>OX101821.2:13200571-15909321 GCA_944452925.2 Chrysolina oricalcia | reverse complement strand
TGAGATATCTAAATTTTGAAAAGAATCCTCTTAGTTTTCTGACGATTTCTTTCGTCTGCAGGTCCTATTTCATGTGGCGATCTACTGTTATACCAATATATTTCGTTTTTTCAGCCTCGGGAATTTGAGAGTTTAATCCAAAATTGAAAGGCCCTAACTAAATTGGGCAGACTATTTGAATATGATGTGAAGGGAAAGTGATAAGTTTTCTTATAATTTAGTTTTAATTCATTTGTTTTTAACCAGTTTGATATATTTGGAAAGTCAGTTTCTATTTTTTCTTTCAGTTTTTGCCAAGTTGGTGCTGTACATAATATTATAGTGGTATCGTCGGCAAAACTAATTATTTCGCCGGAAGTATTTATGAAAAGCATATACTGTTCATACATATAATGAACAGGACTGGACTTAAAACAGTTCCTTGAGGAACTCCAAAGGTAACTGTTCTTGGTGAACTGTAAGTTCCCTCGATCTCTACTCTCTGTTCCCTATCAGATAGGTAGTTTTCAAGAATTTCGTAGGTATTTCCTCTAAATCCGTATTTTTGTAGTTTTTTGAGAAGGTTCTTATGACATACCGTGTCAAACGCTTTAGACAGATCAAGAAATATGCTGATTATTGGAATTTTTTATCTAAGTATTCATAGATGATAGAGGTCATCCTGTATATAGCGCTCTCTAAAGCCATATTAGCGATCTGATAGAATATTGAACTTTTTCAGAAATTTATATAGCCTTATTTTCAATAATCTCTCAATTATTTTAGACATATGTTTTAGATATATGTGGTAAATTGAAAAAAAATATCAACCATTTGTGAGATATTTTGTAATTTCCAGATGGCAAATTTTTTCTCTCAAGTTTTCCCTGTTTTCTGATCATTTTCATAAAAAATAGGTTCAGTAGGATTTGTTCATTTATTCGAGCTCTACCCGTCGCATTTTTCGAAATTTAATTCAAATGAACGGTTCAGCGTATTATTTTTTTTCAACATTTTTTCAAAAACTACCGTTAATAGGACATAATGAAGTGGATCTCCAAGAAATAGGGAATGGATCAAATCAATTCCGGAAACTGTATCGAGGAAAGTAGGAAAAATAAAAGAAGAAACGGAAAAACCCCTTAAAATATTCCCAGATTTTCAGATCTCGAAAAAATCAGAAATGATAAATACTGTTCTCGAGTTATTGAAATGACTATTCCACTCTTCTCAAGATGTTCACGTAATCTGACCAATCACAAATCAAAGAAAACTTATTATCGCGAAAACACCAGCTGTCTCTCAATTCTGATTGGTCTGTCAGCGTTGGTGTTTTCAACGATGTAACCACAGATGACAAAGCAAATTTTGACATTTTCACAGATCATAATTGCAGGCGAAAACGTCAAAATGAGTCGTATCGTAACTGTATAATAAATTATTCATAGTAATAATACATTTTTTGTGATTATAGTTGATTGATTATGGTAATGATGAATTGATTGTTCATGTTTATAATAATAACTGATAAATAGGGAGGAAATAAATACTTCCAATAGGGTTGTTAGAAATAAATAAATAATAAATAATTGTTCCTGATTTTAATTATTCAACATCAACAATATTTGTACCTGAATTTATATTTAAGAAGAGGAAGTGTCGAAGAATAACAGTTTATAACTCGCTCAGAAGATGACACTGTGTGTCGAAACAATATTGTCAGCATATATATTTACATATATTTTTTCAAGTGTAAATTATTGGAAGTATTTATTTCCTCCCTATTTATCAGTCATGATGAATTTACACATATTAGATGCCAACACCATAGAACATTTATAATAATACTTTTAATGCTTCGTGAAATAGTCTAATAAAATTCCACTCGTGATTGAATTTATCTCATGAGTCTGTTTTTATTTCTAAACTCAACTGAATTGTATCTAGAAAATACCACGAGTCCGCAGGACGAGTTTTCTAGAAGCAATTCAGTTTCATTCAGATATGAATCGACAGACTTATCGCGAAAATTCAATGGCTTGTGGTATTACTACTGAAAATACCACAATAGTTCCATTCACCAGAAAAAGAAACCTGGAGACCAACAGAGCTCTTTGAATCTTTGGTAAAAGTGTACAGATGTCAGGAGAGACGAAATACTTGGGGCCAAACTGGAACAAACATCTGGAGAATGTGCTGATAAGAGCAAGGACATCATTAATGATGGCCAGACGCTCCTTTGGCAAAACATGGGGACTTGGACCCAAACAGCCTCTCTGCAATTGTTAGGCCCTGCATATCGTACGGAGCCTTGCTATGGTGGCCAAAGGTAGAACAAGTGACAACCAGGGGGAAGCTGGCTAGTTTACAAAGACTGGCCATGATCGGAGTCACTGGTGCCCGCACATCGAGAACTAGATTGGAGGTAATCCTGAACCTACCTCCCCTACATTTGCATATTGCAGCAGAGGCGAGGATAGAAGTATCCAGGCTACAATGTCTGGGCTAATAGATGGGCAATAACCATGGCCACTCCAGCATACTGGAGGTCACAAGAATCGCCACGTCTAAGATGCCGTAGGACAAAATGACTCCAAAATACTCCTTTGATGGAACATACACCACTATCATAGAAGATGAGGAAGTTACATCAAAGGCCATACCAATACTGTTAAGAGGGCGAATCTGGTACACAGATGGCTCAAAGACTAGCAAAGGAGTAGGGGCTGGAATATACGGGAAGAGACCGAGGCAAGACATCAGTCTAAGCTTCGGTACCCATGCCTCTTCTTATTCCAAGCCGAGGTAACGGCAATCTCCGTCTGCACGAGAGAAATTCTAAGAAGGGGTCATAGAAACCAACCCATAGCGATTCTCTCCGACAGGCAGACGGCGATTAAAGTATTGCGTTCATGCAGGTTCACTTACAAACTGGTTTGGAAGACACACCAAAACCTTAACGATCTGGGAGCACAGAACAGGGTAAAACTTTTCTGGGTACCAGGTCATAAAGGCATCCGGGAAAATGAGAGCGCAGATGCCCTAGCAAGAGCTGGAACAGCAACAACTCTCATTGGACCAGAACCAGCCTGCGAAATCCCGTTTGGGAATATTAGGCAGGATACAAACAAATGGGTTAAAAACCATCATCAATCTCTCTGAAAGAGTGCCTTAGGCAATACTAACGGAAAAATTATGATTATGGGGCCAACCGACAGGCTATCAAGAATCCTTCTTGAACTGAGCCGAGACTCTCTCAGGAAGGTGGTAAGACTGATGACAGGCCACTGCCACCTGAGAAAACACCTGTAACTCTTGGGGATACATCAAGAGTCCACACAATGCAGATTTTGTGATGAGGACAAAACACAATGTTTGAATGCGAAGCTCTGGCTCGCATGAGGATGGATATCTTCGGACACTGCAGTGCAGAAGATATCATCCCGCAGGAAAACCTTATAAGGAATCTCCAGGAGGTCATTAAAAGATCCGGAGTACTCACGAGATAGATCTGATAGCGTGGTGCAGAAAGGTTATATATAGAACTACCTGCATTTCAGCCGCTGGCTAGCCACGCCATCTAATAATAATAAATAATATTGAAATGATTACATTTTCAAAGCGATGTCTCCAAGAGTTTGGAAAATATAACGGTTTGAATAAAAAAAAGTTACAGTCAGACCCCTGCTGTAAAATCAACGTAGTATACTACTTCCTGAGAGGTCGTAGTACAAAAATTCTGATGAATACTCTCACTGTTATCAGACTGACTGCCTAATAGCGACAGCTGCCGTAGGATTTCATTGCTGCTTCTTTTCGATTTTTTTATGGTAACAGTATTTTTTATTATGGTGGCAAGAAATATCTTAGCAAAAACGTTGTTACCACAATTTTCCGCAGTGTACTTTCTGATAGCACCAGTTAAAAGCTACTTGCCGTATATTATAAATACATAGGAAACCTGTCCATCACCTGTCAACTCGTTCTCTCGTTGCAGAGTGCTCTTCCAGGTCGCTCAACGCTCCAATTATCGCAAAGCCTACTTGCGCAAATTAATACCTAAACGGCAAGATTTTAATTTCCCAAGTTCGTTTTGAGTCGCGTCGACTCCCTCTTGATATTCATTATTACACGAACATTTCCCATGGTGGGTACGCCGCCGCGACTGTGCTGCATTATGTTGCCGAGGTCGTAATTAATGTAAATGTAAGGACTAATATTTCAGCGACACTCTCAGGTACCGGATGTTGCTGTGTATTCAAATGTAAATTCCCATGTGAAAGCGGCAATAACAGACTCAAAAATACTATCTGCGCAATCTGGAAATCGGAGATAAATTGTTACGCTCTTCATTTTGTTGTTGCCTACTTCATTTGGCGCGGAGTCTGCGAAAGTAGATAACAAGGAAAGTAACATTACTGTCTAGAGCAGACTCATTATTTTTCAGGTGGCATATTCGGAGGAACTACTCATTCAAGGGCGACAAGAAATGAATCCTAATTTTCATTCAGTCGGGTCGGGTATACTCACTTTGATACAGAAAAATAACAGGCTGGAAAACAAAATAAAACCAATATTATGGTTGTGGGGCAGAATTGCTGGATCGCAGAAGTCTAAAAGTAAATTTTATTTCGATTTCAGATTTTACTGCATAATTTTGTAACTGTCCAACGAACTAATTTTTTGTTTTTGAATACATTGCATTCCGAACTCAGCCGAATCAATGAATTGCATTGCATTGCGAAGATAAAAGACCGGCTAGTAATTACATATTTTCTGCAAAGTCTTTTCAATGTACTTATGCTATTTCAAAGTTATGATAATTTTTTTTTGGTGCCCCATTTTCTCTATTTATAGCACGCCTCAGCGTGTTTGAATCAAACTTACAAAAACGCGCATTTTTTTAAGTAACCATGGTAATATCAACAACTCGAGGGACTTGAGGTCTAAACGACAACTTTTGATTATTGATCTGACAGCAGTAACTTGTAACGTCAAATAAACAACTCGTTCATTCATATCTGTAACCTTTTGATTTTCCTTCCATTTGATGAATCAATTTTCTTTTTTATGTACATCATTCGATTTGTGCATATTAATCGCGATTCTACTCTACCATTCAAACAAATCGCTATTAGAATTAATTTTTAGGCACTACAGTGAAGACAATCAATCTTTGATGATATTTTGCAAAGGACCACGCACACGTCTTGTAGGAAAAAGTCTTTCGCGAGAAATATTTTTTCATAATACAGAATATAAAATGCCACTGTTTTTTTACAGGGGTGTTAACAATATACTCAATTCTTCTGTGAATGAATTTGCCTACGAGATTATGAGTTGATTGAATTCATCATTGAAGATCAATCGGAATGGTTTGTTGATCGACAAAAATATAATGGAGCTATGAACACAGATTGTTTGGATTAAGGAATGTTCCATATTATATACAGGGTGTCAATTTGAAAACTTCCCACCCTTAATATCTTCCTTCCAGTAAACAATATGAGTAATCGAAAAAACAGGTCAATTTTATTGTCAAGGGGGACACTTTCACGGACTATTTGTAGCCCTCGTGGTTTAACCCCCTAGGAGGGGTAGATGTTACCCTTAGAATTTTAAATGGGAAGGGGGGTCAAGTGGCACATCATTTTGATGGGCGTTCAATTCTTGTTCCAATGGTACCCTGACTTATTATTTTGTGATGAGCATTTTCCGAAAAATTGCGTTCTAAACTAACAGAAGTAATTATTAGAACGCATATACTGAGATGCATTATTGTATTGACTCCCTTTAATAAAAATGGTTAGAAGAGTAGGTGGCACCGCTCCAACCCTTGAATGACAGGAATAAATTTATTACGCATGGGATTTTTTATTTGGTGGTTATTTTCCTTCTACACAATAAAATTTAATTTGCGAGAAAGACATTTCCAACATAAAATCTACTTACGCTTATCTTATTAGCTGTTCGAAATGTTGTCCATTTTGCTCTAAACAGTAATACAGTCTGTTTTCGAACTCCCCTCTAACATTACGGAAAACTTCACTAGGAATTGACCGGCATGCTGCTGTAATTCGTCTTTTAAGTTCGTCAATATCAGAAGGTTGTGTTTTATAAACAACGGATTTAAGATGCCCCCAAAGAAAGAAATCTAATGGTGTTAAATCCGGTGATCTCGGAGGCCATTCAACTGCTCCCCTTCTGCCAATCCATCTACCCTGAAATCTCTCGTTTAACCACTGTCGGACGGGAAGAAAATAATGAGGTGGAGCACCGTCCTGCTGGAAATGTAACAGATCCTCCTGCAAAAGTTCATTACCTTCTGCATCAATTTGAGTTTCTAGCTCGTGAGTTATAAGAGGATCGATAGTCTCTTCAAGCATATCAAGGTACAGATTGCCAGTCAAGTTTTCTTCCAGAAATAATGGACCAAGAATGGCATTTCCAAGAATACCAGCCCAAACATTAACTTTTTGTGGGTGTTGTGTATGCCCTTCCCGAAAAATATGTGGGTTTTCGTCACTCCAATAGCGAAAATTTGGCCAATAACATTGCCATTCAGAAAAAATGAACACTCATCGCTGAAACAGATGTTTAACAGAAGATTAGGGATGGTATTGACTCGATGAGACATGATTTCACAAAACTCTATTCTTCTATCATAATCATCCTCGTGGAGCTCTTGAAGAATCTGCATTTTATATGGATGAAATTTATGCATTTTCAATGCTTTTCTTATAGTCTCGCGTGACATTCCCGTCTGTTCTGATACTGATCGTAAGGAGCTCGTGGGCTCTGCAGCAAATGTTCCCAAAACTTCAATTTGAGCTGCTTCATTTAGTACTCTGGGGTTATTTCTTTTTTTTATTTGTCACTGAACCAGTTTCGTAAAACTTATTCACCAAATCAAGCACATACCGGTGACTTACATTACAATTTGGATGTCTTTCGTTAAAAAGACATGCCGCCCTTCGTGCGCACTTTCCAACTTCGCCATAAATTACAATCATTTCAATTCTGTCTTGAAGAATGTAAACCATTTTTACACTTTTATACACTTATTAAAGTAATTCCTAAACAGCCCAACAGGTACAACGGTATTCACAATACTACCACATAGTTCAAATTTGCTAACCAATTTTTTGCCGGAAAACAGAAACTTTTTACAGCAGAAGTAGCAAAAAAGGAAGGCTATCTGTACAATTTCTGCGATGACACTTAAAAATTCAGCATTTAATAAACACAACTTTACTACCATCTACGTTTTACTATTAGACTACTTTTTTATGTAAAGTGTTTGGAGCTAATGGCTAATGTTACCCCTAATAAAGGGTTGGAACGGTACCACCTAATATTCTAACCAGTTCTGGCCAAACCATGCATCTCAGTATAGGCGTTCTAATTATTACTTCTGTTAGTTTAGAACGCAATTTTTCGGAAAATGCTCATCAAAAAATAATAAGTCAGGGTACCATTGGAACAAGAATTGAACGCCCATCAAAATGATGTACCACTTCCCCTCCTAGGGGGTTGAACCACGAGGGCTACAAATAGTCCTTGAAAGTGTCCCCCTTGACAATAAAATTGACCTGTTTTTTCGATTACTCATATTGTTTACTGGAAGGAAGATATTAAGGGTGGGAAGTTTTCAAATTGACACCCTGTATATACATGTAATATAATGTAATTTTATTATTTTTGAGTGAATTCAGATAAATGAAAAGAATTAACATATTGTTAAAGATAATCAACTGTTGTTCAACTGAGCGTTACTGATATCGTGAATTATTCTTCTATAAAACAAAAAGAAATATTTTCTACAGGGTGTTTCACGCAAGGGTTCAATTTGAATAAGTAATCACTCTTCTCAAAGATTCAATCATGACTTCGTCCTCAACAGAGTGCTGAAGTCATCTATTAACCTAACTACGTCGTAATACCTAAAGGTTCAGCTATAAAGGGCGCCAAATAATTAATTTCGTGCTTTTGTAGGATTTATCAAACTATAAAATATGAATATATTTTGTTAGTCACTCAAAGAAATATATTTGTGATGGTCTGTTTTTCCGAAGATTTTCGTTTTTTCAGCAATAATTTGACAACACCGCAAAATTATTGAAAAAAATAAATACTTCCGAATGTAAAACGTTTTGCTCAGTTCAAAAGTGAGAAAATTTACAGAGTGGTCCATTTAAAAAATTGATCATTCGAAATATTTTCATGACAAGCAACAAACTAAACCGTATAAATTTTATCTGAAACATTTCTTCATACTCATTTACAACGCTCTGTTTTCATATCTTTGGACGATCAACAAACCCTTATCATTGATCCTCAATGGTAAACTCAATCAACTTATAACCTCGTAGGCGAATTCATTCGCGGAAGAGTTGAATATGTTTTTGATTATACCCTGTAGAAAGACAGTGTCGTTTTTTTACTGTATTATGGAAAAGTATTCCTCACGAATTTTAGGAATGTCCAGTCGCACACAATATTAAATATAAATGAGATATTGATATTCTTAATTCAGCTGAATTTCTTCAAAAATTACAAAATTAATGATTTGGCGACCTCTATCGCCGAATCTGATCATACAATCGAGTTGGGCCAATGGAGACCCTTCCTCAGGATGGCTGCAGCTACAACATATCAAAAATCCAGCCATTTTCACAGAAAGACTTTTTTCCATGAGATGTGTGCGAATTCAACCATTTTACATTATCAGTACATATTAACATATTTATAATTTCAAATTGCACCAATGAAAAAAACGTAAAGTATTCGTGGATAACTGGTCTTTCAAACACTGTATCTATTTCGAGCACTCCGGCTGCGCCGTCGTGCTCGAAAAATCGCGAGTGTTTGAAAGACCTTTTTATCTACTTGTACTTTAATATACTATTATAAATGCCCTCACGAAGTATCTAAGACTGCTCGAATGCAGCGGCGTCCCCAATCAAATTTCAATTTACATCTAAATTGATATATTCGAACGATTTTTTGTGCAAAGTGATTTTTCTTACAATTTCAACTAATAGAACATGGAAAAATAAATTGCATACGCTTTCTCTCGTGTACAAATCACTGATATTATCAACTGAACATCAACTGAAAAGAAGGTATTCAAAAGCGATTATTCAATATATGCTTTTTCACAGGCACATTTTTTGTGTTATATGGATCACGAAAAGAATATTTGCATACAATCGCGGCGTGCATGTGCGTTGCAATTGTTTTGTAAACATGCAACTTTTTTTGTTATAACTCGAAACAATTATGCAATGTATATAATTGGACTGTCTATGATCATTCCCATGCAACCAAGCAATTGCAGAGATAACCTTGTAGGAACTCTGCACGGAAATTTCATCAGATGTAATTCAATGTTCGTCGTGGCATTAGCCAGGAAAGTAGTTGTTTTCTGATGGATTTTCGATCCAACTTTTCCTATTGTATAGGATATTAGCAATGAGCAGTCCTCCGGACATCTTATGCATTTTGTCATAAGCTCATTGTGAACTACAGATTTCTTTTCCGTTTCATATACGGTCTTGACGATCGTGGAGCACGGATACTGTTTGGTTGGACTTCCGGCGCTGGGATGGCGCTCGCAGTTTGGAGTTAATCCACTGTGCGGGCGCGATCTCAGTTTCGGTCTTTAAATGGGAATGGTCGTCGATTCATTCGTTGCAGTCATTAGTTATTGACTGCTAGACCTACCCTATACTGATGAGGAGCAACACTCCGAAATCGATATATAGGTGGTCCGAATGTTTCTATGATCATTCCCATGCAACCAAGCAATTGCAGAGATAACCTTGTAGGAACTCTGCACGGAAATTTCATCAGATGTAATTCAATGTTCGTCGTGGCATTAGCCAGGAAAGTAGTTGTTTTCTGATGGATTTTCGATCCAACTTTTCCTATTGTATAGGATATTAGCAATGAGCAGTCCTCCGGACATCTTATGCATTTTGTCATAAGCTCATTGTGAACTACAGATTTCTTTTCTGTTTAAATGGTATTGTTACGCTCGAAAAAAGAGTGGAAGTGTAAAAAAAGGTCGCATACGCTGAAAAAGTCGCAAAATAATTGATGAATTTTGAACAATTAGTCAACGTATGCTATTTGAAATAGTGATTGATGACGTGAGAATATTGAAGAATATCCATTTGCACATACAATTCTGGTAGATATGGCAAAGACTGAGAAGATAGGATGCGCAAAAGGTACTTATACGGAACAATTTTGAAGATTTCTGCTCCACCACGGATGATGCGGGATTAGTTTACCAGACAATATCAAATTTATGATATAGTGTGCTTAGTGTTTTTTTTTATGAGACTTGACAATAAATAATATGTTGTCGCTCCGAACTAAAGAATGTGATTAAAACAGAAACACTTTGAAACTGTTTGAGCAGTACCAGAGGATGAACTGCCTTTAGCCACTGTTCTGAAGGCTTTCATACCACTGTTCCAAAGGCAGTCAGCTTTTGATAGGTTTGTTTGTTGGACATACTAATGATTTATCGCAAAGGTGACAAAATTACGGAATATCTCAAATGTGATTGATTGTCCTATGGCAGACGATATTCTCACAATCGAATCAAATAAAGGAACAATGCCTTCTGAGTAGCTCTGAGATAGTGATGAAACATAAAATTAATCATAAATGGAATAACGCAGCAAACTTATTTTGATTTTTTTCCAGCGATTGAAAAGGAGGAAGATCTCATATTGAATTTGTGATGAAAAATACAGGGCGTTCCATTTGAAAAATTCAAATGAATGTCGTCTGAGTTTACCAATATTTAAAATGAAAATTTTAGCACCCTGTAAAGGAATATGTCGCGAATATTCGTGTTCATCAACCCGTGCTACTACTGTATGCCAAAATTTTTATCAAAATTTTAATGAATCAATAAACCATTCCCAAATCAATATGACTCTTCAATGGTGGTAAAAATAGGTTTATCAATCATAATACAGAGTGTTCTCTTTTGAAAAACTTGTGTCTAGTAAAAACCCATTAATTTTGAATTTTTTTTTGAAATGGGTAACTTCATGAACTTTAGTAACAAGCCGTGGTGGTCGTGATGATAGAGTGTACGCCTCCCAATCATAAGATCGAGGGTCGATTCCCATTATGGTCACCGGTCTCGTGCATGACATCACACGTTAAAAGGTGAGGGCTACGTCTTCCCTAGCTCGCACAAGTTTTTCGAGGACTTCTGAGGGTTGCGCGTAGGGGTGCAGCCGGTTGACGAAAATAATACTTTTAACTATTTTTAACAATTTAACTAAAAAGTTCGTTCCTCAAAGTTTTTATTTAGTGGTTCTGGCTTTCAAAATATCGTACAAGTATGCACTATAAATGGACTCACTATATACAGTTGAAGTTTTCAACATATATGAAATAATTATTAGAGTATTGAAAAAAGAATTATGAGCGATCGATTGTGATGTCCAAAAACCTCAATATTATTTTTTTTTTCTTTGGTGTTTTGGCATCGACTGCTATGGTCATTAGCCATGTGTTCTTTATAGGCCTAGTTACTAACTCCATACGCCACTTTAGGAGCAGCACTGTTAATTGGAACGCAACAGTGAATCGAGCAGGACTCACCCTAGTCCAGCCACGAGATTTTAATAATTTAATCTGTTAAATTAAATTAAAAAATCCCAGCCCAACCAGGGTTCGAAATCCGGACCTTTCGACTCAGAGTCGGACGCTCTAACCACTGCCCCACGCCCCGACATCCTCAATATTATTACTTGAAATTTCATACGACCACCGATATGGCGATAAATCGAAAAACAATAATTATGAAGTGAGGTTAGATGGCAGAATTTTGAAAAAACTGATTCATAAAAGTTGCAATTCTATGCATACGTTCAGTTTGAAACATTAATTCAAAACTATCTAAAATTCCAATTTTTTCTTTATTCTTGATTTAAAAATATCCTATTTTCATCTTTCAAATATGTAAGTCAAGTGGAATCTGAGAATCTGAATAGCATTAAATGAAAAATCTGATTTTTTCAAAATTTTATAAATAGGACCATTTTGAAATGACTTTTCACCAGGCCACTCGCTGTTGCAATGGTTGCGGATTAGCAATTCTCATTCCGAAGTGGAAATTGTTTCAAGAACTGTCAGTTGCCAGTTTATAGGAATCGCACGTGAAACGGTAAGATCTCCTCAACCCTTAGGTTGCACAAGTTTCGACTTCTGAGGGCTTCCGTTCGTAAGGGATCGACAGCTGGTTAACGGAAAAAACAATTATTAACATTTTTTATTGCCAGTTCAAAGTTACAAATGCCAGTTCAAAGTGACAAATGTCATTTCAAAGTGGCAATTGTCACTTTGAAGTATCAATTCCAAATGTCTTGAAAAATGTTTTGTTGGGCCTTCTACGCCTTAGTATTTATTCTTTTACACAATTTAAACTCCATTGAACTTATTTCGCACAGTTCAAAATAGACGAATTGTTTATGTTTGAGGTTTATGATGTAGTTATTTAGAAAATCAAACTATTTGCTCATTTAATATTACCCACACTATGAACTCAAAGTTGAATTCTGAAACTCCTTAGTTACCCAAATGAAGACTACTGTCTGAATTGTATGGTGCCCCAGAAGTTCAACCAAGAAACGGTTGCTGCATTCTTTTATTTTTCATTCACTAATTTCAATAATCTAATCAAGAATGATTACATTTCACAAACCAACAATCAAACAATGGCATACATTTTTAACGAATTCGATTTCATTTTCGAATGTCATGAATAATGAAATAGATTGAACTCAAATGGGGCTTCATGAAATATTACATCAAATTACAGTCATCAAACCTACAAAATCCAGTCAACCATGGCATGATACGACTGTTCGAATGCAAAGTCATGAATTATCAATGACTACAATACTCATATTTGGACTGGAACGAAACTGAATCCGTCGATTGATTTGAAGTTGATAAACATGTAATACGGTATATAAGAATGAAAACCAATAGAATAAGAGTAGGATGAGATAGTATGGAGTATTGTAATCAATAAAGTTTCATTCATAGCGTGACCATCCTCAAATTTACCTATGTAGGAGATAAAAATACCACTAAAAAAACCTGGTTTTCTATTTCATGCCAAGAGTCATCTCAGTTCCAGTCAATTGAATATAATTCACAAGGCACAGATCCAACTTGTTTCCATATTTGGAATGCAGCCCCTAAACTAATCACTCACTCAAACTTTCAGATTCTGTGTATTTATAATAAACCGCGATATAATATTGAGGCCAATTCACTAAATCCTTTCGTTTCAAATTTGAAATATTATAGATCATATGGATCTCATCCACAAATTATATTCTGAGAGAGATATCTTAACACAAGAGCATGCGTACTCCATATTACTCACTGGCCGTACTCAAAGGCGAAATTTGGTAACCTTAAATCAAAGCGAAACACTGAAAAAATTGAGAAAACTTTTCCTCTGGTGTCACCACCGTGAAGATTCAGTACTCGGTCCTAGGCCAACCAGGAGTGGAGTGATGAGTGAAGGGGGTCTACGAAGACTATCAATGAAGAAGCGAAGACTATCAATGAAGAAGGGTTGATCATATCTGACGGCAATCTGCAATTCATCGAGCGCAATCAGGGAGTCTACACTTCTGGTCAATTCCCTGGGTGAAAATCCTCCGGGTACAACAACCCTATAAATATTTTTCAGTGAATAACTGTACTATATACAGTCACTTGGATGAAGACGATCAAAAGAAAAGTTAGAAAACTCACCTTCCGTGAAGAGTTTTATTTTGTAGAGAAAAGGTGTAGTTGTGTGTACAAGGTTTTCAAACGCCAAATTGTCGTAAGTGTTCAAGATAGGCATCTATCAAAAGCCAGGACATTGTAGTTGATGATGAGATGGGTAGAAACAATATCCACCAAGGATCACTTCACAAATTCAGGATTCGGCATCCGAACAAAACCAGGAACACCGGTCTGGCTAGACACCTGTAGATACCTTGACTTCTACCATCAAACTACCTCATTCGGAAACAAAATCCACCTTGTTTTCCTTCTTTACGGTAGATAGGATTCCAACATTCAGATATTTCAATATTTGCATGTTCCATGCCAATCTGACCAGCTTAAAATATTGATATGTTTGGTTTTCTCTGCTCAGACACCCCAAAAGCCGATTTGTCTACACTGATAGCTCGGAAAATTGAACAGTTGACAGTTGACAGGTTGAAATATCATCGGACAACTGACAAATGAAAATAAACGAAAAATTCAAAACAACCAAAACATATGGTTTATAATCACAGTAAACCCAAAAAACAGGAACAATAATTCAAAGACACTCCTTATGAACCTTCTTAACCCATTTACACCTACCGTCCTTTTAAAAGGAGTTCAAAACGAAACCTGTATTTTTCTGATTCAGCTGACGGTTTGAAGATGTCGCCAGTGTCACATTATATTTAGTTGACATCTTAAACAAGGTCAATCGCGATCGTTAGGATTCTGTTAAGTTTTGGATCGATAGTGACGGTTAAAAAACGCTGTGTTTCTAGTGATTTTGCAATGAGTGACTCAAGGTAAGACATGTTGAAACTCGTTTATTTTTCCGATGTTGTTTTGATTATTTTTAACAAATAACATAATATACTTACTTTTTTTATATTTGTGATTATGTTTCACACTTCTCGATCAATCCAGGGGCGTTCTATTGAACGAGTCCTTTTAAAAGGACGGTAGGATTATATGCTACTATGCGTTTTTTTTGTGCAGGTATTGGAAAAAGCCACTAACCATGGCAGAGCTCTTAGAGGAATTGGAGAATGACTCTACGCCGGACATTCCTACAAGAATTATAATTTTTCCACCCGAAAGTGCCAACGAAAACTGCGATACCGATGAAGATTCTAGGGCCGAAGACGATGTAGTTCCGAATAATTTACCCGGAGTGCAACTAAGGGCCCCGGCGGAAATTGAATTTGACGTGGAAGGTGATGACGACTGGGACAGTGATGACGATCTACCACTGTCCACTTTTGTTGAAAGGCGACCTAAACTCAAAAAGACGTTTGACTATACTCTCAATGAAGATTTAGATTCTACGTTTATGCAATGGCAACCAGTTCAAACTGCACAAAGCAATCGTTCCCCTGGAAATATTTTCAAGCTGTTTTTTGATGAAAACTTGGTAGGAGAAATTGTCAATTTTACCAATATTTATGCACAGCAAAAAAACCACCCCGGTAACGTTACTGCAGACGAAATGTACTGCTTCATAGGGGTGTTACTTGTCAGTGGATATACAACTGTTCCAAGGCGACATATGTATTGGCAAAATTGCAACGATACCCAGAATAAACTTATATCAGCCGCTATTTCCAGAGATAGATTTCAATTCATAATGAGTAATCTTCATTGCAATGATAATACTTCTCTTACTAAAAATGACAAGTACTCTAAACTGCGTCCTCTTTTCAACAGCCTAAATGAAAAGTTTCTTGATTATGCCCCAGTTGAAGAGAATCACAGCTTTGATGAGGCTATGATACCGTATTTTGGGAGACATAGCTGTAAGCAATTTATCAGAGGCAAGCCTATAAGGTGGGGGTATAAATTTTGGGTAGGTACCCTACGCCTTGGATACATTGTTTATTTTGATCCCTACCAAGGTGCGTCGACAACAATTCCGGACAAATATAAACACATCGGTTTGGGAGCGTCACTTGTTCTCCAATATGCAGATGTTTTAGAGAAAATGCCTTACCAGCCCTTTCACTTATTTTTTGACAATTTTTTTACATCTTTGTCACTTCTAAAGGAGCTAAAATTGAGGAACATCAAGGCAACTGGTACTATACGTGAAAACCGGATCCCTCAATCTCCATTTAGCAATGCTGCAGTTCTGAAGAAGAAGACACGAGGTACATTTGAATGGTGTGTTGCCGATAATGAAATCGCTTTATGCAAATGGAATGACAACAGCGTTGTTACTTCAGCCACCAATGCGTGTTCGGTTTTGCCAGTAAATAAGGTCAAACGATTTTCACAGGCTGAAAAAAAGCATGTTTATATAGATCAGCCTCAATTGATCAAGAAATACAACGAAAATATGGGAGGTGTAGACCGTAGTGACCAAAACATAAGCCAATATAGAGTTTCAATACGAGGTAAAAAGTGGTATTTTCCGTTATTTTCCCACTGTGTCGACATGGCCTCACAAAACTCGTGGCACCTCCATAGGAATGATGGTGGTACCCTTGACCAACTTCAGTTTAGGAGGGACCTAGGGACACAGCTGCTCGAAACGTACAGGAAAACAACTAAGAAAGGACCTTCGAAATTGCCAAAAACCGCGCTCCAATTCTCACGTTACGATAGACTAGATCATTTAGTTACATATCACGAGAGTCAGCGAAAATGTGCTGTGTGCCACAAAAAAGCAAATTTTGTGTGCCAAAAATGTGACGTTGGTCTTCACCCAAAAAACTGTTTTGTGGCCTATCATACTAATTAGTTTTTAAAAGTTTTTGTATTTTGCTAAGCATTTTGTGAGATATAATATAAACATATTTTTGAATCTTTATTTATTTTTCTAATAGTAGCCCTTTATCCTACCGTCCTTTTAAAAGGACCGCTGTTTTTTCCAAAACTGCAAATCGAAAATTTTTTCTATGATTTTTTCTCGACTTATGGGACCTTCTATTAACAGTTTTTAAGAAAGAAATATACAAAATCGGAAAAAAATAGTTTCAGGGTCAGATGGGTTAATAACCAGAACGCAGACATACATATGAAGCCCCCCCAAAAATTTGGATGGAGATAAAATTGGATGCAAAAGTGAGTAGGATGTTTTTTAAAGTTATTTTTATTTTATTTTTATCATTTTTAGATCGACACTTGTAAAGCGTGAACCAAATCATACCTTTCTAGTGAGCAGAAATACAAGCTGTTACTCTGAAAAACAAATAGGATCGGAACCTAAATCGACCTTCACCGAGATGATAATAGGATCAAGCGTATTTTATAATAAATTTCGTATATTAGAATATATACTTAAAATGGGATGTCTAAAAAATCCTGGACAGAATATTTTCAATTATTTTTTGAAAAAAATTTTCTCTTTCATTCTACATGTTTCATACTTTAAGTCCAGTATAAAATTTTCTTATTATCTTGATGTTGCAAAATTTTATGGAAAATTGTTTTTCAAAAAATAATAAATAAAATAATAATAACTTTTTTACACAACCCATATTTACTATATTTCCTATTATCCAAAATTTATTATAAAATACGTTTGAATCTATTATCAGCTCGGTGAAGGTCGATTTAGGTTCGGACCTTCTACTATATAAAGTATGCAGTTTCAGTGAGAACGAGTCAAAAATAGAAAAGTTATGAATCATTTTGATGGTGCATCTAGAACTTAATAATTATACTCTTTGTAGTAACATTTATAAAATGTGAATTGATCATTAAATGTAGTTTTTGAATCGAAATTAGCATGGGAATGTTGATAAGATTTCTATGAATAAGGTTAGACAATCTACTATCACTCAGTATCGTTAGTAGTGTTTCATGTCCAACACTCCGAGAATGTCGAGCCTACTAGTCAAGTTAAACGGAAAGTGAGTAGTCAAAAGTCCTAACGCTGGAACACTCAGTAGATGGCGGCTCTGTTGATTAAAGATATTCTATACGTAAATATCGTCGGCTTTAAAAGGGTGCCTTTCCACAACGAAGTCTCGATAAATTAAAGGAATGTTATCAGCCCGATAAACAATTTCAGCTTTACGAGTAAGACACATCGATGTCATTCCCCAGTGTTTATGAAATATGAATAATGGTTTACCTAGTTCTGAATCCGATCGAAGGAATGAGAAATGTTTTGTGGTTATCTAAAAGGTCTTTGTTTTACACTTGTAGTAGTTGCACTTGTAACCCTTGATAAGTGCCTTGTACGTAATATTGTTGATATATAACAGGTTATGTGAAATTGTCGTGTTTTGAAAAGTTTTACCATGATTCCCAATGTGGATCAATGTTTTGATTTTTGTCTGGCATGTTTTGTAATCTACTTGATCATTATGATTAATTATGATTGCCCTAAATACCAGTTTGATGGAAATATCATGGTGTACGTTTGTCCTTTGTTGTTAATAATCAATGAACTGTTGCTTTGAATTTTAGAGATGTTCGGAAATGTACATCACACTGAAAATGTATATGATAATGATAATTTGTGCATGTTTTATAGTCAAGTTTGTATATGATTTTTATAAACCCTGATTGCGCCCAAATGTCCAGAATCACCTCGTTAGTTTAGAAGTATATACCAGTTTATGTCCATCTGCCCCTATGGCAAGGTAGTCAATATGAATTTACGTTTCGCGTTTGATCTTTTACAGGTTTTTGAAGTTTTGTTTGTTTGTTTTATATTTTATATACCCAGGGTCCTGTCATGGAAGACAATATATTCGTACATGTAGAATAGTTTGCTCATTTACATTTTTTTTATACAATATATTTACATAATATCTATGAGTGTGTTTCATTCCATATTGAGTCGTGTCAAAACCAAGTCTACTGCTGTCAGGTGCTCACCCAAAGATAATCGGCCGCCGCTCGACGGTTATCTTTTTATAAATAAAAGTACAACCAGGTTGATAGAATTCGATCACTCAACTTGGTTCAGCAGGGCGCTCTTCATTACCATCGGAGGGCGCCTATGTTGGGATCTTCACATTGAATAGTCTTCGGAACGTTGCGCCTACTGAATCAGCCGGAAAAGGTTTGCCTTGCCTGGCTGTCGGTAGATAGAGCAAGTCATTTTTGGGGACTATAGAGGGGTCGATTTGTTACAGGCATATGGGAAACTTTTTTATTATTGATTTATTTTACTAAAATAAGTTATTCTTCATAAAAAGTTCTGCATAGTCTAAAACCCAAGATGCAATCATCAGATATCAAATTTCACCAATCTTATACGAGGTATGACAAAAAATATGAAATTTTTTCAAGAGTGAAGTAACTTTATATTTCACAATATCAAAAATTTTCATTATAAAAAGTTGATTGGAATCAAAAACTATGTTTCAGTATGCAATTACATCCTTCTAATTGAAAAAATATTTTTTTTACAAATTTTTCTCAAATTATCAATACCGAACATTTATCATTCATAAAAATGTATTTTTCCAATTGGATGGATGTAATTGCATAATGAAACATTGTTTTTAATTCCGAACAACTTTTCATAATAACAATTTTCGATATTGTGAAATATGAAGTTACTTTACTCTTGAGAAAATTTCATATCTTTTGACATACCTTGTATAAGATTGATAAAATTCAATATCTGATGGTTGCATCATAGGTTTTAGACCATGCAAAACTCTTTATGAAGATTAACTTTTTTTCGTAAAATCAATAATAAAAAAGTTTCCCATATGTAGCCAACTTAAGCAGACTCACTGTTATGTTGCGTTGAGGCTCATTGAAAGTAGGTTAAAGTCTATATTGCTATAAAGGTTTTCCCAAACCAACGCGGGAACGCACGATGGGAGCGGGAGCGGGATGAATGCGAAACTAAATTTG
This sequence comes from Chrysolina oricalcia, assembly GCA_944452925.2. NCBI lineage: Eukaryota > Metazoa > Arthropoda > Insecta > Coleoptera > Chrysomelidae > Chrysolina > Chrysolina oricalcia. The sequence goes on along the minus strand of OX101821.2, from coordinate 15,889,710 downwards.
TTAGTGGGATATGTAAAAATACATACTGGAGTGATTATTCGTATTCTAAAATGCAGACAAGCAGAGAAATATATATGGTTTGCTACTTTCACTGTGTTTCTAGCAATTCACACGGTTCCCATGTTCCGTTCCCGTTCCCGCTCCTGCTCCCGCGTTCACGCTTTGGTTTGACGGAACCTTTAAGCTTTCCAAAAATTAATAAAATACAGTAGCAAAAATTTACATTATACTATACTGAAGTCATCTTTAATAAGATCCGATCATTTTCTAGCAAAATGCTCTATGAGGCATACAAGTATAAGAAGTCTTCATTCCCACTCATGTTTGATTTGGATATCCCACAATGATGCCTACTAAATTTATAAGAAACCAGATATATTTTTAAAAACCATTTACCGTTATCAGAAAGAGTCACTCTCAAAACTTTGTAAATCACTTGGGTTCAAATCTTTTGCACGTATTACCAATAGAGTCCAAGAATATTACAGATATTAAGTAATATAAAATTGCTATCATATACGCCAAAATCGATCCACTATTGAAATTATATACTGAACATTTGTCCTTGAATTTTCCACTCTTCACAAATACAGAAAGATCAATCTATTTCTGTTGTCAACTTCAAAACATCCTTTTAAATAAAGGGTATGATGAAGATTACTGTCATATCGTAGAGTTCTGAAATGCATTGTTTCTCAACAAATCATTTAAATAAAGAGGATAGAGTATTGAATAATTAATCACCTATTATAAAAATTGTTTCAATTCATTTGCACATTCTGTTGAAAATCATCCTGTCTTTTTGGTTTAAATAAGTCCTTAAAAAAAATTAAGGACTAAATTTTTATATATATAAATATATATATATATATATATATATATATATATATATATATATATATATATATATATATATATATATATATATATAAATACACTAACCCCTGTATCTTTTGGGAAACCACGATCGGATGATCAAACTCAGTAGATGTCAATAATTGGACTGGACATAACATTTTTGAGAATTTATACCATTTATCAAATATCTGGAGGGGTGATTTCTATACGAGTAGAATTATTATTCAACAAATGGAAGTCATATCTTCATAATCAGTCAAATTTTCAATCAAATCTCTACTTTTCATGAAAGCTCATTAGGATGTTCCAAATTAGGGAATGAGTTGAGTATACCGGAGGATGGTGAAATAAAACTTAAATGATTTCAGACCAATAAACTAATTGAACCAGTTATCTGGTAGAAATTCAGCACTCGCTATATTTTCAGAAGAAATTGACATGTGAAAACAAATATTATTGTTACTATTTTTCGATTTCTGTGGTCAATTTTCGATCATAAACATACATCATCAGGGCCTGTGATGTGAAAGCGTTTATTTTTCAAAGCTGGCACAACCTCCAAATTAGGCCAACTAACAGAAAAGTTATCAGAATGTTCGAAGTTGAAACTAGACACGCTGTATATATGTTACGTCGGCTCTTGCATGCAAATTTAATTGGTCTGACCTATATGTATACTGGCGAAGTTATGGAACTAAAAATTGTCATAATCCAAGTATGAAAGCAAAGAGATAAAAACTTTATGAAGATTCATAAACCTACATACGCGATTTGAACTCTAAAGTATACAGCTTTATTGTACTGGGCGAAAAAATGAATATGATTATTGCATGAAAAAAAAACAAATTGCTTTGAGGCTAAACAATAGTTACAACTTTTATTGTTCAGAAAAGTGTATAAAAGGAAGGATTGTATGGCATTTGTATAACTTGATTCAATTTCGATATTTATACTTAATTTTTTCTAACTCTTTGATAATGCCTTTATTTCATCATGTTTGTTATTAGAAAAACTAGGTTCAAAAAAAAATTCAGAGACATATAGTTGAAGAAAATCAGCGGTATTGGTTGTATATACAATTGCTACTTTATGTCTTAAGCTGTACGTAAAACAAAATAATTCGGGTTCAAGTAATATTTTTTTATAATTCATTATCGGGAGAACCATGCCTTCAAGCATCTTCTAGATCCACCTTCAGCAAGTTGAATCGATGTTGTTATTCCTGTTGGCCCAAATGGCCCAAATAAAGTCAAAGATACCCTTAATATTAAGAAACGGTTCCTTCTCAACCTTCAACGTTGCCTTCACATTAAACAACCAGGTTTGAAAACGACAATTTGCATACAAGCGAGGCAAATCGGTGGACAAAATCCACAAGTCGAACGAATGTGCAAAGAGATTTTTAAACGAGTTTTTTTCCGAAACCTTTCATACCACTGCAAATAGAAACCACGTAAATCTCATTTTTGCTGGATCCGACATTTTCTTCAACAAACTGGAAACAACAATTTTTTCAAAGATCCAATCAACAAAACCATGGCGCCATGACAGTTCCCATGTATCTCAGCCAACTGAAAACATTGCAGAATTTTGACGTTGTTAGGAGGGCACCAAAAAAATCACAGTGAATGCTCGCAAAGTGTTTTGCACATAGTTTTGCACACGGCGTGTGCAAAGTACCGCTTTCGGAGCAAGTCTTCCGAGTTCAAAATCTGTTTTTTAGTCGTATACTTGAAAAGAAAATTGCGTTCGTCATTATCGAGTAATAATGTAAAAGTCGAAAGAAGTGGTAACGAATAAAGTTAAACTAAGTGGATAATAGACAAAAGTTGTAATTTTCTTTTTCTAATTTCAACATATGAAGGAAAACTTTTCAAAACTGACGTGAATGTCATAGTACCATTCACCAGGAAAAGGAAGCTGGAACATTTAATATCTCCTTCAATCAATGGTGTAACAATTTCTTTTGCTAGTGAAGCAAAATATCTGGGAATAACCGGAAGGCTAGCCTATCATTATGGACATGCCGCAGAATATGTGGCAAAACATGAGGCATGTCACCAAAACACGTATATTGGTTGTACGTGACCGTCATACGTCCAATGATAACGTATGGCTCTATAGTCTGGTGGAGCAAGGGTCATAAAAAATGGCCATTGCTAAACTTAACAGACTACAGAGGCAAGCGTACCTGGCGATTACTGGAAGCATTCACTCCACGCCAACGGCAGCAATGGAAGTCCTCCTTGGATTACTTTCTCTCCACATAGTTCTGGAGAGAGAGGCAAGATGGGCAACATACAGACTTTACCAAGCGGCCATTAGTCTACCGCAGGCATGTGTCATGAAAGGCAGCATCATGCTGGAGGGAATAATAGCTCACAACATTCTAGGAATGCCCTCAGACATCATGTCTAAAACTATCAACCTTCACACGTCCTACACTGTGGTCTTTCCCGAAAGAGAAGACTGGGTCCGGAATGAAACCAACCTATGTAGGGCAAATGAACGTTGGTTCACCGACGGTTCCAAAACTCAGGAAAGCGTCGGAGCCGGAATATATTGGATAAACCCAGTAGTGAAACGCTCGTTCAGTATAGGTAAACTAGCTACGATATTTCAGGCAGAGGTATATGCCATTGAAATGTGTGCCAGGGAGCTGGAAAATCGACACTACACACGAAAAACAATAAAAATATTTTCAGATAGTCAAGCAGCACTTAATGCGCTTCATTCAATCCAACTGCTTCAAATCTAGGGCAGTATGGAACTGCAGAGAGACCTTAAACCGACTGGCGCAACGCAACTACGTTACCCTAGTCTGGATACTAGGTCACACAGGCCTAGAAGCAAACGAAATAGCGGACGCCCTAGCAAAAGGGGGGGCCGAAACAACGTTCACTGAACCAGAACTGGTAATCGGTTTAGCATATAGCACTGCCAAGAATTTCATTACAGCTTGGGCAGACAATAAAAGACTCGAGTACTGGCGTAGTCTACCGGGCCTAGCCGGGCCTAGCCAAAGCATTTATTGCTTGTACAAGGAAAAAATAGGACTCTGACAAACTGCTAGAACTCAGTAGAGCGCATATCAGAGTTATAGTAGGTTTGCTTACTGGCCACTGCAAACTCGAACATCACATGCATAAAATCGGACTTGCACAAGATGCAGAGTGCCTGCTATGCATGGAGGATGATGAAACGGCTAAACACATTCTGTGTACATGCCCTGCAGCGGCCAGAACCAGATTCTCAATATTTGGCGATACGACAGTAAGGCCAGAAAACCTGGTAAATTGTTCTCCCAATACATTCCTCAATTTCGTCAAGAGATTGGAAATACTGGGAGAAATATAACCATAGGGTGAGCAACAATAGGCCATTGGCCGCAGTGGAGGGCCTGATACGGGCCCACTCACGTTCAAACCTAACGTAACCTAACCATAGCGTGTAACTTTTCATCGTCATATCATCAATTAGAAAAGCAATTAATTATCAAAAAAAGAATTTAATTTTTTGAAAAAACGATACATGTTATAAAAACATTTTGTATCTCAATTATGAACGTTGACAATGCAGTTCGTGCAGTTTATTAGGTTGGCTGTATTAATTAATTATCCTTTTCCCCTTTGGAATTGAATATATAACGTTCGTTAATTTTGGCATTGAACTTATGTGTAAGGATCAACAGTCTATGGAAACATACCTTCAAAAAAATCCACTTGATTTTCCAGATTTTCCAAAGGAAGAATTCATATTCATATTTCATTAATGTTCAAAGGCTTCACAGTATTCAAAATTGGAAAAATATCTTTTATGCTACACGTTACGAAATAACATTTTGTGTAACTCGTGTCATTTTGCTCATCCCGCATACATCCTCTCGTTATACAAAATGAAGCTCTTCGTAACTGGTTACATAAATAGCTATTATCACATTTATTTTCGTTCGTGTTTGTGAAATATTTTTATATGAACTTGGTGGGAGGATGAAAGCCTACCTTCAAAGTACTAGAAACAATAGCTATAGAGGAAACCATGAATCTCGTCATCGAATTAATGAAAATGGATCATGCTTTTGGCCTCACTTATAATAATATTGAGAATTTATTTCTTTGAAAAATCATCCATTCTAGCGTAACTTTGAGTTTGTGGCATCCATTCATTCCCATTATTCCAACACCTGGATTCAAAAAAATACATTTTTCTAGATTTAATTATTATCTGAGTTATTTCTCGAAGGATATTGGAAAATTAAGTGTTGAATACGTTGTGTGTGAAAGTTGATTTTGAATCATTCTCTTCCACCCTTCTAGAAATGATGAAAACACTGTTGTTGTTGTTGTTGTTAAAGAGAGTAATGAAAAACGCCGTGTTAAATAGTTTAATGTGGAAGTTGATTTTATAGCATCTATTTGACCCCCTTTCAACGCTCTGAAAATAATTAAATCAACGATTCTGAATTCCATTTATTATCTTGCTATTTTTTTTTCAAGAATGTTATTGAAACATTAGATAAGTGTTGAATAAGTACTTTGAATGTGAAAGTTGATTTTGTAGCATCCATTTGACCACAGATTGTGCTGTCATCTGATCTTAGGCATTTTTCTATCAACCTGGAGTGTTGTGCTCATATTACTCAAAAATGTATTTCATGTTCATCTGGCTAGTGAAACTAAAGACCTTCAATATTATTACTATTATCATTACAATAAAATTAATTTTTCTGAATAGTCTTCGAGAAAAAAACTCCAGCTTGATAACAGTCAGAAACATGTTATTCATTATTTCTAGAGGGTCAGAATGGATGCTACAAAATCAATTTTCACATTTAACGTATTCAAACCTTCGCGTTTCTCTATGTTTTATGTGAAAAAACCCCAGTCAAATAAAAATTAATTAAAGTCAGACACAATTTATTCATAATTTTTAGAGGGTTGAAAGGAGTTTATATAAATGCCACAAAATCAACTTCTACATTCATTCATATTTCTCTGAAAAAATACCTATCTATTTTAATTCGTATTTACCTGAGGAGTGGAAGGGGGTCAAATGAATGCTACAAAATAAAATTTCACACACAAGGTATTCAGTACTTAATTTATCAATATTCTTCATGAAAAACATCCCAACAAGATGATATCAAAAGCCAGAAACATTTTTCTCATATTTTCTAAAGAGTCGTAAGGGGGTCAAATGAATGCTACAAAATCAACTTTCACATTCATTGTTCATAGTTCATTCATTATGAAAAAAATCATCAAAATGTTACTGGTTTCGGAAACATATTTTTTCGTATTTTCTAGAGGGGCAGAAGTGGTCAAATGAATGCTACAAAATCAACGTTCACTTTTAACGTTTGTTGATTCATTTCCATTAGTTCAATGAAAAGATATACGGTTTTTCCTGTAACTACTGATGAAAGTTCTTCGAAGATAAGACAGGTTCTCATCTTTCCAGCAAGTTCCTGTAAAAATATTTCACCAACAACAACAATAATCCATCTCGCTGGTAATGCCTGCCGTCTTGCTAGTATCACTATAGTAAACTCGTCTGCCATTTTGAAGGCAACTTTTTTTATAAAAATGTTACAGACGAGTAAAATACACCAAACAATATAAAATGAGTGATTTTTCAACAAAAATACTAGTAGGAAACCGACTATGCCATCACAATATGTAGTTATGTTTTTGACTCGTTACCGTCATTTATCAATTTGTTATAAATATTTAAATACAATAAAACGTGCATGTTTTTTAATTGTCTAGCTGATAAAATGAAAACTAATAACGATCGTATCGTTAGTAACAAAGAAAAACTGGAAACAAAACAAAACAATAAAAATATACGTCTTTTTGTTTTTAAATGTTTATATCAAATTAATAAATGACCGTTGCGAGTCGAACACATAACAGAACATAACTTTCATGTGATGGCACAATGAAGTTACGAAAAAATCCTTCATTGATTGGCCTAAAAGTAAACAAAGAGTTGTAAAAGTTACTTGAGAATGAAACATTCAACTCACCCTTTTTTACCTCATCAAAACGAAATCCAGTAATCTGAAAAATAAAAACTTCAATGAGCTAAATACCTGAGAGGAGAATCAAATTCATATCACTCATTCCCAAGAAGAGATCAGTGTTTTTATAAGGCACTGCAAAAAATTTTTTCATCCCTTTCCACAACCTTAAAGGTCAATTATTTAAAATTTCTCTGATTTGATTTTCAGTAAATTTGATTCACCCGTGTTTATAAACGAAAGCAAGCTGATTTCATTTCCAAATGAAATTATTGTAAATTTTTCAAAAATAACCCTTCGGGAGTCAGTATTTTGAAAAATAGTTAAGAAATAGCTGAGAAAAAAATTCATGTCCTTATTGCTGCTTTTCTTTAAATAAAGGACCCCGCAAACTCCTTATGGAATTTGGTCCCGGTGGATTTTTTTGAATTTTTGGTATGATGTAGTCCATGTAATTCTTAACCAATGTTACCATTGCGCCAACCCAAAAAAAATGAGCAGTTTTGCAGCTAGGGGGCGTTGAAATCACCCCTTGCGCAGATTAGACTATTTATTTTTGAGCCCGGTAACAATATTTTCACTTGTTTCATTATTGCTAATGTTGCACAATATTGTGCTGTTTTATAAAAAAAATTCTTACCCCCTCCCCTTTTTCCCCCAACTCCTATTACGAAACGCAAAAAAAATATTTCTCGAGTTCCTTCAAATGTATCGTCGAATGTTTAAATATGCCTAAATAAGAAAAATAGCAGTTTTTTATGATTATCCCCCCACCCCCCAAATGACACAAAACGAAAAAAGTTCGGTGGATTTTTCTGAATTTTTGATATGATGCAGTTCAAGTTATTTTGAATAGAAATGAATCGGGTGACAAAACCCAAAAATGAACAGTTTTGATGCTACGGGGCGTTGAAATCATACCTTGCTCAGAATAGACTATTCATTATTATAGGCGGAAACAATATCTCTACGTATTTTTGTTTTATTTTATGCCGAACAATTGTGTAAACTTTCATAAATTGAAAATCTAAAACCTCCCCCTTACCCCGAACCCCTATTTCAAAACACGAAAAAAAATAATTCAGGCACCACCTCAAATTCAAATTGTGGATGTCTAATTTTTATTTATTTTCAAGATATTCGCCCAATTGATTGATATTCAAAAATCATGAACTACGCCCTACTAAGAAGTCAGCAAACTCCATCAATATTTTTCTGAAGGGAGCGAAAGGTGATATTAAACAACTGTACGATTTCATCAATTTGAGCTGATTAAAACATTTATTTTGATAAAGCATTTACAAGTAGTCGGGAATACATTTTTTCGTGTTTTAAATTAAGGGTAGGGGGTAAGGGGGAGGTTTTAGATTTTCATTTCATGAAAAATTGCAGAATTGATCAGCATAATCTAAACTAAAATACGTAGAGCTATTATTTCCGCCTATAATAATGAATAGTCCATTCTGAACAAGGTATGATTTCAACGCCCCCTAGCATCAAAACTATTCATTTTTGAAGTTTGTCACCCAATTTATTTCTATTCAAAATAACTTGAACTGCATCATATCAAAAATTCAGAAAAATCCACCGAACTTTTTTCGTTTTGTGTCATTTGGGGGGTGGGGGGATAATCATAAAAAAACTGCTAATTCCCTTATTTAGGCATATTTAAACATTCAACGATACATTTGAAGGCACTCGAGAAATATTTTTTTTGCGTTCCGTAATAGGAGTTGGGGGGAAAAGGGGAGGGAGTAAGAATTTTTTTTATAAAACAGTACAATATTGTGCAACATTAGCAAAAATGAAAAAAGTGAAAATATTGTTACCGGGTTAAAAATTAAATAGTCTAGTCTGCACAAGGGGTGATTTCAACGCCCCCTAGCAGCAAAACTGTTCAGTTTTTTGGGTTGGCGCAATGGTAACATTGGTTGAGAATTACATGGACTACATCATACCAAAAATTCAAAGAAATCCACCGGGACCCAAATTCCATAAGGAGTTTGCGGGGTCCTTTAGCCCTTTAGGGAGAAATTTTCACTTTCATAATTTTTTTGAACAACCTATTCCGAAATACACATGTCTACCTACTTATATATTTAGAGAAACCTAATTGCATTAGATATGAAGACACTGATTAAAATTAACTGATTAAAATATTTTCTGTTGACATTTTCAGTTAACTTTTTCACTGGATAAAAAAGTTTTATCGCCAACACTTTTCTTTATAAATTCGTCTGTTTTGAATCTGATTTATAACTTTTCTAAGGTTTGTTAAAAAACACTGAAATCTTGAACTAAATTTTACCATTTTCAAGGTAACTTGGCAAAAATTATTCAGTTCTTACAAATGATAGAGGGGGTAACATCTCGCTAAAATGTGTACAAGACTTCAAATATGTAAAAGCCTGAAGACTCAAACCGATGACTGAAAGACTCAAGTCGATAACTGGAAGACTCAAGTCGATGACTAAAGACTCAAACCGTTGACAGAAGCGAAGATTCAAGACTGAAAATTGACTCAAATGACTCAAAATTTTTAGTTGTACGTGATTTTTTCAAATGGCAGTCAAATTAAGTGTAATATTTTGGAAGGACGAGCATAATAGTATTATACCTACTCAGATTAAGAAAGCCAAAAGTTTGCCAACTTCCAACTATTTCACAATTCTTTAGGAATATCACTGCTCATGTTCGATATACAGTGTGTTTTACTTCTCATGGAAACACCCTCGTATCTTCCGTAATTTTCGACGAAGAAATATGAAATTTCCAGGAAAAATAGATTCACTAGAAATAAACTCGCTACTTAAAAGGGGTCATCCTATGTGATATACACTGCACGCCAGCAGCGGTGGAACTGCCCATTTTTCCGGAAAGTTATATTAGGGGGCAAATTTAACACGAAATTCTTTCGCATTCGTATTCAGGATCCCCAAATTACTACTAATACACCTCCCTACTGAAAAATTTTCAGTCATAAAAAATTCAAATTTGTTTCACTTCTCAAGTTAACGCCCCCGTACCTTCCGCAATTTTCAACTTGCAACCATGAAATGGGTGTTTCCATCGCTGCTGGCGTGCAGTGTAGGATGCACGTAAGATGACCCCTTTCATGAAGTAAGTTTTTATTTCTAGTGTTTCTATCGATCCTGAAAATTTCATAGTTCTACGTCGAAAATTACGGAAGTGAAACACACTATAGTTGTTAAGAAAATATTTTTAATTTATTTATAATATCTGTACAGATATTGTTCCATCAGTGATATACTTTGTATAAAAAACAATTCTACCGTTGCTATTTACTTTTAAAAATGTTAATGTCAGTGTGACAATTTTATGCCAGAATACAAATTTTCTAATTTCACATTTCGTCTTAGTGTTATTTGAGCTACCAGCTACATATTTAAACTACAGTTCGCTCTATCGAGATTTCAACATGGTCCTTCGAGCCGGATTGCTTGAAAACCTGTAAGGCGAGTCGCAAGAACCTAGAAGAAGAAAGTAGGAGTGAGTTCCTTTGATTCCTCATCCTATTCCATTCTCTTGCCTTCTAGTTGCATACAATTTAGTATCGATTCAGGTACGATAACGATTATAAATATTTCAAATTCACTAGATTCACAATTACTTCTAGTCTATTTCTGAATTTGAATCCAATTGATTAGTACTTGGATTGTGATTCTAGGGATACCTTTTTATATCTCAGTTCACCTAACAAGTTGAGTACATTGATTATTCTGCCTACCTACCTTTCAATCGATTCCAATTCGATTTTCTATTCAAAAAATGGCTACTGATTTATCACGGCTGATAAGAAAACGAGGTGGTATTAAGCATAAAATGACGAATTTCCTTCAATTTCTTCAATCTTTCCAGACTACATTCGATAGAGATCCAAGTAATATCGATGAAAAGACTAAAATTCTATTACAAGAACGCATTGATAAATTTGGGTTGCTTTACGATGAATTTGATGATGTACAGGGTGAAATTGAATGTATTTGTGAGCCGATTGTCATTTCAATGTACCCACGAATTGATTTGCTTATTGGAGCTGGAATATTTTGGGAACTTCTATTACCTCAAAGTATAAATTTAGGTAGAATTTTCCCGATTCTACAGCTCACTCGATTGGGTTGGATTATTTCTGGAAAAATGAATGAGTTCATATCAAGAACGAACTGTATTTTTTCCAATAATAGTGTAGTAGAGTTGGAAAAAAACATTGAAACAAATTCTCAAATGTCTCTTGATGATATTCAATGTGAAGACCATTTCATTAAAAATTATACCCGTAACGAAGAAGGTAGATTCATAATGAGAATTCCATTCAAATTTCCTCCATCCAATTTAGGTGATTCAAAGGCAATAGCAATTAAACGATTACAGAGTCTTAAGCAAAAATTTCGTTTCAATCAAAGATTTAAAGTTGAATATTCAAAATTTTTAAAAGATTATTCAGATATATTATGTTTCATATGACATTAGTGAATAATGACGAGACTTCCGATGTGTCCTATTTTTTACCTCATCATGGGGTTATCCGAGAAGATAGTCTCACTACAATTCCCATATTAGAATTATGTAGTGCACTTTCGCTATCTCGTTTGCTAAAACAGGTGAGAAGTTAAATCACACTTGAATTCACTTATCATCTTTGGTCTGATTCTCAAATAACATTGTGTTGGATCCATAAACAACCGAATGATCTGGAAATATTCAATAAACATCGTGTTTCAGAAATTCAATCTTCAACACATTCAGATTCTTGGCATTATATAAATACGAAAGATAATCCAGCTGATTTAGCTTCACAGGGAATTTTCCCAAGTAAATTATTGAATAACGAATCATGGTGGCACGGACCTTTTTTGGTTATCTTTGGACAAATCTCAATGGCCAGATTTTCTCTTACCATTATCAATGATTCATGTACCAGATTCGAAAAAACAACTTTTTTCAGCAATTAAAAAGGTTGATTTATTCCCATTTGATAAATTTTCATCACTTCGGAAAATGAAAACTATCATGGCTTATATCTTACAATTCATTTAGAGTTAGATAGTGCAATGTTTCGTTTGATTAGAATAGCTCAAAATGATGATTTTTCGGATGAAATCGGGTTATTGAGTTGCAATAAGCGATTGAATTCCACAAGAAAATTATTGAAATTGACTCCTTTCTTAGATAATAATAAGCTATTGCGAGTTGGTGGTCGTTTGAAGAATTCATCTTTAGAGTATGATGAGAAACATCCTATTTCATTATCGAAGAATCATGTTCTAACTGAATGTATCTTTGAACAAAATCATATGAAGCTGCTACATCCAGGTCCTCAATTGTTGTTATCTACAGTGCGACAGAATTATTGGCCAATTTCAGGAATTAATTTTGCTAAGAAAATCACACATAACTGTATGAAATGCTTTCGATTCAAACCTAAATCTATTGATAATCCCATAATGACACATTTACCTAAAGAAAGAGTAATTGGGACGCATCCATTTCATGTGACAGGCGTAGATTACGGTGGACTTTCATTTTGAAAGACAGAAAAGGTCGCGGATCAAAACCTATCAAGAATTATTTATGCCTTTTTGTTTGTTTCTCTAGAATTAGCTACTGAGTTAACAACTGAATGCTTTCTAGTAGCATTCAGAAGATTTATATCTCGAAGAGGTAAACCTCTACAAGCTTTTTCAGATAATGCAACAAATTTTAAAGGTGCTTCAAGCGAATTGAATAATTTTCAAATATTTTTGAATAACTCCAAAACTGAAATTTTGACATCATGCGCCAATGAAAACATTGAGTGGCATTTTATTCCACCAAATTCTCCACATTTTGGAGGACTCTGGGAGTCGTCAATTAAAAGCGCTAAACATCATTTGTTAAGAGTTATAGGTGAAACTAAATTTACTTATGAGGAATTCAATACTGTATTGGTGCAAATAGAAGGTATTTTGAATTCCCGTCCTCTGCATCCTTTATCCTCTGATCCCAACGATTCGAAACCCCTGACTCCTCCTCACTTCCTAATTGGAAGAGCTTTAGTAATGGCTCTAGATCCCAATTTGCTAGATAATCCGATGAACAGATGTTCTCGATTTCAACTTCTGCAACAAATTCAGCAGAATTTTTGGCGTCGTTGGTCAAGATATTACCTATCTCAGCTTCAGCAGAGATTGAAATGGAAAGAAGCTTCTCCTCCTCTGAAAGTAGGGAGTCTAGTTTTGAACCAGAATAACAATAGCCCTCCTTGTCGATGGCTATTGGGGAGAATAGAAGAACTCCATTACGGCGATGACATGGTAGCTATGGTGGCTACAATCAAGACTTCATCAAGCAAACTGAAGCGAGCAGTTTCCAGACTGTATCCACTTCCTACAGGAAACGAAAAATGATGAAATTAATTTATTGTGTATTATAATTTATTAATTGAATAGTTTCGTATTGAACAATCATATTGATGCTAGTTCAAGGAGGGGAGTATGTACAGATATTGTTCCAGCAGTGATATTGTATAAAAAAACAATTCTACTGTTGCTATTTACTTTTAAAAAATGTTAATGTCAAGGTGACAATTTTATGCCTGAATACAATTTTTCTAATTTCACATTTCGTCTTACTGTTATTTGAGCTACCAGCTACAGTCCGCTCTATCGAGATTTCAACAATATCAATTATCAAATGTTTCACGGGTGAAAATAAATATAAAAAGTTCCCAATATGAATATTATGTTAGACGACTGAAAATGATCCGCTTTTTGAAACAATTTCACCGCCAATGGTTAAGTTTACATCCGAATATCATAACAAATGCAAATCCCCCACTCCGAACTCGGAGGTTACCCCTCACCCACAATATGATATGCAGTTTCCATAACAACGTGTGTTGTTCATATAGAAATGGCATCTGTATATCTTTTGTTGCTCGTAGGTGTACATACGCAAACACCCAGAGCAAGTTAAATGAAAGATTTAAAAAAAATCAGATGTGGAAGATAAAATGTCAATTTCATAAATGTCAGCACGCCGCCACTGGTTCTAAGCTTACATCCGAATATCATAACAATAACAAATCTCCCCTTCCAAACTCGGAGGTTACCCCTCACCAACAAACTATCACAAAGGATAGTGATATGCAGCTTTCATAACAACGTGTGTTGTGCATATAGAAATGGCACTTCTAAATCTTTTTTCTACATTCATGCAAAAAGCAAAACTTTATTGAACTATATTCAGTGGAAAGAGAAGTTCTTTATTGCACTAGTGCGATAAAGTTTTTATTGCACTCATCTGTCATTCTACTTCAACGTGCTGTCATCATGACAAACATGGAAATCGTCGACAGTAGCGGAAGGATACGTAGAGGAATCACATGCATACAAACTCAGTGTTGCAAAACAAATATTTCAGCCTGAAGGAAATAACGATGTACAGTTACCAAGTACTAATACGTTTACAGCAGTAACAAATCAAGAAGTGGATTTAAAAAGTACTTCACTACGAAATATTCATATTGAAAATTGCACCAATTGTTCATTCACTTTCAACATTGAGGGTAAAAATAAAGTTTGAGTTAAATTGTTCGTAACGTATTAGTTCCTGTTTCAATGCAAATCGATATTAATAATAAAGTATTCAAGTTGCGCTTTTCATTTTCCTACACCTAGTGCCGCACCTCAATAAATCATTTTTTGCTTTTTGCATGAACGTAGAAAAAATGTTGTATGCAACTCGTGCAAAAATTGTTTATTGCACTCGACGTGTTGTCCAACTCGGCCTAACGGCCTCGTCGGACAATTTCACGTCGAGTGCAATAAACATTCACTTTTTGCACTTGTTGCATAAATAACTATTATTGCTCGGAGGTTTCACCAAGAAAGAGGATTGTTTCGAAGTTTTCATCAATAGTAATTCCCAATATTTGGTTATATTTTATATGTTCAGATGCATGATGTAAATATCCGCGGGGATAGCTCGAACGGAGAGCGCCGGTTCACCGATATCTGAAGCCAAGCTACGCTAGGCGAGGCCATGGTTTAGATGGGTGACCAACGGACCTCCTTTCCATATTCTCCTCGGATCGTGCTAGGAATCGCACGTAAAAAGGTAAGACCTCGTTAATCCTTGGCTCGCACAAGTTTCGACTTTTGAGGGCTGTCGTTCGTAAGGGGACGACAGCTGGTTAACGGAATAACAATTTTATTTCAACAAAAACAATTTTAAATATACAACTGTACATTATTATTTTTAAATAAAGATGTTTATTTTAAAAAATTAATCTTTTTATTATTTTTCCCTGGCAACTAATACAAGCACAATTTTTGTTCACATTAAAAAATTAAATATCATGCAGTAAAGGGTTAAATTCATTTCATGGTACCACGGAAAGTACATTTTGAGAAACCATAATCTAGTTTTACAGTGAAATATCTCCACTAGCAATCCCCAGTCAGAAAAGTGTTTTCAATAATCATAGGAATAAACTACCCTTCTGTGGTGGCAGATCCGATTTTTTTGTCTGTAGTGGTACAGAAAGTATATATTTCGAGCCATCACAATTTACTAATCCAATGAAAATCTCCACTCGAAACTCCTGGTCCACCTTCAAATGTGGGGTGGATTTGAATTTTGAATATGATGACAAGAAGGTATACAGGGTTGGACACTTCTTTAATGGGATTGTATGGGTATCTTCCAAACCATACTAGTGAGAAGGTCGGTTAAATGGAGAAAAATTTGCACATTCAGATGCATAATCTATCGGTGGAAACTAATCGAAAATATCTGGGCCGTTTCTTGAGATATGACAAAAAAAGTAAATTCGATCATTTCTGTTTTTTGGTTATACTTCATTTATTTTCAGAAATATCAAAAAATATTTCAGGAGTTTTTTTTTTTCGAGTAAAAATTCCCTTTGATTTGAGGTCTTCAGATATCGTATCCAACGTTTCGTATTCTCAGGGCCATCAACTATTTTTTTTTAAATACGGACCTGAATATTTTATGACACTGTTCCAATGACCTCTTCATTCTGAATTCAGAGGTTTATCATAGAATGCCATTTGCAGACGGATTTCGGGTAATATGGACCGTAATAAATTTTTTATTAAATTACAGTTAGTTTCCGTCGTCTTCAGTTGAATCAACATTCAAGTAATAAGATCCTTATCCAAGTTAAATGGGTTTGGACCTGTAGTGAATTTACATTCAGTATTCATTTCTATGAACTGTTCAATACTTCTAGCATAAAGCGAATAATTAGGAAAAAATAAATGAGAATCAATAATAATTATTCAGTTATTCGAATATTTCAATCAAAGAATGCAATATTTGTCATTTGAAAAGCGAGTTCCCAATCGCCCGTGCGCGATATGGACAATCCACTCAAGTTGTGCAGTATACAACAACAACAAAAAAACAGTTCAATTCAATAACTGGTACCTATCTGATATTTTTTATGCATGTGAGATTAAAAAATGTTTTGTTAAGATAAATAAGTAACTGATCAACAATAAGTCATCGAAAAATAAATTTTAATTGTTCAAAACCTCCACCACTTTTTCAATGATTAATAAAAAAACCAAAATCTACCATTTAGGTTTTTCGGTTATGCTTCAACACAGTGAAATAGAAAAATAAAGTCAATTCTCCAGAACTTATTTAATTCTCCGAAAATTCAACACTTTATGCTAGAAGTATTGTACTTTTTATAGAAATGAACACTGAATATAAATTCACTACAGATTCACACCAACAAAACTTGGATAAGGATCTTATTACCTGAATGATGATTCAACTGAAGATGACGGGAACTAAATGTAATTTAATAAAATTTTGATTACGGTCCATATTACCCGAAACCCATCTTCAAATGGCATTGCATGATACACCTCTGGATTCAGAATGAAAAGGTAATTCGAACAGTGTCATAAAATATCCAGGTCCGTATATAAAAAAACAGTTGAGGGTGGTCCTGAGAATACGAAACGTTGGATAATCAACGAAAATTTCCTCTCGAATGAAAAATTTCCGAAATATTTTTTGATATTTCTGAAAATAAATGAAGTATAACCAAAAAACAGAAATGATCGAATTTATACTTTTTTCGTCATATCTCAAAAACCGGCCCTGATATCTTCGATTAGTTTTCACCGATAGATTATGCATCCAGATGTGCAACTTTTCCTCCATTTAACCGACCTTCTCACTAGTATGGTTTGGAAGTTACCCATACAATCCCATTAAAAAAGTTGCCACCCTGTATATGTCGTTTTTTCATTATTATTTCAATCTTCGCAGTACAAGTCTGAAATCATCGAAATATTAAATTCTGGCCAGCAAAGTATTTTATCCTCTTTAAGTTATGTCTAAACTCTCATTACAGTTTGCCTTTTTCGTGTCTATTTTTGTGCCTTCTTTCATGACTACTTGTTGTTTGAATTTCCCTAAATAACTGGCACTATTGCATCATGTCTTTTTAATGATTGTTTCTGGCAGTAATTCAAGAACTGCAAACAGAAGGAAAGTTGACATTGATTTTTGAGGTTGGATTCATTACATATGAATTTTAGAGAGATTAAAACAATTAATATCGCGAACAACAAAAGATAAAATAAAATAAGAAAAAACATTTCTAATTACCATTATGTTACATTGTTTACTTCATTCCACGTGGAAAAAACTATACATGAAGTTGAAATTGAAAACAATAATACACCCAACATCCAAAGAACAAATCCACCAGAAATAATAAAGTGTTGTAAAAAGTTCAGGCTAGTCCACAATGCGCATGCGCGTCATTAGTGATTTTTGTAACAGACCCGGTTTTAGTAAAATATTATGGTACTCGTGAAGATTAACAAACGTTATTTCTGAATTTCGGAGAATAGGGTTGGAAACCTCATTGTATACACTGTAAATATTGTTTCCATCAGATTACATGATCCCATATGGGTAATGCGTTGCCATGCATATACATGTAAAGATACATACCTCATGTAACATAATGTGAAGTCATAACTTGACTTTAAATGTGAATTTCCAATATATTCCTTGTATACTTATGTAATTTTTTCCATTATTCCAGATTTGATGGCGATTTCTACATTTTTGATTAGGTGTTTTTACCATTATATTCAAGTGGTGCCAATTGACATACATGCTTTAGTATGTATTATTAGATACATATTCAAGTATTTGTGCGGAAAAATACAATTTTTACATACATCAAATGTGCTTTTCCATATATTCCCCGATAATCACTTGTATTTTCATGTGATTTTTTCCCTAATCACATATTTAGTAAAGCAATGTCAATTAACTTTGCATATAGTCTTATAATTCCTTAATAATGAAGAGGGGGAAGGAGATCTGCATAAAAGACATAAAATCAGTATTAATGAAACTTTATTCATCATAACATTATAATATATTGAAGGAAAATAACTCAAACTCTCAAATCATTTGAATGTTGTAACAAAAACAATTATTTAACAAAATGTCTTACTCTAATAAGACTACCCACTCACCGATTTCATGTTCGAATTGAGATTATATCTATCCACTTGTGATTTGAATGTCGAATAAATTCTCAAAATTATCTCACAGTTGGGTCTGCGACAACGACAGTTTTAATTCGATATCCTATGAAAGTACTGGTATTATTATAATATTATGGAGCAAACAATGACAAAATGAACAAATGACTATAATTTCATGGTGAATGTTTCATATTTTTTTCTCAGTACCTATTTACTCACCTGATATATAATCCGATGACAATTTGGCACCCACGCAATCACTTACATAAAACACAAAAGACGGCTTGATTGTTTTTAAAACCTACCTCCGCCAGATGCCCAACGATGTTCATTCTACCAATATTATGAACTGTGAATGAGGATTGGGCCGAATGCCGGTAGGTGCGCATGGCGATAGCGTTATAGAGAATTACTTTTAAACAAAGGAGAATTCACACTTTACCTGTAATATTCTGTAAATTGGCGTCATTTCACTGTAACAATACATCGTTTTACTGATTATCACATTCATTTACAGTCATCATGTAAACCAGCGGAAATTACATGTAATAAAGCTTTGAATTACATGCTTACTGTAAAACACGGGAGAAATGGAGGACATTTACCTAATTTTACATTAAAATTTTAAATTATCTGTGCAATCAAGTTATAATACTAGGAGGATTATGTATATATTACATTTTGGCATGTATTTTTCCACCCACTTTTTACTGTGTACTTATTTGCCGATTTGAATACATATTTTCAAATATTTATGGTCCCAAATATTCAGTAAAGGCCATCAGAAAGTAGAGTACGGTTATTATTATTATTTACCGGTCTGAAGCGACTGATTTTTGGTATCACATACACTTTTCAACTGTAGTTAACCAACAAAAACCTACGGAACCACCCCAAATCGTCGGTGCGAATTTCAAGGAAGCACTGGATTGGAAAAAAGTACAAAAAACTATGAAAACTTATTTCAGCTAATATCATGAATAATTTCAACTCAAATTGGATTCATAAAATTGAATGCTTGGAAGCTCGAAAAAATTTTTCTGGAACGATTCATGTCAAAATGCGCAACTGCATTTAATTTAAATCATTTGAAGAGATTAACATGCTATTTCTAAGAGTATTTTTGGTTGTATTACCTTAGTGCAATTTCCACAATGGAGGTGCATGAAACAGTGAGGCCAAAAACATTTTCCTTACCATCAAAGAAAAGCACTTCCATATTGACATTAATTTCCTGAGGCGATTCTGTGTATGTTTAGTACTTTTTGTAGGAATCTAGAACTCATAATATAAGCGGTGTGGTAGAAAGTTTGTATCACTCGCCATGCATGCTTACGCAGACACAGTATTGATACTGCACTAGGTTTCAAATTATTCTATTGTCGTTTTCACATACTTCATGAGGAAAATGTCTGCCACAAATTACAATTTTATCACACAAATGTTCTGCTGGGGTCTCTTCTTGAAAACAATAACCAAATATCATGCCTTTTTTGTGAAGCTAATATAATATTTGAGCTATTTTGAGCAAAGCATATAGGTACATAAAAAATTTCATTGTCTACCAAAAATGATTTATTTCAGGTATTTTTCCTTTACACAACACTGAACAGTTCATTGTTTATTTGTAGGAAGAAACGGCTTCATTAGAAATTGTCTTTAAAGGAACAAGATTAATGCAAATTCACGAATTATGAAAGAATAACCAACACAAAACGAGAAGAGAAAATCAGAAATTCTAAAAACCGTCTCTGTCTCTGACAAGAGTGGGAGATCTTAGAGGCAAGTCTTCCTGTTGATGAAGAAGCACTGTTGCACAGTCATTATAATTACAGTAGCATAGGGTACATTATTGTTTTAAATACATTTCTTTCGCGCCTGAAATTCGGAGTAATGTATCTATTGAAGGTTGTTTTTGGGTTTTAAAAGTCCTAAATGAGCTGTCAAATTTCTCTCTTTCAAATGACATGTGTTTTATTGCTTCATAACAACAAACTCTGAATTGGAACACCAAATTATGTTCAAACTTGGCAACGATCTACCCAAACTACACTGATGACGAGTATGCGCACATCGTAAACGGGTCGCATACGCGGCAAGCTTTTCGCCGTGAAAATTGGCGGAATTAGCATTCTAGAGTAAATATAATATATATTTCTATGCTCAATACACATCAAACAACCAACATAATACCATATGTCCCCGGATTGTCAGAAAAGATGAAACGGATTGGCCATTGGTATGATGTAAAAACAACATTCAAGACAACCAATACATTGAGATGAATACTTACACACACAAAACCAAAAAACACTGATGAGTATTCCAAAAATTGTGTTTACCTTGTTCGTGTGGTGAAAGTTATATAGGTGAAACATCAAGACCTTTGACTGTGCGTAAGGAAGAACACAAAGGTTATATAAGGAATCGGAAAATAACTGGTTCAAAAATATCAGAACATATTCTTACATCGGATGACGATCATATAATGGAATGGAATGACACCAATATTTTAATGAGTGAATCAAATCAAGAAAAGAGAAAGTTGAAGGAAACTGCCTGTATTTTATTATCGACGAACTGTTTTTCGACCACCTCAGCACATGGTTACCTCTCCTCAGAGAAGAGTTGAGAAATAACAGATTGATTGATTGATATCAGACACCCTATATGTATCCAGATAGCAAATGTCATAATGAAAAATATTTTGGCGGATTTCATTTGACTTTGTCAAAACAAATCCTTTCATATTCAAGCTGATAAAAATAGAATTTTTAGCAAGTTTTCATACTTCGAGTTTTGATAACGGATACATATTTAGTCTCCGAAACGTCAAAAAAGAGAAGTATTTTTAGTCAATTCAAATTTTTCTCTTCGTATAGGCAAATTTAGTATACGACACGTTACTGACGAAATTAATAAACTGTTTTCAAGAAAACAGTCTTCTCAACGCAGTAACTGATCGGGGCAAATTGATTATTGTCCCTCTACACTTGTACAGATTTATTTGAATTAACATTTTTTTCATTTTCAGACTGTGGAAGGTTAAAATTCCCAAAAAGGTATGTCAAGAAACAAATATCCATCATTCATTGGAAAAATTATCGACTTCACTTGAGATCTTGGGGTGTATTTTTCAACCTCAAAATTTTGAATATTAATTTTTGAAAGAATGAACAGATTTTGGCAGTTGATTTTGTGTTATGAAACTTTCATATCCTGAGAAAATTATATCGACTTCCCGTTGGATTCTGTGGTTAACTTATCAACACTGAAATTTTCATTATTCATTTCTGAAAAAAGTCTTGAATCTACCATAGCCATATTTTGGCAATCAATTTTGGGTTGCAAACTTCCATTTTATAAAAATTGTATCAACCCTCTGGGGATCCTGGGATGGATTTTCCAACACTTATATTTGAAACAATATTTGGCAGCCGATTCTGTGTTGTGAAAGGTTAATTCCGTAAAAAATTATCGACTCCCCTTGGGTTCCTGGAGTAGATTTTTCAACCCGAAAACATTGAATATTCATTTCTGAACGAAGACTCTGTTCTATCATAAACAGATTTTACCAATCAATTCTGTGTTGCAAAATGTTCATTCAGTAGAAAAATTTCCAGTTCATTCAAGATCCTGGAATGGATTTTTCAACAGTAAAACTTTGAATATTCATTCCTGCAAAAAGACTTTGTTATACCATAAACATATTTTGGAGGAGAAATTATCATCTTGAGATCCCAGGGTAAGTTTCTCAAACGTAAAACTTTGAATCTGTTTACCTCAGAACAAAGTCTTCTTCCAGAAATGAATATTAAAAATTTTGGGTTGAAAAATCCACCCTAGGATCCCAAGGGATGTCGACAAGTTTTTCACTGAACATACCTTCTGCAACACAGAATTGACTGCCAAAATCTGTTTTTGCTAGAACAGTCTTCTTTCTGAAATGAATATTCAAAGTTTTACTACACAAAATTTACTGCCAATGTGTTTATGCTAGAATCAGGACTTCTTTAGTGGTTATTTTTTAAATGTAGTAGTTGAAAAATCCACCCCAGTAAGTAAGTCGAACATTTCTCCACGGAATTACTCCTTTCAACACCGAATTGACCGCAAAAACTGTTTATAATAAAAGAATGTCTTCCATCAGAAATTAATATTCAAAATTTTAGGGTTGAAAAATCCACCCCAGGATTTCATGGAAAGTGGACAATTTTTTAACATAATGAACCTTTTACAACCAAGAATTGACTGCCAAATCTCATGGTTGACAACTCCACCCTAAGATCCCCAGAGAAGTCCATAAATTTCTCACGACATGGACCTTCTATAACAAAAAATTGACTGCCAAAACCTGTTCATGCTAAAATAAGGTCTTCTTTCAGGAATGAATATTCAAAATTATAGGGTTGAAAAATACAACCCAGGATCCCAAGGAAAGTCGATAATGTGTTTACTGAATGAACCTTTCGCAACACAGAATTCACTGCCATAATCTGTTCATGCCAGAACACAATCTTTTCATAGAAATAAATTTTTCATTTTCATGGCTGATTTAGAAAATAACCTCATAATTTTCCCTCTATTCAACAAAATAATGTTTTGACATAGATATGTTGATGATTGCATAGCACTCTTCAATGGCAGTCACCAAGAAGTAAGCCTTCTATTAGATTTCTTGAATTCCTTACACCCGTCTATACGATTTACAGTGGAGTTAGCGATAGACAATTCTCTTCCTTTCCTAGATTTATTGATTAACATCAATGACTCTACACTTGAATTTTCAATTAAACGAAACCCACTCACACAGATTCAGTAATCCCGTTTTCTTCTTGCCATCCTTATTCACACAAATTTACAGCGTTTAATTCACTTTTTCATAGACTATTTGATATTCCAATGTCACCAGTAAATTTCAACAAAGACATTATTAGGCAAATAGGCCACAATAACGGTTATCCTTCGTATTTAATTAATTGAATCTACCACAAACATAGAACCAATTCTCTTAATGGCAGTTTAATCCCAGTTAACAATTCCAGTAAATATTGCTCTATTCCTTACTTAGGCAAGGTATCACTTGATATCTCAAATATTTTTAGACGGTTCGGTAACGATATTAATGTCTCTTTCTACACTATGGATTCCATTTCTAAAGTGTTAGTCAACACTAAAGATGAACTACCTATTTCCCATGAATTAGGTGTATATAGAATTACTTGTTCACAGCCAGATTGTCCTGCTCAATAGGTTGGACAGAGTGCAGGAAAATTAAACCTAGAGTTTTGGAACACGTTAAACTAATTGAGAGCTCTAGAAACCCACACATAGATGAATATAACACAAATAGTTCGTTCGCAAACCATATCCTTAATTACAATCATAAATTTGATATTGACTTTACTTGATCTTCTTGAAATTTTTGAAATCAACTCCACCATTAATAACCCCAAAGTTATTTCTCTTAATGGACAAGTACAGTTTGACTGCAAAAAGTTCTATAACTCTCTTAATTTTCAATAAATACTCTGTTTCCTACCTTGATCCTCTATAAAACAAATATAAATTGTTTTATTACTCTTAAGACTTTTGTAACACGTTATTGGCATGGATAGATGACACGGGTTCTACCTACTCAGATTGCGGTTGTGATGATGGATTTCTGTCCTTCTTTCATTGTGTTCTGTGATGTTGGTTCTCGAGTCGTTGTTCCATGTCAATGTCGAATTGAAGTTTGACTGACAGATGATCTCCCCTCCTCATGTTAATTTCATTGTCATTTCTCATTTTGGTGTTGAATACTCGAAGTCTCGAACAGTCAGTAGTCTTTATTTCTTCCCATTTTTTGTAAAAAGGGGCATATAGGCTCTAAGCCTCCACTTCCTCCTTAATGACAAATTTATATTAAAACAAGTATGTTGTCCACTATGTAAACCTTTATTGGTACAATGTGGTGACACATACAATTTTCTACTCTTTCTACATATTTGTGCACTTGTTGCATAAATAACTATTACTATTACTTTCTCATTATGAAATTCTTGTATGACCATCGGTCCTTGATATGTGTTCCAAATTTAGATTATTCGGAGGATTGGATATGGGTGAAAGTTGAATTTCAAAATTATCATCATTAACACTGTGAACGGATGTACAAAATTAAAAACATTATAGTATATGGCGAACAACAAGCCGCCAGTGAAACGCCCGAACTATGTGAGAACAAAATTATAAACTTTTTCCAAGATAAACTGGAGCTTGAGGTTTCTCCGTCAGATGTAGAACAGTGCTACCGAATCGGCAAGGCTCAAAATGGCAAACCACGTCCAATCCTAGTGCAGTTTCTCTCGATTAAAACTAAAAATCTTGTTTCCAACAAGGAGAAAATTCTGAAAAACTCGAACTACTTCATGAAAGAGGATTTAACAAAATCAGCAGTGGAAATATTGAAGTCAGCATCCGAAAAGTATGGCAAGAATAATGTATGGAGTCATAGTGGAAGAATTTTTGCCACTGTTAATGGTCAAAAAACTGTTGTTGTTGAATAATGAAAACTTTGTTGGAAGATAGGATACTTTCGCATGTACTAGGTATCACTCTATACATTTTTTCTCTACTTTCATTTATAAATTACAGTATTATTTTTTTTTATTTCCTTATCTACATGTTTCTATAAAAGATATTGAGAAACGTTAAGAATAAATGTTAATTTTTACTAAAATGTTTTCAAACGTGGCAACAGTGGAAACAAGGTTTTTTATTTATATACTTCCTACACTAGCTCGTAATTTTTTGTCATGGACGTATCTGTGTTCATACGATCATGTTCTTTTTCAAGTCTAATGATAATAAATGCAATGAAAGAGTTGTATTTCGTGTAGTTAAATTTATTACAAGCGCAAAGCGCTTCCGGCTGTTACGCCATCACCAGTGCTACACCTGCAAGTAAGTAGTAATGGAGATAAAAAATAAGAAAGTTTAGAAATTTTCTACAAGTCCTTCCTATTGTAGGCCTTTGAGAGTTCGTATAAACGAACATCTGAATAAATCTGGAAACTCAGCATTTGGACACCATATTAAATTCAGTCCAAATAACAATTCAAAAATATTGAAACAAATCAACTCAAAAAATTTTAATAGACTAGATTTTCTTGAAGATTTACAAATAGACAAAGAATTACAGTGTAACAACCTATGTTTAAACACACAAGTTCAATTAAACAGATCATACATTCCTTTACATAGGAGATTAAAATAGTATTCATTTATTGAATAATTTCTAAATTTTTTGTTCTTTGCTCACTATGCAAACTCTCACGTTCTGTAGTCACAAAACATTGTCATATGTCATAAATTCACCTCTAAATCTCATTGGACAGAGACCTTATGTCAATGTCACCACACATCATCTGTCAGTTTTCAATTCTATCACATGTCAAAATATAAAACAAATTCTTTGTTCTTTCCTGCCCTACCTCGTGGCTGTTAGCATAGATCAAGCATTTGCATTTTTCTTTGAAAAAATGCAAATCTGAGAAAAACTTTAAACACAAACCCCTGATGAGTATATATTAAGTATGTATGTATGTCCGTTCAAACCAATGTTAACGATGGTTATGTCGACTTTTTAAAAGACTGCTGTATGAATACTTGACGAGTAAGTAATTCAAAATTTCTAAACTTTCTTATTCTTTATCTCCATTATTACTTACTTGCTTTGCTTTGCGATTGTAATGAATTTAACTACACGAAATACAACTCTTTCATTGCATTGAATAGTTAAGTGTACACAGCATTAACAACTTCACCTTAATGATAGTAAGTAAGACTTTTTTTGTTCTGTTTATATTATGGATGTTTTCTCATTCACATATATTTAATAGTCAATGGTATTGGGACCTGTTTTATTGCGTTCATGAATTTTTTAATTTTTTATTCACTGGATATTTTCAAATATCAAAGCAGGAAATTTTCAGGAAATTACTCATGAAGAAATTCTCATTTGGATTTTTTAATGTTAGATCCCTTCTTCTAAATTTTGCTGATTTTATGACATTTATCAATAATGGGAAATATGACATGCTGGGAATCTGTGAAACCTGGCTGACTAAAGAAACCCTTGATTATTTATTACAGATTAATGGCTAAAATTTTATCAGAAAAGATATAGGTTCGAGAGGAGGTGGCGTTGGTATATATATAAAATCTTTTTTGAATTATGAAACTTTAGAGGTGATATGTGAAGCACATCAATATAACCAAATTCTGTTATTACCTGGGTCCTTAAGATGTGTGCCAAATTTGAGATTTTTTGGACGATTGGAAGTAGGTGAAAACTGAATTTACAAGTACAAATCATTTAATAATATTATTATTACTTTCTCATTATGAAATTCTTGTATGGCCATCGGTCCTTGATATGTGTGCCAAATTAAGATTATTCGGAGGATTGGATGTGGGTGAAAGTTGAATTTCAAAATTATCATCATTATCATTATTATCACATCAATATAACGAAATTCTGTCATTGCCTGGGTCCTTAATATGTGTGCCAAATTTGAAATGTTTTGGACGATTGGAAGCAGGTGAAAACTGGATTTACAAGTTCAAATCATTTAATACTATTATTATTACTTTGTCATTATGAAATTCTTGTATGGCCATCGGTCCTTGATATGTGTGCCAAATTTAGATTATTCGGAGGATTGGATGTGGGTGAAAGTTGAATTTCAAAATTATCATCATTATCATTATTATCACTTCAATATATTGCCTGGGTCCTTCATATGTATGCCAAATTTCAAATTTTTTGCACGATTGGAAGCATGTGAAAACTGAATTTACAAGTTCAAATCATTTAATACTTTTATTATTACTTTCTCATTATGATATTCTTGTATGGCCATCGGTCCTTGATATGTGTGCCAAATTCAGATTATTCGTAGGATTGAAAATAAAAAGATCTACAACTGTTGTATCAAACATTTTTCCACATTTAGTAAGTTCCTCGGAAAATCAGAAAAACCAGATTTTCAGTTTTTAATTTTTCTCTCTCGCAAAAATCAATTTTTCTTTCTTTCTTTTATTTCACGAAATATGGTGGAAATATATCTTGACATGTTTCAAGTGAGCTGAAATTTTTTTGAAGCGAAATACACATTTTTCTCTTTTTTTTTTCGACAAATTCCGAAAAAACGACCTCTTTTTCAACTGAAAATTTTCACCGATACAGTTCGTCTTTTCAAGCTTGCCAGCCGCCATTTTTTCCATTGAAGCGTCTTCTTCAAGATCATGTAACGAAAGAATACTGTAGAAATTTTTTTCCAGAAAACGCGAAAAACTGAAAAAACAGATTTTCAACAATCAATTTTTTAAATTTTTGTTCTAAACTCATATTTATTTATTAAAATTTTTGAAATTAATAGTTGAAACCTTTCGAGGATAAAATTTTCATGTTACCTTTAATAGGTAAAAAACATAAACAAGGACATAAATAACGATTTGATTATGATAGAAGGGCATTATGATAGAAGGGCGAAGAGAGAGAAACAAATTCAGGTAAAAAGTTGTCGGCAATAAAAAAATCTACAACTTGTATTCTCGATTTTTCCACATAACCACAAATTTTCCGGAAAAATCAGAAAAACATTTGAATTTTTTTTCCTATCAAAATTGTATGATTGTCGCAAAATACAGGGTGTTTCATAATAAATGCGCAGGACTTCAGGATGTGATAGCTTGTCCAAAATTATGAAATAAAGTTTCTATTAACCTACCCTCTAAAATGCACCATTTTCGAGATACAGGGTGTGGAAACTCAAAAAAAATTATCGTTCTTTGCGAATATCTCTGGAACCGTTTATCCTCTACCCATAATAAGCATGTTTTGTGCTGATTTTTCATTTTTTCAAATTCATAATTGGTGAAAATTTTTAAGGGGTAGTGGGTGTTTTTTCTCCAACTTCTACGCCACTGAAAAAAGTACAGTACTGATATATAAACCGCCAATGTTTTCTACACAAAAAGAGTATTCTTGGTCATAAGCTCTAAAGTTGACCGTTTTCAAGAAAAATCAACTTTCATGTTGTTTAAATAATGTTTTTTCCTCGAAAAATTGCTGCGTGCATTGAAGCTAACGGTGGACATTTTCAACAATTCAACTGAGTATGATTTCTGTTGTTTTTTCTTTTATTTTGCAATTAAGAAGTCAACATTTAGTTTTTTTACTTGTTCTAACGTTTAAATAAATTTTGTATAATTAGGAAAAAAGATATTTAAAAAAATTTACAATGTTTTTCAACATGAAAGTTGATTTTTCTTGAAAACGGTCAACTTTAAAGCCTATGACCAAGAGTACCTTTTTTGTGTAGAAAACATTGGCAGTTCGAGTAGGTGGCTCAAAATTATACTTTTTCCAGTGGTGTAGAAGTTGGAGAAAAAACACCCACTACCCCTTCAAAATCTTCACCAATTATGAATTTAAATAAATAAAAAATCTGCACAAAACATAGCTTATTATGAGTAGAAGATGCATTCAGAATCTATTTTTTTTTGCGATAAACGGTTCCAGAGATATTCGCAAAAATCTATATATTTTTTTTTAATTTCAACACCCTGCATCTCGAAAATGTTGAATGTTAGAGGGTAAGTTAATAGAAACTTTTTTTCATATTTTTAGACGAGCTATCACATCCGGAAGTCCTGCGCATTTATTATGAAACACCCTGTATACTGGAAATATACCTTTTATGTTCCGAATTAGATGTTTTTTTTGCAGGGAAATATTTATTTTTCTCGAAACTCTTTGAAGTATTCGAAAAGGAGGCTTCTGCTATAGTCAGGCTGGTGCAAAAACGAATTTTAAACACCTAAAATAAGAACGAAAATAACAGGCAAGGAAAAAAATAATAAAACACGAAACCTCTCAAAATGGTGGAATTGGGATGCAGTTAAAGGGTTGAAAACGGTTTTTTGCGTTTTGCTGCAAAACGTGCCTTTTTAGCAGAAAATCTTCAATGGTAAAGTTGTGGATAATAAAAAATCGGAAACTTTTGTATTTAACACTTTTCGACATCCTCAAACTGACCGTCAAAATGGCGAAAGACTGATTTTTAAAAATTTGAGGTTATGTGGAACAATCTTTGAAACAAAAGCTGTAGATCTTTGTAATACCAACAACTTTTTTTCCTAACTTTTTTTGTAGAAGGGTAATCTTCGCTGCGAATCGTGAGAAACTATTTTCACCCCCAAAAGTTCACCTCCTTTCACCCTTCTATCATAATCAAATCATTATTTATGTCCTTGTATATTTTTTGTACGTACTGAGGAACCATGAAATTATTATTTTCGAAAGGTTTCAACCGTTAATTTCAATAGTTTTAATAAATAAATATGAGTATAGAACAAACATTTAAAAAAAATTATTTTTGAAAATCATTCTTATTATTTTTTCGCGTTTTCTGTAGAAATTTTCTACAGTAATGCTACTATTTTATTACATGATCTGAAACTAAACGCTTCAACGAAAAAATTGACACCTGGCGAGCTTGGAAAGACAATCTTTACCGGTGAAACTTTTCAGTTGAAAACGAGGTTGTTTTATCGGAATTCGTGGAAAAAAGGAAGAAAAATATTTATTTCGCTACAAAAAAAAACACAGCTTACTGTGAATATAATATGTTATATTTCCACCAGATTTCGTGAAAAAAAAATATTTTCAAACGAGAACATTAATAAATGAAAATTTGGTTTCTCCTATTTTCCCGAGAAATTTGAGGTTGTGTGAAAAAGTCTTGTATACAAAAGTTATAGTTTTTTTTCATTATCAACAACTTTGTACTTCAATTTTTTTCGATAGGAGGTCAACTTTCGTTGCAATTCTAGAAAATCCGGGAAATATCGCTATTAATCCCCAAAAGCTCATCCCGTTACACCCTTCTCCATTTTCTCGACTCCAATTCATTTTTCCCGTAATTTGAACCATATTTTGCTCCTCTGCTTCTCTTCCAGTAGGGCTGATGCTGTTAGTAGTTATTTTTTTATCTCAAAAATGCATCAGCACTAGTCTAGAAAGTTTGTCCTCAGTTTGAAGTGGGACATTTTCATTAAAGAATGCTGTACCTTTGTAAAGCCGTATCTCCAGAACAAGAGTCTTGCCGCATCATTACGTGCATGATTAGTGTTTGAGACAACAAACTACGTTAGTAGCATGAATCATTGGTTAGTATTCATAAAAGATGGCAAATGCTTTAACTACAGGTTTGTCTCCCTCATAACTCAACAAAATGAGTAAATACGTCTGTTTCAACACATCGAAGTTAAAGCATTTGCTCAAGGTTTATGCATACGACCCAATATTTCGTAATCAGATGGAGCCTATATGACATCGGTACCTAGGTATTCAAAAAATAAGTAAATCTTTACCTTTTGTATTCTGGAATGAAAACTATTCGTTATTATATCCACCATCACATAAACACAATGTTCACAAAGTACCTATATTGTTAATTTCAATAATATCACGATTACATTTTGAAATCACACAAGAAACACACGCGTCTGTAGAACGGGAAAATGTCCGCGATTTGTGACCGAGTGTAAACAAAGCGATGCTGTTTTGTTATCAAGACCAACTCCTGAAAATCATAAGAACCGTGTTGGATTGTTGGTTCTTTCGATTGTGATTCATCAAATGCGCTAAACTGGTGTCATTAACAATTTTGGCTGAATAGTCGTTAAAACGCTAACAATATTGAATGGTTATTCTATATACGTAAGATTAGGTTAGGTTGACAGATATTCGCGCATTTTCAACTTAGTTTGCCTTCTTGTACCTATTGTCATTTAAACTTACCGCCATTACCGTCACCAATCACAGAGCGCTGATGCCGTTCACTTTGGTGTCGTCTCTCTGAGAGACATGCACAGGTCCGGTTTTCTGCTTTTAAGAAAATTGTGATGCCGGTAAAATATCTGTGATATTGAAAGAATTTGAAAACTTGTTGAAACTATGTGATGTTATCGACTATACTCAAAGAAAGGACTGTTGCGTTTATAGTAGCAAGTGGTTCTTGGATTATTGTTACGAAATACTTAGAGGTCATCTACAAAAATTGTGTTCATTCTGTGTGAAATATTGTAATGGATATTCTTTATCAACTTTCCATTGGTTGGGCGAAATTATAATTTGTACTGCTTTTGATATTTTACTATGTTTTGATCACTGTTTGTCCAGTAGGAACAAATTTTGCAATCGACTTTGAACTGAGTTCCCGATGAGCTAGAGTGGAACTTTAACCATAGCTCAAAACTGGATGAAAATGCAAACTATGTTAATAATAATAATTCAATAAAAGTACCTAGTGATAATTTTGAAATGGATTTTATTATTTCACCACGCTTTCATTAGCTTCGCCTGTAGTAACTAACAAACAATTTGATACAATCTTGGAAGTTAATTTTCGCCCACTTCCAAAGGTCGGGAAAATCAAAAATCCGGCACAAATATCAAGGTCCGATGACAATACAAGAATTTCATATTAGGAATTTGATAATAATGATAATAATGATGTGAAAATGTGAATTCAATTTTCGCTTACTTCCAATCGTTCGAAAAATCTAAAATTTGGCACACAATTCAAGGACAATACAAGAATTTCGTTAAAATAATAATAATGATATGGTTTTCAAATTAAATTATCACCTACTTGCAATCGTCCGAACAATCTAATAGTCAACATATCAAGGACCAACAATAAAACAATTTAATAATATTAATGTAATAATAATAATAATTATGACAATTTTGAAATTCGACTTTCACCCACATCCAATCCTCCGAATAATCTGAATTTGGCACACATATCAAGGACCGATGGCCATTAAAGAATTTCATAATGAGAAAGTAATAATAATAATGATTTGTACTTGTAAATTCAGTTTTCACCTACTTCCAATCGTCCAAAGAATCTGAAATTTGGCACACATATTAAGGACCCAGGCAATAACAGAATTTCATTATATTGATGTAATAATAATGATAATGATGATAATTTTGAAATTCAACTTTCACCTACATCCACTCCTCCGAATAATGTAAATTTGGCACACGTATCAAAGACCGATGGCCATACAAATGAGAAAGTAATAATAATAGTACTAAATGATTCGTACTTGTAAATTCAGTTTTCACCTACTTCCAATCGTCCAAAAAATCTGAAATTTGGCACACATATTAAGG
This sequence comes from Chrysolina oricalcia, assembly GCA_944452925.2. Lineage (NCBI taxonomy): Eukaryota > Metazoa > Arthropoda > Insecta > Coleoptera > Chrysomelidae > Chrysolina > Chrysolina oricalcia. The sequence continues at coordinate 15,857,036 of OX101821.2, read as the reverse complement.
ACCCAGGTTGTAACAGAATTTCGTTATATTGATGTGATAATAATGATAATGATGATAATTTTGAAATTCAAGTTTCACCCACATCCAATCTTCCGAATAACCTAAAATTGGCACACATATCAAGGACCGATAGCCATACAAGTATTTCATAATGAGAAAGTAATACTAATAGTATTAAATGATTTGTACTTGTAAATTCAGTTTTCAACTAGTCCCAATCGCCCAATAAATCTGAAATTTGGCACATATATCAAGGACCCAGGCAATAACAGAATTCCGTTATATTGATATGATAATAATGATAATGATGATAATTTTGAAAATCAACTTTCACCCACATGCAATCCTCCGAATAATAAATAAATAAATGATAATAATAAATTTGGCACACATATCAAGGACCGATGGGCATACAAGAATTTCATAATGAGAAAGTAATAATAATATTAAATGATTTGAACATGTAAATTCAGTTTTCACCTAATTCTAAGCGTCCAAAAAATCTGAAATTTGGCACACATATTAAGGACCCAGGCAGTAACAGAATTTCGTTATATTGATGTGATAATAATGATAATGATGATAATTTTGAAATTAAACTTTCACCCACATTTAATCCTCGGAATAATCTTAATTTGGCACACATATCAAGGACCGATGGCCATACAAGAATTTCATAATGAGAAAGTAATAATAATAGTATTAAAGGATTTGTACGTGTAAATTTCAGTTTTCACCTACTTCCAATCGTCCAAAAAATCTGAAATTTGGCACACATATCAAGGACCCAGGCAATGACAGAATTTCGTTATATTGATGTGATAATAATGACAATGATGATAATTTTGAAATTCATCTTTCACCCACATGCAATCCTCCGAATAATAAATAAATAAATAATAAATTTGGCACACATATCAAGGACCGATGGGCATGCAAGAAGTTCATAATAAGTTAACAATAATAGTATTGAATGATTTGTACTAGTAAATAAAGTTTTCACCTACTTCCAATCTTCCAAAAAATCTGAAATTTGACACACATATTGAGGACCCAGGCAATAACAGAATTTCGTTATTTTGATATGATATCGATGAGATCTTTAAGGTAACCTTAGTTTACTTCATTACACATTGGTGGAACATCGAAGTTTAATAGAATTGATATTTGTTAACTTTATCAGAAAGCTGCGGAATCACATTGAAAGCTTATTTGTTGCATATGTAAAAATACTTTCTGTAATACTTGTGCCGGTCTTTCTTCTTCTGAAACTTGCACAATCAAAGCTAAAAAATCACTTTCTTGGACTTGTGCTCAATGCGAAAGCATTGACACAGACATCAATGCATTGAAAGCAGTTATCATATATTTGCAAGAAGAGGAGAAAGAATTGAAAAAGGTAGCAAAGACTCCTCCCACCACCATTCCTACAAACGTGTTCGAAGACATCGTTCAAGAAATCCAGGAAAGAAATGTTAGAAAATGTAACCTAGTTATTTTCGGCATTTCCAAACAAGATTCTGCTGAATCTGAAGAAAATCGACTCACTGCAGAATTAAACGGAGTTTCCAATCTCATACAGTAAATAAACCTTCAAGTGAATACGAATTTTCTTCGACCCATGCGTCTAGGCAAATACGATGCCAATAGAACCACTCCTCGCCCTGTTAAAATAACCTCGGTATTGGCATGCATAAGAAATGCTAAAACATTAAAAAATTATGATGATTTCAAGAATGTTTTTATATCCTTTGATAAGACACCTCGTCAAATTCAATACTACAGAGAACTACGCCAGCAACTGAATGAATAAAAGGATAAAGGAGAAACTAACCTTACTATCAAATACTTTAATGGATTTCCAAAGATCGTCAATTTAAACTAGATCCAGTACCCAGCTATAATACACGTAATCTCTCCATGTACTACCAAAACGTTAGAGGATTGAAAACAAAAACAAGTAAAAAGTAAAAAGTATTTATTGAATTAAATAATATAAAATGTATAAACAACTTAAACAACATATAACGAATATAAATATAAATAAATAAATTAATATGTAAATATACTATACACGTTGCACAGGTCTTAAAACTATCGCTTAGCCACAGGGTAGTGGTAGGGAGGGAGTGAAAGACTGTGGAGTGGGGTTCAACGCGAGGGCCGAACCAGATCGTATCTACCTTGCGGTAGGTTCTACGATGTTATGTAGTTCGAATGTTGTAAGTGTTACGTCGCATGGTGTTGTGGTTTCCCTGCCTCCTTCAAGTTATGCAGGGGGGAATATTACTTTACGTGTGAGACATCAGATCATTGGACGTTTCTCATTGGTGTGCTTGAAGAGTCTCCGGGAAAAAAAAGGAAGAAAAACCGGATTTAGACATTGTGGTGTGTTTTATGTGTCGTGTCTTACACGTCTTCTTCTGGGGTTTCCTGGAATATATCCAATGCCTGGTAGATGAGCCCACCCTGCCTCTTTTGGGGCCTGTTATGGTGGGCTCTGACTGCTGTTATACCTTTGGTCAACGGGCTTTCGCGGATGAAGTATCTGAAGAATTTATCCGACTGTTGTTTGATAAATTCTTCGATGGTGGGAATATCGGCTAGCTCTCTGAGGTAGGTTAGCCGAATGTACCTGTCACTGTTAGTGACGATACGGAGTACCTTGTTCTGCATCCTCTCCAGTCTCAACATTTGAGTCTTGGAGACGCTGCAGAACACTGGACATGCATAGGTCATAGTTGGTCTTATTACCTGTTTGTATATCAACACCTTGTTAGTCATAGACAACTTGGAGTCCCTGGCTATCAACGGGTATGTCCGTTTTATAGCTCCCGCAGCTCGTTGGACTGCCAAGTCGATATGCCTACCAAGGGTTAGCTTTTTGTCCAGTTGGACTCCCAGGTACCGCGCTGACTCGCTCTCATCAATCTGATTACCCAGAGCTCTGAATCCCCCAGGAATGTGAACGTAGGAACGTTTCCTCTTCCATGTGAAATTCACGAGCTCTGTTTTATCAGGATTCACCACGATTTTGCTCTTCGCTAGGTACGGTATGACTTTGTGTTGCAGATGCGTTTTCAGCTTTGCTGCTGCTATATTACTGTACTTTGACTGGGCATATATTGCCGTGTCGTCAGCATATATAGCCGTGTTCGTGTTTGGGAACGTGGGAAAGTCATACGTATGTAGCGAATACAAAAGTGGGGATAAGCTCGAGCCTTGCGGTACTCCTGCTTCGGCCTTCCACCCCTCGGAGTTAATGTCATTTACTCTAACCGCGAAAGTTCTGTTGGCCAGGTATGAGTCATAATCTTTACCATGTATTCCGGCATACCTGCCCTTAGCATCTTCACGATAAAGCCCTCTATCCAGACGGTATCAAAGGCTTTTTGGATATCCAACAGGAGCATGACTGTATTGTGTCCTCGATTGAAGCCCTCCCTCACGTCGTGGACAATTCTGGCCACCTGGGAGGTCGTTGAATGACCTCTTCGGAAGCCGAACTGCTCCGCCGGAATGAGTTTGAGCTCTTCCTCGAGGTCGCAAATTCTTTTGAGGAGGATTCTGTCCACCACCTTGGCGACAGCACTGAGCAATGAGATGGGGCGATAGCTCTCGACCCTTACATTCGGTTTCCCTGGCTTGAGGATCGGGATAATCTCCGCCTGCTTCAGGCACAGCGGGTAGTGTTGCCATTTTACAATGGCGTTCATGATGTATACTAACTGTACGAGAGACTTCCTCGGGAGGTTTCTGAGTAGAACTGCATCTATCTTATCTATACCAGGCGCTTTGTTCCTAGGGAGCCCTTTTATGGTGTTCTGAACCTCCTCGTAGCTGGTCATCAGCTTCGAGAAGGCTCTGCCATTCAAGGCCTCTTTCGGGGCTTTTCTGAATTCATTTGCTTCCCTAGAAACTGACTCATGCTCTTGCATTGAGTCAGCGCCCGCCCGGAACGTGCTCTGGTAATACTCTCCGAACATTTTTGCCTTTCCTGGATCGGTCATCGCTTGTATTTGACCATTCCTTATTGCTGGGAATTCCGTCCGCCTCCTTCGGATGTTTCGGTTCATCCGCCACAAGGAATTGTCGCCGACTTTGAGGTTTTCCATTTTCCTGTTCCACGTCACATTTCTATGGCTCTGAATGAGTGAACTAAGGCCCAGGTGTCGCATATTCTCCCTGTGTGCGGGAATGCGGGTGGTCTGCCATTTTTTACGCTCTTGGTTGTTCAACTTAATCAGGCCAAGAATGTGACTTGGAAGAGGATCACGGTCCTCTCTAACTTTCCTTTTCCCGGTGGTAAAATCTCTCGCCTTTTGTATGTTATTGATCAGCCTCTGAGTCTCCCCCTCTATGTTGTCTTCTTGTATTTGGGGGGTTATGTGTGTTATTTCATTCATCACTCTCCTGTACTCTTTCCAATCGGTTGTTGAATAATCATATAGAATTCGTTGCCCCTTTGGCCTTGGTCCTCCCTTGATTGTAAAGAGCACAGGGTCGTGATCTGAATTTAACTCAGAGACTGCTCGTAATTCGGAGATTTCCGTGACATTTTTGTTTACCACCAAGTCAAGTGTGTTAGGCGCACCACCGTTCCAGGGGTAGCATGTTGGATCGTCTGGGAAGTCGATGATGACTTCGTTGTTCTGAGAGTATTCCCACAGCGTTGTTCCATTCGTAGATCGACGGTTGCAGTTCCACTCGGGCCTCAACGCGTTGAAGTCTCCCGCCAGCAGCACCTTGTGCCCGCTGCTGCAGAGATTGTCCAGATCCGCGGCCGTGAATGTATTTGTGGGAGGGTTATATACCACATACATCCTCGTGCCACATTCCAGCTGTATGCCGGCGTGCTCTATGGAGCATTGCCGCTGTGGCAGTGGTGCATATGGTATAGCATTCCTCACAATGATCGCGACACCGCCCCCTCTCCTGGCTGTAGCTCTGTCGACCCTGATGGTGGTGAATCCCCTGAATTTCAGCTTGTGCTCCTGTCGGAGCTTCGTCTCGGATAGGAGCATTATGTCGATCTTATGCCTGAGAATGAAATCCGAAACAAGTTGGTGCTTGTTTCCGATTCCATTCACATTGAGCATGCACACCCGAATATGCATCTATAGGCCGTAGCTTTGGATATTGTCCATGACCCTCCAGAAGGCCATGAATTTCTCCCCGTCATCCCGGGCACTCCTCAAGCCATCAATGATGGCGTCCATCGCCTGCAATAGGCCAGTAGTATTCACCAGACCTTTAATGGTCTGATGTCTCTCCATGACGCCACTCACAGCATTCGAAGTGCTTGGCTGGTTGGCCCGTGGTAGTCTTTCTTGGGGTTGGGACTGAGGATGGGATTCTGGATGGGATACCCTGTGGCTTACCCCTATGTTTCCTTTCTGAAGCTGCTCCTCCCTCCTTCTCTCCCATATGTTATCCCGGGGTGGAGGGGCCTCAACATATTTTTTCTGAGACTTTTCAGGTTTCTTTTTCCGGTCTTCTTGGTTCTGCAGCTGTCTTTGATAGGCTTCGCACGTCGTAGAGCAGGATGTATGCTGCCCCCCGCAATTTATACAAGTCGCTGGAGTCGTTCTAGGTTTGGGACATGCCCTCGACCAATGATCTCCTGCGCATTTCATGCATCCAACAGGTTTGTTGCAATTGGACTGGGCATGTCCCCAGGCCTGGCATCTATAGCACTGTGTGGCTTGTCGGTTGTTCCGCCGAATTTCCCAACGAACCATTACATCGTTTACGATTTTGAAGTTACTGTTGAGAAATCCGACAGTGACGTTCTTATTTGTGTTGACTCCGTACATTTTCCGCACAGTGCTATTTATCTCCTGGATGCCGAAGGTTTCCAGGCCTCTCGACTCCAGCTCTTCTTTGATTACTGCTGCACTTGGGCCATAGTCTAATCCTTTCAGCAGGAAACTATGTCTTTTTTCCCCCGGCAGCGTGTAGGTGTGGAACTCGACCTCCGCACCTTTCAGTATGTTCTTTAGGTTTTTATGATATTCTTCTGTCGAAGCATATATCAGAGACGAGCCATTCGTGAATTTGTATGTGACTTCGCCCTGTATATGCTTCTTCAGGTAGGTTCTGGTGTCGGCGTCGAGTACGATTGTGCCCTTCACAATTATGGGTGGACACCTTCTTTTCTTCTCTGCTACTGCCGGGGGTGGCATTTTGTCTTGCTTTGTTGCGGGGGGCTGGGGGTTGCTATTTTTACCCTTCCCTTTATCCTTTTTCGTAGGTGTTTGCGGGTTGGCTTGGCTCGGAATTTCGTCATCTTCCTTCTCTTCATCTTCAGAGATCGCCTCAAACCGGTTGCTCACCTCCACAGCTGGGGAGGAGCCCTGCAGGTTCAGGGGGGTCCATTTCCTTTTTGACGTCTTCCTTGGCACAACAAAGGATTCCCCTTGTACTGTGGGATTCATCCTTGTTTTGCCAGGAGACGCCAGGAACGTCTGCAGGGCTTGTAGCTCCTCCTTCCTAGTTTTTGCCTCTTTCTCGTATTTCGCCCGATAGTGGTCTCCAATTTCCCGGATTTGCCTATCCCGGATTTTAAGCCATGGAAAATCCGCGAGGGCATCTGGGATAGGCATTTGTGTTTCGCAGAACAGGGAGACCTTTTGATTCACTCTTTCCGTGATGTCACTCTCGATTCGGTTTAATTGTTCCGTAATCTGCGTGTGACGGGTCTCTTCGGTTTCTTCAGTTTCTTCCCTGTTCTGGTTATCCTTCTTGTTGTCTGCTATCGGGGGGCGTGGAGGTGGGCGTTTTGGTGGTTTTAGTGGGGGGGTTTTTTTCCTTCGATCTTCCACTATCCATGTTTGAGGGAAACTCTGAGATGTGGGGGTTGCTGGTGGGGTGATGGATTTCCTCCTACTCAGCAGCCTTTCCTTTTGCTGGCGATTTTCCGGTGCCTGCCTTCGCTTCCTTTCATCCTGCTCTATTTGCCTTAGTTTCTGCTTTTCAGCCAGTTCCGCTCTTCGCTGTTTATTTAGTAGCTGCTGGGCTTTGACAGCTGCAGCAAACCTGAAAAGTCCTTCTGGGGCTTCTTCCGGCTCCTGGTCTTTGGGGCTGCTTGGGTTGGGGGTTGTCTTTTCTTCGTTGCTTGCCTCTTCCATTTGCTCGGGTGTTACGGGAGCTTTTTCTTTTTCTTCTTCCGTTTCTGCTACTTCCGGTTCTGGTTCGGGGGTTGTTGATTCTTCCCTTGCCTCTATCATCTTCTTGTCCTCGACCAGATTGCCTCTGAGATCCTCGATTTTCTCCAAGAGGCTCTTCCCCTGGCTAATTAAATCAGCTTCCCTCTCCGTACTGGACTTTGAGGCATCCCGGTTTTCAGTTTTTTCCAGCGCCAATTCCTCATTCCCCTGTCCCTGGTTGTCTTCAGGGGGTGGGTTTGGTTTGGGAAGCTGATTCTTGGATTCCTTGGACAGATCGAAGTCTTTTAGTGTTCGTTTTCCGTCCTTGTCGTAGGACACTGCGAATATTTGCGCTGTTCTTCTCCTTGGCACTTTGACTATCTCTCTCTCCTTGGTTTCGATGGTCTTCCTGGCTCCAAGAATTTCATTGAAGAATTTCTTCCTTTCCTGGAAGCTGGTATCTCCAATGTCATTCTTGGGCCGTTTGTCAGGGGGCGAGCCTCCTGCTTCTCTCTGGTATTCGCTGTAAAAATGTGGCAGCGCCAGTTCGAGGGGTAACTTTATTATCCCAACACTTCCTTCATTCCCGTTTCCATCGCTTTCAGCGGTTGGTGCGCTGTTTGAAGCTTCTGTCGCAGTGCGCTTCTGCGCCTGCTTCGAGTCTTTGTTTTTTGGCTTTTCTGGCGATTTCACGGGAATTTGGGAAGGTTGCTTTCTGGTGAGGGTTTTTTCTCCCTCTGGGTGGTTGGGAGAGACAGGGCTCTGGGGGGTGAGTTCGTTCTCACCCCCCGACCTATTTAACATTTTGAAGTTTTCCTCCTGGCTTTGGCCAAAGAGTACTCTCCTGTCGCAATCTCTCCTATTGGTCTATTTGACCAAAAGGGGCGTGGCTTCCGAACTAGGTCTAGTCCAGGCTCCCAAGAGCTGTGGGCAATCCCGCAAGAAATACCCACTCTCCTGCTCACCTGACTAGTCACTGAGCCTCACAATTTGCGGAAGAATTTGGTTTTTAAAATCTGATGTAGAAATAAAAATAAAATGAAATAAAATTGAGAAATACTTTTATAAAATTTGCCGTAGGACTGCTCTGGACGGCTGGCCAGAGCGTACTGAAAACAAGAACAAATTCCTTTTATAATTTTGCATCCAGTGCAGAAATGGATATGGTCTGCCTCTCAGAGACAAATCTTCAAGATGATGTATTCAATCAAGAAATATTTCCGTCAATGTATAACAGATGTTAGCGATATGACTGTAATCATCCCGTATAACGGTGTGAAACATAGAGTCTGAGTGTACGAACGTTACGCAAAGGATGACATGATGTATTTCTGTGAGGGGTTTTGATTCATTCGATGTTGAGATATTGTCCAGTGTGGTTGATTATTGTAATTGTCGAATATATTGGTGTTATTACGCGAGTGTTGTCATTTAGTGCCCAGGGTCCTAACACATATTTCGATGCGATCGTGATCTGACAACCAATGATGTCACTAAAGGAGGTGGTGTCCTATTGGCATTCAAAGACTGCTATAGGCTTTTACCAATTTCGTTTTCAGTTTTAAGAGAGGCACTCCTTGAAGTTAATACAGTAGAGTCTAAATTAGTGCTTGGCAGCTTTACTTTAAGCATCGTTGTAATTTATATTTCTCCTAGTTGCTCTAATACTCACTACGAAACACTATTCAACTTTCTGGAAAGTTCCGATCCTACCACTGATGGAAATTTTCTATTGGTTGGTGACTTCAACATTCCTAAGTACGACATAGACTTTAACGACACTAAATTTCAGTACATTCGCAACTTCACGCAAGCAACTGCTTCTCAACAGTATAACTCAATAACAAACATTAATAATAGAAAGCTTGATCTTGTAATAACCAATTGTGAAGATTGTATCGTATCTAAATATGAGCAGCCATTTGTTAATATAGATGTTCACCTTCCTGCACTTTCTATTTCATTGAACTGTATAACTCCCCATATCAATAACTTTTCTACCAATGCAACAGATGCCAATAAGCAATTCAATTTTCGTAAACTTTCCAGCTATGTATGAACTCATAAGAACAACCGAATGGAGCGACGTCAAAGTGCTGATGTCAACTGTCAACTCGGCATGTAACTTATTATATCATAAATTATCGAACATTTTCATTCAAACAGGTCCATTAAAAACAGTAAAATCACGTAAATTTCCCCCATGGTTCGACGCTGATGTTATTAGCCACATAAAAATGAAGGAGACGGCACATAAAAACTAAAAGAAACATAAAACAGCTTTTTATCAAAATAAATTTTCGGAAATGAGAAAAACCATAGCATATAATTAATTCACAAACACAGCTGAAACTAATATCTTATCGGACAGTTCGAAATTCTGGTCATTCATACACAGTAAAAAAGGTCATTCGCGTATACCGGGTATAATGAAATATGACGATGAGGTATATGACAAGTCTGAGGATATTGTCAACGAATTTGCAAGGTATTTTACAGATAGGTGCTCTTTCTGAAACTGACATTGTTACTGCTTTAAAATAATTGAAAAACAAACTCAGAGCAGGTATTGACAGTATTCCCAGTCTTGTAGTAAAAGACTGTATTGGAGTACTGTCGGTACCTCTTATGGCAATATTCAACCTAATTTCAAAAACCTGTGTTTTCCCAGAGTTGTGGAAGACAGCTCGAGTCTGCCCAATATTAAAAAAGGAAACTCTAGCGATATCAGGAACTATAGAGTAATTTCTATTTTATGCAATTTTTCCAAACTCTTCGAGATATGTATGTACAATGTCATGTACTCTCATGTACGGAAAGTTATTTCGCTTACTCAACATGGCTTCGTTCAATAAAGATCAGGTATAACAAATCTTGCATGTTTAAATCAATATCTCTGTACTTATCTGGACAAACAAATGCATGTTGATGTTGTGTATTTAGATTTTCAAAAGGCTTTCGATCAAATAGACCATTATATTCTTCTAAATAAATCAACAAAATTGAGTTTCTCTAGACATCTGCTAATTTTAATGAAATCATATCTAGTTAACCATCGTAGACGATCCATCACATACAGTGGAAGTGAGATGAAACTGGGAGGGTGAACAAACTTTCAGTCTAACTCCACCAAAAATAATCTTTTTACTTTTCTTTAGATCGACTTGTAATCAACCCCTACTTTGCTGAAGATGAAGGATTAATCCTTCGAAACATGTCCTATCTATTGATGTGAGTCTTCCGACTGCATGGTATCTGCCTGTTATTAGTCTTCGGACTACACAGTATCTTCAATAAAGATTATTTTTGGTGGAGTTAGACTAAAAGTTTGTTCACCCTCCCAGTCATATCTAGTTGAAAGAAAACAATTTGTAGAATATGAATCTTTCAAATCTGCTTCATACGTAGTTACGTCCGGCGTGCCAAAAGGATCCAATCTGGGACCACTCCTGTTTTTAATTTTTATTAATGACATGGCAACCTCTTTGAATATTTCTAGCTTACTATTCGCAGACGATCTCAAATTATATTATAAAATCGATGACATTACTGATTGTCAGCGAGTACAGTCCGAATTAGACTCAATCAAACTTTGGTGTACCGATAATCGTCTGCAACTTAATGTGACGAAATGTACCATATTATCATTTACAAAAAAATCGAGCACCTTGATATATGATTACGCAATCGACAACAAAATAATCAACCGCGTACAAGACATAAAAGACCTTGGTATCACATATGATAGTGAACTTACATTCAACACACATATAAAAATTTCGGTTGTACACGCGAATAGGATGCTTGGTTACATTTACAGAAATAGTAAAACTTCGAAAATATTGCCACATTGAAATTGTTGTATTTTGCTTATGCCAGATCCAACCAAGTTAGAATATGGCTCTTTGATATGGAACCCAATCTACGATTACCAAAAAAAGTCAATTGAAAGTGTACAGAGAAAGTTCCTAAAATATTTATGTCTAAAAGTTGATGGACAATATCCTGTTAGAGGTATCGATCGTAACATTTTGTTGTCGCGATTTGAAATGATATCTTTGGAAAAAAGAAAAATTATACTTGGTACAAAATTCTTGCATAAAATAATTAACAACAATATCGATAGTATTGTCTAAACGATATAAATTTCTTAGTACCTACAATCAGAGGTCGACATGGTTTGAAGTCTTATTGCGAAGCATCGCGAACAAATGTTATGATACGATCACCTGTAAATTTCAAGTGCAGCAGCTACAACAAAATTTGTAAGATTTGTGATATTCATGTTGACCCTTTGAGCGCTGTTATATCATGTATTGTTAATAACTTATAATAATCGCGTGATATTACGTTATGATCATGTTAGCCAATTCTACTTGAATATTCTTTTTTTCTTTTTCGCCTGTATTAATATTTAGTAATTAACTACTTTATTGTATTTTGCATTTACATCATTTACTACAAGATACTTTCCTTATGTGATGCCTCTTAGAAGACAGTATATAATTTTATATCAACATTTCCTGTAACTGGGTACCCCTGTTGGAAATAAATTGCTCTTATTTTTAATAGTGATAATGATGATAATTTTGAAATTCAACTTTCACCCACCTAATCCTCCGAATAATCTAAATTTGACACACATATGAAGGACCGATGGCTATACAAGAATTTCATAATGAGAAAGTAATAATAATAGTATTAAATGATTTGAACTTGTAAATTCAGTTTTCACCCACTTCTTATCGGCCAATAAATCTGAAATTTGGCACACATATTAAGGACCAGGCAATAACTGAATTTCATCATTATCAGGGGTAATATAATAAGTGGTATGATTATTACTGATAATTTTTTGGAATATTAATGAACTGCAATCCCAATCCCAAAGCTGAAAATACAAGTCCGCAGGACGAGTTGTATTTTCTTGCATTGGGATTGCCAATGAATTGATATTCCAAAAAATTATAGGTTATTAGTCATACCACGAATTATATTTAGGACGACAATATATCGATTTGAAAATTGTTGAATTGCCTGGTAATTGATTCTTTATTTCTGGCCGTATTCAACGGAATACTCTTTTCCACTGCTTCATCTATGATACCAATAGCCATTTGTCCCCAACGATCGCTCATATTGATTAAGAAAAATAACTAGTCAAAACACAAAGATTTGACGTTTATAATTCTTATCATTATTTTCATTTGACAGCTAGTAAAACAAAAACTAAGCAGGTTTATCACCGTGAAAATACAGCTACAAGCTATATTTTCACTGTAATTCCGATACTATTGGCTGAATTTCAAGATTTGAAATAGACTGATTGGTTGTTAAGCAAGGAGATATATTGTCACATCAATATAATGTGTGCCAAATTTCAGATTTTTTGGACGATTGGAAGTAGGTGAAAACTGAATTTACAAGTTCAAATCATTTAATACTATTATTATTACTTTCTCATTATGAAATTCTTGTATGGCCATCGGTCCTTGATATGTGTGCCAAATTTAGATTATTCGGAGGATTGGATGTGGGTGAAAGTCGAATGTCAAAATTCTCATAATTATTATTATCATTACATTAATATAATTAAATTGTTTTATTGTTGGTCCTTGATATGTTGAATATTAGATTATTCGGACGATTGGAAGTAGGTGATAATTTGATTTGAAAACCATATCATTATTATTATTATAACGAAATTCTTGTATTGTCATCGGTCCTTGAATTGTGTGCCAAATTTTAGATTTTTCGGACGACTGGAAGTAAGCGAAATTTGAATTCATATTTTCACATCATTATTATCATTATTATCAAATTCTTCTTATGAAATTCTTGTATTGTCATCGGACCTTGATATTTGTGACAGGTTTTTGATTTTCAGGATGATTGGAAGTGGGTGAAAATTAACTTCTGAGATTGAGTCAAATTATTTGTTAGTTACTACAGGCGAAGTTAATAAAAGCGTGGTGAAATAATAAAATCCATTTCAAAATTTTCACTAGATACTTTAATTGAATTATTATTATTAACATACTTTGCATTGTCATCTAGTTTTGAGCTATGGTTAAAGTTCCACTCTAGCTCATCGAGAAATCTGTTCAAAGTCGATTGCAAAATTTGTTCCTACTGGATAAACAGTGATCAAAACATAGTAAAATATCAAAAGCAATATAAATTATAATTTCGTGCAACTAATGGAATGTTGATAAAGAATATCCGTTACAATATTTCACACATAATTAACACAATTTTTATAGATGACCTATTTCGTAACAATAATCCAAGAACCACTTGCTTTTATCAACGCAACAGTTAGATATTTTACCGGCATCACAATTTTCTTAAAAGCAGGAAACCGGACCTGTGCATGTCTCTCAGACAGACGACACCAAAGTGAACGGCATCATCGCTCTGTGATTGGTGACGGTGATGACAGTAAGTTTAAATGAAAATACAAGAAGGCAAACTCAGTTGAAAATGCGAATTTCTAGTCAACCTAACCTAACCTTACGTATACAGAATAACTATTCAAAATTGTTAGCGTTTTAACGACTATTCATCCAAAATTGTTAATGACACCAGTTTATTGGTCAGAGCGCTCATGTAGTGCACTTTAGTGTATAGTCTTTCAGACATTTGATGAATCACAATCGAAAGAACCAACACTCCAACACGGTTTTTATGATTTTCAGGAGTTGGTCTTGATAACAAAACAGCATCGCTTTGTTTACACTCGGTCGCAAATCGCGGACATATTCCTTTCTTGATTCCCGTTCTACAGACGCGTGTGTTTCTTGTGTGATTTCAAAATGTAATCGGGATATTATTGAAATTAACAATATAGGTACTTTGTGAACATTGTGTTTTTGTGATGGTGGATATAATAACGAATAGTTTTCATTCCAGAATACAAAAGGTAAAGATATACTCATTTTTTGAATAGGTACCGATGTCATACAGGCTCCATCTGATTACGAAATATTGGGTCGTATGCATAAACCTTGGGCAAATGCTTTGACTTCGATGTGTTGAAACAGACGTACTTACTCATTTTGTTGAGTTATGAGGGAGACAAACCTGTAGTAAAAGCATTTGCTACCTTTTATGAATAGGTACTACCCAAAGATTCATGCTACTAACGTAGTTTGTTGTCTCAAACACTAATCTTGCACGTAATGATGCGGCAAGACTCTTGTTCTGGAGATACGGCTTTACAAAGGTACAGCATTCTTTAATGAAAATGTCCCACTTCAAACTGAGGACAAACTTTCTAGACTAGTGCTGATGCATTTTTGCCTACTGAAAGAGAAGCAGAGGAGCAAAATATTGTTCAAATTACGGGAAAAATAAATTTGAGTCCAAAAAATGGAAAAGGGTGGAACGGGGTGAGCTTTTAGGGATTGACAGCGATATTTCCCGCATTTTCTAGAATTGCAACAAAAGTTGACCTCCTATAGAAAAAAATTGAATTACAGATGCCAATTTTTTCGTTGAAGCGTTTAGTTTCAGATTATGTAATAAAAGAGTAGCATTACTGTAGAAAATTTCTACAGAAATCGCGAAAAAATAATAAAGAGTTTCAAAAATCATTTCCTTGAATGTTTGTTCTATACTCATATTTTTTTCTTAAAACTATTGAAATTAACAGTTGAAACCTTTCGAAAATTATAATTTCATGGTACTTTAGTAGGTACAAAAAATGAACAAGGACATAAATAAGGATTTGATTATGATAGAAGGGAGAAAGGAGGTGAACTTTTGGGGTGAAAATAGTTTCTCAAGATTCGCAGCGGAGATTGCACTCCTACAAAAAAAGTTAGGGAAAAAAGTTGTTGGTAATACAAAGATCTACAACTTTTGTTTCAAAGATTTTTCCACAGAACTTCAAATTTTCAAGAATCAGTTTTTCGCCATTTTGACGGTCAGTTTGAGGATGTCGAAAAGTGTTAGATACAAAAGTTTTCGATTTTCTTATTATCCACAACTTTTCCTTTGAAGATTTTCTGCTAAAAAGTCACGTTTTGCCGCAAATCGCAAAAAACCGTTTTCAACCCTTTAACTGTATCCCAATCCCACTATTTTGAGAGTTTTCGTGTTTAAATATTTTTTCCTTGCCTGTTACTTTCGTTTTTATTTTGGGTGTTTAAAATTTGTTTTCACACCAGCCTAACTAAGTATAGCAGAAGCCTCCTTTCCGAATACTTCAAAGAGGTTCGAGAAAAATAAATATTTCGCTGCAAAAAAAACATCTAATTCGGAACATAAAAGGTATATTTCCACTATATTTTGCGACAAACATATAATTTTAATAGGAAAAAAAATTCAAAAGTTTTTCTGATTTTTTCGCAAATTTTGAGGTTATGTGGAAAAACCTTGAATACAAAAGTTGTAGATTTTTTTATTGCCGACAACTTTTTACCTGAACTTTTTTTGTAGGAGTACAATTCTCGCTGCAAATCGGAAAAATAATTTTTACCCTTTTCGCCCTTCTATTATAATGTCCTTCTATCATAATCAAATCGTTATATATGTCCTTGTTTATGTTTAGTAACTATTGAAGGTAACATGAAATTTTTATTATCGAAAGGTTTCAACTATTAATTTCAATAATTTTATTAAATAAATATGAGTTTAGAACAAAAATTTAAAAAATTGATTCTTGAAAATCTGTTTTTTCAGTTTTTCGCGTTTTCTGGAAAAAAATTCTACAGTAGTGCTACTCTTTCATTACATGATCTTGAAGAAGGCGCTTCAATGGAAAAACTGGCGGCTGGCAAGCTTGAAAATTTTCAGTTGAAAAAGAGGTCGTTTTTTAGGAATTAGTCAAAAAAAAAGGTAAAAATGTTTATTTAGCTACAAAAAAATTTCAGCTCACTTGAAACATGTTAAGTTATATTTCCACCAAATTTCGTGAAAAAAAATTGATTTTTGTGCGAGAAAAAAAATTAAAAACTGAAAATTTGGTTTTTCTGATTTTCCCGGAAAATTTGAGGAACTTACTAAATGTGGAAAAATGTTTGATACAACAGTTGTAGATCTTTTTATTTTAAACAACTTTGCGATTCAACCTTTTTTGATAGGAGGTCAATTTTCGTTGACAATCGTGAAAAACCATGAAATATCGCTTTCAACCCCTAAAAGTTCACCCCGTTTCACCCTTGTCCAGTTTTTGGACTGCAATTTATTATTTTCCCGTCATTCGAACAATATTCTGCTCCTCTTACAGTAGGTCTCATGCTGTTAATAATTTTTTTCGGTAACCATCCGCGAAGTGTTCACTTCCCGGACTCTTTTTCTTTGGGAAGTGCCGGGAAGTGCTGGGAAGTGCTTGAATTTTAATATAAATATTGACATAAATAAGAATTAGAATGTTTCTGTTGGTACCTATCTTCTGTTCGAATTTCAATATATAATACAAATAAGAACTAAAATGTTCGAAATATTCAAATTTGGAATCACAGCCAGGATAGTTTACTCTTGATCAAAATTTTATTTTTTGTTTCCCCCTGTACACCGTTTGGAAATTTTGATAACTCGAATACAAGTATTCCGTAATGCACCAATTTTTATGAAGAATAAAACTGTTTGACAAATCGATAATAAAAAAGTTTCCATAAGGTGCAAATTCATTAAACTCTCTGCATATAGTCATGACCACCTTTTGATAGGCAACCAACCCATTTTAGGCGTATTCGTCTATTTATGTTACTTCATAAAAAGTATGTTTCATCCGGTTAACAGATGGGTGAAACTGTTTTGATCGATAATATTTAGGAAGGGCATCAGTCATGGACATTGTTCAAAGCGAAATAAGATTTTTCTGAAAAGCTTTTTTTAAATTCATACATTCTTTTATTTTTTAGTTTTCTGTGAATATGTTTCTTAGTCTGTTCATTTCAATTAATGCGTCATTTTTGTACGGTTGCTTGCCTATTAATTTACCGTTGGAAATTTTTCAGAATTTCTTTATCTATTTTTAGATGGGGGCAGAAGGGTAAATTGTTTTGAAACCGTTTCATTCAATGGTCAGATGATTTTGGCTATTTTTACGGATTTTTTTCTATTTCGCGAGTTTTCCAATAATTTTTCGTGACAGAAAAGGGGGGCGAGCCCCTGATCGATTTTTTCATCATTATTTTCCATGTCCGAAACTGTTGAAACATTTCCCGAATTTGCGTTCTCTATCTAGCTTTTGAGGGGGACAGGAGAGGTGAAATCTTCTTAAACCATAATATTCGACGGTAATATATTTTTTCTACGACCGTGCGTTTTTACCCACTTTCCCGCACTCATTTTAGTTTAGAAAGTGTAGAAAGTAAAATATGTCAATTTATCGTTATTAAATGTACATTTCATTGTTGCTGAGAGTTATTTGGAGGACTCCGTAGAACAGAAGAAAACTATCTCGAATAAAATTCTTTCATGTACTGGCAACTTGCAACCAATGCCGTCTCCGTCATCTTCATGCACTTTGCAATCTACGAGTGTTACTCTTAACAGTCAGTTACCACCAACTAACTACTCTGGACCGGCTATTCTGACGCATTTGCAGAATGCAACAAATTGTGTTTTCAACATTAATATTAATAATAATTAGTGGATTTTCATGGAATGTTTTGTATGTTGAAATAAAATATATATTTTCAATGTGCTTTTTGAATATTTATGCGGTCGTAGAAAAAATAATGTTCCTATTTCATGCGTAAAGTGTCTTTCCCGCCCTTGACTGCTTGCCCGAACTCCGCTTCGCGTCGTTCGGGTCAACGGCAGTCGCGTGCGGGAAAGTATCACTTTCCGCACTTGTTAGGAAAATAACTATTTCTCTCTTTTTACAGATTTTTCCTATTTTAATTTCGCGTGTTCTCTAAATTTCATCGAGAAAAGAGGGGGGAGAGCCCCCCTGACTAATTTTTTTTTTCGCTGTAATATATGACGTCCAAGTCCATCAAGAAAACTTCCAAAAACCTACCCGTTCTCTATCTAGCTTTCGGGGGGAGGACATTTTTTTCTTAAACCATAACATTCGATGGTCAGATATTTTCCTCCTACCCCTATACAAAGTACACACTTTCCTCCCTCAAACCAGGGAGGAAACTCATACTTTTCCTCCCTAGGGAGAAAAGTACTTTTCCTCCCCCTCATTTCAAGTAAGTTGTAAACGATGAAACTTGTTTCCGTAATTTCTAGAACATCTTATATATCCTGTATTCTGGTAAAAATCAAACATGAATGTTTCTTCTACTCTAGTTCTTTAATAGCTATTTGTGTATTTAGAGCGCAAAGTGATTGATTGTTGCTCGACAAAGAGAATAATCTTTGGAGATCGACAATGACTTTGTGCTCGAAATACAAACATTATTTTTTCTACAAGCGCAGCTCTTAGAAAAAAAATTATCGTCATTTCATTCAAATAGGCACATAACATTACTTATGAGAAAATCACTCAATAGCAATCTGAAATGTATAAGCTATCTGAATGTCCATTTATTCAAATCACTAACAATAAAAAAGTAAAATAACGTTCATGAAAAAAAAAGTTGTAATTGCCAGGAGATGAACCTGGGACCGTCGGATTACAAGCCCAAGACGCTAGCCATTGCACCACCGCAGATTCTCAGATACACATAACTGTATTGTCTATACTTTCCATCAAGTAAGAATAGGTATATTTGCAAACAAAGTCACAAAATGACATTTCACGGGAAACGTTAACTTTGCGTTGAGATCTGAAAGCGTCAAAAGCTACTTTGGTAAGCGGTTGTAGAAAAATGATATAGTGGTAATATAAGCGGTTGTATCAAAATAAAAGGTTTTATTGAGTGGGTAGGAGGAAAAATCATATGTATTACATGGGAGTAAAGTGCCTTTTCCTCCCTTGGATGTTTACTGCTCTCCGCTTCGTGTCGGGCAGTAAACTACATCCTGCGGGAGGAAAAGTGGCACTTTCCTCCCTAGTATTACAAATAGCTATTTCACGATTTTTTCGGAGCCAATCAAAAACACGAAATAATGACCATTCATTATTTACTTACGCGATTACTACGACACTTTCTATCTCATTCGTTTGTCTTGTTGTTGGGCACAACCGTACTTGCACCATCTACTAATAAACCCTATCGTCATCCATTTATAAGCCCATGAGATTGACTGACTATACTTCTTCAGACAATGGTACAGTGCCAAAAAATATGCCATTTTTGGAAGGTTCCATTGGAAGAACCTAGATGTCACGCGCGATTGCATCAAATACTCTGTCCACATAGTGACTGACAAACCATCTTTTTTTTGTTAATCCATGATCTTAGTCTTTGCTTCCGCGGAGTGCGTATTAATTTTCATCGCAGGTGATGCTGCGACTGCCTTAATATAATAAATACTCTTGCTTCATTCGTGAGAAAATATCAGTTTAACAATTGATTATCATTCGTTGGGTAGGGACAAGATGACTTTTATGTTGGTCGATATACTCTTGCACTGACGAGAGGCAAGAACCTCGAAACCTGTTTGCAGGTGGTCATCCCAAGTCGTATGAAGGATAATCCATTGTTTATTTACAATGAGCACTTGCAATAGGGATGTTCAAAAAAAATAATTCCGCGCATAAATACAATGAAACCATTCATTATGACCTTGGAATTAGATCTGTGATGTTTAATGAAATTCCAGAAAGGCGTTAGCCCATAATCTTCATGTGAAATTGCTGCATTCGTTTGAATACACGAAACGCTCTCCGATTGGCGTGACGTCAGCGATTCTATCGTGAGTCCCGCGCCAAAACGGAAACAGGTGCATTCGCTTCGCATTGAATGCTGACATTTCTTTCAAAATAAAGCCTTAACATTGTTTCCTGAGTTAATTGTTCTACTGACTACTGCATGATGGAAGAGGGTTTTCAAAAGGCTGATTCCCATAATTTACCAACAGTAGAGATGTTGTTATGGTGTCTGAATTTTCAACCTAGTGCAAAAACCTGAATCAACCGCAAACAAGTAAAGGCTAAAAAGTGTATACTTGCATATTTTGATAATTCATTGTATGGCAGAGAATATATAGTGATCCTGCCATCAATAATAGTGATGCTAATAAGCACATTTGTTTCGAAATCATGTTCAACTTTAATATAAATTTTGTTATAAGAGTGAAAAAATCTATATTTCATGTGAAACCAGCGGCAGTAAAATAAGTTAGGTGAGGTATGGCAATTTCTGAATAAAAATGTATGGCACTTCCGTTTTTATTAAAATAACATATTTTTCAAAATCAGTAGCTAATGACAATGTTTGATTAACTTTGATTTTAGTTTGCTTGGATTTCGTGATAATATAGGCAGAAATTCAAAAAAAGTTGTAAATAATGAAGTATTTCTATAATTCAAACCGCAGTTAATGATCTTTGCTAATAATAATTGTAATACACTGTTTGGAACCTTAGGTATAGTAATGACACCTCCCCAGTATCCTCTTGGGGATGATCACTTGGTGATAGAATTATGTGTCGAGGTGTTGAAAATAATGGTTTAGTGTTGGGATAAAACTGCAGTACCTAAGTATATTCAATAATGATAATAATTGAATTCAGTATATTCAATTCAGATTCATCCAAAATTTCTGAAATGTTCCTTTTTCTTGATCTTATCTCGCTACTCAAACGGGAAGTGGTTGTTTTTTATCCGCCTGCCAATTAAAAATATGCAGTACTACTCCCGGCTTCATTCGAGCTTTAACTTTACTAAACTTATGATTCTTTATAGTTTTCCATATCTTTTGCATGCTGTAAACATTTAAATTATTTAATATTTCGTTAGTAATACTACCGAAGACCCTAACTCACGTTGAAATGATCTTCATAACAAAAAAACTGTTTTCACTGACACGTCTTTCATCTCTTACTTCTTACAACAGTAAACCATTTCCTTTTTTTGAAAGATTTCGTGGAACTGTTACGAATATTTTCTCCATATTATTTTTGGATGTCTTAACACACCCAGGAACAAAACACCTCTTATTATCACTCATTTTGAAAAATTAATACAGACGAAATCCAGCGAAGCCACAGCTGTAAATGATCAACACATAAAAGCGCGCGGTATTATAATGCACTCCGCTCACACTATCAAAGAAATGACGTCAATCCCTGCTAGCCTCGTGCAGGGTACGTTTTCTAGCCTCGCTGATTTCATCATATTTGTTTTGCGTTCATTTAATCACATTTTAATTTTTGAGACCTTTGGTGCTGGTAATGTGTTTTTAGAGAGGAATAACTGTCGAAATACAATATAATTAAAAATTAGTCGACATACTTGTGTCCTCTTTTGGAGGAACGTGGCAAAACCATCTGTCAGATATAGTTCAGTGTTCGTCGTGGTATTAGCCCAGGAAGTAGTTGTTCTATTTCAGATGTTTGCCTCACATTTTCCACCTGGCGGAAATATTTGGAGATAAAGGGTACTTCTACTTCGTCGATTTCATTCATATCACGCAAAAAGGTATGTTCATGAACCTCGTCAAATGATTTTGGGACGTTTTTCAATCAAAAAATGGCAACAGCTCATCCTAGTCTGAAATACCCTTTCATTTCAATGAAAATTTAATAACGAAGTGAAATAATAATAACCTACAAATTGTATGCCTCCAATGGAGGGATTAATTTTCACTGTGGTCTGGCGACGTAGCTTATGGTAATGTTGCTAATAATCGGAAAACCTACCACAGTAATAGCTCTATAAATAACACTTAATAGTTAATTAAGAGTTTTACATGGCTTTCAGTTGAGTATCGAACGCAATGATTATAAATAAGTACTAAATCTGCTTGTGGATTCGCAGGGCGTGCAATTAGCCTCATTGCTAATTCCATAATGTTCGCAAATTATCAGTGAATAAAGCATTTCCTAAATATGCGCCTTCAAATATCATCAACTACATCTTCTGAATAAATAGGCTTTAAATCACCATCTAGGAGATTTTTTTGATCGAGTTATTTTGAAAGTTTTTTCACCTACCAAATTATTTATATTTGGTTCAAAACGAAACGAACTATTTGATAATGCTGGTTTCATTTAATTCGTATATATTTTAATTCTATAAAAGAAGAAGTCCTTTAGGGCGAGTGGTGTTACCTCAAAGCAATTTAATCGAGTTTAAGATTTCTGACAGAATTATCGATAGTATTGTGAGCACGAGTAGTATTTATTGAGATAATTTCACAAACCAATAAAGTAAAAAAATTCCATTGTCCTGAATTCTTCAATAGTTATAGATAATGCCCGATAGACATGAAGTCTGTCAGACTGACATCCATATCAGTAGCAAGATGATTTTATATTTTCCGTTATTCGATACGTTATTGCCATGACGAAGTGGTATTACCGGCTCGAAAGGAAGGAACTGCGTATTATCGAGGCATACGTCCCTTATTGATCCGAATATTGCAGGAAGGAGGGTTTCATACGGCGAGTGAAATTATCATAATAATATTCACGGTATTATAATTACCTTACTCATAAAACTAATAAGTTCTTGATTCCGATTCGGATCATTGAATATCACCGTTAACCTCAGGTACAAAATTACCAAAAACCCTACAAAACAACATTGGTCATTTGATAAAACTTTATGAAAATATTTACATTCCTCATGAGAACAATGAATAAAAATGTACATCAAAAAGTCTATGGTGCAAAGGAGTTATTTTCGGGTAGTGGAAGGGGCAGTAACTCACTAATGAGAAACACAGTCAAGTCAGCTTTATACAAAGATACACAGTCAAGTCAGCTTTATATACAGGGTGGGTCACAGTCGATGGTACCTTAGACGTTTACGGAGAACGGGACCTAGAATCATTCTGAAAATTTGGTTTCTATCGACCCAAAATATTTTCAGCAATGCAGCGTTGCCGCTTATACCAGAAAGTAGCAGCATCTTTGTTATTTCAAATGGGTCACCCTGTATATTACCGCATTTTTGAACTTGTCATTCCTTTCCGATTATTTCTGCCCCATACTTCCCTATACCTATCTCTAACGGTTTTTGAGATATTGGTTATTTTCCACATTTTTTATCCAAATCATAGCTCGAATTGAATGTTCATTTCTGCGGTATTTGGATTCTTAGGAAGTTGCAATTTTGTGTTTAGTTCATCAAGATCATGTACATTGATTCTGTATAGAGAAGTTTGTTCTGCGTTATACAGGGTCGTTTAAAATTCATGATCTTACTGCTAAATACAAAAAGGGTTGAAATTGCGTTTTTTTAAATGGAACATCCTGTATATTATGAAATATCCTGAAAGATGACTAAATTCCGTTCGAATTGCTATATCATGTTCCTATACCTAAATAGCCAGAATTCCGAGATAATAGCAATTTTCACTTGTAATCTCCCAAGTGCTTGAATTAATTGCCGTAAATTTATCTCGTACATGAATTTTTAAAGAAATTTTCAAAGAAAATTCATGTACTCGAAAAATGTCCGCCAATTATTCAAGCACTTGGGAGATTACAAGTGAAAATTGCTATTATCTCGGAATTCTGGCTATTTAGGTATAGGAACATGATATATCAATTCGAAGGGAATTTAGTCATCTTTCAGGATATTTCATAATATACAGGATGTTCCATTTAAAAAAACGCACTTTCAACCCTTCTCGTATCTAGTAGTAAGATCATGAATTTTGAACGACCCTGTATTACGCAGAACAAACTTCTCTATACAGAATCAATGTACATGATCCTGATGAACTAAACATAAAATTGCAACTTCCTAAGAATTCAAATAACGCAGAAATAAACATTCAATTCGAGCTATGTTTTGGATAAAAAATATGGAAAATAACCAATATCTCAAAAACCGTTAGAGATAGGTATAAGGGGAAATGGGGCAGAAATAATCAGAATTTGAAATAACAAAGATGCTGCTACTTTCTAGTATAAGCGGCAACGCTGCATTGCTGAAAATATTTTAGATCGAAAGAACAAGTGCAACTACTTGAGAAACCAAATTTTCAGAATGATCCTATGTCCCGTTCTCCGTAAACGTCCAAGGTACCATCGACCGTGACCCACCCTGTATATATTAATCCTTTATTTAGTCTGAGACTAATGTACATGTATAAATAAATAAAATAAAATATAAGTCACTTAATTAGATAAAAGTACAATAAAAATAAAAACAGACAGCAAGAAACATATCAGTCAACAAATAAAATAAAAGAACGATAAATAAATATCAAAGTCAAGGCTTGCACTCATTCAGAATGATGTTCTTTAATTTTACTTTAAATATAGGTAGCGACCGTGCGTTTTTCAGGTCATCCGGGAGGTCATTAAAATTACTCAATCCTTTGAAAAAAACTGAATTTTGTGATTTCATTGTTTTAACAGGCTCAATGAATATATTATTTCTCGATCGGGTGTTATAATCATGGTGTTCAGAAACAAAAGATATTTTTTCCTCCAGATAAGTTGGGGCATCACCTGTTCTTATTTTGAATATAAAAATCATGGTTTGATAGAATAACATTGTATCTACTGGTAGCCACTTCAATAAACTTAACATTTCATTAATAGGTGTTCGTTTAGAACAAGATAATATTGTTCTTATTGCTCGATTCTGTAGTTTTTGTAAGCGGCCTATTTCATTTTGTTGTAGCAAATATAGAATGGTGGAGCAGTAGTTGAAGTGAGGAAGTATCAGTGTGTTGTATAAAATAGTTTTTGACCATTTCGAGAGAATACTGGAGCATCTGTATAAATAATTAATTTTGAATGAAATTGTTTTAATTATATAATTCGCATTATTTTTTAATTTTAATTCTCGATCAATAATGATTCCTAAATATTTAAAAGTATCCACTACTTCAATGAAATATCATTTATTTTTATTTCACAATCATATTCTCGAAACATATTATATTCTTTGTTATTACCTATCATCATGAATTTAGTTTTGCTTGTATTTATCTTAAGTTTGTTTTGCGCAACACCATTCGTAAACATTTCCCAAAGTTTCATTCACGGTCTCTACCACTGCCAAGATATCTGAATTAGAGAAGTGAATCAGAGCGTCATCTGCAAATAAGTGCACCAAGCACCTTCCAACATTTTCCACAACATCGTCAATGTATATAAGAAATAGTAACGGGCCAAGTACACTACCCTGAGGGACTCCTTGTTCATTCAATATTTCATCAGATAAAATACTATTCAATTTAAATTTTTGTTTTCTGTTCTCTGGGTAATCTATAAGCCATGCTAATGCATTTCCAATAGTACCAATGCTTTCTAATTTCATTACCAGTCTATTCCTATCCACAGTTTCAAAAGCTCTTTGAAGGTCTAGAAAGATTACACCTGTCATAAGATTATCTTCCCAGTTTCTTCTAAAATCATCCAGAACACATTGTATGGCTGTCTCACAACTGTGACCACTCCGAAAACCTGACTGTATCACTCTGTTCTGCTCTGTGAAGTACACAATTTGCTCATATGCAGCCTTCTCTAAGACTTTTTCTATAATGGGTAACATATTAATTGGTAGAGTTTTTACTTTAGGGATTGGCACAATTGTGGATACTTTAATATTATTAGGAACCCTACAGATTTCAAAGGATGAATTGATTAGATTTAACATAGGTTGGGCAATATTACAAAAACAGTTCTTGAGGAAAAGGGTGTCCACATCAGCTGGGCTACCTTTATTTGGCAGAGAGAGAATAATTGTTTCTAATTTTTTATAGTCAATTAATATGAAGCTGTCAAGAACATGTTCTCTGTATCTACGCAGAATTGGAAAATCAGGGCCCGCATTGTCTATTTTATTACTGATTCGTTGTATACTTTCTACATAGTACTTATTCAAAGCATTCGGCATTGCATATATGTCTTTTATTATTACATCATCGTCAATTTCAATTTCTCTCAAGGTATTATCAATTATTTTCTTAGGAACACATAATTTCAAGATTTTCCACATTTCTACAGCATTGCCTTTATTTTCTGATATTTTATTTTCAAAATAATTACGCTTTTCCTATATTCCTATTTTGTTTATAAGTTTCCCAGTTTTCAAGAAAAATACTAGTAGGTTTCCCGACTATGCCATCACATGAAAGACTTATATTCTGTTACGATTTCGACTCGCAACTGCCATTTATTAATTTTTTTTTTTTTTTTTTTTTTTATTAGAAATAACCGCATCAACCCATTGGGTCATTAGCGGTGGAGTAGATGAAATACAATTATAATTTCTTAGTCATATCTAAAGCATGCAAAAATTGTATGATTTTGTTGGTATTACTATAGTCTAACATTTCTTGTAAATTATGGGAGATGTTGAATAAGTCTCTCTCGATTTGTAACATGGGACATTGCACAATAATATGTTTCACTGTTAGCCGAACTTCACAGATATCACAAGTTGGTTCATTTTGTCCAGATATAAGGTATTCGTGGGTGATCCTCGTGTGTCCTAAACGGAGTCTAGACATTAATACCTGTTTTCTCCTGTTGATTTCATGATACTTCCACAGTCCAACGTTTGACTTGATTTCTCGTAGTTTTGATTGAGACGTCTGCCACTGAGTGTTCCAATTGTTCATGATCTTGTTCTTGATATAAGATTTCATGTCGATCGAAGGAGTGTGTTGCAACGCTACCTGATTAGGGTTGTTGACTGCCTCTCTTGAACTCATATCAGCTGTTTCGTTCCCAGTTATTCCTATATGGGAAGGAACCCAAAGTAATACCACTTCTTTGTTCAGTGCTTGAATTTCGTGAAGTTCCCTTTTGATCAGTTTTCCTATTGGGTGGTGAACATATATTTGACGGAGCAAGTGTAAAGAGCTTAGTGAATCTGATATAATGATGTATTTATTGGAGATATTAGATTTTGCAAAACGTAATGCTTGCAGGATTGCAAAAAGTTCTCCTGTGAGAATTGTATTGGTTTCTGGTAGCTTATAGGTTAGTATACATTTATTAATTTGTTATCCACTTTTAAATAACAGAAAACGTGTTTTTTAAATTGTTTTTCTTATAAAATGAAAACTAATACAGCAATCTGGTTGCTCCAATGGAAAGAATTGTAGATGACTGAAATACGAACAAAATGAGATGTACGACCCGGTTGGATCATTAGTAACGGAGAAAAAACTGAAAAAATCGGAAAATTTTGCGATTTGTTTTTAAAATCATTAGTCCGCCATTTTTCAAGAAGTAGGATTGGCCTTTTAGTTTTGGCACAACTGCAATTTGATTTTTATTTGCACTATCTTGCAGCGTGCCTGGATGCCCCAGTGATAGCCCGATTTCAATTCCTCAAACAGATTATGAAAAAGTATAGTACTACAAAACGAATATTATCATTATGCGCTACAATGGTGCGAAATGAGTAATGCAAACATGAGTGAAAACGGCCTAGCTCGCGTTAGCTGCCGAGTAGTAGGAGAGTCCGAGAGATGAGTGGAATTCTTCTAAAGAACTCAGTTCGGCAGTTTTCAGTCATGTTTGTAATGAGAATATACATTCGGTGGGACTGTACTTCTACATTCAAAATCTGTTTTAGAAATTGAAATCGAACTATCACTAGAGCATCCAGGCACACTGAAAGTATAATAGTGCAAAAAATTCAAATTGCCATTGTGTCAAAACTAATCATCCATCAGAGCCTGTTTAGTGCACACACAAAGTACACAAGATACAATACTTTCAAGAAAAGGGCCAACCCTATTTCTTGAAAAATGGCGGAGTAATGAATTATTTTAAATCGTTAAATAATCTGGATTTTCCGGTTTTCTCCGTTCCTAATAAGTCGATCAGGTCGTAAAATATTTTGTTTTGTTCGTATTTCAATCATCTACAATTCTATCTAAAATTGAGGCAACCCGATTGCTGCATTAGTATTCATTTTATAAGCAAAACAATTTAAAAAATAGCTATTTATGATACAAGTTCGTAAAGTATGATTTTTTTGTATAAGCGAAACACGCGACTACAAAATAGCCCTTTACAAAAATGTTTATTACAAATTTTTTCTTCGACAGTTCATATTGCCAAATTGTAGAAATTATATCAATAATTTGAATGTTTGATGTTATGAATTGTCGTCGTATTATCCAATAAAGACTTCCGAGTTATATTTGACGCAAAATACTATATTTTTCAAAAATGCATAAATGTATGAACAGTGTGTAAAAAATTACTTTATGCGCTAGCGGGAGGTAAAGTACACTTTAGCGCCCGGTTCAGCAAGCGTAAAGTGGCACTTTACCGCCAGCGGGCGCATTATGGCCCGGCGGGCCGTAAAGTAGACAAAATTCTCAAATTGTCTATACTCACACATCATTTCATGCAATTCCCAACACGAATCAGAATCATTTCAGTTCAATAGAGCAATACTCTAACATTTGTTCATAATCGTTGGATATTTTTTCGGTGATGATCATAGACATATATTATATATACTTACTCTAGATCACTAATCCCGTTTACGTTTTGTCAGAAAAGTGTTATAAAAAGTCGAACGATTGCGTCAATGCGCATGCTCATAACCAGCTACAGCGATGAAAAATTTCAGCAACATTTATCTTTGTTGTTGCGATTCGGACAAAGATGATCTAGCATTACAATTCTTTAGAACGTGCAACAGCGTTAATAGTTTCCATTGTTCAAAGAGAAGGGATTTGAGTTTGGTAGGGACGGTTTTATTTTATTGTGGTCCATTTTAAATGTGGTTTACATATTGGTACTTTATCAGTAGTGTGTATTGTGTTATTAGTTTTCGAGTTTTTCTGTGGTAAATTACAGTTTTTAATTTTTACAATGATGACGTGCTTGGTGCTATGGTGTGGAAACAAAGGAAAAATTTCTGGAATCCATTATTTTTAGTAAGTAAGTGAAATATTATATCGTTGATAAAATTGAGTACCTGCTAATACTTATCATTTCTTCATGTCTGACTTATGCACATTATTTCTAGTTTGACGAGAGCAAAGAGCAATGCATGGATGAGAGCATTGGGAAGAGATCCTACCGCGGAGCATCTGGGTGAAAAAAAATGTCATTTGTAGCAAACATTTTTCTCCAAACGATGTATATATTCAGGGTAGTCGAATGTTGTTGAAACCAAATGCAGTTCCAAGCCTTTTTTTACGAAAACATGATGAAGTTTCCACCCAAGAAAGGTGAGTCATATACAAAATCTAACCTAACAACATAGGTACTAGGTAGGAATCCTGAAGCTTAAAGGCTCGTTCATACCAGCGGGAATTTTGCAATTTTTCTGAGAATAAAATAGCTGCCGACATGGTTCTGCATCAACGATTGGTTCGGCATGACTGGCAGCCATTTTAATTGCAGAAAATTTGCAAAATTCGCGAGGGTATGAACAAGTCTTTAGAATTTGTGCAATTCATTCATGATGTACGATTTATAAAGGTTTGTAGTTTTTAAGGAATTCAGATAATTTATAGTGTTACTTCTGAAATTATGCAAACTATTTTACACTTTTTTCAGAACTCTTCATGAATTCCCCAACGCATCGAAATGGATGATAACTTGGAAGTACTTTTTATTGAAAACAAAGACAATGTTCCAGGTGTTACTCTTCAAGTTTTTTGCACTCCTACTATTGAAATTGCAATGAGGTAAGATATTAAATTTGTAATACTCATAAAATTTACTTGTGAACATTTGGGCAAGACTCTATTTTAAAATTTATAAATTCATGATATATATGATGTGATATAATAATAGTAATGTAATAATATTGATACTCCCTCATTAACACTCCTATGAGTGTTGTATCCAAGACAGCCTGTGGAAGTAGAGAAGGGAATAGATATTATCATTAAATAAACATATAATAAATGAACTTTATTGAACCAATTACATTGATCCAATAGGCCATTGACCTAGGTCCTTCAGCCCATTGTGACATTATTATTATTATTTGTCTTAACAAGTATGTTCTCATAATTTTTCGAAAGTCAGCTGTTATTATCAAATATTATTTTAATATTCCAAATAAGACTTGAACTAAGATCTCTGAATTTGATTCTTTACTCAATTTTTGTAACCCCAACTAACCTCCAAAGTAAATTGTTATTGACCCACCAAACTTTTATTACATATTTTATGTCGATATTGCGATTTTTTTTGTTTTTAACTTCTCATCGTCTGGTAGGAATTCTATTGTTTCAATGTTATTAGTAATAGTTTTTGATATAACGCACCTTATCTATGGATAATTTTAAAGTCAATGATAATTCTATTTCAGCTCACCTTCGAGTGCTACCACTTCATCTGTGGACTCCCCCAGAAGTTTCAAAAGGACACATGAAGAAACATCAACAGTGAAGGTAATAGGGGACAAATTAAAAGAGCAAGAAGAGATATCAAAACGAGACACAAATACAGGTTAGTTTATTTCAGTGCTTATTTTTATTATGCTTGTATCATATTTGTTGGATGTTGAATACACTTAGAATCCGTTCAATATCAATTGAACTCTTCCATTCTACTGAAATATTTATTTTAGGTCTGATGATGCCAACTTTTTACAAGAAAACTATCAAATGTTAATAAAAATGACATATTTGCGATATTTTCTATTCTTTCCAAACTGATATCACAGACATACTAGTAATTATTTTTCTTTGCATACAATTGACTGGTGACAGTACTCATTTTGATTGAACTGAGAAGTGAAAAATAAACATCATTTGAAATAGTTTGGAAATTGGATTTGAGTTTTGTTTAATAATTTTTATTTATTTTATTTTATGTATTTTTATTTTTATATTTTCTCATATCATGTATTTTATATTTTCAGTACATCTCCCTCAGAACTTTATCTTAAACTCAAACAAGCAAATTTAAAAAAAATCCATAGCCCAGAAAAAAGTAAAAGCTATGACAGTGAAAATCAAACGCCTGAAGAAAAGAGTCACAACCTTGAAGCAGATAATATCGACTTCTTGGAAAAATCCCTGACAGGTGTCCCGCTATCCTTGATAAAACGGACTATAGAAATCAAAAAAGAAAGGATTGCATGGAAAAAATTGAGAAAGAAATTCAGTGGTGACCACTGTGCGTAAACCATCTTCACAATACTTTATGACTAGGTTTTTCCCAGGGGAACCAAACTTCACTGAAATGATGTGAACCAGCGATGCGTATATAGAAATTTCCAAATATCTGCTGGTTCTAGTATTGACATGTTATTCAATTTAGAAAGTGTTTCTTTTATTTATTCAATGAATATCTCGAATTGTTGCTATGTTGCTGAACTGTTTACCTATGTACATTCAGGATTGTACAATTATTTTGTTATATTCTGGATTACTACTGTACACAATATTTTAAGTAAACTATATTTGTAATAATTGATGTTTTGAATTTTGTTACTTTCTTCGGATTTCCTTGTGAAAAATTAATTCATAAAGTTACCGGTCAACTCAATAAAATATGTATTATAAACAGTTAATTCCTTCATGTAATTCAAGTAATCAAGCAAAATTCTGAAAATATCTGAAACCTTCACTTATTGATGGAATACATTGGAAATAGGAAAGCTATATGAAATATGCTCTCGACTAGTATACTAATTACTCAAATTACTATAGATCTCACTCTCATCCTCTTTCCATCTCAACGATATAGATTCAGATCAAACGATCCTTTTTTCCTATGAATGAAATTCTATGGAGTTCTATCGGCTGTCGAATTTTTTGGCTTTTATCAGTACGGTATAGCAAAGTGTGAAGATAAACAATACTTGATTGCATACAAAAATAGCAAACAAACGAAGTCAGAACCAGAAGCTTCTGTTGAGTGCAAACAAGTATTGCTTATCCTCATACTTGGCTACGCCGTACTGATGAGAGCCAAAAAGCTCGAAACTTGTACCTACGGTTTGTTTGAAAAATAATTTATATACAGATACTTATATTCTCATAGCTTGATTAAACCTTTAGATTAAAATGTGTATGTATGCTGTATCCTGTTTTAGTCTGGATAGCATTCTGATATTGTTCATATAGAATCGTGTAAAAAAAATCATTATGACAAAATAATTCAATCTTCTGATAATAAAAGTAAAACTTCCTGGACAGTTATAAATAAAATTAAAAATAACAGTAGCACAAAAACACCCACATTAAAAATCTCTCATGAAAATAAAGTTTTCTCCTGTCCAGAGGACATTGCCAATCTCTTCAATAGTTTTTTTTATAGATGCTCTAAAACGAGATCCCACAAATTGACCACAATAAGTTTAACATATCCTCAACTGCATTCTTTCTTCAATGGTTATACTTCCTTTCACTGAGGAATAAATGCTAATAATTTTCTCAAAACTCAAAAATAAACGTTCCTTTGGACCTGATGACCTATCCAACAATATTATAAAAGAATTCAAAAATGAGCTGTTAAAACCCATAACTAACATCATAAATTTTCATTAGAAACAGGTACGTTCCCTGATGCTCTCAAAATGGCGAAAGTAATTCCACTTCACAGAAAAAAAGATCAAAATATTATGAACAACTACAGACCCATATCAATAACATCAGTTTTCTCCAAACTCTTTGAATACTGCATGCTTGAGAGGCTAAACTTCTTCATTGCAAGATTCAAGCTTATCCCAGTTGAACAACATGGGTTCAGGATATCAAAATCTACAACTACAGCAACAATAGAAACCTGTAATAATATTCTCAATGATTTAGATGCAAAAAAAAGTCCTGTCTGCATATACTATGATTTGAGTAAAGCTTTCGATTGTGTTCCACATGATCGGCTGCTTGATAAGCTTTGGTCATATGGAATTGAGGTCCTGTGTTAAGCTGGTTCAGGTCCTTTTTACGTATACATTTAGGGGAAATGACTAGATATATGTCACAATATTAAATTTCTAGGTATAACTATAAACGACAAACTTGACTGGGAACCACATATAAGCAATACAAGAAAAACTCTGAACTGTAAGCTGTATCAAATAAGATGCCTTCACAAAGTGCTCAACCTTCATGTTCTAAAACATTTTTACTTTGCTGAAATACAGTCTCGACTATCATATGGCATATTATTGTGGGGCATGTCTTCTTCAGTACAAAAACTATTTGTGCTCCAGAAGAAATGCATACGTGCAATGCTGAAGAAAAATCGAAGAGAATCGTGCAGTCCTCTCTTCAAAAAATTTAAATACTTCAATTATACTGGAAATCTCTTGCTACATACACAAAAGTAGAAATATCATTCCCTGTCATAATGACATACACAATTACCCAACAAGGTTTAGCCATCATCTATACGCACCTCGAAATCACTTGAATATATGCCAGAATAGCCCCGTTTCTAATGGGATTAAGGTATGCAATCACTTACTCTCTAATATCAAACAAAAAGTATCCTACTTCAAATTCCGAAAAGCTTTGAAAGAATATTTATTGAACAATTTGTTTTATACAATGGAAAAGTTCCTTTCATCATAGTCTTTTAACTATTTTATATATGGAATAATACATATATATATATATATATATATATATATATATATATATATATATATGTATTATTCCACATTATTTTATCTATTTCATATATGTATATTTGTTCGTCCTACTAATGTGACTGTGAAATTTCTGACTTATTTTATACCTTGTAGGTCTTCGAAATCAATAAAATTATTATTATTATTATATATTTTGAAAAATATAACCGTGATACTTCTAGATGAATCTTTCATAAACATATTTCAGAAACTTCACCAATATAGTGACCGACTTGAGAAATAATTTTTTTTCATGTCATTCTTTTATTAGATTCATTTCATGAATATAATCAGTTTCTTAACAAAACATCTCCTCCAAAATGCATTTTTCATATTCCATACAAATTTGGAAGCCTGACACCAAAGTGCCATTAAGGGCCGGTCTCTTCACCTATAGATTAGTCCCAGATAACTCTATCTATCAGATAAGGATATGTAAACCTGTGAAGTTCATCCGATAGATAGTTATCAGAGACTTTATTGTGAGGTGAAAAGACCGGCCCTAAGTCGATTTTACTTAATGTCACGAATCATTTAAAAATCTTACTGAAACAAACCCTATTATGAATGAAGCTGGTTGTGATCATGCACACTGAATCATGCCTCGAACTTTTGATAACACTTTCGTCCCATTGAATTGGCATTATAGATATTATGATTTCTATGGTGATGATCTATTTATTTGAAATAGCTCCAATATAGCACTCAGCAACTATAGTTTCACATTCCTCATATTATGTTACCCTTAATTATTGTATGCATAACGTATGAAACGTGTAGACCATTGCAATTCAAGTCAGTATTTGTGATTCGCGCTATAAAACCGCTAGTGCATAAAATTTTGTATGTATCACGTGCGTAAAATGCGTTTAAGGCCTTCGGCGTGTGATGACCCTCGGCTAACGCCATCGGACCATCATCCACGCCGCAGGCCATAAACGCCTACTTTACGCCCTTGATACATAAATAACTATTACGCACAGTTGGTGATTTTACGCATAGGTGATTTTTTTAAACACTTGTGCGAAAAAGAATCACTTTACGCACTGTCAGCAGTGCGTAAAAGCTTAGTTTACGCACTGTCGTAGAAAAACACGTTTTTTGTTATTTCGATGTTTATAACAAATTACTAAATGACAGTTGCGAGTCGAAAACATATCAGAATATAACTACGAACTGTGTTCCATGTGGCACAGTCAGTCAGTTTTCTACCAGTATTTTCGTTTAAGAGTTCGGAATCATCTTAAGAATATTCACAACTTCATAATTATCAACGGAGGCGTCTCACTTCATGTAATGAAATGGAATGATTGAATTTGCAGATTCTACAATGATGCATGTGATATTAGGACTGAAGTAAACTGTATAATTTGGGGGTACGGATTTTCGAAATTGTCATATGGATATAGGTATGGCAAAAAAACAGATTATCATTTGGTGGTTGCTAATAGATATGGCGGCTAATCCAAGATAGTGGATTTTGAATTTATTTTATCTATAGTGCCTCATATTCAAGGTTCCATACATTTCGTCATATTTGATGCAGTCAATCAATAAAACATAAATGACAAGAATAAAATCGACAAAGTTGAAGTACCCTCTTCACCAAATATTTCCACAAAGTGGAATATGTGAGGCAAAAATCTGACAGAAAACAACTATTTCCCTGGCTAATGCCACGACGGATGTTGAAATACATATGACAGATATTTGTGCAACGTTCTTCGAAGAAGACTCAAGATTGCAACTGCCTCTCATCAGTGCAAGGGTAGGTCAGACAACTTTGAGTTGTCTTGTCCCTGCCAAATGAATTATAACTTATTGTTTATCTAATAATTCCCTTCGAATGAAGCCGCGACTTACAGTAAAGTCAGTTGCAACGCCACCTGCCAGGAAAATCAATAAGCATTCCTCGAGACAGCAAAAGACTCCAGGAAGTGTAAATGCGAAAATTCGAACAAGTTCGAATGTTTTGCCGGAGAGTACAAATAAATGATAAGAATAAAATCAACAAAGTTAAAGTACCCTTCTCTCCAAATATTTCCATAAGTGATACTAACCTCTATCAAGTGGGAGGGTTCTTGTTGCAGCCTTGATGTTAACTAGCATTAATTTCGCCCTTAAAAGCTTGACATTCTCTATCAAATGTCATGTTAACTGTGTGCCCCTACTCAAGTGCATTATCTCACCGAACAACCAGTTTCTCTTCGTCTTCTAAAAACTACATATAGTATTAATAATACAGAAACGAACTTCTTTTGCCTGAGAAAACCAAATCCAAACAACCAAACACAAACTTATAAGCAACGCATCAATAGAGAGTGCACCCTTGAATTCTTTATTTGAAATCAGTATTTGACAAGAATGACATTTGTGATGACGACACCCTAATTTCCTCGTCTATTGACTTCTGCGATTCAAGCTACGGCGTATCCGCCCAATATTGAAAACACGCCTAAAATTTGGTGAATGCGCTGAATTGTCGAAATTTCAAATATTTGTCGAATTCGCCAGGATATTTTGTCACAGGTGGGAATACGCTCTAATGGACCTTTACATTTGAGAAATAAATTGCAAAACTGTTTTATATCGATAGATTCTAGTCTGCATCGTCCATTTAACAAAGAGCTCCACTACGTTTTTTTCATTTTATAAGAATATCTCATTTGTGCGGCTGACGTCACGTTCATCAGAAAGAACCCCCACCACAATCCATGTTGGGAAACATTCAATACCGTTCTCCTCAAAAATATAGATTCTAGCTTGGTATAAGCCATATAGAAATAATTGAAACTTCGTCACTTGATCAACTCAGAAAAAAGTCCACATATTAGCCAATTTTTATTGTATTTGTAACTTTCAAATTTCCTGAACGGACCATCTTTTCGATGAAGAACTTGTATTGACAACACCGCAAATCATTATGACAGTTCTCATGCAACAAAAGTGATCTCGAGATTTGAGGTTAATGTTTGTTTTTTTACATTCGACATTCAACTGATATATTTCATTAATACTGTAGCGAGGTGTTATTATGACCGATCTGGGGGTCTATTCTCGAGTTTTAACGTATACGAATTCAATATTGTATCTCTTTCCAACGCGCGGTGTTTGTATCGCTCTATGTTACTTCCAACGTTTGAAAATGATTTCGCATGAACTCGAGAATAGACCCCCTGGTGTGAATTAACAACAATGAGACAAGCCACATTTTGTAATAATTGAGATATCACAGTCATTGGAATCGGAAGTGTTATTCTACAATAATCAAAAATGATTCAACCCGAAATTGTAAGGGGCTCCATACACTGACGGTAGTATTATGCCACATTCCATCATTCTATGATCTGCTAAACTATTTTGATATTTTTTACGGAACTAGCTGTCTGTGGCTTGACCCTTTATTGCATAACATCATCAAAATATGGAATGGCTTCGTGAAGGGATGTTTGGATAATTTACCAAGGGTAGATTATGAGATGATAGGCTCTTACTATTTAATAAATATGAATTTATTTTTTGCAATAACTAAAATTTAAAATCGTTCCTTGAACGCTGCATGAATACAGTAACATTCAGTTGGAAATGTTCTTCACAAAAACATAATTATATTTCCGCTTTTTACGCAAGGTTTATTCATTGCTTCGAACCACATTTTACATTGCGGTCCATAGGTATTTAGGAGCATAAAAAAATGGTATATTAGAATATTCACTGGTGTTCAGACAACCAGGTACGAAGCACCTTTTCGACATGTTCACAGTTATTGTAGGGATATAGATACAGGAATTAGGAAAAAATGTAGAGCACAAACAACAAAAACATTTTAAAATTTTGAAAACCGCATTAACTTCAAAAAAAGGAATCAAGTAGGGCCTGTTCGTTTGCAGCATACATATTTGATGGAACTGCTCTACTTGTATTAAATAGTAGAGTAGGCAAACGAGTTAAACAGAGACAAACTATTTTTATTGATGCTCCGTGAAACAGACGAACGATCCCATCTGATATCAAATGACAACTGTCATACGACACATTATATTCAAATGAGAATTTGAGATTCCACGGTGCACAATTTTTACAACGTTTCCAAGTATAGTTTTGATGAACTTGACGTCACGAAACCACTTTTCTTCTGATTATAGAGAAACTAGAGGTCAGAAAAAATAAATAAAATTTCCCGAGTGATATTAGCGTATACACTTTCTAATTACAGTGTTCTCTCATATGTCGTGGAAAGGTCCATTACTTTCAATATCTAGATAGCATGAAAGGGCGTTGGAAAAGTCGCTGTTTACTTTCGAGTGAAACTCTTGTTTACTACTGTGAACGAAAATGGCGTAGAAGTCACGTTGTGGTCGCGAGGGGACTTTGAAGGAATCGTCAAAGTGTTGTACCGAGCTGATGACAATGTTCAGAGGGTTTATAGAAAACTAGTCATACTGCAATTTGAGCAAGGTGGAGGTCGCGAAGTGACTCTGTTGTCAAAGTGCTTTCATTTCCCAGAAGGTTAATGGAGAAGTCGCTGTACTGAGCAAGTCAATTCTTATAACTGTGAGTGATCCACAGTTGACAGCGTTTGGACAATGAACGTTTATGTGTCTGTCTTGGAAATGCAGTGGGTCTCTATGGGTATGCTACCATTCATCTCGCTGGTTTTGCACTCTCGTTCTTCGTTGTGCTCCAAACTCAGAAAAAGCACAAAATAATTCAAATTCAGTCCTTTGCTTCCAACTCTGACTTCAAAATTTCATAAATTAGCGACAAGGACAGAATAATCGAAAAATTCCTTTGGGATTCTAAAATATAGAATTGAATCACTAGCAGAAGACGAACGAATTTGATAAGAAAAATAACGTATTGAGTTTGATGTCACGCTGGAATTATATCAAACAATTGATATCTGTTATTAATTTTACTCATATTCATCATCCTCATCATTATAAATTGGATGATTACTTCCAGAGATATGACAGTTTCAATATAATCCGCCATCTGAAATTGGCTGTCATTTTTATTGGCTAGCACTATGAATCGTTATGACGGTCTTTTGCGATCCTAAGTTACCCATATAACTATTGTTTGAAGGAAAAACAGAACCTCTATATTATAGAAGAATATTGCCTTGCCAAAACAGTTCTGAAAAATTCAATAAAGCAATGATCCATGTTTCATTGATAACGGCTACGAATATCTAAAAAATGTAAGATACCCCAAATATAAAGTATAATATAAATTTCCATCTGAAGAGAGTGACTTTATAATATATAACACCAAAAGTTAATTAAGTATCAGGAATATGTGTATTTTCGCATATAATAACAAGTAGAACTCATTTTAGGATGGTTCTGTAACAGTTACTCTGATCAAGTACATGATTATATACCAATCCTCGACTTTCCGAATCGTTAGCATCAAATTA
Organism: Chrysolina oricalcia; assembly: GCA_944452925.2. Classification (NCBI taxonomy): domain Eukaryota; kingdom Metazoa; phylum Arthropoda; class Insecta; order Coleoptera; family Chrysomelidae; genus Chrysolina; species Chrysolina oricalcia. The sequence goes on along the minus strand of OX101821.2, from coordinate 15,817,912 downwards.
TAAATAAACTTAATAAAATAATTTCCTTTGCTGCCATTATAAAGTGCGAATCTCCCTGTAATCAAGTCGATGTAAAGCAAATGCAACAAGAAGCGGATAGGTACCGAGATTTCATAGCAAGCAATTTGACAGAACCAAGACATAGAAGACTTTAAAGGTAAATGTTGCAACCCTCTTCTTTTCATAGTTAAATAAAAAGGAGCAAAGCAGACGGCAGCTCTTCTTCGGTAGGCACTATGGGTTCGTTAATACTTTATATCATTGAACAAATACAGAATGGTCACAAAAATAAGATGTCTATGTCAAAGAGTACTTACTTGGGAAGTTGAGCAACCGAATAACGACAATTAGATGTTATACCCAAAACTATAAGACACTTTACCATACGATGTTGTCGAGGAAAAGTGTTCAATAGATAAATAAAACATAAATAAACACAAAGATTTAATATGAATAAATCTTCACTGGTCATAGTAACAGTTTCCAAAAATAAGATTTTGATTCTAATAATATTCAATATTCTATATCTGTTGCATGTAATGTTAAATTCATTAAATGTAGGATTTTATTAGGAAATCAATTTTCCCAGCGCATAGTACTATGTGGTGGTTCACAGATAGTCGTTGAAGGATATGAACTTCAACCGGAGATAATATCAATATTGAATAATAATAAATAATTAAAATTGAAATGGTCAGTAAAACCTGTTCCTCCGGTGACTCCAACGTGAAGATTTTGGACTAGATCCTAGGACTGGAGTGATGAGGGAAGGGAGTCCACGAAGACTATCAATGAAGAAGGCTTCGTCTTCTCTGACAGGAATTCAATAGTTAATCAGGCGAAACCAGGCATTCTATACTTCAGCAAATCAGCTGTACTGGAGCCATAATACCATAAATATCCAACAGGAAGACGTGGGGCTCAACCAAAGCTTAGGAGATACTCAACCAGGCAAGGAAACGTGACAATTCTCTGGGTTAAATTCCTCCGGGTACAACAACCCTATAAATATTTTTCAGTAAATAACTGTTCTAAACAGTCGTTAGCATGAAAACGATGAAAAGAAAATTTGGAAAACTCAACTTCCGTGAAGGGTTTCATCATGTAAAAAATGTCGGCGTGGTACAAAGTTCTCAAACGCCAAATTGTCCAAAATGGGCATCTATCAAAAACCAGGACTTAGGTGTTGATGGTGAGATGGGTAGAACGGAATATCCACGAAGGATCACTATACAAATTCAGGATTCGTCAGCCGAACACAACCAGGAACCCCTGAATGGTTAGACACCCGTAGCTTCCACCAATTCTACCATCAGACTCCTCGTCTCTCAGTCGGAAACGGAATCCACCTTGAAGATTTTTTTCATCCAGGAAGTTAGGTTACCAATATTCAGATATTTCAATATTTGCATGTTCCATGCATAACCAACCAATCTGACCAGCTTAAAAAGAATGATGTGTTTGGTTGTCTCTGATCATACACCCCAAAATCTAAGTTGGCTACACTGATATTTTAAAATATGAAACAGCTGACAAATAAATATAAAAGTAATCATGAAAGCAATCAAAACATTTGGTTTATAATCACATCAAACCCTAAAAATTAAAACAGAGACAATAAATCGAAGACACTCTTCATGAACCTTCTCAATAACGAGAACTCAGATATACATATGAAGCACTCACGAAAATTTGTTTGATGACAACATTGTATGCCAAAGTGAGTAGGATATATTTTCTTTTGAAGAAATTCTTATTCACCTTTAATCATTTTTAGATCGACACTGAAAAGTGTAAAGCATATCACACTTTTCTAGTAAGCAGAAATACAAGCACTACTCGGAAAACCAAACAGGACCATCACGTATGCAGTTTCAATGAGAACGAGTCGAAAATAGAAAAGTTATGATTTATTCTGATGATGCATCCAGAACTTAATTATTCTCCTTGTAGTGAGAACTTGTAAAATGTGAATTGATCATTAAATGAGGTTTTCGAATCGAAATTAGCATGGGAATGTTGGTAAGGTTTCTATGAATGACGTTAATGCTCATCGAAATAGAAATAGGGGGATATGAAAGTTATAGATGTGATAGTGATAGTAGGCATACAGGAGGAGTCCTAATTTATGTAAAAAAAGGAATAAACGTTGCAGTTTTTCAAAAGTTTTGTATATAAGTTATTTTGTGATACAAATGGTTCTTGATTGTAGCCTTATACAGATCACCATGCAGTAGCTGTGCAATGTTTACTGAGTATTTCAATAATGAAGATAATTCATGTGATGTCAATTCGACCGTCATAGTTGCTGGGGATTTTAATGTTGATTTGCTAGTGACAGAAACCTAAAGTACTAAATTAAGAAACATTTGCACTGAAAATGGTTTAAAAAACATTGTTAATGAATACACAAGGCCAAACAAGAATGGTGGTGGTTCTATGATTGATTTGATACTAACAAATAAAGATCATATCCATGCTGATATCATTGAAACCCCAAGATTAAGTGATCATTTTATGATTTTAGTGGAAATTATGGGTAATTTCAATAAACCATGTTCCCCAATCAAATAATAAGTAGAGGTAGACGAATCGATTATGACTTAATAAATGCCAGAATAGCTACAGTATGGTGGAATTTCAAAATAACTGATATCAACCAAAATATGTTCACTTTATTATGCTGATCTCAGAGGTATTAGATTCGGTGGCACCGAAAAAGGAAAATTTTACCCAAGTACAAAGTATGGTGGAATGGAAAGGTGAAAGAACCAACAAATAGTAGGGATATGAGTAATAAAAAATACTCGCAAAATAAGACTGAAGAAAATTGGAATGACTATAAACAAAAACGAAATATTGCTGTTAAAATAATTAGAAATGAGAAGAGTAAGTATATGAAACAAAAAAATCAGGACTCCAAAGGGAACTCTAAAGAAATGTGGAAAAATTTGGAGTGTATGCTACCTAAAAACACTAAATTGAGTAGTATTTTGGAATTAGAATTCGAAGACAACGTTGTGATCAATGACACTGATCGATTGCCTACTACTCTTAACAACTTCTATGTAAATAGCAAACAAAAAATAATTGATACGATAGATACGATACGATACGATAGAATACACCATGACATTGTAGAAAAACAAAATGAAAACTGTATATATGGATTTCAACTAATTAACAGGAAATCACTCAGAGACGTCGTTTTCTCACTTCCCAATAAAAGCAGCCCTGATAGCATCGATATAAATATTTTAAAACGTTGCTTCAATAATATATGTGACCCTCTCTTGAATCTGATAAATACATCATTGGAAACTGCTAAAATGCCTGATCATCTTAAAATAGCAACAATTGTGCCAGTACCTAAAGTTAATAATTCAAAAAAAGCTAGTGATCTTAGGCCTTTCACTGTACTCACCGCAATTGATGAGATTATTGAAAAGATTGTATATGAACAGATTGTAATTTTCCTAGAGAAAAATCAAGTTATTACTATAAATCAATCAGGGTTCAGGGGAAAATATAGCTGTGAAACTGCCATCCAATGCGTACTAGATGACTGGAAGATCCAATTAGATAAAAATATTACAACTCTGGCAGTTTTCGTTGATTTACAGAGGGCTTTCGAAACAGTGGATCGAAATATACTGATAAAAAAGTTAGAAAGTGTAGGAATTATGGGAATGGCTTTAAAATGGTGCATAGACTACCTGACGAATAGGAAACAGAAACTGAAATTTAACGGCGTCATATCTGATGAAATATATTGTGATAGAGGCGTACCACAAGGAAGTGTATTGGGCCCACTTTTTTTATTATTTATATAAATGATATTGTCGATGTCAGAGGTATTATTCATATATTTGCTGATGACACACTTATATACTTTTCATCGAAAGACACTGAATTGCTAGTTGAAACTGTCAATGACTCTTTGAAAATTATAAATGAATGGTGCTCTAGTAACCTACTGAAGTTGAACTCAAACAAAACTGTATATATGGTAATTGGAAATAGTCCTATTCACTCAATTTATCGACAAAAAATACACTATACAAATAGGTAAGAATAAAATAATTATGGTAGAAAAATTCAAATATCTAGGTGTAATCATTGACCGGCAGTTAAAATTCAAAGACCATGCAAACTATATCATTAAAATCATATCATTTACCTATTTAGGTACCTATTTAGGTGTTCCTATGGATTATCAAAATGGGCTAAAAAGTAATCTTCAACACTATAATTCTGCCACACTTCAACTGTTCTACAGTACTGTTCTTGTTAAATCAAAACGAAATCTCCAAATTGCATAAAATTAAAAATAGGGCAATGAGAATAATACTGTCCTGCTCTAGGTATACTCCCATCCTGGACATGCAACTAAGATTACAGTGGTTACCAGTCAAGGAATGTCTTTTATATAATACTATGATATTTGTGCATAAAATGAAAACAGGCTTATCACCTCCTCACTTACAACAAAAGCTTCATTACAATGTGCATAGCTACCCAACTAGAAATAGAAACATGTTCTATGTTAGTTCTGTTTCTAAAAGTGCAACGCAAAACTTGGTATTCTTTAAAGGCCTCATACATTATAATGAATTACCAAATGACATTAGCTGTGCTGTTTCAGTAAATATATTCAAAACTGAGTTAAAGAGATACTTGATGAATTAATGCTACTCCCAGCAGTGATGATGGTCAGTTGACAAACTATTTGTCTCGTTGCTGTTTTGTTTGACTGATATTATTGTTGTAATGTGTTATATCTAGAAATTCATATCTGTGTTTAATAAATTGTAAATTTACAAAAATTGTAAATCGACATTTAAATTAGTGTTATAGCTAAATAAACAATAAACAAGTAGGTCACCGCAGGGTGAAGTCTACCTTGCTCTAAAGCTTTCTAAAAATCAACAAAATAAAGCAGCGAAAATTTACATACTACAATGTATACTGTCCAAATTGTTACATGTTCCGTGAATTTTGTAGGCCATCCAAGTAAGAAAATATTTATTCCATCAAGAACACTTTGTGTTTTTAAAATGTTTACATGACAAAGTTCCATCTCCTAGTATCCCAACAGGTATTTTCTTCTTACAGATTTGTAAGCCTTATGATTATATGCTTTGAGACTGAATCTGAGGATCATATAAATATAATTTATTGGATGGAAGTGATAATAAACACCCCTACCACAGTGAATGTGTATGTTACCTTGGAAAACCTGGAGGAATTCTAAGTTCAGAACTTTCCATTTTTCACTAAGTATCCTGCTTATGCCTGTTCACTGTGTTTCTCTACTGAGCATCAGAGAACTCCAACTGAAACTCAGGAAACATGCCTTCCTAAAATGAATTGTTTATTAATATGGCCAAAGTGTGAAGAGCGTCTTTTGGCATGTTTTACAGAACTCTGATAGAAATTTCGTCAATTCCATGAGTTTTCTCATTTTTAATTGATAACATCACTTCTTTCAATTCCCTAGCATCCGTGTCATACAGTGAAAAGGACTGAGCAATGGTGAAGTTGCCAAAGTGATCCAAGGGGTCAGTATTATTTATTAAATTTCTTGTTATTATGCTAGCAGCAGTGCAATAGTTATTATTGAGTTCATTTTGTGTTTGAGTAGTTTCTGATTATTTTGTGTAGTTTTCTCCTCTCAGATCATTCACAATATTGTAACAGAACGTATCGTATGACCGGACATAATAATATACCCAACCCCCTAGTTAATCCTCTCAGGTCAAGAAACCGTCGAACACTTGTGCAGAAATAACGTTATCCTAACAAAGATTCTCAGAAATACATTGGTTACGAAGGAACATCTTTAAAACGAGTGTATCATATTACTTTTAAGAGACTTGTAATAATATTTCCAAATGAGACATTTCAGAGTACCAGGAAACCTTTCAATATCCCAATAGTTTGCATATGTTATTTTTGTTGAGAGGCACAGATTTTCATGATACCCAGATAGGCCACCCAGAAAGCACTTTGCAGAGAGGGTAGATGATCGAACTATGAAATTGGACACAATTTCGAAAGTTAGTCTTTCGTTTCATTCGTTCAAGTCAACATGTGGTTGCGCAGTTCTATTAGTTTACTCAAGTTATTGTAATTGTCATATTTCAACTATGTTCAACACAATATTCAATCTGGGTACTATCGTTAACTTTCATCCTTTGAATATATATAAAGTCGATCTTTTCCACTTGTCTCTAAAAAGTTGATTCTTCTAATCAACTCTTAGTATTTGTTGTATTTGAATTATTTCGAGTCTTTTGCAGTTTATCTTGTTAAATTATTAGAAAATTGTCTGGCCTCATTCACTTCTGCCGGTTTAAATTATATTATTAGTTAAAATCAGAAGTTGCTTCATCAAATAATTTGAGAAATGTCCCAAACACCTTTTGTTGTTATTTTTTTATTGTTTTGTTTGAGATAGAAGTGTTTTGAATTATGGTTTTATTCTCAAAAGTTATCCAGTTTACAAAAATCCTTTTGATTTGAGAGAAAATTATTTTACTTAGAGTTGAACAGAGTAAGTAAATTTGAGTGCTAAAGTGAGTTTTGCAACGAGTTCTCAATTCAGCATCGAGTATAGAAAGTCGAGATCATCTGATGAAAAAGAAAGGTGAGTTAGAAATCTGAAATGCTGTGAGGTATGATTCCTAGTTGCTAGAAAATTAGAACCCAACGTTCCAAATTATTATTATGTTTTTTAACGACTCCGCTCGGTCGAATCAGTTGTGATAATGCTCTATTTAATTATAAAGACAGCATTTGTTACAATATTCCAGCTGGTTTTTGATTTATTATCCGATTCATAAATTTTATTCCAGTAGTAGCTTTCCTTAGCGGATTTGATAAGTGTATTATAGATCCTTCGATAGGTAGTAAAATATGTTTGGAAAAAAATTGCGTTAGTATATTTTCTCATGCTATGCAAGCATCTTAAGTTTTTTGACGACTTTTTAATACCTATAGTTAACCACTGTTTTATTTTTCGTTTACCTTTGAGTTTTTGTAATGGGAAGGAATCATCGAAAAGTGTGTTACAAGATGTCCATAAAAAGTTTCAAATGGTTTCTCTGAGCCTATTCCACTCAGAGAGACATGCTGAGTCTCTAAATTTATCAAAGTTTGCTTTGCTGTGAAGTCGACCATTTTCATGTAGTTTTGTTTGTGAAAGACATACAGGGTGTCTGGTAAACTTTGTACAATATTGAAACTGGTTATAGACCAGGTCATGGCTGTTCAGAATATCGGAATTTCACCTCAGTAAAAATATCACCATTTTCGAGATAATGGGCATATTAAGAATTTCTGTAAAATCACTACCTCACCTTAGATTTTTGAGTGCCATGTATACAAATTGAGACAAATTCAATTATCTTCGCTGCTGAAGATTACTAATGAGTAATGCTTTCAGACCTACAGAACAGTTTTTCAGAAATTGAAAAAAAAATCAAGAAATGAGGGTAAAACGACAAATTTCAGTTTCATCAATTTTTTTTTTTTTTAAGTTTGACATTATTGTCTGAAAGAAACATAACCAGTTGAAAGTGAAAATGTATTTCAAAATAATACTCATTTTGTTCTACTACCATGTCTACAGACTCTACCATGGTATTAAACAAACTATAATAATTATTTTTGGAGGAAATGATTTCCATTGAATTAGGCGTGGTTATTCTAGGCTCCCATCAACTTTTATACTTACTCCCGAAAATTATTTTACTTAGATTTTATCAAGATATATGTGGAAATAATTATTAATAATAAAGAATAGACTGCTTGATAGCGTTAAATAGTATGTCAATAAAATTAACTATTCATGTAATTAAGCCTAATAAAATTATCGAAATGAAATGTCGATTATCCGACATGGCACCGATTAATACGAGTTCTTGTGATAAATGTCGCAACTGTCCAAAATCCAGATTCCAATGAAGTTTCAGAGACCGACAGATATACAGGGTGAAACCAAATCAATGCAAAATTTTTTAGGAGGTGAATCCTTGACGAAAATTAAAAACTTTTCTAACTCCTGTGGTGTGTCCGTAGAAGCAATAGTTTCCTAATAGAAAAATAAAATACAGCATTGTGCATGAACGGATCTTCTGTAAATAGAATTGAAAAAATCTGGTAGGTGGCTGTCACATTTTGTTTGACCCACTTGTGACTACTGTCGCAGTTTTTAAAAATTATTCCGCTTGTTTCATTCAGTGGTATTTATTTCTTTCTCATGCCGTACACACGTTATACTCCCGAGAATATGTGCGTATGCACTACCTTTATTGTGAATGTGGAGGTAGTGCTACTGCTGAAAAGGTCCTTGAAAAGATGTCTCTGCGTACGAGTGGATGGAAAATAACATTTTTGTAATATTATTCACTGCGATGTTGAATAATTGTTATTGTGGTTTATAGTGTATGTTGAATTTTGATTCAAAAAAACGTTGAATTAGTATTTACTTCGTTACATCTCATTGAATGTTTCTAAGCAGTTGATTTGTTATTACTCATGATTATTCAATCATTTCATCTTGACAAGTCTAATGAAGTTGATTTTAGCTCAGAATAACATCACACTCTAATATAATCGAAATTCTACTCCTTCCAAAAATAATTATCCTTTGTTTTATGCCATGGTAGAGTCTGGACAAAACGAGCATTCTTTTGTAATGAATAACCACTTCCACTTCGTTATGTTTTTTTCAAGAAATAATGTCAAACTGTTGTTAAAAAAATTGGTGAAACTCAAATCTGACATTTTACCCTAATTTCTTGAAATTTTTTAGTGTTTTCTAAAAAACTGTTTGGTACATCTGAAAACATCAATCATCAGTTATCTTCAGCAGCAAAGATATTTGAATTGGTCTCAATTTGTAGACATGGCACTCAAATATCTAAGGTAGTGATTTCCCAGAAATTCAAAAAACGGTGAGATTAAACTCCGATATTCTGAACAGTCATGACCTGGTCTATCACCAGTTTCAATATTGTACAAGGTTTACCAGACACTTTGTATATCAAATGTTCTTAAAACCGCTTCATGGTCTGATAAACCTGCACTGATAACAAGGCAGGAACTGCATTTGTCATTTATATTGCTACAAACATAGTCAATTTCGGTAGCATAGTGAATAGAATGGCGAGTTGCATTTTCAACATGCATGACCAAGTCAAAGGATAATGAAAGCTTTTTTTATAAGCGGTGTATTCACTGAAATCTCGTCATAATTAATATTAAAATCTCCAGTAATGATAATAGAAGCTTTTATGGGCGATTCATTTGAAAGCAGTTCTAGCCATGATTTGATATTTGTTTACAGCATAAAAAACTACTCGAGAAATATGCGTCCCTTGACTATATTGCACCAAAACCAAGTTTTTGAATTTCCTCAAACATATTTACACCCATTCCTTCCCCCAAAAACAACAACAAAGGACAACATTTTTATGTCGTATTTTACTTTTGGTATTTATCTATAACCCCGTAACGCATTCACAATCGCAATGCTTCCAGAATAAATCAACACCGAACGGCGTGCTTCTCCGGAGAGGTCCTCATATCTAATACATTCGTATTCGTGCACAAATGAACAACATAAAGCACAATCTGTTCCGAACAATGGCCGGTGGCCGACAGATCGACAGAACCGAGGCACGGGTCGGTGCTCGCGATAAATGATTTAGTGTATTTGTGAAAATATGGAAAGTGGTTTGTCGTGTATATGCAGGGGAGGAAAGGGGGAAATGTGTTGGGGTAGACGACTTGCGATAAGATGATACTAAGTTCGCACAAGCCTTGGAAAATGAAATATTTCGAAATACATATATTTGTGTTCTGTATAAAGTAGCTATGGCATGTGAATAACGTGCCATTATTTCTCTCTGCTATAATGCTAAAACGGAATGAAGTTTCCATAGAATAGAGGACCAATAGAGGATGAACATACACGAGAAAAGTTGTGATCCTCTTTTTTGTCTGATAATCCAACAATTTCTTGAAAAGCAAATTCATGTAATTTTCACAGAACAACGTGAGAACCAAGAGAAAGTAGATATAATTTTTGATTTTCTGCAAGCTGTATAACAGATGTTCGGCATGACTTCAAAATAACATGAATCTGAGACGGGTCAGTCTTGATGGGACCGCTTATACTGTAGAACGACTGATTATATTTCCGTAGAGCATCGCCTTTGAAAATGTACTGCAAACAAAGGAAAATCATCTCCTTCCTTTCTTCCTTCCTTGCTTTTTTCCTTTCTTTCTTCCTTCCTTCCATCCTTCGTTCCTTCCTTCCTTCCTTTCTTCCTTCCTTCCTTCCTTCCTTCCTTCCTTCCTTCCTTCCTTCCTTCCTTCCTTCCTTCCTTCCTTCCTTCCTTCCTTCCTTCCTTCCTTCCTTCCTTCCTTCCTTCCTTCCTTCCTTCCTTCCTTCCTTCCTTCCTTCCTTCCTTCCTTCCTTCTTTCCTTCCTTTCTTTCTCATTCTTTCTTTCATTCTCGATTCAATGATATATCACACACCGAGGTTTTCTTTATGAGTCAGATCATCTCGAATTTTTGAGAAATGTTCGAGTTTGGACCTGAATTAGCAAAAAATGTAAAATTGAATATCCTAGATATGTAGAAAATCAAATACTTGGGTTAGCATGTTGAATGATTTCTGAAAATTTCCTAATCTATTCCTGATGATGGCCGATTAAATCAATAATGGTTATTCGATAACGAAACATCGGGCAGTGAAACTGATATCATCACAAGAAAGCCTATAAAAAGTTGCTTGTTTCAGCTCTGCCGATATCACCAAAAAAAATACAACAAAAAATCAAAAAATTCCGTTTCTCCAAAATAATTTGAAAATCAAAAATATTTTTGAAAATTTCCACTTCCACTTATGTTACGCAACATTTCAATAGTTTGAAAACCAAACAACATGAACGGAATTCCAAATTGTTCATTCGCCTGTACTCTAGTTTTCGGATTCTGTCAAAGTTCCATAATCTAGACAACGTCGTGCTTAGCTCATCACTACACCTGACAAATATTCGTGCTTAGCTTAGCTAGGCACTTGCAATTGAGTCTTCTTGGAAGAACGTTGCAGAAATAATAATAAAAGTAGTTATTTCTTGTTAGATTTTTGCCTCATATTTACTACTTTTTGGAAATATTTGGAGAGCAGGGTACTTCGACTTTGTCAATTTTATTCACATTAATGTCCCTAATTCACAAATAGTAACCGTTCTTATTCTCTGATTAGTCAAATCTTTTCTTTTCGGGAATATGTCTGGCTCATTGAAAAATAACTCTTTCACGTTTCATGGTTGAAGGGTCCAAGAATAACCATGCTGCTCCTAAGGTGGCGTATGGAGTTTTAGTAACAAGACTTATCCAGAATACACTGCTAATGACCATAGCAGTTTTTGCCAAAAAATCAAAGAAGAAGTAACCATTCTTTTTACATTTTTTCTTATCTAGACCAGACAGAAATAAAAACAAAATTATTACGATATTACGACTGCCATGAAAGGTTCTAGAGTCTTTCCACTAGAATAATCTTTCGAAAATAGAGCTAACCAACCAAACAACCAACCAACAATCCACGCAAAAGCTTCTTCAGGTCTTGTTTCCAATAGAAGGATCTTCGTGGCGATATAAAAAACAACCAAAAACGTATTGGGTTATCAATTTAAATCGTCCAATAACTGAACGCTTCCGTCCTCTCTTGGGCAGAGGAAATAACTACCCTTGTTGAAGATGAAGGTTTTCAGTTATAGACTTACTTTGATCATTTCATTTAAGCGAGTTTTGATTGTTACCAAACTCACCGGCAACGTACTTGATTTGTCAGTACAGAAGCAGAGGGAACCACGCTAAAAAGGCAGTGGCTGATGGTGGAACTGTAAATAACGCAAGTATTGTTTAAAGAATAATCAGGTTAGGCAAGGCTAGAGAATAACAACACAAAGCAAACCACGACGCAAAGGAATAGACTACAGCGATGATAACAAGAAACTAGCTGCTTACCACGGTTATTTATCTATTTATGTATTTGTCCACACAAGCCTATCTGCTTTTTTACATGGATCAACTCTCATAAATAACTTAAATGTAATTCTATACAGTGAGAACGTAAAAAGTCCTCCCCACACCCAACCCTTAACTTTTGAACGGAGCAAGCTATCGAGATTGGGTAAAATTCAGGTAAAGACGTATCTTAAAAAACACAAATTTCACCCATATAAATTAAAAATTCTGCATCAATTAACAGTTTTGTGAGATCATGTCTGATCGCATAACCCAAAATCCCGGTTACATCAACTCTATTTGTTTGAAAGTACGTTTTTTTCTAAATGGAACAGTAAATAGACAAAAGGTGCGTTATTGGTCAGACGTAAATCCGCACGTTTTTCGAGAGGGTCATGCTCAAACTCCAGTGAAGATCAACGTATGGTCCAATATGTATGGCAAAAAATTCAACTGGGCATCCGTATTTGAATATGCTTCAAAATCAGATCCATCACAGTATTCCAGAAGTAGTTGGGGCAAACATATATGGCGGAATAGTGTCTCAGTCATATGTGTCCGACATCCTCATAAAAGTTAATCAAAATAAACGTTTTCCCGAATCAAAATAAAACGTGTGAAAAGTGAAAGTGCCTTCATAAAGTTATTATCTTGTGGAATATCATCATACATGTGAGTCAAATACCAAATATGAAATATTTATTCGATATTTTACATTGTTGATGAATCACAAACTGTCACTGATAAGGAATAAGGTTGAAAGACTATTTCACCAACGGACACAAACAAGTTTTTGAACCAAATACTGGAAATAATGGATGGTACTATAGTTAAGCAAATATTAGATGAGATAAGAAATAGCAAAATAGAACTGAAGAATAGTATCGAAGCTAGCGAAACTAATATTTTGTTAAAAGTTGAGGACTTGAAGTTCAAGGTAAACAATCTAGAAAAAGAGAATCATTATCTGAAGAAAAAAATTGAAGATTTAGAGAGGAACGAAAAACGAAATAATATTATCATATTCGGATGGGATGTTCCAAATGAAAATATATCGTCAGAATTCATCTGCACAGAGCTTAATACCATGTTGAATGTAGTTGTAAACGAACTAGATATCAATAATTTTTACTGCCTTGGGAAAACAAAAAATCGACCAGTTAAAATAGAGTTTGTCTCATATTTGAAGAAAAGGGAAATCCTGAAAAATTGCAAAAAGTTAAAAGGTTCAAGTATAACAATATCACATGACCTGACAGCCCAACAACGCAGCGAATATCAAACCCTACGAAAATTTCTACTCCAAGAAAGACAACAAAACAAGAACTGCTATATCGAAGGCAATAAACTCGTTGTAGAGAATACGGAATTTTCCCTAGAAGATCTGAACAACTTAAAAAATCAAGTAGAGGAAAAATCAAATAGTACCCCATCAACTCCAACTCACTTACAAGTTTCAAACTCCGAAAATTATAAAATTAGAAACACAGAGCTTTCACATACATCCAATTTGAATAACATTCAACAGAGTCAATCAACAAGTCAAGTTGAAAACTCTCTAAAATCCAGTGGAATATCAAAGAAGACACCGAAGCCCATCAACCCAACTATAGAGAAAATTACCAGATCTCGGACAAATTACCAAAAATAGATATCACCAGTTCGTCAATTACATAAAACAACCGCTATTTTTCCGTTATTACTAAACACCAAAGAAAACTGCTAACACCCGGTCGACCAGAAGAAACATATAAACTGAATCTCATCTCTATCTCCAAGGCTCAAGAAGATTGAAGATATCGTACAATAGTTTTTGTGTGACATGTGAATAACTCGAACTTGAGAAACTAAACATAATAATGAATCAGTATATAAGAGACTTTGAACTTGAAAAATTAACAACATTTCCCTTAAATAACGCCCAAGAAACAAAAGAAGTACTACAAATCAATAACAATTTTCATAACTTCAAAATAATCCATAATAACATCTGCAGTATTGGAAAAAATTTAGATGAATTCAATATTTTCATTGAGGGACTTGATACTTCCTTTGACTGCATCGTATTAACAGAAACCAGAAAGATTCCAGATATTTCAATTTTCAATATTATAGGATACACAACGATCTATAACCAGGGCAATCTGAACCAAAATGATGGCGTTATTGTATATATTAAATCTGAATTGTACCAATCTCACACGCTCATTGAACTAAATGGTAGTATTTTGATTAAAGCAAAAATTAAAAGTAAAAACAAAAATTTCTGCATCTATGCATATTATAGATCTCCTGCGAGTGATGTAAACTGATTCTTGCATCAACTAAACAATATCTTAAGTGGAGAAAAAGAAAGTTGTCAATACAAATTATTTATCGGGGACATAAACATTGACCTGATGAATGATAGCGAGGACTCAAAAAACTACTTAGATCTGATGAGCGAACATGGTTACCAGTCTGCAATAAATACCCCTACAAGAGTTCAAAAAAACTCAAAAACATGTTTAGACCATATTTTCATTCATGTTAAAAACAATAAATTGGAATCAATTTTGCCTATGACTGTAGCTACATCAATAACAGATCATTATACAACTATACTACAAATAGTACTGGAGATAAAACAAAAAACTGAAAAATTAAAGACTAAAAACTCATTTGAAATAATCGATGATAACAAACTACTGAACTTAGTACAGGCGATCAAGTGGGATGAACTTTTCAATCAAGAGCTAGAGTTAGAAACTTTTGCTGAAGAATTCATTGACACTTTGAACGGATGTGTACAGAGATCTAAAAAAATTATTAAAATAAGAAATAGAGAACATAAAAGAAAGAAATGGATAACAAAATCTCTGATCAAACTCGTTAATAAAAAAAATGATATGTACCGTAAGTGGAAATCTACGCCAACAAATATTTTACTAAAAAATGAGTATATGGAAATGATATTAAAAGTTGAACGCACCATTAATCAGACAAAAATTGATTATTATAGAAAACGCGTTGAGAAAGAACAAAATGATTCCAAAAAATTATGGCAAACAGTAAATGAAATCCTCAAAACCACAGAAAAAAAAGAAATATGTAGTATTAAAAAACAAAATGGTGATTTGACAAGCAATCCTAAAGAAATTGCAGAAATGTTTAACTCCTTTTTCGTTAATATTGGGAAAGACTTGGCAAAAAATAAACAGGAAACCAAATTATAATCATAAAACAAATAAAACCGTAAATTCGTTATTTCTTGCACCAACAAATGAACGGGAAGTTATTAATACTATTCTTCAATTAAAAAATAAAAAGTCTCCTGGATATGATGGTTTGAAAGCAGAAATTCTGAAGAAAATATCGATTCATATTAGTATGCCTCTAACATATATTATTAATCAATCTTTTGAGCTAGGAGTTTTTCCCTCTGTATTCAAGTTATCGATAGTCTCCCCTATTTACAAGAGCGGGGATAAAAATAATGTTGGTAACTATAGACCAATCTCTCTCATCACTTCTCTGAGTAAAGTATTCGAAAAAATCATCAAAATAAGGTTAAATAATTTTTTAAATAAATATAGCATATTGTCAAAATCACAGTACGGTTTCCAAGAAGGAAAATCCACTCAAGACGCAATACATGTATTAACTAACATCATATATGAAAGTATTGATAAAAGTGTTCCATCAATAGGAGTTTTTTTAGACCTGTCAAAAGCTTTTGACACAGTTGATCATTCTATACTTCTTGATACACTAGACGACATTGGAATTAGAGGTACAGCCCACAATCTATTCAAACATTTTTTAACCGAAAGGAAACAAATAGTGAGAATATCAAATGAAATGAGTTCAGAAGAAACTGTTAAATGCGGGGTACCCCAAGGCACAGTGTTAGGGCCTGTTTTATTTACTATTTACTTAAATAATTTATTCGAACAACAAAGGGATGGTGAAATCATCAGTTTCGCTGATGATACGGTCATAGTATACAAAGATGAAAATTGGTACGATCTTAAAATAAAAGCTGAAAACGATCTGGCCCACATCAAAGACTGGTTTGATAGTAGACTATTATCAATCAATTTTAGTAAAACCCACTATCTGCCATTCAGTAGCTTTGAGAACTCCCTTCCAAATTATAACCTGTCAATTGAAAACAACTTTTTTATAAAGCCTGTAGAAAAAATGAAATATCTAGGAATTATTTTGGATCCTCATCTCCGATGGAACCATCATGTTGATTATTTGGTGAAAAAGTTACGATGTATCTTGTATAGGTTCAAGCAAGTGATTGGGCATCTTGATTTCAAACAAAAAGTGATGGTTTACCAGAGTTTAGTGGAGTCGCACTTGTCATATGGAATCATTGGATGGGGAGGAGTTTCACGAACTTACCTCAACGCCCTTGAAATCTCCCAAAGGAGATTTCTCAGGCTGATACTTCAAAAAGATGCTAGATATTCAAGTGACTTACTTTACACTGAAACCAACACTCTAGATATTAGACAATTATATATTATACAAATAGCCACTAGGCAATATTCAAGCAAAAAAGATCTAAGAACATTAACACATTCATATAGCACAAGAAGAAAACATGATTTTGTTACACCTTTAATGAATAAGGCAATAGGACAAAGATGTTATAATTATTTATCACCCAAAGTATACAACTTTCTTCCTCACGATTTGAGTGCCCAATCTTCCATTTTTATATTCAAAAAACAATTGAAAAATTTTATACGAGCTACACCAAGGAAGGATCTCCATAAGATTATTGAAGCATAGCATAAAAATTTTAATTTCTATATATTTATGTTAGCAAGTGTGATATGTCTCTTGTGTGATTTCGATCCTTAAAGTTAATTGAAAAAAAAAAAAAATTAAATCAAAGGAAACTCTAATTCACATGTATCCTTACTAGTATTTAAGATTTATATCTTTATACATGTTTTATCTGTGTACACAATAATTTTAACTTTAAATTTATTTATACATATAGTGACTTGTTTATTTTACCACACACAGGGTTTTACCCTCAGTGGAACTATGATTTATTCATCAGATTCTATTTTTTATATATAATTATAGACACTTTGTGTTTTGTGATTAAGATGTACTGTTTGTTGGCGATGAATAAATATTATTATTATTATTATTATAAACCCAAATGAATTTAACATGGATGTTACCTTTCAACAAGATGGTGCTCCCCCTCACTACTACAGACGTGTCTGAGAATGGCTTAACAAGACGTTTCCGGGACGGTGGATAGGCCGACGTGGCCCCATTGAATGTCTAGCTAGGTCACCTGATATGACCCCAATGGACTTTTTTATGTGTGGGTACATAAAATCTAAGGTATACGTCACGCAGCTACAGTCACTCCAGGAACTTATGAACCGAATAACAGATGTGTGTTACGTTATTACCCCGGAAATATTTAATAACGTTCGGAATGAATTCCACAACCGACTTTTTTTCTGTCAAGAAGTGAAGGGTGAAAATGTTAAGCACTTGGTAAAACAGTTGGAATTATTACTTGAAATTTTGTTGAAATTAAAAGTTATTTAGGTTTTTATTTATTTGTAAAATATTTGAAGCAAATTTCAAACGCTTGTCAGTTTGAAACGGCTTGGCCGATTTCCACAAACAAAGAAGTGTTGGATAGAGAATAGGAAGACCTTCAAAACCAGGAGCCATGTGACCCTCTTTTACATTAAAAAAAAAGTTGATGGAGCCCTCTTGGCACTAGGCCACGTGACCACAATCATTTTAATGCCACAAAGTAGTAAAAGTGGTACCTTTTTACCTGAATTTTACCCGATCTCCATAGCTTGTTACGTTCAAAAGTTATGCGGGAGAGGACTGTTTACGTCCTCACTGTATATAAAACATATGTTCACTCATACTATCATCGACGACCAGTGAACCAGGGAGACAACGACACCCCTGAAGAAGTAAGACGGAAGCGAAACCTTCGGCGACGCCAACGTTTACCTCAACAGGCTCAAATTTCGATAATCATGCTTTTATGTTTCAGATTCCAAGAAGAACCGACCAAGTAGTAAACTCAGTAAATTCAATACACAACACTTGGCCCTCAGCCAAGTGTTTTTCAGGCCTTCAGCCAGTTTCAGGGGGGCACCATGCACATTAAGTAAAGTCATTGTTAAATCAAATCAAACTCATGTCAGATATAAGAGAGTTTCAGGCCGAGAATTGGCCGCGCACTCCATATCAAACGATCAGATTTTATTCTGCTGATCGCCAATCATCAGGATGAGGAACCGCTTTAACGAGTGGGGGTGGTGGATAGGGGGGGTGAGCTTTCGAGTACGAACGAGTGCTGGCGCGTTCATCCTTCCGGGCCTCAACTTTAGGGGGTACATGGTGGTACTATCATCAGAACTGTAGGAGGTTGCAGAAACAAAAGGGTGCTCAAACTATATGATGGCTATTCAGAAAGTTGATGATATGAGTGAGGATTAGTCTATAAAAGACAGATTGAATCAAAGTCCAGTTAGGGTTTGATATTTCATCAAAATTATTGGCTAGTTTCAAAATGGTTGTTTTTGGAGCTCTTCTGTCTAAGATGAACAAAGATATATAGAATGGTCTCGTATAACGAGTTCGACGCGAAGGGACATCAAATGGAATCAAAGACATGATGGGTGGGTTCATCTCATTGATTATAACCTTATATAGAAACATCATAGCTACCAGGCTACTTCTCTGTTCTAAAGCTGAAATCTTGAATTTACTTCTTAACTGTGTTGGGCGTACCAAATTATAATCAGGCCATGAGTGATATTTTTGAAATATAAGAATCTTAGGAATTTATTTTGTACTTTTTCCACATCTTTCATGATTGTAATCTGCTCTCCTAACCATATTACTGAGGCAAACTCAAGTTTAGATCTTACCAAGGTATAATAAAGCGATTTGATTGTATCTATATTATTAAAACTATGAGTTTGCCTAATCAAAAATCCCACTGTGCGGTTTGCATCCCTAACTATTTTCGAAATATGACCAGTGAGTGAGAAAACATTGTTGTAAGATACTCCCAAATCCCTTACCTCAGTTTTCCGTGTTGAAACTTCATTATTCATCCGATATTCAAAGTTAATGTCACTTTTCAAACGAGTTATTGTTACATGATTATATTTTTTTACATTAAAAATTAATTTATTGTTATAACTCCAATCTAAAAGACCATTGATGTCTTTTTGGAGCATTCATAGTCCCGCACCGTTTGTATGCTCTTAAATATTTCAAGGTCATCTGCGAAGAGCAGGCATTCTGAATAATTAATAAATGACGGTAGATCATTGATGAACAGAATAAACAATAGTGGTCCTAAATTGGATCCCTGTGGTACTCCGGAATTTGCATGAAACTTCCCTAAAGTGTTTCCATTGTGCTTTACAACGAATTATCTATTTTCCAAGTAGCTTTTTAAGAGTTTTAAAAAGTTCTCTGACAATCCAAATCTAAAGTTTTGTCAATAGAATATCGTGATCAACTCATTCAAAAGCTGTACGGAAATCAGTGAATATTGTATCTAGTTGTGCATTGCTTGCTATGATTTTGAATGGTTTCGTTAAGCCACAAGATGTTCAGAATATATCTGTTGGAAGAATAAGGGAGCTGCAATTTCATGTGATGGGATGTCACCGAAATTGTAGTTATCAAAATATTACCGTTTCAGTTATTCCCGGTTGGACTCACTGTATACCAGAGCAGAGCCCTCGAGAACAAACTTCACTAGCAGTATTCCAATAATATCCGATAACAAATTTAAACAATAAAGAAACAAGGTGTCCTGCCTTACCAGGTGGTGCTCATCGCCCTAATCCTATACAATAGGAATAATTGGGTCGAAAATACATCGGTCGAAAATCCATCAGAAAACAACTACTTTCCTGGCTAATACCACGACGAACGTTGAATTACTTCCAATGAATTTCTGTGCAGAGTTCCTACAAGACTATCTCTGCAATTGCTAGTTGCATGGAATGTTAATTGAAACATTTGGACCACATACAGATCGATTTCGGAGTGTTGTTCGTGGTTCTCTGCAGACAATAACTAATGTCTGCAACAAATGGTTCAATTAACAATTCATGTCAAGACAAAAGCTAAGACCAAGCTCGTAGTGTGGCTTTCACTAAACCACGAGCACCGTCTCAACTTCTGCCCCTCAACCAAAGCAATACCCAAAGGTGCGTGATTACTAGAACCACCAATACAAATAAAGAAATCTACATTGTTCACAATGAGCGCTTGTCAACAAAGAAACAATGTTATTATAATGTGTTGGATGAAAGTAATATCAATTAAAATCATTCTGCCTTCATCAAACCTTCATCTGCGCCACTGATAACCAAGTGTCAACAAAATATACGCCGACATCCCTGCTGTGAGATATTCATCTGGTCAGCCCTTCAGCACGGTTTGTGAATTATTTGGAATATTTGGTGAAACACAGCAACAAATTGCTCTAATGTCGACAACACATCATCTCTGTTTGTGACACTACGGCTCAGTTATGTAGATTACGGTTCTAAAAAGGTGCTAAATCATTGTTGTTACGGTGTTGACCTTCTGCCATTTTTTGCAGGTACGTGTAAAATGATATTTTAATAGTGAAGGAATCAATATTTAGAGTGGATTTTTTAGTCGTCCCCATCTCGTTTGAACGGTTTGACGTACAGAAATGGAACACCATTCGGTTCGGGTTCGGTCCTGAATCTATTTGAAGAGTCGTTTAACAAACTTAAAGTCAATTGCTTCAAATGTGTGACCAGATGAAAAACTATATTAAATATTAAGAACATTCACTCGAACTAGAATACCACAAACAATAAGCCCGCTTGAATTCATACATTGGACAGTAATACATTTTCGTTTGTATATTATATATTAGATATATAAATATTGTATTTAATTTAATTATGCTCGCTCATCATTCATATTTCTGTATATTGAGTAAATACTATGATGTAATTATAAATCTAGGCATTATTGCCTGTATTACGTCAATAAATAAATAAAAATATCTGAACCAGAATACGACATGTTTACGGAATATGGCGTTGTTTAGGATGAGGGTGTTTTCTAAGTTATTCATAAAAATATCTGATAGTAAAGGACTAAGCGGTGAGCACATTGGAAGATCCGAATTTTGCAGATGAATTGGTTGAAAAGAGAATTGAATTCAACAACCACAATGTCCTGTATTCCAAAAGGTAGGATCAGTGATACCATTCAAAATGGTTTTCATTCTATGTTTTTACGTCATACAGTTTAAAAGTTGACAGAAGGGGGGACTAAAAAGCCGCACTGTGAATATCATTTGACCTGATTTCCGAAACTGTTAGCTCAATTTTTGATATTCCAACTGAACGATCCTTTTGTGACACTGAATATATAATTGACATATACTCCTTACTCAGTAATATGTCCCCAACTGGATCGTTTACAAAGGTTTGTCTCGGGGATCGACGCTCAAAAATCCCTGCATGCTCGCGGCTACGCTCGAAGTGGAGATGGTCGTGGGTAAAACTACAGGTGAGCGTTTAGGTGACTAACAGAAAACAAATTCACCTTACCTGAAAAAAAAAATAATTGTGGGCACCACCTAGTTCCCTTCTACAGCAGGTTCGAAACTGGCTTCCTCCTAAAGAACTAGGAAATCGGAAAAAGGAAAGACCAATTACCAAAACTATAACCCTGTATATTTAAAATTTGGAACAAACCACACCCTGTACATTTATGGAAAGTTATATGGTTCAAAAATTGTTGTGCCAACGGTAATGTATCTGATGAATTAAATTGACAATGTTTGTGTTTGGCAATTACGATCAATTCATGTATTATTATTATTTTCGGTATCCAAGGTATAACTATGAAACGGAATGCTTAAATTAGTTTCATAAACACAAAAATAGATTCCTAGTGAGTGAGTAAATATTTATACCGTACGGAAAGTGTACCCTCTGAAGATTACCAAATTATAAAGGGACATCGGCGAATGGATCCATTGGCAGAGGTTTATTATGTGCAAATCGTGCGCTTATATATGATGTTATGGGCTTTCCGCAGAATACCAGTATGTTATTTACGTTTTTAAGATATAACTTTACGAAAGTTCTAAGGGTTTCAACCCTTCAAAATAATATTTGACTAGTAAATAAAATAATAAAAATATTTCAAACAGTTTTTAACCACTTATCTGTTGGCATATGGACTTTATTCATCCGAAAGGACTCTGGAACAGGAATTCTCTGGACTTGCAGTCTCTAGCAGCTACTTACAGCTTCCAGATGAGTCTGATAGGACTCCAAAATAGTTTTCTCAACATATTACCGATTCAACAAGAATATGAACCTCTATCTTGACATGTAGGCATCCCACAGGAAAACTTTGGCCTCCAACAGAAACGTACAATTTCAGCAGCAATGTAGGACTCCAACAAAAACGTAGAACTCGACCAAAAACTTGGGCCTCGAATAGAAACGTAGGCCTCACCCAAACACTTTGGCCTCGAACAAAAACTTGGCCTCGGACAAAAACTTGGGCCTCCAACAGGAACGTAGGACTCACCCAAATACTTGGCCTCGGACAAAAACCCTAGGGAACAAGAATACCAGCATAACTCTAACGAATAGCTTTGTAGATATAAATGTTTCCGATTACCCCCAGTCCTCTACGTGATTTTATGAGTTCACGGTGAAAATTGTATGTTGAACAAATAAGCAACCGAACTGCGATAAAGTATGTTAATAATCATTCAAAACTCCCCATATAAATTCGACAATTGACTCGAAATAGTGAATTATCATTATTTCAAAAATAAAAGGAACAAAGTGGCTTCGTGTCGAACAGCGCACTTATTGAAATTACATTTAACACATAGAAAGAAATGAAATAAAACATGTAAAGAATTATTTACCTTGTTAACAAGGGTTCCACACAAAATACAACAGTTGTAGGACGACGAGATGAGTTATGTGATGGTGATCCCCTCAAGGGGTTTGAGAAGGTTATCTTCAAAAAAACCAACAAGGTTCCAGAACAGCGCTCAAAATCCAACGACGCTTCCAAAAACCACAACGCTTTCCAAAAACTACCATACAGCAACAAGATCAAGAATCCCCGACATGGGATGACACAAAGGTCACTAGATATCCTCAGATATTTTACTTGAATGCAAGAACCTACGGCTCTTCACAATAACTTTTTCATCCATACAGCAACAAGATCAAGAATCCCCGACATGGGATGACACAAAGGTCACTAGATATCCTCAGATATTTTACTTGAATGCAAGAACCTACGGCTCTTCACAATAACTTTTTCATCCACAACAGCTTCAGATAGACTGCTCTAACACGGAAGTCCCACTACCAATTCCATTGGTGACTTCAAAATACAGTGTAGCCAACGTACCGACTCTAAACACTCTACCGAAGTACGTTTTAGTACGTTTTACTTCACTTACTCTGTGGACCCTGTAACAATTAAATTCGACGACAGACAATACTAAATTACACAAAACAGATCTAAAACAATACCAGCACAAACTAAGTCAAACGATGTGATAGTTATCATAACAACAGATAACTCACGTATAATAGTCCGCCACTCGTAACCTTGACGGTGTAGGATGGTGTTAGTAGGAATTCGTCAACAGCGAAAACTACCCAGGTACGTCACGTCCGTTGTGAAGCGGGCTTCGAGAAATTGATCTGCGCGTCTACAGCTGAATCTATATAGGAGTGAGCGGGGCAAAGCTAGAAATTAGATGTAAATTCGTAGCGTTGAAAATGAAACGTTACACTGGTGGAATTGATTTTTTGAGTTTTTGGGAATTCACATCAAAATTGAAATGCTCAAGATGATAAGAATCGTTCACCACTTTCAGAAGATCTAGTACAAATTAACAGCAATTCTCTAAAAAAAATTGTACGATTCTTATTGGCTCCATCCATTGGTATTTTATAAAAAAGCTGTTAATTGTTAAAAATATGCATAGATAATGATATAGAATAATGCATTGTCTGCTTGATAATAACCATTTCATTTAACTAATAAGATAATATCCTGAGGATATCATCGGACACCAAACACCCCTGTAAATTTTAGGTTGGATTTCGTATTACAAACAATTTCATTTGAGTGATACATTATTCAATATACCTAGTGAAAAATTAGTCACGAAATCAAAAAATTATGTTAGACATTTTCTATAGAAAAATGCCAATAAAAATAATATTCGAATAGTTTCAAATTCAACAATTTCAATTTCCATCAGAAATAAAATTAAACAAAACACGTCCGTCTTCACTTGGTTTCACGTTTTTTGAACTGATGATTATAATTGCAATGATCCATGATCTGCGATGTACCGAGTAAGTAAGTTTACTAGGTAGAATTTTTATTGATCATATATACATGGTGATATTCGTTGGGAAATGAATGAAAAATAGAACAGAAGAAGCCTCTTGAGTTGTGCTTGTGTTTTGGGACATTCTCCTATAAGTATCCACCTATTATTGTAATCTTACAACGTATGTTTCTGAAGGAACGGGAAACAAATGAACATTACTTCAAGTTTATGCTAGAATTGTCTCAGTTTTCGAAAATGTTCTATCAAAATTAAGGAACTTTTTTCATACGATTTTTAATAAGAATATTTCAGTGATTTAGATTTATAAATATGTCTTATATCTTTTTGTTGTTTTTAAAACTGTTATTTCTGTCGACCGATGAAACAGATGGAAGTTGATCGTGTTTCGGTCCGTAAGAGGTAGTTATGGGTTTATTTTGCAATATGAAAACCCTTTTTGTTTTACTATAATAACGTCAGAAATTATGTGTCATTGAGATAAACTTTCCACTCTGTACGCCACTGTTTCAATATGATAACTTGCTCATTATAATACACAGGTCTTTTAGTATTTTGGTACTCACCTTTGCCGTACTAATTCGAGCAGACATGAACTAACCTAAAGCTAAAAGTAAATGGTAACATACAATGTTCAATGCTCAATGTTTCAATATTTAATGCAACCCGCATTCCGCAGCATGACAGCGTTATTTGCTGAACATACTTTTATCACAACTTTATTGCTCTGTGGTTAGAATACAGAACCGTTACATTTCCTCTTAGTTATTGTGTAAGCCAGCTTTATTTTCCAATCGTTATTTTGTCCTTTCCATATTATCATTTAGGTGGAATATAAGAATCTTTCTGTGTGATTTGACCATTCTGTTACATCACTTTCCTCGACCTTGTGTTTGGTTCAATAATAAACGAAGATGGAAAGCTTTCGTATTGGTTCAGTTGGTAACACTGAACCTTTGAGTGTTCTGCTCACCTGAGTTGCTTTCCAATTGTCCCAAGAAGTACCTCCAAGTAAGTCGGTGTAGTTTCCTGAAGTGATCTCACAGGCCACGAAGAATCAGGTGTATCAAAGGGGGCCCAAAACACTACCCTGGGGAACTTCAACGTGACAATGTTTTTCACTCTAACCTGTTGTTTTCTGTCGAAAAATCACTTAGAAAACCAATTATTGTACACTGTGCCGTCGATTCCATAGCCATTCAATTTCGTAAGAGGATTACTCTGGCTCAACAGTGCCTTGTGATGGTAGAGGTGGGTACTATAATAATAAAATATTCGAACACTTCTCTTTTGTGTTCATTATTGAAAAAAAAAGTTCATTTACTTTTTATTATTTTTTCTATTTTGAGCTACTTCAGTTTTCCAGCTAAATTTATGTTAAAAGTAAAAAGATCATTCAAAAAATTCAATCTTGTTGAAGTTAAAAATTAGGGTTTTCAAAATATTGTTTTAAGTAAAATTGGGAATTGCGTTGAGTATTGTTATTGAGAAGAGAGTTAAATGAACATTTGTATATATGATAAATATTATTAATGTGACGTGTCGATAGTCAAGTTAATTTGTTTGCAATGGCAAACCAGAATTTCAAAGACTCGTAACTTAGTAGCGATGTAATTCAATTTCTGATACAATTTGCATATCAGTCCAGCTACCCAGAAGTTATATAGTCTTCCTTTCTTTACTTCGAATTGATATCGAGTCGAGTCCAAAAAAAGTTCACTGAAACGCTATGCTCTCCTTAACAATTAAATTTCCAAATTATGAATACATATTCAATGTTATCTACTAATTGCTAGGCACTGATCTGGTTAAAAAATTCCTTCAATCTCATCACCAGATATTCCATTTTCAGCACTCCATTCGGAGTTATCTCTCTTCCAACCCGTAAATTCCGGTCTCCCACTTTCCATCCAATATGAAAACTGCCATGGGTATGGCGTCCCAACATTTCGAACATTATTTTCGTCTGGGGTATATGAACCAGAATGTTTCCAGTTATTACCTTTTGTCTGTTTGTGTGTCTAAGTGTGGATAAAGACTGAACATTCGTGGAAAATGCACCGCACAGTTTTATGATGGCACCATCTGTGCCGAAGAGATAACGTCATACCCGTGTAGATTTGAAAGGATATAGTCAGATACGTTTATATAGAGACTATTACCGACAAAATATCGGGGAGAAATATAGTCAACGCCGCCGACACTGTGAGGGAAATTACTTCTGTTAATAAGAGAAGCTTGTACCGAGCGGAATGCTGCTGACAAGAAAAGAGTCCGAAAAGATGTTTGGCATCTGCCTCAAAAAAAAAATTAAACCTAAGGAAGATTTGAAATGTTCCACACACACACACACCTTGAAAAGATTTCTTCACTACAAGTTGATTCCTTAAATTTATTGAGGAAACTACAATATTCAAATGGAAACTCAACTCCTAAGAACTCGTCAGAGTATAACAAATAGGTATATTAAACAAATAAAAAATCTCTCTCAAACAAGATTTTTTATGTGACTGTCAATTGGTCAATTTCGTAACAATCGACAAAACTTATAATGTCAAGATACATACTTATTACTATAAAATTTCATAATATTAGTTATCTGTCTCCGTTGTGCTGGTTTGAATTTATAGTTTATTCCGTATTTGATTCGATTTCAGGTAAATAGGATTATCTCATTTTATTCTACTAATATACAGTAACGTCCAAATATAAAATATGGAGGAAAAAACAACGCTCTAGAGTTGCAATCACGTGCACTCCATCGCGTAGAAGATAACATATGCCTTTTCTGTTCTCATCGAATAACCAACCTTAGATAAGTAAATCGCCGCTAGTGCCATAAACGATATTCAATGCTTCAAGCTTTACGATGAGAAAATTGGACGTTGCATCACGCTAGGGAGGACCTTGTTGTGTGTTGATTCTGGCGAAAAGGATCAATTATCTTGGTAATGAGTAGAATAGAGTAGAGTGTTTTCATTTGACTACATTACAAATACATGTTTGTAGCACGTCAAAAGCACGTAAAAGCGACAATACTAATATTGAATTATTTAAATATAAAATATAGTTGACATAACAAATAGTGTAAAAAGTATATTGTAAATTACTGTAACAATATTGTTAAAAAGATGAGTAACACTAAACGTAACATAGACAGAATGGAATTTTGGTGAGATGAATTTCATCTTCTATACGGTCTGAAATGTCCAATGTATTCCTCTGCGGAATAAAAGCAGTGTGTCAAGAGTAAGTTTTTGATTTTATGTTTGAATGAGTGCATACTTGATGACTTCAATTCGGCCGGTAATATATTGTAGAGATGGTAATTTAATGAATTTTTCCTGGATTTGCTCAGACGGAACCGGTTTAATCTTAAGTTATCTGCTCACCTAGTACCATAGCTGTGTATATCAGATTGCTTAGTAAGCATCAAAGACTTTTTATGAATCTCTATCAAAACTTGAAAAATATATAAACACGGCAAGGGCATTATTCTGAGTTTGACAAACAAAGGTTGGCAGTGTTCCAGATAACTTACGCTGGATAAAATCCTAGCGGCTTTTTTCTGCAAACGAAAAATTAAGAGAGATTCAGAGGAACCACCCCAAAGAATAGTGCCATAACTAATGTGAGAATGAAATAACGAAAAATAGGTTGTTTTGAGTGCATTGAAATTAGTTACATTTTGAAGTTGTCGTAGGATAAACAGCGAACTACTCAGTTTATCTTTCAATTTGGTGATGTGAGTTTTCATGAACCTGAAGCTGCCGGCCGGAGTTAGCGGCCTGCCAGAGCGGAACTCGCCCAAGCACTGATTGTTGCCGATCAACATCTGAACGGGAAAAACTTGAAACCGACACGAGAGAATTTGGTGTACTGAAATGTGATCCAGTTATTGCATAATGTTATCGTGGAATACAAGTATATGAGTTATTAAACATTGATCTTTACTAAGAAACAACTGATTAGCGAACAATTGAGTCATATGGAACTTTGTAGCCTCGTTTGAAGTAAAGTGTGGTAGGTCTAAATACGTGAAGCCTATTCAATGGTTGCGTTCGCGATTATATGAAAATATATGTGTTATGTCATTAAAGTCACAGCCTGTCGCAACGGGAGCTAGATAGTTGTTGATGTGTTACAGGTGACAAATTAAAGTTAAACAAACCATTGAAAACAAATGCAACAGAAAATGAAAATGTAATGAACAATACATAACATAAAATTGAACAGGTTCGTAAAGACGAAAAAACAATTATGTAACGAGGGCTGTTCATTGAAATTTTTGTCTCACAACATTGAGATATTGAATAACGCAATGGTGTATTGCATGGATACTGTGTATGTGTGTAAAAAAAAAATTACGTATCAGTTGACTTCACATGCCTAGAGACTCATAGCTCCAATAACTATAACAAAGTAAAAAACACTTGAACGCTAGAAAGAAATCCGAAAATTATTTCTAGTGCATTTGTGGATGTCTATAAAGTCGTAGCAGGTCTGCCGACAATCGTATAGGCTGCTATGTCCAAGGACGTGTAGGTATATAATGTTGAAAGAAGTCAGACGTCAAACCATATCTGAAAAATCCGATAACTATGTGTTATAACTGCCTTACGTATCCCTAGATGTCGGTGAATTTTGTTGTTGTGGTCCTAGTCTTAGCAGTTGAGCACTCAATGGTATATGATGCTAGGTCCAAGAAATATTACATGTTGAAAAAAAAATCAAAAGTGAAAATTCGGGTACTCCAACAAGTTTTTTCTATAACGGCCTTACGCATGAGTGGATTTCGATGAAACTTTTTGAAGTGGTGACAGTTGAACCGACCGTCATAAGACTGCAAGGTCCACGAACGGGAACACATGAAAAAAAATCAAAAGTGAAAATTCTGATAATCCGAAGATTATTTTCTGCAACGGCCTTACGCATCGGTGGATTTCGATGAAACTTTTTGAGGGGGTGATAATGACGGCGGTTGAATCTATCGTCATATAGGCTGCTAGGTCCACGAACGGGAACACATGAAAAAAAAATCAAAAGTGAAAATTCTGATAATCCGAAGATTATTTTCTGCAACGGCCTTACGCATCGGTGGATTTCGATGAAACTTTTGAGGGGGTGACAATGACGGCAGTTGAACCGACCGTCATATAGGCTGCTAGGTCCACGAACGGGAACACATAAAAAAAATCAAAAGTGAAAATTCTGATAATCCGAAGATTATTTTCTGCAACGGCCTTACGCATCGGTGGATTTCGATTAAACTTTTTGAGGGGGTGACAATGACGGCAGTCGAACCGACCGTCATATAGGCTGCTAGGTCCACGAACGGAACACACGAAAAAAAATCAAAAGTGAAAATTCTGATAATCCGAAGATTATTTTCTGCAACGGCCTTACGCATCGGTGGATTTCAATGAAACTTTTGAGGGGGTGACAATGACGGCAGTTGAACCGACCGACATATAGGCTGCTAGGTCCACGAACGGGAACACATGAAAAAAAATCAAAAGTGAAAATTCTGATAATCCGAAGATTATTTTCTGCAACGGCCTTACGCATCGGTGGATTTCGATGAAACTTTTTGAGGGGGTGACAATGACGGCAGTTGAACCGACCGTCATATAGGCTGCTAGGTTTACGAACGGGAACACATGAAAAAAAATCAAAAGTGAAAATTCTGATAATCCGAAGATTATTTTCTGCAACGGCCTTACGCAACGGTGGATTCCGATGAAACTTTTGAGGGGGTGACAATGACGGCAGTTGAACCGACCGTCAAATAGGCTGCTAGGTCCACGAACGGGAACAAATGAAAAATAATCAAAAGTGAAAATTCTGATAATCCGAAGATTATTTTCTGCAACGGCCTTACGCATCGGTGGATTTCGATGAAACTTTTGAGGGGGTGACAATGATGGCAGTTGAACCGACCGTCATATAGGCTGCTAGGTCCACGAACGGGAACACGTGAAAAAAAATCAAAAGTGAAAATTCTGATAATCCGAAGATTATTTTCTGCAACGGCCTTACGCATCGGTGGATTTCGATTAAACTTTTTGAGGGGGTGACAATGACGGCAGTTGAACCGAATGTCATATAGACTGCTAGGTTCACGAACGGGAACAGATAAAAAAAATTACAAGTGAAAATTCTGATATCTGAAGATTATTTTCTATAACGGCCTTACGCATCGGTGGATTTGATATATGATGGTCGGCTCAACTGCCGTCATTGTAACCTCCTTAAAAAGTTTCATCGCAATCCACCGATGCGTGAGGCCGTTACAGAAAATAATCAGAAAAGCTATTTCCTCCTGAGAATAGCCGCCAACCTAGACATATTAGCAGGCTCTTCGTTTTTGTCGACTCTAGATATGAAGAGTGAATATTGTAGGTAGAATTGACTCCAGAAGATCGAGAAAAAACAGCCGTCACCATCGTCACAGGATTGTGGCAGTTCAATATTATGCCATTCAGGCTTTGCAATGCTCCAGCAACATTTGAGACATTTTTTAATATTTGTTAAACGTTCCTAGTAAAGGTATCTCAATGACATTATTGTAGTTATCAGATCGCTCAGAGATCACGTGAAGAACCTGAAGGAGGTATTCCTTAGACTGAGAAATTCTGGATCGAAACTGAACTTCAAAAAATGCTATCTGTTGTTTCTAGCGAAGAAGTGCAGTAGATAAATAGAAGGTCAAAGCTTTAAAGGATTGGCTCACTCCAAAATACATAAACCAGCCTTGGAGCCTTTTAAGTTCATGCACATAGTATCACCAATTTATACTCGGAACATCACTAAATCACTAACCAGTTTCACGGAAGGAGAAAAACAATTCCAGTGTCCCGGAAAGTGCCAAACGAGTCCAGAAAGCTGGAAGCAGCTTTGCTCAACGCAGCTATTATGAGCTGTCCTCTACCCAACGAAAAATTCATTTTTGATAAGGACGCGATCAACGTGGGACTTGGAGCTGCCCTGTCTTAGATCCAGGAAGGACAGGAGGAGGTCATTGGTTACTTCAGCAGAATCCTTCGCAAACCAGAAAACTGTTACTGAATCACTAGGCGGGAGCTGCTGTCAAAGAAGTTGAGCACTTCTAGCCATAAGAATGCAAATGCCCTGTCGAGGAGACCAAGGCCAGATGACTGCTCACATTGAAGGCAAGTGAAAGAGGATGATGCAATCATATGTAGAAACGTGGTAGATAATAAATGGAATAACAACAAGATCTAGAAAAACCAAAAGAAATATCCAGATCCAGAAGAAGGGTAATCAAATGTCATCATGGCATGCAGACCTGAAGGTTGTTGGAGGCTGGGGATGGTCAGAAAGGCCGTCCATTTGAGAGAATTACTATTGACTGGCCCGTTTCCCGAATCCGATCATGACAATTAATACATCCTTGTAACAATGGATTACTTCAGTAAATGAGCAGAAGACTATGCCCTGCAAACCAATAAGCCTCCACCGTCGCAGATGTCTAAGTAAAGGAGCGGATATGTCAATTCGGTATTCTAATAGAGCTACAGTCAGACCAAGTAAGAAATTGCGGGTTCAACGTCTAACCTATTTCATGATTTGAGTAAAATGTTGAACATCCGAAAGACGAGAACCATACCCCTGCATCCACAGTCCGATGTAATGCTGAAGAGGATGAACGGGGCTATAAACCGTCACTTGTTCAGAGTATTTCCTGACCACTAGAAAGATTTCGACCAGTTCCTCCACAAGTTCATGATGGCTCATCTTACGGCAGTGCATTAGTATTATAATTTGTTTTTTTCACCCTGAGCGTCGCCGTGGTCTATCACCGAAGTTGCGGAACTCGTGAGAAGGTCAGTACAAGGTCATGAATGAGGGAAAGCTATGGGTCGGCTATTTGATAGATTAACTACTTATGACTTTTTGTAGTAAGTATATTAACCTTTGAAGTTGCCCATATTCTCGATCATTTTGATTACAGTTTTTTCAGTGAATTAATATATTCCTCCCAAGCTTTGATAATGTTCTATGTATTTCCAGATAATAATTTTCCCATGACTATACCTTCCTAACAAAAATTATTTCAAACAAAAATTCCTACCAATATGTTTCGTCCTATTCATCATGTGAGAACATGAAAAATTCCTTCCTCCATCTTCGGTGATATAGTATTCATACGATTCGATTGAATATCGAATAATATAGTATTCGTTACTTCGGAAAGTGGAAGAAGCATGGCAACAAACGTGCGACATAAATATTTGACGGATCTAATGAAAGATTCATCGCCGGAAATGGAATACAACGTGCCGCAGAAAACCCCGTCCGCCGTTTCAGTTCAATTATCAAGGCTTGAGTCACACCAAAGAGAGTGATAACGGTGATAATGAGGGCCATGAAACGACTCCAAAATTACGATGCGTTGTAAATGATATTGCGTGACGGAATGCGGATTGTTCTGGTAACTATACCGCCAAGCGAAAATAATACTAACGTTTTCAATTCAAGACAAACCAATATACATGATGACATACATGATGATTTTACGGGATTTTCTGGGAATATTACGAAACTCTCTCATTATGGATTTCGTGGAACAGCCTTAGAATGGCTTAGGTCATGTTTAACTGGTAGAAATCAGAAAATATCATTGAACCACGATCTTTCCCAATTTTTTCCAAAGTTTTCGCCACTTTCTTCAAGAAGAACAGGAGCTTTCTAACCAATACGTATTTTTTCGTTGTAATTTTCCACGTCGAAATTTTTTTCAAATTCCTACGCGTTCTCTATCTAACCGTCAAGGGATAGGAGGGGGCGAGGTGGTTCGAAATACGGTTCTTGATACGTGTAAATGTGTCAGAGGCATTCGTGTTTTTGCTACCCCTATCGTCTAGCTTCTTGACACATACTTCTCCCTTAATAGTACAGGTCAAGATACAAAAATTGATAAACGGCCTGATGGCTTTTACTACTTCTACGGATTTTTCCCAGCTTATTTTGGGAAGGAGTGGGATCCGAGCCTCTCACCGACATGTTTCTTTTGCCGTAATTTTCCACGTCCTAAACTGTCAAAAATTCTTTCGGATTCCTACGTGTCTTTGTTGAAAATTGTTATTTCCGTCAACCGATTGCACCCCTACGCGCAACCCTCGGAAGTGTTCGAGAGACTTGTGTGAGCTAGGGAAGACGCAGCCCTTACCTTTTAACGTGTGATCCCATGCACGAGACCGATGACCATGCGAGGCTTTGAACACTCGACCCTTCGCTCCAAAGGCGAACGTTCTATCACCACGGCCACCACGGCCCATATCTAACCATCAGGGAATCGTAGGACGGGCAGGGGTGAGGGGTAAAATTCCGTGAAATTATTGAATCATGATCAGTTCTTGATACGTGTGCAAAATTTCAGCTCACTCGCTGAACCGAAATGACAGACAGACTCACAGACACCATGAAAAGTGATTACGCCACCAAACATTTTTTTGACATTTGATCGTATATTAGAGTCGGGACACTCTTTGACAGGACATCGAAAAAACGCGTTTTATGTTATATCTCAAAAATTATGGTATAACCAAATATTTTTAAAATGGCGAATTCTATCAGTCAAACAAGAACAGAAAATATATCTGTTCTGTTGATGTGATAACGGTCAAACGATAGTATTGACAATACAAAATATATTTCCCTCTCTGTCAACAGTGGCGTTTCGTAAAAAGTGTGAGAAAAATCTTGATCAAAACACGCTAGCACAATATCTGCAAAGGGGGATTTTTCAACAGAGCCTTCAGGATTTGAAGAGTAGGACTTTAGGTGATTTCGATCGTAGAACATTAAAACCAATAATTTTTCACTTTCAAACTAGTAATGATAGAGATATTCCAATGACGATGATAGTGTCATTTATTCATCCTACCCCATGGTTTTGGGAAGACATCATTTGTAAACGGATGTATTGCTGGCAACCTTAGCCTAGTTCATTTTTGTATTCGGAATAGGCGTTATTTTGTTATTGCGCAGAATTTTTAAATTTTATCTAGAGTTTTCGTGGAAAATAAATAATTCACTCCTACCTGCATTTTGTCTTATTTGCCATATCAAATTGACGACCATTATCACTGTATGCAAAAACAAATCCAATTTATTTGAAATTTTCTTTAATAACTACTCATCGTTTTCATAAATTTCATTTATTTTCCTTGTAACCCTCCAAATTTTTTAAAATGCGAATCCTAAGTTTTTATTCAAAATTCAATATTATTCAAATAAAGTGACTATTTAACCAAATAGGACATGCGTTGACTTGCCTAGTTTAGATGGGAGGGTGCCAGGCTGCAAAAGACAGAACCGAAGAGAAAGATGAACTATAAATTGATATCTAGCTTGTGTGGGAAAGTAGAATAAATATGCAGAAATGATAACAAATAACAACTCTATTTCCTTTTCAAAAAAATTGCAATGAGCTGAAGCCGAAATAGATTAACTGAAGGCTATAAAATTGAGTAGCTGAAGGCTATAAAAATTGAGTAGCTGAAGGCTGGAAAATTCAGAATATTCGTTTCATTTGACGTCAGACTCAATTATTTCCACATAGCTTGATTGAAAGGTGGTGACATTAACGATATTGAATCCAATAGATGAACATATGTTCATAATTTCTAATAAATGTTTTGCCAAAGATTCCTCCTTCATTTTCTCCCTTGTGAAATGATATGATATGAGTTGTTTCCATCCACTTGAAACTCCACAAAATATGAGTTGCTATTTCTATCCCTTTTTGTAACGTTTCCCTTCCCATATTAGTGCAAGTAGGCTACACAGTACCTACTGTTCTCCAGGTTATATAACTGTTTCATCCAAAAATAAACAGCAGTCTGAAAAATATTGAATTTTGATCTTCAAATAATGAGGTATTTCATGTGATATGCCTGGAGAAAATTGAATGTGACTCATTTTAAGATTCAACGTTTTTATACTAGGTAACGCATAATTCAGTTTCAATAAGGTGTCATAGCCATAAGTACCACAGGGGAATCTAATAACTAATGCTTCCTCCACAGTCTAAGATCGCCATTTTTTCCATAACGGATTCTGTTTTTATCTGTTAGTTGATATGAATTGGAGCATCGGAAGAAACTCTTCTGCACAAAAGTTTTACCAATTCAATAGATATTACTCTTGACCTATCATTTCAATTCACCTGACAAGTTCGCGCTTTTCATGTTAGGTTGGATTTAGTCAACTTTAGCACAAGCATAATCATAAACATAACGGTAACATCAAAGGTTTTTAGCATAAACTTAACATTGTTGTATAAACGGTGTCATTTGATATAACAGATTCAACTTTTGCTTTTGAAATATATTTAAGCACAATTTTGAAATGATGTTGACTAAATGCACCTTTATATTCCACGCGGCTCTCTTGAGCGCCGACTACCATGTTTGTAATGGAACTGGATCACCAGGAAAATGATATGAATCATTGGAATTGATCTTAAAATTCTATAACGAACACATTGCGGTATGAATATATTATGTATTACGTTTCGGAATCTAAGTTGACAAATATTCGATTTTGAAAGATACCGTCACAGTTACTCAGGTTACGTGTACCTCAAAACATGTTTATACATATTCCCTTCCTAACGATACGCCCTTGTGCTCATTCGGCCTCACAAGGTAGACATAACCTAAAACGCGATTTTTCGATGTCCTGTCAAAGAGTGTCCCGACTCTAATTGGTTTCGTGCGTAACTGACAGCTTGGAGGTACAACATGTTGCTGCCCATATTATACTTTTTATATTTCCTTCACTAGTTCCTGAACTATTGTATTTTATTTAATTTTGATATTAGTTGCTTTGAAAAAAAAAAGAAATAATAAATAACAATTTTGACTGACGTACTTTTTCAATTTTGGAATCGGTCAATCGGCCGGGTAATATAGGATAAACCTATCTTTTAGGTAAGAAAATACTTAACAAATGGTCCTTCGAGCCGGATCATGTAGGATAAACCTATCTTTTAGGTAAGAAAATACTTAACAAATGGTCCTTCGAGCCGGATCATGTAGGATAAACCTAGCTTTTAGGTAAGAAAATACTTAACAAATGGTCCTTCACTGCCAACAGAACTAATCTGTGGATGAATGTCTGAAAAAGTCAATTTGAGACGTACTCAAAGGATCAAGGAAAAAGCTGCGGAAAGGCAAAAACTAATTCCTCAAGTTAAGTCCTGTCCGGTGCTATTGGAGTCCCATAGCATAACTGAAGGAAGTGAAACCAGTACTGCACTTAAGACAATTATAAGCGAAACCCCTAAAGGGATCAATCAGGTACCTGCGGATTCCCGAGGTTCAATGCGAAAGGGAAGTCAAGCTACGTCAAAAACGAAGAAAAGTGAGTCCAAGCGTCATCAGGCAGAATTGAAATTTGCACTGGAAAAGAAGAAACTGGAGCAAGAGGAGCTGGCATTGAAATTATCGAAGTTAGAAGATGATGAGTTGAGTTCAGAGAAGAGCAAGTTCAGTGAAATGGTGAGTAGACCCGACATAAAAAAATGGATCGAAGATGTACATCCCTGGCAAGATACACTGGATGAGACTCCATCATTCAATCAGAAAACGGAAGAGAAGGTAATCAATCAATTTTCTATTCCAAATTCTCCTGAGAATAATTGTCAACTGCCATATCCTCAGTTTGCGAAATTTCTACCTCGACAATCGATGCCAAAAGAATTGCCAATATTTAGTGGTAATCCTGTAGAATGGCCAAATTTCATTTACCAGTATAATAATTCGACAAAAGTGTGTGGTTATTCTCAGGAAGAAAATCATTGTAGACTTCAGAAATGTCTGAAAGGTAATACTGTCACATTATTGGGGAAAATCAATAATACTCATATTTACTTTCATTTGGGAAAATTACATTCAAATTCACTTTAAATAAAATTATTTATTTCTCTCGAATCCGAGGCATATCAGGAAGTATCCAATTCACATCGTGTTGAGTAGTATTGACAAGAATTGCTGAGACTGCTATTTCGGCATAATTGTGATTATTGACCTTTTACGATGGGAATGGGAATACGCTGATGAAGGATTTATCACCTTTGATTTGGAGAGAGAGTTTTTTTCGAAGGGACAGTTGCTAGCTGGTCTCCTCAAGGTGTGACACGCCACCGATTCTGAAATGACTGAATTATTTTTGTAAGTACAATTTCTAGTGTTTCTATTGAAAGGATTTAATTAGATGTGTTGAATTTATCCAACTGTTTTAATTATTCACCACCTTACCTAAATGAACTGGGCTTATAATAATTTTGAGTGAAACCCCAATATAGGGAAGTTGGTAATTGGTTACCAAAACCCTAATTCTAGAGCCCCATGGCCTGGGGCGTGACATTTTGGTGGAGGCTGTCGTGCTAAATTCCCATGATTTCATTCTTCATAATGAAATCAGTGCTTTTATATTTTAATTTTTTTTTACAAAACGAATAATATATTTAATAAGCTCAGTTCATGGTAAACATTATTAATTTTTCTCTAATATGAATTCCTAAAAATTATGCAATAATGTTGGATGAATTCAATAATATCTAAATATTTGTTTTTTTTATTATTCTGTCATATTGTGATCATTTCAATTTCTCCTTGTACTCAAATAGTGGTCTCTTTTGCAAATCATAGTGAACTGAAGTGGCATTTTCATTTTATCCTAGTGTGAGGTGTTTTCAGTTAGAAACTAAAATTATTTTTAAAAAATTGCTGATAATATATAGCGTGTTCATCACATATATCATTGTCAGGAATGTTTGGTAATTTTGTTCTGCAAAACTGGTTTTTTTGTTTCTATAAAAGGGGTAAATTTTATGGTTAGAGACAAAATCATTAAAATACTTCTTGTCATTAATGTGGCGTGTTCATCACATATGTTAATGACAGGATAATTTTTCTGATTATGAAAGAACTTCAATAGTGGGTTTGTGCTTTTTGATTGAAAAATTTATATGATTCTCCTTGTTGTTTGAGCAGCGTGTTCACCACATGTAAGAATAGCAGGAGTTTCATAAGATTTGAGGCACAACTCAGTATTAAGTACCTAGTGGGATAAAAAGGGGGGACACAGTATTTTATTTACTCATTGACAGAGCGTCCGTTCTCAGATGGGTCGTAAGAGACCCACCAAATCTCAAAGAGATGAACAAAAATTGAAAAGAGCCAAAGAATGCAACTGTAGCCCTATCAGGGAACAGCAACCCCCTGAGAGACCACTAACTCCTCGTGATATTGGCCCTGCAAGTCCTCTCTTCAAAGAAGGTGATTCCTTTAGTTTTATTGATAGTTTGGAAGATAATTTCGAAAAACTTGACAGACCCCCTACACCCAGAACCCCTGAACATTTAAAAGAGTATAGAAATATAGAAATTCTGAATAAAACTACGCAATAACCTAAATATAGATGACAAATATACCCTGTAGTAATGATAAAATGAAAAATTATTACTAATTAGAACTAAACTCTATACTAATTTTAAAACTATTATAGACTCTAAGAAAATGGAATATAAATATAACCTATACAGGAATACCTAAGTTAAAATAACTGATTGACCTTAAATTACAAATAAACGAATGAATACAATTTATTTTTATTTGGTACAAATTACTGTTATTGAAAATATACCTATTTATAACAGTGTAGCAACCCATATATAAATTATATGTACATATGTGTTGTTTTTTCTTCCTACAAAGGCTAGTTGTCTTAAGTACAGATGATTTTTATTTAAATTTTGTTGACTGATGACCATAAAAATAATTACAACTAGTAAATAAACAGATGTCGGATGGTAAAGGTGTAACGACGAGATCGGCAAAACTAAAATTAAAGGTGGGAGAAATCATAAATTTCACTCCTACATTCCGCAGCACGGAAATTTTCGACTTTGAAAACCCCTGTGGAAGCGAACCTAGGGTAGGTCAATCAACTACCTACAACATACAAGGGGAGAGTGCAAAGGCACTTTCTCAGATCGAAGGGGAATTTACATCAAAAAACAAAAAACCGGAAAACCAAAATAACCATCACATCCCTGGAGAACAGAACATAGAAGTTGTTGAAGATATCCTGCAACTACTGGGTCCAACAAATACGGAGACAGGGGAACCTCCACAGCATCAAAGGAGACAATCACCCGAACCCGAAGACTTACTCCAGATAGAAGCAGCACGGCACGTAACAATGGCAAATACGACATTCGCAGACAGTCTCAGCAAGGACAGAACAGCAACACTACCAAAATTTCTATGCCCCTCAACGTTCAACCCCTGCACTGATAATGCCCTTGCTTTCCTAAAACAATATGAAAGAACATGTGCGGCTAATGCATGGGACAACGCAATGAAAATGGCTTACCTAGAGTCTTTTTTGGAGGGTGCAGCCGTACACTGGTTTCAAAGATATAAAAACAACGTTGCCAACAACGGAAAAACTTGGCTACAACTAAAAACAGATTTCCTAGCAGAGTATGGGGAGGAAGAATCGAAAAGGGCATTGGAAAAGAAGCTGTATGGAAGAAAGCAGAAACCAGATGAATCAATAAAATCATATTATTTTGATTTACAGTCACTGTTTGGAGAATTTGACCATACTGGAAACGCAGAAGAATTCAAAAAATTTTTTGAGAATGGCCTGAGACCTGACCTCTACCCTAACTACAGATTAATACGTGAAGATAATTTAGATTGGGCAAAGTTCAAA
Source organism: Chrysolina oricalcia (assembly GCA_944452925.2). Taxonomy (NCBI): domain Eukaryota; kingdom Metazoa; phylum Arthropoda; class Insecta; order Coleoptera; family Chrysomelidae; genus Chrysolina; species Chrysolina oricalcia. The sequence continues at coordinate 15,777,695 of OX101821.2, read as the reverse complement.
AAAATCATTGACAAACTAGAAGATATATCCACGATTGCTTCAACCAATATTCCCCCTAACCAAGAACAAATGAGACAAGGGAGCAGCACACAGCTGACAAATACATGCATGCATTGCCACCCGCACAACCCCCAGCCAAACTATAGCAACATATGCACAGGACACACAAATGCATGCAACCCTATACATTGTTTTTACCAGGCACAAACATCATTCAGTCCCCCAATCCGTAGGCAATTTCAGAACTACAACCCAAGATTCCCACCTCAAAATCATTTTAGGGTGCCCAATCATAATCACAGCTACCACTCAAATAGTCCACGACTACGCCAACCGTTTTCCCCAAGACAACAATTCAATATACCTCGTGCGACCCCTCCATATGGGAGTCAAGGACGATTTTCTCAAAATACACGCAATACCCAAGTGGGCAATCAAAATTATACGGGCCACCGACAGGAGTCAAATATACCTAACACAAGAACCCATGATGGACGACCTAAGTGTTACCACTGTAATAAAATTGGGCACTACGCCACTGCATGTAGAGCCAGGCAGAACTACAATGGACACCCAAACAACGGAGGACGCCGTCAATAGCCCCAAACGTCGTCCTTTCTACGAAAGGGGCAATAATAGAAAATAACTTCAAACCTGACATATTGACAATAGAAGCAAAAATAAATGGAAAACTGACCAGAACCGTGATAGATACAGGGTCACAGAGAAATATAATAACCAAAAATTTTTTACAAAATTTCTCCCACATCACTAAACCGATGAATCTCTTAGCTGCAGGAGGCAGAAAGATACCGATCTTAGGAACAGCAAATTTCACTCTTCAAATTTCAAATTTCAAAGCAACGTGCCAGGCCTTGGTGATCGACACTCTACCCTACCCACTGATTCTTGGAATGGACTTTCTACAAAAATACAAAGCAATTATTAACCTGGAGAAAAATACCTTGTCTCTCTCAAGCTTTAGAAACAAAACAGTAATAAAAATCAACACAATCAATGAACCAAAACTCAAGAAAGGAGATTCTCCAACGGGAATATTGTGTGCTATGCCAAATAATAAAAGGGTTATAACTCCAAAGAAAATATCATTAAACAAAAATCAAATATATAATGCTTACCAAAAAGAATGTCTCAACAACATTAAACTAATACAAATAACACACAAAAATACTAACAAAACAGAAACCAAAATATATGAACCCAAAGAACCAACAAGAAACGCTAAAATTTCAAAGGATAACCCAACGGAAACATATGAGGACTTCGTCAAACTAAAAAGTGGGGAAAACCTTATCGTGAAAGTTGAAATTGAGGAAAGAGTTCAAGATTTATTCAGCATACCAGAAGATTTTGCCTTAGCTCACTGTGTTTCGTCTGATATAAAAATGGAAAAAGGGATAGCTATCACGTTCAAGGAAAAATATGGTAATGTGAACGAACTGAAACGACAAAACCAGAAGGCGGGAGGATTAGCAACCCTAAAGTGGAACGGAATATGGATCTATTATCTGGTGACAAAAAATTTTTACTACGAAAAGCCAACATTAAAGAGCCTGTTCGACTCCTTGATGAAAATGAAAGAACACATTTTGGAACACAAAATAAATAAACTTGCAGTACCTCGCCTAGGTTGCGGAATTGACCACCTAGACTGGAACAAGGTAAAAAACATGTTAACCTACATTTTCCAGGATGTATCAATTAAAATAATAATTTGTAATCTAACCCAAGATGTTTCACTTACTCCAATGGAAGAACATAACCAACCGTTGGTACACGAAAATGATTTAGAAAATAAGAGAATTATTAGTTATGAAAAACATCACCCAGAAGGAAAATTCCTGAAACTGAAGTTGGCCGACGATATCCTCTTACACCCAGAAGTAACAAAGGAAGTGACACTGAAGATAGACGGAGTTGAAGAGGAACACAAACTAGAAACTGCTACATGGAATTTTATTGAAAATGAGAGACTTTTAATTCCAAAAGGATTGTTGATAATGGACGGACTAAAGCAGAAGCCACATAACCTTTCCCTCAATATAAAAAATAAAAAATCAACTCCACAAAAATTACTTAAAAATAGTACAATTGGATTTCTACAAGAAAAAACATTTTATGAAGGTTGTGCCTTGGTACTATACTCGGAAAAAGAAAACGATGCAGTAACCATGAAAGACCACCAACTAGATCACTTGGAAAACACACATTTCAAGGATGAATTAATATCCCTTCTAGACGATTATTCGGATGTTTTCTCAAAATCAATGAGGCGTATGGGTAAGACTGACCTGACGGAGCATAAGATCGATGTTGGGGCTGCTCAGCCAATCAAAAGCCGGCCGTATAGAGTCTCACAAAAGGAAAGGGAAATTATAAGTGATCAAATAGAAGAAATGCTAGACTGCAACATTATTAGACCTTGCCACTCGCCTTGGGCTAGCCCTATAGTACTAGTAAAGAAGAAAGATGGGCAGACTAGATTTTGTGTGGACTACAGAAAATTGAATAGTGTAACAAAAAAATCCAATTACCCAATTCCAAACATCGACGACATACTCACCTACTTGGGAGGAGCAAAATATTTCAGTTGCCTAGACATGTTCAGTGGTTACTTCCAAGTAAAAGTCGAGGAAGAATCTAAGCCCCTAACAGCATTTGTAGCACAGGGTCAAGGGTCATTTGAATTCAACTATATGAGTTTTGGCTTATGTAACGCACCCAATACCTTCAGCTACCTAGCCGACAGAGTTTTCGAAGGAATGAAGTGGAAAGATGTACTGATTTACCTCGATGACATCATAGTCTTCTCGAAAACTGAAAAAGAACACTTAGAGAAATTGGAAAAGGTTTTCAAGAGATTGAGGTCAGCAGGGCTTACATTAAAACCAAGCAAATGTGTGTATGCCAAAAAGGAAGTCAACATCCTTGGGCACATTGTAAGTGAAAAAGGAATATCTCCAGATGACGAAAAATTAAAATCTATCAGAGAATTCCCCACGCCGAAATCGGTAAAAAATCTTCAAAGCTTTTTAGGACTTTGTAATTATTACCGAAAATTCATCAAAAATTTTTCTATAATATCAAGGCCATTACATGAAGCTACCAAGAAAAACCAGTTCATATGGACCAAAGACCAAGTAGCAGCATTCGAAAAACTTAAAGAAAAATTAGTGACAGCCCCGGTACTGCAACACTTCAATCCTGAAAAAGAATGTGAACTCAGGGTGGATGCGTCAAAAATAGGGCTAGGAGCGATATTACTCCAGAACGACGACAATGAACAGGCACACCCAGTGGCATATATCAGCAGGAGCCTAACAAAAGCGGAGAAAAATTACTCAATCACCGAACTTGAAGCTCTAGCAGCAATATGGTCGTTGGGATATCTACGACACTTAGTTTATGGACGCCCTGTAAAAATAGTCTCCGATCACCACGCATTATGTTGGATTCAAACGCTCAAAGACCCTACCGGAAGATTGTGTAGGTGGGCTATTAAACTGTCGGAATATGACTACAGGGTGATACATAAAAATGGAGTTGCACACAAAGATGCCGACTGCCTGTCAAGAAACCCTGTATTCAAACCAGAAGGAACACCAAATGACGACATCGATGACATACCCACGTTTCTTCTGCTACCAGCGGACGTGGCAAATGAACAACTGAAAGACACAGACATTCAAGAGTTGATAAAAGCCATAAAGTCCCCTTCTGACCCTTCAATTTCCATTGGACTAACAAGGCGCGCAAAAAATTTCAGGCTTGTCGATGATGTCCTCTACAAAGAAAACCCTTCAATACATGGAAGAGATAAACTACTGGTAGTTCCCAAATCCCTGGTACAAGAAATTATTTTCAGCCACCACTCTGAACCACTTGCTGGCCATTTAGGTATGACAAAAACCCTTCACAAAATTAAAAATAGATACTACTGGAATGGATTACAGCGTGATGTTGAACGATTCGTAAAGGGATGTAGAGACTGCCAAGCAAGAAAGGGCCAACAAAACAGGAAACCTGTGGGCTTACTGAAGCCTATACCAGTTGGAACCCCTTTTGAAAAAGTGAGCATAGACATACTAGGCCCCTTCCATAGGAGTAGAAGCGGAAAAACTGTAATAGTTGTAGCAACAGATTTTGCAACAAGGTGGGCCGAAACACAAGCATTGTCATCAGGAAAAGCTGAGCCGGTGGCAAAATTCCTCCTAGAAAAAATTATAACAAGACATGGTGCTCCACGCCATATATTGAGCGATAGAGGCCAAACTTTCCGTTCGGAGCTGGTACAAGAACTGCTAAGGGGTATGGGAACTGTCAATCAATATACGACTGCCTACCATCCAAGCTGTAATGGACTATGCGAACGCTTCAACAAGACATTGGCGGATATGCTATCTATGTATACTAACACCCAGCAAAGTGACTGGGACGAATTTCTTTGTCATGTTACCTTTGCATATAACACGGCAAGACAAGACACCACCCATTTTTCCCCCTTTATGCTTGTATATGGTAGAGAACCCATCCTACCTACAGAAGCTAACCTCTTGCAAGGAGGTAAATCGTCAGATGCTTTGGAAATACGAGAAAGGGCATTGGCAGTACGCAACATGGCAATAGAAAACATTAAGAAAAAACAAAAAATAGACAAATTACGATATGATCAAAAACACAGACATTTAGAATACAAAGAGGGAGACCAGGTAAAAGTTTTCACCCCCATTAGAAAAGTCGGCAAGAGTGAAAAATTACTCTTACGTTGGTTTGGTCCCTATTTCATAAAGAAAAAATTAGGAGAAGTAGACTATGAAATCCAAAAAGGGAAAAGTGAAAATTCCAAATCAGAAGTAGTACACGTGAGCAGAATTTTACCCTACAATGACCCTTGGACCCCTGAACCAAATGACAAATCAGATAACGAATCAGATAGCGAATCAGAGTAATAAAGTTAAAAATGTACAAAGACAACTAGTGTAGAATAATTCGATAATACCTAAATATACGTACATATAATTTAAGTAGAATAAAAATATTACTGAAAAAAAAATTGTTTCTTATATATACAGGTTGCTAACATGTATACTTGGGTCAGTTTCTCCAACGAAGGTAGAAATAACCGCTGGAGCTTTCTGGCGTACACTGTCGGCTACGGTTAATTATGAGGCCACCATTCCACTGGTTTACAAATCGGAATGGCTCGAGTACGAAGAAACAGCTGCTAAAAAATCCAAAGGTACCTGTAACAATAATAATAATAATAGAATAGAATGTCAAATAATGAATAACTTAGACTTATTAGAGAACGCTTTTGAGTCAGAATTCAATGCCCTACAAAGGACCTGGAGCACAAAAATTTTGAGAAACTTCACCACCGAAAAAAACCCATACAGTTTTAAAAACAAAAGATCTTTAGATTTTTTAGGTGAAGGACTCTCTTGGTGTTGTGGCGTTGCTACGCAACACAAACTTGATTCACTAATAGTGAACGAAAATGACTTAGCGGACATGATTGAAAAATTGAATAATGGGGTGTCAGAATCGATCAGAACCATTTCAGAAAATTCAAAAAGATTCTCAGAATTTGAAGAATCTATAAGGATGTCATTCAATATAACTGAGAGTAGAATACATAAAATAGAAAACTTTATTGATAACTTCAAAAACTTGATAATTCAACAACAAGGGGATGAGAAAACCTTAATGCTATCTATACTCAATAAACAATTCCAAAACCTAATTCATAATGTTCAAATAGTGAGGGCAGTAAGGAGGCAGGGAATCATAAATTCATGCAGGCAACATCAAGCTCCAGTAGCTATCCTCAACCCATCTATCCTATTACATGACCTTAGGAACCTTGAGAGACAAATAGGAGAGTTCGATCAAGGGTTAGCAATAAGCACTTCTGAAATTGCAAAATACTACCAATTACCTTTATGTGATTGCGCCTTTTCTGGTAACAAAATTATCATCCACCTTAGAATACCTATTAATCAAAAATTCCACTCTTGGGAGTTATTCGAACTAATTACTGCACCCTTCAGGTGGCATAATCAAACATGGGTGATTGAACATAACACAATATTCCTAGCTGTAGCTAGGAATATGAAAAATTTTAACAGCCAAATAAGACAAATTTCTGGATCAGGCCTAAGACATTGTAAACCATTCCACGATAAACTTTGCTACATTCCTCGCTTCTCAGCTGACTCAGTTCAAGGTCCAGAATGTGCTAAAAAGTTGTATAATGGAGCGACTGTTGAACAACTGAACTATCACTGCCCCATGCGTTGCCACAAGTCGAACTCTCTGATCATTTCAGAAATTGCTGAAGAAACTTACATAATCACCCATCCCAAACCTGTAACAGCAATTAAATGCCCCCACAATACCACTAAATTAAAAGATAGCATCTATACATCTCCTGGAGCAATAAAAATCACTATTCCTTGCGACTGTGAATTAATCTCAAATAACGAACAAATTATTCCTAAAAGGTTTCCCTGCATAGGATCCTTCCCACACAGTGCCTCAATTACACATATAATACCTGCGGCCTGGTCTAACTTGAAATCGTTCATACTAAAACCAAACACAGATAACCAACCCCAATACCTTAACCTATCAGAGTCTTTGAACAAAAATTGGACTTTGAATATCCCTCACTTGAACATAACAAGTACCTCTGACACCATGGAGGAAATTAGTGAAAATATCAGGAAGAAAATCAAATATATATATTCAAATACTTACGGACTCCATAGTGACTCCATCTTCCTCATATGGAATGGGGTAATGTCCATCTGCATAGCATACATTCTGTTCAAACTAAATCAGTCCCTCACCATTGTACCAAATATTGTGGGAACAGTCAGAGCAAATGATTCAGACACTCTAGTAGAACATGACATTTTCTTTGGCCTCCTCTGTATACTTTTGGTCTCATTCATCATCTATCTGCTGGTTCAACTTCTTCTTATGTGGAAAAAGAGCCAGAGAAAAGCTGAAAAACAAATTGGTGTTGATGATTCAAGTGCAAACGATAATAGTAATTCAACTCTCAGAACTTTTAAAACAGTCATATCAGTTACGGATGACAATTTTGAATTAAAAAACTTGAAACCTGGACATAGTATAGCTTGTTCTTTGCAAATTTTGGAAGACGAGTGCACCTTTTAGGGGGATTTCTATACATAAAAGATATTTTAATACTGGGAAAAAAAAAAAAAAAAAAAAAAAGGATATGTATCAAGTTAAGTGCACATAGTTTATGAATGATGTTAAATGAGTTAAATGAGTTTTATCATGTTATAGTAATAGTGGTACCACGAAGTAAACGAAAAAAAAATAATAATAATAATTATTAGATTTAATACGTATTAATAAATATCACTGATGCCAATGCCAAAGTTCACTAGGTAATTTCAATATTAGGTGCGCACTGAATACTTGGAATCACCCTGTAAACAGAGGCTGGGTAATAGTAAAAAATAAGAAGAAAAATGAATTGTGGAAAAAAAAAAAAAAAAAAGAAAAAAAAAAAAAATATGAATGGATCCATTCACTCCAAGAAGCGACCATTTTATTAGGCAGGACGCTGCCAGGTCAATGTACTTGGTCAAGATAAGTGGGAGTACAATACTTAAGCATCTGAGTAAGAAATGTACTCTAATTCAGTGCTCATGAGGGCATTACCTCGGGAAGTAGTCATTCTCTGATGAACTCAAATGAAGTAAACACACTACTAACCCCAAACTAGATTGTCAAGTATGCCAAATACACGGTAAATCAAGATGTTCTTGAGAAAAATAACCCCCTATACTAAATAATAATGTTTTAATAGGCTTCATAAACGAAAAGACACTGTTCTCTCAGTCAGAACAGAAAACCGTCCCAAAACTGAAAAGAAGAATATTATTATATGTTTGTAATTAACCTTCATGAAATATACCACAACAAGTTAGCAACCATAATATCAACCAAACCAATTTTTCCTCAAGAATAGAACAATTTCGAGACTTGAACTTTGAAATGTGTTAAGACATTGTACTTGGAATTGTACCTATTCTCCGGAGCAATAATAAAATAAGTAGTATAGTTGATTCAGTATAAAGCCCAGTTACCTGGAAGTTATAGGTTTACTGTAACCTAGTTTTTCTTTTATATTTATATTCGCATTGTAGAAATGAAAAATTCAATTTATAAACATAGTACGATAAGAACTCACCTGCCTTCAATTTTTGTTTCATATGCTACTGACGACCAATACAAAACCACCCTCAACGGCACCCCCCGGACGACACTGGCAGATAACCTATAGTCCATCCCCATGGCGCATGGCTACAGCATCTCAGGGCTCATCCAAGGTGTGCTTAGCTGGGAGCATCCCGCACAGGAAATCATGAGACGAAGGACTCAACCACATTCCGGAATAATTCCCAGGGCCACCAGTAATCCATGTATATGCAGTAACCTGTCCACAATCAGGGCCAAGCAGTATCGACCTATCTCAAATCCGTGTAGCCTTCAATTTCACAGCAATAGTGAAACAAAACTGGCAGAAACAGGGATGTTTTTTTTTTCTTTTTCTAAAAGACAAACAAAAATCAGAAAATTGCGTCCTTAAACGATACACACCCAGAGAGATAGAAATGCTTACCTGGCGCATTCCCTCCGAAACGAAGTGCTACCGTACATATCACCGATGGGGCCACAAGGAACAAGGGCAATGGCAAGCAAAACAAGTCGAACTTCGAACACGCCAAGAAACACACAATAATTCACAACACAAAGTCGATGATGGTCAATTGCTTTGTACACATCCGCCATGATAGCCCTAGTTGCTGTGCTAGTATTCACAAAATTTATCCGAAGTCTGCACCTGCACCTGCTGACTAATGAAGACACCCACGCATATGCCGCTAACCCAGAGATCTACAATACAAATCACATCCTGATCGATGACGCCACCTGTCGTACAATAGACATATGATGCTACGCGCCGGACGGCGCCATTAGGAACTACTTCAAATGAACATTCTGTGAAAAAAAAAACAATGTGTCAGTGCCGGACTAAGAACTCGTAGGTGTATTGGAACGTTTCAATAAATGGACATACATATAATTTTAGTTTAAGTGGAATTAATTAACTTTCTTGGGCGAAACGTGACTTCTTTTTCAAATAAATATTTTTTTTTTTCTTGATTACTGTATAAATGGGAGATAACATTTTTAATTTTTTCAACACATTTATTTTTTATGTAGGAATTGTTTTGTTTGGTGTATACTATTCTGGATAGTTATTTTTCATTCGTTATTAGTGTATTTTTTTTTCGTTTAAGGTATACTATTTATTTTTCCACATTGTTCACTTATATACTATTTCTTTTAAAGGTGGGGTCCACCTTTTTTGGTCGGTGGACATGTGTCACATTATTGGGGAAAATCAATAATACTCATATTTACTTTCATTTGGGAAAATTACATTCAAATTCACTTTAAATAAAATTATTTATTTCTCTCGAATCCGAGGCATATCAGGAAGTATCCAATTCACATCGTGTTGAGTAGTATTGACAAGAATTGCTGAGACTGCTATTTCGGCATAATTGTGATTATTGACCTTTTACGATGGGAATGGGAATACGCTGATGAAGGATTTATCACCTTTGATTTGGAGAGAGAGTTTTTTTCGAAGGGACAGTTGCTAGCTGGTCTCCTCAAGGTGTGACACGCCACCGATTCTGAAATGACTGAATTATTTTTGTAAGTACAATTTCTAGTGTTTCTATTGAAAGGATTTAATTAGATGTGTTGAATTTATCCAACTGTTTTAATTATTCACCACCTTACCTAAATGAACTGGGCTTATAATAATTTTGAGTGAAACCCCAATATAGGGAAGTTGGTAATTGGTTACCAAAACCCTAATTCTAGAGCCCCATGGCCTGGGGCGTGACAATACTCTCAAAATTGTCCAAAGTTTATTGATTATGCCCCAAAATGTTAAAAAAATAATAAGCATTTTGGAAAGTAGATTCGGACAGTCACACCATATTATCTTCATGTTACTTGAAAAAGTGAAACATTTTCCTATTGTGAAAGACGAAAGACTTGACTTACTGATTCAGTTTTCCGATGAAGTTAAGAATCTCGTGGGAACCATCGAATCAGTCAACGGGAAAGATCACTTACAAAATCCCATTTTATTACAAGAGTTAGTGAATAAATTACCTAATTCGTATAAAATGATGTGGGTTGAATATATTTCGTGCACAGAAAATTACGAGTACAAACTGGTTGAATTTTGTAAATGGCTCGATCAAAAGTCAATAATTGCTTGTCAAATTGAAATGTCAAAATGGCCAGAAACGTCATCCGACAAATTTCAACATACAGGGCGTAATTTCAATAAAAAGAATACTACTTTAACTACCACGGATGAAAAAAAATGCTGTTGTTGCATAAAGAATTGCATTATTTGAGCTCTTGTGATAAATTTAAATCGCTGTCAGTAGATGATAGATGGAATTTTGTAACGTCAAATAAAATTTGTTTTTCATGTCTCGTATTTTTTCATAGTGTAAATAATTGCATAAAAAAAGTTATGTGCAATGTAAACAATTGCAAAAGGTTTCATCATCGTCTTTTACACAAAACTGAAAATCAAAATCTTGATAAAAATTTAGATACATCCAATCCCAGTGAAAAGGTCGATGAATTTGAAATCAATTGTCACATTTCAACTGACAAACATGTCTTACTCAAAATTTTGCCAGTGGTCATAAGTTACAACAACAGAAATGTTTCAACATATTAGCACTTTTAGACGATGCTTCAATTGTTACCCTAATTGATGAAGATTTAGCAAATGAATTGGATATTCAAGGACCTCAACGGACATTGTGTATTCAATGGACTAACAACCAAATCAAGGAACAAGAAGATTCAAGAGTAGTCAGCTTCACAATAATGTCATCAGAAGAAAATGGTCGATAATTTCAAGTAAGACATGCGAAGACGATGAAAGGCTACCATCTCAGACAGTAGACTCAGGTGAGATTTCCGTACAATATTCCTATATAGACAGGTTAACCTAGGTTATTGATTAGGCAAAACAATTGGCCCTTATTGGTGAATAGAAAGATTATAACTGGCCCATGGAATAGTTCAGCAATGAGTAAAACTTTGCTTGGTTGGGTAATTCACGGAAATATTTGCACAGACCTCAAAATTCAGTTTCACAAAATTTTAGATTAGTCACACTAATGAAAAGTTAAGAGATGATTTAGACATATTGCACGAGCTCGTGAAAGAACAATGGAGAATCGACATATCTGGGACAGAAAAATAAGAAAAAGCAATGTAAAAAGAAAATAGAAGAGCACAAACAATTCTGGACAAGACAATGAGAAGAACTGGAGATCGATGGGAAACCGGACTTCTTTGGAAGGATGAGGATCAGGTTCTTCCAGGCAGCAAACAGAATGCTCTGAAAAGGTTGGCATGCACGGAAAGGAAGATGGACAGAAATCGAATTTATAGTAAGACCTATTGCGAGAATATGAATGATCTTCTGAAGAAGGGATACATCCGGAAACTTTCAGAAGAAGAAGCCCAAATTGAATCATCGAAATTATGGTATCTTCCTCATTTCGGCATTGAAACCCCGAATAAACCGAATAAACTAAGAATAGTGTTCGATGCATCATCCAAATCAAATGGAATGAGTCTAAATGATTGTTTGATATCAGGTCCTGATTTATATAATTCCCTTTATACAATTTTACTCAATTACAGGATTAAAAAGTATGCTTTTCTTGGTGACATCAAAGAAATGTTCTTGCAAGTTAGAGTTCGCCAAGAAGACTGTGTAGCTCTGAGATTCCTGTGGCGTGAAATGGATAGAACCAGAGACCCTAGCGTTTATGAATTAGGTGTTGTCTTTTTTGGATCATCCAGTGGACCATGTCTGGCACAGGAAGCGAAAAATCGGAATGCTCGTGAGTTCAGCAGAGAATTTCCTGAAGCAACAAAGGCAATCATCGAACAACATTACATGGACGATTACTTGGGTAATGCAGACTCCATAGAGGAGGATAAGAAACTTATTAAAGATATAATATATGTTCATTCGAAAGGGGGATTCACCATATGTAATTGGGATGCCAATTCTTCAGAAATTCTTGAGAATATTGATCCTGAATTGAGATCACTTGATATTAAAGACTTTGAATCAAATTCGGAAAATAAAATCGAAAGAATATTGGGTGTCTTTTGGAATCCAATCGAGGATTAATTCACCTTTCAGACTAAATTCCATGAAATTGATAAGGACATTTTGACAAACAGACGAAGACCAACCAAAAGAGAAATTTTAAAACTTGTTATGTCTATTTTTGATCCCTTAGGATTTTTGACAAATTTGACAATCCAAAGTAAAATTCTCCTTCAAGATATTTGGAAAATCAAACTTGGTTGGGATGACGAAATTACCGACATTTTGAACGAAAAGTGGCAACTGTGGTTGTCGGATGTCTGGAATATTTCTTCTTTCAGAATTCCAAGAGTTTATTTCACTTTAGAACGAACTGAATCTGAGATTCAGTTACATGTATTCTGTGATGCTTCTGAGAGATCTTATGCCACAGTGGGTTATTTGCGATGTCAACATAATGAGAGTGTCCAGATAACTTTTGTCAGTGCAAATGCTAGGGTAACTCCTTTAAAACAACCTGTATCTATTCCCAGACTGGAATTACAGACAGCGTTATTAGGAGCTCGATTAGGACAATCCCTCGATGAAAATTTGGATTTAAAAATAGGGAAAATTATTTATTGGACAGACTCTAAAACAGTGTTGCATTGGATTAGATCCAAAGCACACAGATATAAAGTCTTTGTGGCCCAACGTTTAGGTAAAATTCAGAGCCTAACTAACGTTAATCAATGGAGGTATATAAGCTCTATCGAAAACGTTGCGGATGAAGTCACTAAAAGGCATCAAAGCATAGATTTCTCTCAGAGCAGTCGATGGTTACATGGGTCAGGTTTTCTCAAACTTTCACAAGAAAACTGGCCCACGGAGAAAGTAAATGTTTTTTCGGAACCTATTGACGATAAACTTTTGGAAGAAAGAAAGGAGTATGTTTTCGTGAGCTACGACAACACATTTGTACCAGTTCCATCTCCACAATATTTTTCTAAATGGACAAAATTGAAACGATCAATGGCATGGGTTTTGAGATTCATAGAAACATGTCAAAGAGGCATCAGATCTATTGGAATATGAAACCAACAACGAAAATTAGACTTGCAGACTGCATTTTTGAATATTGAAGAACTCCACAAAGAAGAACTCATGGTTGCAGAAAAGTTCTTATATAAGAGAGTTCATGCAGATGCATTTCCTGAAGAAATCCATTATTTGCAAAACAATACTATGCTGAGGAAATCATGGATAAGGATGGATTACTGCGCTTACGGGGAAGACTGGATCATCTGGTAGATGTCCATGAAGATTTTGAGAACCCTATCATTCTGGACCCTAAACATAGAATCACCAAACTGATCATCCAACATTATCACGAAGAAGTTCATCATCATGGACAAGAAATTGTAGTAAATAATTTGAAACAGAAATACTGGATAATACGACTGAGACAAGCAGTAAAAGGAGTTTGGATACGATGTCAGAAGTGCAAAAATCGAAAAACCACTCCAAACATTCCTGTCATGGGACAACTGCCTCCCTGTAGGCTTGAACCAACTATTAGACCTTTCATCAGAACAGTAGTGGATTATTTTGGACCTATCCTGGTAATGGTTAAAAAGAGTCACGAAAAACGTTATGGTGTCATCTTTACGTGCATGGCAACCAGAGCTGTTCATTTGGAAATTGTCCAGGACCTCAGTACTGATGGTTTTATTCACGTATTGAGACAATTTGGTTGTAGGAGAAGATTTCCAGAAGAACTTTACAGCGACAATGGATCGAATTTCAAAAGTGCGCAACGTGAATTAGAAGAAAATTTGGAAAATCTTAATCAGACCGAAATCAAGAAGTTTTGTTGTTTGAAGAACATATCATGGATATTCAACCCTCCATCAAGTCCAAATATGGGAAGGAGCGTGGGAACGTCTCATACAAATCGTAAAGAAAGTAATGAAAGAAATTCTTCAAGTAAAGTACCCTCGAGGATATGTTCTTCGAACTGTCTTCACAGAAATTGAAAATATACTTAACACAAGACCACTAACTCACGTCTCTCTGGACTCCGTCGACTCTGAACCACTAACTCCGAATAATTTTCTAATTGGGCCTTCATACGCTGCAATGTCTTGTGTTGATCTTCTGATAGAACATTTAAATTTGCTATAGAAATGGAAAACAGCTCAAAAATTAGCCGACTTATTTTGGGAACGGTGGACATGTGAATATCTTCCTCACTTGGCGAAGAGAAGCAAATGGCATCAAGAAACACCCGCAATACGTCAGAATGATATAATCATCATAGTCGACCCCAATGGTCCCCGAAACATTTGGACTAAAGGACGAGTCATCAATTTGTATCCTGGCAAGGACAATAGAATTAGGATAGTTGATGTTCAGCTAGCTAATGGAACTATTTTGAGAAGACCTGTCTCAAGACTTTGTATTCTGAATATACAGAGAAAAAACGAAGAATGAGTAATTGTCTTTTCTACAGCCCCAGAACAATTACTGGAAGGGAGAATGTTGCTGCCCGTATTATACTTTTTATATTTCCTATACTAGTTCCTGAACTATTGTATTTTATTTAATTTTGATATTAGTTGCTTTGAAAAAAAAAGAAATAATAAATACCAATTTTGACTGACGTACTTTTTCAATTTTGGAATCGGTCAATCGGCCGTGTAATATAGGATAAACCTATCTTTTAGGTGAGAAAATCACTTTTCTGTTTGCTTTTGTAAATAAATAACGTTTTTTGGAGTTTTTTTCTATTTCTGCCGTGTTTTTACTGTTTCTGCTGTTATGTTGAAATTTAGGAATAATGGATTTTACAACATATTATTTTTAGTTAAGTTCAGATGATGTTCATCGACAACAGTAAATATAAAATATCAGTAATCAGCATCAATCCATATCTTCTTGAAGCTGGAAATAACAAGAAAACATGAGTAAGTTATGTTGACAGGAAAAAAACAACTAATAAGCCAGGTGAACCCTGCAGAGTTTTGGACTAAAATCTAGCAAATCCCAAGTGTCTGAACCTCACTGAAGATGAACCCCTATATAAAAAGGAGGCAAACTTGTTAGTGACAGTTCTTCATTCAGAGTCTTTGGCAGAAAAACTAAAATCCAAGAAGTTTTGTTGTATTGAATCTTTACATAAATGAAGAAACTATATGCTGTGCCTCTTCTTGCCTGATAATTGTACCATGATTTGCACTTTCATTGCTCAGGAGTTGCTCTTTTAAATTGTTTAAATACTTTAATTGTTAAAGATATGTCAACATTTTCACCTACTGTTATATTTCAATAAATTGAATACTTTTTCAGATAACTGATTTTATTCTGATATTCATATCCAAAATTTTACAAAATCTGTGTGCCTAGTAACAGATCAATATTTTAAATATGATTCATGGTTCAGGTCAATTTCGCCTTTGATAGAAATGATAAAAGCTTGATAAATAATATACAACAAACATATTTTATTCCATCTCAAAAAAGCTGATTACTAAGGAAACAGACATAGGTTAGTTCAAGTTACAGGTCCAGGCGGGTGGGTGATCTAGAGACCCTTGACGATATTTTAGTTAGTTCTGGTGACACTGAGGTTGTGCTAGTGGAATTTCATTCTAAATTGGTAGAAGAAATTGAAGAACTGCCTTGTTCACTTTGGAAAGGGATTTCCTCTACTGAAATAGTTCCCTGCTACTTCAAGACTACATGCTTTGTCAAATTTTATTCATTGTGAAACCACTCTTCATGTCCACTAAATGATTTACAAGATCAGGATACATTCCAAAAGATATGGATCAATGTCTATTACTAATAGCACAGAGTAGCTGATTATTTTTATCCCGTTATTTCCAATTTTCAACAAAACGGCAGAAACGGAAATAAACACATCAGAAACAGTAGAAACAGAGCAGTAACAGAAAAAAATGCGAAAAACTTTTTTTAATTACAAAAACAAACGGAAAAGTGAGGTTTTTTCTTCTTCTTTTTCTACGATTGAGTTTGTTGTACGTCCGAGCTGTCAGTTAGGCACCAAACCAATATACGATCCAATGTCAAATTGCATACAGGGACTCTAGCCGTCCTCTACCCGCACAGGCTATGCCTTTGGGCATACTCTTCTAGTATTTATGAGGGAGTATTATCATTATTATTATTACGAAGTTTTTCGACAACTACTCCACTATTGTCGATTTCCAATATGACAATCTCATAGCCGAGTTCTAATACTGCAGTATCCACCCCAGTCAACTTCCTCAAAGATACGCCACTCGGAAACTTATCTAATCTGGTCTTCGTCCTTTGAGTCGAGACAATATAATCTCCAAAGGGCAGTCTAGAGCTTGCCGCTTTTACGGGCTGCATTTCCATAGTAAATGCCAAGGGTATAATACACTACAATTGAATTATAGAGTCGTCATAAATCCGATGAATAATGCAAAGGTGTACCTATTCAGGAAAGGATTAATTATATCAAGATTTGCCGAGAAGGAATATTTACCTTGTTCGAGTTTGTGAGGGTATTTCGATCTTTGTCGCTCGAAGAAAGTAAATACTTCCATGTCAGGTATCTTGAAACGATCTTGCACGGATCCCGTCCATATACGAGGATATACTAAAAAATTCTTAGCCTACTATAGAACCAAACAAAATTTCAATATCAAAATATTTTATTACTCAACATATTCTCCTCTTAAATGGATACATTTATTACAGCGAACCTGCAACGTCTCTAGACCTTTCAAAAAAAATGTTTCTTCTTGCTCTGCAAACCATACCTCCACAGCTTTTAATACCTCCTCGCTGGAAGAAAATTTACTGCCTTTTAAACTTTTTTTTTGGGTTGAAGAAAGATATGATAGTTGGACGGAGCCAAATCTGGTGAATAAGGGGGTGTTCTAGTAATTCAAACCCTAAACCACGAATTTTTTGCATGGCAACATGAGATTTATGTGCAGGGGCGTTGTCCTGCAAGAACAAAACACCTTTGGATAGCTTTCCGCGTCTTTTTTCTTTAATTTTTTCTCGTAGAGTGGTCAGTAATGTCGAATAGTAATCTCCAGTTGTTGTTCTACCCTTATCCAAAAAATCAATCATGATTACTCCATGGCCATCCCAAAAAAACTGAAGCAAGAACTTTTCCAGCAGATTTTTGGACACGAAACTTCTAAGATCTTGGAGAACCGGAGTGTGGCCATTCCATCGATTGTTGCTTTGTTTCTGTATCGTAGAAATGTACCCAAGTCTCATCCATAGTAACAATTCGGTTTAAGAAGTCTACCTCGTTTTCAAATCGAGCACAGATCGACCGCGATGCTACTACCCTTGCACGCTTTTGGTCAACATTCAAACATTTGGGGATCCATTTTGCAGCAATTTTTCTCATGTCCAAATTGACGTGAACTATATGATGAAAGCGTTCGTATGAAATATTCAGTGCTTCAGATATCCGTTTTACCCCAATCATGTCATGAACTGCATCGATATTTTCGGGGACTGACACAGAAACTGGCCTTCCCGATCGGTCTTCATCTTCAATGGAAAATTTACCTCTTTGAAGCTTGCAGTCCAATTTTTCACGGTCGCATACGAAGGACATTGATCACCAAGGGTATTAGCATATCTTCGTAAATCTGCTTACCTCTTAACCCTTTTAAATACAGGTACTTGATGATGGCACCATACTCCAATTGTTCGATTTTTACAATTTCGGTGGACATATTTCTTCTTTTAATTTATTGCGTAACTCTGGTTTACTTTTTTGACGTCAAACTTTACACTGACACTTCTAATAAGTTATTGTTCGTTGCTATGGTAACGCAATATTTTGTTTATTCAGGGAACTGGTCTAGGCTAACTAGATATCAATACTTCCTCGTAATTCAGATTAATTTCCATGTTAGGGTAAGAATAGTAATTACGAACGTTTCTACACAAAATAGTGTTAATGTTGAGTCAATGAAGACGAAGTTCTATAATACAAAGAAAGCACCTATACTTTCTGTCAGGCAATAAACTACTTCACGAATGAAATTAGTTCCAATAGAACTCGAAGTCACGGATTCCAGCTCCAGTAGGATCTGAGATTTTTTCTATTCAATTTGACATACTAAATTGATAAATTATCCTGGCGAGACTGTGGCAAGTCCTGCACGATTCACTGTTGCGTGCTTATTAACTGTGCTGCTATTAGAGTGGCGTAAGGAGTTAGTAACAAAGCTTACCTAGAATACATTGTGGCTAATGATCACAGCTATCGAAGACAATATACAGATGTGGAATGATGAATGCAATGGGAAAAGGGATATGCTGCAAAAATTTGCATCGAAACGGAAGAAAACTCAAATCTTGATCTCTGTCTATAATTTTACCGAATCTTCCTTTTGAATCCATCATACCAGATTCTCCTGGCGAATTAATTTCGGTAGATTTGGTTGGTCCCTTGCCGCCTTCTAGAGTAGTTGAAGTTTCAGGACTTCAGGTGGTGTTGACGTTTTTTTCTAAATTTGTGCCATCTTATATGGTGAAACATGTCACCACTGAAGCGATTGTAAATCATCTATCTATAAATTGGTGTTTCCAAGGCAATTTTATCTTATCAAGAAACACTTTTGAAATCGAATACTTGGCGGATTAATATGGCGGTGAAATATACCTCTGTTCGACATATAAAAAGTAATCCCACAGAATGTGTCATGAGGGAGTTGAGAATATTATTCCGTTCATTTTGTTAAAAAAAAAACAAACCCGTTGGGCCATAGTGCAGCGTATAGCAGAATTTTTTAATAGTGTGACTCATGAAGCTACAGGATATTCGCCTACTGAATTGCAGTTTGGCAAACAGCCAGTCGTTCACTTAGAAGTATACAGAAAAAGTGTCAAATGTCAAATTTAAAAAAATCTCATTATAATGCCATTACGTGCTTCAACAAGTTACCACATGCAGATGACCGCCGGAAACAATGTCCAGTATCCAACAGTGTCCAGTAAACCAAGAAGTTGGGTAATCAACTAATCACACTGCTGATGTATATTTACCATCATTTTGCGCGTCAAGAATTTGTACCAAAGCTTTATAAATTGCCAGTGTTGTTGTTCTTCCTTTTCCGAATTAATTTTGGCATTCAGTTAGGACTTTATTTTTTTCTAAGGAGTACCTCATTCTTTCATAAACTAGCTTTTCTGGGCTTTTGCTTCAATTAGGAAGCAGAGATATGGGCCTATAGTTTTCTCCTTTTTTTGAATGTGATTTTATGTGAACTATCTTCAATTTTTCCGTAAAGATTCCCGTTTCAAAACGAAGAAATATGATGTGTGCCAAAGAAATGGCCATCAAATCTGCTTAATTCTTCAGCAGTGAAATGGTAATTTCATCAAAACCAACTGATTTTTTGTTTTTTTATCCCTTTATACATTCAAGTATTTTTAAACGGGAAACTTCAACTAGAAATATACTATTAGGACTGTAATTCGATATTCAGCAATTGTTACTGGACTTTGTTCTTATATTTGGACATGCATTCAAGAAATATGATGGATCCAAGATACGTTTTTTCTCACTATCAAAAGTACTGAATTTTTTGGAATTGTTTTCAAACTATTTAGCACTTTTGCTTCTTTAATGACCTTCTTAAAAATTTTGCTATATTTTTTGTAATATTTATTGGTTACTAGTCCTTCACTAACTTTTTCAAATATTCGTTTATTTCTGCGTGAAACTTTGATACCAGCCGTTATCCATGACTTCTAACTTTGTTCATTGAAAGAATATTTCTTTTTGGCATGATTCTGTCCATTAAAGAATAAATAATATTTCAAAATAGACAATATGCCTCATTTACATCTGAAGTACATCGTCCCAGTTTTCCGACTGTATCTCATATCTGGAATGTTAAAATTTCAATTTGGAAAATATTCATTTAGTTTGATTGGTAATAATTTGAGTGAAAACCATATTTTCCAGGTTTACTATTCGACAGTGGTGATCAGACAGGGCTGCAACTAATACTTCACTCGCAATATCTTCGCAATTTACAAAAAATTGATCAATAATGGTTGCAGGCTTCTGTGCCTCAGAAATTAGTTGATGAAGATCAATAGGAAAGAACCAACTCTAAAAATTCAGTAGATGTATTAGTTTTTTGAAAAAAATTAATGTTGAAGTCTCCGTTAAAGTAACTCCTGAGGAATATTTTCAAATCTTTCCATGAAAACATCTATTCTATACCTAAATTTGAACAGTAAAAACATACAACAATCAATTTAATTCTCTTACATTGCACAAAATAGTATTCAATTCAATATACACTTTTTACTAGAAACATTCAGATTTTCAAAATCATTTTCTCCCGCTTAAATACAGTGCCACCAAGAGTCATATCCTTTATTGAGAATAAAGACAGTTATTTCTATCCTGTTAGTTTAGTAATTTCTTCTGCATCTGTTTTCATCCAGTGTTTAGAGAAGCATTGTACTTGTGGTTTTATATACATGGTATTAACAAACAATTATATATCTACATTTTTCTCTTTTTATACATTGTAAGTTTTGATGAAGAATAACCAATTTGTTTTTTTCTTTCCAACACCGGGCTGGTGTACAAAATTAAGCCTAGTCCGTATAATAAAACGCTATTCTGATGAAATAGAGTTTCATCACAGCTGATACTATTACTTGTTGTCAGAATTTTATATCAGCGTTTATACAGGGTGTTATTTAAGTACGTGGCCAAACTTGAAGGGGTGATTCTTTGAGTGATTCTAAGACGAAAAGTTCATATAAACATAGGTCCGGTAATGCTTCGTTTTCAAGATACAAGGTGTCAAAATTTTTAAAAGAAATCGTTTTTGTCGTAAATATCTTAATAACCCTTCAACCGGTTTTATTGAAATTTGGCAGTGTTATTGAAGGTTGTAAAGGGCAAATTTAACCCTAACTATATCAAAATTATCATGTCCAGTGGCGTCCTGGAGGGCACTGAAACCAATATTTTTGACAGAAAACATGTGCGCCACTGATTTTTTTGCAATTTTTGTATTTGTTTCACATTAAACAACTGAAATTACAACTTTTTTATATCTAGAATTTTTATCGTATCTTGCTTTGTTTTTGAGAAAAAACATAAAAATCACTTCATTGCACATCCCTGTGACAACACAATAAAACATTTCAACTACTAAACCATCAAAAACTGGGGTCTCACTAATATTTTTTCATATCGATACTTTATTCTAGTCTTAGAATTTTCTATCAAAATTAATGCAATGAAAAAAAAAATGTATGTATGAATTGCAGCACTTGCCTTCGGCTCTTGGCTTCGGTTCGTGCTGAAAAATGGGCTTATTGTTGTCCAGGGACATGCAATAAAGACATTTTTATTTATGATTAAACAATTAATATTACATGGAAAAAATTAAAAGATGAATTTAAATTTTTTTGCTCATATTACCTGTTTTCGATTAAACAAATAATGTTGTTATGTATTACTGCAGTGTTTTGAAACTGAAGTAAGAGGGCCATGGAAGGAACAGCAAATGTTCAAACAAATTTAACTTCATAACTGTCACAAATTGAAACGGTACATACGTAATTATTTGATAGTAATTATTTGAAGTGTTTTCAAGAGTTTTGAGATATAAAATTTGTTACTGATATCTGAAAATGGTTTGGTTTACAAACTCGGAAATGGCCGATATGCATTTTGTCTATGGAATGGCCCAAGACAATTCCAGAGCGGCTAGACGCATTTATCAAGAAAGATATCCTCATCGAAATGTTCCAAATAGGCAAACATTTGTGAGAATACATGAAAGACTGTGCAAATCAGGCACCTTTCAAAGGTCGGCTGCTCTTATTGGGAGACCTGCAACGGTAAGAACAGTGGCGCTGGTGGAAGAAGTTTTACATGAAGTTGAGCGTTACCCCGATACAAGCACACGCAAAATTGCACAACAATTAAACATTTCTCACTTTACTGTATGGAAGATTTTGAAAGAGTACCGACTGTATCCTTACCACATACAGCGTGTTCAAGCGTTATTTCCTGCAGATCTTCCCAAGCGAGTAGTTTATACTACGTGGATTTTACAACAACAGGTTGCATCTCCGACATTTTTATCCAGTATATTATTTACCGATGAAGCGTGTTTTTCCCAAAATTTAATTATGAACTTTCATAACAACCATATCTGGGCAGAAGAAAATCCCCATGCGGTTATAGAAAATAATTATCAACATCAGTTTTCCGTGAATGTCTGGGTTGGTATTGTTGGCGATTATCTCATTGGACATCATTTTTTACCCCCGAGATTAAATGGTCAAGAGTATCGTCATTTTTTGGAATTTGTATTACCTGTACTACTAGAAAATGTCCCACTGGCACTAAGAGGAGCAATGTGGTTCATGCACGATGGGGCTCCACCTCACTTCAGCATAGTAGCACGTCAATTTCTGGATAAAACTTATGGAGAAAACTGGATCGGTCGCGCAGGTCCACAGTCATGGCCGCCCAGGTCACCGGATTTAAATCCCTTGGATTTTTTCCTTTGGGGACATTTAAAGTCCCTCGTTTATAAAACTCCAGTCAACACTGAAGAAGAATTAATCCAACGAATACGGGATTCATGTGATCAGATAAGACATACGCCGGAAATATTTCAACGTGTTCGGGAATCGATGTTAAGACGAGTTAATGCTTGCATTGAAGTTGAAGGAGGACATTTTGAACAACTATTGTAAGTTTTGTGTTAGTTATTATTGAATGTATTCTTACAGAAACAAATTGCCTAGGTACCATTTTTGTTTCAGTGTGGTTTTAATAAAGGGTGTTTCTTGTTTGATGTTGCTTTGGCATTTCCGGCGTTACCACTATGCACGCACTGGCCAAATGAAACAAACAATTTTTAAGCATAACAGATTCACCTGTAATCATTAGAAACCCTATAAAAACAATTTTTTATTGTGTTGTGCAAGTGATTTTTATGTTTTTTTATCAAAAACAAAGCAAGATACGAAAAAAAATCTAGATATAAAAAAGTTGTAATTTCAGTTGCTCGATGTGAAACAAATACAAAAGTTGCAAAAAAATCAGTGGCGCACCTGTTTTCTGTCAAATATATTGGTTTCAGTGCCTTCCGGGACGCCACTGGACATGATAATTTTGATATAGTTATGGTTAAATTCGCCCTTTACGACCTTTAATGACACTGCCAAATTTCAATAAAATCGGTTGAAAGGTTATTAAGATATTTACGACAAAAACGATTTCTTTTAAAAATGTTGACACCCTGCATCTTGAAAACGAAGCATTACCGGACCTATGTTTATATGAACTTTTCGTCTTAAAATCACTCAAAGAATCACCCCTTTAAGTTTGGCCACGTACTAAAATAACACCCTGTATAGGAACACACCAGGAAAATTATACATTTACTTACCTATCAAATCTCAATCTTCGGCAAACCATATCAGAAAGCTGCTACCAGTTCTGCACACACACACACTAGTTTTAATTATTTAAGTTACTTTATTATTATTTTCAACACTTTTCTGGATTTCAATCTATTCAAATATTTATCAAATTGTTAATCAATAATATCTGGGCCGAAGTCCCAGGTGGAAGATCCAATTCAACTGAATAAAACAAAGAAATCGGCCAAAAACATTTATTATGCCGAAAGAAAAAAAAATTAGAACGCCGGAATAACTAAGAGGCTTTCAATTTATAATTCTTAAAACAAATCCAATTGGAGTCGGTGAATTGAATGAAATTTCATGATATTTACGTTATTAAATTATTCAAAAAGTTATTATTCTCACTAAAGTATTAAACTGATATTTTGAAACAAATCATTTATCAGAAAAGGTCACGTTACTAGCAAACATATAACTCTCTCAAGATTTAAAACAAGACTGAAATTTAGAAGCATAAAATATCTGTTCTCAAGTGAGCCTGGGTCTCGTAATTCCCGATTTTTGATTAGACGGTAAATATAAGGGTTGTTCAAAAATTAAATACTGAATTGACTTTCTTTTCGGTTTCTTCTACAATCTGCTTATGCATTAAATATTCTAGAACTCAGATATTCCGACGTTACGAGAAAAATATCATAATGCAAATTTGTCGCATTATAAAAAAAACTCTTTTATATCTAAACAATTGATCTTATTTCTACTTATTCTATGTCATGGATTTTTCTGTAACACTCATTTATGGTTTGAATCAATTCTCTCAATGGAAATATGACGTTGAATTCACGAAGAAACTGATTATTGGATACAAAATATTTTGTATGAATTATTAAATTCCTCCATTATAACACTGAGGAAAAATTTTACTAACCCCAGCTAGAAATCGAATAACTCCAGCAATAAACTCTAATAGCATAGGGGACAAGCGAGTTCTCACCTGTGGTTATAAAGTCGACTTTGCTGATTACAACTCGCTTGGGATTACTAGATTTTGTCGAATAACTTATTTTCTCGAACTTTGCTACCGCAAGTGAGTGCACCTAGTTATGACTATGATGCATTGTTGCAGTCGTAGGTATCTGACTTTGGTACCGCTAGCGATTGCACCTACTTATGACTACAAGGTTGTCTCAGTCGTAGGTATCTGACTTTGCTACCGCTAGTGAATGCATCCACCTAGAACTAATGGGGTACTGTTCCAGCTACTGCTAACGAGTGCATCTACCTAGACTATAAGTAATAGTTTCAATTGTAAATTTCCAAGTTTACTACCTGCTAGCAATGGTTGCAATATTTTTTGCTCCAGGATGTCCCAAAAATAGGTTCATCAATTTCAATCACTTGTATAGAATTCATAAAGAGCAAACATTCTAATTAAGCTAGCTCCCATTCTTGTAAAATAATCTTGTTAGCCATTAGGTAGAAAGGTACCTACTCCTTGAGACCTCATTTATGCACTTGTGGTTGTATGGTTTGCAGTCGAACGGCACGAAACGCTTCTTGCGAAATTTTAATAAATAATACAAAATAATTGTTTCTCTGCTCTGATAGCATACTGCACTAAAGCTTCTCGAACCGTTGCAACTTGCATAAAAAGGTACAAGGCACCACACGGAAACGCTCAATGTTTTGCCGTGAGACCGCAAACTACACAACCACACCTGCATAAAGAGGCCTTACACACAAAACTAAACTTGATTACCGCACAGCGGCGTTATTCCCAATCAGTACTCATAGACTATGAAATATGAATTAGCCGGAAACAAAAGCATACACGTGCACAAACACGAAGCCAAGAACAATAACCTAATCTTTGTCTTGTCCAAACGACCACCAGCCAGAGAATGATTCTGTTTCTTCGTTTTCATTCGCACTAAACGACCTAAAAATATTTGTTGTGTTCGTGGAAGGGGTAATTTCCGTTGAAATATCAGCAAAACATCGAATAATCATAGCAAGGCATAGAATAATGGTAAGCGGGTTCATCCAGTAATATTTTAGTGGCTGGTTGACAACTGTATTACAGTAAGTGGATGAAAATCTATGCGATTTTCCACTTATAGTAAGCAGAAACCTTACAGCCACAGGCATGTAACTCGCTAGTGATTATTCAGTTATAAGATTGAAATGTTCTAATAAAAAAACTTTCTGTCCCAGACCGACTGCCTAAGAGCGACAGCAGTATACTTTTCTGTGGCAGAAAAATCACCTCCATCAAAATCGTTTTCGCTGCCGTAGGATTTCAATGTGCTGGTATTATTCGACACTTTGTCATAGTAATAGTATTTCTTATTATGATAGCAATAAATATCTTAGCAAAAACTTTAATAGCACGATTTTTCTCAGTGAACTCTCGTCTGTTTTGGTACGATTTTCACAGCAACACATGTGCGAAGTTTTCTGATCATTCTTGGTATCGTCAACTAAGTGCTGAATTTAATGGCTTCCAGATGTAGATTCAATGTTTGTCGGGTTTCGTCCTATGTTTAGAACAATAAATGAATTTCAAGATAACGTTTTGTTACATCCGCAAATTCGTGGATTTCAAAAGACGGGGCGGGGCTTCTTGGTTTGGTCCGCAATTTGAGTATCAAATTAATAAGAACAGGTAGGCGATGCGCAATACAAAGTAGTTTTATTATGTTCATCAAACAAAGATAAGTGAACTTCTGGGAATTGGAAGTTTCAAATCAACAGTTTTTTTCCCTGTGGTTACCAATTTTTAATTATTACGTGTTTATATTTGGGACATATCAAAGGTCTACACAAACTATTAATCACTCAAGAAACATAGATAATTTTCAACTGCCATCAATGTGACTGAAGTTGATATACAATAGCAATACATTTCGATAAGTTGCCAATGGTTCAGTTCATCTTCGCGAAATATTTCGTTACTTTTCACGTCATTATATCTGTTTTCAACATTTCTGCAAATGACCACGGAAATCCTTGGTGGATCGCAAACTTTGAAGCCCCTCGAGGCAATACTGGTCAGTTAGGCACAGTAACTTCTAATTAGGATGATTCAGCCAAAGCATATCAAAATTTCCGACAGTTTAACCGGAGGCTATTTTCCCAGTAGGCGTTAGTGAAGTCCTTTAAATACTTTCCTGGCAAACACAGGTTGGAACCAGTGAGGTAGATGATGAATTTCATGTCGGTATTTGTATTACATAATATGAAGAATCAACTTTTCCATTACAAATTCATGAGATAGGTGGTAATCTGGATATTTTGTAACAAAGATAAATAATAATGATGATAACTAATAACGATAATAGTTTTTCATTTGTCATGCTGGGATTCCGAGAACAATAATGTATATTATATTGTGACTACCAGTTCACTCACTTAGTCCACACATTTCTGTTTAGTCCTATACAATTTTACATTGTATGGGCGAAGTAAATTCGTTAATCTCTAATTTGTCCCAAACCAACTTTTACAAAACGACTGACATTCGGATTCAGAGTTATCCTTGTTCAATATTAGCAGGATGAACAATGTGAATAGACCTGAAAACTAGGAAGTATCCAATTTGGTGTAGTTGCCAAAGCATACTGGACTATTCCCAAGTAGCACACCAATATTGGTTAAATATTGGTACAATATTGTGAACATATTGGCGGAATATTTGAATGCAATATTGGCGAGAAAAAAAATGTGAACATTCGGCGATATTGGTCCAATATTACTTGAATAATATTGGGAAAATATTCTCGAAGCAATATTGGCCTCAAAATATTTGGCGATAATGGCACAATATCGCTGGTACAATATTCTGACAATATTGGCAAAATATTCAAACGTTATATTGCCGAGAAGTAAAATGTGAACATTTTGCGATATTGGTCGATTATTGTTTAGATATTTCAAAAATAGTATTGGTGAAATATTCTTGAAGCAATAATGGCCTCAAAACATTTATCGATATTGGTACAATATCATTTGGATATATTGGTGGAAGTGAATATATCTTGGTAAATTAATAAATGTCTTTTAGTTGATCAAGGTGACACCAGAGTCCGCCTTTTGATCGCCATAACCACTGAGTAAGCTATCTTGAAAACAAGGTATGAGAAGTATTTAATATATTTCCGTAGGTTTTAGAAGACGTTCTATAAGTAGAGCCACCTAGCGGATTTTTATCCAGGTTTGATCATGATATAATTTAAATATGTTTCATTGAATATTCGGCCAATATTCAAAATTTATCTTTATCTAGATGTAGGAAACAATATGGAGACAATATTGTTTTAACGATATCGGTGAATATTATCAAACCAATATTGACCCAATATTGTTTTATAAGATTTGTTGAATATTGGCGAAATGACATTCAACCAATATGTAATCACACTTGGATATACAATATAGTTTTTACTCCTAGAATCGATATGAGGGAAATATTGGGATTGCAATATTTATTCTAGAAGTTGAAAACAATATGAAGACAATAATGTTTTATCGATATTGGTAAATATAATTTAACCAATATTGACCCAATATGAGTTATTACAACTTGTTAAACATAGTTGAAATGATATTCAACCAATGTGCTATCAAATTCGGAAATACAATATAGTTTTTCATCCCTAGAATCGACATGACTGGAATATTGGGATCGCAATATTTATTCTAGATGTGGAAAACAATATATGGACAATATTGTATTATCGATATTGGTAGAAATTATTCAACCAATATTGACCCAATATTACATGTGACAATCTACATTCAAAACAGGTTCAACCAAGCTTCCACCAATATTATTAATACAATATTGTTTTTTGAATATTCACCAATATTGTACCAATTTTATTATTTTATTTACAATATATCTATATTGGCCCAATATGGAACCAAAATTCAGCCGACATAATGTGCTACCTGGGTTGCATCGCAGATGGAAGAGCCCAGATGGAACAACTGTGGTGTACCAGCTGGTTCCGGCAAGGACACATATTAAAAATGTGATCGAATGACTTCATTGTAGTCGTGCAGGGCACATTGGAATCCAGAGGTCATTAGCTCAAATTCGAGAATAATTCTATTGGGTGAATCACAACAAATTACAGACCTATATCCATTGTGCTCACATTTGCAAAAATTTTTGAAGTTATCCTTAATATTAAAATGACAACTTGAATTTATTAGTAGCTAACAATTTGGTTTCAGGGCAAATTTATCGACAATTGCGGCAATAAATGCACTGACTGATGTAACGAATGAAGGCTTTGAAACCTATGAGTACGTCCATATACAATTCTTAGACCTAAGTAAGGCTTTTGACTGTGTACCGCACAATATATCAAGTAATAAACTTAAATTTTACAACTTTTCCGAAAATAGCCATAAAATGATTAGGTCCTATTTAACGGACAGAACTCAATTCGTTAATTTCAAGGACCTCAGCCCTGAATCGATTAACATTGAATAAATGGGGAACCGCAAGGCTCTGTCCTAGGTCCTGTCCCATTTCTTATTTATGTCAACGACCTGCCTAATAGTGCTCCTTCAGCAAAGATTACTCTTTTTGCTGACGACACCTCTTGAACCCATTCAAATAGAAATTTCAATATGCTGCTAACTGAGGCCAATAACAGTCTGTCCATGACACAATCTTGGCTAAATAATAATAAGTTAGTCCTCAACATAAAAAAGTCTGAGACGTTTATTTTTAGCTTAAAACAGCACACAGACCTAAATAACTCTCATTATGTTTAGTTTTTGGGTGTCCTCTTGGACGGTAAACTTACTTGGTAAGAACATACGACTTTTGTCTGCAAGAATATGTTACGGAAAATCTTTCTAATACGTAACCTGCGCAATTGCTTGTCATTCTTAACACTGTTAACAGCTTACCACGCACTGATACAGTCCACAATTTCTTATGTTCGAATATGCCCGAAGCCACAGAGAAATTGGACAGGCCCCTACGTCATCATAAAGAAGATCAACGAATTGCTATACCGCATCCAGCTCAACCTCAAGGAACCAACCCATGGTTGTTCACGTGGAGAAGTTAGCCGTAGTGGCCGTGCTGGTAGAGCATTCGCCTTTGGAGCGAAGAGTCGAGGGTTCAAATCCCCGCATGGTAATCGGTCTCGTGCATGGCATCACACGTTAAAAGGTCTGCGTCTTCCCTAGCTCACACAAGTCTCTCGAAGACTTCCGAGGGTTGCGCGTAGTAGTGCAATAGGTTGACGGAAAATACAATTTTAACAATTTATTTTAAATATGCCGATTCCACGATCCTCCATATTCGTTCCGAAGAGACAACCAAAATGTTGATGGTATTATCCGGACTTAGAAGGAGAGGCACTGTTATGAACCTGGAAATCGACGGAAGCATAGATAATTCTTCTAAAAATTATTTGAAACCTTCGATGAATTTGATTGAAACTTCTAAAGCACTAAGTTTGATTCTAGATCAATCGTCGAATATTTTCACTATATCCTATGATTTTCTTAATTGTTCAGGAACTATATCATTATGTATGAGTCGTGCTTTGGATCAGTTGGGTTGCTTTCATAAACTTACTATCCGAATCGTTCGTGAACGTATAAAAGCCATATATTTATCAACTACGAATATGGATGATAAAAACAGTCTCTGTAATGCCAAAAAAATAAGCATCGACTTCGAATTGGAAGCTGCTGAATTAATGCGCTTGCGCAGGAGATTCCTATTAGTCCAAGATCCCAGGGCCACCAAACGGCACTTATTTTTATTTTCTGACGAACGAAATGTGTACGATTGAGTAGTGTCACTATGTACTATGATCGCATGTCTACCTGCTGGCTTGGCCAGAGGCCATTTTCCAGATATCAGGTGATCAAAGTACATAAAAATATTACTAACCTCACTTAAATTCTCCCGTCTGATTTTTACGTATGTGTTAGACAATTTCGTTGAAAATAAGTCTTGAATACTCCCAGACACTTTCCGTTGGCGGTATTACTTTGCAGACACTTTAAAGCTCTCAAAATAATTATTCAATCTCACCTAAATTCTGAAGCTCTATTTTTATATATGTTAGCCAGACAACTATTTCAAAACGTTTTACAACAAGGCAGACCGATCCAAGGGGCCAATCATCCCCTATAAACCCAATTTCAATGCCTCTGTGAGTAGGAGCACAAGGGATTATCCACGCGCATGAGAGTGAGTGAGACGGGTATCAATATTATATTGACCTCTATTTCTCTCACAGTTCACTGATATCAATTAATTATTAATAGTTAAAAAAACAGCTGGAAATGGGAAAAATCAGGAAAATAATTACAGATCAACTTAAAAAAATCAAGCTGTTTCAATAACCTCAAGTAAACTTCAATTTTTCTTTAATAAAGGGTCCAAAGCTCTACAAAGCATAAACAAATTGATTAAATAACAGCATTTTCTTCTATTAATTACTTCTTGAGAATCAATCTTATTTAAAAAATAGAAAAATATGGATTTTTTAATAGTTTCTGAGTATTTTGGCTCCTAATCTTCATTGTCATCGTCGTTGACAATTAGACAATCCATCATCGATATAGAATATCTAAATCGTCGTCCTGATCATCAACATTATATGTATGTTCTTCCACTGTAAAAAAACAAGTCAAACAATCAAGATCTGAAAAACTAAGGAGACATGACAATTTTGAGAAACGAAAATAAATTACCTGATTGATCATCCAGTGACTGACTGACAAAATCCGGTAATTGATGATCTCCATCGAACCAATGAAAATCATATTTACCATCTTCCAATTTTCAGCCATTGTTTTCGAGACTGAAAATATTTATCATCTTCGTACTTGCGTTGTTCCAAAGACTAGCAATATAGTTAGTCCGTCGGAACTGTTGCTATAGCTCACTCTTACAAGGTGGTAAATTGGTAGCATCAAAGTTTTTCACATTCTTCCGATTGAATTCTACATTAACATCAGATCCCATATATGTATTGATGAACAGTTGGATTCTGGCAGCATCTATATCATTTAGTCCAGGAACGTTGTAAACATCACAGATACATTTTTGAATTTTGTTGAATACGTTTTTCTTCGTCTAGATCACTACTGGAAGTTGCCTGTTACATATATAAAAGAAAAAACAATTTACCTTGTCGCAAAGACATTCATAACTATTTCACACGAAATCAAAATCTTATAAATACCCCACAAAATAGGTTAAAATTAACCCAGAACTGTTCTCTCAGCATTGGAATCCGAATATATAACAAAGTTCGTCAGGACATAAAAGATCAAAAGAAACACTTCAAATTCAAAATATCCCTATCAAAACTTCTAAGGGGCGGCTTATTTTATACTTTGGAAGAATATTTTAATATGTAGCATACATTGTTGAATTTTATGATTTTATGATTGTATACTGACTGTGTATTGATGTTGTAACCCATTTATATCATGTGCTGTATTGTGTTATGTATTTAAAATTTTGACGTGTTTTTATACCAATGTGGTCCTTTTAATGAATAAACTTGATTGATTGATTGATTTATTGATTGATTGACTAACAAAATTCAACTTTCCAAAACTGTGAAATGCTTGTTGGAACTCTTCATTTTACTTTGAGATATTAAACAGCCTTTGTTTGCACTTTTTGAAAAATGCTGGATTATAATCGCATCCAGTAAAAGCATGGAACCCTGGCAGGCTTCAACACAACGACGGTCCTAATTGTTCATAGATAGCATTCAAGTCAACATATCTCTGCTTGTTGCCAGTGCCGGTCAATAATCAATATCCCAAAGTGGGAATCTTCATTTTTCAAAAGGTGCATATTGCCCAGCATTATCGCTGCAATATCAGTATCTGAACACAGTATCACAAAATTAGCCTGGGCATCGATGTTGCAAGCATAGTATACAATTTTTGTATCAGCTTCCTCATGCTCGGAACACATTGAATTTTCATGGATTTCAGACATAACTTTATTGTTAATCACGGTGAAAGAGTGGCATTGCCGAAAATTAATAAAAACTCGATTGTTGCCAATGAATTGAATCGTCTCATTGGTAGCCAAGTGGAGTATAAAAAAGTCGAGACAGTTTAAAATGCACATTTCTCAACTCTTTCGCGAAATCTGATGGACGAACTTGTTCTAGTCCAGTAATGTTGAATTCTAGTCGTGATGATTCATGTCGGCGAGATCTTTCATATTCTTCTATGGAAGGGGAAATGAGATGATTCCATTCATTGGCAAAAATCGAGATTTTATTTATTTTCGACAATGCCACTCTTTCACCGTGATTAACAATAAATTCAAGTCTGAAATCCATGAAAATGTATCGTGTTCCGAGTATGAGGAAGCTGATACAAAAATTGGATATCATGTTCAGATACTGATATTGCAGCGATAATTCTGGGCAATATGCACCATTTGAAAAATGAAGATTCCCACGTTGGGATATTGATTATTGAACGGCACTGGCAACATGCAGAGATATGTTGAATGCTATCTACGAACAATTAGGACCGTCGTTGTGTCGAAGCCTGCCAGGGTTCCATGCTATTACTGGATGCGATTATAATCCAGCATTTTTCAAAAAGGGCAAACAAAGGCCGTTTTACATCTTAAAGAAAAATCAAGAGTAGCAACAAGCATTTCACAGTTTTGGCACGTTGACTTTTGTTGGTGATCTAGACAAAGAAAAACGTATATTAAACACAATTTAAAAATTTAACAGCAGATCCCATATATGTATTAATGAACAGTTGAAGTCTGGTGGGTCGATGAAGAAATGTCAAATTTCAAAAACGATGACAATGAAGATAGGAAGCCAAAATACTCAGAAATTATTGAGAAATCCATATTTTTCTATTTTTTTTATAAGATTGATTCTCAAGAAATTGTTAATAAAAAAAAATGCTGTTATTTAATCAATTTGTTGATGCTCTGTAGAGCTCTTGACCTTTTATTTAAAAAAAAATTGAAGTTTACTTGAGGTTACTGAAACATCTTTTTTTAAGTTATCTGTAATTATCTTCCTGATTTTTTTCATTTTCAGCTTATTTTTGTTTTGAACTAGTAATAATTAATTGATATCAGTGAACTGTTAGAGAAGTAGAGGTCAGTATAATATTGATACCCGTCTCACTCACCCTCATGCGCATGGATAATCCCTTGTGCTCCTACTCACAGGGGCATTGAAATTGGGTTTAGGGGATGATTGGCCCCTTGAATCGGTCTGCCTTCTTATAAAACGTTTTGAAATAGTTGTCTGGCTAACATATATGAAAATAGAGCTTCAGAATTTACGAGCGAGATTGAAAAATTATTTTGTGAGCTTCAAAGCGTCTGCAAAGCAATACTGCCGACGGAAAGTGTCTGGGAGTATTCAAGACTTATTTTCAACGATATTATCTAACACATACGTAAAAGTCAGTCAGGAGAATTTAAGTGAGGTTAGTAATGTTTCTACTTACCATGATCACCTGATACTTGGAAAATGGCCGTCTGGCCAAGTTAGCAGGTTGAAATGCGATCACAGTACATACAAAGACTACTCAATCGTACACATTTTGTCCGTCAGAAAATAAGTGACGTCTGGTATATTCAAAGACACTATTTTGTTTTTTCATCTTTTTCTAGCGTGCATGATTCGGTAGCAACAATTATCGAAGATATGAGAAGCATATGTTATGTGGTGCTAATTCGGGAAATTCCAACATAACCTCATATCCGGATAAGGTTATAGAAAGCAAGTGTAGATTGTGCTAAATATAAGAGTGTTATATGGGTTTTATTCCTGAGAAAATGACACATTTTATAAATTTCCAGATTCATGCCTGAAATAATTTAAGATCGCCGCGTTTTACTTCGAGTTCATTTTCAGGAGGCAAAAATACATTGCTACCAGCAAATTATTTTTCTCGGTGGTTAAGAGGCCGATGTGAAACTAGATTTACCTTTTCAACAACAGTCCGTTACATACCCAATCCATATTTCCTCAAGTTTAATGAGTTTTTATCCGCTTTTGGCAGAAAATTGATTGATGAAACTCTTGGTAGCAGGTAACAAATATACATTTTATTGATTTTAGAGTTACAAATGGATCAATGAATCGTTTTTTTGATGACACGAAGTTTAATTGACCGTCTTGCATAATTCTTATTCTTCATTTATCCACATTTAAGAAAAATCACGAAAAGTGAGAAATAAAACTTTCTATGTATTGTTTGATAATGTCCATATAGGACGAAACTGCAGTAACGTTGGTTACGAATAAAAGTGGTATAAAAACATAGAAAGTTTTATTTCTCATTTTTCGTGATGATTTCCTACCACGTGGTATAGTAACGGCTACATCCATCAATTTATTTTAGAAAAATGTTAGCCCATTTTCAATATGGGATGGTTAGAAATGTCAAAAGAAGCATAACCTTAAAAATGTATGATATTTCTTTTGATTCAGAAGTCGGCATGCGCAATAGTTTTCCAGCGCCCGTTTAAGAAAAGGTAAGATAGATATTTTCGGCGGATTCGACTTCCGGCAGCGGTTGAGGTCAGACGGCGGCCTTGTGTTGGAAGTCAAGTTAATGTGTGTTACAGTGTTTTTTTTTAAATAAAAAAATGTGAATTAATATGGGATGCAGTATTGCCTACAGCAAGACAACTGCGCCCTCCCGATAAAGCTTTGCTGTCTACGCCGGTTAGAGGCCGGATGGGAACGGATTTCTCGCAGCGGGGCATGTCCACATGGCGCCGAATGGAAGACGTCGGACACTAATTGAAGAGAGAGAGAGAGAGAAAGAGATATTTTTGGCATCGATCTGATTACATTGCCTTATGGTTTATCAATATTCGTAGTTGATAGATATATGATAGTGGCATTGACAGTTGTTCAGAAACCTACTTAGAGTAAACTCCATCTACTCTGCATTTGAAAAGAGTAATGATATACTCTGACAGTAATGACAATGTCAGGGAACTTATTTGAAGGTTTGGGATTGTTGTGTGTTCACAGTTCGAACAATTCGATATAGGAATAACCAGAATAACAGAAGTTTCGACAATTTATTAATCATATTGTAGTAGATTTAAACTCCAATTAATTCTAAAATAATTTATTTAACGAAATACAATTATTCACAATACTCTAATTTATATAATCACTCTACTATTTATATTCGACTTTCACTTCACTAACTCTGACTGTTCCGTCTGTCTGCTGCGTAGTTTTTTTATACCCACCGCTAACTTCTTAGAATGCTCAGGAAATTTCACGTGAAGCCTCGAATCGTCCAGATTCTTTTCGGTGCAAGCGCATCGACAGTCATTCGAGGTCATTCGCTGATTACGTGATTGATCAGGTCCGGCATCGCCCGCAGCTTCGCCACATTGCCCCCTTCTTAGAGATATTTCGTCCCGAAATGCCATCCTTGGAGTGTGTCGATATTTGCAGGATTCCCCATATCTGCACCGTGAAGTTCGATGAAAGTAACACTCCACAGTTTTCATGTTAGGTCGTGGAATAGGATTACAGCAAACCAAAATCTGGATGCCGCTGGTTCGGAATATCGTCTCCAACATACTTCTTATAACTCTCCAATCCAGCCCATCAATACCACAGGATAATTTTGGGATTGCCAAGTCCACCAGATTCTGGTCCACCATCGTATCTCTCAGTTGGGTGAGGCTCCTTCAGACATCTTCATAGGACGGTTTATCTTGGGAATGCTTCTTGGTAACCAAGTAGTAGATGTTCCTCTGGCCCTTCTTCAGCTGTAGCACACCTCCAATTTCTGGATTCTGTTTCCGTAGTGTTTGGAGTTGGCCAAATTTCTTGGAGAACACCACAGCGATGCCTCTGGACATTCGAAGATCTTCTGCGACGCAGTGTGCTAGGGCGTAATCGACTGGCACTTTGAAAAGGTCCCGTGGCTCCTCTCGAGTTACCCCGTGTGACACTTTCTGTCCATTTGAGTATAAGGACATGAATTTCTGGAACGTCATCGCATCCTCTGGTGGTCTGAGGGTGCGGACTTGGTCATGGTTTCCAGCGTAAGGGGCCAACCTGTTGAAATGAACGACCCTGGGTTTACCTCTGGGTGGCTTGTGGATTCGGTAAAGAAGGTCATTTATCCTCTTGATGATCTTGTACGGACCTTCCCATGAATTCCGTAATTTCGGCCACGGCGACGCATCGGGTTGTACAGCCAAACTAGGTCACCAACCTGAAATCCTCCAGCATCGGCATTGATGTCATAAGTCGCTTTCATTCGGTCGCTGGCACTCTGGATGTTCAATCGAACTCGTTCGTGGATGTCCTCCATTCGCTGCCAGAGTTTGCTGACGTAGTCCTCTCCCGCGGTATCCTGTCCTGGTGGCATCCCAAACTTTAGGTCACAGGGAAGTCGCAGCTCTCGACCCATTATGATACTTGCAGGGGTTTGGCCGGTCGACTCGTGTACTGCGGAACGGTAGCCATCAAGAACAAATGGAGATACTGGTCCCAGTCTTTTTGATGGTCAGAGACTACCTTGGACAAGTGGCGATTGATAGTCCTGTTCATCCGCTCAACCATTCCATCGATCTGTGGATGTAGAGCTGTGGTTCCCGTCTTTCGGATGTTCAGCATCTGGCACATTTCTTGGAACAAATTGGATTCAAAATTTCTGCCTTGGTCCGGGTGCAGCTCCAAGGGAACGCCGAATCGACATATCCACTCTTTCACCAAGACGTCCGCGACGGTGATGGCTTCCTGGTTGGGCAGGGCATAGGCTTCGGCCCACTTGCTGAAATAGTCCATTGCCACAAAGATATATTTATTTCCGTGATCTGATACGGGAAACGGGCCGGCGATGTCAATGGCGATTCTTTCGAATGGACTACCTACGTTATACTGACGCATCGGGGCCTTGGGTCGTGTCCGAGGTCCATTGCTGGCAGCGCAAACAGCACACTTTCTGCACCAGTCATTGACATCAACTTGACAATCGACCCAGTAAAACCGTTGCCTTACTTTCTGCAGGGTCTTCGTCACACCCAGATGTCCTCCAGCAACTCCATCATGGATCTCTCGGAGTACTTCCTGCCTTCTGTTCTTGGGCACCACTATCTGACGTCTGTCTTCCCCACTATCTTCGGACTTCAACACACGTTTCAGGACCCCATTGTTCAGGGTAAGGGAATTCCATTGGGCCCAGTAGGATTTGACTGCTGAGATATATCTTGCGATTTCCTGCCATGTCGGTCTATGATTACTCTTTTTCCAGCCGACGACTAAACCAAGATCTGGATCGCTTTCTTGGTCTTTCTGGACCTCGTTGTCATTCCAGTTGTTGTCAACTGCTGTGGTTCTACAAATCGCTGCTTCCTTCTCTTCTGCTCGTCGGCAGTGTGAGCAGTCGTCTGGGCATGGTCTCCTTGACAGGGCATCTGCGTTCTTGGAGTCTTTCGATCCAACGTGCTACTTGGCCCTCGGAGTTTTTGAACTGTAGGAGCCATTTAAGGGCTGCGTGGTCGGTCCTTAACAGGAATCTTCTTCCGTACACGTATTTGTAAAAGTGTTCTACTCCCTTGACAACAGCCAACAATTCTCGTCTGGTGACACAGTAGTTACGCTCCGGTTTACTGAGAGTTTTACTGAAGTATCCAATGACCTTCTCTTGCCCATCCTGGATCTGGGACAATACAGCTCCAAGTCCCACGTTGCTGGCGTCCGTGTCCAAAATGAATTTTCCACTCGGAAAGGGATAACTCAGAATCGGGGCGTTGATCAGTGCCCTCTTCAGCTTTCTGAACGAGTCTTGGCACTCTTCGGACCACTGGAACTTTGTTTGACCTTCCGTGAGCCTGATCAGTGGTTTAGCGATGTTGGCGAACCCTAGCACATATCGGCGATAATATGTGCACAAACCAAGGAAACTACGTAGTTGGTGTATGTCTTTCGGAATAGGCCACTCCTTCACTGCTTCGATCTTCTCGTCATCTACTGCTACTCCGTGCCCAGAGACAACATGGCCAAGGTAATGTACTTCTTTTTGGAACAGGTGGCATTTCTTGGGGCTCAGCTTCAGTCCAGAGTTTCTCAGTCGCAGGAATACCTGCTTCAGGTTTTTTACATGGTCTTCGAACGATTTGCCAACCACAATAATGTCGTCGAGATATACCAAACACGTCCTCCATGAAAGTCCTTTCAGAAACGTCTCCATTAATCTCTCGAATGTGGCTGGAGCATTACAAAGCCCGAATGGCATAACGGTTAAATGCCACAGTCCTGAGCCGATGGTGAAGGCTGTCTTTTCTCTATCTTCTGGAGCCAGTTCTACCTGCCAGTATCCACTCTTCAGATCGAGGGTCGAGAAAATCGTGGAGCCGGCAAACGTGTCTAGGGTGTCGTCTATTCTCGGAAGAGTGTAACTGTCTTTCTTCGTCACGTCGTTCAGTTGACGATAGTCTACGCAAAAGCGTGTTGATCCATATTTCTTCTTCACCAGCACGACTGGAGAGGACCATGGACTGTCGGATGGTTCAATAACTCCATCTTTCCCCATATCACTGACTATTTTGTCAGCCTCCTCCTTCTTGGCGAGAGGAAGTCTTCTAGCTGATTGTCGGATTGGTCGGGCATCCCCAGTATCAAGTTTATGTTGAACTACATTCGTTCGACCCCCTTTTCCTTGTCCGGTATCGAAGATGTCTTGGTACTTCTTGACTAATTCTCTCAATCTGGGCTGTTGGGCTGGTTTAATGGGCTGGTTTAATGGAAGAGAGGGTAACCAATTTTTCCAGTTCCGCTGTCAGGTTGTTCTCTTGACTAACAGTACCGTGTACACTCCTGATCACAGAGGAAATTGACGAGCAGTTCCTTTCTTCAAAGTCACTGGGTAATAATTGATATT
The DNA here is from genome assembly GCA_944452925.2 of Chrysolina oricalcia. Lineage (NCBI taxonomy): Eukaryota > Metazoa > Arthropoda > Insecta > Coleoptera > Chrysomelidae > Chrysolina > Chrysolina oricalcia. Next base: position 15,738,106 of record OX101821.2, on the reverse strand, counting down.
CATTATCCTTACTGGCACAATTTTATCAGCACGCAACAAAGTCTTGCCTAGTGCAATCCCTCATCCAATTTTCTCATCATGAAGCTTGGGCTCGAACATAACCACGCTTCCATTGCTCGCACCTCCATCCAAGCGAGCCTCCAGTATGGTCTCAGCCCTCTCGGGTACACTTACATCTTCAGCCAGCAGAACACGAATCATCTCCTCATTTCTTCCATATAGCACCAGCTCTTCTCCGTTCACACGTAGGACGCTATCTTTGAAGTTCAATTCAAACCCTCTGGAATTCATGATGTCCATTCCAATAATTGCATCGTCCTCAATGTCCGCTACTAATGCCAGATGTTTCACATTCGTGCTGCCTAGAAACAGTTCAATCGGTAGCTCTCCATGTACAGTGGCCGACTCTCCTGTTGCTGTGCGTAGCTTCCAGGATGATGGTTCCATTCTGTCCGATGTCTTAGTAAAAGCAGGCCCAAGGATTGTCCTAGTCGCATCTGTATCCAGCAGCATTGCGCAAGGCTTGTTGTTGATGAAACCGTCTACGAAGGCTCCTTTGTTCTGTCGTTGGAGGACAGCGACATATGCGTTGTTCACCGGGGCTTTCTGACTATAGGCCGACAATTGCCTCTTCTCAACAACCTTCGTTGGTCTCGACCTCTTGAGGGTTGGACGTTGACTACGCACGTGTCCAAGTTTCCTACAGTTCCGGCATCTCACTAGTCTTTTCTCAGGCAAAATCTCCTTCACGACCTTTCTTATGGCAGCTTCCAGGTTAGTAGGCTCCTGTGGGTTTTCTTCAATAACTCGGACTTTACTCTGGCTTCTGCAGGATTGCTTCGCCACCTCAAAATCCAAAGCGCGTGCCAGTGCATCCACGAGATGTGTTGGACGAGCTAGTGTCAATGCTTGTCTGGTTTCCTGATCACGAAGTCCATCTAAGAAGGCCTGAACTGCTAGTCGCTCCATTAACTTTTCCGGTGTAGCTGGGTATGCAAGGCGAACCAAGCGTGCAATGTCGGCTTCAAATTCCTGTAGAGATTCGCTTGATTTCTGGCAGCGGTTTTTTAGCTGTGAGTGGTATACATGTTCTAGATGGGTCTGTCCATACCGTCATTCCAGATGTTTGATCAGCTGCTCGTAGTCCTCTTGTTCTTGGGCTGTGAGGGTTTGTAAGATATTTGTGGCTTCTCCACGCAATGCCAGTGTTAATGCTACAGCTCTTTCTCCTGCATTCCATCCATTCGCCTTTGCTGCAGCTTCAAACTGTCGGCGGTAATTTGCCCATGGTGTTTCTCCATCAAACTGGGGTGGTTTCATGGAGAGTTTTCCTGTTTCTGGACTGATTTTCACATGTGTCAAACCCTTTTGAACATCATCTAAGTTCAAACTCAGTTCCAGCACTGAATTTTCATTGACAGATTCTGTGGTGTGGGTAGTGTCAATTTGCTTTTTCAACTCACTGATTGTTTCTTTCATTTTGCTGATTTCTTCCTCGATTCCGCCTCTGATTTCATCACTGATTGTTTCCTTCAATTTTCCCATTTCCTTCTCAATTTCATCTTTGATTTTCTCCATCTCTGTCTCGACAGATCCCATTCTTTCTTCTAATCGGCTCGCCACGCCACAAAGTTCTTCTTTCATGGTATTCGAATTTTCTAGCAGCTTTTCTTCCAAATTCCTCGAACTTTCTTGAAATTCTTCTTTCAGACTATTTGAATTTTCTAGAAGTTTTGCTTGAAGTTCTTCCTTTAAAGTATTCGAATTTTCCAGAAGTTTTTCTTGAAGACTTTTTGAATTTTCTTGAAGTTCTTCTTTCAAAGTACTCATTATGGAAGTCATATCCATTCCAGAATCTTCGAATAAAAATGTTTCTGAATCCTTGCCCTCTTGGAGTAATCCCTCAGAAAGTCTTGCCTGAAGCACGGCCTTTTTACCACTAGTATCAAGTTCCCTCTCCTCCAGTTCTTGCTTCAATTCCGCAACCTTCAATTCGACCAGGCGAACTTTCCTCGAACACATTTTGTATTAGTCTATGTCTCACAGTCTATTTCACGGGTCACCAGTCTATTATTATTATTATTGTCTATTTCACACAGTCTATTTCCCGGACACCAGTCTATTATTATTATTATTGTCTATTTCACACAGTCTACGAACACGAACACTATTTATCTTCAGAAATCGCATTGACAGTTGTTCGGAAACCTACTTAGAGTAAACTCCATCTACTCTGCATTTGAAAAGAGTAATGATATACCTTACAATATCAGGGAACTTATTTGAAGGTTTGGGATTGTTGTGTGTTCAAAGTTCGAACAATTCGATATAGGAATAACCAGAATAACTGAAGTTTCGACAATTTATTAATCGTATTGTAGTAGATTTAAACTCCAATTAACTCTAAAATAATTTATTTAACGAAATACAATGATTCACAATACTCTAATTTATATAATCACTCTACTATTTATATTCGACTTTCACTTCACTAACTCTGACTGTTCCGTCTGTCTGCTGCGTAGTTCTTTTATACCCACCGCTAACTTCTTAGAATGCTCAGGAAATTTCACGTGAAGCCTCGAATCGTCCAGATTCTTTTCGATGCAAGCGCATCGACAGTCATCCGAGGTCATTCGCCGATTACGTGATTGATTAGGTCCGGCATCGCCCGCAGCTTCGCCACAGTATTTTGTATTCCCACGATATCTATTTCAATATACTTACTATCAATTGGTAGGGATACTGTTATTACTGTTACATTCATAAGTTCCCAAAATTGTAAACGTGTGTAAGGGTATTCAGTGTATTCATAATTCATTAATAAAGTAATATCAACTCCAGATGTAGATAAAACATAACCAAACGAAACCTCAATTTCATGAATCACTATTGTCATCGACACATAACATTTTGCAGAGATTTTGAACGACTATTTGAGAGTAATGATCAACGTATACTTCTAATCATGTGTTCGTACTATTACTCTACTCTCAGAGTAAGTTTATGAACTCAACCTTGAGTAGTAGTTCAGTAATTGACAGTTGATGATTGATAAATATTTGAAGTGACAAGTATAGTAAAGTGTTGTCAAGTAAAGTTGAGATAATAAAATTAGTTGTACAGTTTCGTATCACTTATTCAGAACCCGGAAACGCAACAATATCGATATCTTTTCATCCAGAATATTATTTTCTATGGCACCCGGTACATTGTATCGATTGAGCTCAATTGGCCACGGTGGTTGCACTACAAAAGAAGCATTACTGCATATCTGGGAGCCATTCGGCCTCTCAGAACGTCGTCTTGTTTGCACAGATGTAAACCGCTCACAAAGGAATGGGCAATACTAAGAGGAAATCTTTCGAGCTGAAGGACACCCTCGGCGGTCGTATCTGCCCTCGAAGGCCCGATGTACACATTCGACAATTTCAAATGATTCGAATTGATGGAAAAATAAAGTTTACTTCGAACGGGGTTGCTTTCAGTGACAAAATGTTCACGAAGGGATCATTAAATTTCACTGTTGCCTCTTATAACACCAAATAAACGTATCCAGCTCATTTTGGAGTGTTTTTTTTTTTAAGTAATTGATGAAAGACCCCGCACTAATTTAATGGAATGATAGTTTTTGTGGAATTCACTGAAAGTTTAGTATGATGCAAGTTTTTTATAGCTCAACTTTCGTTTAGCTGAAATCATCATGGCAACCGTTGCTAGGATAACGAGAATACAAAAGCCAGATTCCCATGGTGCGGAAATGCGTGGTTGACAAGTTGTCTACTTTAGTTTAGCTGAAATTAGTTATGGAAAAAAGGTTACCATGGTAACCGTTGTAAGGGGGAAAAATAAACAAAAATGCTTATTCCGTTTTGCGGAAATACATGGTTGCCAAATTGGATCAGTTATAGTTTAACTAAAATCAGTTATGGAAAAACTGTTGCCATAGAAACCGTTGCTATGATCACAAGTAAACAAAAACCAGATTTCCATAGTGCGGAAATGCATGGTTGCCAAATGTCTGCTTTACTTTAGCTGAAATTTGTTATGCAAAAAATGTTGTCATGATAGTCGTTATGTCGAAGAGTGAACAAAAACGCTATTCCAGTTCAGTGGAAATGCGAGATTGTCAAGTTGGGCAAGTTATAGTTTAGCAGCAATTGGTTATAGGAAAACTGTGACAACCATTGCTATGATCATGAGTATAGAAAACCCCAATTTCCGTGGTGCGGAAATGTATGGTTGCCAAATTATTGTTGTTACCAAGTTAGGTGCGCTTGAAACAGATTTATGGAAATCACTGTTGAATAATATCAAAATAAATTCTTATTCATCCTAATCAGTTGGTATAATTTCAATTTTAGGAAAATGTATTAATGTCAAGTTGGCTCCTTAGACTTGATATCACTGGAAATCTGAAAGCGCATCGTTCAAAATAATTATTAATATAAGTATTTATATTTGTCAATATTACTTTGATTACAACTGAGCAGAGCAGTCGCTTGCCCCACAGGCCACACACTATAAATTATCAAGAGCTTTTTCATAAATTTGAGAAAATGGAAAAAGTAGTAACATGAGTGCCAGCGGGTCCGGTCCAAGGAAACTAAACGTTATTTGACTAGGAGAGTCTAATCCCCATAAGACAATGGGGGTACTTATAGAAAGAGATGAAAGAAAATTTCTGACGAAATGTGACGTAGTTGGACATGTCATGGCCGCCATTCTCCATAAACAGTGATGGACTGGCTCTTGGTATATGAGAGTTACATGTGACAGTTTTGTTTCTTGGTTCGAGTTCGACTCTTTACTCATGTCCAAGTTTGTGACTATGACGCGTCAATGCTACAAGATTCTGATTGGCTAGGTCTTATTGAACCCTCCTGTTAGTTTACTCTCTTTGGGTCCGGCCGACATTTCGTAAATCTGCGCGCGGAAACTTTTTTTCTACGGCCATTAAGGAAATGAACATTTCAAATGCGTCTTCGATTAAGAAGCCTACCACGTTGTAACACCGATTTTCATTTCCCACGAGCTAGCTGTATCGAAATATTTCATTTCCTACGACTTTCATGAACTACTAGACTGTCATTATAGGTAGGTATTAACGAATTTTATGAACATAAATAATATCGAATCAAGTTTGTTTACGTCTGTCTAATAATTTGACATTTCACATCAGTAGATAATTACAAAATTCGATTGAAAAAATTAAGTTATTAAAAATTATTAGCGATAGTGAGGATGATTTAACAATGAAATTAATAAATTTATATCAGAAGCTCCTGATAATGCCTATCTTCTGACAAAGGTATGATTTTCTTTTCATAATACCAGAATAATTTCAATAAAAAGATTGATTACAATCGGATTCTATATTTTGAATAGTTGACAGATACTTTCTATATAGCAGTTAATTTGAACAAATTATTATGTGCTCTAATAACGACGAGTGTTGATTCAGATGACACATGGACTTTGGATGGTGGGAACGAGGGTTCAAATCCATGCAGCCACATTTTTTTTCATTTTATGAAATCGATCAGTGTTTGATTTTTTCTGCATAAAGTTTTTATATTTCCAAGTTGTCAAAATTTGAAAATTTTGAATGTTATTTGTTTCACGACGTAAGTAGGTACGTGTACAAAAAGAAAAAATAGATATTTCATTCAACGGGTGAAGAAAGAAAAAATTATCTAAACCATGTTAAAATGACGGCAGGAGAGTTTATGATAAAAATGATTATTAAAAATATTACAGATTTGTTAATGTTTCAGATGGTCGTAGAAAAAGTATTGTGTACAATAAGCATGAAATTACATACATTTCTCTCGCTACGCTCGTACTACAAAATTTCATATACCTACTCGTGGGAAATGTATGTCATTTCATGCTCATTGTATAATATACTATTCTATTCAATTCGCGAAATGTGTTACCGCTGGATGGCGCTCAGAATTCAGGTGCAAAACAGTATAGTGGTGATCAGCTGCCAAATTCCAAAAGAAACTAAAGACTGTTTAATTTTATTCTTACTCAAATTTGAATAAATTTCTGAAGATGTTGAAAGTTGAAATGAGTTTATCAGGCATGACTCTTTGTTCTGTTTTGGATTGTAAAATAATGTGGAGAAACTTGTGAAACTATTGATATTGAATGCAGCATTGGGGCACCAAACAACTACGCCTAGTAGAGAAACTATTGATTAGTCATTTCGAGTTAACCTATTCTGGCATTGTGATCATTACAGAATATCACTGAACTCATTTTGTTGTCAGAAATCGATTAATAATGTGAAAACAGTTGAAAAAGATACTCTACCGCTTATGGCAAGTAAAGTTTATATCAGTGTAACCAAATAATTATAGATGTCACACTTTTTTTCGTGATTGTAGAGTCACTGAATGACTGAATCATTGTCTAAAGAAGTATAGTCAGTCAACCTTATGGGATTATTATTGGATGACGATGGGGTTTATTAGTAGATGGCGCCAGCACGGTTGCCCCCAAAAAGGAGACAATCGAATGAGATGGAAAGTGTCGTAGTAATCGCGTAAAGTGAATAATGAATGGATATTATTTCGTGTTTTTGATTGGCTCAGTGTCCGTTCCACCTGCCACTTGCAATTTGCATGTAAACAAGAGAGCAAAGTAGCGAACTTTCGTGGTGTTTGGCATTTCATTGTTTTTGTCTTGTTAGGTCTCAGTCAGTTTTCGAATTCACATAGATATTTTCAGGGTGATTTCTCTTGACTAATGTTTGGGGGAAGATGTCCAACGTTCATGATGACAACCGATGATTGGTTTCAAGTTATGAAGGTGATAATGCCATTTTCGACAGTTAGGTACCAAATTATTTTCTGTTATTATTGAAAGCTTTTATTTAACTTGCTCTGTGTGTGTTAGATGGGTACAAATCTTTGCAAGCTGAATTAGAACGACTTCCTCTTATTCTAGGGAATTGAAATTTTTCGTGTTGATTCAGTTCCGATGACAAAACATTAATGTCGAAGAAATTGTCACCCCTGCCCCCCGAAAGTTAGATAGAGAACGCATAGGGTTTCCGAAGTTTTATTGACGGATTTGGACGTCAGAAATAACAGCGAAAAAAAAACCCCCCTTTCTCGAAAAGTTGGAAAACTAACTCGTGAAATTAAAATCGGAAAAATCTCTAAAAATCGTGAAACATATCTGACAGTCGAATGTTATAGTTTATAAAAAGGAATTGTCCCCCCCGTCTTCCGAAAGCTAGATAGAGAACGCGAAGGTTTTCGGACGTTTTCTTGACGGATTTGGACGTCAAAAATTACAGCAAGAAAAAATAAAGTAGGGGGTACTCGCCTTCCTCTTTTCTCGAAAAAAAAATTTAAAATACGCGAAATTTTAATCGGAAAAATCTGTAAAAATAGTGAAAAATATCTGACCGTCGGAAATTATGTTTTAAGAAATTTCGCCCCTCCTTTTTCCCCTCAAAAGCTAGATAGAGAATGCAAAGGAATTCGGTAAATGTTTCAACAGTTTTGAACATGGAAAATAATGATGAAAACAAAAATAGATCGGAGGGCTGGCCCTCCTTTCCTGTCACAAAAAAAAATAGGAAAATTCGCGGAATAGGAATCAAAAATATCCGTAAAAATAGTGAAAATTATCTGGCCATTGAATAAAACGGTTTTAAAAAATTTTACCCCTCTGCTATTTAGAGAACACGTAGACATTTGGAAAAATTTCCAACGGTAAATTAACAGGCAAGCGACCGTGCAACAATGGCGCATTGATTGAAATGAACAGACTAATAAGAAACATATCCACAGAAAACTAAAAAAGAAATAAATAAACAAACTTAAAAAACCTTTTCAGTTAAAAGCTTTTATTTAAGTGCACTAAAGCGAAAAACCCATAATTTTGTTACATTATAAAATTTCAAATGATATGAAATAAATGTGAATAAATCTTGAGGTAATTTTAAATTTAATTTACTATAAGAATTACATACAGTGACCGCCAAAAAGTATGTACCATATGGGAAAAATTTTTATTATTGGAGTATTGGAAAAATTATTATGGGGAAAAGTTTGTGCATGTCCGATAACCTAAAACTCGATTTTGACACATGTCACGTGATCGCTAGAATGGCGGCAAAATGAAAAAAATTGCAATGCAAAGGCAAAAAAAGGGGTAAGATGGCAAGATATCAAAAAAAGTTATTTGAAAAAGTCACTTAGAATTCAATTTTATACACATAAACGAAGTTTCAAGAGATAATTCAAAAAAATTGAAAATAGCAATTTTTTTAAAATATTTTCCCATCTATTTAAATTTTTTTTTTCTTATGAATAGCTTGACTATACTGAAACATTTGCATTTTAATGATGATGATAAAACTTTCTCATTTTCTCCACACCAGAGGGCACTAAATTAAAAAAATTGGTTTTTGCCAGAACCCTCGCTGTTACATTGGTTCTTATCTAACAGTTATATCAGAATTCCAAGACTATTGTGTTGATATGGCAATCTAGAAACACCGTGTTTCCTGATTTTAATCAAGTTTCAATAATAATGCTGTATCTTCGTTGTTATTTTGTATGGATGTTTGAAATTCGGTACTTCGATTTGATGTTATGAATGTACAATTTAGCAAGTATCAATCCAAATATGACACTTCCGGTTTGACCGGAAGCGCATCCAATTTTTATATTTCAAATGGGAAGTATATAGTTTTTTTTGAAAATTACAATTTGGTATAGAATTACCTTTACAATGATATATCATAATCATACTTTCAATTCACAATCTGCTGATATAAGTGACATTTTATAAAAAAATTACTTTTTGTGTTTCCTTCGTAACGGAACATTTTCATGAAAGTATGCTGTGGAAGATTGAACAATATAAGTAACAATAATACATTGCCAAACTTTTTACACAATAAGTTTTATGCAGACTAATTATTTTTATAATTTTAGTTTTACTTAATTTTTCAACATCAATACTTAGTAATTTTTAAAGTTGGTTAGAAACTCAAATACATATTGAAATGCAAAAAATGGAAAAAAATCTCTACATTTTTGTTTCCTAATTATTTTTATGAAGATAATTTCCATGCTAAACTTGTATTGAACATTTCAACATCATGTGAGTTGGCTATGGAATTAAATTTATTCTATAGGACTGAAGTTATTTTTGAAACAATCGTGGGCACAAAATATTTATTTCGATATTTTTTCTACAGAATAGTAGACATTTGGAACATGTAACGTTTTATAACTCAATTCAAATGAAATTCAACACCTATGACAGACTCAATTAATCTAATTGTTCAAATTGTCGCCCGTTAACGTCAATGCATTTTTGTATTTTTTCGGAGCATGCCCGCATAACATTCACTAGTTGAGCCGGAGTAATTTCGTTAATGGCTCTCCTTACCCTATCTCCAAGTTCCTCGCGATTTTGAGGTCTATTATGAGCATAAACTTTATTCTTCAAGTGAGCACAAACAAAAATATCCATTGGCGTGAGGTCTGGTGACCTTGGTGGCCAACGAACTGGGCCATGAGTACCAATTAGTCTGCATACAACTTATTGTGTAAAAAGTTTGGCCATGAATTATTGTTTCTTATATGATATTGTTCAATCTTCCACAGCATACTTTCATGAAAATGTTCCGTTACGAGGGGAACACAAAAAGTATTTTTTTTTATAAAATGTCACTTATATCAGCAGATTGTGAATTGAAAGTATGATTGTGATATATCATTGTAAAGGTAATTCTATACCAAATTGTAATTTTCAAAAAAAATATATACTTCCCATTTGAAATATAAAAATTGGATGCGCTTCCGGTCAAACCGAAAGTGTCATATTTGGATTGATACTTGCTGAATTGTATATTCATAATATCAAATCGAAGTACCGAATTTGAAACATTCATATAAAATAATAACGAAGATACAGGGGGGTAAATTGGTTCCGGGTCACCCGGTATGATACAAATACTCGTAAATTTGGACTTTTTTATGAGCGTGGAAACACGTGAGTACAAAAAAGCTCTTTACGAAAATGTATCTACAATTTTATTTCTACGACTGTTATTATATTGGCAAATTGTAGCAATTGTCGAGTATATTTTATTCTATGAAGTTTTCATTTGATGACTTAATTCCGAGTAAAATCTGATGCAAAATACTGTCCTTTGGAATTATATGAACGATGCGTAAAACATAACTTTACGCACATTTGATTTTTTCACTTACGTGTGCTGAAAAGTATCCCTTTAGGCACTGTGGACAGTGCGTAAAACCATAAATATTTCCATCTCCCCGATGATCGTGCAAAGTCAGTAAACTATATTTTTTTCTACAACCGCTTACCAAAGTAGGTAGCCTTTGACGCTTTTAGATCTCAACGCAAAGCTGATGTTTTCTCAGAAATATCATTTTGTGACAGCTTTTTCGCTCTAGAGCGAAAATATTGAAGAAACGGTCGATCTCCACAGCTTTTGTTAAAAACGAACCTATTCTTGCATGATGATAGACAATAAATTCATAACATTCTTAGGAACTGTGGTGGTGTTGAGAGCGTAGCTGATATCAAGCTGTGATTCGATCTCGACATTCGTTTTTTTTTCAAGCAAGTTATCTTGTTTTGTTAGAGATGTAAATTATTGGATATTTGGATAGCTTATTCATTTGGGATTACTATTGAGTGTTTATTTTCTCATGGGTAATATTAGGTGCCTATGTTGAATGAAGTGTCGATCGTTTCTTTGTTGAAAAGCTGCGATTGAAGAAAAAAAACATGTGTTTATTTCGAGAACAAAGTGCCATTGCCGCTCTCCAAAGATTACCACGCTCCCTCTCCCGCTATTGTACAAAAAAAATGTATTTTAGGCCCGTGTAGGAGATGAATGATTTCTGGTGACAACCTCCTTTGAAACTCTCCTTATATGTCCATAAATTGTTGATAACATCGAACCATCAATTAAAGAACACATGTCCGCCAACACTTAACTATTCAAATTTTCCAGTGTCCTACCCAAATAATTCTGGATATCTATCATGGACGGATTCGGACATGAATCACAAAATTTGTCCTCCATCTTGAATGTTCGTATTGGTCTCCAACACAACAAGCCCCTGTATAGGTACCAATTTTGAAAGAATCTAATGAAAAATCGTATTCGCCATTTCGAATTTTGAAAAAATACAAAATCCACTCGAGATTCGAATTATAAATAGTTGGACAATAAATCACAAAAACTGTTCTCTATCTTGTTTTTTTTTTTTTCTCTTGTGAATGTCGTAACGAACCTGAATGAATTTAATGGACACCTGCCAGATTTAAAGATGATTGGATCAGTGGAATTAGCTCAAAATTTCCACTGAAGTTTTGACCCCGTTATAGACAGTAGATACCACACCTGTTACGTTTGAGTGAAACTAAACAAAAGCTTGTACAAATAATACTGATATATTATTATACCTACTTATTAGGTACCTTCAAGCACTGATGAATATTCTTTATGTGTTTTCAAAACATATCAACTGCGATAGAATATCGTAATAGAACATCTTTTTTGTACATATACTTAGGCATCATTCTTCAGTAAGAATATTGCTACATAACGTGTTTCATTATATTAGGCTTAATTGCAGCAATATAAAATTACCACTGATCATCATCTGATATTCGAAACATCCGAATGCAAACTTTGACTCGTCTTTTATTCTGCTAAACATCTCACCAATGACAATATTCTGCACGTTTCTGAATGAAGTAAATAAAAACTGGCGTTCTATTTTAAAAAGAGACAGAAGTATAGTTTTGCGTGCCATCCGATGAAGGCGCCACTTTACTGGATACATTTTCGATGTTTCCAGTAAAATAGTATAGATGTCTCAGGTGACGGCCATCCAATGCATTTTACACAGGGATTGTTTGACCATTGTTTAAATAGAACATAGTTAGTCAATGCCTGTGGAAAAGGTATTGGACACAAACGCGAGTGTCATCTAGCGTGATTAGTTACAAACATGAATATTTGACGTCATTTTAATGCAGGTTTCTTCAAAAAACCCTGATTTTAATGCTTTTCCATTGTTTTAATCAAGTTACGACATGACTTGGAGGCCAGATCACTGAAGTTACGACATGACTTGGATGCGAGCTCACTATCGCCATCTACATGTCGCATCCATTTTGATCCAATTTTAATCCCATAAGGTTGACTAACTATCTTCTATATAAACAATGGTTTGACTATTCTAATTTAGGCAATGACTGAATCCTAGAAGGCTTTGGCCTTCTTACGGGTATGGCCAATGGGTGGAGTCTAAATAGTTCCAATGTTTCAAAGAACACCACAAAAGTTAGATCCGATGTTTGAACTAGTGACACATGTCAAAAGTCTATTTTTATGTTATTGGAAATATTCAAAAATAGTTTTAGCAGATTCACAGGAAAGAAAGAAGATTGTACCAAATCCCAAAATCTTCTTATGAGCCCAGCTATCACTGATCCAACTTAGGAATATGTTGTTTGCTTTTTTTACTGATATAAATTTTTTTTTATTCTAAAAATGAAGTACCTATTTGTACAGTGGAAACCTGCAAGAATACTGACGAAATTCATTGGGTATATTGTATTCTCAGCGGTGAGTTCAAGATCATTTTGTTTATAAATATTAACAATTTGTAGATTGAAGAATATATTTTTCCCCCTTTTCTCAATAAAGACTATTACAGATTATATTTTCATTCAAATTTTTTTCTCAGGATTGAAACAGGAAAACTTGAGGAAGAAATGGCTATCAATATTGAATAATTTAGTGGAAAATTGTGACAGAAATTAGGTCTAAAACTAAATTTGAAAATGAACTTAAGAAATGTATACTTAACAGAAGACTTCAATTTCTATATATTACGTTTTATTTTTGACTGTTTTTGCTTTGGTGTCTTTTTGCTTTGATATAACTTATTCCCTCATTTCACAAATTATTCTTATTATTCCTTTTCTGATAATTGTTTGATTCCTTCAGCAATTCGTATTTCATATGTATTGCCGTTATACCATTCATGTAGAAATGTAATCCCTGTATAAACAGAAATATTTTTTGGGATCAATAAATGAAGTAAAGTGTGTGCAGTGTAAGTATTGATATTTTTGTGTTCACTTTAGGACTGACAAATTTTTTTCTGAATTGTTCAGATTATCAACCCATTTTATCAATTTTCAGATTCATTTCGGAACAATTCTAAAAGAACCTAGAACGGAAAAGTTGTAAATTGCAAAAATGGAACCTTTTCTTTCGAACAATGTTAAAAATTCTATATTGACGTTTATCTTGAGGAAATTGGTTGGACCATAATATAAAACATGGTGTTAGTATATTGGTATTTGGTATTTTCTTGTTTCAACCATGCCATGTGCAGGTCATTATTCACTATCTCAAGATTTTTCATAATTTATGATAGGAATACAAAACAAAATCATTAGGTATATAAAGGAATTTTTATAATCATACAAAAAAGAATGTACAAAAATGTAAAATTGTAAATGGGTTAGTCAGAAATGCAGTATTTCAATCATGTCAATAATTTTTGTATTTTTTGTAATATATGTCTGATATTAATTTTTGCCTTAAAATTTTTGACGAGAGGCTTTCAGCAAACATATTTGACATGTGTTGTACACTAATGTCTGTTAGATTCAAATTTGATAATCGATATTATTTGTTTTGTTGAGTTATTAGCAGTACCTCAAAGGGATACCCAATTTTGAAAACTTGTGTTGATCAAACAATGGTGTATATTGACTAAGAAGTATTTGGGAGAACAATAATCTCCAAGTTTGAATAATGAACCCAATTAATGGAGAAGTGTCAGTGTTTATATAAAGGGTTTGTAACTCTGTGGATATCTTTAATCAATCATTGGCAACTTTTACACATCATTCTGAAAACAACACTAGGTTCTGCCCTTCTAAAAGAAACTCTTGTTTCCATGTTCCATAATGGCTGGTGGCCGGGCCACAGAATATCGGGGCCGTGCCCGGAAGTCGACGCTTTTTTGTTATTCGAGTCAATTGTCAATTTCAATCCATAAAAAAATTTGAATTGATATGTATCCATTGAAATTGAACATGATATATACATAATTTACTTATTTCATATTCTGACTTTGAAAAGAAACATTACCACCCTTTTTCTTCCAAAATTATCAGTTCTCTCTCTTTTATGACCCTTACTTCCTAATTGGTGCTTTTGTGGGTTATTTGGAACATTGGAACTATTAGACTTCGCACCCGTAAGAATGCCAAAGCCTAATAGGATTCAGTGACCCTTAGGGCCGGTAGTTCAGTCCATGGTAAAATCCAAAGATTTATCAAACTTGGTTTGGAGTCGAATCCTAGATTACCGTCAAATTAGTTGTTCAGTAGAAATTCGACCATGGCTAATGAAAACCAAGATTTTGCAGTTCATCTGAACTATTTCATGAAAAGTCAAAGTCGAAGTCAAAATTTACTTTAATGTCAGAACTTTTTCAACTTATGGACAAAACTTTTCAAGTATGAATAAAAATGAAAATTATGTATTAAAGACTATAATGGTGATAGTCTCCCCGATCTGAACATAAATGCAGACGAAGGACAGCCACCACCAAATGCGCTCCGGGGCTACTTAACAAATAGAAGGTGGCATATTTTCTATTCCACCTGCAGAAAAAAATAACGGAAAACCCTAAAGTAACACCTGAGGAGACGAGGAGTCACTGATACGAGAACGAGCGCATGTCCCTCAATGAGAATGGAAATTCAACACTTAAGTTCATCATCACATCAATGAAAAAAAGATTTTACTAATTAATGTCAAATATAACCAAACACTTTCCACTCGTAGTTTCTTACTATCCTGTGGTTTTTGGAAAGCTTGGCGCCTTAAACAATGAAATAGATTGAAATTCTTGAGCAAACGTGATGGATATTTTAAGGTAGATATAATGATTCGTTCAAGATAGATATGTAAATTTGTCCTAGCTGGTTCCCTCGAAAAGGGAAATCCTGTAATGGGATGTGCCATTGCATTCTTTGGTGTATGTAATGTCTACCAGAAAAATTATTTTCAATAATGAAATCATCAGTAAAATACCTAATAGTATCAAATTACATAATGCACTCACTAATTAGTTTTATTAGCGATTTCATGAGAAACCAGTTCACAATAATCCTCACATTATATTTTGATAATCTAGACCTTAATACAAATTCTTCATTTGACCTTTACTCGAAATGATTTTCACGTAATCTATAAGTACAAGGTGCCCTAATAGGAACTAGGATATTCACCAATTCAATAATATCTTAATAATCAGTTATGTTATATCATGAGCGTTTTGTGAAAGTGATTTCCGATTATTTTTCCATACTATCATTGCAGTTCTAATTTTATCAGTCAGTTATGTCAAATTAAGTGCTTAATCCATCGATTTTGATGGTTTAGCGAAACCTGGAATCAAACCAGGATTAAAGTTCTAACTATGCACTGAACAACTCGATAAACCAAGATTCACATAAAACTGCAGATTATCCCTGACTGAACAACCGGCCCTAAGTGATTGTGAATAACAAGACATTCATAATTTGATGATTGGTGCTACTGAGCAAATATTTTCGGATAGAATAATCGTGGACGAACTCCTTGTGACCATGAGATACAGGGTGGGTCACGGTCGATGGTACCTTAGACGTTTACGGAGAACGGGACAGAGGATCATTCTGAAAATTTGGTTTCTCAAGTAGTTGCTCTTGGTCTATCGATCTAAAATATTTTCAGCAATGCAGCGTTGCCGCTCATACCAGAAAGTAGCAGCATCTTTGTTATTTCAAATGGGTCACCCTGTATATTACTGCATTTTTGAACTTGTCATACCTTTCTGATTATTTCTGCCTCATACTCCCGTACACCTATCTTTAACGGTTTTTGAGATATTGGTTATTTTCCAAATTTTTTATCCAAAACATAGCTCGAATTGAATGTTTATTTCTGTGGTATTTGGATTCTTAGGAAGTTGCAATTTTGTGTTTAGTTCATCAAGATCATGTTCATTGATTCTGTATAGAGAAGTTTGTTCTGCGTTATACAGGGTCGTTCAAAATTCATGATCTTACTGCTAGATACGAAAAGGGTTGAAAGTGCGTTTTTTTAAATGGAACATCCTGTATATTATAAAATATCCTGAAAGATAACTAAATTCCCTTCGAATTGATATATCATATTCCTATACCTAAATAGCCAGAATTCCGAGATAATAGCATTTTTCACTTGTAATCTCCCAATTTTCTTTGAAACGCGCGTGACCTAGCTAAAGTCGCCACTATCCAAGACCACATAATGAATCTTTCATATACATTTTACAAATATCACATTCCCAAGAGTTCACTCACCAGGGAAATAACAAGAGTAAGGGCACACCACAATGAACCCCGCAAACACGGCGGGCTCATTTACCAAAAACTGGACTTGTTCCATGAACGCCAAGACTAAGCACCAAGTCACTTCTTTAGAGGACTAAGACCAGAACCCGATTTTTTGCCGAAAACTTTTTCCGGGAATCCACTTAACACCCCTCACAAATCACACTTCTAAAATCTGATCAATCTGACAATCAACCTCTGTATTAGCATAGCGGGAGACAGGGTATACTAATACCATAATGTAGGAAGGTAAAATCTGAGTTACACCTGTAAATAGTTAAATATCTGAATATACATGTTTTTGAGTTTGAGTTTGAGCTCAGCGGTAGTGTTGCGGCCTATGAGAACATAACTTTTTTATTTTTTTTTGTTCCAAATTCAAAAACATTTATTGATGAAAATTTTGTTAAGTATTTTACATATCAATATTTCAGTGGTTATAAATAGTTCAGGTGAAACCATCGTTAGTTATTTCTTATAAATTGTTGGATGATTTTCATTTCTCGGTTTGAAATTTTCTTACCGAATCCCCCTCGTGCTTGAATTAATTGTCAATTTATCTCGTACATGAATTTTTAAAATTCCGGCAATAATTCAAGCACTTGGGAGATTACAAGTGAAAATTGCTATTATCTCGGAATTCTGGCTATTTGGGTATAGGAACTTGATATATCAATTCGAAGGGAATTTAGTCATCTTTCAGGATATTTCATAATATACAGGATGTTCCATTTAAAAAAACGCACTTTCAACCCTTTTCGTATCTAGCAGTAAGATCATGAATTTTGAACGACCCTGTATAACGCAGAACAAACTTCTCTATACATGATCTTGATGAACTAAACACAAAATTGCAACTTCCTAAGAATCCAAATACCGCAGAAATAAACATTCAATTCGAGCTATGTTTTGGATAAAAAATATGGAAAATAACCAATATCTCAAAAACCGTTAGAGATAGGTATAGGGAAGTATGAGGCAGAAATAATCAGAAAGGAATGACAGGTTCAAAAATGCGGTAATATACAGGGTGACCCATTCAAAATAACAAAGTTGCTGCTACTTTCTGGTATAAGCGGCAACGCTGCATTGCTGAAAATATTTTAGATCGATAGACCAAGAGCAAATCCTGGAGAATCCAAATTTTCAGAATGATCCTATGTCCCGTTCTCCGTAAACGTCTAAGGTACCATCGACCGTGACCCACCCTGTATAGTTGCATTATTGCCTACTAGAATGTCAATTCATCTTCAACTTCGAAGTGAGATTGGACATTTATTTATAACTCAGGTTTTACTATGATCTAAGAGCTGTAAAGGCTGCTTCTTCACACTGATGTCATATGGTAATGAATGTTTCAGAAGTATGCGTGTCATGAATTGTACCAAGTGTACTTGAACTTTTTCTGTTTGATGAGAAATTATATAATTTGGTTTACCTGCTGAATCTTTATTTCATTTCTTCTTGCAGCTTATGCTTTCTATTCTGACATAAATATCATATACAATTGTCACCGTTTTTGAGGGTGACGCAAAACCATGGCAATATAGGACTGCCGTACTATCGTGAATATAACAAATCTGCGTAAACAATGCATTACATGATTTAAACCCATAATATGGTTATTCAGGTCATTGCGTGTTGCACAAGAATATAAATCAATTCCAATCTTTTCGAATTTACTCATTATCCACTAAAACTTTGACAGAAATGATTGTATAAGGATGTTAACTATAGGGAGACTGTTGTACCTTAGACCACTTTTTACATTTTATTTTTTGAATCAACAGGTGTTTTCAATTTCTAAACTTCAAAAGTCTCCAACCGTAGTTCAAACCTTCCTACACAACATGGAATATGTATAATTGTTATAAATTCTTAAGAAAAAGAAAATTCTTCATCTTCATCACCACTATCTTCATCATGGGTTGAAACAACTTCAGACCCTTCAGAATCAGACGAGGAGCTTGATATCTGTTTAGTTATCTTCTGTTTCTTTAATGGCTGTTTGCCTTTTTCTGTTTTCCCATTGGTTAAGGATTGCCCTAGGTTTCTGGTAACTTTTATAATTTGTTCTTTCTTAGGCTTGTTTTTTTTTAATTTTTGTTCTTTTATAGCGTTTTTCTCCGGCGTCTCAGTGGCAATCATGGTTTTTCCTCGTTTTCTACCTTGCTTGTTTTTCTCCTTACGATGCTCGGCCTTACGGTAAGGTTGTATTTGTTCAGGGGTTAGAAATATTTTTATTTTTTTATTGTCCTTTTTTGCAATTTCAGTTAAGTTAGTTTCTGAGGAAGTAGATAGAGCTGTTGAAGAACCAGGATTTGAGGAACATGATATAGATGGTAAGGAAGTCGAATGCCCATTGTCTAGAGAAACTACTAAAGATGTAGATGACTCCGAGGGTAAAGCAGAGCAGGACACTAATGCTGAAGAAGTAGACGGTTCAGGATTGACAAAAGAGCCTTAACCTAAATCTGAAGTAGTAGAAGGCCCAGGGTTTGAATCGTCAAGAGGCCTATCAGTCACATAAGAAGAAAGATAATCATTGTCAGTGAAAACTGCTTCATTGAAAGGAAATAATGCTGATTTACGGAATCCAGATAAAATATTATTTGGAGTAAATGCTCGGGATATGCTGTATCTAAGGCCTCCGCAACACTATAGATATCAAAGGTTTTTCCCTTGTTGTTGAGAAGCCATGCTTCAACAACTTGATTGTAATAGGTCTTTAGGGGACCGTAAACGGAAATATCTAATGGTTGCAGCCTGTGTGAGGTATGGGGTGGGAGAGTAACCATCACAATACCTGCATCAGATGCCTTGTCAAGAGCCTCTGGAGAAAGGTGGGTTTCATGGTTGTCTAAAATTAACATAACACGATCATCCTTTGAGCTCTTTACCGCATTTATAAAATGGTCCAAAAACTTTAGGAACGACTCTTCGTTGGACCAACCTGATTGGTTTGCTGTGCCAATACATCCTGCTGGTCCACCCACCAGCATCCTTTCTTCAAAATGGACCCGTGGAAAGATTAACATGGGGGGTAACGAATTACAAATTGACACCGCAGTAATCACTGTAACTAGTGACCCTCTTTCGAACGACGTAGCACTGCCTATTTGCTTTACCCCCTTTGGAGAAACTATTCTGGATTGTCCTTGAACTGTGCTTAAACCTGTTTCGTCCGTATTCCAAATTTTATCGGGAGAAATTGGACCATATTTTCTGTGTACCTCTTTTATATTATCAAAAAATAGTCCAACATTAGTCCTATTGAAACTTGTCATACGGCTTAAGCTTGAGGCCTCTGGTTTGCGCATTGACAGTTCTGTGCGCCTTTTTAAAAATCCTCTAATCCACTCCTCACCGGCAATCTCTTCATCTCTCCAAGAGTCGGGTATCTTTTTTCCATTGGCAAATTTAAAAGCTAGCATTCGTACGCCCTTTTTGGTCAATCCGCATTGCATTTTTGCAACATTTTTAATATAGGTAACAAGGCTTAACTCCTCTTCATAAGAAAATACTTTCTTAACTGCGTAATTTGCTGAATACTCAAAATTATATACATTTTTAAACTTTGGTAAATGCCTAGTTAGTGTAGACCTACTAATTTTGAATATTTTAGCTGCTTCTCGGTAAGATATTTTTTTTCTGGATCATCTGTACACACGGCCTCAGGTGCCTGTTTTAATAATCCCTCATCTACTGCCTTCCTTTTTATCCCTTTTTTGCTCCTAGGCATGCTTGAATACAACCTGAATGTCTGAAACAAAAATAAAAAACAATAATGCATCGTCTTGTACCATGCGCCACCGGCCCAAGGTACATGATGACGGCTGACCTCAAGGTACACGATGGTCTTGTTTTTAACAAATATGGCTGCCTAGACAAAACTACTTAACCTATAAAAAAAACATTAAGCATATTACTCACCGAAAAGTATGCTATCCACGTATTGTGTTGGAAAAAATTTTGGCATTCATTTTATAGAGATACTCGCACTCAAGTGATATTGAAAAAATTTACTTCCACCACCAAAAAACAACTTTTTATCACTAAAATTGTAAAACACTACGGACGCCGCTGCAACTCAACAAGGTAACTGACTAGAACACAATAGTCGACGATGTTTAACCAGAGCCCGTTAGTTAAGATATGAGACCTGGCCCAAGGTACACCATGGTCTTGGTACAACAGTCTCCCCTACTTTCCAACAATACTTGATGCAGTTGCTTGAATAATGCCGATATTTTCCGCAATTCGATTTTGACTTGTATGGGGATTTTCGAATGAAGACAATCACCGCAAATTCATTTTCTTCGTTTTCTGTAACAGGTTTCTTTTTGTATGTGTTTTTCATACTGAACACTTCCAATTCGTGTAAATAGTGTCAACAATCTTTCAAATGCTGCTTTATTTGGGTGATCTCTGTTGGCAAATCTTTCAGCATAAATTCTTGATGCCAGAAAACAGTTTTGGAGACATTCTGCGAGTATAAAAATCATGTCGATTATGTCTTCTTTCGGATGAACTAGCATTTTGTATAACAAAATGATGATAACTAGATCACAAACTACCGCTATCACTAATAAAACGATTTGGAATTGAACACTTATAAATAACTGACAACCGTAAGTAAATAATAATACAACTAGTCAAAACGCCATAGCCAACTTGATAAATATTAAATTTCTCAAAATCAGTTTGCAAAATGGAAATAAGCATTTTACTTGACAACGTGAAGAGTTAGCTAGAGGAATGTATACTAGTAGTATACCTATATAGACAATTGAATATGACATCTGCTGATGATAAAAAATACAAGGCGTTCCTTTTGAATTAAACAAGTTATCACCGTTCAAATTTTGTGATTATTTTGCCTCAATTTTCACACTTTTTATGATTTAGTTTATATGTATTTCACGAGTGCTGTATGAAAGTTGTTCAGTTAGTGGCCTCTAGCATTAATTTGGCTGAAAAAAAACACTAGTTGAGAATTTAATCATTAAAGCTGATGCATATTTTCACAAATGAGATATTTCCAAAATTATAAGGTTTGGGTGAATTAAACCTCAATGAAACTTCAATTTCATCGTAAAATCTGAAAATTAAATAGTATACAGGGTATTCCATTTCAGAAATAACAACTTTGATATCGTGTTTTTGGCACGCCCTGTACAACATGAAAATATTTTCAAAATGTAGCACTTATAGGTCCCAATTTATCCTGAACAGAAAACTAAAAAAAATCAAATGCTCTCGTATATTTTGGAAGATTTGATGTTTTGTTTATTTTTTGTAAATTCATGATTCTTGGTTGTGACACGTCATGTCTTTTTCATTATTGAATATTCGGAAATATCTTCAGGAGATGATATATAATTCTAGAACTTACATTATAGACTAGTATTTATGAGGTAACAGGGTCAATAATCGATATTAATAAATTTTATGCAAATAATTGTTTACTATATCAACATAATTTACTGTAAAATACTGTAGGAAAAATATAGTTGTTTCTGTTATTATTCCCTTCAAGTATTACAGTATTGATTAAAATTGTTCCTGATAAAAAACTTCTGCATGTTATGCTCTGGATTCATTCTTCTTCGTACTATTCCAATATATCCTTCAAAGGGTTTCACAATATTGTAATTCCTATTGACATAATCAATATCAATAAATCGGGGTCTTCATCTCCATCATCAAATTTTACTGGTGGTTAATCATTATTAATGCGCAGTGCCACTCTTATAATTTCAATGGACATCTATATTTTGATTTCACTTCTCAAGTAGAGATCTTGTAATTAGTACCACCGGGCATTATTATTATTCTCAAATTCCAGTCACACATCAATAATTCAAAAATGTTCATAAAGACACTGTTTCATCAATCTTCTTGCCAGTTGCTAATTTATGTGATGATGATATTTCATATTTACATAAACACCTTCTTCCAAGGCCCTTAATCAGCAACATTTATAACGCTGTTTAGATTATCCGCATCACTCAATTCAAATCTGATCAACACAAAACTGTACAGCATAACCTAAATGTCTTATTTCACACGTCATTTTTTGCTTTTTTCTCCCATCTTTTCTCATGCGAACATTCGTTTCGCATGGATTTAACCATGAGATCCATTTCAACCGAAGAAAACCGCATACGAATTGGTAATGGGTGGGAGTTGCAAGCGGCAGCGACTAAGCCCCAGTGGGCCCTTTTCACAATCCGCGGCATCTTAACTCATCCAATGGCAAATACCTGCTCGAACCTCTCCGACCTTCTTATGAAAATCGAAATATCCTTCCATTGCAATGAGTGCAAATCTTCCTC
This sequence comes from Chrysolina oricalcia, assembly GCA_944452925.2. Classification (NCBI taxonomy): domain Eukaryota; kingdom Metazoa; phylum Arthropoda; class Insecta; order Coleoptera; family Chrysomelidae; genus Chrysolina; species Chrysolina oricalcia. Next base: position 15,715,301 of record OX101821.2, on the reverse strand, counting down.
CTCAATAGTGGCAGCTCCAAAGACTTTTTGTCTGAGCCTGCCATAAATACCACATTTGCACAGGAAGTGGAAGAAGCCCTTCTCCTCACCATTCCGCACATAGTGGGTCTGCCTCAACTCTGATGAGAGCCAGGTGCCTCCTGAGGCCGCAGTGGCCGGTTAGAACTCCCACCAACAGTCGGAGTTCTTTGCGGCTTAGCTTCAGTATCTTGGCCGTCCTTGCCCTGTCGGGCCCCGATATCATCTCCTTTGACTACCTGCACCCGTCTATCCCTCTCCACTCTTTTCCTAATGAATCAACGGTCCACACATTCAGTGCCGTTGTTACTTGTCTCTTTGTTATGCCGAGTGCGAGATCGGGCCCGTAGTAGGGTTGCCCGGCTCCTTGCTTGGCTAGCTGGTCTGCCTTCTCGTTGTCTTCAATCCCTGCGTGGCCCGGGACCCACATTAGCGTTATTTCTTTTTCATCTTTCCGAAAGCCATTCCAATCGTCATCCCGCCCCGATCAGACCGCATTGCGATGTTCTCGGTCTCGCTTGGCAGCCGTCTTCAGGTGGTGGACCTTTGTGCTCACCACTTTACTTTTACTGGCGGTTTCGCTCCCAAGGGACACGCTTTCTTGAAAGCTTCTATAACTTCCTTTGTTCCTCTTTCGACTTCCTCGTCGAAAAGCTCGAGGGATAATATGTTATATTAGGGTCTGAAAGACACTCTGTATAGGTGTCCCATCTTGTAGCCCTTGTGTTCTTCCTAAGAGAGACTTCTTCCCGTTCTGCTTCGATCTCAAAACGTATCATGCGGTGGTCGGACATTGCTATGTCCTGAATCACTCTTCAGTTCCTTATGTGGATCTCAATTTCCCTCGAGACCACCGTTTTATCAATAACCTCCTTTCGAATCCTATTGATAAAAGTGGGCTGTTTCTTTGTTCAATAATTCTAGGTTTGTTAATGCCAAGCACTCCAGAAGAGCTTCGAAAAGTATTCATATTTTTTAAGATACGAATGTTACAGTTTCTCACGAAAATTACATGATATGTAATTTTCGTCATGGTAGGATGCAAAATTAATTCGCATTTTTTTTAAAATAGCTTCAGTTTCTTCGTAATGACCATTTCTATCGCAAACAGAAGGACCAGAAGTTTACCTAATACCAATTGTTTTTTCCAAAATTAAACGTTAACGAAATGCACGAGGCTTTTAAAGTCGTTGAGCAACTGGACCAAAAAGACTTTGACTTGAATTCTAGAACTACCGTCAGTCACCGTGATTATACCTAGGCTGTTAAACTCAACTCGAAACAGACTAACGTGAAATAAGTAGAAAGAGCAGAGAAGAACAACAACTTAACAAATCTCTCACGTTCAGCCAGTATCAATTTCGTCTAGAAAAAAATTAACGAGCGAGTGGATATAGCCATTAATACTTTCCAATTTATTTTGTAAGGTGAGAATAGCTATCCGTGGTAATGCCAGATTCCAATAATGTTTTACGGGAAATATAAAATGTTCCGAAGGTTGAAATTCCATCTAACGTTTAAATGCAAGCGGCGTAAATGTTTTTACGATTGAAATATAAATTTAGTGGCTAATCCAAACGGCCACAGGGCTCCCGATGGAGATATACTTTTCGGCGTGCGCTCTGAATCAGTGATACCAACCTCGGAGGGAAGTAAAAGCGAACACACAGAAAAAATATCCAATTCATTCCTGGAAGCTTTCCAGTTGAATAAACGTAGTTAAGGCGGAGTCGGCCCTATCTTAGAGAACTGAAAATCGGATATTTGACAATTTGATTTAAATGTTTGATGCGGATCTCTTCTGTTTGCGTTTTTCCATGCGACTTACTTACAAGGGTCATGCGTATTTTGTAACCACTATCGCAGACAGATGAATAAGTTTTAGTATCCAAAGAGAGTCACACCTACTCGTTTATTTCACCACATTGCTTCTGGTAATCGTTATAACGATTATTCTCCACTTATAGACCAGCCGGTAACGACACATTTCTTGAAACGTTTTCTTAACGTATGCTATTTTAAAATCACAATTATTATAGGTTTATAAACGTTCTCACCAAATATCTAAGACTGCTCGCATGCAGCGGCGGCACCAACCAATTTTGAATTTGCAAAAACATTATATCTCTGAACGATATTTTAATGTGTGCAAAGTAGTTTTTCCGACAGTTTGAACTGAAAAACCCACGAAAATTAAAAAGCATACTCTTCTCAACTGAACATGTAAAAAAATAATTGTTCAAATTGCATAAATAATTTTGCAACTTTTTCAGCGTATGCAACCATGTTATACACTTCCGCAATGTATGCTTTTTGTTTTGGAGGCCCATTTACCCAATATCTTTCACATAGTTCAATTGCACACATTAAATAATTGTTTCGAGTTATTACAAAAAATTAGCATATTAACAAAACAATTGCAACGCATGTGCACGCCGCGATTGTATGCATTTTGGAATTCGTGATCCATATAACACCAAAAGTCTTCCTGTGAAAAAGCATACGTCAAAAAATCGTTTTGAGATAACACCTTTTTTTACATATTCAGTCGATAATTTTGGGGCCTTCTAGACGAGAGAAGTTTTTAATTTTCGTGGATTTTTCAGTTCAAACTGTCGGGTTTAGAGATATAATTTTTTTTGCAAATTCAACATTGGTTGGTGCACCGTCCTGGTAAGGCAGGACACCTTGTTTCTCTCTGACAAGCGCTCATTGTGAACTATGCAGATTTCTTTATTTATAAACTAAAAAACTACTTTTTTTTTTCAAGAATGTCCATCGATAGTAACATTATTTTTCCTGGTAACCATAATAATCACTCATTGATAATGAACGAGCTCAACTTCAGCATGTTTATCAAAGAAAAAACTAATTGAAGAAGACAGAAATCGTTTGCTAACGAACAGTCTTTACCGACCGATGATGAACCCTTTACTCCCATAAACACATACTACGTAGGCTTATTATGGCAAGTACAGCTACTTATTAGTAGCTGTTAGATTCAATTCAATACCCGTCGTGGTCTTAGCCAGGGGAGTAGTTGTTTTCTGACAGGTACTTGCCATAATAAGCCCACGTAGTAGGTGTTTATGGAAGGAAAGGGTTCATCATCGGTCGGTAACGACTGTTCGTTAGCAAAAAACTAATTGTTTTAAGCTTTGAGATCATTCAGATCTTGCAATTGTTGAAATATCCCACATTTCTTTATTCTTCTATAGATTGGACAATGGAATAGCACATGCTCTAATGTTTTCTGTTGTGAATTACAAATTGTACAGAGCTATTCGGCATTAATAATATAACAGGCATTGAAAGTGAATGTCATGCGTTTTCTGCCGCTAGTTCTAATTTGTGCAATTATTCTGGTAAAATGTTTTGGGCAAGACACCTTCACATATGTTTGACCTGTGAAGCTGAGAAGTAGGGACTGATAAATCAAAGGATAGGTTCATAGAAACAACTTTTCTAGATCGTTATTCAGTAAGTTACTTTTGTAATTGTTCAAAATGTTCTTGGGGTTTTTCTTGGTGGGATTAGCAAGAAATGTATCCCACAGATGACCTTGGTTTGAAAAAGATTATGTTCATTACTTCACCTATTGCCTGAGAAGCCTTTGCTACTGCTTCCTTGGCCATTTCTAGAAAACAAGATGAGGGCGAAAACACAACCCCTAAATAAATAAAATGTTTCACAACATCGAGGGGTTTATTGTTGAGAAAAAACTTGGATTGATAGAAACAGCGGAGAATTGTAGAAAGCAATTGGTGCACCAATCCAGATATTATACGCTGGCTGTACACGGCAGTCGTAAGACAAAAGATTCATTATGGGTCAGCCGTGTGGTGGCCAGGCGCACAGGGCAGCACAATAGGCCGAAAATTTAGCAAGGTTCAGAGGTTGGCCTGTTTGGAAATAACGGGCGCAATGAGAACGACTCCAATCGCAGTGTTGGAGGTACTGCTGAGGCTGCCACCGCTTCCAGTCTGGATCAAGAAGGAGGCAATGGCAGCCATTTGAGGATGCTGGACTCGAGAGTCTGGGTAAACGAAGGAGCGATGATAGGTCATGCGGAAATCGCGAAGTGGGCGGAGCAGGAGATCCCGATCTCTGCCCTCAGAGCGCACAAGACAGACTGCCATGGAATAGAGAGTTTGCTCTTACTATTACGAGCAGAAAACAATGGGAAGGAAACACGGTGGAACACAGGAAGCCTTATATGTTATACGGACGGTTCACGTCTGACTGACAAACAAGTTTCGGGTGCCGGAATCCACCTAGAGGGAAGAGAAGTACGAGAGAGCTACGCTTTGGGCGGATATACAACAGTTTTTCAAGCTGAAGTGTTCGCCATCCTATCCGTAGCTACGAGACAAGAGGTGAAAGAAGGGTCCGAACAGAGAATTTATAACAGTTTGGATAGTAAGGCAGCGCTCAGAGCCATTTGCCAGCCTAAACGAAGCTCAGTGCTTCTACAGGATTGCGGAGTTGCGCTCGAGAAGCTATCTGAAACGAAAGAAGTTCAGCTGGTATGGGTCCCGGGTCACAGAGAGGTGCGCGGAAACGAGGTGGCAGACAGACTTGCCAGATCCGGATCCGCAACGCCGTTCTGTGGACCGGAGCCTGTACTAGGCATCGAAAGAAACCAAACCTATTCAGCCCTCGACGAATGGGCAGAAGAAGAGCTGAATAAACTTTGGAGAGAAAACACCGGCTGCAGGCAGTCGAAAGACTTCGAGGCCGGCTCCAATAAGTCAAGGACGACATAGCTCTCAGGCAGAAACCGCCATGCACTACGCTTCCTTATAGGAATACTAACAGGACATAACAAGTTAGGCAGACAGCTATCCCTTATAGGTATATAAGATAGCCTCACTTGCCGCGAATGCGAAGAAGACGAAGAAACTTCATCTCTCTCCTTCGGCGAGTGTGAGGCATACGCGAGTGTAAGGCAAATAGAGTCCATGAGGCCTACTTGCCTGGCTGTGGTTGTGGCCTCCCTAAAGAACTACTACTACTACTACTACTACTAGATTGTTGGTTTGAATTTTATCCCCGCTTCGCTGAAGATCATTATTTTAGTTTTAGTCGTGTTTACCTGCAGATTATTTCCTTGGGAATATTCTTCTAGCGTGTTCAATATTTTGATTAGATCCATTTGTGAATCACCCAATATGACAATGTCATATGCATGCAGCAACATCATTACATCCTTCGTGCTATTTATATTTACTCCTGATAGACCCCTGAAGTGAAAGTACTCTTCAATATCAACAAGGAATAGGGAGAATAAAATTGGACTGAGTGATTCACCTTGTAATACGCCTTGTGATATGTTATAAGTTGTAGTGAATTTATTATTTACCTTAACTGGCATTGTGGCTATTTAATCACAACGATATTGAACTCATTAGCCTGCAAACCATAGTAAATCTCTCCGTTCCGCTTCGCTCGTGGTCAATTCAAATAATCACTTATAGACCTTCGAGTTACAAAAAAAACACCAAGACAATTTATTGTTCGTGGAAGATAAGGATATTTTATTAGAAAAATTCACCTAATCCAAAAACTAATCTTCTTCTGAATTGCGTAATGATCATTCAACACTGAAAAAGCCATACCTTTACAAATTTTCATCTGAATAAAATCATTTATAAGCGAGAAAAAAATTAAATACTGAGAAATCTGTTTTTTGCCATTTTGACGGTTAATTCAAGGTTATGTCGAAAAATGTTGATACAATAGCTTTGTATTTTTTCATTATCTACATCTTTTTACTCAGAAATAAATAAAAAACACTTGTTTTTTGATATCCACAATATATTACTAGATGTAATATGTGACGCGTTTCGCTGTTAATACAGCTTTCTCAAACATAAAATGGAATTCAGTAAATGTACAACCATATTTATAGTAATTTGAAGTAAGGTAAACAATAGAAGAACGGTACAATGATACACATAATGATAGACAGGTAGCTTGCTACCTGTTTATCGAGGATCCCTTCAGGGTCAACACAGAGATGCATTTAATTATTAAAGAGATTAAGAAGTGGTGAATAATTTAAATGTAACTGGTCATTGAGTAAATTATTGGAATTTTTTCTTTTGTTGATCTCTAATGCTTCTAAGAAGTTAAGTTTTAGACCTTTTCTTTCTGAATGCAAAATTTCAAAATTCTCTCTTTTTCCTTTAACATTTTTCACTAGGAGATCATGTTTCGCCAAAAATCGCAAAATACCGTTTAAAATCCCTCTTTTAATATATTTAATTGTAATAAAAAAATATACATGTAGTTATTTACTCGAAAATATCAGTAGTTCATTACCTGACAATCTTGTGTTGACAAAACACTATAGGCTTCTGTGGAAAGGGTTTATGATTTCTATTTATAGATACTTACGGAATCGTTACGAGGTGTAGGGTACGATTTATATGGATCTGGACACCGAATCAAAAAATACATTGGATAATATAATAATAATAATAAATCGGCTTTTATTAATAAAATCAAAGAAGTACAAAAAATAAATGACATAAAATGGTCCATAATTTTGGTGAAGTCTAGCTTATAGCTACTCATACTCAACCAAATAAGGGCCACAGATTCAAAAATGACCAGCATACATATTTATTACAAATAAATATATAATTCTATTTTATTGTCTACTTATCCATGATGATTTTAATAACACATTGTTGTAGTCAGGGTTATCTTTGGAATGTTCCTCCATTGGCGCGGGTGATAATGTTATTTATTCATTGGTCATTAAGAAGAAATTGTTTGTATTTATATTTGAATTTGTTGATATTAAGAATTTTCAGATGCTCAGGTAGATTGTTGAAAAACATAATTGAGTTGAAGATGAAATATCTCTTAAACATGGCTGTGCGACGATGAGGCATTGTAAACTTATTTCTAAATCTAATATTTCTGGAATGTACAACGTGGAATAAGCTTCTTTAAAGTAGTTGTGTGAGGTGAGTATATTAGTTTGAACATAAAATTGCCAACGTGGTGTAATCTCTGGTTCTTCATACTCAGCCAATTTGTTTCTTTGAATTTCTGTGAGATGGAATCAAACTTTCTAATACCGTATATCAAGCGACAGCATGAATTTTGGACCTTTTGTATTCTATTCACATCTGTTGATAGAAGGCAAGGGCCGTAAATAAAGTCACAGTAGTTGAAATGACTGAGTACAAGTGAGTCACATAGCATTTTCTTTAATTTTACACTCAAGATCTGGCGATTACAGTACAGAAACTTCAAAGATAAGTATGCTTTTTTCATCAGCTTCTTAATATGCTCTGAAAATCTAAGGTCATTGTCGAGATGCACACCCAAGTTTCTAGCAGAGTCAACCATTTCCAATATTAGACCATCAATGCTGATTTGCAGATTCTCTTGGATGAACTTCCGTTTGTCCGGATTACCAAAGCACATCAAGATTGTTTTTTTAGTATTGAGCTGTAAGTCGTGTTGATGAGATAATTTTTTTATTTGATTGAGATCATCGTTGATGAGAGTTTGTACATTTAAATAATCCTCAGCATCAAAGTGGGTGTAAAGTTGTGTATCATCCGCATAAGCTTGGATTTTACAGTGTTTGACAGATGAGAGTATATCCGCAGTGTAGATAAAGATTAATGGTCCAAGTATAGACCCCAGAGGGACACCAGATAATATATCCAAGGACGCGGAATATTTGTCGTTGACAAAGACTCGTTGTGACCTACCTAGCAAAAATGACATAATATCTAAGTTTACAGCAAATAAGTTCATGGTTAATGGTATCGAAAGCTTTTGAAAAATCTAAAAGCACTAACGAGGTCACAAGACCTTTATCAAAAGCTTCAATTATATCAGTTGTAACAGTGGCCAAAGCAGTGCCTGTGCTGAACCCCTCTCTGAAGCCACACTGTGTATCTGGAAGTATTTTATATAGTGATAAATATTCAAATATTTGTTTATATAATATCCTTTCAAGTATCTTAGACATAGTTGGTAGGATACTGATAATCCTGAGATCAGAAAAGTTAGAGGGATCATGTTTTTTGGGAAAGGGCTTACCAATCGCGATCTTCCATAACTTAGGAAAAAATGAACTTTCGATACAGCAGTTAATTATATGGGTAATGTAAACATCAATCACTGGGCTACAGTAAATGATCATTTCAGATGAAATTTGATCAGAACCAAGAACTTGCGTTTTTATGCTGCATAGGATCTCCCGAACCTCCTCAACCGTCGTGAGGTGAAACAAGAATTCATTTTCGGGATTATGGAGATTTTCACTATAAAATTTTACATTTTCATTACAATTATTCGTAACATTCTGAACGAAATTTGCGAAATAGTTATTAATTTGGTTAGGATCTGATAAACTTCCAGGAATTTCAAATTTCTTATTGGCACGAATATTAAGGTTGCTAAGGGCATTCCATGTTTTCCTTGAATCTTTTTCAGCACATACTGACCTAAGATATCCTTTTTTTTTCGCTCTTACCATCGATATAGTGTAATTTCGTAGTTCTTTATATCTCAACCAATCATTTTGCAGTTTTGACTTTTTAAATTTTTGTAAAGCTCTATCTCGCTTATGCATCACTAATTTCAGGTTAGGAGTTAGCCACGGAGCAGGGGGTTTAGTAACCCGTGATAATCTTATGGGGGCATGTTTATCGAAACAGCTGAGTATTAATTTATTAAGTTTGTCGAGTTTTTTGTCTATATTATTTTCTAAAATTATATCAAACCAGGGAAGTAATCGGAGGTCCGACAAAAAGTTGTTTACATTAAATTCCTCATAACACCGGTAGGTTATATTTTTCGGCTTCATTTTGGGTCGGTCTAATTTGTATTCAAGATATACCAATAAATGATCGGAAATGCCATTGGATGGTAGGGTACCAAATTTAATGACGAATTCCGTGCTACTCACATGGATGGGATCTATCAGTTTCTCTGATGTAGCAGTGATACTATAGAATATATATATATATATATATATATATATATATATATATATATATATATATATATATATATATATATATATATATATTTCAAAAATCAGGCAAAGGAAATGAATAGAACTCAGCGAAGTGTGGAAATTTTTACTTTGAAGTAAGATTGAAAAATTTGATTCAAATTGGCAGAACTAAATTTTTAAACGCCCTCCCTATGAAATGTGATCGTAACTTTTTGAAGCTAATCATTTTAAGCAAGTACTGTAGTCTTCCTCAAGTAGTTTTGGCACCAAAGCAAATTTATTGACTTAAAACGCTGTTTTGTGTGGCTATTGTTCAAAACATATAGTATAAAAAACAAGCATTTCAAATATGCTACATTGTCGTTATTTTTATTCCACCCTGTATAATAGGTGGCTTCTTTCATCCTAGTAGTAGTAGTAGTAGTTCTTTGGGGAGGCCGCTACCGCAGCCAGGCAAGTAGGCCCTCATGGACCCTTTTTGCCATCCCCTGTTCTCCACTTATCTACGGTCATCCTCCTAATTTTCCTTTTCGAACCTTTGTGACCTCCTAATGAAGGTCAGTATGTCCGACCATTCCAAATTGATTAGTTCTTCTTGTTGGAGTTTGTCAACTCCGAAGATTCCAAATCTTAGCCTCCCGTATGCCTCACACTCGCCGAGGAAGTGAGATGAAGTTTCTTCATCTTCTTCGCATTTTTGGCAAGTGGGACTGTCTTCTATGCCTATGAGTGATAGGTGTCTGCCTAACTTGTTGTGTCCTGTTAGTATTCCTATAAGGAGGCGCAGCGCTTGGCGATTTCTGCCTAAGAGCCATGTCGTCCTTGACTTATTGGAGCCGGCCACGAAGTCTTTTGACTGCCTGCAGCCGGTGTTATCCCTCCAAAGTTTATTCAGCTCTTCTTCTGCCCACTCGTCGAGGGCTGAAGAAGTTAAGCTTCTTGCGATGCCTAGTACAGGCTCCGGTCCACAGAACGGCGTTGCGGATCCGGATCTGGCAAGTCCGTCTGCCACCTCGTTTTCGCGCACCCCTTTGTGTCCCGGGACCCATACCAGCTGAACTTCCTTCGTTTCAGCTAGCTTCTCGAGCGCATCTCCACATTCCTGTATAAGCGCTGAGCTTGGTTTAGGATGGCAGACGGCTCTGAGCGCTGCCTGACTATCCGAACAGATATAAATTCTCTGTTCGGATCCATCTTTCACCTCTTCTCTCATAGCTACGGATAGGATGGCGAACACTTCAGCTTGAAAAACTGTTGTATATCTGCCCAAAGCGTAGCTCTCTCGTACTTCTCTTCCCTCCAGGTAGATTCCGGCACCCGAAGCCTGTTTGTCAGTTAGACGCGAACCGTCCGTATAACATATTAGGCTTCCTGTGCTAAACTCCACCGTGTTTCCTTCCCATTGTTCTCTGCTCGGAATAGTAAGCGTAAACTCTCTATTCCATCGCAGTCTGTCTTGTGCGTTTTTCACTCTGAGGGCAGAGATAGGGATCTCCTGTTCCGCCCACTTCGCGATTTCCGCATGACCTATCATCGCTCCTTCGTTCACCCAGACTCCCGAGTCTCGCATCCTCAAATGGGCTGTCATTGCCTCCTTCTTGATCCAGACTGGAAGCGGTGGCAGCCTCAGCAGTACCTCCAACACTGCGGTTGGAGTCGTTCTCATTGCGCCCGTTATTACCAAACAGGCCAACCTCTGAACCTTGGTGAGTTTTCGGCCTATTGTGCTACCCTGTGCGCCTGGCCACCACACGGCTGACCCATAATGGATCTTTGGTCTTACGACTGCCGTGTACAGCCAGCGCATAATCTCTGGATTGGTGCCCCAATTACTTCCTACAATTCTCCGCAGTTGCCATAGGATTGCTACCGACTTTTGAATAACCCTGTCTACGTGCGGTCTCCATGAAAGTTTGGAGTCCAGGACCACCCCCAGGTATTTGACCTGCTGAACTAGCTCCAGCTCTTGCCCAAACATGATAGGTGGCCTGAATCCATCTTTTTTCCTCCGTTTAGTGAACAGGATCATCTCTGTTTTTGTCGGGTTCACTGAGAGTCCTGCATCACCGCACCATCTCTCAATTATTCTGCAGGCAGCCTGCATACGGTCGCAGACGACTCCGATGAATCGTCCGCTGATTAGGACAACTCCATCGTCCGCGTATGCCTGCGCCTCGAAACCTTCATCTGTGAGTTTACCCAGGAGTTCATCCATTACTAGGCACCACAGATGGGGAGAGAGGCAGCTCCCCTGAGGGAGCCCCCCCCCCCCCCCACCTCGGATTCCAGTCTGATGTCTCCTCGGGATACCTCGACCTTTCTTCTCGTAAGCGACGATACAACCCAGCTGACCATTGAGTGAGGCGTTCCTCTGGCCCTTAGTGCTGCCTCTATTGTCGCTGTTTTTGCCTTGTCAAATGCGCCTTCCACATCGAAAAATACTCCTAATGTTACCTCTTTAAACCTTTATCCTAACGACCGACTGAACGACAAGTCATTTGACTTCCTTCAAACCAGCAGTGTCATTATTTTGTTACAAATAATCTAAAAAGTAATAATTTTGGATAAGTGAACCTTACTATGTTTGGTTAAACAGGAATTTTTATGATTTTCAAAAATTGATATCTCCGAAAATGGACATAGAAACTAATTTGAACTTGCATGTGTAACTTCTAGTGACTTGTACTACAATATCCCAAAAAATTAACAGCCATTTTCCCATACATTTGGTGCGGGGTCCTTTGCAAGTATGCTTGGATCACCTCCTTTAAATAATGGTATGACCCCAGCAACTCAGATCCCTCTCCTTCATCGTATATTTTCCAACAAAAGAAGAAGATTTGGAACACACTGAAAAGCTTTTTTAGGAGTTTGAAACTTGCAAAAATTCAAAAGCCAATTTTTCTTTTCATTTTTGGGATATAATTAAATACCTAAGTGACTTGCGATCCCATGTTTAATTTCACATTCCAGTCCAAATCGATAGCAGAACCACTTTTAATTAAGTTGTTCTCAAGTCTGAGGATTATAAAAGATATTCAATTACCGTGAAGTTTCAGTCTCTTCTCCCTTCATGAACTTGAGCTTAAGCTTTCACGAGTACAATATTAGGAGGCAATCGAGACAGACAGGAAATTCAGCAAATCGAATTGAGAAAACGAATCCGGGAGGATGGTGAACCGAATAACGCTGGCAAAAGCAGTTTTCCATCGATACTACATTTTCCTATGATCAGCATATCTTGAAATGGTTAGTAAACAAACTCGGATTCCACTTTCGGAATAAAATCGAAAGAAGGAGAGTTAATATTTTTTTTTTTATTTATACTCAATGAGTAAATTAAAGATTATTTGGCGAAACAACATTTCTCGGTCTTTTTCATATATTGAGCGTTTTTCAGATGCACCTCATAACTTGTTTAGTGAATTGAATATTGAAAAGTATGGAGGATTTCTATTTTGGTACTCCTTAAGAAACCATATTGATTGTTGGTTATTGAAAAGTTTTTGACTATTGCATATTTTTCAATTTCTATTAAGCACATGAAGTGGTCGAAGTGTTAGAGCGTTTGGCTTCCACCCAGACGGTCCGGGTTCGATCCCCGGTCGTGTGTCACTGAGCTGAAGTGGTTCGGATTCCACTTTCTTTTAAACTGTAGGTCCCGGATCTTCCTTGCTCGCACACGCTCTGCTTTTGAGGGGTTTTCTCCGAAAACCTGGGAGTTTCGTAAAAACAAATTTTACAAATTTTTTTTTTTTTACGTAACCAAGTACTTGCAACAATATTTTTCCACGTTCTATATATCATAAGCATATGATTAATGATCTTTTTATATACTTGAATTTTGAATAATTTATAGAGGTTATGCATTAATGTTTTCGTGAGTATTTTTGATCAACTAGGTACCCACTATAGTTAACCTTTTTCAGTGAGAAATTGGGTGATCTCTTTAATTTTCTTCTCCCTCTTTCCAATTGCAGCATTACGAAATGATGAATGAATGTTTATTTACGAATACACACACACACAAAGATACATGTTTGAATAAAATACATATCTTCGTAACAGAATAACATATAACATAACATAAAAACTATATCATAACCTGAATAATAAAAAAATAACATAAATACATATTGAAGATAAGGTAAATAAACAAGAGTGGTTGGGTATCCGACTAAGTTCATCAAAGAACTTGTCTTCGGATATTGCTTCTTTATAAAAAATAAATGTATATATAAAATTCTCAATTGTTTCTTAACAAAAATTAAGTATATTTGATGAATAAAATGAGAAAACATAAATAGGTATAACGAATATTAGGTTGCATTATTTTTTTTGCTGCGAACTCTGATAAAATTGAAATAAGTTTTGTCTAAACTATCATTGAAAGACATACATGTAGGACAGTAAATATTTTTATAAACTGAAAACGAAACAATCATACAATGATTGCCTTATAACGTAAAAAATCTATATCGTCTATCTAAATATACAACTTCAATCAAATACTTTATATTTCAAAATGAATATATAAGACTTTGTTTTTAGAAAAGAGAATGATAAAATCTGTCTCTCCATTTCTCCAAATCTATGCACAAAATTAACATCTAACCCCAACGTCCATCTCTCTCGTTTTGTTATCTCTCTTTCTCTCTCCTTCTATATCTTTCTCTTTCTTTCTCTCTCTATCTCTCTCTCAATCCCCCTCTCTCTCTCTCTCAATCTCTCTCTCATTCTCTCTCTTTCTCTCATTCTCTCTCTTTCTCCTTCTCTTCTATCCCTCTCTCTCTATGACTCTCTATCACTCTATTTCAATCGCTTCCAACTTACTTCTGCATCCTTATACTGTAAGTTTCAATTATCTGTACTGCCAATTGTTTAGGTATTTAGTTAATTCAGTCCAGGCTGGGATCCAGTAACGCCACAACACACGCATATCTTTGCTTAGGTGGGTCTCCTATCTCCTGGGGTGGAATCACAAATGTTCTGTAACAATTGATGTAAAATATTTTGAATCTCAATAAATTCCAAATTCCAAAAAAAATTTAAAAAATTGACAAACAATTTATATAACTAAAATTGGATCAGTTACATTGGCAAAATACTTTCGGTCATTTGAAAATGTCAACTCCTTTAATTTCTTTTTGAAAATACGAACTGAATTTAATATTTTCAAGCTGTCCGGTAAATAGTACCATAATTTAGATCCAATAAAGCAAGTGCTTTATGAGTAATAGGAGCATAAATAGCGGATTGTGTATTTTGTCTCGTACCGTAAGTATATGGTATTTTATGAGTAGAGGAAAACAAATAGTTTTAAGGCAAAAGAGTTTTCGAATGTCCATTAAGTTTAAATCGATAAATAATTGATCGGGGGATAATTTGCGAGGTTTATTGAGAATAATTTTCAGTATACATTTCTGAATGATATTTATCGAACTCCGATAATTATTCCTAATCCCACCCCAACCAATGATACTATATACAGTGAGCACGTAAAGGTTGGAACAAATTCGTTTAACGCTTGATATGGCCATTAGGAAAAATAAGCTCAGACACGTCGATTTTATTTTTCAGTTGCGCATTTTTTGATCTAATCATATTCTTGATGACGTCATCACTGTTCGGGCTATGACGTCATTATATATTTTTTTAAATGACATTACCCTATTTTGATAAAACTTTCAAAAAGAACGAATTTTTCTGTGTATGGGTGTCACATTTTTTCTTATGTTACATAACTGTATGTTCGAGAAATAAAAGATATTCCATTATTCATAGTAATGTAATATTAGGTCTGTTAACGTAAACTTTTGATTCCTACAAAAAAAATCTAGTTGGGTTAGATCGTGAGATCTAGCTGGCCATTCAAAAATCCTCAACTACGATCGAAATCATCTTCATTAAGTTCATGATTCATATGAGGATTTTCTTGAAATGATAGTTGATCTTCCATAACGCCTGAATGACCTTTCGTATTATAATCACCGACATTGTCAAAATTTCTAAATTTTGCTTCGACTTTACTCGCTGTCGAACGTGTAATAGGTCTATCGGGATATTTATAGTTAAGTAAGTCACAAACCTCAGCTTGCGTACTAGTCTTATCCCCATAACCTAAAATCATTAAAATATCTTTGCGTCAATTTTCGCTTTTCGCATGGTGTCGATAACTTATTTATACCACAATTATTTGATAGCTAACTATTATTGTTAAGCCTAATTTTAGAAACATATTTGCCTACAGTCAGTGTTTAGTTGCATTGGAGCAATCAATGAGTCAAACGTCTGTTTTAAAATGACTTAAAAAAAATAAGTGGCACCCATATGAAGTGAAAGTAATTCATGAACTTAATGAAGATTATTTCGATCGCAGACGAAGCTTTTTAGAGTTTCCAGCTAGATCTCCTGATCTCACCCCACTAATTTTTTTTTGTGGGGATACCTCAAGTCAAAAGTTCACGTTAACAGACCTGATATTACTTTATTATGAATAATGAAAAATCTTTTTTCTACGACCATCAAGAAAAATGAACATTTCAATTGCGTTTTCGATTAAGAAACCTACCACGTTGTAACACCGATTTTCATTTCCCACGGGCTAGCTGTATCGAAATATTCCATTTCCTATGACTTTCATGAACTACTTAGACTGTCATTATAGGTAGGTATTAACCAAGGAGACTAAAATTTAACAAGGAGGGTTAATAAGCTCTAGCCAATCAGAATCTTGTAGCATCAACGCGTCATAGTGACGTACTTGGATATGAGTACAGAGTCGAACACGAACCTAGCAACAAAACTGTCAGCAGTAACTCTCATATACCAAGAGCTAGTCCGTCACTGTCTATAGAGAACGGCGGCCATGACACGTTCTACTACGTCACATTTCGTCACAAATGTTCTTTCATCTCTTTCTACTAGTGTCCCCATTGTCTTATGGGAATCAAACACTCCTTGTTAAATTTTAGTCTCCTTGGGTATTAACGAAATTTATGAACATAAATAATATCGAATCAAGTTTGTTTACGTCTGTCTAATAATTTGACATTTCACATCAGTAGATAAATACAAAATTCGATTGAAAAAATTAAGTTATTATAATATATATAATATATTTATTTGCCATTTTAGATACACAAAAGGTACATATGGTATGTTACTAAACCTAAGTTATCCCTATGTATAAGAGTAAGGATAAATATAAATAAACTATCTAGAAAAATAATGTAAATATACAAATTGTAATCATTATGGTGATCGGACATAGAATATATAGCAAGACAGCACATACGATAAAAAATATTATAAGACTTATATGGGTTGAAGCGTATTTGTACTGAGCACACCGGATTCAAGATATGTTTGCCAAGTTGTCATTCAGGTATTCTTGGAGAGTGTAATAGCATTTCTCAAGTAGAAACGTTTTAATTTGACTCTGAAATAATTTATCACTTTAAACTCGTTGGACTGTATTAAGTAGTTTGTTGTAGCAAGTTATTGCACAGTAGTGAGGAGAGTTTTTGAAGTGTGACAACAGGTGTGTTATTAAAAATGATTAGCGACAGTGAGGATGATGTAGCAATCAAATTAATAAATTTATATCAGAAGCTCCTGATAATGCCTATCTTCTGACAAAGGTATGATTTTCTTTTCATAAAACCAGAATAATTTCAATAAAAAGATTGATTACAATCGGATTCTATATTTTTGAATAGTTGACAGATACTTTCTATATAGCAGTTAATTTGAACAAATTATTCTGTGCTCTAGTAACGAGTGTTGATTCAGATGACACATGGACTTTGGATGGTGGGAGCGAGGGTTCAAATCCACGCAGCCACATTTTTTTTTCATTTAAATAAATCGATTAGTGTTTGATTTTTTCTGCATAAAGTTTTTTTTTTTATTTTCAAGTTGTCAAAATTTGAGAATTTTGAATGTTATTTGTTTCACGACGTTGGTAGGTACGTGTACAAAAAGAAAAAATTATCTAAACCATGTAAAAATTACGGCAGGAGAGTTTATGATAAAAAGGATTATTAAAAATATTACAGATTTGTTAATGATTTAGATGGTCGTAGAAAAAGTATAGTGTACAATGAGCATGAAGTGACCCATTTCCCACTCGTAGGAAATGTATGTCATTTCATGCTCATTGTACAATATACTATTATTTCTGGAACATGCGGTTATGTAACATAAGAAAAAATATGACATCCATACACAGAAAAATGCGTTCTTCTTGAAGGTATTATCAAAATAGGGTATTGCCATTTGAAAAAAATTATAATGACGTCATAACTTGAACAGGGATGACGTCATCAAAAATATAAGTAGGCCAAAAAATGCGCCACCGAAAAATTAAATCGATTTGTCTGAGCTTATTTTCCCTATTGGCCATATCAAGCGTTTAAAGAATTTGTTCCAACCTTTACGTGCTCACTGTATAGTAATATGGATACCACACAAGCTGAGTATATAATTTTCAATTGTTTGACATATAAAAGTTGTTTGAATCTGTAAATTAGGCCTCTGAGCTTATTTGTGATGTTGCGAGTTTAAATGTCCCATTTCTAAAAGGAATCGATTTTATAATAAAACGCTATTCCGTTGAAATAGAGTTTCATCACAGCTGATACTATCAATTGTTAGGCCGAGCGGTGCCTTTTTCAATATTTTATAGGAGCGTTTATATAGGAACACATCAGGAAAATTATACATTTACTTACCTATCAAATCTCATCTCCGGCAGCCATCAGGAAGCTGCTACCAGCTTTACACACACACTAGTTTTAATTATTTAAGTTACTTTATTTATTATTAATTTCAACACTTTTCTGGATTTCAATCTATTCAAATACTTCTCAAATTGTTAATCAATATTATCTGGGCCGAAGGCCCAGGTGGAAGATTAAATTTAACTGAATAAAACAAAGAAATCGGCCAAAAACATTTATTATGCCGAAAGAAAAAAAAAATAGAACGCCGGAATAACTAAGAAGTTTTAAATTTATAAGTTATTAAATCAACCCAATTAAAAACCAGTGAATTGAATATAATTTTATGACATTTACGTTTTTAAACTACTCAAAAAGATATAATTCTTACTAAAGTATTGAACTGATATTTTGAAACAGATCATTCACCAGAAAAGGTCACGTTGCTAACAAACATCTAACACTCTCAAGATTTAAAACAGGACTGCCGTTTAGAAGCATAAAATATATGTCCTTCAAGTTAGCTTGGGTTTCGAAATCGTTTAGGCAGTAAATATAAGGGTTGTTCGAAAATTAAATGGTGAATTGAATTTCTTTATCAGTTTCTTCTACAATCGGCTTATGCATTAAATTTTGTTGTTAAAAAAAATTGTTTTTTCCGTTAACCAGCTGTCGTCCCCTTACGAACGGCAGCCCTCAAAAGTCGAAACTTGTGCGAGCCAAGGATTAACGAGGTCTTACCTTTTTACGTGCGATTCCTAGCACTTTCTCGGGCCATCAGAAAAATTCTGCAGTCGCCATGGTTTGAACCACCGCCGACCGGCAGCCAGTGACTAAAACACTGTCGCTTTAACCACTCGGCTACCTGGCCCCATAATATATATATATTATAATAAATAAAATATTTTATAACTCAGATATTCCGACGTTACGAGAAAAAAAACATAATGCAAATTTGTCGCATTATGAAAAAAACTATTTATATCTAAACAATTGATCTTATTTCTACTTATTCTATGTCATGGATCTTTCTGTAACACTCGGTTATGGTTTGAATCAATTCTATTAACGGAAATATGACGTTGAATTCATAATGAAAACTGATTATTGGACACAAAATATTTGGTTCGAATTTATAAATACCCCTCGTAAAACTCTCGAAACTGTGTTGGAACGATTTTTATAGCAACCATATGGGCGAAGGTTTTGGTGCCCTTCTCGGTATCGTAAACTAAATGCTGAATTTAATGGCTTCCGGATGTAGATTCAATGGTTGTCCTCTTCGAGAACTTTTAATGAATTTCAAGATTACGTTTTGTTACAATTGCCCCCCCTAAAAAAAGTTACAATTTTTTTTCTATAAATAAATTGTTACTTCAGATCCATTCAAATATCTAATTCTAACAAGTTACGATTTCGTCCAGTCTTAATGGTGCACCCTGTATAATACTGTACCGCGCACTGATGAAATTCCGCGACGCATAGATATTCCGCGAACTAACAACCCGCGCACTTACCCGCACTTTCCTGTTGGTATACCGTATATCGATTACGCGCGAATGTGGTTCCTGCGGTGATGGTCAACCCAAAGAAATGGTTTCATGGGACTGCTGCTGCACCAAATGCATTTTCAACGAATGCAATTCAGGAGATGATGTTGCCCCTGGATTATGAAAAAACTACGCCTATGGTGGCAATGTCACCTCGTTCACTGATGGCGAATGGCAAGCTGAGACCTAACTATATAACTCTGAAACAGACTTGTTACCTATATCAAATCATATCAAAACATTTTACAATCACCCAGCTTCTTGCTTTGAGGATGCAAGTGCTACACTTCTTCTTTCCTGAAATTTTCATGAATATTGGTTAGCGTTAGACTTACAAATTGACAAATATTTGGTTCATCGAATCGGATTACTGTTTGTTTATTTCTTTTTCAACTTTTTTTGAATTCAACATTCATTAATTTTTCGCATATTTCCACAGCATATAGATACATAAGTGATACATTTCTATTAATTTTACTTCAACACGCACCTCTGACAGTATTAAAAGTTACCAGTCTATCTTTTTCTATGTGATATACTTGAAACGACTAAAATAATTACTGAAAACTAAGTCATATGTGATCTCCAAGTGATTAATGGCCAATTCATTCTTGAAGCTCGACAATAAAACCCGATTGACGTATTCAACTATCATCTCACACATTTGTTAGTTCTGTCACCCATTTTCATTCAACATTTTCTCATATTTTTAGGCATAATTCATTTCTCTCAAGTTATCCTTTCCTTCAATATACTCATACCACATTCATTCACCAAATAGTTGAATACGTGTACTTCCACGACACTAGAAATGCTCATATACTTATGTCATTATGAAAAAAAAAATTTAATCTTAAAAAAAATATTATTATACTCAGAAAAAAAAATCGCTCAGTATATCACAAATCGTGGAAGATGTTATAGTTCCCAATTGATATTAGTAAAACGCTAGTGGCATGCTCTGACAGTGTATAAAAAGCAATGTCGACATCACTACCATACCAGGTCCCTACGAGTCTACTCAATTTCTTCAACTCTTTCTCTGTAGGTTCTTGCGAGCTTTTTCACCATTTTCTTTCACTTTAACGTAGTATGACTTGGGGATACACAATATGCTTCCACGGGGTGTTTCACCAGATGGACTCCATTCGTCCATGGGCTCATTTATTCACCTATTCGGACAACCTAGAATTCAATGTCTCCATTCGACAAGTTCCGAATACGTTCCCAAGGCGTGACATTTCCACTCAACATCACGTAGTTAATCACGCCTCCATTCGGCTAACACGACCCTCCTACATCTGTCACACTCACGTTCGTTATATCAACTCATCAAGATAGATAACTTTTCGCAAATTTCTATACTCGCTTTATCCGAGTTTCATATTCTATACTTCTATTTCTCTAGATCAGAAAGGCTCGCTACATTTTTCACTATTTCTTACACGTGCGTCTCTGGGAATTCCTTCACCATTCATGTGACGTCTTATTTTACTATTTTCATTGTCAGGTTTCTCTTTTTCTTTCTCATTTTCCGCGTGTGTCACTTTTCCCATATTACTTTCATTTTTCTCTACATTTACAATTTGATATTTTCGTTACCCCTGTATTTCACATAATTCCATTTTCTCGTTATCTCTTCATTTTCTTAATTTTACGGGGTATCTATATCACTCTATTGTACTGTTTATTTCTCTTGACATCTCAATGTATATAAAATCCCTCGCTACCATTTGTCAATCTGTATTATTTTCTCAACAATTTTACCCATTTTCGACTTTCAAGCTTTTCAAACAATTAATTTGTCTAACCAATACACATTTTAAAACAATATTAGATTATTATTGCAAAATAAGTTTATGTATGTAGAACCACTATTATTCAAGAGACATTTTATAGGTCTAAATTTTACAGCGAAAGAAAATTTGCAAAACGGTTCTCGTGCTCGAAGAAACTCTGTATGACACAAAACTGATTTATTTTCTTTTGTCTACTTGTGCGTTAATCTATTCAAGAAGTTACTAGATACTGTTTTGTAATGAAAATTAAAATTCGCACCAAATTCTATAAAAAAAGATTCTGTAAACGGAAGTGGTCCGCCCTTGACCTAATACTCAGTAGAATTTTACTACCCGTTTAAACATGTTGAATCATTTACTGCAAAAATTACTATTGACTGAAAATTTTTCTAATGAAATATGAACGACTCAAATGTGTTCAATTTTCTTTCTGTTAAAACTAGCAGCATACTTTATTTTTAATATCTAATTCTGAATTTAAATGAAGTTATTGAGGCCCTTTCATGTCATTAACCCCTTTTCATTGTCCATATGTCCTTTTCTATCTTTCCAATTATACTCATGCCATAAAATATCTCTTTTAGAATAATAAACGGATATCTCAAAATAATATTTATCAACTCGATCACCTATGTTTCTTTCAATTTAATATTTGTATTTTTCATTCATTTTTTTTTGTTTAGTACCTATTGTCTATATACCTCATTACTTTTAACTAATCGCTACGTCTAATTACATTCACACCTGCAGTGGATACGAAGTTCATAAAATAATTTCGTATCAGTCCCTTTCTCAGAATTTCAGGACTTTGCACTATTTACGTAACTACCTGTATTTATTACTATACCCCGAGTTCAGAGTTGAATTGAGGTGTTACAATATCCGATATCCTATTCAATTTTAATTTGTTTCAATTTTTTTGTTGAAGCGGCAAGCTGTGAAAACTCTAGTGGACATTCATATTATTCAACAATAACCTTTAAATGACCCACTTTGGTCGATGAAACTTCTTTTTTCAAAATAAAAAAATAACCTTCTAAGAGAAGTTCATATATAATTAGCAATTTATATTCAACTGAACTAGTTCCTCATCAAATTTAATTACATAAAATGTTGATTCAATTCTTTATAAAATGCTTACTTTCAACTTAATACCAAAATGCAAAATACTTGCTTTCAAATTAATACAAAAGTGGGAGTTGAGATGTGAACTTTATTGTCAACACTCCTCTGAGATCATCCAACACTATATTATAACTTTAATTTTTCTACATGGAATACATGAGAATCATTGTCTTACTTTATTTTGTAGACGTGATTAAGAACAAACTATCTCAGAATATTCGATAATTTCAAAACTTCTCTGACTGTAAATATGAATTGAGGCCTATGGAAGTAATTTATTCAAGTTCAATTAATTTTATTTCAAATATTCAAGAAATGCTGAATCAACAGTACAAAAATAAAAATGATTTAAAAAAATTAAATTTCTAGCCGCTAGTTTATTTATGGTCATATTGATAAAATTATAACACTTTACTAAAAAAATAAATTGAGAGGTACAGACACATGTGTCACACAATGGCATTTGTTTCATTTCTGGAAACATTTGAATAATCTCAGAATATCGCTGGACAATAGGTTCGAATTGGGAAGTAAGTTCATGTAACATTTCTAACCTTCTCATATATACCTACTTAAGGTACAGTATATTTATTTCTGCTGATAGGACCAAGTTTTCATTATTTCAACCTCTCGACCACCCATAGAGATTATATTGTATCACCCAACCATTCAAGACCATATGTTTGACTGTTTCGTAAAATTCTTCCGCTTATGCTAAAACTCTAGTAGGTAAAGAGAGCAGAGAAATCCTAAATCAACATATCCACTGAGGCGACTGGGATAAATTGATTAAACTCATTAACTTCTTTCTTTTCACAATTACACTCATTCTTAGTTCTGTTTTCTATTTTCATAAAATTCTTTTTCTACTTGAGGTTTATCAACTATCCCTTTTTACGACTATGCCGGAGTCCTGTCTTAACATCTGTTTAATTTAATTTCAATTGTCTACTTTGTCAGTTTACAGATGCCGAAGTGAAATTTTCCTTCTGTGTTCAGGTTCATTTTTTTCTTGAAATTCTAATATCTGTTTAATTTTACTGTTTTTTTTTTACATTTACGAATGCTATTTTTGCTGATATTTGAATATGAAAACACCAATTGTTTTCGTTGTGACTAATAGATTTAAATAATCAGACTGATCTATGAGTTACATTTTTCTGTATTCAACGTTAGCTCCTGCATTTGGAGACTCTACTCTTTATTTATTTAAGTAAATAATCGGATGAAAGGCTGTATACACAATTTTGAAGGAAAAATTCAAAATTTGTCAATTTGTTTTCTTCTAATTTTGTAAGTTCATTAGTAAAGTAAAATTTCGTTTCTCATGGATTATTGTAAACATAGCCTTACCTCCTTGCCGTGCTCGTGAGTTTTTCTAACTATATAATGACTGAGATTGAAGTGACAATTAAAATAAAATTCTGAAACTTGGAATCATAAAAACCATATCGAGATATTTATGTGCATTTTTTTTTTCCTGACTCGAGTAAATCACAATGAAAGCAAAATTAATAAAAAAATTATCAAGCAGCTTATATCTTCTTTTTTATATAGTTACTTGTTGAATTCAAAACAGCAGAAGGCTCTCTAGGTTTGGGCCTGGACAAAACATTGTCAGGAAATTTGTAAACAATAAAATATCAAAACTCTTCTAGTTAGTCAGTACAAAATTCAAAATAAATGAAAATTCTTAAACGTTTCGTACTAAAATTCTCGAATAACAGAATACAACACACATTTTTCTATTTCAGATTGGAAATCGAAAATTTTGTTTCATGAAAATACGAATTAAATATACAGCAAGACATAAATCCTCTAAGAGTAGCAGAAATTCAAAATTATTAGTATATTACTTTTACTCTACATATTCTGTTTTTTTTTTTATGAATTAAAATGGATTTTCTAAACCAACTACTTATCTACCTACAATTTCAAGATAACACCATACACACATTGAGAAACCAATATAAAAAAAATATAGTTGCAAGAAAATACCATACGGATTAAGACATCAACATAATAAATACATATAATTTCAAGAAAATACTCCACGCATTCGAAACCAATATAATAAATATATATTATCAAGAAAATCCCTCACACATTATGACACCATTATAATAAATATATATTTTCAAGAAAATACCCCACACTTTCGACGCCATTATAATAAATGTATATTTTCAAGAAAATACCCCACACCTGACACCATTATAATAAAACGCTATTCCGTTGAAATAGAGTTTCATCACAGCTGATACTATCAATTGTTAGGCCGAGCGGTGCCTTTTTCAATATTTTATAGGAGCGTTTATATAGGAACACATCAGGAAAATTATACATTTACTTACCTATCAAATCTCATCTCCGGCAGCCATCAGGAAGCTGCTACCAGCTTTGCACACACACTAGTTTTAATTATTTAAGTTACTTTATTTATTATTAATTTCAACACTTTTCTGGATTTCAATCTATTCAAATACTTCTCAAATTGTTAATCAATATTATCTGGGCCGAAGGCCCAGGTGGAAGATTAAATTTAACTGAATAAAACAAATAAATCGGCCAAAAACATTTATTATGCCGAAAGAAAAAAAAAATAGAACGCCGGAATAACTAAGAAGTTTTAAATTTATAAGTTATTAAATCAACCCAATTAAAAACCAGTGAATTGAATATAATTTTATGACATTTACGTTTTTAAACTACTCAAAAAGATATAATTCTTACTAAAGTATTGAACTGATATTTTGAAACAGATCATTCACCAGAAAAGGTCACGTTGCTAACAAACATCTAACACTCTCAAGATTTAAAACAGGACTGCCGTTTAGAAGCATAAAATATATGTCCTTCAAGTTAGCTTGGGTTTCGAAATCGTTTAGGCAGTAAATATAAGGGTTGTTCGAAAATTAAATGGTGAATTGAATTTCTTTATCAGTTTCTTCTACAATCGGCTTATGCATTAAATATTTTATAACTCAGATATTCCGACGTTACGAGAAAAAAAACATAATGCAAATTTGTCGCATTATGAAAAAAACTCTTTATATCTAAACAATTGATCTTATTTCTACTTATTCTATGTCATGGATCTTTCTGTAACACTCGGTTATGGTTTGAATCAATTCTATTAACGGAAATATGACGTTGAATTCATAATGAAAACTGATTATTGGACACAAAATATTTGGTTCGAATTTATAAATACCCCTCGTAAAACTCTCGAAACTGTGTTGGAACGATTTTTATAGCAACCATATGGGCGAAGGTTTTGGTGCCCTTCTCGGTATCGTAAACTAAATGCTGAATTTAATGGCTTCCGGATGTAGATTCAATGGTTGTCCTCTTCGAGAACTTTTAATGAATTTCAAGATTACGTTTTGTTACAATTTGGATGCCTAGATATTTGACATTGTTTACGAGGTCAAGAGTATGATTTCTTATATGAGTTGAAAGGTATAATCTTAGTTTTTGTAGCGTTAACAGTCAATTTGTTAGAATCAAACCACTCAAAGATATTCTGCATATCATCAGAGGCAATTTGTTGGATTTCAGACCAGTTTTTTTCCTACGTAAATAATCGCTGTCATCAGCAAATGACAAAATTACTCCAATTGAGTCCAGCTGTAGCAAATAGTTCAGGTAAATTTAAAACAGTATAGGCCCAAGAACGGCACCTTGGAGAACTCCGACTGTTACAAACTCTTCTTGGCTGCACATATCATCAATTTTTACAACTTGTTTTCGGTCTCTGAGATGACTTTCGTAAAGATCTAATGCAATGCCGAGAATTCCAAAAGATTCTTATTTATCAAGCAATAATCTATGATTTACCGTGTCAAAAGCTTTCGCCAGATCAACAAACACTCCCAAACAAGATTTTTTTTTATCGATAGCTGAATAAACGATGGATAATAATCTGGCAATAGCACCTTGTGTAGATTCTCCCTCTTGAAAACAGAAATGGTGAGAAGAGATTATTTCATTTTTCGTAATAAAACTAACTAAGCGTTTTTTCACTGCTCTTTCAAACAATTTAGTCACTGATGGAATCAAAGATATTGGTCTATAGTTGCTCACAAGATGTCTTGCTCCTGATTTGTAAATTGGTTATATTACTTTTAAAAGTGATCTGGGATTTTACCCTTTTGTAAAGCTAAGTTAATAATATACGATATCGGTTGCAACACAAAATAACTCGTTAATTTTAGGATTTCGTTTGATATACCATCGAGGCCTCTAGCTTTTTTATTCTTCAGTTCCCTAATGAGCTCTTTCATTTCGTTGTGGTCTGTTGGATTTAGGAATATTGACGAATGGACGTTTTTTTATTTTGGATTTAATCGCTACACTTTGAGGAATCGCATTTGCCATCTTTTCACCGATACTAGGGAAATATTGATTGAAGTGGTTTGCAATTTGTAGTTTGTCAGTTATATCAGCACCATTTTCAGATTTAATTTTGTTTAGTGAACTGTTGGCATTCGGTTTGTTGCAAAATTCATTAACGACGTTCCATAGATTTTTTGTAGATGATTTGTTTTCATCGATTTTTTTGAGGTATTCATGGTAATATTTGTATGAATTATAGGAAGAAAGGTTATACCAAATGTACAAATGGCATGTTTCTGTATACCGGGTGGCTACGGAAGTATTGCCTACGGAATATCTCAGTTATTGTATGAAGTAGGTTTGTGAAATTTGGAGCATCGATATAATGACATAAGAGCTAGAATTTGAGCATATTGACATGTCGAAGTTAACTTCCGGTCTGACCGGAAGTAACATCAACTTTCTTATTTTAAATAGAAACCCTATTTTTTTTTTCTTTTCGCTTTATTCAGCATTCAATTCCCTTTCTAATGACACATCACAAGTTGGTATCTAACCAGAAACTAGATCAGAAAAAAATTATTATTGAAATTCACCGAGTAGGCCGTGGAAGCAAAATGAATGCCAAAAATTGAAAAGTTGGCTATGGAAACCATACGTCACCTGATAATAGTTGCTACTACTGTGATATTTTATTTTCATTCGTCGGCGTTGTAAAAAGCCGCCAAAAAAATATTGGAAAAATTGGGAAAAAAACAATACTCTGTAGGTCCATAACTTAAATAGGAACATACAACTTTTTCTTGCCTGTGCTATTCAGCATAACCATTCCTTTCTAATGATTTATCCTGCTGCTCAGCCGTTTAGAATGTCTCAACGACTAGAGCAGTTCCTCTAGTCCTATGGCTTTCAAGAATTTCAGGATATCTGATGGCTTCAGGTTAGGAGCTCCCTCTTGTATTTGGTGTTCTCCTAGGTATCATACCCTCTGATTTTGCAGGTTCATGCATTCTGAGATAATGTGGATAGAAGTTTTGTCATTTTCCTCACAAAATCTGCATTCTCCTCTTCCGACTAATCCATGTTTCCCCTGGTTGTAGTTTCCTAGTAGTATTTTGGCCTGCCTCATTTCTTTTGATTCTGTCCAGTATTGGGATCTTTCGTTGAGTACTTCTTTTTCGAATTCATAATTGGTACTGATTCCGCAGGAGAATTTTGCCAGTACATCTGCAATGGCATTTCCCTCCACTCCAGTGTATCCCGGAACCCATAGGAGGGTAACAGTGTTGTTCTTACCTAGTTCTTCCAGTTTCTCTAGGTCCTCCCACACCATGGAGTTAATAACATGGGAGTTCAGGGCTGCTTGGCTACCTGACATGATGATCTCTTGTCTGTAAACATTTCTTCATATATTGAACTCTGCGCATTTTCCAATGGCGTAGATTTCTGCTTTGAAATGCTAGAGGATTCACTTTGACTTTCGGAATATTTGGTTCCAAGCTAATTTACTCCTATTCCAGTTCCTTCTGTTGTTCTGGATCCATCTGTGTACCATTCGATAGCACTTCTCTTGAGTCTTGGGATGGTGTCTTTGCACCATTCACATATGCTCCCTTTTTCTTCCTTTCCTTTCGGATGCTGGTCCTGTCACCATCTGCACCTCAGCCTCTTGGTTCATTCCAATTAGTTTCACAGCACCCACTCCGTAACTCTAGTCCCCTGTACCAGTCTGTACAGGTTCTTCACCGGTTGACTGTTGTATTCTGCGGGAGTCAGCCTGGGTTTCCCGAATATTGCCTGTCTCTTGCGGTCTAATGCCTCGCATTCTGACAGTACGTGTTTGGCTGTTTCTGTCCCTTTACTACATTGTCTGCAGGAAAGTTCTCCGTTGCACAGCCCCATTTTGTGCAGGTGTTTTTTCATTGGGCTGTGACCAGTGCGAAGGCCCGTTACTGTTCTAACTTGATTCCTGCTCAGCTTGAGTAGTTCTTCAGTTTTGTGTTTTGACGGTTCTTTAATGTATAATTTCCCGTAGTGCATCAGATGGGCTTCGTTCCACCTCTCCCTTTGTTTTCGTTTGATCCAGTCCCGAATGCATCCTCGAATGTCGGATTTGTTAATCCCAAGTACGGTTTCTGTGCCGAACTATAGAGTTTATGAACCGTTTCTGGCTAGTTCATCAGCTTTTTCATTGCCCTCGATGCCACAGTGTCCTGGAACCCACATAAAAGTTGTTTTGTTGTGTTCTGAGAGGTCACTGAGTTCTTTTCGGCATTTCCATACCAGTCTTGATGTCACCTTCGGGTTCATAAGAGCTTTCAGTGACGCCTGGCTGTCTGAGCATATTTTGATCCGTGCATTGCGCATTTCCCTCCTCAGTTTGCTCCTTAGTTTTGTGTTCAATTCTTTCACAAAGCTAATTTTCTTTTTTTGCATCTCATCTTGGGACATTTTCCCGGTTTGGTGATATCGAGGGAGGAGTCGAAACTTGCGTTTGATGGTTCCATCTCTGGTCATTCTGTATGTTGTCCTCATCACTACTATGTGGGGTGTAGGCTTCATATTTCTTCCGTAGCCGCCGTTGGGTACGTTCTCATTGCACCTGTTATGCATACACTGGTTAGTCTTTAGATTTTCGATAGATTTGTCCTTTTATTATCTAGTATATTATTCCCACATATTTGACCTCTGGTTTCTATTCAACAATTTTTCCGTCTAATTCGATGGCTCAGATATTTTAGTAGATGTGGAATAATTACACTAGAGCAGCAACTATTCCCCTCTTTGGACTAAATGTAACGATTCAAGAGTAATGAGACAGTTGTTGCGGTCTCATAAATGCTTATGTTATGCTTTGCCTGGTTCGACTACAACAAGTAGTATTGCCTTCCGATTTCGTCTGAATGAAACTCTCTATTTTATTCGAGGTTGATTTTGATAACCACCTGTATATTCGTTAATGTATTGGCTGCAAGTCGGTAGTTCAGAAAACCTTCCACATCAACTTAACCTTTTTGCTATTGAAAATTGCTCTGATCATGGTTCTCACTTGCCATTATAAAATATTTTCTGAAAGATAATTCCTTTCAGGCCTTCTTCTATCAAGTACTTCTACTTATATCATAACGCTTATCTCATTGCATGCACACTCTTAAGCTTATTCTCCAGACCATCCTGTAGATGACTAGCACCTGCTAAGCTTTGCACGATACCTTCTCGTAGCATTTATTCTTTGCACTGAACTATCAAGTTGCCCTGTACAAGCCAAGAATGTAAGAAATAGACAGTAATTGTGGAAGCGAACATCTTGCTCTGGAGGAAATCCAAGGTAGTAATATCGAGAGAGCCCTGCTGAAATTAACCAACACTCCATAGACAAGGTAACCTCAACATTATTTATTTACTTCTGTGGGACCATTGGATAAATGAAGGACGAAATCCATATCTTGGTGTCATCGAGCCCTGCGAGAAATAATACAAAGTGGTAATTTTGAGTTTGTTCAACTTACTTCATTGAAGATCACATAGATAATTGTAAACCGATGGTATGCATACCGAGGGTAACTGTATTCTTCCATCAGTACAATAATTACTGTTGTCGGATTCAGCTGTATTGTTGTTCCTTTGCATTTCTTGTACACGAACCATTGCATTTAAAATGTTTATTATTTTCACATTTCGCCAATTGTCAAATTTATTCTTCTTCTTCTAAGTTTATGGCCTGTTGATTTCTACGGTTGGCCACGGTAGCCAGAATCAGCAGCCAAGGTCTTTTCATTTACTCTTCTTCTTCTTCCTCTTCTACATTAGGGTGAAGCCACCTGCCTTTTTTCTTCTATTTAACTTTTCTAACACTCTTTTGCTTCAAGCCTCAATCAATAAATCATATATGTTATCTATCTCTCTTGTTATAACTTTCTTTCAACCTCTCTACCCACCCCGTCTCCACTGTCTAAAAGCTTAGCCGCGGTTTCCACAAACAAGTCAGGGTTCAATAGTTGCTGCTGCGAATTTGTGAAAATAAACAGTGACCCTGACACAGTTCTCACTTACACATGTCAAAAAAAAACTGGTACTTATTCCTGCCTCATTTTTCAACATCCTGGCATTTACTTCAGTAAATGTTGAAAATAATTGTGTATACATTATGTCAAGAAGTCACGTGCCAAGTTCCATTCAGCTACAATAGTTTCATATATCTACATTCATCCTTCACTTTTGGCTCAAATTTGTCTGCGATTAATAGTTATTTTATCAACTATTGTATTAATGAAGGCGATTGATGATCGAGATATTTCAAGCGCGTAAATTTTCAAAATCATTAATCGCATTTCAATATAAGAGTTGATTACAATATTTTTCCGTCTACCTCACTCTTGTTGAAATAAAGAAATTCAAATTTTTTTCTGACTATAAAGCTAAAGATGTTACTTTAGCAGTTTCCAAAACATCTGACAACATAAATTCATCTTCAATATCTATTTTAGCGTCCATGCAATCATAGAGGAATCGACCATTAATGACAAATCGACCGTTAATGGACGATTTCTCGAAATCATCCATTAAGAGCCACCATCACCAAAAAGTCGAATTTCTTCCTCATCCCTTCCAGCTAAGGTTTGTTGGCGTTATTATCAAAAATGGGGGTGAAGATAATAAACTCGATGAACATTGGTAACAGAGCCCCTGTCTGTTCTCGATTACAGCGCTAATCAGGTACAGGTTTCTGGATCGTAGAATCTGTTTCTTTCAAAAACCATTGATTTCATGAAAGAAATATTTTTTGTATGGGCTCAGTGGTCCCATAAGAATTCCGGAAGCTCACACTTTTTTCAATTC
The DNA here is from genome assembly GCA_944452925.2 of Chrysolina oricalcia. Lineage (NCBI taxonomy): Eukaryota > Metazoa > Arthropoda > Insecta > Coleoptera > Chrysomelidae > Chrysolina > Chrysolina oricalcia. Next base: position 15,683,917 of record OX101821.2, on the reverse strand, counting down.
TTCATGTTATTTAAATTTTTTTTCTTTATGAATTATCATAACCAAATATCACTCAAGTTCCGGAATTTACAGAAAAACATTGAGTAACGCAAAAAAATATTAAAAAATTCTCAAACAAAAACTGTGGGCTCAAAACGGATTCCTGTTTTACCAAGGTAGTGTTTGCTCTTAATAACAAATCGTTCGTTAATAGTGGTCATTAATGTTCGATTCCATATGCATTGAAGGACATTAAACAGACATGTTAAAAGGGTTTTTTACCATTTATTCTCCATTAAGACAATTACAACTGTATAGGAGTCGTCATATAAGAAAAAAGCTTAACCTAGATCTCAACCTACTATCACAATGTTACAATATTGACTAAACACTTATTCACCAAAATTCTTTCATTGAATAATAACTCTGACGGACAAGCAAATCCTTCAGACTTTTTTGAAATGTATTTCCGAAGAACAAGACTTTATTTCGGGAGGTAGTCTATTAAATATGAGAATACCCACGTTATTTGGTGACTTATATGAAATGACGGACTTTGTTAAAGGTACATGGAAGTTATCCTTCTTTCTCGTGTTCAAATTGTGTATCCCACAATTTTTTGTAAAATGATCACGATTTTTTAAAATATGTGTACATGTTTCAAGAATGAATAAACCTGTGAGCGTTAAAATACCCAGTTCCTTGAAAATGTTTCGGCAACTGACATCACTTGGAACACTAGCAATCGTCCTGATTATTCTCTTTTGAGCCAATGCCGTACCTCAGTAGTGAATCAACTTGACCATAATCAACATTGATCAACTGTTTTGTGGTTAGAACTGTTTTTAGATTCTTCATCATAAAATTTAGTGAGTAGATTTTCGATACTAGAGAGTCGCAATGTGTCAATTTAGACAGCAATTGGCCAATTGTTCATAAGAATCTGTGGCAGAAACTGTACGTAATGGGGGTGAACTCAAATTTAATTTCTGTTGTTTGGAGACTGTATAATTTAGCCACCCTTAGAGTTAAATCAAGTAATCCGTTTTCAAAAAAATTGAAGTGTCCACAGGAGTTTCACAGGGTGAAAGCCTCAGCCCTGTTATTTTCATTATTCACCTGTGATTCAGAATCATTCTGTCGTGCTTATGGGGCTAGGGTTATAAGTATCAAAAACACCTCTGACATTGTTACCCTTTTGCATACTGACGAGCTAGTTATACCAGACGACACGGAAATTGATTTGTCTCGCAAAATTTAGTATTCTCGAAAGGTATATGCAGCTGATAATAATTTAGAAATTAATACCTCGAAATAAAAAATAATGCGTTTTTCCAAATATGGTTTCAAAAGGTCCTATAACTACCGTTTTCTTATAAGTTGATCAGAGATTCAGATAGTGAACAAATACACTTATTTTGGGGTCACTTTTGTTTCATCATCACTCTTTAGAGAAATGGCTGTTGCTTCCATTTCCAAAGCGAATCAAGCAATATGATCAATTATCAGCCTATCATCTCAGTCGAAAACCAATTCTTGGGAAGCGCGCATCAAGCTTTATGACAGTATTTTTATCTGTACATATTCTTCCTGCATAGCAGTTTGAGATGTACATTACAGTGAAGTTTTGGAAGGAGTTCAAGTCGACTTCTCCAGCTTCCCCTTACCACACCAGATTTCCGAGTACGATTATAAATCGGTTCCACTCATTTGGAATATTCCGTTTTCAAACATGTAATGAACTGGGCTATAAAATTGTTAACTATAAACAGTTATAGATACCCCGGAAGTGTATTTTTAGGCTGCTCGAACTGGGCGGCGACGATATTAGGTACAACTGAACTAGTAAAGTTAATCTCTAGTTGTTTGTCTAGAGATATTCAACCAACTGAATCCTCGGCTTTTAGTTAGAAACAAAAGTGTATCACTCGAAAAATTCCTCAATGAACTGTCATTGTCTTATTCAGCCAATCTATACACCGTATTGCTCTCCCCAAAAGTATCACTCGTTCCGAATATAGCTATTCATGTCATCCGCATAATCGCCCAAATTCGCTTAACTTACAATAACTCACTGAGTCTGGCATTCAAATAAATGTATTATACCATTGACTTTGCACTATATGCAATACGTGTCACTGTCAAACCATTTATTATTCGAATGTCCCATTCTTTCTGTTGTTAGGCCAAAAGGATCTTTTTTAGTCAGTTACGAATCTCTCATAAACATTCTTTGTAATGTTAGCTATGACGATACTAGAATACTTTCAAATTTTCTTGAAGTCTTCAAACTACGAACCATCGATATTAACGAGTACCTAAGCAATTTATAACTGTTGACTGAAAAAAATGTATTTTTCTGAAATCGTTCAAGAATGCCCACTTTCTCGGAGCAACTTAAGGCCTCAAAATACGCTAATCTAGTATTTTAGTCCGTTGCTAAGCAACGAACTTTCCTGGGCCGATTTCGGACCTAAACGGTACGGGAATAGTATATTGTGTATCTAGCAGTAAAAGCAATACATTCCCGGACGACAATGTAAATTGTTAGCCGAGGCGAAACCAAGTCAACAAGCATTGAAGTCTGCTTTTACTACGAGGTACACATGGGTACTATTTTTTCTGAAATCGCAATCAGCATTATCATAAATTGAGGATTCTAAATTACGTGCTTTCCTGAAACATCAAAGTGACAACTATAAACCAATGACCGATTTTGACGGCCTAGGCCAGCAAAGTACTTTTCCGTATCGTTTTCGATACGGGAAAGTATTAAACGGTCCGGGAAAGTTCGTTGCTTAGCAACGTACTAAAATAATGGATTAGCGTATTTTGAGGCCTGCAGTTGCTCCGAGAAAGTGGGCATTATTGAACCATTTCATAAAAAAAGTATATTTTGTATCTAGTAGTAAAATCAATACATTCCCGGTACTTTTTCTGAAATCGTTAGAGAATGCCCACTTTCTCGGAGCAACTTCAGGCCTCAAAATACGCTAATCTAGTATTTTAGTCCGTTGCTAAGCAGCGAACTTTCCCGGACAGTTTTCGAACCTAAACGGTACGGAAAAGTACTTTTTCAGCAATCATCCGGGAAGTGTTCACTTCCCTGACACTTTTTCTTTGGGAAAGTAGCACTTCCCGGCCTAGTCCGGATAGTACGTACTTCCCGAACTAGGCCGGGGGGGTGCTCGAATTTTAATACAAATATTAATATAAATAAGAATTAGAATGTTTCTGGTGGTACCTATCTTCTGATCGAATTTCAATATATAATACAAATAAGAACTGAAATGTTCGAAATATTCAAATTTGGAATCGTTTCATCCGGTTAACAGATGGGTGAAAGTCGACCTCTCTTCGTCTCTTAGACTAAATGCGTCTCATTGATTTGTTATTCTACATGGTTGCCGAAAAATTAGTGTACGCAACACGTCCGAAAACAGTTTTTTTGGACTCGTAGACTTCCAGGACTCGCTAACGCTCCTAGAATTTGGTCCAAATAACAGTATTTTCCGGACTTGTTACTTAAATTACTATTCCCGTATCGAAAACGATACGGGAAAATTTTTGCCGGCTTGTTTACATTTTAGACAGTTATTGAATTCACGCAAACAATATGTAGAATTCCTTAGTTTTTGATAATGCTGATTGCGATTTCAGAAAAAATAGTAGTAAAAGCACATTCCCAGACTTCAATGCTTGTTGGCCTCGGCTTGACGCCTCGGCCAACAATTTACATTATTGTCCAGGAATGTATTGCTTTCACTACTAGATACACAATATACTATTTTTTTACAAACGTCAAAAAATGACAAGGTTCGCGTATTGCCAACAATATGCGAAATGACCCTTTTTTTCATTTTCCTCCGTTACAATAACACCGTGCGCGAAGTAGTGTGCGAAATACTTACTTCGCACACTGCATGTAAGCTATATACGATTTTTATATTTTAACCTTTATGGTCCTCAATCAAGCAAAAATCCAAGATATCATTTATTGTCAACAAATGCCATTTCATTTCCATAGTTACAGTAATTACAGAGTAAGAGAGAAACACAAAGTAAAGTATGACAAATTCCGCAAGACTGAAAGTTCAGCACGCCAACGCTTAGACATGTCCAGAGTTGTTACAAACCGAACGGACCGAGTCCTCACAGAAGACGAAATGTTGGTGTTAGCACGAGGCGGTAACTTCGCAGTCATTCTACGCCAGGTACCGAACGAGAAAATAATTGCCAATACGTAAGCGGCAATCAGAAATCTACCAGACGAGGAAGCAGGAGGAATTGTGACAGCGAGCATTCTACGCAAGGCACGACCTCCTAGATGCAACATACTGAGAAGGGAGATTGTAGCCTTGAAAAGCTTGGACGCAGATAAGGGTATCATCATTCTACCGGCGGACAAGGGAAATGCCACGGTTCTTCTGAAAACGGAAGGATACAACAGCAAAATTGAAGAACTTCTCGACCCATCTCACTACCGCAAGCCAAAAAGGGACCCAACACAAGCAAGGTTGAGGCGGAATACTAATAAACTCATAAAATCTTCCTCATTGCCGGAAACCGTACAGAGGACCATACTCAGAACTGAAGCTGTTCCGCCAAGGCTCTATAGGCTTCCTATGGTACATAAAGCAAACATACCACTGAGACCAATAGTCAGTGCTCCAGGCTCGCCAACGTATCACCTGTCCAAACATTTAGCCTCGCTTTCCCTGTCTCATGTGGGAAAAACGAAGTCCTACGTCAAGGATTCAACAGACTTCGTTGGGAAAATTAATGTAATAACATTGGAGCCGAGCGATGTCCTGGTTAGATTCGATGTGGTGTCATTGTTCACCAACGTCCCACTTGAAGACTGTCTAAGTGAGCTAACTAACATGTTTCCGAATCACATCGTCGGACTCTTTAAGGCATGTCTCACGGGAAGTTACTTCAAATGGAAAGGAAACTCGTATGAGCAAGTAGATGGCATGGTGATGGGAAGTCCACTCAGCCCAGTGATAGTCAACTTCTTTATGGAACATTTTGAAGAGAAAGCAATTGATGCTTTTGATTCAAAACCGACCATGTGGCTACGTTACGTGAATGACACCTTCGTCATTTGGAGACACGGAAGGTACACAGTGAACCTTTTCTTAGAACATCTAAATGCTCAACACCCCAGCATCGAGTTCACCATGGATACTGAACAGGAACAGCGGATAGCATTTCTAGATGTACTCATCGAAAGATGTGGCGCAATACTGACCCACAAAGTATTTCGAAAACCTACGCACACGGACAGGTATCTGCATGCTCTATCAAACCACCATTCTAGTAAGAAGCGAGGAATTATCTCCACACTAGCAGAACGTGCTCGGAGAATATGTGAACCTGAGCATCTACAGGATGAACTAGAACATTTCCAAGCAACCTTGAGATCGAACGGATATAGTGTACCCGAAATCAACAGGGCCATGAAACCAAGGACTTCCACGAGACAAAGTAGGGAGGAGGCTTAGATAATTGCAAGTGCGTATCTTCCATATATTCCTAAGGTCACAGACAGAATTGGAAATTTCTTGGGGCTACACAACATAAAAACGTTCTTCAAACCCACCAAGAAAATACAACAAAGCCTTAGGTCGGCAAAAGACAAAAGAGGCCCACTATCTACATCGTGGTTATATCGCATACCATGCACTTGTGAAAAGGTGTATATCGGAACCACAAAAAGATTCTGTTTGAGGACGTATGCATAATTTTTTTTATTTGTTTAATAAATTTTTTACTTCGTTACAACATAGTGAAAAATATAAATACGGTTGAAAGTCTTGGAATTAATTTTTAAAATAATAGATAAAATACCGATTGAATTTGACCTATTTGAACGCCTCCATTTTCGCGCGCTGTGGATGACGTCACATGGCGCGATCAGTGTTGTTCTTCTTCAGTGTCGTTCGTTGAGACGTACTCTGATTGCTCTACTTGCTTGAAGTTGATATTTTATAAAAGAGTAAGACAAATGCAGTACAAGTGTTAGAGAGAGATGAACATATGTGAAAGTGATCTCGATCAACCAGAGCAGTCTTCAATGAACAAGCCTTTCTATAGTTATGGCCATTGACACTATTGACAGTTATTAATTAGGTTAGGGATTTGCAGTTTCAATCGCTATTACGATAATGGAAAATGCTAAAAAAACATTTTATAGGTTTTTTCTACTACCGGAATGCCAAATAAAGTATTTTTTCTGTTCCAAGAGATGCGAAAATACGTAAACAATGGTGTAAGGTTATGAGAAGAGGCGAAGTATCTCCAATATCACATTTACATTTTTGTGAAGATCATTTCAATGTGAGTACAAATTTAATTTCGATAGTTAACATGAAGTGAATTGATCAGAAGTAAGTTTTGTATGCATAAATGTTTTGTATATACCTGCCTCACCTAAATTACAAAAGGAAAACTATCATTTGATAAACTATTACTACTTATCAGTTCAGGTATTGTCGGATTATGCTTTGACAAAACCACTTTCAGTCATTGCTCTTGATAATTTACAGTTGTCACTAGACCAAAATCGCACTATGTAATGGAAAACACTATACAAATATATAAATAAAAACAAATTTTCTATGAAAGACGACTAGCACAGTATGAATATCAACACAGATAAATTTCATAACGTGCCATGTGACGTCATTCTTCGTTTCGACCAACTTATTATGCACGTTTTGATTAAAGTTTTATGGAGTTAAATACAAACTAAATGATAAGCTAATGTTTCAGGTGTAATTTCAAGACAATAAAATATATGAGGTAAAAAAATCGAGTAAATTTAAATCACTTGTATATTAGGGTCAGTGGGAATGTACCAAATCCAGAGACGGTAATTAACTACCTAAATCAGAATAAATACAATGGACGGAATCTCCAGTCATCTGAGATTATTCATGATTCTGAAGAAGCTAGCCACTCGCGCTAGGGAAACGTTAGGAAGAAATTCCAGAAAACGACGGCCTTCAAACCCGAGTGAAAATTGTGACACTGAAAAGCCGCGAAAGCCTCAACCATTTTGTCAGTAATTACTTGATTTGGAAAAACATTTTGAGCCAGTTCAACACTATTTTTTGTATTAAGCTAACCTTATTACTTATTTTAGAACAATATTTTTTGACGTTTGTAGAAAAAATTTTGTTTGCCACTCGTGCGCGAAATACTTTGGTGATCTCGACTATTTTTTTAACTCGGCTGCGCCTCGTTGAAAAAAAAATATTTTTTTAATTTATTGCTTTTTAAGTAGTGTTATTTCTTTCGTAAGAAAGTTTTTTTTAGTTAGAAAATAATCCAAATTCCTTGTTATGAAATGTATATCTTTAGAGACAATGAATTAATTGAATTGAATTAATACGAGGTAGGCGGAAAAATATTATCACTACTTTCTATCCTATGGTAGAATTCTCAGCACACTGTATACTCTTCAGATTCGTTTGTCAAATTGAGAAGTTGGTCAAACGAAAAACATCAAGGATAAAGGAAAGGCCCATTTTCTACAAACGGATAAATAATTCCATACTCGAAAATAGCTGGGATATATAAAATGTCCGACGTCGGATTTGGCGAGTGTCGTAGCAGGCGAAAAGTTGAAATAGGCGGAAAATCTACGGGCTCTGATTGCATAAACAGTTTCCAATTGGTATCCACAACAAAACTTGAGCGCATAAAACGTCCAACTTCGGCCATTCGGAGCGGTCTGGTGCGGCCAAAGTCCATTCAGGGGATCAGATATTGCCGCCGTAAATTGCCGGCACTAAACCCCCGAATGCATTATTTTCTCCAACTAATACTGGTCTCTGCACAATATTGCAATTTTAAAACTATTAAACGTGCTCAACGAAATGAAGACTTCGTCGATAACAGTTACTGATTTCGGAAGTTCTCACGTATAAAATATTTATTTTGGGAAGATTTTATTGTTACGTTTCTGGGTTTTTAAATGAGTGTAATAATTTTTTTTGGGTCATGGAAATTATTCCTTGAGCCACAAACAAGTGATAACTACAGGCAAACATGCGAATGTGAAAACTATATCTTAATATTATCACTCCCAAGTAGGGCCTGAATATTTGATGGAAACTGATTGTTTGACCTGATTAACTCTTCCAAGAAGTTTGCTCCCGGAAAGTTTCAACAACCGAAGAATATGTGATTCAAATCCCGAGTGGTTTACTTATTAAATAGCTCCAAACCAAAATTCAACTCCAGAGGAATTTTCTTCTACTATCACAAAGGGACAACTAACTGGCATCTACACTAAACAAATCAAAGACTGGCTTCTTTTCCAAATGATACACTAAAATCAATGGCGAAATGAACTTTTGGAAAACAAATTTTCTCAAAAAATATTACAAAAAGTGTTTTCGATTATCTCAAAATTTCGTATTAATCAACAGTATGTTGTAAACAGTTTTAATAAACCGCCTTTAGTATTTTATGTCACGATTTCAGAAGTCGGAAATTGCGTAGTTTGCAGATATAAAAATCTAGAAAGGCTTGTATCAGCACGTGATGTCTTTATTCTTTTGAATAGAATACGAGGCTGTACGAGGATCTATTGAAAAATTCTTAGCCTACTATAGAACCAAACAAAATTTTAATATCAAAATATTTTATTACTCAACATATTCTCCTCTTAATTGGATACATTCATTACAGCGAACCTGCAACGTCTCTAGACCTTTCAAAAAAAATGTTTCTTCTTGCTGTGCAAACCAGACCTCCACAGCTTTTATTACCTCCTCGTTGGAAGAAAATTTACGACCTTTTAATATTTCTTTCAGTTGACGAAAGAGATGATAGTCGGACGGAGCCAAATCTGGTGAATAAGGGGGGTGATCTAGTAATTCAAACCCTAAATCATGAATATTTTGCATGGCAACATGAGATTTGTGTGCAGAGACGTTGTCCTGCAAAAACAAAACACCTTTGGATAGCTTTCCGCGTCTTTTCTCTTTAATTTTTTCCTGTAGAGTGGTCAGTAATGTCGAAGAGTAATCTCCAGTTATTGTTCTACCCTTATCCAAAAAATCAATCATGATTACTCCATGGCAATCCCAAAAAACTGGAGCAAGAACTTTTCCAGCAGATTTTTGGACACGAAACTTCTTAGGTCTTGGAGAACCGGAGTGTCGCCATTCCATCGATTGTTGCTTTGTTTCTGGATCGTAGAAATGTATCCAAGTCTCATCCATAGTAACAATTCGGTTTAAGAAGTCTACATCGTTATCAAATCGAGCACAGATCGAACGCGATGCTACTACCCTTGCACGCTTTTGGTAAACATTCAAACATTTGGGGATTCATTTTGCAGCAATTTTTCTCATGACCAAATTGACGTGAACTATATGTCTGTTAAGATTATGTCATGAACTGCATCGTCATTTTCGGGGACTGACACAGAAAATGGCCTTTCCGATCGGTCATCATCTTCAATGGAAAATTTACCTCTTTTGAAGCTTGCAGTCCAATTTTTACGGTCGCATACGAAGGACATGGATCACCAAGGTTATTAAGCATATCTTCGTAAATCTGCTTACCTCTTAACCCTTTTAAATACAGGTACTTGATGATGGCTCGATACTCCAATTTTTTTATTTTCACAATTTCGGTGGACATATTTTTTCTTTTAATTTATTGCGTAACTCTGGTTTACTTTTTTGACGTCAAACTTTACACTGACACTTCTAATAACTTATTGTTCGTTGCTATGGTAACGCAATATTTTGTTTATACAGGGAACTGGTCTAGGCTAACTAGATATCAATACATCCTCGTAAATACGCCTGAATATAAGTCATTCAGTTGTGGACTTCCAAAGGAAAAATTAAGGAGTGTGTCCATAAGAAGTATTCCAGTCTATACTAGCCATTATATACGAGCCAGAACATCTGTATGTGAGAAGGTTTTTATTTGCAGATTGATTGTGTGTGAATGAATTGAAATGGAAATAATTGCTTTGTTTGACAAAATAAAAAATTACATAGATCTCTCAAGAATACAAACTAAATTTGTTTTTAACATTATTTGCAAATGAATTATGAAAAAAATATAAAGATTTAATGCCACCCCCATTCACTGGATCTTTCTACAATGCAATTTTCTAACGGGAGAGGACACAAGTACACTACTACTCGGTCCCTTTACAGTGAGAACTGATGATACTCTGGCGATGTTATCGATACCAGGATATGAAGCTTGAGCCCTGTCCAAGGTCCAACATATTGCCTCTCCATTTCGAACGAGATTGGAGTTCGCTAATGTATTCGACTGACCATCGGGACCACCAGAAGTGGTGGATTATTTGCCGAATTCTTTGATATGAAGATAGACGATTTTCTGGAACGCCACTGTAATCTGGATTTGCTGCGGGCATTATAGGTCGACCAATAAGGAAGTGTGAGAGAGTCAACAGATAAAGATCATTTGGATTTTGGGAAAGAAGACGCGGGTTCAATACTTCCTTCACTCGAATGAGAAGAGTGATACATTCCTCATCATCAGTCGAATGTGCATTTCCTATAATACGCTTCAGAAGAAATTTTGTAGATTTTATTTCTACTACCCATAGACCACCGAGCAATGAACATGTTTCAATGATATGAGTCGAAATAAGTTGAGTTGTTTTCATACTATAACATGAATAAAACATCATATCCTTTTATTAAATTGCAACCGCGATCCTTCCTATCTTTGGGCATAGTCAGCCCCTGTTGTACAATGGAAATGATGATGTTACGCGATGAACAGGAAAATCGCCCATTATGGCTGCATATTATGCATAAAGACTAATTGCAAGAATGTTACATTTTTCTTGTGATATTTTTGTCACTGGTTGGCCAAAATTTTTCCCTAACTGTTGCAAGTAGTTGCTGAGGACCAGCGGGAAAAAGTCTTTTGTACTCAAAGTTCATTTCATTCAGATTTAAGGTTCTTCTTCTCCATTCCATGGCTTGGATGTAGTTTTCGAATTTCTCGTGGTCAGGATCAGGGAGAGGAGAGGTGTTTCAAAACGAGTCAGTTTGTGACCTCTTTCTGGTTTTAAATTTCGATAGATATGGTCTTGAACATACCTTTTGCCAAATTCGACCAGAGAACGAGGCCAAGATCAAGAGTTATGCCAAAAAACGAAAATCTTGACCTCGTTTGCGGGTCAAACTTGGCAGAAGGTCTGTTCAAGAATTAGTGTGAAGTTACCCACACTTTCCTAGCCACAGTTTCTGACGTGGTGGCTGTCGAAATTGGGATAGAGCAGAATTTATGGGCGGCGTTGCCAAATTTCTCAAAAATGTTGAGCACAATTTTTATATAGGGAATGAGTATAGTAGACTTTGCAGGATGAATAATCTGGACAGAGAGCAAGCAATTATGTAAAAACGAAATAAATATAGGATCTGTTTTTACCAAAATCCAATAATATCATTTTTCAATGAGCAATTGAGTGAGTTATAATATGGGTGTCTTGACGAAATCCATGAGAAAATGTAAGTGTAAGTGCGATGCAATTTCATGAGCTGCTAAAGAGCACAGGGGGAGCAACAAGATAAAATTGAAAAATTTTTGAGAATAGCGTTAAGAAGGGGTGATCTTACAGGGTGATACAACGAAATTTCGTGACAACCCGTACAGACTGAGAAAAAGCAATTTTTCAGATGAAACTGTAAAAACGATATCTTCCTAACTCACTCCTCACTCACTCACTAAATAACTCACTCAATTGCTCATTGAAAAATGATATTATTGGATTTTGGTAAAAACAGATCCCATACTTATTTCGTTTTTACATTATTGCTTGCTCTCTGTCCAGATTATTCATCCTGCAAAGTCTACCATTCTCATTCCCTATATAAAAATTGTGCTCAACATTTTTGAGAAATTTGGCAACGCCGCCCATAAATTCTGCTCTATCCCAACTCGACAGCCACCACGTCAGAAACTGTGGCTAGGAAAGTGTGGGTAACTTCACACTAATTGTTCAAGACCATATCTACCGAAATGTAAAAGTAGCAATCGGTAACAAACTGACTGTTTTTCAAACGCCCCCCTTCCTTGACCTTGACCTGGAGAAATCCGAAAACTACATCCAGGCGTATTGGGGCAACACCAAGAATAATATTTCATGCCTCTGCATTCTCTATTGATAGTTGCTTCAAATATCTAATCATCAAAAAAAGAGGTGCGATAAATATTGAGAGGAAGCGAAGGATCTGATCTCCAAAAAAATGTTGTGAAGATCTCTTTTTAGGAGAAACCCAGACACAACGATACATTTTCTCAACATCTCAAGATACTACAAAAGAAACATTTCTGTATTTCAGATGTATGGAAAAAAGTCACTTCGTATATTTGTACCTGACATTTCCCTTCGATTAGAAGGAATTCCTGAAGTAGTAGTAAAGGAACTGTCAAATACTACGCTGAGGGCCAATTTATGCAACATATCATTGTCATAATCACTATCACAGTCCTAGTCATAGTCGTTGTCTTAAGAAATTTTCATATTTATGCATCACAGTCATTAACTTGAAAATAGAAAATTGATAGGTGACAACACTGCCATTTGGGTTTTTTTATTCCAAAGGTGGGGACATTTTTCAATAATTTCAATATGAGTACCCTCTTTCTGGCTCGTCTTTTCCCGAAAGACAATAAACAATAACAAATAACAAGGATAACAACTCAAAACGAATAATTATTTATGTCATTTGTGAAAAAGGTTTCGATGCGCATGCTCGTTGTGCATGTCGTCCTAATCATAAGCATAAAAATTGAAAATTGCCATGAAGGTCAAATTCTTATGATTAGGATTGAGACTAAAACTGAAGAAATTCAACAAATGGTTTTACTGAAATTTACAATTTTAATTTAATTTTATGATTAAGACAGTGACTGTGAACGATAATGACAATGATGCATAAATTGGCCCTTAGTTTTGTAGTCACCCTTAACACACCATGATGTGGAAAGAAAACTTCGACATTATTAGAATTTGATGAATTCACCTTAGACATAATCCATCCATGAATAATTGTACATTTTTTGTTCTGAATTCTCACTTATTCCGAAATTTGTATTTTAGTTTCAGCATGAAATTTCCAGTCGCCCAGTACATCTAGATCTTCATTAGACGGAATTTCGACAACAAACGTTCCGTCTTCATTTCTTTCGAAAGTAGAAATTAAATGATTTTCAAATTGTCCTTTCTCTTTTGACAGAGTTCTCTCTGGAAAACTACTATCTTCAATTTGCCAAAATTTTTCCAATTGTTGCTGAATATCGACGTTTTTGTGAATTTGCTATATGAATGTTTTGTGAGATTCATTTGATTATGAATTGATCCAGAAATTATCCAACAAAATTTCGTCTTCTTATGAACTGGTAACCCCTGACTTATTTTTATTTGGTCTATACATAAAAGTGAAATGAAGATTTCAGCTCCAATTAACATATGTATGAAGGATGGAATGTTATATTTTGGATCAGCAAGAAGAATTTTTTTTGGGATTGAAATTGGTTTTGCATTTATTTTCTGAAAAGGAATGCGATCACAAGTTTCAGAAATTATCAAACATGGTATTTTTGTAATGAAGTCATTATGCTTACCATTTATGACATCATATTTCTCCTATGGCATCTCCCACGATCGTCAACTATTAGATGGTGGCTGAAGTGCAGGTAGTTCTGTATAGAACCTTTCTGCACCCCGCTATCAGGTCTATCTCGTGAGTACTCCGGATCTCTTAATGAACTCCTGGAGATTCTTCACAAGGTTTTCCTGCGGGATGGTATCTTCTGCACCGCAGTGTCCAAAGATATCCATCCTCATACGAGCCAGAGCATCGCATTCAAACATTATGTAGGAGGCTGTTTCGTCCTCATCATCACAAAATCTGCATTGTGTGGACTCTTGATGTATCCCCAATAGTTGCAGGTGTTTTCTCAGGTGGCAGTGGCCTGTCATCAGTCCTAGAACCTTCCTAAGAGAGTCTCGGCTTAGTTCAAGAAGGTGTCTTGATAGCCGGTCAGTTGGCCCCATCATCATCTTTTTTCCGTGAGTATTGCCTGAGGCACTCTCCCAGAGAGATTGATGATGGATTTTAACCCATTTCATTGTGTCCTGCTTGATATCCCCACACGGGATTCCGCAGGCTGGTTCTGGTCCAGTGAGAGCTGCCCCCGCTCTTGCTAGGGCATCTGCGCTCTCATTTTCCTGTATGCCCTTATGACCTGGTACCCAGACAAGTTTTACCCTGTTCTGTGTTCCCAGGTCGTTAAAGTTTTGGTGTTCCTCCCAAACCAGTTTGGAACTGCATGAACGCAGGGTTTTAATCGCCGCCTGACAGTCGGAGAGAATTGCTATGGGTTGGTTTCTAGGATGCAGATGGAGATTGCCGTTACATCGGCTTGGCATACAGAGGCTTGAGTACCGAGGCTTAGAATGATGTCTTGCCTCGGTCCCTCCCCGTATATTCCAGCCCCTACTCCTTTGCTAGTCTTTGAGCCATCCGAGTACCAGATTTGCTCTCTTGACAGCATTGGTATGGCCCTTGATGTAACTTCCCCATCTTCTATGATGGTGGTGTATGTTCCATCAAAGGAGTATGTTGGAGTCATTTCGTCCGACGGCATCTCAGACGTGTCGATTCTTATGACCTCCAGTATGCTGGAGGGGCCTTAGTTATTGCCCCTCCATTCTCCCAGACATTTTAGCCTGGATGCTTCTATCCTCGCCTCTGCTGCAATATGTAAATGCAGGGGAGGGAGGTTCAGGATTACCTCCAAGATAATTGTCGATGTGCTGGACACAGCACCAGTGACTACGAGCATGGCCAGTCTTTGTAAGCTAGCCAGCTTCCCCCTGGTTGTCACTTGTTCTGCCTTTGGCCACCACAGCAGGGCTCCGTACGATATCAAGGGCCTAACAATTGCTGTGTATAGCCAGAGAGACTGTTTGGTCCGAGTCCCCATGTTTTGCCAAAGGAGCGTCTGGCCATCATTAATGATGTCCTTGCTCTTTTAAGCACTTTTTCCAGATGTTTGTTTCAGGTGAGCTTGAGTCCAGGTTTAGCCCCAAGTATTTCGTCTCTCCTGACATCTGTACACTTTCACAAAAGATTCGGAGAGCTCTGTCCTGTAGAGTTAAGTGAACTAATACTTTTTTGTAAAGTTGACGATCTCAGTTTTAGTCGGGTTGACCACAATCTTATTCTCCGCTAAATTCTGCATGATCTTCCTACCCAGGGTACATAACAGCATTCGTATTCTCGTGAAGAGGGAAATCATTGGTATGTAAGAAGTACAAGTGTGGCAAGAGACTCGAGTTCTGTGGTCCCTGCTTCGATCGGATACTCTGCGAAGCCTGTTTTGTTGACTTTCAGAGCCACCTTCATCTGTAGGTAAGAAAGAAACAAAAATAGTTGTATGCCTGAAAATTCTTTCTAATTTTTTTTGTCATGATGGCGGTACGCGTATATATTTATATCGGACAATTCGATTTTTTATATTATAAAAAATGGTTTTTCATCATTTCCCATTTTTGTCCGACAAGGAGTAATCAATAAACAATACCCCGCCAGAATTCCAACTTCAAGTAGTTGGACTGGAAAAACGCGGCCAAAAATTTGTCGGACAATATAACCATTCAATTTCACAAAATTTTGTTGTACACACCTGTGAAAAATAGCTTTGTGGTAATTGATTTTCAGTACCATGGTATTTTGGCATGTTTGGGTTGTCGGACTCGACAATAGCATACAAATTTTTGTCGGACAAGGTTACCCTCGTTATCTAAAACAAATTTCCACCCCCTTTGAAAAATGGTGTTAATAAATTTACAAGACCCCGGGAAATCGCCATGTTTCGGAGTTTTCCTAGAGAAAAAGCGGTCAAATTGGGGAAAATGGAAAAGGAAGAAGTTATCGGACTCGTCAAGGATAGGCGCCTCACGAAGTATAAAATATGTGGCAATCATTAAATGAAAGGGGCCAGGGCCTGGTGACTGATATCCTGCCAAAAATATCCTGACAAAAATCTCCCGTCCAATAATATATTGAGACAATAATATCTTGACGAATAATAACCTTCCAACTTGCGAGCTAGGGGTTAGTTCGTTCAGGTTAGATAAGACTAATAAAATGCTACCCCAAAATGAATCTTTCCTCAACTTCCAAGCTCTCAACTTGCGAGTTAGGTTAGTTCGTTCAGGTTAGATCAGACTAAAAATTGGAAGGGAATTATTGACAGGACATTTTTGAGCAGGATATTTAGTCGTAGACCCTTTTATTGAATATCTACATTTATACAATCAACTACTTACATATTGATCATGTAACTGTCTCTCTGTGTATATTAGTAGGTATAGTTTTGCTTTGTCAATGGGATATTTTTGATTGATTGATATCCCGATCACTGAACATGAAATAATTAGTTGTTCAGAGTAGAAACATATCACACTCTATGTATTTCATAGCTTGCCTGATAACGTAAAGTTCAGCTGAGCTGGCTCTAACATGAGAGTGAATTATTGATAAGCGATTGAAACTATTCCGCTAAACCTCCCGTCTTAGGAAAGTGTCTAACTAGTTGCCACCGAAGGATTTCTCTGAGGTTAAGCTCGATAAGTAATAATTTCCCCCAGTCGTTGTATTTTATGAAAGATGGATGGGTGAGTTTTAACGGCCCGTATAACTGCACAGCGTTATCACAAATCATGTTTAATACGGGATGAAAATTGCGAAGCTATCCCAAGCCTCAAGCTTTATCACCATGCTAAGTAATACACATGGCTTTCATAACCTCACTAGACACTGAATATACCTGATCGAATTATTCAGCACTCTCTGAATTTGTAACGATATAATAACAATAATAGCATCTTTGTTAAGGAGAAATATAATTTGACAAAATTTGCAATAAGTTGACGATATTCGGCCAAAACCTCACTTCTGTTATAAATCATCTTATAATTTCACTGCACAAAGGAGGTGATAGTGATACACCCCTCTAAATTCGCCCAATACGCAAAAAATTGGTGAAAATGAGAATAATAACTTAACATAAAATATGAAGCAACAGCCAATTTGGATTTGAAACCGAAAAAAATACAAATGATGCTATTTTCGATCTTTTATTTGATGTATTCACTGAAATCAATGGTGGCGAGGATGTGACAGCAGCCTTCTGTGATTTTTTAAAAGCCTTTGATTTTGTAGATCACGAAATTTTGCTGCAAAAGATCCAATACTATAATTTCAGAGATATTTCTTACAAATGGATACAATCGTATTTATCAGGTACAGAACAAATTTTCGAAACTGCTGTACATTCTTCAATAAGACAGATAAACCATGGTTTACCTCAGGGTTCAGTCCTAGGTCCGGTTCTTTTTCATACTATATATTAATGGTATAACCAACATCGTAATATCTCAGGTTGGTCCACACTATTTGCGGATGATATGTCCATCACATGGTACAGCAAAAATACTGATGAATCAAGTGAAGTTGTTCACGAAGATATAACTAAGGTAACATATTGGTGTAAATCTAACAAGCTAGCATTTAACACAAATAAAACAAATTTTTTAAGTTTCAAATGTTAGCTTGAAGATTTAGCTCTAGATTTTGGAGTTAAAGTTGTACAAAATGCTTAGGTCGTTACATTGATGGTACTTAAATTAAAATTCTGAGATCACGTGATGGCATTGAGGAAAAAACTATTTTCTGGGAACTATGCCGTGAAGCTTGTTTCACATGAATTGAATTTCTCGACTGCAAAAATGGTTTATCATTCTCTCATTTAGTCACATCTGCGCTATGGCATTGCATTTTGGTGAAGCTGCAACAATCATTTATTCATTCTCCAGAAGAGAGCCTTAAGTTAATGTGCAAAGCCAAACGTCGAGATTATTGCAAAGTGGTTTTCAAATTCAATGAAATATTAACGGTAACTTCTAGTCTCATTAAAGACACATTAATTTACAATGGGTGGAAAATTTATAACCATCTTCCAAACGATATAAAATACATAGAACAACTAGCTGAATTCAGAAGAGAACACAAATATTATCAGACGGATAGAACTTATTCTAGTTTGAATGAGTTTTTATTGATTTACTTATTCAGTGATATGGTTATGCTTGGAAATGTGTGTAATTAACTGTCTGTATCACCGATTAATTATAGTACTCATGTTTAATAATTTAAAAGTTGGCTTCTACACATCCAATATAATGCTTAGTGACCATTATTTCTTCACAATCAGTATCGCTGCTTAATTTTATGTCTTCTACTGGTATATTATTTTAAAATTGTGCTTTTACCATTTCTTTAATGGTCGTGACAATGATTTCTTATTGTGACAATAAAGTATATTTCTCTTTTTCTCTCTATACAGTGCGGCTTTTTTAGCCCCCCACCCCTTTTAACTTTTTGGACGGTTTGACGTACAAGCATGGAGAGCCGCAGGGATCGAGCCTCTCACCACTTTTGTACTCGCTACATACGCATGACTTTCCGATGTTTAATAACAAGGGCACGGGCACGGGCACGGCTGTACGAGGATATTGAAAAAATACTATAAAACCAAACAAAATTTCAATGTCAAAATATTTTATTACTCAACATGTTCTCCTCTAAATTGGATACATTCGTTACAGCAAACCTGCAACGTCTCTAGACCTTTCAAAAAAAATGTTTCTTCTTGCTCTGCAAACCAGACCTCCACAGCTTTTATTACCTGCTCGTTGGAAGAAAATTTACGACCTTTTAAAATTTTTCTCAGTTGAGGAAAGAGATGATACTCGGACGGAGCCAAATCTGGTGAATAAGGGGGGTGTTCTTGTAATTCAAACCCTAAATCACGAATTTTTTTCACGGCAACATGAGATTTGTGTGCAGGGGCGTTGTCCTGCAAAAACAAAACACCTTTTGATAGCTTTCCGCGTCTTTTCTCTTAAATTTTTTTCCGTAGAGTGGTCAGTAATGTCTAATAGTAATCTCCAATTATTGTTCTACCATTATCCAAAAAATCAATCATGAATACTCCATGGCAATCCCAGAAAACTGAAGCAAGAACTTTTCCAGTAGATTTTTGGACACGAAACTTCTTAGGTCTTGGAGAACCGGAGTTTCGCCATTCCATCAATTGTTGCTTTGTTTCTGGATTTTAGAAATGTACCCAAGTCTCATCCATAGTAACAATTCGGTTTAAGGAGTCTACATCGTTTTTGAATCGAGCACAGATCGAACGCGATGCTACTATCCTTGCATGCTTTTGGTCAACATTCAAACATTAGGGGATCCATTTTGCAGCAATTTTTCTCATGTCCAATTTGACGTGAACTATATGATGATCGCGTTCGTATGAAATATTCAGTGCTTCAGATATCCGTTTTAGCCCAATTCAACGGTCATGTCATGAACTGCATCGATATTTTCGGGGACTGACACAGAAACTGGCCTTGCCGATCGATCGTCATCTTCAATGGAAAATTTACCTCTTTTTAAGCTTGCAGTCCAATTTTTCACGGTCGCATACGAAGGACATTGATCACCAAGGGTATTAAGCATATCTTCGTAAATCTGCTCTTAACCCTTTTAAATCAGGTACTTGATTGCTCGATACTCCAATTTTTCGATTTTCACAATTTCGGTGGACATATTTTTTCTTTTAATTTATTGCGTAACTCTGGTTTACTTTTTGACGTCAAACTTTACACTGACACTTCTGATAAGTTATTGTTCGTTGCTATGGTAACGCAATATTTTGTTTATGCAGGGACCTGGTCTAGGCTAACTAGATATCAATACATCGTCGTATATGCAGATGACACAGCCCATGTGCAGAGGAAGGTCGTACCTGGCGAGTAACAAAATAGCCTTGAATCCGGCCAAGACATATTCATCAAGAGAATGAAACCTGTATGCGTGAAACTCTCTGGAGAATTCAGGGCTCGGGGTAACCAGACTGACTGGTCAAAATCCGTGCGGTACCTGGGGGTGCAGTTGGACAAAGGATTAACACTTGGGAAACATGTCAGCTTGGCAATACATCGAGCTGCGGCTGCTATAAAAACGACATACCGTTGATAGCCAGGAGTTCTAAGCTGGTCATGGAGAACAAGGTGTTGATCTACAAGCAGGTCATCAGATCAACGTTGACATATGGTTGTCCAGTTTTCTGCAGCCTCACTAAGTCTCAGATGAGTAGACTGGAGAAAATGCAGAACAAAGCACTCCGTATTGTCACAGATAGTAATAGATACATTCAGTTAGACGCATTGAGAGAGCTAGCCGATATTCGATCCATCGAAGAATTCATCAAACAACAGTCTGATAATTTCTACAGACACTTTATCCTTGGACGTTCGCTGACTAGGGATATGACAGCAATCAGAGCCCACCATAACAAGCCAAAAAGCATAGTGGGCTGATTTACCAGGCATTGGATATCTTCAATGAAAATCCAGAAGACGTGTAACACCTACTATTATAAGCCGATGAATGTTCAAACCCGGTTTTTTGATGCTTTTTCGGGCGTCCACGAAAAACTCGATGATGAAAATAACCTGATGATTTACTTACAAACCATTAAATCCCCCTGCATAACAAGGAGGGGGTAGGGACAGACAACATCAAAGAGACTTAGACCTACAGCATCTAAAAGCATACCAACATAGTAGGATTCGTCCTAGGGCGGATGTGTGCCGGTGTTGCCCGCCCTCTGGTATCCCACCAAGGGTAGGATGAAACCCAACACCTAAAAATGCAATGCTACCTCATACCAACCCCTCTCTGGCAAGACAGGTTTCAACATTATCATTTTATATATTTAGGTGTTGTAATGTTCTATATTATTTTATTTTGTAAATTTAATGTTAATAAACCATTTTCGATTTTGATTTGGTATAATTTTAAAATTGTGTAGATTTTATTTGAAAATATGAACAGAATGTTCATGAGGTCAGTTGTGGAATCATCTGCGACTGGAATATAAACTTTAGTTGCTATTTTCCATCGTACAAGATAACGTCTCTTGGAAAGGATTCATGTTGTAAAGGGAAACATTGTCAATTGAAAATTGTACTTATACATGACTCCTCTGGAAATGGAAAAACCTACGATAAATTGAAGTTACTTTTTTGTAGTGGTAGGGACAGACAACATCAAAGAGACTTAGACCTACAGCATCTAAAAGCCTACCAACATAGTAGGATTCGTCCTAGGGCGGATGTGTGCCGGTGTTGCCCGCCCTCTGGTATCTCACCAAGGGTAGGATGAAACCCAACACCTAAAAATGCAATGCTACCTCATACCAACCCCTCTCTGGCAAGACAGGTTTCAACATTATCATTTTATATATTTAGGTGTTGTAATGTTCTATATTATTTTATATTGTAAATTTAATGTTAATAAACCATTTTCGATTTTGATTTGGTATAATTTTAAAATTGTGTAGATTTTATTTGAAAATATGAACAGAATGTTCATGAGGTCAGTTGTGGAATCATCTGCGACTGGAATATAAACTTTAGTTGCTATTTTCCATCGTACAAGATAACGTCTCTTGGAAAGGATTCATGTTGTAAAGGGAAACATTGTCAATTGAAAATTGTACTTATACATGACTCCTCTGGAAATGGAAAAACCTACGATAAATTGAAGTTACTTTTTTGTAGTTGTGTTTTTTTGCATATAACTGTTTAGTAGCTGTTTATACAAGTGTGTAGTATGATTAAAACTATCTGTATCTGGCGTTGCTGATGTTTCATATTATTATTTTCTAATAAAATAACTATATATTTTTAATTGAAGCAGCTTGTCCAGTGCTCACGAATTGACTTCCGTTGAGTAATAGTTATTCATTTATTTGTTTGTTTTCGTGAAAAATCAACAAATGGATATCATTTCGGATACCATGTTTATTTCAATAGATTTTATTTCAATTTGTTACCTTTCGGTCAAAGCACCCTTGAATGTAATTATTTGCATTCCATTCAAGAATTAATGGATTATTAGATTTGTTTTGCAGTTATTTGTTAATACCGTAGTTTAAACAGAAATTTATACAACGATAATACTAATAATGGTTTTAATCGACTTGCATTTATATTCTTTCTTTGTTTCAATTGAAAGATGTATAACGATTGGTTATTTGTAAACATTAGATGATAATTTTTTCCTTTATACGAGTTAAAAAGGCATATTGTGTAAGGATAAAACCAGAGTTAAGTTGAATGTTATCTATACTTGAGGTTAACAGTCATTCAAGTATTTAGAGGTTCTGTTCTGTTTAGTGAGAGTGTCAACCTGAATTTGGCATTGACGTCGCTCTAATTCTTACTTTTTCTGTTCCTTCTCCAGAATTAATCGTTTTTCTCAATACTCAATTTTGAGCGTGAACTATCGGTTTTCTTTCAAATTGATTGTGGCGGTTTTGAACTCGCTGAATGTAGACGGGTTGGATCGACCTTTCTTGATCCAAAATTTTCGGACCATATGAAATCTGCTGAGAGATTCTCGTTGCACCTGCTCTTATGGGCTTGTCTGGTGCCGGAGTGCAAGAATCTGCAAATGCATCTTTTTCCATACCTCTTTGCCAATGATCTCCAGCAATAGCCTGTGACTAAACGTGTCAAACGCATTTGCCAGATCAACGAAAACTCCAAGCGAACACATTTTCACCTAGGCAATAGCATCAATCAATCAATCTTATTGTCTAAAATGAAAACAATTTGTCGACAAAGTCAATAAAAGTCAATAGCTTTCACAATACATTATATGTAACACTAAATGTCAATAATATTTACTTATATACATATAAATATAGATAAAATGAAATGCATAAATATTTATTCAAATTATAAAAGCATTTTCCCTTCAAGAGGTGCTTAGCAGTTTTTCTGAATTGTTTGAGTCCTTTGATATCTGTTATTTGACTCGGTAAGTGATTGTAAATTTGTTTACTTCTATAAATTAATGACTGTCTCGTCAGAGATGAAACAGGGAACGGAAGGGCGAGTTGTTTTTCATTACGAGTATGTCTTTCCCCGTTGACGTTAACTTTTCTTTATATTTATGAAGCAAGCATACCGTTTCTAGAATGAAAATTTCATATATTGTCAAAATCTTATTGTCTGAAAAAACTGGTCTACATGATTCTCGCATTTTAATTCTGAAAATAAATCTCAGAGCTCGCTTTTGAAGGACGAATACACTTTGCAATAGAGTCTGGCTGCCAGAACCCCAAAATGGAATTCCATACCGCAGATGAGATTCTATAAATGAGTAGTATGCCATTAATGAAGCTGACCGTCCAAGTTCGCGAACATTAATGGCAAAGCAACCTGAGGATAATTTTTTCTTTAAAGCTGTTATATGGTGGTCAAACTTCAGATCATTGTCAATTTGTTCACCAAGAAATTTTGTAACGGACCTACTTTCAATCAGCTGATCTCCCAATGTAATTTGTTCAACATTACATTTAAATGTGACTAAATTTGTTTTAGGAATATTCAATGTCAGCTTATTCGCGTCACACTAAATTTTGATTTTTTGAATATCTGCGGAAATAGACTGGAACAAGGTAGTATGATCTTCATTGTGCCAAAGAATTGTGGTATCTTCAGCGAACAATGTTAGGTGTCCAGAAATATCAAGGCAAGATATGTCATTAATAAAAAGTAAAAATAAAATTGGGCATAGAACAGACCCCTGTGGGACTTCACGTACAATCTTTCCCTTCGCAGAAGTATTTTTACCCAATGATATTTGTTGTTCCCTATCAGTAAGATATGATCTGACCCATTCCAAAACTGTACCTCGAAAACCTTAGTGGGAGAGCTTCTGCAACAGAATTTCATGACTCACGCAGTCAAAAGCCTTGGAGATATCAAGAAACACTGCCGCAGCCGCTTCCTTTTCATTTAGACTTATGTAGACTTTTTCTAGCAAGTTGAAATTGGCGTCATTAGTGTTTTTTTTCATTTTGAAAACCGAACTGTTTTTGAGCTAGAATATTATGTATTTTTAAAAAGCCCACTATTCTACGTTTGACTAACTTTTCGATGATTTTAGAAAGTGTTGACAGCAGTGAAATCGGTCTGTAGTTACCAGGATCATCAGTGGCACCTCCTTTATGCAGAGCTATTACTACTGCGGTCTTCAAGCTAGAAGGAAATACACCTATCGCAAAAGAATTATTTATAGCCAATACTAAGGTGTTTAGAGCTTCATCTGATAATAGTGAAAACAACTTAGCTGACAAATTGTCTTCACCCGAAGAATTTTTATTTTTAATTTCATTTATTACTTACTTCAGTTCATATAAGTCTGTTTCGTGGAGGAATAAAGAATTCATTGGAGAAACTACCTTGTGTACGTTGTCAGGGGATTTACTGCTGAAAGTATGTCTTATGTACTTACATTCTCTCTAAAGCAATATTGTTCCTATGAGATGATTTTGTATTTATCAAGGTAGGTGACTAACCTTCTTCAATAATTTTTTCAAAAAGTTTCGAGAGGTCCGACGTCAGTGAAATGGGACGATAGTTGGACATATTCTTTTCGGTCCCTCCTTTGAATAGTGGTTTTATTGTGGCAATTTTGAAGTGGGTAGGGACCACGACCACCAAGTTAGATGTTCAGCGGTGTAATTCGCAACTAGATTTATGGTTTCATTTTTCAGTCCATCGTGTCCGGGTGCTTTATGACTTTTCAAAGTGGAGCATGTCACTATTATTTCTTTGGGGTCAGTGAGTTCTAAAAACATAGAGTGCATAAAATTTTTGGTTTCGCAATTGACATAATCTGTTGTTTTTAAGTTGGATGCCAAGTTCGGGCTAATGTTACTGAAATATTCGATAACCAATAACCCTAATGTAATTCATGTTTGTTTTCTTACGGATTCCTTTAATTTCAACTGCATGAGAGCATTTTTCTATGGCAGTTGTGAATTTAGTCAAGAAAACCTGAAGTGATTCCTCTGGATTTGCATGATTATAAACGCCATTCCAGGTCTCATTTTCGAGCAGTGTTACTAGTATCTTTGCATCAAGTTTTCCATTTATTACATGAACATTTTGTTTCTCAATAATTTTTTCACAATTTTCAATTCCTTATTTCACAAATATGTGATCCATACAAGAAGATGTATTATTTGTTACTATTGTTTTTTGATTGATGGGTGATTTGAATCCTTTTTTGGATGATATGTTTGGGTAATCATCTACTTGCTCCATATTCGTTTTCTGTTCCATAATATCTATATTGATATCTTCCACAAGAAATGTAAAATCGATTGAGTTAATAACAGTTGTATCCATAAAATGAAAAAAAAATCGAGGAAACTCTATTCGGATAGAGATGGTGACATATATATGGCAGAAGCACAAACCTTCTTGTTCCAGAAAGGAATCAAGATTGAGTGCATTTGTTTCACCTATCTTAATTTGGCTTACATCGTATTCTAGACCTTTTTTGAAGTAGACTATTTCACATCCAACCAGATGAAAATCAAGTTTATCTGCAATTTTCCATGTATCAGTTAAAGTAATAAAAAATTGAAATTGTGAAATATAAACCTAAAACTGATTCAAGTTATTTTGGATGCTACAAAAATCATTATAATACATTGAAAACTTATTATCACTTGCAACAAATATTTCAAAAAAATCACTCGTGGTTTCACCTTCGTAAGTGTGTATGTGCTCTACCAAACTGATTCATTGCAAATTAAAGTAGATAGTTATTCAACAGAAAGACTTTCAACAAAAAACACAATGCTTAAGTACACTTTACCTAAATTCTCGACGCGATCACAGCATAAATAATGATATCATCCAATACTAGGTGGAAAAAATAAATTTAACCTCCTCCTAACAATTTACTATTACTGTTCCTGTTTTCTTGGTTTCAAAAATTTAACGATTTCTCGACATTTTTTTTATGTTACTGATACTCCATTCACTTCCATCTCGAACAGAGGAACACTGTCTCCAAATATAATAATGCAGTTGGGCCCAACGAGAAGAAAAAAACGAATAGAGCCACGACAAAATTCACATGAATTGGCCTTTTTATGATAGTATTAGGTCGGAATAATAATTCGTAGACAACCCTAAGCTCGGTGAGATATTCCGGGGGCACAACTCTTAATTTATCGCATGTGTTTCGCAGTAGAGACAGCAATTTCGCAAGAACGTGTGGACAGTCGCCAGAAAAGCTTTGCTCCTGGTAATTACAATGAATGTGCAACGACATAAATACAGTTTACAACTCTTTCTCCTTACGTATATTTCACTTCGAATTACTTAACTCTGCAATATAATTTGTTACTCAAAAAAATATGTCACATGGTGACTTTTTATACATCAAATGCAATCCAACATCAAATACCTTAAAATGTTTTTATGTTCATTATCGTGTTTTTATTGCTCAGTTACCAACTATCTAATGTCGTACTTTATGCCCGTGCGGGCATAAAGTTCACTTTATGGCCCGCGCGGACATAAAGAGAAATAATATTTTGTAAAACTTATTTAATAACCTTTACGCAAATTTCTTGCATCGCATTTAATAATTTTTTGTATTCCATGTCATAAGCTTCTTTAGACTTTTTTGGCAACAGATTTTCAGTTGCTTTCTTTGCTTTTTCAATAATTTCATCAGGAATTCCAAAATCTTCGTTCATTTTGACTTCTAACTTTGACACATACCAAAATTATTGTGATTTTATGACATTTACGTTTGTCAGCATTCACCTAGCAATGATAGTGTCTGCTATGATAAAATGGAAATGTTATTAATTCAAACCGGATTTTTTAAAATACTTATTTGTATTGAGATTGGATTGCAATAACGAACTAGTATGACATAAAGTTATGTATGTACCGCGGGCATAAACAGATGTGTATACCCTCGGGCGACTTACAAACCCTCAGGCCAGAGGCCCTCGGTTTCGTAAAACGTCGCCCTCAGGGCATAAACATCTATTTATACCCTTGGTATATAAATAACTATCATAAGTCCGGTGGATGTTTGAGTTTATGTTCGCATAATTACATCATAGTCATCATATTTCGCCTCAAAGCTGAAACAAATGAACAGTTTCTGTCTGAGTAAATTTTAATAGAAATTGGGATACAAACCTGTAATAATGCCAGGCGTTTCATTTCAATTTGTATTTCTATAATAGACAATAATTATATTGTTGCTAATAATCTTTCGAAGTTGATAAAACATTCTTTTACGAGTAAAAAAATCACTGAGAAGTTTTCTTTGACTGAGAGAAATGTGTTTACATGATTCACACTTTTTGTTACTGCATTCAATACACAGATGACTGAAATCAATCGCGATCGTCACTGTTTAATGCTTCGAAGCAATCGCCAATGTACAGGGTGTCTGGTATACCTATACCATGGATCCGGAAGGATTGAATATAATCCAGTATTTTCGAAACTAGCGCAAGAGGGAAATCAAAGATTTGCTGACAGTAAATGGCTGGTTGCAAAAAGAGAATATATGTAAGAATGTTCAAACAAATAATGAAAATACGGGTAAACATTTTCACATGTTAAGGTTCATTTAAAGTCAAATATTTTGCGTTTTTGAACTGTAAGATGGCACTGACAAGATATGTTTTTCATACCATATTGACAGCGATCTTTTATTATATTTCCAAATAAATTACAATTTTCTGTTGGAATATCTACCGAATATCCAACGGTCAACCCTACTGCTTATGCATTGTTGCCAAATCTCAACATTATCCGGAGTACTGCGAAATAGCTCACAGGATAATTAATTATTATCTGGTATTAATTGTAATAATGTGGTTCAATGCCTTATTTTTTTTCTTTGGTGTCTTGGCATCGACTGCTATGGTCATTAGCCACTTTATCTACTTATTATCTACATTAAAGATATAGAACATATATAATATGTATAAGGCGAAGTGAAGTCTTGACTGACTAGTTAAGGAAACATGCGGATGGATCTTGAGGATGCTGTCAAAATACTGGGCTGTTTAAAAGAATACTCTTTGTTATTTGGTAGAGCTTTCGGAAATGTTTATTTTCTTTATCAAGACATCAAACATGAGGTTTATATTAAGAAGTTAACATTGATGAGACAAATACAAAGTCATGGTTCATGATGGTGAAAAATATCCAATTCCATTTTTAATAAATATTATAATAATTTCTGTTCAAACTTTCCTATTATATTTTTTGAAACTTGCCGACATAACTCAGTACGGGGTGTTGGGTTTAAACAATGAAGTCCCCATTCAAGACAAATCTGAGGGCGCGCGCAACAAATTTCCTGGAATTTGTTAACAGAACACGGCAAGGGACATTGAAACCGAATAATGAGTCCCCCGAGGTCTCTATCCAACCAAAACCGAAAGTACTGCACCTTTCACCAAATTCACGGACAATACTCTTCAGAGGCCATTGAATTCGTTTTCAAGGTTCTTCCTTTCTTTTCTCTTCTTCTCTTTTCCTGTTCGGGAAAATAATTTTTCGGGATCAGTTGAGTCCTGTCTGTAAATTTGGTGGAATTCACAGTGCCTCTAAGATTTTGTTAGGTGGAGAAACGTGAAGAAACGTGGAGAAACCACAAAAAGAACAAGTTTCATATTAGTGGCTACAGTGACGTTCGGGGACCTCGTTTTTTGAATACTGTGGGCCTCTGCTGAGTCCTGTCTACGAATTTGGTTGAATTCGAAGAATCTTCGATCTTTTGTTGGCTAGACACCTCGGTGACCGTGTTATTTGAATTCAGTGGCCTCTGCTGAGTCCTCTCTGTGAATTTGGTGGAATTGACAGTGTCTCTATAATTTTGTTGGGTGGAGACCTCGGTAACCTCGTTATTCGAATTCAATGGCCTCTGCTGAGTCCGTGTATTTGGTGAGAGTTGCAGTGCCTATGGTTTTCATTGGGTGGAGACCTCGGAGACTTTATTATTCGAATTCAGTGTTCCTTGCTGTGTCCTTTCTGACAATTTCAGGAAATTTGCAGCGCCCTCAGATTTGTATTGGGTGGAGAACTTAACCCCGGTGCCAAAAATTTGTGGAGACTTCAGTTTTGTAATGGGTGTACACCACATTTTTCAGAAACAGTGATGTATTTTCCTTGTCTGCAAATTTCGTTTGATTTGCAGAACATTCAGGCTTACCATGGATAAAGACCTCTTTTTGTTCTAAATGGAGTTATCTTTTCAATCGTTTTTAGTGTTTCCAAAGGTGGGGACCATTGTCTTTAAAGCTGGTTCATTCGTTTTCTTAGATTTTGATTTCCAAAACTGAAATTTTAAATCGCAAAACATAAAACTTATTACTTACATACTTCTCCAATTGTGTCCAAGGACTCCAAGGCTTTAGGCGGACAAATCCAACATCCAACTGATGAACTGACAAACCCCTATCGACGTAACTTTCATTATCAAAAAATTTAACAAATTACATCGGTTACCGCTGTCTAGAACTATTGACAACGCTGTACAGTAAATATGACAGTGACAATAATTCTGTGCAATACCTTGTGGACAGTAGCAGAACTATTTTTGTCTTTTCGTTCATGTTCTACAGAGGAATCACTTACTGGAGCGACTTACCGTTTTTTGTCCGAGGTTTTGAAAATCATTATTAAAAAAATAAATCGTTTGATTTAATGTCTGAAAAATAGTTTGAATAGTTCCTCAATGTTCAATCTTCTCAATTTCATATAAATATCACTTGCAAAGGCGATTCTTCTCAACTATCTTTGATTTTATAACAAGATTTTCAGAATTTTTTCAAATTGTGAGGAAACGTTGAAGTTGAAAATTCTGAAAAAATCATGATTATCTTTTACGTTGACATTGATATGTCATGATATTTGAAATGGAATCTGATGAATGGTTTTTGGGAAAACTTAAAAAAACTTCTTAATATTAGGTTTTTTAGTTTTTTCCTCGAAAACTGTTCATCAGATTTTCTTCAACATCTCTTTAATTATTCAATATGAATGCCAAATTAACTCGAATTTTTTTCAGAATTTTCAAACTTGCCGTTAACTTTCTCATGGGTTTATATGAACCTTAAAAAATGAGTTCGAAAAAATAGTATAAGAGTTATCCTATTGAAATAAATGAAACATCCAAATGGATCAAATCTTCGGTGAAAAATAGTGGATGTCAAGCGAGTAAAAATTACTAACCATTCCATTCGAGCTTATGCTTCAATTTAATTGTCCAGAAGTGGTATTGGTGAACAAAAATGTATAAAAATTACAGGACAAAGCAATCCTTCTTCAGTTAGACCAAGAAAACCATCCTAAAATCATAAATTTCATTCGTACCACCACTACAACTACTACAGAAAATACCAACACTCAGCAAATTGTAAGCAAACAACTGGCTGAACATCAATTTGTATGTAATAATTGTGTTTTTAAGAACTGTAGTTTCCGTTAGAATAAATAATAGTATATTATGATACAAGTCCACAAGTGAAAAGCACGGACAGCGAGTTTAAGGACAAGAAGCGGTATGCACTAAACAAAGTTACAAGTGCTTCAAATGTCCACGTGTATCATACGCTATTTTTCAAAATCAATGCTAGAAATCAATTTCAGATCATGATAATATCCCTCATATTTCATTACATCAAGTTGGTAATGGACGCATTATATCACGTATTGTTGCCATGGGGCCCATTTGACATTTCATGTGATAAAACTAAGACTTTTTTTATTATTCTAGCAACAACCTTTCTAGCATGACGTTTCAATTTCTGAGATTTCGCACGCTATTCAGTGCATTTGAGGAGGATTATGATGCAGATATAGTAAAAAATCATTATCTTCTTGTTTGTTAATTCTGTGGCTTCTGAATTAACTAATATATAAATCAAATTTTCATTCATTGAATTCTCGTACTGAATTTTACACTCTGCTTCTGCCTCTGAAGAAGCTAGCCACTCGCGCTAACGAAACGTTAGGAAGAAGTTCCAAAAAACGACGGCCTTCAAACCCGAGTGAAAATTGTGACACAAAAAACTTCGGCTGCGAAAGCCTTAGCCATTTTGTCAATATATATATTGAGATTCTGTATAGCATACAGCAATGAGAAGGTGAAAAATGCGGTGCAAATAATAATAACAATAATGTAACCTATTCTAAACCTTAAGAAAAGAATTCGTCCAGATGATAACACTCCGCCTTTTCACCAAATTCCATGTTTATGTTGTTTTTTTGGTGAATAAAGTCAATTTATTATCATTATTATAAAAAACCCGTTGATGCAGTAATTTGACCAGTTGTTTTTTGAAACGCAATGTGCTTGAAGATTTATAATAATAATAATAATAATAAATTGCTTTTATTGATAGTAGGACAGGTTACAGAGACTATCAAAAGGCAGAGTTAGCGCTTCACCCGTCTAGAAAGGTTGTTGGTTGTAAACTTTGATTCCGAAATTCAATGGCACATTCCTAGTTCTGTTTTAGCTACAATTTGTGAAAATATATCAGAATACTCATTTTGAATATATAAGTGCTTGTTAGAGTGACCACTCTGTGCCCCAAAATTCTATGCCATATTGTAATACACTATGGAAATATGTGAAATAAGCCAGTTTTCTTTTTGTTGATTGACCTCCTCCATTCAGTTTGAAGGGTAAAGGTGTGATCTATAGATAGATCTGCTATCAATAGTTAATCCCAGGAATTTGTTTGCACGAAATCAATAAAGTTTTCCTTGGTTGTATGGTTACATCGTCAACATCTTCATATGATCTAAATAAAACACTACACTACACGATTTAGAAAAGTTGACATTTTATTTGCCAGAAACCAATCTGACACTCCCTCCATTACCTCTTTGTAGTAAGTTCTTATTTATCTCATTAACTAGTATGCTCGTATCGTCATCAAGAGGTGTAATGGCAACTGTTGGAAAGTTACAGACAATGTCGTTTATATAAATGAGAAACGTATGACCCAACACTGATCCCTGTGGGACACCAGCCTGTGAATGAATATGATCTGAATCTGCATTGTGAGAGAAATAGATGAAAATTGTGATAATCGACTTGGTATAATATAAACTTCTGAAAGCAGTTGAACCAAATATAAATATATCTTTATTTACCAATTAACAACTGAACTAACCTTTTCATTTTTCTTCAAAAAATATATGACAACATGTAATAATAATACAGGGTAATTCTTCATTTCAACACTTCCCCTGAATAATTATCTGTATAAAAGAACTCCCAATTTCTCTCGCAGCATTTCGTATCTGAACGTGGTAGTGATTTAGTAAATATATCGCCCAATTGGTTTTCACCTTCAATGTGGTGAACGTCGATTTCTCGTCCAATTTTCTCTTTAATGAAATGAAATTTAATGTCGATGTGTTTGGTTCTTTTGAGAGCTTTTCCATCGTCATTCTTCACCATGTGAATAGCACTCTTATTATCGACAAATAATGGAACTTCTTCATTATTCTGTATTTGCAACTCAATTGCAAGCTGACGGATCCATAAGATTTCCCTTACTGCTTCACTAGCTGCAACATACTCTGCTTCAGCGGTAGAGAGAGCTACTGTAGGTTGTTTTCTGGATCCCCACAATACTGCCCCTCCTGCATACTGAATAACGAAACCACTCGTAGATTTCCTTGTTTCTTTATCCCCTGCAAAATCTGCATCAGTATAGCTCTTCAGAGACATATCCTCTTCGTATATAAGACCATAGTTCAAAGTTCCCTTCAGGTATCGTAGTAATCTTCTCGCAGCATTCCAATGGCAAATTTTTGGGTTTTGCATGTGCCTGCTCAAATTATTCACCGTGTAAGCGATATCAGGTCTGGTGACAGTGGACACATACAGAAGAGAACCTATAACTTCTTTATAGCGTTTATCAGAAGCATCAGTAGATTCACTCGAATTATCTTCACCAACAACTGATGGCGTCGCTACAGGATTTGAATCATCCATGTGAAATTTTTGTAATATTTGTCGAATGTATGAAGCTTGGTTGATAAATATGCAACGTGGATGCTGGATAATGTTCATTCCCAAATAAGAGTCTGCTTTGCCATGCATGATCTCAAACTTTTGATTAAGTTTGTTCAAGAAAGCTCTCAGATCCTCTTCATGTTTTCCTGTGATCAAACCATCATCTACATACAAACATATGATGATTTGGCTCGGTAACATCCTCTGAAAAACACAGGACTCTGTTTCGCAACACTGGAAACCATTTTCTAATAAAAACTCCGTGAATTTCTCATTCCATTCCTTTGGTGCTTGTTTTAAACCATACAGACTTTTCTTCAGTTTACATACTTTGTTCGAACCATCCGAATAACCTTGGAGTTGCACCATGTAGATATCCTCGTCGATATCGCCGTGTAAAAAAGCGGTTTTGACATCAAATTTCATCAGACAATGATGTTTCCTTGCTGAATGTGCCTGTATCAGCCTAATCGAATCATATCTTGCGACTGGACTGAATGTTTCATTATAATCGATTCCATATTCTTGCATGAAACCTCTAATAACTAGTCTTGCTTTGTATTTCAATAATTTTCCATCGTTATCATATTTTATTTTGAAAACCGATTTACATGTAAGAACTTTTTGGTTTTCTGGAGCATTCGTCAATGTCCATGTATCATTTCTCATCAGAGAGTTATATTCTTCATCCATAGCAATTTTCCATTCATCAACTTTTACAGCTTCTTCAAATTCTATACTTTCAGCATCTCCAATCAAAACTAATTTCAGATTGTCCGCTTCATAGCGTTCAGGTTTCTTCAAGTTACCCCTGCACCTCAGATTGTAACGTTCTTTTGATGTTTCTGCTTCTATGGTATCATTTGCAACAGATCTTTCTCGTTCCGCATCGTCAGCACCATTGTTTGTGTGATTTATTGTATTTCTGTCCATGTTGAAAGATATGTCTGGATGACAATCACCTTTGTCAAAAATGAAGCTGACAAGTTTGTCTTCAGAGTTCTTGATTTTGACATTTTTCGAAAAATCTTGTACAGTGTGGTTCATCTGGGGTCTGAACATAACATCACGAGCCACTTCGATTTTTCTGGAATCTGATATGTATACTTTGTAGCCTTTGGTATATTTTCCATGAAACCAACGAAGACCCCTCTTTTACTTTTCACATCCCATTTTAATCTTTTCTCTTTCGGAACATGGATGTAGACATCTTCACCAAAAATACGAAAGTCTGGTAGTTGAGTATTCTCATTGAACCACAAATCATTCGGACTTTTATTTTTCACTGTGGTAATACCAGTTTTATTTAAGATATATACACAGCATAATTTACTGCTTCTGCCCACAGGTTTTTGTCCAGATTCTTGGAATGTAACATTGTTCTCGCCATTTCTACAATTGTTCTGAAATCTCTTTCTGCTCTGCCGTTCTGTTGTGGTGTATATGGAACGGACAACTAATGTTTCACTCCATTTTCTTCCATGGTCGATCGCACTGTTCCATTATCACTTCGGCATACTTTTACTTTATGGTTTGTTTGATTTTCAACCAGGTTTAGGAAAACATTCAGCTTTTGATTCACTTCTGACTTTTGTTTTATGAAATACACTACTCTGAAGCTGGAATAATCATCCTTGGATAATAAAATGTAATTGGAACCACCTAACGATGTCTTCTCCATGGGACCACATAAATCCATATGAATCAGTCCTCCAGGTTGTTTTTCACGACTGGAACTCGATGGGTGTGGTAAACGATGTTGCTTACCCATTACACAGGATTCACAGAAAAAATTATCTTCATCAATGAACAGAACCTCATACTTTTTCAGGACATTTCGTACATGTGCAATGTTTTGATGTCCTAAGCGTTCATGCCAAGTTTTTATATTTTCGGATTTGGAGCTGATACCAACATTCGCTACCATGCTTTCCTCAACTTCGAACAACATTTCGAATAATTTTGCTTTTCGGGTAGCAATATCAAACATATTATCATTTTTCAGAAATTTGCACGTTTCTGAATCAGAAACCATTTTAAAGTCTTTATCTAGAATGGTTCCAGTAGAACATAAATTACACTTGAGTTCAGGAACGTACAAGACAGCTTTGATTTCTGAAGATATCCAATTTTCTCCATTGAAAGATTGTATCTGGATATTTCCCATTCCTATGGCTGAAATGAATGAACCATCTCCAATTCTGATTGATTTGGGTTCTGCAAACATCATATATTGATGAAACCATTCCTTTCTGCTTGACATGTGATCACTAGCGCCTAAATCAAGGTACCATTTATCAATATTCATCGAAGATGTGCCGATTAGTGCAACTCTTCTCTGGTTTGGAGTTTCATTTTCCTTTTTCTTCCTGAACCAACAGTCTTTCATCAAATGGCCCTTCTTCTTGCAAAAATGACAAATTGGTGTCCATTTTTATTTCTCTTCATTTCGGTTCTGAGAATGTCATTCTGTGTCTTTCTTGTTACTAGTGCTACATCTTCACGTTTTCTGCAGTTTCCTAATCTCTCTTCTTCCAACAAAAGTCTACTCGTCAGATTATTTAATGTTCGTTGATCGGAGCTAACGGAATCCCATGCACTGAAGAAATGTGCATACCCTTTTGGTAACATCATTAGAATTTTGGTCATAATCATCGAATCAGGTATTTTTTCACCAAGAGCTTTCATTGAATGGGTCATTTTCTCCAATCTCATTATATTAGCAGACATACATTCAGAATCATCAAAGGAGTATGAATAAAATTGTTGTTGTAACATATGAAGCGAAGTTTCTGATTTCTGCGTGAATAAGGTTTCCAATTTACTGAGCATGTCCATACTTGTGGTACAGTAGGTAATCAAGGATAATATCTGCTCGTTCACACTCGTGAGGATAATTCTTTGGGCATCAATATCATCCTTCATCCAGGTGGTATAACTATCCGAGTTGTTGATTTGATCAGGTTTTGGCGAATTTCCCACTGCTACATCATACTTTTCGGCACT
Organism: Chrysolina oricalcia; assembly: GCA_944452925.2. Lineage (NCBI taxonomy): Eukaryota > Metazoa > Arthropoda > Insecta > Coleoptera > Chrysomelidae > Chrysolina > Chrysolina oricalcia. Next base: position 15,647,885 of record OX101821.2, on the reverse strand, counting down.
CTTGAGTATTATGTTAACCTGGAAACTCCATGTATCATAATTCTGCTTCCCGTCCAATTTGATGATTTTCGCATTCGAAAACTCCATTTGGAACGTCAATCTGTCAGTTTTATTTCAAGTTTGATAATTTTCTGCTGTTCAATCTATCTTTCACTACTACCAATATTTTACTTTAATTCACGTACTCTGGGCCCATAACCAGATGAAAATTGTGATAATCGACTTGGTATATAAACTTTTGAAAGCAGTTGAACCAAATATAAATATATCTTTATTTACCAATTAACAACTGAACTAACATATTAATTTTTCTTCAAAAAATATATGACAACATGTAATAATAATACAGGATAATTCTTCATTTCAACAGAAATGATTTGGATCGTTAAACAAACCTCGGATTCCAGGAGTAAATTATGATTTACGCTCTAGATTGCCGTAGAAAGATCGCAGATTATTCCAAGTGAGTATTGTTCCGAATCTAGAAAAGCATGTAATTATTGTATCATTTGAAATGTGGCATATGTAGTATTCAAGATTTTTCTGATTCTGAATTGCGATTGTGTACGTATTTTTTGGGTATTCAGATGAAACTCTATTTGTTTGTTAACATTCCACTCCAGTAGTTTTGATAAACTTGAGGGTAATGAGAAGCAGTGGTAATTATTAGAATCGGTTGTTTTTAAATAGTGGTATGATAATACATTTTTGCATGAATCTGGAAATTAGCTAGAAGAAATTAAAAGGTTATTCAGAAAAAAAAGTGGCTTTTTCAACACATTACTGTATCTTTTCATCAAAGTGATTGGTATTTTATCTGAGCCAGTGGAGAATTTAGGTTTTCATGGGCAGCTGTATACTTTCTAAGATGTCACTTTCGATTAGAGGAGAGAAAAAGAATGAACTTCAGTTATTGAATTCGAAATTTTCCAGATATTCTGTAGTAGAAATACTACTATTTTAGTATTTTAGTCAGGAGTAGCTTTTATGCTTATCTGTTCAAGGTTTTATTTAAATTCTTCTGCGATGTGTCTAGGTTCAATTATCAAATTACCATTATCATTCATTAAACTAATGTTCTTAATTTTATGCTAGATGCCTATAAAATGTGATACCATGTTCCATATCGATTTGATTTTATTTGTAGAGTTTGCCTATTGTTTTTCATAATTGTTCAGTCAATCAAGTACAGAGTTATCCACGAATCTATGCTGGGTCCTCTTCTGTTTATTTTACACATAAATGATATAATGCTACTGATACATCTCTTCATGCCGATGACTCCTCATTTTTAATCAAATCAAGTGATACTAGTATACTAAAAAAATAGAAAGATACACAAGAATAATGCGAACAATATTTCAGTGCAAATGTGTTATGCTTGAATAAAGATAAAACCAAAATAATAGATTTCAACAAAAGAACTAATTATGAAAACGAAAATAGTGTGCTACTTCTAGGTTTTCATATAGGCAGCAATCTCAACTGGACATCACACATCACTGAAATTAATAAAGAAACTAAACTGTCTTCGCCTGGCCCTGACGTGACGTGACGTGTGGTAATAAAAGATAGTTTCAGAAATGCATATTGGATATCATTATTGGGATCGGTATCAGCAGCAAATGACCTATTTAAATCTCAGAAAAAATAATTCGAGAGATGGTTCTAGCTAATTTCAGAAATCATCCTAACCTTTCTTTATTGAATTAGAGATTCTTACAGTCCCGTGTTTATATTTATTTGAAGCGGTCTTAATGAAGATAAATACACCACTGTGGCACTTATACAGGGTGTCCGGTGAACCTTGTACAATATTGAAACTGGTGATAGACCAGCTCGTGACTGTTCAGAATATCGGAATTTCACCTCATTAAAAATATCACCGTTTTCGAGATAATGGACATTTTAAGAATTTCTGGAAAATCGCTACCTAACCTTGGATTTTTGAGTGCCATGTATACAAATTGGCACAAATCCAAATATCTTTGCTGCTGAAGATTACTGATGAGTGATGCTTCTAGACGTACAGAACAGTTTTTCAGAAAGTGAAAACATTTTTCAAGAAATGAGGGTAAAATGACAGATTTGAGTTTCATCAATTTTTTTTAAAAGTTTGACATTATTATCTGAAAGAAACATAACCAATTGGAAGTGGAGATTCATTTCAAAAGAATGCTCGTTTTGTCCAGACTCTACCATGGTATAAAACAAACTATAATTATTTTTGGAAGAAGTGGTTTCCATTGAATTAGGCGTGGTTTTAATCTAGGCTTCTATCAACTTTTATTCAAGAAAAAAGGAAACTACCCAACTCCAAAACTACGTCACAATCATACTCGACGCGCGTTTCGCCAACAAAGTTAGCATCTTCAGGAGCTAAAAGTAAGCTTTTAAGTTTTTAAGATTGTGACGTAGTTTTGGTGTTTGGGTATTTTATTTTTTTCTCGAATTGTATTTACTCCAAAGGTTCCAAAATATTCATTTATTTGATCAACTTTTATACTTACGCCCAAAAATTATTTTATTTTCGATTTTATCAAGATAAAATGAGGAAATAATTATTAATAATAAAGAATAGACTGCTTGGTAGCATTAAATAGTATGTCAATAAAATTAACTTTTCATGTAATTAGGCCTAATAAAATTATCGAAATGAAATGTCGATTATCCGACATGACACCGATTAATACGAATTCTTGTGATAAATATCGCAATTGTCCAACATCCAGATTCCAACGAAGTTTCAGATACCGACAGATATACAGTGTGTAACCAAATAAGTGCAAACTTTTTTAAGAGATGAATCCTTGTAGAAAATTAAAAACTTTTGTTTGAACAGCTTGTGACTTCTATCGTAGTTTTTTGAAATTATTCCGCTTGTTTCATTCAGTGGTATTTATTTCTTTGTCATGCCGTACATACGTTATACTCCCCGAGAATATGCGCATATGCACTACAATTATGTTGAATGTGGCGGTAGTGCTACTGCTGCAGCAGCGCTTTATGCAGAACTATATCCGATTGCACAATGCCGCTCATAGAATCGCTGATTTGGGGGCTATAACCTATAACGCATTTGAAAAGGTTTTTCTTGAAAATATGTCGTCTATGCGTACGAGTGGATGGAAAATAACATTTTTTAATATTATTCAGTGCGATGTTGAATAATCGTTATTGTGGTTTATAGTGTATGTTGATTAAAAAAAAACGTTGAATTAGTATTTACTTCATTACATCTCATTGAATGCTTCTAAGCAGTTGATTCGTTATTACTCATAATTATTTAATCATTTCATCTTGATAGGATAAAAATAAAAGACATTACTGACAAAGTCTAATGGAGTTGATTTTAGCTCAGAATAACATCACACTCTAATAATATCGAAATTCTACTCCTTCCAAAAATAATGATCGTATGTTTTATACCATAGTAAAGCCTGGACAAAATGGGCATTCTTTGGTAATGAATATCCAGTTCCACTTGGTTATGTTTTTTCAAACAATAATGTCAAACTCTTGTTAAAAAATCAAATCTGTCATTTTACCCTCATTTCTTGAAAAATTGTATTGTTTTTTGAAAAACTGTTTCGTACGTTTGAAAGCATCACTCATCAGTAATCTTCAGCAGCAAAGATATTTAAATATTTTCCCAATTTGTATACATGGCATTAAAAAATCCAAGGTGAGGTAGTGATTTTCTAGAAATTAAAAAAATGCTCATTATCTCGAAAACAGTGAGATTTTTACTAAGGTAAAATTCCAATATTCTGAACAGTTATGATCTGGTCTATCACCAGTTTCAATATTGTACAAGGTTTACCGGACACCTTGTATATGGTCATAATACCAAAGCAAAAATGTCATTAGAACAACTGAAACTGAAATTAATAAGTACTGAAAAACAAACCGAAGCATGATATGGCAACATATATAATAATATTCCAAAAGATTGGAAAATTTATACTACAAAATAATTGAAATTGTGATGAAGCAGGCACTTATAAGCCAAGCATTTTATTCAATCAATATGGTAAAATACACTAATGTAATTGGTCATTTTAGGGTAAATTTCAAGAATGTATGCTCAATGTATGTATTCGTGGTACGATGTTACTTGTATGTGTAATCTGTAGGTTTTTTTATTTAACATTGAATAGGTATACGACATTCTACAAATAGATAACTACATGAGGTAATTTAGAAGTTGTGTTGTACAGTCTCAAAACTAAATAACTGGATTATAAACAGAAAGTGACTCACATTACTAGTGACTCACATTACTTTAATTTGCGTTTTTCTTTAAATCACTTATTTGCTGTTACCTACTTGTAGTTCTCGACCCACGAATTATCTGTGTTGTTTGTCAGTGAGCATAATATTGTAACATAAAGACCAATACATTCTATTGAGGCATTTGAAAATTTGACAATATTTCCTAATTCAGTCGAGAATACCAGGATCTGTTGTATATTGTTTCATTAATAATAAAAATGGATTATGCCATCCAGACTCCTGCAGGAGTCTGGATTGCATAATCCATTTTTATTATTGATTTAATAGGCTTCTGCCATGTTGTGTCATCAAATAATTTCTTCTGAGTATATTGTTTCAGATAAGTATAATAGAAACCGTTTGTTTCTGCAAGATTGTTTGATTCCTTTCGTGATCCATTCCTTAACACCTGTTTTATTGTTTATTATTTTTTTTCTCTGATGAAAGACTTATCAGAATGGTTATTATTCAGATTGTGTAACGCAGTTAAGAATAACAACAAATAATCACAATAAGTCGCAGCTATGATGACCTTGTTTCCAAAGGACCCCGCACAAATCATATGAGAAATGGATCCCTGTCGAATTTTCTCAAATTTGGATATGTTGTAGTTTATACCCTTCTGATCAAAAGTCTCCAAGGGCCCGAGACCTAAAAATGGACAGTTTTTTGGTTATCGAAGGTCGAAAGTTGCGACTAGTGCAAACCTCTCACGCGATCGAAAAACAATTTGCATCTCTTCCTTTTCTCTCATCTTCGTATGGCGATTTCACATTTGTCGGCATTTTCTTCTAATAGCCATATTATTCAAAATAATGCTAGTATAAGAATCTTCAAAACAATACCTTTTGTAGAAACTTGACATTTATTGACAATTCAGAAATTGTTATTATTCCTGTCAAAACTGGACAAAGTCATCGCCATTATACATGGTCGATTTGCACAAGTTGCAACTTTTGACTTTCGATACCTAAATAACTGTCCATTTTTAGGTATCGGGCCAATGGAGACTTTTGATCAGAAGGGTATAAACTACAACATATCCAAATTTCAGTCAATTCGACAGGGATCCATTTCCCATTTGATTTGTGCGGGGTCCTTTTTCGTGTTTCTAATGATGTAAAAATTCTTCTCATTACAGATTAAATATCCTTTCCAAGACGCATCATACATCTGTCCATGTCATAGAGGCAAAATAAAAAAATATCAAAAAATATTCGAGAAGTATTCACAAATATTATGAACCTGCCCTGTACAAGTGTCTAATGAATTTATAATTATAATCTGGAATTCCATCCATAATGCAATGGGATAGGTACAGCATAACTTCACACATAATTTAGAAATAGCGTTTGCCATACACACGAAATATTTCAAATTTGCTAACCGGCTACCAAATGCACAACACCAGACCATGTAGACGAATTTCCAATTAGCATTTTCCAGTAAATCAAAACTCCCAACTCCTCGATAATCGGTTCGGAGCGCGAATCGGGAGTATTTTATTTTCGAAGTATGATTAGGAAAAAGGGGCGCGAAGCAGCCAACACCACCGCCAGACAGAGAACGTTCATTAGGCATTAATTTAATTTTAATCTGAGAATGTGCAAATTGAAAATTATTCAGGTGGAATAGAGAAGCCGACCGGAAACCGTAATGGGTGTCCGGAGTTGGCACAGTTCTCTGCTATGCGCCCGACACCAGTGTAATTGAAAAGCAGGAGCTCTGTTCTGGCGGTGCGACTTGTTTCGTTATTTTCAATTTAACGTCGATCATTGTAAAACGATGGAAAATCGCTGGCAGATTCTGAAATTCGATAACGGAAAGAGAATTGAATCCTTTGCCTTTAAAACATTTTTGTTTTCCAGCAGTGCAGACAATTTACAGATAATATGGTCACTGCCTTCATCAGCAACTCAGCTGTGTGAATTGAAATTCCAATTTTCTCACTTCAGGTTTTCTCCAGATCTGTTCAAAGACCGCTTTTTAGTGGATGTATAAAAAGAAAACGTCTCCTGGTATCAAATTAAGGTTAATTTTCGAATGTACCGGGTTGAGTTCGCTATTATTATCATTAACATACAATTTTGGAAATCTCACTAATCTGTGCTCTAGACTACTACTTTCCGGTTGTGTAATTTGACAACGCTCTGAAGACCGCCATAGTGGCACCTGCAGGGCCCTCCCATCAGTTGCTTATTCACAGTGAGACTGCAATCCATCACCAGGATAAATTGGGGTAAGTCGTTTTGGTGGCGATTTGCCATTTAGTCCAAGCAATAGGGAAAAGTGCGTGCAAAAATTAATATCCGAAAACAAAAAATATGAGCGTATAGGAAATTGAAATTCAGCATGATTTTATATTTCATGCGACTCGATCGTGATTACCGAACATAACCTAAAAAATTGGCAAAGTTGCGAAAAGCGGTTTTTTGTTGATAACTTAAAAATTACATCTCCGATCGAAAAAAGACAAATTAGGAAATTGTAGGTATTAAAAAGATCCATCAATTGAATATCCAATAATTTTTTGATATTGATACTTTTCGAGTTATATCGGAAAAACCGTAAAAAATCGGGTTTTCTATAACTCGTTAACGTAAAGTATTCAAAATTGTTACTTACCGTTATGCCTATGACAAGCCAAAAAAGTCTTCATTTGAAAAATTGATAAATATTGAATATTTTTCAAAGTATATGAAGTTTTCTCAAAAAAGATGCTCTCTCAATATGGCTACTCTTGCTCATGGAATGATGCTACAGTATCGAATAAGTATATTGATTTTTTTTAATTTTAAGGATAAAAAAATGACTTTAAAAAAATTACACAATTTTTTTAAATATATTTTTTAAATACATTGCTCAATGTTGTTTTTATATGAATGACTTTTATGAAAATGGATTCCTAGTATGATTTCAAGCATTCAGAAAAAAAATTGAATTCCTACGATCACTAGGAGCAGAGATAATTTTTTTATTTCAAAAGAATCTGGAAGGCGCAATAACCATCGTACAGCAATCACCTTCATGGATAGTAAGATTGAATACCTATATTTTCAATAAAAAATACTAGGATATGTCTAGTTCATTTACAGTATTATTATTTGATGAATAAAGTGAGGCGTGCTGGCGCGGATCGCGAAAGCTGTAGCGGGTGGCGGAGAGGGGATAGCACTGAAAACTTATTTCGTGCGTTTAAAGTGGCTTGTGCTTGAAAAATATTGAGTATCTCGGCTTGTTGTTCGTTTTCTTTTGCAATGTACACTAGTACTTGAAATTGAACCAATAACTTTTCTTTTCCTTTTCAATAACACTGTCAGGACGAAAGTGTCTTTAATGTCAACAGTATTCATATCCCCACTGCGCCACCCGCTAAAATTGCAACAATTAATAATACTGCAAATGAACTAGACATATCCTAGTATTTTATTATTGAAAATATAGGTATTCAACCTCAATATCCATGAAGGTGACTGCTGTACGATGATTATTGCGCCTTCCAGATATTTTTTAAATAAAAAAATTATCTCGGCTCCTAGTGATCGTAGGAATTCAATTTTTTTAATGCGTGAGCTCATGCTAGAAATCTATTTTTTTTTTAAGTTATTTCTATAAAAACAAAATTAAAAAATGTATTTAGAATAAACATGTGCATTTTTTAAAGTAATTTTTTGACACTTAAAATAAATAAAATCAACATACTTATTCGATAATATGAAATTATAACTCTTACAGAAAAAAATAAGCCCTGAATCGTTTATGTAGCATCATTCCCCGAGCAAGAGTAGCCCTATTGAGAGAGCATCTTTTTTGAGAAAACTTCATATGTTTTGAATAATAATCAATATTCATCAAATTATTTGAAAAATACTTTTTTGGCTTACCATACGCTACACAAAACTGTAAGTAACAATTTTCAATACTTTACCATAAACCCGATTTTTTGCGGTTTTTCGGATATAACTCTATAAGTATCAATGATATCAAAAAATTATTGGTTATTCAATTGATAGATCTTTTTAATACCTACAATTTCCTAATTCAACTTTTTTTGATCGGAGCGTCAGTTTTTTAATTATCTACAAAATACCGCTTTTCGCAACTTTGCCAATTTTTTAGGTTATGTTCGATAATCAGGATCGAGTCGCATGAAATAGAAACTCATCCTGAATTTTTATTTCCTATACGCTCATATTTAATTTTTCGGATATTAATTTTTGCACATTTAACATTGGGCCGCTTCCTCGTTTCTTGGACTAATTTGCCTTGGTATTTCTGGAGTTGTCAACATATATCAAACTTCCATTCATTACCAATAATATTCACTGGCAATCCACGTAATAGCTATCGATCCTTATTAATTACGAAAATCCAACAAAATGTATTCTTCTTCTGTTTAGTGGGGTTGTCAATACACTGCAACCTATTAATTAGACCGAGAGCCGACCGCTGAAAATGGCACCTGATCGGTTAAACGTAAGATGTCTAAAAACCCTGGTGTGTCGAGTGATTCGATTTTGTTTTGATTTTTCAGAAGACAAATAAACAAATGAAATAGTGGTCTACTTCTTCAGTCGGTTCCAGAGATGGCGCCTTTATAGAATTTTAGTCCTGTCAATATTCCAGGGATATGGTGATTGACGACTGTCATTCATCATCCATTCAATAATAATTCAATTTGTCTGATTGACTCGGCCGTTACTTGATGAAGATCCATAGTAATTGTATAAAATTCACAGAAAACGATTCGATCTCCACAAACTTTATTCAATCAGACAGTGAAGAAGCTGCTGTACTGGCGAAACATGTCTGATTGAATAAAATTTGTGAATATCTAATCCGTTTTCTGTGTAGTCTGTACAATAATAATTGACGAACAAAATAATTCATCTATATCCAGTACCGAAAGTGAGTACCACCATATTATGAAGATTATTACATAGTATCTTGTATTATTAGAAAATATTTTAATGAAAATAATCTCACGGAATTCCGCCATTCCTGCTTATATTAGCACAAGATTGACAGGTTCTAATGGTGAATTTTAATGATGCCTAATTTTGATACTTCCAAATGAAATGCGTGGTTATTATTGCAGTTAATTGCATTTCAGTAAAAAAATATATAAATAAGTCGAAAATGTAACAAATAAAGCTGATTGGTGACAGTGATTCAGTAAATTCCAATAATTAGGTTTCTTTATTCAGTTCATCCGTCGGCAATACTTGAAAACTTCTGTGCTTGTAAATTTACCCTAACAGGAAAACCGACCGTGGCGGTAAACGCAAATGCGGAATATTTGGGAAACAGGTCACGATTTCATTTGTTTTCACTTAATCAAGCTGGCGAATTGTCTCCCGTTTTATCCCACAGTTTTGCAGGAATGGGTCGACACACCATGGTTTTCATACATCTTAGTTAAAGGACATATATTATTGGAAAGGGTAGTATTCAAATAGATGAAAACAATGAAATAGGAGCCTTAGTCCCCAGCCAGTCACTTGACTAGGCAACCATTTTTTGATTTTTTAAATTTTGGTGTAGTTGCTTAGCTCATTAGTTAAAGCATGATTTCAGCATCACATGGAAGCTTGAAGTTTCTAGTTTTAGACAAAAAATGGTTGCCAGACCTCTGACAGTCAGAAATTTTGGCAGCCCATTTTGAAGACGGGCAACCCGAGTGTACACTATAACGTACTCCATAAGAAACTCTGTAAGAACATTATATTTGAATCCATGAATGTCCCATTAAATTTTACCGACTTATTTTTATATTTTGAATATTTAAGAAATAAATAATAAAATTACTTTTTTTCACAATCATTTTTTTTAATATCATATACATAGGTAATTACAACATAGGAAATAAATTATAGGAAAACAACATTAAATCAAGCAATTCATTTATTGAAAGTATATAATAAGTTTATAAATTTGTACCGTATATTTGAAAATTATTTTATAATTAAATAATTAAATTTTATTATAATAGATTATATTCTAATTAAGAATTATTCGTTTTCATGTTCTTCCTCTGTAACATCAAAATTATGCTGCTCATCAATTTCGTCATCATTGTCATAGTTTATATTATGGTTTAAAATATCTTCTATTGTAAGAGGTGTTGGATCACCTTCGAACCATATAGGTTTGATTGTATCGTCTGATTTGACCCACCCGCATTGATTGATGTCGAGCATGACTAGCATTTTTCCACATTGAATTAATATAAATCGTTCTTAATATCTTTTGTTTTGAGGATTTCTAACAGGGAGGTATCGTACTCGAGTCAAAACTTTTGACACTTTTACAGAAGAAATCTGAAGATGAAGAATCAGCAAATAATTTTTGAAAAATAAACAATCGTACCAAATCCACACTTTTACAGTTTTTTTGATTATAGAGCATTGATGTAAATTGTTGGACGATTGCCATCTTATCAAAATTTTCTACATCTTGAGGATCAAGTAATGATGCAAAAACTTCTTGCATTTTTTCATTTTTCATCAGTAACCGCGAACAGAAAAAAAAAATTAATTAGAAATCCTTCCGCCGTCCTCGCGAAAAACTGCCTTTTCTAAAGAATGAAGCAGTGTAATCTGATCCTGTAAAAGCGAGGAGTGCTGGGCTTTGTGCTTCTTAATTTTTCGAAAACGACTCATACGAGTGCATTTTTCTAAAGTTTCTGCATCGAAAATATCAATAAACCCTTCAGATTTACCGCACAGAAAACACAACTTCATGGTGATATAATTTCCACAACACAACTTACACTCCAAAAATCACAACATATCTTTGCTGTAAGGTCTGCAAAAGAAAGACTGATCAGTGTTGCCAGAAATGTTTTAACGAATGTACCAACCTACGAAAACAAAATGTACCACATTGCGCATCTGCGCAGATATCTGGATCATGAATTCAAATATAATGTTCTTACAGAGTTTCTTATGGAGTACGTTGTGTGCACTCGAGTTGCCCGACTTCAAAGCGGGCTGCCAATATTTCTGACTGTCAGAGGTCTGGCAACCATTTTTTTTTCTAAAACTAGAAACTTCAAGCTTTCATTTGATACTAAAATCATGCTTTAACTAATGAGCTAAGCAACTACACCAAAATTAAAATTTCAAAACATGGTTGCCTAGTCAAGTGACTGGCTGGAGACTAAGGCTCCTATTTCATTGTTTTCATCTATTTGAATACTACCTTTTCCAATAATAGATATGTCCTTTAACCGATCAGGTGCCATTTTCAGCGGTCGGCTCTTCGCCTATATCAGATATATTGTGTCCCCTTCTGCTCCTCAGCTGTTTAGGATATCCCAATGTCATCTCATCTTGGGGTATATTCCAGATTTGGTGATGTGCAGGAAGGGGTCGAAACGTGCATTTGGTGATTCTCTCTCTGGTTATTCTGAATGTTGTTCTTATCGCTATACTTTCCACTACAATATGGAGGGGTGCAAGGCTCAGGAATAGTTCTTGAGCAGCCGTTGGGCACGTTCTTATTGCACCTGTTATACATACACACGCTAGTCTTTGGATTTCCAAAAGATTTGCACGTGCACTAGCTAGCTTAGTTCTGCTGCCCCAGACCACTGCCACGTAACGAGATGGACGGTCTCACTATAGACGTGTACATGCACTGCAGGGTCTTTGGGTTACATCCCCAGTTCTTTTCCGCAAAGTTTCTGTACACCATTAGGGCTCTCTTGGCTTTGGTTAATTCCTTTTCGTGTTCATCCCAGATGAGTTTATTATCTAGTATTGGTCCCAGATATTTGACCTCTTGTTTCCATTCAATAACTCTCCCATCTAATTCGATAACTTTGAGATGAATGGTTCTTTTACTTGTAAAGGCAACTAGAGTAGTAGTAGTAGTTCTTGGGGAAGCTGCTGCCGCTGCCAGGCAAGTAGGCCCTCATGGACCCTTTTTGCCATCCCCTGTTCTCCACTTATCTGCATCCTTTCGAACCTTTGTGACCTGCTAATGAAGGTCAGTATGTCCGACCACTCCAACTCCTTTAGTTCCTCTTATTGAAGTCTCTCAACTCCGAAGGTTCCAAATCTTAGCCTACCATTCGCCTCACACTCGCCGAGGAAGAGGAATGATGTTTCTCCGTCCTCTTCGCATCTTTGTCAAGTAAAGCTGCCTTCTATACCTATAAGTGATAGGTGTCTGCCTAACTTGTTATGTCCTGTTAGTATTCCTGGAAGGAGGCGTAGTGCTTGGCGGTTTCTGCCTAAGAGCCATGCCGTCGTTGACTTACTGGCCACAAAGTCTTTCTTCTGCCTGCAGCCGGTGTCACCCCTCCAAAGTGTATTCGGCTCTTCTTTCTCCCATTTTTCGAGTGCTGAAGACGTTTGGCTTCTTGCTATGCCTAGTACAGGCTTCGGAACACAGAACGGTGTTGCAGATCCGGATCTGGCAAGTCCGTCTGCTACCTCGTTTCCGTACACTCCTCTGTGGCCTGGGGCCCATACCAGCAGAACTTCCTTCGTTTCGGCTGGCTTCTCGAGCGCATCTCCGCATTCCTGTATAAGTGCTAAGCTTGGTTTAGGATGGCAGATGGCTTTAAGCGCTGCCTAACTATCCTAACAGATATAAATTCTCTTCTCGGGCCCTTTCACCTCTTGTCTTGTAGCTACGGTTAAGATGGCGAACACTTCAGAAGGCAACAAGGGTAGTCTTGGTGGGGTTGACGCTGAATCCCATCGATTGGCACTTATTTAGTGTAGTCTAGACCTCTCTGAACTATGTCAAAGAGGAAACCTGCGAATTTGCCTCTCGCGATTATGTCTTCTGCATAGACTTGGCATGATATACCGATCGTGGTCAATGCATTTGTAATGTATTCAATATTGATATAAATGACATATTCAAAGTGGCCAGTTAGGGTGACACGGTGAGCTTTACCGACAACACAGCTATTTGTACGACGCTATATTTGGACTTTGTAAAAGAAAAAAATGAGACAGGCTTCACTAAATTCATCAGTTGTCTCAAAAACCACCTTCTCACAATCAATTTCAATAAAACTTCATTCTCACATTTTACTTCGTACACCCGATATCTATCAGATTACGACACGCTTCTCCATCAATAATACATCAACATAATTTTTTTCTAAACCATATTTGAATATCTGAGTATATACATAGATCCTCACTTGAATGGGAAACTTCGTTCCATTCTGTATAAATCCAAATACCTTATAAGAATACTCATCGTCGATCAATTGAGGACGCTATAATCTGCACTGGCAGAGCCTCATATTAGATATAGGTTGACAGATGCCACCAACAATTATATGATACTCCTGGAAAAAATTCAGAAATGGATTCTGAAATAATCTATGATGATCCATATTTCCATTCATTAAATGAATTATACTTGAATACGAATATTATTGATGCACAATTATATTTCTTAACGACTGTAAAAATCCTGGTCTTATTATGGACTCCAATTTCCGCAGAGAAAATTCAGTACAGAAATCAAGAAAATATTATGCAACTCACTTGTTTTGTATCACTTCAATCACTGCGATGTAGTTTATTACAATTGTCGGCATAGCAATGACATAAGGCGCATATAGAAACTACAAAATATATGTGACCTATGTTCTCCAAAGAAGGGACCCAAAATTAGAAGTTGATGAGAAATGTCGCATTATCTTTCTGGTAAACCTTCCAAAGGAGTAGCAGTTGACATTCTGGGACCGTTTCCTGTTACTGAACATAGGATTTATATACTCAAAAACAAAATGTAACTTGTGACATCTACAGTCACTAGTTGAAACTCAATTTGAAACGAAACAAGGAATCCAATCTTAGATTTTTATCTACTCATTGACAGGCAGCCAACAATTTTGTTCTGACCAACCCAAGGTATAATCAAGTTTCTGTCAATAAGTAGATAATTATTTAACTTTGGATTCCTTGGTTCGTTTCAAATTGAGTTTCAGCTAGTAACTATAGATGGCACCAAGTTATTTTTTGTAATATACTGTCGTTGCATTTCGGTACTAGTGTGGATTCGTTTTGATTTCGAGAGCTTCCAGAAATTCTTTCTGACGAGTGGATTACAGCTGTCAAAGGTTGAAACTCAAATCGAAAAATACTCTATTTCCATTTATACTTAAATATATAATTTTTCTTTAACGTGTTATTATTTTGGTGTACAATAAAAGAATTATTATTATTGCAATAAGCTTTGTAAATTATTTTTCTGTCATAAACTTAAACAAAATCTCATTAAAAATTCTATACCTTTACTCTTTGTTATTCAAAATATATCGAAAATATTTTGAGAATCGAATCCATTGAGTGTCATCCAACTAGAGTGGAGAAATCAAAGAAATATTCGATAATTCATCGTTTACCTAGAGGTAACTGAATTTAGCTCTGAAACTGTGGCCTTACAATTCAAAACACTCCCTAGGCTTCTAGGAACTTCAAGAAGAAAAAATATGACATAAAAAAACTTAATTACAGAGTTCACGAAGAAAAATTATCCAACTTGGGAAAAAACTGAAAAATGTATGAAAAACAAAACTGAAATGATCACACAACTAGGAAATAGTATAACTTGCAATAAAAAAAAGTGAAAATACAAAAAAATAAAAACCACACACCCAAGTTAGAAATAACTGAAATTTGGAAACGAAAATAAAAAAAGCAATTTGGAAAAAAAAATTGTACACCTTGTATGGAAAAACAATTTTAATTGGAAAAAAATGAGGTCTGGTCTGGTCAAGTTGAAAAAAAATCAAAATTGAAGAAAATAGAATGAAGTGTCCACAAACAAATTCTTTAGAAAAAAAATTAACTAATTTCACCCATCTTTGAAAGGGAGTAATTCTTTTGGAAAGTTCACCCAACGTGTAAAAAAGGAAACCCGAAATGTCTCAAAGTTCTCAAAAAAATCTTTCTCATTTCATGTTGATAACTGAATAAATAAACATCATCCGAATTCTACGACTGCTGAAAGAATAGTGAGTTCGCCTCATTTCATATATCTGAGAAAAAAATTCGGGATCATCGTCCACACACAATCTGAAATCCAATTAACTGTTGACAGAACGTGATTGAAGTGATGCGCGGTTCAATTGAGCTTCAGATTCTGAGCCAACAATTGCGGACACGACCGGAAAATTTTATTAATGAAATGTACTCCCAGCCGGTCGCTTCCCGGAATATAAAGTTACAATTTATTATGGACATTGTATTATTACTAGCCACCGCGATGAATGTCAATCGGTGACTGGCATATTACTTATGTTATACTTGCGATGCAACATATAGGTTTTGATTACTTATCAACCGTATTTTTCTTTAAGTTAAAATTGATGAGAGTGAATGGGAAGCGAGGTAGTCAGCAATTTTGTTGTTGGCCTAATTCTACATTAGATCTTTTCGGAGTTAAAAAACGAAAATGTCGCTTATATTCGTATGCAGAAGACCCTATAGGTAGGTAAGTTGATAGGCATTATTATTTTATAAATAGAGTTTCATCTCAAATCGACTCAAGTTACGATTTATAATAATAATAGTATAAGTTTATTCATAAATAAATGCATACATAACTATAATCATCATATCATAATCTTTGTTGCCCTATGTTACATAAATATAAAATATAATATAAAATGTAATATAAAATATAATATAAAATACAATGTACAAGCTAGTCAGACAGTAAAACGTGATAATAATAAATATTAATAAATGTACAATTGTAAAAACACATACTAATTGTAGACACAAAATTGAGATATTCGCCCACTAAGTAGATAGATAGATACTTTATTCATCCTTCATTTAAACTATTCACAATGAAAATATAAATGAAAAAACACGTCAAATAATACAAAGTAAAAATACAAAATATATTATAAATATATAAGTAAGGTTCTAAATCGAGAAGCATTGTGATAAGGTGGCTCTTCTATTTCATTGAAGTTTTATGGCTAAAGGTAGTTGAAAAATTTGACACTCGCATATTCAGTAGATGATAGGTGATGACGTGGAGAATTTAAGTTTGCTATGTGCCTAGTACCATATGAGTGAGGGAATACAAAGTGCTCAAAATAATGTTTGTTTTTATATGAGAATTTGATGCATTAACATACGAGGGTGGTCCCAAAAGTACCTGGCCCAACAAAGAAAACACAAAAATTTTGGAAAAAATATATTTATTTTTCAACGTAATCTCCTTTTAGATCCACACACTTTTCCCAGCGATGATCAATAAGTTCGATACCCTTTTTATAATAAGAATGGTCAAGCTCCTCAAAATAGCCATTAACTGCCGAAGTAGGTAACTTCTTCATTGTTGGAAAATCTTTGACCACCGAGCTATTTTTCAAGTCTGGGAACAGAAATTAATCCAAGGGGGCTAAATCTGGAGAATAGGGTGCATGAGGTGGCAATTCAAACTTTAATTCATTAATTTTGGCCATTGCAATAACGGATGTGTGAGCTGGTGCATTGTCTTGATGAAACAACACTTTCTTCTTTGCCAAATGCAGCCGTTTTTGCCTGAGTTCTCCGCTTAAGCGTTGCAATAAGTTCGCCGATGATAGTTTTTCCTTTTGCAAGTTAGTTAATGAAAATTATCCCACGCGCATCCCAAAAAACCGATATCATAACCTTGCCTGCAAATGGAGCGGTCTTTGCCTTCTTTTGAGCCGGTTCTCCCTTTTCAGTCCGTTGTTTTGATTGTTCTTTTGTTTCGGATGAGTAGTGATGGACCCATGTTTCATCCATGGTTATGAAACTGCGGAAAAATTCGGCTTTATTTCTGTGAAACCTTCCCAAACACTCGATGGAAACATCTTCACGATACTGTTTTTGTTCCATTGTGAACAAACGCGGCACCCATCTTGCGCATAGCTTTCTCATGTCCAAAATGTTCAGTTAATATGCGATGTACCGCACTTTTTGTAAAGCCTACTATGTTTGCTAGCTGGCGCACTTTCAGTCGACGATCATCCAGTACCACTTTGTGGATTTTCTTCAACATTTCTGGAGTCGTCACCTCATTCGGTCGACCAATGCGATGCTCGTCTTCGCAGGTCATACGGCCTCGTTTAAACTCTGCTACCCAATATTTTACTATTGATAACGAAGGAGCAGTCTTACCCAGAGTAGAATCTAGTTCAGCTTTTATATTGGTTGGGCTAAGGCCTTTCAAATGGAAGTATTGTATCACATAACGATGACCAATTTTTCCATGTTTACAAATTCACTCAAAACGTTTACTATTGATGGCTGCCAAACAAATACTAAACAACGTGGCGTCGTCAAACTTGAAACATATGCTGTATAGATTGTGTACTTTCTAATACAATGGTATTTTTCAAGCAACTACCGCCATCTCTAGGTCAGGCCAGGTACTTCTGGGACCATCCTCGTATATACAGTGCTGGTACAGTGAGGAGTTCAACTTTCCTGAAATAACCCCTGCAGGAATCATGATATTTGAGATTGTTCATAATGCGGATTGCTCTTTTTTGAATTCTGAAAACCCTTTCAGCCTCCCTACTGCCTCCCCAGAATATAATACTATAGCGGGCACGGGCATAAAAATTGGCAAAATATAATATTTTTGATATATTGAAGTTTGAGCTTTTCATGAGAACTCTTAAGCCATAGCAAGCCTGGCCCATTTTTTTGAGATGTAATCAATATTATTTTGAAAGTTTAAAGTTTCGTCATAACTATTCCTAGTGATCTAGTATATTCAACAAATGGAATTTTTTGATGATTAACTAGGATATGGGTGGGAGTTTCAAGTATTTGGCTGTTTTTGAAAAAAACTGCATTAGTCTTTTCAGGATTCAGTACTAACCTAGAGTTTATGAAACACTTTTCAATTGCAATCATAGTTTCACTGGCAATTCTTGTAAGATCTGGAAATGTGTTTGCAGTAAATAATATTGTGCTATCATCTGCAAAATTTAAAATTATTTTGTTTTGCTATGCAAGTGTGGCAAAGTCATTTATGAAAATTATACAGAGTGAAGAAAGTGTATTTCGATTTAATTCCGAGACCTCCACCTTTCGTCGACAGCTGTTTCCTATTTTCATACTCATCAGGACGACTCTCGGAATTAAAACGAATTCACTCTGAAATTAATACCTGACGGCAACGACAGGATATTACAAAAAGTAACTTGTGACATATACAGTCACTAGTTGAAACTTTATTTGATCCGAACCAGGGAATCCAATGACAGATGATAGTTATCAGAGATATCTATCAGATGTAGTTCAAAGTCAACCAACTAAATATATAATTACACTAACCATCTCAAAATTGTTAAGTGAATATGGTTGAAGTAACGAAACACAAGATGATCAAAACATCCACATACAGTGACCGCCAAAAAGTATGTACCATATGGGAATTTTTTTTATTATTGGAGTATTGGAAAAAATATTCTGGGGAAAAGTTTGTGCATGTCCGATAACCTAAAAATCGATTTTGACACATGTCACGTGATCGCTGGAATGGCGGCAAAATGAAAAAAATTGTAATGCAAAGGCAAAAAAGGGGTAAGATGGCAAGATATCAAAAAAAGTTATTTGAAAAAGTCACTTAGAATTCAAGAGATAATTCAAAAAAATTGAAAATAGCAATTTTTTAAAAATATTTTCCCATCTATTTAAAAATATTTTTTTTTCTTATGAATAGCTTGACTATACTGAAACATTTGCATTTTAATGATAATGACAAAACTTTCTCATTTTCTCCACACCAGAGGGCACTAAATTGAAAAAATGGGAATTTGTCAGAACCCTTGCTGTTACATCGGTTCGTATCTAACAGTTATATCCGAATTCCACGACCATTGTGATGACATGACACTCCAAAAACATGGTAATTTCCAGATTATAATCAAGTTCCGATGATAATCGTGCATAAGCGTTTCACTTCGCACATAAACTTGAAAATAGTGCGTCAAATTAAAGATTCTTAAAGTTTATCTGCAAAGTAAAACGCTCGTACAGCATTATTATTGAAACTTGATTAAAATCAGGAAACATGGTGTTTCTAGATTGCCATATCAACACAATAGTCTTGGAATTCTGATATAACTGTTAGATAAGAACCAATGTAACAGCGAGGGTTCTGGCAAAAACCAATTTTTTTAATTTAGTGCCCTCTGGTGTGGAGATAATGAGAAAGTTTTGTAATTATCATTAAAATGCAAATGTTTCAGTATAGTCAAGCTATTCATAAGAAAAAAAAAATATTTTTAAATAGATGGGAAAATATTTTTAAAAAATTGCTATTTTCAATTTTTTCGAATTATCTCTTGAAACTTTGTTTATGTGTATAAAATTGAATTCTAAGTGACTTTTTCAAATAACTTTTTTTGATATCTTGCCACCTTACCCCTTTTTTTGCCTTTGTAATGCAATTTTTTTCATTTTGCCGCCATTCTAGCGATCACGTGACATGTATCAAAATCGATTTTCAGGTTATTGGACATGCACAAACTTTTCCCCAGAATATTTTTTCCAATACTCCAATAATAAAATTTTTTCCCATATGGTACATACTTTTTGGCGGTCACTGTATAAGTAGTGTTACTTCAACAAAAAAATACTGTGAAAATAATCAGTTACTGCTAGTAAAAAAAATATCAGATCCACTGGATTCGAACACACGAATTTTGGATTACAGCGCAGCCAATTCAATTCAAAAGATTTATTTTAGTAACTATGTACATTCCATTCCCAATTCTTATATAGACATTTAATAATTTGTCTCTTCCCTCTTCTTCCTTCTGTTCGGCGAAGAGAGAGGATCAGGACAGCAGGCTGTGTGAAGAGCATTGGACTGTCGCCTCGACTGCAGTGCTTAGCCGTCCCTTAATACCTCTGGCGGGAGACACTTGGAACAACCCCCGCGTTTTAGGCGGGCTGGTCCGTCTATATACGAGCTTAGGGTTGATTACAAGCAGAATCTATGCCTCTTGCTGAGCTTATGCATGTGTTCAATAAAGAGATTGGACGATTTAAGACGATTGTGGCAGTTAGTCTGATGTAAGTCCCGGAAAAAGCTCACAGCAAAAAAACAGGTTTAGAAATTGGTCTTATTTTTACACTTGGCTGCCTTTTACAGGCCCGGTTCTTCGTAACGTTCCTAGAATAAGTTCAGAGCTTGATAGATAAGACCCCCGTGTTTACAAGATGCATTATCGTACACCCTGATGCGAGTGAGATCTCTCGTCAAAGGGCTTTTGGGTAAGAAGTATTTATAGAATTTTTATGACAAATTTCTAATATATGTCGGGAGAGAATCAACGCCGCTGATCTCTCGCAGGTCAGTCAGGCGAATGTATCTATCACTATTCGTGACGATATGGAGTATCTTGTTCTGCATTCTGTGCAGACTCGTGAGAGTCATGGGGAGCAGGCTGCAGAACACTGGACAAGCGTACAACATCGCAGGACATATAATCTGCTTATAAATCAGCAGTTTGTTGTCGGTACTTTAGTGTCGAATTTCTGACTATCAGAGGGTAGGTTCGCTTGACAGCTGCCGCAGCCCTCTGAATAGCCAGGTCTATGTGCCTGCTGAATGTCATACCCTTGTCGAGTCGCACCCCCAGGTACTTTACAACGCTCGACTCTTTCACGTACTTGTCCTTGATCCTCATTCCACGAGGTGGTAGCCTCGAAAAGATTCGCCTCTTCGAGAAATCTCGGTCTTGCCCACATTGGCCCTAATCTTATTATTCTCCATATACGGCACTACCTCCCCATCCAAATAAATTTGAATCTTCTGGGCAGCGACCACGCTTGAGAATGAATGTGCGTTTACCGCGGTGTCGTCCGCGTATATAGCAACATTTACTCTCTCGGACCGGGGGAAATCGTGTGTATACAGAGAATATGAGTGGAGAGATGAGCACGAGCCCTGTGGAACACCTGCTTCGACTGAATAACCCGCTGAGTGATTGCTGTTTACTCTTACCACAAAAGTTCTGTCCGTGAGGACCGTGAGGATCAATCTCACTACATTTAAAGGCATGCCTGCGCGTGATATCTTGTTGACCAAGCCTTCTACCCATATGGTGTCGAAGGCTTTTTCCATGTCCAACAGGGCCATGACTGTGTTGAGGCCTCGATAATAGGCCTCCTTCACCCCATGCACTATCCGAACTACCTGTGAGGTCGTATTGTGACCTCTACGGAATCCGAACTGTACATCGGGGATGAGTTTCAGCCTATCCGCAAGGATCAACAGCCTTTTGAGGATGATTTTATCCACTATCTTAGCGATCACGCTGAGTAGCGAGATTGGACGGTAGCTTTTGAGTTGATGTTTGTCCTTGCCAGGTTTTAGAATCGGAATTATCACAGCCCGCTTCAAACAGTCTGGATAATACTGCCATCTCAGTATTGCGTTAACGATGCTCAGCAGATGTGGTAGGGACTTGCGTGGAAGGCTCTTGAGCAGAATTGAATCAATACCATCCTGGCCGGGTGCCTTCCGTGTTGGAAGCCTTTTGATGACCTCCAACAGCTCGTCACTGTTTACCATTACTTTGGCGAACAGATCAGAGCCCAGAGGAGGAGCCAGTGACTCCCGTAGGCGGCCCACGTACCTCGAGCACCCCACCTGCTCCTCATTGACATCTGGCGCTTTTTTATGTACTCTCCGATCAACTTTGCCTTCTGAGGGTCCGTCACTGCACGGACGTAACCCCTCTCTATGGCAGGCACGGCCTCGAAGCGCTTTTGACATGCGCCACAGAGAGTTGTCACGAACGTCCAGCTTCTCCAGTTTATGTTGCCAAACCTTGTCATTGTGCCGCTTGACCAGGACGCTGATTTCTCTGCCCATAAGGAGCATATTCTCCCTATGGACCGGGTTCCCCGTTCTTTGCCATCTTCTACGGGTGGCATTTTTCTGTTCAATCAGCCCCTTGACAAGGGGTTGCAAGTTATTTCGGTCTTCCCTTACCTCGATTTTCCTGATGGTGGCATCTCGGGATGCTTGGATGTTGCGTATCAAAGTCTGAGTTTCTTCCTCAATGTCTCCCCGACTTAGTTGACTCTTGATCTTAGTAAGTCAATTTAAGCGCCTTCGGAACTCGGTCCAGTCCACGTTCTTATAGTCGAACAGGAACCTGGCCGTTTTGGCTCGGCCCCTGCTCTTCAATTCAAACAGAATCGGGTCGTAATACGAGGTTAGTTCGTGGAAGACTTTGAGGTCACTCAGCTCTCTGACATTTTTGTTGACCATCAGGTCAATCGTAGAAGGGGTGGATCCGTTCCAGGGGTAGTGAGTTGTTTATATTGAGCGCATCACTACCGCGTCGTTATCCAGCGTAGCCGGCAAATGCCCCAACTGCACACGCCAAATCACTTCATTTATAATTTTATTATTGGTCAGTACTGAAGAACCTACAGTTGGACTGAATACTACTTTGTCAGTAACTTGACAAGGAATTAATATTGCCAATTGCACAAACTGCCAAATACATATTGTGAACTTTTATGAATAATTGTTTCTGAGTAGGAGTTCTGATTATTATAATATCTGATTAAAGTGTTTCTAAGTGAGATTTATATTACTGAGTATCCGTCATCTCACCAGAAATTCGAGAGGGTTCTGATGAGAAATCTGTTCTGACGCATATAAATAGCGCCGTAACTGAACAGGGCGGTTAGAGATAGTTACAGTCTGAGTTAGCAAATTTACAGAGTAGTATATAGAGTTAGCTCAGCGATAGTATTTGTCTGAAATAAATTATAATTTATATTTTACAAGTTTAAATAAATTAGTGAAACGAAGTTATGACTATTATTTTCATTACAATACCTTGGAAACCATTGATATTGAGAAATATTGGGGACTACGGAAAAGAAGACGAAATCGATATTGATCCATTGGCGTGGAAGTAAGGAAGGTGCGATTAGGAATACCCATCTGCCGCACGCTTCTGTTTGGAGTTATAAACACGTGATTTTCCTTCGAATTTGAAACTGAATGCTGACAAGTGAGATACCAAATTTCATGAAGAAAAGTTGAGCCGATATGGAGTTATTATTTAATGTTTTGGAAACTTTTAGCCTTAAAATAAAGTGAGGATTCCACCGCTAGAGTTTGTTCCCTTTATTCTGAGACACTCTGTATATTGATGGTATTTTAATATGTAAGAAAAACCTAAAATGAAAATTTCCGTTCAGTTTCAACATATATTGGTGTAAACCAATAAATATAAGGGCCCCAACAAATATATTCTGATGGAAATAAAATATATGGAAGCAACTATTTCTGACACTAACGGCGCCGCCATGTTAATAAGTATGTAAGTTACTCAGTTCAACAAAAAATTGTGAAAGGTGTGTTGTATTAATGAAAATGCGTGGAAATCCAATCGTTGCAGAATGTACTTTAATATGTCAAATCAAATCAAATTTATTCATCACTGAAGTAAATACAAAAATGTATAGGGTAAACATATTGTATAAAACTTATTGGACTAGTCATACACTTAAAATTACATACAAGAGAAACATACAGAGTATATAGAACATAATAACAAAGTAGGCATACAAAAACATATAGTATAAAAAATATCAAATATATCAAATTATATAGTATAAAATATTCAGAGGAAAGACAATGACAGATGGATGGTAATATCAAGATTATCTTGAAGATCTTTTAGTTTTGCAATAAAAATGCTTCTACTGTGTAAAATGCCTTATTCTCTAGGTATCTACAAAGAGTTTTCTTAAAGCAATTGGGATTTTTTAGATTGTAAGATGCGCTAAGGAGGCCCATGAATCGGTTGAAACATTTAATACCTTGATAAATATGACTGTTTTGACCAATAGTCAATCTCGAGTATGGTTGATGAAGATATTCCCGGGTTCTGATGTTATAGTCGTGAATAGAACTGTTTGGCAACATAGCAACTTCTTGTTGTTTAATATTCATTGTGATGTGTATTATATAGAGGGAGGGGACTGTAAGGATTTGCAGCTGGGAAAATATCCGCTTACATGACGTTCTATGATCTACTCCGGTCATGCATCTGATGATTCTCTTTTGCATTTTGAATATTTTGTTGATATGTGTTGAGTTGCCCCAAAATATCAAACCATATCCTAGCAGAGACTGCACAAGCCCATAATAGGCTAATTTCAGTGTCTCCAAAGATACTGTTTGTCTTAGTTGCCTCATTATGTAACAAATAGTGCTCAGTTTTTGACTAAGTTCATCAATGTGTTTCTCCCATGTCATCTTATGGTCTATAATAACTCCCAAGAATTTTATGTTGTTCACTTGCTCGATAGACTTATCACTGACTCTTACCAGATAACTGCAATCATTCTTAGTATTTTTTGTTGTAAATTTCATGAAGAAAGTTTTGGATACATTGACCAAAAGTCCATTATGAAGACACCATTTATGGAATTCGTTTGATGCAGCATTTGCTCTCGAAACTGTATCTGTGATGTTTCTTTCTGAGATGAGTATATTTGTATCATCTGCATACATGATATTTTTTTGTGCATTGGTACAGGAATATGCCATATCATTCATAAAAATAATGAATAATACTGGTCCCAAAATGGATCCTTGCGTAACACCAATGTTGATTTTTTTCTCCGTTGATCTAGTTTCCTTAATGACCACTGCTTGTTTTCTATATCTCAAGTACGATGCAATCCAATCATTTGGAACTCCTCTAACCCCGATTCGATGGAGCTTTTCTAATAGAAGGTTATGATCGATTGTTTCAAAAGCTCTACTAAGATCAAAATATAATGCTATAGGTTGTTTTTTACTATTCAGTGATTCATAAATGTTTGTACACAATTCTGCTATAGCCGTTGTTGTGGATTTGTTGTTTCTAAAACCATTTTGATAGTCAAAAAGGATTTTCTCTTCACAAAGAAACATTTTCAGTCGGTTGTTATAAGACGCGTCAAAAATGTTTGCAAAATGTGTCTGAAGACAAACATTCCGATAGTTTGTGATATCACTTCGAGAGCCTTTATTTTTGTAAATTGGAACCGACTTTGATGTTTTCAAAATATCTGGGTATTTTCCTGCAATGAAGCTTTCATTGATTATATATGATAATGGTATACTTATAATTTCCTTCACATATTTTATCACTTTTCCACATATTTCATCTATGCCCTGTGCTTCTTTTCGTGTTGCATAATGTAGTCTTCAATATCTTTGGGTGATGTCGGACTAAGGAAGAAAGAATGTTGATGATAAGGGGCAAGTTTTAATTCAAGCGTGTTAGGTTTTGGGCTTGGAATATTCAAAAAGTGATCACTAAATGCATTGCAGATATCCTCCGATCTACTTGTCCCCGCAGTGCCTTTTAAAGGAAATACATTCGATTTACTTGGCTTGCCTTTTGTTTCATTTATGATTTTCCAGCTTTCTTTCATTAAATTATTTGCATTCGTTATACGTATACTTAGCTAGTCTTACCTTTTCCTTATATAGTATTTTCAGTGTTCTATATCTATTCACTATAGCCTCGTTTGAACAGCTTTTTGCTATGCTTGCCATTTCACATACCATACTGTGGAGTTCTTTTATTTCAGTTGTGTACCATTTTTTTTTCTTCTGATTTTTATTAATTTTTTCAAGTGGAAATGCTATGTCATAGTTGAATTTGATTATGGTATAGAAGGCTTCAAATTTACAATTTACATTTGGTGAATTATATACTTCCACCCATCGTTCATTTTCTAGTAATGTTTTGAATGTTACCATGTTGCTTTCTAATAAACCACGTTTGAAAATTGCTGTACTATCATTGTCCTGATAGTCAATTGATAAATCTATTTGGCACACCTGAAATGTATGGTCTGATATGTGATTGTCTTTGACTAATAACGAATGTTTATTCAAATTGGAGAACATGAGATCAATGCAACTAGAGCTTCTACTGGTGATTCGAGTCGCTTGAGTGATGTGGTTTTCCATTTCAAACTCTTTAAACAAGTTAATAAGTTCTTTAGTCTGTCCATTTATGTTGAAAATGTTGATATTAAGATCCCCACACACTAGGTAATAATTGTTTGGCTTATATATATATATATATCACACATCAGCCCATACATCTCATCAAGAAACATTCTGACATCACTGTCTGGGGTTCGATACACAGTTATTATGAAAAATTTAGATGTAATCCGACATTTGAGAGAATTTGTGATCAAAATTTCAACCTATAACATATTATCAAGTGAAGACAATATTTACTTTGAATTTATATTTACGTTAGCATCAATTCGTTCACATTATTTCCCGTTGATTATTTGTCTGCATAATTCAATTCCAGTTCTTCACAGGAATTACATAATTTTGTTTCAATTGTCGACTAGACGAAACCTAATTTCTGTCAATCAACTGTTTAATTTTACTCCATCGCGAAATACGTGCGAATATAAAAACAACAAAATGAACTCAATTAGACAAACAAGTGAAACGAATTTCACGTTGTTCCATGTTGTTTCGTAATTATTGAAACAATACAGAACGGTAACCATATGAAAACACAGAGATCCTCGTATATACCTAATGGAAAAATATGTCTGTGAAAACAGATGAATTTTGGACATGTTTGGACATGTTTGGATATGTTTGGATATGTTGTATTCGGGTTTCAAGACCGGCAGTATACATAGAAGTGAATTCATGAAAGTTACATATTTTTTTATAGGGCGTGTCTATTTGCAGCACAAGGAATGCTACTGCTACTTTTCAGCTGTAAAACCAGGAAAAACCGGGTAGTCGATATAATGCAAGCAAGCACTAAATATCAGGTGCTGGCAGTTGTTTTTGCTGTACAGCGTTGGCGTGTGTATTTATTAGGTAAAAAATGTACCTTACATACGACTGCAAATATGTCACTTATCTCAATACCTTCAGGCTCTTGACTCCACTTATAAATAGATGGGCCCTTGCTCTGCATGAATATATTTTTGAGATATAGCATGCCCCGGGGAGGTGCAACGTAGTGACTGATGCACTATCACGAAATCTAACGCTGTTGGACCCGGTGGATTGGGTATTGAAATGCTGCTACACTGCTGCCCACATATTTTACCATACATCAACACTTATCCTACACTTTGGAAAAAATCACACGTGATCCCCCTGGCAAAAATAAACAACCCCCAAAATTTCAATGACCTCCGTCCATTAAGCATATTATGTGCTCTCTCGAAAGTACTTGAAAAAATACTAAACAAGCAAATCTGAAGTCTTTCTCGGCGAAACACAAATCTTACCGGAGAATCAATCGGGATTCATGAGTCTGTGTACCGTAACGAACTTTGCATGTTGGTCCTGATTGATTACACCAAAGCATTTGGTAGGATTAATTATTAACTCCTCGTAGCTTTAATGAATTTTTTAGGATTCTCCCAGAACTCCACAATGCTGATAAATAATTTTTTAACAGGTCGCATGCAACGCGTAATTATTGATAAGAACATGTCAAACTGTCTAACATTAAAAACGGTGTTCCCCAAGGCTCAATTCTAGGACCTCTTCTCTTTATTATTTATACATCCCAATTTTCTTCCTGTCTCCAGTTCACAAACATTCATAGCTATGCAGATTATTCACAGATTTATAAACGTTCCGCCGAAATTCCACTAGCAACTGCATGTCAACAAATGAATCTAGACTTGAATTCCTTAGTAGACATGTCCAATAAATACTGTCAGTAGTAGTACTAAGAGAGTATCACGGAATTCAAGTTCAAGCTAACCGAAACACCAGGATGGACATTGTAACAAATTTATTGATACTCCACTGTGAATCTGCCGTAATTTGGGGGACCCTAACCCCCCCAGGTACCTCATAGAGAACATCCTAGCAAATTTTTGATACACCACTGTGAATCTGCCGTAATTTGACCCTAACCACCCGGGTACCTCATAGATAACATCCTAGCAAATTTTTTCCACTGTGAATCTGCCGTAATTTGGGTGTCCTACCGGACCATAGAGAACATCCTAGCAAATTTTTGATACGTTAAATCAAGGATCCCCACATCTCTAACGAATTTTTGACACCCAGCTGAGATTCACTGATATGGATTCATGTTATAGAAAAAATGTAGTCTTCATTATTCTTCCACCCCGCCCACCATTGTGAATATCCTATTTTGTATGTGCCATTGTGGATCTGTCGAAGCATCCCCCGCCCACCATTGTGAACATCTCATCAAATTTTTATTTCTAAGCCCAATGTAGAGTATTAAAATGAATAAAAAGTTGACGAGTAAATTTTTGGTGTGCCATTGTGAATTTAAGGTTCCTCACAGCGAACATCCTATCAAAATTTTGACACGTTATTTTTTATGTGCCATTGTGGATCTGTCGTATTGAAGGATACCCCGTCACCATTGTGAGCATGGTTATTTTTTTATATGCTATTATAAACGTACTGAAATTGAAGATCCTCCTCAATGTAGTCTTGAGACACCCATAATTCCAGGGAGGACAAATTTGTAATGCTACTGGTGAATGTACCGAGTATAATTTTGGAGACGACCTGTAAACAATATTTCACTATTTCAGTAATTATAAAACAAACGCTACTGTTATTTTGTATTTCAACAATTGACCTAATATACGTATACGATTTCATTTAAAGTAGTTAAGAGACGTGATTGAAAGTGAAAGTTATCAACCGCGGAAGAGCTTGTAAAAATTCTCATTAGGCAACTGACTTCAGTCGCTAATAAAGGTGAACGACTTGCGTTTGGGTAGGCATATAATAATTTGTTACATAAGAAAATGTTTTCATTGAATGCAAGAACTGAAAGTTGATGGGAGTAATGTAGTGGGTAATATGAACAGTATATATAGAAGGAAAATTCATTTAGAGATCAAAACTACTTCAATATTCATCATAGTAAACTGTGCTGTTCCTTGAAAAATCAAAAGTAAGTATTTTCTAATATTACATTCTATGTCTTCCACCTACCTACAAATCTCCACTCTCTGATCTCAATAAAATGTTGTCTTTGTTTACTTTTTAGATTATGGGTTGTCAGTATAAAATTTCGTGAGCAATTCTTTTCATTTTTGTTTTGATTATATTTGAACTGAACATTAATTTTACAGAAATAAGAATGAAGATTATTCTTCTTCAGAGGAAGAAGAAATAAATTTTACGTGAGTTTGAAATTCGGTTTTAATATAAATTTATCAATACTAATGTTTGTAGATTGAATTTAGATCATGCAGGGTGTAGTTTTTGTACCTGCAGTGGTTATGAAGAATTCGTAAAGAGAGAATCATCTCCTCTTCCACCACCACCATTACCAACATCACTACCAAATCTACCAGCTCATCCAAAAATTTAGATCAAAGCCTTTAAAAAAATTAGAAATAAAAGTTATAAAATTCTATTTGCTTTTTATTTTTTGTTCTTTTTCAGATGGATCTAAATGTTTTGAATGCTAACTCTGTTATAGAGGAATCAAAACCGATAATTAAGCTGCAGAATTTGCCAGTAAACGAACGAAATAAAATTCATTCAGTGAAAATAGTAA
Organism: Chrysolina oricalcia; assembly: GCA_944452925.2. Classification (NCBI taxonomy): domain Eukaryota; kingdom Metazoa; phylum Arthropoda; class Insecta; order Coleoptera; family Chrysomelidae; genus Chrysolina; species Chrysolina oricalcia. The sequence continues at coordinate 15,618,034 of OX101821.2, read as the reverse complement.
AAAGAAAATTTGGAGAGACAGTCCTCCTCGAATTGGAAAAGAACGTGGTGTTTTTACCACAACGAGTAACCAGTGATTACAAGCCACAAATAAAAAATTTCGTGTCAGGAAAATACGCGGTTGTGTTCAGAGGGACCATAGACGTTGACAAACATCAACCTGCTACATCATTTGAAATTGTTGAATTGTAAAGGTGAGTTACTTTTTTTATAAATAATTGATGATACATTATGGATGAATTTAGAGAAACACTATCTAAAATTGATGAAACGTTGAAATTGATAAAGGAAAATTCAATCGAAAGACATGCAATCGAAGCAATTAATCAATATATCAAAGTGTGTAATAAAGCTCTGAAGAAATTGAAACTCAAAGTTGGTGAAAAAAGTAAGATTATAACAAAAATTGGTCAATTGAAACGATTGAGATGTTTGATTATGGTAAAAAGTAAAAAAGTTGGTTCAAAGAAGGAACGTAAGGTTTATTGGGAAGATGTAAATTCTTGTTTTATTAACAGAGTAAAGACGGGTGTCATCATCAATGTGAAACATAAAGAAATAAAACCATTTTTGGCTGATGGATTTAATTTATTTAAAAAAATTATTAACAAAATTTTAAAGAAAATGCCATTTCTCAAAGTGAATACCACTCTTTGGGGTGATTTTGTGAAACAATCAAGTGAAGGAGATATAATTAGTCAAAAATATTTTGTCACACCGAATGCAATTTTAGATCAGGGAACGGATCTAGTTGTGTGGTACCGAGAAAATATTATTGATTACATCTTGAATAAACTGTCAGAATTTTCCGAAGAATCAAGCGGTTGGGCGTTACACAAAATTCTATTGTTAGAATTAGCTATTAACAAATATGAAATTGGTAATGGTACATCTTATATTAAGCTACCATTACAAATTGCAAGAAAACGAGCATGTATCAATATTAAAAATAATGATGATGCATGCTTTTTTTGGGCCATAGTTAGTGCTTTATACGCACCCACAGGAGATTATCGATATACAACATCATATCCACCATACAATCTTGCACTGAATACTGAAGGTTTAGAAATGCCCATGAAATTGAATCAAATCAATAAATTCGAGAAATTGAATAATATTTCTGTGAATGTCTATGCGTTGGAATTGAATGTTACCGACAAAAGTTCCATTTATGAAGTAGTACCTGTAAGGTTAACTAAAAGTAAATTAGAACGTCATGTCAATTTGCTACTAATTCAAAATCATTATTCTCCCAAACTGAATGATTATGCTGCACCAATACTAGATGTTGAAGATCAAGAAATTAAGTTTCACTATTGTTGGATCAAAAATATTTCTTATCTAATATCAAAACAAGTTAACAAGCATAATAGAAAAATTCATTTATGTGATCGATGTCTCAATTATTTTTATAGTGAAGAAAAATTGAAAAATCATTACTTATTGTGTGAAAAGAAGAACGATTGTAGAATATCCTTTCCGAAATATGACTTTGTCAAATTTAAAAAATTATGTTTACAAACAAAAAGTACCATTTGTCATCTATGTTGATATTGAATCCATTCTGGAGCCATGCAATTCTAAATTATCACAAACGACGACAAAATATCAAATACACAAGGCATTTTCGGTGGGCTATTATCTAAAGTGTTGTTATGATGATTCCCTTTCTTATTTTAATAATTATGAGGGTGAAGATTGTATGGAATGGTTTTCTACTGAAATGAAGGGTATAGCACAATTTGTAGAAGGTAAAATACTCAATATCGTACCAATGATTGAAAAACCGAGAACCGTTAATTTTGGAACTTGTCACATTTGTGAAAAAATATTCAAGGCTAAAGATGTCATCGTTAGAGACCACGATCATTTCACGGGACAATTCCGCGGCTTTGCACATCAGGAATGCAATCTGATTTTCAAAAAATTATTTGTTGTACCAGTTGTTTGCCATAATATGTCGAATTATGATGCCCACTTTTTAATTAAAGATTTAGCCAAACGAGGCTCTCTGAGCGTGCTCCCGTTAAATAAAGAAAAATATATTTCCTTCACTCTCAATGATTGTGATAGTAAAATAAAATTTAGATTTATAGACTCTTTTAGATTTATGGGTGCAAGTCTTGATGAGCTCGTGTCCACTTTATGTTTGAATAATCTTCAAAATTTAAAGTCTGAATTTGAAGATTTAGATGATGAAACATTCAAACTGTTGACGAGAAAAGGGGTATTTCCGTATGATTATTTGGATAATGTGGAAAAATTGAATGATCCTCAACTTCCACCCATTGAAAAATTCTACAACAAATTGAATGATGTAGAATTGTGTAGAGAAGACTACCTTCATGCACAAAATGTGAGGAAGGCATTCAAAATGGAAAGTCTAAGAGAATATAGTGATTTGTATATGAAAACTGATATTTTGCTACTTGCAGATGTCATTGAAAATTTTAGGGACACTGCTTTGAAAACTTATGGTTTAGATCCTGCGTGGTATTATACAATGCCCGGATATACGTGGGATGCAATGTTGAAATACACAAAATGTAAATTACAAATTTTAAAAGATATCGATATGATTATGTTTATAGAAAAAGCAATTAGAGGTGGGATTTCAGTTTGTAGTAATCGATTCTCAGAGGCCAACAATGAATACATGCCCAACTATGATTCCTCAAAGTCTAACAAAACACTTTTGTATCTAGATGTTAACAACTTATATGGTTGGGCAATGTCTCAGCCATTACCTTTTGGAGGTTTCAAATGGTCAGATACAAATATTGATGTTACAATGATTCCAGATGATTCACCGGGGGGATCCATTTTACAAGTTGATTTGGAATATCCTCAAGCTATACATGACCTACACAAAGACTTTTCATTTTGTGCAGATCATTCAGTTCCACCCACATCAAAACTACCAAAGTTGATAGCTGATTTGCATCATAAAAAAGAGTATATTTTACATTATAGAAATTTGAAACAAGCATTGGCAAACGGTTTAATTCTAACTAAAATACACAAGGTATTGGAATTTAAACAGTCTGAATGGTTGCGACCATATATTGAACTCAATACTCGTTTGAGGTCTAAGGCTACAAGTACCTTTGAAAAAAATCAATATAAATTAGCCAATAATGCAGTTTTCGGGAAAAAAATGGAAAATATAAGGCTCCATAGAGTTGTTAAATTAGTTAATTTTTATGAAGGTCGTTATGGAGCCAAAAATTTGATTGCTAGTCCGCGTTTTCATAGTAGAACAATTTTTGATGAAGATTTCATGGCAATTGAATTGAAGAAAGCCGAATTGATTTTTAATAAACCCCTTTACATTGGTATGGCAATTTTGGACATTTCTAAACTTTGTATGTATGATTTCCATTACGATTTCATGTTACCAACAGTTGGATCAGATAATTGCAAGTTAATGTACACAGACACGGACAGTTTCATTTATGAATTGATATGTAATGATGTTTATCAAGATGTAATCAAAAAACATATCGATAAATTTGATACCTCTGATTATGAGAAAAATAATGAGTATAATATTCCATTAGTGAATAAAAAAGTACCGGGTTTAATGAAAGATGAGACAAATGGTACAATCATCACACATTTTGCCGGTCTCCGTTCAAAGATGTTTGCTTTCAAAACTCTCGTCACTCAAAAGGATAGAGATCGTTTGAAGGAAAAATTATCGAAAAAGGGTATGAGTAAAAAACGAGTAGATTTGGAAATTAAGAATTTAGGTATTACGAAAAAATCTAAAGGAGTTAAAAAGAATGAAATAAGAAATAATATAACTTTCGAGGATTATGTTGCTTGTCTGGAAGAGTTTAAAAACAAAAATATATCGCAACAAACCATTCGTTCCTATGGTCACAACGTATTCAGTATAGAACAAACAAAAATTGCTCTCAGTCCACATGATGATAAACGAATAATAATTCCCAAGTCATTTGACACACTTCCATGGGGTCACTATAGTGCATAGATTTCTTTCTCGAGATATATGTTATGTATTTACATGATTCCTATTATCGATTCAATTGTTTCATTGATTTTTGTGACCAGGATATGATGAATAATGTATCACTAATTATTTATAAAAATTGTACTCACATTGTACTCACATTGTAAGATGAAATATTCTGTAAAAAATAAAAACAACAAAAATACATATTCTTTTTTATTTTCTTTTGAATTACAATTGATCAAGAGCTAATTTACATAAATGACACCTTGATTGTGCTATTGGTGGGCCGTCTGCGTGAGTTCGCCATTCGGGTCGGTTGTAATGGATGAAACAGGGCAGTTGTACTTGTAAATTGAAATTATTTCGATAATTGCTTGGTAATTTATGCCAGGCATACAAGAGTTCTATTGGTTGTGCTCTCTCAATCAAATAGTGTATGGGAAACTTTTCTAGTTCTTCTTCACTAAAGTCATGTAAATTATGTTTGAGATGCCAATGATCCTTCATTGGATAAATACAGTAACATGCTTCTTGATTCATGTTTTTCCAAATAATTATTAGCAGACAAAGAAAGAGAAATACCAACAACATATACACTTGCACTGATTTCATCAAAACATGTTCATGTTTTTATATAAAGAAAATGTTGGTGGAGGTGGGAAGTGGAAATATGGATCAATTTTAAACAAGTCTAAACTTGTAAAAAAAAATTATTCATTAAACACATTTATTTATCATCATTCATTATAAAATTTGTATACAAAAAAAATACATTTGATAGGGCACATACACATTTATCTTCATTATTGTTGTGATAAAAGCACATGGGGTCCTCTCTTTCTAGTGCAGGATGTTCGTCCAATTCATAAACCTTACAACTACAATATTTTTTGATAAAGTTGAATTTTTCTCTGCCTTTAACATGCACCGCGTCTGCTCCTTGAGTAAGATATCGTATAATATTTTCAAATTGATGAAGAGGTGTGAATCCTGCATTCCAATCTATGTAGTGGTGGTTTTTCATCAACCACGTTGCTTGTTTTTTCAGATCGTGTGGTAGATTGTTGAAGGGAAATAGTGGTTTGAATAAGTAATGACTGATACGGCGATGACCATCGTAACAGGCCAATTCTTTTACTACAAATTTATTGTTTTCCACTTTGAAGCCTTGAAAATCAATAACTAATCTCATATTCGAAGATTTTCCAATTGTCGTTCAACCAATTTTCTCTTCTCCAAATATTCAATTTCAGTTTTGAGTTGTGTCAACTGGAGTAGGAATTGAGCTAGTCAGCATCTATATTGAGTTATCATTGTCAACTGACTGACAAACACTTATTGTCGCACTATTTTATTCAATGGATTATAATAGAATTCTTTTTCGTGTAAAATTAGGCAATATGCAGACACATTATTTCCTGTAGGTTTTGATGTTTCAAATTCTATTCGCAAAACGACAGATCCACCCTGAATGATTTCCTTTTGGTGGGAACAATCGATATGAAAAACGGGAGCTTTTTCTTTGAATTCTTTTGGGTTGAATATGGGTTGATTCGTTTAAATGTGATAATAACTTTCCTGGAAGTTGACAAACATTTCATATAGTGATGCAAATCGATTCGTATCAAAATCTAAATTTAAATCTTGATAGGGATATCTCTCACTATTCAAAAATACTCGTACATTTGTTAGGTTACAATGATTGAATTTACTCATATCTTTCAAAATTTGGCCTTTACATGAATCTTGAAAAGCAATAATGATATGTTGAGGACTTTCTAGTTGCGTTGAAGTTTTCACAGACCAACTGTGACGTGTTGAATCATTCAGATTGGAATATTCTATTAATTCCCAACTTCGAAATTTGATGGGTAATTCTGTACCATCACGAACTAATTTAGTCAAACGTAATTGTTCGTTAATACTCGGTGCTAAATGTGGAACATTCCAGTACAGTTTTGTGATTTGAATTTTTGGTTTTTCCGAATTATCTGTCGCAATAACGGCATCAATGTCATCCTTTTCTCTAATGAGAACTAATTCTTGTCTCATATTCATTATAATTTTTCTACAATCTTCAAAAAATCCCGACCACAATTTCAATGGTATACACACATTAAAATTTCCCTTATCATCGATTAAAAGTTTGTTATTATCTTTTGGAAACCATCCTCCATTCTCCATTAGTTTGCTTTCATTTTCGTTCAACGAAAGGTAATTTTTCAAAGTGGAAACTAGACCAACATTTCGAACAGAATCTATTACGACGCCATTTAGTTCATACCTCATTTCTCTGAATAAATATGCTATGCCATTATTGATGAATTGGAATTTGGTAGGCACTTTGTTTTGATCCGTTAATATTTTACCTTCTATGTAAATTAGGCTGTTGCATGGAACTGTGTATGCATCTAAATCTTGTACGGAAATTCTCACTTCATCATTGTAGTTGAGGGCTCCAGAATTGTATGGTTGGTATGTGTGAAACTGATAATCTTCAATGGTCGTATCGCTAAAAGGTTCTCCTGTTACATTCAACAAATCCATTATACTAGAACGTAAAAACCGAGAGAATTCAAAAATTGACGATTTTCGGGAGTTAACAACGTTTTCATTGGCATTGAAAAATCATCTGACTTCTTTGTACGACGCTGCTGCTTTTTATAGTTTTTGTATGGATGATGGAATCGTTGAAATTGTAACACCATATCTATTCAATTTTCCTAAGATGTAAACGAAGAGTAATTGTTTCACCGCGAAAATTCACCAAATTACTATCTTGATCGAGCACTCTCACAGTTATGTTGTTTATGGTTTTAATACTCACAGGATAATAGAGTATGGTCAAAGGTTGCTCGACTATTTTATAACCATTTGGAACTTGTGGAAAAAATTGATGTATCAGATGAACAGGTTGTCCGTGTAAAAATGATCCTACTGCAATATTACAATCTATACAAATTGTATTGACAGCCAAAATATTAACTTTGTTTTTTGAGATATAAAGTTTGTTGGGTTCGAGTTTGGTTTTTTCAAATCCCAATATACTGCCAATGGAACGATCAGTACTGAAATTGATCCAATCGGTGCTTTCAATTGAAACTATAAATCTTTTCGGGTCTGGAGTTATATGAATGATAGTTCCTTCTATCTGATACATTTCATTCTTAATAATTTTTATAATCTCATCAATTTCATAGGACCCTATGGGAATTTCAAATTTGAATTCATCATTCGGACCCCATACCAATAAATTGTTGGTTTCATTGATATTTGGAATACTATTGAAAGTATCAAAATTAACCAATCCAATTTCATATTCGAGGTTTTCATCCAGGTATAATGGCGGGTTGAAAGTGTCGCTTAAAATTGATGAATCTCCGCTGAATGTAAACGTATACGACATGACTGAGGTTTCAAAAACAAATGAAGTGATATTTAAAAGTTGTATTGATTATATAAAAATTTAAGACAATATTGCCCGCACTGATATGAATTGAATTTTTGTATCGTATTATAATTATATTCAATGATGACATCACCATTGCTTTTAAAATATTCCACCAATTCAATTGGAGGTGGTAAATTACCGTAGCTATCATAATATATTACATTTTTATTCCGTTTCGAATATGCTGTCCAATGAGTACCGGGCCCACTTTGCACATCGAGATTCACTATACCACATTCATTTGTCGCTATCCTCTTTGGTAATGAATCACGCATAAATACGCCTCTAAAGTGAGGAATTTTCAATAATTTTGCATACGTGATGAGATCTATATCAGACATTATACGTCGAGGTAATTTTATTTTCTTCTCCAATATAGCCGCTGCTGTTGAAACCCCTTTGGCTTTTTTGTTTTTTTCTTCCGTAAACCGTATCCCTTGTAAGGTCTCAGATAATATCCTTTTCCTGATTTTTGCTGCTCGAGAGCTAGGTTATGCCTTTTCTGTTCAGCTAATTGTTCACGATTTGTTCTTGCGTCACTCACTGCTTTTGCAATGCCCGCACCCCCACCTGCCACTGCCCCCAGAGCACCCAATAATGGAAGTAAAAACGGTAGGAATCCCCCTTTTTTGGGAGCACGAATAATTCGTTTGTTCGTCGATTTTTTCTTTTTCAATCCCATGCCGAGTTTACGTTTTCCTTTCATTGCAGTCGTTACGAACCAAGCAGCTGCCTTTTCTCCTAATTTAGCGTCTTTCGCTCCAACTCTTTCCCAAGCTTTGTTTTCTAATATTTCGTCAGCTTGATGTCTGTCACTGAGATTTTTACTTTTAGAATAGGCGATATCGTGCTCCTGACATGCAGTATCCAAAGAATTTATTCCAAGGTCACCACGTTCTAATCGTTGTTGTAATTTAGTACCGGCTAAAAACAAGTTTAAAAAATGAATGCGCTCTATAAAGTTAATTACTCACTTACGTCCACAATAATTGTATTTTGGCAGATGGAATTCAAAAGGTAATTTATCAATTAATGTGTTTACAAAACCTCTTCCTATGTGTCTGTTATGAGCTCTTGTTCCTTTTTTGGATCTTACCATTCTAATCAGCTATAAATATCGACGCACACCCTTATATACCTTTAGTCACAACTATGAAGTTACGAAAACAAAATGTTTCTCTGCCCATCAATAATTATGATTTCAACGTTGAACAAAACGCGGGAAAACATGGTGCATTATTCGGTGGTAATTCTAAGCGGGGGCTGATCGTAGGCAGTAGTGGTAGCGGTAAAACTAATGTTATGCTATCACTAATAGAACATCCTAATGGACTAAGATTCGAAAATATTCATCTATACTCGAAATCATTGAATCAGCCCAAGTATCAGTATTTGCGTGCTTTGCTTCAACCACTCAATGATGAAATTGGATATTATGAATACAGCAATAGTGAGGATGTACCTTCTGCCGATAACATTGAAACAAATTCGTTGATTATATTTGATGATGTGGCATCTTGCGATCAAAATATCATCAAAGATTATTTTTGTTTCGGACGACATCAACATACAGACTGTTTTTATATTTGTCAAACATATTCCGCCATACCAAAACAACTCATTCGCGACAATGCCAATTTGTTAATCATATTTCCACAGGACACGACCAATTTGAAGCATATTTATGACGATCATGCAAACATTGATATGGACTTTCAAAAATTTAAAGAAGTGGCATCTTCTTGTTGGAAAAAAAAATTTGACTTTTTTGTAATTGACAAAGATTGTGATTTGTCTTCGGGTAGGTATAGAAAAGGATTCGATACATACATTTCTATATAAAGATAAACTTTTGAAATGAAAGATCAGTAGTTAAAATGGACCCTCAATTAGCAAAGCAGCTTGTGCGAGCCAGGCACGCACTTAGAAAAAAGTATAAAATTATAAAGGGTAGTACAGCGAGATCACAATCTCGATTGGAAAAATCATATCAACCCATTACTCAATCTCTAAAACAATTGGCTTCCACAATGGGCGAGACGGCGGCTGCTGCTGCGGCGGAACACATCAAACCAGAAAAATTGGAAAAATTGGAGACAACAACAACAAAAATACCAAAATCATATAATAAACTAACATTTGTATCACCAAGTTCTGAAAAAGTAACTCCTACTACTACTACGGAGATGCCAAGTTTTTTGAGGAATGAAGAAACTTTTGAAACACGCGATGAAGAGGAGGGATTAACACCGGATATAACAAGAGAAGATCAATTCATTGATGATACCCTTTCACAATTTTATCAGACAATCACAAGTTCAGACGTTCTTCGGGAATACTTAGATCAATTTGAATCACCAGTACCCAGAGACTATATTGAAGGCATGATAAAAGATACTCAAGGAAAATATGATCATATTTTGGGGCTTTTCCATAATCCGGTAGAAGACAAATTTTATATAGGTGATTCAGAAGTGAACTTCATGGGAGCAAATGCTAATATAAAAGGTATTACTTACAATGGAACGGTTGGCCTTTATGAGTTACTTTTTCTAAAAGAACCCATAATTTACACTAAAAAAGACGCTGAAAATTATGTAGATATAATAAAAAGAACTAATACTTATCGTCGTGATAATAATGCAGATTTACCTATTAGAAAATTTCCTGAAGATATCAAGGAGGAATATCTTTACATTATAAAACCTTATTTACCAAAAACTCGTCCTAGATCCGGTTCAATACCAACATCTTTATCTAGATCTGGTTCAATACCAACATCTTCATCCAGATCTGGTTCAATATCATCATCTTTATCTAGAGGCGTACTCACCAGACATATGACAAAAAGAGGTGGTAAAATGACAATGATGATGAGATTTGATAATAAACCTATCGATTATAAATATTTTGATGACTACAATGAACTTGTGGATAGATTACGTTTGCTTGTTGCTTCTGAAACAGCTGGCAACACTACTGGTCACAACAATGAAATTATTTCAATTATTGAAGAGTTACGTGAAGGTAAAATAATTTTATAAAAGCATAGACTTTCAATGTTTTGTATTAGTATTCATAATGCCTCTGAACAAATTCAATCAACATTTTCTCACCCCAACCATCGCTTCTTCAAAAGACATTGTTACAGCCCCACAGCCAACAGATGTTCCATTTATTATTTGTCAATCTTCCAAATTCCATAGTAAATGTATATTGACTATTCGTGGTAGCAAAAACCTTTCTTCTAGTAAAACTCACTATATTTTAGATAACAATAATACTACTATTTACACAATTCCTGTCACAGGTAAAGTTGAAAATATTCAATGTTTCCCCTCTATCCTACCAAAATCAAACCGATTCTTTGTATAAATTGTTGACGGATAACATTCTGAACAATTCTCCCTCCAGCAACCACATAAACTTGCTTCAAATAATTTTTTCATTGAATTTGTAATGCAGTGTCCTTTGGAGCAAAATAAATAATACACCGTTCATGATTTTATATATTTATTTTTTGAAGAAAAACGATTGACATTTTTAAATACTTTTTCCTCCCAATTTTTCTCCTCCTCAATATTCAAAATGTTCTCTAAATAACGAGCACTATCATCTAAATTCTTTTCTTTGGGTTGATTCCTTTCAAACGATTCAATTCGCTCATCTTTTTTACCTTCTCCAAATGATTCCATTTTTTAAATGTTTCTCGCACAGGTGAATTTAACACTCCATACAGGTCGTTAATTAACCTACTTTTAATAGGTCTGCTCAAGAAAAACTTGAATGATAAGTACCGTAGTTTAGTAACTCTACAAATACAACAAATTCTTTTGTACTGCTTTTTCTACAATTGAAATATATATATTTATATCATAGATTTCCCCCCTTTATTCACATTTGAATTGTTAACGATCCCACACACACATACCTTCATATTCTCTCCCTCTCTCTTGAGCAATAACAAAGTGTTTTACAATGCCGTTGAACAGATTCAATCAACATTTTTTACAACCCAATACTTCTTTTGAAGAAGATGGTGATGTGTTAGGTTCACCATCACCAAAATCACCACAATTCAGTTACCCATTTTATGTATGTGATACTTTAGATTTTCATGTTAAAGTTTTAATTCGTTTGAGAGGTGAGAAAAAAAATAGTTTAAATAAACAATATTATGTATTAGATAATGGGAGTATCAAATTCAAATTCCCCATGTCTGCCAAGATAGAGAGCATTAAAAATTATAATAATGATGATGATGCAGAAATTTGGATTAATAATCTGACATCTTACAAATTTCATCAACTAACAAACAAGTCCATCCACAAAGGGGATGAAATGATATTTAAACTAGGAACAACTCCAACAATTCTTATTGAGATATTATTACAGTGTCCGTTAGTTAGAAATGAGTAAAGCTCAAATCATAGAAGAACTCCATAAGCCTGTGAGAATTAATTATAAAAGGCGACATGTTGTAATTAAAAATTTACATGACCTCATACAGGCTGATTTGGCTATTATGAATCAATTTGAGAAAGAAAACAGAGGATATAATTACATTCTTGTAGTCATCAATGCTTTTAGTAAATATGTTTGGGCTGTGCCAGTAAAAAGAAAAACAGGAAAAGATATCACCGCTGCTATGAAATCTGTATTAAAACAAATGAGCACCACACCGGTAAACCTTCAAACTGACTTTGGATCAGAATTCTATAATGGAGACTTTAAAAATCTGATGGAAGAATATGGTATAAATCATTATAGTACTTTTTCAAATTTGAAGGCAAGTATAGTTGAAAGAGTTATAAGAACTTTGAAATCTTTACTATGGAAGCAATTCAGTCATCAGGGATCTTACAAATGGCTTAACATTCCTCCCGAAATTTTAAAAAAATACAACAACACCAAACATTCCACAACTAAAGCAATACCAAGTAAAATAAATGATAAAAATGCCAAATTTATCAATTCATTTCGACATCTGAAAACTGTTGACCCCAAGAAACTCAAATTTAGGAAAGGAGACCACGTTCGGATATCTAAATATCGACATGCCTTCAGTAAGTCTTATACTCCAAATTGGACCACAGAAGTTTTCACCGTTAAGCGAGTTAAATTAACCAATCCCACAACATATATTTTGGAAGATTCTAGAAAAGATGAAATAAAGGGATCATTCTATTATGAGGAGTTACAAAAAGCCAAGTACCCTGATATTTACCTGGTTGAAAAAGTTGTTCGTAAAAAAGGAAACAAGCTGTACGTTAAATTCTTAGGGATGGATTCATCCCACAATTCCTGGTGGAATAAAAATGATATTGTATTATAGAGATGTTAAGAATAAAGTTAAATAATAAAAAAATAATAAACATATAAGTATTTTATTTTTTCATACACCTTATTTCTATGATTAATATCTAAAATATGATTTATACATGTGGCTGTTTCCTTGATGCGACGCTCGAATCTGATTCGATCACGACCTGCTTCTTCCCACGGACCGCGTCTTGCCGCTTGATAAGCATATTTCCATGAGTACAGCAAATTAATCTTGACTTTACCAAATGTAACTTTTTTTTTCCATGTCTAAATATAATCCAATTGATTTTCTTGAAGAAGGTGTGGATGATTATACGCTACTTCCAATCCAAGAGTGTATACTTCAGGATCAATTTCTTTTATTGTTTCAAGTACCTCCACTGAAGTGTTGATCATATCTTTCTTCACGCCCAATTGAAGAATATTCATGATCACATCAAATCTTAATGATTTCAAAAGATCCATTCTATATTGCAGAATAGGAATGAAGAGCCATAGTTTTGCTAGTGATTCCCAATTTAAACGAAGACTATATATCCTTACACCATTTGGTTGAACCGGTTTATATTCCACGGCATATTTTCCCATGTCTATACAGTTCTCATTTCCCAGGGATTCCAACAAATTATTAATTGCTTCCTTGCTTTTCACTAATTCTGTCCATTCTTTCTCGCTGAATACTAACGTCCCGGTTTCATCGTCTACTATTACAATACAAGCGGTATACCCCAGATTCACTGATAGACATACCGACACAAACTTTGATTTACCTGCATTTAAATAAAACTTTCGTTCTCCTAAAAAGGTATCTGATTTATCTTGAAATAAATTCATTTCAACTGACTGGCTGATAACTGCTTAGTTGTCTATTTATATTAATTAGAAAAAGGAGTGGTTTCTCAAGGTTTACTCAAACATTCACTTTCCATTAAATTTTTAATAACCTTTAAAGGAGATAAAAAAAATTATAATTGGTACAAGGCTAATCAAGAATTAATTATCTGGTGAAAGGATTGGTTTTTCAACATTACCATTTTTATAACAATAACTAAAAATATAATAATTACTAAAACCAAGGTCATACATGATATAAAAAACATTCCCTGTGTTTCTACTTGCGTAACTGTATTTCTATTCGTTTCATTAAAATTCATAGTTTGCCATTCTACTTGATCTACTTCAGAATTATTCGGAAATATTATTTTTAATTTATAGTTAAAAATTGTTGTGTTCGTTTCTGGAATACTAATTTTAAATACAGATAGCTGTCCATCATTTTCTTGTGATGACTGTAATAATTCCCAAGATGTCCGGTTACATTCTTCTTTCATATTTTCCATATCAAAACATATTGCTACATACTGAGCTCCTTTGGGCACATTTGTATAAAGAATGTTATTTACAATAGCTATCAAAATAATAAAATTTGATTTCAATAAAGCCATTTTTCTTCAATTTGTCTGCTCTTCTCAATGTCTAGTTCACTACTGATACTATTTATTATTATTATTATTATTGAGACTCATTTGGAAAAATGTCAGACGAACCAAATTCTCTGTTGTCCCTCTCAGTGATACTCAAAGAAACAACTTCTTCAATAACAACACTGCAATATCTTTCACATATCAGTTGGGCTATTTTATTCCCTTTCTTCCTTTGGACACATTTGTATAAAGAATGTTATTTACAATAGCTATCAAAATAATAAAGCCATTTTTCTTCAATTTGTCTGCTCTTCTCAATGTCTAGTTTACTACTGATACTATTTATTATTATTATTATTATTGAGACTCATTTGGAAAAATATCAGACGAACCAAATCCTCTGTTGTCCCTCTCAGTGATACTCAAAGAAACAACTTCTTCAATAACAGCACTGCAATATCTTTCACATATCAGTTGGGCTATTTTATTCCCTTTCTTAAAATGAACTTGTTCATTCGATGAATTAAATAACAGAATTTTGATTGTCCCCCTATAATCTTGATCTATCACGCCACCAAAAATGTCTATTCTAAACTTTAATGCTAAACCAGATCTCGGAGCTATTCTTCCATAAGTCTCTGTAGGAAACTCCATTTTCAACAAACTGTCTACAAGGAATCTTTCTCTAGCCGGAATACAAAAATGTTTGAAAAAATGTTTATAAAATATTTAAAGAATAAAGACACTCAAAAAAAAATATTACCATTTTGTTATTCAAGTTGTCCATTTTTTTTTATGATTAGGAAATATTTGTTACACCTGAAAAAAGCCTACAATTTTCATTTATCCCACACTGTAATATAAAAATGTTAACTTACTATTTCTGTCTGCATGAAACACCGAACGTAACTAAAGTTTAATTTTGTATTTGCTTTTATTTAAATCTCCCCTGTATACGAATACTACATTTAAAAAAATGCATTACACTTTCATTTTCCATTAGTTATGTAATACACGGTAGAACTTGAATGCCCTGAAGCTCTTATAGCGCTAGCCGACTAAATTAATTCAAACCGGTAACTATTCTTCCGCGTCTGTTGAACACTTGAATATAAACTGCATAAGCGAATGCCAATATGTTATTGTTCCGGCTGGCTGGTTAAACTTCCTCGTTGGACGACTGAATGTATACAAGGAGATTCATTTGTCATCACAATAAATATGAGATTAATGGAATTTGATTTGAAGAGTCCTCTCCAAAATAATATTGATATTATTTATACTTTGCTGGTCTTCAATGCTAATTATTTAGAAATCGACACTCCTAAAGAACGTGAAAGAATTATATGTTTATATATAAATGGAACATCTTGTAAGGTTCCTCTTCGAAATTACGCCAAATTATGAAGACTACATCATGTTCACAATGGTGGGCGTGGCATTCTTCATTTCGAGAGATCCACAATGTGTCACATAAAAAAATTAACGTGTTGAAAATTTGATGTTCACAATGGTGGGTGGGGTATCCTTCATCCGGCGCATAAAAAATAACGTGTCAAAATTTAGGATGTGAGTTAAATTCACAATGGCACACCAAAAATGTCAACTTTTCATTTTAATACTCTACATTGGAAATAAAAATTTGATGTTCACAATGGTGGGCGGGGGATGCTTCGACAGATCCACAATGGCACATAAAAAATAGGATATTCACAATGGTGGGCGGGGTGGAAGAATAATGAAGACTACATTTTTTCTATAACATGAATGCATATCAGTGAATCTCAGCTGGGTGTCAAAAATTCGTTAGAGATGTGGGGATCCTTGATTTAACTTATCAAAAATTTGCTAGGATGTTCTCTATGGTCCGGTGGGATACCCAAATTACGGCAGATTCACAGTGGAAAAAATTTGCTAGGATGTTATCTATGAGGTACCCGGGTGTTTAGGGTCAAATTACGGCAGATTCACAGTGGAGTATCAAAAATTTGCTAGGATGTTCTCTATGAGGTACCTGGGGGGTTAGGGTCCCCCAAATTACGGCAGATTCACAGTGGAGTATCAAAAAATTTGTTACAATTTCCATCCTGGTGTTTCGGTTAGCTTGAACTTGAATTCCGTGATACTCTCTTAGTACTACTACTACTGTCTCCCTATCAACTCCTCTAAAACAATCGCCATGTTATTTGGTCGAAGTGTCATGAAAATGAGATGTGAAAGTAAAATAAATATCACAATCGAAAGTTCGCCCATAATCCTTAGAGACCACGCTAAAAATCTTGGACTCGTTTTGGATAACTCTCCAAAATTCTTGTCACTCATTTCCCAAATTTTGAAGAGAGGTTACTGTTATTTGAAAACTATGTACTCTCACAGGCAAATACTAAATCAAAACTCAAAGAAAATACTGTGCGAAGCTCTGGTTTTATCATATGCAATTTATTAAAGAGCGATCAAAGGCGGATTCATGTTTTACAAAATTCATGTCTGAGACTAATAACAGGGACAAGGAGAAGGGAAAGTGTCTCTCATTTTTGAAGTCACTCTGCTGGTTGAGTGTGGAAGCTAGACGTATCCTACACGCCGGTGTCTATTTCCACAAAATCAATACTTTGAAGAAACCAAAATATCTGCACTGAAAACTATCTTTCAGAACAGACATACTCAATCTTAATCTGAGGTTCAGGAACCGACTTACTACACCCGCTCACAGAACGAGACTATACCGTGGTTCCTTCTCTCACTACATAGCCTAGCTTTACAATCGATGACCTCATTCACTGAAAGAACTGTCAATACCAAGTTTCAAGAAAAAGTTGAATTCCGATTGTTGTGCAACAATCTGCCTCTAGTACTGGAATACTGATACACTTTTTTTAATCTTATTTACATTATTCCAACTTGTCTTATCCTTTTCTTATTCTTAAAATTAAGATCGACTCAGCTATTGTTAATTATATTGCAAATCATATGTATGGGTGTGTGCCAGTGTATATATTATGTGTGCACGCTCGTGTGTGTATACATGTTGTAAATACATGTGCGGGTGCATGCGTATATATCGTACAAGGTTGAATGGAGCAAGTTCCTATCAAATTTGTTGATGAAATCAGAAATTGAATTCTGCCTTCTGATGGAGGCATGTGAATTGTATCAGTTACGTTTTGTATGCATTTCTATCAATAAAATCAAATATTATTATTAAATTCATGTGGGGTTTATTCTGGAGATGAAGACAAAAGTTTGCGAATATTGTCTGCCATAAAACTACCACCCTTATTTTCGTCGAACATGGAAAATATTATAGAGCTACATCAAAATAATAGGAAACTTCAAGAGATAGTAACTTCTTTACCTGATAATGAAAAATTCCAAAAAAAACTTTTTATGGAATTTATGGAATTTCATATGAAAAAAATGAAGAGTCCTCTCACCTTTGCATTCCAGCTGATTTGATTGATGAGTGTGAGTCTGCTCACCACATGGATATGGAACATTTCGAGGGTTCCAAGACGTGGATTCGTGATTCTAAAGGATTGCAATTATCTCAATTTGTATTGCATTTTCTAGAAATATAAAGATATCAGAATCAACTCTCAACCAACATTTACTGAAATACGTCGAGAACATCAAATTCCTTGGTATGATATTTAATAGAAAATTAAAATGGAAATCCCACATAAAAAAATTGAAAACGTCTTGCCAAAACGGGCTGAATCTGATGAGAACTACCAAAAATTTGGGAGCAGATTACACTTGTCTGATAATCTACAAGATGATACCATCGAAGGTGGATTACGGCTCCTTAGTCTACTCCTCAGCCAAAATCTCTACGAGAACTCGATAGCATAACTCAGCAATCATAATTGCAACAAGGGTATTCTGTACAAGCCCAACAGTCAGTCTTATGTGTGAAACTGGGGAACCTTCACTGTATCGCAGAAGGCATTGCCAAAAAACGAAAATCAAGGTTTTTTCGGCATAACTCTGGACGTTGACTTCGTTCGCGGGTCAAACTTGGCAGAAAGTATGTACAGCACCATATCTACCGAAATGTGAAACCAGCAAACGGTCACAAACTGACTGGTTATCAAACGCTCTCCCCCCTCGACCTTAACCTGTAGTAATTTGACAGTTACATCCAGGCGACTTGCGGCAACACCAAGAATAATATTTCATGCCTAGAATACGGTTTCCTTACCTGTCAGTAAATCATCTCTAACTATGAGTACTATGATAGTTTACGGCGTAATCTTTGTTTATGAACATGTTGTCATACTTTTTTACAGACAGAATCATATAACTGATAACCAAAACAAAGTAAACTTGGAAATTCTTTTTTGGGTTTTATCAAAATATGGCGAAGGATTTCATGTCTATGGATCAAATCAAGTTATTAGATGTTCGATTTGGTTCATAAACAGATCCTTCACCATATCAAGATCAATTGTAACATTCACTACATTTTAAGTCGTTTTTAAAAACTAGAGGTACGATAGAGGCACAGTAAAAATAACTTGTCAGAAAAAATTGTCAGTAACAGTAAAAACACAAGAGCTTTTTTCGTCTCATTATCTTTTTCAACAAAATAATTTTACCAATCAGTAATTTTACGAGAAAAACTGACATAAAAAAATTGCGAGACCGTAGGTCGAGCAATTCTGTCTATCCACTTTTTGATATGGTATTTTGGGTGCTTCAGCGAGTTTAGGTAAGAGAGACACATACAATCTCACAACGTGGAAAAGAGAAGTATTTTTTTGTTAATATGAAGTTATTTTAAATTTTTCAGATAGGTAAATTCAGAATAAGATACGTTACTGACAAAATATTATAATTTTTTTCAACACAAAAGTCTTGTGAAGGAAGTAACTTACAGGGGCAAATTGATTAATTTGCCCTTCGGCACTTGTATACAGTGACCGGCAGATTTATGGCAACAAATGGAAAAAAAGTTTATTTCCAATTTCACAGAAAATTTTATTCTTCATAAAGGTACCAGCATCCTCCCAAACTCAAATTGCACTATCCACATTTCAATTATATCCTTTCGTATACGAGGGAGGTGAAAAAAATTGAAAGTGGCCCAATAGAGAAAGTATCTTTATTTTTCAAAAAACACAAAAAAGTTATTCAAAGCAAAGACTTAAAATTTAGAGAGTGTTCCAAATTTGAATTCACAGCCTCCTATTCCGAAAACAAGTTTTCACTGATTTTCTCTTTTTTTTTATCTCACCCGCCCTATGTATTATGAGGATTTGTAATATCAGAGTAGACTCATCATTGAATATTATCTAGACGACCGGATAAACTTTGCCCAACTGTCATCTAGAAAATTGCATTAATCGTACTTGGTGCTGACAAAACCTCATTTATTGTGGCCATTCAGAAAAAAACAAGTATTTCTCGAAATCAGCTACAACAAACGACATCTGCAGTTCAAAATCAATTGAAAGCAATCCAACTGTGTTGTAACCAACGTGAAAACATGTCTCCCAAATGAATGGTAACCGTAAATGATCGTTTATTATCAAAACGAAGCTCTACAGTGAACAGAAAATTGGTATAATACGCAAAGTTGGCTTTGAAAAACATTGGTAAAATAGTAGGTAAACATTATCTTGATATTTCATTTCTGTGTTGTTACAATGGCTGCACACCTTAATCTCCAAGAAAGAATTGAAATAGTTTTAATACACGGCGACAACTATCGAACTTGTCGCGAAACTTCAAATATATTCAATGAGAGGCATCCAAATAGAAATTCCAACTCCATTATGCAACGGTGGCAAAAATTGTAAAAAAGTTCAAGAATTATGGGTCAGTTGAGAACAAACATAAAATACCACACCAAGGAAATGTTATTGTAGATGAAGACGCTGCCCTGAATATTATTTTATCTGTTGTGGAGGATCCGAGACTTCCGTTATCTCAAAGGCAAAAAAAGATTGGCTTCTCCGAACGGTCAATTAGAAGAGTCTTGAAAACGAACAAATTCAGACCATACAAACCGAAATTCGTTCATACACTCAAAGAAAGAGACTTTGATGCACGTTTGTATTTTGCTTTCTGGTTCCAAAGTGAAGTTGAAGAAGATAATAATATCTCCACAAAAATAATGTACTCTGATGAGAGCAACTTTCACATCGAATGGTACAGTGAGTTCACAAAATTGTAGATGGTGTGTAGATGAAAATCCACATTTCAGAATCGAATGTAAGGATCAATTTAACTTCAAAATAAACGTCTGGTGTGGAATTTTGGATGATAAGATTGTGGGTCCAGTGTTTTTTCGACAAAATTTGAATGCAGAAAGGTATTTGGAAATGTTAAACACGTTTTTATCCGATTACCTTGACATCCTCCCATTACGTGTCAGAGCCAACATGTTTTTTCAACAGGATGGTGCATCTATCCACTCAACTCAAGAGGTTAGAGCATGGCTGAATACGGAATTCCCAAATAAGTGTATAGGGCGATACTGAAACAATCCGTGGCCTGCTAGATCCCCGGACCTAACTCCTATGGATTTTTTTTGTGGGGGTACCTCAAGGAGAAAGTCTATAGACAACGGCCATTTAGGGATATCGAACATTTGGAGGATATAATAAGAAATTGTTGTCTAATGATCACCCCGCAAATGCTCAGAAACGTACACTACGTAATGCATAGAAGAACCATCAGGTGCATTCAAAATGAAGGACGACACATCGAGTGATACAATAGGAACTCCGATTTTTATTATGTATAGTATGGAGTTTGCTTTCTGGATATTTCTTCATTAAAAGTGAATTAAGAATGAAGTTGTTCCGAGTTGCCTTCTAATCTTCACAGAACATAATATAGTCATATTTACAATTGTTACGACCTGTCTTTTCACGTTGGTTGCAACACAGTTAGATTACTTTCAATTAATTTTGAACATGCAGATGTCGTTTGTTGTAGCTGATTTCGATAAATACTTGTTTATTTCTTAATGGCCACAATAAATGAGGTTTTGTTAGCACCAAGTACGATTAATGCAATTTTCTAGATGACATTTTGGCGAAACTTAAGTTTATCCGGTCGTCTAGATAATATTCAATGATGAGTCTACTCTGATATTACAAATCCTCATAATACATAGGGCAGGTGAGATAAAAAAATGAGAAAATCAGTGAAAACTTGTTTTCGGAATAAGAGGCTGTGAATTCAAATTTGGAACACTCTCTAAATTTTAAGTCTTTGCTTTGAATAACTTTTTGTGTTTTTGAAAAAATAAAGGTACTTTACTCTTGGGCCACTTTCAATTTTTTTCTCCTCCCTCGTATACGAGAGGATATAATTGAAATGTGAATAGTGCAATTTGAGTTTGGGAGGATGTTGGTACCTTTATGAAGAATAAAATTTTCTGTGAAATTTGAAATAAAGTTTTTTTCCATTTGTTGCCATAAATCTGCCGGTCACTGTATATACATATCTTTAATAACTATTATTTCATTTTTATACCGTGGAATGTTGAAACTTCCAAAAACAACATGTCGAAAAGCAAATTTCCACTACAAAATCAAACTTCCAATGAATGAAAATAATAGTTCTAGGAGTTGATTTATCATATTATATCACAAGACCTAGGTATTTAATCAATCAAGCTCTCAACATATTTTGAGCATGATTTTGTTTGCATAACAGTTGAATGTACAATAATCCAAGCAGTCGAGTGTTTTTATTTTAATATTATTGTGCATGGCATCGCAAAGTTTGCATATAAACATTTCAAATTCTGACGTATTTTCATCGCCTTTGTCAAAATATTTGTAGAAGAATTCTACCAAAAATTGAGGTTTTACTGATGAAAATCAATATAACGTCATCCAAACGATTAAGATATCTATGTTTTTGTTATAAAATGTTGCCAAGAATAGTAAGAATAAGTGATAAACGACAAAACGAAAACTAAAATGGAGGACAAAACTGAATCGCGATTAAACAGTTCATGTGATTCAATCACTTAGCTAACATAATTTATTCAAAAATTTGTTTTGGCTGATTGGTCTATTATATTCCAAGAGCGTTGATTAACTACGAAATAATTCTAGCATAGTTTCCGAAAGCAAGTTGATACGGCGTCGCACTGTAACAATAGAAATGAGGTGGCAATTATAGTTTTTTTGTGATCCTCATATACCCATATTACTGTCTTAGCAAGGAAAACGAGTACCTCCAAACTATACCGTTTACTCGAATTTGCCTGGATGGCCTTCAGACTATAGGGTGAATTCTTCAGATAAAAGATATTTTTATGAAAACACACCAGGTGCAATTTTTCACGTGTGTTATTAGAATTTGTAATTTGCTTGTTGGAGATTTTTTTTTCGAGATTATATGAACTCCTGTACCTAACAAAATGATCATGGTGTTGGTATAAACAACAATGATACAAATTCGATGGATAAAAACCGTTTTTCATAATATGTGCGACAGTAAGAAGAAAAAAACTGTGTGTTATTTTCTTGAACTCAACACAATAATTGAACTAGTTGAAGTAATCTACAAGTTAGATATTGGAGAGCTGGTGATTGGCATTTTTATTGATTTGCTTTCGATACCCTTGATCATGAATTTTGATCTACAAAACTTGATCACTTAGGAATAAGAGGACCTATAAACGAATGGATTTATTCCTTCGCTGAAACTAGGCAATTCATTATCAATGTTGGAAAAAGTTATTCTGAATGATTTGAAGTTGATCTTGGAACTCCACAAGGGAGCATTCTAGGGCCACTTCAATTCCTTCTGTTCATGAGGAGGTGAGACTGTTCATGTATGCTGATGACACAACCGTCTTCGTGTCGGCAAAAACCACAGATGAACTCAATATGAAAACAAATGTGGTTTTAGAGCAATTGTCTACTTGTTGCAAAAGAAATCATCTGATAATCAATTTAGCAAAACCTGTATGCATGCAATTTACAGGCCCTTATCAAAGGAAGGAAACAATGTATATCACGATGAACAACGTACAATTAGGTATTGAAAATAATACAAAATTTTTAGGCACAAAGGTGGTTAGCGACATGAGCTGGAGTAATCACATCAACTACATCTGCTCCAGACTGAATAATTGTTTTTTTGCAATTTTGACTTTGAAAGACATCTTAATGAAAATTCTCCTAAATTGCAGCCGTTCATTCAATAACGCCATATAATAATATAATATAATGTCGTGGGGTCAAGCCTCTCAGACAGGCCACGTATTTGTTATCCAGAAAAATTCTACGAATTATGTTTTATTTGGATTACGGGACATCATATAGAGAAACCCCCAAATTTTGAAAAAATCTCAATTCAATCAGGATTTATATTTTCAAAATAATACTGTTAATTCGTCAAAATATTGCAAGCTATATCAAACATTGTGAAATGCATTCATACTGGACAAGAAATAACAATAAAATATACAGTAGAAAAACACAACCATAATTACTTCAATAAATCCCCGGAAGGAGCCGGTATTCAACTATACAAAATGCTACCTACGGACATCAAATCCATTGAATCTACCAAACACTTCAAAAATAAACTTAAGACTTGTTAAATAGCGAACTATTTTTATAACCTCGACGAAATAATTACTTACTGCAATTCTTTTTCTGTGGTACTTGCACCATTTTTTTAAACTTTTTTTTTAAAAGCTTTCTTAACTTGCTCTGTGTGTATGTGAGAACGCATAGGGTTTCGGAAGTTCTCTTGACGGATATGGACGACCAAAATTACAGCGAAAAAATAATGAATAGATAAAACTGGAGGTAATTTTAAATTTAATTCACAATAAGAAATACATATACTTCTCGCGACAAGCTTTTATATCATTTAAAATTTTATAATGTAACGAAATGATGGGTTTAATTCACTATAGAATTTATTTTTTCCTTTTTAGTGCATTTAAATAAAAGCTTTTCTCTAAAAGGTTTTTTTTAAGTTTATTTGAAATGATTTTACTTTTGTATATTGTTTTGAAATTATTCGATATTCACTATTATATGAAGCTACCGACGACGCTTATCCATTGCATTATAATTGGCATCATGTAGTTAATGAATAAATGAATGAATGATATCGTTATCACCCGGTATATGAAGAATTCATTCTTTTTTCATTTCTTTAAAAATCGTCGAAAAATGTTTCATTCGTGAACGTTTCAATGTTCTTTACTCACTCTGATTTTCAAAAATTATTCATTTATTATATTGAATCATCTACTGAGATTAAGAATTTTCGATGTAGGTATACAAAAAACCATGATGCCATTTTCAGGCAGAGCTGCTAGAGTTGTGAAGGAAGTTTGAAATTTTGTTCATTTAGGTTACCTTGTTCACGGCTCACGTTTTTCTGGAAGTAAATCCTCGGATTTGGGGAAGCAGACAAAAGCTCGAAGCGGAGTACAAAGCTCAGATTTACTTAATATGCAAGCCAGGTAAGGAACGGAAAAGCTTTTTTGGCTGGATTTTATGTGAAATACGTATAAAATTAGTGTTGTTATTGAAAATCTTCATACACTTTTTTTTACTAAGTGAAAACTCTGGTCCAGTGACGTCAATTATGAAATTAAATGGAACTGTTTTACGCAGATTTCTTTCTGCAAGTAAAGGACCTGAATTTATTCTATTGGCTTCGGGAAAAAGTTTTCCCCAAATCATTCAGAAATATCGGCTTTCCTGATCAAAATTCTTAAAGAAAAAGGCTATATTCCATGTATCTAGTCCTTGGAAATTATCGACATTTTTGTTTTATGAATAGCATGATCCAGTTTCTTTCGAAAATCAATGGTTATGTTGAAATACTTCAAGAATGCATTTGTTTGGAGGATTTAAACACTACCACATCAAGAATGAGAGGAGATCTAGTAAAATACTTTTCTGCTTTGATTGAAAGTATTTGGCGTCCTGAGTATTCTGGTAAAATGGTGGATCCTTCACGTTTTGTTCGTCAGTTTTGCCCATTCTTTTGATGATTACCCCCCAGCAGTTGCGAAAGAGTTGCTAAGATACCTTCTCATTGGTTTTGTACTACTAGCAAATAGAAATAGTTATCGTAACATTTTGAATGTTATGTTTTACAATTAAGTAGTTTAAGGATCATATTATTTGAAATTTTACTTAGTCATTTTCAGTTAGAATAGATCAAGAGAACGAACTTGAATCTTGTGGGGTACATGAAGAGGAAATTTCACAATTACAGCTATGTTTGCCAAACTATAAAGAACTCAATTGACAGAGTAAATATAGTAGTATATAATGTCCTAAGTCTCATTAAAAGGGAAATAGGATATCTAAGGACCAGTAGTAGTAGAGATTTATGTGCGAGCGGTCATATTTCGACAGCTCCTGGATTTTTCTCTCATTCTAACTAAATCCCAATGATTAAAATTTCTAAAACTAACGCAACTGTGTGTCTAAGTGTCAGTCTTTGTGCATATCAGGAAAAAAACACATTGTTGTGAAAACATAAAAGTGCAGTGACTAAAAACATGTCGCAAAATTGTAGAAAGTGCTCAAACGCTTCGATCACATGACCTTCAATGTTCAGGTTTTTGTCATGGTTTTTACCATACCTATTCCAAATGCGCCGACATGAATAAAAATCAGCTGGATGTATACAATTCGATGGCAGGTATGAAATGGATGTGTACTGATCGACAAGCGTAAGGATGCCTCCGAGAATTGGTTGTGCAGTAGACAAAACCCTGGAGTGGGGCAGGAGCTCAATCGCTCTGCCTTATTAAACAGTAGTCGATCTTTGTCGCACATCTTCACGCTTTCTATCGTTTGCGCATCTCAGAGTCATCCTTACGCTTGTCGATCTGTACTGAGTGTAGGGAATCTTCGGAACCTGTATCATCTGATATCGAGGAAAGTGAAAGTAACCCAGTATCTTCTAACCGCATGAAAATAATTGAAAATGAGCTCAAACTCATCAGGCATTCGATCACTTCAGATAAGGTAACAGATTTTGAGAAATTGCTCAGGAAATTAATGAATATTTAAAAAAAACAGAAGAACTCCAATATAAGAATGACTCTTGAAAAACTAAGGTGTCATATTTAAATTCAAGAGTGAACGAACTTGAACAATCGACTAAACTCAATAATGTTGAAATACAGGGTAACCCTGAACATGCCAATGAAAACTTATACAAAATTGTCGAAAATATTGGTGGTCTTATTGGCCATAAAGTAAGTGAAAATAATATGAAATTGGCTACAGAGTTGCTCACTATATGAATCAAGATGGATAAAAAACAAAAAATGTAATATTGCGATTCAACTCCCGCAGTGTCAGGGATAACTTCCTGGCATCAGCTAGAGCAAAACGCCACGACAACAAAGCTAAAGGTCCAGGTGCAATTCTGAAATTTGGTGATCACTAAACTATTTTCATCAATGAACACCTTGCGTCTGAAAACAATTTTTTTTATCTAAACTCTGCTTTCGAAAATGGTTTCAAATTTGTCTGGATTCGCAATGGCTGCATCTTTATCAGAAAGGATGAACGCTCCAGGGTTTTACAAATCACAGACATAGATTCTTTGGAAAAACTATAAATTAAAATCAATAAGTCTCAAAGATATCATGTTCTACAGTTTCCTCATGGACCTGGAAATATTATACCAAAATGTTCGAGGTTTACGAACTAAGCTATTAGACTTTAAAACAAATATTCTTTCCAATAACTTTGACATTTTTTGTATTACCGAAACTTGGTTGAATAGAAATATCAATGATTCAGAAGTAATGGATTGTTATGACTAGACTTGCAATTATTACCCGACTATAACTATTTATTTACTATATACATCGACTAGGCTAAGGTACGTGACATTGACAGATGGATTTTTAATAAATGTATGACAGAAAATAAAAGTTCATCAATACGCGAGCATTTTCAATCAATATACACAACACAATTGGCGACGAGGATTAAAAACTGAAATTTCGATTCGAGAAGAACACAAGGAAGATTGGAAAGCAAGATTTCGTGGATTATCAAGATTTTTTCACCTGTCCTGCTGAACCGTCATTCAAACGAGCCGACTGTCAATCTGCCGTAGACGAAAAATTCCATCGACAGCAGTAACAGATAACAACAAAATCCGGTAACTTCCTTCCATTTATAGTTTTTAGTCAAGGAATTGTCAAATTCGTGTTGAGTATACTCGAAATTTAGAATCGGAATCAACGTTTTTCAAAATGAATGCTGAACAATTTGCACAGTTGCTTGAAGCATTCAACCAAAATCAAAAAGCATTACTTCGACAATTAGCTACCTCTTCAACGACAACCGCTGCCAATAGTTCAGTTCAAGGTCAAGCTACCATACCATCCACCTTGATTCCAAATTTCGAAAATTTCGTTGCATCAAAGGAAAGTTTCAAAATGTACCGTCAACAATTTGAAAATTATTTGACAATGAAGGGCGTATTCGCTGACAAAACTCTGTGTAGTCAAATGCTTTTGAATACAGTTGGATCTTATTGTTTCACTTGTTTCCCCTGAAATTCCCACCAATCTTTCTTATGATGAACTTGTGAAGGCATTTGAAAATCATGTGTCCTAAGAAAAATGTTCTAGTAGCTCAACATAAATTTCTTTCAATTTATCAACAAGAAAATCAATCGATAGCTGATTTTGTGGCACTACTTCGACGTGATATCACTGATTGTGAATTTATATCACCTTGTGTCTGTAAAGTCAATATCGCAGATGTTTTTCTACGTGCACAGTTCATCAGAGAACTTCGAGAAAATTCAATAAGGGAACAAATTCTACAATGTGATAAATCAACTTTTGATGATATCGTTCAAAAAGCTCTTGCAATTGAAGCTTCTAAAATAGATAGCCGTTTACTAGGTTCTAAACAGCCTCTAGAATCAGAAATATCTGCTTCAGAAGTGAACAAACTTTCACGTCACTCTCGTTCTAATAATACATTGTCTTTTCGAAGACACCATTCAAAAAACAGAAGTAATGATTCGAGAAAATTTCAACCACGTTCAAAATCACGTATAGATTACCGACAGCTTGGAATCAATGATATGTGTTTTAGATGTGCTTCTAATTCACATAGGGCTAAGAATTGTCATGTTGACCCCAAAAGGCTTCACTGCAAATCGTGCTCAGCTACAGTTCATGTACAAAAAGTTTGTATCAAGACACTCGTGGCTTCAAAACACAAGGTAGAAAATTCAAATAGTACTACCCATTCAGTTGAAAATGAATTTTGTAACACTGATAATGGGTATGGCATAAATAATATTGTTGATATTTTCGAGCAGCAATATGCATCTTATGATTCTTCAAAATATTACGTAACCGTGAATATTCAAGACCGTCCACAAAAATTTGAAGTGGATTATGGTGCAGCTTTCACATTATTGCCCATTTCATGTTACAAAAAACTCAATCTTGATATGTCTCTTCTTCATAAAACCGAAATAATCTTTCGATCTTACACCGGAAATATGTTTGTACCTGATGGTAAACTTCAAGTAAAGGTTCAATATAAACAACACATATCAAATGAAGATTTGTATGTTGTTCCAGACGATTTCTCTCCATTGCTTGGTCGAACATGGATACGTCATCTCGGCATTGATCTCAAGGAGTTGGATAGGTCAGATTCATCAAACAACATTCATTCTGTAGAGAACATCTTCAATCATCAACAATTCATATTGTTTACATACTTGTTACATCAAAACAATAAACTGAAAAAAACTAGCTTTGTAGAAATAGTATGTTCTTTTCTGTCGCCTTCTCCCGGGCAATTACAGATAAAATGCATGTATTAAATAAAATAATTTCCGAAAAATTCGACTCGATAATATTATGATCACACACCCTGTGATGCTAACAAAATATTGAGGATTGTAGCAGTTTAAATATTTCCAGATAATTTTTTACTAATAGACTGGTCGTTCATTTGAAACATTTCCTAGTAACTTGTTTGAAGTTATTTAGTCCAAGGTTATTGCGATTAGTTGATGACGGCGAAAGGCAAAGAGACTGCTAGATATAACATTGAACGATTAGACAGTGGTGCAGTAAGATTGCAGTGGTTTATAATCAGTTAACTTACCAGAGAAGAGTGTTTTAATTGAATCTAAGGTAGGTACATTTCACAACTTTTTATATATACAGGTACCTACATTGTGAAAATTCGCAGTAAAAAACGTCGTCTGATATGCTTTCAGAACTGTAAACTAGCAATATATGCTCAAATGTTGAAGTTTTTGTGTGAATACATATTTTTTGTCACGAAGTTATGTGAAATTCCACAGCTGTTGAAGTAAACGAGAGAAATAAAATAGCGGGATACATTAGGTTTATATTGAAAATATTTGAAAGTGAATTAATAAGTAAAATTTTAATGTTACAAGGATCAGTTCCATGGAAATTTTTTTATCACAAGAATGGTATACCCGAATTTCAGTTTTCTAGACATTTTTATAGTATGCTCTGTTTCATTTCGGTAAGCCACAAGGGTCCATTACATAGCTGAGTTGTAGTGTTACACTTCTTAAAGCATTTTTATCCCAATGTTGTTTATAAACCAATTTTCTAGACACTTTTATAGTATAAATTATGTCATTTCGGTGTGCCGCAAGGACCTATTACGCAGATTTTGGAGTTTTTTTACAAATGTTGTTTATAAACCAATTTTCTAGACATTTTTATAGTATGCACTGTATCAATTAGGTAAGCCACAAGAGTCCATTACATAGCTGAATTGTGGTGTAACACTTCTTAGATCATTTTTATCCCAGTGTTGTTTATGAACCTATTTTCTAGACATTTTTTGTATAAATTATGTCATTTGGGTTTGCTGCAAGGGTCCATAATATGACTGATTTGGAGTGTTTCAGTTTTTGGAGTTTTTTAAAATATTGCTTATGAACCAATTTCCTAGACATTTTGATAATATGAATTTTATATCTCCACGATTGTGGGTATAGTCTTGGCAATAACAATGTCCCCGTAGAAATTATACGGATGGTTTTCAAATTTCTGGACGTTTCAGTATATTAACAGATATTTTCATCTCCTTAGTGCTCCGAAACGAACACTATCTTCGTGAAAGATTGACACAAGAACGTCCTGTGGTACTTTTCAAAATATGTAAGTGAATTTGAATTTCTTTTTGTTTTCCGGGGGTGTTTGTTCTCAGATGGGATAATGATACATTGTTCTGGGTTATTAGGTGTAACTTCAAATTTAGCAACAAAAATTTTTCAACAAGTTTCAATAAAACGACTTCACACATGTTTTTGTGGTATTCCTTGAGGAACCTAACATTTTGGCTAACAATTTTTTGTGGTGTAAAACTGCTATGAGATATGACGATTCGAAGCTGTATCTCGATTCATAAATATTGTTCTGCGCTTTTCATTCAGAATTAGTCGAAGAAATATTTTGATACTTTGTACTTTGAAAATTTTTTCACTGAGCCAAAAATATTTTGTTACTCAGAACTTTTTAAAAAATTCCACTGAGTCAGAGATTATTTTGATACTTGACACTATGAATTTGTTTCTCATCAAAATTACCAATTTCTGATTTACTAATTGCATGGCTGAAGGGGTGATTATTGAAGATTTGGGAATTCAAGTCAAAATTACCATGCAACAATTTGGCATTCATGGATTATTAGCACAACGATATTACTTAGAAAATGTTAACGATGTTACTGAGAAAATGAAGGCAAAATTTACGAAAAGTTGATAGTAGAATAGTTTCAGAATTATCAAATTAGAAAAGAAAAGTTCATAGTGCCACTTGTAATGAATATTAGTAAAGAGGAAAAGGGGGAGTTAAAATAACTTGCACCCAATTGGCTGAAGTTGAAGTGTGAGAACGTATCATGGAACAATATCAAGAAACTCAGTAGAGAAGGAAGGTGTCTGACAAATAATGCGGATCATTGAAAGGAGCTGAGAAATTTCTTTAAATCAAATAAACGATCTGATCAGCATTTGGAATAAAATTCGAGAGTTGTATCATCATCAATGCTACGGCTTCAAGTTTATCAACGGTACAAAGACAAAAATCGAATTTTTGAGTAAAGAAGACTCACGTAAAAAATGCAGGAATAATTGCTGAATTTTATTTCGAATGCTGAAATTTGGGAAAGAATAACAAAAAATCATACAAATGAGCATGTTTGAGGAGTTGAAATTAGAGGTTGAACAAGATGCAGTGAATAGATGTCTTATTCCGTTATTGAAAGCAAAACAAGTGCTAACGAAAAAAATTTAAACTACTATTAAGATAATTAACAAAGAAAAACAACCTGTCACCCGGGATGTTTCATCTTTAAATCCTGATGAGGTGATACAATAGATTTATAATTATTACAATTTCAGAAATATTTTCATCAATAGGTAGTTATTAGCAAACTGATGCAAAATTGTCAATGGAAAAAATTATTAATTATTTTTATTCAGATTTTGTTCAAATATGATATAACTGGAACTGCACTGAGCAAACACACTCAAAAATATATTTTTGATTACCTGCTACTTTCCCAGTCTTGCTAGTCTTCTGAAATTCCACCAGGAACTAATACTTGATAATGGAAAATGTTTGTTGTCAAACTGTTATTGAATAGTGATTGATTTGAAGGACCTGATTTAACGAATGCTTCTCCTGCTGAGTGAACTATTTCGCTTGATTCATATCCTGCTCGAAGCGGCCATGTTCAGTCTCGTGAGCCTTTTCAGTTGACCTACTGGTTGCTTGGAGTTTAATGATATGCTTGAGTCATGAGATGCTTGTGATTGACTGATAATGAATAAATTTGATAGTACACAATGACTTAAATTGAATATATTTTGATTTATACAACTTGACAGATGAAAATAATTTATTGACAATTTAATCTGTATTTTGTTGATTCTCGTCGTCAGTCTGATTTTTTTATCCAACCAATTAAAGTTCAACACGACATGTTTCACGCTATTGCCAGCTCCTAAATAATACAGTGTGAAACAAACAGTACATCTAAAGGTTTCCTCAAACCGACGCGGGAACGCGGGAGCGGGAGCGGGAGCGGGAACGAGATGAATCCGAGACTAAAATCCATAGTGGGACATACCGGTGTGATTATTCGTATTCCGAAATGCATACAAGCAACGAAATAAACATAGTTTGCTACGTGTACTGTTTTTCTAGCAATTCGCACGGTTCCAAAGTTCCGTTCCTGCTCCCGCTCCTGCGTTCCCGCGTCGGTTTGAGGAAACCTTAATACTTACAATTAAGACTGGTATATACAATTTAGGAACATTTTTAATGGATGGATGGATGGATGGGTGCGTTCGATCTATTTTTGACAAAACCCCCTCGTTCAAAATAGCGCGCCCCGAGCGATTATATTAAAAACCAACTGACAATTCGATACAGGTTCACAAAAACTATAGAATTAATACTAAGTAAATTAAATATACAAATAAATATCAGTCACGACTCAGCTTTACTAGATTTGGAAAGACTCATTTCTACTGAACATGGCTCAGCTTTAGTGTATTTTGCATGGATTTGCCTGCCGGGACTTGGCATGGCTTTACTGGACATTGGAACTGATTGGTCCGGTTGAATACTCTATTTTCTCATCATAGGTATTCAATACATATTGGCATTTTCATTTAAGGAACATTTTCCATCTATCTAATATCGAATCTTCCAAATTCCCCCCATAGCCCTCACTAGCTGCGGGCACGCCAAAACTCTTAACTCGACTACTAGATCGAGCTATCCGTGGCGTTTTTGAAAACTCTTATTTTCTGTTCATGGCACAATTGTGTTTCAAAATAAAATAACTTCGCTCACGTACTGAATTGTAGAAGGTAAAAAGGTTACCCACGTATTGAATGATAATAAAATATTTTAATATACAGTGCGTTCAATCTATTTTTGACAATTTCTATAATCTAGAAGAACTCAGATCTATGAACACTCTTATAATTATTCAAAGAGAAACTGTTTCAGATGTAGCAGAAGAGGTCACTTCAAGTCAGATTGCAGGGTTGCAGGGTGTGAGAACAACTACACTCGTCATCACCTGCTAGAATACCTTCACATTCTTACTCAACTACGAGGACAAGATCGTCTATTGATTATATTTTTCCATGAATTACGACCCGAAAACAATGAAATGTATCTAAAAAACACCAGCAAAAAGCCAGCCTCGTTGGAACAATAGACAATAAAGAAAAAGTTGTTTCACGTTGCAAAAAATCCTGTGGTCAGTTTCATTATCGTTTCATCTGTTTTTTGGGGTGCTGAATTTTTTAGATGAAATTAACAGGAATGGATGAAACACGTTCTCACAGATCTAGGCAGAAGGGAATTGAAGGGAGAAAACTTGAGAAGAGGATGGCCTGAAATATATGACAATTTCGACAACATCATTTTTTCAATTGGAAGATCTGAACTAAGTTCAGTTATTGAAAACGATGAACACTACATTCTATAAAAACAGTAATTTCATTATAAAATATTTTTTTCCTCAAGTAATTAGAGTTAATTGGGTTCTATCAGAATCAACATTTTCATGAGTTATCCATTATATGTATTGATGCAATAATTACAAAATAATAACCTGAAATGCGTTTCACTTGTTGGTTTAAATGACTGCGTTATGTTATTCTTGTCCTCGCACATATTTGATAGTGGGACAAATTGAATTGTATTGTTTGAATTTGTCAGGTCTGGTTTCCATAAATTAATGTTATTTTCCACTACTTCCTATTTGAAATATAAAAATTGGATGCGCTTCCGGTCAAACCGGAAGTGTCATATTTGGATTGATACTTGTTAAATTGTACATTCATAACATCAAATCGAAGTACCGAATTTCAAACATCCATACAAAATAATAACGAAGATACAGGGGGGTAAATTGGTTCCGGGTCACCCGGTATATGAAAAGTCACAATTATGTCAAGATCAATGAAATAGTCCTAATCACATAATAAAAATTTGTATATAACATATACAACGTCATATATAAACCGATACACATCTAAAGCGAAATTAACATTACAAATCGATATCAAAACTCAATTACTTAAAATACATTGTCATAGAATTCTTTCAAATTATAATATGCTCCATCTAGCAGTAACTCCTTGACAGTCTTCCAGAATCTATTATGTGCCACCAAGGATCTAATATGTGAAGGCAGGTGGTTAAGCATTTTTTTAGCATTATAAATTATTGACCCCTTAATCAAGACACTCCTGGGAATTGGGAATTGGGACACCGTGAAGTTATCACTTCTCGTCTTGTAAGTTGACAAAGATTGGATATTATTGTAATATCTTTTATGGATTAAACATACACTTTCCAGAGTAAAGATACATTTCAATGTTAAAATTTTTTTAGCAATAAACAAGGGTTTGCATGAATCTCTATGTTTCGCCTTACAAAGGTATCTCACAGCCCTCTTTTGTAATACGAACACCGCGTTCAATAGAAATTGAGAGCTATTCCCCCAATAACAAATTCCATATCTCAATAGTAATTCAATCAGAGCAAAATATGCTGCTCTCGCTATGGGCGGGCGTATTCTCCCCACCAAAAACCCATTCCTACCTGTAAAAGCAAGGGTGAACGATAATCCTATAGGTAATCTCCTCACCAAACTGAAATTGAAGGAACGGGCAATGGAGTTGGTATATTATTTTAAATATATTCCTTTTAAGATATATAATTCAATTTCCACGCACTCGTTCTGGTTCGATTATACTGAATAATTTCTTCTCACAAAATGTGTGTGTTCAATTTCCACGCATTCAAATGTCTACGTAAGGTTAGTTCGTTCTGGTTCGATTAAACTAAATAATGTCTCCTCACAAAATGTGTGTATTCAATTTCCACGCACTCAAATATCTACGTAAGGTTAGTTCCTTCTGGTTCGATTATAATAAATAAATTCTCCTCACAAAATGTGTGTATTCAATTTCCACGCATTCAAATATCTACAAGTCAAAATATAAATTGATGAATACCTATGGGATTATCTGGCCCGAGCAGTTGGTGAGGAGTTTACCTCCGCCCCTCGCTATAGATGTATTTAATTCTGATGACCCTTACTGCAAAGCACCCTTTTTTACATATGAGAATTGAGCTAACTGGAACACTCTACTCTAAAGAATTGGGAACGTCGTTTTTCTGTTTGGACAAATTGGAAAATAACATTAATTTATGGAAACCAGACCTGACAAATTCAAACAATACAATTCAATTTGTCCCACTATCAAATATGTGCGAGGACAAGAATAACATAACGCAGTCATTTAAACCAACAAGTGAAACGCATTTCAGGTTATTATTTTGTAATTATTGCATCAATACATATAATGGATAACTCATGAAAATGTTGATTCTGATAGAACCCAATTAACTCTAATTACTTGAGGAAAAAAATATTTTATAATGAAATTACTGTTTTTATAGAATGTAGTGTTCATCGTTTTCAATAACTGAACTTAGTTCAGATCTTCCAATTGAAAAAATGATGTTGTCGAAATTGTCATATATTTCAGGCCATCCTCTTCTCAAGTTTTCTCCCTTCAATTCCCTTCTGCCTAGATCTGTGAGAACGTGTTTCATCCATTCCTGTTAATTTCATCTAAAAAATTCAGCACCCCAAAAAACAGATGAAACGATAATGAAACTGACCACAGGATTTTTTGCAACGTGAAACAACTTTTTCTTTATTGTCTATTGTTCCAACGAGGCTGGCTTTTTGCTGGTGTTTTTTAGATACATTTCATTGTTTTCGGGTCGTAATTCATGGAAAAATATAATCAATAGACGATCTTGTCCTCGTAGTTGAGTAAGAATGTGAAGGTGTTCTAGCAGGTGATGACGAGTGTAGTGGTTCTCACACCCTGCAACCCTGCAATCTGACTTGAAGTGACCTCTTCTGCTACATCTGAAACAGTTTCTCTTTGAATAATTATAAGAGTGTTCATAGATCTGAGTTCTTCTAGATTATAGAAATTGTCAAAAATAGATCGAACGCACTGTATATTAAAATATTTTATTATCATTCAATACGTGGGTAACCTTTTTACCTTCTACAATTCAGTACGTGAGCGAAGTTATTTTATTTTGAAACACAATTGTGCCATGAACAGAAAATAAGAGTTTTCAAAAACGCCACGGATAGCTCGATCTAGTAGTCGAGTTAAGAGTTTTGGCGTGCCCGCAGCTAGTGAGGGCTATGGGGGGAATTTGGAAGATTCGATATTAGATAGATGGAAAATGTTCCTTAAATGAAAATGCCAATATGTATTGAATACCTATGATGAGAAAATAGAGTATTCAACCGGACCAATCAGTTCCAATGTCCAGTAAAGCCATGCCAAGTCCCGGCAGGCAAATCCATGCAAAATACACTAAAGCTGAGCCATGTTCAGTAGAAATGAGTCTTTCCAAATCTAGTAAAGCTGAGTCGTGACTGATATTTATTTGTATATTTAATTTACTTAGTATTAATTCTATAGTTTTTGTGAACCTGTATCGAATTGTCAGTTGGTTTTTAATATAATCGCTCGGGGCGCGCTATTTTGAACGAGGGGGTTTTGTCAAAAATAGATCGAACGCACCCATCCATCCATCCATCCATTAAAAATGTTCCTAAATTGTATATACCAGTCTTAATTGTAAGTATTAAGGTTTCCTCAAACCGACGCGGGAACGCAGGAGCGGGAGCAGGAACGGAACTTTGGAACCGTGCGAATTGCTAGAAAAACAGTACACGTAGCAAACTATGTTTATTTCGTTGCTTGTATGCATTTCGGAATACGAATAATCACACCGGTATGTCCCACTATGGATTTTAGTCTCGGATTCATCTCGTTCCCGCTCCCGCTCCCGCTCCCGCTCCCGCTCCCGCTCCCGCTCCCGCGTTCCCGCGTCGGTTTGAGGAAACCTTTAGATGTACTGTTTGTTTCACACTGTATTATTTAGGATCTGGCAATAGCGTGAAACATGTCGTGTTGAACTTTAATTGGTTGGATAAAAAAATCAGACTGACGACGAGAATCAACAAAATACAGATTAAATTGTCAATAAATTATTTTCATCTGTCAAGTTGTATAAATCAAAATATATTCAATTTAAGTCATTGTGTACTATCAAATTTATTCATTATCAGTCAATCACAAGCATCTCATGACTCAAGCATATCATTAAACTCCAAGCAACCAGTAGGTCAACTGAAAAGGCTCACGAGACTGAACATGGCCGCTTCGAGCAGGATATGAATCAAGCGAAATAGTTCACTCAGCAGGAGAAGCATTCGTTAAATCAGGTCCTTCAAATCAATCACTATTCAATAACAGTTTGACAACAAACATTTTCCATTATCAAGTATTAGTTCCTGGTGGAATTTCAGAAGACTAGCAAGACTGGGAAAGTAGCAGGTAATCAAAAATATATTTTTGAGTGTGTTTGCTCAGTGCAGTTCCAGTTATATCATATTTGAACAAAATCTGAATAAAAATAATTAATAATTTTTTCCATTGACAATTTTGCATCAGTTTGCTAATAACTACCTATTGATGAAAATATTTCTGAAATTGTAATAATTATAAATCTATTGTATCACCTCATCAGGATTTAAAGATGAAACATCCCGGGTGACAGGTTGTTTTTCTTTGTTAATTATCTTAATAGTAGTTTAAATTTTTTTCGTTAGCACTTGTTTTGCTTTCAATAACGGAATAAGACATCTATTCACTGCATCTTGTTCAACCTCTAATTTCAACTCCTCAAACATGCTCATTTGTATGATTTTTTGTTATTCTTTCCCAAATTTCAGCATTCGAAATAAAATTCAGCAATTATTCCTGCATTTTTTACGTGAGTCTTCTTTACTCAAAAATTCGATTTTTGTCTTTGTACCGTTGATAAACTTGAAGCCGTAGCATTGATGATGATACAACTCTCGAATTTTATTCCAAATGCTGATCAGATCGTTTATTTGATTTAAAGAAATTTCTCAGCTCCTTTCAATGATCCGCATTATTTGTCAGACACCTTCCTTCTCTACTGAGTTTCTTGATATTGTTCCATGATACGTTCTCACACTTCAACTTCAGCCAATTGGGTGCAAGTTATTTTAACTCCCCCTTTTCCTCTTTACTAATATTCATTACAAGTGGCACTATGAACTTTTCTTTTCTAATTTGATAATTCTGAAACTATTCTACTATCAACTTTTCGTAAATTTTGCCTTCATTTTCTCAGTAATATCGTTAACATTTTCTAAGTAATATCGTTGTGCTAATAATCCATGAATGCCAAATTGTTGCATGGTAATTTTGACTTGAATTCCCAAATCTTCAATAATCACCCCTTCAGCCATGCAATTAGTAAATCAGAAATTGGTAATTTTGATGAGAAACAAATTCATAGTGTCAAGTATCAAAATAATCTCTGACTCAGTGGAATTTTTTAAAAAGTTCTGAGTAACAAAATATTTTTGGCTCAGTGAAAAAATTTTCAAAGTACAAAGTATCAAAATATTTCTTCGACTAATTCTGAATGAAAAGCGCAGAACAATATTTATGAATCGAGATACAGCTTCGAATCGTCATATCTCATAGCAGTTTTACACCACAAAAAATTGTTAGCCAAAATGTTAGGTTCCTCAAGGAATACCACAAAAACATGTGTGAAGTCGTTTTATTGAAACTTGTTGAAAAAGTTTTGTTGCTAAATTTGAAGTTACACCTAATAACCCAGAACAATGTATCATTATCCCATCTGAGAACAAACACCCCCGGAAAACAAAAAGAAATTCAAATTCACTTACATATTTTGAAAAGTACCACAGGACGTTCTTGTGTCAATCTTTCACGAAGATAGTGTTCGTTTCGGAGCACTAAGGAGATGAAAATATCTGTTAATATACTGAAACGTCCAGAAATTTGAAAACCATCCGTATAATTTCTACGGGGACATTGTTATTGCCAAGACTATACCCACAATCGTGGAGATATAAAATTCATATTATCAAAATGTCTAGGAAATTGGTTCATAAGCAATATTTTAAAAAACTCCAAAAACTGAAACACTCCAAATCAGTCATATTATGGACCCTTGCAGCAAACCCAAATGACATAATTTATACAAAAAATGTCTAGAAAATAGGTTCATAAACAACACTGGGATAAAAATGATCTAAGAAGTGTTACACCATAATTCAGCTATGTAATGGACTCTTGTGGCTTACCTAATTGATACAGTGCATACTATAAAAATGTCTAGAAAATTGGTTTATAAACAACATTTGTAAAAAAACTCCAAAATCTGCGTAATGGGTCCTTGCGGCACACCGAAATGACATAATTTATACTATAAAAGTGTCTAGAAAATTGGTTTATAAACAACATTGGGATAAAAATGCTCTAAGAAGTGTAACACTACAACTCAGCTATGTAATGGACCCTTGTGGCTTACCGAAATGAAACAGTGCATACTATAAAAATGTCTAGAAAACTGATTTTCGGGTATACCATTCTTGTGATAAAAAAATTTCCATGGAACTGATCCTTGTAACATTAAAATTTTACTTATTAATTCACTTTCAAATATTTTCAATATAAAACTAATGTATCCCGCTATTTTATTTCTCTCGTTTACTTCAACAGCTGTGAAATTTCACATAACTTCGTGACAAAAAAATATGTATTCACACAAAAACTTCAACATTTGAGCATATATTGCTAGTTTACAGTTCTGAAAGCATATCAGACGACGTTTTTTACTGCGAATTTTCACAATGTAGGTATGTAGGTAGGTAGGTATGTAGGTATGTGATCATAATATTATCGAGTCGAATTTTTCGGAAATTATTTTATTTAATACATGCATTTTATCTGTAATTGCCCGGGAGAAGGCGACAGAAAAGAACATACTATTTTTTTCAGTTTATTGTTATTATTTTTCAGTTTTTTTCAGTTTATTGTTTTGATGTAACAAGTATGTAAACAATATGAG
This sequence comes from Chrysolina oricalcia, assembly GCA_944452925.2. NCBI lineage: Eukaryota > Metazoa > Arthropoda > Insecta > Coleoptera > Chrysomelidae > Chrysolina > Chrysolina oricalcia. The sequence continues at coordinate 15,577,803 of OX101821.2, read as the reverse complement.
AGTCTACCACCACATTGACGACAGCTAGTTTATTAATTCCGATCACAATAGAAAAAAACATTCTCCTCATGTGCGTTTGTAACAGTTATTGAACTTCTAATTTTTCATAGGTTTTCTTGAAAATGGACAATACTTTGTATTGTAAAGCTATCAAAAGGTACCGTTTTTGATTATTTAGCGCGAATTTGCTTATAGGTCCCACCGATACGGATACTTATATTATTATTATTGATGTGAATAATATTCAACGATTTCTGAAAAAATGTACGTTATTGTCACGACAATATGAATATTATCGGCGAAACATTTGAATACTGGTTATTTGCAGCAGAAAATACATGGTGGTTATTTGAATACATCACAAAGGTTTTAGCTGAAATATTACACAACACATCTGAATAATTACTTGCAGATTCCTATATCTGAACACGAAGCTAAGGATTCTTTCGGGAGATCGTAGGTATAATAATAATAACATTTTGCTTTTTTGACTCCCTACACAACGTAGACTTAAAATGGAAAATACTTGTTAAAAAACAACTACTCCCTCGGCTAATACCACGATGATTATTGAAAAAATACATCTCTCTTGGCTATTACTACGGCAGGAATTGAATCTAAGTTGAAAATGACGTTTTATGACACACGCTACGTTAATTGCGCCTCTCAGCGAAGCTTTGATAGTGTTTCAAAGTTGACTATGACAATGTATTCTGTCACGTTTCTCCTATATTTTTTTGGTTTTGTCTGTTGGCTAGGCTAATACTATGACGGATATTGAAACGAACTACTTTCCTAGCTACGAAGGATATTAAGTAAAAGAGTTACTTCACTGGCTAATACTATGACGGGAATTGAAATAACTACTCTCTTGTTTGATATTACAAACGATATTGGAAGAACTACTTCACTGGCTAATACTATGACGGGTATTGAAACAACTACTTCCCTGGCTAATACTGCGTTGGATATTGAGACAACTAGTTCTCTAGCTAATACTACGAGTGCAAATGCTTGAAAACGGTCAAAACTTCCTCATTAACGCTCAAAACGCATATAAAACGCACGCTGTCAGGAATAATTGCCCCTAAAAACGCTCGCTACCACTGGCTAATTTCAATCATTTTCTCAATCTCAAATCAAAGTTGTGATGTTAGAGTACCCCCACGCCGTTGTATATTCAATAATAACAAAGTTAGCCTCCTATGACCTTTAGGCAATGAAAATGCTTAAATATGTTTCTTGGCATCGAGACGAATTCATTGATGCCAAAATTATCAAAATCTGACAACTGGTAGTGAAAACCGGAAGTGGTCATTTTATTGAAGATTTGGACTCTCCTCGATGTGGGCTATCCGAATTAAGCATTAGTTTTCTCCTATCTCAATTTTTTTCAAACCGGAATTGCTTATTTTTCGATGATTCGTGAATATCCGAAACACAGACTAATATATAGGTCACCTCGACGATAGATGGTTGTGACTGCCATGTTTTTTCTGATATTTTTTGAGACTCCCTGTATACGTTGATCCGTTATGTTTTTTGTCTACATGATGTATTTTGAGACACCTTGTTGTTTTTTCTCTTAATTGATGTGTTTTGAAACACTCTGTATACAATAGGATTTTTTGACAAGCAGACGCCATGTTTTTTTCTCTTAACTGATATGTTGGTACACCCAATATAGCATTTGACAAACAGTCGCCATGTTTTTCTTTTAAATGATGTGTTTTTAGACACCATGTTGTTTTTTCTCTTACATGATTTTTTGATAAGTACCCGCCACGTTCTTCACTCAAATGAAATGTTGGTACTCCCCGTATAGCATTTGACAAACAGGCACCATGTTTTTTCCTCTTAAATGATGTGTTTTGAGACACCCTGTATAAAATATGATTTCTTGACAAGCAGTCGCCATGTTTCTCCTCAAACGGCATATTTTGAGACGTTCTATGCACTAATGTTAATTTTTTTGAAAGCTGTATTTTGAAACGCTCTGTATAACGAATCTATATTTTTCTTCAACGTAGTTGCCAATGACACCAGATATGTCAAACCGTAATGTGTTTTTTCTTAAACGACGTATTTTGAGACTTCCTGTATACGTAAATCCGTCAATGTTTTATTTCTTTTTTGATACATTTCCTATGACACTATGTATGCGGTGTGGTAGCTGTTATAATAAGTATCCTATACGCTATGATTGGGGTATTTTTTTCATTGAACAAAGGGCACTGAGCGAGTAAGCTAGGCTATGCTTGGATGAGAATTTTCGTTAAATATGAATGGGGGTTGTCATATTTTTACCTCAAATGATATGTTGTTACACCTGGTATACTTATTTCGATAAGCAGCCTCCATGTTTTTTCTAATGATCACTTTTTGACACACCCTACTAAACTTGCTAAATAACTGCTCCGTCTCTATTTACGGTGGCCACCTTGTCTTTTTTCTGATGATTACCCTTTTCTGCACCCTGTCTATTATCTCCACCATGTTTTTAATTTTGGGACACTCTGTATGATATACTAAATAATAACGACTGTGTTTCCGAACGTTGCATTTTAATACACTCGCTGAATAAATAACGACTTTGTCTCTGTGTATGGTAGTCACCATATTTTTTCTGTTATGAATAATTTTGGGAGGACACCCTGTAAGTATTTTTTCTGTGATTGATTTTGGAACACTCTGTATAACGTTTTTTCCCATACTCCATGCTTTGGCCACGATTGATTTTGAATAGTTGTGGGATACCCTATATACACCAATATGTACTTTAAAACACTCTGTATAATATGCAGCCATATTTTTTCATACTCCACACGAAAATACCTCTCCAAATAGGTGTCATACGTTATGATTGGTTGATTTTTGTTAAATATGACGGTGCTGAAGGGATGAATGAGGGTAGTTATAATTTTTTCTATACTCCGTACGTCCATACTCTGATCAAAAGCAGCTTTAATACCTTTCCCGCAAGGCTGATTGATTTTCAATAATTTTGGGACACCCTATATAATATGCTGTTTTTTCTTCAACGATGTACACTCTGTATGATATGCGGCAATGTTTTTTCATACTCTATACGACAATACCTTTCCATAGAAGTGTCATACGTTGTGATTGGTTGATTTTTGTTAAATATGAGGGTGATGAAGGGATGAACGAGGGTAGTTAAATTTTTTTCATTATTTTTTGTATACTCCGTACGTCTAACATAAGAAACATAAGAAACAAGAATAATAGGGAATATGCAATTTTTTTTTTTTTATTTGTTTAATAAATTTTTTTTCTTCGTTACAACATAGTAAAAAATATAAATACGGTTGAAAGTCTTTGAATTAATTTTTAAAATAATATATAAAATACCGATTGAATTTGACCTATTTGAACGCCTCCATTTTCGCGCGCTGTGGATGACGTCACATGGCGCGATCAGTGTTGTTCTTCTTCAGTGTCGTTCGTTGAGACGTACTCTGATTGCTCTACTTGCTTGAAGTTGATATTTTATAAAAGAGTGAGACAAATGCAGTACAAGTGTTAGAGAGAGATGAACATATGTGAAAGTGATCTCGATCAACCAGAGCAGTTTTCATGAACAAGCCTTTCTAGTTATGGCCATTGACACTATTGACAGTTATTAATTAGGTTAGGGATTTGCAGTTTTAATCGCTATTACGATAATGGAAAATGCTAAAAAAACATTTTATAGGTATTGTCTAGTACCGGAATGCCAAAACACAATTATAAGTACACCAAGTGAAGTATTTTTTTTCTGTTCCAAGAGATGCGAAAATACATAAACAATGGTGTAAGGTTATGAGAAGAGGCGAAGTATCTCCAATATCACATTTACATTGTTGTGAAGATCATTACAATGTGAGTACATTGTATTTCGATAGTTAACATTTATTTATTTATTCATTTATAAATTTGAGGCCACCCAACAGGTAGGTATTTCACTGCCCAATAATAGAGCGGCACAGTATTACAATTGTTTTAACAAACAGTACTGAATATGTATTTACAATAAGATTTTTATAATAGCTTATAATAATTAAATGTGCTTGAAAACTAACAGTGATTAATGATTAATGTTTATGGAAGAATAGTGAGGATATGTCTAGTTGCACAGAATTTGTTTGACTCTACTTTTAAATCCAATAAATGAGACACTGAATATGTCCGGATCATTATTTGATTTGTTCAGAGTATTTAAAGTTTTGATACACCTTGTTAATGGAGAATTGAGTAAAACATTTGTTGAGCATTGGGGAACTTTTAGAAGTTGTCTATTCCTTATATTGTGCTGCGAGCTGTTGAGATAGCATAGTTGTTGGCAATATGAAGAATCTGTTAGATTATTTAATAATTTATATATAAATCAAATATCAAAAAAATTTCTTCTCAATTCCAAATGTTCTAACTTATAGAATTTTAAGTTACTTTCATAGGAATAATAGTGCATTTCTTTGTTGAATCTAAAGTTCAATCGGTTTATGAATTTCTTTTGTACATTTTCTATTCTGTCAATGAAGCAGTTATAAAATGGATTCCATATAATAGATGAATATTCGATGATAGGTTTAACAATAGTATTATACAATATAGTAATAGACTTCCAACAAATGAAGTCCTTAGTGACCCTAAATATGAATCATATGTTCCTAAGTGACTTTTGGGTTATAAACTAAATGTGTTGTTCAAAGGTAAATTTGTGATCTAAAATTATTCCGAGATCTTTTACAATGTCTGTCTTACCAATGATGGAGTCTTTCAGTTTCAAGTTGTACGTTATGTGTTTGTTACTTCGAGTGAAGACAATCTGATAGCATTTCGAAAGATTGAGATGGAGTTTGTTGAGTGAGCAGTAGTCTGAAAATCTTTCCAAATCTGATTGAAGATCTATGTAGTCTTGGACAGTTTCATGGTCGTGTACATTTTCAAGTCATCAGCGAAGAGAGTATGCTTTGTACTATGAAAACAGGCTGGCAGATCGTTGATAAAGATGTTAAACAATAATGGTCCCAGGTGTGACCCTTGCGGGACACCTGATGTAACAGGGCCGCATTTTGATTTAACACTATTAATCACTACTAATTGCGTCCGTTGATCTAAATAAGAGGTTAGTAGGTTCAGAAGATGCCCATGCACACCGAATTTTCGAAGTTTGACTACCAGAGTTTTATGATGTATTTTCTCGAATGCCTTCGAAAAATCCGTGTACAAGGCACAGGTGGCTCCTCCTTCTTCCATTTTCGTGAGAACATCTTGGATGTATGGGACCAAATTGGTTAAAACTGATCTTTTCGCGAAAAAACCATGTTGAAATGGGTTGATGGAAGTGCGGACTTGAAAAAATAAATCCTTGTAAATAATAGCCTCGAATAGTTTACCAAGCTGATTCAGTAGCGAAATGGGGCTGTAGTTAGCCATGTTAGATTTATCTCCTGATTTGTGGACTGGTACGACCATTGCAACTTTCCATTGTTTAGGAAACATGAAGTGAATTGATCAGAAGTAAGTTTTGTATGCATTAATGTTTTGTATATACCTGCCTCACCTAAATTACAAAAGGAAAACTATCATTTGATAAACTATTACTACTTATCAGTTCAGGTATTGTCGGATTGTGCTTTGACAAAACCGCTTTCAGTCCTTGCTCTTGATAATTTACAAATGTCACTAGACCAAAATCGCACTACGTAATGGAAAACACTACAAATATATAAATAAAAACAAATTTTCTATGAAAGACGACTAGCACAGTATGAATATCAACACAGATAAATTTCATAACGTGCCATGTGACGTCATTCTTCGTTTCGACCAATGGTGATGCGTTTCGCAAATTTGAATTCCGCGCGCTTATTATGCACTTTTTGATCAAAGTTTTATGGAGTTAAATACAAACTAAATCATAAACTAATGATTTAGGTGTAATTTCAAGACAATAAAGTATATGAGGTAAAAAAATCAATTAAATTTAAATCACTTGCATATTCCCTATTCGCAGAATGAATTCATCACTGAGAAATAATAATACTAGCATAAGTTTCTTTTTCAGATAGCTTCAGAGCTGATACGTCAGCGACATCAAATTCGTTAATTCTTTAAGATTACTCAACTCCGTGTTTCCAGTGAGGTGGAAACATAATCTGTATACAGCAACAAGCTCATCGAATATATCCAGAGAAATACAACAGAATTCGAGTTTTAAAAATGTAAGACCGTAGCACACCGCACAAAGATAATGGATTCTGAAATCTTGCCAAGGGATCTATTTCATAGCTCTCTGAATATTCGTATATTTCAGGCAGACGAACCTAACGCTCGTGGAAGTTTTAATCATTGAATTCGCCAACCGAATGAACGGAATTGTTATTACCTAAAAAGCTTTCCTCGGAAAAATTATTAGAGCTCACGTAATATTTTATAGGTAATGGATTTCAGTTTCAGTGGCTCTCTCAAAAGCAGATGATGGCAGAGGGTAATTCCATCCTTTCGATAATATTCATTGGTTTCTTCAAAATAATAACTCTCAGTATGAAAAGTCAACAACTTTGTTTCAACCCCTCAATGATTCGAATCTTTCAACTATCTTGAAATAATTTGACAATTTCCCTCATACTATATAAACCAATCAAATGTCATCATTTTTTGGATTCAAACCAATGAGAAAAGGACTTTTCGAAAACACTGAATTCAGCCCATGGTATTTTCAAATCGGTGTTTCACCCTCTTCTTTATTTATAAGTTTCCATACTTACAGCAAATACTGTAAATTTAGAAACGTCTGTTTGAAAGACACAAAATGAACCGTTCCTGCAGTATACATTCAGTCCATAATAAAATAATGTATTCGTCCCTATCTGTCATGCATCTGTGGGGCGCTATGTCTCTCATGGCCGTGATACAAGGTTTGCGGATCTGTTCACTGTTCCCAGGCATTCTACCAGTCAGTTTCAACGATCTTTCAGCTATAATGCGGTCAAAATTTTCAATTCCTTTCCTATATCAATCAAGCTACTGCCGAGTCTGGGGTCCTTCGCAAACAGTTCAAATTACATTTATTGACAAAAAGAAGCTAACTATCTTTATGCATTAGAATTGAGATATGTCTTGTCGTTCGTTTTTTTTTTCTATCGTACAGAATTGTTAATTATTAACTTAAATAATGAAGTTTTGCATTTCTTGGGGTGGTTATATGGAAGAGCGTGTAATGCGAATATCGCCACCCTTTATCTTTATGTTATTCTTTAATTGTTTTTTCTTAATAAAGGCACATTATTATTATTATTATTATTATTATTATTATTATTATTATTATTATTATTATTATTATTATTATTATTATTATTATTATTATTATTATTATTATTATTATTATTATTATTATTATTATTATTATTATTATTATTATTATTATTATTATTATTATTATTATTATTATTATTATTATTATTATTATTATTATTATTATTATTATTATTATTTTTTTTTTTCCCGTTGGGAATGTACCAGTCAGGCCCTGTCTCCGGTGCTCCGATACATCCGGAGGGCGCGCTGGTGTCGTTAACCCCAATAACCATTATTATTATTATTATTATTATTATTATTATTTTTTTTTTTTTCCGTTAGGAATGTACCAGTCAGGCCCTGTCTCCGGTGCTCCGATACATCCGGAGGGCGCGCTGGTGTCGTTAACCCCAATAACCACTCCCTACGTCCGTAGGGTGAGTGACTATTGGGTCCGAGAATCATGTGCCCTGAGTAGACGGAGTGAACCAAGGATAACGGCCTTCTGCATTCGCGCTGCTAAGATTTCTGCCATATTACGGCAAGCAGGTATTATCCTCAAGTTGGAGAGCAGTGTGTCCATCATTCCACCAAGGACTCCTATGATCAGAACCACCATTTTGACAGAATGGTCCGGATATAACCTGCGGAGTTCAAAGAGAAGATCTCGATATTTAGTCCGTTTTTCCTCCTCTTTTCGAACGATATTCATTTCGCCTGGAGCGGAAAACTCCATGACGAATATCGTTCTACTTTGGTGGTCGAGGAGGACAACATCAGGCTTATTGGCTTGTATTTGCCTGAGGGTGGGGAATGAGTAGTTCCAATAGATCCGGCACCTCTCATTCTCCACCACGGACTCAATATCCCCCGGAACATAAGGCAACACCGGTGTCTCGTCTATACCGTACGAGTGTCGTAGATGGTAGTATAACACTCGTAGCGCCGCGTTATGCCTGTGGATATAGGCTGAGACCGCATAAGATGGGCATGCTGATAGCAAATGCATTACGGTCTCAGGTGCCCCACGACATGCCCTGCATCGGGTGTCAGGGACGTCTATACCCATCACGCGACTACGGTAGACGAGGGTGTTGAAGACACCATCCTGGCAGGCCATTATGAATCCCTCGGTCTCCGACTTTAGCTCACTCGACCTGAGGAAGGCAAAGGTCAAGCTTTTGGATAAGCCAAGGTCTTCGATGTTGTGAAAGAAGACGCCATGCATTGGCTTATCCATATGTAGCTGTAGCAGGACCTCTGTCTCCGCAGCTTTGATGTGAGCTTTTTGCTGAACGGGTCCCAACTCGGTGACAGAGTTTGGGTTAGCCCGTTCAGTGTCGAATACGAGACCGAGTTCATCGGCCGCACGGGTTGCTGCCTTAAAAAGAAATGCTCCAATCCCTGCTTTTTCATGGTCGCGGACCATGCAGAGAAGGGGATCTGAACTCCTGATGACTTTACAGGCCCCATCCAGAACCATTCTGTTATGCATACACTCCAAACTCAAAAGTCCACGGCCTCCCCGTTGTCTGGGAAAGTATAACCGTGGAACGGACGATTTAGGATGCAAGCACCTATTGAGATGCATCACTTTGCGAGTTTTAACGTCGAGTTGTCGCAGCTCTTCCTTAGTCCACTTCATTACTCCGAAAGAGTAGAGAAGGATCGGAACGGCAAGCATATTGGTTGCAGCAACTTTGTTCTTCCCCGACAGTTCTGATGACCAGATCTGTCGGAGTTTGTGCTGATACTTGCCGCGGAGAGAGTTCTTAACTGTGAATACCTCTTGGGAGTGGCGTTGCTCCACCCCTAGGTAAGTATACGTCTCTCCGGCATCCAGATGATGTAGGATGCTTCCGTCTACGAGCTGGACATCCTCTCCGTATTCCTCGCATCGTCCTCTTTTAAGATGAACCGTGGCACATTTGTCGATCCCAAATTCCATTCCGATAGCATGCGTGTACTCTTCCACCACCCTAAGGGACTGATGTAGGTCCCTTTCTCCAGAGGCATATAATTTTAGGTCATCCATGTAGAACAAATGGGTGACTTTATGCCTCCGGTTGCTGGGGGTGCCGCAGTTGTACCCACGGGTATTCCTAAGTACAACGGACAATGGCAATAGTGAGATGCAGAAGAGAAGAGGGCTGAGGGAGTCTCCCTGAAACACGCCTCTTCTAATGATGACCTGCTCTGTTTGGACTGTGTCTCTACCAGATCTTATGGTGAAGCGAGTCCTCCAGAGTGGCATCAGTTGTCCAATACATCCCACTATTTGATCGGGTACCTCAAGACATCTGAGCAAATGCATGATTAACTCATGCGATGTTGTATCAAATGCCTTGCGGTAATCGATCCAGGCCATCGAAAGGTTACGCTTATACTGCACGGAGTCCTGCGTGATACATCTATCGATGAGCAGGTTCTCCTTGCAGCCGGCGACCCCTTTCTTCGACCCTCTTTGCTCATATATCCGTTCGTACACCGGATCAACTGCGGAGAGAATGCGCGTGTATAAGATGCGTGTAAACAACTTATAACACGCATTCAAGCATGTTATCGGCCTGTAATTCTTTGGATCAGACAAATCTCCGTTTTTGGGGATGAGCACGGTTCGCCCCTCGACAAACCACTCCGGAATCTGCTGCTCCCCATCTAGCCATGAGTTAAAAACTCTAGCCAGATGGCGGTGGGTTGTTGGAAACATTTTCCACCAATAGTTATTCAACCCATCAGGGCCTGGAGCAGTGAAATTCTTAGAACCTTTTAGGGCCTTTCGAACTTCTTCCGTGGTTATTATTATTATTATTATTATTATTATTATTATTATTATTATTATTATTATTATTATTATTATTATTATTATTATTATTATTATTATTATTATTATTATTATTATTATTATTATTATTTTTTTTTTTTCCCGTTGGGAATGTACCAGTCAGGCCCTGTCTCCGGTGCTCCGATACATCCGGAGGGCGCGCTGGTGTCGTTAACCCCAATAACCATTATTATTATTATTATTATTATTATTATTATTATTATTATTATTATTATTATTATTATTATTATTATTATTATTATTATTATTATTATTATTAATATTATTATTATTATTATTATTATTATTATTATTATTATTATTATTATTATTATTATTATTATTATTCCTTAGGAGTGTACCAGTCAGACCCTGTCTCCGGTGCTCCGACCCATCCGGAGGGCGCGCTGGTGTCGTTAACCCCAATAACCACTCCCTACATCCGTAGGGTGAGTGATTATTGGGTCCGAGAATCGTGTGCCCTGAGTAGACGAAGCGAACCAAGTATAACGGCCTTCTGCATTCTTGCTGCTAAGATTTCTGCCATATTACGGCAAGCAGGTATTATTTTCAAATTGGAGAGCAGTGTGTCCATCATTCCACCAAGGACTCCTATGATCAGAACCACCATTTTGACAGAATGGTCCGGATATAACCTGCGGAGTTCAAAGAGAAGATCTCGATATTTAGTCCGTTTTTCCTCCTCTTTTCGAACGATATTAATTTCGCCTGGAGCGGAAAACTCCATGACGAATATCGTTCTACTTTGGTGGTCGAGGAGGACAACATCAGGCTTATTGGCTTGTATTTGCCTGAGGGTGGGGAATGAGTAGTTCCAATAGATTCGGCATCTCTCATTCTCCACCACGGACTCAATATCCCCCGGAGCATAAGGCAACACCGGTGTCTCGTCTATACCGTACGAGTGTCGTAGGTGGTAGTACAACACTCGTAGCGCCGCGTTATGCCTGTGGATATAGGCTGAGACCGCATAAGATGGGCATGCTGATAGCAAATGCATTACGGTCTCAGGTGCCCCTCGACATGCCCTGCATCGGGTGTCAGGGACGTCTATACCCATCACGCGACTACGGTAGACAAGGGTGTTGAAGACACCATCCTGGCAGGCCATTATGAATCCCTCGGTCTCCGACTTTAGCTCACTCGACCTGAGGAAGGCAAAGGTCAAGCTTTTGGATAAGCCAAGGTCTTCGATGTTATGAAAGAAGACACCATGCATTGGCTTATCCATATGTAGCTGTAGCAGGACCTCTGTCTCCGCAGCTTTTATCTGAGCTTTTTGCTGAACGGGTCCCAACTCGGTGACAGAGTTTGGGTTAGCCCGTTCAGTGTCGAAAACGAGACCGAGTTCATCGGCCGCACGGGTAGCTGCCTTAAAAAGGAATGCTCCAATCCCTGCTTTCTCATGGTCGCGGACCATGCAGAGAAGGGGATCTGAACTCCTGATGACTTTACAGGCCCCATCCAGAACCATTCTGTTATGAAGACACTCCAAACTCAAAAGTCCACGGCCTCCCCGTTGTCTGGGAAAGTATAACCGTGGAACGGACGATTTAGGATGCAAGCTCCTATTGAGATGCATCATTTTGCGAGTCTTAACGTCAAGTTGTTGCAGCTCTTCCTTAGTCCACTTCATCACTCCGAAAGAGTAAAGAAGGATCGGAACGGCAAGCATATTAGTTGCAGCAACTTTGTTCTTCCCCGACAGTTCTGATGACCAGATCTGTCGGAGTTTATGCTGATACTTGCCGCGGAGAGAGTTTTTAACTGCAAATACCTCTTGGGAGCGGCGTTGTTCCACCCCAAGGTAGGTATAAGTCTCTCCGGCATCCAGATGATGTAGGATGCTTCCGTCTATGAGCTGGACATCCTCTCCGTATTCCTCGCATCGTCCTCTTTTGAGATGAACCGTGGCACATTTGTCGATCCCAAATTCCATACCGATAGCATGCGTATATTCTTCCACCACCCTAAGGGACTGATGTAGGTCCCTTTCTCCAGAGGCATACAATTTGAGGTCATCCATGTAAAATAGATGGGTGACATTATGCCTCCGGTTGCTGGGGGTGCCGCAGTTGTACCCACGGGTATTCCTGAGCGCAACGGACAATGGCAATAGTGAGATGCAGAAGAGAAGAGGGCTAAGGGAGTGTACCAGTCAGGCCCTGTCTCCGGTGCTATTATTATTATAAATTGTCTGATCGAATATCTCTTCAAAATGCAGAATTTTAAAATAACTTTCACCTTGCCACTCGCTCAAAACACCACTCGAGCAAGCTCTCGTGGTGTTTCTAAGCAACACAGTTTTCCTGACAGCAAGGTGAAATTATTTTTTTGAAAATTTAGCATTTTGTCGGGATATTACTAATGACTATTTCATTCACACATTGCTGCACCAATAAAATTCCATGATTGAAGTCACATGATGTGTGATATCAGCGGCTATTTAGGTAGACACGGCTATTCATGTAAACAAAGAAAAAAATATTCGCGGCTCTCTTTTGTCTGTATAAGTGTCAGAGTTTGACATAACTCGGTCACCTAAAATTGAAATGACTCGTTTTGAGTTATCTTCTTCTACAGAACGGTTGTTAAAATACGAGTAGGTATTTGGATGATTGTATAGTGTTCATGAAATAATCTTCCTGAATATCACTCGACCATGACAAATAGCGACTTTCATTTTCTTCAATTCACCTCGAGTAACTTGTATTTTGTGACAATTTAATTCGACCACATGGCTGCTCCTATGAAATTTCATGATTGAAGTTACATGATATGTGATATGAACGACTATTTAGGTAAACAATCAGCTACTTGGGTAATTTTATTATTATTATTATTCTGTATAGAACCTTTCTGCACCCCGCTATCAGGTCTATCTCGTGAGTACTCCGGATCTTTTAATGAACTCCTGGAGATTCCTTATAAGGGATAATAACTTCTGCACTGCAGTGTCCGAATATATCCATCCTCATACGAGCCAGAGCATCGCATTCAAACATTATGTGGTAGGCTGTTTCGTCCTCATCATCACAAAATCTGCATTGTGTGGACTCTTGATGTATCCCCAACAGTTGCAGGTGTTTTCTCAGGTGGCAGTGGCCTGTCATCAGTCCTACAACCTTCCTGAAAAAGTCTTGGCTTAGTTCAAGAAGGTGTCTTGATAGCCGGTCGGTTGGCCCCATCATCATCTTTTTTCAGTGAGTATTGCCTGAGGCACTCTCCCAGAGAGATTGGTGATGGGTTTTAACCCATTTCTTTGTGTCCTGCTTGATATCTCCAAACGGGAATCCGCAGGATGGTTCTGGTCCAGTGAGAGTTGTTGCTGCCCCCGCTTTTGCTAGGGCATCTGCGCTCTCATTTCCCTGGATGCCCTTATGACCTGGTACCCAGACAAGTTTCACCCTGTTCTGTGCTCCCAGGTCGTTAAGGTTTTGGTGTGCCTCCCAAACCAGTTTGGAAGTGAACCTGCATGAACGCAGGGCTTTAATCGCTGCCTGACTGTCGGAGAGAATTGCTATGGGTTGATTTCTAGGACCCCTCCTTAGAATCTCTCTCGTGCAGACGGAGATAGCCGTTACCTCGGCTTGGAATACAGAGGCTTGAGTACCGAGGCTTAGACTGATGTCTTGCCTCGGTCTCTCCCCGTATATTCCAGCCCCTACTCCTTTGCTAGTCTTTGAGCCATCCGTGTACCAGATTTGCCCTCTTGACAGCATTGGTATGGCCCTTGATGTAACTTCCCCATCTTCTATGATGGTGGTGTATGTTCCATCAAAGGAGTATGTTGGAGTCATTTTGTCCGACGAGACGTGTCGATTCTTATGACCTTCAGTATGCTGGAGTGGCATTGGTTATTGCCCCTCCATTGGCCCAAATATTTTAGCCTGGATGCTTCTATCCTCGCCTCTGCTGCAATATGCACATGCAGGGGAGGGAGGTTTAGGATTACCTCCAAGCTGATTGTCGTTGTGCTGGACATAAAACCAGTGACTCCGAGCATGGCCAGTATTTGTAAACTAGCCAGCTTCCCCCTGGTTGTCACTTGGTCTACCTTTCGAGGCCTAACAATTGCTGTGTATAGCCAGAGAGACTGTTTGGGTCCAAGTCCCCATATTTTGCCAAAGGAGCGTCTGGCCATCATTAATGATGTCCTTGCTCTTTTCAGCACTTTTTCCAGATGTGTGTTCCAGGTGAGCTTTGAGTCCAGGTTTAGCCCCAAGTATTTCATCACTTCTGACATCTGTACACTTTCACCAAAGATTCGAAGACCTCTGTTGGTCTCCAGGTTTCTTTTTCTGGTGAAAGGAACTATAGTGGTTTTTTTGAGGCTTGACCCTGAGGTTCTCCCTCGTGCACCACGTCTGTACGTCTGTGAGGGCTGATCGCATCAGCTCTACACAGACCCCCATGTACTTTCCGTTGACCATTATGACGATATCGTCAGCATAGCCCTTGGCAAATACTTCTCTCCGATTCAGATCTACAAGGAGGCCGTCCACCACGAGATTCCACAGTAGAGGGGATAGTACTTCCCCCTGAGGGCAGCCTCTCGTAGCCCTTACCTCCATTGTGTCCCTAAACAGGGAGGCTTGTACTACCCTAGAGCCAAGCATGGCAGATATCCAATGGTTCAGGGCTGGATCAACGTTTCTTTTCGTGAGGGCTGATGGGATGGACGCATATGATGTGTTATCAAACGCCTCTTCTACGTCAAGAAACGCTGTGAGTGCAATCTCTTTATTCATAAGAGATTTTTTAATCCTGCTACTAGGCTGTGCAGCGCCGTTTGGCAGGATTTTCCAGGTTGATAGGCATGTTGGTGCTCCGAGAAAATTGGATACTCTGTATCTTCATCTCGGATGTTCCTATCAACTACTTTTTCCATCGTTTTGAGCATAAATGATGAGAGATAAATTGGTCTGAATGCCTTAGCCTGGGCATTTTATGGTTTCCCCGGCTTAGGTATGAAGACCACCTTTGACCTTCGCCAGGTGCTGGGTACATACCTGTAGGCCAGGCTCGTCCTAAACAACCTGACTAGGTGTGGAATCAGTAGGTCTGCTCCTTGCTGTAACAATACAGGTTGGATTTCGTCTGGCCCTGCTGATTTGAATGAACTAAAGGTTGCTACGGCCCATTCTACCTTCTGGGCTGCGGCTGGGTCATTGATTCCCCTAGAGTCAGGAAAGTAGGTATCAAGGAGGATCTCTAGAGATTCTTTCCATGATTTGGTGAACGATTCGTCGGCTCGTATTAGCGTGCCGACAGGATTCACCGGATCTTTCGACAAGATCTTATTCAGTCGTGAGCATTCAGCCGTGCTCTCGACTTCTTCGCAGAAATTCTTCCACGCCTTCCTTTTCTCTCTTTTTATGGCTCTTTTGTACAGAAAGAGGGCTTCATTGTATTCGCCCCACAGCTTTGTTCTGAAGGCCTTGTTAGAGAGAGATGGTACGGTCCTTTTTCTTAGGATTTCCAGCTCTTTGGTCCAGAATTAGACCGCGCTGTCCTGTCTCCTTTTGGTTAGAGGGCAGCTTATTTGGAATGAGGAGACTATAGCATCCTGGAGACAGATTGCTGCCTCCTTAAATCCCCCAGCCTCTCCTTTGGAGAGTTTCACCCGCTCGAGGTTTGCCGTTAGGAAACTTCTGTACATATCCCAGTTGGTAGCAAAAAAATAGTTAATCAACAATTGCGTTTTTAAGCAATACAATTTTTTTCAAGAAATAATTTTGTTCTTAAAGATCATAATATTTATTGCTGATTAAAATTCCAAAAGGAAAAATTCAAATATCTTATAAACAATGCAATTATTTAAACAATCAGAGTTAGAAATTTAAAAAAATCATTTTTATGTAACTTTAAATAAGTAGAATACGAACAATTTGGAATACTAAAAAAAAATTTCATACCTTTATTTGCATTTTTAATTTTTTAGTCTCTTAGATTGTTAATAACAAAGTGGAAAATCAACATTTTTTCATTTTGCCAATGGGGATCTTTTTCAAAGCATTTCAAGAATAGCTCCAAGAAGTGAAACAAATTTGAGGTTTTTAGTTTAACAATTATCAGGGTTTGGATGTAAATTTGAAACTTGGAAAAACTTGTTAATTAACAAAAGCATATGTAATAAAATAATCACGGGAAACATTTTTTTTTCATGGATTTTCGTTTATTCAAGTGTCTGAAAAATGAGTGAATTTTTTTATTTCTTAATATTGATATTTAATGTGTTAAAATTATTTTTATTGTTCAAGGGTCCGTATCATTCAGCGCATGCACGTGGGACTCGCTTTTAGCGCTATTTTCGCCTCTGAATAAAAATTCTAAATATTGGTGGTAGAGTTCCGGGAAGTGGAATTTTTCCTAGGAAATTTCCTTCTCTCTACAAATTGTGAAAGGCTTTCGCGGCCATCGTTGAATGAATGATGGTTTTTCGGGTTTTTAGGCCGACGTTTATTTAGAGAAAAACTCGACGTTTCGCCAACACGAGTGGTTGGCATTTTCAAGAGAAATGTTTACAGAAGGACAAGTTCGAAACACTCAGAAGAGTGGACGAGGAATTGACGAGACACCATCATAATATAGACATGACTCGCACGGTGATAAACTTATCGGACCGAACTCTATCTACCAATGAAGTTTCCGTTCTTTCCAAGGGAGGAAACTTCGCTATAACACAAACCCGAATACCCCACGAGGATATAATAGCCAATATAGAAACTGCTATCAGAACGTTTCCCGATGAGCAGGCAGAAGAAATTCGCACGGAATGTACACAAATACTACGGAAAGCTAAACCACCCAAGAGCAATTTGCAGAAAACCGAAATCCGAGCAATCAGAGACCTGAACAGGGATGAGAAAATTCTTATCCTACCAGCGGACAAAGGAAATGCAACTGTTGTCTTGAACAGAGACGATTACCTGAAAAAGGTACATGATCTACTGGAACCTAGGATATATAAAGAATTGAAACGGGACCCAACACTAACAACCATAAAAACCGTGAACCGCTCAATAAAATCATCCTCTCTGGACGACAACACTAAGAAGAGGCTGTGTAACAGTGAGGCTCTTATCCCTAGACTATATGGCCTACCAAAGATTCACAAAACTAACATGCCGCTCCGCCCAATAGTCAATACCATCGGCTCACCAACATATGATCTGGCGAAACATCTAGCTAAACTACTACAACCACATATTGGCAATACAGCATCATACGTAAAAGACCCCACACATTTCATCGAAAAAATCAAAGATTTGGCCATTGACCCAAGTGACATTCTAGTCAGCTTCGATGTGGTGTCCCTATTTACGAAGGTACCATTAGATGAAGCCATGAGGGGAATAGAACTACTGTTCCCAAGCGATATCTCAAAACTATTTGAAATATGTTTAACATCGTCGTACTTTGTTTTCGACAACAAAATATACGAACAATTAGATGGAGTCTCAATGGGAAGCCCACTGAGCCCACTTATTGCAAATTTTGTCATAAAAAAGCTAGAGAAACAAGCAATAGAGACGGCAAAGTACAAACCCAAGGTATGGTTGCGATATGTAGACGACACGTTCATAATTTGGAGTCATGGACTGGAAAAACTCAACAAATTCCTTGAGCACATCAATAGGATATACCCGAATATACAATTCACAATGGAAGTTGAAAAGGATAGGGAACTGCCTTTCTTAGACGTTCTCATTTTTCGAAAAGAAGGACGTTTGGGGCACAAGGTATATAGAAAACCAACGCCAACCTCAAATCATCATCCGTGTCAAAAACAAGGAATTATCAAAACACTAGTAGACCGAGCCAGAAGAATATGTGAACCCGAATATTTAGAAGCGGAACAGAAACACTTGAAAAGCGCACTTCTTTCAAACGGATATAAGGAAAGCGAAATTGATCGGTGTATAAAACGCAAAAGAAAGAACTCTAGCGATAGTGGATCGAATGGCTGCCAGGAACAAAGTAAAGCATTCCTACCGTATGTTCCTAGGGTCACAGATCGGATTGGCCGTATACTACGAAAGTATGATATCAAAACCATATATAAACCTTCAAAGAAACTGAAGGATCACTTGAGATCGGCGAAGGATAAACGTGATGAACTAAGCTCATCTGGGGTGTACCGCATTCCATGCACCTGTGGCAACGTTTATATCGGAACCACGAAGCGTTCCACAAATACCGATTAGGACACTCAGAAAAATCCGCTGTCGCAGAACATGCGCTTAACAATAACAATCACAGAGTGAAGTTCGAAGAAACCCAAGTAATTGCCACAACACATCCCAACAATTTCAACAGAATTGAAGAAGGGTTACAATTGCATAAAGCATGGCTACCTGTTCTCAAGAAAACGGTAATAACACCATACCGGGAAATTAATGAATCCGAGGGGGTACCCGACGCAGGGACGATGGCACCGGACGCAGGTACGAGTACGTCGACCCATAAATACTGGCTGAGACAACGCATACCAAACAAGTAGTGTTCAGTGATCGAAACTGTAAACATTTCTCTTGAAAATGCCAACCACTCGTGTTGGCGAAACGTCGAGTTTTTCTCTAAATAAACGTCGGCCTAAAAACCCGAAAAACCATCATTCATTCCTTCTCTCTTTTGGATATATTTGATAGTTTCAAATGGGCCGTGGTGGTTGGCTGGTAAAGCGTTCGCCTCGCAAGCGTGGGGTCGTGGGTTCGATCCACCAATTCACCGGTCTCGTGCATGGCATCACACGTTAAAAGGTAAGGGCTGCGTCTTCCCTAGCTCACACAAGTCTCTCGAAGACTTCCGAGGGTTGCGCGTAGGGGTGCAATCGGTTGACGGAAATAACAATTTTAACAAAAAAAATTTTCCGAGATATTTGCAAAAAACCAAACCCCCTCTTTTTTTTACTTAATTGTTTATAACTTTTGCAATTTTTGCCGGCGCACCTTCAAATTTCTCAAAATGTTTCTAGATGTTCTTCCGAATCGAATGAGCCCTGGATCATAATTTTCGGTGCCCTTGAAGAGAAATTCACCAAAATAGTTCTTGCAGACTAGACTATTATGAAATTCTGACTGTTCGAGAACTGTGTCGAGATAATACATAATCAGTCCATAGGTGCAAGTGGTTAGATGTCATTTAGCAATGTTGGGAATATTATAAGAAAGATGTACTAACGCCTCGGAGATAAAAGATAATACTTTTTTTGAATGGTCAGAAAGTCGGTAAGAGACAAGACAAAATGCTAGTATACACGTATTTCAAATTCATTGGTCCCCACAAGTACAGCATAACTATTTGTTGCTATCTTGTATGTAATGATGGCCAACAAGTCTGAAACACTTGCATATGGTTACCGTACATACCGAGGATTAAACTAATTTTTTTTGTCATTTTATTTTCCTGGCGACATCAGTTGTTGCTGAAAAATTTCAGTGTATTTCAACTGATGCCACAAATGTGCGATTGGCTTTCTGTTGTTGATTCCTTTCTTCTCTTCCAACCAACTTCCATTCACTGCACAGCCACTGCACTGCCCCAGCACTTGTTATGGACGAAATTTAGGAAAGGAGAGCCGTGAATGTGCAATGACGTTTCACGCCACTAACATACCCGGGAGCTAAGTAGTTGGCGTGGGTGCGACAATAAAAATTGATTTCGATAAGATTGAAATATAGGAAACCATCCTGATGGAATGGGACACTGCACTAATATTACTAAAATGTTAAATGATTGATACCTATAAATGGTATAAAAATAATACATAAATATGTAGAGGTTTAGTCTTTCCTTATGCTTGGATAACTTGGACCAGAATAAAAGGAATAGTCATGTCCATTACTAATAAAATAAATTAATGTGCACAGTTCGGCTCCCAATACAAAATGAAATGAATGTGAATATGGCACCACCAAGATGAATTAAAGTATAAGCTATGATTTAGAATAGTGTATCGTTCAAGTTTATCAATATTAAACCTCCAGTGAGGGCTATGCCTGTGACGTCACGATGATAGCTAACAATTAGTAATATGCTAGG
Organism: Chrysolina oricalcia; assembly: GCA_944452925.2. Lineage (NCBI taxonomy): Eukaryota > Metazoa > Arthropoda > Insecta > Coleoptera > Chrysomelidae > Chrysolina > Chrysolina oricalcia. The sequence continues at coordinate 15,557,609 of OX101821.2, read as the reverse complement.
ATTTTGGATTTTGGATTTTAGTTTTAATTATTAAATTATACGCAGTCTCAAATAGAAACGGTTCAATTGCAAAAGACAAGAAGAGAACAAGCAACCATGTGCCAACGCCCAATACAAAAGTCATTCAAACTCTCAAAAGTCAAAAGTAGTCTTCCCCTTAAGTTGACTGAATTACAGAACATAAAAATCAAAATGACAGTCAATGACAGATTTAGGTTCGACAATTACCACGGAAAATAAACATTGCTCAACATCTTCTTCTAATTTTCGAAGATAATAATTGTCAAAACAAAACAACTATATGTCACAAATCAAAAATTATCATTTTTGTACAGCAAATTGTTCGTAAATTTCTCAAATTCAGTCGCACATAATGGTTTAGTTAAGATATCAGCGATTTGTTCGTCAGTTGGACAGTGCACTAGATTCACAGTTCCTTCTCACACCTTTACATTGATAAAATGATATCTCACATCTACATGTTTTGAACGTTTGATAAACTGATTGTTTTTCACCAATGTTATGGCACTTTGGTTGTCCACATTAAGAGTTACTTTGAGATCATGTCCTGTTAGTTCTTCTATCAGAGATTTTAGATAAATAAGTTCTTTTACACAATCTGCAGCAGCGATATATTCAGCTTCCGTACTGGATAACGACAGTATAGGCTGCTTGCGACTGCACCATGTAACTGGTCCACCACAATAAAATATTACATATCCAGTTGTGCTCTTTCGGGTTTTCACATCACCTGCAAAGTCACTGTCATTGTAGGCCACTAATTCATTTGGGTTAGAATCTCTTTTATTTTTCAAACTGAGATTTTTAGTCCCATTTAGGTATCTTAGTACACGCTTCATACTTGTTACGTCTTGGTTTGTTGGGTTTTTCATGTTTCTACTGCCATATCCAACTGCAAAAGCAATATCAGGTCTGATTTTGCCTGATACATATAACAAACCTCCAATGAGCTCTCTGTAAGGAAAGTTCATATTTATAGTGTCTTCTTCCAAGTTGGAATTGCCAACTAATGGTGTTGCCACTGTTTTCGAGTCTTGCATGTTGAATTTCTCGATTATGTTTACAATGTATTTTTCTTGGCTCAATAGAATTCCATCAGCTTGTTTTTCAATTTTTATACCGAGAAACGATTCTGGATTGTTACTGTGTGTCATTTCAAACTTGTTTCGAAGATTTTTCAGTAATTCGTTCATTTCCTTCTCATTGCTTCCGATCAAAATTCCATCATCAGCATATATAGCAAGTATTAGAGTATTATTTTTATGTTCAAAAATACAATTTTCAGTTTTCAAAATGTGTAGATCATTTTCTTTCAGGAAATTTGTAACGGAGCTTGTTTGAGGCCATACAAGGATTTTTGGAGTTTACAAACCTTGCCTCTATCTGTGTTACTTTCAGGCAATTTCATAAAAATATCTTCTGACAAATCTCCGTGAAGAAAGGAAGTTTTTATGTCAAATTTCTTAATGCAATAATTGTTGCAAACAGCTAGTGCTAATATTATTCTCAGAGCAGTTATGTTAACTACTTTGCTGAAAGTTTCCATATAATCGATACCATATTTTTGTTGGCATCCTCGTACAACTGGTCTGGCTTTAAAATGTCCATCATCTTTGACTTCAAAAACCCATTTGCTGATTCAAATTTTCTTGTTTTGTACTGTGCTTTCATTCACTAAAATCCAAGTGTTGTTCTTCCTTAATGAATCTTTTTCTTCTTCGATGGCCTGCTCCCATTTTTCTTTGTCATCACTTTTCATTACTTCTTCGTAACTCAGCATCGCCATGTAATTTTCATTTTCAAAATCTGTTATGTCGTAATCTACAAATCTTTTTGGCATTATCATTTTTCTATGTGTTTGTGATGTTTCAATAACTCCTTCTGTCTCTTTTTCTTCTGATCTCAGATCATCAGTATTTGAGATTTCATTTGTTTCATCTATTACTGTTAACTCATTTACTTCTTTTTTCTCCTGTATATCTATTTCTTCATCCAATATTCTATGATTTTCCGGTCTTTTGGTTTGTATACCATTTTTAGGTTCTTCTTCAAAAACTACGTCTCTGCTTATAACAATCTTTTTCTTTTCTTTGTCCCATAAACGATAGCCATTGAGTGAATTGGGTGAATATCCAATAAAAATATACTCCTTACTTCTTCCGTCGAGTTTTTTTAAATATCCTAGTGTCTTTGCATAGTCTTTACATCCAAATAGATGAATATTTGAAAGATTTGGTCTTCTGCTTGATTGGTGTGAAGTTACCCACAGATTTCCGGCCACATATGATGACGTACAGGAAATCGAACGATTTGTGGTTGGATAATGAAGTTGTAAGTGACCGGACTAAAATCTGTGGCTGGGTTTATAAGTTTGTATGCAATTCAATGACGCGACAAAAAAGTACAGAAAACATTACTACTTACATCTGAGACACACAAATCCAATGATGCATAATCCGGAAGATGATTTTGGAGTTATCAAAGTATCATTGTCTAGAGAGAGACAGTGGTTGAAGTAGCATCAAAACCATTTCTTCGTCACTCATACAGATTTACAGTAATAGATTTTTCTTTATTGTGAAATATCTTAAAGACATCACTCTGTTATAACCCGATTATGTATGATCATCAAAATTACTCGAAATATAGAGGATTCCAAGTGAATTCATGTGGTGGAAACCGTTTCTCTGTCACCCATACAGATTTGAAGTTAATAATTTTCATTCATTAAGGAATATCTTCAGGCATCACACGGTATAACAGTTGCAACCCGATGATGTGCGTTTATGAAAATCATATGAGATATAGAAGATTTTATGTAGATTACTATCGCGGAAACCGTTTCTTTGTCACCCATACTGATTTGAAGTAAATCATTATAGAAGTCGTAACCCGATGATGTGCGTTCACGAAAATCATATGAGCTATAGAGATTTTCCGTAGATTGCTATGGTGGAAACCGTTTCTCTGTCATACATACTGATTTGGAGTAAATGATTTTCTTTCATTGAGAAATGTCGTCAAGGCATCACACGGTATAAAAGTCGTAACCCGACGATGTGCGTTCACGAAAATCATATGACATATAGAAGATTTTCCTTAGATTGCTATGGTGAAAACCATTTCTCTGTCACCCATACTGATTTGAGGTAAATGATTTTCTTTCATTGATAAATATCGTCGAAGCATCACACGGTAAAAAGGTTGTAACCCGATGATGTGCGTTCACGGAAATCATATGAGATATAGAAGTTTTTCAGTAGATTGCTACGATGAGAACCGTTTCTCTGTCACCCATACTAATTTGGAGTAAACGATTTTCTTTTTTTGAGAAATATCGTCAAGGCTTCACACGATATAAAAGTTGTATGATGCGCGTTCATGAAAATCATGTGAGAAAAAGAAGATTTTCCGTAGATTGCTATGGTGAAAACAGTTTCTCTGTCACCCATACTGATTTGAAGTAAATGATTTTCTTTCATTGAGAAATATCGTCAAGGTATCACACGGTATAAAAGTCGTAACTCGATGATGTGCGTTCACGAAAATCCTATGACATATAGAACATTTTTTGTAGATTGCTATGGTGAAAACCGTTTCTCTGTCACCGATACTGATTTGGAGTAAATGATTTTCTTTTACTGAGAAATATCGTCAAGGCATCACACGGTATAAAAGTCGTAACCCGATGATGTGCGTTCACGAAAATCCTATGACTATAGAACATTTTTTGTAGATTGCTATGGTGAGAACCGTTTCTCTGTCACCCATACTAATTTGGAGTAAATGATTTTCTTTTTTTGAGAAATATCGTCAAGGCTTCACACGGTATAAAAGTTGTATGATGCGCGTTCATGAAAATCATGTGAGAAATAGAAGATTTTCCGTAGATTGCAATGGTGAAAACAGTTTCTCTGTCACCAATACTAATTTGGAATAAATTATTTTCTTTCATTGAGAAATATCGTCAAGGCATCACACGGTATGGAAGTCGTAACCTGACTGGACTGGACTGGACTGGACTGGACTGGACTGGACTGGACTGGACTGGACTGGACTGGACTGGACTGGACTGGACTGGACTGGACTGGACTGGACTGGACTGGACTGGACTGGACTGGACTGGACTGGACTGGACTGGACTGGACTGGACTGGACTGGACTGGACTGGACTGGACTGGACTGGACTGGACTGGACTGGACTGGACTGGACTGGACTGGACTGGACTGGACTGGACTGGACTGGACTGGACTGGACTGGACTGGACTGGACTGGACTGGACTGGACTGGACTGGACTGGACTGGACTGGACTGGACTGGACTGGACTGGACTGGACTGGACTGGACTGGACTGGACTGGACTGGACTGGACTGGACTGGACTGGACTGGACTGGACTGGACTGGACTGGACTGGACTGGACTGGACTGGACTGGACTGGACTGGACTGGACTGGACTGGACTGGACTGGACTGGACTGGACTGGACTGGACTGGACTGGACTGGACTGGACTGGACTGGACTGGACTGGACTGGACTGGACTGGACTGGACTGGACTGGACTGGACTGGACTGGACTGGACTGGACTGGACTGGACTGGACTGGACTGGACTGGACTGGACTGGACTGGACTGGACTGGACTGGACTGGACTGGACTGGACTGGACTGGACTGGACTGGACTGGACTGGACTGGACTGGACTGGACTGGACTGGACTGGACTGGACTGGACTGCACTGAACTGTACCTTACCGTACCGTACCGTACCGTACCGTACCGTACTGTACGATACTGTACTGTACTGTACTGTGCTGTACTGTACTATACTATACTGTACCGTACTGTACTGTACTGTACTGTACTGTACTGTACTGTACTGTACTGTACTGTACTGTACTGTACTGTACTGTACTGTACTGTACTGTACTGTACTGTACTGTACTGTACTGTACTGTACTGTACTGTACTGTACTGTACTGTGCTGTACTGTACTGTACTGTACTGTTAGCCGAGTGGTTAAAGCGACATGGTTTAATCACTTTGGATGCCAGTCGGCGATTGTTCAAACCACAGCGACTGCAGAAAATTTTTCTAATGGCCCGAGAAAGTGCTAGGAATCGCACGTAGAAAGGTAAGACCCCGTTAATCCTTGGCTCGCACAAGTTTCGATTTTTGAGGGCTGCCGTTCGTAAGGGGACGACAGCTGGTTAACGGAAAAAGCAATTTTAAAATTTTTAACAATTTATCTTCAGCTGTTGTACTGTACTGTTGTACTGTACTGTTGTACTGTATTGTTGTACTGTACTGTTGTACTGTACTGTTGTACTGTACTGGTGTGCTGTACTGTTGTGCTGTACTGTTGTACAGTACTGTTGTACTGTACTGTTGTTCTGTACTGTTGTACTGTACTGTTGTACTGTACTGCTGTATTGTACTGTGCTGTTGTACTGTACTGTTGTACTGTACTGTTGTACTGTACTGTTGTACTGTACTGCGCTGCACTGCACTGCCTCTGCACTGCCACTCCCACTGCCACCGCCACTGCCACTGCCACAGCCACAACAAAACCAATAATGGAAGTGTGCACTGAAGATAGAAGGAAAAGAGCAGAAGAACCGAGAGAGATGTTCAAAAAAATACTCACTGAAAAGTTGGAGAGAATAGCAACAGTCAACAGTAGAGAAAGGAATCGAACGATTATGTTACTAGACATGGATGTCTTGTGTGTGAAAGACAAGTTAAGGAAGTACTGTGCAGAAAGTTTAACGCTGACGAAGAGTGCCTGGAAGATATTAAAGTTGAAATGGGAGAGAAAGCTAGCAACAAGGGATACAGATACGCTTTTGTGAAAATGCCTGAGGACTTGACAAAGCAAATATCAAACAAAAAAGAATTGGAAAGGGCTGGCATAGATGGAGAGTTATGGAGGTGGACAACATAGCGAGATGCTATAAATGCCACCAAGTGGGGCATATGGCACGAAGCTGTGAGTAAATGAAGGGAGAGAGTAGATGCTACAAATGTGGAGAACCATGCCACAGAAGACAAGAATGCGAAAGCGAACAGAAGTGTTACCTGTGTAATGCAGCTGGACATAAATCAGAGTCTATGCAGTGTCCTATATATAGGAAAATGCAGAAGTATACAGTAAATGAGAAGAGGAGATGGATAATGAGCATCTGAAATGGATAGTTGAGGTATATTACAGGGAAATCTAGACAGAGGAAGAGAGGCAATGGATCTCATGTATAAAATCGTAGAAGAAAAAGAAGTTGCAGAGCCATACAGGAAACATGTATTAAACAGTCGGTGATATTGTCAAAAATATATGAAACATCCTGTACATTAAAATATTTCATTATCATTCAATACGTGGGTAACCTTTTTACCTTCTACAATTCAGTACGTGAGCGAAGATATTTTATTTTTGAGACACAACTTGTCCTCAACAGAACATAAACAAGAGTTTTCAAAAAGGCCACTGATAGTTCGATCTGGTAGTCGAGTCGAGTTTAGAGTTCTGCCGTGCCCACAGCTATGGGGGGAGTTTGGAAGATCAGATATTAGATAGAAGGAAAATGTTTCTTAAATGTAAATGCCGATATGTATTGTAAATAAAGATCTTTTTAAAATTATTCATTCAATCAATAACTAGTCTAGGAGAGATTCTTCAATTCTTCAATTCATTAATTCTTTGATTCATTAATTATTTAATTCATTAATTCCTTCATTTAATTCAATCGTCGTAATCTCATATTTGTACATAGTAAAATAAATGTTTTTATATTTTTCTGAAGTGTTTTAAATCTATGAATGATCAGTATCTACCTAGTAAGTCGTGAATCAACCCCAATTCACGACAATATGTGGACACCAGTTTGGACGTGGCTATAAAGATGCCGAGCACAAAAATACAAATAATGCAGCCAGGCAGCAGGTCCGGATTCGTAAGGATAGAAACCAACTCGGTAGTGATATATGGCTGTTATATATCTCTCAACGAAGACAAAGCTCGATTTGAACAATTCCTATACTAACTTAGACAAGATATGAAAAAGCATAAAAAATAGATGGTAGTCGGTGGCGACTTTAACGCAAAGTCACACCTCTGGCAGTCGAAGACAGAAGAAAGAAGATGCCGAATTTTTGCGGAGTGGCTAGGCGAAGAAGACTTGATCGTCCATAACATTGGTGATGTACAGACCTTCGTAAGACGGGACAGTGAATCATATATTGATGTGACTTTCAGTACTAGTAGGATAGCTGGTGGTGTGGCGGACTGGAGAGTGATGGAAGGGGAGAGCCTCAGCTATCACCATCACATTTGCTACACAATCAACCCAATGTATCAACAGTCGGTATATACCCTCTGGAAAATCTGGTTGGCGTATAATAAAACGGGACATGGGAAATCTGTCTAATGAAGTAGGCAGAGCACTCAATCCAAAAGGTGAAGAGGTAGACGTAGAAGAGCTGAATAACATCACCGAGGTGGCTTGTGAGTTTTTCCAAAAAAGGTGAATAGGAGAAAACCAGTATATTGGTGGACGGAGGACGTCGCAGAAAGAAGGAGACAATTCATAAAAGATACAAGAGCTACTGCTACAGCGAATAAAAGGAATGGTCTGGTACAAAAAACTATCGCTGAAGATAACTGTTGGAAATGATTTATATTTATGTTCTTTATTTATATATTCCTACTGTATATTAGTTGCCATGGGAAAATTGTTATTACAGAAATAGCAGAATTGTAAAAGACAAGAAAATAAAAAGGAATTGTCAATAAAAAGTCTATTTTCAATACGTATAAAAATATCTCCATATTACTTAAAACTCAATTCAATCACAACATTTGGCGACCGTGACAGAAAGTAATATGGAAAACATCAGTAAACTGCGAAACCAGATACGAAAACATTTTTTGGAACTTTGCCAAGAAATTGACAGAGTTGTCTCAGATAATTTCGAAAATGGTACCATATCTGATCTGTTGCAAGAACTGGAAGATGTAGGTTCTAGGCTATTTAAGATGGATGAAAACGCCGAAGACTTGCTTTTCTCAACCAATGCCGATGAAGAAGTTTTTGCAACCGAATATAACGAGGTACGGAAATTCAGACGAGACTTCATCAAATACAAAGCAAAATGTGAAGCTTGTACGAGAAAAGACATTACGCTTCAAGATAACAACAGCACAGTCAGTGAAAGGAACAAGAGGAAATTCAAACTACCCATGCTGCAACAAAAACAATTCGATGGGAACGTCTTAATTTGGATAGGTTTCTGGGGCCAGTTTAAAAAGATCCACGAAGACGACGAGATAGATGCCGACGATAAGTTCCAGTACCTACTACAATCGATGCAAGCAGGGTCACCAGCAAGAGAACTTGTAGAAAGCTTTCCACCTTCAGGAGAGAACTATTCGAATGCAGTTAAACAGTTGAAGACCAGGTTTGCCAGAGACGAATTCCTAATCGAGGTTTACGTAAGAGAATTGCTAAAACTAGTCCTCACACAAGCAACACGGAAGGAAACAGGTATGAGCTTGAGAACTCTATATGATAAGTTGGAGACACAGTTAAGATCGTTAGAAACATTGGGGGTAACGAAGGAAAAATATGCTGCCATGCTTTTTCCGTTAGTAGAATCTTCCATTCCGGAAGAGTTGCTGAAAATTTGGCAAAGACACCGTCTCAATAAAAACAACTCTTTTTCAGTCAATGTTACAAATAATCCGGATAATACTGAAACTGATCAATTGTCTTTGTTATTAGAGTTTTTGAAGAATGAAGTAGAATCGGAAGAGAGAATTGCTTTAGCCCAAACAACGTTCAATCTCAGGGATGGATCTGCTGTAGAAGGTAAAGGAAAAGGAAGCAGTCAACAAAAGAGAGGTGAGCGAACAGATAGATTCCAAGAGAAGAACGATTCAGAATTATACACCGCGGCAGCTCTACACATAACACCTAATAAGGGAAGATTAGGAGATGGTAAGCAAGTTCCGATTTGCATATTCTGTAGTAATTCACATTCTAGTCATGACTGTTTGAAAGCTCATAAACTATCATTCGATGAACGGAAAACATACATTGTTAACAAAAAAGGTTGTTTCGTTTGTCTTAAACCCAATCATTCTTATAGACACTGCAGAGCTTTCATAAAATGTATTATTTGCACTAGAAGACATTACCCTATTATGTGTCCTGACTTACCTCAGATAAATAAATCACCAAAAAGTCCACAAAATGCTCAAGAAAACGATTCACCGAATACCCTGACAGCTAGTTATTCTACACAAGTTTTGTTACAAACGTTAGTGATACGTATTAGGAGCGGACATATTGAGAAGAAAATACGAGCTTTATTAGACTCTGGTTCACAGAGATCCTATATCTTGTCAAAATGTGCCGATGACTTGACAGATGTCATAAAGGGAAGAGAAAAAGTTATACAAGGTGTTTTTGGTGGTTTATCTATTCCTAAAACGCATGAAATTTATGAAGTCATACTGAAAAATTTTAATAACACTTTCGAATGCGAAGCAACTGTTTTAAGTCAACAAAAAATCTGCGGATCACTTCCTAGACTCAACGATTTGTCTATAATAGAACAATTGAAAAGAAAAAACATTGATATAGCGGACGTAAATATAGAACCACATGATGAAATCCAATTGTTAATAGGCGCGGACCTTTTCAGTAAAATCATAACAGGCAGAACTGAAATTTTAGATAATGGTCTATTAGCAGTAGAAACGTTTCTGGGGTGGACAATAATGGGAAAATGCAACAATATTACTAACAACAGCCATATATTTTCTGGTCTCGCTGAATTTTCAATATCTGACTTATGGAGTTTAGAGACGTTAGGTATAAAAGAAACTGGTGAGGCAAAAGGTAACTGATTTGCTGAAGAAATACTTCAATTTTTCAATAAAACAGTGAAAGTTAATGAAGACAATCGTTATGAAATATGCTTACCGTGGATTGAAGGTCATCCCATACTATTGAACAACTTACAATTAGCAAAATCTAGGTTGATTTCCAATACTAAGAAACTGATCAATTTAGAAAAATTTCAAGACTATAATAACGTTTTAGTAAACTGGGAAAATCTAGGGATTATAGAAGAGGTTCAAGAAAGGGATATTCAGATATTAGGAACACATTATTTACCTCACCATGCAGTCCTTAAAGAATCTAGTAACACCACCAAAATACGACCAGTTTTCGATGCCTCTGCCAAAGATACGATGGGATATTCACTTAATGATTGTTTAGAAAAAGGCCCCAATTTGATAGAACTGATACCTCATTTACTTTTAATGTTCAGAATAGGTTCCATTGGGGTTACAGCAGATATAGAAAAAGCTTTCCTCCAAATATCTGTATCGCCAAAAGATAGGGATTTTTTGAGATTTCTCTGGTGGAAAGACTACGAAAAAGGTGATATAAAAACCTATAGGCATTGTCGGGTAGTTTTTGGTGTGAAGTCCAGTCCATTCTTATTATCAGCTACAATTGCCTATCACCTGAACAGGGCTCCCGATCATTTAAAAGCTACAGCAGAAAGGCTAAAAAATTCGTTTTATGTCGATAACTGTGTTATTAGTGTTAACAGTATGAATGAGTTGAAAACTTTCATGAATGAGTCCAAATATCTCATGTCAACTGCAATTTTCAATTTGAGAGAATGGTTATACACAGGAATGGAAGAAGACAGTATGGAACAATATTCTCAGCATTTCAATGAAAAATCAATATCTGTCTTGGGAACATCATGGAATATTACAGAAGACAACTTATTCGTTAACACCAAAGATGTAAATTTGGAAAATATTTCATACACAAAAAGAGGTTTACTTTCTATAGCACAAAAAATATTCGATCCCATAGGTATCAGCAGTCCTGTAACTTTGATTCCAAAATTATTGCTGCATGAAACTTGGCAAATGAAATTGAATTGGGATGACGACCTAACTAGTGATATCAAAATGAGGTTTGAGTCGTGGTTGAAAGAAATCCATTTGCTTTCTTTCTGTAGAATTCCTAGATCACTGATGGGATTTTCTGATTGGAAAACATTTATTAAAGATTCTACTTTACATATTTTTTGTGATGCAAGTCAAAAATCTTTCGCAACTTGTATCTTTTTAAGGAAACAGGAGAATGAAAATACTTCCATACATTTATTAAATGCCAAGTCCAGATTAGCTCCAAAAAATATAACTATGCCAAGACTGGAGTTATTAGCAACTTTAATTGGGGTTAGGCTATGTCAGACACTGAGAAAAGTAGAAGAATTTCAAAATCTAAAATGTTACTATTGGACTGATTCTATGGTTGTTTTAACGTGGATTAAAACTAAGGGAAATTGGAACACTTTTGTGGGAAATCGGGTGAAGGAAATACTCCAATTCAGTGAAGTGCCTGATTGGCATCACGTTCCTGGAAATATAAATCCAGCGGATTTGTTATCACGAGGCTGCAACAGCAAAACTTTATTACAATCGAAATGGTGGGAAGGTCCTCCATGGTTGAGGAGTATTGCTGATGAATGGCCAAAAAACGACATTTTATGTCCTGAAAATGTAGAAGTGAATAAAGAAGCAAAGAAAAATATTTGTTGTACTACTCTTAGCAATAGGGAACGATCAACAGAAGATTTTAATTATTTTTCGAATTATTCAAAAATATTACGCATGATAGGATGGATTTTACGGTTTTATAACAATTCTAAGAAAACGAATCAAACTCATATGGGAGCACTGAAACAACATGAACTTCATCTTGCGGAAATTTATCTTATTCGTAATATACAGTCTAAATGCTTTGATCAATTATCAAAACAGAATTTGGAAATTTTCAAGGATGAACAAGGTATTTTAAGAATAAAAACCAGATTAGTTTTCAGTGAAGAAATAGAGTCTTTCAAGTATCCAATATTATTACCCTATAAACATAAACTTGTTGAAAAATTGATAACAGAAGAACATAATAAAAATTTACATGCTGGTGTATCAACGTTAATTACGATACTAAGAGAAAGATTTTGGATAAATAAATGTCGAAAAATGACCCGGGAAATTGTATCCAAGTGTATTCGATGTAAAAGATTCAAGTCAACGTATGTCGATACGCCATTTGCACCACTACCAAAAGAAAGAGTCAATTGTACAGCTGCATTCGCAGTAACAGGTATAGATTTTGCTGGTCCATTGTATGTAAAAGGAGGATCAAAAGTTTGGATCGCAGTTTTTACCTGTTCCATATACAGGGCTGTACATTTGGAATTAGTTGGGTCTCTATCAACGGATTCATTTATTTTGTCTTTAAGAAGATTTATTTCTAGAAGAGGAAGGATTGAGAGTATATACTCCGACAACGGCACGAATTTCATTGGGTTAAATAATCACCTCAAACAAATAAATTGGGAAGAAATTCTTGAATTCTCATCCGTGAAAAAGATCAAATGGCATTTCAATCCACCATCCGCAGCATGGTGGGGTGGATGGTGGGAACGGATTGTAAGAATTTTGAAGGAACTTCTTCGGCGAAACTTAGGGAAAGCATGTGTAACAAATGAAGAGTTATCAACTATTTTGTGTGAGTGTGAAAGTATCATCAATGCCCGACCTCTTACGTATATTTATGAAGATTCTGATGCCCTCTCTCCATTATGCCCCTGGATGTTTATTTCGGATATTTCAAATAGTGAAACCCCAGATTTGGATCAAGTAGATAGAAATCATTTGATTAAAAGATACAGGTATTTACAAAAGCTCCGGGATATTTTACGTACTCGATTCAGGAAGGAATATTTGGCAGAACTGGTCAACTGTTTTAGCAAACGAAGTACTGGCAAATTAAGTGTAGGTGATGTAGTATATGTTGGATCTGATAACAAGAAGCGACTAGACTGGCCCCTGGGAAAGATATTGGAAATTTACCAAGGAAAAGACAATAAACCTAGGGTGGCAAAAGTGAAGGTAGTCCAAGGAGAAATATTGCGGCCATTTCAGAGACTGTATCCGTTAGAAGTGAGATATGAAGAAGAAAGACAGCAATTGAGAAGTTCGAAGAAAAACGGGAAGATGGAAAACTCTGATCCAGGTGAAGCTGACGAATCCAATTCAAGAACAGAAGAAGGTTCTACGAAGGAGAGAGAAGAGTCTACGAAGAAGAAGGGAGAGTCTACCAAGGAAAAAGGAGAGTCTACCAAGGAGAAAGGAGAGTCTACGAAGGAAAAAGGAGAACCTACGAAGAAGAAAGAAGATAAACAAACACGGTACGGACGTACTGTGAGAACTCCCCAGCGTTATGGAATTCAATAAAGTTATATTTTTTGGTTGGGGAGGATGTTGGAAATGATTTTTATTTATGTTCTTTATTTATATATTCCTACTGTATATTAGTTGCCATGGGAAAATTATTATTACAGAAATAGCAGAATTGTAAAAGACAAGAAAATAAAAAGGAATTGTCAATAAAAAGTCTATTTTCAATACGTATAAAAATATCTCCATATTACTTAAAACTCAATTCAATCACAACAATAACTACAAAAAAAGCAAGGTTGCGCTAAAAAAACAATTTCTGAAGCGAAAAAGAATTCTTGGAAAAATTAATTGAAGAAGTAGAGCTTGATACATGAGGTAAGGGATATCAAATTGTTACCAAGAAGTTAAAAACTACACAAGCTATTGGAATGACTGATGAGCAGCAACTAGAGGTTGCCAACGAATTGTTCCCAACACACAACGTACACAAGTAATATGCCCGAAATACCGCTAATTACTAAAGAAGAACTTGTGGAAGCAACAAACAGAATAAGAGGAAAAAAGGGATCAGGACCAGACGGGATAGCTCCTGAAGTAATAAAAGTCATCGTAAGGGATCATTTAGAAAAATGCCTGAATGCACTCAGTCATGCGTTAGCCAAAGGGGAATTTCTGAAAGAGCAAGATTAACCGTAATTGAAAAAGTGAAACCCGGTCAGGCAAATAAGGCGTATCGATCTATCTGCTTATTGAACGGACTAGGGAAACTGCTAGAGCAGTTGATGATTATAAGATTGAAGAATGAGATAAAAAGGACGGGGGGCCTATTCGAAGAACAGCATGGATTCCAAGACATCGCTGATGAAGCACATGAGATAGTAGGCAAGAAACAATGCGCAATGGTAACGGTGGACGTCCGAAACGCGTTCAGCTTAGCTTCATGGGAAGAGATTCTACAGGAACTAAGCAGAAGACTCATAAGGGACGTGAAAGAATGGGTGGAGAGAAAATGGGGGGAGGTGAACTTTTATCTAATACAGATTTTCACAGGACACGGAGATTTTCAGGCCTACCTGAACAGATTCAGGATTATAAACGAGATTAAATGCAGATACTGTGGAATAGAAGATAATGTGGAACATACCTTTTTTGAATGCGTGAGATGGGCCGAAATAAGGACCGAGACAGAAAGACAAACTGGGGAACTGACGCCAGATAACATGATTGGAAAGATGCTGATATCCAAAGAAAACTGGAAGGCAATAAGCAGAATGGCCATGCTAATTATGTCCACAAAAAGTAAAGAAAGACAAACATAGGATGAGCTCACAACATCGTCTAGGATGTCTTCTATGAAGTAATGTCCCGTTGGCCTACTATAGCCTCTGAGTGGTTTTTCAGTAAGTAAGAATCTGACACTACCCGGAATAGGCCACCGGGTGTCTTCAAAAAAAAAAACTGCCACTGTCAATCATTCAATCAATCAATCAAAATATGCTTCATTATCAAAGAATAATTTCTTATTGATAAAACGTGTACATTTGATGAATGTGTAAAAACAGTCACAAATATGTAAAATTGAATTAAAGTCAAAAGAATCAGTCACGTATTGAAATTTGCATACATATAATGTGTCACCAATTCTTATCATCATTCCTTAACGTTATCAAATTCATTTGTATTCTTGAACGTAGCTGATAGTCAAGGCCTTAGATAATGAGGACTAATACAATGTCCTTCGATTACTAAAGTGATAACAGATATAACTTCTATTAATAATCCATCGACTTTTTTATGTGAATTCATTATTTCGAATAGACAAGATGATAATTTTCCAATATATGAAAATTATGTAATAATATATACTCCATAATAATAATAATAGTTTTATTTCTCTT
This sequence comes from Chrysolina oricalcia, assembly GCA_944452925.2. Lineage (NCBI taxonomy): Eukaryota > Metazoa > Arthropoda > Insecta > Coleoptera > Chrysomelidae > Chrysolina > Chrysolina oricalcia. The sequence goes on along the minus strand of OX101821.2, from coordinate 15,542,410 downwards.
GTTGAAAGGTACAAAATAGAAGATGACTCCAATAGTACAATAACTAGGAAAGCATACATACACGACACATACATACATTTAGAACGAAAATATGGTGGAAATAAAAAAGATGTATGGAGAGGCAAGAATAACTACTCAACAGTATATCACAACTAAAACTACTAATAAAATGGGACAATATAAACCTAGAATTAGTCGAAGTTGTAGCAATTTTTTTGGATGAGAGCAGTTTTTAATCTCGATTTGCAAAAGTTCTTAAACGATTCATCTACCTTATTGAAAAATGTTGGTCCAAGAAAGAGAAAACTTTTTGGGGTATAGGGTGGTTCTGTGCATGTTGGGTATTAACAAGTGTTTAGAGCGAGTCGAGTATTGATGCTGATTAGATGTGAAGTTTGGCCTGTTCTTATGAATATACATATATGCATAGTTAGTATTCGGAGTTCTTTGATTGTATTCCTACATGATTGCCTCCACCCGATTTCAGCAATGATTCTGATAGCCTGCTTTTGTAGAATGAAAACCCTCTCTGCATTTGACCCTGTACCCCAGTTCAGTATTCCATACCGAAGATGACAGTGGATTGTTCCGTAATACAGATTCAACAAAACGTCTTTACTACAATTTTTAGACATAAACCTAAAGGCATACCAAATCTTCCTCAATTTATTGCAGAAATTTTCAATATGAGGGGTCCATGTGAGTTTATACTCCAGTGTGAGACCTAACATCATTGTTGCCGAGCAAGTTTCAACATGTAACTCCTCATTCTCAAAAATACTGAAGTCTTCAGGGATATTGTTCAATGAAAATTTCATTAATTTGGTTTTGGTAATGTTCAGTGCAAAGTGATTTTTATCAGACCAAGTTACCACCCGCTCATAAATACTTTGTGTTTTTTCTGTGAGATCCAACACATGATCCTTGATGAGGAAATTGGTGTCATCTGCATAGGCAACTACTTGAATTTCTGTGAGACTACTGAAGTAATGCATCCGGGCATTGTCGTATATGAGGAAAAGTAAGGGGCCAATTATTGAACATTGAGGTACGCCTTGCTCAATACTTGCTGATTGACTAACAGTAATCTGAATAACTACCTTTTGGGTCCTGTCCTCTAAATATGACTTCATCAGCTCCAAAGTAATTCCTCTCACACCATATCCCTCCAGCTTCTGAAGTAGAAGTTCATGATTTACACTATCAAAAGCTGTAGAGAAATCAATGAATAACCCACAGATATGCCGTTTTCCATTGAGAGCATTTATGACGTGTTCATTAAATTCATAAAGTGCCGTTTCAGTACTTTTGTTTTGAGTGAATCCGTGTTGATTTTGTGAAAAGTATGTTAGCAGAGAAAAAAGATAACAACTGCTTTTTAATATTGAGTTCAAAAATCTTGGAAATACTCGAAAGTAAACTGATTTCCATGTAATTTTCATAAAGATTATGATCACCTTTTTAAAAAATCGGAGTAACAAGTGCAGCTTTCAATTTTCCGGGAAAAATAACAAATATATGATATATTACAAAGGTTCACATTACTGATACATTTTTTCAAAAGATTATTCGAAATTCGAGATTTCGTCATGTCCACTTGCTTTGGAATTCTTCATACTTACAAAGTTCACAACGTCGTGGTCGGTTAGAGGGTTCAGACAAATGGAGTTTTGACATAAAGTTATGTTACTGTCCAAAAAATTCAAATCTATGACTTCTTTTTCGAATGCTTTAGAAAAATGTTTGTTGAAGTTATTTGCCATGTCAACTTCAGAAACTTCTTCATCGCCTTCATGATATTATCATGATTATTCACCTTTTTCAGTATCTCAATTCACAATTTGCCCATAGTCTTTGATTTATTATTCGCGTTGGCTATCCTATTATCTATACTCTGTAGTTAGTTTTCTAGTTCATTCTCGTGATTTGGTTCGAATGTGTCATGCCTTTAGAAACGCAACATTTTTATGATCCAAAACAGTAGTTAGGTTACCAGAGTCATCACAAGCGTGCTGAAAACATACTATTTCGACGTTTTTTACTTCACTTATCAGAACTGAGATTTTTTCTAGTTTGATTTCGTGATTTTTTGGCTGTGTAATATAGACCATTTGAAAAAGCAATACAAGCAATACTATTATGTTACAAACAGTATTTCAACATACTGGGGTATTTAAAAAAGGACTTCTATTCCGAAGTTATTCACTTCATTCTTTTGATAGCCACCTTAAAGAACCATTTGTTTTCAACTTTTAACGTTACTATGTGAGAAACCCTAATCCAAACTAAAAATTTTCTTGGCCCCTTTATCGGTGTACTAGAACCAAACAGTTGGATATACGTGAAATATAATATCAATTTTTGTATCTAGTGCGCGAAATGCCACGTTGGTGATCGAGAAGTGATTTTTTTAACCAGTCCGTGCAAAGCTTACTGTTTCATCATCTGAAAATAGAACTTTCAACAGGTGATGATCAAATGTATTACCAAATATGCGCCAAACTAACTGACAGTTATAAGACAACAAGTATAGCTGAGGCACCAGTCAATATAATACTAACACTGATGCTTTTCCAAACGACTCAACCTCTGGCGAAAGCACAAAACTCTTACGATGATTCGAAATAGATGAACACCTAAATCTAGCAGACCACTATTATAATTTTTATGCAGTCATTGTTCATTCTGGTTCTGGCGTTGCATCTGGTCATTAGAACGCAGTGGCCAAAGACAAAACGGACTGGTTTGAGTTTGACGATAGTTGTGTCACTAAATATTCTGACGATATCTTGAATTTACTGGAGCCTCTAGAGACACCATATATTCCATTTCATGAGAGAGAGGACATTGTCAGATCAAGATCTTCAGATGATGTGGTGCCGCAGGTTTTTCCGGGTTTTCCTGCAGCTGAAAAAGCAAATGCGCCACTGGAATCAATCAAGTCGCCCCGAAGCGCCAATTAACTTTTATTGTTGTTTAATAATTTGTATAAACCGTTTTTTTTCATACAAAGTATGGATATATGGAAATCATTTCTTGTTCTCGTATTATATTCCTGAAGGAATTTATTTCTTGTAAAATAATTTTTATTCTTGTGCACAAAAACTGAGAGTTCCAAAATGAAAAGTCCAACTAGTGGCAATATTTCGAGTCTCTATGTGGACGATATTCCTGCAATGGCTCTAATTATTCGTTTGTGGGAAATGAATACGTCTTGTACTCCTGTTGAGTTCTCCCATAGCCGTATTCCATATGATATTCTCGACTGGATCTGACCAAAGTAATATTGTTTCAGACCTAGATTGTCCAGAACATTTTTGAGTATCCTGATTTGGTAACAATTTGAGATCAATGATTCGCTAAGTTTACTGCAGTGACTACTGAAAGAGATATTGTTGTTTATATTTATGCTTAAAAACGTAGTTCTTTTGTAAGTTTCTACTTTAGTATGATTGATAGTAACAATTAGCTATGGCAGGTTATGATTTTGAGAAGTGTGAAAAATCAAATTGATAGTTTTTGTGAGATTCAAAAACAAACAATTATCACGTAACCAAGTATATAAGGTGGACGTTATGCGGTTTATTTTCTCTTGCATTTCTATTTCATTTTCACCAGTTAATTATAATGTGGCGTCGTCTTTATACATACATATAAATATATGCATATACAATAGAAACAGTATTGGGCCCAGAATTGATCCTTGAGGGACCCCAATATTGTTGTGCAGAGTATTTGAAAAATATATAAAGATTTGTCATTTCTACCGACGTAATTTTCACACTTTGATTTCGATCTTCCAGATATGACTGGAACCATTGATGTGGTATTCCCCTAATACGGACCTGATATAATTTGTTCAACAATTGTGGATGATTGAAACAGTCGAAGGTCCGACTGAGGTCACAAAAAACTCCCAGCAGAGTTTCATCTGCTTCAATAAAATTGAAGATTTTTCATGTAAACTCAGTACTGCTGTAGTATAGAGCGTCCTGCACGAAAACCATGATGACCTTCGTGGATTTTTTTTTTCGATAAAGGAATTTGAAATGCTGTGCTTACATTGCATGTTCAAATATTTCAAATAGCAGACTTGTAAAAATTGTGTAGGGTCTTGAACCAAACGAAATATCACTGGTCGTTATGAATAAAGATAATTAGGCATAATTATCAAGAATTCTATTGATAGGCTTCATTAGTGTTAAGGGTATGTGGTATAAATACGAGCAAATCGCATCACTCGTTACATTGTCGAAAACTTGGGTGAGTTATAAACACAACATTTTTTGAGTTATTTTGAGCCCAATGTGGTGTGTTATGCGTTGACAATTTTCATAACTTTGGCCTTGAATCTTTGCAAGTTCACATCGAATATACCATAGTTTGTTACTGAGTCTATGTTATTATAAATGTGACAAAGTTTTTCAACTGGACTGTGGCCTTTTATGTAAATTGTTTTTTTTTCCTAGTTCTCATTTCTCTTGAATCAATGTAGAAGTTGACTTGTAGTGTATAATAGTAATAATAATAATAATAATATGTGACTTTATTTTCATGAAAAATACAATAAAATACATTTAATATCGTGGGGGCGGTATTTAACATGGTTGCTCTTCCATAATAACTACTGTGAATAAAAATATTTACTAGTCTGAAGAGAAACATTAGGCTAATCACACGCCTTCTAGCATCTTGCCTAAATATGTTAAATTCCCTCCGTATATAGTCATATGAGCTATGATCAGGACTGATACGACGTTTCTTAGAGTATAAATATTTCAAAATTGTATTTTGAATGGTTTCAGTGGTTTGACAGAGACATTGTTGTGAGAGTCCCGTATTATAGAGTTTCAACAGTTCAGTATCATCAAATTGAAAAGTTGATCTCTTCACAATCTGATCATTTTACTGGCTTCTCGAATGATCAAATCTATGTGATTATTGAATTCAAAATCACTTTGAAAAAGTACTACCAGGTCAAGTTTGGTAGTGACTCTATCTAGTCGTTTATTTTGCATATGATAAGGGAGCTCTTCTTTCTGCTTTGACTGACTGAATAATAACTTGTCTTTCTCTGACCATATTAAAATTATGTCTGTCATTTTGAAGCTCCAAGTAGTCATTGACGCCACTGATTGTCATATAATATGTAGGTTAGCGTAAAAATGAAACACAAAATCTAAGTATAGGTATAAAAATCTTTAAATTATTGTGGCGTTTTCAAAAGTCTGCCATACCTTGACGATGATGATCTCAAATGTGTGCTTACTTCTGAACTAGATTCTAATAAAGGAGAACAACTTGTGTGAACAACCTCAGTCGCCTTATTTTCCGTAACATTATCTGTATTATGTGACATATCGGAAAGGTAACTAGACACACTGCTATCAACAGAGCTATTCAGTTCCTCAAGAACAATTTAATTTGGTGGCTCACATGAGTTTTCATAAAACTTTTTCAGAGACTTTCGACTCCTCATCTGTACTGAACCATCTTCAATAATGTTTTTTTAGCTAAGCCACTCCAATAGTTTGCTTTTGGTCCAATTGCTTGTGGGTAAATGTTCTTGTAATCTAGAACGGTAACTCGCGTTGTTCATCACAATAGTAAATCCCTGCGGAATGAAATCGATCATTTGTTCAAACCATTCTTCAAAAACGCCCCTATTCGTATATTCGTGATAGTTACCGGTTCGTTTCGATCCAAAAGTCAAAAGTCAATAATCCCATATTTGTAAACCTAGACTCTTCCGAAAATTAAATCCTTCCCAAAAAAGCATTGTTTGGCTGCACATTATTCTGCAAGATCCAATTGCAATATTCCATCCTACGTTCATAATGATTCTCGTACAGGTGCTGGTGCAATTGATATTTGAGAGATTTATAATTATATGAAATCCGGTAACTGTTCTCTTGTATGTAATAACAAGATAGAATGTATTAGATTCATTATCTCCAAAGAATGACAACCTTCAAAATTCCAATCTTAATGTCATTTCCAAAAAAACAACCAAAAAATATAAATACGAAGGAAAGCAATCGCAACTGCCACAGTACTCCCCTTCCAGTGGAAACGATTATTCGAAATGATCAGTTTTTTGAGTACTTCTTGTTATCCTTCGAACAACGTTTTGTTCTAAAGTTCGTTTTTCGCTCAACACATTTTCAATAAAGGCTGGTTTCAACCGATCTATAGAGATATTTTCTTGTTTTCCATTGATCAGTATCATGAATTACTTTTTATTTCTCTTTATCACTTTGTATGGACCATTATAATGAGCTTGAAGGGACTTTTTAACTGAATCAATTCTAACAAATACATGAGTACAATTGGACAAAATCTTGGGAACGAATATTGTTGTACTGCTTTGATTTGATCCAGGTAATGCTCTCATTTTGCTCATGGTTTCTCTAATGTCCTGAAGAAACTGATGAATAGGAAGTGTGGTAGGATTTTCAACGACGATTTCTCCAGGGATTCGAAGGGTTGTTCCATACAGCAGTTCTGCGGAAGAACACTCTAAATCTTCTTTAACAGTCACTCGAATTCCAAGTAATATCGTAGGAAGTAACTCACTCCATTTCTCTGATGCGTGACATTTCAATGCTGTTTTCATTGTACGATGAAATCTTTCTATCATCCCGTTGGCCCAGGGGTGATAGGCTGTAGTCCTTATATGGTGTATACCCAATAGTTTAGAAAATTCCTTGAAGAGTAAAGATTCAAATTGTCTACCTTGATCTGTAGTTATTCTCAAAGGTACACCATATCTAGAAATCCATCCATCATAAAATTGTTTCGCAACTGTTTCAGCTGTTATATCTCTTATAAAAAATGCCTCAGGCCATCTAGAATATCTGTCTATGCAAGTAAGGCAATAAGTGAATCCATTAGATGGTGGAAGTGGTCCTACAAGATCTATATTGACATGTTCAAAGCGACTTCTGGGTACCTCGAACGTCCCTATAGGACTTACTACATGTTTGTTTACTTTTGCTTTCTGGCACTGAATACAACATTGACTCCAAAGTTTGATATCTTTTCTCATGTTTGACCAAACATACCTTTCAGTGATTAATTTGCTAGTAGCTTTCACTCCAGGATGTGACATATTATGCATAATATTAAAAATTTCCTTCCTGAAACTTTCTGGAACATATGGCATAATGATTCTTTGCTAAAGCCTATTTGAGTTCAGTGAATGCCACATTTTGTTTTTCTGACCATTCAAGATGCTGATTTTTCTTTGGATTTCCTCTTTGAAAATCATTCAGTGGTGCTTGAATCTGTGCAGCTTTTGGAATAACCATCCTATAGAAGTTCACCATACCCAAAAACCTTCTCAATGAAGCTAAATCTTCAGGTTTAACATAATTCAAAATGGCTTCTACTTTTTTGGTGGATGGTTTTATACCTTCTGGGGAAATAACAAATCCAAGAAACTCTATTTCAGTCTTGCCAAATTCACACTTTTCAGGATTTACTACAACTCCGTAGTCCTCCAAGCGTTTGAATAATAGTTTCAGATGATCCTTGTGTTCTTCTTCGTTTTTAGAGCATATAAGGAAATCATCTTTTTATGGAAAACAGAAATCAAGGCCTCTTGTTATCTGATATACAAAGCGTTGGCAAGTTTGAGCTGCATTCCGTAATCCGTTATAACAGCAGTTTTTTCTATATCTTCAACAGCCATTGGAATTTGGTGGAAAGCTCTAACTAGGTCAATTTTGGAGAAAATTGTTTTATCAGCCGAATAATAAGTGAAATCCTTAATATTGGGAATTGGATATCGATCTGGCACAGTTCTTGCGTTGTCTATAATCCCCATTAGGTTTCCGAACCATATGAAGTGGACTAGCCCACGGACTTTTTGACGGTCTGATGATACCCTGTTGCATCATGTAGGAGAATTCTTTCTTGGCTGCTGCTAACTTTTCAGGATTCAATCTTCTCATCTTACAGTGAACAGGTTGTCCTTTTGTTAAGATCTGATGGCACACTGATGAGGAATTCGATGATGAACTTAAAGCAACACGATTAAGGTTTGGGAATTCCAATAGTATATTGGAATTTTCTTTAACTATGGAACAATCCAAAATTGAAATAACTTTAGCAAATTTTATTTCATTCGATTGCACTGTATTGATATTGAAAATCGTTTCAATGGTATTAAACCATAGTTCAGGTTCATGTTTCCAAAATGTTGGTATTATGATGGACTTGGCTCTCTTATTCTCTTTTTCCAGTAATTCTGTATGGTTACCATTTGATTGGGATGAGTCATTTCTCAAATCCAATGATGAGGCAGCATTAGGAACTTCATTAGTAGAAAAACCAACTTTTGAAGATTTACCATTAGTAGATGATGTATTCGGTACAAACTGAGTTATATTTTCTTTATATAAACTACTCAACAGTAATTTCGTCGCACCCCAAAATTTTGACCCTATTAAAATCTGAATAACTTTTTTCTGCATTGAACAATTTCAATTCTGTAAATACTGTTCGCTAGCCCAGTCCTTCAGCAATAATCTCGTACTTCTTCAAAACATAAGGTTTTCCGCATAAAATCGCTACAGGGTATTATCTGAAACTGTGCAAAATTTCTGAATTTTCAAAAGGATCCCAAATGAAAAAAAAAATTTTTTTTTCAAATTTGACAGCAGTGGCATAAAGATGAACTCATTACCTCAAGACACTTTTCGAATTGTCTTATTATCTCTTTTGTTTACAGGGTGATCTCAAATAATTAAGTTTTTGGTTTTGCAGTCATATATTTTTTCCTCGTCACCGATTTTCAAAATCTCCGGCTCATTTTGAAGCTGAAACTTTAGACGCGAAGAGATAAAAAGATTAGAATAGACTCAAGATGAAGATTGAAGATCAAGGGTTTCCTCAAAGATGACCTAAATCTGAAACACCCTCAAAATCCGCTTGGGAGGAGAATTAAATGAAAATCAACTTGTTTTCGGAATGATCCATTCTGAATATGTCCAGATCTTTCTTGCTGTCAGTAGTCAAGAATTGTGCATGAAAAAACCCAATTGTAACGGCAGGATTTTGAAAAAAAAAAAAAAAATCAACCCATTGTTCGCCTGAAATGCATGGCCCGTAACAAGAATCACATTCAGTGACTGACAAGCCTGACTAGCTGAGGCTCATTCCACAATAGCGGTTTTTTTCTCAATCGTGAAGCATTAATCGTGTTAGTAAGCAAGAACAAGAAAACAAGTTTTATTGAGTTTTTATTGAACAACAACAAAGAGAAAATAACTTGGATAACATTAGAATTGAAAAATATTTATGATATTCAATATTTAGTGGGCCCTCCCCTTTTGGCAATTACTTCATTGACCCTTTCCGGCATGCTGTATATCAGACTATGAGCCCTATGCGGTCTCGCATTGTCATCAACGAGAAGAAAGTAGTTGCCGATATTTACGGCGTAAGGGACCACGATTTATCTCATACATAAATCTCTATACCTCTCACCGTTCATACTTTCTCCTCTCAGAATCACCAATTCACTCCTCCCATTCATCGATATTCCACCCCACACATTCACTCCTCCACCTCCAAAAGCCACCCTCGCCTCCATATTTCCTTCCAAAAACCTTTCATTCCTCCCTCTCCAAACCAACACACGACCATCCTTTCGAAACAAGTTGAACCTACTCTCATCCGTAAACATACACCTATTCCACTCTGCTATTCCCCAGTTTTGATGTTCTTCCCCCTATAATTGTCTTGCTGCTCGATGTACAGGTTTCAGTAAGGGGCAGGCAGCTCGTCTCCTTGCGTGTAATCCAGGATCGTGGATCCGGCGTCGGATTGTCTGACTTGAAACCTGAATTCTTGTAGCATCTATCAATTCACGACGAATTTTGGGGGCGGTTGAAGTCCGAGTCCGCCGTACCAATCTTCCAATAAGGCGGTCTTGAGCGGGCGTTGTTCTTCTTCTTGTACCCCTTCTTGGCCTCCTAGGTCGATACTGAATATCCCCAGCGTTAGCTCGGACCGATCTAACTGTTGTTCCAAGCAGATTGGCAATTTGGAGGGTAGATAATCCTTGTTCCGTCATTCGTGGAATCAGTTCCAGCTGGTCGGGCGTTAGATGCGGCATCGATATGATAATTTTTTTTTGCAAACGAATCAAAATTGACGTCTACCCTAGCTTGTCAGTCATTGATTGTGATTCTTGTTACCTTGGTTACGTGCCATGCATTTCAGGCGAACAATGGGTTGATTTTATTTTTTTTTTTCAAAATTCTGCCGTTACAATTGGGTTTTTTCATGCACAATTCTTGACTACTGACAGCAAGAAAGATCTGGACGTATTCAGAATGGATGATCATTCCGAAAACAAGTTGATTGTCATTTAATTCTCCTCCCAACCGGATTTTGAGGGTGTTTCAGATTTAGGTCACCTTTGAGGAAACCCTTGATCTTCAATCTTCATCTTGAGTCTATTCTGATCTTCATATCTCTTCATCTAAAGTTTCAGCTTCAAAATGAGCCGGAGATTTTGAAAATCAGTTGGACGAGGAAAAAAGTTATGACTGCAAAACCAAAAAGTTAATTTTTTGAGATCACCCTGTAAACAAAAGAGGTAATAAGACAATTCGAAAAGTATCTTGAGGTAATGAGTTCATCTTTATGCCACTGCTGTCAAATTTGAAGAAAAAAATTTTTTCTCCATTTGGGATCATTTTGAAAATTCAGAAATTTTGCACAGTTTCAGATAATACCCTGTAGCGATTTTAAGCGGAAAATCTTAAGTTTTGAAGAAGTACGAGATTATAGCTGAAAGACTGGGCTGGCGAATAGTGTTTACAGAATTCAAATTGTACAATGCAGAAAAAAGTTATTCAGATTTTAATATGGTCAAAATTTTGGGGTGCGACGAAATTAGTGTTGAGTAGTTTAGTTCGAGTTTTCGATTATTCTCCTCCAGTTTTTCAATCAATCGTGTGCACAGGATCTCTAAGCCGTTTACCGGCCATTCACACTTCAAATTCAGCTCTTTGTTAGTATGAGATTTTCATTTTCATGTCTGATATGCCATAAACTTATTTTCGAATTTAATTTAACTAGACGTAAAACTACTTCATTATTTATAATTATTATGTTTGTGAAAGATTCGGCTTACCGGTTGGTGACTAATTTCCAATGAAAACCCAATTTGCCTTAAAGAAATAGTCTTATCAACTTTTATTCGAGCTGAAACATTAATTTTCGTCAATGATAACGTTTTCTTCAATGATAACGTTTTCTTCGGGATCATGGTTAGGCTCTCTACGGAATTGATTTTAGACGATTAAAATAATGTCTCGCTGGACTTCTATCAGGATATCGGTCGGCATAAAGTTTTCTAGCCACAACGGCATTTTTTCTGCATTCCCCATAAATAATTAACATGTCCACTTTTTCATCCCTTGTATAAATGTGCGGCATTTTGAACAAAAATAACAACAAATGTAAAGACTTTTCCAATACACAATAAATGCACCGATAAAACAACATATATTTATTTGACAATCTGAAATAATTTCATTGTTTTCAAAGCCACCTTAGTAACTTCTTAACATTAAATTAGAACAAAATAATTGTATTTTCTTATTTTCTTTCAGCTGTAATTTTGTTTGTATTTATCGCACATTTTATTACCAGGTATGAATACATTCCTCATTAATAGTACTAATAAATGGTACCACTGTACCAATATGGTTCTAATTGGGTTCTACCCCAAAATTAATTACGATGAACCTTATTTGCTCATAAAAAACGAAATATAGTATCTTGAATTTCAATCAATTACCAGTCAAATTTCAATTACATCCGTTCCCATTGGTTTCTGAAAATCAACAAATTCCAAAGCTACTAATATTGGCGCTTTTTATGACGTAGGTACTCTCCCAGACCCTATCAGCGAAAGGGCGTATTCTAATCGGGTTGAATGTGACGTGAAACGGCAAAGCCCGGGATTTTTGGAAGAGTACGTCACAACAATTTGCTATGGTGCAAGAAAGAAGCCATTTGAATTGAGTCTACTTTGAATAAATTTTTTTCGATTTAAAAATTACCAAAAAATAAATAAAATTGCCTTTAGAGTTTTCACAAGCTGCAGAATCCAATAAAAATATTTTTTAAATTCCGTGTTCTCGCCTATTGTGTACCCACTAAACCAATTATTTATAAATATGTCTCTTTCCGCCACATAATATATTATTTCACTTTATTCAATCACCATTACAAAGGTAATGAATAATCGCACCTAATAATTCCCAACACCATGAATAATTATCTGACTAACATCTGACTAATATCTGATACACTTATTAGACCACGAGCAACCAATATGAAACCCTCCCCCCCCCCGTGGGAATTTTTGAGATTGAGATTGAGATTGAGAATTCAATTGTTTGCCCTTTTTAAATTACAGCATATTCCGGAAAATTAAGAAAAACTAAAATATTGAAAAAATGTAATTGTTTGTTTTGTTTAATTTTAAACTACTAAAGGGTGCTTTCACTGTGGTATGATAGGTAACCATGTTGGGTATAGAACTTTCAACAATAATTGTTACATGCAGGGTAGTTTATTTATTTATTAAGTTTAAAACAGTGAGGTACATGACTGTTAGTATCGTTCGCGTGGCTGTTTTCTTTCGCGAAGGAAAAGACAGAGTACGATAACGTGCTGGGAATCTTCGTTCTCTGGGGGGGTTCCTTCTGATGTCAGGAACGACCGCTGTTTGGATCTCTAAATTTAGAGATTCAGGCTGGTCATCGATTTCTGGCAGTTTGGAAGAAGACTGATCGATTATTTCCTCAGATTCTGGTTGTTCTGGTATGGATCCTATCAATGGCTCGATCATTTCACTGGAATTGTTGGCGTGGAAAGAATCTATCAATCGAGGTCTTAATTGATCACCGTGCTTTCTTTTAGGTGTTCCGTCAACATCAACGATATATGAGTAGGGCCCCGTTTGTTCAACGATTTCACCGGGTATTGAACCTTTGCCCAAAGGATTGTTAACCCAGACAGTCAGTTTGGGTTCGAAACTCAGGTCTCTGGCACCACGATCATTGATACGTTTCTGATCTAGTTGAGCTTTATCCATTTTTCGAAACAGGTCCGGTTTTAGTTGATCGAAAGAGGAACGTAAATGTCTTCCAAAAAGTAATTCACTTGAGGCTCTACCTGTAGAACGTTCTATTGTGATAATTGAACAAAAAATTTTGTAAACGTTCATCAAGGTTTCCTTTGCACTGCTGGCTAGCATACGCTCTTTAAAAGTTCTTACTGCTCTTTCCGCGAGTCCGTTTGTTTTTGGGTGATACGGAGTTGAACGGATATGAGTAATACCGCACCTCTCACAAAATAGCTCGAACTCTTCCGACGTTGGTTGGGGTCCATTGTCTGAAACAATAGTTTTGGGATAGCCCAATCTCGAAAACACTTCGCGCAAAGCACTTAACGTCACGGCTGTAGTAACATTTTTCATTGGTAGAACTTCAAGCCAGCGAGTATACGCATCAATTATAATAAGCCACATTTTTTTCTCGAAAGTGCCTGCAAACTCTATATGCACACGCGACCATGGTTAGGGTGGTGCACTCCACCGATACAACGGTAGTTTATGATTATTTGGTTTTAATTCCTGGCAAGTCGTGCAACATTTCACGTGATTAATAATGTCAGTGTCCATATTAGGCCATTAAACGTGTAACCGCGCGCCCGATTGCATCGCACTTATTCCGGGATGTCCGTCGTGTAGCATCATCAACACATTATGTCGAAGAGATTCCGGAATACATATCCCCCCCTTCCAAAGAAGAATTTTTTCCTCAAAAGAAAGTTTGTCTCTTTTTTCAAAGTATGGGAGCATTTCATCGGGTACCTAATTGTCTTTTGTCTGGCCAATAAGAATCCAAACATGTAATAACCTTCAAGAAAATCTCGTCACTCAAAGTTTTCGACTGCAAGATTTTCTTTATAACAGAAAGGTGATGTACTCTGAGATGCAATAAATTACTTCGTTTAGGTATTTTAAAAGTCGGTTACTTGCAATTTTGGGTGATTCGCGGTCTTTCCTAAAAATACGCTCTAAAGGTGTGTGGTCCGTTAACAGCATAAAGTGTCGTCCATATAAGTAGTAATGGAATTTCGTTACGGCGAAAACAATTCCTGAAGCCTCCTTATCAATGGTCGAATATCTAGTCTCAATGTCAGTTAAACTTCGAGAAGCGAAAGCAATAGGTTTCAGAGTTTTGTTTGGAAATTCATGAAAAGGAATCGCGCCATCCCTTTTTGCGCTAGCATCACTGGTCACAACCACTGGAAGATCTAGGACGAAATAAACCAGAGTATCTGACAGAGTCAAGATATATTCAGTTTGTTAAACAGTTGTTCATCTTCAGTTGTCCAGTTGAAGGCACAGTTACCTTTTTAAATGTCTGTATGAAGGAACACAAATAACATGCAAATTTTTTATGAATCGTCCATAATATGTTATTGATCCAAGAAAGGATCTCAATTCTCTTACATTTTTAGGACTTGGCATATCACGAATGGCTGCAATATGCTCTTGAGTAGGATGTAGTCCTTCAGAGTCAATCTTGTGTCCTAAAAATGTTACACTATTTTGTAACCATTTACATTTTGATTGCTGAATGCGTACTCCTGCAATCTGTAATCTTTCTTAAACTTGTCGAAGTAACTGTAGATGTAGTTCTTTATTGGGAGCCGTTACTAAAATATCATCTAGATAGCACACTGCTCCTTCAATATCGGCTAGAAACTGGTCCATAACATTTTGGAATAGAGATGGTGCAAAATTTACTCCAAACGGAAGGCGTTTGTAACGATAGTATCTCCGAACAGTGGAGATTACTAAAAAAATGTACCTGTAATTGTAGGTAGGCATCCTTCATGTCTATTTTGGAGAAATATTTGCCTCCAGTGAGTTTTGATACAATGTCCACGAAGCGAGGAAGTGGATAGTCATCTTTCCTAACATATGGGTTTATGGTGACTGAAAAATCCCGGCAGATGCGGATGTTTCCATTTGATTCAACAGACAGCACTATGGGTGTTGCCCATTCAATTGGCATTACTGTTTTCACCGGTTCCAATACGTCTTCCGATACTAAACGGTTTAGTTTAGCAGTGACTTGTTCCTGTAATGCTATAGGAACTGGCCTCGGCCTGCATGTCTTCGGCACTGCATGTTCTTTCATGTGAATATTTACCATTTGTCCACGAACAGCACCTATGTACCCGTTAAATAAGTCACTGAATTCGTCCAGCAACAAGCTTAAATCATTGTCGCTTTTTAATTTCGACATTGCCTGTTTTGACGTTTGTTTGTCTGCTATCGAGCTATTCGTTTCGTCTGATCCTCTTTTACCTTGACACAACTTCGCCCCTGGTGGAAAAGCTAACCCGAAAACAATACACCAATCAAGACCAAACAAGGGTATGTCATCTGTTTTTGTTATGTAAATGGGTAAAACCTTTGCTTCACCGTTGAAAGCATCGACCTTAACTTCATCAATTAGTAAATTTCAGAATCACTAAAGAGAACACACATCATTCATGCTGAAGAAAGTTTATCTTTTATACGCAACCAGTGACCTGCTGCAAGTTAAATGGGAATGAAAAATTATTATATTGAAGGAACATACATATATGGCTCCGTGTGCGGTAGAGAGTTTCAAAAGTAAAATTATGTTTCTGAAACTGAAAGTTTTAAATTAATTTACGCATGTGCTTGAAATGAAGAAATAAATTCTTGTTGATATTTCAAATAGTCTTAAAAACTGCTGCAGTTGAACCTAGACGCCTGTTTTCACACCTAATTGATATCAAAAACAGCCAGATTTGGTTTTTATCCACAATATTTTATTTAATTCTCAAAAATGTTTGTCTATCATTCGACTTTTTCTCACTTTCAAAATCAGAAACAGAAAATTCCCATTTTTTTTATCTTTCGCTTGAATCTCAAAAACGTCGCACTATTCGATATATGTCCTGATCAAAAGTCTCCACGGGCACAACGAAAAGTAATGAATAGTTTTTGAGAAAAAAATTGTTCAAAGTAGGCAAAATGGGGAATTTGGTAATAGTAAAACGTGAACAATAGACCCTGTTATTTTGCTACTTCATGCCTCTTGGTAATAGTAGCATGAGCATCGGCAATTCTTTTATGGGTCTAAAGTCTTTACAGCACCGTTTGCCAATAATTGCAGTCCATACAGGGTGACGCATAGAGAAATAATGCGAGGAATGAAAAAATATTAAAAACAATAGATTGTGAGAAAATTAGTGAATGGATATGGATATGGTTATAAAGAAGGTGATTCAGTTTTTACAGGAAAAAAATATTAGAAGTCAATTGTATTACAGATAAATATGTGCGAAGAATAACATTGGTAAGACTTACTTTTCAATGTCCTGACCGAATGTCTCAATGGGCACAACGGAAAATAATGGACAGTCTTAGAAAAAAAAACGGCTCATATTCGGCAAAATAGCGTCTGAGGAAATTAAAATTCGAACCTGTCACAAATAAGCAATGTTTCATTATTCTCATTCTTTCAATCATCCTATTATTCCTTTACGGAATAATGTATGATCATACATTAACTTGTTCTAATCATATAATTGAACCAACCATTCCAAAAATCGCATTCCTATATTGTCATATAGTTTTATCTACTTCATCCGTTACTGAACTAATGATCAAGTTACCACTTGCCCATTGGTTGTCATAATGACATATCATTAGTAATGTCTGTACTCATTTTATGCATACATGGTAAATAATAGTTATATTTGTATCTAGTGCGCGAAATGCTACTTTGGTGATCGAGAACTTTTTCTACAAACGTCAAAAATAATGTTCTAAAATAATTAATATGCTTAGCTTAATATGAAAAATAATATTGAACTGGCTTAGACCTTTTTTCCAAATCAAGTAATTACTGTAACTATGGAAATTAAATGGGATTTGTTGACAATTATTTCAAAGTGACAGTTGTTGAAAAATATTTTAGAGTGACTATTTGTTCGCGTCAGTTTCGTGCCTGATATTTATAACTGTAAAATAATGGAAATTTCGAGCGACGATGAACTAAGCAGTACCCCACCTAATTTTATTGGATTTTTGCTTGATTGAGGAATAAAGGTTAAAATATAAGAATCCATTATAGTTTACATGCAGTGTGCAAAGTAAGTATTTCACAATATACTTCGCGCACAGTGTCATGGTAACGAAGGAAAATGAAAAAAGGTTCACTTCTCATATTGTTGTCAATGTGCGAACCTTGTCATTTTTTGACGTTTGTTGAGAATTTTTTCTCTAAAATTTGAATCTTTTGTCTGTTTATCTGATATTTCATACCTCTCTGGTGGCTTTTATTCAAAATCATATATGCAACAGTATTTTTCATATACAACTAATGGCAAAATCAGATAGTGTGAACAATGAAGAAAAACGGTAGATTGCCATTTAACAAAGGGAAGAATCAGGACTACCAGATATTCTGATTGACATCAACTTTACAAGACATTGCCCCAATTGTGATGGGGCAGTAATGGAAGAGATTTGGAAGACGACTGGATATTTCTCACGCTGAATATTTTGAAACAAACTTCGAGCGAATCGTGCGTAGTATGTAATGCTAGACTCAATCTGAATCGGTTAAGTCTGAAGTGATGAGTCAATGTTTTTGCTTAAAAAAACATTTATATCATAGATAATGCTAGGTCTTGCATACATACTCAGAATTAAATAAAAAACACTTGTTTTTTGATATCC
The DNA here is from genome assembly GCA_944452925.2 of Chrysolina oricalcia. Classification (NCBI taxonomy): domain Eukaryota; kingdom Metazoa; phylum Arthropoda; class Insecta; order Coleoptera; family Chrysomelidae; genus Chrysolina; species Chrysolina oricalcia. The sequence continues at coordinate 15,524,586 of OX101821.2, read as the reverse complement.
ACAATATATTACTAGATGTAATATGTGACGCGTTTCGCTGTTAATACAGCTTTCTCAAAAATAAAATGGAATTCAGTAAATGTACAACCATATTTATAGTAATTTGAAGTAAGGTAAACAATAGAAGAACGGTACAATGATACACATATTGATAGACAGGTAGCTTGCTACCTGTTTATCGAGGATCCCTTCAGGGTCAACACAGAGATGCATTTAATTATTAAAGAGATTAAGAAGTGGTGAATAATTTAAATCTAACTGGTCATTGAGTAAATTATTGGAATTTTTTCTTTTGTTGATCTCTAATGCTTCTAAGAAGTTAAGTTTTAGACCTTTTCTTTCTGAATGCAAAATTTCAAAATTTAGATCAAAAGTATGATTTTCATCTATAAGGTGATTTGAATAATTTGATAATAATTTACTCAATGACCAGTTAGATTTAAATTATTCACCACTTCTTAATCTCTTTAATAATTAAATGCATCTCTGTGTTGACCCTGAAGGGATCCTCGATAAACAGGTAGCAAGCTACCTGTCTATCATTATGTGTATCATTGTACCGTTCTTCTATTGTTTACCTTTCTTCAAATTACTATAAATATGGTTGTACATTTACTGAATTCCATTTTATGTTTGAGAAAGCTGTATTAACAGCGAAACGCGTCACATATTACATCTAGTAATATATTGTGGATATCAAAAAACAAGTGTTTTTTATTTAATTCTGGGTAATTATGGATATCCATCAAGTATCGGCCAAATCAATCAAGACTTGCATACAATCGGCTTTTTCCTGGGACAAATTCTTTCTGGGCTGCAGTACAATGAAAAAAAAAGAAGGAATTTGGTAGATTTTTTGCAGGAACTCAATAGGAATGTGCAGAACATTCCACAATGGGATTACCAGATGGAGATACCGGTTGCAATATCAGTTAAGTAGCAGATGAAGTAGATAAATATACTTATGAGACAATATAGGAATGCGATTATGGAATGGTTGGTTCAATTATATGATAACTGAAAGTTAATGTAGGATTATTTCAAATACATTATTCCGTAAAAGAATGATACGATGATTGAAAGGATGAGAATAATGAAACATTGGTTATTTGTGACAGGTTCTAATTTCCATCTCCTCAGACGCTATTTTGCCGCCTTTGAGACGTTTTTTCTAGAAGACTGTCCATTACTTTCCGTTGTGCCCATCGAGACGTTCGATCAGGACGTTGAAAAGTACCGTATCACCATTGTTATTCTTCAATAAATCTTGCGACACGTTTTTTCGTACATATTCTGTAATACAACTGACATCCATTATTGTTCTCCGTATCACCTCCTATATATCAATTGAATCATCCTCTATATAACCATCTCCATATCCATTGACTATCTCTCTCACGATCTATTGTTTTCATAATGTTCTAAAAAATTTTTTTTCATTCCTCGCATTATATCTTTATAAGTCACCCTGTATAGAATGCAATTATTGGCAAACGGTGCTGTAAAGACTCAAGACCCATAAAAGAATTGCTAAAGCGCATCATGCTACAATTTCCAAGAGGCATGAAATTGCAAAATTGCACGGTCTATTTATCCCGTTTTACTAACAAATTCCCCATTTTGCCGAATTTGAGCAATTTTTTTCTCAAAAACTATCCATTATTTTTCGTTGTGCCCGTGGAGACTTTTGATCAGACCATTGGAAAGTTCATCATACCAAAAATCAGCAGAATTCACCGAATGCCATTTCCTATAAGGTTTGTGCGTGATCCTTTGCTTTTCCACATATTTGTCAAATTCTTCACGGTTTTCGAGATCATTCGAGATAATTTTTAGCAGATAAAGTGGCAAAGATGTATATCAAAGTGAATGCTCTACAACTTTTTATGTGACAATTCTTCTCAGAAACGGCCGTCGAAGGCACTACAAGCAAATGTTTGCATAAAAGAGTGAGGAAAAAATGAATTTTTTTTGAAAAATTATGGATTCTCAATAACGTATATCTCGAAAACCTTTGGGAATTCAAAAAATATGTGGTTCAACAATTTCATATTGGATTAATTAAATTAATTTAAATTTTATCCTAATTTTTTTTCCTACAGTGCACCGTTTTCGAGATATTATAAGCGAAAACAAAAAATGGGAATTTTCCACCCACCCTCTCGGCTTCAGCTCACATTTATTTATTTATTTATTCATTTATTATCCATACAGATTTTACAATCTAATTACATGGATAATTTATTAATAAAAAATTAGTATGAATACAAATGAAATTCCAAAAACAATAATGCATATCAGTATAAAATTAAAAATAATGCACTCCTTGAATAGGTCACACATTAGTAAATGATTGGTATTTTCATATTTATATTCGGGGCTACTTCATATTGATAAAGCAAGAATATGTTTCAATATTGCATTTCTGAATATTTTCAATGAGACTGTCCAGTCCAAATCTATAAAAACATTGAATTCGTTTGCCAGCCGAAACATGGTCACAAGAGGAGATCTTGCGGAGGTTACCGTGACTGTCATTGGAATATTGAACATAACAGATGAACGAGTTCTTCTAGGAGGGACATTAAATCGTATCAGTGATAGCAGTTCCGAAGAGTTGATTTTGTTATTAATAATTTTATGAAGGAATAACAGAAGGCACAGGTTGCGGCGATTCTCAAGCGATAAAATTTTAAACTCATTTCTCAAATTTGATGATCTTACTATACGATAGTCAGGATATTTGTGATGTTTCTTGAAATATAGAAACCTTAAAAATTTATTTTGTATCTTTTCGAATTGACTAAGCGATGTTTGACTTTCTCCCAGCCATGCCAGTGATCCAAATTCTAATTTACTTCTAATTAGGCTGTAATATAAAAGTTTAAGCGTACCTATATTTTTGAAGTCCGAAGCTTGGCATATAATAAATCCTAATAGACGGCTGGCCGATTTCGTTATATTCCTAATGTTCTTGTTGAATGAAAATAAGTGGTCATAAACGACACCAAGATCTTTAACCTCATATGATCTTTAGAGTGTTTCTTCACTTAATGTGTAACTGAATACTACTGGATTTTTTTGACGAGTAAGAGTTAAAGCACAACATTTATTGAGGTTGTAACCGAGTTTATTTATAACAGTATCTGACTGTCTGAACACGTTTAAATATTTTTTAGTCATCTGCAAACATGAGACACTCAGAATATTCAAGAACATCAGGTAAATCATTGATAAATATAATAAAAAAGAGGGGCCCCAAGTTGGATCCCTGCGAACTCCAGATAATGCCTCAATTTTGTCTGAATAAAAACCATTATGTTTAACAATAAGGTATCTGTTTTGTAAATAGCCTTTAATCAAACTCAACATACTATTAGATAAGCCAAACCTACCCAGCTTCTGCAATAATATATCATGATCAACTTGGTCAAACGCTTTTCGAAAATCAGTGTAAATTATGTCCATCAGTGACTTATACTCCAAAGTTTCATTTACATAGTTGGTGAAGGTGAAAAGATTTGTGTTAACAGACCTATTGAGAACAAAACCGTGCTGCTGTGGTGTAATATATTTCTCGACATAAGTATATAATGTGGAGAAGATAATCTGTTCAAAAAGTTTGGCCGGAGCACACGTTATTGAAACTGGTCTATAGTTTTCTATATTCATCTGATTACCGGCTTTAAAGATAGGAGTCACAAGACCAGTTTTCCATTTTGTTGGAAATATAGCAGATGACATAATGAGATTGTAGATATGAATAAGCGGCCGTTTAAAATATTCGCTACAAGCTTTAAGCATATATGGAGGCACATCCCAAGTGCGGGGACTTTTAGTATGTTTACCTCCTAACTTATCGTAATAAAGTACTAGAGTCGAAACTTCTTGCATATTCCATACACTCTACCATTCAATCATTGACTGTATTACTAAGAACACTAATAGAATTCTGCTCATACTTCCCCTACCAATCATTCCCGATTCATTCATCCCAATTTCATTATATCTCATGTCTTGTCTTTTTTATTATTCCAGAGTCAACGATAATATTGGTTCAAACAAAAATACCCAATGAAGATGACTTCAAGTAGCTCCATGAGTATGGTAATGTTGTTGATGGTCTTCATTTGTCTCACTGCAGCTTTTGATGTGAAAGTGAAATATTACGAGAATTATGTTTTTAAAAAAATGTTCTCAGTGGGGGGTCTATCATCAGATATGGATTCAAGTGAATTGAGACAAAAAATTGCGCAGCAAGAAAATGTCGAACAAGATAATGTGTTGTTAGAACACAATAATAGCAGACTGCAGGATGGCATGGCATTATCAAAATTTGATATAAAAGAGGGATCTACTCTTCATATGTCAATAGAAAGTACCTAGTCATTCAATTCATTATCTCAGTAAGATTGAGGATGTTTCCATCTCCTGACTGCAATATGTGCTGTTCTTCTGATTGGTCAATAAAGCAATTAATGAAAATTCGATTAATAAATTATATTCTTTTTATCAATATTCATAATATTAATTTATGTAAATCGATTATATTAGGATTGTATTATTTTAGTTTTAGTCTAGTTCCCATTGGTCAATAAAGCAATTAATGAAAATTCGATTAATTAATTATATTTTTTCTTTATATCGATATTCATAATATTAATTTATGTAAGTCGATTATATTAGGATTCTATTATCTTATCTACGATTATTTATGATGTTTTCCAAAGTATTTCTGGTCAGGTTGTAGCTCCTCGAGAAATCTACAGCCTGGCATAGGCGTATGAGACGCCGTTGGTTATCACCAACAATTCACAAAAAGAATTCGTACTGTTCCTGACTGATTCTGCAAGAAGAGTTTCGAAGTTGCTGGATATTTGCGACGATGCTGTGCTCGAAGAGCAAGCTAGCCGGATGAGGTGGATTCCTCCAATTTCCGCACCTCCGAGTACACGCATTTAGTTGTCACAGTGTGTAATGATTTGGACGGGGAACAGATGGCTTCAGTGCTGTCTGTGTTGACCTACCCTTGCTCTGATGAGAGGCAACAACCTCGAAAATAGTCTGCATCTCCGAGCAATAAAAGCTTTTCTATCTCTTTCTTGAAAGCAACATACCCGACGTTGTTTACAAACATCAATGCTCTAGTCATGATAAAAAAGGCATTGTGGGATATTTCCGTTTGTACTCGTTGATCAGGTTGAAATTTTGTATTATTTTCACTCTTAACTTGGCCATCATGTTTGTTTACGTCCGTTTCTGACTTATTTATCGCCTTGTCAATTCAAACCATGGGCGTCGCAGCAAGGTAATCATGGCATAAACCATATTTGATTGGCATTCCGTATCGACCTTCTTAGTGGTATTAAATGAGTTGACTTTGAACGAATCTGCTCATTTTTATCCCGATTTTGTGGCAAATATACACTATTTATTGAAATAGCTGTAAAAAAACTTTTTACTATGTAAAGTCAACTTTAAAAACGATCACCTATCAATAATTAGGAGAAACTTGTTACAGTGTAGGCACACTAAAAAGTATGTAAGTAAGCAAACTCAACTATTGATAACCAAATTCAAATCATAAGCCACTAGCTAATATAGACTCAATCTGATGGGTACTGGATTATCACAGGGATTATCACGTAAGTAATCGGTTCATCAGAAGTTTTCGATGTTCCCAATTGAATGAAATTTTGTAAACATGGAATATCACATTTATCAACATGAATAATCGATCCGGAATATTTTCAGTGGCGTAGCGCTTCCGGTTAAACCGGACGTGAACATAAACTTCTTTATTGTAAATGGAATACTGTAAATCATCGCAAGTTCAAAATCTTATCAATGGGTTGAGTATTATTTTCAATCTTTTGGGAGAACCTATACTCCCAATTCCAGGAGATTTCTCATTGAATTCCTTCAATCAAAAGTGATGGACTCCAAAATTGTAACTCACTTTATCATAGAAGACTATGATTCCCTATATAAAACTTTCCCTCAAATTCATACATAAATTACTTCTTCAAACACTTTTTTATGTACTGTACTTCTAATTTTTCATATCCCTCTTATAGACAAATGGAAATTAGCACAGTTTGGATAGTGAATTTCGATTTTGGGAAGGTGCACGAATTTTTTTTGAAGAATAACATTTTCTGCGGAATTCCAAATAGGTATAGGCTTTCCTATCTGTATAAAAAAAATTGCTGGTTACTGTATAGGATTTATAGCCTCAAAGAGACGTGCAAGCCATAGATATGTTTTCCAAGCTATTCTATTGATAACATTGTGCCTAGTTATTCATGAAGATCATGAAGTCTTGTTAGAATGTATTTCGAGTACTTAATACATGGTTCAGTGATATTTTTTTAGTTTGAATTTGTTGGTCATGAAATTTACTTCATTGTTCTGCAACTATAACAATATAATAACTTGGCAAGTATGGGTGTGTGTGTGTGTTTGAAATGTATGCTATTTTAGAGGAATTCGTGATTGTGAAACCGATGATATGGACACAGATGATACCAGAAGAAAGTGTTTAAAAGTAGCAACGAGAACTATAATCCGTCAGAAACAAAATTAGACTACTTCAGCAAACGAATAGAAGAATGCAATTCAAAATTTTAATTCGTTTCAAGCTGGACAGACGATTTACAATAAGCAAGTCACCGCTCCACCCTGTGAGCAAATCAAGACTACATCAAAATAGAGCTGTTGTTTGGTATGTCTGCAGAGATGTCTTTAGAGATACATGTCGGCCTCTATTTAACTCATAAACTATAATGAGTCTCACCTCAATATTTATACTAGAGACTGTTTAATGCTTAAGAAACAGAAGTAAAATAATAACTACATGAGAAATTCTCATTTTCCTACCAGACAGACTTGTAATATCGATCGCTCCCTGAGCCCAACTCTACACAAGTTAAGACATTACTTTTTGACAACTCTAAAAAACGTTTTAATTATCTGCCTCGGGATACCAATAATCTTAATTCAGAACAGAACATAAGAAAAAGAGTTAAAGAGCTACTAAGGCTCTTACTACACTTTGGATGAGTATTTCAATGACACACATTCAACATAAATTTGAATGTATCTCTTATGAGTGTTATAGTTTATTCGTAAATTCTTATGTGTATTATAATGCATGGTTAGCATATATATAGTGTATAGTAAGTATAGTTTACTGATGTGACTCAACAATTTGAATATTTTGACTTTTTTACTTCAGCACTTTCATTTGTTTTTTCAGTATTACCTTATTTTATGCTTGACTGACCTCTTGACAACACATGTGCTTCCCAACCAGGCATGTGGTCGTCTAGAGATAAAAATATAACATGGAAAAGATTCATCAGCACGCCGCCACTGGTTCTATGCTTACATCCGAATATCATAACAATAACAAGTCTCCCTCTCCGAACTCGGAGATTACCCCTCACCAATAAACTATCACAAAGGATAGTAATATGCAGCTTTCATAACAACGTGTTTTGTGTATATAGAAATGGCACCTCTATATCTTCTATTGCTCGGAGATCTGCATGTGGTCACCCTGTCCAGATGCAATTGCGTCTTCTGATGCTTTGAAGAACGTTGCACAAGTATCTGTTAGATTTAATTCAATACCCGTCGTGGTCTTAGCCAGGGGAGTAGTTGTTTTCTGACAGGTACTTACCATAGTAAGCCTACGTAGTAGTTGTATATGGGAGTAAAGGGTTCATCATCGGTCGGCAACGACTGTTCGTTACTAAACACTTAGCTGACGGTCGCGGCGCTATTCCACCAGTGAAAATATAGAACCAAAACAAAGCCAAGATCTTACTTAAAGTAGAAGACCTGAAATTAAGAAATAAAACACTTTGAAGAAGAGAACTTATCACTGAAAGGGGAGATCGAAGAACTTGGAAAAAGAGAGAAACAAAACAATATCCTTGTTTTTGGATGGACTGCCCCTAACGAAAAAATAACCCTAGACTTCATCTGTTCTGAGCTCAATTCTATGCTTAATGTAAATGTCAACAAACCTGATATAAATTGCCTTGTAAAAAACAAAAATGGACAAGTAAAGATTGGATTTGTTACATATCTGAAAAAGAAAGAAATTTTAGTAAACTGTAGAAAACTGAAAGAAAGCAGCATAGCTATATCCCACGATCTCACAAATCAACAGCGCCAAGAATACCAACCCTAAGAAAATACCTACTTCAGGAGAGACAAAATAAAGATTGTTGCATAAAAGGTAACAAACTAGCAAACTAGTTATAGAAAAAAAAGAGAGACCTGAACGAAATGAATAATCAAGAAATGATACCGAGGATACAACTGCAGATAAGCCAATAAAACCTCTTAATGTAATCACAAAAAAACACTAGATCGCGAAAGAACTCACAAAACCGAAATTAATTAGAAAATATAGAATATAATCCGATCTACAAATTTGCAATATTCAGGACATTATAATAGCAATATTTAGACACATTCTGTAATCGAACAAATTGAGTGAGGGTATTATGAACTCATTCATAAGGGAATACACAAACGAACCAATAGCAGCGAAATCAATCTCTAACGGTAATGATTTTGTCACATTCACAATTGAAATTCAAAATTATACAACTAAATATTAGAAGCATAGTAAAAAATCACGATGAATCAACTGTTAACTGTCTAAATAAATTTCCAGGCGAATTCGACATCATAGTACTTTCGGAGACGTTTATCGTATATGACCCGGAGTCCTTGAGACTCGAGGGATACACAACCTCATACAATGAAGGTGCATTTAATAAAAACGATGTAGTGATAAACTATTTAAAAAACTCTCTCAATCTCTCATACAATATTAAAAAACTAGGGGAAATTGATATATTAGAATTGAACGCAGGAATAACTGGTAACAAACTTGCAATTGTATCAATATACAGATCACCTAAAACTTGTCCAAAAATATTCAATACCAACCTTCTCAACTATTTACAGTCATTAAAAACGAGTGACATTCACATTATCACAGGAGATATCAATATTGACTTACTCTCAGATTTAGACTCTGCTGAGGATACAAAAACATACTAAATACCTTATGGATTTTCTTCCCATATAAACGATTGTACCCTGCCACAAAGCCAAACATGTCTAGATTACTTTTTTGTTAAAACTGTATCACCTATTGAATTGAAATCTTTCATTTTTCTCCATACTATAACAGTCCACTATCCTATAGACTTGAATATGTATCTAGGACAAAAAACAAAATTAGAAAATAATCCATCTGGAAAAAAAACAACTATAGACAATAAAATATTATCTAACCAACTCTGAAAGCAGAACTAAAAAATTATTAATGGAATGAATTTTACGACTCACAGAACTTAGATGATATGAGCGATTGTTTCGTGATGAAAATCAAATCAGCTATTGACAAAAACACAAAAAAACGTTAAACTGAAGAAACAAGATATCAAACGAAAGAAATGTATAACTCCTGAGAGATCCAGACAATATAACACTCATATCAGAATACTCTGAATAAAATATCAAAAAAACGTATGCAAAAAAATTAGTAAATAGTAACGCAAACTAATCCAAAGATTTATGGGCATGTGTTGATGAAATTTGTAACCGGTCCAAATCAGAAACCATAATTGAAAAAATCAACTCAATCGATGCTACACTTATAGAAGACAAAAACATATTTCCAACAGTTTTAGTCAGTACTATAGTACCCTAGGAAAGAGATTTGCAGACAGAAAACAAGCCCATGATGAATATAGGGAACATGAAAAACGACAGAAAAACTCGATGTATCTTCATCCTACAAATTATGACGAGGTCCAAAAAACCATCATGGAATTAAAACTAAAAAAGAATCCAGGCAATATACGTGCAGAAACCCTGAAAAAAATATCGAACGAGATCAAAGGCCCGCTAACCCACTTAATAAATTGCTGTTTTGACAAAGGCTATTCTCCTAGAAACCTCAAAGTTGGAATCGTCAAGCCACTATACAAGAATGGTAATAAATTAGAAACGGTCAACTACCCATCAACATGTCTGCCATTCCTGAAATATATATTTTTGTATAAAAGGTAACACAACAAAAAACATGTCGTACATATAACTGATGCCTTAAATGCCAAAAAGAAACTGTTCAGAGGTGAAATATAATAATTAAAAAGGATTTTTCCATTGTCTTTGAGTCTGATGATAACCCTGCTGATGTATATGGCTTTATCTACGCCATCACCAGACGTCTCCAAAACAAACGAATCTGAAAGATGTACACAAGAATGGAAATAAATTAGAAACGGTCAACTACCCATCAACATGTCTGCCATTCCTGAAATATATATTTTTGTATAAAAGTTAACATAACAAAAAACATGTCGTACATATAACTGATGCCTTAAATGCCAAAAAGAAACTGTTCAGAGGTGAAATATAATAATTAAAAAGGATTTTTCCATTGTCTTTGAGTCTGATGATAACCCTGCTGATGTATATGGCTTTATCTACGCCATCACCAGACGTCTCCAAAACAAACGAATCTGAAAGATGTACACAAGAATGGAAATAAATTAGAAACGGTCAACTACCCATCAACATGTCTGCCATTCCTAAAATATATATTTTTGTATAAAAGGTAACATAACAAAAAACATGTCGTACATATAACTGATGCCTCAAATGCCAAAAAGAAACTGTTCACAGAGGTGGAATATAATAATTAAAAAGGATTTTTCCATTGTCTTTGAGTCTGATGATAACCCTGCTGATGTATATGGCTTCATCTACGCCATCACCAGACGTCTCCAAAACAAACGAATCTGAAGGATCTACACATGGATGTATGAATGAATGATGTAACTGTGGCTTCCAGGAATAATCCAGATATGCCAATTAATAGATATTGTTGATAACATTGACCTTAATCTGAATATTGAGATCATTACATGCTCCCTGAATATTTAAATAATCCAGATGATGTCAACAAGTTTTTCATTGATTCACTGCAATTACTGAACCGCCAGTTGAACTCATGAATTTTTATAAAATGAACTCTAAAATTGATCATTCATTCAGCTTTGAAGAGGTTAATGACATGTTTGTTTACAAAACCATATGTGATATTAAAACAAACTCTTGTGGTTGTGATGGGTGAAACATAAGGTTGATCAAACTTTGTTGTCCATACATCATACAGTATATTACCCATATAGTAAACCATTGCCAGACGGATAATGTTTTTCCGTCGATGTGGGGTAGGGCTCTAGTAAAAGTGTTACCCAAAAAACCAAATCCTAGCGGATATAAAGACTTGGGAGCAATAAGTATTTTACCAGCTCTCTCTAAAATTCTGGAATTCTAAACTCAGCTTAGCAGCCATTTGAAAAACTTCTCAATCCTTCCTGTGGTACAATCGGGTTTTCGAAATGGTTTCAGCTGCACAACTGCTCTTCTACATGTCACTGATGATTTACTCAGAGCACGTGATCGTGGATTAGGGACTGCACTAAGTCTTCTTGACTTCAACCGAGCATTTGATACAATCAATCATGATTTGTTACTTAATCTTTTGCAGTATATTGGACTTTCTGAAGCAGCAGTTACCTTATTCAATAATTATCTGAGAAATAGGGAACAAAAAATATGTATTGAGGAACAGCAATCTGATTATGGAAAACTGAGATCAGGTGTACCACAAGGGTCAATTTTGGGACCCTTGCTGTTTACCATATATACATCGTGTCTCATAAGCTCTCTAATAAAATGCTCGGTTCATCTGTATCAGAGCTGTGCCGAGCACTGACAGAAAGTGTTTCGAGTACTAAGCATTCTTGAAAAGTGCTCGGGAGTCTCGAGCACTAAGCACTTTTTTTCATGAAGTGCTCGCGATTACTAAGCACTTTCAAAAAATAATTCGGGTTAGCGAGCACTAACCACTAAGCACTTTTTTGAAGTGGGTATTCAATTTCGAGTATTTCAAGTTCATATTGCATTTGAAAACGGTTTCACTTAGAAAACTCAAATTTGGTAGGTGAACTCAGAAAGGATTGGATACTTATTGAATATATTGACATTAATTTGATATCGAAAATTAAGAATTTTTTGTTCGGCAATTGAAGGAAATGAGTCAATACTTACTTTTGTTTTATTTCAATAGAAATACCCGTAAAAACAGTGCAACTTTCAACTGATAGGGAATATTCAGACAATGTCATTTGGGAGATTACTTTGATTTCCGAAATGGGCGGTGAATAGCGAAATTGAAATATAGAGCGGCGCGAAATAGTTCCTATCTCACCAACATTCTCACTGATTTCTTAGTTTGGCAGTTTTCGGACAGAAAGCACCATTGTATAGTATATTTCATCCATGTCAGAGTGTGCTGCCATAATAATGAAATAGGAATGTGATTTTGATAACCATCGGTAGACGCTAGACGGGCAGAACTAGTCACATCGAGAAAATGAAATGTTCATATTCATAAGCGTTAGATTTTTTAAATTTCATTTCTTCTGCTCAACACTGACATAATTTTCAGTGATTTAAATCCCAGAAAAGAGAAAATGAGTCAACAAAATCTGTCATTATCTGACGGACTATAACCAATCGGGGCGATAGGCAGGGGGTAGGCGGATCGTCACGTTCAGCGGAGTGAGGCAACTTATATATTTATTCGGTTATAGAATTTGTTTAAGGTATCAAATCGAATATAAAATCAAAATATTGTAAAACAAAGTCGCTTTTTCTTTGTAAATACTAAACGGCTTAACCGATTTTGATGAATTTTTGATCGTTAGATTGGTCTTGATACCGCAAGTGACAATTATTCTATTAAAATTAGGAAAAATCAAAATAGCGGATATTTTGCGCCAAATTGGCCGTCTTGATACAACATAATAATTGTGTGCTGAAAAGCTGAAACTAAAAAAAAAAGATAAATAAATAAACTAAAAAACCCGACATTGGTTTAAAATAAAAGTCAAAAAATAAGTAGCATCTTTCCGAATCAAATAAAAACTGGAAGCAACCGGAACCTATGTGCCTAAAAAATATATAGAAGTAGAATGGGTCTCGGCTACTTCCACTTTGTCTTTATGAAAAAATTATTATATTACTTGTTTTTTGCATTTTAGTTTAAACCGCAGTCGGATTTTTTAGTTTCTTTAATTTATTTTTTTATATTGATTAGCTCTAATAAATAAATTGGTTCAAATGATAAAGAATGTTGTTATATTTTTGGTGGATTTATTATTCATTGTGTGTGGCACTAAATAATCTAGTGTGGTGAAGCACTAAATTCACTCTGAACGCTATAAACACTTTTAACTAAATTTATGTCAAGGCTGAGCCCTCGAACATAGAATTTGCATAATATATATGCAATCAGTAGTTCTTGGGGTTGGGGGTGCCACTGACCACGTTTTATATTTTCAACAACATTCATAGGTCCATAGCTGAGAAAAGGCTTAGTGCTTAGTAATCCTGAAAAGTGCTCCCGAGCACCGCAGTGCTCTGGCCAGATGGCGGTGGGTTGTTGGAAACTTTTTTCAACAATAGTTATTTAACTTATCAGGGCCTGGAGCAGCGAAATTCTTAGAGCCTTTTAGGGCCCCTCGTACTTCTTCCGTGGTTATCGGTTTGCGCAGATCTTTGAGCTCAGGCTGCCGAAGCCTCCTGCAAAATGCTTCGAACTGCGCTAGGGCTGGAGTATCTACGTTGAGTGGTTGCGGATACTCATAGATATTCTTCCAGAATGTTTCCACTCGATCTGCAGCCGGCGGGTTATCGACAACACGTGGAGGCTCTTGGAATAAGCGAGAAGGTTTATCGCGGAACTTTATGTTTTCCGCGATACTTCTCGCCCGCCTCACTAGTGACTTCTTTGCAGCCACTAGCATTCGTATCCTATCAAGGCAGTGCTGTTTGATGGTGAACAGCACACCTTGATTTAATGTGTGGTGAGCTCGTCTCAATTTTGCGGCAATTCGCCGCACTGCAGGCGTGAAAGGCCTATTGGCCGCCACGAAGTCTACCACACACTGGATACGAGACGCGTGTTGTCTCGCCGACTTGATCTTGGCTTCCATCTTGTGTACACGTCGTTCATGCCTCCCTACCAGAGCGGTGGTGTCCCTCCTCTCCGTTTGGGATAGAGCATGAGCGACGTCGTACACGACAGAATTCATCTGCCAGATGTCAGCCACTTCTGGAAGAACATCGCCAATCTCCGCATCCACCCGTGCCAGTTCTTGCGGCTTCAGGGGCTTCATATTGTGAAGCGCCCTGCGGGTTCTGATATACTCCGTCAGTGGAACAATGCGATTCTCCTCCACAGCCAACCCGACACGTGGCATATCTGCCACTTCGATAACCGGCTGAGGAGGAGCTCTAACGTAGCCTCGAGCCCGAAGATGAGATACATAATCCCTGAGATTTTGTGCGGAAAACGCTGCATGCTCTGGGTGTTCTCTCACACAACAGAGCAAACATTCTCGCCATGTATCCTCAACGGGCGGGCTCACTGCTCTCGTAGCAATGCAGAAGACCGTCTCTTAATTCGTCTGTCCACTCAAAGCGTCCGTTGTTATCGCGGTCGTCATCGTTTGGCAAATCGTCGTTGGCCCCACCACCTTGCCTTTGACCCCTAATCCGGTCGGTTGTGGGGGCGTATTCCTCGATTGTTTGGAACAGAGTAGTAGAGTTTACTGGGGGGTTAACCCAGTAAACCCACGGCCGACACCGGAGGGAAAGTTGCTTTTTCCCTCCTGGGTGCGCATGAGCTGCCGGTCCGATTTTGCATCTTTTGCTCGGGTAGTTGGTGTCGCTATTCACCATATTCACCAGTGTCTTAGGTGTTGGTTGACCCCCCTGCCTATTTATTATTATTATTATTATTATTATCATTATTATTATTATTATTATTATTATTATTATTATTATTATTATTATTATTATTATTATTATTATTATTATTATTATTATTATTATTATTATTATTATTATTATTATTATTATTATTATTATTATTATTATTATTATTATTATTATTATTATTATTATTATTATTATTATTATTATTATTATTATTATTATTATTATTATTATTATTATTATTATTATTATTATTATTATTATTATTATTATTATTATTATTATTATTATTATTATTATTATTATTATTATTATTATTATTGTTATTATTATTATTATTATTATTATTATTATTATTATTATTATTATTATTATTATTATTATTATTATTATTATTATTATTATTATTATTATTATTATTATTATTATTATTATTATTATTATTATTATTATTATTATTATTATTATTATGTTTTGAATTAAAATTCTCCAGTCGGACCCTGTCTCCGATGCTCCGACACATTCGGAGGGCGCGCTGGCAATATCTTTACCCCAATAACCACTCCCCAAACTATGGGGTAAGCAGCTATTGGGTCCGGGAATCATGTGCACTGAGCAGACGCAATGAACCGAAGATGACAGCCTTCTGCATTCTTCCGGCTATAATTTCATACATCTTCCGACATGCCGGTATGATTTTCAGGTTCGAGAGTAACGAATCCATCACACCGCCAAGGGACCCTATTATCAGAACAACTATTTTTACAGAATGGTCTGGGTAGAGCCTGCGGAGTTCGAAGAGTAAATCTCGATATTTCGTCCGTTTCTCCTCCTCCTTTCGGACGATATTTGTTTCGCCAGGAGCCGAAAACTCAATAACGAAAATCGTCTTACTTTCATGGTCGAGGAGTACTACATCAGGCTTATTGGCCTGTATTTGCCTGAGGGTGGGAAATGAGTAGTTCCAGTAGATCCGGCACTTCTCATTCTCCACCACGGACTCAATATCCCCCGGAGCGTAAGGCAACACTGGTGTCTCGTCTATACCGTACGAGTGTCGTAGGTGGTAATGTAACACTCGTAGAGCCGCGTTATGTCTGTGGATATAGGCTGAGACCGCATATGCTGGACATGCTGACAGCAAATGCATAATGGTCTCAGGCACCTGACGGCAGGCCCTGCATCTAATATCAGGGACCTCTATACCCATCACGTGGCTTCGGTAGACCAAGGTGTTGAAGACACCATCTTGGCAGGCCATTATGAATCCCTCGGTCTCCGACTTCAGCCCACTTGACCTAAGGAAGGCGTAGGTCAAGTTCTTGGATAAGCCAAGGTCTTCGACGTTTCTGAAGAAGACCTCATGCAAAGGCTTATCCCTACGCAGCTGCAGCAGAGCTGCACTTTCTGCGGCCTTCACATGGGCTTTTTGCCGAACGGGTGCCAACTCTGTGACAGAGTTCGGGTCACGCCGTTTGGTGTCGAAACTGAGACCGAGTTCATCAGCCGCACGGGCTGCTGCCTTAAAGAGGAACGCTCCAATCCCTGCGTTTTCATGGTCTCGGACCATGCAGAGAAGGGGATCCAAACTCCTGATTACTTTACATGCTCCATCCAATACCATTCTATTGTGAAGACACTCCAAACTCAAAAGTCCTCGTCCTCCCTGTTGTTGGTGGAGATATAACCGAGGAACGGACGATTTGGGATGCAAACTCCTGTATAGGTTCATCATCTTGCGCGTCTTTACGTCAAGTTGTCGCAGCTCCTCCTGAGTCCACTTCATCACTCCAAAGGAGTAGAGTAAGATCGGAACGGCAAGCATATTTGTGGCAGCAACTTTGTTCTTTCCCGACAGTTCTGATCACCAGATCTGTCGGAGTTTGTGCTGATACTTGCCGCGGAGAGAGTTTTTGACAGTTATAACTTCTTGAGTGTGGTGTTGTTCCACTCCCAAGTAGGTATACGTCTCTCCGGCACCCAGATGACGTAGGATGCTTCCGTCTATGAGCTGGACGTCGTCTCCGTAATCGTCGCATCGTCCTCTTTTGAGATGAACCGTTGCACATTTGTCGATCCCAAACTTCATGCCGATGGCCTGCGTATACTCCTCCACCACCCTCAAAGACTGACGTAGGTCCTTTTCACCTGAGGCATAAAGCTTAAGGTCATCCATGTAGAATAGATGAGTCACCTTATGCCTCCGGTTACTGGGGGTGCCGCAGTAGTATCCACGCGTTTTTCTGAGGGCAACGGACAATGGCAATAGTGAGATGCAAAAGAGAAGGGGGCTGAGAGAATCTCCCTGAAACACTCCCCTTCTGAAGATAACCTGATCTGTTTGGACTCTAGCTTGACCTGATGTTATAGTGAAGCGAGTCCTCCAGAGTGGCATCAGTTGTTCAATGCATCTCACTATTTGGGTATCGCAAGGCATCGAAGAACATGCATGATTAGCTCATGCGATGTCGTGTCAAATGCCTTGCGATAGTCGATCCAGGCCATCGAAAGGTTACGCTTATACTGCGTGGAGTCCTGCGTAATACATCTATCGATGAGCAGATTCTCCTTGCATCCAGCGATCCCTTTCTTTGACCCTCTTTGCTCATATATCCGTTCGTACACGTGTTCAACTGCGGTGAGTATTCGCATGTACAAAATGCGGGTGAACATCTTATAACATGCGTTCAGGCATGTTATCGGCCTGTAGTTTTTCGGTTCCGACAAATCTCCCGTTTTTGGGATCAGCACGGTTCGCCCCTCGACAAACCAACCGGGAATCTGCTGCTCACCATTCAACCATGAGTTGAAAACTCTGGCCAAATGTTGGTGGGTGCTAGGAAATTTTTTTCCACCAGTAGTTCCCTAGTCCATCCGGACCTGGTGCAGCTGAGTTCTTCGAGCCCTCAAGGGCTCGTCGAACTTCTTCCGGGGTTATCGGGTCGCGCAGTTCATTGAGATCTGGCTGTAGAAGCCTTCCGCAGAATGCTTCAAACTGCGCTAGGGCTGGAGTGTCTACATTCAGTGGTTGCGAATGTTCATAAATATCCTTCCAGAAGGCTTCTACCCGATCAGCGGTCGGCGGATTTTCTACAACACGCGGATGCTTTTGGAATAATTGAGAAGGATTATCGCGGAATTTTGAGTTTTCCACGATGCTCCTCAATCGCCTCACTAGTGACTTCTATGCAGCCACTAGCATTCGTATCCTGTCAAGGCAGTGCTGTTTGGTAGTCAACAGCACTCCTTGAGTCAGTGTGTGATGGGCTCTTCTTAATTTTGCCGCTATTCGGCGCACTGCTGGCGTGAAAAGCCTGTTGGCTGCCATATAGTCCATCACACATTGGATACGAGACGCGTGTTGTCTCGCCGACTTGATCTTGGCTTCCATCTTCTGTACTCGTCGCTCGTGCCTTCCAACCGACAAGAAGGGATTCCTTCTCTCCGTTTGGGTCAGCGACTGAGCGGCTCTGTACATGGCGCTGTTAATTTGCCAGGTATCAGCCTCTTCTATTAGGACATCCCGAACTTCTGCATCCACTTGGGCTAGTTGTTCTGGCTTCAGGTACTTTGGTACGTGAAGCACCCTACGTGTCCTGAAATTTTCCATTGGCGGTGCAATCAAAGCTTCCTCCTGTGCCAGACCAACTCGTGGTGGAACTGCCACTTCTGCCAGTTCGTTAGCCGGCTGAGGAGGGGCCCTGATATAGCCTCGAGCCCGAAGATGGGATACATAATCCCTGAGATTTTGTGCGGTGAAAGCGGCATGCTCTGGGTGATTTTCGCACCACAGCGCATGCATTCTCGCCATGTATCCCCTTCGGGCGGGCTCACTACTCTCGTAAAAACGCAGAAGGTCATCCCTCAATTCATTAGTCAAAGCGTCCTTGTTCGTCGCGGTCGTCATAATCAGGCAAATCCTCGTTTACGGCCCCTCCACCTTGCCTTTGACCCCTTATCCGAGGGGGTCGGTTGTGGGGGCCTCTTCCTCGTCTGTTTGGAACCCGAGTTTCTGGGTATACCGGGGGGTTAGCCTAGTATACCCAAGGCCGACATCAGAGGGAAAGCTCTTTCCCTCCCGGGTGCACCTGAGCTGCCGGTCCGATGTAGCACCTTTTGCTCGGGGAAGTGGTGTCGCAACTCACCAGGGCCTGAAGTGTTGGTTGGCCTCCCTGCTTATATAATGCTTATTATTATTATTATTTTTATTATTATTATTATTATTATTATTATTATTATTATTATTATTATTATTATTATTATTATTATTATTATTATTATTATTATTATTATCATTATTATTATTATTATTATTATTATTATTATTATTATCATTTTTTTTTTTTCTCCTTAGGAGTGTACCAGTCAGGCCCTGTCTCCGGTGCTCCGACCCATCCGGAGAGCGCGCTGGTGTCGTTAACCCCAACAACCACTCCCCACGTCCGTAGGGTGAGTGATTATTGGGTCCGAGAATCATGTGCCCTGAGCAGACGGAGCGAACCAAGAATAACGGCCTTCTGCATTCGTGCTGCTAAGATTTCTGCCATATTACGGCAAGCAGCTATTATCTTCAAATTAGAGAGCAGTGTGTCCATCATTCCACCAAGGACTCCTATGATCAGAACCACCATTTTGACAGAATGGTCCGGATACAACCTGCGGAGTTCAAAGAGAAGATCTCGATATTTAGTCCGTTTTTCCTCCTCTTTTCAAACGATATTCATTTCGCCTGGAGCGGAAAACTCCACGACGAATATCGTTTTACTTTGGTGGTCGAGGAGGACAACATCAGGCTTATTGGCTTGTATTTGCCTGAGGGTGGGGAATGAGTAGTTCCAATAGATTCGGCACCTCTCATTCTCCACCACGGACTCAATATCCCCCGGAACATAAGGCAACACCGGTGTCTCGTCTATACCGTATGAGTGTCGTAGATGGTAGTACAACACTCGTAGAGCCGCGTTATGCCTGTGGATATAGGCTGAGACCGCATAACATGGGCATGCTGATAGCAGATGCATTACGGTCTCAGGTGCCCCACGACATGCCCTGCATCGGGTGTCAGGGACGTCTATACTCATCACGCGACTACGGTAGACAAGGGTGTTGAAGACACCATCCTGGCAAGCCATTATGAATCCCTCGGTCTCCGACTTCAGCTCACTCGACCTGAGGAAGGCAAAGGTCAAGCTTTTGGATAAGCCAATGTCTTCGATGTTGTGAAAGAAGACACCATGCATTGGCTTATCCATATGTAGCTGTAGCAGGACCTCTGTCTCCGCAGCTTTGATGTGAACTTTTTGCTGAACGGGTCCCAACTCGGTGACAGAGTTTGGGTTAGCCCGTTCAGTGTCGAATACGAGACCGAGTTCATCGGCCGCACGGGTTGCTGCCTTAAAAAGAAATGCTCCGATCCCTGCTTTTTCATGGTCGCGGACCATGCAGAGAAGGGGATCTGAACTCCGGATGACTTTACAGGCCCCATCCAGAACCATTCTGTTATGCAGACACTCCAAACTCAAAAGTCCACGGCTTCCCTGTTGTCTGGAAAAGTATAACCGTGGAACGGACGATTTAGGATGCAAGCTCCTATTGAGATGCATCATTTTGCGAGTTTTAACGTCGAGTTGTCGCAGCTCTTCCTTAGTCCACTTCATTACTCCGAAAGAGTAAAGAAGGATCGGAACGGCAAGCATATTGGTTGCAGCAACTTTGTTCTTCCCCGACAGTTCTGATGACCAGATCTGTCGGAGTTTATGCTGATACTTGCCGCGGAGAGAGTTCTTAACTGTGAATACCTCTTGGGAGTGGCGTTGCTCCACCCCTAGGTAAGTATACGTCTCTCCGGCATCCAGATGATGTAGGATGCTTCCGTCTACGAGCTGGACATCCTCTCCGTATTCCTCGCATCGTCCTCTTTTAAGATGAACCGTGGCACATTTGTCGATCCCAAATTCCATTCCGATAGCATGCGTGTACTCTTCCACCACCCTAAGGGACTGATGTAGGTCCCTTTCTCCAGAGGCATATAATTTTAGGTCATCCATGTAGAACAAATGGGTGACTTTATGCCTCCGGTTGCTGGGGGTGCCGCTGTTGTACCCACGGGTATTCCTGAGTACAACGGACAATGGCAATAGTGAGATGCAGAAGAGAAGAGGGCTGAGGGAGTCTCCCTGAAACACGCCTCTTCTAATGATGACCTGCTCTGTTTGGACTGTGTCTCTACCAGATCTTATGGTGAAGCGAGTCCTCCAGAGTGGCATCAGTTGTCCAATACATCCCACTATTTGATCGGGTACCTCAAGACATCTAAGCAAATGCATGATTAACTCATGCGATGTTGTATCAAATGCCTTGCGGTAATCGATCCAGGCCATCGAAAGGTTACGCTTATACTGCACGGAGTCCTGCGTGATACATCTATCGATGAGCAGGTTCTCCTTGCAGCCGGCGACCCCTTTCTTTGACCCTCTTTGCTCATATATCCGTTCGTACACCGGATCAACTGCGGAGAGAATGCGCGTGTATAAGATGCGTGTAAACAACTTATAACACGCATTCAAGCATGTTATCGGCCTGTAATTCTTTGGATCAGACAAATCTCCGTTTTTGGGGATGAGCACGGTTCGCCCCTCGACAAACCACTCCGGAATCGGCTGCTCCCCATCTAGCCATGAGTTAAAAACTCTAGCCAGATGGCGGTGGGTTGTTGGAAATGTTTTCCACCAATAGTTATTCAACCCATCAGGGCCTGGAGCAGCGAAATTCTTAGAACCTTTTAGGGCCCTTCGAACTTCTTATGTGGTTATCGGATTGCGCAGATCATTCTGCTCATGCTGCCGAAGCGTCCTGCAGTAAGCTTCGAACTGCGCTAGGGCTGGAGTGTCTACATTGAGTGGTTGCGGAAACTCATAGATGTTCTTCCAGAAGGTTTCTACCCGATCAGCAGCCGGCGGGTTATCGACAATACGTGGAGGCTCTTGGAATAAGCGAGAAGGTTTATCGCGGAACTTCATGTTTTCCGCGATACTTCTCGCCCGCCTCACTAGTGACTTCTTTGCAGCCACTAGCATTCGTATCCTATCAAGACAGTGCTGTTTTATGGTAAACAGCACGCCTTGATTCAATGTGTGGTGAGCTCGTCTTAGCTTTGCAGCAATTCGCCGCACTGCCGGCGTAAAAGGCCTATTGGCCGACATGTAGTCCACCACACACTGGATACGAGACGCGTGTTGTCTCGCCGACTTGATCTTAGCTTCCATCTTGTGAACGCGTCGCTCATGCCTCCCAACAAGAGCGGTGGTTTTCCTCCTCTCCGTATGGGATAGAGCACGAGCGGCGTCGTACACGACAGAATTGATCTGCCAGATGGTAGCCTGTTCTGAAAGAATATCGCCAATCTCTGCATCCACTCGTGCCAGTTCTTGCGGCTTCAGGGGCTTCATATTGTGAAGCGCCCTGCGGGTTCTGATGTCCTCCATTGGTGGTATGATGCGAGCCTCCTCTACAGCCAGACCGACACGTGGCATATCTTATTATTATTATTATTATTATTATTATTATTATTATTATTATTATTATTATTATTATTATTATTATTATTATTATTATTATTATTATTATTATTATTATTATTATTATTATTATTATTATTATTATTATTATTATTATTATTATTATTATTATTATTATTATTATTATTATTATTATTATTATTATTATTATTATTATTATTATTATTATTATTATTATTATTATTATTTTTTTCTCCTAGGAGTGTACCAGTCAGGCCCTGTCTCCGGTGCTCCGACCCATCCGGAGGGCGCGCTGGTGTCGTTAACCCCAATAAACACTCCCTACGTCCGTAGGGTGAGTGATTATTGGGTCAGAGAATCGTGTGCCCTGAGTAGACGGAGCGAACCAAGTATAACGGCCTTCTGCATTCTTGCTGCTAAGATTTCTGCCATATTTCGGCAAGCTGGTATTATCTTCAAGTTAGAGAGCAGTGTGTCCATCATTCCACCAAGGACTCCTATAATCAGAACCACCATTTTGACAGAATGGTCCGGATATAACCTGCGGAGTTCAAAGAGAAGATCTCGATATTTAGTCCGTTTTTCCTCCTCTTTTCGAACGATATTCATTTCGCCTGGAGCGGAAAACTCCATGACGAATATCGTTCTACTTTGGTGGTCGAGGAGGACAACATCAGGCTTATTGGCTTGTATTTGCCTGAGGGTGGGGAATGAGTAGTTCCAATAGATTCGGCATCTCTCATTCTCCACCACGGACTCAATATCCCCCGGAGCATAAGGCAACACCGGTGTCTCGTCTATGCCGTACGAGTGTCGTAGGTGGTAGTACAACACTCGTAGCGCCGCGTTATGCCTGTGGATATAGGCTGAGACCGCATAAGATGGGCATGCTGATAGCAAATGCATTACGGTCTCAGGTGCCCCACGACATGCCCTGCATCGGGTGTCAGGGACGTCTATTATTATTATTATTATTATTATTATTATTATTATTATTATTATTATTATTATTATTATTATTATTATTATTATTATTATTATTATTATTATTATTATTATTATTATTATTATTATTATTATTATTATTATTATTATTATTATTATTATTATTATTATTATTATTATTATTATTATTATTATTATTATTATTATTATTATTATTATTATTATTATTATTATTATTATTTTTATTTTTTTTTTTTTTTTTTTTTTTTTCTCCTTAGGAGTGTACCAGTCAGGCCCTGTCTCCGGTGCTCCGACCCATCCGGAGGGCGCGCTGGTGTCGTTAACCCCAATAACCACTCCCTACATCCGTAGGGTGAGTAATTATTGGGTCCGAGAATCGTGTGCCCTGAGTAGACGAAGCGAACCAAGTATAACGGCCTTCTGCATTCTTGCTGCTAAGATTTCTGCCAAATTACGGCAAGCAGGTATTATCTTCAAATTGGAGAGCAGTGTGTCCATCATTCCACCAAGGACTCCTATGATCAGAACCACCATTTTGACAGAATGGTCCGGATATAACCTGCGGAGTTCAAAGAGAAGATCTCGATATTTAGTCCGTTTTTCCTCCTCTTTTCGAACGATATTCATTTCGCCTGGAGCGGAAAACTCCATGACGAATATCGTTCTACTTTGGTGGTCGAGGAGGACAACATCAGGCTTATTGGCTTGTATTTGCCTGAGGGTGGGGAATGAGTAGTTCCAATAGATTCGGCATCTCTCATTCTCCACCACGGACTCAATATCCCCCGGAGCATAAGGCAACACCGGTGTCTCGTCTATACCGTACGAGTGTCGTAGGTGGTAGTACAACACTCGTAGCGCCGCGTTATGCCTGTGGATATAGGCTGAGACCGCATAAGATGGGCATGCTGATAGCAAATGCATTACGGTCTCAGGTGCCCCACGACATGCCCTGCATCGGGTGTCAGGGACGTCTATACCCATCACGCGACTACGGTAGACGAGGGTGTTGAAGACACCATCCTGGCAGGCCATTATGAATCCCTCGGTCTCCGACTTTAGCTCACTCGCCCTGAGGAAGGCAAAGGTCAAGCTTTTGGATAAGCCAAGGTCTTCGATGTTGTGAAAGAAGACACCATGCATTGGCTCATCCATATGTAGCTGTAGCAGGACCTCTGTCTCCGCAGCTTTGATGTGAGCTTTTTGCTGAACGGGTCCCAACTCGGTGACAGAGTTTGGGTTAGCCCGTTCAGTGTCGAATACGAGACCGAGTTCATCGGCCGCACGGGTTGCTGCCTTAAAAAGAAATGCTCCAATCCCTGCTTTTTCATGGTCGCGGACCATGCAGAGAAGGGGATCTGAACTCCTGATGACTTTACAGGCCCCATCCAGAACCATTCTGTTATGCATACACTCCAAACTCAAAAGTCCACGGCCTCCCCATTGTCTGGGAAAGTATAACCGTGGAACGGACGATTTAGGATGCAAGCACCTATTGAGATGCATCACTTTGCGAGTTTTAACGTCGAGTTGTCGCAGCTCTTCCTTAGTCCACTTCATTACTCCGAAAGAGTAGAGAAGTATCGGAACGGCAAGCATATTGGTTGCAGCAACTTTGTTCTTCCCCGACAGTTCTGATGACCAGATCTGTCGGAGTTTATGCTGATACTTGCCGCGGAGAGAGTTCTTAACTGTGAATACCTCTTGGGAGTGGCGTTGCTCCACCCCTAGGTAAGTATACGTCTCTCCGGCATCCAGATGATGTAGGATGCTTCCGTCTAGGAGCTGGACATCCTCTCCGTATTCCTCGCATCGTCCTCTTTTGAGATGAACCGTGGCACATTTGTCGATCCCAAATTCCATTCCGATAGCATGCGTGTACTCTTCCACCACCCTAAGGGACTGGTGTAGGTCCCTTTCTCCAGAGGCATATAATTTGAGGTCATCCATGTAAAACAGATGGGTGACTTTATGCCTCCGGTTGCTGGGGGTGCCGCAGTTGTACCCACGGGTATTCCTGAGTACAACGGACAATGGCAATAGTGAGATGCAGAAGAGAAGAGGGCTGAGGGAGTCTCCCTGAAACACGCCTCTTCTAATGATGACCTACTCTGTTTGGACTATGTCTCTACCAGATCTTATGGTGAAGCGAGTCCTCCAGAGTGGCATCAGTTGTCCAATGCATCCCACTATTTGATTGGGTACCTCAAGACATCTGAGCAAATGCATGATTAACTCATGCGATGTTGTATCAAATGCCTTGCGGTAATCAATCCAGGCCATCGAAAAGTTACGCTTATACTGCACGGAGTCCTGCGTGATACATCTATCGATGAGCAGGTTCTCCTTGCAGCCAGCGACCCCTTTCTTTGACCCTCTTTGCTCATATATCCGTTCATACACCGGATCAACTGCGGAGAGAATGCGCGTGTATAAGATGCGCGTAAACAACTTATAGCACGCATTCAAGCATGTTATCGGCCTGTAATTCTTTGGATCAGACAAATCTCCGTTCTTGGGGATGAGCACGGTTCGCCCCTCGACAAACCACTCCGGAATCTGCTGCTCCCCATCTAGCCATGAGTTAAAAACTCTTGCCAGATGGCGGTGGGTTGTTGGAAACTTTTTCTACCAATAATTATTCAACCCATCAGGGCCTGGAGCAGCAAAGTTCTTCGAGCCTTTGAGGGCCACTCGAACTCCTTCCGTGGTTATCGGATTGCGCAGATCATTGTGCTCAGGCTGCCGAAGCGTCCTGCAGTAAGCTTCGAACTGCGCTAGGGCTGGAGTGTCTACATTGAGTGGTTGCGGAAACTCATAGATGTTCTTCCAGAAGGTTTCTACCCGATCAGCAGCCGGCGGGTTATCGACAACACGTGGAGGCTCTTGGAATAAGCGGGAAGGTTTATCGCGGAACTTTATGTTTTCCGCGATACTTCTCGCTCGCCTCACTAGTGACTTCTTTGCAGCCACTAGCATTCGTATCCTATCAAGACAGTGCTGTTTTATGGTAAACAGCACGCCTTGATTCAATGTGTGGTGAGCTCGTCTTAGCCTTGCAGCAATTCGCCGCACTGCCGGCGTGAAAGGCCTATTGGCCGACATGTAGTCCACCACACACTGGATACGAGACGCGTGTTGTCTCGCCGACTTGATCTTAGCTTCCATCTTGTGAACGCGTCGCTCATGCCTCCCAACAAGAGCAGTGGTGTCCCTCCTCTCCGTCTGGGATATTGCACGAGCGGCGTCGTAGACGACAGAATTGATCTGCCAGATGTTGGCCTCTTCTGGAAGAACATCGCCAATCTCCGCATCCACCCGTGCCAGTTCTTGCGGCTTCAAGGGCTTCATATTGTGAAGCGCCCTGCGGGTTCTGATGTCCTCCATTGGTGGTATGATGCGAGCCTCCTCTGCAGCCAGACCGACACGTGGCATATCTGCCACTTCGTTAACCGGCTGAGGAGGAGCTCTAACATAGCCTCGAGCCCGGAGATAGGATACATAATCCCTGAGATTTTGGGCGGAAACGGCGGCATGCTCTGGGTGTCTCTCACACCAAAGAGCATGCATCCTTGCCATGTATCCTCTCCGGGCGAGCTCACTGCTCTCATAGCAATACAGAAGTCCATCCCTTAATCTATCCGTCCACTCAAAGCGTCCGTTGTCATTGCGGTTGTCGTCATTTGGCAAATCATCGTTGTTGGCCCCACCACCTTGCCTTTGACCCCTAATTATTATTATTATTATTATTATTTTTTTTTTTTTCCCGTTGGGAATGTACCAGTCAGGCCCTGTCTCCGGTGCTCCGATACATCCGGAGGGCGCGCTGGTGTCGTTAACCCCAATAACCACTCCCTACGTCCGTAGGGTGAGTGACTATTGGGTCCGAGAATCATGTGCCCTGAGTAGACGGAGCGAACCAAGGATGACGGCCTTCTGCATTCTTGCTGCTAAGATTTCTGCCATATTACGGCAAGCAGGTATTATCTTCAAGTTGGAGAGCAGTGTGTCCATCATTCCACCAAGGACTCCTATGATCAGAACCACCATTTTGACAGAATGGTCCGGATATAACCTGCGGAGTTCAAAGAGAAGATCTCGATATTTAGTCCGTTTTTCCTCCTCTTTTCGAACGATATTCATTTCGCCTGGAGCGGAAAACTCCATGACGAATATCGTTCTACTTTGGTGGTCGAGGAGGACAACATCAGGCTTATTGGCTTGTATTTGCCTGAGGGTGGGGAATGAGTAGTTCCAATAGATCCGGCACCTCTCATTCTCCACCACGGACTCAATATCCCCCGGAACATAAGGCAACACCGGTGTCTCGTCTATACCGTACGAGTGTCGTAGATGGTAGTATAACACTCGTAGCGCCGCGTTATGCCTGTGGATATAGGCTGAGACCGCATAAGATGGGCATGCTGATAGCAAATGCATTACGGTCTCAGGTGCCCCACGACATGCCCTGCATCGGGTGTCAGGGACGTCTATACCCATCACGCGACTACGGTAGACGAGGGTGTTGAAGACACCATCCTGGCAGGCCATTATGAATCCCTCGGTCTCCGACTTTAGCTCACTCGCCCTGAGGAAGGCAAAGGTCAAGCTTTTGGATAAGCCAAGGTCTTCGATGTTATGAAAGAAGACACCATGCATTGGCTTATCCATATGTAGCTGTAGCAGGACCTCTGTCTCCGCAGCTTTGATGTGAGCTTTTTGCTGAACGGGTCCCAACTCGGTGACAGAGTTTGGGTTAGCCCGTTCAGTGTCGAATACGAGACCGAGTTCATCGGCCGCACGGGTTGCTGCCTTAAAAAGAAATGCTCCAATCCCTGCTTTTTCATGGTCGCGGACCATGCAGAGAAGGGGATCTGAACTCCTGATGACTTTACAGGCCCCATCCAGAACCATTCTGTTATGCATACACTCCAAACTCAAAAGTCCACGGCCTCCCCGTTGTCTGGGAAAGTATAACCGTGGAACGGACGTTTTAGGATGCAAGCACCTATTGAGATGCATCACTTTGCGTGTTTTAACGTCGAGTTGTCGCAGCTCTTCCTTAGTCCACTTCATTACTCCGAAAGAGTAGAGAAGGATCGGAACGGCAAGCATATTGGTTGCAGCAACTTTGTTCTTCCCCGACAGTTCTGATGACCAGATCTGTCGGAGTTTATGCTGATACTTGCCGCGGAGAGAGTTCTTAACTGTGAATACCTCTTGGGAGTGGCGTTGCTCCACCCCTAGGTAAGTATACGTCTCTCCGGCATCCAGATGATGTAGGATGCTTCCGTCTACGAGCTGGACATCCTCTCCGTATTCCTCGCATCGTCCTCTTTTGAGATGAACCGTGGCACATTTGTCGATCCCAAATTCCATTCCGATAGCATGCGTGTACTCTTCCACCACCCTAAGGGACTGATGTAGGTCCCTTTCTCCAGAGGCATATAATTTGAGGTCATCCATGTAAAACAGATGGGTGACTTTATGCCTCCGGTTGCTGGGGGTGCCGCAGTTGTACCCACGGGTATTCCTGAGTACAACGGACAATGGCAATAGTGAGATGCAGAAGAGAAGAGGGCTGAGGGAGTCTCCCTGAAACACGCCTCTTCTAATGATGACCTGCTCTGTTTGGACTATGTCTCTACCAGATCTTATGGTGAAGCGAGTCCTCCAGAGTGGCATCAGTTGTCCAATGCATCCCACTATTTGATTGGGTACCTCAAGACATCTGAGCAAATGCATGATTAACTCATGCGATGTTGTATCAAATGCCTTGCGGTAATCAATCCAGGCCATCGAAAGGTTACGCTTATACTGCACGGAGTCCTGCGTGATACATCTATCGATGAGCAGGTTCTCCTTGCAGCCGGCGACCCCTTTCTTTGACCCTCGTTGCTCATATATCCGTTCATACACCGGATCAACTGCGGAGAGAATGCGCGTGTATAAGATGCGCGTAAACAACTTATAGCACGCATTCAAGCATGTTATCGGCCTGTAATTCTTTGGATCAGACAAATCTCCGTTCTTGGGGATGAGCACGGTTCGCCCCTCGACAAACCACTCCGGAATCTGCTGCTCCCCATCTAGCCATGAGTTAAAAACTCTTGCCAGATGGCGGTGGGTTGTTGGAAACTTTTTCCACCAATAATTATTCAACCCATCAGGGCCTGGAGCAGCAAAGTTCTTCGAGCCTTTGAGGGCCCCTCGAACTTCTTCCGTGGTTATCGGATTGCGCAGATCATTGTGCTCAGGCTGCCGAAGCGTCCTGCAGTAAGCTTCGAACTGCGCTAGGGCTGGAGTGTCTACATTGAGTGGTTGCGGAAACTCATAGATGTTCTTCCAGAAGGTTTCTACCCGATCAGCAGCCGGCGGGTTATCGACAACACGTGGAGGCTCTTGGAATAAGCGGGAAGGTTTATCGCGGAACTTTATGTTTTCCGCGATACTTCTCGCTCGCCTCACTAGTGACTTCTTTGCAGCCACTAGCATTCGTATCCTATCAAGACAGTGCTGTTTTATGGTAAACAGCACGCCTTGATTCAATGTGTGGTGAGCTCGTCTTAGCCTTGCAGCAATTCGCCGCACTGCCGGCGTGAAAGGCCTATTGGCCGACATGTAGTCCACCACACACTGGATACGAGACGCGTGTTGTCTCGCCGACTTGATCTTAGCTTCCATCTTGTGAACGCGTCGCTCATGCCTCCCAACAAGAGCAGTGGTGTCCCTCCTCTCCGTCTGGGATATTGCACGAGCGGCGTCGTAGACGACAGAATTGATCTGCCAGATGTTGGCCTCTTCTGGAAGAACATCGCCAATCTCCGCATCCACCCGTGCCAGTTCTTGCGGCTTCAAGGGCTTCATATTGTGAAGCGCCCTGCGGGTTCTGATGTCCTCCATTGGTGGTATGATGCGAGCCTCCTCTGCAGCCAGACCGACACGTGGCATATCTGCCACTTCGTTAACCGGCTGAGGAGGAGCTCTAACATAGCCTCGAGCCCGGAGATAGGATACATAATCCCTGAGATTTTGGGCGGAAACGGCGGCATGCTCTGGGTGTCTCTCACACCAAAGAGCATGCATCCTTGCCATGTATCCTCTCCGGGCGGGCTCACTGCTCTCATAGCAATACAGAAGTCCATCCCTTAATCTATCCGTCCACTCAAAGCGTCCGTTGTCATTGCGGTTGTCGTCATTTGGCAAATCATCGTTGTTGGCCCCACCACCTTGCCTTTGACCCCTAATCCGAGGGGGTCGGTTGTGGGGGCCTCTTCCCCGATTATTTGGAACCGAGTAAAAGGGTTATTATTATTATTATTATTATTATTATTATTATTTTTATTATTATTATTATTATTATTATTATTATTATTATTATTATTATTATTATTATTATTATTATTATTATTATTATTATTATTATTATTATTATTATTATTATTATTATTATTATTATTATTATTATTATTATTATTATTATTATTATTATTATTATTATTATTATTATTATTATTATTATTATTATTATTATTATTATTATTATTATTATTATTATTATTATTATTATTATTATTATTATTATAATTATTTTTTTTTTTTTTTTTTTTTCTTCCCGTTGGGAATGTACCAGTCAGGCCCTGTCTCCGGTGCTCCGATACATCCGGAGGGCGCGCTGGTGACGTTAACCCCAATAACCACTCCCTACGTCCGTAGGGTGAGTGACTATTGGGTCCGAGAATCATGTGCCCTGAGTAGACGGAGCGAACCAAGGATGACGGCCTTCTGCATTCTTGCTGCTAAGATTTCTGCCATATTACGGCAAGCAGGTATTATCTTCAAGTTGGAGAGCAGTGTGTCCATCATTCCACCAAGGACTCCTATGATCAGAACCACCATTTTGACAGAATGGTCCGGATATAACCTGCGGAGTTCAAAGAGAAGATCTCGATATTTAGTCCGTTTTTCCTCCTCTTTTCGAACGATATTCATTTCGCCTGGAGCGGAAAACTCCATGACGAATATCGTTCTACTTTGGTGGTCGAGGAGGACAACATCAGGCTTATTGGCTTGTATTTGCCTGAGGGTGGGGAATGAGTAGTTCCAATAGATCCGGCACCTCTCATTCTCCACCACGGACTCAATATCCCCCGGAACATAAGGCAACACCGGTGTCTCGTCTATACCGTACGAGTGTCGTAGATGGTAGTATAACACTCGTAGCGCCGCGTTATGCCTGTGGATATAGGCTGAGACCGCATAAGATGGGCATGCTGATAGCAAATGCATTACGGTCTCAGGTGCCCCACGACATGCCCTGCATCGGGTGTCAGGGACGTCTATACCCATCACGCGACTACGGTAGACGAGGGTGTTGAAGACACCATCCTGGCAGGCCATTATGAATCCCTCGGTCTCCGACTTTAGCTCACTCGACCTGAGGAAGGCAAAGGTCAAGCTTTTGGATAAGCCAAGGTCTTCGATGTTGTGAAAGAAGACACCATGCATTGGCTTATCCATATGTAGCTGTAGCAGGACCTCTGTCTCCGCAGCTTTGATGTGAGCTTTTTGCTGAACGGGTCCCAACTCGGTGACAGAGTTTGGGTTAGCCCGTTCAGTGTCGAATACGAGACCAAGTTCATCGGCCGCACGGGTTGCTGCCTTAAAAAGAAATGCTCCAATCCCTGCTTTTTCATGGTCGCGGACCATGCAGAGAAGGGGATCTGAACTCCTGATGACTTTACAGGCCCCATCCAGAACCATTCTGTTATGCATACACTCCAAACTCAAAAGTCCACGGCCTCCCCGTTGTCTGGGAAAGTATAACCGTGGAACGGACGATTTAGGATGCAAGCACCTATTGAGATGCATCACTTTGCGAGTTTTAACGTCGAGTTGTCGCAGCTCTTCCTTAGTCCACTTCATTACTCCGAAAGAGTAGAGAAGGATCGGAACGGCAAGCATATTGGTTGCAGCAACTTTGTTCTTCCCCGACAGTTCTGATGACCAGATCTGTCGGAGTTTATGCTGATACTTGCCGCGGAGAGAGTTCTTAACTGTGAATACCTCTTGGGAGTGGCGTTGCTCCACCCCTAGGTAAGTATACGTCTCTCCGGCATCCAGATGATGTAGGATGCTTCCGTCTACGAGCTGGACATCCTCTCCGTATTCCTCGCATCGTCCTCTTTTGAGATGAACCGTGGCACATTTGTCGATCCCAAATTCAATTCCGATAGCATGCGTGTACTCTTCCACCACCCTAAGGGACTGATGTAGGTCCCTTTCTCCAGAGGCATATAATTTGAGGTCATCCATGTAAAACAGATGGGTGACTTTATGCCTCCGGTTGTTGGGGGTGCCGCAGTTGTACCCACGGGTATTCCTGAGTACAACGGACAATGGCAATAGTGAGATGCAGAAGAGAAGAGGGCTGAGGGAGTCTCCCTGAAACACGCCTCTTCTAATGATGACCTGCTCTGTTTGGACTATGTCTCTACCAGATCTTATGGTGAAGCGAGTCCTCCAGAGTGGCATCAGTTGTCCAATGCATCCCACTATTTGATTGGGTACCTCAAGACATCTGAGCAAATGCATGATTAACTCATGCGATGTTGTATCAAATGCCTTGCGGTAATCAATCCAGGCCATCGAAAGGTTACGCTTATACTGCACGGAGTCCTGCGTGATACATCTATCGATGAGCAGGTTCTCCTTGCAGCCGGCGACCCCTTTCTTTGACCCTCTTTGCTCATATATCCGTTCATACACCGGATCAACTGTGGAGAGAATGCGCGTGTATAAGATGCGCGTAAACAACTTATAGCACGCATTCAAGCATGTTATCGGCCTGTAATTCTTTGGATCAGACAAATCTCCGTTCTTGGGGATGAGCACGGTTCGCCCCTCGACAAACCACTCCGGAATCTGCTGCTCCCCATCTAGCCATGAGTTAAAAACTCTTGCCAGATGGCGGTGGGTTGATGGAAACTTTTTCCACCAATAATTATTCAACCCATCAGGGCCTGGAGCAGCAAAGTTCTTTGAGCCTTTGAGGGCCCCTCGAACTTCTTCCGTGGTTATCGGATTGCGCAGATCATTGTGCTCAGGCTGCCGAAGCGTCCTTCAGTAAGCTTCGAACTGCGCTAGGGCTGGAGTGTCTACATTGAGTGGTTGCGGAAACTCATAGATGTTCTTCCAGAAGGTTTCTACCCGATCAGCAGCCGGCGGGTTATCGACAACACGTGGAGGCTCTTGGAATAAGCGGGAAGGTTTATCGCGGAACTTTATGTTTTCCGCGATACTTCTCGCCCGCCTCACTAGTGACTTCTTTGCAGCCACTAGCATTCGTATCCTATCAAGACAGTGCTGTTTTATGGTAAATAGCACGCCTTGATTCAATGTGTGGTGAGCTCGTCTTAGCCTTGCAGCAATTCGCCGCACTGCCGGCGTGAAAGGCCTATTGGCCGACATGTAGTCCACCACACACTGGATACGAGACGCGTGTTGTCTCGCCGACTTGATCTTAGCTTCCATCTTGTGAACGCGTCGCTCATGCCTCCCAACTAGAGCAGTGGTGTCCCTCCTCTCCGTCTGGGATATTGCACGAGCGGCGTCGTACACGACAGAATTGATCTGCCAGATGTTGGCCTCTTCTGGAAGAACATCGCCAATCTCCGCATCCACCCGTGCCAGTTCTTGCGGCTTCAAGGGCTTCATATTGTGAAGCGCCCTGCGGGTTCTGATGTCCTCCATTGGTGGTATGATGCGAGCCTCCTCTGCAGCCAGACCGACACGTGGCATATCTGCCACTTCGTTAACCGGCTGAGGAGGAGCTCTAACATAGCCTCGAGCCCGGAGATAGGATACATAATCCCTGAGATTTTGGGCGGAAACGGCGGAATGCTCTGGGTGTCTCTCACACCAAAGAGCATGCATCCTTGCCATGTATCCTCTCCGGGCGGGCTCACTGCTCTCATAGCAATACAGAAGTCCATCCCTTAATCTATCCGTCCACTCAAAGCGTCCGTTGTCATTGCGGTTGTCGTCATTTGGCAAATCATCGTTGTTGGCCCCACCACCTTGCCTTTGACCCCTAATCCGAGGGGGTCGGTTGTGGGGGCCTCTTCCCCGATTATTTGGAACCGAGTAAAAGGGTTTACTGGGGGGTTAACCCAGTAAACCCACGGCCGACACCAGAGGGAAAGATGCCTTTTCCCTCCCGGATGCGCATGAGCTGCCGGTCCGATTTTGCATCCTTTGCTCGGGTAGGTGGTGTCGCAACTCACCAGGGCCTCAGGTGTTGGTTGACCTCCCTGCCTACCTATTATTATTATTATTATTATTATTATTATTATTATTATTATTATTATTATTATTATTATTATTATTATTATTATTATTATTATTATTATTATTATTATTATTATTATTATTATTATTATTATTATTATTATTATTATTATTATTATTATTATTATTATTATTATTATTATTATTATTATTATTATTATTATTATTATTATTATTATTATTATTATTATTATTATTATTATTATTATTATTATTATTATTATTATTATTATAATTATTATTATTTTCTCCTTAGGAGTGTACCAGTCAGGCCCTGTCTCCGGTGCTCCGACCCATCCGGAGGGCGCGCTGGTGTCGTTAACCCCAATAACCACTCCCTACGTCCGTAGGGTGAGTGACTATTGGGTCCGAGAATCGTGTGCCCTGAGTAGACGGAGCGAACCAAGGATAACGGCCTTCTGCATTCTTGCTGCTAAGATTTCTGCCATATTACGGCAAGCCGGTATTATCTTCAAGTCAGAGAGCAGTGTGTCCATCATTCCACCAAGGACTCCTATAATCAGAACCACCATTTTGACAGAATGGTCCGGATATAACCTGCGGAGTTCAAAGAGAAGATCTCGATATTTAGTCCGTTTTTCCTCCTCTTTTCGAACGATATTCATTTCGCCTGGAGCGGAAAACTCTATGACGAATATCGTTCTACTTTCGTGGTCGAGGAGGACAACATCAGGCTTATTGGCTTGTATTTGCCTGAGGGTGGAGAATGAGTAGTTCCAATAGATTCGGCATCTCTCATTCTCCACCACGGACTCAATATCCCCCGGAGCATAAGGCAACACCGGTGTCTCGTCTATACCGTACGAGTGTCGTAGATGGTAGTACAACACTCGTAGCGCCGCGTTATGCCTGTGGATATAGGCTGAGACCGCATAAGATGGGCATGCTGATAGCAAATGCATTACGGTCTCAGGTGCCCCACGACATGCCCTGCATCGGGTGTCAGGGACGTCTATACCCATCACGCGACTACGGTAGACGAGGGTGTTGAAGACACCATCCTGGCAGGCCATTATGAATCCCTCGGTCTCCGACTTTAGCTCACTTGACCTGAGGAAGGCAAAGGTCATGCTTTTGGATAAGCCAAGGTCTTCGATGTTGTGAAAGAGGACACCATGCATTGGCTTATCCATATGTAGCTGTAGCAGGACCTCTGTCTCCGCAGCTTTTATGTGAGTTTTTGCTGAACGGGTTCCAACTCGGTGACAGAGTTTTGGTTAGCCCGTTCAGTGTCGAAAACGAGACCGAGTTCATCGGCCCAAAAAATGCACAGAAAAATCCGCGGTTAACTTCGTATGATTTTTTGAAGTTAGCATTTCGTCGTTTTTTTTTCACATTTTGAATGGGCCGTACGACGTAAAATCCTGCCCGGCAAAATATTTTGTTCATTACGTCTCATTCAGTGCCTCTCTAGGAATCCTTCTAGCCCGAAAACTTCACAGAGAAATTCGCGGTTAGCTTAGTATGATTTTTTGAAGTTAGCATTTCGTCGTTTTTTTCACATTTTGAAAGGGCCTCATAAAATCCTGCCCGGAGAAATATTTCGTACATTAGGTCTTATTAATTGCCTCTCTCGGAATTCTTTCAGCCCAAAAAATTTACTAAAAAATTCGTGGTTAACTTTATATGATTTTTCAAAGTTAGCATTTTTTCGTTTTTTTTTCACATTTTGAAAGGGCCGTATGAAATAAAATCTGGCACGGCAAAATATTCCATGATTAGGTATTACTCACTGCTACTCTAAAAATACTTCCGGCCCAAAAAAATCGCAGGAAATTCCGCGGTTGGCCTCGTATGATTTTTAAAAGTTAGCATTTTGTCGTTTTTTTCACATTTTGAAAGGACCGTTTGAGGTAAAATTCGGCACTGCAAAATATTTCGTGAATTATGTATTATTCAATGCTACTCTACAAATCCTTCCAGCCCAAAGAATTAGCAGAAAAATACGCGGTTAGCTTCGTATGATTTTTTGAAGTTAGCATTTCGTCGTTTTTTTTTCATATTTTGAAAGGGCTTGATGACGTAAAATCCTGCCTGGCAAAATAATTCGTGCATCATGTCTTATTACCTGCCTTTCTCGGAATCCTTCCAGTCCGAAAATTTCACAGAAAAATCCGCTGTTAGCTAGCTCCGTATGATTTTTTCGAGTTAGCATTTTGTCGTTTTTTCACAGTTTGAAAGGGCCGTACGACGTAAAATCCTGAACGGCAAAATATTTTGTGCATTACGTCTCAACTGGTGCCTCTTTCAGAATTCTTACAGCCCGAAAAATTGGCAGAAAATCCGCGGTTAGCTTATTATGATTTTTTGAAGTTAGCATTTCGTCGTTTTTTTCACATTTTGAAAGGACCTAATGACGTAAAATCCTGCCTGACAAAATATTTCGTGCATTAGGTCTTATTAACTGCTTTTCTCTGAATTTTTTCAGCCTGAAAAATTCACAGAAAAATCCGCGGTTAGCTTCGTATGATTTTTCAAATTTGGCATTTTTTCGTTTTTTTTCACATTTTGAAAGTGCCGTATGAGGTAAAATCCGGCTAAAATCCGGCACGGCAAAATATTCCGTGAATTAGGTATTATTCACTGCTGCTCTCAAAATACCTCCGGCCCAAAAAGTTCGCAGAAAATTCCGCGGTTAACTTCGTATGATTTTTTGAATTAGCATTTCGTAGTTTTTTCACATTTTGAAAGGGCCTCCTAAAATCCTGCCCGGCAAAATATTTTGTGCATTACATCTCATTCAGTACCTCTCTAAGAATCCTTCCAGCCCGAAAAATTCACAGAAATGTCCGCGGTTAGCTTCGTATGATTTTTTGAAGTTAGCATTTCGTCTTTTTTTGGCACATTTTCAAAGGGCCTAATAACGTAAAATCCTGCCCAGCAAAATATTTCGTGCATTAGGTCCTAATAAACTGCCAGGAATCCTTCCAGCCCGAAAAATTCACAGAAATATTCTCGGTTAGCTTCGTACGATTTTTTGAATTTAGCATTTCGTCGCTTTTTTTCACATTTTGAATGGGCCGTACGACGTAAAATCCTGCCCGGCAAAATATTTTGTTCATTGCGTCTCATTCAGTGCCACTCTAAGAATCCTCACAGGCCAAAAGAATCGCAGAAAAATCCGCGGTTAGCTTTGTATGATTTTTCAAAGATAGCATTTCGTCGATTTTTTCACATTTTGAACGGGCCTAATGACGTAAAGTCCTGCCAGGCAAAATATTTCGTGCTTCAGCTCTTATCAACTGCCTTTCTAGGAATTTTTCCAGCCAGAAAATTTTCACAGAAAAATCCGCGGTTAGCTTCGATTGATTTTTTGAAGTTAGCATTTCGACGTTTTTTTCACATTTTGAAAGGGCCGTACGACGTAAAATCCTGCCCGGCGAAATATTTTGATCATTACGCCTCAACTAGTGCCTCTCTAAGAATACTTCCAGCCCGAAAAATTCAAATAAAAGTTCGCGGTTAGCGTCGTATGATTTTTTGAAGTTAGCATTTCGTTGTTTTTTTCATATTTTGAAAGGGCCTAATGACGTAAAATCCTGCCTAGCAAAATATTTCGTGCATTAGGTCTTATTAACTGCCTTTCTCAAAATCCTTCCAGCACGAAAATTTCACGGAAAAATCCGCGGTTAGCTTCGTAGTATTATTGAAGTTAGCATTTCGTCGTTTTTTTCACATTTTGAAAGGGCCGTACGACGTAAAATCCTGCCTGGCAAAATATTTCGTTCATTACGTCTCATTCAGTGCCTCTCTAGGAATCCTTGCAGTCCGGTAAATTCACAGAAAGATCCGCGGTTAGCATCGTATGATTTTTTGAAGTTAGCATTTCGTCGTTTTCTTTCACATTTTGAAAGGGCCGTATCAGGTAAAATCCGGCTAAAATCCGGCACCGCAAAATATTTCGTGAATTATGTAACATTCACTGCTACTCTAAAAATACTTCCGGCCCAATAAATTGTCAGAAAATTCCGCGGTTGGCTTCGTATGATTTTTTGAAGTTAGCATTTCGTCGTTTTTTTCACATTTTGAAAGGGCCTAATGACGTACAATCTAGTCCGGCAAAATATTTTGTGCATTACGTCTCATTCAGTACCTCTCTAGGAATCCTTCCAGCCTGAAAAATTCACAGAAAAGTCCACGGTTAGCTCCGTATGATTTTTTGAAGTTAGCATTTCGTCTTTTTTTCACAGTTTGAAAGGGCCGTACGACGTAAAATTCTGCCCGGCAAAATATTTTGTGCATTACGTCTCAACTAGTGCCTCTCTAAGAATCCTTCCAGCCCCAAAAATTCACAGAAAAGTCCGCGGTTAGCTTCGTATGATTTTCCAAATTTAGCATTTTGTCGTTTTTTTCACATATTGAAAGGGCTGTATGAGGTAAAATCCGGCACGGCAAAATATACCGTGAATTAGGTATTATTCACTGCTACTCTAAAAATACTTCCGGTCCAAAAAAATCGCAGAAAAATCCGCGGTTAGCTTCATATGATTTTTCAAAGTTAGCATTTTCTCGTTTTTTTTTCACATTTTGAAATGGCCGCATGAGGTAAAATTCGGAACGGCGAAATATTCCGTGAATTATGTATTATTCACTGCTACTCTGAAAATACTTCCGGCCCAAAAAAAATCGCAGAAAAATCCGTTGTTAGCTTCGCATGATTTTTCAAAGTTAGCATTTTGTAATTTTTTTTTCACATTTTGAAAGGGTCATATGAGGTAAAATCCGACACGGCAAAATATTCCATGATTAGCTATTACTCACTGCTACTCTTAAATTACTTCCGGCCCAAAAAATTCGCAGGAAAATCCGCAGTGAATGTATAATTTTTTGTATATTTTTTTTATATTGATTTTAATTTCATTGATTGACAATTCCAAAACATGTATACCATGACAGAAAAAGGAAATAAAGATTGATTGATTGATTGATTGATTGATTGATTGATTTATTGATTGATTGATTAAATTAGGTATTATTCACTGCTACTCTAAAAATCCTTCCAGCCCAAAAAATTCGCAGAAAAATCCGCGGTTAGCTTCGTATGATTTTTCAAACATAGCATTTCGTCGTTTTTTGGCACATTTTGAAAGGCCCGTGTGAGGTAAAATCCTGCCCGGCAAAATATTTCGTGCATCAGGTCTTATTTACTGCTTCTCTAAGGGCCAGTTTTTCAGGTGTCAGTTAAACTCCAGATAGCTAACTAATAGTTTAGATGGTGAACGACATTCTTCAAATGACGTTTGAAGGATCACATTCTCAACTATTAGTCAGTTATCTGGAGTTTAACTGGAACATGAAAAAATGGCCGTAGGAATACTTTCAGCCCAAAAAATTTTCAGGAAAATTTGCGGTTAGTTTTGTATGATTTTTCAAAGTTGGCGTTTTGTCGTTTTTCTTTACATTTTTGAGGGGCCGTATGAGGTAAAATCTTGCCTGGCAAAATATTTTGTGTAAAAGGTCTTATTCACTGCCACTCCAAGCTTCGTATGATTTTACAAAATAAGCATTTCGTTTTATTTTTCAAATCTGACATACTTTTCGAAATAATAATTCGCGTAGTTTAGTACTTTCCCGCTTACTTTCTGAGTGTGTAGGTATCCTATTTCACTAACCTCAAAGTAATGGATGAAAATGTCGGGATTATGTTTTTCATTCACAACTTCCTCAACGATTATAAATCTTTGAATGATATGCATTCACAGTGACATTCGAAAATAAGCGAGCCTCGTTTTTATCTGTGATGTGATGTTACCGATATCGGCTGGCCACGACTTCATCGACGCGGTACAATCCGGTAAACTCGTAGATAGAAATTCGTGGCTGCTGTCACACCGGTGAGAAACTCTCGTTTTCCTACCAGGCAGACTTGTAATATCGATCGCTCCCTGAGCCTAACTCTAAGTAGAGACATTATATTTGACAACTCTAAAACATTTTTTGATTATCTGCTTCAGGATAACTATAATCTAAATTCAGAAAAAAACACAAGAAAAATAATTAAAGAGCTATTAAGGATTTTTCTACACTTTGGATGGGTTTTTCATAGATACACTTTCAACATAAATTTGAATGTAATTTGTTATGTGTATTATAGTTTATGTGTAAATTCTTATGTGTATTATAAATAGTTTATATGTAAATTCTTATGAGTATTATAATGCATGTATAGCATATATATATATTTTACTGATGTGATTCAACAATTTGAATATATTTCCCTTTTTACTTCAGCACTTTCATTTATTTTTTCAGTATTTATATGCTTTGTCAGCAAGAATCTAATTTTTCGCACAATACAGTATTTTTGATCGACATCTTGACAACACACCTGCTTTCCAACCAGGCATGTTGTCGTCTAGAGATAAAAATATAACATGAAAAAAATGTATCAGCACGCCGCCACTGGTTCTAATCTTACATCCGAATATCATAATAACAAATCTCCCCCTCCGAACTCGGAGGTTACCCCTCACCAACAAAACTATCACAAAGGATAGTGATATGCAGCTTTCATAACAAGGTGTGTTCTTTATATAGAAATGGCACCTCTATATCTTTTATTGCTCGGAGAGGACAACACCAAACCAACCGTCACCAAGTCTATGCCAATGAGTAAGGGAGTAAGGGT
Organism: Chrysolina oricalcia; assembly: GCA_944452925.2. Taxonomy (NCBI): domain Eukaryota; kingdom Metazoa; phylum Arthropoda; class Insecta; order Coleoptera; family Chrysomelidae; genus Chrysolina; species Chrysolina oricalcia. The sequence continues at coordinate 15,483,198 of OX101821.2, read as the reverse complement.
CATGACCCCTACTCTTTGTCTATGCCATGTCGTTACCAAGCAAAGAGATTAAACGTTATCTGACTAGGAGAGTCAATTCCATGGTCTAGTCCCATAAGACAATGGTGACACTAATCGAAAGAGATGAAAGAATATTTGTGACGAAATGTGACGTAGTTGGACATGTCATGGCCGCCGTTCTCTATAGACAGCTCCGAACTCGTACTTATATCTTTATAAGTATGAGTTCTGTGATAGACAGTGACGAACTAGCACACTCCGCACTCTTTGTATATGAGAGTTTTGTTCCTTGGTTTGAGTTCGACTCTGTACACATGTCACTATGACGCGTTAACGCTGCAAAGTGCTGATTGGCTAAAGCTTATTAAACCCTCCTGTTAGTTTGCTCTCTTTGGTTACCAAGCACAGAAAACATAATGAAGTTGTGAGGAAGAGGGAGACATCTGGAGGACAGTTAAGGAATCTATAACTTCCATTTAAACAGGTTTCTTTATTTTACGTGCGCCATCAGGTACTAGAGAGCTGTACTATACTCAGTTATAATTAGTCTTTTCTTCGAAATGAACGCAGAAATACATTTGAATTAATATTGGATTGGGATAAAAGATTCGAACGAATCTCCCTGAACTTTTCTATGACGAATATTTGCATGTCGTAAAGACCAGATGAGCCGGTATATGGTACCTAAGTGGGATTTCATATAATTTCAACGGACCTTTGAAACAAAGAGTACACCAACTAGTTAGTTGGTGTACTCTTTGCTTTGAAAAATCTTATAAATGCATATGAAATCGATTTGTGCAAATATCGAAAGGGTAGGTTCTTGCCTTTGACAGTTGACGGCAGACCGCAACGGAGCACGGGCTTCTGGTTGCCACTATAGCCGTGTTTAGTTGTAATTCGGAAGAGGATGAGTATGAAACTCAAACCGAAGATTGATCAAAATAGAATCGTCATACCCTTATATTCGCATTTTTTGCGAATCGACTCATGATGCGAAAATATTGCGGAGATTGATGAATCATCATGTTAGTTTTTGATTATGTAGTAATATCTAAGCCCAACTACGGAAAAATAACGTCGTGGTTAATCATTCATCAAAATTTCGATTGATGAGTCGAATCCCAAAAATTAATGCAAAAATTGCGAATATTCGCAAATGTATGAACGAGCCTTGAGGATCAAGTAAGAACACAAACATAACGTCACTTTTCTACAACTGGCACCCAAAGAGATAAAACGTTAACTGACTATACTTGATTCCAAATAAGAATACAGTGCTGGAAGCTCGGGCTTCACGCTAATTGGTTGAAATACAAGCCAGTATCACATAAAGCAATACCATATAAGCTGCTGTCTGAAAGTATATAGTAACTTTTTCAACTTTGGCGCTTTCCTTGGCCGCAGCAAAAATCTAGCTGTGTGAGTTTTCCTCACTGATTACGGCGCCACCTACTGTATTCTTATTTGGAATTTGTATAGGAGAGTCTAATCCCCAAGACAATGGTGACACTAATAGAAAGAGATGAAAGAAAATTTGTGACGAAATGTGACGTAGTTGGAAAGTGACGGACTAGCTCACTCCGCACTCTTTGTTTGTATATGACAGTCACAGGTGACAGTTTTGTTCCTTCGTTTAAGTTCGACTCTGATCGAGTTCGGTATTATGATCTCAGAGTGGAGCAGATTTTAGTCACGTGGCCACAAATTAATCGGATCAATCAATCAATAAACGAACGAAACGGATGTTGGCTTGACTTTGACATGCTATTCACCAATAATCACATTCAAATTTGCATCGTTTTATCGTAAAGAATCTTAAAGTTTGAAATTTGAACGTTTTGAATATTGCAATAACGAATATACAAAGAATATTGCTGGTTTCTGTTTGAGAAAATCAAATCATTGATTTTAATGATGATGAACAGATCAACATAACCTCACACTTTCAAATTAATCTTACTCGTCTGCCAAAATTCTCCGAGCAAACAGATCAATCTAAGACTGGTCGGATTTGAATAACCGAACGATCAAGATTTAACTCCTCTACAATCGCTTGCAATAAACGAACGATCCAGACTTATCTAACCAGTCCGACGTAAAAACCGAACGCGACTATTATTGGCTGGTTATTCGTCTACGTTAAGGTTAGTCAGGTCAGGTTAAGTGGCTGATAACTTACGCGTTTCCAACAAAGTTTGCCTTCTTGTCTTGTCGTTTAGACTTCCAGCCATTATTGACCAATCACAATTTTAATATGCGGAACGTAACTTGTGATTTAGCCACTCGTCAAAACACGGCCACTGTGTAGTGTTTGCGTGTGGTTGTTGTTAAGCTGTCATTGTCAATGTCAATAGTGTCAATCTGAGAACTTCATATTTGGAAATTTTAGAATAATCATTTAATTTTAATTCAGGATTTTTATGTTCATTCATAATGAGACGAAATGATATTTTCAGATGTGTGAGTTTCATTTCCGTTTCATATCTTATCTGAGAAATTGGTAAGTTTTCCCATTTCACTGTTATTAAGATCTATTTATACTCACACCTTCATTTCCAGGAAGTAACTAAAAGTTATCACCAAACATTGAGGCATCTATAATAATGTCTCGTCAGATGAACCAGAATGAACGGAAACTTTCCGAAAAACTCATTATCCTCAATGATCGAGGAATAGGCATGCTAACAAGAATCTACAATATCAAGAAAGCCTGTGGAGATGCCAAATCAAAACCTGGATTTCTGTCGGACAAGAATTTGGAGTCATCAATTAAAAGCATTGTGCGAAGGTTTCCTAGTATTGACGTTAAAAGTCTGACCCCCATACAAAATTTGAGAAATGAAATAATCAAGTCTCTTTCGCTGTACTATTACACTTTTGTTGATTTACTGGATTTTAAGGACCATGTTTGTGAACTGTTAACAAGTATGGATGCATTCCAAGTTGACTTAGATATATCTGTGAATTTTGAGCTAACTAAACACTATCTGGATCTTGTAACTACTTATGTATCACTTATGGTATTACTATCACGTGTTGAAGATAGAAAAGCAGTTTTGGGATTGTTCAATGCAGCTTATGAAATAGTTCATGGCTCCACTGACCAAAGTTTTCCCAGGTTAGGCAGTATGATAATGGACTATGACATTCCATTTAAAAAATTGTCTGAAGAATTTTTACCCCATTCAAGACTTTTGTCACAAGCACTAAACTCATTAATCCCTATTTACATTCCCAGAAATGTTTCTGCAGATAAGTGGCGTTCTGATCAGAAATTAACCCTTGTGGGAAACCCATCCATGTTGTTGAAACCAGTGTTATCAGAAAAAATGTCTTGTGAATTTTTGTCACTAGATACAATGGAGAAGTGGGTGGTGTTTGGACTACTTTTAATTCATAACGTTCTTATACAACAACAAGACCACTTCAACAAACTCTTTCTCAATGCATTAGAGTCTTCTTGGGTGATTCCCCTCTTTCGGGATGAAGTAGTGTATATTCATCAATATATTACGTCATTTTTTGATACTTTGAAAGGGTACAATAAAAGAATTTCTGAAGTTAAAGATGCCTACAATCATGCAGTTCAAAAAGCCGGTTATAACCATCGTGAAAGGCGCAAGTTTTTACGTACTGCTTTGAAAGAAATCGGTTTGATTTTCATGGACCAGCCTGGCCTCCTTGGTCCTAAGGCTTTGATGGTTTTCATGGGTTTATGCTACTCTAGAGATGAAGTTTTGTGGTTGTTACGTCATAATGATAATCCGCCAACTCATAAGGCTAAAGGAAAATCCACAGAAGATCTGGTTGATAGGCATTTACCGGAACTTCTTTTTCATATGGAGGATTTGAGAGTTTTAGTAAGAAAATATAGTCAGGTAATGCAAAGATACTATGTGCAATATCTGTCACATTGGGATGCAATAACTATGAAGGAAATGATGCAAAAACTGCAGAGCTGTCCTGAAGACGAGGGGCTTATTTTATCTTCTTTGTGTAATACTATAGCAAATTTGTCAGTGAAGCAAGTTGAGGAAAACGAAACATTCAACTTTTTTGCTTTTCGCTTGGACTGGTTCAGATTACAAGCATATACATCAACTGCAAATTCAACTATGAAAGTCATGGATAATAAAAATCTAGCTCAACTCCTTGATTCAGTTCAGTTTCATACGAAAATGGTGGATAATTTGGATGAAATGTTGAGGGAAACTTCAGATTTATCCATCTTTTGCTTTTACAATAGAATTTTCGAAGACCAGTTCCACATGTGCTTGGAATTTCCTGCACAAAACCGGTATATAGTTGCTTTTCCATCAATTTGCAGTCACTTTCAGCATTGTACACATGAACTTTGTCCTGAAGAACGACACCATATTCGTGAAAGAAGTCTCTCTGTTGTAAATATGTTCCTTGATGAGATGGCAAAAGAGGCGAAAAATATTATAACAGCAATTTGTGATGCCCAATGTAAAATGAGTGATAAGCTTTTGCCAAAGAACTGTGCTCATTTGATTTCTCAACAAATCAACAGAAAAAAGAAGGAAAAGAATAAGAAAAATGCAACAGAATTCGAAAAACCTGGTAAGGAAAGTTACAGAAAAACAAGAGAAAACTTGACGACTATGGATAAGCTCCACATGGCATTAACAGAATTGTGTTATGCAATAAATTACTTCTCAAATATTAACGTTTGGGAATATACTTTCGCCCCAAGAGAATATTTGCATCAACATCTGGAAAACCGATTTGCCAAAGCCCTTGTTGGCATGGTGATGTATAATTCAGACACAAATGAAATTGCAAAACCATCCGAGCTACTTGTGTGTGTAAGATCTTATATGAATGTATTACAGACAGTTGAAAACTATGTTCACATTGACATAACTCGGGTTTTCAATAACTGCCTCCTACAGCAAACTCAACCAATCGATAGCCATGGGGAAAAAACAATTGCTGCCATCTACACTCAGTGGTACTCTGAAGTACTGTTGAGACGGGTTAGTGCTGGCAATATAATATTCTCCATGAATCAAAGATCTTTTGTTAGCCTTACAGGAGAGGGATCCATTCCATTTAATCCAGAAGAATATTCTGATGTTAACGAGCTAAGAGCTCTGGCGGAATTAATAGGACCATATGGTATGAAACAACTGAGTGAAACCTTGATGTGGCACATAGCTAGTCAGGTGGTTGAGCTAAAGAAATTAGCTGAGATGAATAAGGATGTGCTTTTGTCTTTACGAACGAATTTTGATAAACCTGAAATAATGAAAGAGCAATTCAAGAAACTCAGTAATGTTGATAATGTCCTGCAAAGGATGACCATTGTTGGGGTAATACTGAGTTTCCGACACCTCTCACAGTCTTGTTTAACAGACGTTTTAGAACAGAGAATACCGTTTTTGGTAAGTTCCATTTTGGATTTCAGACATCACCTACCAAGTGGTGATCCGATGAAGATTGTAAGTGAGATGACTTCTGCAGCAGGCCTAACCTGCAAAGTCGATCCCACTCTAATTTCTGCTCTGAAACTCCAAAAGCAAGAACCAGAAGGTGAGAACGAGCACCTCTTAGTTTGTTTATTGATGGTTTTTGTAGCTGTATCCATTCCAAGACTGGCCAAATCGGAACAGTCATTTTACAGGGCTTCTCTTGAAGGGCATACGAATAATATCCATTGCATGGCTTTGGCTGTGAACAATATTTTCGGAGCCTTATTCACAATCTGTGGACAAGGTGATATTGAGGATCGTATGAAGGAATTCTTGGCTCTAGCTTCTTCTAGTTTGTTGAGATTAGGTCAAGAAGCAGACAAGGAAGCAATTAGAAATAGGGAATCTGTATATTTATTGCTTGATCAGATCGTCCAGGAGTCGCCATTTTTAACAATGGATTTATTAGAATCCTGTTTTCCTTATGCTCTCATTCGAAATGCTTATCATGATGTTTATAAGTTGGAGCAAAATATGTAATTAAATCTATCAGATATATACCATGATAGGATACTAATGATTCACAGATGAATTATATAGGGCTAGATCGTTAATTATAGAACAGTTGCCATTGTGAATTTCTGAACATTGAATATTGAACCAGTGAATATAATATGGTTTCAGGCAGAAAATATTATGAAGCTGTGGCTCCTAGCCTACTGATTTTTTAATTTTCCGATTTAATCTGTCCATGCGTTCAGCAATACTGTAAAAGTTGTAGAATAGTTCATATTTTTGTGACTGAACTCCAAAGAAAATTGTTTGCTCTGGTAGTATGAACATGAACTGGTTAGCAGATTGATTGTAGTGAAACAAGATTCTATGATAAAAAAACAATCTTGAAATTTTGTGGAAAGCTCAGTTTGGGCCTTTTATGAAACTCGACAAATTTTGAAATATTTGTATTTATATTTTTAATATGATTAACGATATTGTATTGACGGAGATTGTTTGAAACTAACACACAGAACTCGGTTGAAGGAGTAATTGTCAATATACTATACAATTCAAATTGTCAAAAAGGAAAATAAAGTATTATTTTTATATTATTATTAATACCTGATGGAAAGCGACCAAAGTAATAATGAAAAATTAAATTGAAATACTAACATTTGGCTATATTCTATTCATTAAAAATTTTGTTGAATTTTTGTTGGTGATCTTATCTTATAGGATGGAGTGCAAGATTACATTTTAATAATGAATAAATGTTTATTGTATGGAATATAGCTAAAGTTTGGACTTTCAATTAATTTTTCATTGAAGGAAAATTAACAAAATTCTTTTAATAAAAAAAAATTGATTTACCTAACAAGTTCATTGTTTTTAATTATTTGACTTCAATATTATGTCTTATTATAACTTGGTGAAAAAAATGTCGACAAAATTAGTTTTTAATTAAATTGGCACATTTTCCATGAGGATCGGTACAAAGGGTTAATCTTCATTAGGATTACTTTCTAACGGTCAGGATTCTATAATGCTCGTAAGAGTAAATCTAATCAAATTCTCTCGTAAAGTGATATATTATTTAAAAATGAAACAAACGTTTATTTTTACCTAATATAAGATTGCTCTTTTATTAGTGAAAGTTATTTTTGTTGGAAGACACCAACATTATATCATCATAGTGTCAATTTCAAGTATTTACATGTCAATACTTATATATTTCTTTTCTTTCAAATATTTTGGAAACGAATTTGAAGATGTATTGAATCAAATAATTTATTTTCGGTTCATAATTATGTGTATATATCTAATTTTAAATCTTTATTTTCGTTATAGCATTCAAATTTATTTAAGTTTCAAATAATTTATTATGCTCGATTTTGATTAGGATATTTTTCTTTAAATATTCATAAATTATTTATTTTTAATGCACTGAATATTGTACCTCTGGTTTTGATAATCATTTTATGAATACAATTTTATACCAATCTACTTCTTTTATTTCCTGAATAGTTTCACAAAAAAAGTTTAAGTGGTGGATATCCGATACACAATAAATAATATCACATTTATATCTATATATTGTGTTTCCCGCTTTTCATGAATACACCCTAATAGGTATGTCAGTTATTACTAATGCGATTTTCTTGAAATTTTGGTGGTAATTGCATGTTAGAAATAGCATATTATATTAAGAGAGCGAAAAATCACTTTCGCACAAGTAATGTGCACTATATTTCCTATGACCAACTATTTTATTAAACAATATGTAAATATCAGATCGTGTATATTGAGTTGCATGACTAAGCTTACGTTTTATTTGTGACAATCTATGTTTCAATATTGTTTCTATAAAAAGTGCACATGAATTTACAATTACTTTTATAGTGAAATAAAGAAATAGAATAATTAACGTTCTTAGCTTTTTAAATTCTCAAATAATGTGCCCGCGCCTGATTCTCTGGTTGCCTATCTTAGATACAGGTAGTTCGTATTAAAACCAACTACTGAAATAATTATAAATTAACAGTTTGCTATCCCTTAATTACTTGAACTTTAAAAATAGCTAAATTTAATAAAATGAGAATAAAGGAAAAATCATAATTAGATTAACGTAATAGGCCAAGCTGTAGATAAAAATAAGAGGCTCTTTTCACACAAAATAAAAGACGCACACGGTCTATACTACTTTTTATAGGATAGTTCGTTAATGAAAACCCCGGTTTTCGCGCCAGCAAAATCGCTTTGTGGAATTTTTTAAACAAGAAATAGTGAAAAAAATTACAACTTTTTTGTTTTTTTGCGAATATCTCAAAAAGTATTGGACGAATCGTTTTACAGTACAGCATTTTTGTAGAGAATTATAAAACCTACTAAATAGTTTTTTATACGACCGGATCGGTGACTTTTTCACTGAGAAAATCCGGGAAAACCTCGAAAAAGAGATCATTTTTCAAAAATTCATAATTTTTATAAACTTGAAGATGGATAAACAATATTGCAGAAACTGATAGATAAAAACTTGTGGTTCAACTGTGCGCAGGATGGTTTCTGTCCGATATGTAGTTGCTGGGGCGCAAACTGGGGTTTTGATTAATGAGCTATCTTATAAAAATTAGTATAGGCCATTTGCGTCTTTTATTTTGTGTGGGAAAAAAACTCAATAGCTTGGTCTATAAATCGACTTACGAGATATATAAGTACATACCTCTGATAACGTTAATTCAAATCTGAATTAGCTCAGTTGGGAGTATCCGCAAGGTTGTGGGTTCGATTCTCGGCATCAACATTTTTTTTATTTTCTTTATTTTTTATAAATAATTAGTTTTTAGTCCAGTTTTTATGTAAATAATATCAATAAGGAAGAGCAAATAATAATTATATTTGTAAATCTTACAGGATTCACGGGTTTGACGGCTCATGACAGCCGTGCGGAAAGTTCCGCACGCGTGAGAATAAAGGTCACTTTCCATGGGAGTAGAGAGTGCGATTTGTGTTACTTTCCTTTCCTGTGTGGTCTTAGAAAAAAGTATTTGGCATAGTGAAAATTTTTATTTACCATTGGCGTCATTGTTACTGTTAATAAGATGGCACAAAACCGAAGAGTCGTTCTTACAATTGGAGAAAACTAGAAATTATAAACTAACTTGGTAATATGGGATTTTTTCTAAAGAACATGTTTACTGACGTGGCAACGTTTACAACAAATGGTGTGGTATCTAGTCAACATTGTAGCTTTTGGGCAGCCGAAAATCCGAATTGGGCAATTAATTGTGAAAAAGTTAAAGAATTGTTGGACCTTTTTTCCTGGATAACCTGACCGGACAAAATTTTCTACATTTTTTATAAAATAATCTCTAGATTTTTTCTTGGAATTACCTTCAGCACAGAAACAAAACACAATCTTTCAATTAGATAGTTCCTCTGCACCTAATTCTATGATGGAATTCTCCTTTAGAACCATGGCCCGCCAGATATTACCCTTTGTGACTGTTCTGTGGGACTCTTGAAAAATGAAGTGTATGTACAATTAGGCAAGCGTGTCAGGAAGTTACTCCCCGAACTTTAAGAAACGTGAATGTACGAGGCATGCCCACATAGTAAGAGTACTGTTTGGCTGTCGTTCTGTGAGATTTTTTTTCCAAAAATAGGCAAAACACTAAGTGGTAGTGTGGGGGCTCCTGAACCCAACAAGCACAGCCGATCCACGTCATTAATAAAACTTTCCTCGTAGTGCTCGTTTCTGTGAAAAATGTTGATAAGAAATTCCGCCAAGTGCGCGATGTCATAAGGTTCCTTCTATCGGAAGGTAAAACACCGACTGGAATTTTTCTAAGTTCCATTGTGACTGGTGATGAAACATGGATGGATCATTACACCCCTGAGACAGAGATCACAGTGGCAGCACACTGGTTCCCTTCTGCCAAAAAGTTCAAAACCTTAATTTCGGCGTGTGTTCGGGTGTTTTGGGACCGAAAAGGGGTAATGTTTACGGAGGCGGATTTTTACGAAGGGAATGTGTTTGTTGCACGACAACGCCCACCCGCACACGGCCAACGCCACCAAGGCCCGTTTGAACTTATTTGGTTGGAACATTTTGAACCACCCTGCATATTCCCCTGACTTAGCGCCTTCAGATTTTCATCTTTTCACCTTCCTTAAGACTTACATGCGTGAAAAAAAAATTCAAACCGATGAGGAGGTGAAACGAGAGGTCTTGAAGTGGACGAAAGAGATGGCGGGAGAGTTTTATGAGGAGCGCATCAAAAAGCTTGTGCCACGACTTACAAAATGCATAGAACGGGAAGGTGACTATGTGGAAAAATAAATAATATGTATACCTACAATGTCATGTAATTTTTTTTAATACAATATGCCTCGTACATTTGAGAAGAATTGACCTTTCCACGAGATATGAGAAAACACTGCAATGAGAAAGTATATACACTAGTATCACTCGAGATTTTTTTTTTCTGACCGCTAGTTTCTCTATAATCAGAAGAAAAGTGACGTCACGTTCATCAAAACTAGACTTGGCACCGCTGTTAAAGTTGTACTCTATGGATTCTCAAATTCTCATTCAAATATAATGTGTCGTATGACAGTTGTCATTTGGTACCAAACGGGTTCGTTCGTCTGTTTCACGGAGCAAACCAATAAGAATCGTTTCTCTCTGTTTAACTCGTTTGCTTACATTAAAATTGGACACAAGTCAAGCAGTTCTATCAAATATTTATGCTGCACACGAACAGACCCCCTACGTGATTTCTTATTTTAGTCCAAGCAATAGGGAAAAGTGCATGCAAAAATTAATATCCAAAAACAAAAAATATGAGCGTATAGAAAATTGAAATTCAGCATGAGTTTCTATTTCATGCGACTCGATCGTGATTACCGAACATAACCTAAAAAATGGGCAAAGTTGCGAAAAGCGGTTTTTTGTTGATAACTAAAAAACTACAGCTCCGATCGAAAAAAGTCAAATTAGGAAATTGTAGGTATCGAAAAGATCTATCAATTGAATCATCGAAAATTAGAAGAAGATGTTGAGCAATGTTTATTTTCCGTGGTAATTGTCGAACCTAAATCTGTCATTGACTGTCATTTTGATTTTTATGTTCTGTAATTCAGTCAACTTAAGGGGAAGACTACTTTTGACTTTTGAGAGTTTGAATGACTTTTGTATTGGGCGTTGGCACATGGTTGCTTGTTCTCTTCTTGTCTTTTGCAATTGAACCGTTTCTATTTGAGACTGCGTATAATTTAATAATTAAAACTAAAATCCAAAATCCTAGCATATTACTAATTGTTAGCTATCATCGTGACGTCACAGGCATAGCCCTCACTGGAGGTTTAATATTGATAAACTTGAACGATACACTATTCTAAATCATAGCTTATACTTTAATTCATCTTGGTGGTGCCATATTCACATTCATTTCATTTTGTATTGGGAGCCGAACTGTGCACATTAATTTATTTTATTAGTAATGGACATGACTATTCCTTTTATTCTGGTCCAAGTTATCCAAGCATAAGGAAAGACTAAACCTCTACATATTTATGTATTATTTTTATACCATTTATAGGTATCAATCATTTAACATTTTAGTAATATTAGTGCAGTGTCCCATTCCATCAGGATGGTTTCCTATATTTCAATCTTATCGAAATCAATTTTTATTGTCGCACCCACGCCAACTACTTAGCTCCCGGGTATGTTAGTGGCGTGAAACGTCATTGCACATTCACGGCTCTCCTTTCCTAAATTTCGTCCATAACAAGTGCTGGGGCAGTGCAGTGGCTGTGCAGTGAATGGAAGTTGGTTGGAAGAGAAGAAAGGAATCAACAACAGAAAGCCAATCGCACATTTGTGGCATCAGTTGAAATACACTGAAATTTTTCAGCAACAACTGATGTCGCCAGGAAAATAAAATGACAAAAAAAATTAGTTTAATCCTCGGTATGTACGGTAACCATATGCAAGTGTTTCAGACTTGTTGGCCATCATTACATACAAGATAGCAACAAATAGTTATGCTGTACTTGTGGGGACCAATGAATTTGAAACACGTGTATACTAGCATTTTGTCTTGTCTCTTACCGACTTTCTGAGCATTCAAAAAAAGTATTATCTTTTATCTCCGAGGCGTTAGTACATCTTTCTTATAATATTCCCAACATTGCTAAATGACATCTAACCACTTGCACCTATGGACTGATTATGTATTATCTCGACACAGTTCTCGAACAGTCAGAATTTCATAATAGTCTAGTCTGCAAGAACTATTTTGGTGAATTTCTCTTCAAGGGCACCGAAAATTATGATCCAGGGCTCATTCGATTCGGAAGAACATCTAGAAACATTTTGAGAAATTTGAAGGTGCGCCGGCAAAAATTGCAAAAGTTATAAACAATTAAGTAAAAAAAAGAGGGGGTTTGGTTTTTTGCAAATATCTCGGAAAATTTTTTTTGTTAAAATTGTTATTTCCGTCAACCGATTGCACCCCTACGCGCAACCCTCGGAAGTCTTCGAGAGACTTGTGTGAGCTAGGGAAGACGCAGCCCTTACCTTTTAACGTGTGATGCCATGCACGAGACCGGTGAATTGGTGGATCGAACCCACGACCCCACGCTTGCGAGGCGAACGCTTTACCAGCCAACCACCACGGCCCATTTGAAACTATCAAATATATCCAAAAGAGAGAAGGAATGAATGATGGTTTTTCGGGTTTTTAGGCCGACGTTTATTTAGAGAAAAACTCGACGTTTCGCCAACACGAGTGGTTGGCATTTTCAAGAGAAATGTTTACAGTTTCGATCACTGAACACTACTTGTTTGGTATGCGTTGTCTCAGCCAGTATGTAATTTTCCGATATTATTGATACTTTTCGAGTTATATCGGAAAAACCGTGAAAAATCGGGTTTTCTATAACTCGTTAACTGTAAGGTATTCAAACTTGTTACTTACCGTTATATGTAGCCTATGACAAGCCAAAAAAGTCTTTCTTTGAAAAATTGATAAATATTGATTATTTTTCAAAATATATGAAGTTTTCCTCAAAAAAGATGCTCTCCCAATATGGCTACTCTTGCTCGGGGAATGATGCTACGGTAACGATTCATGGCTTATTTTTTTCTGTAAGAGTTGTTCTTTCATATTATCGAATGAGTATATTGATTTTTTAAATTTTAAGGGTCAAAAAATGACTTTAAAAAAATTGCACAATTTTTTTACATGTTTTTTTTAAATAAATTGTTCAATTTTGTTTTTATATGAGTGACTTCCATGAAAATGGATTCCTAGCATGATTTCAAGCATTCAGAAAAAAAATTGAATTCCTACGATTACTAGGAACCGAGATAATTTTTTTTTTATTTCAAAAGAATCTGGAAGACGCAATAATCATCGTATAGCAGTCACCTTCATGTATATTAAGGTTAAATACCCATATTTTCAATAAAAAAATACTAGGATATGTTTAGTTCATTTGCAGTATTATTAATTGATGAATAAAGTGAGGCGTGCAGGCGCGGATCGCGATAGCTGTAGCGAGTGGCGGAGTGGGGATAGCATTGAAAACTTATTTCGTGCGTTCAAAGAGGCTTATAGTTGAAAAATATTGAGTATCTCGGCTTGTTGTTCACGTACGTTTTCTTTTGCAATGTACACTAGTACCTGAAACTGAACCAATAACTTTTCTTTTCTTTTTCAATAACACTGTCAGGACGAAAGTGTCTTTAATGTCATCAGTATTTGTATCCCCACTGCGCCACCCGCTAAAATTGCATTGCTCCGCGCCTGCATGCCTCACTTTGTTCATCAAATTAATAATACTGAAAATGAACTAGACATATCCTAGTATTTTTTATCGAAAATATAGGTATTCAACCTCAATATCCATGAAGGTGACTGCTGTACGATGATTATTGCGTCTTCCAAATTCTTTTGAAATAAAAAAAAATATCTCGGCTCCTAAGTGATCGTAGGAATTCAATTTTATTTAATGTGTGAAGTCATGCTAGAAATCTATTTTCATAAAAGTCATTTCTATAAAATCAAAATTAAGTAATTTATTTAGAAAAAACATGTTAAAAAATTGTGCAATTATTTTAAGTAATTTTTTGACAGTTAAAATAAATAAAATCAATATACTTATTCGATAATATGAAAGTACAACTCTTACAGAAAAAAATAAGCTCTGAATCGTTACTGTAGCATCATTCCCCGAGCAAGAGTAACCATATTGAGAGAGCATCTTTTTTGAGAAAACTTCATATATTTTGAAAAATAATCAATATTCATCAATTTTTTTGAAAAATACTTTTTTGACTTGCCATAGGCTACATAAAACTGTAAATAACAATTTTGAATACCTTACAATAAACGAGTTATAGAAAACCAGATTTTTTACGGTTTTTCCGATATAACTCGATAAGTATCAATGATATCAAAAAATTATACGTTATTCAATTGATAGATCTTTTTAATGCCTACAATTTCCTAATTCAACTTTTTTTGATCCGAGCTGTAGTTTTTTAATTATCAACAAAAAACCGCTTTTCGCAACTTTGCCAATTTTTTAGGTTATGTTCGGTAATCAGGATTGAGTCGCATGAAATAGAAACTCATCCTGAATTTTAATTTCCTATACGCTCATATTTTTATTTTTCGGATATTAATTTTTGCACATTTAACATTGGGCCGCTTCCTCGTTTCTTGGACTATTTGAGGTTAATGCGGTTTTCAAAGTTTTGAAAGTTTTTGTTGTTTGTAATCTGATTTTTTTTTATTCCTGTATCTGTATCCCTGCAATAAAGAGAACATGTCGAAAAAGTGTGTACCCAAAGAGACTAAACTAACAAGGAGGGTTTAATAAGCTCTAGCCAATCAGAATCTTGTAGCATCAACCCGTCATAGTGACGTACTTGGATGAGTACAGAGTCGAACTCGAACCAAGCAACAAAACTGTCAGCAGTAACTCTTATATACCAAGAGCTAGTCCGTCACTGTCTATAGAGAACGGCGGCCATGACACGTCCAACTACGTCACATTTCTCCACAAATGTTCTTTGGTCTCTTTCTACTAGTGCCCCCATTGTCTTATGGGGATTAAACTCTCCTTGCTTTGTACCCGGTTGTCTGAACTCCAGTGAAAATTCCAATAAACAATTTTTGTATGCACCTAAAGATGAAGCGCGTCGTAAAATGTGTTTCGAAGCAGTGAATAAACCCTTTGTAAAAAGCGGGAAAATGTGTTATTGTGAAGAACATTTTCAAGTGAGTACTTTACGTTATGTTATTATTGTATTCAAAGCAGAGTTCAAAGAAAGATTTAAAATTTTAGTCATTGCAGAAAAGACATTGAAATATTAAGAAATGTTAGGTACAAGTAAAGATTCAGAAAAATATACTTGAAACACCAAATTCAGAGAGATGAAAGTCACAATGAAATCATAGACATTGCTTTATCTGATTTGATTTCACCCGATGAATAATGAGCACGTTATTACGATTTACGGTATTGCCAATGCTCGTTTCTCATCAAAAGGATGGTCCGTTCAGAAAATTTGAAAGCTATAAATACAATAAAAATAGGTAATACGCGGATTTTTTTCTCCGAGTTGATCAAGTGACAAAGTTTTAATTATTTCTCAATAGCTTATATCAAGCTAGAAGCTATATTTTTAAGGAGAACGGTATTGCCAGTTTCGGAACGTGGATTATGGTGGGGGTGTTTTCGATGTGATATTTTTTCAAAATGAAAGAAAAATAGAGGAACTCTTTGTTAAATGAACGTTTCAGAGTAGAAACTATCGATTTAAACGAGTTTTGCAATTTATTTTTCGTAAATGTAAAGGTCCATTGTTGAAAGGTGTATAGTGTATTAATTGTTTCAGAAGGTAGTTTATATTGAATACAATCGTAATTTTGTTGCCACAGTTACGAATAAAGAACGTATTAAAAAAGACACAAATTTTTTTCTGCTGAAATCAGCTATTGAGATCATGAAAATATGAATTAAGGGATTTCTGGAGATGCTTATTCTTAATCTGATAGAAAAAGTTATCTAAAATAAGCTCTTATATCATCTTCCCAAAAATAAGCTTTTTTTATTTTAACCCCCCAACACCAATGGTAAATTAAAATGTTCATTATGCCAAATACATACATTTCTAACATACAATCACCACCAAAATTTCAAGAAAATCGCTTTCTGGGGAACCTGCAATAAATAGTGCTTCAAGATGATTAGGAACTGTTCAGAGAGTACCTTCTCTTTTCATTCTGGAAACGGTGTGTCTAGTTCATAAAAACATGCCAATGTATAATAACAGTCCAGCCTCCAGTAACATACAACATAAGACTGCCGATTTCATCTTCAAGCCTAATGAAGAACTCACCAATTGATAATGCAGCCAAACTGTACAACAATATTCCAGCAAGCGTCAGTCATTAAATCATTAGCTTTATTGATACTTGTGGTTGTGGTGTTTGCATCCCACCCAGACGGGTTAGATTCCCACCGTCTGCCAGGGAGCTAAAGTAGTTCGGAATCCTTTTACTCAAGCTGTAGGTCCCGGATCTCTCTTGCTCGCACAAGCTCTGCTTTTGAGGGAGTTTTTACGAAATCCTGGGAGATTCGAAAAACAAGTTATTCAGGAGATCGTTGAAGTTGTTTCTCACAGAATGTGTATTCTATGACGTCAGTGAATACTACCAAAAATATATGGGTGTCGCTTGACTTGCTCAATAATTAAAATTGAAATTGAATCTTGTTTTTATTGTATGTTGTTTCGTGTGTGTTTGTGTTTATATTAATACATGAATATGTTTCACTGTTATATGTATTAACTTTATGTACACGAGTCTTCCTCTGAACTTTGTCAATGAGATGTAAATCTTCAGGTAATAAAGAATATTTTGATTGATTGATTTTGTGGAGTCTGGTGCCATATGTACGCTGACAGCAAATCTAACATTCATACCGGTCTATGTTGACATTGTTGCTCCATATCAGAAAATTTCTATCCAATTTCTGTCTTGTCCATATAAATCGAAAGAATCACGCACACATCTTATGCGAAAAAGTCTTTCGGTGAAAATGGCTGGATTGATATGTTGTAGCTGGAGCCATCCTGAGTAAAAGTCTCCATTGTCTCAACTCGATTGTATGACCGTATTCGGCGCTGGAGGGTGCCAAATCATTAATATTGCGATTATTGGATAAATTCAGCTGAATAAAAAATATCAATATCTCATTTGTATTCGATATTGCGTGCGACTGGATATTCCTAAAATTCGTGAGAAATACTTTTCCATAAAATAGGTTGAAAAACGCCTCTGTTTTTCTACAGGGTATACTCAACTCTTCAGTAAATGAATTCGCCTATGAGGTTATAAGTCGATTGACTTTATCATTGAGGATCAATCAGAATGGTTTGTTCACTGACTAAAATATAATGAAGCTTTGAATACAGAGTGTTTGAAATAAGGAAGGGTCCATATACAGGGTGGCCCATTAGTGTGAGGAAGTACAGCACCTCATCGTCTATCGTGAGGAGTATGAAAAAATATTTCAGAAAAGTTATACGGTTTACTTTGTTGCTTGTTATAAAATTATTTAGAAATATACAGTGTTTCTTTAAAGCGGGGCAACACAAAGCATCAATTTTTTAAATAAACCACCCTGTAAATTTTCTCACCATTGAACTGTGCAGAACGTTTTACATACGGAGGTGTTTCTTTTTTTTAGAAAATTTTGCGGCGTTGTCAAGCTATTGCTGAAAGAAAGAAAGTCTTCGGAAAAACAGATCATCACAAATACGATCATCATAAATACTTTATAAATAAAATTTAAGCAAAAATATGAATGTCATGCACAAATTATGAGCAATATACATTTTTTTATTCATGGCTAGTTTAATAACTCCTTGCCCATGATTGAATTCTCCTTGAATTAAGATGGTAAACTCAGTTTATTCAGTTCAAATATAAAGTCGACGGAAATAAACTCAATATCCTCAGAACATCAGATATATTTATTTAAGTGACTCACTAAATATATTTTATAGCTTGCTAAATCCTACGAAAACACAAAATTATGTAAAAACTCAAAAATAATTAAATTCGTGATTTGGAGTAATTACATGTTATATAATATGGCCTTCTTTATTCCAAACACTCTGTATTCATAGCTTCATTTTAGTTTGGTCGATCAACAAAACATTCTGATTGATCCTCAATGATAAACTTAATCTACTCATAACCTCTAAGGCGAATTCATTCACTGAAGAATTGAGTATATTGTTGTCACCCCTGTAGAAAAACAGCGTCGTTTTTTCATTCTGTATTATGGAAAAATATTTCTCGCGAATTTTAGGAATGCTCAGTCGCACACAATATTGAATATGTGAGATATTGATATTTTCTTTTTCAGCTGAATTTCTCCAAAAATCACAAAATTCATGATTTGGCGCCCTCTAGCGCCGAATCTAGTAATACGATCGACTTGTGCAAATGGAGACTTTTACTCAGAATGGCTCCTGCTATAACATAAAAAAATCTATCCACTATCACAGAAAGACTTTCCCATTAGATGTGTGCGTGGTCCTTTATAACAGAGGATTTGTGTTGAAAGTAGTACAACAAAAGTTCTAGGCAACTTTAAACAAAAAAATTTTCCCTAGCTTGCGTCGATAGGAACCAACCAACCAACTTTGGCTTCGGCTGCCGTAAACCTATCGATTTGGCTACGAGGCCATGTAGGTAATGGAGTTAAATGTTGGTTATCCGTTTGGTGAATGACACGCTGATTTTTGTTTTCTGACTGCTGAGACATACTGAATGCTCAACAACTTATAGCTGCAATGACAGCTCGACTAAGTATACATTTTACGGAACATCCTAAATACAAGTCACTCTGTATGTGTTGTTTGTGACGTGGTAATACGAACGCTTTTTTATTCAATGTAAATGGGATGCATTGTATGCTCAACAATTTCTTATGTATAGCTGCAATGTCAGCTCGACTAAGATGATGCAGTATACGTTTTATGTGACTCCCCATATACGCTTTGTGCGCCACTCTGTACACCCACTATGAGACACTCTCTATGTGGTTTATGCGACGTACTGTTTAATAAGTTTTATTTATACATCCATTAAGACATTAAAATTGTTTGTATATTTTTTTTTGCATCACATTTTTTGTTAATGTTCCATTAGTAAGAAAACAAATATCAGCGCACGTCATTCACCAAACGTATTACCAACATTTAAATCATTATCAACTTGATGGTCTCATAGCCATATCGATAGGTTTACGGCTTACGAAGCCGAGGATGGATTGCGGTTTCCTATCCACGCAAGCCAAGGAAATCTTTTTTGTTTAAAGTGGCCTAGAACTCTTGTTGTTGTACTACTGTTGAACAAGTAATTTATGATATTTCAGTGATTTATTATTGATTTAATGTATACTATCTATGACAAATATGTGATTTGGTACTTGTTGTGAATACATGTTAACAATGCCCGAATAACCAAGGAGTACAGTCTGGAACCAACACCTAACTTTGTTTTTTTTTAATACAGAATGATTTCTTGAATGGTATATTGTAAAACTAGTGCGGAAAATAGGATATTCCATACGAGTGTGACGAGATGATAAACCACGATCCAGTTTCCGCACGAGTTTTCCACTTTACTTTCCTACCAGCCAGCGACCTGAAAATAGTTATTTATGAAACAAGTGTTTATTGCACTCGACGTGAAATTGTCAGGCCGAGTTAGTCAACACATCGAGTGCAATAAACAGTTTTTGCACGAGTTGCATACCATATTTTTTCTACGTTTGTGCAAAAACCATAAACTGTTTCATTTAGGTGGTACTAGAGTGTAAGGAAGACATTCTTTGTTCAAATCTAAGTGCTAAAAATAATATAATAATATTCAAAGAAAGAAATTTTATTTTTATTAAACTGCATTTTCTAGTAATCTTGTCATCCCAGTATGTAATAAATATGATTGACAATAATATAAAATATGCAACTGTTTAAAGCGTAATACAATCTCATAGAAAATGGTCGATTTGACTTTTATGTTTGTCAATTTGTCATGATGACAGAACGCTGTAGCAGAATGACAGATGAGAGCAATTAAGACTGTATTGAACTCAGTGCAATGAAGAACCAGTTTTTCCACTAAATACAGTTCAATAAAGTTTTGTTTTTTGCATGAACGTAGAAAAACAAAATACTACGAGATTTTCACACTAGTGCAAATAAAATATTTCGCAGTAGTGTTTTCTGTATAGGATCTATTTTATGTTATTTTTCCTTCTGATCTTCTATAAAAAAAGTATAGAAAAATGATATTGTTCAATTGTTCATTTATAGAATATTGATTTTTATTTTTAAAATAAAAAAATATTTCAGTTTTGAGATCATCGATATGATAAAATGACTATCACAATAAAAACTAAATTGAATAAAAAAAGAGATAGGGGACTTCACTCATAATTATTTGATACTACCAAATATTATCAAAACAAATACCTTCGTATTTGTGTAAAAATAAAGTAAAAGACTGGACACACATAGCCATACATTTCACAATTTGATAAATAATAATTAATGAATAAATTTACTTTATTTCAATGTTCCAACCTTTGGGATATTCGAATTGGATAAAAAATATATTTAGAAATAAAATTGGAAAAAATCCAAATCCAATCCAAAAATATTTATTCATTAAATTTACAATTAAATATGAAACATACAACATCTAAATATATAAAATAACAATAAAACTATCACTAAGCCAAGAGGGGTTAGGAGGGAATGATATTGCATTTCATGCGATGATAGGTTTTTCGTCCTGCCCTTCTTGGTAGCCAGCAGCCGGCAAAACCAGCCCTAGAGCGGACTCTACGATGTTGAGTAGGCCTTAGATGCTGTAAGTTCAAGTCTCGGGGTGTTTGACTCTCCCTACCTCCTCCAAGTTATGTAGGAGTTCTTACGTGCTTATATGTAAGGCGTCAGGCAGTAACTTTCATCATTGAGTTTTCCATCATCGCCCGGAAAAACAACGAAAAAAAAAACGGGTTTTGGAGAAACTTGTATTGTTAGTTTCAAAATAGATATGCATTTTCTCGTGGCCGGAAAAAGCGCAATTGAAAAAATCGCAAAGGAAACAGACGTACAGAAAAAAGCGCAATGTTACATAAGCCCACAAGAAATATCCACACGTGCAAAATTGCACACATGGATTAAATCGCACAAGGCAAAACCCTCTCATGTGGTGTCCAGAGTGTATTTTTTAAGCCAAAATCACTGGGACGAAGCTCATAATACACTACCGGTGAACAGCACCTTTGCCTTATTATTTTCGGGGCAAACTGCTTTGTGTTTGTTATTGTTTGTTATTTAATTTCAATCACTGGGCGACTCATTTTAACCAGTAGGTGGGTGACATTTGTGTCGCACACTTCACTAGTGAAAAGGTGGTGACACAATGGAACAAAATAGTATGTTTGTAATCATCAGTTTATTTAGTCTCTGTATTCACCTTGAAGATATCACTTAACTAGTGTGTACATTTTACACCTGTGCTCATTTATTCAAACTGAATTTATTTCTTCGAAATGGGGCTCCATATATGCTGTCAGAAATCAGAACAGGTTCGAAGTGTTAAGGTGCGTACTCGTACTCACTAAGCGAACGAAGGCCGAACGAACAGCGAACTCCGAACAACGAAGGTTCGGAGTTCGTTCGGCAGCAATTTGTCGATTTCGTTTCGATGAAGCAAACTCCGCACCGAATACAGTGTTTAAAAAGTTCGCTGTTTGCTGGGCATTCGGCATCGACTCCATTTGTTGCAAAAATGTGTGACGAAATTATTGCAGCATCGTCTTTCATAGTTATTGCGGGATTACTGAGAACCAGCGAAAAACAAAAAAGGAAACGAAGATATTGGATGTCAAAACTCTATCAAAGTCGGAATCAATATAGGGGATTGGACCTTTTAACTGATTTAAGGAATGATTTAGGGCAGTTCAGTAATTTTTGTAGAATATCCCCCGCGGATTTTGAATTTTTACTTGAATTCTTCCCTTCTATAGGCTTCAATCAAATCCAAAGTAATTTCGTCTCTCCACTCCACTTTGTCTTGACCTGACATGTTTGAAGTTGTTTAAAAAACATCTGAACATTTCAACGCAAATTCGACGTTCGGTTCGAAATGACACTAGAAATAGCGAATCCCGTCCACACCGAACAGCGAATCTCTTTGATGTACCGCTCTTCCATCGAACGACGGCGAAGGCGAACCGAACGTAAAAATGCCATTCGATTCGCATTCGCTTTAACGTATACATTGACCGAATTCAAATTCGGAGTTCGGAGTTCGCTGTTCGTTCGGCCTTCGTTCGCTCAGTGAGTACCCGCCTTTATAAAGACAACGATTATTGAATGAAGAGATTGAGTGTTTACCAACTAAATTGTTATCTATACTGAGTACAATAATATATACAGGGTGGGGCACCGAAAACGAAACAGATCGAATATCTTCAAAATGCATGTGTTGTGAATAAAATGCAAAAATACGTCGATTTTTAATCCAAGGAGGACATCTTCCTATCATATCCTAAACTGTCATACCTCTCCCCCCACCCCTTGGGCACCATCACCGAAACAATTTGAATAGGGAAAGTAGTAAGGTGACACATCATTGAAAGGGTAATTTCATAAGGAATTCAGCCATGTCAATTTTTGCCACCTTAATTTTTATTTTGGCGTCCTCTTGCGGGAAAAACAACTGTTCCGTATTCCAAATTATGATACTGCATTTGCAAGCTATTTTGACATAAATTCGGTGACAATGCATTATGGAATATTTCTAAGAGAAAAAACAAAATGGCGGCTCCAAAATGGCGGACATGATTTGCAATTATGGTGCGATTCGATTCAAAATTGATATGTGGTGGTTTGCAAGGTCGGAAATTATGATTTGTTTATCAATGCAAAAAACATAGTGGTCCAAGATGGCGGACGAAATTTGTAATTCTGGTCCAATTCGAATCAAAATTAGTATGTGGGGATTTACAGGGTTCGAAATTAGGATTTTTTTGTCGATGCAAATAACAAGATGGCGGGCGAAATTGGTAATTGTGGTTCGATTAGAGTCAAAATTAGCATATGGGAGAGTTCAGTACGAATAAAACGAATTATTTAAATTGATAAAAAAAGCTTTTATACAAATGCGCTAAAAGGAAATAACGGCAAATAAACGAAAAAGAGAGAAAAGGTATTCATATTTTTTTTAGATCTGTGACGTAGGTTACTCCTGTGCGTAACAGATTCGAAAGCTTGCCGCGAGTACAAAATAGGTATTTTTGCGAGGTAAAATTTTGATTCTGTGACGTATAGAAAACCCTCAGTCACACATCTGAAATAAAATATTATTTCCTTTTTAGCGCATTTGTTTAATTTATTATATCAATTTAATCATTTCATTTTAGTCATACTGAAAACTTGTAAAATCCCCATATGCCAATTTTGAATCGAATCGAACCACAATTACAAATTTCGTCCACCATCTTGGTTTTTTGCATTGACAAAAACATCATAATCTTTCACCCAGAAAATCCCCACATACTAATTTTGATTCGAATCAGATCAGAATTACAAATTTCGTCCGCCATCTTGGAGCCACCATCTTATTTTTTCGCACTGACAAACAAATCATAATTTCCGACCTTGGAAACCACCACATCAATTTTGAATCGAATCGCACCATAATTGCAAATCATGACCGCCATTTTGTTTTTTCATTTAGAAAAATTCCATAATGCATCTCCTAATTTATGTCAGAATAGCTTGCAATGCAGTATCATAATTTGGAATACGGAACAGTTGTTTGTCCCGCAAGAGGGCGTCAAAATGAAAAGTTAAGTGGCAAAAATTGACATGGCTGAATTCCTTATGAAGTTACCTTCCTACTGATGTGTCACAATTAACTTTTCCTATTCGAATGGTATGGGTGATAGTGCCCAAGGGGTGGGGGGAGAGGTATGACAGTTGAGGTTATGATAGAAAGATGTCCCCCTTGGAATAAAAATCGACGTGTTTCTGCATTTTATTCACAACACAGGCGTTTCGAAGATATTCGATCTGTTTCGTTTTCGGTGCCCCACCCTGTATATTAATAGCAAGTGTTGAACAAATATAATATTCAACAATACACGAATGGTAACGTGACAATTTCTCAAATGATAACGGCACAAACACAAAATTCACTGGGAATGGTCTTGATAACATCAAGTTCCAGGTTAAATAGAAACACTGAAACTGAAATGAATGGAATCTCGAGTTTACCAGTACAACGCTGGATAGGATGCATGTGTCAAAATCATATTTCAGAGGCATCTATCGGATTATTCAATAAATCATATTTTACGAACTGATCAAATACATACGTTAAAGTTAAGAACAGACGTAACTGGAGACTCGTGGACTAGCGACCTCTAGTGATGGTCTCCATTTGAATCCAACTGAAAGTACGTAAGATTGGCTAACTATCTTCTTTCTCTATAAACACTGCTGTAACTATTACACAGAAATATAAACTGCTGTAGATTAGCTATTGTTCTTAAATGAGACAACTTGTCCTCTGTTTCATAATACTTTTCTACTGAATTGGCTACAATCGCGTAAAGTTTTCTATATTTCCTCTCATGAATTTAAAGTCTCGTCTATTACGAGACGTTAAATCCATGAGAGGGCTCCTCGATTGCGCATGTGCCAATGGAGGTGTCAACAGTAAAGGAAAACACACATTTTCAACTTGCAAGCTAGGTTAGCTTGCTCAAGTTAGGTTTGTGTGTCAAGTGCGAGCGAAAAACTAATTCACGCATTTTCGACTCACAAGCTAGGTTAGCTCGCTCAGGTTATATTTGTGTATCAAGTGCGAGCGAAAAACTGATTCACGCAAATAAAGCTTTCGGGCCACGAGAAACTATTTTTAAAAAGACAAAATTTAACTTTACAACAAATAACTTTATTTGTACGGAGAGAGATGTGTCTCTTACAACGTCGCTAACAGAACTAAACTAATTATAAAGCATGGTCAATCATATTCGCATAAACCTAAGTCAGCACTACATATAAGTACAAGCTAAGGGTTTCCTGAGGGTTTGTACATATAACTCCTCCATCCCTAAGACGAAAATAATACGGTAGTATTATTTTCGGAATTAAAATCTTTAGGTTTTGTATTATTACTTTTGAAATGTTTTAAAATATTATTTTTGTATTTTATAGAAAAGTTATAAATGATTACAGTAGCAATAATTATGATCAGAATAATACAGATATAAAGGGTTGTATAGGGAGTGTTGTTTTCTTCCAGGGCCTGGAGTCGGTGGAGTTGGGTTTTCTCGGCTAGTTTTTGGAGCTTCGTCAGCTCGTCCAGGTTGATCCTATCCAAAATCTTCAGGGGGTGGTCTTCATGGTTGGATTTGATGATTTCTACCCTGGGTAATTGCAGAGGGGTTTCCCGTATCGGAGAAACATTGTTGCTGTATTCTTCCCCATTAATGGTAACGCTGCATTTCTGGGGAATGTGGATCAGCTGTGGTTTGCTGATTTCTTCGTATCCGCTTTCTTTGCACTTTTTTTCAATAGTGGTTCGTCTGGCAGGAATGACAATGACATAGGCATCATTGACAGGCTCTACTACATCCTGGTCTAGGTGGACTTGCAGTGATTGACATGGCTGGCTGCTCTTTCCTTTCAGTAATTCAGGTAGACAGTCTTCTTTGGATATTTGATTTTCCAGGCGGAAAATACAGATTGTCTCGATTTCATGGCACGGGCTGTCCTCGTAGTGATGATAAGTCGAGTTCAGGATAATGTATGGTTTCAAGGGAATTATGGCATTATTGGAAATCGGGATCGGAAATAAATGATAATAATCGTAAAGATTTTCTCGAAGTATCGGTACGTGAATCGTAAATAGAATTAGATCGTTTTTGTAACGCGTTTCAATTTTTAGAAGTTTGTAATATGATTGGATGTTATCGAAATGTGGTAGACTGCCCCTGTACATATTGAGCATTATTTCAATTAATTCTTTGAGCTCGGATATTGGTAATATTATGTTATGAATGATATTCAATTCACCGAATAGTATCGATTCTTCGATATTGTTTAGTGTTGACAATATATTTTGACAGTCAATTATCATTGTATCGAGGGAATTTTGGAGCCGTAAGAATAGCGTGTATTTATTCAGACTATTTACAATAGTCTCTATTTGTTCACCGATTAGTCGTTGGTTTTTGACAATTTGCTGCAAATTATGTGTTGTTTCATTGAAGAATCTTTTTGTGATAGTAACATAATTTTCTAAATCGTGGTGTAGCAATTTTTGATTGTTTGTTAGTGTAGAGATAGCCTGGTCATATTTTTGTTCATCTTCGTCATCTAGAGTGCCAAATAGCCATTTGTTCGTTCTGCCTACAAAATTTATTAGGCCTCTTTTTGATCGGTTGAATTTTTGAGGTTTGATATTTGTTAATTTCACAGAAATTTGTTTGAGAAGTTGTAACAAATGGTTGTGCATATGATGTAATTGTGGATATAAGACGTCTTTTATTGAAATTAGGTCGGTTATGTATTTCGAATTGTTAGTTATGCTATTTATTGGGTCATCGAACTGTTTCAAGTCGATAGGTTTCAGAAATGTATGTTTTTGGGTAGTGATTCTCGCTTTTCCAAGAGAGAAGGGAAGGATGGGGTTAGATATTTCTGTCATGGTTAACTGTTGTCCATTAGTAGTTAGGATCCCGAGAAGTAGAAGGTACAGCGTTGTCATCTGGAAAAATTTGTTTCTGAACTTGTTTTCTCTGAGGTTTCAGTTTACTTTTATGATATTTTGAATTTTTTGTTTTTACTTTGATGCCACAATCTTTGATAAGTTGAATTTTTCTATACAGGGGAGATAATTTATTTCGGGGCGATTCTTTGAGAAACGTGTTTTCATCGATTTTTACCTCTGGTGGATCGTTTCTTTTGGAATTAATTTCAGTCAGATTCTTTGATTTTTCGTTATTCTGTTTGATTATATCATTTATTATCTTTTGATTTCTAGCATGTTTTTCAATGTAGTCAGAAGTTATTTTTGAAAATGTTATATCAAATGGGTTTTGGTGTTCAACGTTTCCTTTGATAATTTGAAAAGGGGTGAATTTAGTTGCGGAGTGAATAGTGTTGTTATAGCCTAATATTGCGTATATCATTTGTGTTGTTATTGGTCTGTCAGAATGCTCGAGTTTTAGTGTTCTGATTTCTTCGATGAGCGTAGAATGTAGGCGTTCTACAGGGCTATTGCTATTGGGATTTTTTGGGGTTATATAATGTAGGGTTATTTTGTGCAATTTACAAAAATCTTCAATTAGACTATTTTTGAACTCTGTTCCAGAGTCGCAAGTAATTTTATTCGAGATACCGTAGTGGGAAATAAATTTTAATAAACCATCTAATATGTTAGGTGCATTCAAATGAATTGGGTATGCTTGGGCAAAACGCGAGAAGCTATCAATAACTGTCAAAAATTTTTGTTTATCTGCCGAAAATGCATCGATATAAATATGCTCGAAGGGATATTCTCCTATAGGAGTAGGGTTGAATTTGATAACGTTAGGGCGGCGTTCATATTTTGACTTTTGACAGGTTACGCAAGTGTTTATATAATTCGTCACGTCTTGAACCATGTTTGGCCAATAATAAGTTCTAGATAGGGAGTCTTTCGTTTCATTTATGCCCCTATGAGTGGTTTTTGTTTCGTGATGGTGTTGGATTTTTAGTTTCTGTTCGTCTTTGTCTGTGATGTCGGTTAAAAGGACATTACTCTGGACCAGTTTGAAGGCAGAATGTTTAAAATGTTTTTGAATTAATGGGATTAATTTATTTTTCAAACGTACTTCAAAAAATACGCCATGGAGTATTTTTGGTTTGAGATATTCTAAGAAGATTCTTACTAAGTCATTTTCGATATTTCTGCTTGACAGTACTATTTTTAGACGGGTTTTATCGAAAGGCTTTGTTATTCTCACTCGAGAGGAAATAGTGTCTACACTGTCGGAAAGTATAATTTGGTTTTTGAATTTATTTAACGGTTGGTCAGAAATAGGGATTTCGAGAATTGGATTTTCGTGAGAAGAGTGTTGAGTTTCATTGCTGTCGTCGGGTTCTTGCGGCTCCTGTTGTGCTGGAACTAAGACTACGTCTGATAAAACATGTATTCGTTTTCTTTTTTCTGGTGGTTTTTCTTTTTCCTCTTCCATTGGTTTCTTGCCAGTTCGCAATTTTCGTATTTCTTCGTTTAAGCGGTGGTCAAGATCTTGAAGGTCTTCATCGGAAATTTCTGGAATTTCTTCCTTGTTCGCTAAGTCCGCGAAGATTTCGGGAAAGTCCTCTTCGAATCGGTTGCTCGGTAGATCAATGTTTGCAATCATTGATTGATTTTCCAGTGGGTGGAGTTCTATTCTGGATAGGGCATCTGCGACGGAATTGTTTTTTCCTTTCCTGTACACGATGTTATAATCATACTCTTCCAGCTTTAGGCGCCATCTAACCAATCTTGAACTAGGGTCTTTGAGGTTGAAAAGCCATTGCAAGGGATTATGATCTGTCACGATCGTAAATTGTTTTCCGAATAAGTACGGTCTAAAATATTTGGTGAAATTTATTATCGATAGCAATTCTTTTTCTATGGTGGAATAATTTTGTTCCGCGGGGTTTAGTGTTCTAGACGCGTACGCGATAGGTTTATCTTTTCCTATAACACCCTGTGATAAAACAGCACCAATGGCCACGTTAGAGGCATCGGTAGTCAGTATAAAAGATTTACTGAAGTCTGGGTACTGGAGTAGGGGTTCGTTTGTGAGTAATTGTTTACATGTCTCAAAAGTTTCCAAAAATTCTGGGGTATGAGTTATTTTTTCACCTTTTTTTAAACAGCGCGTAAATGGTTTGGTGAGCTGAGCAAAATCTTTTATAAATTTTCGATAATATCCTAATACACCAAGAAAAGATTTAATTTCTCTAGCGGTAGTTGGTATGGGAAAATTTTGAATTGCTTTTATTTTATTTGGGTTGGGTTTGATGCCATCAGGAGTGACGACATGGCCTAGAAATTCGACATTTCGTTTCAAGAACTCACATTTGTCTAATTGCATTTTCAATTTAGCTTCGCGTAACGTTTTAAAGACTTGTTTTAGATTGGAAACGTGTTCTTGCAAGGAAGTCGAAAACACGATAATGTCGTCCATATAGACTAGACAGATTTTGTTCCGAAGGTCCTTGAGGATGTGATCCATTACTCTTTGAAAACTTGCCGGTGCATTTTTCAACCCAAATGGCATACGAACATATTCGTAGTGCCCGTGCTCCACGTTGAAGGCAGTTTTTTCGATAGACTTTTCTTCCATTTCGATCTGGTGGAATCCAGATGCCAGATCCAGGGTGGTAAAATAATTGCATTTCCCCAATTTGTCTAGGATGTCTTCTTTATTCGGAATCGGGTATCGGTCGTCGATTGTTTTTTCGTTCAACTTCCTATAGTCTATCACAATGCGCCATTTTTTCTTTCCTGATGCGTCGGTCTTCTTTGGCACAATCCATATCGGGCTACTCCAAGCGGAGGATGATGGTCGAATAATTCCATCGGTAAGCATCTTCTGAATTTACTTTTGGACTTCTTCTTTGTGGCAATGAGGAAAGCGATAAGATTTTGTATGTATTGGAATCTCATCTTTGGTCTTTATTTCATGTTTAATTTTATTAGTAAAAGAGAGTTTGTCATGTTCGTCATGGAAAATGTCCGCAAATTCTTTATAGAGTTTTAAAATAGCTCGCTTTTCTTCTATATTCATGTGGTCTGTCCTAATTTTGTCAGAAATGTCTTTTGTCGAGTCATAATATTGAATGTTCGGTAGAGCGCTCTCGATATGGTAAAATTCGAAATATTCTTTTTCAATTCGGATAGCTTTGAAAGGTTCGTTCATCGTGATAGAAATTGTCCTATCTGTATTGTTGAAAACTTCAAAGGTAGCGCGATAGTTCGAAGCACAAGTCAAAGTTTCCGGTATAAATAGTCCATTGAAATTTTTATTAGTGATTATGATTTCGCCTTCGTTAATATTGACGGGATATTTTCGTACCAAACTTTCGAAAGGCGGTACCTCGAAAGTAAAAGAAGTTTCGTGAGGTTGTCTGTAAAAGAATGGTATTTGTACAAGGTCATTGTGCAGTAACTGATTGGTAAAATCGATATTCAAACCCAAGTTTTTCAATTCCTTTAATCCTAGAATACCGTCAAAAAATTCGTGGAACTGAAATAAAACATACTCAGTCTCATAACAACTCTGGAATTCTTTGAAAGCAGGGATAAGGGCTCTAAACTGAATTTCTTTTTCGCCTAAGGAAGTTTTCAATTGGGAAGGTTGCCTAAAAATTTTATCAGGGTAATATTTTTCGACATAGATGGTTTCAATATTGAGGTGTGACATCCAGTGTCAATCAGTAATTTAATCGGGGGGTTACGAATTTTTATGTATGGGAGACCGTTGACCGTGGCAGAATGAAGTTCTATCACGCTGTCTTGTTTTTTGGAGGCGATTCGTAAAAATTTTCGCCTTCAGGCTCGTGATTGTCGTTGCTGGGTTCATCTAATGGTTCGGGGGGTAAACAATTTCCGTCGGGGTAATGGCCAGTATAAGAATTTTCTTGATAGTGTTCAGGGTAAAGTTCTTGCATAGTGTCAGTTTGGTCATAGGTGTAATAGTCGTATTGGTAATTATTCGAATGATAGTTATGTGCAGCATCAAATTGATCGTAACTGTGATTGTACATTTCCTCATCGATGGGTGTCCATCTTTGGGGTTGTGAATGGGACGGATTGGCGAAAGAATGGGACATCGGTCTACGAACCGTAGGGGTTCTAGATGTAGTAGACATTGGTTCGAAAGTCCTTTGATCTGGTTTACCTGTCGGTTTGAATACATTTCGTGGCGGACCAAACACTTGTCTGTTAGTTGGAAACGTTTGTCTTACTGGTCGGGGTTGGACATTTATCGGTTGGCTGGGAAATGGGGGTCTAAAATTATTCTGGCTGTAGTTTGGAAATTGATTTTGGATTCTAGTGATGTTGGAAGGTTGGTTTTGGAACCCCGAGGCCTGATTTTGGGTGTTGGTTGTTTGAATTGGGGCCATGGGTTGAGAATTTGGAAAGCTATAATTTGGATAAAAGTTATTACGATTTTGTACAATTTGTCTATTAGGTGGTTTGGGTGCATTAACGTTCGGACGATTTTGGAATACCAGATTTTGGGTGTGTCTAAAGTTTTCGTCCTCCTGGACGAAGTTCATTGCTGCTTCTAGGGAATCAGGATTTTGGACGATAACTTTGTCCTGTAGTCGAATATTCAGATTTCTCAAAAATACTTTAAGGGACTGGGATTCGTATTGTCGAATATGTATCGGTTTAGTAGCTTGGTCCATGTCGGGGTCAGAATTTATTTTGTAAGACAATTTACTGCGTAATAATTGGATTCGCTTTGCGAAGTCAAGGGGATGTTCGCCTCTATTTAGTGTAAGGGTAAACAGTTGTTGTTCGAGGTTATCAAGGCTTTGTCGGTCACCAAAAGTATTTCTCAATTCTAATTTTACTTGAGTCCATGTCCTTAATTCAGATCTTGATCCGATTAATAGCTGGGCTCTATCTTTCAATTTACTCAATAAAATACTCAAAATGCACTGGTTTAATGTGATATCGGCGCCATGATACCTTTTGTGAAATTGATCGGCGGCGTTAATAAATATTTCGAGGGTCTCTGACGAGCCATCGTATGTTGGAATAGTGTCCGAATAGATTTTAAACAATGTATAATTGATTTCCGTTGCCATATTCGAAACTCGCAATGAGCTTAAAGTATTTGCCAAACTTTCGATTATGGGATCGGTCATCAAACGCTATTTTGTGTGCTTAAATTTTTGTGCAAAATTTGAATAAGAAAAAAAATCTACTGAATTTACCGAATTTATACTGAAATTTGTCACAAAAATATTCTTTGAACTAACAGAATAATTTCTTTCGAGAATTTCAAGATAACAATGTACAATACAAGCTATTCTTAGTCTTCTCACAGTAAGTTTTCAAACCGTGTAATATTTCACTCGAACAAGTGTCGTTGCCTTTTGAGATGGCAGCGAACTCTGATGAGTATCAGGTTTCGAAATGCGATTATATTTATTTGATGTTTTATTAAGAAATTCGGATAAGTAGTAAAATGCTTTGAATGTGATCAATAATTACTAATCTATGTGACTTCTATAGTCAGTCCACCAATTTCGATTACGATAAAAGAAAAATGATGGATTGATTGAATTTAATAATCAATATTCAACAACTTCTTTCAAAAATCTTTACGATAAAGTCTTGAAGAAAAATGTTTGAAGGCAGAGAGGAATACTCGACTTACCACGATGGTGAACCAGGTAGTCCTTTTCTGGAGTCTGCAGCGACTGGGTCTGCCGGTCTCTGGGTGGGCGATCGAAGCTGTTCTTTCGATAACGGATAAACAGTTGAAACTGACGAATTTCGCGATCGATATTCTTCCGTTATCCTACCGACTGCGCCAATAAAGCTTTCGGGCCACGAGAAACTATTTTTAAAAAGACAAAATTTAACTTTACAACAAATAACTTTATTTGTACGGAGAGAGATGTGTCTCTTACAACGTCGCTAACAGAACTAAACTAATTATAAAGCATGGTCAATCATATTCGCATAAACCTAAGTCAGCACTACATATAAGTACAAGCTAAGGGTTTCCTGAGGATTTGTACATATAACTCGCATTTTCAACTGGCAAGATAGGTTACGTCGATCAGGTTAGGTTTGTGTGTCAAGTGCGAGCGAAAAACTAATTCGCGCATTTTCAAGTCGCAAACTAGGTTAGTTTGCTAAGGTTAGGTTTCCATCGAGGAGCTCTCTCAGGGATTTAACGTCTCATCTGCATTTTCCCTATTCACCTAATTTTATAACGGAAAAAAGAGCACATCATTTTGATTTTTCTATGTGCGCATTTATACATGAGAGGTTTTTGCTTTGTGCGATTTAATCCAAGTGTGCAATTTTCCACGTGTGGATATTTCTTGTGGGCTTATTTAACATTGCGCTTTTATCTGTGCGTTTATTTCCTTTGAGCTTTTTTCCTAGATTTGTATTTTCTTGAGATACATAACCTTCCAACAAGGTTTCTATATGATGTTCATTTAGTTTATTCATTACAGATTTATAGTTATAAATGAATTTATTGGGTTAATGAACTAAAATTATTCTTCGTTTGTTTGAAAGTGGTTGACAATGTTTCACTTTCAGTAAGGTTATTCTGGACTTTCATTGTCTAAAAAAGAACAAAGAAAAATTCAATTCACTGCAATTTTTAATCACGACGTTTCAACTGTTAAAATCTACAGTCGTTATCAAGTGTATAATGCGACAATCTCAAGGATACTTCTTATATATGCTGTGGATGATTTTGTGTCATTAGCCTAGGGGTAATTTGGCGGTATTCAGGTAAACTTGTTAATTACAGTGCCAGGTCCCTCCGGTAGAGCATTGTTAATTCCACACATTACGGATTTCTATGCTAGCTTGACTAAAGACATTGTTGTTCATAATATATGCACTCTCTTTAAACTTCCTTCTATACCAGCCCTCTTCTTTATGGATGACTTCGGCTTCAGTCCATTTTATGTTGTGTTGGGTCGTCCAGACATGATCCGCTATTCCTGACTTTGATGTTTCTCCTCGTTGAGTGTTTCTCTTGTGTTCAGCGAGTCTAACGCTAAGTGGTCTCTTAGTTTCTCTAAGATAAGCTTCGCCGCATTCACAAGGGATGCGGTAGATGCAGTTTTTGGAGTCAATGTCAGCGTTACGTGGTCTGGTCTTTGTGAGATGGCTGCGAATAGTGTTACCTGACTTGAAACATGTCCGTATTTTGTATTTTGACCCAATTCGCTTTATTCTTTCCGATAGACCTCTAACATACGGAACGCACAGGGTGGTTTGTGTCGGCTCATCTGGTTTCTTGTTCTTATCCCCCCTGCGGGCTAGAACCTCTTCTATATGTTTTTTGGGGTACTCATTTCGTCGCAGATCTTTATTGATATTGTCCAATTCGATGGTAAGACTTTTATCTGTGTTCGATCGCTGGTGGACCGTGCCTACAACCTATGTAACACAGATAAAACTCTTACCATCGAATTGGACAATATCAATAAAGATCTGCGACGAAATGGATACCCCAAAAAACATATAGAAGAGGTTCTAGCCCGCAGGGGGGATAAGAACAAGAAACCAGATGAGCCGACACAAACCACCCTGTGCGTTCCGTATGTTAGAGGTCTATCGGAAAGAATAAAGCGAATTGGGTCAAAATACAAAATACGGACATGTTTCAAGTCAGGTAACACTATTCGCAGCCATCTCACAAAGACCAGACCACGTAACGCTGACATTGACTCCAAAAACTGCATCTACCGCATCCCTTGTGAATGCGGCGAAGCTTATCTTGGAGAAACTAAGAGACCACTTAGCGTTAGACTCGCTGAACACAAGAGAAACACTCAACGAGGAGAAACATCAAAGTCAGGAATAGCGGATCATGTCTGGACGACCCAACACAACATAAAATGGACTGAAGCCGAAGTCATCCATAAAGAAGAGGGCTGGTATAGAAGGAAGTTTAAAGAGAGTGCATATATTATGAACAACAATGTCTTTAGTCAAGCTAGCATAGAAATCCGTAATGTGTGGAAACCCTTAATTAGTGGCATGGATCAATTGAAATTGCGATAAGAATTAACAATGCTCTACCGGAGGGACCTGGCACTGTAATTAACAAGCTTACCTGAATACCGCCAAATTACCCCTAGGCTAATGACACAAAATCATCCACAGCATATATAAGATTGTCGCATTATACACTTGATAACGACTGTAGATTTTAACAGTTGAAACGTCGTGATTAAAAATTGCAGAGAATTGAATTTTTCTTTGTTCTTTTTTAGACAATGAAAGTCCAGAATAACTTACTCAAAATTATTCTTACTATTACTTTGACCATAATTTTAATAATTCTCATATTCATATAAACAAACATTTGTGTTTGTAAATTTATGTGACGTATTTTACTCTGTGTTTTTAGTGAAACTCAAGTTGACCTGTTTGTATTTATCGGAATTAATGCTTTCATTATTGTTATTAATGATGACAATTATATAATTGTATAATAAATTTACCATATCCACACATTATCACAAATAGTTTGATTTGAGCCGTCAAGGTTTAAGTTTAGAACACTAGATTTCAAAAACATCCAATGGGAGCAGAACAAAATTCTTAAATGAAATCTCTATATTCATATCAAAACAACTATTTTATTCCTTTATTTACATATAGTATTTTTACAATATTTTTCAATACAGAGGTTAGCATCAAATATAGATTATCTTCATGTGACTTATTATCAAAAGACAATTATTGAAACAATATAAAAACAATTTTTGTTATCACAATTTCCAGAAAATGTAACAATGGTACGAAGACTATCTATAATTAATACAAAAATAGCAATTTCTCCAAGAAATTAGTCACAAAATGGGAGATCTTGATATATTAATAGAGTCTGTTGAATTTTGAGTATTTTCACAATGTTTTACAAAAAACAAGAAGTCTAAATATAAAAAAGTCCAATACAAAACTGAATATCTTCCATATTTACTCAAATTCATGTACTACACTAAAAATGCATTGTTTTGTTCAAAACTAAATAATTTTACAACATTATGATTGAAAAAATCTGAGGAACGTGGCAAATATGTAAAAAAATGTTAAAATTAATTTGAAAATATTATGTACAATAAAATTATTGAGAATAATTTGTTCTAGGATTCAACAACAACAATCTGTTATAAAGAAATAAGTAGATTTATCCAAAACAATTCAATTAAAATAAAAAATTTAAATATTTCTCAACAACAGATTGATGTTAGTTCCCATAAAACACAGTGTATAAATAGGAGATATTACATTATATTTGATGCAGGTTTTAAAAGAATCACTAAATGTATTTGTTCAGAAAGGTTAAAGGGATAAAAACAATACTTACAAATTGTTCTAATAACACAACTCCAATTCAAAAACGACAAATAGGCAATCACTGTTTGGCCCCTATCAGAAAAAACCAAATTTAGAAAAAATCTATTAATATTCATTTCAAATGAACGATGGTTTATTCAATAAAAACACCTGATATTTCAAATTCAATGAGACTTTTGAGTTACAATGCA
Organism: Chrysolina oricalcia; assembly: GCA_944452925.2. Lineage (NCBI taxonomy): Eukaryota > Metazoa > Arthropoda > Insecta > Coleoptera > Chrysomelidae > Chrysolina > Chrysolina oricalcia. The sequence continues at coordinate 15,446,829 of OX101821.2, read as the reverse complement.
AGTATGCAAAGGACAATTTATTCATCTGATTAGGAAATATAGAAGTATACCTGACCTGCAGCCTACTAGAAAAAATTGTTAAACCAATAAATGAATGTGCGTAGATATTTAAAAAAAATTTATAATATGGAATTGTATTTTTTACGATTATTGTATGCCAAATTAATATTGTTGATTGGACAGACATTTTCAAATAATATCTATGCTGCAACTATAACTGCAATGATTTTCACTAAAAAGGTTTCTACGAAACGTCGTGGTTTTTTTGTAAACCATTTTAGTGAAAATGATTCCAGTTATAATTTCATTATAGTGGAGTTTCATCAAGTATCGGCTACATAAATGAATTCTTTTTTTAAATAACTTAACTGCATATGATATGTACACTATTGGAATTGCCATAATGTGGAATTGAAATATAAGATAAAGGAATCAAAGTTAAATTTTATATAAATGGCAATCCTCTAAACTGCAGGACCGTAGAAAATTCTATTAAAAATTCAAATAGTGATTCAAGTCAGAATATTTTATGAATGATAATATATTTGGGATTTATCAAATATAATTAATAGATCTCTTCACTTTTTCTTAAAAAAAACACGCAAGTGCTAAGTCATTACAATCAAGTTAGAGTTGTCTCAGGATTAAAATTATCTATTATGAAAATTATTAAGAGTTTTGTTACAATTATCGAACAATATGAGGGTACAATCATATAAGTCGTCACAAACTCATGCTCAATTCTTAAAAATTTTTAAATTGAAACTTCATTATGGAAAATGGCTCAAAGAGGAATGCATCAAAACTTGAAACTCCCACATTTTATCCAGGATTTTTATGAAAACATCATCATTTGAAAGTAATTCATTGAAATGAAATCTGTTGGTCAAATTCAAATCCTTGTTATTACTACCAATACATTATATCCATGATCGACCAACTTTGCAGATTTTGAATGGAGTAAATTGAAGGCAACAGATAAATTGAACATATTGGCTACCAAAAAATTGAATCCCAACTAAATTTGACAAAATTTCGTGACAATGCATTAAAAATTCGAATTATATTTACATTATAAATAAATGAACAAACATTTAATTTCATCACTGGAGAAAGAATATATATGACAAACGTCAGCAGTACCAATTTGGTTGAACGTATCTGGTATCTGAGTACTCAACAACAAACCAAAAGCATTTTATGAGAGTCAAAAATTAAACAACGTATTGCCCTTGGTAAGTATTCAAATGTAAACTGGCATCCCCGATATACACAAACAATGGGGTATTCACGAATTTTATCAAATCCATACAGGAATCCTGACATAACTAAGCTTACCATAAAAATCAGCCTTTCATCAAAACAGGAAGGAAGCCAACCAATGAGTTCATAATCTTCATAAAAAACATTTCATCATCAATCTCAAATACATAAAAATCAATCTTAAAATTAAAGGTGACTATTACTTAAAATGCACCCGTTTTCATTCAAATATTAATATTAAAAAAGTCATGTCACACGCACTTCGGAAAGTTCACGTGTCGGTTAATAATCACAGAGCGCGTTGGCCAATCATTTTCGAATAAAAAAAGTCTAGGCTACAAATGCCACCACTTCAAAGTATTAATTCGGAAAGGTACAAAGGATCAGCTGAAATTTTTAGTATTAAGTAGAGTGTAAAATGTTTATTTTGAAAGTTCACTACCTATTACACAGTTATTTCATAATTTGATTTTTTCACACTTTTGGTTTGCATGTAGTGTTCTCCCAAAGAAATGTATTATTTTTGAGATCGAATAAAGTTTTTGAGTGTCACAATGAAACGAAAACATAGGGAAAATTGGCAATCGGTCGAATTGCCTGAAATTTTAGTATGTTATAGCAGGATGAGTCGTTAGAAAAATGTGTAAGTTTAAATTATTTTGTATTTGCCGTTTCTGATATATAAGTGGTCAAAGTTCGCAAAAACGTCGTACTTGGGTAGGATTGACAAAGAAAATAACTGTTTTGTTAGTCGGAATAAGACAAACTCAGGATGAAAATGTATTTATCGAAACTCGTTAATATGTCCAATCACAATCTTATGATGATAATACATTAGGATGTATACGGAGCATGGTAAAAAAAAAATTTCAATTTTTTTTTTAGCACTATTCCAGAATCAACAAGTTATATTTTGGTAAGACATACTTTTGTCTAAGCTAAGCAATAAAAACATGTTTTTTTGATGAATTTCTCCGTTTGAAATACGAATTTTCAAAATTTTGAAGTTTACCCTACTCTGAAAACAATTCATTTGGATACAGGGTGAGTTACATATTTTTTAGATCATTTACAAGCTCTAAAAATGCATATCTTAGAAACGCAACATACAAACTTGACACAAATTTCATGTGTAATAGTCAACATTTTTAAAATAGTGTGTATAAAATTAGGTCCAAATTAACGGAACAGTGTTTGAGATATCTAATAAAAACAATGTAAATATCTTTGAAAAAATTAACGCACCCTGTATCTAAATGAAAGGTAATATTTAAAAATTGAATTATTCAAAAAGCTACCTCATTAATTGTCCAATAACAGTTGCAATAATTTTTTATTTATTAAAACGACTTGTCAATTGTTTTCAGTGTTAGGGTATAATATTCCAAACAGAGAGAGTCAAGAAATGAAATGTTTATATCGCTTAGAATAGACCGAAACTATGATGTCTTACTTAAATATAACTTGTTGGTTCTGGAATTGTGATAGGAGAAAAATCCCAAAAAATTATTTTTTTCAACTACTTACCTATGCCCCGTATACATCTTAATGTATCATCAATAAGATTATAATTGCTCATGTGAATGAGTTCTGATAAATATACTTTTACCCTGAGTTTGTTTTAATTCCTCTAACAAATCAGTTTATTTCTTTGTCAATCCTATCCAAGTAAGACGTTTTTATGAACTTTTATCACTTATATCTCAAAAACGACACATTCAAAATCATTTAAAATGGCACATTTTTCAACGACCCATCCCACTACTATAACATAATAAAATTTCAGCCAATTGGACCGAGAGCCAATTTGACCTAGAGCCAATTTCCCATGTTTTCGTGTTGGGTTCTTTATCATTTTTGAGATCGATTAAATTTTTTAAGAGTCACAATACACATACCGGGTGACACAGCAGACATGTAGCAGCCTGTAGTTTTTTTATTTGAATAGATAAAAATTTGAAATTTGCAGAAGTTACGTATTCAATGATAGCGCTTCATTTGAATCTAACGACAACTTTTTCAACTACCTGTTTGATCGGCAGTAACTCCAACTTCTTTTTTTTTAATGACACCTTGTATATTTATCTAGCCTATCTTATTTGTCTTAAAATTCTCTATTCAACAGTGTAACACAAAGTGGTATTCGTTTCTCAATTCGCAGATGAATTGCATTTTATTGAAAAACATCAAGTTGGCTGTTACCCGAATTCGATAATCTTTCGATGCTTGTTAGTCTTGCAAATCCAAAGAGTATCAGATATACGATATAATTTCAGTTTTTTCCATACCTGATCACTTCCTACAGATTGTCAATAATTTCTTCAATAAAAAGAAAAAACATCTGAAAATAACTCACGATATTGCGAAAACTGAGATAGGAACATATTTTTTCAATTTGGCTACTTGTGAAGAAACTACCTGCCTTTTTCTTTGGCCATGTAGCCATTCCATGATCTTTCCATATGGAAACATAAAATTAAAATTGTTCCCCTGATCCACCAATTCACAAGTCTATTAGTCTAGATATTTGCAATAATATTTTGCCTAGTAGGCGCGGTGTACACAAAATGTGTTGTGTTTGACAGGTAAACATCATTTGATTGCAATGATTATCTCCGTCAGTTTTATGCTGATTGAAATTGCATCGTTTAATTAGATACTAAATATGTATTCAAAGAACGAAAAGGTCGATATGTTGTTGATATTCGGAGAGTGCAAGAGAAATTGTAGACAGGCTAGGCTGAACAATTGTATGTCGAAAGATTTCCGGAAAGACGCCACCCACCTGATAATTATTTCGCTAGAGTAAAAGAGCAGTTCAGAGCAGTTCTTTTCAAAACTCTTCTAGCGATCTCTCGATTCACGCCGATTTCGTCCTCAATTTGACTCAGTGATATCGTCGGATCTGCATGTACTATGGCCAAAACGTTTACTTCCATTTCCTCGAAATTGTTTTGGAGATTGTTTTGATTTTCCGTGTCTCTTCTGAACTGCTCTTCTACTCTAGCGAAATAATTATTAGGCGGATGGCGTCTTTCCGCAAATCTTTCGACATACAATTGTTCAGCCTGTCTACAATTTCTCTTGCACTTTCCGAATATCAACAACATATCGACCTTTTCATTCTTTGAATACATATTTAGTATCTAATTAAACGATGCAATTTTAATCAGCATAAAACTGACGGAGATAATCAGTACAATCAAATGATGTTTACCTGTCAAACACAAAACATTCTGTGTACACCGCCTACTAGGCAAAATATTATTGCAAATATCTAGACTAATAGACTTGTGAATTGGTGAATCAGGGGAACAATTTTAATTTTATGTTTCCAAATGGAAAGATCATAATATGGCTACATGGCCAAAGAGAAAGACAGATAGTTCCTTCACAAGTAGCCAAATTGAAAAAAACATGTTCCCTATCTCAGTTTTCGCAATATCGTGAATCATTTTCAGATGTTTTTTCTTTTTATTAAAGAAATTATTGACAATTTGTAGGAAGTGATCAGGTATGGAAAAAACTGAAATTATATCGTTTAACTGATACTCTTTGGATTTCCAAACCTACCGAGCATCGAAAGATTATCGAATTCGGGTAACAGTCAACTTGATGTTTTTCAATAAAATGCAATTCATCTGCGAATTGAGAAACGAATGCCACTTTGTGATACACGGTTGAATAGAGAATTTCAAGATAAATAAGATAGGCTGGATAAATATACAGGGTGTCATTCAAAAAAAAGAAGTTGGAGTTACTGCCGATCAAACAGGTAGTTGAATAAAGTTGTCGTTAGATTCAAATGAAGCGCTATCATTGATTACGTAACTTCTGCAAATTTCAAATCTTCATCTCTTCAAATAAAAAAACTACAGGCACACAAAAATAGACACACACCTTGGCATGTTTCTGAACAATCATTCAATATTCTTCAATTTGGTTTGGAATACGAAAGACAAGTTAATTTTAAAAACATCTTGGAAGTTCTTGAGACGCCTATGGAATGTTTCCCAAAGACAAGAAAGAGCTTTCAATTGTTCACTAATTGCTAGAGATTTTTATATTGAAATTAATTGAGATATTTAGGAATTGTAATAACATTTTCTAGTAAAATTCATAAAAGTTCAATAATCTCGCTTTCAAACAAGATCTTGTTTGAAAAGTTATTGTATTTTTTATTGAAGAAAACAGTATTTGTCAGTCTTTTTTCAGTAAAACAAAAACAGTTAAAAAAAACTGAAATAAGTCATTTCATCACTAACTTACAAGGGAATCTTGAATAATGTTACTGTACCCTCTGTGATAAAGAAAGTAGATACTGGAAACTTCACAAAATTGCTGATAAAATAATGACTGAGATCTGGAATATCAGCAAACTTTGAAATTTACCATCTATGCTTCATTTGTTTACCAATTTCCTAAATTTTATCTTGGAATCCAATAGAGAACCGCGGGTCTAAAACTACGATGAGAAGCTATCTGTCTTCCATTTGGTGAAATAAAAGTCCATCCCTCGAAAACCCTAAATTCCAAATATTTTTTAAAGTGGGCAAGGCCCACTCCAGTACGAAGGAAAAATAAATAGATAAAGTTATATCAATTTTTACCAACAAATTATCAATAATTATTTTGGTGTATAAAACTATTTCAGTATTATTCATTTTCTCACATTTGATCAATTACATAAATTTTTTTGGTTACAAATTACTGATTGATTATTAAACGTGTAAATATCTCCTGTGAATTTTTACATTCTGAAAAAAAAATTATAATTTTTCAAACATTGTTCATGGGGATGGCTAAACTCTTCTCCACGTGGCTTGGAATGATATGCGTAGGTACCCAGAGACTGAACGTAATACGTGTGTTTTAAGTTTAAATATCTCCTGTTATTTTTTCTCTAGTATAGTTTTTGATAAATAGATGGTAATAATTGAAAATAACTTTATTTATTTATTCTATGGTAAGAATTGCAGAATTGATTATAACTATATTTATTAATAAACCACAGAAGACTAATGCCAAAAAATTCATTTGGTATCATTCATTCATCGCCTTAAGTTAATTTATGTGCTCTCATGCATATTGAATTTAAATGCAGTTTTCGAATTTTCAACTTGGCTGCTTCCGCGAGTTTTTAATTTGTTCATTTGGTCAACATTGAGGCTGGACCCAACTAAAAAATTCTTTCACTCGGATTTTCCAGACTATAACAAAGTAAAGGACACAAAATTCATCATATAGGAGACGTCGAATTTCTGCGATGATCGATTGTGGAGCCTAAAAATTTCAAAAATAGGTTTAGAGTAGTGCGCCTCAACCAAAAATCGTCTTCTGCTTTGTCAGATGATTACTAGTCACTTTCTATACGAAATTATCATAAATAAATCATACAAAGAGACGATATTTTCCCTTTGTACTGGAGTGGGCCCTGTCCTATTTCAAATATATTTGGAATTTGGGGTTTTTGAGGGATGGACTTTCACCTTACCAAACAGAAGACATATGTGTGTCTTCGCGTCTCAGAATCCGTGGCTCTCCAACTATGAAGGTTGGGTATGTATTACATCCAGTTCAAAATAAAACCTTTGTACTTTTCGAGAAAGATGCGCGGAGAAGAACAACCAAAATTGAAGAGAAACCAGCTCATCACAAATTACATTGACTATTTCACGCACTTGTCAAATCAACCAATTAGTAGCTCTAGTCAAGTTCGGATTATCGATAATACCAAACTTAACTCTTGACTATGATTGGCCTGTTAAGTACAAGTGTGTAGCCGTACCATTCCAAGGAGACTAAAATTTAACAAGGAGTGTTTGATTCCCATAAGACAATGGGGACACTAGTAGAAAGAGATGAAAGAACATTTGTGACGAAATGTGACGTAGTAGGACGTGTCATGGCCGCCGTTCTCTATAGACAGTGGCGGACTAGCTCTTGGTATATGAGTTACTGCAGACAGTTTTGTTGCTTGGTTCGAGTTCGACTCTGTACTCATATCCAAGTACGTCACTATTACGCGTTGATGCTACAAGTTTCTGATTGGCTAGAGCTTATTAAACCCTCCTTGTTAAATTTTAGTCTCCTTGGTACCATTCTACTTTTGATCCCGAAGTTCCGCTTGCGCACTGTGTCCACGCCAAATTCGAAATACCGTTGTTGATCGCTGTAATTGTTGTGAAGTAATCGAATGATTTTTTAGTCTTCTTAGGTGGGTTTAGTTGATAACTGATTTGTTCTTTTTTTGTTGAATAAACTGTTTATAATGACTTGGTGCACTATTTGTAACAAATCGTTTTACCATATTGGTGTAGTTTGAAAGGGCATGTAAAAAAGTTCCACCCAGGTTAGAACATAATTATTTTTCTCTGTACATTGATAAAAATAGATAAAAAAATATAAATTTACCTATAATTTATCTTTTGAATGAGATTCTTCCGACTTCATGAAGGATGGTTTGGAAGGGGATTTTAGCAGCAATTTTGGCAGCTATATGTTCTCTTTCAGATTTAGACAAAATTATGTGACCTTATTCTTGCCTCGATCATTCAATACCTCAGTTCAATTTGAGTTGGACAATATCAGTTGATTGCTGATTTTATTGGTTCATTGTATTTACCTTCAAGTATCTTATGCCAGAACCCTCTGGATTGTATGTGCCAGATCGGTGGCATATGAATCTACTTTTTTTGAAATTTTTCGTGGGGTAAGAACAATATGTTTATTAGTAAATTGACTTTTTTTATTTTTTTCAACATCTGTTTTCAACGTTTGTTTGAATGTTTTAGACGATGTAGTAACTTGATTACTTATATTTCGGACGTCCATCATCTTAATGGTTGAAAGATTTCTATCTCTTTCAAATTTTTTCACAACGTTTCAATTGCTTGAATCCGCAATCGTCTTCTGGTGAATAGTGACAAAATCAGATGCTACGCGACCTATAGGTCTATAATTAAGTGTAATTACGCGCGGTCTTGTGGCGCGCGTGGTTTTGGAGGGAGAAAAAGCGCGAAACCACGCGCGCCACAAGACCGCGCGTAATTACACTTCAATTATAGACCTATAAAAGGTCGCGTAGCATCTGACTTTGTCACTATTCACCAGAAGACGATTGCGGATTCAAGCAATTGAAACGTTGTGAAAAAATTTGAAAGAGATAGAAATCTTTCAACCATTAAGATGATGGACGTCCGAAATATAAGTAATCATCTATTTTCAACATCTATACACCATCCAATATTTTTGATATATATTCCAACAGAATACCCTATAAAACACTTCATAATGAAAAAATTATGAGATGTCTCTTCAAAACTAACAAAGCCGTTTCTTAACGACTAGTAAATTAATCATTCCAGATGATATAGAGAATATTGCTATCCACCGAAAACGTAGGTAATTTTAACAAAGTTCTTTATACATTACATTGTGATTAATATGACCCAGTTCTAAATAAAAACATTAAAAAAGGCCTTTGAGATGTTTATATCACCCCAATAAAATAACTTTGATCTCAACCTGAATGTCAAATTTCACACACATGCACAAAATATTTTTTATTTATAATTTGCCGCGGTCACAATGCGCATGCGGAACTACGGAATCAAAAGTAGAATAGTACCAAGGACACTGGATACTATTTGTAGAGGATGGCCCATTCCCTATGTTGCAATGTTGTCTCTCATTTGACGTCACCGCGATGCCTTCCTTATGGGTTTGTTTGTCTATATAAATATATATAGATATAGTAACCCATTAGGAGGCATCGCGCTGACGTCATTTGACAGGCCCATAAAATCAGTCGATCGAGCAATCCTCTGCAAATAATGTTCAATGTCCTTAGAATAGCATGGCTAGACACTTGTCTGTCATGATCGGTGTTTTCAGATTTGTGTATGTGACAGTTAAACGTCAAGTATCAGTGATCACGCTATGCACGCATTTAAAAACGAGCAGATTTAGAATAAATTCTATCGAATTAATCAATGTGTTTATCTAACTTTATTAATCTCTCAGACTAACTTTTTTGCTAATTTCGTCTAATTCGGCCAAATTTCAGATTGTTTACCATTCACTTTGTTTGTGAAATAGCCTAATAAAATTCCACTCGCGATTGAATTTATCTCATAAGTCTCTCTTTTATTTCTCAACTCAACTGAATTGCTTCAAGAAAACACCACTAGTCCTGTCAATTTCGTTCACAAATGAATCGACAGACTTATCGCGAAAATTTAATCACTCGTGTTATTACTACCGAGAATGAAATAAAAATGCATCAAAATTTCAGCTCATCTCCGTACCCCGAAGGTAAAAAGTCAAAAGTAGCACTTGAAGTGATTCAGCCTATTGGATCGAGCTCGAGCCATGTCCTTCCGGATTATTGATGATCCTCTTCGGACTCTCGGTGGCATGGTGAACGAGGGGGAAATTTTCGGGTTGAACGTTGGCCATGGGGGTGCCAGGATAGTCGGGCGGCGGCGACACGGCCTCTCCGTCTTGTCAGACTTTGTTTCTCATTTCGTAGGCTCCCGCGTACGCTTCCGGGTGGTTGTGACGGCTGTGATTCGCCGGAGGGGCTGTGGCTAGTGGGGAATAGGCTATTGTATTATAAGAGAGAATAACAGTGTTAATTTTTGTTAGTATTTTTGTGCTGTAATATATACATGGTGAGGAATAGTAATATGACGTTTCTTAAATAAACACTAGATCCAACGAGTACTATGTACTTCAATCGCCTTACCAAACTATCAAAGTTCATGGTAACTCAAATACTCAGTGTAACGAAGGACAATATCCACAGACTTGTAGAAAATATTTCATAGAGACTCCATATCACCAATTCCATTCATTCATATACCTATATATCAGTCGATTTTTCAACCAATTTGGAATTTAAAAACGCTTATTTGATTATACATTTTTATATTTTTCATAATCGTTTTATAACCCGTCATTTATCCTAAAAAGAAAGATTTTTAAACACTGTTAAGTTTTAACCATTTTTATATTTTTATGTGATTATACATGTTTGTGGTTTTATATTCCCAGTAAAATAATTAATTTATATGTTGTGTTGTATGTATAATTTAGATGTTTTAGATTTACTAAACGAGCTCCCCCAACTCATTCCCAACGCACAAACTTGATCTTCTGTAGGATTACCCATTTAATTATTCCCCTCCCACCCTCTTTATATTGTATCATGTTTATAGTCGATGATGTAAACCAAGATGAGAATACATTTATTTATTATTATTATTATTACTTTAGAAACAACTGGTTCAGTATTACATATCCTTTGTCTGTTTCTTTTCGGTATTATAAGATTATTTATATTGGAATACATACATACACACAGATTTTATTTCATTCATCATAAGTAAATTCTGCTGACACCAGATTCAAATTGTTTTTTATTATTTTTTTATTTTATGCTAATGTGAACATTTTCAGGATTTGATAGATATCGTTTTAAAAGCTAAAAATCAGTCATCAGTAAAACTATCTATGAGAACATGTGAAAACAATTAACGACTGGATCAATGATAGTATTATTCGGGAAATGAACATTCGAAATACAAAATTCAAAAGACATAAACAAAACATGGATGATCAAGAACTCTTCAATGACCTTTTTTATATTAGTACTATAGGTGAAATTCATAGTTTTGCAGATGATACAGTTATATTATATGGAGGAAAAAACTGGATTAAATTACAGACTAAGACCATATTTGATTTTAAAAAGATTAAAAATTGGTTTGATTATAAGTTACTCATAATAAACTTTGAAAAAACGAAATATTTGCCATTCACATTTTATCTCTTCCAGACTTAGGGCCACTAATAATTGATAATAATACTAGAATAGAAGAAACAGTATCAAGTACTTAGGGATTATGCTTGACAGACATCTTAAATGGGACAAACAAATAGAATTCCTTTTGAGGAAATTGCGAAGTTTATTATCAAAATTAAAGTATCTCAAAACATTCATGGACATAAAATCTCTTGACATTATTTTTCATTAATACACTCTCAATTGAAACCATCGGATTTTGGATTGGGGAGGAGTCATGAAATCCCACCATAGTAATCTTGATGTTCTTCAGAAATGATTTTTGAAAATCGTATATAGAAAAAGCTATTTATTATATCTGTAGTGGACGAATATTTATGTTCATATAATATTCCCAACTCACCTTGTATCAGTTTGATAAGTTAGAATAGTTTGATGTCAAATGGTTGTCAAGAAAAGAGAATTAATAAAATGTCATTGTACTAGTATATTGGATTCAACTCTAGTCTTGATTTATCAAAAAACCAGTATAAGAATCTAATAATATCCAAGTGATAAACTGTACAAAGAACCAAAGAAAATGGATGTAAGACAACTATTTGGATACAACATAATGATTTATATCTACAAACATAAAATGAATATAAACTTCAATAATCATATTTATTATACAAAAAATAAAAACAGTATCACAGTGAAAAATAAAGTTTAATTCCAAATCATATAAAAGGGATCAAGTGATTATTCTCATTAAAAAACAATTGAAAAAATGGATTCAAGAGTCTCATCGAAATTTATTTCATGATATCTTTCACTTCAATTAACTCAGGTAGTTTATTTTTATTATCATTTTGTTGAATTTTAAAAATGTACAATATGTTTTGTAAACTTGTAACATTTTTACTGGTGACCTGGAAATAGGCAATTATGAACAATCATTTACTGGTGAGAATATAGCAAATGAAATAAAATCTTATTACATTAACCTTCCATATCCAAGTTTGTATCCAAAATATAATTACTCCAATATGCTTTTGTTTTCAACTGAAATACTCTACACCTTAAAAAAACATGTCCTGATTCTGAAGGTTTATTGACAAAAGACATTTGAAATAAAAAATATTCTGGCTGAACCCTCAACAAAATTAATCAATAAATATTTCACCTTGGGTATTTTCCCTTGAATTGAAATATGCTTAGCTAAAAGCTATATCCGAAAGTGGAGATACTGAAGATCCATCAAATTATAGACAATAGCCTCATTGGACATATTTTTTTTCAATTCTGAAAAAATGTATTTTTGATTTTATAAACAGAAATAGTTTCCAAGAAAATAGTGGCACACAAACGGCAGTACTACAAGTAATGCAAGCAATTCAAAATTGTTGAAGATATAACTTGAATCACCATGTTTTATAATCATTTTTTTTAACATCAAGTATGTCTCCGTTATTTTTTTGGTATCTATGTATTGTATGTCATATGAATGTTAGAAATATATATTTTTAGAACTCCTTCAAATAAAAGTCGAATACTCTCGTTTAGTATACTTTCTTGGTGAATTTTCAACTGGTTATGGGCCCAGTGTCACGCTGAATTAGAAAGTGTTCGTAATAAGTTTTTCGAGATATTCAGTAGAAGGAGATTTCTAAAGTTGTCATTGACAAGTTAGAAGGCGAAGTAAATTGGGTTGGTTGGAAGTTTCAAGTGAAAATCCAATTACAAGCATGCGGCGTCATGGAAACAGTAGAAGGAACGCTAAAGTATCCAATAGCACCTGGAAATGGAGCTGAACCAAGGGTAGTCGAAGATTTTCAGAAGAAGCGATCCAATATCAACAAGATGGAGTACACAGCACATAAATATAATCGTCTCCAGTTTGAGTTAATATGTGCTCAACTTCGAACGATATGTGGCAGAAACTTCACAGCGTATACGAGCAAAGAACAGAGCAGCGACAAGATAGATTATTCAATCAGTTCTTTGGTATACGGGAAAAAGACCAACTGGATAGTGTAGCAAAGCATATGGCCAAGTTGGAGAAACTCTGGATTGAACTACAAGACGAAACATGGAAGGAGGATAAAGTTAAGCTTCCCGAATCTTTGTTTATAAATAGGATTCTGAATACGATGCCTCCAGATTATTTCGAATTCTTGAATGCATGGGAGTCTGTTCCAAAGAATCAACGCACTATAAAATTGTTGCGTGAAAGGCTATGCACAGTTGAGCTGCGCCTTCAAGATCGGACGGGTAATAATAGCATTGATAAAACTGCTTTTATCGCTAAACATAAAAGCAAATCTATCAAGTATGATCCGAAGCAGAAATTTACCAAAGGTAGAAGAGAAGTTACCTGTTATGGATGCGGTCAGAAAGGTGATCTCAAAAGACACTGCCAAAGTACCCAAGATAAACATAGTAAGACCACTGAATCTCCAAAAGTGCTTTCGTTGAAGTGCTTTCGTTGGTGTTTCACAACAATTTGGATATCCTGATGAACGTGAGATATGGATTGCTGATTCAGGAGCAACTCAGCATATGACCATGCACCAGAACTGGTTTTCATGTCTTGAAGAATTTCCCACCCAACAAACTGTTCTAGTTGGTAACGGACAACAAATGCTTGCCGTGGGAAAGGGAATCATCAATGTTGAGATGTTGATCGACGGTGAATGAGTTGAAAACCATCTTCAAGATGTTTGGTATCTTTATTTTCAATCTCGTCAGCAATGGATAAAGGAATGAGCTCGAGTCTCAATCGATGCTCTATGATTCTGAAAAAGAATGGAAAACCAGTATCTTTCGCTGATAGGCATAATGGGCTCTATCGTATGCATATCAGAGTCCTAGTTCCCGAATTATCAGCTGAAGTGAATGTAGTTGTTGATAATTCTCTACAATTGTGGCATGAGCGGCTGGGGCATCAAAACAAGAAACATATCCAGAAGTTTCTTGAAGCCCGAGGTAGATGAAGAATTTTGCGACGCTTGTATTTATGGAAAGCAAACCCGATTGAAATTTGGACAACGACCGAAAGTCACTAAGAATCCAGGTGACTTGGTGTATGCCGATGTCTGTGTAGGAGGAGCTGTAGTTGTTGACCATTTGAGGATTTTCGGAACTGAGTGCTTTGTTCACATTCCCAAGCAGAAAAGGAGAAAATGGGACAAAAAGAGCGATAAAGGAAATCTTGTAGGATATTGCGGAAACAAATATGGTTTCCGTGTATGGATTCCTGAGAAAAAGGATGTCGTTCTTAGTCGAGATGTTATCTTCACGAACGAAGAAACTGTGAGACAAACTTACCATCTGACCTATGTAGATAAAGGTGTTCCTGATGAAGAGGAAATCATTTGTACAGAGATATTGCATGGACAAATGGGTGAGACAGTAACCGACAATGATCAGCAAGCATGTACAAATACTGAAATATGTCGATCATCCAACTCAGGTATTTGTGAAAGATTGAGAGGTAGAAGCAAACTGACAATACCTGGTAGATATGGTGATGCTTTTGCAATGATTGCGGAGTCCCATTCAATTCCTGAAACTTTTGAAGAAGCTTTATTTTCAAAAGATTCCCATATGTGGAGAGCAGCGATGAATGGCGAGATGCAATCGCTGTTAGAAAATGAAACATGGAAACTAGTTGAATTGCCTCCTGATAGAAAACCAATTTCAAATCGATGGATCTTCCGAATAAAAGAGAATGTTGATGGTTCCATTTCGAAGTATAAAGCCCGTTTGGTAGTAAAAGGATATTCTCAGAAAGAAGGAGTTGATTACTTCGAAACTTTTTCACCAGTTGTGCGTTTTGACACAATGCGAATTGTCATGTCGGTGACAGTGATGGAAAATTTATATCTGTCGCAATTTGATGTCAAAACTGCATTTTTGCATGGAATTTTGGAAGAGAATATATTCATGAAGCAGCCTCAAGGTTATGAAGATGATTCTGGCCGTGTTTGCAAGTTGGTAAATAGTCTTTATGGACTGAATCAAGCACCCAGATGTTGGAATTCTAGATTCTCTGCCATTCTAAAACGTTTTGGTTTGCAACAAAGGTCGGCAGACCCCTGTCTGTACGTGAGAAAGTCTCCTCAGAAAATATTGTTGCTCCTATATGTTGACGATGGGTTGATAGCTGGTTGCAACAAAGAAGCTGTTGAAGAGTTGTTGGTGATGCTGAAGAGAGAATTCAAGATAACTGTCGAACCAGGCAATATTAACTTGGGCATGGAAATTGTTTGAAGGTGTGACAGTATCTTTATTCACCAACATTCATTTATTAAACGAATACTTCGGAAATTTCGTATGGATGAATCATTTCCTGTATCTACGCCAGCGGAGAGAAGTTATGAAGTTCCAGAAAGCAGGAATATAGAAGAGAATGTGCCGTTCAGGTCAGCAGTAGGGAATTTGATGTACTTGGCAGTTTTAACAAGGCCTGATATAGCATACGCAGTCAATTCAATTTCTCAGGCTCTGTCAAATCCAAGTATAAATCTTTGGCAGCAAGTGAAACGGATTTTCAAATACTTGAAAGGTACAATGAACTATGGCATTTTGTACCAGGCGAAAAGTACTGTTTTGGAAGCATTCAGTGACGCTGATTTTGCGGGTGATTTGAAAACTCGAAAGTCTACTTCTGGTGTTCTCTGTAAAATTGCGAATGGTGCAGTTACGTGGTTGAGTCAGAAATAACGATCAGTTTCCTTGTCAACCACGGAAGCCGAATATATTACAGAAAGTGAAGCTGCAAAACAACTGATTTGGTTGCAAAGGCTTTTGGGTGAAATTATCACAGAAATGCCCATTCCTATTCTGAAAATTGACAATGCCAGTGCTGTCAAGTTAATCAAAAATCCCGAATTCCATAAACGCACGAAACACATTGATGTGCGTTACAATTTCATTCGAGAAAAGGTATCCGAAGGAGTGTTTCTTGTAGAGAATATACCAGGTGAACTGCAGATAGCGGATATATTTACGAAAGCCTTGACATAAGTTCGTTTCCAGAAATTGAGAAGACTTCTTGGTGTTTTAGATGGTGATTGCAGTTTAAGGGGGATTGTTGAAGATATAACTTGAATCACCATGTTTTATAATAATTTTTTTAACATCAAGTATGTCTCCGTTATTTTTTTGGTATCTATGTATTGTATGTCATAAGAATGTTAGAAATATATATTTTTTGAACTCCTTCAAATAAAAGTCGAATACTCTCGTTTAGTATACTTTCTTGGTGAATTTTCAAATAAAACGGACTTGATACTATGTGGTAGTTGTTTTTATTGACCTTAAGACATTTGATACAGTTGATCACAAAAACCTTTTGGAAAACTTGGAAACAATGGGATTCAGGGGTACAGTGAAAAATCTTTTGGAATCCTGAAAATAGGACAATCAGTACCAAATGTAAATCTGAGTCTATTAGACCACCAATAAATACGGGTGTTCCACAAGGATCTGTTCTGGGACCCATCTTGTATCTTTAATATATTCAAAATATCTCTAAAATTGGGTTAGAAGATAGTTATTCCAAATAAACAGACGATACAGTACTTTTATATGAAAAATAAAACTCTCTCATTCTAGAAAAAATATTAATAAAGACTTGTCATATTACCTATTTGATAAACATTTGGGGATCTCCAAAAATAATTTTGATAAAATATCAGCATTATATAGGATATCTTTGAAATTACTGTATCATCTCCCATTTGACATACCAACTAATAAAGTATTTGCAATTACTGGCCAATTTTCTTTAGATGAATTGTGTAAAATAAATACCCTAAAAATTGCATTCAATATTATAAATAAAAAATATAAATCAAATTTCATTTTGATCAGAAACTCTGAAATTCATAGTTCTCACACTAGACAATATAACTTGTTTCATCTCGATTCGGCTACCTCTACAGTTGGCCAATAAGGATTCACTCGCACTGCTCAAGATGAATTTAACAAATTACCTTATAACAAATTGCAGACATTTTTCTAAATTAAAAATATTTGTGAAAAAACACTTAAGGAATTGATATCCTGCTATTACTTAATGATTCAATCTTTGTTCACTAATTTATGATTTTATTATGGTTTCATCATTATTGTAAATGTTGATTCTGTTTATCAGTGATTTATGACATATTTGTTTCAATTGCAAAATACAATTGTTAATCAGTTTTATTTTATGTACAACTTCCTCATACCAGAACTTGTTCTGACTGGAAGATTTTTACTCAATAAATAAATACATTATCTTATGGTTGATGCTCCTGTTGCCTTTCTGATATAATAATAATAGTCTAGAAGGTCGTTAACCAAAATTAGAAATACAAGTGACCCTAGTATTAAACCTTGAGGAACACCATGTCAATGCATTCCTCATTTGTTATTACCTCTTCTTTAATAGCAGAATTTTGTTTGATTTAGAAAGGATGAGTGCCTGCAGAACAGATACGGGGTTCCTACACTTCATCATACACAATATCATTATGGTGGGTAAAAAATTGGTTTATAAAATGAGTCAAATCTTCAGTGTCACATTTAAAAAATCGCTGGTTCCAATTACCGCAGTTTCTCAAAGGGTTTCTGAAACTTTGAGGATTAAATTATTTTTTAATTTGAAATTCGGTTCTTTACTAATTCTTTTTTGTCGGCGTTCATTCTTGACTACGGATAACGTAATTTCTTAGTTATACCAATATAATCCTATTTAATAGCTTCACAATCTTATCCTAGGAAGGGCAGTAGTTAATAAATGATGAGCAAAAAATAAATACCTTTTGGGGCATGATAATGTCCCCTGCCCTCTCCATAGCCTGGTCTGGGACCACTCTGACTAGCTGAAGGTCGACTAGCAGGTTCTCGTCGACTCCTACCAGGGGGTCCATGTGCGCCTCCCGCATGGTGGGGTCCACCATGTTGGTGTCTCTGTATTAATGAAATTGATGCAAATTAAACGTTTTTACATATTCGAGTCAATATTCAATTCAAATACTATGAGGCTTTAAGAAACTGCAATGAAAACACAGGAAATATCATATGTAATTTAGGAAAAGTTTGTTTGCATAGAAATTCAATTCGTAAACAATTTTTTTTGTGGGCAATCAACAAAGGCAGTAATGAATTGGTATTGGTATTTCATAAACATGTAGAATAGGGATATTTTCGTAACAGAGTCTCCAATAGAAGTCAACATATTGTCCCCTACGACCGTTGGATTATATCTGTCAGATTCTTGGAAAAGATTATATTATGTGGTACTCCATAAACCTCATATTCAAACTTATATTTCTATTCAAAACGTTGGAGCACCGCAAAGTAGGTAGTTCTTGTAGGAGATTTGTCTATAATCTAACAGATATAATTCAACAATGGTAGAGGACAGTCACATAGACTAACTAGATCAGCAAAAAGGACTACGTTACAAGGGTATTGAATTATTTAATAGACTGTTCGCAATAAATATGAAAAATTTACAGATATCCAAATCAAACTATTCGCGATCACCACGGAGTGGGCGACATCTACATTTCGAAGTTTGTACGAAAACTCTTGTACAAAAACAAGAATTATCAATCTCCATGCACTCTGTTCCCAGAAATGAGAAATCAGCTAAAACATTAAAAAGTTAGACTGAAAATCTGGAAACCAATCAGTAAATATGTGTTAGCAGTGAACACTTTATTATTTTGGAAGGTTTCGCACCTAATACGATTATTTTTGTTTAGAATTATTTTCTAAGTACAAGAAGCAAGATATTAAAACGATTGATGAATGGGGCCATTTCATCTCAAAAAATTCCAAAAACTCGAGATAACAAAAAGAACTTTGTAGATAAAGTACAAAAATTCGTTGATCATCAACATTCTCCACCTATCTTACATAATAAAACATGAATACTGCCTCCCTTTCTAACACAGGTCTACTAACTTAAATAGGTACTGAAAAATTTCAGCCTAATGAATTTCTGAAGAAGCACTCCAAAGTGAGAGTTAGAAGACAATGTCAACTGTAAACACAAAAGGAAAATGATGTTTGTTTTGTTTTCCCGGAGTTTAGGAACGCCACCTGGTGCCAATGGCGATCGCAAATATAGTTGAATAATTTTTAAAAGTCCAGTCTTTAGAGTAACGAAGTAAATCTACCGATTTTTAATTACCTCCCCATGCTTCGATATTTACTTCAGCGTCTTTAAATTAAACGTCTTTTAATTTAATGTCTTTTAATTTCTATGTCCTCATGTTTTTTTTTTCAACTACTGACTTATATGTGAGTTGTATTCAGTATTTATATGAAACTAATTTTTTTTATATTGTGTCAACATGATCAAAAGAAATAAATGAATATCATTATTATTATAACAATGCTTTTTCAAGGGGTACTCAACTTCCACGAATCTTGGTGTATATCAGGATTTACTCTCATGAAAACTATTGAATCTGGTTTGTGGTTGTCATATGTAAAGATTTGACAAAAGCCTTTGGTAGTATCTGCCACTCTCTAACTCTTCCATGTACTTACATACTGCAATGTCTTATGCATTTAAAAGCAAACTTGAAAAACTATAGGACAAATGAAAGTTCACATTCATACACAACGCAAAACAAAGATAACATCAACACTATTTGAGACTTTCGAGAACGAGAAATGGGACTAGCTATTATGCAATCAAGTTCTTCAATGTTCTACCACACGATGTCCAAGTTCTCGAGTGTGTTCAATTCAAATCTGTTATCAAGCGGTTCTTGGCTGATATGCGTTTTACGATTTTGATGAGTTCCTATCAACCGATTTTTCACAACTTATACATTGATTAATGTATCGTATACGTATTACTGATAGTTAAATTTTTAACGACAACGATTGTTTATTTTTTGTTATTTTATATTAATATTTAATTTTTTATTTTTATTTTATTACTGACTTGTCAAAGCACTATTGTGTAATATAACCAATAAAGATCTATCTATCTATTACATACAATGGTTGATATACAATACACACTACACGTGATATCAACAGGGACTGAACCTTCGCACAATATCAGCATATCTTCACATGAAGCTTGCCAAGGGGCGAAGTTAATTGCGCCATTTTTAAGTACCTAAACAATGCCTCGTTGTAGAGCATGCGCACAACCGGACTCAAGCTGGAATGGCTAGTTTCTCTGGCATTACAATTCCAAACAGAAAGAGTTATCAAGAAACAAAACACGTTTTTATGGCCTAGAACAGACTGAAACTATGATGGACTACCAAATTATAACTTATTGGTTCTAGAATAGTGCAAGAATTTTTTTTTCGAGAAACCACTTTTTCACTATGCACTCTAATGTACTATCATTAATAAGATTATAGTAGGACATGTTAACAAGTTACGATAAATACATGTTCATCCTGAATTTGTCTTACTTCGACTAACAATACAGTTTTTTCTTTGTCAATCCTACCCAACTACGACATTTTTACGAACTTTGTCCGCTTATATCTCGGAAACGAGACATACAAAATCATTTCAACTCTCACATTTTTCGAAAGACATTCCTCTATAATATAATAAAACTTCAGCAAACTTCCCATATGTTTTCATGCGGGGTCCTTTATACACAAAAAACTTTGGGTTACATTTGTACCCCACCTGGTATTTAATGAGAGTTTATGACCCCAGGTTTATAAAGATTAACAGCAACAATCAATGCTGACAGAGTCAATCAAGCTTGGATGAACGACTCGGAAAAACAACTCGAATGCTTTGGTTGTTACCACACTGTGTTTCAGAATGTTTACAGCAGCTGTACGAAGAGTCAGGTAGAAACTCAAGCAAACCAGGAAATTTCTATAACTTTCATAATTTTTTTAAAGAATATATTCAAATTCAAAGTGACGTTGTACCTAAAAATTGTAATTTATTCCTTCCTTACCATTCGACGCAGAGTATTCATAGGCCTTCTCAGAGTATCACTTATCCTCTGAGCCTTTTTCTTCTTTGGATTGGAAGAAGGTGTATGCACCGCACAGCACTTGATGAAGAGACCCATAAAAATTATGAAAACTATGCCCATCAATAAAACAGCCCACCAGTACTCAGTAATCCACTGAGCTACAGTAATGAGAGTTTCCTTATTTAGTAAAAGATTCATAAGTCTAACAAGTGGTCCATCTGCATCCACTGCTCGACACTTCAAGAAGACATCACAGTAACCCTAGAAGAAAAAAATAAACGATTTTTCAGAAAGGATTCATACAATATTGAGATAATTCATTGATAAATGATTTGGATTTGTGAAAGAAGAATGAAACTGAAACTATTTCTGGAGTTGAATCTCAGATCATGAAACGGTTTTTTTCTTGATCTGAGAAATGCTCCTTCCACTGGGCCAAATTCAACAGAATTATAGTAGCTCTAGAATAATATTAGTTAAATTTGTTGAAAGAAAATTAATCTATTAGAAACACATTTTTATTATTTATTTGTTTATGTAAAAAGCTTTGTGTGTTATTGAAAGTAGTTGCAGACTTCGAATATCATTCAACCTTAGCCAACCAGATTCGTAGAATTGTTCACTTATGTGATCAAATCTACGAATGCCAAAGGAGAATCTTACGCATGAGTTTTGTATTATCCATAGGTGACTCTGATCAGTCCTCAGAAGAGCAGGCCAATAAAAGCTATCACAGGCAGTTTGGATGATATCAAAGATTCACATAAAGAAAGCTTCAAGTGCCTAGACGGAATATGCCTGGTCAGGAACAGTTGTCTGAGAATGAAATTCGCTTGACAAAGATGGCTCACGTGTTTGCTAAATAGCAGTTCAGAATCAATCCACAATCCTAGATTTTTGCTTTCTGCATCTATTGGCATAAAGCATTTCAGACTTTTATTTTCATATATTTGCAAACTCTTTCCGCTTTGTTTCCTAACCGAATAACATGACCTGAGTCCTTTTTGAAATTCAATAATCGTAAATTGTGCTTTGTTAAGATGTACGAAGGTGAAAGAAGTATAGAGCTCAGTATCACCGGCGTAATGATGAATTCTAGCATAAACTATTATTTAAAAAAATCAGAAATATAAATAGAAAAAAGAAGTGGTCCCAAGATGGATCGCTAGGGGACACCGTAACCATCCAGAAGTGAATCAAACATCAAAAACAGAGCGTTAGTAGCGATTGGAGAAATAATTTGAGTTCTACAGCTTCATTAGAGAAGCCAAATGAGTTGAGTTTGAGTCAAAGCAAGGAATGGTCCAAAGTATCAAAGGCCTTGGTGTAGTTCAATAAAACCAAACAGGAGAGTTCGCCTTTATCCACAGCCTTGAAAATATCATCCGTGATTGCCAAAAGAGCGGTAGTAGTACTATGAACTGTCCGAAAGCCAGATTTTACAGAAATAATTATCACATTTCTAATATGTTATCTGCCATTTGATCCTTCCTAATCATTACAAGCGAAGGCAGAATACTTATAGGTCTCAAGATGGAATACCCATTGGCAGAATTACATTTAGCCAGCGCATGTTTCCATTACAAGGGGAAAGTGCTAATGTTTACTTTTTATTTTGTTTACATCCTTTCTCAGGTAATAAACACTTAATATGCACACGCAAATATTAATCCAAAACTATTTCACAATTAATAGTATCAATATCACCGTTTAACTACGGTGATAAGTTTAGAACTTGGCAACGAATACACGGCGATCAGCACGGCAATGTGCAAACACTCTGCTCGTCTACAACTCAACTCGACTGCTATCCAAATTTCTTCTCTTCCTTCAAAACTTCAAGTCATCATCTCCCTAGAAGACCAATTGTCTTTCCTTTGTATTTTTGTATTTCGTATTTTTGTATTTCGTATTTTCTGCAGAAAAAATCCACAATACTAAAGACTATATTTACTCATAAAAATGGTTTGAATCTTCAAAATGGGAGGATATGTTGTGAATTTGTTTAGATGTTCAGAGATCAGTAACACATTTTCTTGAAAAATTATTGTGTGGAAAAAATAAACACAAGATGAGTACCAACTGCTGGTGATCAAGAATAAAAAAATAAATAAAAAGCACTTTGAAGAAATTAAACATTTCATAAAATAATCACAAGAATTTCTTGGTTATGAAGAATTGGACTGAGTTGAAATAATTGGCACAAAAACTTTATCACTTGGCAGACTACTTGTTAATGGGGAGATTTGTTCTAGATTTGATATGAAAGAGTCAGTTTCAGCCTACTGTTTTACTAAAATTCACTTACCTGAAAATTGTCACATGGCGATCCAGGTCTCAAACTAATACCACCTGGTGGCAAGCCGACTTTATCAGAAAACTCGCTCGTACTTCTACAAATATCCGTACCATTTTGACAGGCCAGTTCGCATAGTTTCCTTTTATCAATGTTTGGATGATCCTGGGTGGTCAACGAGCAGGCCTGGAGGTCCCATTCCAAACAGATAGAACCGCTGCATTCCCCTCTGATGCACAACTGCGTTCCGTTGTTGCACCTAGTTTTGTCTGGACGGGAAGTTGGTGCAGGACATTCTGCACTTGTTCCATTGCATTTCGATGATCTCGAGCAGTCAGATTCCATCTTGCACTCCTCTTGCTGGTAGGATGAGATGAATCTACATTCGCTGTTGCAACATGGCCCTTGACTGGGACTGAAATCATAATAATAATAATTAATAATAATAATAATTTATTTGTCCACTGAATGTTACAATACAATACATTACAGACAAGTACTATACATTATGGGAAACGTCACAAACAGATTAGCTAGTTCGCTATTTGGTACAATAGGAACCTGGTTGAATGATGGTTTTTCGGGTTTTTAGGCCGACGTTTATTTAGAGAAAAACTCGACGTTTCGCCAACACGAGTGGTTGGCATTTTCAAGAGAAATGTTTACAGTTTCGATCACTGAACACTACCCGAAAAACCATCATTCATTCAACGATGGCCGCGAAAGCCTTTCACAATTTGTAGGAACCTGGTTTTATGATAAAATTATGTAAAATAATATAAAATAAAATTAGATACAATAAAATACAGACTATATAGGCACTTTCTTTTTTAAATAATTTATCATTTGCTAATTAAAATAGCCGACCTTATTCTGTACGATATAAACTAACATAATAATGCAAGTTATATAATTGCATCTGACAAGCAACATGTATAAACATTATGTCTCAACTGTTTATATTACCATACTCTCGTGATCTCAGTCAGAGTAATCATTAAAAAATAACCAATGTTCACCATTTGTCTGATTCACACATTCTTCAACGAAGGCTTGTTATGAAGATCTGGCTTTGTATACAATATTTTATTTGATTATATTGCACACAGAGCAAACAAAACCTAAAAATATGTATGAAAAATATCTGAAAGATAAAAAGGATGTAAGTGTCGCAGAAGGATGATTTGCAAAAATTGTTCTAATATTTTAGCAACTGAGATAAGGGCAGTGATGATTGTATCTAGGGTATCATTGTTTTCTTTCCTGATTACTCCAGAGAGTAAGGGAACTTCCACTAGTCAATAAAAACATCACTGAAATACAAAAACTAATATGATCCAGCAGAAGTTACTAAAGCCCTCAGCAAGGAGAAAAAAAGATAAAAGAAGAACTAGCTGAACTCAAGTAAGCTATTAACAATGCAAAGCAAAAACCAGAAGTCCATAGGAAATATAGGAAAGAGAAAAACACTCCAACAATATGCTGTTATTTGGCTTCAAAAAATCTATGAAAAGGATGACGTAGAAGACCGCACAAAAAAAAATACTAACACTAACACTAAAAAATAAAACAAAGATTCCCAGCGAAACAGCGATGTAGTAGTAGTTTTTTGGAGAGGCCGCAGCCAGGCAAGTAGGCCCTCAAGGACCCTTTTTGTCATCTTTCGTGACCTCCTAATGAAGGCCAGTGTGTCTGTCCACTCCAAGTCTGTTTGTTCCTCTTTTTGGAAGAAGTGAGAGAAAGTTTCCGCATTCCTGTACAAGTGCTTAGCTTTGTTTAGGATGACAAATTATCTGCTCGGTCCCTTCTTTTACCTCTTGCCTCGTAGCAACGGTTAGAATGGCGAACACTGCAGTTTCAAAAACTGTTGTATATCTACCCAAAGCGTAGCTTTCTTGTACATCTCTTCCTTACAGGTAGATACATGCAACCGAAGCCTGTTTTTGAGTCAGACGCGAACCGTTCGAATAACATATTAGGCTTCCCGTGCAAAACTCCACCGTATTTCCTTCCTAATGTTTTCTGTTCGGAATGGTGAGTGCAACCTTCCTATTCCATCGCAGTCTATCTTGTGTGCTTTTCACTATGAGGGCGGTTATCGGTATCTCTTGCCCCGCCCACTTTACGATTTCTGCATGACCCATAATCGCTGCTTTGTTTACTCCTGGGTCCCGCATTTTCAAATGGGCTGCTATTACCTCCTTGATCCAAACTGTAAGCAAAGGCAGCCTCAGCAGTACCTCCAACACTGCGGTTGGAGTCGTTCTCATTGCGCCCGTTATCACCAAACAAGCCTCTGGTCCTTGCTAAGTCTTCGGCCTATTGTAGTGCTCACAGCTGAGCCATAATGGATCTTACGACTGCCGTGTACAGCCAGCGCATGATCTCTGGGTTGGTACCTCAGTTGCCATAGGATTGCTACCGACTTTTGAATAATCCTATGTACATGCGGCCTCCATAAAAGTTCGGAGTTCAGGACCACCCCCAGGTATTTGACCTGCTGGACTAGCTCCAACTCTTGCCCAAACATGATAAGTGTCCTGAGTCCGCCACTTTTCCTTTGTTTGGTGAACAGGATCATCTCTGTTTTTGTCGGATTCACTGAGAACCCTGCTCCACCGCACCATCTTTCAATTATTCTGCAGGCGGCCTAAATATATGGTAGCAGACGACTCCGGACTCGTATGCCTATGCCTCGCAACCTTCATCTGTGAGTTTACCCAAGAGTTTGTCAATAATAGATGGGGATAGAGGCAGCTTCCCTAAGGGCAGCCCCTCCTCTCCACCTTGGTTTCCAGTCGACCTTTCTCCTAGTAAGCGATGATACAACCCAGCTGACCATCGAGTGAGCCGTTCCTCTGGCCATTAGTGCTGCCTCTATAGTCGCTGTCTTTACCTTGTCAAATGCGCCTTCCACATCGAAAAACACTCCTAATGTTCCCTCTTTGAACCTAAATGTCACTCGCACTACAGTGTCGAGGGCCGATTCGGTCGACCTTCCCCTTCTGTATGCATGTTGATTTCGTGGAGAAGGACGGCGCGGAAGAAATGAAATAAGTAAATAGTGTTCCTACTATTATCAAAGTTAGAGAGCAACCAACTCTTCCAAAACACGAGAACCATTAATAGAAATCTCATTTTGGTACAGCAATAAAATATTGTAACGATTCTTAAAGCCGGTCCTGACCACGCGCAGTCATTGGGTCATATGCATACAGTTGATTGGACTCTCAGAAGTAGCGACTCCATATTGTAGTGAGTAAGTACTCCTCTTAGTGAGCGCCAACTCCGATTTGGTATGCATAAAATATATAACGAAAACCGGAGATGGTACTCGGGTCTAAATGAAACAGTCGAGTGGGCACTCTGATTTGCAGGTTTCGACTTTCTTTCGTGGTCTCCTCGAAGTCGCATATATCCCCTTTATTCAGACATTCAAAAATTTTACGTCGGTTGTGTATGTTTAATAAGTTGATTACAAGATGTCAAGCTATTCTGGGGAGGATTCTTCTGAAAGTCAAACCGTATTTGTGAAGATAATTAAACAATATCCTGTTTTGTTAGAGAAATCTATTATCCTGGAAGTAAAATCGGTTGAAGAAATAAAATAAAAGTAAGAAGCTGAATTAGGAGTAAAATATAATGAAGGGCAGATTTGGGAGAATATTCCTAAGATAAAAACCAGACTGAAAGAGAATACAGGCAGAAATCGAACAGGAAATAAACTAATAAAATTAAAAGGATTGGAGCTGTTCAATTTCTTGCAAGAAGCATCAAATCCTACTCTTGCTCGATTACAAGGTCAGTATAGGAACATCAGTATAGTCTTCTCTGATGAAAATTGAACTTTTCTTGCCACTTATTTTTAGCATTCATGAGAGGATGGAAATTTGATCTAAACATATGATTTCTGCACAATACGTGCTATGACGTTGGTAACGGTTCGGGATACCGTTGATTGATTGGTACCAATATCTTCTGCTACTAACGTGAAAAAATCCTCGTTCTTTCTTCATTACTCAAGGCTCAGTCCCTACATTCTTCAGTATCTCTAAGAAAATAGTTAGTTATCCACTGAACATTTACTCTGCTAAACCGATATAAGGCACGATACTCCATTTCTCTTGATTCCCTACAAACCTTAAACACCTTGGTAGGCTGATAAATTGGCATAAATTCAGTCATCATGTACAGGCATCTACTTCTGATGAAGCTGAGTCTGCTACTAATGAGCCTCGCATTTTTTTGAAGTAGATACTCAGTGGACGGAGTTGACGCATTTATGCATATAAAAATAAAAGTCGGTACTTCGGAGCGAGGACATCCTCACGGAAAGAGTAGACACTCACAAGTTGGACATTATACCTACATTTTTATGCATATCAAATGGAGTAGCTTCTTTAAAAATGTGAGTAAAAACTAGCCACTCAACTTTATGCATACGACCCATTATCACCGCACCGAGTGGCTGATATCATCGCTCTGGAATATCTCTGGACAGTTTGAATAAAATTCAACACCTGACTGGTATCCATCGCGTCGCTTCTATGAGCATTCTGAAGTGTTCGACGACACCTTTCGTCGCTTTTCGAAAACTCTAGTCGTCCAAGTGTAGGTAGCTGTTAATATAAAAGGAGGTGTCTCGCCCATAGACGGCAGTTCAAGTTACAGCTGCAGTAAGTTGCAAATAGACATAACTACAGAGTTGGCTTAGCAGTAGTGACATAAATTAATGAATTAGGTGTAAACAAAGGAGAGTTTTTACATGTTTCTCAAATAAATTAGTGAAATCAGTAAGACCATTTTTATTACAATATACATAAATTAAATAATTTTTTGATCTCACCTGCAGTCGGTTCCGTTCCTTCTCTTACAACCACTAGCCGTCTTGTTATATTTTTTGTCAATATCACTGATCACTCTCGGGTAACAACACTGATCAATGCATTCATTATCGTCATAACCGCAATCACATTCTTCTCCGTCCTCTACAATTTTATTGCCACAGAATGCACCAAGTGACGCAGTGAAACAATTCCTCTTCTTACTATCTTCAATGGCGTCTAAGACGTTACTGATGTTACCAACACTACAGCTGGAAAATTTGCTGTTATTGGGACGATCACCACTGGTGGCTGAAGCGAACATTATGTAATTACCGCTCGGACCGCCAGGCCTGCATTCCGGTGGATAATCGTGCTGAAAATGAAAATAATTTCAGTTGTAAATCGTAGAAAATACAATTAAATCTGCAATTGATACGAAAACTGTATTTAACCATAAAATCATCTTGGTAAGAGTATGGGAACACATTTTTCTAGTAGTCACTGCAATGCATTGGAAGAAGTTTATCATAACCTTAACCAGTTGAGCTACATCAGTTATAAGAATATCAAATAACAGTGTGCCCAGATTTGATCCGTGAGGTATTCCTGATATAGTCATGAAATGCCTTGACTTAAAATTGTTTTGCACAACAATTTGCTGTCGATTGTGAAGAAGAGACCTCATAATTCTAATCAAGACATATGACAAATCCATTTGTATTAACTTCTCAATTCGTTTTTTTTTGCTATCGACCCTATCACATGTCTTTTTGAAGTCTAAGTGTTCAGTCTACTCCACTAATTTAAATATAAGTCAGATAGTAAAGGCATAATATAGGTGTTTTACCCATCAGCAAAGAGGAAACTTATTTAGGCGCTAATTCTAATGTCAAAATTATATCTATTTTACGCGTATTTTGAGTTGAAGTACGCACATTTTATGGAGCATGCTGATATTGTGAAATCACCGTATTCTGTTTACTCATAAAAACAAAGTGACAGATCGGCGTCATATAATTTGGAACCTAATGTCAGATTGACGTTTAGAAAACTTCTCAATCGCTAGCCGCTATAAAACCGCAATACAGTTCACACTCGAGTTGAAGAAGTTACCACCTCATTAACCACTCTCTGGAAGGATTTGGTGGCTATTTCAACTTCAACCGATATTACTTACATTAGCATTTCGCTTATATTCAACACTAAGTCAGCCACATGGAAATCATTGAACCTCTCAAGGGAACCTGGCATATATTGGGAAAAGGCTATTGAATTTATGGATGTTGATATGCCTTGAAATTATACTGATGTACACACAGACTCAAACTCTATTGAAAAATTAGGCAGTATAGGGTGAGTGCGCCATTTGTTGACCAGTTAAGAGCTTTCTTTCACAGATTGTCTTATAGTTACTAAACTGTCAACTTTTCATGAAACTTAAAAATATGTACAAACAGAATAAAGTATTGGGATTCTAAATATGACATTCAATATAGTGAAAATGTAAATCGTTACTTAAAAATAATACCTAAGGGGTAACAACTTTCATAAATCACCAGTTAGGGTTATCATAATAGTAATTTGTGTTTCAAACACTTATTATACAACTAGTCTAGTACATCTATGCCAAATAATTTGAATAAATTGACTATATATTATCGCATTAAAATTCAAGGTAAACATTATTTACCAATATTAAATATAGTTATATTCTAGAATTACCAATAGAATCATATGAGAGGAATATTGATATTACAATACTTATTGTAGATGTAAACAAATAAAGATATAAAACAAAATGTACAAGAGTTTATCTAATAGAAAAACCGCTATATTTTCACGGGCCGAAACTTTTTGGATTGTGGATTGTCTTTACTCAAAAGTACAGACACTGTAAATAATTGTAGCTGGCAGGATCTCAATATCTGAAAGGTTTGATGTGATGCTGAATCATGTTTGAGAGCGAGTATCAATATAGCTGGCGCTATCAATATCTTTGCCTCCTCTCGCCGACCGTTAAAACATTGCATAACTCACAGCGGCACCTGTTACCGCCCGTTAATTTTTCCGGTTGCAGGTTGTTGTCCAACAACATCTGTACAGATAGTTTCTCTGAGAGGTTCTGACTTGAAAGCTGCAGGTCCCTGAAAGAGTGCACCCGCTCGCTCTTGGATCCGTATTCTCCGTAATATGAGATGCTCAACGTCTTTCCTCCGAAATAATGCTGCACCAAGGTTGGTATTTCTGATGCTGCTCGATCTTCAGCAAATACTGCATTGAAATCTGTCTCTTGTTCATGCAGGGAATCCAGTAGGTGCCCCAGAAATTCTGACCTGTCTTGTTGATGTCTTGGAAGGCCTTGAAATGATTGATATTTCATTCGGTGATAAGGAAGATCTATTGGAGAACTGCAGCAAGGCAAAAAGGTATGTAGCCTCAAAAACAGCTCGGAAAAAAATCTGTTATATAACAAAACAACGTTTCAGAAAGTCTTTGTCATAAATAACGCTTGCAGGATACTATTCATGTAACACATATTGCCCAAGTTTTTCCTCAGTATCCTTGATCAAAACCGAAGACGATACATTTTCTTAATATTCTGCTGATTTTGAAATCAATGCTGGCATGTCGGTTCTATGCACTGGTGTACTATTGTTGCTCTGATCATTCCTCGACTCATTTGTACCTTTTCCAAACTCAACCTGGTGTTTCCACTTCGATTCAGGAAGATATAAAATATCGGTGGAACTATCTAATGGATTAACTATCGAGTTGCTGCAAATAGGTTTTGATGGAGGTATGATATATTTAGAATACAACACAGTATCAGTGCAAACTTTGTTCACTGATAGATAGTCACCTTGTTCAACATTTTTGACTGTATCGGACCTGGAACACTCAAGCAATTTTTTCCAAATTATAGTTTCCTAACTTACAGGTTTATAGGTTTTGATATCCAAAATTAGGCAACCATCAAATATTAGGCGACTTTCCTCTATACTGCCATTTCTAATTTCTTTCTCGATACCTGGCAGGGCATTTACTGGCCGAAATTTGCATTCTTCTTGCAAGTTACTTTAAAAATCGATTGCAAAATTTGTACTGAACAGATAAACATTATTATTATTGTTATAAACATATTATGCAATGATATTTCATTGACATCCAGTTCTGAGCTGTTTGAAGTTCGTTTAAAATCGATTGCAAAAGTTGTACCGAAACTACAAAAATTATTATTACATTTCAATATATTATGCAATAATATTGTAGTATATCTATGAATGTATCTATTGTGACTAGTCCAATAAGTTTTGCATGTATCCATTATTTTGTATGTGTATGTAAAATTTCAGTGACGAATAAATTCTATTCTATCATCCAATTTCAAGTCTCTAGCTCATCGGGAAGTTACCTAGTTTAAAATAGATTGCAAAATTTATACCTCATCGACAAACATTATTGTTATGTTATTATTAACACATTATGCTATCACATTGTCATCCAGTTCTGAGCTTGCAGAGTTGGTTTAAAATTTGTTAGGAAGAGACAAATATTATTATTATTCGATTTCAACATATTATGCAATAATATTGCAAAAACGTAGTCAAAATACAAATTCGATTTGAGATAAACTGTTCCATCAAGTGAAACACTGCATGCATTTTGTTGATGTCAACAGAATGATCTAGATATTGGAATACCCAAGTTTACAATACCCACTACAATTAGGCTATCCAGAACACGTGACCACGGCTATTTAAAATTGGCCGGCTGTAGGCACACATGAATGGTGTTTGTGTTTGGCACTAGCTTCTACTGCTAATAGTTTTGTTTAGTTCTCTCTCTCTCTAGATCTTTTCACAACACTAACGTCATTCGACATTATTACATATCTGCTGTTGACTCATAAACAAAAAAGCAAATGAAGGCCTACAAAAGTTTAACAGGCTATAAATATCTTGAAGCTGGATTTGCCCATGATTGTGAAGCAAGAAAAATGGATGAACATACTGTTGTTGTTGCCAAGGTAGGTACTGATTTTTCGTAATTTATGAGCTGTTCATTAATGTTTCCAATTAATTTTCAGATGAGGCATTCACAGCGAATGGATATTCCTTTGTTGAAAGTATGAATTATTTAATAAATTGATGGTTCTCCTGATGCGACGATGTCTTGTGGTTGCTATGGAAGTGTGGAGGTGAAGAGTCCATATTCATTAAGGAATATTGATATGGGACAGTATTCAAATTTAAAAACCTCAACTATAATAAGCGAGGGGCTTGCCACGAGCGAAATCAACGTACGAATTATTGCCATTTCCCCTTTATTGCCCCGTATTTCCCCATATTGCCCCGCATTTCCCAATATTTCCTGGTATTGCCTCACATTTTCCAATATTTCCTGGTATTACCTCGCATTTCCCAATATTTCCTGGTATTGCCCCGCATTTCCTGATATTGCCCCGCATTTCCTGGTATTGTCCCGTATTTCCTCGTATTGTCCTTTATTTCCCCGTATTGCCCTTTATTTCCTCGTATTGCCCCGTATTACCTCGTATTGCCCTTCATTTCCCAATATTTCCTGGTCATGCCTCGCATTTATTTGTGTTCCCCCCTCGGTTTCCCTCATTTTCGTGGCATTACCGCTCATTTCATGGTATTGCTTGCATTTTTCCTTATTTCCCGGTATTGCAGTTATTGTTCTACTATTTTTCATGTACATGATCATTTGGCCATAGTGTGTGTAGACATATGAATCAATTATTACAAAAGAAGGTTATGGTAGCTCAGGAAACACCTACAGGTAGGTTGTTAAAAATAATTCTGAAATATTTCTGGCGTGACTGTTGCATAAATCGGGTAATTAATTACTTCTGTACTCGATGCTTGATAATTCATTGCGTAGGTATATCGTGATATTCATTCGTACTGATCGACTGGCTCGAGTATCAGGTACGCTCGTTGCAAAAGAAACCTATAGTCTTTGTTTGTTTTGTCCAATCCTATAACTGAAGAGCGATCTTTATAATAATGATAATAATAGTAATAATTATAGTATTTTATTGGCAAAAAATAAAACAGGCATCACAAGAAAACAAAATACATCTGGCAAAAAGAACAAAAGATTTAAATATCACCAGGTATCATCGACAATATCGAGAACAATATATTCGAATATATTATATATAAACTATGTATATATACTACATATACTATCAAACAAGAGTTAAATCTAAGTGAGTAAAATCAGATAAAAAATAAACATCATTTCTAAAAAATGAAAATAAATATTTATATTTGGGGCGTTCCATAATGAAAAGATACACTTTGCATTAAACATTTTCTCAACAACAACATACTAATTCTTCTTCCTTTTTAGATCTTTATAAATTTTAGCTATATTGTTTCTATCATACCTTGTTATTTGTAGTGGATCACATCCGAGCATATTAATTGGACCATAGAATATTTGTTCTTTGTGAACACAATCTACATCATCCGGTTTGGGCCAGTAAAAATTTTGCAACTCTTCCTTCAAAAATTTTATAGTGAACATATTATTTTCTTTGCAGTTCAAAACCCTTCCAATATACCATCTTTGATCATAGAACACACCATAATATTTCTCAGCGGAAATTTCCGAATCACATTTATTGCTTACATCAACCGAGTCATCATCATCAAATTCGTTGATTTCATCTGTGTCAGAATCGTTCAGTCTAATAGAATTTGCAACAGATTCTGAATCTGAATCGATAGGAGAAGTACTTGGCGAAGCATGTTTAAGATAATCGAGTATCTCTTCATCAATCACTAACTTATCACAGTCATGTTGGTTTGGTTCAGGAACACTAACTTTATAATTAGAAATATCACAGAAACCGTATTTATTGAAATCTGAATTCAAAAGACCACCATTTTCTTCAATATCGTACCAATTCGCCAAACAACCAATGGAGGATTTTACTTTCAACTCGGAAATATTTACGAATTTTTTTGCGTATTCACTTTGTTTTCCTTTCTTTGACAGATATTTGAACGATAAAATACATCCAATTACGAAATCTGTTTTTTTATTTCTGAGATTATTTTTGAAAATACACCAGTCTCCTATGGATATAATATTTGATGATATAGGTTTTGACAAAACACTACCAGTAGAGTCTATTTTTTTCTCTGGCCGTACTCGAAGCACTCGATCACTGGATAACTTGGATCGATTTTTAGTAAATAGCCAGCAGAGAGTAGACTTCCTTACAACCATGATTTCATTTTTATAAGAGACTCGCAAAAATGGTCCATCATCAAAGAAAATGTTG
Source organism: Chrysolina oricalcia (assembly GCA_944452925.2). NCBI lineage: Eukaryota > Metazoa > Arthropoda > Insecta > Coleoptera > Chrysomelidae > Chrysolina > Chrysolina oricalcia. The sequence goes on along the minus strand of OX101821.2, from coordinate 15,412,362 downwards.
GTGTTTTTGTTGGTATCTTTGGCATAGTCTTTGATTTGTAAATGGTCGTCAATACTTTCAATATCATTCAACAAAATGCTTTCTGGATGAGAGAAATTATCTGATAGATCTTCATCAGTCATATCTTCAACTAAGGTTGCAATATCATTATATTCAGATGAACTTACGTCAATATGAGGACCATTTGATAACATCTCATCTTCACATTCATGTTCTGTGTCATCATTCTCATAGCTTCTTATATTCAAATTTTAAAAAAAATAATCCGGTATATCACTAATGCCTAAATGATTCATAGCTTTTTTAGCATCTTGTAAAGATGACAGTACTATTGATTCTATTTCATCATCACTCAGTGGTACAAATTGAATGTCCTCGTGAAAATCATCCTGTGTTCCAAGTCGCACGCTATTTTCACGAGGGAAACAAAAAGTGCCCTTCAAATTATTGACCGCATTTTGTAGAAATTGGATTTTGTTAATATGATTAATTATTTCTAGTAGGCTGAAATTAACTATGGTAGAGAACGTACTTGTCATGGATCTGGTAGAACGAAATAATTGTTCACAAGGCTGGCTACTCATTAACCATGGAACGAACATACTCGCGGGATACCTTTCTTGGAATTTGGAAAATTTTCTAATCAAGAATATTAGAGAATGAGCATTTATCTCCACAGATATGTAATTATTTAATGTGATGAAATTGTCTTTGAGTGTTAATTCATTATTCGTCAAAATCCAATTTCTCCATATTCTTAGTTGAAATACTACTTTCCAAGCAAGATGTAACCGCATCTGAACTGACATATTTTTCTTTAAAAAGCTGTTAAGCATATCTCTGATAATATTCAAATAAAAAACAGTAGCCTCTGAATTGGGTACATGGTTTAGTAAAGCTGTTGTGACTTTTTCTGATATTATTCTTTCCACTGATTGAAAATTCATTTTATCATCAGGATTTATATCGTATACAGTTAAAAAGTGAACATCTTTGGAAACTTTTGTGATAAGAATTGCTAGGTGAGATGAAGAAATAATTTTGTTTCCTACTGGCAGATGAACTGATGGTTTGAGGAGACGATTTCTAAATTTGGTACCAATATGGACAGTATCTTGAATAGGGATATTTTCTGTCTGAAGATTAGCTTGAAACCAATTCCAGGAAGCATTTTGTTGTTCTCCTTGTCCCGATGTATTTCTTGATTGAGGAAAAGTTGCCTCTAATCGCATGCATTTTAATAGACGAGGATCGCCATCCGACGAAAATCCGAGAATGTGAATACCATATTTCTTGTAGGCATAATCCTTCATTGTCTGCCATCTCTGACGAACGTGTTCAGAAGAGAATTTATTGTCTGTTCCGAAAACACTCAAGCAGAATGAGGGACAATTGTTTTGTAACGGTTGAGCCATTATCACATAGGCATAAGAAGACACACTTTCTTCTGAGAATTGGCGCTTGATTTCTTGGTAGGAAGTGGCCTAGAAGAAAATATCAGTTAGCTGTTGAATACAGAATATTATTGAATAAGTACATGGATGAAAATCGTAGAGAATGTTATATCAGAACGTAGGGTGAAGAATCGCAACAAAATATCATCAAAGACATACAAACTAAGCTGAATCTCGAGCTGAATAGGTGATGTTTGTGAAATTCAGATCAATTAGATATTAAACATAAAATGTTTCTCTTGGTTTTTCCGGTTTCATTTATAAAAAAATGCAGCAATAAACTTTTGATTTCATCGGATTTCATTGTGTAATATTAATAATCGAAGATCGAGGAAATAATCGTATGTAATATCCCAAGACCATGACAAATAGCCGACTATTATTTTCTTCATAATTCTATCGAGAGTACCTTGTATTTTGATAATTTAATGAGACCATATGATCATTAATAATCTGAATAACTCCCGAGACCCTTAGGTCGAGGGAGTTATTCTTGGATTATTAATGTTCATATGGTCGAATTGAATTGTCTCAAAATACAAGTTACTCGAGATGAATTAAAGAAAATAATAGTCTCTATTTGCCATGGTCGAGGGATATTCAGGAAGATTATTTCATGAACACATGGACAGCATAAAATAATTATTATACTCGTTCATATAATATGTTCCAACATTTAATTCAACGTATATGGAATGGATTTGCTTATATATGCATGAATTTGTGTAGTAAAAGATAACCCAAAACAAGACTTTTCAATTTTGAGTGACAGTTATGACAAACTTTGACACTTCAGTTTGCTTTGTTCACATGAAAATAGCCGTGTTTACCTAAATAGTCGATGATATTACACATCATGTGACTTCGATCATGAAATTGTATTGGTGCGGCTATGTGTAAATGAAATAATCGATGATATTGCACATCATGTGACTTCGATCATGAAATTGTATTGGTGCAGCCATGTGTGAATGAAATAATCGAGGTAATAACACTTAATATCGTATATACATTTCACATACCTTGAAAAATTCAGTGTTTATCAACCCATTTTCCCTGATAGGTAATACGAAGCCAACATTCTTGTTGTTTCTAGAGGAATAGTCAACACGTTCAATAATTTTTGTAGCGTCTTCACGAATCCAAACACAAAGTGGAAGATTTCGCGATACCAAAAATTGTTTCAATTCACGGAACCTAAATTCACCTTCATTAAAGGTTTTTGATGTTTTCTCAATCTGCCTTCTTACTGTTGTTATAGATGGTATAGATCCGTTCATATTAGCATACAAAGTTTGGTACATTAAGTTTCCCCCAATCAAATACAAGTATGTAGAAAATTCTTTTAACGATTGATCATATCTGTTTTGTTTGGAATTGGTGTTTGATTCATTCCTGATAACAGTTGTTTTCAACAGTTCCAGTAATTTTTGATTATTTTTGTCCCCCTCCAAATTCAATACTTTATTTGCCCTATTGGACATCATCGTATTCAAATCGTTATCAACAGAAAATATTTCTTTTATCTTTTCAAATATCGGGAAGAATTGTGTTATGAAAGTTTGATTTTCGGGGATGACACCTAATTTGATTTTATTTCTTTCACTTCTTGTTGCCCATTTGGATTTTTTCTTAGGCACCTTCATCAGAGAAATTGTGGAACTGCCGGTGCCCTCTTCAATCCCACTTTCTAAAAATTCGAAACTTCATATGTTTCGTTCGAGATTTCAGTTACATCGTCGTTGTCTTTATCATTTGGATGACATTCTTCTCGAAATTCTTCTTCTGCATCAAACGTCGAAACAGATGGTGTATTGGAATTGTCTCGGGAATTGTTGGAATTGTGGCCTAGATGTTTCCTTTTCAGTTGGCCCGGAACATGTTTTTTTCGTAAAAAATCCAAAATCGACGGGTTTCTTTTATCCTTTCTAAAATCGATTCTCTCAATATTTTCAGAAAAATGTTTATTAACATGATTATAAAAGTTACTATTAATCCACCGTGGCATTTTTCTCTCATCTTTTTTCTTTTTATAGATTTTGATAGTTTGTTCACAGAAACAACATGACACTGAACATGATAATGTTTCCAGGGGATTCACACTGATTTGACATTGGACTTTCAGTCTCTCTTCATCGATATTCATACTTTCCAGCTTAACTTCCTTTGCTTTATTTTTTATAAAGTTTAATAATATTTTCTTTATTAAAATATTTTCATTATTCAAATTGATTGGACCTTCTCTTTGGTCATTTTCAGTAGCTGATTGTATTTGTTTTTTATGTTGTGTATCATTTCTATCTCGATTTCTATTTGGTGGAATTCTCTCGGAAATTGTATTCTGTGGGATATTCAAATCTCTAATTGTTTCTAATATAGTCTTTCTGTAACCAGATGCGATAACAAATTTATCCACATTATTTTTGAATGGTCCATAGAAATTTTCATATTCCGATTGGTCAATTATATCCCCAAGATTATTGACTGCGAATTCTTGAATTGAATCTATATCTTTATCTGAGAAATTTCTCAGAGATCTTTCATTATTATAACCAGTTATAACCATAAGGTTATAGAGAAATTTCGGGAGGGAAGATTTTAGATAATTTTCAATACGTTCATGTTCTTCAATATCTGCCATTCTGAAAAATCCGGAAAAACACAAATTAGATCCAGAAAAGGTTATTTATCGACTTATTTATTCAGTGGAAATATAATTAATTTCACAGGTACCTATCACAAGTATCGAAAGATAAATGTATTTTGATCACCCTGTATCTCGAAAACAAAGCTGTTTTAGTCAACGTTCTTAATGAACACCCTGTAATAATTCCAGATATGGCACTTACCTCATAAATGATTCACAACTCTAGTAACGAATCGTCTAAAACCGAGAAAAGTAAACACTTGTATACATACAGACACTCCGCAACCAGACACCTGTGTGGATGAATCTCCGGACGAACTAAATTCAAACCAGAATTGGAGGGCTGCTAGCCGCCGGGATTCCCAGAAAATTGGCGCGAATTGTTGACCCAATAAAGGCAATAGGCACTGATTTGAATGAAGAAACATTTTATTTATTCTTTGATATTTGTTTTCATGGGTAATAGTACCAATAGGTATAGTTACTGACATGAAATTGAATATAATAGGTATATTATGATGGATATTGAATATCAGAGAATATCGATATTTTATAAAAGATATACTAATCAAATAATTACATATACACTGTGGATGTTTAGGTTGGAATTGATTCAACATTCTTCTGTCTAAAAGTATTTCAACAAAATGCTGGCATAGATCAATTATTATTCTCAACCGAGCATCGAACGCTACTAAATGCATACTAATGACGTCACCACTTTCGTGTACTTTTGACTTCCTCATTCTTGTAATGAAATCAAAAAATATGATCAACTTGAAAGTCACAAATATGTCTAGTTGTCTAGGTATGTTCACTTATAATATTTTCTTGATTTTTATTTACTCTGTACTGGAACTAAAGTTTTGATATAGATAAGTACTTCCCGATACCTACCAACATTTTAATTAATTTATGACTTATAATAATCGTTTTGATTAATGTATTGACGCATAATATCGAGCATAATATGAATTTGGTTAAAACAAGTTAATACAAATAGAGTATGAAGCTCTCGGAATCTAATTCATCGAATATTCAGAGCATTTATGCATATAAAATATCCAAATTCATAGAGGTACAATCATAAATTTGAAGCCTAATAATTTATTCTCGAATAGGATAATTAAAAGTCGTTTGTTCATCTAAAAATTTTTCCTAAATAATAACAACTCGATCAATTATTTTCCCTGAATCAGCTCGTATTTCCCCATATTGCCTCGAATTGCCCGGCATTGCCTGGTATTTCCTGGCATTGCCTCGAATTTCCTGGCATTGCCCCGCATTTCCAGATATTTCCTCGCATTGCCCCATATTTCCTGGTATTGCCTCGTATTTCCAAATATTTCCCTGCATTGCCTCGTATTTCCCGATATTTCCTCATATTGCCCAGCATTGCCCCATATTTCCTGGTATTGCCTCGCATTGCCCTATATTTCCTCGTATTTCCCCGTGAACGTACGAGAATTTCCCCCGTGGCAAGCCCCTCGATAATAAGCGGTGAAATTGCAATTACCCTAAAACGTGACCATGCTTATTATTACCAAACTCATTTACAAATGAAACTAACTGAATGAAAATACTGCGATTTTGTGATTTGTTCACCCAAAGGATATGTTCATGAGTAAATTTTCCCAGATGAATAATTCTGGATAATTGATTTCCCAAAAGCATACAAATTTCGTAAAGTAGTTGTGCTTCCTAAGTTTCACAAAAGGAAGACATTTTTTAGAGTAAAGATGGTGTCTTTGTGAAAAGGTGAGGATGATCGAGTTATGCTGCAGTGTGAAAATGATATCTGTGAAATTCTATTGGACCCTATAGGACTGTCCGATGTACCAAAAAACCCCTGGATTGGTTCTCAGTGCATGAAGTTATGATTGTTTCTTCAACACTATTATTTGTAATATTTGATTGCCTACACATTTATCTGTTTTTATTTTCAAATCTTCATTGGATTGGTCGTTTTTTTTACACACCGAGTGTCAGATATTGCAAAGTTATTTATTTTCACTTGTTACATATTTTTACCTACTAATTTGTTATTTTGTAACATGGAACTATGTATATAAGGGTATCCTACTTAATAAACATCTATCTATCTAGTCTTTGATTTAATATACCACATTATCATAATGTAGCTAGCTAGGAATTTTTAAAAACTTCACTAAGTCGCGATCTCCACAGCTTCCACAATTTACAACATAACACTTTGTAGGCATGTTTTTTATTCGGCAAAGTTTCATACAAAAATTTCACTCCAATAGATGAAAATTAACAATAATCAATCTCGTTCAAACAATAACAAATACAATGAGAGCCTTCAGGCGGCCATCTTGATTTTAGTTTTGACAGCATCTTGGATAGCCTAATTGTTTTAAAATCAGTCGCTTTGTAGGAACTCACGGCAGAAATCAATTTATTTCATATTTCACTACATAAACATACGCAATAACATTTCATTCAAACTCTCTCTGGCATGGCAGCAGTGTTACTGCCCATTCTCACTGGCGTTGTGTGAGGTGCGGTATGGTAAGGAGGTTTTTAAATTACAATTTACAGCATTGGCTTTCTAGTTCTTTGAGTTCAGTGATTACAATGCCCTAATGAGGTGGACTATCGCAATTATAATTTATGAAGTAATTTCCAATAAAATATCTATTTGAGGGAAGCTTTGCCAATAGGTCGTAAAACATAATTAAACTTTGACGAAATTGTTAATTGAAATATCCTACATTATTCTGTTGATCATGTAGGTTAGTTATGTTAGGTTAAAATATGAGTTGTTTACTCCTATGTTTAGATTTCTCCCAGGATATTCATTATCTTAACGAATTTGAGAAGTAATTTGGAAGAGGATTTTATCAGGTTTTCTGGCATCACTACTGTATTGTCAAATACATGTCCATATTAAATATTAAGCGGTTTTGTCATCCTTCAGTCATAGTCGGAACTCCTTATAGTGTGCTGCCCAGTAGTTTACTTTTTTGCATGTAATGAATATTTTGGAATGGACTCAGCCTGATAGATTATGTCAATACTCAATCTTTTATCATCAGCCATGGCTGCCAGTTAAGGTTCATGAAATAAAGTCAAATATTTCGCGTTTCTGAACTGCAAGATGGCACCGACAAGATATGTTTTTCATGCCATAGTTACAGCGATCTTTCATAATATTTCCATATAAATTACAGTTTCCTGCAACGGTCAACCCTGCTGCTAATGCAATATTGCCAAATCTCAACATTATTCGGAGTACTGCGAAATAGCTCACAGGTTTTTTTTTCTTGGTGTTTTGGCATCGACTGCTATGGTCATTAGCCATGTGTTCTGGATAATCCTTGTTACCAACTCCATACGCCACTTTAGGAGCAGCACTGTTAATTATTAACGCAACAGTGGATCGTAAAGGATTATTCCCAGCCGACACGAGCCCCAATTATTCAGACTTTCGCATCTGAAAATGAAAAAAGATCGCACCTTCTGGTGAATTTGGTGAGAGTTACAGTGCCTCTGGTTTTTGTTGGGTGGAGACCTCGGAGACTTCATTATTCGAATTCAGTGTTCCTTGCTGTGTCCTGTTTGAAAATTTCTGGAAATTTGCAGCGCCCTCAGATTTGTATTAGGTGGATGCCTCATTTTTCGAACTTACCCCCGTGCCGAATCATAACTGCAAGTTTCGGAAAATTTGCGTAGTCTTCAGTTTTGCAATAGGTGTACTACACCACATTTTTCAGGAACACTGATGTATTTTCCTTGTCTGCAAATTTCCGTTTATTTGCAGAACATCCTGGCTTACCATGGATAGAGACCTCCTTTTGTTCTAAAAGGGGTTATCTTTTGAATCGTTTTCAGTGTTTCCAAAGGTGGGGACCATTTTCTTTGAAGTTGGTTCATTCTTTTTCTTAGATTTTGGTTTATTGATGATGCCTGTGCAGTCGGTTTTTCTGTGGGAGGAGATCTTGAGAATCTTTGGTATTGCCGCTTTTTTCCGGTTCACTTGTATATTATTTATTGTATTCATTTCGTTTGTTTTTCTGATATTTGGAGTTGCAGTGCCCATGGGTTTGTTATAGATATAGTTCGTCCTTGATCTTGCTTAGATTATATTTACTTTTAGCACAAACAACAATATTGTTGGTAAAATTCAAAAAGAGCAGCTAATATGAACAACTCACTATAATTTATCTTTATCATTACTTTTCATCTTTGTAAGCTGAACTACGCCTATTATGCCGATAATTTTTATGTATATAAAATAATGTTACTCAAAAACAACTGGAATGGACAATAAAGACGCTATTACGATTATTATTATTCTTTTTCAATTCTGTTTTGCTTCCTGTTTCATTTCCAGAACTGATATTTTAAATCCCAAAACATAAAACTCATTACTTACATAATTCTTCAAATGTGTCCAAGAACTCCAAGGCTTTAGACGGACCAATCCAACATCCAACTGATAATCTGACAAACCCTTATCGACGTAACTTTTATTTTCGAAAAGTTAAACAAATTACATCGGTTTCCGCTGTATAGAACTATTGGCAACGCTGTACAGTAAATATGACAGTGACAATAATTATGTGCAATACCTTGTGGACAGTAGCGGAACTATTTTTGTATTTCCGTTCATGTACTACAGAGGAATCACTTACTGGAGCGATTTACCGTTTTTTTTTCCGAGATTTTAAAAATTACTATTAAAAATATAAATCGTTTGATTTTATGTCTGAATGTTCAGTCTTCTGAATTTCATATAAATATCACTTGCAAAAGCGATTCTTCTCAACTGTCTTTGATTTTTTTTTAATTGTGAGAAAACGTTGAGGTTAAAAATTCTGAAAAAAATCGTGATTATCTTTTACCTTGACATTGATATGTAATGTTATTTGAAATGGAATCTGATGAATGGTTTTTGGGAAAACTTAAAAAAACCTCTAAAAATTAGGTTTTTATTTTTTTTCTCGAAAACTGTTCATCAGAGTTTCTTCTACTTCTCTCTAATTATTCAATTTGAATGCCAAAATAACTCGATTTTTTTTCATAATTTTTAAACTTGCCGTAAATTTTTTCATGGATTTACATGAACCTTAACACAAACCTCTAGGCGATGTCGCTTTCCTGCTTATTGTGGTAACAATATGAGTTACATATATTCGTGGAAATTTTTCCGATAGTTGGCGTTGAAGTATCTGTCAAACTTGTGAAGGTGAATTGTGGAAGATGGCACTTGTTAAGATCACTTTGGTGGACATGTTCAAATATGTTGGTGATTGAAATCAGCCGATAGTGGAAGACGAACAGGTATTCAAAGAGGGACATGTTATTTTGTGTCAAGTCAAACATGTGGAGAAACTCGAAATATTTGGGCTGGTTCTACAAACTTTTGAAATTACCAATATACAGTATGACATATAATCAGACTTGTATTAGGAACTAGGTTTTCCAATTTTCAAAATATTATGCAACAAATTGTACAATTTTGGATTTTTTGGGAAGCTGTGTATTGTTTACACTACGGCACAGAGCAATACCTCTTGCAATTGCTGCTCATCATTATTCGAATATTAAGAATATTAAGAAGTATTTTGATATACTAAACTTCAGCAAACTGTTTTAGAAATCAAGAATACAGTTATCATTTACTACTGAAATCACATGTATTCTAATGGTGACTTGGTTCGTTTTCCCGATTCCGGAAGTGTATATTTTTGTCAGTAGGTGTCGCACCCTTTGCGCTTTTTCGCAAATACATTTCTGCTACTGCTTGGTGATGCCAAATATTATGAATTGTTCACAATTTTCTCCTCGTTAGTATTGCTTCGAGCTACAAAATGTGCAGAAAATTGCGAAGCGCAATAACATGAATTTTGGTTTCATTGCATCACAATTTTGTTTCTCCGTCGGTAATGAGACATACATACTGGCAATAGGCGTTGTTTGTCGAGACTGTCGAGACTCGAGTAGAACTTGTATTGGGTAGTATCCATTCAAGATTTAATTAAGGTCAAGTGCGGTAAGTAGGACGGCAAATTCAGTGTTATACAAAATTTCGCATTTTCAGGTTAGGACGGTAGGTAGTTAGGTACTGATTTCGTCGGGAAGAAAATGCTGTCTAGAGAACTGGAATTAATTTTTTTTTTCTGTGCTTCTTTATTTTGATTTTGTTATGATTTAATTTTGACTGGTACTTTTAATGTTTTGTTAATAAAAAGTATATATTTCTGAATCAACTCACGTATTTGTTTTCTAGCATCTCATTCGATATAAACCATAATTCATTATTTCGTAGGATAATAAAATTCAGGTACTATTTCTACTCATGTTGAAACAAGGTGAGCTTTGTTATAACCTCAAATTTTCCATATCTCATGAATGGTCAGGTTGCCAATTGAATATTGATGTAGCAGTGATTTGATTCAACAGGTAATTTCATAATTGGAGTGTTATATCAGTATATAATTTGCAGAGTGAGAGCAGAACAATTACTTGGTATATGGTGATGAACTTCTAAAAAGAAAATGTGTAAACATTTCACTAGTCAGTGGTTTTGTCAAAATAACTACATATACAGTATTTAAAGCTCGTCTCTTTTTCCATTCTATTTCACACCTTAATGTGAGAATTAATGTATACAAAATTTGGTATGTTAAATCAAATTTAGTATGTTGCAAATCATATTTACCGAATTTGAAAGTTGAAGTTCTGAAATGAATCTGTTCATTACAATTTATTGCTGTTTTAGACGTTTCTGTTCATTATTAATTTGAAATACTTACATGAAACTCTCAATAAGTATGTGTGACTAACAGGCGACTTACACTGTTATCCAAAATTATGACCTTCGAGATCATACATGTGAATTCATTATTGACTTCAAAATTTGAAGTGTTTGTGACATATAAGAGAATCGGAAAGTGAAGCGCATTTTTAAATAAGTTCCAGTTCATTCAATTTCACATGGTAACGTTGAAAGGATCTCAATGTGCATTTGATTTCAAAGTACAAATGGAATGTCACATTGGGCTAGTTTTGCATCACATATGGCATCAGAATTTGATGTCTTGAACTGACCAACGAGGCACCGAATAGATGTTTTCGCGATAGTAATGAAAGTCACTTTTCGATTCTCTGATGTAATCTGAAACATGAAAGTGATGAAAGTTAACTGGGCTAGGCCAGTGTAAACTGTTACTGGGATCCTGACTAAGGTAGTACTATTGAGTTGCGCAAGTCGGTTTAAAGTTTCTTGACAGTTCCATACTATTCTTGAATTGCAGCAGTTCGAAAATAATAAATATGACTCTATCTTTTTTATTTTCAGTTTATGAAGAGTGAATTGAATATTTTTTTTTGCATTTGCTCACACTTTCAAGAACACATTGGAGCCAATCGAAAAAGTACTTACCGGTGAACCGAAGTTATGTCCGATCTCGTGAGCTAAAGTTAGCTGAGACACCTTGGGGGGCACCCTGCTGTTATAGTTGACGAAAGTGATGATGCCGGTATTCAGCGAACGTTTCGTTGACTGGTACATGCCACCTATCGTTTCGGTGTATGTTTTGTACTTCTCACAAATACCCCCCGACGCACCGGACGCGCTGGCAACCCAAGCAAGTCCCAGGGTTCCACCGGTGAAGTCTCTGTAAGTGAACACATAGGCCAGACAAAAGTCTGTGTGGTTTCCGAGGGAATGTATGTTGAGAAAATTGCTAACGTCTATGTTCTCTAGACAAAATTGGTTCATTTCGCCGCAGCCACGATGGTAACATCTGCATGATGAATCGTCGTCAATCTGAAAAATAATTCAAAAATTAACTTACGTAATATCGAAGAATAATTGTATTTTTGACTATATTTTCTTGAATGAATTAGTTGATTATTGCCAATGAGAATAGGCGAGGATACAAAAAAATGTATTGCTCCAAATAGGTATGTTTTAAAATACACAACGCATATATAAATGAACCCAGAAAATTGTTTTGGAGTCAAATTTCAATTAAAGCCGTTCCCTTTCGTTTCTGAAAGTCAGCTAATTTTAAAGCTACTAATATTGGCGCTCTTTGTGACGTGCTTTACCGAGCCCAATCAGGGCGTATATTTTAATCCGGTTAATTGTGACGTGAAAGGGCAATGCTATTGGTTGTTCGGAATTCTCGGGAGAGAACGTCACATTTGCAATGGCGCGAGAAAGAAGACATTTGAACTTTGTCGAATTTAAATTTTATTTTTTTTTTAACTAAAAAAACTTATAAAAAAAAAGAAAATTGCCAACAGAGTTTTTACAAGCTGCAAAAGCCATTAAAAATGTTTTTAAAATTTCGTGTTCTCGCCTATTACTTCACACAAAAAAGATAATGGTGTTATATTTAAATTAAAGTGTATGTAGTACTTTTGTAATGCAATTTTTGGAACAATCGAAATTACTCTTTCTCAGAAGTAAACCTACAAAACAGGTTAGGATTTTCCTGTAGTCAGACCTCATTTTAGAACATGGGTTGGGTTTGAACAATTCTTATGGAACAAACATCTTCTCGAATACTGTCTCAAATCACCTAAACTTGCTGGCCTCTGTCAGAATGGATGACATGAGAAATTTTGGAAAACATTTTGGTTGAATGCTTTAGGTATAGAATTTCGGCAAATTTTATTTGAAAAATAAAAAAAAAATCTTAATTTCAGGATCTCAAAACTGCTAGTTGAGTCTCAGCAAACAAATCAAAGCATTCCTACTCAAGAAATGCTTGTATTCAGCAGAAGAGTTTCGCTGATGACTTGTGAAAAACACTGTTTCTTTCCATAAACATTATTGTACTTATTTTATTGTAATTTACATAACTTTTTTGTATACGACTGTCAGTAATTTTGAATTGAATCACGTTGTTTTGTTTGTAACATGGTAGTTGTTCTTTGTTTTACATAACTTGCATAAACTTATATGGAAAACATGGACAAGCAGCCAGTAAGATTTAAACATGTAAGTTTGTTTATTTCTTATTTGTTCTATACATTTTATTTTTATACATTCTGCTGTACTGACTTGCTATAAACCATATTTTGTATGATTCACATAGTCAATAAATCTATCTATCTATCTATTGATTTGTTAGCTGCTAGTAATTTCAGAACACATTTTGGGAAAAATCAGTTTGTCATAATGGCATAATGAACTTAAAAAATCCAGAAATGGTTAATAAAAGTGATGATGACAAAACCTTTTACTTACGCAACAAATGAACTATTCCAAGAATCAAATATTTTTGATACATCCGTGTACAGTAACGGTTTGTTGAATTTGCATGAATAATATCCAGTTCAATTTCAGAATTACTTATTTTTCTCGGCGTATTTATGAAGAAAATGCATGATATTTTATGTGATTGAACTCAGAAATACATCCTCTATAATAAGCCACAATAAAAAATATAACAACTATTTAAGAAAAAGTGGATGATTGACATCAGTTTTTCAATTGTTTTCAAGAAACCATTCAAAAACTGTATAAGGTTATAATTTTTTCTTCAAATAAGATAGTTACCCTGTATGTGGAATGTCCTAAACCTAAATTATACCTGTTAGCAAATAAAGAGGGTTTTTCAAAATTTCGACCAACAAAGTAATTTTTATAGCGAAAATTCAGAACTGCCTAAAAAAAACATGTAGTTATCGCCTCTTTGTTGGAAATAATACGACATTTCAAAATCGTTTACGATCATTTTAAAATAGCTGGAATAATTACTAATGTCTGAACACCCTATAAAATGATAAATTTCTGAATTAATATCAAAAAATTCAGCAGGATATTCAATGTTGTAAATTATGAGCTATATAACCTATAACAAAACTCAGTCCAACCCCTCAGTCACCCCTGAAACGACAGAAATGAAATTGAGTTAATTTTTTCTCAAATCCGTATTACCATTAAGTTAGAAGGGGGTGAAATTAACAACCATTATTATATTTTACGTCAGAAGATGAAAAGACACGTGTATCAAACTTAACAATTCCTTATCACCACCTACTGAAAGAGGTGCTTTATTTGAAAGCGTTTTTCAATCTCCTGTCAATAGCCATGGAAGATGGTTAGCCGCTTCTACCTTCCACCCTCTCTGTCTCTCTTTCTCTAGCGCGCGCGCTCTCCCACTCCTATTATCTGACTCTCTCGCAGTCTCTTCCGCCCTGTCTCGATCTCTGGTCAACTTTCTATATCTTCCTCGCTATTTATATCTCTAGCTTCCTCTCTATCTATATCTCTAACCCCCTCTATATATCTCCCTCTCTATCATTCATTTCACTTTGTAACCTGTTCATACGAGGAAAATAACGACGTACCGTTGTTAACGTTACAGTATTTTTTGCCGTTTTTGAGATCCCAATAAGTAGCAAGACATAAAAAATACGGCTTCTTTTCTACCTAGGTATATCTCTAGCGCTATCGATATTTCCCACTTCCTCTTTGTCATATTTCTCGCTCCATCTTCTATGGTCACCTCGCTCATTCTTCTATATTTATCTCGCTCCCTCTCTATATCTGGCGCCATCTTCTCTATTTATATATCTCGCTTACTCTCCATCCATATTTCTCGCCTCTGATTCTATTATATTTTTATCTTACCCCTATCTACAGTGACCGTCAAAAAGTGTGTAACAAATGAGAAAAAAGTTTATTGCTAGAGTATTGAAAAAATATTTTTGAGGAAAAGTTTGTGTTCGATAAAAAATACCATGAAGAGGCCAAAAGTGGGGTGAGATGGCAAGAAATCGAAAAAAGTAATATGAAAAAAATGCTCGGAATTTAATTTTATACTCACATACATAAAAATTTTAAATTTTAAATTTTTTTTTATATTTTCCGATCTCTTTACAAAAATCAAAGTTTTTTTCTTAATGGCTTGACTGTAGTGGAACATTTGTATTATGATAATGACAAAACTCTCTCATTTTCTCCGCACCAGATGGTATTAAATTGGTTTTTCCCAGAACCCTCGCTGTTACATTGGTTCGTATCTATGACTATAGCCTCTTTAATTTGACGCAATATTTTCAAGTTAATGTGCGAAGTGAAACGCTCATGCACGATTATCATCGAAACTTGATTATAACCAGGGAATCAGAAAGTTTCTAGATTGCTATATTCCCACAATAGTCTCGGAAAACATTTTAAAGAAATTACAATTTTGATTTTTTTCGATTTAAGGTTCCGTCAAACCGAAGCGGGAACGCGGGAGCGGGAACGGAACTTTGGAACCGTGTGAATTGATAGAAAAACAGTAAAAGTAGCAAACCATATATATTTCGTTGCTTGTATGCATTTCGGAATACGAATAATCACACCGGTATGTCCCACTATAGAATATAGTCTCGGATTCATGTCATTCCCGCTCCCGCGTTGGTTTGTGGGAACCTTTATGGATTGAACCTCTGTGTAAAGTATAAAATTAAATTACAAGCGATTTTTTCAAAATTCTTTTTCTCGATAACTTGCCATCTTACCCCACTTTTGACCTCTTCATGGTTTTTTCCAATTTGCCGCCATACTAGTGATCACGTGACATGTGTCGAAATCAATTTTAAGGTTATCGGATATGAACAAACTTTTACCAAAAAATGTTTCTCCAATACTCTAATAATAAACTTTTTTCCCATATGGTACATACTTTTTGGCGGTCACTGTATATCTGGCGGTAGCTCTATAGATGGTTATTTTTCTCTTTCTTTCTCCCGCTCATTCTCTCCCCACCCATTCTCTCTCTTTCTCCCGCCCACTCTCGCCTCTCCCATATTCTCTCTTACTCTCCTGCTCGCTCTTTATCTCTCACTTCCTGTTTAACTCGGACTAGTTTCCCCCTATTTCGTATTTGCTCTCTCCCAATGATTCCAAACCTTTTGAAGATCTTCCAGCAAATCTAATCAGACATGAACCAATATCTGGCGGTATAAATAACTCGGGAAGTCCTTGTTTGGAAGATAATTTCCTTGACTGTATGTCGAGGGCTGCTAATCATTTCCGGGAATAATTAAGTCCACCGCTTAAATAATTTTTCTAATACTCTTACCTTTATTCTCTGCACTTCAAATTTGATATTGCGATGCTCCCTCCTTCCATCAAACTTCGTATCACGGTAAATATAATTAACGGCAGTGACGTGATGAGCAATGAGAGATAGAATTTCCTCTCGAGTCTTTTCGTTCACTTCTGTCTGCTTTTTGGGATCGAGGTGCTGAAATCAAATAAGTTAAATTTCCAGATGGATGATTGAATTAATTAGTTAGACAAATTCAATTTTACAAAATTGATGATGGTAATGGTGGAAAATCCAAAACTTCAGGGTTTCGATCAAAAGCTCATTGTGCATTTGAGATATAATTAGATCAAGCAAAATAAAAGACGCAAATGGCCTATATCAATTTTTATAAGATAGTTCGTTAATGAAAACCCCAGTTTTCGCACCTGCAAAATTGCTTTGTGGAATTTTTTACACAAGCAATAGTGACTTTTTTGGTTTTTTGGAAATATCTCAAAAATTATTTGAAGAATCGTTTTACAGTCAATGGAATGTTTATAGAGATGTATAAAACCTACAAAATGGATTTTCATACGACCGGATCGGTGCATTTTCCACTGAGAAATTCAGGGAAAACCTCGAAAAAGAGACCTTTTTTCAAAAACTCATAATTTTTATAAATCAGAAGCTAGACGAACAATATTGCGGAAACTGATGATATAGATAATAATATGTGGTTCAAATGTGCGCAAGATGTTTTCTGTCCGATGTGTAGGTTTTGCACAATCGCGTTTATAAACAATAAAGGGGCACATATTGCAAGATACGCCGAATTAATGTATCTAATGCTGAACCAGCATTTGTAGCCCACACAAAAAAAAAAAATCATGTGGGAATTTCTAACACATTAATTACAATTTATTACAACAAAACTCGATTTTTTTACAAGCGTGAATTTCTGAAAAATGGGGCGTGGTGCAATGTTAGACTAATGCTGCACCACACCTACGCTACAGAAAAAAAAATATATGAGAATATCTTACACATTAATTACAATTTATTACAACAAAATTTGATTTTTTTACAGGCGTGGATTTCCGAAAAATGGGGCGTGGTGCAATATTAGACTAATGCTACACCACACCTTCACCTCGAAAAGAATATGAGCATCTCATTATGAACAGAAATTCTTACAAATTAATTACAAACGCTTTATGTGAAAATAAACCTGAACAAATACACCAAACTATTATATTGGGTAACAAAATTATATTCTATTGGGGTACCAATTTCTTACACCACCCCACACTATGAAAAATTACTTCTAGTGATGGAATGAATCATATTTAAGATATCTTATCTACATCCGAATTTATTACACTGCTCAACAAGGTTGAAAATTATTTTATTCGGTCAATCCACGCGATTTATGTGTTTCAATTCGAGTAAGAATTCGAGTAAGAAATTGAATTGAAAGATATAAATCGCGTGGATTGACAGAATAAAATAATTCTCAACGGTGATGGTGTAATAAATTCGGATGTAGATAAGATATTTTAAATATGATTCGTTCCATCACTAGAAGTAATTTTTCATAGTGTGGGGTGGTGTAAGAAATTGGTACTCAAATTGAAACACATAAATCGCGTGGATTGACCAAATACAATAATTTTCAACCTTGTTGAGCAGTGTAATTAATTCTGGAGTGGATGAGATATCTGAAATATGATTATTTTTATCATTAGAAGTAATTTTTTATAGTGTGGGGTGGTGTAAGAAATTGGTACTCGATTTGAAACACATGAATCGCGTGGTTTGACAGAATAAAATAATTCTCAACGGTGATAAGCAGTGTAATAAATTCGGATGTAGATAAGATATCTTAAATATGATTCATTCCATCACTAGAAGTAATTTTTCATAGTGTGGGGTGGTACCCCAATAGAATATAATTTTGTTACTCAATATAATACTTTGGTGTTTGTTCAGTTTATTTTCACATAAAGCGTTTGTAATTAATTTGTAAGAATTTCTGTTCATGAGATGCTCATATTCTTTTCGAGGTGAAGGTGTGGTGTAACATTAGTCTAATATTGCACAACGCCCCATTTTTCAGAAATCCACGCCTGTAAAAAATCAAATTTTGTTGTAATAAATTGTAATTAATGTGTAGATATTCTAATATATTTTTTTTTCTGTATCGTAGGTGTGGTGTAGCATTAGTCTAATATTGCATGTGGGCTACAAATGCTGGTCCAGCATTAGGTACATGCCGAATTAAGGGAAATCATCGTATTCAAATTCTGTTAACGGCATCTGGAACTAGAGATCATTTGTATATTTAGGATTTTCACCTGAAAGGTGAGAAATGTGTTGAAAATTAAAGTTGATCAAAACGCTTTTAAGTACGTCCGAAGTCGCACTGAAGTTAACTCGAGTTGAGTTCGGGAGACTTCGTGTGCACTTTGAAGCATTTAGAGTAACTTCCAGTGACATTTCCACACCTCTCAGGTGAAAATCCAAAATAGTGAAGTGAGGTATATGTGATAATGGAGCAAATGCGACAGTAGGTTTGAAACTCGCTATTTGTTTGAATATGCTTGTGCCACCTATTGCCCAGAGCCCGAAATATGCTAGTCTAGTGAGCCACCACTAGAAGCCGTCGAAATCCAAACTTGGATGTAATTCAAGTACAGATAAGCGAAGAGCGCGCTTCACTCAGCACATATTTTTTTTGCATTTGCCCGTTGGTGAAATAATGTATTATTTTTCGGTAAGTAGGAATATTAATCTAATTTTATACTTAGTTTCATAGTTTGGAATAAAATTTGAATATAAAGGCATTATTGACCTCAAAATGTTGCTATAACACATTTGCCCCTTGGAATTTTGTTGTTGGGGTAAATGTGTAAATACAGGTTGGGCCAAATGTGTCATAGTATAACACATTTACCCCGTTTGTATAACTTCTTAGATTCAAACCTGGATTACTCAAACAGTTAATTTAAACAGTTGTAGAGCAAGTTTGACAAGCTTTATTTGTTATAGATATCATGGTTCGCTGCTACAAAAGAAAAACTTCAAATGATGGAAAGAAAATATTCGGCAGCTGATCTCAACACTGCAATGTCTGATGTTTTAGCAGGCCGAATATCAATTTATAAGGCAGTTGGGTATTGGTAAAATATTGCCCAAAAAAGATAATCAGACATTATGTGGGACTTCTATCAGATTACACGGATGATGGGTGGACAGTTAAATTCACACGACCTAAGGGAAACAAATTTGTATGACCAATAAATACCGACATTGGTAATATACTTGAACAGGATATAAAAGTGCTACCTGATCCCTTCGTTGATAGACGTGGAATGTACGAATTTTCAATTTTCTTTAAAAACATTCAAACATTCAACATTAACTCTAAGACATCTAAGCGTGTTTTGTGTTTAATTTTATTAGCTTTTTGTTTCCTTTGTTCTGGCGTTTTTTTTAGAAGTTCACATTTTTGGTATTTTTTAACAAAATAAATTATAAAAATTACACAAACAGAGAGCTGATTTTTTATAAAATTGCCCCAGACTACGGAATATACTATTTACTACAAAAATATAAACTTTCGTCACATTTGCCCCAGTCCCTGGGGTAAATGTGATGTATTGATGATTTTAAAAAACATTGCGCAACATTCAACATTAAACATCATTTAACTTTCTCGTAAACAATCACTACAAAACCGCTCCAAAAGTATATGGGTTTTTCCTTAAATTTTTTAAACTTTTAAACGTATCTTTGCAGCTTTATATTGAATGAAAGTCGAACTATTCAAGAAGTAGATCACATTTGCCCCACTTCACCTACAAATTGTAGATATTGATCTCTACTTCCAAATGCCGTTTACCATCAGGCAAATACAATACCATCACAAGTGAGACGATTTTCGAACTCCTGGTGAAACGAACATCGTCCGTAAAGAGGAGGAAAACGGACTAAATATTGAGACTTACTCTTTGAACCACAGGCTTTACCTAAATCATTATGTTAAAATGGTGGTTCTTGGTAGAATGATGGACACACTGCTCTCGAATTTGAAAATTATACCGGCTTGCTGTAATACAGAGAATTCTTAGCCGGACGAATGGAGAAGTCCGTCATCCTTGGGTCAGTTCGTCTGCTCTCGGACCCAATAATGACTTACTCCACGGACGTGCAGTACATAGGTAAATGATCCAGCGCGCACTCCGGATGTGTCGGACTTCGGACACAGGGCATGATTGGAATATCCTTGAAGGAAAAAATTGATAATAATAATAATATTCCTATTATTTTTTGACCTGGCACTTCGGGGCGACTTCCTGATTTATAGTGTCGCATTCACTTTTCAGCTATAGGAAAACACGGAAAACCTACCGCACCACCAATAATGCAAAAACATATTACGACAAACTACTCAATTTCTCGTAGTGTATGGCGGTTGGGTACTTTTCAATGTTTCTAAAACGACATTGGGGTAAAATAACGCGTAAAAATAATATGACTCACTTCCGGAAATCCTTCCCGAATATGCCTCCAAATCAGGGGATCGGTTTGTATGAACAATGAACAAGTATTTTTGTTTTCTTCTCTTCTTGTGGCTCTGCGGTGTCTGCTGTTCTTTTGTTCGTTTGCCTCTCTGGAGTACTTGCTGAAAGCGTCTTCGAAGTTTGGAGGCGGCTTTGGTTCTTCTTTGTTCTTCTTACTCTCCGAGCTGAGGACCTTTTTATGTTTGGCCGGTTTTTGTCTGTATTTCGCCGGCGAGTCTTCATCGAGTACCGGTGGCGGAGGATCGTCTGTACCCGAATTCTGTATTTTGTCCATCCATTGGATGACCTCGTCATTGATTCCGCATCCAGCTGAATGTCCTGAAAAAAAAATCATATTTCAGAAAACCAGCTGAACGAACAATAATCTTGCTTTTTTAATTCTCCAAATCTTTTTACGGTTTAAAAACCCTTAGACATACCTATATAAAGTTAGCGAGACAACTTCGAAAAAGTTTATAACGGATTATTCCATAATTTGCCTTTTTGTCGCTAATTAGTTGCGGAAGAAAAAAACTTGTCGATCTTTTTTTTAATATGCAAAACAACTTCCGCAAAAAAAATTGCTATGTTCAACTTCCGTAATTTCTATTCTTTCACAGTTCTGAAGTATCCATAATTTGCCGCCTTTTTGTTGCTAATTAGTTGCGGAGAAAAAATATTGCCGATCTTTTTTTTTTTTTTTTAAATATAGCTAACCGTTGTGTATCTCTTCGAACTAATAAAAATGAATTATGATTTTGTCCTCACTTATAATAATTTTGAGACTTTATTTCATTGAAATATTATCCACTGATCACATTTCTGGAGAAATTTGATTTTGTACCATCTATTCAACCCCATTCCAAGATCGACACTTTTTTTCTCCGCAACTAATTAGCGACAAAAAAGCGGCCTATGATTGATACTTCAGAACTGTGATAAATAGAAATACGGAAGTTGTTTCGCTAACTTCGTATTAAAAAAAAAGCGACAATTTTTTTTCTTCCTCAACTTTATCGACAAAAACGCGGCAACTGATGGATAATTCAGACCTGTGATAAAATAGAAATTACAGAAATTGTTTCGCTAACTTCATATGAAATTAGCGAAACATAGCATATTTTGAAAAAAAAAGAGCGACAATTTTTTTTCATCCCCAACTTATTAGCGACAAAAACGCGGCAAATTATGGATACTTCAGAACTGTAAAAAAATTAAATATTACGACAGTATTTTCGCTAACTTCATATGAAGTTAGCAAAACACCGCATATTAAAAAAAAGGAGCGACACATTTTTTTTTTCTCCGAAACTAATTAGCGACAAAAAGGCGGCAAATTAATAGGTCTTAGACATAACTGTGTAACTATAGACCAACGTTTTCCAAATATCTTTCATGGAGTTTGTGTCAAAACTAGACCTCATTATCGACAAGTGTAGCAGAACAATCAGTTTTTTCACAAAATTCAAAAAATTACAAGCAATCATTACTCTCTCATTTATAGCAAACTGAATTTCAATTATATTATTTGGACCCCCCATAGTGACATAAACTTTCGATTTATAAATTGGGCACCCAGTATATTTTCACTTGTTTTGTCTCCATATCACGTTCTGAATAAAACCATGATCACGTGTCACCTTTTGTAACCAATTCATTATTTTATTTTGAAATTTATTTTTTGGTGTGCTATGAATAAGTTCAAATAACTAGGTAATTTCTGACCTAAAATTTTGGGAAAATAAAAGTTCATCGTTTTCTTTCAAACTGTATGTGCTATGTAAAATTAAATTTTTAAATAGAAATTTCATTTTTTTTAATGGTATCATAGTGGCTCGTCGGATTAGGAAAAATTATCGTTTTATTACGTTTAATTTTATCCCGCACATTCAAATGTTTTATACAAACTTCCGTTGAAAACTTAAAAAATTACGTTAGATCTTTCTTAAAATAAAGCATATTTTTGTAATAGAATAAGATTTAAATGCATCGAGTGATCTGTGACACCTGATATTGAGACACCTGTTAAAACAAACCTATTACTCATTTTACCATGCTTCTACAGAAGTAATTAAGGAAATTATTGTGTAAGTTATTTTTAGTAGAATTCTTCTGGACTTCCATTGTCTAAAAACAAAGAAACTGAATTATTTGCATGTGATTGAGTCACGACGTTTCAACAGTTAACATCTACTGGCGTTATAATAATAATAATAATAATAATAATAATAATAATAATAATAATAATATCTTTATTTTCTCAAATTAGTTTGCCCACCAAAAGCATGGAGATACAAATAAAAAAGAGGAAAACGTCAGTGAAATTTAAAAATTACCATAGTCTACTTGACAACATAAAGAATAAAAATGTAAATATAAAATAACAAATATAAATAGGTATAAGTACAGGTGTATATAGAGACATCACAGACACTTTAAAAACAATATAATAGAAAATTTGTATAAATATAACTAGCTCTAGTATAAAAAGAGAAAAAACATACACGTCACATATAATAGCAACTCACGACAGAAATTCGTCCACAGTGTAGCAATTTTTTGACAAAAGTAGCTTTTTTACTCTTTTCTTGAAAAGGTATGCATTTCCTGAAATTTTGATGTCATCGGGAAGATTGTTGTATAGTCTGCATCCTTGATATTCAAAACATTTATGAAATAGTGCAGTGCGATGCTGACTGGGAAGGAGTAAGTGGGCATTGCTTGTGGAATAAGGATGTTGTGGTCTATTGGCATCCAATTTGTTTTTGTTACGGTATACATATGTGCATGCCTCAAGGATGTATTTACCAGCAACTGTTAATATTTTCATATTCTGAAATGCTTCTCTACAAGAGTCCCTGAATCCCAACTTGGCAATGATCCTTATGGCATACTTTTGAATTATGAATACTCTGCTAACAGAGGAGCTTGTACCCCAGTTCAATATACCATACCTGAGTTGAGAATTGAAATTTGCATGATACAGGGTTAACAGAATTTGTTGACTACAATGATTGGAGAGGTACCTGAGAGAATAGCAGACACTTCTCAGTTTTTTACATAGGTTGTCTACTTGTGGCATCCATTGTAATTTGTTATCGAAAATCACACCTAACATTTTGGTTGATGTTGTTGAACCCAATTCACATTCAGTGTTCTCAAACAGACTCACCTCACATTGTTGTCCTTTTACCATGAATTGTATCATATTGGTTTTTGTTTTGTTCATTTGCAAATTATTTTTCTCAGACCATAGGATAACTTTATTGAAAGTGATTTCAGCGGTATTTTTCAAGGTACACAAGTCATCTTCAATAATCAATATATTTGTGTCATCAGCATAACATATACAATGAGTGGAAGAGTTTCCATTATTTAGATATACTAATAAATCATTAGCAAAAACTAGATATAAGAAAGGTCCCAAAACCGATCTTTGGGGTACCTTGGGTACCTTGTGTACCTTGGGTTATCAAGTGTGTGGAATCCGACAAGATATCTCGGATATTTATTATATAGCATGCAAGTAATGTACCTGCTATAATAGTTATTTATGTACCAAGGGTATACTTAAATAGATGTTTATGCCCTGAGGGCGACGTTTTACGAACCGGGGGTCCTCTGGCCTGGGGGTTTGTAAGTCGCCCGAGGGTATAAACATCTGTTTATGCCCGCGGTACATACATAACTTTATGTCATACTAGTTAGTTATTGCAATCCAATCTCAATACAAATCAGTATTTTAAAAAATCCGGTTTGAATTAATAACATTGCCATTTTATCATAGTAGACACTATCCTTGCTAGGTGAATGTTGACAAACGTAAATGTCATAAAATCACAATAATTTTTATATGTGTCAAAGTTAGAAGTCAAAATGAACGAAGATTTTGGAATTCCCGACGAAATTATTGAAAAAGCAAAGAAAGCAACTGAAAATGTGTTGCCAAAAAAGTCTAAAGAAGCTTAACTATCACCGGATCTTTTCAGAACTGCTAATTTTATGTTAATTCGTCAAAATAATGTTCATCGGAATATTTACATATATTACTATATTCCGTTTGTAATTTCATTAATAAAGGTTATCAAGGGCCAATTTCACAGGTTCCAGTTAGAGTCCAGATAATTAACTAATGGTTAGAATGTGAACCTGTCAACGCCATTGAAAGAATGTCATTCACCGTCTAAATTTTCAGTTAGTTATCTGAAGGTTAACTGGGACCTGTGAAACTGGCCCTAAATAAGTTAAACAAAAAATTATTTCTCTTTATGCCCGTGCGGGCATAAAGTTCACTTTAAGTACGACATTAGATAGTTGGTAACTAAGCAATAAAAACACAGTAATGAACTAGTATGACATAAAGGTAATTATGATCTTCATGGGGTCTCTCTCAGGTCATCATTATTAATTAATGTGATTCAACGACCTTTTTCTGGCGAGTGTTATTATTAATGACCGATCTTGACAGGTCTTGACAAATAATTTTTAATGTGATATCAATAAAACTAGCTGAGTGATAAGAGGCTTCCACACTTTCCGAATCTCCATGCTCGACTGACTGAACACGTCATTATTCTGAATATAAGCAGACGAATGAACTAATCAGCACAGCATCGCATGGTCGGAAGCCAAAGTTATCCAACAAAGAACAACATTGGTAAAAGAGAAAATTTATAGAGTCGGCTTATATTCAGAATAATGACGTATCACACATTAAAAGATAAGGGCTGTGTCTTCTCTAGCTCACACAAGTCTCTCGAAGACTTCCGAGGGTTGCGCGTAGGGGTGCAATCGGTTGACGAAAGTAACAATTTTAACAACAATTTTTTTTTAACAACAACAACAATTACCTTTGATGGCCTGAGAGATACCCCACGAAGATCATAATTACCTTTATAGCAGGTACATTAGTTGCATGCTATATAATAAGTATCAGAGACATCTTGTCTCATTCACACTCTTGATAACGACTGTAGATGTTAACTGTTGAAACGTCGTGACTCAAACACATGCAAAGAATTCATTTTCTTTGTTTTTAGACAATGGAAGTCCAGAAGAATTCTACTAACACTAATACATTGTCAACCACTTTCAAACAAACGTGTGAATTATTGTTTAAAAATATGTTAATAATAACATATATTTATGCAAGGAGATATTTTATCAGCTTTTGGATAAGGATTTCGTTTTATTAGTTACTTGATGCATTAAAATATTTTATTTTTCGAAAGATAATAAAAAATAAATTTTTCTACAACCGCTTACAAAACTAGCCTTTGACGCTTTCAGATCTCAACGCAAATTAGACGTTTTCCCTTAAATGTCATTTTGTGACAGCTTTTTCGCTCTAGAGCGACATTATTGAAGAAAAGCTCGCACCTCCAAGGCTTTTGTTGAAAATGAACCTATTCTTGCATAATGGAAAGTATAGACAATAAATTGAAAGCACTCTAAGCAACTATACGGTAGCGCTATCGTTATGTCGCTGCATATTTCAAATTCATAACCTGTACAAGCAACGGCCTATCGGAAGTTTTTTTTTCTCAAACAATTTATTTTCCTTCTGTTATCGATGTAACTTATTCGATATTTGGATAGCTTGTACATTTGAAATTACTATTGATTGTTAATTTTTCTCATAGATAATATTAACTGCCTATTGTTGATCGAAGTGTCGATCATTATTATGTCTGAGAGCTGCGTTTATAGAAAAAAATCTTGTTAGTATTTCGAGCACAAAGTGTCATTGCCGCTCTCCAAAGATTACCGCGCTCCGCCTTTGTCGAGCGGCAATCAATCACTTTGCGCTCTAAATACACAAGTAGCTATGGTTGCAAAAAGTGACAAGGTACACATGGTTCTATTCAGTATGTCATGGAGACAAAAGAAGTGAAAATCTACCGGGTGTTTCATTTAAAAATCGAAAGTTTATGTTACTTCTGGTGAAAACGGAAGTTGCAAGAAGCTGAGTACTTGTCAAAAATTCAGTTTTATGTCGTATACAGATACTCCAAATTGGATTCCATTATATACAAAAACAAAATAGGGACGAGCCACTTTTTGCAGACACCCGATATATGACTGCATATCCTTGAATATTTCCATGCAATGATGTTTTGCTTTGCGGCATCAAAAACGAAGGAAAATGGCAACGAAGGGATTATGCGAAAATTAAACCGTACGAGTTGGAATTTGGAACCACAAAAACTCAGTTTTCAAGGCTGATTTTAATAATTGACTACAATTTTTTTCCAGTGAATCACGACGATATACTTATAAATCATTCCTGAAAATGTAATATCTAATAGCTAGGTATATAAATTCGGAAATAACAATGATTATCTATATTGCGTTCTGCTTCAACAACTATTTCTAGGTCAACAAATGAATCATGCACATGCAATTAATGGAAATGGATTATTATGAGCTGGTCTGAAGTTGAACTTTGCACGACACTCAATTATTTAGATCCTTGAGTCCTTTCATATATAACTGTGACTTGAATCGATGTAATGATTGCCAGCATTTGAAAATATTGTTTATGATGATCCATTAACAACAAATAATAACTGCCAATCCAATCTACAACCGTCGCTCAACATAGAAGTGCAACGACAGAAATGCAAAGAAGTTTAGCTTGGGGTTTAGCCTGAAGTGTTTATAGAAAGGCCTATATAAAGTTAGCGAGACAACTTCAACAAAGTTGATAACGGATTATTCCACAATTTGCCGCCATTTTGTCGCTAATTAGTTGCAAAGAAAAAAAATTTGTCGCTCTTTTTTTTGAAATAATATGCGTTGTTTCGCTAACTTCATATGAAGTTGGAAAAACAACTTCCGTAATTTCTATTTTTCCATAGTTCTGAAGTATCCATAATTTTCCGCCTTTTTGTCGCTAATTAGTTGTGAAGAAATAAAATTTGTCGTTCTTTCTTTAAAAAAAATATGCGTTGTTTCGTTAACTTCATATCAAGTTAGCGAAACAACTTCCGTAATTTCTGTTTTTTCACGGTTCTGAAGTACCTATCCATAATTTGCCGCCTTTTTGTCGCTAATTAGTTGCGGAAGAAAAATTGTTGCTCGGTTTTTAAATATGCGATGTTTCACTAACTTCATTTGAAGCTAACGAAACAACTTTCGCAATTTCTATATTTTCACAGTTCTAGAGTATCCATAATTTGCCGCCACTTTGTCGTTAATTAGTTGCGAAAAAAAATTGTCGCTCTCTTTTTAAATATGCAATGTTTCGCTAACTTCATTATATTTAAGTTAACGAAATAACTTCCGCAATTTCTACCTTTTATCAATGAAGTATCCATAATTTGACTATAACAAGTGGGAATCCTTCGTTTGAGGTTATGATGATAAAAATATGATGTATTTGCCATAAGATCTCTTTTGGAATAAAATTAAATTGTTCTCGATTCAGAAGATATTCATAACATAATTCAGGTGACCTTTGTTTTTGTATTCCTTTCAAAATGATATTTCACAAGTGTGAGGTAAGTAGTACCATAAGCAAATTGAATTTGATTTATTGCTTTTTTGTTCCGAATATGTTGAACCACCGTACAGAAGTTAATTCACTCCCACCAAATTTTTGTGACGTCCCCTCCTCAAATTTTACTTATAACAAGTGAGCAAAGTTGAGGCATGCAATATTATTACAGAGTGAGTCGTTGTGAGTTGTACTTTTGTATCAAAATGAACAAGTGTCGAGCTATGGGTTGCTGTAACTTTAATTTTTCACATTAAATTATCTAACTGATGCCAAAAATGATCCATTTCCATTAGTTCGATGGAGGGTACATGGTTTCCTCTGTAGCTAATGTGCTTTGAAAAAAAATAAGTTTTCATCTTGTTAGCATGTTCAGCCCTTTAATTTGATATCCATATTGTGGGGGTTGAACAAAATAGTTCGTCCGCCATTTTGAGGTGACGGTCATCTTGGATTTGGAATTTTTTCATGGTGTACTGTATTCTACTAGTTCAGTCCTTTTATTTGATACTCATATCGAGGGGGTTGAAAAACAATATGTCCGCCATTTTGTGGAGGTGGCCATCTTGGATTTACAATGATACTAAATATACATAATTGCATTGTCATCAGAATTAAAGGTGTGCACAAAATTTCAGATCAATCGCTCAACAGGAAGGGAGTTAAAATTTCAATTTCTAGATTTGACCCACACAAACAAAACTGTAAGCTGAATAAAACCGTTTAAAATATTAAAAAATTACGGAAGATGTCCCGCTAACTTCATATATGGTTAGCAAAAAATTACATATTTTTGTAAAGAAATGAGCAATTTTTTGATACCTATAAAGTGAGAGAAAATTAAAATAACGAAAGTTGTCAAAACATCGTATATTTTTTTTTTGAGAAGAGAAAAGTTGTTTCTCTCCGCAACTGATTAGCTACAAAAAAGAGGCAGATTCTGGATATTTCAGAACTGAGAAAAGATAGAAATTACGCTTCATATGAAGTTATCGAAACATAGCATATTAAAAAAAAGAGCGGCAATTTTTTTCTGCGCAACTAATTAGCGACAAAAAGGCGACAAATTATGGATACTTCAGAACTGTGAAAAAATTAAAATTATGGAAGTTGTTTCGCTAAGTTCATATGAAGTTAGCGAAAAAACGCATATTTTTTCAAAAGAAAGAGCGAAACATTTTTTTTTCTTCGCGATTAACTAGCGACAAAAAGGCGGCAAATTATGGATATTTCAGAACTGTGGAAAAATAGAAATTAGGGATGTTGTTTCGCTAACATCATATGAAGTTAGCGAAACAACGCATATTTTTTGTAAAAAAAAAGAGCTACAAATTAGCGACAAAAAGGCGGCAAATGATGGAATAATCTGTTTTAAATTTTTTCGAAGTTGTCTCGCTAACTTTATATAGGTTATAGAAAGCTACTGTGAACATATCTTGTGAAACGTTTTCTTTAATTACACACACGATGTGGCATCGTCTTCATCGCTGAAATAAGAATACCTTGAGAAAATATTGCTTGAAAGGTTGATTTGGTGTACGAAATTCGTTTCGAAAAATTGATTTTTCCGATTTTCCATAAAAATTTGAGGTTATGTGAAAAACTGTTAAATACAAAAGTTTCAGATATTTTTTATTATCAACAACTTTGTTATTTAACTGTTTTCGACAGGTGGTCAACCTTCGTTGCAATTCTCGAAAAACCGTGAAATATCGCTTTCAACCCCTAAAAGTTCACCCCGTTCCACCCTTCTCCATTTTTTCGACTCCAATTTATTTTTCCCGTCAGTTAAACAATATTTTGCTCCTCTTTCAGTAGGTCTCATGCTGTTGATAATTTTTTTATCTCAAAAATGCATCAGCACTGGTCTAAAGGTGAAAATCCCCAAAAACCGTCGAAAAATCTCATACAATAGTTTGACCTGGCATAGTGTAGTTACGGTTCTTTGTAGATTCTCACATTAATTATTCAATAATATTATTCATGATAAGAAAAAATGGTCATTCTACTTTAAAAAAAAAATAATATATTTGAGACATATTCTTTATGTTCACATTGAATATAACACAACGAAGGAAGAGCTGTGGAAAACCTCAAGAGGCTATTTGATAATGCAAGCTTCACAAGAAAGCACAAGGAAGCATAATGGTATGTGAATCAGGTGGTGGAAGCAGCTCAAAGATTGAGAGGCACGGGTTTCAAAATCGATAAACTAACAAGCTAAGTGCTCGGAAGTTGAGGAGCTCGGAAGTTGAGGAGCTCGGAAGTTGAGATGCTCGGAAGTTGAAGGGCCTAGAAGTTTTACAACTGATTGATTCTCGCGCTACGCGCTCGGATTCGCGCGAACACTTTGCGGAAAGCTCGTGAAGTTGAATGGCCAAGAAGTATAATTGGATACCAATAATATGAATACAACGAACTTAATGCCTTCAAAACTATAATTGGACACCAATAATATGAATACAACGACCTTAATGCCTTTAAAACTATAATTGGACACCAATAATATGAATACAACGACCTTAATGCATTTGAAACTATAATTGGACACCAATAATATGAATACAACCACTGTAATTTGAAACTATATTTGGACACCAATAATTTGAATACAACGACTAATGCGAGACTTGAGAAAAAATCCAAGTATATTTTTCTTGACTAATTTTCCACGAAAATTCGCGTTCTCAATACATGACTGTCTTGACTAATTTTCCACAGAAATACGTGTTTTCAAAACATGACTGTCTTTTTGACTAATTTCCCACAAAAATACATGACTCTGTTGACTAAATTTTTAAAACTATAATTGGACACCAATAATTTGAATACAACGACTAATGCGAGACTTGAAAAAAAATACAAATACATTTTTCAAGACATGTAGTCTTGATGAATTTTCCATAAAAATACGAGTTTTCAATACATGACTGTCTTGAATAATTTCCCACAAAAAAAACGCGTTTTCAAAACATGACTGTCTTAAATGATTTCCCACAAATATTCGCGTTTTCAATGCATAACTCTGTTGACAAATTTTCCACAAAAATAAGTGTTTTCAATACATGACTGTCTTGAATATATTCCCACAAAAATGCGTGTTTTCAATACATCACTGTCTTGACTAATTTCCCACAAAATTACGCGTTTTTAATACATTACTGTCTTGAATAATTTCCTACAAAAATACGTGTTTTCAATACATGACTGTCTTGTCTAATTCCCACAAAGATACGTGTTTTCAATACATGACTGTCTTGAATAATTTCCCACAAAGATACGTGTTTTCAATACATGACTGTCTTGAATAATTTCCCACAAAAATACTTGTTTTCAATACATGACTGTCTTGAATAATTTCCTACAAAAATACGTGTTTTCAATACATGACTGTCTTGACTAATTTCCCACAAAATTACGCGTTTTTAATACATTACTGTCTTGAATAATTTCCTACAAAAATACGTGTTTTCAATACATGACTGTCTTGACTAATTCCCACAAAGATACGTGTTTTCAATACATGACTGTCTTGACTAATTTCCCACAAAGATACGTGTTTTCAATACATGACTGTCTTGAATAATTTCCTACAAAAATACGTGTTTTCAATACATGACTGTCTTGAATAATTTCCCACAAGATACGTGTTTTCAATGCATAACTGTCTTGAATAATTTCCCTCAAAAATACACATTTTCAATACATGACTGTCTTGACTTATTTCCCACAAAAATACGTGTTTTCAATACATGACTGTCTTGACTAATTTTACATTTTTTTGATATCTTGTTTAGTTTTCGAGTTTTTGGTGTTTTTAGAAAAAAATGTAAAAGTCCCTAATTTTTCGTTTATGTGAAATATTTCCCAGACTATTCATATTACAGAAAAAATGTCTTCACATTTTATGTATGCCTTTGAAAGGTGATCAAAAAAGTTCGAATGAAAAATTTGATAATCTGTCGCCATCTTGGAGTTTTTAGTGTTTTTTTCACAGAAAATCAAATATTTTGTTTAATTTCTAGAATTTGCAAAAATTTCATGAAAACTTTTTGTAAAAATATTCAAGTTCAATAAAAATGAACGAATACATTTTTTCGATATTTTGTTTAGTTTTCGAGTTTTTGGTTGTTTTGTAAGTCCCTAATTTTTCATACATACTGTAATTTGAAACTATATTTGGACACCAATAATTTGAATACAACGACTAATGCGAGACTTGAGAAAAAATCCTAGTATATTTTTCAAGACATGACTGTCTTGACTGATTTCCCACAAAAATTCGCGTTTTCAATGCATAACTCTGTTGACAAATTTTCCACAAAAATAAGTGTTTTCAATACATGACTGTCTTGAATATATTCCCACAAAAATGCGTGTTTTCAATACATCACTGTCTTGAATAATTTCCTACAAAAATACGTGTTTTTAATACATGACTGTCTTGAATAATTTCCCACAAAAATACGTGTTTTCAGTACATGACTGTCTTGACTAATTTCCCACAAAAATACGTGTTTTCAATACATGACTGTCTTGACTAATTTCCCACAAAAATACGTGTTTTCAATACATGAATGTCTTGACTAATATCCCACAAAATTACGAGTTTTCAATACATGACTGTCTTGAATAATTTTCTACAAAAATACGTGTTTTCAATACATGACTGTCTTGAATAATTTCCCACAAGATGGTGTTTTCAATGCATGACTGTCTTGAATGATTTCCCTCAAAAATACGCGTTTTCAATACATGACTGTCTTGACTAATTTCCCACAAAAATACGTGTTTTCAATACATGACTGTCTTGACTAATTTCACATTTTTTTGATATCTTGTTTAGTTTTCGTGTTTCTGGTGTTTTTAGAAAAAAATGTAAAAGTCCCTAATTTTTCGTTTATGTGAAATATTTCCCAGACTATTCATATTACAGAAAAAATGTCTTCACATTTTATGTATGCCTTTGAAAGGTGATCAAAAAAGTTCGAATGAAAAATTTGATAATCTGTCGCCATCTTGGAGTTTTTAGTGTTTTTTTCACAGAAAATCAAATATTTTGTTTAATTTCTAGAATTTGCAAAAATTTCATGAAAACTTTTTGTAAAAGTTCAATAAAAATGAACAAATACATTTTTTCGATATTTCGTTTAGTTTTCCAGTTTTTGGTTGTTTTGTAAGTCCCTAATTTTTCGTTTTTGTGAAATATTTCCCAGACTATTGATATTACGGGAAAATGGTGTCTTCACTTTTTGTAGACTTTTATAAGATGATCAAAAATAGTTAATTGTGAAACTTCAAAATCTGTCGCTATTTTTGAGTTTATGGTGTTTTTATAAAAAAAAAACAATATTCTGTTTATTTTTCAAGATATGGAGAAATGCCGTATGAAATTTTTGTAGACATCTTTGAGTTCAATAAAACTGTTAGAATACATTTTCTCGATATCTCGTTTAGTTTTCGAGTTTTTGATGTTTTTAGGAAAACATGTGAAATTTTTTCTAAGTCCGAAATTTTTTCAAATTGCAGTTTTTTTTCGAGATATTGAAAAATTCCTAAGGAACTTTTTGGGAACTACAAAAGTGTTCATTTACATTTTTTCGATATATCGTTTATTCTTCGTGTTTTTGATGTTTCTAAGCAAAAAACACTACATTTTCAAAGATCTTTGCCAAAATGGTTTTACAAGATATGAAAAAAATTCATCGGAACTTTTTGAAGAACTGTTTCGAAACCATAACAATTGTTGAGGGAGCCCTGGATATCTCGTTTGGTTTTCGAGATTTAGGCGATTTTAAATTTTTTTTTCTATTTAAAAATCGCTCGGAAAATCCGTAAGCATTTTCCGATACCTCTCAAAAACTATACACTTCTGTAGGACCTACAGACGTATACGTCCAAAAAATATGGAAGAAAAAAAATCAATTCCTGAACCTCTATCGAAGCATGTTGGATCGAAAGACTCCAAGAATTCGACTTCGAGATCGAACATCGACAGGGAGTGGCCACAAGAATGCAGATGACCTGTCAAGGAGACCGTGCCCAGACGACTGCTCACACTGCCGACGAGCAGAAGAGAAGGAAGCAGCGATTTGTAGAACCACGGCAGTTGACAACAACTGGAATGACAACGAGGTCCAGAAAACCAAGAAAGCGATCCAGATCTTGGTTTAGTCATCGGTTGGAAAAAGAGTAATCAAAGACCGACATGGCAGGAAATTGCAAGATATTCCCAAGCAGTCAAATCCTACTGGGCCCAATGGAATTCCTTTACCCTGGACAATGGGGACCTGAAACGTGTATTGGAGTCCGAAGATGGTGGGGAGGACAGACGTCAGATAGTGGTGCCCAAGAACAGAAGACAGGAAGTACTCCGAGAGATCCATGATGGAGTTGCTGGAGGACATCTGGGTGTGACGAAGACCGTGCAGAAAGTAAGGCAACGGTTTTACTGGGTCAATTGTCAAGTTGATGTCAATGACTGGTGCAGAAAGTGTGCTGTTTGCGCAGCCAGCAATGGATCTAGGACACGACCCAAGGCTCCGATGCGTCAGTATAACGTAGGTAGTCCATTCGAGAGAATCGCCATTGACATCGCCGGCCCGTTCCCCGTATCAGATCACGGAAATAAATACATCCTTGTGGCAATGGACTATTTCAGCAAGTGGGCCGAAGCCTATGCCCTGCCCAACCAGGAAGCCATCACCGTCGCGGATGTCTTGGTGAAAGAGTGGAAATGTCGATTCGGTGACCCCTTGGAGCTGCACTTGGACCAAGGCAGAAATTTCGAATCCAACCTGTTGCAAGAAATGTGCCAACTGCTGAACATCCGCAAGACGAGAACCACAGCTCTACATCCACAGTCCGATGGAATGGTTGAGCGGATGAACAGGACTATCAATCGCCACTTGTCCAAGGTAGTCTCTGACCATTAAAGAGACTGGGATCAGTATCTCAATTTGTTCTTGATGGCCTACCGTTCCGCAGTACACGAGTCGACTGGCTGTGGGCGATGCCAGGCCTGGGGTGGGATTACGTGAGCCATAGAATTCTACTTTTCATCGAATAAGTGAGGTGTTATAATAGTTGCATTCACGGGAGAGACAGATACATAACTGTCGACTATAGAATTCTATGGCTCACGTAATCCCACCCCTGAACACTCACGCAGGTGGCATATGACCTTCGAGGCGTTATGCACGGAGAAGAATCTGGACGATTCGAGGGCTTACGCGAAATTTCCACGAAACGAACAGTGAATATAAAAAGAAGAACCACGCAGCGCAGTCGGACAGACAGTTAGTGAAGTGAAAGTCGAATATAAATTAATAGTTCCGTGATTGTTATATAAATTAGAGTATTGTGTTATTGAATCGTTGTATTTCGTTAAATAAATTATTTTATTTACTTATTATTTTACAATTTTACAATACTTGAAAGGAGCTGGTGGATAAACAGCCCAACAACCTAGGTCTAGCAATGTGAGCAACCTTGAAACTTTGATAAAGAAGGAAATGGACTATTTTGAGTCAGGTGGATTAAAAGGCACATACCTTCAATTAACCCATTTTTTGAGAAATGCGCTGTCCAAATAAATATTATCATTTTATACTTCTGAAGTATGGAATTAGTAAATTTCATAACTTTTAGATGAGAACCCTGGGTTAATTGGTATTGTCTCATGACAATATGGTGACGAAGAATTTGGTCAATTTATATAAATCCCTATTCCGCTACTAAGTACCCACCCCAGAAAACAACCCTATTGACGTGCCTGGAACTACTTGTACTTCAGCCGACAGCCAGCCCTGCCAGGCAATAATAATAATAAACCACTTTGATCTTCACTTGAATCGCATCCTAGAATATTCATGGTTACGCAAGGTTGATCTTTACGATATTAATTAAGAATTCTGAGCATCTAGATACAAGTGTATTTATTATGTATATTGTTTGTCTTATTACCCAAGAGAATAATTAGTCAAACTACATCATCTAGTATTTAATTAAATTCCTACATATGTAGATACGTAGCATTCCGTTTCATATAATATATAAAATAAGGAAATGCCAGAAATGCCTTCCTCTCATCTTCATCTTTCAGAGATTTCGAGGAACATGTTTTGCATTTTGTATAATGTGCATTGCACACACTTGAACCCGCATCCTGTAAGTAAATCCTCCGTTGAAGTTCGCCATAAAACGTGTCTCATTCCGCCGTGTCTGGAACAATTGTTCGCGTGTAACTGCATGTGTGTACCAAACTCCACATTGTTAGATATGTTATTCTTTTCATTAGCCGGGCAGCTGTGCGGCAATAGCTCTACGTGTATCCTGTTTCTCCGCCAGTCTTTCGAAATATGGTTAATTTATTGGGTCGTTGTCTCGTCCTTGCGCGTTCGCCAAATCCATTGTGAAATGAGATGATTCATTAAATCATTGCTCTCGTGCATGCCAGGTTTGATTTTTGTATTTGATAATTCAGATCGAAAGAATCAAAGTCCTGAAACGTTAGGACGTTAGGAAACATATCAGAGAAACACGTTAAACTTGAAAATGTTTTTTCAGAGATGCAAAAAATCACGATTTCTTTGAAAAAATCAAAAAATCTTGATTTTTACACCGTTATACTGAATCTGAACTATATTAATTACTGAATAGCAAACTTATAAATAAAAAAAAAGTTCAGGTCAGACGAAATCTCCATGTTTCTTTTGAAAAAGAGTCTTCATGTTTTATTTAAACCTCTACTTCATTAGGTGAACCTTGTCATTCAGAGCGATGGTTCATTCCCAACTCAGATGAAAATAGGTAAAATCATACCAGTGCATCTCGAAAGTCGAATATGATTTTTCAATTAGACTTCCATCGTTTTCTGATGATCATTATATCTTTACAAAAAACCGACATGGATTTCTGAACAAAAAATCCACTACTACAGCTAAACATTCAAATCATAGAGAGATTGTGAACTATAATGAATCAGGCGAGTGCCCTGATGGGATATTCTCATCAGGGCATTCGACTGTGTTGATCATTACATTCTCTCAGATAAACTATTCCTTTATGGCATAAGGGGTATACCGTTAGCATGGATGACAAAATATCTTTCTTATAAAAAACAAGAATATGTGAATGCAACTTCCAGCATGGCCTGTGAATTAGGAGTACCTCAAGGGTCGCCATTGGGACCCATATTGTTTGTATATATATATTAATGATTTCGAATACTCAACATCAGGAATTTATAACAATGTACGCAAACGACACGTCAATTATGATCTCTGACAGACTAGAGTTGGTTTTGAAAGAAAAATATAACGAAGTTTTTGAAAATATTAATAAATGATTTTCTGCGAACAATTTGTTTTTGAATGCAAAAAAAACAGAGTCAATGAGGTTCCTTCATCGGCAACGGAAGTGTGATATCATCAGTTTCAGAGCCAATGATATATAATTCTGACAATGGAACAACAGAATGGGAGAGCTGAAAATGTTCAAGACTTTATATTGATGAACATTTTAACTAACAGAATAACTGTGATTGCCTAATCAAAAAAATTTACTCTATTTCATATCAATTCAGAAATATAAGGCAGGTTTAAAATGTTGATTAGCTGCTGAATATGTAGGTACTATGCGCAGACTGAGATATAGAGTGTGCTTTTGGGGTTTTTCCTCTAGCTGCTCTGATGACTTTTTAGTATACAAAAACTCTCCGTGATTCTTGAGAAATGCTTTAAAAAATTTCGGAATTTTGACTGTTCCTAGTCTTTTAATTTTTGACTTGTGTTTACCCGTTTTTGAAAATAGAAATAAATTGTGTACTAAATAGAGGAAAGCAAAATATTGACAAAAGACAAAAAATCAATGTTTTTGTACCATTTGCAAAAATCAAATTAGCTTTTGAATCTCCTGATCAGATGGCCCCACGTGTGAATAACTTGTTTATATCGTAGTCGAGAGTATCGCGTGTCAACGAGACATCTATAGAGTAACGTATTGATATAATTGTGTATACGTGTAGGGAAGATGAACCAGTGGCAAAGAGGCCTTCTTGAAAAGTCCTCCGCTGAAAAGATGACCTCTGGCAAGCTGAGTGCTTATATGTGGTAAGATCCTTTTGTACTGAGATATTTGTTGTTTATTTGTTTGTCCCCGTTTTAACTGTACATAGATACATACATGAAAATAGGTAATTCGTGACTGACAATAACTGTAGAATTGAAAATATCTTGAGGTTGCAGTGTGATATTGGAATTAAAGTAAACTCTTTGTCATCTTGCCAAGCTTTCGGAAATGTTTATTTCCTTCCTTAGGACAACTACAAAAGGACAATTTAATAAATGGAGAAAAATATTGAATCTACTTACATAACTTGAGTAAAAATAGAAATTAG
Source organism: Chrysolina oricalcia (assembly GCA_944452925.2). Classification (NCBI taxonomy): domain Eukaryota; kingdom Metazoa; phylum Arthropoda; class Insecta; order Coleoptera; family Chrysomelidae; genus Chrysolina; species Chrysolina oricalcia. The sequence continues at coordinate 15,373,794 of OX101821.2, read as the reverse complement.
CTTCAAAAAAAGAATGTTGTACCTATATAAAAATATTGGACAGATAAAATTTGAAATAAATGTCAATCAACTTCAAAAATGATGAGAAACAATCAAGTAACTGTACTGGCTATATCAGCATATATTTGAAAAAGGTCTTAATAATAATAATTAGAGTTTACTGGGTTAACCTCCCAGTAAACTCTAACACTCGGTTCCAAATAATCGGAGAAGAGGCCCCCACAACCGACCCACTCGGATTAGGGGTCAAAGGCAAGGTGGTGGGGCCAACAACGATGATTTGCCAGCTGACGACATACGCTACGAAAACGGACGTTTTGAGTGGACAGATGGATTAAGGGACGGCCTTATGCATTGCTACGAGAGCAGTGAGCCCGCCCGGAGAGAATATGGCAAGAATGCATGCTCTGTGGTGTGAGAGACACCCAGAGCATGACGCCTTTTCCGCCCAAAATTCCGGGATTATGTATCTCATCTTCGGAGACGAGGATATGTCAGCACCTCCTCGGCCGGTTATAGAAGTCGCACAAGTTATGCCATGTGTCGGTCTGGCTGTGGAGGATGCTCGCATCATACCACCAATGCAGGACATCAGAACCCGCAGGGCACTTCATCATATGAAGCCCCTGAAGCCACAAGAACTGGCACGAGTGGATGCGGAGATTGGCGATGTTATTCCAGAAGAGGCTGACACCTGGCAGATCAATTCTGTCGTGTATGACGCCTCTCAGACTCTAACCTAAACGCAGAGGAGGGACACCACCGCTGTGGTTGGGAGGCATGAGCGACGCGTACACAAGATGAAAGCTAAGATCAAGTCGGCGAGACAACACGCGTCTCGTATCCAGTGTGTGGTGGACAACGTGGCGGCCAATAGGCCTTTCACGCCTGCAGTGCGGCTAATTGCCGCAAACACATTGAACCAAGGGGTGCTGTTTATTGAGGTTATTGAGGTAAACACCAGCGCGTCCTCCGGATGGGTCGGAGCACCGGACTGGTACACTCCTAAGAGAAAAATAATAATAATAATAAATATACTTTATTGTCATTAAGAGAAAATCTTGTGGACAAAGCTTGTAAATACAGTATAATATAGATTAGAAAAAGGTAAATAATATAAAAAAAAAAAATATAAAAACAACTAAAATAAGTGTTGAACTTATACAGTATTATGAGCGACTTCGCTCAGAGTCACAAAACACAGATAAAGTGGACTGTTTCGACTAAAATATATACCACCAGGTCATAATTGTAGAACTGATTAATATATACCTTTTTGTTGGAAACAATTTGACTGTTGGTTTTCATCTGGTAGTGGGTGTACCGACTTGAAATCAGGTTACCCTGTTATCCTCCGGGGTACGTCCCAAGCGAAGGGTTTATAGGTGTCCTATTTTTAGCACTATTCGCGACACATACCGTGTATATCTTCAAACGAAAACTTAAGAATTTTCTTTACCCCTTCTGACGGACCGACAATGACTTTGGGGGGTGAAGGATGAAAGTAAGGATGCAAATGATTATTTTCTACCTATTCATTTCGAGTGCCATCGCCTAATAAGTTTTCGGTAAATAATTGGTATTTTAAAAAATTCTGTACCCCTTCTGACGGTCCGGCAATGTTTTTGGGGGGTGAAGGATGAAAGTAAGGATGCAAATGATTATTTTCTACATATTCATTTCGAGTGCCATCGCCTAATGAGTTTTCTGTAAATAATTGGAATTTTCAAAAATTCTGTACCCCATCTGACGGCACGACAATGACTTTTGGAGGTGGAGGGTGAAAGTAAGGTTGCAAATGATTGTTATCTACCCATTCATTTCGAGTGCCATCGCCATATACGTTTTTGGTAAAAAGTTGGAATTTAAAAAAAACTTTACCCCTTACGACGGCCCGACAATGACTTTTGGGGGTGCGGTATAAAAGTTGAGATGAGAAAGACTGTTTTTCACTCATTCACACTGCGTGCCATGAACCGATAATTTTTCAGTATAGGTTTTACATTTTACCTCATGAGCCACACACCACCTCCTCATATTATCTTTTTTTTTCGTGATCTGTAACTTCTACCAATATCCAGTTCAAGAATAACATATGTACCATTTGAATCGCTATTTTATTGGTTTCATAGAAGGCCAAGAGCCGTAACTTACGTGAAAGCTATGGAACTGCCCGGTGTTGCCAAATCGAAAAACGTGGATGAAAAAACCGTGGCTGTTTTCACGCTCGTGACCATAGATATATATTATATATACTTACTCTAGATAGCTAATCCCGTCTACGTTTTGTCTGAAAAGTGTTATAAAAAGTCGAATGATTGCATCAATGCGCATGCTCATAACCAGCTACAGCGATGACAAATTTCAGCAACTTTTATCTTGTTGCGATTCGGGCAAAGATGATCTAGCATTACTGCGAAAGTGCGAAGCGTGCTCAAAGTTCCGTCGAATTCTTTAGATCGTGCAACAGCGTTGATAGTTTCCATTGTTCAAAGAGAAGGGATGTGAGTTTGGCAGGGACGGTTTTATTTTATTCCAAGCCTTTTTTTACGAAAACATGATGAAGTTTCCACCCAAGAAAGGTAAGTCATATACAAGATCTAACCTATTAACATAGATACTAGTCTCGTTCATACCAGCGCGAATTTCGCAGTTTTTCTGCGAATAAATGGCTGCCGACATGGTTCTGCATCAACGATTGGTCCGGCATTACTGGCAGCCATTTTATTTGCAGAAAAATTGCTTTAGAATCTGTGCAATTCATTCATGATGTACGATTTATAAAGGTTTGTAGTTTTTAAGGAATTCAGATAATTTATAGAGTTACTTCTGAAATTATGCAAACTACTTTACACTTTTTTCAGAACTCTTCATGAATTCCAGGGCAATACGATGCAAAATATAGATCCCCAACGCATCGAACTGGATGATAACTTGGAAGTACTTTTTATTGAAAACAAAGACAATGTTCCAGGTGTTACTCTTCAAGTTTCTTGCACTCCTACTATAGAAATTGCAATGAGGTAAGATATTTATAATACTCATAAAATTTACTTGTGAAAATTTAGGCTAGACTATAATATTTTAAAATTTATATATTCATGATATATGTGATGTGATATAATAATAGTGATGTAATAATATTAATACTCCCTCATAAACACTCCTATGAGTGTTGTATCCAAGACACAGCTTGTGGAGGTAGAGAAGGGAATAGGTATTATTATTAAATAAACATATAATAAATTTACTTTATTGAACCAATTGCATTGATCCAATAGGCCATTGACCTAGGTCCTTCAACCCATTGTGACATTATTATTAAATTTAATTATTATTATTAAATTTAATTATTATTATTAAATTGTTATTGACCCACCAAACTTATTACATATTGTATGTCGATATTGCGATTTTTTTTGTGTTTAACTTCTCATCGTCTGGTAAGAATTCTGTCGTTTCAATGTTATCAGAAATAATTTTTGATATAACTCACCTTATCTATTGATAATTTTAAAATAAGTCAATGATAATTCTATTTCAGCTCACCTTCGAGTGCTACCACTTCATCTGCATACTCCCCCAGAAGTTTCAAAAGGGCACATGAAGAAACATCAACAGATAGTGAAGGTAATAGGGGACAAATAAAAAGAGCAAGAAGAGATATCAAAATTAGACACAATTACAGGTTAGTTGAAATAATGTCATTGATATCAATGCTTATTTTTATTATGCTTGTATCATATTTGTTGGATGTTGAATACACTTAGAATCCGTTTAATATCAATTGAACTCCTTCCATTCTACCGAAATATTTATTTAAGGTCTGGTGAAGCCAACTTTTTACAAGAAAACTATCAAATTTTAATACTTCACAAATGACATATATTGAATATTTTCTATTATTTCCAAATTGATATCACAGACATACTATACTTGATTCCAAATAAGAATACAGTAGGATCAGTGAGGAAAACTCACACAGCTAGATATTGTTGCGGCCAAGTAAAGCGTCAAATTTGAAAATGTTACCATATTTTCAGATAGCAGCTTATATGGTATTGCACTATGTGATACTGGCATGGATTTCAACCAATTAGCTTGAAGCGTGAGCTTCAAACACTGTATTCTTATTTGGAATAGAGTATAGTAATTATTTTTCTTTACAAACAATTGACTGGTGACAGTACTCACTTTAACTGAACTGAGACGTGAAAAAAAACATCATTTGAAGTAGTTTGGAAATTGGTCTTGAAAAGAAGTTTTGTTTAATAATTTCCACAAGTTCTTTTATAGAGGTATTTCATATTATGTATTTTTATTTTAATATTTTCTCATATCATGTATTTTATATTTTCAGTGCATCCCCCTCAAAACTTCATCTAAAACTCAAACAGGCAATTTTAAGAAAATCCTTGTCCCAGAACAAAGTAAAAGCTATGACTGTGAAAATCAATCGCCTGAAGAAAAGAGTCACAACCTTGAAGCAGATATTATTGACTTTGAAGAGAAAAGCGTTGATTTCCGAAAATGGCATTCAATTTTTGGAAAAATCCCTGACAGGTGTCCCACTATCCTTGATGAAACGGACTATTGAAATCAAAAAGAAAGGATTGCATGGAAAAAAATTGAGAGAGAAATTCAGTGATGACTTAAAAACCTTTGCCATGACTCTCCAATTCTTATCCTCAAAAGCATATCTGTATGTACGAAAAGTATTTGATCTAGCTCTTCCTGCACCATCAACTATCAGAAAATGGCTGAGTAAGGTTAATTGTGAACCAGGATTTTGTGAAAATTCATTTGGTAGCCTCAAAATTCTTGTAGCGGAAAATCAAAAAAAAAATAAAGATACACTGTGCAGTCTGATGTTGGATGAAATGGCCATAAGGAAACAAATCGAAGTGAGGAATTTGAAGACATGGGGCTATGAAGATTGCGGCACTGGAGTCGAAGGTGATTCTTTGAATTATGCAATGGAAGCACTTGTTTTGATGGTAGTTGCATTGGATGGAAACTGGAAACTGCCAATAGCATATTTTTTGATCAACTCGATGACAGGATCTGAAAAGGCAAATGTTGTTAGAGAATCGTTGCATAAATTAAATGAAGTTGGAGTTAAGATCGTATCTGTTACATGCGATGGACCCTCAGCCAATATAACCATGGCAGAGAATCTTGGTGGTACAATACGAAAAGTAAATGATCTGAACACTCATTTCAAACATCCATCAAATAATGATGATATATTTATTATTTTTGATGCATGTCACATGCTCAAATTAATCCGAAATAACTGGTCAACCTGCGGAGTTTTTGTCAATGCAAGGAAAGAAAAAATTGATTTTAAATTAGTCACCAAACTTTATGAGCTTCAAGAAGAAGAATTCTGCAATTTGGCTAACAAAATTGGGAGAAGTCATATTGATTGGAGATCTCAAAAAATGAAGGTAGGTTCTGGCATATTCTTAGTTAATTTGTGGAACATTGTCATTTTCGGAGAAACTTCTGGAAAAAAATCGAGGGATGTTATAAATTGATCTAGGCTACTAATAAAAATTGACCTCAAATTATCTCATATTTTTTAAATAGAAAAAACAGTAGAATTGATTTTTCAACTGCTAATTTTTGGTAATAATGTATCAGTAAAGTTAACTATTGTCTATCACTATTGAAAACTTTTTCTTGGAATATTATTTTGTTATATGAAATGAACTTCAACAAAACTTTTACTTCTAGGTGAATTTGGCAGCTCAGACCATGAGTGCAAGTGTTGCAAATGCACTGGAGTTTTTGTCGAAAGACTTGCAACATCCAGATTTCAAAGATGCAGCCCCTACCATTGAATTCATTAGAATAATTGATATACTCTTTGATCTATTGAATTCAAGGAATCCATTTGCAAAAGGCTACAAAACTCCTTTGAAAAAATCAAACGAGTCATTCTGGAGACCAGTATTAGAAGATGCTTACACATATCTGAAATCTTTGATGCATGTTGATGGAAAACTGTTGTGTAACTCAAAGAGTAAAACTCCAATTATCGGATTTTGCACAACAATTAAATCAGTTTTGGGAATTTATGATAACCATATCAAAAAGGAGAATTCCCAATTGACTTACCTACTCACCTACAAATTCAGCCAGGATCATCTAGAGTTATTTTTTTGTGGAATGAGGTTAGTTTCTATTTTTATCAACATCGCTGAAAAAAGTCAAAATATTGTCCCTTATCGGGTTGATTATATGCAAACTAGGATTTGTAGTTACAGTTGAAGAAGCAGTTGAACACTTTACTATTTAATTTTTTTCATTATTTTCAGGGGAAGAAATGGCTGGAATAACAATCCTACAGCATATCAATTTTATTATACCTTTAGAAGAATGTGTATGAAAATAGATTTAAAAGTTCTGAAGGGCAATTGTGAAATAATGGATAATACTGAAATGCTGAGTTCATCTGTTCCATTTAATACTCAGGAAAAGCAACATCCAACTGAACTGAGCATCGATGATATAGGCATAATAAGGAAATACGAAATTGATTATAATGATGTAGTCTTGGAGGATGATAGATTTTTGTATGAAATCAATGTTTTGCCCTCTTTATCACTTTTAACAGAAAACGTAGCAACATATATATATATATATATATATATATATATATATATATATATCTGGATTTGTAGTGAAATCTATAAACAAAATTATAAAATGTACAATATGCCTAGATTCTTTGGTAGAGTCAGACTACAACTCAATAGATTTTAATATTTTTAAATTGATTCATAGGAAAGATAGGGGTGGTCTGATAAAACCATCCAAAGATATTATAAAAATATGTATATATACAGAAAAAAAAATTAGACAGGTGTTATATATAACTGAAAATAACATGCCAAGAGAAAAAAACTTTTTAGAGACTTTCATTTTACAAACAGCAAGTTATTTATTCCAGGAAAAAAAACTATTTTCAACTTTGGATAACCATATTTATGATATTTCACCTTATGATATAAATCATACAATGAGACTGATAAAGCTCGCTGTTGGAACTTATGCCAAAATTAGGTTTTACAAAATAACAAGGAGGCAAACTGAACTCATAAGAGGTGATATGAAACGAAAGAAGTTAACCAAACTAATTCTGTTTTCGCATCAATAGATGTTTTCTCTTTCATTGAATACATCAAAATATGCTTCATTATCAAAACAATAAAATTCTTCAACCTGTGGTAGAAGTCCATTGTGTCTCGAAGTGAAGTAGTGTAGATTTACTTTACGAACTACTTCGAAAATAAAATTGTTGTTGACAAAGTCAGAAACGGGTAAATATAAAATAAATATGTTTTATAAACATTCATAATCATGTTAAAGTCTCTGAAGTAGTCATTTTCACAAAATAAAAATTTGTATATAAATATATTCACATAAAGTATAAAAAGTCACAAAAATTTAAAATATGTTAAAATTACAATTTGAGAAAGAGAAGAAAGAATTATACATTATTGTTTCAAGGGAAAAATCATGGTCACAAAGCATTTCATAGAAAGTGTAGAAACACGATTAAAAATTAATAAACATGTAAGTTATAAATATGAAGAGCGAGTACAGACAGTTAATTTACTCATATTTCAATGCATACGTTATCACTGAACCAGTTTGTCCATAAAAAACTGGAAGCCGTTCTTAAAATTTACACTCGGTGTAAATGAATGATTCTTCAATGAGATGGTTAGTGGAAGTTTTACACCTATGTTTTGCTAAATATTGTGATAGGATGAGTAAGAGCCAAACTAAGTTTTATGTTTTTTTATTGTTGATGCTGATTCCAAAATATACAGGGCAATTACTGTTAATGTTTTATGGGATTAACCAAGAATCTCGAGGTTTAGCTTTAAACAAGTATTTTAAGGCTCTTTTCTGTAGAATGAATATACTGTTCAAAAGTTGTTGTTCCAACTTCCTTAATGATTCAATGAGAGAGTAATGAATAATCTTTGCAACACAGAAATTTGAATTATTGTGAAATAAGCTTCACGGTGTAGCACCCGGCAAACAATTTTTTTGTCAATGCACTCACGTGATCTTAGAATTTTAATTTACCATGTATCTAAAAACCCAAGCATAAGTGTAACTTTAACTTTCAATGTTTCCTACTTCTGAATCTTCAAGCTCACATTTAAAATCTAGCAAATCTGTTTTGTTAATGATAAATGATAGTTTGTTAGTTTCACACCAATTTGTTACCTTCGTTATATCTTCGTTAACAACTTTATAGCGTTAGTATTGTCTATTGTAATGAAGTAGTCTTCAGAGTTTAGAAAAAAAAAACTTTTACATATTTGTTCCAATATTATGTCAGATTAGAATTTATCATTTTTCTACTGTCCGTAAACCATCTTCACAACACTTTATGGCTAGGTTTTTTCCAGGGGAACCGAACTTCACAGAAATGATGTAGACCAGCGATGCGTATATATAAATTTACAAATATCTGCTGGTTTTAGTAGTGACATGTTATTTAATTTAGAAACTGTTTTTTTTTTTATTTATTCGATGAATATCTCGATTTGTTGCTATGTTGCTGTTTACCTATGTACATTCAGAATTGTTCATTTATCTTTTTATATTATGGAATACTACTGTACACAATATTTTGAATAAACTATGTTTGTAATTGATGTGTTGAATTTTGTATTTTCTTCGGATTTCTTTGTGAAAAATGAATTCATAAAGTTACCAGTCAAGTCAATAAAATATTCATTATTTACATTTAATACCTTCATGTAATTCAACTAATCAAGCAGAATTAAAAAAATCACTTATTGATGGAACACATTGAAAATAGGTCAACTTAATAAAATATTCATTATTTACATTTAATACCTTCATGTAATTCAACTAATCAAGCAGAATTAAAAAAATCACTTATTGATGGAATACATTGAAAATAGGTCAACTCAATAAAATATTCATTATTTACATAATACCTTCATGTAATTCAACTAATCAAGAAAAATTTAAAAAATTCATTTATTGATGGAATACATTGAAAATAGGTCAACCTATTTTCAATGTATGGAAATAGGAAAGCTATATGAAATATGCTCTCGACTAGTTATTACCCTCGTTATTACCCAAATTACTATTCTCACTATCATCCTATTTCCATCTCAACGATATAGATTCATATCAAACGATCCTTTTTTCCTATGAATGAAATTCTATGGAGTTTTATCTGCTATGTGTCGAAATGAGTCAGAACCAGAAGCTTTTGTTGCGTTCAAACAAATATTGCTTTTTCTTATAGGTACTTGGCTACGCCGTACTGATGATAGCCAAAAAGCTCGTATCTACGGTTCGCTTGAAAAATAACTTATATACAGATACTTATATCCTCATAGCTTGATTAAACCTTAAGATTAAAATATGTTTGAATGCTGTATCCTGTTTTAGTTTGGATAGCATTCTGATATTTTGAAAAATATACCCGAGATACTTCAAACATATTTCAGAAACTTCACCAATAGTGACTGACTTGAGACATTATTTTTTATCATTCTTTTATTAGATGCATTTCTTGAATATAATCAGTTTCTTAACAAAACATCTCCAAAATGCATTTTTCATATTCCATACAAATTTGTAAGCCTGACACCAAAGTACTATTAAATCGATTTTACTTAATGTCACGAATCATTTGAAAATCGTACTGAAACCCACCCTGTTATGAATGAAGCTGGTTGTGATCATGCGCACTGAATCATGCCTCGAACTTTTGATAACACTTTCGTCCCATTGAATTGGCATTCTAGAGATATTATATGATTTCTATGCTCGTGACATTCACTATGAACGAAAACGGAATGTGTACGCTGCCTGATAAGTGGCTGGCTACGTATCAGTCATACGAGTGTGAGCAATTAGTCATAAGATTATTCAGCTGTTAAAGACGTACCTTGAGGGGTCCGAAATGAAAAACTAATTTGTAATTATATTGTAGAACAAGCGAAGGAAAATGATAATAATTATTACTAGTAGTGTTTAGTTTACTTAACTTGGGGCGACAACTAGACCAAGCTATAAAGGTTTTTTCTCCCACAAAATAAAAGACGTAAATGGACAATACTAATTTTTATAAGATAGTTCGTTAATGAAAACCTCAGTTTTTGCCCCAGCAAAATAGCTTTGTGGAGTTTTTTAAACAAGCAATAGTGAAAAAAATTACAACTTTTTTGGTTTTTTGGAAATATCTCAAAGATCATTCAAGGAATCGTTTTACAGTCAATAGAACTTTTGTAGAGATTTACAAAACCTATAAAATGAGAAAATACGGGAAAACCTAGAAAAAGAGACCATTTTTCAAAACGGACCCCGCACAAAAGCATAGGAAAATGGCCCACAGTGGGATTTGCCTGAAATTCACATATGTTATTGGTATTGAGTTTCTGATCAAATGTATTCATGGGCCCAATCCTCTAACACCAATGATTTAGCTCTCAGGGCCGTATTTAGTATAGGTGCCAAATAAACAATGACACTTTTCTCAAGTCTACGATTTTTGTATTTCATATTAGAATTTAATTGAATAAGAAATATTGCAAAATCTCAGAATTTGTCTTTTAGCACCAGTCCTCTGTGAAACATGTTTTGCCCTACAGGACCGTATTTAGTAAAACTGTATGTGCCAAGTAATCCACAGAAAACTGAATTAAAATGGTTTTGTTGTAACTTTCTTATTTCTTGATCTATGTCAGTGGTTGATGGCTCGTTTGATAGATGAATGTAGCTTTTTTGTGTACATAACAAAGGTGGTCGCCATCTTAATATCCAAGATGGTCAGCCAAACCTATAAACCATATTGGACTTATCTTGTAGGATTTTGAGAAAGATGATAACAGGAAAAAATAAGAACTACAACGTTTTGATTGTTGAAATCAGTCATGTACTTTTTGAATTATCTAATTTTTTAATATAAATATAACTCTACTATCTTATTAAAACTATATCTAATTCATAACAAACAACGTTGAAACCTATATTTCCAGAGTGGTGGAAGAGAACAAAAAATCAAAATCAACAAAATAATACTTGAACACTTACAGATGCATGCGGGAGTATTGCATCTTGCACTGGACCATTTGCGGCATCTTTAAAATGCTGTAACACAGAAGTCGATGGATAATTCGTATTTTGACGATGTCGTGCAAATTCCATATACGACAATATGCTACAAATATGAGCACATTTTACTGGTGTCCTTGCCCCTGATTGCACTGCAGTAGTATCCTATTATCAATGCATCTTCTTCATTATTCTCGTCAGGCTGGTTTTCATGCCTAGTTTATTGAATACATACTTGATATTTTTCTCTCCTTCTGAATCGTGAATACACTCTAATTCTAACAAATCCAGGTTCATTCATTTTTTTAATGTATTGAACCTTATGAAATTATTACTCTAGGATCGGATGGTAGAGTTATATTTATATTATAGAGTTAGATAATTCAAAGAGTAAATGACCAATTCAAACAATCAAAACGTTGTAGTTCTGATTTTTCCCTATTACTTTCTTTCTTAAAAAGCTACAAGATAAGTCCTCTACACAAAGTGTATAGGTTAAGCCGGTCATCTTGGTTGTTAAGATGGCGACCACTTTTGTTATGTACACAAAGAAAGCTACATTCATCTATCAAACGAGCCATCAACCACTGACATAGATCAGAAATAAGAAAATTATAACAAAATCATTTGAAGGAAGTAGTCCATACTCAAAGTGGAGTTTCAATGTCAGAGAAGTTAAGTAAAACTCGAAGTCGTCTCCATAATATATATTTCAACCCTCAACATTGGGTTGAAATATATATTGTGGAGACGACTTCGAGTTTTACTTAACTTCTCTGATAACAAAATCAATTTGATTCAGTTTTTTGTGGATCACTTGGAAAATACAGTTTTACTAAATACGGTCCTGTAAGGCAAAATATGTTTCGCAGAGGACTTGTGCTAAAAGACAAATGATGAGATTTTGTAATATTTCTTATTTAATTGAAATCTAATAAAAAATTATGGACTTGAGAAAAAGTGTCATTGTTTATTTGGCACCTATACTAAACACGGCCCTTAGAGCTAATTCATTGGTCTTAGAGGATTGGGCCCATGAGAACATTTGATCAAAAACTCAATACCAATAACATATGTGAATTTCAGGCAAATCCCACTGTGGGCCATTTTCCTATGCTTTTGTGCGGGGTCCTTTATTATTTTTATGATCTAAAGCTGGACAAACAATATTGCGGACACTGATAGATAATAATATGTGGTTCAACTGTGCGCAAGATGTTTTCTATCCGATGTGTAGTTTTTGCTCAATCGCATTATGAACAATTTGAGGATACATCTTGCAAGATGCGCCGATTTAAGGGAAATCATTTTATTCAGATTCTGTAAACGGCATTTGGAAGTAGAGATCAATATCTACAATTTGTATATTTTGGATTTTCACCTAATAGGTGGGAAATGTGTTGAAAGTATCACTAAAAGTTGATCAAAACGCTTCAAAGTGCGTCCGAAGTCTCCTGAAGTCGTACTGAAGTTGACTCGAGTTGAGTTCAGGCGACTTTGGGTGCACTTTGGAGCATTTAGAGTAACTTCCAGTGACATTTTCAACACATTTTCCACCTCTCAGGTGAAAATCTGAAATATACAAATTGTAGGTATTGATCTCTACTTCCAACTGCCGTTTACAGAATTTGAATAAGATGATTTCCCTTAAATCGGTGCATATAGAAAGATTTGCCCTCAAATTGTTTATAACGCGATTGTGCAAAAACTACACATCGGACAGAAACCATCTTGCGCACAGTTGAACCTCATATTATTATCTATCAGTTTCCGCAATATTGTTTGTCCAGCTTCAGATTTACAAAAATTGTGAATTTTTGAAAGATGGTGTCTATTTCGAGGTTTTCCCGGATTTTCTCAGTGAAAAATACACCGATCTGGTCGTATAAAAAACCATTTTGTAGGTTTTAGAATTCTCTTTAAAAGTAGTAAAACGATTCCTCCAATACTCTTTGAAATATTCGAAAAAAACAAAAAAGTTATAATTTTTTTCACAATTTCTTGTTTAAAAATTCCACAAAGCGATTTTGATGGGGCGAAAACCAGGCTTTCCATTTACGAACTATATCATAAAAAGTAGTATGGGCCGTTTGTGTCTTATATTTTGCGTGAAAAAAGCCTCTAATTTTTATCTACAGCGTGGCCTAAACAGTTTTTTTATGTGCGCGAGTATTATTTCTATATTTTAATATGAGAAACCTTTTCAAAGCTATTCAATTACTTCCAAGATGAAGTATCTTTAGTTTATTTATTAAGTTGTTCATCTGACCAGCAGGGTCGGACTGGACAGGGCGGCAGGGCGGTAGTTGCCGCCTGGGCCAACCTTAGAAAATGTGGGGGGCCAAAAGCAAAATGTGGGGCCAAATACAAAATGACACAAACACAACTAAATAGTATACAGTTCCACTGATCATTGACCCTAATGCCTTATCATCTTTAAGTTGATAGTAATCGTTAAGGTTCATATAAAGTAAAATATTTCTTCTGAACTGTAAGATGGCACTGGCAAGATATTTTTTCTTACCATAGTGACAGCGTTCTTTCACAATATTTTCGAATAAATTAGTTTTCTGCTGGAATATCTATCGAATATTCAACGGTCAAACCTACTGCTAATGTATTATTGTCAAATCTCAACATTATTTGGAGTACTGCGAAATAGCTCACAGAATTATTAATCATTATCTGGTATTGATTGTGGTAGTGTAGTTCAATGCATTATGTAGTTATATTGTCAAGGGGGTTGTGAGAAAAAAGGTGAGACGCCATCTTCTCTCTTCTATCATTCTTTCCATTTTGAAGTGAACTAGTAACGATTGTATCCATACCTTCTCTACCGTTTGTAATTTGGTGGTTTATTTCATTGTTTTTCGGAATTATGAGTATACTGTTTTTTTTGAGCTACATTTTCAATTTTCTTTCTTTCTTTTCTTCTCTTTTCCAGCTCTTCGTATAGGCTTATTGTTCAATGGTCTACGAAATATTTCAGTTTTGCAGTATCTCCGGTTTTTTTGTGAATGTAGACTTCGCGGGCCTCATTAAAAGGTGTGGACCATTTCCTTTAAAGCTGGTTCATTCTTTTTCTTAGATTTTGGTTTATTGATGATGCCTGTGCTGTCGGTTTTCCTGTGGAAGGATATCTTGGGAATCTTTGGTATTGCCCTTTTTTCCGGTTCACCTGTATATTATTTATTGTACTCATTTCGTTTGTATTTCTGATATTCGGGGTTGCAGTGCCCATGGTTTGATATAGATATAGTCCTTGATCTTGTTTGGATTAGATTTGCTTTTAGCACAAACAACAATATTGTTGGTAAAATTCAAAAAGAGCAGCTAATATGAACAACTCAGTATAATTCATTTTTATCAATATTTTTCAACTTTGTGAGCTGAACTCTGCCTATTATGCCGTTATTTTTTATGTATAAAATATAAAGTAATTTAAAAACAACTGGAATGGACAATAAAGACGCTATTATGGTTATAATTATTATTTTTTAATTCTGTTGTGCGTCCGGTTTTATTTCCAAAACTGATATTTTAAGTCGCAAAACACAAAACTTATTACTTACATACTTCTTCAATTGTGTCCAAGAACTCCAAGGCTTTAGGCGGACCAATCCAACATCCAACTGATTAACTGACAAACCCCTATCGACGTAACTTTCATTTTCGAAAAATTAAACAAATTACATCGGTTACCGCTGTCTAGAACTATTGGCAACGCTGTACAGTAAATATGACAGTGACAATAATTCTGTGCAATACCTTGTGGACAGTAGCAGAACTGTTTTTGTCTTTTCGTTCATGTACTACAGAGGAATCACTTACTGGAGCAATTGTTTTTTGTCCGAGGTTTTGAAAATCATTATTAAAAATATAAATCGTTTGATTTTATGTCTGAAAAATAGTATGAATAGTTCCTCAATGTTCAGTCTTTTAAATTTCATATAAATATTACTTACAAAGCGATTCTTCTCAACTGTCTTTGATTTTATAACAAGATTTTCAGATTTTTTTTTAATTGTGAGGGAACGTTGAAGTAGAAAATTCTGAAAAAAATCGTGATAATCTTTTACTTTGACATTGATATGTGTATTTTAAATGGAATCTGATGAATGGTTTTTGGGAAAATTTAAAAAATCCTCTAAAAATTATATTTTTATTTTTTCCTCGAAAACTGTTCATCAGATTTTCTTCTACATCTCTCTTTTTGTATGACAAAATAATTCGATTTTTTTTTCAGAATTTTTATCCTTGCCGTTGATTTTTCCATGGGTTTATATGAACCTTAATTCGAAATAAAAATAAAAATATTATTTATCGCCGGCCTGGCTCTACTCAGCTCAGCCACTCGCTCCCCGCGCCGTCGCAGCCGCTGAACTTTGAGAGGGTAATTTCAAAATTAAAATTAATTAAAACTCGATTAAGATCTGCGTTAGGAGATGATCTGTTGAAATAATTGCTAGTAATAAACATTGAAAGAGATTTGCTTTAAAATATTGATAATAAATAACACAGAAATAAGTAAACTTTTAAGTGTAGACTTATGACATTTTCTACCGTCCCTTGGTAAAAATTTATTAACTGGAGTTATTAGGTTCTGAACTGTATTTAATAGGTGAAATGTTCATGAAGCTTTTACAGAATATTTTGAATTTTGACCCATTCCATGATGTCAAAGCCGCATGCCACGATTTTTTTTATTCAACTTCTACTTTCGGTTTTATAATTTTTTTTATTTTCTAGTAACTCCTAAAAGTTACTAGGTTTTACCACGGGAAGAAAGATGTTCCTGTACTTTTTGTGTACCATAACAAAACCCCTAGAAGCAAACTTTTGTTGTAGTGTTCTCTTATTTTACAGTTATTGAAATTATTTTATTTTCTGTTCTTACTTCCTACTTTCGCTTTTATTTTTATATATTACGAATATTTACATTTTTTTTTGGAATCCTAAAAAGCTTTTACTTTTGTTTTAATTTAATAACCTTTTTTATATTGTGTGTGTTATTTTACTTTTCAATTTAAAAAATTATTTTTGTAATTTAGTAGTTTTATTAATGAAAGTTGGCAAATGATGGAGGTCCAAACTCATTATAAATAATTTTTTTAATGGGGAAGTGGTGGGCCAAAACTTGTTATAAATAAGATTTTTTCAATGGGGAAGTGTTGGGCCAAATAGGTACACTGCCACGTGGGCCAAATGGTCCCAGTCCGACTCTGCTGACCAGGACAGTAAAACGTCAACTATCCATCATGGTTTTGGCAATATACTGAATCAGTCTAATAACAAATATAATACATCAATAACAATTATAATAATATAATTAACGATAATATAATATAACGAATGCCCTTTAGGGTTTTGGTAATTATAAATATACCGATCAATGAACTAGGAAAATTAGCGCTATCCCGTGGAACTGAATAATGATACTTTTTTCTTAAATACATGCATAAACACGTTTGTAATTTGTCAGAAACCAGTTGATTATTGTTGATCGCATAAAGAAATCACGTATTTTAATGATAGTTACACGCTAAACTAGTTATTACTAAATAACAGACAGCTCTATTTTTGCCATTGTTACATGTATTTAAGACATCGACCCGAAAGATATTTTCACTGTCAGCATGACTTATGCACAAATCTGATTAGCCATCTTTGCCTGCGGCCTGACACTTCTCCACTTCTGTGTCAGTTCGTAAACGACACTAAAGTTCACGGCATAAGCTCTCTGCGATTGGTCACTGTAATGGCGGTAAGTTTAAAAAATAAGACAAGAATAAGGCAAACTGAGTTGAAAATGCGTGAATTACTAGCCAACCTAACCTAACATGACTAACCTACGTAGACAGAATAACCATCCAAAAATGTTAGCAATAGAAAAAATACATTTATTGTCTAAACAGGATAAATCCCAATTACAAGACAGTTCGATTGAGAAATACGAATACAAGTAAGTACAAATAAAGCAGATAATACAAATAATACAATTACACTGATACAAATCTGTCATTTTAATTCGCTGATTTCCTAAATCTCAAAATGTGTGTCATTGAGATCTTCATATCTCAAATGTATCGAAATATATATTTGTTTAATTTTCACATATCGTTTTTCGCCTGTATTTAGTTATGAAAATTCGGATTTCAGAAGTGTTCTCTCACAGACATTCTACGTCACTGACACAATCCGTTGGAATCGTGGAGGCATTTGTCGATTGACTATTGACAAGTCACTAATGTCATTTAATGTACGATCTGTCAGAGCTCTTACTGTTGAGGAAAACGGCTGCTGATATTATATTTACTATAGATTCTTGAATAACCGTTCACCGAAATGACTCTTTTTATCGGTTCGAAGGAGCAACTAGTATGAAAAAGTGGCAGCAAAAATTACCAAAATCTAAGTATGTTGTAAACTCGAAAACGGAAATAATCCGAACCTTGGGATGCTACACAACATTCAAGTCACAATTTTTTATTTCATCATTACTGTCGTCAATAGTAGCTACAGCAAAGTATGGTTTGCTTAATAATAATAATAATGAGGCTCTTTATTGGGTATGAAAAATACAACGAAAACTACAGTGGGACACCATAGTTTTTGTGCTTCGTACTTTGTGCTCAGGAACTATTCGGCACTTGATACAAATAGAACCCTACCTTTTCAGCTGCATATAAACCACAACATCATCATCATAGCCTGATCAAGCAGCCCTTTAAAGGATATTCATGCCATCAGAATGAATTCCGAATAAACAGAACTTTCTTCAACGTTTTCATACCTTTCATCTCCACTCTCGAATAGTTTGGATTGCGAGATAAAAATGCGTGAATCATTATATAATTTACGGGTGGCAAATTTCCACTGCTAGTTTTAAAAAAGTTTTTCTCCATTTTCACAAGTTGTAAAACTGATCTTCCAATAACAATTTCACGACAAGAACAACATAAACAATGTCAGCAAATGTCAGCGGTTCCATTGTTATCAGATTCATATCAGTACCATCAACTTAGGTCAACAAAAAATACTTGAATCTAGTGAAGACATTCTATGTCACAAGAGTACACATATTCTAATTTTTCCTGTGTTTCAAAGGCTCTAATTTTTTTATAACTGAATGTTGAGTTGAATCTTTCACAAGGTGGGGAGCTAATGCAAAATGGTTTAAAAAAATAACATTCATTTCGATTTTGGAGTTTTAGAAAAATAGCGAATTATTCTATTCGTCTATTTATTGTGGTGGTCAGATGTTTACCAATGTTTATTGACATACTAGTTAATTAATTCTTGTTTCAATTTTAAATCCACAATTTCTGACGTTTCTGATAGGAAAATATATTTAGTGGGAATTTTACCTAATATTCTTGTTTCAGTTTTGATTCCATCTTGTTGAGATGCATACATACAGGTAGGTGTAACTTTTTGAATTGAAACCAGTATCAACATCAATTGCCCTTGCGTACTTCATCAACGAACCACTTCTGCCAAATTTATTTGTGACCCCAATAACTAATGAAGTCGATCGATAAAAATCGAAGATAAAAGCGAAAATCAACTCACCTTCCCTCACATGCTCGTAGGGATCCGTAATGTGATCCTCGTGGTAAATGACACTGTGGAACGTCCTGTTAGGGTGGGTGGTGTGGGGAAAGTAGTGATGGGCCTTTTCGACGTAGTAGGCGCCCTTCTTCGGCGATACGATCTTCCCTTCGAAAACGCCGTCGATTATGGAGCCGAAGGCGACGCTGTCGGCTTCACCTTCAAAAGAAAAATCCCTTGATATGCGATAAAAATCTCCGACATGAAATACGATTTAAAGAATACAGGAAAAATGGCGTAATAGTAAACCAGTCGCTGGGAGTAGCTTATTCGACAGGGGCGGATCTGGGGATAGTCAGAATGACAGGAAATTGAATGTCTCCTTCACTCAAAGATGGTTCTTTTCTTCAAGTATTATTTATCGACATTATGAGTCGTCGAGTTTAATAAAAATTAGATTACTGACAATAATTTAGAATTTCAATTTTCAACCATAGTAAAGTTGAAATTATAGTATTGGCTCTCATATACAGGGTTGCCCATTAGTGTTAGGAAGTACAGTATATCGCCTCTCACGAGGAGTATGAAAAAAAAATTATATAATAGTTACTTATACGGTTTAATTTGTTGCATGTTATAAAAATATTTCTTCAAAGCAGGGCAACACAAAGCAACATTTTTTAAAATTTTCTCACAATTGAACTGAGCAAAACCTTATCTAAATTTTTTCACAAGCATCAATTACATTAGATCGTAAGAAATTATAATAAAGCTGGGTATCGTCCGCATACAAATGTGCAGAACAGTATTCAAGACAAAAAATTTTTGCGGTATACATTGTAAACAGTAAAGGGCCCAGTATGGATCACTGGAGAATTCCAGACTTCAAATTGAGGTATCAAGAACAGTTGCTATTGATGTTGACTTTCTGTTGTCTCTCACTGTGATATACGCGCAATAGTGATATCGCTTCAACTGAAAGCCCGAAGTGATGAAGAATAACTAATAATAACTCATGGTTTATAGTATCAAAAGCCCGACTAAAGTCGAGCAATACCAGTGCCGTACATGGAACTCGATCTTTAGCCCTAAATAAATCATCTACAATACGTAGAAGAGCAGTTGATCAGCTGTATCCCTTCCTGAATTGACTCCAGATTGAGTTACTGGTAACAGTGAGTATTCACTCAGATGTCTCCGTAACCGTGTATCCATCGCTCGTTCTAGTCTCTTTGATAGAGCTGAAATAATACTCTGTTCCCTCAGATCCTTATATGTCAGCCGCTATTCAAGAAATATCGAATTTTACCAATCCCTTGTATTTTTATCTATCAGTCTTTACTGCAGACCTTTTCTAATATAGATCTTTTTTCAAAAAATGGTGATGTCCACAACCATGCTACAAGAGCAGCAAGTAAACTCAGAACTCCTAAATTCCGACTGTGTGTCACGGAGCAAAATTCTCCAAATGTCAGATTTTTTAATATTTTACCACCTGCTATAAAATCACTAAATTTTATTCAATTTAAAAAATGGGTAAAAAATCACTTACTGTCACAATGCTTTTACTCATTTGAGGAATACCTCTCATTCAACCATGAACTCATGATGCTCACCCCAAATTCCTAATCATTTATATACCACATTCGTTTATATGTAGGCATATATAATTTTACATTTTTGTACATGCCTATGTAATTTTAATCCGGTTGGTTATGTAAATTTTAATACGTTTGTTTTTGTCATTTGGAACTGTTTTGTTTTCAACCTATACTATGTAGGTATATGTAACTTTTATTATTGACATGTATACGTAATTTAATTCGATTTTAATCTCAATGTTCTAGCTGATCTGTAGTTTTAGCGCATGTTAGCATCTAACTTCTATGTCTAGACATATATGTAATTCTTGACTTGCTACAAACATATAACTTATGTAAAGTGGTTAAATAAAATATCTATCTATCTATCTATCTATATTCCACAGGATTAGGTTTTTTCGGTACAAATCTTCTTATAACTGCTCTTCTCCAAGCCTTTGGGATAACATTTCCTCACAAAAAACAATGAACAATATGAGTAATGTATGGAATAATATGAGGACAGCAGAGTTTATTCATTTTCATACTGAGCCTGTTGCATCCAGCAGCAATGGTCTTGATACTACATGTAGTTTGAATTTTGAATAGAATCGTAGCAAAATCACAAAATTTGTCCTCCATATTGAAGCCGGCATCTTTATTCTATGAATATTGTCAAAAAATCTTAATGTCCGACCCCGAAAAGCCCTACAAACCAATTTTGATTAGTAAGTATCGAACCGTTATCAAAAAACTTGTCTGCCATCTTGAAGCAGATATCTTGAATTCGTGAAATTTTGATAACAAATTCCTAATTTAGAGCCCCGAATGTGGAATCCTAATTTTGAAAAGTATTCGTACCATAATCTAAAACCTCGTCCACCATTTTGGAGCCGCTATATTGTATTTTTCTCTAACAAAAATTTCATAATGCATTGTCACCGGAGTTATGAACTCCTGCCATATTTGAAGTTTATCGGATTAATAGAAGTGTTTCAAAATTCACAATGCAAGATTTTTGGACAAACAGGTCACAAGGAAGCGAATTAATCAAAAACGTGGGAAATCATAACATGCCCCCCCAAAAACCCTAGATTCTGATTGTAAATAGAATATAACCGAGAAAAAGCCTGTGAAAATCACAAAACTCCGCCATCTTAAATCCCTGCATTTTTAATAAGAATGTTATAATTTTGTTGATTTTTTTATAGCTTAAGTAATTAAACCTGTATTCAGTTTAATTTTCTATATTTCATTGGGAATCCCTTTAGTTTTCATTTATAATAAATTCCTAGATATTATTTCTTTCTTTTATGTCGACTCCAACTTTTTTTGTACAAGTCAAGACTCGGCTATTCAGACCGGCCTATCGCGAAGATTCAAAATATCTACCGATACCGGCAGTATAAATTTTACTCCCGATCCTATCGGAACTCGCTCGGTTATTTTTATGTCAGTGCTCGCATTACGCAAAAAACTCGCCCGAAGTACGTTGTCGTGCAGAATATAACCCCCTACGACCCCTGTCAAATACAGTCCACACCCCCCCGGAGAACGGTGGTTGCAACCCCAGAGGAAAGACGGCTGAGTGGAAAGCCAGAAAAGGAACCAGGTAGGCCCGCTTTTTAGTCGTTTCTCTTGACTTTCATTTATTGTAATCCTAACCAGTCTCAAATAAAGAATGTAGGTATAAATCTCCTTCCCAAAACACCCAAAAACCGATTTTAAAAGGAATCGGTCAATAAACCACAAACATTTTTTTCCATCTTGAATTCTCGATTTTCAGCTAAAATTCATAATTCGTGTCCCCAAAAATATCTAGGTATCGATTTGGAATTGGAATAGATTCGAACAATCCATAAAACAGTCAAAGGGTAATAAAATTATTTCGAATCATATAGGTTCTTTCAAAATAAAAAAGCAAATTTCAAGTCGATTGGATACGTAGACTGTAGACATTTTCATTGCAATAGATTATACCGGAGTTTGTAACAAAATCACTTAAATTTGAAACATCAGTGATAAAATGATTCTAACAGTACAAACCTCTCCCCCTCCACAACGGCCATACATATTGAGCGATTAGTCATCTATTATTTTAGCTTAGTTAAAAAAAAACTAGGTAAAGAAATATTTTTAATTATCAACGTTCATTCAAATGAACTAAAAAGTAAAAAATAATTTTTAAGATCTGAGACGCAGAGTTTTCAGTTTGAATACAAATCGACAAGACCTTGAATCTGTTGCTCACAGAATAACGTACGTCACACATCTAAAGAAAACCCCTATATACCAATTTTAAATCGATCGGATCATGATCACAAAGCTCGTCCGCCACCTTTGAAACACCATTTTGAATTCATGAAATTTGACAAAAAATTCATAATCTTCGACCACGAAAATCTCCACATACCAATATAGAATCGAATTTGACCATAATCACGAAACACGTCCGCCATATTCTTCAACAAAAATTTCATAATGCGTTGTCACCAGTATTATGAACATCTGCCAATTAAAAAGAAATAAATAAAAAACAAGATAGTAATAAAAAAAGCTTGTAATATTGACACCTAGACATGTTTGATAGAAATGGTGGATAATTTTGAATCTACAGTTGATAATATTCCAAACGCAATAATACTAATAATTAGTAACACCTTCCTTCATTTCCTTCGGACAGAGACACTATTCATTTACTGAGAGTTGCCACCAAGAATATCAAACAAAGGACCTCGCAAACTCCTTATAGAATTTGGGTACCAGTGGATTTTTTGAATTCTTGGTATGATGTACTTCATGTAATTCTCGACCAATGTTATAATTGCGCTAACCCAAAAAAATTAACAGTTTTGCTGTCAGGGGGCGTTGAAATCACCCCTTGCGCAGATTAGACTATTTATTTTTGAATTCTGTAACAATGTTTTCATTTGTTTCATTGTTGCTAATGTTGCACAACATTGTACTGTTTTATAAAAAAAATTCCTACCCCCTCCTTCTTCCCCCAACTCCTATTAAGTACGAAACGCAAAAAAGAATATTTTTCGAGTGCCTTTAAATGAATCGTCGAATGTTTGAATATGTCTGAATAAGGGAAATAGCAGTTTTTTATGATTATCTCCCCTCCCCCCAAAGGGTACAAAACGAAAAAAAATCGGTGGATTTTTCTGAATTTTTAATATGATGCAGTTCAAGTTATTTTGAATAGAAATTAATTGGGTGATAAACCCCAAAAATGAATAGATTTGATGCTAGGAGGCGTTGAACTCATACCTTGCTCAGAATAGACTATTCATATTATGGGCGGAAACAATATTTTAGTTTAGATTATGCTGAACAATTGTGTAATTTTTTATAAAAAAAAATTAAAACCTCCCCCTTACCCCAACCTTGTTTTAAAACACGAAAAAAATTTATTTTCGACTACTTGTGAATGCTTTATCAAAATAAATGTTTTAATCAGCTCAAATTAAGGAAATCGTACAGTTGTTTAATATCACCATTCTCTCCATTCAAAAAAATATTGGAGGATTTCCCTGACTTCTTAGTAGGGCGTAGTTCATGTTATTTGAATATCAATTAATTGGACGAAAATCTTGAAAATAAATAAAAATTATCAATAATTTGAATTTGAGTTGGTGCCTGAATTGATTTTTTTCTTGTTTCGCAGTAGGGGTTGAGGGTAAGGGGGAGGTTTTAGATTTGTTTTACAAAAATTTACACAGTTGTTCAGCATAATCTAAACTAATATAGGTAGATATATTGTTTTGGCCTATAATAATGAATAGTATATTTTGAGCATCAAAACTATTCTTTTTTGGGGTTTGTCACCCAATTAATTTCTATTGAAAATAACTTGAACTGCATCCTATTAAAAATTCAGAAAAATCCACCGAAATTTTTTCGTATTGTGCCCTTTTGGGGCAGGGATGATAATAATAAAAAAACTGCTATTTCCCTTATTCAGGCATATTTAAACATTCGACGATACATTTGAAGGCACTCGAAAAATATTTTTCCTCCTACCCCTATAGAAAGTACACACTTTCCTCCCTCAAACCAGGGAGGAAACTCATAGTTTTCCTCCCTAGGGAGGAAAGTACTTTTCCTCCCCCTCATTTCAAGTAACTTGTAAACGATGAAACTTGTGAATCTATTATAATAAAATTGTATCCGTAATTTCTAGAACATCTTATATATGTGGCACTTTCCTCCCTAGTAATACAAATAGCTATTCCTCCCGCGGATATTAATGCCCTCCGCTAAGCGTTGGGCATCAAACTATCCGCGGGAGGAAAAGCATGATTTTCCTCACTTGGTTTGTAAATAGCTATTTTTTGCGTTTCGTAATAGGAGTTGGGGAGAAGAAGAAGGGGGGTAAGAATTTTTTTTATAAAACAGCACAATATTGTGAAACATTAGTAACAATGAAACAAGTGAAAATATTGTTACCGGATTCAAAAATAAATAGTCTAATCTGCTCAAGGGGTGATTTCCTCGGTGATTTCAACGCCCCCTAGCAGCGAAACTGTTAATTTTTTTGGGCGTTTTGGGGTTGGGCGCAATGGTTTCATTAGTTGAGAATAACATAGACTATATCATACCAAAAATTAAAAAAAATCCACCGGCAAAATTTGCAAAAATTAGCAATAGGCAAAAGACTGAAGATGATTTTATCTTACGTTTTTCAAAAATGGGCCATTACCGTGCCGTGCCCTTTTCCCAACACGTGCGACCTATCAATAAATTCCATTTCACACATTTAATGGAGAATAATGAGAACGTAATGAAAAACGATAAAAGAGGTTTTGAGAATAATGAAGATTTTTTTCCATGATGTACACCTAATGATAAAGATGTTCCCCTCTCGGAAATCAGTTACGGGTGTGAGTTATCCACATCCACAAATGTACACCGAGAAAAATGTAACTTAGCTGATAAAATCCGTCTTTTTCGATTCTAAAATCGGGAACACTCTACATCGTCGTTTGAAATGATAATTGATTTTTTTCGACAAACTCACCCTCACCACACTCCCTTCGAAGGGGGGACAAATGATTTTATGAATCCGTAGTTATGCATTTCACCCTTCTGTAAAAGATTCCTTGAACGAAAAAAGTCTACAAGGTCGGTTTAAATGAGTATTAATTTTTTTCGTCATACGCACCCCTACCACACCCTCTCCGACGGGGCGACAAATGAATTCATATATCTACACTTATGTATTTCATCTTCCGTAAAACAATTCTGTCATCTAAATTAGTCTACAGTGCCCTTTAAATACTAAATATATTCATTTAGAAAATATCACCCCCTTTTCACCACACAAAAAATAAATTTGATAATCATATCCCATGGTAAGCAGCCTACTAGATTCCATGGACCCATTGAGAAATCTCTAAATCATCCTCTAAGCGAGAAAGTCGGATTTTATTTTCCTCGGTGTACATTTGTGGTTGTGGATTACTTCACACCCGTAAATCAGTTTATGGGGCCCACTTTCGAAGGGCTGTAACTCCCTTAGGATTTGAGGACCTCTGTTTACAGAAACTATATTTGAAATTTTTGCATTTAGAATCAGTCCCCAGAGTTTGTTACCCTTTTTCGGAAACATCCTGTATCAACAAAAATCGACACTTTCGTTCCCTCATTACTCAATGCTAGGTTACGGTCATCTTTATTCTTATTTGTTGATCCTCAAGTTACCGCAAATCAGTTTCCGGAATAGGATAGCGGGCTTTCCTCGCTTGCCGACCTGTTCAAAAAATAATGCCATGCAAACAGCGTTCACGGCTTGTTTTCTCGGACATAAACCCAATTTGGATCCGGCACTTCCCGAATCCCCTCTTACATACAAACGGCGGATATTACAATTCGGGAGCATCGACTTATCCCTCTCTGGGAGATTGCAAAGTGCATCGGCATAAATAAAAGAGCTCGCTTCGGCAGAGGATTGGATTAGGTTTCGCCGAAAAATATGCGACTGAAAGAAAATGAAATATACAATGGCGGGAAAACGTCTACCAGTATGGGATAGGGACGTCAAGGAATTCAATGTTTCTTCGTTAAGAAATTGTCACTCTCAAAATGTACGAGGTGTTTTTTGACGAGCTTCATCGAATTCGTCTGAACTAGTTTAGTGGAATCTAGGCTTGAAATTCCCAGAACACATTCGGTGATGCAACCGAATGACCCACATTCCTATCCAAACTATCATCGCTTTCAAACACATAAACACGCCCTAAGTTTTAAGCGAAACTATTATCCATTTCATATCTAAATTTTTACACTTTTTTTTCGAAAAACACCGAAAACTCGAAAACCAAACAAGATGTGGAAAAAATGTATCTTAAAGTAGTCTTAAACAGTTACATTGTCCTCAAACAGATTCACAAAAATTTCTCATGAAACTTTTTCGTATATTAAAAAACAAAATCAGATGTGGACTTGAAAGAATTTTCCGTATTTTTTTGAAACATCAAAAACTCGAAAACGAAACGAGATATCGAAAGAAGATTTATGAAGTGTCTTATTGTTCTCAAACAGGTTTCCATGAATTTTTTTGATATTAAAAAAAAAATTAGATATGGATTATATTTAAACATCAAAAACTCGAAAACGAATCAAAAATATGTATATAAACGGATCAATGATAAATAAGAGTTAATCACTGAAAAAAGTGTTAGAGAAGGAAGACTGGCAAATATGTTTGACAAAGGAAAATTAATTATTATCAAATAGTAAGTATCTGATTATACCAACAAACCTCATATGAATGAATCAACAGCGGTTGGTTGTCTGAAAAATAAATGGAGCGAACATTGGTTATATAGGTACAGAGCTGAATGAAAATCGACTTTCAAGTTACGTTATTATATACCGGGTGTCCCACATTTTATGTGACAGGCAATATCTGGTTTGTTGGAGGAGATATACAAAAATGTTCATGTTCATGAGAGCTACATTTTGATATAATTTTTAAATATACAGGATGTTTGGTGTAGGTGCTACAGACCAAAATTCCATTTTTTAAAATAGAACGCCCTGTATATCATTACATATTCAGATGCTACGTTAAATTCTGATATCATTTCATGTGTGGTTTTTGAAATTCGGTTACGGCGTTGTTGAGTTATTGCACTTTTCCTTAAATATAAGGTTTCAAAAAAACTTATTTACTCGTACACGAATCCAGTCTATATCTTTTATTAAATTGAACTAGACTACTACTGAATACAAACCATTATTCTCACCTCTACGATACGATATCGATATCAGTTGAATATAATATTGAAATTCTTGAGAATGTGACTAACTTGAGGGTGAATTGCTTTATATTGCACAATTTCATCAAGTAGCTTATGCTTATTGATGCCATAGTAACAAATGTTGTTGAATTGTATCTACTGTCCAGTTCGATTCAGTGATTCTTTGCAAAACAGTAACTGTGTACTTTGTGCGAAAACTCCAGTATGCCTTTCGCGTTTAGTCCAAGTGATTGCATTGATATGTTATTAATTTTTGGGGAATATCAGAAAAACTGCCGTCAAGCACAACGTCTATACCAAGAACGTTTTCCAGACAGACCCACCCATTCCGTCACGAATGACTTTTTCTAAAGTTGAAGAAAAATTGTGAACTGGGTCATTTCCTTCTACTATAAAGCATCGTCATCATACGAGATCTGTTAGAACTGAAGATTTAGAGATCAATGTGTTGGCTTATATCATTATTCATCCACATGTTTCTATCCGTATACTCTTTCAGAAGAAGTCGGTGTGAGTGAATCTAATGTACAGAGAATTCTGAAAAAAAATAAATACCACCCATTCATAATTCAGTTGGTATAGTTGTCGTCAAACATATAAGATAAATAAAAAAAGGCGCAAAAAATAGTTGATTAGCACGAAATTGATTTCCATGCCGCCGACCAGGGTCGGACTAGTACATATGCCACTAAATATTGTGATGCGTGCAGATTAATCAAGTTAATTTAACAAGAGCACTGTAACTTTTGTATTCAGAATAATCCATTTTTATAATTATTAATATCCTTAGATTAGGTAAACAACTGCCCCGTCGAAATCTAATTTGCTAATAGCTGCGCGTACCGCATACAGCTGTGATTTCTATTATAACTACGCCCGACCCTGCATGGAAAAAACATACCTAATTGCTGTGCGGGCCTTTACATCTTCCGCGCCAAGTGTTACGTGGGGGCGATAGGTGGAATAATTTGAATAAAGTTAGAGATGTCAATAATTTTATTTATTGATTATTGCAATTTTTGTCTAAAACTGTGTTTGGTTATTGACAAAATAGGAATTAATTTCCTGGTAATTTCCTGAACTTATGTAAGTATTGATATTGACTCACACTGAATTTAGCCAATATTCTCATGTGATTACCTTATCAGGTGTGTATGGCGTGGTACTATGCATTTTTGGCAGAAATATATCCTTTTTGATTGATAACTGCTTAATTTTTTTGAAGGAAATGTGAGGACTAGCACAATATTTGCTTATACAGGATTATTCCTAAGGTGGACCGGTCCGTTCATTAATTTCTCACATTGCAAGGAAAATAATGTCCATAGGTGAACATGTAAAAGACAACTATTCGTATGCGAGATGAAAGATCACAAAATACCCAAGAGCAGATGAATAAAAATATGATTCTACGAAACAGAATGCCAGTGTCCAATATTAATTATATTCCCGAATTTGTTTTTAGGATATGAAGAACATTCAATTTTATGTAAGAAATAAATGAAGAGTCCAGTGGAAACACGATGAGGTTCCTCTTTTTAAAAAGTTGAGAAAAGCGAAATTTAATGTTGGAGTGTCATCGTTTTTACACTGTGCTGCCTACTTTTGACCGCAGTTTTTTATTAAATGTCATTGTTTGCCCCCGTAAGGTTTGGTAAAATGAGTTATAAGCTAACAGATGCCTCCAAAATGTCGATTTCGGAAAAAATGGAACCTCATCGTTTTTCCATTGGACCCTTCAAATATGATTGCACTAAAACATGACAGAAATCACCGATAAAAATCGAGAAAACCATATTCGGCACCATAATTTAATGTAATTGTGTCGGATGAAAAGTCCGATCAATATAATTTTTGAATTTTAGCACAATTGATCATTGATATACCATACTGAGAACTTCCATCAGAAAAATTCACACAGGGTGCAAATCATCTATTAGAAAATCTTCAACCGCGAGAGTATTATTCCAGTTCAAAGTGAAGTAATTTTTAGCAAAAAAAATCTGAATGAATAATGATAACGTGGCAACGCACTATCCGATCTGAAAATATAGGATTACAGAGAGTTCATATAAATAAAGCACAGGGCGATTAATTGGAGTAATGAATTTATTTTCATGGTAGACCATGTTGGTATATGCACTTATTTGAGAATTCTCCTCTCTAGATTATTTTTAAATTATGTGAACAAAAACATCTGAATTCCTGACAATCCAGATGTTGAGTCGTGAAGAATGCAGTACTGAATAAACACTCTGTATATACGAGAATAATTTAAATTTTTTTCTTTGTTATTCTTTTTGTTGAATAACTTTTTAATGGACGATAAATCGAATCATTATACTGCATATTTTTAAATTGTATCTTTGTACTTAGTATCGATTTCTAGTATACCTACTCTTTTATTTAAACAAAAAGAATTAATTAATCTTCTCTCAATAATGAATTTGATGCAATTGAAAATTTCGCACTAGCTATTTCTAACTCTTGCACCACTTACCCCCAACATTATGTGGCCCTTTCCAGGCAGAGATGGACAAGATAAGACCATTTTTTGCGTATTTTTTTATTTATCTTATATGTTTGACGACAACTATACAAGGTTTGAAACCCACTGACTTTGAACGACGCGACGACTTGAATTCATTGCTTGTATTCAGGTAATATTACATGAAAATCCTAAGATATCTAGTCAGATTTTGTGGAGCGATGAATCGTGATTCCACAATAATGGAGTTGTGAATCGACATAACAGTCACTATTGGTCTCAAGAAAATCCCCACTGGGTCCGCGAAAGTAATTTTCAAACTACTTGGGGTATTAATGTATGGTGTGGGTTGTTCAATGGCCGCATCATAGGACCTTACTTTTTCAATGAAAATCTTAATGGATTGCGATATTTACATTTTCTAGAAAATGATTTGATCCAGTTGATGGAAGATATTCCCATAGCAGAACAAGGAATTTGGTGGCAACAAGATGGTGCTCCTCCTCACAATTCACATGTTGTTACTGAATATCTGGATAGAACGTACCCAAATAGATGGATTGGTAATAAGGGTCCAATTCGGTGGCCGGCTCGATCCCCAGATTTATCACCGCTTGATTTTTTCCTATGGGGTTATTTAAAAGATATTTTTTTCACTACTCCCCCTTTGAATGTGGATGATCTGAAAATGAAAATTCGACTAGCGTGCAGTGATATTACGCCTAATATTATAAGAGCGACTTGTACGAGAGAAGTGATTCGACGTTTCGAAGCCTGTATAATATCTAATGGGCGTCACTTTGAACAATTTTTATGACTTATATCTAGGTACCTACCATTCTTATGAAATGATTTATCAAGTTATATTATTTACATTGTTATTAACGATTTGTTTTCGAATACACCTCTTTCAATTTCGCAATTGTTTCATATTCAAAATGATTCCTGACTGAATTCCACAACTCAAAATTGAAATCATTACTTCGAACACCCAAAATTTTGACTAATTTTTATGTGATCTGATGCAGAGAGAATAATTGTATGAGATATATAAAAAAATAATAGTCGTTCTCAAGACTTTATATTTTAAGCAATAACTCAACAACGCCGTAACCGAATTTAAAAAACTAAACGTGAAATGATATCAGAATACAACGTAGAATCTGAATATGTGATAATATACAGGGCGTTCTATTTAAAAAAATACTATTTTGGTCTGTAGCACCTACCAAACACCCTGTATATTTAAAAATTATATCAAAATATAGCTCTCATGAACTCCTAAAACTTTTGTATGAAACATTTTTGTGTATCTCCTTCAACAAACCAGATATTGCCTGTCACATAAAATGTGGGACACCCGGTATACTATATTGTCCCTCACCTTTAAAAAAGCTCTGATCACAGATATCTGAGGTATTCTTCAATAAAAAAACTTAGTTTGTTTAATTTCTGAAAAAGAACATTTTGTTAAATCTGCGCCGGTTGTAGATAACCAATGTTTAAAACTTAATAACGGCATTATGTGAAACTCAATATTTCTTTACCCGATTAGTGAAGAGGAAATATGTCTAGCAAGCCTCAAACTCAAAAATAAATTGAGCAATGGTATAGATAATATACCATCTAACATTCTAAAGAGATGTGTCAAATACCTATTACCAGTTTTATGCCACTTGTTCAATTCCTGTTTTGAATCAGGTATATTTCCAGATCAAATGAAGCTGGCAATAATGATACCCTTGTACAAAAAAAGGAGAAGAAAATGACTTTACAAATTACAGACCAATAAGTTTGCTATCATCAGCCTTCTCTGAATTATTTGAAGTGATCATCATCATTTGATTTTGTGCATCAAGTTCACAAGTCGAATTACACTTGCATGTGCTTGCGGCGTTTTATGAGATCTCAGTAAAGCTTTCGATTGTATAGATCATTTCATTTCATTAAAAAAACTTAATAATTATGGAATCAGAGGAAAAGCTCTAGATCTTCTGAAATTATATTTAAGAAGTAAAAAACAAAATATATGCATCAGACAACAAATGAAGGAATTTCTATCCGATTTTACTGAAATTAAAAGAGGGAGTGTGTTAATTTACCTTCATAACTTATAAAAATGATCCTTCAGATCTATTTGATGACTGAAACAATACAGTCGTTAGTTATGCGGACGATTCAAATCTCATTCAACCAGTTGATGATTAATATTTCAAGGAAAACACAATATAAAAAAACACAATATTGAAGAATATTTCTTCAGTATCCTCATCCTGAACACCGCAAAAACGGATTGCATTGTTTTTAAAATATCTCGCAAAAATATTACCATTCCGAAATATATTAATCTAGGAAATGAAGAAGAATTATACTTTTCTACCAATACAAAAATGTTACGCATACCTATATAGATGATAAACTAAACTTTGAAAAGCACATTGACTAACTGACAAAAAAACTAGCATCCAAATGTTTTGAAATCAGAGTTTTGAAAAGAAAAGTTTGAGGATCTAAAACTGCATACCATGGGACAGTCTATCCTTTTCAGAAGTATGGAATCTTAATATGGGGAAGAAGTTCTCAATTACAACGTATTTTCATTATGCAGAAAGTAATCATGAAGAACGTTGCACAAATATCTGTAAGATGTAGTTCAATATCCGTCGTGGCATTAGCCAGAAAAGTTGTTGTTTTCTGTCAGATTTTTGCCTCATATTTTTCACTTTGTGGAAATATTTGGAGGGAAGGGTACTTCGACTTTGTCGAATTCATTCTTATCATTTGTTTGTACTCTCCGGCAAAACATTCGAACTTGTTCGAATTTCCCATGAAATATACAGGACACTGTCTTGGTACTTTTAGTATCACAAAATGCTCACCGAATATGCCATCTATATTTAAGTAAAAAAAGCTGTGATATTATGATATTAATGATAATAAAACAAAATTTGAATGTGACACAAACATGAGTACTACACCAGGCACAAATATAATTTCATTACATCAAAGCACAGATTGAAAAATAACAAGAAAGCTATGAAATTTTATAAGCATATACCCTCGAAGATCAGAGAAGACGTTACAAAAAAAAACACTTTCAAAAAATATGTTTTTGTTCTATTGCATGTGTGACATGGAAAAATAATATTTACTCTGCTATTAATATTTTATTTATATTCTATACTAAATAGTTTTGTGTTCATTTAGACGTTTCTATTCTTTTGACTGTGATAGTTTACTAAATATTCAATTCTAATGTAAGTTAAGTTTACAAATTGTAATTTTGAAAACAATTTCTATAGTTTATATGTGTATATGTAGTTATTTTTTATTTGTACCTACTTATGACTTGAGTTTCAAATTGAAAGCATCAATGAAACTCTATCTACCTATCTATCTGCATCATCTACAACCTTCAAAGGACGGACAACAGACAACACAGTTCTGAAATATTCGTCTCTTTATGAATTACTCAATTCATTGTGGAACCCGATGTTAATGTAGTCGGAACTTTTTCCGAAGTCATTCTTTCGAATCTAAATACGTAAGTCAGAAAGTTTTCGAACAAACGCCGCAGAGACAAAGTTTGCCATTATTTTTTTGTTCGAATTCGGAATATTAGTAGCAGTTTAAATGCTCTGCTCGCATTCAAAAGTTTCGCAAACTTGGCCTATGATTGATGATAGTCCCGTTTCTCGTTCAGAATCCAATCAACCCCTTTGTAGAATAACAATCAAGGTTTACGTGACGAGTTTTTATTTATAACAAGAAAATGCAAAGCAAATTCGCCACTATTTGCGTCATGAGATACGTGACGTATCGGTAGGGAATTGACTGTTCTCTCATCCTCTGATAACAATGTCATCAACAATTCTTCTGAAAGATGTTGTTCTTCTAGCGTATTGTATAGTACTTTCTTTACAGGGAGAATTACCCGTTCCCAAACACCTCTTCTATTTGGAACCCATGGTGCATTGAACACCCATTTTAACATGAATTTTGACAATCCTATTACCATCTTACTCTGATCCATTTCCTTCAAACAATTGCGCATTTCATTTTCTGCACCAACTAAATTAGTGCCATTGTCTGAATGCAGTTCCAGCGGCTGACCTCTTCTGCTAATAAATCTCTTTATCGCCATCAAAGCGGAATCCGTATTAAGAGTTTTAGCAAATACAGAGCACCCACAAAATGTAAAATATAAATTATTAACAACTTCTTTTCCGGAGTTCGTTGACTGGATTATATACATTAGTTCAGTAAAATCGTCTCCGCGGGTACCTGTCTCAGGAAAAAATACAGTAGTTTCTTTTTCACTCATTATACAGGGCTATTCAAATTCGTTTCTGTACATGGGGATAAACGATAAGAGATAGAGTGTCAAATTGTGGCAAAGTTGCGTATTTTAGAGACCTATTCAGTGATGTGAAAAAATCGAATTTAGCTCTTTTGGTTCTGGAGATATACAGGAAAAACCAAAAAATCCCAAATAATTTTTTTGCCTGTATCTTCTTTATTCGTAGACATATTGAAAATCTGTCTACATTTTGCTATTGGCACTTGATGTGGGCTATCAGAATATGTCCATGAATCTTTTATACAGGGTGTCATCTGACTTGGGCCACAACTATTTTTGAATTTTTAAATACAGACTTGTATTTTTTGTTGTAATTTTTGGATCGTCGACGTTCACTTCATACTGAGAAATTAAATTAAATTTTATATTTCGGGATATTTCGGTAATATTTTATTATAATTGTGTGAATTATTCCCTTTCAAATTACGGCCCTGGAAATTGGTTGACTGAGTTAAATAAAAACATAATAGCAACTTTCATGTCTCCTCATGTACCATAGCGTTTTTCGAGAGTATTTCCAAGAATCACTTTTAGTGCAAGAAAATGTGGAAGACTTGAGATTGAGGATTTTGATTGACTTCGCAATAATGCAACAAAGAAGTGTATTAAGGGCAATAAATAATATGAAAAAACTAGTAACAAAATGTCTCGAAATGGAAGAACTCAAATTCGAACATTTATTGCACCATTAATTTTTTTGTGTACATAAATTACTTCATTTCAATTTTCATTACAATTATAGTGTTCGTTTCGGATGTAATTACTGCTATCATTTCTTTTTCAGATTATCAAAATACATATAATCTATTTTTGTTGTAGATATGTTTCGGATAATCATAAAAGGTTTTGCTATTCGAAGTTCATTGTAGAAAATGCTCAAAGAGCATTGAAAATGTGAAGAAAAATTAATTGGTACCTGAAAATGAAAAAATACTCTCGAACAACACTATGGTATATGGGGAGACGTGAAAGTTGCTATTGTGTTTTTATTTAACTCAGTCAACTAATTTCCAGGGCCGTAATTTAATGAAAATTTAAATGAAGTAATTCATATCCACCAAAAAATTAATGGCGCAATAAATGATCGAATTGGAGTCCTTACATTTCGAGACATTTTTGAACTCGGTTTTCATATTATTTATTGCCCTAAATACACTTCTTTGCTGCATTGTTGCGAAAGCATTCAAAATCCTCAATCTCAAGTCTTCCACATTTTCTTGCACCATAAGTGATTCTTGGAAATACTCTCGAAAAACACTATGGTACAAGGGGAGACGTGAAAGTTGGTATTGTGTTTTTATTTAACTCAGTCAACCAATTTCCAGGGCCGTAATTTGAAAAGGAATAATTCACCCAATTATAATAAAATATTACCGAAACATCCCCAAATATAAAATTTAATTTAATTTCTCAGTATGAAGTGAACGCCGACGATACAAAAAAACTACAACAAAAATACAGGTCCGTATTTAAAAATTCAAAGATGGGGTTGGCCCAAGTCAGATGACACCCTGTATAAAAGATTCATGGACATATTCTGATAGCCCACATCTAGTGACAATGGCAAAATGTGGACAGATTTTCAATATGTATTCGAATAAAGAAGATACAGGCAAAAAACTAATTTGGGATTTTTTTGTTTTTCCTGTATATCTCCAGAACCAAAAGAGCTAAATTCGATTTTTTCACATCACCGAATAGGTCTCTAAAATACGCAACTTTGCCGACACTCTATCTCTTATCGTTCACGAGATCCCCATGTACAAAAGCGAATTTGAATAGCCCTGTATATGTTTTCTGGGGTACTGAATCTGAATTTCAAATTTGCTACTTCCCACGAATATGGCTTCACAACGAAAATCGGAAATATCCTCCAAATCCTTAACATTTTTTCAGTTTTTGGCCCAAAAGTCATAAAACTACGCAATTTTCAAGGTAGACCATTCTTTACAAAAATAAGGTACATTAAATCTTCTACAAAAAACATCCCTCAAACGAATTTTTGGTTGACTGGTTTGGCCGCTAGAGCGCGCTGAATAATGGCCAACATTTCCTACTTTGTGGAAAATCCAGTTTTCTCGTTAGTTTTTCACGTGTTACTCGAAAACTATGCTTGTTATTACAAAAAAACTCAGATTAGGATAGAACTACATTGAATTCTCTTCAAATAGTACAGCGTAATTACTTGTTTTGGCCAAACCGTGTAACCACTGAGCGCGTTGAAATTTTATATCATAGCCATATCCCTTCACCCAAAATTCAGCCGAGACCTATAATAGTCACTATTTATTTGGTCTTCATTATTACTACACATGATACTACAAACTAGTATCATGATTACTACATAATACATAAATGATATCCACTTTTTGTCCAAAGCATGTATAGGTATTCGGACACAGAAAAGTTACATGAAAAGTTTCACAAAAACAATTTTTATATTAATTATAAACATCGGTACTTATAAGTAGCTGAACGAAAAAAAATGTTATGAACAGCTATATACCGTCTACGACGCTTAAGGCTGGGTCTTACTAGGACACTTTTATGGACGCCACCAGTTGATGCCACTAAAGTTGCCCTGAAATGTCCCGGTGTGACTGAATAGTTGCCGCTTGTAGTCATTGAAGCCAGTAAAAAATTTTGTTTCCTCCTAGAGCAAACTTTAGTGTCTCGTTGAATGCCAGTTGACTGATTGAAGCAACAAATATCCCTGTGTGAGCGTGTTTGATGCATTCTAGCGGTAAGTAGTTTAAAGGTTATAATAAAAAACACCTGTGATAAGTGAATGTATTTCCAGTAAATTGTTGGTGGATGAAGTAAATATGGCTAATAAGTGGAATAGTACCCAAATTTGTAAATTCTTAGACATATATGAGCAATACGAACTTTTATGGAATACAAGATTAGATGATTATATGAACAAAGGAAAACGAGAAATTGCATTTGGCAAACTTATTGCGGAAGTTCAAGCAGAAGAATTAGGCGTTTTTACAGTCGATCAACTGAGAAAGAAAATTAAAGGCATAAAAACTGTGTATAGGAATGAATTGATGAAGGTTATTAATTCAAAGAAGAGTAGGGCATCCGCGGATGATACTTATATTCCAAAATTCGGTGACGATCTTGTATACCATAATTTGCAAAGTCCTAATGAACATGTTTGATGTATTATTGTTTTACTAAGGAATGTATTTTATCTTCAAAAATAAATTGACAGGAAGCATACCTATGTTATAACTATAAAAGCATTTATTAAACGATACTTACCATTATATTTGTTTGAAGTACTGTAATTATTGCAGACAGGACATCTGGTAAAAAGGTGTATATTGTATTTTTTGCAACCCTAAATGCATAATACAGTGACACTATGCTATCTCCACTAGCAAGGTATCGCAGAGTAATCTCCAGTTTTGTTCTTGCGGGAATGGGGCTCCTTAACACAGTTTCATGTTTCTGTATTATGGGTTCAACCAATCTTAGCAGCTCCTCAAATTCTGCAACTGACATTCTTAGATGATTTTTATAAGAGGTGACGTCCTCTTCGGCCAACTCAGTTAAAAGGGTTGCTGATGCACCTAGTTCGCATCTTCTAGTTAACCATTTTCTAACCCAAATGGAGTGCTTCTTTTTCTTCTTCTTATCAAGGTAATCTTGTAAAACGCCATATAAAATAGCAGCAACACAATTAACTCCTGCACGAACCACTGCGTTATTCTCCATTTTGTAGAGCAACTTTACTAGATAAACTGAAGTCAACAAATCATACGTGTGATTTCAATTTTACAAGCAACTTTAGTGGCATCAACTTGTGGCGTCCATAAAAATGTCCTAGTGAGACCCAGCCTTTAAAGGCTGAAGGCCCTGGTTGCTCCTCTGGAATATGAAAGGGAAATTAGTAGCAATGATACTATAGGATGGATAGTTGCATTTTTTTAGTATGAATGCAGCGAATATACTGTGCACCTCTTTCATCTTCAACCACTGCGTGGGCTGTAGGCTCACTGGTTCGTCCTGGTCATCATCCGCGAAATAGTTTTTCATATTGCTGCAATTTCCTTCACAGTTTTGGCAAAGCCGGTAGCAATTTAGACCGGCCTTCTTACATCCACAATGCCCTTTGCAGGGGGCTCGAGGATGGTGATGGGTTGGTGACCATATCTGTTCTTCATCCACCCCAACTGTGTAGGATCTTTCACAAACCCCAGCCACGCCTGAACTTGGAGGAAAACTCTCAATGAGTGCTGATGTGCTACAGCCTCTGTTAGAGGCAGAATGGAGATGTTAGATGTCACCTTGAATGCAGATAATATGAACAGTCTTTGTCGTAATTTATTTAAGGAGTTCATTTGTTTGCCGGACCCATAGAGAGCAAGGAGAAATGTTTCTCCCCCACTCACAACTGCCTCTAGATCAGACTGAGGGTCTTTAAACATGTTGATGGTTGGTCTAACATCTGGGTTCTTCTTCAACGTTTTTACATACTTTGTTTTTCTCTGGTTATATAGAGCTGACGTTGTATCACAACCGCTCATAGCGTGTAAAAAAAGAATATGGGCAGCTGTGAAAGTAACGATCACACTTGGCTGGTGGTAAATGGTATTTCCTTTTCCTGGCTTCAGGAAGTATACATTGGAAGGAGTACAGAGCCCAACCATTATGACAAGAAGGTCGATATCCTCTCCCACTACAGCCACCGTGTGAAGCTGGGGTCAACTTGTTTTGTTTCGCTTGAGGTATCGTTTGAGGTATTTCAACCCCACACAAAAAGCAATTATTTTTTAAATCAAATATGGGTTTGCATGATCGAAGTTCGTGACCCTGACTGTATCTACCCTCCTCAGCCCTCTTGCTGGCAGCAACAATACACGCTTCTCACTCATATTGCTTCCTACATCTATCATGCACCTCGATTGAGAATACCCTCTTGAAAGAAGTGACCTTACCATCCTGTCTTCTCAAACTAGCTTCAACGAATATGTTCAACCCTTTTTTTTCACCAATGTCTTCGGGGTTCCATCTGTCAACACTTGATCACAAATAGCACAATTTGTATCGAACATAGCTACTTATTCTTATAACTGTATGTCAATACTGACGTTTGATGTTTTCAGTAGGAAAATCCCGACAAAATGCTGAAATTTCAAAAAATACTTTCACCTTGCTGTCACGAAAGCTGTGTTGCTTAGAAACACCACGAGAGCTTGCTCGAGTGGTGTTTTGTACAGCAACACAGTTTGAGCACCTGGCAAGGTGAAAGTATTTTGAAAATTCTGCATTTTGAAGGGATATTTGATCAGACAATTTCATGAATACATTAAATTATTATGGACTAAATGCGTATTGCAGGAACGGTTCATCATGTGTCATTAATGTCAGTTGAAGAGTTGATCCGTCAAACTGACGTTTCCCTATTCACAGAAATTGTTGTATCTATGGAAACGTATAAATAAGGAAGAAGCGAAACACCGATTTGAAAATACCACGGGCTGGAGACAGTGTTTTCGAAAAGTCCTCTTCTCATTGGTTTGAATTCAAAAAATGATGGCATTTGGTTGGTTTACATAATATGAGGGAAATTGTCAACAAAACACGCTCATAAATTCGACATTGAGAGGCCACTCCAAAATTATTTTTTAGAAATTTTACTAAATTCTAAAGATCACAAAAATGTTAGGTCATATGTAACTTCTGTTTTATTGCGTCTCAAAAAGACCAAATAAACAGTTTTTACTGAATAGATAGTGATAATATTGGTATATACTGAATTTTTAGAGGACTACGGTTCCGCATAACATGACATAAAATTAGAATGCGCTCTAGTGGCTACACGGTTTGGCCAAAATAAGAGATTATGGTGTGCATTTTGTTGAAAACTAGATGTTATTTGAGCAGAAGCTAAGCTTTTTTGTAGTTACCATCCTGGTCTGAAGTCGTGGATGGTCACAATCTGTAGACGTGATATTGAGTTGGACGTTGTCACATCTCGTAGGTGATAAGTCATTTTCATAGACAAAATTGTTTCACTATACGTATTCCATTCGATAACAATCGAAGAATGGAGAATGGTGACATTATCATGCAACTTAAACCTGTATTAATTACAGGTTTTAGAATCCAATCTATCGAAAAAAATCATTACTTGCGACTTCAAATGGTTGTGTAGAGTTTGTTGTGTCTGATCGTTTGTCAACGCTGTTGAATATCAATGTTTATATTCTCCACAAAGTGAACTTCTGACAGTTCTTTCATATTCTGTCATTGCCTTTTTGTGAGATATTGTTAAAATAATGTTTTTCGAACTCATTTGTGTTATATAGTGGCAGTATAATAGACAGAGACTCATAATGGTGCAATCACTGCAATTTTGTTGGGTTTGCAAACAATCCATGTGTTCGAACACAAGTAACACAGGCGTTACAGTGGGTATCAATCTGTTTTCGTCGAACAAAATGAAATTAATACGTTCATTCAAACCTTTGTATGTGGAGATAATGAAATAGACACCCCCCGAAACATATACTACTTCATTAGGTTGCCAACAAGTCCAAGAAATGTCTATCAAAATTTGGATTTATCTTTGGGTTTCCAGCTGATGTCACAGAAAAAGCGGCTTGGTTGAAAAAGTTGGGGATGAAATGTTCAACTGAATTTGTTCCAAAGTCTGCTAGGATTTGCTGCGAATATTTATTCTTCACAATATTCATTCATTATAATATCTATATATGAACTTGTATTTATTGAATATTTAAATTGCCATTTTGGTAAAAATTTGATTCACTGGAAATCTGTAGTTAAAAAAAAAGTTGAACGTCGCGTTTGTGGGCCCTCAGAAACGCCCTGTTGCCAAGTGGCCTCTTCGAATTACTTAAAATCTGATATGAAAAAAATAATTGAACATCTCGATTATAGACCGTCAACCTATTTCAATGGTACTATTTTTAGTTTGCGGAAATGCTGTTACGGTTTCAATAGTCATCCCTAGGATCTTCATTTGGATCTGCTTTTGGAAGATCTGAAACAACCATCAAACTGAGGGTCTGGTAATCAAATGGAAGCGCATAACTCACCATTTCTAAGAGTACCTTTAACTTCAGTCACCTCAGATGAGTTTTTTCATCTGGATACTCTTTCCGAGCCTTTAATGCATATTGACTTCCTTCTCTCTCCGCTGTACTTTCTATATCTTGTTTCTTTAGTTATTTTCATTTGTTACTTTCCAAATTTATATATTGCTAAAACGTAAACAAAACATAAAGTAAACAAAAGCTAACCTAACCACAATTTCGTCATCCTAACCTTCATTTTCACAGATATATTTGTTGTACCTTTCTGAAATAGACCTTTAATAACCTTGGTAATTTTGCCATTGGGAACATTTCCTTGAATAGATATGGTGGATTTTGAATTTGGTAAAATTCCCACCCTGTCATTGACAGTTTTCAACACTGATAAGTGACAGAGGGAAATGTTCCATGAAAGCGGGAACTGGAACTTCAAAAAAATTTGATAAAAAAATGCTCCTTTTTGTTTTTTGGTTTGGACCAGAACACGTGAAGAGCAGCGCATTTTGCGGATTTTTCTAAAGATTTTGAGTTTCAAAATTGGAAATTACTTTGTCTCAGGAGAGATATTTACTTATCGACGTTTGTCGGATATTATTTTGGAACAGAAATATAAATCACTAACTTTGAAGTATCGTTTGTCGAAGGACAACGAAATCCTCTAGAAAGGCCACACGCCATCCAAGGTACGTTCAAATATACTGTTGCTTCAGCATTAAAACCTAGCCTGTCTGCTTTTGTTTATTTTAGTCTGAAATATGCTTTACTTTCAGGACTTTTGTTCCCTTTTCCTTTTATTATTGAGAGAATCCTTCCGCTTTCTCTTTCCACGCTCTTTCGCTTTTGGCTTTTGCTTAGAGGTGGTTGGACCTATAACTTGCCGACTATCCACTATCGCCACTACACTTCTGCTACAAGTGCTGCATGTCATTCCTGCTCCGACTGTTGCTCGATAGATAGTCTAAAGAAGTTACTCTGAACTTCACTGGAAAGTGAACCCCACTGGAAGAGACACACAAGGTAGTACTGCAGACAAAGACGTCCTACCTCTAGTAGCACTTACTTGGATAACACAAGGTAACCCTAAAATAGCTCTTTTGAACGTAGAACCACTGGCTTCGCATGGTTTGCTCCATCCTCGGATCTCACCTTCACGGATCTCAACCTGTTCGGCAATCGAAGTTGTTTGGAAACACTATAACAAATTGTTTATTCAGATTCTGATCATAGTGTGTTATTCGGCTCACTTGCCTTAGAAAATATAGAACATATCAATTCAACCTGTGAACCGGTGGTATGCATACTGAAG
This sequence comes from Chrysolina oricalcia, assembly GCA_944452925.2. Taxonomy (NCBI): domain Eukaryota; kingdom Metazoa; phylum Arthropoda; class Insecta; order Coleoptera; family Chrysomelidae; genus Chrysolina; species Chrysolina oricalcia. The sequence continues at coordinate 15,331,044 of OX101821.2, read as the reverse complement.
GTATTTGATAGATTCATGGCAAAATATTTATATCTGCCATAATCGTTTTGTATACAGCAGATCGTGATTTCCATAGTTATCATATCAAAATCAAATTATTTATCTAATTGCAAAGTGTCAACATCCGAGCATTCCTTAATTTCATTCTGTCATTTAATAGTGTCTTCCTCTTCTCTGTGATCTGCATCTCTTCTTCTTCCTATTACAGCCCTACTCACTACTTTCATTTTGTCTTCTTCTTCTTCTCACTACTTTCATATCCTGGTGGCCACGGCTTTTGAAACCGTCAGCCCTTTGTTACCTATCTTTCACCGCTTCACTATTCACCTTATTTACAGTTGTTATTAATATTAAACCTTGTTTACTATACTTACTTGGCTCGTTTTCCTTTCCAAACACCATCACTCAACCCAGCCCATTCTCCACTGTTTAAAGGCTTAGCTGAGGTGTATTGAAACAAATTGTCCGCTCCCCCAGTACAATTAGGGAGAAACCGTGTGTGCATGTGACAATGCGCCGTTGCCAAGTTTTGGTCACTTGGGATTACTGAAAGTCTGATATGGAAAAAGCAATTGTAAATCGCTATTTTGTGCCATCAGTTGATTCTAATGCATTTTTGTTTTGGCGGAAATGCACTGTTGCCAAGTTGGTCACTTCGGATTACTGGAAATCTTATGCAGAGATGGATCGAAGTGGACATTATTCTTTTCGATCAGGTGGTTCCTGCTATGACATTTTAGTTTTGCCAAGTTATGGATGTGGGAAATCATTGAGGGCAGCTTTATAGAAATTGTCAATGGAGAGTATTAATATAAATTTTCAGCCTATTATAATGGTGTCATTTTTGTTTTGAGAAAATACGGTATTGCCGGATTACCGGATTGCCGGATTACCGGTTACCTGGAAATGGGGATTGATATGGATAAGAGGACAATATCCTATTTAATCAAATGATTTGCCATTTCGACATTGCGGAAATGCATTGATGCCAAGTTATGGACACGGGAAATCATTCAGAGAAATTTCATAGACGTTTTGTACACAACTCAACCTAACCTAACTAACCTAGCTATACAAGTTTCTGGTCATTTGATTACTGACTGATATGAGAAAATGAAATCGCAGCAGATGCTCGCTGCGCTCGCATTTTGCAAACTACCAGAAGAAAGAGACACGCTGTAACTCATGTTTCCATAGAAATGAAGTTGATGTCAAACTCCTGATCAGTCATAGTCCGTGAGCTGTAGTATGATAATTTGTGTCTGAGAATCCAGAACATTTCAACGTTGTTTCACATCATTTAGTGTTTTATAATTTTTTTTAACGTATATCATTTGAACTTGAAGTGTAGATAAACTAAGTGATATAAAATGGTTATTTGGACCATGCGTCATCAGATTTCCAAAAGCATTTTCAAAAAATTGATCATACAAATTAAAAAGGATGAATATTTATAATGATATTCTTTGTACAAAATTTTCTTGAATCTCATTTTAATGATTTCCAGCGCCCACGACTTGGCAACAGTGGCGCATTTCTGCAAGGTTCAAACTTCATAGCGAAATTCATCTAATTGAATAGTATGGTATTCACTTAGAACCATCCTCATATCAGATTTTCAGTTATCCAAAGAGAAAGAGACCAAAACATGGCAACGGCGCATTTCCGCAAAACGAAAATAGTATCATTAGAATAGGTTGAGGGTATTTAATCGAGACGTTCAATTGCTTTTTATGTTAGATTTCCAGTAATGCGAACTGGCCAACTTGGCTACAGGGCATTTCCGTAAAACAAAAATGGTATCATTACAATTGACTGACGGCTCACAATCGCGACGTTCATTTGGTTTTTCCATATCAGATTTCCAGTAATCCCACGTGACCAAAACTTGGCAACGGTGCATTTTCGTAAAACAATAATAGTACTATTAGAATATCTTGAGGGTTTATAATCGATGCATTTAATAACTGTTTTTTTTTCATATCAGATTTCCAGTAATCCGAAGAAGTCAACTTGGCAACAGGACATTTCCGCAAAACAAAAATGGTACCATCACAATTGGCCAGGGGTCCACAATCGCGACATTGATTTTTTTGAAAACTTTGTGAATCTAATTTCCTAAGGATTGATACTATCTCAGTCAATGAAGTATCGCATGCCATCAGGTATGTCATACGAGTTTTACTATCTCACGAAGTCCCATCGGATGTATATTCTATCACTTTCGTTGATACTTTCATCAATATTTCAAATGCAGCATTTTTTCTTGTGATTGAACCCTATTTTATCAAATGCGTCCGCTCCTGTCGGTTGTGGAAAGGTCACAGTCTATCGCTACCTTCTCTCTTCCCTGCAGCCTTTCGACCATAAAATACATTCAAGGGGTGTTTTTTGTAGTAAATTTGATTTAGTTTATTTTTGTATTGAGTGGTCTACCTCGAAAATTGCGTAGTTTTATGACTTTTTGGCAAAAAACCTGAAAAAAAGACGAAATTTTTTATTTTTTTGCTATTTTCGTTATGAAGCCATATCCGAGGAAAGTATCAAAGTTGAAATTCGTATTCAGCAACCCAAAATACATATAGAGCGAATGAGAAATCAACTACTATATTTTTTTCCAGGCCAAAACACCGTTTGATTGGACTACATAGAGTTTGAGTCCAAATGAATACGAAGTTTTTTTCGAAACGCCCTATTCAACTACGACACATCCGAATGGAAACGTAAAAAAAATAAACAGAAAGTCTCCTCGACTGTAGTAATCTCTTCTCTATCCACTTCTCGATTTAACGATCTCAACTTCTGATGCTGCGAATTCAATCTGAAGTGTTTATACAATTTGTCCTTTGTATCGATTCGCGCGCCATGTGTTCCATTGAACCACTCGAAAGTCGAGATTTCGGCATTCTATTGTGTTTCATTTACAATTCAATCTGTAATTTTCAATTAACCGCTTTCGAAGCTCTGTCGTGCTTAGTTTTGATGAAACAATACGGAATTGAAATGCAGCTTTCGCTATTATTCGGTTGTCCGTGTGGTTCTAGGGATTATGGAATGAGGGAGGAAATATAATCGGATTTCTTAGAGCCGTTTCAGTGTTGATCGTAGTGTATTGAGTTTCATTATGGTGGAAACTCAATGTCGGTTTTAGATTTTTCCAGGCAAGTAGTTTCAATGTCCAATCAAGTTTTTGTCAACATTTTAAGTATAAACAAGTCCAAAATACACCAACTTCAAGAAACCATGCTGTCATCCCAAAACACCTGAAGACGCCTCAATTATCCTAACCCATATGAGAATCAGAAATGCTTTACTGAGTATAATATTAATCACGTTGATGTTGCCAACATGTTTGCTGCAAATTCTGCTCCTAGTACAGGAGTCTGAGAGAGGTCGACCTTCATCCATCTGTCAACTGGATTAATATTTTTTATGAAGTTTCATAGACGAATACGCCTAAAATGCCTTGCCTATCGAAATGTTGTCATGACCATTTTTAATTAAATTATCGGAAGGTAAACAATTTAATGATGAACGCGATGGTATAGTATTGCCAGCAATAAACCGTTCACAAATTCCACCTTTGCATAAGGTCGTGAGCGGAAATTATATTTGAATGTTTCGAAATTTCTGAAGTTTGGCATTTTTTTGGGTTATGTTCGTGACATCCTAACTCGGCTGCTATACCATTATCCAGTTGACCGATATTCATTTGTTGTTCACAAACATTTTGAACAAATTCCACCGTTGCATAAGGTCGTGAGTGAAAATTGTATTTGAATATTTCAAAGTTTAGGAATATCTGGAGTTTGCGATTTTTTTCGTTATGTTATTGCCATTGTAACACGATTGCTATACCGTTGTGTACTTAACTGGTTTGTATTTGTTCTTCACAAAAAGTTTGAACAAAATACACCGTTGCGTAAGAATGCAATCAAATTTTAAGTGTTTCCAATGCACATGCTGATTGTTCCGGCGCTCGGGCCAGTTCCGCCCTGGCAGGCTGCTAACTCAAGCTGCCAGCTTCAGGTTCATCATGAAATAGTATTGCCACTGTGGCAAATCTTAAAGTTTGAAAATCGGAGCAAGCAAAGATGCGCGAAAGAAGAAGTAGAACGTCCGAAGCCTGTGAATAGTGTGAATAGTGTGAATAGAAGTCATAACATAACAGCTGCGCGTGACATGATAGTCGGTTGGTATGGCACTGTGAACATCGCAGCAGTGAGCTCTGGCATTCTTTTAAATTAAAGTGACATTCCTTTGGTGTTCAATTTCGAATTATATTCCAGCTACTGTATTGATATATGACCTCAGATCAATAAGTAAACATAGATGGGCCCGATGCTACGTAAACATCATATTCACTGAACCGAAGACAACTTTGTTTATTTACGTGCACCTCTCATCCCTAATGTTTTCAAACATTGACGCCCTGTTGTCAAATTGGTAATAAAAATATGATTTTGGTAGAAACCTACCAATAAATGCATTATCAATCATATTTTATACTCTGAAGTATTATTCTAAAAATTCTAGAGAAATGTTTATGTCCAGAAAGATATGAAAAAATTACCAAAAAGGAAGATATATGTCGTTTTGAACTGATGAAATTTTAGGCACTCTGAAAATTTCGAACGGTTACTAGAATTATTTTACTCTTGGCAACACCGCTTGTGACACCGGCCGTGGCGGCCATTGTACCTTGTCGTTTTGTGTTGATGAAGTGTTGTTAGAAATTTTTCTGTATGTTTTCGTGGTTTTTGTCCTACTTGAACAACTTAAAGTTACATTTGGAATATTTTTCAAAATTGTGCAGTGGTTTAGTGAGGCACAATGTCGAAATACTGCTTTGTTTGCAAAACAAATGATAGTAAACAACGAGGTAAACAAACATTCCACAGGTGAGGTTCCAGTGGCGTCGAATGCACGATGCAAATCATGCAATCAAACGTATTCGTCAAATATAATATTGGAGGACAAAGAAACTCATTCAAAATTACAGATACGAAGAGCCTATGGTTAGTCAATGCCTGTGGAAAAGGTATTGGACACAAACGCGAGTGTCATCTAGCGTGATTAGTTACAAACATGAATATTTGACGTCATTTTAATGCATGTTTCTTCAAAAAAACCTGATTGTAATGATGTGCTATTGTTTCATGCAAGTTACGACACGACTTGGAGGCCAGATCACTGAAGTTACGACATGACTTGGATACGAGATCACTTTTGCCATCTACATGTCGCATCCATTTGAATCCAATATAACTCCCATAAGGCTGGCTAACTATCTTACTTCTATATGAACAATGGCCGTTAAGGCAGATGATTACCTTTCTACTCTATGCATCACCATTTATTTTCCTGGAGGAACGAAAGAACCAGCGAATCTCGATCGATCTCCTAGGTATAACTATAGACAAGCTGAGTCACGCTATCAGATACGTTAATTGGAAATCGGTGTTAGATAAGCAAGATGTGAACTCAGCTTTAGGTTATTTCTATGAGATATGGGATGATGTTGTATCAAAGTGTGTTCCAAAATGTATCGTAAATAAATATACTAATCCATATCCAATCTGGTTCACTAAATAAATTGAGAGTTTGTTGAAAGAAAAAAAAAGCTAAGGAAATTAAAATCGCTATCGGCTTTTTACAACAATGAGTTCATAGAGGCAAAAGCAAACTGAAAATTATGATTAAAAAGGAAGAGAAAAAAAAATATTATAAAAAAAATTGAGGAGGGTATGAACAATGAAGTTAATGAGTTTTAGCGTTTCGTGTGAGTTCCAAAAATAAAAATAACACCAACTTAGGTAGTTTTGCAGTTTTGCAGAAGGTACAAATGGTATACCTCCTCACATACTGAAAGGGTGCAGCGAATGGGTAAGAGTCCCACTGACTCATATTTTCAACTTAATTATAGAAACTAATTTATTTTCATCCATCTGGAAAACTTCTATAACCATACCTTTGCATAAATCTGGAGACAAAATGATTGTAACGAACTATAGGGCTATCTCAATAATGTGCTCACCAGCAAAATTAGTTGATCATATTATTTTCAACAAATTCAGTAATTCTACTAACAAATACATATTACCGCAACAAAACGGTTTCATGAGACAAAAATCAATGAGTACAAATTTATCAGAAGTCAGCAGTAAGGTTTTCACCACTTTGGAAAATAAAGCACAACTAGATGTGGTGTTCACATTTTCATTAAGCATTTGACCAGGTTCATCGCGACATTCTCCTAAAAAAGATAAGCAGATATGGAGTGTCTGAAATTTTTTAGCATTGATTAAATAGTATATTGTGTATCTAGTGCGTGAAGTATACTTTTTACGAGAGTGTGGAAGTTTGTGGAACGAGCCGCAGACAAGTTTCACAATCTGCACGAGCGTAAAAAAGTCTTCACGCACGTGGTGCACACTATACTTTTTCTACGACCTTTTACTTAGAGATTGAATTAAAGGAAATTTTCATAGGGTGCCTCTTTGAGAAATTTTAATACGTGTTCCTTTTCCAAAACGCGAGATTTTTTAGGAAAGTATCCCTCGTTTTTCCGTTTCAAGAAAGCGCGAACTTTCGGATAATCACCAATTTGTACGTTGTACTTAACACTAAGGGTACTTTTCAACATTGAGTAGTGACTCCATAAGGTAGAAGATTTAACCTTTGTTGATAATTCAGATAGGTAGGCTAATATTACCCTTTCGGAGAATGATTGGACGTTGTTTGTATTGCGCCATTGCATAAACTTATCCAAAGTGTTTTCGTAAATTCCCAACGATTTTTGTGGCAATAACGATGAACTTGCTTCACTGGCTGCTAACGTTATATTGGGAGGAGTTGATTGGAGTACTTCAATGCTGTCCATCAGGAATTTGCGTGAAATACACGGCTAATCGGTTTAAATCAAAATTTCGTCGTACTATTTATTAATTCAGAGGGTAATTAATTACTATTTACGGTCTATTAACTGATGTAACTCTGAACTTCACTCTGCGGGAACTGTCATATTTGTCAATTTCTCTTGCCACCGCTACTAGACCAGCGACCGGTGTGTGAATGTGTGTGAATTTGTATTGACTCTTATGGCACCGGTGCGTGAAATAAATCCCATAAGAAAAGCATGGCACTTCACACACCGATTCGTGAAATGAAGCTTTACACATTTTTATCGATGTGTGACGTTAGTAATTCACATACGGGAGTAGAAAAAATTATTTACAAAATAGATATTTTATTGTTAGGCACAATGGAAATACATTTGGAAAATTCATGTTCAATTCTGGAGTGCCACAAGGTTCGAACCTAGAATCCCTTCTTTCCATATTCTTTATTAATGACCTACCCTCGAGTCTCAAATTTTCAGACTGTCTACTTTTTGCCGATGATTTGAAACTTTACAAGAGAGTCGAAACAGTAAGAGATTGTATATGACTACAGAAAGACTGATATTATTTTGGAGTGGAGCCAAAAGAATGAACTATATTTCAATTTCGAAAAATGTTCCGTACTCTCTATAACTCGTTTGAAAGAACCAGTTATTTTTGGGTATGAAATGGATGGTGGGATTCTGTAAAGAAAAACAGAAATAAAGGATCTTGGGGTAACGTACAATTCACAGTTCTCCTTTTCCAGCCACATTAACAAAAATGTGAAACATGGCAACAAGATTTTAGGATTTGTCATCAGAAAATGTCGTCACTTTACTTTCTTGATAAAACTTATACAAACATCTGCATATGTGTTCTTTGGAAGCTGAATGAAGTTTTTTGAGTTTCTGTCCGTCTCTCTTTCGTTTGACAGAATGGTGGACAACGCCTCCGGCTTGAATTACTCTAAACACAGTTGCTCTGATAATATTGGTTAATTCGCATATTCTTTTCACAATTTGATTGACTGAAAAACCACTACTATTCTCATATTCCAAACGCGAATAAATATTCAAAATAACCCTTTGAGTTTGAATGTGCAAGGCTTTATTAAATAATTCCATATGTTGCGTCTCTAGATCAGCTCCTACTTGGAGACGTTCTGAATCAACTTTCACTTGGAGCGTTTCTGAATTAGCATCAAAATTTTCTGTTTCAACGACATCATCATCGAAAGGTTTCCAGAATGCCATATCGCACATTTAATCAATCTAATGAAGACAACTAACTAAATAAATATGTAAACATGCGCCTCAACTCTGAGGCTAGCTGCACCGCCTGCACCGCACTGTCTAATAAATAAATCCTCTAGCAAATAGAAAATGATTGGAATTCCACAGCGGCGTGTCAAAGAAATTCGCAGTTCGGTCTCTGACCAATTAGAATTCGACAGCGGCCAACCAAAAGCATTCTTTTGTCATTTCGCCCGCCCCTTCCATGTGACAGAATATATCATATCCACGTGGACTACAGATCGAGTTCAGACGAAGAGCGTTAGATAATAACGTGTTATTCATGCCTGTGAAAATTATCACCGGCAAGTTATATATTAATAGAACCTCGTATGATCGCTTGGTTGTGTGCTGTCTCAATTGAGTTCGTATAAACTATGCCTCCAACTGAACAAGCAGCCCCGAAGGCTTCAGGACCAGTATGCAAACTTATGCTAAAACGCTACATATATACTAACCCAAAAGGTAAATGTGGGACTGTTTAAAAAAGTTGGCAATGGAAACGTAAAAACTGAAATATACTCTTCCAAAAGTTTCCTTGTTCTAAAAAACACATAATGTTTCTGTACATAATAAGTGGCTGTGACACGACTTCTGCGCTCTTTAGAAAAGGAAATAAATTTTTTTAAAATACTCGAGAAACTTCCAAATTTGGTTGAAATTGCTGCAGTATTTGAAGAAAACTGCCGGTTCAATCATTATTTGAGAATGGAGTGCGAACCTTGTTGGCAATCTATAATGCTCCAAAATCTGAGTACACTGTATCGATCGTCTTCGCTATGCACAGTTCATCAAGTTCACAAAACTGAATAAACCTGTGCAGTTATCAAATCTTCCACCAACGAGTGCAGCACTGCCGTGCTAAGCTTGAAAGTGGTATCTCCACTTTTTGCTCAAATTGAGTTAACTGGCTTATAGTGTGAATTATTCCATTTTTTACCATTCTTCGTAGCTATAAAGTGGTAAATCCTCCGAGAAACTGAATTAAACGATAACGAAAATAGTGGTATTTCCATTTGATATATCTACTAGAAATCTAAAAAGTGGTAATAGCCTTTCCTTGACTACAAAGGGGTAAGTGCAAAAACTAATAGAGATACCACTCTAAACACTTGTCTCAGTTGATCTTTCTCAACAATACAGGCCGCTTCTTTTATCATGTGGTAACATTGCTATATTCTAAACCGTAACAGATACGAAGACGATTAAATGGGAGAAAAGGTAACTATTGTGGAGAACAGTACAATGGTCAAAGAAAATTTACAGGGAGTCTCGCCCTTCCCGAGTTATACAGGGAAAACCAAAAATGCTGTTATTTGTTTTTTACGAATAGAACTGTTATTTTTGAAAATATAAAAAAATTTTATAAGGAAAGTTTTAATGTATTTAAAATGTACTATAAAAATGTAACAATGAATCTTTGATTAAACGTTTAGTGTCAACACGGCCACCATCAACATTTTTTTTTCAAATACGGACCTGTCTATTTTAGTACAAATATTGATAAAGCGAAAAAATCACAATTCAGTGGTATATCACACTTGATATTTTTATAACGTTTCATTTAAAATAACTAGCATCCTCAGTGACAACAATTTTTAATTACGGTCCTGTCGTTAGTTCTTTTGTAAATTATTTTGATTTCTTCAAAACCTATTCAACTATTGGCATACTTCAGACTTCACCCAATAATTTCGATAGGAAGATACCCCAACACAACGAACATTCGTATTTTTCCTTCTTGGGCATTTTTGTATTACAGAAATCCTTGTTTCAAGGCTGATTTCTTCTGAATCAATTATCATACTGAATATTTCTATAATTCTCAATCCTGGAAGTAACGCAAATATTAGTTTTTGGTCAAAATACGACTATTGTGTGATATGGTACAATTAAATAGCATCTCACTTCATTTACCATTTTTAAACAAGTAGGCTTTGCTTGGTTTCTATGGCAGGACAAATAAATGAGTTGTTGATACGTGTTAAGAACTGTCAGTCGTTTATACACTCAGTCATATCAAAGATGTATTCAAATGACGAAAGGACTGATATGCTATTTGCTTATGCAAAATCAAATAGAAATCCTCTTTTGGCAAAAAATATGTATGGTGAGCTATACCCAAATCGTCGTATTCCAAACATTCAAATGTTTAGACGATTAGAAAGAAATTTGAGAGACTGTGGTGCATTTGATAGAAATAAAACTAGAAAATGTGTTGTTACTGGAAGTATGCGGAACCAAATAAATGTTTTAGGTAAGCAAATATTACTTCATAAAGATTAACAAAGTGACGAAAATATTTTTTTTTCAATTTAGGATTGGTCAGTTACAAAAATATTTCTAATCAAGATTGTTCTTTACGAGAAATTGCCCACGAACGAGGGATTTCTGTAAAATCTACCAGAAATATTTTGAAAAAGAACAAATACAAATACAAATGCTACAGGATACGCAAAGTTCATCACCTCAATGAAAAGGATTACGGAAGGAGAGTATGATTTGCGATGTGGTTGAGACGTAGAAATAGGGAAGTTGGAAATATTTGTAATAAAATAATATGGACGGACGAATCAAAATTCACCAACAATGGTTGGTTTAACAGAAACATCCATTATAGGTGGAATAATAAATGAACATTTACATAGAGAAACCAATTTCCAGGAAAGGTTCAGAATAGATGTTTGGTTGGGAATTTTGGGAACAAACATACTAGGTCCTTTCTTTTACGACGAGCATTTGAATGGTGGAATGTATTTACATTTTTTATCCAATGAGTTTGATGGCTACTTAGATGAATTGCCACTGAGCATCCGCCGTGAAATACAATATTTTCAACAAGACGGTGCCCCTCCCCATAATGCAGCAATAGTAAGGGAACATTTAGATGCAATATTCCCAAGAAAATGGATTGGAAACAATGGACCAATTGCCTGGCCAGCTCGATCCCCAGACCTGACTCCTTTAGATTTTTTTGTCTGGGGATACATAATGGATACAGTTTTTTCGACAACTAGTACAGATATCGACCATCTCAAACAAAAAATAAGAGATGCATGTAATAGCATTACACCCATCATGCTAGAAAATTGCCACAGAAATTGTATCGACAGACAACTTATGTGCATTCAACAAAGAGGTCGGCAATTCGAGCATTTAATGTAGGTTATCATGAAGAATTCATTTTCTGTATTGGTTTTATTTTTACTCAAAAATTCAATATGAAATAAATTGTTTTCTGTTTGTTTGATTTCTTCTACTCTTAAGTAAGTTTATTTCCGAGGTAAATTGCTATCGTTCGTCTCTGAAACTACAGATATCTTTTATTATAGTGTAAACATAATTTTAATAGGTACATTTATTCAAAGCGTCACTGATAATTTTTATATCGGAGAGTTAGGTTCTGTGGAATCCATAAACGACCTAACGACAGGACCGTAATTAAAAATTGTTGTCACTGATGATGTTAGTTATTTAAAATGAAACGTTATAAAAATATCAAGTGTGATGTACCACTGAATTGTGATTTTATCGCTTTATCAATATTTGTACTAAAACAGACAAGTCCGTATTTGAAAAGAAATGTTGATGGTGGCCGTGTTGACACGAAACGTTTAATCAAAGATTCATTGTTACATTTTTATAGTACATTTAGAATACATTAAAACTTTCCTTTTCCACTTTTTTATATTTTCAGAAATAACAATTCTATTCGTAAAAAACAAATAACAGCATTTTTAGTTTTCCCTGTATAACTCGGGAAGGGCGAGACTCCCTCTAAATTTTCTTTGACCATTGTACTGTTCTCCACAATAGTTACCTTTTCTCCCATTTAATCGTCTTCGTATCTGTTACGGTTTAGAGTATAGCAATGTTACCACATGATAAAAGAAACGGCCTGTACAGTGGTATGTGCCATTTGCTTGTATTATACCACATTAGAGTGTTATTCTGGACTTTCATTGTCTAAAAAAGAACACAGAAAAATTCAATTCTCTGCAATTTTTATTCACGACGTTTCAATTGTTAAAATCTACACTCGTTATCGAGTGTAAGATATCGACTGTGGATTTCAACATGCAGAAGTTTCGGATAAAAGTGCAGCATATTTCTCTGGAGACTAGCAAAAAGTTATTATGCTTCCGAGATCGGACATGTTTAAAAAAGCTATATTTTGTCCAAGAATCATAGCCTTTAATCAGAGTTTTGTCCCTTTAGGAATTAAACAAAAACATGTACTTCCTAATGCGGTTCTTTGGCACGAAGCTCTTGCTGGAAGACAGAAAAAAGATATGGTAAGCGTGTATTATAACTTTTTTCAAAAAACGAGAGATTGTGAAAATATAGTATTATGGGTTGACAATTTGTTCTTCCCAAAATAAAAACTATACATTTTTGTCCTTAATTTATATGCTACATTCATCAGAGATCATTACAAAAGACATTTGAGCCAAATATTTTGAACTAGGGGCATACGTTTATGGCTGCGGACAACTTCCATCACCAAGTGGAACTTGCTATGCAACGATACCCCAAAGTATATGAATTCACAGATTTCGTCAATGTAGTAGCAGAAGCAAACAACAAAAAAGTTAACGTTTTAACGCCTCATGATTTATTTGAATGGGAAGATTGCTTATCAAGTTATAAATTGAAAAAGTTGCAATCTCGGATCTACCTGAAGGACATCGTACAAATTCGTGCAAAAAGAGGAGCGAACAATTTAACACACAAAACAAGTTTTTTGATACTGAACTGGAGTTGAATTTACGGAAAATATACATATGAAGTTCGGAGTAAGATTCCCACAGAATAGGAAACCCATTAGAGGAATTACTGAAGAAAGAAAGAATAACATAATCAAGACTTTTTCAACCCTTATCCCGGAAAATCGTACACAGTTTTGGAAAAATCTGCCAATTAATAATGCTGCCTCTGATTTAGTCAACGTTATAGAAGATGAATAATAACAAAACGAAATTCGATTAATAACTTTTGCAATTATTACTATTTATACTTTTTTATGCAAAAGCTTTGTCGGCAAATTTAGTGTAATTTTTTTCTACTTTTGAATTACTTTTTTTTTCTTTCGACAAAATCTAATTCATATAACTAAAGCATGGGTATTTGTTATCTGAATTGAAAATAAATCACAATAGTTTAATATTTCTTGTGCGGAAAAGGTTGGAAAATGGAGTTAACTTCAAAATCGATTTTCTCCGTTTTAACTTATGTGGAATTACCACCTTTAAGCTTAGCACGGCAGAGCAGTTCACCAACAATTCAACCGAGTTTATTATCAAGTTCAGACTTGGTTAGGGCATGATTTAGAACCCCAGAATTGGGATTGGATAATGCGTGATAAATTCCTGGAACCTGTTATGACAATGAATCCACCAGCTCTGGAGGAATTGCTCAACACAATATTATGCAACTGCAAGAAAGGTTGTGGTTCGCGATGTAGATGCAGGAAACTAGGGTTGCAATGCTCTTTAGATTTTAATGCTATGCTTCAACATATCAGAGTGATATCAATGATGACTGTACTTTTGACCCCGAAATCCTGGAAGAACTGGAGACAAATGTCGGTGAAGACGAGAACAATGACTACGTTTATCTGGACGATCTCTATCGCTTCAAATTCAATAGCATTGAGTCGAGTGAAACCACCCTTCAGTTTATATCGCAATATTCAAGTGGATCGAAGAATCCTATTTTTCAATCCGATTGAAAAAAGCTAACTTTACACAAAAATGTCGAATTTCGTACCCTTAAATTTCTTGTGTTCTGGAAATTGAATCACGAATCGTTGTTCTGTGGATCTGTGGTTTTCATTTGAACCCTAATCCTTTTCCCATCCATGAGTCCCAAAATATGTTTTTCCTTAATCTTTTCTTAATTATTATTTTGCTCTACATTTTGAGAAAGACAATTGTCAATATAAACACTAATCTGAATTTGGCTACTTTTACCTGTCATTTGTCAATTTCAAATCTCGTAATTTCACTTCTCTTCAAGGCGATCGGTTGGGTCCAATCCTATATTTTATGGAATTGACTTGAGTGATTCAATCCAATCCGAACACTGTATATATCGATTAGGTGAATCGGATCCAGTCAAGTCAAACCCATTTTGAGCGGATCCAAAGTTGTGAGATAAATGTAGTCACAGAGGAATTTGAAAATTTACAGCGACTGGAAGACTATGATGATGAAGAAGAAGAAAATTGAAATTAGAACTTGTAGTTCTTATTGTTAATCAATTTTTCAAATTTCAAGATTAGAATTGAAAAATAATTAGAGTATTTTGTAATTACACGTGTAGGTAAGTGTTATTAGATGAATAGATACTGAATTATTGAAAAAAATTATTAATTATAACGTAATAGTTGATAAAAAATGCAAATTATTTAGAATTATACATTTATCAATAATTTATAAAAGTTATACGGCGTGTTTTTAATAAGGACTACAGGTTGACCTCGAATGATACTCTAAATAGTCAAACACTGCGCGAGCTCTGCCATCTATCTCGAAAATGGTTCAAGATATAAAAAAAAATGTTTAAACAAAAGTTGTAGAGAATTCAATCCTCTACAATATTTATAATAAATACAAATAGCATAAAACTCATAGGAAACGAAGTATTTGCAGTAAATGTGTGAAAAATCGATTTTTTGACCTTTGACCTTGGAATATCTGTAGTCGCGGACACCCTACGATAAGTAGGTTTTGAGATAAGTTTTAGGGTACCAATATAAAGGTTCATACAAGTTTATAGCTGACTATCTCTCATTCCGAGATACTTGCCCTTATTTGACTAACGAAGCTGGGCTACCACTCACATAAGTAGTAGAGCAGGTAAATTAGAAAATTAGTAAACAATCAGATTAGATAATTTGATGTAGTCATTCAGATGAGTAGTATAATATGGAGTAATGGAGAACTAAAAGTTAGTAAGCTTCTGGAGAAACGCGCGAGTGTGATTTTGACGTAGTTTTTATGTTTTTTTCTTGAAGTGAAAGAAGTTCGAAATTTACTATATGTTCTTGGAACACCCAGTATAAAGGTATGTTAATGCTCATACGAATTTCGGAAAATTCATGCGAATAAAAAGGCGGCTGAAAAAATCGCAATGAAGTTGAAATATTTGAACTTTTTTGCGAATTCGGATCAAATCACGAGACCACATAATGCGTAAGATGTGTTTGTGTTATTATTTTATTAACCTCAGATCCTCAAAATTAAATACACATGCAGGTGAACAATCATATCATTTCATAATTCTTCAGTTCTCATTTAAAAAAAAAAAAAACAATAGGAAAGTTCGTTGATGTGGTTGTTATTCGCATCGTAGGATAAAGATTATTTGGATGATGGGTTCATTGTACTCTACCATCAGTTCTATCGGCTTTGGAAAGAACGTGAGCTTCCAGACGAAAAAAAAGAGTTGTAGTGTTCGACATTTTTAAAAACTCGAAAAATTCATAGTGATTATCGCAGCCTCGTTCGAGAAATGAGACTGAATGATCCCAATGAATATTTCAATGATTTTCGTGTGATGTGTTCTCAGTTTGAAGAACTCTTCCCATTCCTCCCGCAGAAAGACCATCACTTTTATATTCTATTCCTTGCTTTAGGATTCGGGAAGGAATACTTTTTATTTCCAAAGAAAGAATAAACCATTATTAATAAAACTAAAAAACTCACAAAACATTTAATTCTAGGTACTTTGAATTACCCACAATGACAGTGACCATCAAGTTTTGTCGCATGACTATGAACGTCAAATTTTGTTGGTAATTTCCTAATTTGCGATTCGCATAAATTTTCCGAAGTTCGTATAAGCATGAACATACCTTAAAGCTCATGCAAAAAATTGGAACAAACTTCAGAAGACCATTTTTACGTGCAAATGATGAAATTAAAAGCATTCCCAGCTTTCCAACTTCACTTTTAGGCTATTCTTTTGTGAGATTAAGCGTTGTTTAGATAAAATCATTGTTGGATATTATATCTCTGACATTGCCCTTGTAATGGTAATCAAAATAACCAAATAAGTGACAAACTCAAACCCTAGAATGCAAAGTAATTCCCAGGTTTACTTAATATGTTGTGTTGAAAATCAGAAATTGAATTCGCCCCGAATCATTCGGTTACCTCCAACTGAACAAGCAGCCCCGAAGGCTTCAGGACCGGTATGCAAACTTATGCTAAAATACTACTACACATACTAACCCAAAAGGTGTCCTCGGTAAATGTGGGACGTATCGACGTCCTCCATCCTGCCCTGCGGTCCGTGCACCTCCATGTCGTCGCCGAACACGCCCAGATCCCTCTTCAGCCGCAATCGAAAATCGCTGCCGTGCGATCGGAACGACAAATGGACCAAATTGTCCTTGACGAGCGATCTCTTGGCTCGCATGTGAGCCTTGTGGACGTCCGACGCGTCGTAATCGAGGGCCTCATAGTGACTTATGTACTCGCTCAATCGTTCCGCTGAAACAAATAAACATAATCAGACGGGAATGACCAGAACCGAACCTTTAGCTAAGCGAGCGGGATATTTTTCAGCGCCCTTTATTTCTTAATTTTTCACATGTCTATTACTGCTTTATAATACCTTGGCAACGGTTGCTATTAACAGACCCATAACGCCCGGGGCGTTATGGAGGGCATTATCAATCATAACGCCCGCTAAATGCTTTTTTCTGTAGTTCAATACATTAATTACTTACAATAGCTATTTATTATACAAGGGAAGAAAGTATTAGATTTTAGCTCAAGGTTGTGTTAAAATCTAATATTTTTTCCGTGTTTAATACACTATTTTTTTCTGTGGCGGGAAAAACGACGATACAATAGTGAGAAAAACATATTATCACAATATCTTGAAGTCAGAATATTATCGATATGAAATTTGAATTTTTAAACTAGTAAGCTGTTGTACGTATAGCGACAATTAGACCAGCGTTACTAAGGAAAACTTCAAAGTAATCAAACATCTGTCAGTTTAATTCTGTGATTTGATTTGAAAATTGCGAACTCAGTAATTGTTTAATAGTTATTTTGAATAATATAAAGTTGAAAAATGTCTGATTCCGAGTTTTCTCTGACTCCACCCGAGTTGGGAGAAGCAGCGAAAGTAGCGTCACGAAAATTATTGCCAGCTAAATCGCGGAAAATCTACGAAACCGCGTATTCAAGATTTATGGAATGGAAGATGAGAAAGACATGCAGTTCTTTCTCGGAGACGGTGTTATTGGCTTATTTTTCGGAACTGGCACAACAACAAAAGCCATCAACAGTGTGGTCGAATTATTCAATGATTAAAAGCATGTTACGATCCAATAATAATGTAGACATTTCAAAATATTTCAAGCTGATTACATTTCTGAAACAAAATGGGAAAGGTTACACGCCCAAGAAAGTTGCGATTTTTAGGAGTACAGAAATTAGTGATTTTTTAAATAATGCACGCGATGAAGTTTATTTAATGGCCAAGGTTGTTGTTGTATTTGGGATTGCAGAAGCTTGTAGAATTTGTGAAATCAGCCAGGTAACATTAGATGATATCGAAGATTCGGGAAAGTTATTAGTTGTGAAACTGAAGCAAACAAAGAACGATGTAAACAGAAGATTTGTAGTAACTGAAGAATATATTAAATTTTACCGAATGTAGCAAAGGATCGCTTTTATGCATATCGCAATGGAAAGTGTATCAATCAGGTTGTGGGTAAAAATCAGTTTTATAAGGTACCTGAAACAGTAGCTAATTTTCTTCAACTTGAAAATGCTAGCTCATATACAGGTCATTCATTTCGAAGATCGTCTGCTACACTTTAAGTTGAATCTGGGGGAGATTTGATGACACTAAAGAAACATGGCGGTTGGAAGTCATCAACGGTCGCTGAGGGCTATGTTGATGAATCGGTGGCACACAGGACAGAAATTGCTAATAAAGTGTTCAGAACGTGTGGCAGTGCCGATTTGCGACCAGGTACATCAACGGCAATTGTGTCCATGTCAGAAAAAAATATTTCAACACAAGAAAATCCGACTGTTGTACCGAATAGTTCAAGGAACATGTCATTCATGCAATGCACATTCAATAATTGTACTCTTAATATAAAGGAAATGTAACTTATGTTCAATAAAATATTCTAAACTTAAGCATCTTCCTTTATCTATGTGTGAATATTTCAGGGAAAAAAGTACTCACTTTTTTCCCGGGGAAAAAAGTAATTTTATGAAAAGTTATATTTTGTTACCTGGCAAATGTCAAATTTTTTTCCGTCACAGAAAAAAAGTTTTATTCATAACTGTACATAAAAAAGGGACTAATTATTTTCTCACAAATTGAAATTACAATTTTCAATTGTTATGTTTCTGAAGAATTAGTATCAAGTTTGAAGTTCTGCGAGTTGACCGATGATGAACTCCTCAATGTGCATTCGGTTTCGTTCGGACCGTTAACATTTTCTTTTTCGGAAACGGAATGGGCTATCATTGTAGCAATTTTGTTCTTCGAGGAGATACTTTCTTCAATATAGCTCTCCGCCACCGTACTACTCTTCCATTTTCCATGTAATTTTAGTGTTTCAAAGGAACAAGAAGCGTTGACGACGTTCGGCGTAGACAATGTCCGGTGTAACCTTTCGGGTATTCCAAATTAAGGTATTTCTATATAATAATAATAATAATAATAATAATAATAATAATAATAATAATAATAATAATAATAATAATAATAATAATAATAATAATAATAATAATAATAATAATGATAATAATAATAATAATAATAATAATAATAATAATAATAAAAAGCAGGGAGGCCAACCAACATCTCAGGCCCTGGTGAGTTGCGACACCACTTCCCCGAGCAAAAGGTGCTAAACCGGACCGGCAGCTCAGGTGCACCCGGGAGGGAAAGAGCTTTCCCTCTGATGTCGGCCGTGGGTATACTAGGCTAACCCCCCGGTATACCTAGAAACTCGGGTTCCAAACAGACGAGGAAGAGGCCCCCACAACCGACCCCCTCGGATAAGGGGTCAAAGGCAAGGTGGAGGGGCCGTAAACGAGGATTTGCCTGCTTATGACGACCGCGACGAACAAGGACGCTTTGAGTGGACTAATGAATTGAGGGATGACCTTCTGCGTTTTTACGAGAGTAGTGAGCCCGCCCGAAGGGGATACATGGCGAGAATGCATGCGCTGTGGTGCGAAAATCACCCAGAGCATGCTGCTTTCACCGCACAAAATCTCAGGGATTATGTATCTCATCTTCGGGCTCGAGGCTATATCAGGGCCCCTCCTCAGCCTGCTAACGAACTGGCAGAAGTGGCAGTTCCACCACGAGTTGGTCTGGCACAGGAGGAACCTTTGATTGCACCGCCAATGGAAAATTTCAGAACACGTAGGGTGCTTCACGTACCAAAGTACCTGAAGCCAGAACAACTAGCCCAAGTGGATGCAGAGGTTCGGGATGTCCTAATAGAAGAGGCTGATATCTGGCAAATTAACAGCGCTGTGTACAGAGCCGCTCAGTCGCTGACCCAAACGTAGAGAAGGAATCCCTTCTTGTCGGTTGGAAGGTACGAGCGACGAGTACAGAAGATGGAAGCCAAGATCAAGTCGGCGAGACAACACGCGTCTCGTATCCAATGTGTGATGGACTATATGGCAGCCAACAGGCTTTTCACGCCAGCAGTGCGCCGAATAGCGGCAAAATTAAGAAGAGCCCATCACACACTGAATCAAGGAGTGCTGTTGACTACCAAACAGCACTGCCTTGACAGGATACGAATGCTAGAGGCTGCAAAGAAGTCACTAGTGAGGCGATTGAGGAGCATCGCGGAAAACTCAAAATTCCGCGATATTCCTTCTCAATTATTCCAAAAGCCTCCGCGTGTTGTAGAAAATCCGCCGACCGCTGATCAGGTAGAAACCTTCTGGAAGGATATTTATGAACATCCGCAACCACTGGATGTAGACACTCCAGCCCTAGCGCAGTTTGAAGGATTCTGCGGAAGGCTTCAACAGCCAGAGCTCAATGAACTGCGCGACCCGATAACCCCGGAAGAAGTTCGACGAGCCCTTGAGGGCTCGAAGAACTCAGCTGCACCAGGTCCGGATGGACTAGGGAACTACTGGTGGAAAAAATTTCCCAGCACCCACCAACATTTGGCCAGAGTTTTCAACTCATGGTTGAATGGTGAGCAGCAGATTCCCGGTTGGTTTGTCGAGGGGCGAACCGTGCTGATCCCAAAAACGGGAGATTTGTCGGAACCGAAAAACTACAGGCCGATAACATTCCTGAACGCATGTTATAAGATGTTCACCCGTATTTTGTACATGCGAATACTCACCGCAGTTGAACACGTGTACGAACGGATATATGAGCAAAGAGGGTCAAAGAAAGGGGTCGCTGGATGCAAGGAGAATCTGCTCATCGATAGATGTATTACGCAGGACTCCACGCAGTATAAGCGTAACCTTTCGATGGCCTGGATCGACTATCGCAAGGCATTTGACACGACATCGCATGAGCTAATCATGCACGTTCTTCGATGACTTGCGATACCCGATCAAATAGTGAGATGCATTGAACAACTGATGCCACTCTGGAGGACTCGCTTCACTATAACATCAGGTCAAGCTAGAGTCCAAACAGATCAGGTTATCTTCAGAAGGGGAGTGTTTCAGGGAGATTCTCTCAGCCCCCTTCTCTTTTGCATCTCACTATTGCCATTGTCCGTTGCCCTCAGAAAAACACGTGGATACTACTGCGGCACCCCCAGCAACCGGAGCCATAAGGTGACTCATCTATTCCACATGGATGATCTTAAGCTTTATGCCTCAGGTGAAAAGGACCTACGTCAGTCTTTGAGGGTGGTGGAGGAGTATACGTAGGCCATCGGCATGGAGTTTGGGATCGACAAATGTGCAACGGTTCATCTCAATAGAGGACGATGCGACGATTACGGAGAAGACGTCCAGCTCATAGACGGAAGCATCCTACGTCATCTGGGTGCCGGAGAGACGTATACCTACTTGGGAGTGGAACAACACCACTCTCAAGAAGTTATAACTGTCAAAAACTCTCTCCGCGGCAAGTATCAGCACAAACTCCGACAGATCTGGTCATCAGAACTGTCGGGAAAGAACAAAGTTGCTGCCACAAATATGCTTGCCGTTCCGATCTTACTCTACTCCTTCGGAGTAATGAAGTGGACTCAGGATGAGCTGCGACAACTCGACGTAAAGACTCGCAAGATGATGCACCTATACAGGAGCTTGCATCCCAAATCGTCCGTTACTCGGTTATATCTCCACCGACAACAAGGAGGACGAGGACTTTTAAGTTTGGAGTGTCTTCACAACAGAATGGTATTGGATGGAGCATGTAAAGTAATCAGGAGTTTGGACCCCCTTCTCTGCATGGTCCGTGACCATGAAAACGCAGGGATTGGAGCGTTCCTCTTTAAGGCAGCAGCCCGTGCGGCTGATGAACTCGGTCTCAGTTTCGACACCAAACGGCGTGATCCCAACTCTGTCACAGAGTTGGCACCCGTTCGGCAAAAAGCCCATGTAAAGGCCGCAGAAAATGCAGCTCTTCTGCAGCTGCATAGGGATAAGCCTTTGCATGGGGTCTTCTTCAGAAACGTTGAAGACCTTGGCTTATCCAAGAACTTGACCTACGCCTTCCTTAGGTCAAGTGGGCTGAAGTCGGAGACCGAGGGATTCATAATGGCCTGCCAAGATGGTGTCTCCAACACCTTGGTCTACCGAAGCCACGTGATGGGTATAGAGGTCCCTGATATTAGATGCAGGGCCTGCCGTCAGGCGCCTGAGACCATTATGCATTTGCTGTCAGCATGTCCAGCATATGCGGTCTCAGCCTATATCCACAGACATAACGCGGCTCTACGAGTGTTATATTACCACCTACGACACTCGTACGGTATAGACGAGACACCAGTGTTGCCTTACGCTCCGGGGGATATTGAGTCCGTGGTGGAGAATGAGAAGTGCCGGATCTACTGGAACTACTCATTTCCCACCCTCAGGCAAATACAGGCCAATAAGCCTGATGTAGTACTCCTCGACCATGGAAGTAAGACGATATTCGTCATTGAGTTTTCGGCTCCTGGCGAAACGAATATCGTCCGAAAGGAGGAGGAGAAACGGACGAAATATCGAGATTTACTCTTCGAACTCCGCAGGCTCTATCCAGACCATTCTGTAAAAATGGTTGTTCTGATAATAGGGTCCCTTGGCGGTGTGATGGATTCATTACTCTCGAACTTAAAAATTATACCGGCATGTAGAAAGATGTCAGAAATCATAGCCGGAAGAATGCAGAAGGCTGTCATCCTCGGTTCATTACGTCTGCTCAGGGCACAATAGCTGCTTACCCCATAGTTTGGGGAGTTGTTATTGGGGTAATGATGTTGCCAGCGCGCCCTCCGAATGTATCGGAGCATCGGAGACAGGGTCCGACTGGAGAATTTTAATTCAAAAGAGATAATAATAATAATAATAATAATAATAATAATAATAATAATAATAATAATAATAATAATAATAATAATAATAATAATAATAATAATAATAATAATAATAATAATAATAATAATAATAATAATAATAATAATAATAATAATAATAATAATAATAATATCGAAATGAATATCGTTCGAAAAGAGGAGAAAAAACGGACTAAATATCGAGATCTTCTCTTTGAACTCCGCAGGTTATATCCGGACCATTCTGTCAAAATGGTGGTTCTGATTATAGGAGTCCTTGGTGGAATGATGGACACACTGCTCTCTAACTTGAAGATAATACCGGCTTGCCGTAATATGGCAGAAATCTTAGCAGCAAGAATGCAGAAGGCCGTTATCCTTGGTTCGCTCCGTCTACTCAGGGCACACGATTCTCGGACCCAATAGTCACTCACCCTACGGACGTAGGGAGTGGTTATTGGGGTTAACGACACCAGCGCGCCCTCCGGATGGGTCGGAGCACCGGAGACAGGGCCTGACTAGTACACTCCTTAGGAGAAGAAAAAAAAAATAGTAATAATAATAATAATAATAATAATAATAATAATAATAATAATAATAATAATAATAATAATAATAATAATAATAATAATAATAATAATAATAATAATAATAATAATAATATAATTTATTGTCCAAAGAGTTAATCTTGTTGACAAAGTGAGATAAGTCTAAATCTAAATAAATGTATACAGAACACGGAAAACATGAAGTCATTAATAAACAGACCACAAACACATATAAAAATTATAAAAATCACTTTTATATATTAAAATCCATCTCAATCAATCCATCAAAATTTGTGACTAGAATTTATTTTTAAAAGACGTCTTCATAAAACTCATGCAAACTATAACTCAAAAGGTCTCTAGTAGCCTTCCTGAAATGCGTGGCATCAAATA
This sequence comes from Chrysolina oricalcia, assembly GCA_944452925.2. Lineage (NCBI taxonomy): Eukaryota > Metazoa > Arthropoda > Insecta > Coleoptera > Chrysomelidae > Chrysolina > Chrysolina oricalcia. The sequence continues at coordinate 15,307,397 of OX101821.2, read as the reverse complement.
TATTCCGCACGTGGTTTGGTAAGTGGTTAAACATCTTAACACCGTTGTAAACAATAGAATCTTTAATAAGAGTTGAAGTATCCGGAGTTCTAACCCTGGTTGGGCTGGGATTGTTTAATTTAATTTAACCGATTAAATTATTAAAATCTCGTGGCTAGACTAGGGTGAGTCCTGCACGATTCGCTGTTGCTGCTCCTTTTTTCATGCCATAATATAGTTGTGTCGTCCGCAAATAAGGTAAATTTTCCTACGATATCTATAGTTGCCAAATCATTTATGTAAAGCAGAAAAAGTGTTGGTCCCAGTATTGATCCCTGTGGAACACCGCTGTTTATATTGGCCTTCCCAGAACGTGTTGTGGTTTTCACAATCTGACTTCTACGTGTTAAGTATGATTTGAACCATTTGTGAGCCACACCATTGACTCCATAGTGAATCAGCTTTCGGAGCAGTATTTCGTGATTTACACAATCGAACGCTTTGGATAAATCACAAAATACTGCTGATAGAAGGAACACTTTCTATAGTATTTTTATCTACAGGTAACTCAATGCATTTACTATTTCTGTAGGTTAAAAAAAAACCTACGTTATTTACATACTTTTGTTCGTAGTGCAATGTACTTTTTAACTAAGTTCAAGTCTCCGTCAACAATGGTGAAACTTTTTGAGGTGCAGGTCCTGGTTTCTGGTACCTTGATCAGTAAAACAGCTCCTCTGTCTTCAATGTCATCAATTGTCATCTTGACCATTTCATCACGTCTTAAGCTTTCAAATACGCCCATTGCCAGAATAACTTTATGTAGCAGAAAAGAATCATCTGGAGCATTTCTTATGAAAAGTAATACTTGTTTGTCCACCTTCCAACACCTTTGATTTTTTAGGAATGTATCCTTTTGATTTAACTTTCAGAAAGGCCATTAGTTGACAGAATGCTGACATATTAATGTTTTCTTTAACAATCAATGTTGATTTCAGCTGTGAGTATTTGGTCCATAGACTATTTGGACTATATTTTTCAGACTGAAATAATGTAAAATAAATAAAAAATATTAATATTTTTCATGAGATAAACTAACCAGTTCCTGGAAGTATGCCTTAAGACAGTTTCATTTACGGTATTCACTCTGTTTTCATCTTTCCATTTCAAAAAATGGTCATACACCTTCTCGTATGAGTATTTGAATTTCACCGGCAGTTAATTTCCTAACGCTTTTTCAGCTTAGAGCGTCACATTCTGAGGGATCTCCATAATTATTATGAACACAACCGTTTTTAGTTTCCTCCACTAACAAGCTTGTCAATTCTTACAAAAATGCAGCGTCATTTTATTAAATAAACAACCCTAAGCTCCTAAGCAACCTCTTCAATGTTTCCACGGCAATTTCATAGAAGCTCACTTGTGCTCAGTTACCGGCCAGAACGCAGTAAGAAGAGAGAACCCTGCACTTTTTATAGTTGAAATGGTTCTCGGTGAAATTGTCTGAATTTTTAGTATATTGTAGTATTCGATGTACTGATTGAACGTGCAGAATCGCAAAGTTCGTTGATGGGTAGATTTTGAAATACTAATATTATTATTTAATATATTTATCATTCTCTCCTCACCACTGTCCAAAAATTCATTTTCCTTCTATGACTAGTTTCATAGTTATTAATTGAGAAACTCATTACCATTTGCATGACGATTTGAAGGAATTTGTTCACGCGTAAATTCTACTAGTGGGCAAGATTTTTCACAAATAGTGAAACGTGAGAAGGCAATTCTAAAAAAAACATGTCAAATTATAAATGACGTGGCTAACAGAAAAGCTGGGGAAAAAACACGCAAAAGACAGGTATTTTAAACAAAAATGAGCAACTGCATATTAAAAATGAAGAAAAAGCAAACATATTCTCTCCCAATATACCTCTTTACAATTACCTACCTAGGGAGATTAAATCTACGAATTGTTTTATACAAAAAGTGAGACAATTACTCATGAACTCAAGTTTCTATACAATTGCGAAATATTTAGACACCTCCCCGTTCGCAAAAGTATTCGCATAAGTGACTTCTTTAATGTTTTTAAAAGTGACTTCTTATGTTTTTTAATGTGCTTGATATTGTTATGGTTACTATCACAGTGTTGTGAATGGCATTGATATTTTTATTTTTGAGATTTATATCATGTGTGTAAATTTGGTTTACACAAGTTTTATCGTGGGCCTTGGCTCATTTGAAGACCTGCTAGAAATGGAAACCTACATGTGAGTAGTTAAAGTATGAATACTTAGTTAAAGTGGGAGAAAATATGTTAGATCTGTTGAATAATTCTCAACACCGGTCTAGCTATTAGTAAAACAAACAATAAATCTGTAGATACCACCATTATTCTTTATCCTATAGACAACAATGAATTAATATCTATAATAGCTGAACTCCAGGTCCAGATGGTATTTCAGTAAAACTAATCGAAGACTCTCACATGTTCATATTTCAACACCTTTATTACATATTTTAAACCTAACTTTTACGAGCGGAATAGTGCCTACACAATGGAAAGAAGCAAGAGTTACACCTGTATATAAGGGTGGAGATCATAAAAATACAAGCAATTATAGATCCATATCTGCTATAAGTAACTTTGCAAAGATTTCTTAAAAAATGTGTCAAAAACAGATGATTACTTTATGTTTAAAGTAATAATTGACAGAAAGTTTGGATTAAAAAAAAATTCAAATACAGAAAAGGCCGTTCTGAACTCAACTAAAATCATTACGAGCTCACTGGATGAATCGAAGAAATGCATTGCTGTTTTTTTTAGATCTCACTAAAGCCTTCGACACGTTTCTCTATTAGATGGTAACGGTAATGGTAATGGGGGACTCAAGAGTCAGCGACTAGGTCCCAGTGGGCCTTTTTCGCAATCCCCGGCATCTTCACTCATCCCATGGCGGATACCTGCTCGAACCTCTTCCACCAAAGTCGTAATGTCCTTCCATTGCAATTGGTGCAATTCCTCCTCCTTAATAGTGGCAGCTCCGAAGACGATTTGTCTGAGCCTGCCATAAATACCACATTCACATAGGAAGTGGAAGGAGTTCTTCTCTTCACCTCATTCCGTGCATAGTGAATCTGCCTCAACTCCGGCCAATTAACGGTTGTGGTCCAGTGAACGTTATTTCAGCGCCACCCTTTTGCTAGGGCGTCCGCTATTTCGTTTCCTTCTAAGCCCGTGAGACCTGGTATCCAGACTAGGGTAACGTTGTTGCGTTGTGCTAGTTGGTTTAATGTGTCTGTCTCTGCAGTTCCATACTGCTCTAGAATTAACGCAGTTGGATTCAAGCGCTTTCAGTGCTGCTTTACTATCTGAAAATAATTTTTTGTTTTTCGTGTTTGGTGTCGATTTTCTAGCTCCCTTGCACACATTTCTGCCTGAAATATAGTTGCTAGTTTACTCATACTCAATGAGCGTTCCACTACTGGGTTCATCCCTTATATTCCGGCTCCGACGCCTTCCAAGGTTTTGGAACCAACGGTAAACCAACGCTCATTTGCCCTACATAGGTCGGTTTAATTCCGGACCCAGTCATCTCTTTCGGGAAAGACCACAGTGTAGGACGCGTGAAGGTTGATAGTTTGAGGCATGATGCCTGAGGGCATTTCCAGAATGTTGTGAGCTATTATGCCCTCCAGCATGCTGCTGTTTGTCAGGACACATGTCGGCGGTAGACTAATGGCCGCTTGGCAGAGTCTGTATGTTGCCCATCGTGCCTCTCTCTCTCTCCGGAATTATGTAGAGAGGAAGTAATCCAAGGAGGGCTTCCATTGCTGCCGTTGGCGTGGAGCGAAAACTTCCAGTAATGGCCAGTCATGCTTGTCTCTGTAGTCCGTTAAGTTTAGCAACTTGTACAATTTCATAAATTTACATTTTAAGTTTGTCACAATTAGGTTTAAATATATTTTCCTAATCACATACAAGCGATAGTGTTGTCACTATAGCTACGTGATATCTCTTCCGTTTATTTACTCTTTTTGTCTATTATGCAATGTTGTTGACTTTGCCAAGTGAATAAACATTACTATTATTATTATTATGATAATTTGAAAATAAACATATCTCTGTTTTGGTCGCATTCAAAAATAATAAATCATTATTATCAAACTACGCTTTGGCATGGGCTGTAGCATCTGCTGAAATTTCATCAATATAAGCACATTTATTAACATGTAGAGAGGAGGAAGTGCCATCTGCATTTAGAATCAATCGTCGGTAACTCACGTGTTACTGACATATGCAAACGTAGATCATTTGCATGAAATACAAACAGGAAAGGACCCAGTATGGATCCTTGAGGTGCTCCCTTTTTGATAGGACGTTAATGACTTATATTGTTATTATTAAAACCCTTTGTTTTATTTTTTGATGTAATATTCAATTATGTTTGTAGAAACACCTCTTCATCCATACCATTTCAATTTCTCCACAGTAAAATGCCTTCGCTAGATCAGTAAATATGGTTGAACATAGTTTATTTATTTTCAAACGCTTCAAGAATGTTACGAGTTCAACCACATCTATTGTGCTTTTTCATCTTCTAAATCCATATTGAATCAAATAAATCCAATTTCTCCATGTAGTTATTGAACTTTACGAGGATTGCTTTTTCCATTACATTCGATATTGTGGGTAAGATGTGTATTTGTCTGTAAATTTCAGGCAATACTTCATCATGTTTTTTTATGAATGGCGAGAACTTGACGGCTTGAGCACGGAAGGAAATATTCCATCAGAGAGACAATTATTTACGTCGTGAGTCAGGAGTTTGATAATAAGTGATGAGCACTTTTCAAGCTATTTGGTACTGATGCCATATACAGGGTGCTTCTTAAGTACGTGTAGAAATTTCACGAGCAAGTTGCTAACGTCAAAATGAGAAGAAAAGTTTCTATAAACATGTATACGCAAGTTATTCGTTTCTGAGATACAAAGTGTCCAACCTGAATCCTCATTTTTGTTTTTTTGTGAATAAATTCCAAAATAATTGTGATATTCCAGTTAATTTTGGTATCCGGGAGATTTTTTCAATTGCAATATCAACTTTGATGTTAGTTTGTATCTTTCGTGGGGGTGGCGCCACCTATATGTCTTTTCAGTCATTTGAAATATCATAACTTTTTTGGACGTAGTACCTGTATCATGTATTCAATTGGAAGAACAGATTTTCCAAAAATTTTTGTGTTTGAAAAAGATGTTCTAGGTAGAGGTCGCTGCGAGCAACTGTTTCCGAAATATTTGGATTTGATATAATCGAAGCATTTGAATTATTTCCATGGTCCTCTAAGTAGTAGGTAAATATCGGAAATGATACGCATTTTCCTTCTTTCATTCAATGGTCTTCAACACTCGAATCTAGTCAAAAAATATTATTGCTTTTTTTACATAATTATTTTGGACTTTTTTTCGAATCAAATAAAATTGCGCAAAATCTGGACGTACATCACAAATTAGTTTGGTTATGTCTCAAACAAAATCAGTTGTATCCTTATCACATACAGCCTGTCCGAGCATCGTTGCCCTGAGATTTATTTCCCATTTTGCCAGTGACATAATGAACAACATAATGAACTTTCATAGTAATCATGTGTGGTATGGCGAAAACCCTCACGCAATAGTTCAGTACAGGTATTATTGAATGTGTGGATTGGTATTGTTGGGAATTATTTGATTGGTCCCCACTTTTTCCAGAAACTCTTATCGTGATTTCCTCTAAAATATTTTTCCTGAATAACTTGAAGATATTCCACCTTTACTGAACCATAGAATATGGTTCATGCATGATGGAGCATTTCAGTTTAATATTTCGAAAAAGATGGATTGGTCGAGGCGCTGAAGTTACAAATCAATTCGGCCTCCGAGGTCTCCGGATTTGAATCCAATCGATTTTTTTTGTGACGTCACTTGAAGGGCCTAGTTTATATGGTGCCAATAGAAACCGAAGAACAACTTCGTCAACGAATCATTGCAAGATGTGACGCCATCCGAAATACACTAGGTATAGAGCTAGAGGTTTACTAATACCGAATCCCCACCGAACCTCTCTTTATCAAAAGAGTCATCTCTACCTTGGACCGAAACTATATAACAAGTTAGATACGTCTATTAAGGATTCAGTGAATATTTCCATATTCAAGAGGAAACTAAAAGCCTATCTTATAGAAAAAAATTGCTACACCGTTGAGGAGCTTTAATAATAATTTTTATAAAATGTAACTTATCTTCATATGTTTTAGTCAATTTTTTCATGTTAATTTATTGTTTGTATATATATATTATTTGTTTTTACACTGACGTCTTCCTTGTTATTGTACAGAAATATTAATTGTGATAATTTTATACTTTTTAACAAGCGAAATAAATATTATTATTATTATTTAATGAAAAGTGTACGTGGGTAAACAAGACGAAGAGCTGACGCATGTATAAACAATTACTTCGATTAGTACCCTCAACTAACAACTGTTTCAGTATTAAACTGGTCTCAATTACTGTTATTATTATTGTTTCGAAATGGAAGGAAAGAAAATAATTTATTTAAATAATCAAATTAATTTCGAATTTAAATATCTTGTCATTCAAAATCACTTGCATAGATTATTTCAAATCCAAGTAACTCTAAAGCAGTTGTTCGCAGCGACCTCTACCAGGAATATCTTTTTTATACAAAAATTATCGAGAAATCGATTTTTCCACTAGAAAACGTGATATAGGTATGACTGAATTGATATGTAGGTGGAACCACCCCCACGAAAGAGTCAAATTAACACCACATCCGATTTTGTCATTGATAAAATACTCCTAGACACCAAACTTTACTGGAATTTCACAATTATTTTGAAATTCATTCACAAAAAATTAACATAAGAATTCAACTTTAACAATCTGTATCTCAGAAACGAATAACTTGCCTACATTTTTATAGCAACTTTTCTTGTTGTTTTGGTGTCAGCAACATGCTCCTGAATTTTCTACATACATACTTAAGAAACACCATGTATGTATTAAGTAGTCTTGGTTTTCAGATTATTAACTATTGAAAGAATTTCTTCTTCGCTGAAGGGCCGCATCAAAAAGGAATTTGGAAATTTATTGATATTATGTTCAATTGAAGGATTTCCATGTGTAGAAATATCATTAACGATATCATCTGCATGGTTGGCAAAGAATTCATTGAAAACATCTACATCGAATACACCTATTTTTACCTATTCCAATATTTATAATTTTCCAAACTGTTACAAGCTCTTTCATATCTCTGGAACAATTAAGAAAGGTTGGCGATTTGTCTCTGTTCTGTAGATATTTTCATGGACGATACTCTTCTGAAATATCATATCGTTCCACCGATAGCGGTCCCATCGAGACTGACCCGACGAGCTCAATCTTCACAATCCTTTGTAGCCAGGGCTCGTTCTTCCAGCAAACGGTAAAGTTTTAGAACTAACTGCTTCGGGAGGTATACCTTGAGGCATACAGCCTGCAGAAATTCAAAAAGGAAACCAATTCTTACCAAATTTTCTTCGTTTTTCACGATGTTCTCTGATCTGAATAATTCAGGATTCTCCTTTTCGTGGGAATCAGAACATTAAAAAAAGATCACTAAAACATTGCACTTGAAACTTTTTTGGCAATGGCTTGTTGTAACTACTCATTTCGAGAATTATTTCAGTTCCTTTCTGGTTCAACCTGGCATTTAAATAAAAAACTTAAAAATAATTTCACTATTCAATGCCAGGGCCAGAGAAAGGGGCCGCCACGGTTATGACCCCTCCCCCTTGGAGCCGGTACTGTACACAACTTTCAGAGTTACCCTTTAAGTGACGAATATACAGAAGTTTCTTTGATGTACTCCTTCAAGCGAATTACGGAAGTGCGAGAAAATAACAACTTCTCAGAATTTCTCCTGTTCACTTTCAACGGAAAGCTGTCAATGTGAATATTTCTTCACTGGAAGAAAAAGGAGCAAGCAGTATGAAGGCTTTCAAGTTGCAATTTCTTATGATGTTGGAAACACCATTATATATTATTGAATCTTGGAACAACAATATAAATTTTGGGAACGTCTGACAGCTACAATTTCTCGAAAATTTTGTGAATAATGTTGTCATACATTTCTATCTTTTTTATTCGATTCTGATAAGAATTGCTGACGTTGATAACGTTAACGTTGTTGTACTCGATATTAAAAACAGAATACGAGGTATCAACGTACAGGTAATAATTATTTTTCTAGATATTTATCCCGTGGACTAATAGTTATTTATTCTATAAGTGTTTTAGAAATATTTTTATTTGCGCAAGAATGTTTAAACGCGAGAGCGAAGCTAGAGCGTTTAAATTTCTTAAGCAAATAAAATGTATCTAAAACACGCATGCAATACAACGTTTTATTCACAATCACATTCATTTAGAATCAGAATCGCGGAAATTTTTCATCACAAAATGATTTGACGTTTTGCTCTGACAGCGGCTGTCACCTCCTCAAAAATCATTGAAATAACATACAAAAATATCGGGAGGTGTTGAATGGTTGCTATGTATTTTCGATTGTTTATCGACTCCATTTGTAAAAATTTGTGAAGTTGGTGAAAATAAGTAAAATGTGATTGATATTCAAGATTGTATTTTTCATTATTCCACTAGTGGAATAAAGTAATTTCATTATTCCACTAGTGGATAAAGTGGTACTTTATACGGTTCATAAGTGTGGATAAAACTTCAATTATAAGGTGATTGTGGATCAAACATATCATGTTTTTATACCACTTCTATTTGTAACCAACGTTACTGCAGTTTCGTCCTATATGGACATTATCAAACAATACAATTTGGTATAAAAACATAGAAAGTTTTATTTCTCATTTTTCGTGATGATTTCCTACCACGTAGTAACGGCTACATCCATCAATTTATTAAAACATATTAAACTAACCTAACTATATTTAATCGTATGATAAGACTTATAAATTTAATCGATTGAACTATCAAAATATTTTGAGCGTGCTTTTGCTTGGAAAATAGTTGAATGCACAATAATTTAATATTATTTTAAAATTATTGTGCATGACATTATTTATCAAAAAGCACAATCATGCAAAAAATATTTTGATAGTTTATTCCATTAAAATGTATAGGTCGTGTGATATTCGACAAGATTATTTCTTGAATGAGGTAGATTAAACCTATATAAAGTTAGCGAGACAACTTCGAAAACATTTAAAACGGATTATTCCATAATTTGACGCCTTTTTGTCGCTAATTAGTTGCGAAGAAAAAAATTTGTCGCTCTTTTTTTTTAAATATGCGTTGTTTCGGTAACTACATATGAAGTTAGCGAAATAACATTCCTATTTTCTATTTTTCCACAGTTCTGAAATATCCATAATTTGCCGCCTTTTTGTCGCTAATTAGTTGCGCAGAAAAAAAATTATCGCTCTTTTTTTTTAATGTGCGATGTTTCGCTAACTTCATATGAAGCGTAATTTCTATCTTTTCTCAGTTCTGAAATATCCAGAATCTGTCGCTTTTTTGTGGCTAATCAGTTGCGGAGAGAAACAACTTGTCTCGTTCCTCAAATAAAAATATACGATGTTTTGACAACTTCCGTTATTTTTATCTTCTCTCACTTTATAGGTATAAAAAAATTGCTCCTTTCTTTAAACAAATATGCAATGTTTCTCTGACCTTATATATGAAGTTAGCGGGACAACTTCCATAATTTTTTAATATTTTAAACGGTTTTATTCAGCTTACAGTTTTGTTTGTGTGGGTCAAATCTAGAAATTGAAATTTTAACTCCCTTCCTGTTGAGCGATTGATCTGAAATTTTGTGCACACCTTTAATTCTGATGACAATGCAATTAGTATCATTGTAAATCCAAGATGGCCACCACCACAAAATGGCGGACATATTATTTTTCAACTCCCTTAATACTTATGGGTATAAAATGAAAGGGCTGAACTAGTACACCATGAAAAGTACACCATGAATAAACTCCAAATCCAAGATAACCCAAAATGGCGGAAGAAATATTTTGTTCAACCCCCTCAATATGGATATAAAACTAAAGGGCTGAACAGCTAAAAAGATGAAAACTTAATTTTGTTCAAAGCAGATTAGCTACAGAGGAAACCATGTACCCTCCATCGAACTAATGAAAATGGAGAATTTTTGGCCTCAGAATGCTTCCATCACCCTGCAAGTTACAGCAACCCATAGCTCGACACTTGTTCATTTTGATACAAAACTACAACGATTCACTCTGTAATAATATTGCATGCATCAACTTTGCTCACTTGTTATAAGTCTCATAGTACATCTGCTAAGTAAAATTTGACGAGGGGACATCACAAAAATATGGTGGGAGTGAATTCACTTCTGTACGGTGCTTCTACATTTTCAGAGTAAAAAACCAATAAATCAAATTCAATTTGCTCATGGTACTACTTACCGCACACTTGTGAAATATCATTTTGAAAGGAATTCAGTTACAAAAACAAAGGTCTGCCACAATTTTATTCAACGGTTACCTGAAATATGTCATGAATATCTTCTGAATCGAGAACAATTTAATTTTATTCCACAAGAGATCTTATGGCAAATACATCATATTTTTATCATGATAACTCCAAACTTGTTACAGTCGAATTATGGATACTTCAGATTGATAAAAGGTAGAAATTATACGGAAGTTGTTTCGTTAACTTCAAATGAAGCAAAACATCGCATATTTAAAAAAAAACGACAATTTTTTTTTCCGCAACTGATTATCGACAAAAAGGCGGCAAATTATGGATACTTCAGAACTGTGAAAATATAGAAATTGCGAAAGTTGTTTCGAAACAACGCATATTTTTTTAAAAGAAAGAGCGACAAATTTTTTTTCTTCGCAACTAATTAGCGGTAAATTATGGATACTTCAGAACTATGGAAAAATAGAAATTACGGAAGTTGTTTTGCTAACTTTATATGAGGTTAGCGAAACAACGCATTTTTTAAAAAAAAAAGAGCGACAAATTTTTTTTCATTGCAACAAAAAGGCGGCAAATTATGGAATAATCCGTTATCAACTTTTTCGAAGTTGTCTCGCTAACTTTATATAGGGGTAGATTAAAACAACAACAAAGAATTTTATTGATAATGAACACCGACATTTTCTAACAATTTCTTTATCATAATAAGTACATTGAGAAAATTATTATTTTTATTCTGTATCCGTACAGTTGTAATAAAAATTGCAATTTGTGAAGGTCACAAATGTTTGTTTGGTAAAGGTAAGCTAATCGGACTCGTTCTCGAAACACAAAAATAAGTGGTGTTACTTAGGTAGTTTTATCTCCTGAACACGAATCCGAAAGAATTTCGGGTGGGTCTCTAATACTTTTCGAGTTATGACCTTTTGAATCTTCAATATCGACAATTATCAAACACGATTTTTTCGTAAACAACTCATATTTCACAATTACAAGCACTAAAACCAAACATTTTATAGAAAAAATCAACCTTCTTATAAAGTATACATAACCCTTCCCACATCTCTAGAACGGACGCCAATGAAGAGTGAGGTTAAGAATAGTGAAATATAAGAAGGTTAATTTTTTCTGTAAAACGTTTGGTTTTGGTGCTTGTAATTGTGAAATACGAGGATGTATTGATATCTAGTTAGCCTAGACCAGTTCCCTGCATAAACAAAATATTGCGTTACCATAGCAACGAACAATAACTTATTAGAAGTGTCAATGTAAAGTTTGACGTCAAAAAAGTAAACCAGAGTTACGCAATAAATTAACAGAAAAAATATGTCCACCGAAATTGTGAAAATCGAAAAATTGGAGTATCGAGTCATCATCAAGTACCTGTATTTAAAAGGGTTAAGAGGTAAGCAGATTTACGAAGATATGCTTAATACCCTTGGTGATCAATGTCCTTCGTATGCGACCGTGAAAAATTGGACTGCAAGCTTCAAAATAGGTAAATTTTCCATTGAAGATGATGACCGATCGGGAAGGCCAGTTTCTGTGTCAGTCCCCGAAAATATCGATGCAGTTCATGACATGATTTTAACAGACCGTCGAATTGGGCTAAAACGGATATCTGAAGCACTGAACGCGTTCATCATATAGTTCACGTCAATTTGGACATGAGAAAAATTGCTGCAAAATGGATACCCAAATGTTTGAATGTTGACCAAAAGCGTGCAAGGGTAGTAGCATCGCGTTCGATCTGTGCTCGATTTGAAAACGATGTAGACTTCTTAAACCGAGTTGTTACTATGGATGAGACTTGGGTATATTTCTACTACTAGAAACAAAGCAATAATCGATGGAATGGTGACATTCCGGTTCTCCAAGACCTAAGAAGTTTCGTGTCCAAAAATCTGCTGGAAAAGTTCTTGATTCAGTTTTTTTGGGATTGCCATGGAGTAATCATGATTGATTTTTGGATAAGGGTAGAACAATAACTGGAGATTACTATTCGACATTACTGACCACTCTACGGGAAAAAATTAAAGAGAAAAGACGCGGAAAGCTATCCAAAGGTGTTTTGTTTTTGCAGGACAACGCCCCTGCACACAAATCTCATGTTGCCAAGCAAAAAATTCGTGATTTAGGGTTTTAATTACTAGAACACCCCCCTTATTCACCAGATTTGGCTCCGTCTGACTATCATCTCTTTCCTCAACTGAAAAAAAGTTTAAAAGGTCGTAAATTTTCTTCCAACGAGGAGGTAATAAAAGCTGTGGTCTGGTTTGCAGAGCAAGAAGAAAATTTTTTTTGAAAGGTCTAGAGACGTTGCAGGTTCGCTGTAATAAATGTATCCAATTAAGAGGAGAATATCTTGAGTAATAAAATATTCTGACATTGAAATTTTGTTTGGTTCTATAGTAGGCTAAGAATTTTTCAATATATCCTCGTAAGAGTTGATTAGAGAATGAAAAAAGTGTCGAGAAAAAGAAGGAGGTATTTTTTGCTATTTTTACTGAAAAAATCGTGTTTGAAAATGGTCGATTTTCAATATTCAAACGTAAAGTATAAGAGACCCCTCGATAACCTTACCTTTTACCTTAGCAGGATGTGTAATTCAATGTTTTTTTACACCTTATATAATACTATTTTGATAAAGAAATTGTTAGAAAATGTCGGTGTTCATTATCAATAAAATTCTTTATTGTTGGTTTTAATCTACCTCATTCAAGAAATAATCTTGTCGTGTATCACACGACCTATAAATTTTAAATATTTTTTGCATGATTGTGCTTTTCGATAAATAATTTCAAAATAAAACCCCTCGACCGCTTCGCCCGATTTTAAATATGTATTTAAGCTAAATAAAAATTATAATCCAATACTTCATTTCCAAAATTGAAGTTGTTCTATAACGACTACGAATTCAGTGGTGTAGTCAAACTAGAACAAAAATTGCATAATAAGCTTTTGCCGTTTTTGACCAAGAAACATAACCATAGAGTGCAATGGAAATGAAGTTATGAAAATTTTTGTCAAAAAACAGTTTTTGATGCTTGATATCAAAAAATATATATTTGAGATCGATTGAATAATGCGTATTCTACAGGGGTAATTCCATTTTGAATGGGTCACACTATATATAGAATTTCACTGCACTGCGAAAACACCCTGCTGCCATGACACCACAAACAATACTGAAAAATGTCAAACTTCAAAAAGTGAAAAAATGTCGCGTGCCTAGCACACTTTTTTATTTATATTCTGTCAGTCCTATGATATTTCTAAGAAAAAAAGCAACTTTTGTTTATTTGTGAAATATTCCAATGAATTAGACACTCGTTCATAAAAATGACCAGATAATTTTACATTCAATCGTGTTATTTTATAATAGTATTTTAAAGTATAAGTGGATAAAAAGGTCTTTCAAAAGGTAACAGATATAAATGAACGAGTTGTTTATTTTACGTTACAAAGTTATTGCTGTCGTACCAATAATCAAAAGGTCATTTAGACTTTACTTTTCTCGAATTGTTGATTTTACCATGGTAACTTTAAAAAACGTGCGTTTTCGAAAGTTTGATTTAAACACGCTTAGGCGTACTTTAAATAGGTAAAATGGGGCAACAATAAAAAAGAAAATAAATGTACTCCGTTCTTTGCATATTTTAGTAAAGGGCTCTTTCACCAAAATATGAAAATGAACTCGTGCAATTTTTAGATAACACGCTTTTTTGCAAAATTTAGCAAACTCTCGTGGTGTTTCTAAGAAACGCAGTTTTTGAGACAGCAAGGAGTGAGTGGTTTTCTGCATTTTGTCGGGATAGTATTACTGAGAACTTTTGCTGTGTCTGTTGGTGAAATAACATTCTTAAAAAATTGTTTTATGCTTAGCAATATGAACCTAGGTTTGTGACGTCAAACATTGACAGAATGGATCTGAAATAGGAAAATTACTCATATATTATATCAGAAAACCTATGAATTTAATAGATTAAACTCTCAAAATATTTTGAGCTTCACTTTGCTTGAAAAATAGTTGAATGTACAATAATCTAATGAAAAAAATTATTTTAAAATTATTGTGCATGAAACTATTTGTCAAAAAGAAAATCATGCAAAAAATATTTTGGGAGTTTAATCCATTTAAATTTATAAGTTGAGTGGTGTAGGTTATAATATAGGTTATTTCATTTACTGAATAACTTAGATTATAGTCAATAATAAATAATTTTATTGATTATAAAATTTGACATCAAAACAATATGCATTGAAGTAGCCTTTACGGCAAAGTTTGTATACAAACATTTCAAATTCTGTCGTATTTTCGTCGCCTTGTGTCAAAATATTTGAATAAGAATTCCGTCAAGAATGGAGTTTTTACTGATAAAAATCAATATTAGGTTTTTCAAACGATTTAGAAATTGATGTTTTTTTTATAAAAAGTTAGCCAAGAATTGTAAGAATAAATGATAAACGACAAAAAAATTTAATAAATGACATTTGGGAGTCGAAAACATTTCAGAAAACAACTACGGACTGTCTTTCATGTGATGGCATAGTTGGTTTCCCACTAGTATTTTTTTTAAACTCTCTAATTTTTTTTATGCTCTATTGCTTGGTGTATCCATACATGCCCGAAAAATACAAAAAACTTCTGCACTATTTTCGTAATCATTTGCAAACAAAATTTTTTAGTGTAAAATAAACCAAAAAAAAAATATGTTGGCCTCATCAGCGGAGGTGTCAAAGTTTCGGAGAGATTGATTTCATTGAAAATATGAACAGGATGTTCATAAAGTCAGTTGTGGAATCATATGCGACTGAAAGTTGGAATTAAGTCGCTGTTTTCCATCGTACAAGATAACCTCTCTTGGAAGGGATTCATGTTTTAAAGAGAAACATTCTCAATTGAAAATTTAATCAATACATGACTCCTCTGGAAATGGAAAAACCCTACGATAAAATTGAAGTTACTTTTTTGTAATATCTAACCGAAAACAACTACTTCCCCGGCAAAAGCCACGCTGGATATTGAACTACATCTGATAGATATTGAGAAAGACCCTATATAACTTGAGAGAAAAAATCTGAAAGTGAAAATTTGCATTTTCATTCGGATAGTAGATTATTTATTAAATGTCCAGTTTCCATTGGAGATTCTTATCTATGAATGAGATAAGGGAGAATGTTATTCAGAAGTATCACTCACAGAAAATCGCTCATTCCATTGATGCGTGAATAATTGCATCTCTTTCGCTAGGCCTCCAATACATTTTGGTCGACAAAAATCTATTTCACTCTTCTAAGATCATCAGGGAGGTGGATGAATTGGAAAACATACTCTTCAGAAGCAATTTCACACTGTAGTAATGAGGAATTGTTGGACTATTTCTTGTGCGGTGAAAGTTTGAAAATATTTTTCTGACATAAAACCTGTCATGGGTATGGCATGTTGATTTCATTGAAAATATGAACAGGATGTTCATAAAGTCAGTTGTGGAATCATCTGCGACTGAAAGTTGGAATTTAGTCGCTGTTTTCCATCGTACAAGATAACCTCTCTTGGAAGGGATTCATGTTTTAAAGAGAAACATTCTCAATTGAAAATTTAATCAATACATGACTCCTCTGGAAATGGACTTATGACGTCTTCTAACGTCTCTTCTGCGTTTGATTTTTTCGGACAAATTATAAAAGAAAAATCAAATAAATTATTTATTCACACTCGGATGCCAAACTTGGAAATGGTCCCTTGGAAATTGTCTACAAAATAATCAGAGTTGCTTATAATTTACATTTTTTACAATGTTGGGCGCAAATTTTTTATTGTTTCATTGAGCAAGAAATACAACTTTTGTGAAAGTTTGCATTGTTTTGCTATTTTTTCTCCATTTCTGCTAAAGTGATTGGTGTGGGAATAACAAAATTTCCTGAAATCTGGTTGAAACAAACTTCCTGAATTTTTAGTAGTGTAATTGGTAAGCTTCTAAAAAAAGTGTTTATTGACTCAAAGTTATGGACAGAAGTAAAAGAGTTAAGATCAATCTAACCTGCTTAATCTCATCATATTTTTTCATCATCACTTGTCTATTCAGAATTTATGAAAAAAAATGGTGATATCTGATTGATCTTTTCCTCGATGAGGGGAATAATCAGCGTAAATATAATTATTAGCGAAAACCATGGTTTAATTGAATCCATGGTTTTCGCGTATTGTAAATAAACGATTAACATGAATAACAGATATTAAATGGAACGGTTATTATTCTCTCGTGTCATAAAAAATCACCCCTAGGATATATTTGTGAGTTTTTTTTTAATAATGTATCACAAACGCAGGAGGAGAGGGGGCGTTACTATCAAGCGATTCTCTCCGACAGGCAGGCGGCGATTAAAGCCCTGCGTTCATGCAGGTTCACTTCCAAACTGGTTTGGGAGGGACACCAAAACCTTAACGACCTGGGAGCACAGAACAGGGTAAAACTTGTCTGGGTACCAGGTCATAAAACTTTCAGGAAACATATTAGACTCCAATGATCTATTGAAATTATTTTCAATAGATCATTGGAGTCTAATATGTTTCCTGAAAGTTTTAAAGTTGGACGTATAATTGCCATTCATAAATCTGGTAAAACCAATGAGATAACAAACTATAGACCTATCACTATCTTACCTTCACCTCCAAAAATATTTGAGAAGACAATGCATAAAAAAATTAAATGTCACGTATCTTCAGTACTCTTAGAGGAACAACATGGGTTCATAAATAGGAAATCTACCACAACAAACCTATGTGTTTTCAGCGAGTATGTCTCCAAAGAAATATTCAACTGTCAAATTGATACCATTTACACGGACCTAGCAAAAGCATTTGATAAGGTAAATCACAATGTCTTGCTGAATAAGTTTTCATTTGATAAAAAATTAGTGGCATTCATAAAATCCTATCTGACAAATCGAAGTAACTTTGTTAAATTCAACAACTATCAGTCTGACAGTTTCATTAGTACCTCGGGTGTACCCCAAGGTTCGATATTAGGACCGTTGCTTTTTGTCATGTTCATTAATGATATTAATGACTATCTAGAAGGTGGAAAATTTCTCCTTTATGCAGATGACTTGGAAGTGTTTCTCAAAATAGCTTCGTTAGAGGACACAAAACAGTTCCAATGCATAATTGATGCAATCTGTAGGTATTGTAATGATAATGACTTATCACTGAATGTGTTGAAATGTAAAATAGTATCATACACTAGAAAAAAAAAACAGAACTCCGTGGAAACTATACCATCAATGATGTTGAGCTGGAAACTCTAGATAGAATCAAGGATCTGGTTGTTGTTTTTACTATAACATTTTCGTTTAGAGAAAACATTATAGTCCGGGAGCCAGTGACAGATTTCCATGACCAAGTTCCTCTCAAGCGAAAATTATATAGCTTCGTGAACGTCAGCTGCGGTTCCGTAGGGGGGATGAGCGGTGGTAGCCTCCCACGCACAAAGAAAAAGAAATCAATTTTGTTTTCTTACCTGAAAACATGTTAAATTATCGCTACAGCAATATCTTGAAGAAAGAAAAAATCAGCTGACTATAGCATGGTGTATTATACGACAGCTAGTTGGTCGAACACAAATAAAAATTGTACCTTCTATGATTTCCTCACAAATACAATTTTTCCGGGAAGGAGGACATAATTGAATATATTTTTTTTTCTTCGTGCTTAGAAAGCTACTTTACTGATCGTCCCCCCCCCCCACCAACGGAATCGCAGCTGACGTTCACGAATCTTTATAATACGACTCTCTGATGCATTCCACTAAATATCGCTTGAGAGGAAATGACTGACCAAATTTTTACCGGGCTCCTGGACTATTAGCAGAAATAGCTTTGAGTGCTACAGATCACTCGGCTTCTTCTTGAGATCAAGCCGAGATTTTAAATATCAAAAATCCATGATACTATTCAACTCCTATGTTAGACCTAAGTTGGAATATTGCTGCATCATTTGGAACCCCGAGACCATAACATATTCTGAGATGCTTGAAAAGATTTTAAAAAAATTTCTAAGAACCATGCACTTCAAAAAATATGGAATATACCCAATGCGTATATCATATGAAAACCAAAGAAGATTTCGAAATAATGACTTTGAGCCAAAGACGTGAAAGGATCCAGATTCTTTTCGTCGTTGATATTTTACACAATTTGATCAACGTACCTGATATATTAATGAACACTCACTTTAATGTACCTGACATAAGACTGAAAATCAGAAATAATACCTTCAAAATTCATAATGTAAGCGCCCCTATTAACAACTGCTTAGTCAGTGTTAACAATCTATTGAGAACCTGTGAAATTGATTTTCTTAATATCTCGAAGACCTCACTACTCAACCATTTGTGATCCATCCAGGATAGACTAAGTACTCTGTGATGTTCGTATATTAAAATTTTGATTTGTTTATATATGGCTGTGATTGTAGGATAAATGTCATACATTGCTCCTGTATATTTGTAATTAGATTAAGTGCCTTATGATGTTTACATATCCTTATCTGATAGATAGAGTTATCTGGGACTTATCTATAGGTGAAAAGACCGGCCCTTAGTCTGTTTGTACTCAGTATAAATAAATAAAATAAATAAGGGCATCCAGGGAAATGAGAACGCAGATGCCCTAGCAAGATGACCAGAACCAGCCTGCGGAATCCCGTTTGGGGATATCAAGCAGGACACAAAGAACTGGGTTAAAAACCATCTTCAATCTTTCTGGGAGAGTGCCTCAGGCAATACTCACGGAAAAATGATGATGACGGGGCCAACCTGAGAAAACACCTGCAACTGTTGGGGATACATCAAGATTTTATGATGAGGAGGACGAAACAGTCTTCCACATAATGTTTGAATTCGATGCTCTGGCTCGCATGAGGATGGATATCTTCGGACACTGCGGTACAGAAGATATCATCCAGCAGGAGTTCATCAAAAGATCCGGAATACTCACGAGATAGACCTGATAGCGGGGTGCAGAAAGGTTCTATACAGAACTACCTGCATTTCAGCCACTGGCTAGCCCCGCCATCTAACAATAATAATAATAAAAACTATCAAGTTTCTGCCCTGGTTCAGAAAAATGGTAGATCCGGTACTGGCCTGCAACAACTTGAAAAATCGTCTGTTTCAATTTAATGAAACGTAGATTTTCATCATCACTCGAATATTCCATTATTTCCTCATGAATTTACCATGAAATATAAAATTTCAAGTGAGACATAACAAGCGGTAATATAATGTTGAAAGTGCGAAACTAGGTTAATTTTGTTGGGTTGTAAACTGGTTGGAATTATTTCTCATCAACGTAATGCAGTTGGGTTTTACGTTATACGTAAAAATAAAAGATGTTTTCGGAGTTTCAAGATTATACAACGGAATATCGAAATGAATATAAAGGTAATTATAACATTTTTAATTTAGCGAGATTTCTCTCATAGTCAATCTCCAGCTAAAAAGTTTCTAGGAAATTGAAGTGCTGCGAATTGAAGGGATGTTTTTAATTTGGTTTGAAAGCACTTCACAAAAGAAGTCGATTTAATAGTACATAGGCTATCAAGGTTGCATGTAAGGAATGTACTTTTCACACTATTTCACACCATCGTGTTTTGATATTTTAAACAGAAGGTATAGTATTATTAGGCTGGTGCCAAAACGAATTTTAAACGCTTGAAATAAGAAAAAAAGTAACAGGCAAGGACCAAGTGGAAAATGTTGTTGAAGTTCTAACTTTCTGGAAAAAACAAAATTGAACTCGAAAAATGGTGAAATGAGGATGTTGTCAACCTCGGCCAGAAATACTAAAATAAAAATTTTACTTGCAGAGTATATCTCGGAGCGGAGTTCCGATAGGCTCCGCCCACCAGTGACTTTGCTTCGGCATTGGCCGAAGTAAATGTGCACACAATCTATTTAAGAGCTCCTTTTCGGCTGTTTTAGGCAGTCGTCCGGGGAGCCACAGACATTTGCGTAGTTGTCCTACCGAGTGGTAGCCCGGATGGCTCTGGTGTTATTAGTATTTCTGGCCAGGTCATGGCTTCCTCTAGAAATCTACGGCCTGGCTTAGATAGATGAAACGTCATTGGTTAACACCAACGACATTAAGAAAGCATTCGTACTGTTCCTGACTGATCCTGAAAGAAGAGTTCCGGAGTTGCTGAATAATTGCGACGATGCTGTACTTGGAGTCGCTTGAGCTAGCCGGATGAGGCGAAACATCCTCCAATTTCCGATCCAAGTGCACGCATTTGTTGTTATGGCACCCAACGTGGGGCTAGTAAACGGTTGTGGTTTACGTCTGTATCCGGATGGAGCAGGGCCCAGAAAATTCCAGTAACCCAGACCAGGGGGAACTAATCGGAAAGTTTTCCTGGATGCACTTTCTAGATGATTCTGAAGCGAGTTATGCCAGTGGAACCGAGTGCCCATGTCCTTGGTGGGTTCGAGTGGTAATGTACCATTCCCGCAGCCAGCCAGTTGTTCCCATGCCAGGAGGCTGGGGTAATTTGACATAGCGGAAGCTACCTCGCCGACGGTTGGTTGTCCTTAGCCAGTGGGCAAGGGCGAAGTGATTATGTGGTATCTCCGTAGAAGCTGGATAACGAGCGTATGTGGAAATATGTAACATTCCGTAACATAAAAGTCTCGTAAAGGAGTATCCTGAAATCCCTACGATAAGTTGGAAACTCAACCATCTACGAGTTTGGAAAGCCAGGAGCAGTACCAAACGACGTTTCATCATACTAATCATTTCTCTTCTTTTTAGGCTCTTTTACAGCATGTACATATTGTGAATATAGGAAATAAGAAGGCTTAGGAGCCTAAAAAGAAAAGAAAGGTCCTTTTCAGGACAAACCAACGACGTTTCATCCCTACGCCAAGCGATTCCTTGAAGGGGGGAGTGTCAAGCTCGGCCAGAAATACTAAAATAAAAATTTTCTTGGAGAGTATATCTCGGAGCGGAGTCCCGATAGGCTCCGCCCACCAGTGACTTTTCTTCGGCATTGGCCGAAGTAAATGTGCACACAATCTATTTAAGAGCTCCTTTTCGGCTGTTTTAGGCAGTCGTTCGGGAGCCACAGACATTTGCGTAGTTGTCCTACCGAGTGGTAGCCCGGATGGCTCTGGTGTTATTAGTATTTCTGGCCAGGTCATGGCTTCCTCTAGAAATCTACGGCCTGGCTTAGATAGATGAAACGTCATTGGTTAACACCAACGACATTAAGAAAGAATTCGTACTGTTCCTGACTGATCTTGAAAGAAGAGTTCCGGAGTTGCTGGATAATTGCGACGATGCTGCACTTGGAGTCGCTTGAGCTAGCCGGATCAGGCGAAACATCCTCCAATTTCCGATCCAAGTGCATTTGTTGTTAATGTAGTTTAGGGTTTGAAAAGGGATTTATGCGATTTGAGGCGAAACGTAAACTCTTAGCGTTAAATTGTTTAGTATTTCTGGACTACAGTAAGGCCTTTGACAATTTAGATCACGATATACTCTTGTTTATTTTGGTTTTAGCGATACGGCAAAATGTCTAATTGCGGATTATTTAAGTAATTGTAGTCAAAGTGTTATTCTAGACGGAGATGTGTCCAGGCCTGTAAGGGTGTCTAAGGGGGTACCTCAGGGATCTATTCTGGGACCTTTACTATTTTCTTTGTATATTTCGGACTTTTATAAATCGGTCACAACATGTACAATACATAACTACGCAGACGATACACAGATATACTTCTCCTTCGGCTATTGTTTACAAGAGGCTCAACGCAATATCAACAGCGATCTTAAATCTATACTAGACATCTCTTCTGCGCATAAATTGAAACTCAACGCAAAAAAATCGGTAGTATTGTTTCTTGGAGCTGAAAAAATTTAGGAAAACTGCAATAGAAACTTTCGAAGTAAAAATCGGAAATGACAAATTGCCATTATTGGAAGAAAATAAGAATCTTGGAGTTTTTTTTTTATTCAGAATTAAGATTCACAAGACATGTAAACTATCTGTGTCAAAGCTCATATAACACTTTGAGGCAATTGTACCCAAATCGCGATATTCTTTCTACAGAATTGAAAATGAAATTGTGCGAATCGCTGATTTTTTCAAAAATTACATACTGTGATAGTATTTACGGACCTGCTCTCTTGCAGTCTGACGTTCATCGCCTGCAACGTATACAAAACTCATGTCTGAGACTTTGTTATGGCATTCGCAAATACGATCATGTCTCAACTCAAATGAAAAAGTCAGGTTGGCTTAGGCTTGAGAACCTCAGAAAGCTGCACCTCTTAACACTCACACATAAAATCTTAATTTCCAAAAAACCAGTATACCTTTTCAAAAAACTCTCTACTTTCTCTTCTCTGAATAGGTTTGAGACTCGTAATAATAATCTACTCGTTATTCCCAAACACTGGTATACCCTTTTCACCTGCAGTTTTTCATATAATGCTCCAAAGTTATACAGTGCGGCTTTTTTTAGTCCCACCCCTGTTAACTTTTGAACGGTTCGACGTAGAAACGTGAATAAAAAAAACCGTTTGGAGGGTTTCACCGATACTACTTTTTGAGACAAAAAATATGGTGATTGCTCGAAAGGGGGCGCAGGGGGGCACATCAACTCAAAAATTTTAAATAGCATGGGGTGTCAAGTGTCACATCGTTGAAAAGTTAATTCAATTCTCTTCACAACCATCTGAATTTTTTTAATTTTGTTGAGACAGTTTTTCTCAATATCGATTTATATGCCTTTCGAAATTTTCAAGTTGATCTGTACCTAGCGCCATCTGTCGAGTAATTTCAATGTTTCTTCTCTCAAAAAGTAGTAACGGTAATACCCTTCAAAATATTTTTGGTTTCATTATTCCACAACAAACCGTTCAAATTTATCGAGGTCCGCATTTATTTTTCGAATTTGGATTGTGAAAAAAATTTCAACTAAATTAAAAAAAATAGATGGTTGTGAAGAGAATTGAATTCTCTTTTCAACGATGTGACACTTGACCCCCCATGCCATTTAAAAATTTTGAGGTGATGTGCCCCCCCCCCCCCGCGCCCCCGAGCAATCACCATATTTTTTATTTCAAAAAGTAGTATCGGTGAAACCCTCCAAACAGTTTTTTATTCATGTTTCTACGTCGAACCGTTCAAAAGTTAACATGGGGGGAGTACTAAAAAAAGCCGCACTGCATAATCAACTGCCCAGTGACTTCAGATCTTACACTCTTTCGAACTTTAAAAAAAGGTTGAAGGTCCAATAAAGTATGAAAAAATAAGCATAAAAATAAACTATGACCTCAGCTATTTACATGGTAATAACGAATTTCGAACCAAGCTCATTTGTGTACCTTCTGATTAACTTTTGGAATCAATATCATTCATGAAGGTTGAGTTGAAAAACAGCACCTGCTGGTACTCCGCCTGTTCATCATCTTTTCTTTTCTTCACGTATTT
This sequence comes from Chrysolina oricalcia, assembly GCA_944452925.2. Classification (NCBI taxonomy): domain Eukaryota; kingdom Metazoa; phylum Arthropoda; class Insecta; order Coleoptera; family Chrysomelidae; genus Chrysolina; species Chrysolina oricalcia. The sequence goes on along the minus strand of OX101821.2, from coordinate 15,283,386 downwards.
TAATCGTAGGTTTTTTTTTATTTTTTTTTATATTTGATCTGATGATGAATAGAGTCGATTTATTATTATTATTATTATTATTAAATGTTCAATCGCAAAGTAGATAATAAAAAAATTAAAAACTTTTTTCTTCAACACTTTTCGACATATCCTCAAATTAATCGTCAAAATGGTGAAAACCGATTTCTCAGTATTTAATTTTTTTCTCGCGTATAAATGGTTCAATTTACATGAAAATTTGTAAGCTTATGTCTTATTTGGTGTCGAATGATCATGATTTTTTCGCAATTCAGAGGATAACTAGTTTTCGAGTTATGTACATTTTTCAAAAAAAATATCCTTATCTTCCACGAACAATTAATTGTTTATTGTTTTTTTTTTATTTCGAAGGTCCATAAGTAATCATTCCAATTCTTGAAATGTCTACTCTAAAAGGGTCTATGTAACTTGGTGGTTTATTCAGATGTTAAAAAACTCAAAGATTGGTGTGAGTCAAATCTGTTATCGTTCAACATCTCAAAAACCAACATAATATCCTTCCGATACAGTGTCGACGACATACTATTAGCCCCAAATAGTTGCGTGATAGAAAACAAAACTAACACTAAATTTCTAGGGTTATCTATAGATAACAAGCTCAGGTTTGATGACCACATTACTTCGCTCACTAAAAAGCTTTCTTCAGTAAGAGTAACCTCAGCTGAACATGGATCCTCTGCAGCAAAAACTGTCTATTTCTCGTTGATAGAATCGCACTTACGATATAGAATCCCATTTTTGGGAGTCTGTGCAAAAACAAATTTACAGTCGGTTTTTGTTCTTCAAAAAAGAACAATAAGATATGTCTACAAGGTTAAACGACGGCAGTCTTGCAGGCCCCTATTTCTGGAAAATAAAATTCTAACAGTACATGCCATTTTTCTCATGGAAACGGTTTGCTTGATAAATAAACATAAATCAAAATATTCTTCGGTATCATCTAACTATGCCACCCGACAGACCGCTGATCTCAAACTCCCTATACCTACTTCATCTCTTATTAAAGATTATATTGTTTACAACGGTGTTACGATGTTTAATCACTTACCAAACCATGTGAGGAATATAAATGATGCCACTCATTTCAGGAAGGCTACTAGAGACTTTTGAAGACTTTGAAGTTTGCAAGAGTTTTATGAAGACGTCTTTTAAAAATAAATTCTAGGCATAAATTTTGATGGATTGATTGAGATGGATTTTAATATGTAAATGTGATTTTTAAAATTTTTATATGTATTTGTGCTCTGTGTATTGATGACTTCATGTTTTTCGTGTTCTATATACATTTATTTAGATTTAGACTTATCTCACTTTGTCAACAAGATTAACTCTTTGGACAATAAAGTATATTTATTATTATTAAAATTAAGCGCCAGGCGCGATGTTTCCTATATAATTTTTCTCTTCAAACTTGTCAATAATATTATAAGCTGTGATTATCTTCTTAAAAAATTATGTTTTAGTGTAAGTAAATATGTTACACGTAAAGGCACTCTTTTCTATGTTCCAACTTATCATTCCAACGTCACTAGTCATTCTCCAATTACCATGTTACAAAAAAATTATAATAATATTTTTCAACATATAGATATATTCTGCTCCTCCCTGTATGATGTTAGAAAATCCGCTGTAAGAGTTTTGACCTAATTTTGATCTAATTTGTCGAATTCAATCACTTCAGAATCGCCTCTGCTCTCTCACTATTTTCTTTTACTTATATTTAGATTTAAGAACTCACTTGTAATCTACTCTTGATACATCTGTAATCATGTGCTTTCCTGTTATTGGTGATGGGTTATACATCCTGTTGGAAAGCCTTATGAATGAATGAATAAATAAATAAATAAATAAATAAATAAATAAATAAATAAATAAATAAATAAATAAATAAATAAATAAATAAATAAATAAATAAATAAATAAATAAATAAATAAATAAATAAATAAATAAATAAATAAATAAATAAATAAATAAATAAATAAATAAATAAATAAATAAATAAATAAATAAATAAATAAATAAATAAATAAATAAATAAATAAATAAATAAATAAATAAATAAATAAATAAATAAATAAATAAATAAATAAATAAATAAATAAATAAATAAATAAATAAATAAATAAATAAATAAATAAATAAATAAATAAATAAATAAATAAATAAATAAATAAATAAATAAATAAATAAATAAATAAATAAATAAATAAATAAATAAATAAATAAATAAATAAATAAATAAATAAATAAATAAATAAATAAATAAATTATTATTATTATTATTGATCGTTAAACCGCTTAAAATTGAGGAAAACCGACAGCAAGTCTATCTGAATCATGATTTTCTCAATATTTTCATTGATTTTCAATAGCTGTAAAAAAGAATAAAATTTTAATGAATTATTTTTGTAGTGTAATTATGAATTCAAATGATTTAATGGAACTAATTTAAAATAAACCATTTTTGTCATAAAAATAATGAGGAAAGTCGAAAATCATTGAAAATATTGAGAAAATTATGATTCAGAGAGGCACTTTTCTCAATTTTAAGCGGTTTAACGATCAATAAACTAGGGGTGCGCCGAAGCGACTTTTTTCGATTTGGCCGAATACCGAATCGATCTGAACTTCACAGTGGTTCGGCCGAAGCTTCGGCCGGATCACAGTTACATTGTTATACTTCCCATATTTTAGGAAGACAAAGAGAAAATAAAACGCTATTGCATGACTAATTATTTTATTTGTTATTATTATATTCCCAACAACAAACAAAACAAAATTCTCATATTGTGAAAGGCTTTCGCGGCCATCGTTGAACGAATGATGGTTTTTCGGGTTTTTAGGCCGACGTTTATTTAGAGAAAATCTCGACGTTTCGCCACCATACCGGGAAATTAATGAATCCGAGGGGGTACCCGACGCAGGGACGATGGCACCGGACGCAGGTACGAGTACGTCGACCCATAAATACTGGCTGAGACAACGCATACCAAACAAGTAGTGTTCAGTGATCGAAGCTGTAAACATTTCTCTTGAAAATGCCAACCACTCGTGTTGGCGAAACGTCGAGATTTTCTCTAAATAAACGTCGGCCTAAAAACCCGAAAAACCATCATTCAAAATTCTCATAATAAAAAAAACATAACTGTTATTCATAACAACATTTTATAAAAATAAAATATTTATGCATTATGGTACAGATCGACAAGCGTAAGGATGCCTCTGAGATGCTCAAACGATAGAAAGCGTGAGTAGGATGTGCGACAAAGATCGACTACTGTTTAATAAGGCAGAGCGATTGAGCTCCTGCTCCACTCCAGGGTTTTGTCTACTGCGCAACCAATTCTCGGAGGTATCCTTACGCTTGTCGATCAGTACATAAGAACAAGAAACACAAACAAAACAAAGTTATCATAATAAAAAAAACATATCTGTTATTCTAGCAAAATTTTATAAAAATGGCATATTTATGCATTGAACAAGAAAAAAAAATCCTATTTTTGATACTGAAAATTCACTAAAGGTAAATTATGATGAATGGATAATAACGTTTCTGCATTTACTGGAAGAAGGCTGCTTCTAGTTTCATCGAAAATATTTCCTGCTTCTGAGAAAGACCTTTCGCTATAAACTCTAGAAGCAGGAGCTGAAAGAAATTTCGAACACATCTCGTTTAAAATTGGAAATGCTTCTTATTTTGCCTTCTACCAGTTGGTTGGAATGTCAGTTTTATAAATTAAAGGTGAGTTCAAATACAATTCAAGTTCTTCTTTAATATGTTTTTTGTGTTCTTTTTCCTTAGTCTTAGTAGTTGTGCTCGCAGTAGCTGCAATTTCGTCAAAACATTGCCACCATTTACTTCTTGATTTTTCTTCTTCAACGAAAGTCACCGAATTGTTTATCTTGTTAACTAAAGATGATAATGGTGCATCATCTTCTGAGTCTGAGTCACTTGTTTGAGGAGATTGTACTGAATCACAAATATGCTCTTCAATTACACAATGTTTGAAATAATTCTGGTTTTCTTTTTGAAAAAATGCTCGGATCCAATACAGTTAAAATGACATAATATTTATTTTCGAATAAAGCATCGAACCTTTTTGAAATCTGATCAGATACAATGTCAGATACAATGTCTTTCATCGTTCCAACACCATAAAACGCCGTGTTCTGGTCTTCTATTAGGAATTTCACAATCGTGGGTAATACTTCAGATATGAACGCTTCATTGGAGCTCATTCTCTTTGTAATTTCTTCGAAGGGTCGTAATGATTTTATCAGTGATTCTAGTAACATCCATTGATTTGCTGTTAAATTATCCAGATTATTATCTGCTCCATAGATAGTTAAAGGTCTTTTCTGTTCATGAATTCGTTGAATCATTAAAAATGTGGTGTTCCACCTCGTTGGCACATCTTGAATTAATTTATTTTGAGCCACCCCTAACTCTGTCGGGATTTCTTTTAACTTAGAACATGCCGAAGAAGAATGGTTAAAATGTCCCACAATTTTTTTGCAAGTTGCAATCAAATCCACAACAGATCTTTGACTGTCTATAGATTGGGTTATTACCAGTTGAAGGGTGTGGATAAAACACGATACGCTAGGTATTCCTGCCTCTCTGCAACCCTTTACTATATTAGCGCCATTGTCTCGTACCATTAAATGCACCTTGGAAATATTCTCCAGTATGACTTCCCGGAAAATGTTTACAGTTCAACACCACATGATTGTACTTGAAGTCCTGATCAAACTAATAAAACTCTGGATTGTATAAGCTATCTAAATGTCCAATAATTCAAATCAATAACAAGAAAAAAGTAAAATAACGTTCTTGAAAAAAAAAAAAGTTGTAATTGCCAGGAGATGAATCCGGGACCTTCGGATTACAAGCCCAAGACGCTAGACATTGCACCACCGCAGATTCTCAGATACACATGACTGTATTGTCTATACTTTCCATCAAGTAAGAATAGGTGTATTTGCAAACAAAGTCACAAAAAGGTTTTATTGAGTGGGTAGGAGGAAAAATCATATGCATTACATGGGAGTAAAGTGCCTTTTCCTTTTTGGATGTTTACTGCCTTCCGCTTCGCGTCGGGCAGTAAACTAGATCCTGCGGGAGAAAAAGTGGCACTTTCCTCCCTAGTAATACAAATAGCTATTCCTCCCGCGGATATTAATGCCCTCCGCTTCGCGTCGGGCATCAAACTATCCGCGGCAGGAAAAGCATGATTTTCCTCCCTTGGTATGTAAATAGCTATTTCGCAGCCTTCGAAAGAGCAAAGAGTAAAAAAATGTTCGGTTATAATTGCACGTGCATACAAATACCGATAATTTTGCAAGAAAGTGTGTAATCTAAAAATTGCAAGAGTCATATTTTGGCGAAAGAGCCCTAGTCCGAAGAGAGGTTATCTTGTACGATGGAAAATAGCGACTAATTCCAACTTTCGGTCGTAGATTTAATGAACATATCGTTCATATTTTCAATAAAATCAACATTATTTTCATTATTAGGTGTCACTTAAAAATAATATTTAGTATGTATGTTGCTTAGTTCAAAACATCGAAGCAGATATGATTTTTCCTCCTCCTTTCTCCCTGCTTTCACTTTCTTCGCAGCTGGTTCACCCATGTTCACACGGCGATAGCTCCAGGCAGACTGATGAAATATTGCGCAATATTTGTCAGCCCCCTCACACTGCGCTCTCATACTACAAAATATTGAAAGGTCCGCAAAACATTTACAAACTTTCAGAACGCCCCACAAAATATTGAGTACCCAACAAATCTTTCTATTTGTGTCATCCAATTCCTTGTCTCTTAAAGAGTGAAACAGAGTTGATTTTCTTCAATTCTGGTGGTATTGCATTATAAAGTTTTGGTCCCAAGTAAACATAAGATCTCTGTAAAGTAAATTTTTCTGGTTTTGGTACACATACTGACTTATTTCTGTACCGAGTAGCATGGGTGTGGTCCCAAGTAAACATAAGATCTCTGTAAAGTAAATTTTTCTGGTTTTGGTATACATACTGACTTATTTCTGTACCGAGTAGCATGGGTGTGGTCAACTGGCGTTATTTCATGTGTATTAAGGTGTTGTGTTGTTACCGTTTGAAAGAAATATAGTTGTCTAATATCCATGATTTTGGTATCATTATGTAGGTCTTCTGTGCGGTAAGTATGATTTTTGATAGATGCTTTTAATTGCCATTCTTTGAATAATCTTTAGCTGTGAAATATGATATTTTGTTGTAGCTCCCCATGTGATTATCCCACAATTGAGGTGGGTTTCAAGGAGTGCAGAGTATAGAATCCTTAAGTATTTATTTTGCAAAAATATTTCATTCTGGTTTTTTTCACAACATAATTTACATGACTGTCGCATTTTGAAATTGCAGTCAACATAAATACCAAGATATTTCACACATACATTTGATTGTATCTTGAAATTTCCATGTCTAGTAGAAATGTTTAGTCTGTTATAGGTAGGTAAATACTTTGTGTATGAGGTGAATGGAATGTAAACAGTTTTATCGACATTAATGGAAAGCAAACGACTAACGAACCATTCCATAATATTTTTGAAATCTAGTTCAGAAGAGGTTTTGAGTGTTTTCCAGGAATCAGCATTGTGTATGATTGCATTGTCGACTCCTTCCATCTGTAGTTTATAGAGATCGTTTAGATATATTTTGAAGAGAATCGGACCCAGAACAGTACTTTGGGGAACACCATAATTAACTGTTATTTTTTACTGATTTCATCGTCTATTTTTACGTATTGGTTTCTATTACTGATATAACTATTTAGTAAATCATAAGATGTTCTTCTAAATCCAAGTCCTTCCAATATTCCAAGTAGTTGGGAGTGGCTGACAGTATTAAACGCTTTCGCAAGGTCAATAGAAATGCACAGGGCTGGAGACTTCTTGTCAATGTATTTACTCACTTTTGACGTCAGGTAATTTATCGGATCTTGTGTTGATTTGCTTTCTCTGAAGCCGTATTGCCATTCTGATAATATTTTGTATTCATTGAGATATTTATTCGCATTTTAAATATTTTTTCAAAGATTTTCGCAATATTAGACATCTTTTTTTTATTCGAAACATTTATCAAGAATGATTTCAAGACATTTTATTTCAATGAAACTAGAAAGGAACGAATAAAACTGAGGATAAAATTATCGCTCTTTTCTTCCAATAATTCTCTTTAAAAATATTGTGAGTTAGTATAGCAGTTCCACAATTGAGGTACCTATAACACTTATTGAAAACTACGACTCGATTTATTCGAAGGAAAACCGAGTCAGTACAATTACTTTCAATTTACTGATTGCCGTTATTCGGTCACTCATGCTTTCATTTAAAAGTACAAATAACAATTTATGGATTGCTATTCATGCAGCAAATAGCAGATGTTTTCAATTGACATAATAACAAATGATTTCCTTTACACTATCTCGGATGGAACCGTTATTGTAAGACTGAATAGAAGAGTAGGTAAGTGTGTCAACTTACAATAAAAATATTTATGCAGATTAAACTCAAAGTTAACGATTTAACAATATTATATGCAAGAGTAGAATAGAAATAGAATGAGAATAAAACAAAACGCCCCCCTAGCGAATCGATTTCACCGTCTGTCAAGACTAGGTAAAAAGTGTCTAAATTATTTCAATACAGTTGAGTAACGATAGTTGAAAGGAATAATAAATTATCCTCTATTTATGTTTTGTCACACATCGATTCGCGAACAAACGTTGAAATAAGGTCTCAGTAAATACCGTAATAAACTTAAAATGACAGACCACAGGCAAAGGTGGTATAGTTATTTACGTTACAAGGCCGATATGTAGCAAATAACGGCGCAGCCGAGGATTATAACAACCGAATCCGTTATTTGCGTATCGGCCGTGTGTCGTTTAAGACTTTTCGTAATTCGGTACACCAGGGTTCTATTCTGGGGCCAGTCTTGTTTCTTCTGTATATTAACAATATAGATAAAGAAATATCCCACTCTTCATTTACTGCATATGCAGATGACATATCATACTACTGATTTCTCATGAAAATACAGAAGCTCTCAAATATCAATGTGAAGATCTCTTGAATGCAACTTCCACGTATTTCAATGAGCATGACTTATTTTTTAATACGACAAAAACTCAACTGATGCGTTTTCATAATTATCAAAGAAAAATTGAAGGCCTCGAATTGAATATTAATAACAGAAGTCTACGCAGTATCAACTGTGGAGTAAAATTTTTAGGAATGAGTATAGACCAGCATCTCAACTGGAATTCACACTGTGAAACAATTGTTTCAAAATTGAGCTCAGTAAAATATATTTAAAAAAAAATCTACGATTAGTTTTAGATCAACTGAAAAGCATTTACTATGGTCAGGTTGAATCTAGATTACGTAATGGTGCTTGCTTGTGGGGCAACTCAACCATGACCAAAAAAGTTTTTATTGTACAAAAATCAATTTTACGGTGTATATTCAATACTCCAAAGCGATATTCATGCAGAACTCTTTTTACGACTTATACATATATGAGTTAGATATCTATATTTTTCTCAATAAAAGCGATTTCAAACTCAATAAAGATATTCACAATATTGATACCCGGAAAAAGGAATTTATACATACTTCTGCTGCCAAGTTCAAAACAACTCAAAATTCTCCAGATTTCATGGGCCCTAGAGTATTCAATAGTTTGCCAAGTTATATAAAATCTGTCAATAAAATGACGGACTTCAAGAAGACTGTGAAAATTTTTTTATTGAATAAATGTTTTTATACACTAAATGAATATTGTGGCGAGGCTGCAGGCGATGCCGGACCTGAACTCTCACGTATAGCTAGCGACCAACCGCGGGAGACTGTCGATGCGCTTGCACCGAGAAGAATCTGGACGGTTTGGTGAGTCTGGGCGCTTCGAAGGAAAATTCTGGAGCATTCAGAGAAGTCAACGTCGGATATAAAAAGAACTACGCAGCGGACAGTCGGGCAGTCAGTGAAGTGAAAGTCGAATATAAATACCTAGTTCCGTAATTGTTATGTAAATTAGAGTATTGTGTTATTGTATCATTGTATTTCGTTAAATAAATTATTTTAGTCAGTTAATTAGAGTATAAATCTACTACAATATTTTAGCCTAAACTGAGTAGTAATTTTAAAGTGTTTGTGAATTTCATTGTACTTTTTTTGTGTTTTTAGTCTTTACATTGTTTCGTCCTTTGATTTTATTTTTACGGCTATTCCTATACAAAAACTGTTTTTGTCATTTTAACGTAAATAAAGAATATGAATTTGAAAATCAAGAATGCAAAGGTGGTTAATGAAGATGTATTATTAGCCTATACGAAAGGAGAATCAGGTTTATTCTCCTAACTCGCTGTGGACCAAGATTTCAATTTTGAAACTTGCTTTGAAAGTTTATGACAACATTGACATTTCAATGTCAGTTATTTTAAATCGTACACCATATGAGTATTACCTACAGAAATGGTATTTTCCGATTTGTAAAATTATTTTTGTTCTTGAGACGAAAGTCTAATGGATACAACCAAAGAAAGCAAAAATTTTGTCTGAAGAAGTAACTAAGTTTTTGTTGGAGGCAGATGATCATTCATGGTTGCTTGAAAAGGTTGTATTAATGTGTGGTATTTTTGGCGCCTGAAGACGTGACGAACTTGTTAAGCTGACTGTGGATGATTTTGAAAGCACCAGTACCAGAGTTTTGGTTACATTGAGGTATACTAAAAACAAAAAGAACAGAGTATTTGTCATTCCCAAAGAAGGACATCCTTTTGATGCCTATGGTTTATACCAAAAATACGTAGATTTGCGGCCTTCAGATTTGGATAATCGGCGATTCTTCATTGGTTATAGGAATGGTAAATGTGTAAAAAAATGGGCATTCATACTATTGGAGCGGTTCCAAAGAAAATTACAGCATTCTTGAAATTGGAAAATCCTCAGCTCTACACAGGACACTCGTTTCGCAGATCCTCGGCTACTATGCTTGTAGAAAATCTACTATCGGTAAAAGTGTTTAGAGGTTGGAACTTCTCTGCGGTGGCGGAGTCGTATATTGAGGCCACACCGACAAGTTCAAATACTGGTGCTATAGATGGTAAATCTCTCATCGATGGAATAGAAAGTTCAAATTGGAGCAATTTTCAAATTACTTTTCAAATTTGTAAATTGTTAGTATTATTATAATTATTGTTATTGTAAGCAGAATAAAGTTTTGAAAAAAATAATATTGAGTTTGTTATGCTTCCAGATAACCTTCTATTAGACAATTTAATTCTACGTCGGTGTCGGTTGAAACTTAAAGCAACCCTCTATCTTCAAAATTAGATTCACAGTCGCCCAAAAACCCATGTGATTTCATACACTGTCATTTTTCAAGATGGCGGCCTGTTATCTATGTTGCGCAAGATTATTTTTCTTGCCACTTTTCATACTCTCATATACAGGGTGTCCGGTAAACCTTGTACAATATTGAAACTGGTGATAGACCAGGTCATTACTATTCAGAATATCAGAATTTCACCTCAGTAAAAATATCACCGTTTTCGAGATAATGGGCATTTTAAGAATTTCTGGTAAATCGCTACCTCACCCTAGATTTTTGAGTGCCATGTATACAAATTGAGACAAATTCAAATATATTTGCTGCTGAAGATTACTGGTGAGTGAAGCTTCTAGACGTACAGAACAGTTTTTCAGAAAAAGAAGAAAAATTTCAAGAAATGATGGTTAAATGACAGATTTGAGTTTCATCAAATTTTTTTTAAAAAGTTTGACATTATTGTCTGAAATAAACATAACCAATTGGTAGTGGACATTCATTTCACAAGAGTGCTCATTTTGTACAGACTCTACCATGGAATTAAACAAACCATAATTATTTTTTGAGGAAGGGATTTCCATTGAGGCGTAGTTTTATTCTAGGCTTCCATCAACTTTATACTTACGCCCAAAAATAATTTTATTTCGATTTTATCAAGATAAAATGTGGAAATGATTGTTAATAATAAAGAATGGACTGCTTGGTAGCATTAAATCGTATGTCAATAAAATTACATTTTCATGTAATTAATTAAGCCTAATAAAATTATCGAAATGAAATGTCGATTATACGACATGGCACCGATTAAATCGAATTCTTGTGAAAAATGTCACAATTGTCCAACATCCAGAATCCTTGTCGAATATTAAAAACTTTTCTAACTCCTGTGTTGTGCCCACAGAAGCAATAGTTTCCTGATAAAAAAATAAAATACAGCATTGTGCATGAACGGATCTTCTGTCAATAGAATTGAAAAAATCATTTTGTTTGAACAACTTGTGACATTTTTTTTATTATTCCGCTTGTTTCTTTCAGTGGTATTTATTTCTTTACCATGCCGTACACACGTTATACTCCCCGAGAATATGCGCATATGCACTTCATTTATGGTGAATGTGGAGGTAGTGCTACTGCTGTAGCAGTGTTTTATGCAGAACGATATCCGATTGCACAATGCCGCTCAGAGCATCGCTGATTTGGGGGCTATAACCTATAACGCATTTGAAAACATTTTTGTAATATTATTCAGTGCGATGTTGAATAATCGTTATTGTGGTTTATAGTGTATGTTGATTCAAAAAAACGTTGAATTAGTATTCACTTCTTCACATATCATTGAATGCTTCCTAGCAGTTGATTCGTTATTACTCATAATTATTTAATCATTTCATCTTGATACGATAAAAATAAAAGACATTATTGACAAAGTCTACTGGAGTTGATTTTAGCTCAGAATAACATCACACTCCAATATAATCGAAATTTTACTTCTACCAAAATTAATTATCGTATGTTTTATAATATGGTAGAGTCTGGACAAAATGGGCATTCTTTTGTAATGAATATCCAATTCCACTTAGTTATGTTTTTTTCAAAAAATAATGTCAAACTGTCGTTAAAAAATTGGTGTAACTCAAATCCGGCATTTTACCCCCATTTCTTGAAAAATTGTATAGTTTTCTGAAAAACACATCTGAAAGCATCACTCATCGGTAAACTTCAGCAGCAAAGATATTTGAATTGGTCTTAATTGGCACTCAAAAATCCAAGGTGAGGTAGTGATTTTCCAGAAATTTAAAAAATGCCCATTATCTCGAAAACTGTGAGATTTTTACTAAGGTGAAATTCCGATATTCTGAACAGTCATGACCTGGTCTATCACCAGTTCCAATATTGTACAAGGTTTACCGGACACCCTGTATGTCCCCTACATGGATCAAGTCAGAATTTGTACAGCAGACCGGTCCCACAATCTCAAATTTTTCAATGGTGGGTCCCATACTAATTCTCGTACAACATATTGTAGGACCTCAAGAGTTAATTTGTTAATTTCTTCCGTTATCCTTACTTTATAGTTAGAGAAGTGGCGAGCATTTCGGTATATGATTAGCACAAGTTTCACATCGAGGTGGATTGCAGTTTAGATCACTACGAATGGATTTGGTCCAGTCAATTAAGGTCGTATGTCGCTGCGTTTTCTCGTTTAAGCGGGTTGAAGTTGTTTAAAAGGAAAGGGGGTATTAAATCATTTGCACATGTCTGCCTCTGGGGTTCATGGTCACAATCATTCTGGAAACGACGAAAATCGAAGAACCAGACATTCAGGGCTCTGCATTATCACGGGACGGAGTTGTGAAAATGTAAAAAAAAACTCTATTAAGTCATTTGCACACGGTTCTCATTGCGCCCATTTGATTCATTATCTGGATACGAAAAAACACTTTACTTACTGATTTTTAGCTGTACAATTGTTTGAATTTCACGGAATCAAGGGAAAGCGGGTATTGCATTGGATTGTGATTCTTTATAGTTTTACTATCATTATTTTGTTTAATATTATTGAATATTATAATATTATTTTGATGGTTTTGAAATTGAAATAGTCTTTGTATGTTAATTCAATGAATAACTAAATGCTTGAGAGGAAAAAAAGTTCCAGCAGTGGGATAAATGTCATTTTAACAGCTATAAACGTCAAAAAATGTCCAGTTTAATTTCATGGTCCTTACTCCAAGGAGGAGACAAAAATTGCCGGAAATTTTATTAGTTGCTATGGTAATGATGAAAAATACAGGCCTTTAATTGGTCGAAAATGATATGTGTGGAATTTTCAGTAGTAATACCACAAGTGATTGAATTTTCGCGATAAGTCTGTCGATTCATTTCTGAACGAAACTGAATTGCTTCGAGAAAACACCACGAGTCCGCAGGACGAGTGGTGTTTTCTCGATACAATTCAGTTGAGTTCAGAAATAAAAGACAGACTTATGAGATAAATTCAATCACGAGAGGAATTTTATTAGACTATTTCACGAAGCATTAAAAGTATTGTTATAAACATGAACAATCAATTCATCATAACCATAATCAATCAACTATAATCACAAAAAATATATTATAACCATCAATAATTCATTATACAGGGTGTCTGGTAAACCTTGTACAATATTGAAACTGGTGATAGACCAGGTCATGACTGTTCAGAATATCGGAATTTCACCTCAGTAAAAATATCACCGTTTTCGAGATAATGAGCATTTTTTAAATTTCTGGAAAATCACTACCTCATCTTGGATTTTTTTGTGCCATTTCTACAAATTGGGACCAATTCAAATATCTTTGCTGCTGAAGATTACTGATGATTGATGCTTTCAGATGTACAAAACAGTTTTTCAGAAAAGATACAATTTTTCAAGAAATGAGAGTAAAATGCCAGATTTGAGTTTCACCAATATTTTTAACAACTGTTTGACATTATTGTTTGAAAAAAAACAAAATAATGCCCATTTTGTCCAGACTCTACCATGGTATAAAACATACGATAATTATTTTTTGAAGGAGTAGAATTTCGATTATATTAGAGTGTGGTGTTATTCTGAGCTAAAATCAACTCCATTAGACTTCGTCAGTAATGTCTTTTATTTTTATCCTATCGAGATGAAATGATTAAATAATTATGAGTAATAACGAATCAACCGCAAATACTTATTCAACGTTTTTCTGAATCAACATACACTATAAACCACAATAACGATTATTCAACATCGCACTGAATAATATTACAAAAATGTTATTTTCCATCCACTCGTACGCAGAGACGACATCTTATCAAGAAAACCTTTTCAAATGCGTTATAGGTTATAGCCCCAAATCAGCGATTCTCTGAGCGGCATTGTGCAATCAGATATCGTTCTGCATAAGCAGTAGCACTACCTCCACATTCACTATAAATGTAGTACATACGCGTATATTCTCGGGGAGTATAACGTGTGTACGGCATGTCAAAGAAATAAATACCACTGAATGAAACAAGCGGAATAATTTCAAAAAACTACGACAGAAGTCACAATATGTTCAAACAAAATGTGACAGCCACCTACTAGATTTTTTCAATTCTATTCACAGAAGACCCGTTCATGCACAATGCTGTATTTTATTTTTTCATCAGGAAATTATTGCTTCTACGGACACAATACAGAAGTTATAAAAGTTTTTAATTTTCGACAAGTATTCACCTCCTAAAAAAATATGCACTTATTTGATTACACCCTGTATATCTGTCGGTCTCTGAAACTTCGTTGGAATCTGGACCTTGGACAATTGCGACATTTATCACAAGAATTCGTATTAATCGGTGTCATGTCGGGTAATCGACATTTCATTTCGATAATTTTATTAGGCTTAATTACATGAAAAGTTAATTTTATTGACATACTGTTCAATGCTACCAAGCAGTCTATTCTTTATTATAAATAATCATATCCACATTTTATCTGGATAAAATCGAAATAAAATAATTTTTGGGCATAAGTATAAAAGTCGATGGAAGCCTAGAATAAAACCTAATTCAATGGAAATCACTTCCTCCAAAAATAATTATAGTTTGTTTGATACCATAGTAGAGTCTGGACAAAATAAGCATTCTTTTGAAATGAATGTCCACCTCCAATTGGTTATGTTTCTTTCAGATAATAATGTCAAACTATTTTTTTAAAAATGGTGAAACTCAAATCTGTTATTTTACCCCCATTTCTTGAAAAAAATTTCCACTTTCTGAAAAACTATTCTGTATACATCTAAAAGCACCACTCATCAATAATCTTCAGTAGCAAAGATATTTGAATCTGTCTCAATTTGTA
This sequence comes from Chrysolina oricalcia, assembly GCA_944452925.2. NCBI lineage: Eukaryota > Metazoa > Arthropoda > Insecta > Coleoptera > Chrysomelidae > Chrysolina > Chrysolina oricalcia. The sequence continues at coordinate 15,268,117 of OX101821.2, read as the reverse complement.
TACATGGCACTCAAAAATCCAAGGTAAGGTAGCGATTTTCCAGATATTCTTAAAATGCCCATTATCTCGAAATCGGTGATATTTTTACTGAGGTGAAATTCCGATATTCTGAACAGTCATGACCTGGTCTATCACCAGATTCAATATTGTACAAGGTTTACCGGACACCCTGTATAGTTACGATGCAACTCATTTTGACGTTTTCGCCTACAATTATGATCTGTGAAAATGTCAAACTTTGCTTTGTCATCTATGAAACATCGTTGAAAACACCAACGCTGACAGACCAATCAGAATTGAGAGACAGCTGGTGTTTTCGCGATAATACAAGTTGTCTTTGATTTGTCTTTGATTTGTGAATATCTTGAGAAGAGTGGAATAGTCAATAATATTCAGTTGACTTTGGAATATCACAGGCCTGGATGTCTCATCGATTTTCTTGGTTTTTATAAGAAATCTCAATATCAGTTCAAGAGGCAGACATGCGCGCATAATGCACACCTGTTTTTTTTACATTTTTGAAGCTCTGTCAATAGACAACGCAGAGGAAACATTCTGGCAGAGTATATTTCCATTGTCCTTTTCATTGTTTTTAATCGAACAATTCAGATCTGACAAGTTTGCACTTTCTATACAGTTTTTTAAATCATAAAAATTACTTAAAAAATTAAATACTACAACAGTCAGAGCCCTGGATGTCTGCCTCTTCGATTTTCTGTGCTTACAGGATGATTGTGACAGAGTCAGACATGTGCGCATAATATAGCACACCTTTTTGAAACGCTGTCAATTGACAACGCAGCGCTTCCGTGGTGGCAGACGCAGACATGTGCCGATTATATTGAAATTTTGCTCGCCACCTCCCTAAAAATTATTTTCCGTGAACAGCATAATGTCCGTATCGAAAACAAACCGAACCAGAGATATTACAGGAGCGATCGACAATCCTGCACGAACGAACGGTATAAAAAAAAAGGTCTGGCGGGCACATACAATCAGGGCATTCGGTCCAATTAGCTTGGAAATTCAGTTTCCGAAATGAAATTAGCGTCAGGGATTGGAGCACGCCGTCGATTCTTTCAAAAAGAACAAGAGGCAGCTTGGCAGTCGAAAAGTCGATAATCAAATGGGATTGGCAGGTGAATATTAACAGAGCAGAGGACGAGACAGACCTATCTTTGGATGGAAAACCATTTCGAGTACAAAATTGGATCTAGGTTATTGTGTACTGTTAAATTTGTTGTAAGACGTTTTGTTCTGTGAGGAGAGAGATCAAAATATTTAATTACGTTTATTTAAACTGAATTTTATGTAAGAAACGTATATAATAGTTGAACTCTTTCAGTACGCCTCTGCTAGTAGATGTCGTTGAAATAAGATTACTCTGAAGAATTAGCCCATCTAGTCAAAGCATTTTTTGAACGGAATATGCCGAATGCAGATAATTGCTTCGCATACCCAAAAATTGAATTTTTATAATAGTTGACGAATTGCTGATAGTGAGACGAACTTTCAAAATAGACATTGTTTGGCAAAACACGAGTATGGAAAGTAAGAACTCCTTCTCTGAAGAGAGATTTCTATTTTTTATGATGGACCCTTTTGAAGGAGTAAAAATAGTATAGATTGTTAGTTTCTCCGAACTTAAAATGCGGGAATAAGCAATCGATCAAACAACGGAAAAATAACAAAAATTTGCATAATCTTACGAACGACCTATTAACAAATATTTTATGGCATATGACATATCGATTCATTTTGAAAGCAAAATGGCAGTAAGTGACATCGGACGAGCAAGAAAATGTTGTTGTACGGGGTATCACCCAAATGATGTCACGTAATAGGAAAAGTTATATGTAATTAATTAGGAATTTAGGACACAAAAATAGTGTTTGGAATGCAAAGACCAGTCAAGTAACGGCACCTTTCATAAGATCTTACGAGTGAAATCCTAAAGGGTTGGACGATGTCCTCTTATTTTTTTAACAAAGTACAGACCTGGACTGGGACTCTGTAACTTATGTCGCATAGCGAAGCGAAGCGAAACGAAGCTAAAAGAAGCACACGCTATCACTTTCGGACGTTACAGAGAGAGATAGCGTATGCTTCGCTTCGCTATCGCTATGCGAAATAAGTTACAGAGTCCCAGCCCTGGACCGCTTTGAACTCTGAGAACAAGAAGTTGGCTGAAATTTAGTTTGCGAACCATAACGTCGATCTGAACATTCTCAGGTCAGGGCCTCAACCTTGATCTGGGGAATATCTGGTATATTTTCTCAGAGTTGAAGGATTTCTTAAGTATCTTATCATTCGTTAAATTCTAATCAGTTTTACGTATTCAAAGGTGATCTTGGTGAGCTAACATGCTAGGTATTATGAGCTAAAGAAATATTGTTTTCAGTCTGTTCTAGAATAATCGTTTCAAATCTTCAGTATTTTGAAGTTCATGATGAAAGTAAATTCTCTATTTTTCAAGTAAATGTTAACGTTCTAATCGCATATTCATACAAATTTATATTTATTTTCTCTACTTTTGTCTTAATAAATGAAAAACAGACCATTAGTTTCCTTTGTAAGTTAAGACAATAATTGAACTAAACCAAAAAGTAACTGAATTAGTGGAACCAATCTGCTCTGAACGGGCTAATTGATGGTGCGCATTCGATAAGTTAAAGTGTACCTGCTCACCAACCCAGAGCAATAAGACGACGAAGGGAACGAGTATTTAGGTCAGTAAAATCATTGAGAGTCATTCTAATCTGATATTCAATTAATTAAATGTTCAATCCACCTTACCGATTTGCTAGAAGAAAAGTTAGTACAATATCAAGATGTAAAATTGACGATTAGTTTATTATTTACGATTTTATAAGGAGTTGTATACTAAGGTTCTCCAGGCGGAGAAATTCTGTCTGTCCGTCTCTCTGTCTGTATGTCAGTCCGTCTGTCGTGGCATTTCAAATCGCTCTCATTTCCAAATCCTTTGAAATCTCGCTTTGAAAGTTGAGCTACATCAATAATTCGAAGAGAATATTTGTCAGTGTTTTTTTGTGATCAGAAAACCCGGAAAATGTTTACAGGTTTTTTCCGGTTTTTCATACTTCTCTCAAAGCGTTTCAGGAATTGATGTTTTCCCTCCATAATTTTTGGAGGTATATATCTTTGTCTTGAGTTATAGTTTTTGAGGAAGATCGGAAAATGCTGAGGGTTTCTCCGGGCAATTATCCAAAAAGTGAAAAACTCAAAAATACGCCAAACTGATGATTGAAATAGAATTTCGATTTTTCACGAAAATTATCGGAAAACCAGCAAAAGAAAACTTGAATTTTTGGAAAATATGAAATATCTCAAAAACGGTTAATATTTTTCTAATTTACCAAGATATCTTTTTTAACCGCCTTCAGAAAAAAAACGGAAAAATTAAAAAATTGACCGTATTAATGAAATAAATGAAAAAATAAAAGTGCCTCGTGTACGTCTTCACAAGCCACATCGAAATTTTTGGACCGTTTTTCTCTAATTCGAATACGAAACCAATTATCGGAAAATTTTATATAAACAGTTTTTCAGTTCTTGAACAGGCCTACAAGAAGTTCAAATGAAATTTCTCCATTACTTGAAAAACAAATGAAGTAACAGTCGCTGCTGCAATTGTCAATTTATGGTAGAGAAATGACGAAAACCCCCTCCAACCTCCTCACCCAAAAATTTACCGGGAGCAAAGCGGCCGGATTTTTTATTATTTCCCCACCCCGTTTTTTTCTCTCCCCAAATTCCCCCCCCCCGTTCTACTTTTCCCTGGGTTTGTTGAGATAACATCTGAAATTTTGGAAGGAACAGACGACGATTTATCCGAAAAGATATCATAGGTACATAATTATTAATAATATATTTATGTCTGGTATTTGCTCAAATCAATTCAAAAGAATTAACTAAAAACTGTAGACCTAAGTATATCGATAATCTCTAGCAAAATTATTAAAACTTTAAAATATAGGCTTGTATATTAAAAATATAACCTTACCAGTAGCCGGCACCTTGGTTTTGAAAAAAATAAATCCACACAGGACGCAATTACGTATGTAACAACCAAAATATATTAAGTAAGTCACTAGACAACGGGAGAAAACGATAGGTGTATTTCTAGTTCTCGCCAAAGCGGTAAGTCTCAAGCAGATCTTAGAGGTATCAGAGGATTTGGATTGATGAAGTTAATAGAAAGCTACTTGAGTTACTGAAAACAACAAGTAATAGTAAATAACTATATAAGTTAGGGGAACATTGTTAAATATGGTGTACCTCAAGGTACCGTTCTCGGTCCACTACTACAATTTTGTACATAAACGATATCCTTTCCATAGAAGTTGTTAGTTTCGCTGATGGTACTGCCATCATTTTCGATGCCACTAACTGGGATACTGTCAAAGAAATAATAAAAAAAGACATGAAAACTATTGAAAACTGATGACGCTGAAGCTGGCAGACCAAAAGCCGCAGACAATTTTTGTCAGGGACTGTACCTACCGAAACCGCCGGCAAATATTACCGATAGTTCTCCTGCCTGGGAAATTGATCATTTAGATGAAAACTATTCAATATTATGAATGTGTTCGAATAGAAATGTATCATTCTTATGAATTTAAGGAAGAAATTCAGTAAATGAGATTATTGGTGGGATATACATACGTGTTCAGATCGTCAGGACATTTGCAAGAATTTTTCTCATAATTTCCATAATTAAGAACTTAGACTCGAAAAATTTGCCAAAAATATTTTTGAAACATTACACCATAAGACCTTGATATTTATAACAACTTGCCCCTTATCAATTATTTTAAAAAAAATTGCAAATGCAGAAATGGATTAGAACTGTGGAATTTTTCTTGTATTTTTTACAGTAAAATCGACACGCAATAACTGACATATGCGAAATTTTTCAGGAAGTTAGTTGAAACATTCCTTGATCATATCTCATTATCGAAGTCGCGGTTCCATTCCAAATTTTTCTTTAAAAAATTCACAAAGGCCAGTATAAGCTTGGTGTGCGGGATTTTTCTCGGTTGTTTTCTAATAACATCAACACGCAAAAACTGACATATGCGAAATTTCTCAGGAAGTTAGTTGAAACATTCCTTGATCATATCTCATTATCGAAGTCGCGGTTCCTGTCCTAATTTTGCTTTAAAAAAATCGCAAAGACCAGTATAAGCTTGGTCTGCGGGATTTTTCGCGTGTTTTTTCTAATAACATCAACACGCAAAAACTGACTTAGGCAAAATTTCTCAGGAAGTTAGTTGAAACATTCCTTGATCATTTCTCATTATTGCAGTCGCGGTTCCTTTCCTAATTTTGCTTTAAAAAAATCGCAAAGACCAGTATAAGCTTGGTCTGCGGGATTTTTCGCGGGTTTTTTCTAATAACATCAACACGCAAAAACTGACTTATGCGAAATTTCTCAGGAAGTTAGTTGAACCATTCCTTGATCATATCTCATTATCGAAGTCGCGGTTCCTTTCCAAATTTTTCTTTAAAAAATTCACAAAGGCCAGTATAAGCTTGGTGTGCGGGATTTTTCTCGGTTGTTTTCTAATAACATCAACACGCAAAAACTGACATATGCGAAATTTCTCAGGAAGTTAGTTGAAACATTCCTTGATCATATCTCATTATCGAAGTCGCGGTTCCTGTCCTAATTTTGCTTTAAAAAAATCGCAAAGACCAGTATAAGCTTGGTCTGCGGGATTTTTCGCGTGTTTTTTCTAATAACATCAACACGCAAAAACTGACTTAGGCGAAATTTCTCAGGAAGTTAGTTGAAACATTCCTTGATCATTTCTCATTATTGCAGTCGCGGTTCCTTTCCAAATTTTTCTTTAAAAAATTCGCAAAGGCCAGTATAAGCTTGGTATGCGGGATTTTTCGCGGTTTATTTCTAATAACATCAACACGCAAAAACTGACTTATGCGAAATTTCTCAGGAAGTTAGTTGAACCATTCCTTGATCATATCTCATTATCGAAGTCGCGGTTCCTTTCCAAATTTTTCTTTAAAAAATTTCCCAAAGCCAGTATAAGCTTGGTCTGCGGGATTTTTCTCGGTTGTTTTCTAATAACATCAACACGCAAAAACTGACATGCGAAATTTCTCAGGAAGTTAGTTGAACCATTCCTTGATCATATCTCATTATTGAAGTCGCGGTTCCTTTCCAAATTATTCTTTAAAAAAATCGCAAAGGCCAGTATAAGCTTGGTCTGCGGGATTTTTCGCGGGTTTTTTCTAATAACATCAACACGCAAAAACTGACTTATGCGAAATTTCTCAGGAAGTTAGTTGAACCATTCCTTGATCATATCTCATTATCGAAGTCGCGGTTCCTTTCCAAATTTTTCTTTAAAAAATTCACAAAGGCCAGTATAAGTTTGGTGTGCGGGATTTTTCTCGGTTGTTTTCTAATAACATCAACACGCAAAAACTGACATGCGAAATTTCTCAGGAAGTTAGTTGAACCATTCCTTGATCATATCTCATTATCGAAGTCGCGGTTCCTTTCCAAATTTTTCTTTAAAAAATTCACAAAGGCCAGTATAAGCTTGGTGTGCGGGATTTTTCTCGGTTGTTTTCTAATAACATCAACACGCAAAAACTGACATATGCGAAATTTCTCAGGAAGTTAGTTGAAACATTCCTTGATCATATCTCATTATCGAAGTCGCGGTTCCTGTCCTAATTTTTCTTTAAAAAAATCGCAAAGACCAGTATAAGCTTGGTCTGCGGGATTTTTCGCGTGTTTTTTCTAATAACATCAACACGCAAAAACTGACAGAGGCGAAATTTCTCAGGAAGTTAGTTGAAACATTCCTTGATCATTTCTCATTATTGCAGTCGCGGTTCCTTTCCAAACTTTTCTTTAAAAAATTCGCAAAGGCCAGTATAAGCTTGGTCTGCGGGATTTTTCGCGGTTTATTTCTAATAACATCAACACGCAAAAACTGACTTATGCGAAATTTCTCAGGAAGTTAGTTGAACCATTCCTTGATCATATCTCATTATCGAAGTCGCGGTTCCTTTCCAAATTTTTCTTTAAAAAATTCACAAAGGCCAGTATAAGCTTGGTCTGCGGGATTTTTCTCGGTTGTTTTCTAATAACATCAACACGCAAAAACTGACATATGCGAAATTTCTCAGGAAGTTAGTTGAAACATTCCTTGATCATATCTCATTATCGAAGTCGCGGTTCCTGTCCTAATTTTGCTTTTAAAAAATCGCAAAGACCAGTATAAGCTTGGTCTGCGGGATTTTTCGCGTGTTTTTTATAATAACATCAACACGCATAAACTGACATATGCAAAATTTCTCAGGAATTAGTTGAAACATTCCTTGATCATTTCTCATTATTGCAGTCGCGGTTCTTTTCGTAATTTTTCTTTAAAAAATTCGCAAAGACCAGTATAAGCTTGGTCTGCGGGATTTTTCGCGGTTTTTTTCTAATAACATCAACACGCAAAAGCTGACTTATGCAAAATTTCTCAGGATGTTAGTTGAAACATTCCTTGATCATTTCTCATTATTGAAGTCGCGGTTCCTTTCCAAAACTTTCTTTAAAAAATTCGCAAAGACCAGTATAAGCTTGGTCTGCGGGATTTTTCGCGTGTTTTTTCTAATAACATCAACACGCAAAAACTGACATATGCGAAATTTCTCAGGAAGTTAGTTAAGACATTCCTTGATCATATCTCATTATTGAAATCGCGGTTGCTCTCCTAGTTTCTTTTTGAAAAACATTTTAACTGTCTACGGAATGTTCCGCGTATCTTTTCCCATAACATCGACACGTAGAAAATTACATAATGTGTCAAATTCAGTCAACAAATTTGTTCACCAGTTCTGAATTGTTCAGTTTGAAGATAATCAATTCCCTTGTTCAAATGTTTATTCCTCAGTTCACAGTAGATAAATCACACTACTACACGTAATTACCGGATGTTCCCTAAATCCCAAATATACGATTTTGTGGAAATGACCTGGTTGTTGAGGATACTACATTGTTATCATTCTTTGTAACCCCTCAATGTTATTTACCTGATTATTATTCCGAGTAAAAGGAATTATCGGAATCATCAATAATTTGGTCCTTGTCAAAACAAGGAAGTGTTAAAAAGTAGTATTATAGTGAACTCTATCGATAAATGTTGTATTGGAATTTGTGATGCAGTTTGTGTATATTCTCGCGATATTGTGAAATAGTGCTGTTTTGTGTTTATATACATGGCGGAAATTCCTCCGAGTCTTCATTTCCAAGACTACCTAAAATATGAGGTACCTACGATAGGACGATAGGCGATTTTCTTCCTGTTGACAGCGGTCGACGGTGGCCAGTGAGTATTTGTATTTTTTTGGTATGTATTTGAGCAATCCTTAGATCCCTAATGGTACATTTCGATTGGATTCGTATATTTGATAGCTTTTCAAAGGCGGGCGCATAATTTTTGAAAAGCTGTTTTGTATTTCATTACCTTGGTAATTTTTTACCTCGTATATTTTATCACTTCTGATTATTTTTTCAATTGCTTCCTCATCGTTACATATATTTTCATTCTCAAATAAAATGAACCCAAAACCAGAAACAATAGCTAAAATCTTAATTAATTTATATCCTAATTCTAATTTGGATGATTTGAGAAACACCCCCGCTTGGAATTCCAAAACAACTGGTAGTATTGGATGGGAGCTGAGTCTTGCATTATTTCCCAATGCTGATCCACGAACAACAGCAAAATGGGCGAAACGTTGCTACCTTGTCTTACACAAAAAATTTGCCACCATCAAAACCATGTATCATTCAAAATTATCTATAAATCATGAATTCGTTGAGACATTTTCAAACAGGAGGCAAGTATTTATTCAAACGAATTTGATGAAAGTATTCAACAATATAATGATTTGAATCCTGAACTTTCAATGCCCACTGAAATTTCTACAGGTCATTCTTATACCGTTCTTATGAAAAAATCGAAAAATAATTCCACAGTAAACAGTACTTCAAAAAATGCTGGTAACCATCTTCAGACTGATGCTTCTACTGACTCAGTAATTCTCATACCAAACACTTTTTGGAGTACTTATTGGACATTCGAACGAAGTTTGAAGACTGGTTGGATGGATGATTTTGTTAACTATTTCAAAAGAGAGAAAATAAATTACCATCGTTGTTACGGACCCGAAAAAAAGAAAAGGTCATATTTTGAGGCAAATGCTCAGTGCAAAAATTCTTCATGTACTAATTACCAGTTCAAATCAAAAGTTCCGATTCTCAAACCCTTTCAGAATATTCCTTTGATAGTTGTTAGAAATAGAGCCATTTGTCACGATAACCCAGAGATTCATAGAAGGTTTATAAAAGGACAAAATAGATTGAAAAAGGCAGTAGAATTAAAGATTGATTCACCCTCCGTAGTGAGAACTAAAAATATAGGAAAAGTTCCTATCCACATATTGGAAGCAGGTAATCGCGATAATGCACCAAGTTTGGGTATATTACAGAAAATTTCTAGTGAGAGTGAAGCGAAAGAAGATTTGGATCACGCTGTTCGTCAATACACATCACGTAACATAATCATTCAAAAAATTGAAACCGACTTCAGTTTGGCTCTTATAATTTCAGCAATAAATAGTTTCAATCATCGCATGTCACTGGATACCTACCTAAATTTAACATACAACTTTTTGCAAAATGATATCTTTTCAATTCCCGATTTTACTGTTGTCCACGTTTGTTCATCCCATATGATCAAAACAGTGAAAAGAAAGTGTTATGAACATTTCACAAACAAAGAACAACGATCATTGGCTCTTTACTTCATATCACAGGAAAGGAACCGCGACTTCAATAATGAGATATGATCAAGGAATGTTTCAACTAACTTCCTGAGAAATTTGGCATAAGTCAGTTTTTGCGTGTTGATGTTATTAGAAAAAACCCTCGAAAAATCCCGCAGACCAAGCTTATACTGGCCTTTGCGAATTATTTTAAGAAAAATTAGGAAAGGAACCGCGACTGCAATAATAAGAAATGATCAAGGAATGGTTCAACTAACTTCCTGAGAAATTTCGCATATGTCAGTTTTTGCGTGTTGATGTTATTAGAAAAAACACGCGAAAAATCCCGCAGACCAAGCTTATACTGGCCTTTGCGAATTTTTTAAAGAAAAATTTGGAGAGGAACCGCGACTTCGATAATGAGATATGATCAAGGAATGGTTCAACTAACTTCCTGAGAAATTTCGCATATGTCAGTTTTTGCGTGTTGATGTTATTAGAAAAAACACGCGAAAAATCCCGCAGACCAAGCTTATACTGGCCTTTGCGAATTTTTTAAAGAAAAATTTGGAGAGGAACCGCGACTTCGATAACGAGATATGATCAAGGAATGGTTCAACTAACTTCCTGAGAAATTTCGCATATGTCAGTTTTTGCTTGTTGATGTTATTAGAAAAAACGCGAAAAATCCCGCAGACCAAGCTTATACTGGCCTTTGCGAATTTTTTAAAGAAAAATTTGGAAAGGAACCGCGAATTCAATAATGAGATATGATCAAGGAATGTTTCAACTGACTTCCTGAGAAATTTCGCATAAGTCAGTTTTTGCGTGTTGATGTTATTAGAAAAAACCCGCGAAAAATACCGCAGACCAAGCTTATACTGGCCTTTGCGAATTTTTTAAAGAAAAATTAGGAAAGGAACCGCGACTGCAATAATAAGAAATGATCAAGGAATGGTTCAACTAACTTCCTGAGAAATTTCGCATAAGTCAGTTTTTGCGTGTTGATGTTATTAGAAAAAACCCGCGAAAAATCCCGCAGACCAAGCTTATACTGGCCTTTGCGAATTTTTTTAAGAAAAATTAGGAAAGGAACCGCGACTGCAATAATAAGAAATGATCAAGGATTGGTTCAACTAACTTCCTGAGAAATTTCGCATAAGTCAGTTTTTGCGTGTTGATGTTATTAGAAAAAACACGCGAAAAATCCCGCGGACCAAGCTTATACTGGTCTTTGCGATTTTTTTAAAGCAAAATTAGGACAGGAACCGCGACTTCGATAATGAGATATGATCAAGGAATGGTTCAACTAACTTCCTGAGAAATTTCGCATAAGTCAGTTTTTGCGTGTTGATGTTATTAGAAATAAACCGCGAAAAATCCCGCAGACCAAGCTTATACTGGCCTTTGCGAATTTTTTTAAGAAAAATTAGGAAAGGAACCGCGACTGCAATAATAAGAAATGATCAAGGATTGGTTCAACTAACTTCCTGAGAAATTTCGCATAAGTCAGTTTTTGCGTGTTGATGTTATTAGAAAAAACACGCGAAAAATCCCGCGGACCAAGCTTATACTGGTCTTTGCGATTTTTTTAAAGCAAAATTAGGACAGGAACCGCGACTTCGATAACGAGATATGATCAAGGAATGGTTCAACTAACTTCCTGAGAAATTTCGCATATGTCAGTTTTTGCTTGTTGATGTTATTAGAAAAAACACGCGAAAAATCCCGCAGACCAAGCTTATACTGGCCTTTGCGAATTTTTTAAAGAAAAATTTGGAAAGGAACCGCGAATTCAATAATGAGATATGATCAAGGAATGTTTCAACTGACTTCCTGAGAAATTTCGCATAAGTCAGTTTTTGCGTGTTGATGTTATTAGAAAAAACCCGCGAAAAATACCGCAGACCAAGCTTATACTGGCCTTTGCGAATTTTTTAAAGAAAAATTAGGAAAGGAACCGCGACTGCAATAATAAGAAATGATCAAGGAATGGTTCAACTAACTTCCTGAGAAATTTCGCATATGTCTGTTTTTGCGTGTTGATGTTATTAGAAAAAGCACGCGAAAAATCCCGCAGACCAAGCTTATACTGGTCTTTGCGATTTTTTTAAAGCAAAATTAGGAAAGGAACCGCGACTGCAATAATAAGAAATGATCAAGGAATGTTTCAACTAACTTCCTGAGAAAATTCGCATAAGTCAGTTTTTGCGTGTTGATGTTATTAGAAAAAACCCGCGAAAAATCCCGCAGACCAAGCTTATACTGGCCTTTGCGAATTTTTTAAAGAAAAATTAGGAAAGGAACCGCGACTGCAACAATAAGAAATGATCAAGGAATGGTTCAACTAACTTCCTGAGAAATTTCGCATATGTCAGTTTTTGCGTGTTGATGTTATTAGAAAAAACACGCGAAAAATCCCGCAGACCAAGCTTATACTGGCCTTTGTGAATTTTTTAAAGAAAAATTTGGAAAGGAACCGCGACTTCGATAATGAGATATGATCAAGGAATGGTTCAACTAACTTCCTGAGAAATTTTGCATAAATAAGTTTTTGCGTGTTGATGTTATTAGAAAACAACCGAGAAAAATCCCGCAGACCAAGCTTATACTGGCCTTTGCGAATTTTTTAAAGAAAAATTTGGAAAGGAACCGCGACTTCGATAATGAGATATGATCAAGGAATGTTTCAACTAACTTCCTGAGAAATTTCGCATATGTCAGTTTTTGCGTGTTGATGTTATTAGAAAAAACCCTCGAAAAATCCCGCAGACCAAACTTATACTGGCCTTTGCGAATTATTTTAAGAAAAATTAGGAAAGGAACCGCGACTGCAATAATAAGAAATGATCAAGGAATGGTTCAACTAACTTCCTGAGAAATTTCGCATATGTCAGTTTTTGCGTGTTGATGTTATTAGAAAAAACACGCGAAAAATCCCGCAGACCAAGCTTATACTGGCCTTTGTGAATTTTTTAAAGAAAAATTTGGAAAGGAACCGCGACTTCGATAATGAGATATGATCAAGGAATGGTTCAACTAACTTCCTGAGAAATTTCGCATAAGTCAGTTTTTGCGTGTTGATGTTATTAGAAATAAACCGCGAAAAATCCCGCAGACCAAGCTTATACTGGCCTTTGCGAATTTTTTAAAGAAAAATTTGGAAAGGAACCGCGACTTCGATAATGAGATATGATCAAGGAATGTTTCAACTAACTTCCTGAGAAATTTCGCATATGTCAGTTTTTGCGTGTTGATGTTATTAGAAAAAACCCTCGAAAAATCCCGCAGACCAAACTTATACTGGCCTTTGCGAATTATTTTAAGAAAAATTAGGAAAGGAACCGCGACTGCAATAATAAGAAATGATCAAGGAATGGTTCAACTAACTTCCTGAGAAAATTCGCATAAGTCAGTTTTTGCGTGTTGATGTTATTAGAAAAAACCCGCGAAAAATCCCGCAGACCAAGCTTATACTGGTCTTTGCGATTTTTTTAAAGCAAAATTAGGAAAGGAACCGCTATTGCAATAATAAGAAATGATCAAGGAATGTTTCAACTAACTTCCTGAGAAAATTCGCATAAGTCAGTTTTTGCGTGTTGATGTTATTAGAAAAAACCCGCGAAAAATCCCGCAGACCAAGCTTATACTGGCCTTTGCGAATTTTTTTAAGAAAAATTAGGAAAGGAACCGCGACTGCAACAATAAGAAATGATCAAGGAATGGTTCAACTAACTTCCTGAGAAATTTCGCATATGTCAGTTTTTGCGTGTTGATGTTATTAGAAAAAACACGCGAAAAATCCCGCAGACCAAGCTTATACTGGTCTTTGCGATTTTTTTAAAGCAAAATTAGGAAAGGAACCGCGACTTCGATAATGAGATATGATCAAGGAATGTTTCAACTAACTTCCTGAGAAATTTCGCATATGTCAGTTTTTGCGTGTTGATGTTATTAGAAAAAACACGCGAAAAATCCCGCAGACCAAGCTTATACTGGCCTTTGCGAATTTTTTAAAGAAAAATTTGGAAAGGAACCGCGAATTCAATAATGAGATATGATCAAGGAATGTTTCAACTGACTTCCTTAGAAATTTCGCATAAGTCAGTTTTTGCGTGTTGATGTTATTAGAAAAAACCCGCGAAAAATACCGCAGACCAAGCTTATACTGGCCTTTGCGAATTTTTTTAAGAAAAATTAGGAAAGGAACCGCGCCTGCAATAATAAGAAATGATCAAGGAATGGTTCAACTAACTTCCTGAGAAATTTCGCATAAGTCAGTTTTTGCGTGTTGATGTTATTAGAAAAAACCCGCGAAAAATCCCGCAGACCAAGCTTATACTGGCCTTTGCGAATTTTTTTAAGAAAAATTAGGAAAGGAACCGCGACTGCAATAATAAGAAATGATCAAGGATTGGTTCAACTAACTTCCTGAGAAATTTCGCATAAGTCAGTTTTTGCGTGTTGATGTTATTAGAAAAAACACGCGAAAAATCCCGCGGACCAAGCTTATACTGGTCTTTGCGATTTTTTTAAAGCAAAATTAGGACAGGAACCGCGACTTCGATAATGAGATATGATCAAGGAATGGTTCAACTAACTTCCTGAGAAATTTCGCATAAGTCAGTTTTTGCGTGTTGATGTTATTAGAAATAAACCGCGAAAAATCCCGCAGACCAAGCTTATACTGGCCTTTGCGAATTTTTTTAAGAAAAATTAGGAAAGGAACCGCGACTGCAATAATAAGAAATGATCAAGGATTGGTTCAACTAACTTCCTGAGAAATTTCGCATAAGTCAGTTTTTGCGTGTTGATGTTATTAGAAAAAACACGCGAAAAATCCCGCGGACCAAGCTTATACTGGTCTTTGCGATTTTTTTAAAGCAAAATTAGGACAGGAACCGCGACTTCGATAATGAGATATGATCAAGGAATGGTTCAACTAACTTCCTGAGAAATTTCGCATAAGTCAGTTTTTGCGTGTTGATGTTATTAGAAATAAACCGCGAAAAATCCCGCAGACCAAGCTTATACTGGCCTTTGCGAATTTTTTAAAGAAAAATTTGGAAAGGAACCGCGACTTCGATAATGAGATATGATCAAGGAATGTTTCAACTAACTTCCTGAGAAATTTCGCATATGTCAGTTTTTGCGTGTTGATGTTATTAGAAAACAACCGAGAAAAATCCCGCACACCAAGCTTATACTGGCCTTTGTGATTTTTTAAAAGCAAAATTAGGAAAGGAACCGCGACTTCGATAATGAGATATGATCAAGGAATGTTTCAACTAACTTCCTGAAAAATTTCGCATATGTCAGTTATTGCGTGTCGATTTTACTGTAAAAAATACAAGAAAAATTCCACAGTTCTAATCCATTTCTGCATTTGCAATTTTTTTTAAAATAATTGATAGCAAGTCGTTATAAATATCAAGGTCTTATGGTGTAATGTTTCAAAAATATTCTTGGCAAATTTTTCGAGTCTAAGTTCTTAATTATGGAAATTATGAGAAAAATTCTTGCAAATGTCCTGACGATCTGAACACGTATGTATATCCCACCAATAATCTCATTTACTGAATTTCTTCCTTAAATTCATAAGAATGATACATTTCTATTCGAACACATTCATAATATTGAATAGTTTTCATCTAAATGATCAATTTCCCAGGCAGGAGAACTATCGGTAATATTTGCCGGCGGTTTCGGTAGGTACAGTCCCTGACAAAAATTGTCTGCGGCTTTTGGTCTGCCAGCTTCAGCGTCATGAAAACTGGTTTGATCACAAAGTCTTTACTATCAATTTTCAAAGTGTTCACTATAATAGGCATGGGGTAGTGCAGTAAAAGAGCATATTAAGAATCTAGAAGTGCTTCAAAGAACATTTCTATTTCATTGTTTATTCATCGTGTTTCAGAATTTATTACAGTATCACACAAACTTCTACTGCGTGTTTGCGAGAAAAGACATGCTTCTCTTCAACTCTTTGAGGGACAGACCTTTTCAAATAATATCTCCGTAGGTGTGCACAAACTAACCGCAAAACTTGACAGTACAATCGTTTATTGTGAAACAGGCGTGGAAATACGAAGAACGTTACATACATGTTTTGACATCTTCTTGAAAGGATATGAACTTAATCTTCGAATAGAAAAGTTGCTCAGACAATCGCTAGTTGGAAATAATGGTAAAAATAAATCATAAAATGGTAATTACTTACATCGCGCACATAGCCAAAATTCTTGGTAGTACATTATATCACCCACTACCCTTCAAACAGTTAATTTGTATTGAATTCCGGCAAGCTGATCTACCGCCTGGCTGACCTAGCTTTTTTAGTTTTATTTTTATTTTTTTTTAATTTTTTTTTCGAAAATCCGCGGGAACGCGCACATCCTAAACGGAGGGTCGCATCAACAAAAGTGACTCTTTCAAATGTTTCTAGAATGATCCAAAGTGTGCACCCGGCTATTTAAAAAAAATTTCCCCCACCTGAATCCAATTTTGTTTACCCCTTCCACCCGCTCTTCCGAAAAAAAAGTCAAAAAATACCGAAAAGGAGTAAAAAACGGTCCTCTACAGAATGATACTTTTTGTTTTATTTTTTTAATTTTTATTTTCCAATTTTTTTTATTTTTTTTCATTTTTGAAAATCCGCGGGAACGCGCACAGCCTAAAGGGGGGGTCGCATCGAAAAAAGTCATTCTTAGAAATCTTCCTAGAATAGACCAAGGGTGTGCACCCGGCTATTTAAAAAAATAAAAAAAAATTATTTCACCCCCTCAAATCCAAATTTTGTTTGCCAACCCACCCCCTCTCGAAAAAAAGTGAGAAACGGGGACCTACAATACCATATTTTTTGTTTTTTTTAATATCTTTTTTCGGAGATACAGAATTAACCCCTCCCCTCTTTTTTCCCCCACCCCCCCCCCGACATTTTCGTCATATATCTTAGAATTTCGAGTTCTACAAAATGTATATTTTGGATTTTCGATACGACTTCGCGTAAGAGCTACTCCGATTACTCAATAGTGGGATCCCCATTCTAGAATTTTTGTCCATATTTAAATCGTTTACGTTCCTTTCATGTTCCTTTCTGGTTTCTCGGGCTGATATCGAGGTTATTATTAATTATTAAGCTGTACGTAATCAAATTACAATTAGTTCAGTATTTCTGCCACAAACACCCATTTCGTAAAAATATGTTCACTGGCAATGGGGATAGGTTGGGTTTAGGTTTGAATAAGAGTAGGCCTGTACCAGGCCCTCCACCGCGGGCTATGGTCAATTGTAGCTCAACCTATACTTATATACACTGCGCCGCAAACTCAACGCATAATACTTAAAATCGAAAAATTTGCGTTATAAATGTTTTCAAGCCTCACATCAATGGATTAAAATTATTATTTGGAATATCTTGAATATGTTGTTACAGATTGTGGGATTCAGAAGCTCAAGAAATAAAAATGCAGCACATAGAAAAAATACCCAAAGTTTTATTTTTTGAAACGGAAAATTACAATACCTAATAACCTGTATTGCATGCCTCCCCTTGCCCTGATTACTGCTGCACATCTTCAAGGCATACTGGAAATTAGGTTTCTGATTGCATCTCGATCCGTCTGATCCCATATTTCCATCAGCCTTAATGAAAGTTCATCTAAGTTCCTAGGTGGAGGCATGAAGGCTCTAACTCGACGACTCATATTGACCCACAAATGTTCAATCAGGTTAAGATCAGGACTTCTCGATGGCCAACGTAAAGTTGCAATTTCGACTTCCTGGAGATAAGTTTGTACTACTCTAGCCACATGCGGGCGTGCATTATCAAGCATTAATAAAAAGTTTTCTCCTACAAAGGGGGCATATGGTATCACATGCGGTTGTAAAATGTCTGTGATGTATCGGTCAGACGACCTTCCTGAATTACAACCAACTCCAGACTAATGCCAGCCCATACCATAACAGATCCTCCACCGTAGCTTACCAGTCCGACGATGTTGTACTGGGCGTATCGCTCACCAGGACGTCGATACACTCTTCTACGGCGGTCATCACTAAAAAGACTAAATCTTGATTCGTCGCTAAACAAGACATTGTCCCATTCACGATCACCCCAGTTTTGGTGATCTTGTGCAAACTGACGACGCTGCCTTCGATGGTCTGCGGTTAGAAGAGGGCCAGTTGCGGCTCTATAGGGATTAAGATCGGCTTCTGCCAACCTTCTTCGAACTGTACCTTGACTAATACGGGAATTATACCTACAAGAAAAATCTGGCTGCAGTGCTGTGCTTGTGATGAATCGACTTCGTAAGGCAGTCAAACGCAAAAATTGGTCATGGTTCGCCGTTGTCACCCTTGGACGTCCTTGTCCAGGTCTTCTTTGGTTACTACCGGTCTCCCGAAATCGTACCAGTGCTCTGGATACAATGGATTGTGTCACCACAAGTCGAGGTGCCTTATAGCAATCCTTCTTTCACCAATGCCATGGCAGCAGCACATTTCTGCTCTCACGTATGTTCTGTGCCATTTCACCTTGCTAAACCTAATCGTTGCTAATACGAGTGTACAAAGCTAAGTAAACCACATAAATGATAGAATTTTACGTGTACAGATTTTTGTTTACTTATCATTTTCTCAATATTGTAAAGTAATATTGTTTTTAAGGCACTCAACAAAAAAAGAGTGCCTGAAAAAATTGAAAAGATATATACAGAAATAATTTTGATCCATCAGCGTCGGTTAAAAAATTGTTATCAAGGCAATTTTTCTATTTTTAGTAATATGCGTTAATTTTGCGGCGCAGTGTACCAATCCCAGAAAATCCCCCTCTTAACGAAATTGAGGAGCACGTGAGGAAATCAAATTACCAGTTTTTCTGGCATTACTACTGTATTGTCAAATATGGAAAACCTGGTTGTGGCCGCTGCAAGTTATCTACAAACAGAACAAGTTTATCAATTTCATCATCCTTCGTCATTAATAGTCGGCTTTCCGCATCCTGTGATAGGTCGATTTTATTCATGTGGTGTCTGAGTTCTAGTGGTTTGTCAGTGTCCTGTTGTTTCTTTGTACATGCGATAATTGTTTTGGAATGGGCTGGGCCATGTATATTCGAAATAGATTTTTTGAACAAGAACAACGCCGTAATTTTGCCAATCGTGGGCTATTAGCAGTTGTTGATAAGTCACACAATCTCTCGCACAATATCGGGGCATTTCCAGTATTTCCACTGATCAGAAAAATTAAACTTGAATATTTCCATATACCATCATTATGTCGATATTTTCTTTAAGGCGAAAATTCATTGTTTCTTTGTAGTGGGGAAAGATTGATGAAATGGGGAAATGTTTTGATTATTTTTCCAATGACGCAAAAATGAAGGAGGAAAAGGAATTATAAATATAGGACATAAAAAAAACTATTCAGCTTTGATATACCTTTGCAAAAAAGTTCAGTAAAGTAGTTCAAAGAAAAAAATGAATTACATTATCCTATGATTACCAGAAATAACACGAAACGATGTCCGCATAAAGATCAGAGGTATAGTTTCCCAAAGAAAGTCCCTAATACAGGGTGTTTATTAAGTACTTTTTCAAACTCCAAAGGGTAAACATTTGACTAATTTCAAGATAAAAAGTTCATATGAACATGTGTCCGCAAATATTTCGTTTCGGAGATACAGGGTGTTGAAGTTGAAATTTTATTTTCAATTATTTTGAACAACTTTTGCAAAAAATAAAATTTCTGCACAAAATTTGGTAAATGGGGTTTATTTATTTAATTTGCCCTGACTTTTTTACAGTAAACGTTTGGAATTTTTTTATATTTAAATCATATTCCTACACCTTTTCTAAGCATAATAGGCATACCTGTTCAACAACGCTAAGGACAAGCGTTTTTGAGAAATTTGCAAATGTACTAGCTTTTCTATCAGCAAGTCTTAATCAGGTGGATTGGACATATAATTAATTGAATATCAGATTAGAATGACTTTTAATGTCCCCTCCCTGTATTTATTTATACATGTAATTCAGAGCGCTGGTTGGCCGTTAGCGTGTGAATTCTTTAAGCTAGTGAAATAACATGTTTTGTTCTATTCTGTCCAAAATACCATTCTTTAACAAACAACTTCACATAATAACACTTAATTAATTCATCTATAAAACCCTCATATGTGATTTCAGTTATAACCATGATTTTACTTACCCAAATACTTCGTCTCATCGTCGTCTTATTGCCACGGATACCGGAATTGGCTCGATGTTTACACATTCGCGAAGAAACCCATATGTGCTGGATCTTTAATATTCTCAATGTCTATGATAATATTGGTTGCTTTGACTTGATTCAAATTGTACTAAATTATAAGGAAACTCAATTGGCTTTGGTTGTTTTCAAATTTATTGGATAGGAAAAGTCATGTGTGAAAAATAGAATAAATAGATATAAAAATGACTAGACAATTAAAATATTTGAACTAAGAACTGAAATACTTCTAATTACAAAAACAATGAAATTAAATCTGCAAATAGGTTATTCAAAACTCGAAAATGACAAAACTAACTCTGAATGCAATCCTACGTATGTATCTGTACCAAACACCTTTTCAGAACACACATGGATATCAAAACATGTTTCTACACGGCGGCGAACTAGTGACTTGACTGTAATGACTTTAACTACGAAATTGCTTGGTTCGGGATCCGAGGCCCGAATAACTATATGAAAACTACAATTTACTTGAATAATGATAAAAACGAAACTAACTCGAAAAATGATTGAAATTCAACTTACTGGTTCGGAAACTACATTGCAACTGACTTTTTGTGGATTCTCAAAAATAAGATCGACTTACTTTCTCCCCTTGATGGTTACTTAGTTTTTAGCCACGCCCTTCGACATAGTCGCCGTGAAGGGTTTTTTGGATACGGATGAATCGTTTTGTGTGACAACTCTAATAACTAGACTTTCCCAAATGCTTAGGTGAACAACCCCGTACATATTCATTAACATATTGTACCATTCTTGAATATTTAGCTTGGAAGAAAAATGTCCAAAAAACTTCCATATTCTTTCGAATGACTTAAATACCGTCATCGTCCCTAACCCTAGTAACAAATATTTATTTACAAACGATATCGATTCGATTCCGTTGTTTGATCGATCACGTATTCCCGCATTTTAAGTTCGGAGAAACTGTATCAATCTGTGCTATTTTTACTCCATTCCCGCGGTTTTAAAAAGGATCATAAAAAGTAGAAATCTCTCTCTAGAGAAAGAAGGAGTTTATGATGGCAATACTAAAGAATATCATTATGATGGTTTTCGACTCGCAATAAACAATTCGTCACTCTTATAAAATTGAATTGTATTTTTGGGAATACTACAGCAAACATCTGGTAATGGCTTATTTCGTTAAAAAATGTGTCGAACAGATGAGCGAGATTTTCAATGTGATCTTATTGAACGATATCCCCAAGCAGTGGCGTATACTGAAAGAGTTCATTTGTTACACAAATTTCTTCATCGAGGCAGGTTATAACTTAGGCGCCAGATGAAGTTGCTCAGAACTTTACGAGAACTGAGTATCTGATAGATCTCACCAAAATGAATAACTTTTTTTTATCAAGATGCATCGCAAAATGATTCGTTCTCAAAATACAGGGTGTTCAAATTAAAATAATATCAGTTTTTCAACATTTTATATCTTGAGAATGAATCATTTCTCGATACATCTTCGTAGGAAAAAGTTGTTTATTTTATCGAGTTCTTTCACTTACTCAGTTTGTGTGAAGTTCTCAGCAACTTCATATAGCGCCCAGTGACCCCATAACCTGCATCGATGCAGAAAGGACCCCGCACATTTCTTATGGGAAATGGCTTTCCGTGAATTTGGTATGTTGTAGTTCTTGATGAGCTGATCAAAAGTGTTCATAGCCACAAACCTCAAAAATGGACAGTTTTCGAGATATGGAGCTTTCAAAATGGATTTTTTAATTTTTTTGTAGTATTTGCCCATCAATCGGAAAGCTTTCATTTGTTGTTGGGGTGGAATTTAAATGTTCGGCGCCCAGAACCCGACTGAGGAATGGTATTTCTCAGTTACATTTGGCACCGCCATCAATAATTTTTCATACACTGCTCCACACTGGACATGAAATGAGGTACTAATTCCAAGATCTTATATCCAACTTTTCATGCTACAAGATAACGCCAGAATGATTCATATTTTCAAAAAACAACATGTGTTGGGTATTCTCTGGAATAACTGATTCTAGATATATCTTATGTCCAGTAATATCAAATATGCTTTCCAAAATTTTCATAACGAATCTCAGAGAGCTTTAATGGGGGAAAACGGAAAAATCATAATCATGTATCGTCAGAGATAATAATTCTGATCACTATTAATGTCATTTACATATAATATGTCATTTATTCCACACAAATCTCGATATTCAGACAATGGTGTGCCAAGACATTTTTCTCAGGCTGGCTCTAAATGGATGATAGCATCTCACATCCAAACGAATCCGTGAAAGTCTGCATCTTTGATACCTTGTAGTACTTTCCAGGAAGAATATAAGGAAGTTTAGATGATGGAAGTAAACTATGAATGGAACTTCCGATATTTGCCCCCGAACTCTTGAAACTACTATAATTTTTTATAAATCAAAGTTTACACAAATAAATGAATTCTATCTGTTCATATGATTTTTGGTAAAATGAATGAGTAGATCATTCAAAAACATTATAATAGTAAAAGTAGCATTCCTAATAATACTAATAATAATAATGATATTAAATAAAAAAATAAATAAACTATCTTAGCAACCTCAAGAAATCATTTAAAATATTATGAGTCAGATCATGGGTAAAGTGATTTACTGGTAACATATAACTATAATTATATCAACGAACCTAACACAGTCATAAATCATTTCAAGAATATAAAGAAAAAATAAATCCGCTTCGCTTATAATATTTCAAATGATTTTTTGAGATTGCCAAGATATATTATTATTGTTTTTTATTTAATATCATTATTATTATGACTTTTACTCCTACTATTACATTATTTTTGATTAATCTATCCATTCATTTTGCAAACGATCATGAGTAGATACTCAATTATAAGTGTAAACTCTAATATGCAACATTTATAAAAAAATTGTATTTTCAAGAATTCGGTGGTAAATATCGAAAGTTCCATTCATAGTTTGCTACCAATACCTGAACTTCCCTATTCTAACTGGAAAGTACTACAAAGTATCAAAGATGAAGATATTTTCAAGGATTTCTTTGGCTGTGAGATGCTATCATCCATTACGAGC
This sequence comes from Chrysolina oricalcia, assembly GCA_944452925.2. NCBI lineage: Eukaryota > Metazoa > Arthropoda > Insecta > Coleoptera > Chrysomelidae > Chrysolina > Chrysolina oricalcia. The sequence goes on along the minus strand of OX101821.2, from coordinate 15,244,964 downwards.
CACCCTGAGGAAAATGTCTTGGCACACTATTGTCAGATTATCGAGATTTGCGAGAAATAAATCACGTAAATGACATCGATAGTGATCACATTTGTTGTCTCTGTGAACACAGTATTATGATTTGTCCATTTTTTCCATCGAAGCTCGCTGAGCCTCGTTATGAACATTTTGGAAAACATGCACGATATTATTGGACATTAGATATATTCAGTATCAGTTATTATGGTCTCTCTTCAAAAAATACCCAACATATGTCGTTTTTTGACAATTAAAATTATACTGGCTCTATCTTGTAGCATAAAAAGATGTATGGAAGATCTTGGAAATAGTACCTGATTTCATAACCAGTGTGGAGCAGTGTATGAAAATTGTTTGATGGCGGTGCATAACATAACTGAGAAAGACTATTTCTCAGTCGGATTGGGGGCGCCGAACATTCAAATGCCATCCCATCAAGAAATAAGAGCTATCGGATTGATGACCAAATACTACAAAAAATGGAAAAAATCCATTTTCAAATCTCCATATCTCGAAAACTGTCCATTTTTGAGCTTTGTGGCTATAGACACTTTTGATCAGCTCATCAAGAACTACGATATACAAAAAATTAATTAAGAAATGTGCGGGGTCCTTTGCAAATACGGTTGCCCCTAGCTTTGTGGAGCATATATACCTTTTTTTTGCTTGGAAAAGTTGTGGGAATAAGATTTGAATATAAAAAATACCAAAGGTTCACTGTCAAACAAGTTAGGGAAAATTAAAATAAATAATGGGATCGTTCGTAGCGCCCTCTAAGTGATGCATACAAATTTATACCAAATTTTGATTTATCACCCCAAAAAACTCCATTCACCAAATTTTTTTGCGAAAAAATATTTTTTTTTTGAAAAGTTATTCAAAATAATTGAAATAAAATGTTAACTTCAGCACCCTGTTTCTCCGAAACGAAACATTTGCTGACACATATTCATATGAACTTTTTATCTTAAAATTAGTCAAATATTTACCCTTTGAAGTTTGAACAATTACTTAATAAACACACTGTATAACTATTTTCATGGACAGATAATCATTGCATCGATCCTGTTTTGGAAAGACCTAGAAGAAAATTACGCGCCACTGTCATTTTTATGTCTATGATTCCTTACTATAAATCACTATTTAAAACATGAGGAATATATGCAGAATCAATCCCCTACTTGAAAATCAATTCAACCATTTCAAGAGTTATTGGACGATTATTATGTCAAAACTTGAATATGGCCTACACGAAATGGGGAAGCTTCCAATATAAAGTTTATCCACGAACGATAAGAACTCGATTTTTTATTCATGAGCTCCTTTTTCCTGTTCATTGATTGACGTTCAATCAACTTGCATTCATGCGACTGTAAAATGTAGAATCTGCAATCAGGGTAATGTGAAAAAATGATATAGTTCGACGTAGGAGAACAGTTTTTTTAACCACACTAGTATGACATTATTATTTTACGGTTTTTCGTACCAAAAGAAGGTTATTCAGATTAATTCATGCCTATTCTGACAGCCAATAAGATTTCTGAGATTTTTTAAACCTAGTTCATGTAAAGGTGAGGTAACGCAAGAAGGAAGAAAGGACCCCGCAAATTTACTACGTAAAATGGCTTTCGGCTAATTTTGCTCAAATTTTGATATATTCACAGATCGATCGTATTACCAGTTTTCAAGCTACATGGTGTCAAATATTCGATTTTTGCTATTTTGGGTATTATGCATCGATTTGATTTTTGTATTTTAATTTGAAATAGAATTTTCTTGGGAACTAACTCATCACATCTAAGTTGTAGCTCATAAGCCCCCCATTCGAATGAAAAATAATATCTCACAAAGCGTGTTGCATTACATACAACATGGCAAGTCAATAATCATTGCAATAAATGAATATCAATCCATAATAATTTCGATTTTCACTCAATCCGGTGAAACTAGAAAACAAACGGCTAGAATTTGCCAATTTTTTGAAAGGATAGTTGTTTATCAATTATATGAGGATTAATATAATTGCCTGTCCAAAAGCATCTAGTTTTCCATGTACAGGGTGACAATTTAAATGATAACAAATGCTATATCTCATAAACAAAATTATATGATTATTACGAACTATCCATAACTGTTATTAGGATATGACAGTTGAAGTAAAATGACTCATGGAATAATCCTCCGCATTACCCCCCCCTTATTTCCTACCACCCACATCATCCCCTCTTATTTACAGCCACCCGCCTTCAAATAATTTCAATAGAAATCTCTACTTGATATACCTCATTGAATAGCTTTAGCCTCTCACTCCTTATCAAACAACTCATTAAATAATTTTTTTTGAGCACCTCTGCGTATGGGAATGAAATGAAAAAACGCTTCATGAATATTTACTTGAATAGTTATTTCGGAAGTAGTTGGTTCCAAAAAATATAATATGTAAATGAACTTACAAAATCTGCAAAACACTGGTTTTCAAATTCTATTTACAATTACTACCATCGTTAGTTAAAAAAATAACACCTTCCCAATGAACGTAAATCTGCGAAAGATACCGATACATGTACCTCTCTCCCCTGTACACTTTTAAATAGTTTGATGTGAAAATATGGAATAAAAATCTTTTTGAATATCACCGATACTACTTTTTGAAATAAAATACATTGCGATTATTGCCCAAATGGCAAATGGGGGTCAAATTACACTTCGTTGTAAAATGAATTCAATTCTCTTTCCAACTATATCCACTTTTTAAATGTTCGTTGAAATGTATTTTCACAATATTGATCTCTTCCCCTTTGCGCCATTGGTCGAGTAATTTCAGCGTATCTTATATAAAAAGTAGTATCGGTAATACCATTGAAAATTCGTAACTCAATTCCATCAATCAATATTTTTTCTTGTAACTAACTACTGAGAATTTGAAAAGACCAATTCAGGTAAATAAAATATTCAAGGTGCAATTCTTCATTTCATTCTCATATGCAGAGATGTCAAAAATAATATTTAATCACTTGTTTGATCCCTCCTCATCAAGGAGTTATCACCAGCTATTCAATGAGGTATCACAAATAGATATTTCAATTGAGAGTATTTGAATACGGGTGTCTGTGAATCAGGGGGGTGATGGGTGTTGCAGGAAATTAGGGTATTATTCCATGAGTCATTTCAGTGTAACTTTCATGTCCTAGTGAAATTTTTTGACAATTCGTAATAATTATATAATTTTGTTCGTGACATATAGCATTTGAATTGCCACCCTGTACATGGAAATGCAGATACTGTGCAGATACTTTCTCAAATAACTGGCAAATTCCAGCCGTTTGTTTTCTAGTTTTAATGGATTGAGTGAAAATCAAAACTATTATGGTCTTGATATTCATCTATTTCTATGAACACAGTCTTGCCATGCTATAATGCAAGACCCTTTGTGATATATTAGTTTTATTCGAATCGAGGGACTCGTTAGCTAAGAAAGTTCAATTTCGAATTAGAGTACAAAAATCAAATCATTACATAATACCCAAAATAGCTAAAATCGAATTTTTGACACCCTGTAGCTCGAAAACTGGCCATAGGATCGATCTGTGAATTGGACTACGTAATGAGAATGCCAGGATCTACAACATCTCGAAATTTGAGCAAAATTAGCCGAAAGCTATTTACGGGGTCCTTTAAACTATTTGAATCGTGTAAATCACAATAGCCAGAAAATCTAGATTCAGTTGTCAGTTAGACAATTGGACAAGTTTGGAATCATTTAGACAGGTTCATGATCATAGGGCCCTCGATGCATTCGCGAGTCTGGAAATTGCGAAGTTCGCAGTACATCAATGAAGGTTTCTGCTTTTTATAATACAGTCATAAGTCATTATTTTTCAAGAAGTGTATGTCATCAAATCAGTGTTTTGTTTCACGGGTCGGTCGCGGTCGTAGGAAAAGTATAGTGTAAATCTCGTTTGGAAACTGGATATTTCATATTTTCCGCACTAGTGTGGAAAATATTAACAATTTTTCAACTACTATAATAATACCGAATAATACTATATAAAGGGCAATTCAAATTCGACCCCCACCATTGGGATCTCCTAAACTACAGGAGATACCTCGAAGCCTAAATTGGGGCAAATTGGTTGCGTATTCTGGTGCTTAACAAAATACTGTTTTGAAACTTGGAAAATTCCGAGAATTTCCGGTATAGGGAAAAAAACTGAAAATCGGAATATTCGTTTTTATTTTTTTCTATCGTTATTTGACAACATAGCTAAAAACCAAAAGTACATTTTCATTGATACTTTTTTTCAGCAAAAAGTTTTCATGTTCAGATTTACTATCCGACGTCTTCTGGCATTCATCATCAACTTTTTTTTTCTGTTATGGGCGCCATTTTTTTTATACAGAAAAATAGTGATTCTCATTCTGATTTCATTGATGTATAATTTGTTATGATTTGCACTTCTGAAACCACAGATATTGAAAAAAAAACAACTTCATCTGAGATGGTCATGACTCCATCGAAAAATTTTGTTTAATAAACACTAGTTGTCAGAACTCATTAAACATCATAAGTTTGCACAAATACTTCAGTCGAAATGTCCTCATTCTCAAATGAAGAAAAACGAGATATGTTGAAACTTTATTATAAATTTGATAGGAATAGTACGAAAAGAGCACAAATTTATTTTGAATTATATCCGGAAAGACAACAGCCGGATAGAACATTATTCGGAATTTTGGGCAAACACATTGCTGAGTACGGTGCGTTTCAAAAACCAAGAATGAAATATGGAAGCAGAATGGAACAAAATATTAAACGTAACTTATTAGCCGAGGTAAAATAATTGGTCATTCCATATTCGAAGAAGTATAATTATTTTTGGTACATTTTTAGATAAATGCAGATCCTTCCAGATCAACACATCGAGTCTCGGCAGAAATGGAAGTGCCACAGACGAGCGTTTGGAGGGAATTCAAAAAAAGTGGTTTGAAATGTTATAAGATACATATTTCACAAAAATTACATCCAGGTGATACTGAGAGAATGATGGAATTTTGTAGCTGGCTCTCGAATAGGGTAACCCTACAAACTTCTTAAAAAACATTATTTGGACCTACGAAAGTACTTTTTCGAACTGTGGTGTTTTTAATAGAAATAATGAGCACATTTGGAGTGAAAATAATCCACGACACTTCAGAGAAGTCAGACCACAAGTTCGGTTTCGTTTGAATGTGTGGGCTTGAATTTATGACGACCGAATACTTGGACCTCATTTCTTCTCTAATACTTTGAACGGGGAAACCTATCTTCGGTTCTTAAGAAACGAATTCGAAGAATATATGGATACGTTTCCCCTTATTAATTATAACAGCTGCTGGTTTCAGCATGACGGGGACAATAAAAGAACAGTTTGCGAATATTTACACCAAAGATTTTCTAATAGGTGGTTAGGAAATTCTGGACCAGTGAGGTGGCCGGCAAGGTCACCTGACCTTACAGTTTTGGATACATTCTTGTGGGGCACTTTAAAGAACAGAATCTATGGAGAGCAAGAATATGACACAGTAGAGACTATATCATCACGCAATTCAGGTCTATCAGAAGAAGGGATATTGTTAGGGCTGTTCTTAATTTGAGACGACGAGCTCGGTTATGTATTCAAGAGGAAGACCATCATTTCGAACACTTGTTGTAATACTTTTTGTGCATTTTTTACAAGCTCATGATTTCATTCTTGTTTTTTGAAACGCACCGTACTCAGCCAAGTGTTTGCCCAAAATTCCGAATAATGTTCTATCCGGCTGTTGTCTTTCCGGATGTTGTTTTCGTACTATTCCTATCTCGTTTTTCTTCATTTGAGAATGAAGACATTTCGACTGAAGTATTTGTGCAAACTTATGATGTTTAATGAGTTCTGACAACTAGTGTTTATTAAACAAAATTATTCGATGGAGTCATGACCATCTCAGAGGAAGTTGTTTTTTTTAATATCTGTGGTTTCAGAAGTGCAAATCATAACAAATTATACATCAATGAAATCAGAATGAGAATCACTATTTTTCTGTATAAAAAAACAATATGGCGCCCATAACAGAAAAAAAATTTGATGATGAATGCCAGAAGACGAAACGTCGGATAGTAAATCTGAACATGAAAACGTGTAGCTGAAAAAAAGTATCACTGAAAATGTACTTTTGGTTTTGAGCTATGTTGTCAAATAACGATAGAAAAAAATAAAAACGAAAATTCCGATTTTCAGTTTTTTCCCGATATTTCCGGAAATACTGGGAATTTTCCAAGTTTCAAAACAGTATTTTGTTAAGCACCAGAATACGCAACTTTGCCCCAATTTATAGGCTTCGACGTATCTCCTGTAGTTTAGGAGATCCCAATGGTGGGGGTCGAATTTGAATTGCCCTGTATATATATACTATATAATACTAACAATTTTTCTGATGTTCATGGTATGCTTTCCAGCCCACATATTTCAAAACGACGGCGATTTATTCTCGTCTGGCTTACGCTCAGCCCTGGAAGCAATTTTCTTTCACCCGAGGGAGTTTGCTTGCCTATTAGTGGTTTTCGATTCATTTACCAAGCAAATCGAGCGGTAAATACCAAAGACAATCCTCGGATAATTATTTTAGGTCGCACGAATTTCTTTTTAGGTTCAACATACTGATTGACGAACTGAAAAACCGAATGCAGCGAAACTTAATCCATGACAAATGGTTAAAGTTGCTGGTGTAATGGTATTTGAAGCATTGTTTTTGTATTGAATTACGTATTTCTGAATAAATTGACGCATCAGAGATTACGAAATTTTCGAATGTCCAAATTCACATACAAAATTCACACACCAGCACTGATGCATTTTTAAGATAAAAAAATTATTAACAGCATGAGACCTACTGGAAGTGGAGCAAAATACTGTTCGAATGACGGGGAACATAAATTGAAGTCGAAAAAATGGAGAAGGGTGGATCGGGGTGAACTTGTAGAGGTTGAAAGCGATATTTCACGGTTTTTCGAGAATTGCAACGAAAGTTGACCTCCTATCGAAAAAAGTTGCGAATCAAAGTTGTTGATAATAAAAAGATCTGGAACTATTGTATCCAACATTTTTTCACATAACCTCAAATTTCTCGGGAAAATCGGAAAAACCAGTTAGGTATTAATTTTTTTCTCGCTTAAAAATATTTTTTTTCCACGAAATTTGGTGGAAATATAATTTAATAATAATAATACATTTTATTCATTAGGATCATCAAAGATGATATTGAACAAGTCAATTACACAATAAAAAACATACAATATAAAGTATAAAGAATAATATAAAGAACAATAGAAAAACATTACAATATATGGAGCACTGTCATTAAAAAAATTATAAAAATTGTTTACGATATATACCTACAAAGACACATATACAGCATATACATATACACACATATATACATATATACATACATACATATATATATATACATATATATATATATATATACATCCATACACACACACACACATACATACATATATATTCCAATATATCTAATAATATAATTGTCATTTAAATATTCATTCAGCGTATAGTATGATTTATCCAAGAGCAACTCCTTGACTCTGTGCTTGTAGAGTTGTAAAGGCAGATTCTTTATTGCATTTGGTGATTTATTGTAGACTTTTATAGCTATAAGTCGAGGGCTTGTTTCAGTTACTGTCAGTCTATGTGATGGCACTTCCAGCTGTCGTGAATTCCTAGTGATATAATTTGTATTTCTGTTAAGACTTTGAAAACTAGCTATATCTACTCTAACATATTGCAATAACTCATAAATGTATGTGCATACGAGTGTTAAGATTCTAACAGCCGTATGCATAGTCAATCGCCAGTGACTCGCAAGAGTTTCGCCGTTCGCCACACAAGGATTATAATGCACAGTCGAGCTCTAAAAAAGTGACAACTACGCGATAAGTTACATTTTGGCGAAACGCTGGCGATGTACCACTTTTTTGGAGCTCGAATGTGCATCATAGTTCTTGTGTAACGAGCGGCGAAACTCTGGCGAATCGCTGAAATTGACTATGCATACGGCTGTAAGAGTTTGAAAAATGGTTCTACAACTGGTTCTTCTACTTACTCCCGCAATATACCTAAGAGTTCTTTTTTGGATTTTAAATATCCTGGCGCAATCGCTAGATGCCCCCCATGCCACTATTCCATAAGAAATAATAGAATGAAAGTGTGCATACCATCATTATGTCGATATTTTCTTTAAGGCGAAAATTCATTGTTTCTTTGTAGTGGGGAAAGATTGATGAAATGGGGAAATGTTTTGATTATTTTTCCAATGACGCAAAAATGAAGGAGGAAAAGGAATTATAAATATAGGACATAAAAAAAACTATTCAGCTTTGATATACCTTTGCAAAAAAGTTCAGTAAAGTAGTTCAAAGAAAAAAATGAATTACATTATCCTATGATTACCAGAAATAACACGAAACGATGTCCGCATAAAGATCAGAGGTATAGTTTCCCAAAGAAAGTCCCTAATACAGGGTGTTTATTAAGTACTTTTTCAAACTCCAAAGGGTAAACATTTGACTAATTTCAAGATAAAAAGTTCATATGAACATGTGTCCGCAAATATTTCGTTTCGGAGATACAGGGTGTTGAAGTTGAAATTTTATTTTCAATTATTTTGAACAACTTTTGCAAAAAATAAAATTTCTGCACAAAATTTGGTAAATGGGGTTTATTTATTTAATTTGCCCTGACTTTTTTACAGTAAACGTTTGGAATTTTTTTATATTTAAATCATATTCCTACACCTTTTCTAAGCATAATAGGCATACCTGTTCAACAACGCTAAGGACAAGCGTTTTTGAGAAATTTGCAAATGTACTAGCTTTTCTATCAGCAAGTCTTAATCAGGTGGATTGGACATATAATTAATTGAATATCAGATTAGAATGACTTTTAATGTCCCCTCCCTGTATTTATTTATACATGTAATTCAGAGCGCTGGTTGGCCGTTAGCGTGTGAATTCTTTAAGCTAGTGAAATAACATGTTTTGTTCTATTCTGTCCAAAATACCATTCTTTAACAAACAACTTCACATAATAACACTTAATTAATTCATCTATAAAACCCTCATATGTGATTTCAGTTATAACCATGATTTTACTTACCCAAATACTTCGTCTCATCGTCGTCTTATTGCCACGGATACCGGAATTGGCTCGATGTTTACACATTCGCGAAGAAACCCATATGTGCTGGATCTTTAATATTCTCAATGTCTATGATAATATTGGTTGCTTTGACTTGATTCAAATTGTACTAAATTATAAGGAAACTCAATTGGCTTTGGTTGTTTTCAAATTTATTGGATAGGAAAAGTCATGTGTGAAAAATAGAATAAATAGATATAAAAATGACTAGACAATTAAAATATTTGAACTAAGAACTGAAATACTTCTAATTACAAAAACAATGAAATTAAATCTGCAAATAGGTTATTCAAAACTCGAAAATGACAAAACTAACTCTGAATGCAATCCTACGTATGTATCTGTACCAAACACCTTTTCAGAACACACATGGATATCAAAACATGTTTCTACACGGCGGCGAACTAGTGACTTGACTGTAATGACTTTAACTACGAAATTGCTTGGTTCGGGATCCGAGGCCCGAATAACTATATGAAAACTACAATTTACTTGAATAATGATAAAAACGAAACTAACTCGAAAAATGATTGAAATTCAACTTACTGGTTCGGAAACTACATTGCAACTGACTTTTTGTGGATTCTCAAAAATAAGATCGACTTACTTTCTCCCCTTGATGGTTACTTAGTTTTTAGCCACGCCCTTCGACATAGTCGCCGTGAAGGGTTTTTTGGATACGGATGAATCGTTTTGTGTGACAACTCTAATAACTAGACTTTCCCAAATGCTTAGGTGAACAACCCCGTACATATTCATTAACATATTGTACCATTCTTGAATATTTAGCTTGGAAGAAAAATGTCCAAAAAACTTCCATATTCTTTCGAATGACTTAAATACCGTCATCGTCCCTAACCCTAGTAACAAATATTTATTTACAAACGATATCGATTCGATTCCGTTGTTTGATCGATCACGTATTCCCGCATTTTAAGTTCGGAGAAACTGTATCAATCTGTGCTATTTTTACTCCATTCCCGCGGTTTTAAAAAGGATCATAAAAAGTAGAAATCTCTCTCTAGAGAAAGAAGGAGTTTATGATGGCAATACTAAAGAATATCATTATGATGGTTTTCGACTCGCAATAAACAATTCGTCACTCTTATAAAATTGAATTGTATTTTTGGGAATACTACAGCAAACATCTGGTAATGGCTTATTTCGTTAAAAAATGTGTCGAACAGATGAGCGAGATTTTCAATGTGATCTTATTGAACGATATCCCCAAGCAGTGGCGTATACTGAAAGAGTTCATTTGTTACACAAATTTCTTCATCGAGGCAGGTTATAACTTAGGCGCCAGATGAAGTTGCTCAGAACTTTACGAGAACTGAGTATCTGATAGATCTCACCAAAATGAATAACTTTTTTTTATCAAGATGCATCGCAAAATGATTCGTTCTCAAAATACAGGGTGTTCAAATTAAAATAATATCAGTTTTTCAACATTTTATATCTTGAGAATGAATCATTTCTCGATACATCTTCGTAGGAAAAAGTTGTTTATTTTATCGAGTTCTTTCACTTACTCAGTTTGTGTGAAGTTCTCAGCAACTTCATATAGCGCCCAGTGACCCCATAACCTGCATCGATGCAGAAAGGACCCCGCACATTTCTTATGGGAAATGGCTTTCCGTGAATTTGGTATGTTGTAGTTCTTGATGAGCTGATCAAAAGTGTTCATAGCCACAAACCTCAAAAATGGACAGTTTTCGAGATATGGAGCTTTCAAAATGGATTTTTTAATTTTTTTGTAGTATTTGCCCATCAATCGGAAAGCTTTCATTTGTTGTTGGGGTGGAATTTAAATGTTCGGCGCCCAGAACCCGACTGAGGAATGGTATTTCTCAGTTACATTTGGCACCGCCATCAATAATTTTTCATACACTGCTCCACACTGGACATGAAATGAGGTACTAATTCCAAGATCTTATATCCAACTTTTCATGCTACAAGATAACGCCAGAATGATTCATATTTTCAAAAAACAACATGTGTTGGGTATTCTCTGGAATAACTGATTCTAGATATATCTTATGTCCAGTAATATCAAATATGCTTTCCAAAATTTTCATAACGAATCTCAGAGAGCTTTAATGGGGGAAAACGGAAAAATCATAATCATGTATCGTCAGAGATAATAATTCTGATCACTATTAATGTCATTTACATATAATATGTCATTTATTCCACACAAATCTCGATATTCAGACAATGGTGTGCCAAGACATTTTTCTCAGGCTGGCTCTAAATGGATGATAGCATCTCACATCCAAACGAATCCGTGAAAGTCTGCATCTTTGATACCTTGTAGTACTTTCCAGGAAGAATATAAGGAAGTTTAGATGATGGAAGTAAACTATGAATGGAACTTCCGATATTTGCCCCCGAACTCTTGAAACTACTATAATTTTTTATAAATCAAAGTTTACACAAATAAATGAATTCTATCTGTTCATATGATTTTTGGTAAAATGAATGAGTAGATCATTCAAAAACATTATAATAGTAAAAGTAGCATTCCTAATAATACTAATAATAATAATGATATTAAATAAAAAAATAAATAAACTATCTTAGCAACCTCAAGAAATCATTTAAAATATTATGAGTCAGATCATGGGTAAAGTGATTTACTGGTAACATATAACTATAATTATATCAACGAACCTAACACAGTCATAAATCATTTCAAGAATATAAAGAAAAAATAAATCCGCTTCGCTTATAATATTTCAAATGATTTTTTGAGATTGCCAAGATATATTATTATTGTTTTTTATTTAATATCATTATTATTATGACTTTTACTCCTACTATTACATTATTTTTGATTAATCTATCCATTCATTTTGCAAACGATCATGAGTAGATACTCAATTATAAGTGTAAACTCTAATATGCAACATTTATAAAAAAATTGTATTTTCAAGAATTCGGTGGTAAATATCGAAAGTTCCATTCATAGTTTGCTACCAATACCTGAACTTCCCTATTCTAACTGGAAAGTACTACAAAGTATCAAAGATGAAGATATTTTCAAGGATTTCTTTGGCTGTGAGATGCTATCATCCATTACGAGCCACCCTGAGGAAAATGTCTTGGCACACTATTGTCAGATTATCGAGATTTGCGAGAAATAAATCACGTAAATGACATCGATAGTGATCACATTTGTTGTCTCTGTGAACACAGTATTATGATTTGTCCATTTTTTCCATCGAAGCTCGCTGAGCCTCGTTATGAACATTTTGGAAAACATGCACGATATTATTGGACATTAGATATATTCAGTATCAGTTATTATGGTCTCTCTTCAAAAAATACCCAACATATGTCGTTTTTTGACAATTAAAATTATACTGGCTCTATCTTGTAGCATAAAAAGATGTATGGAAGATCTTGGAAATAGTACCTGATTTCATAACCAGTGTGGAGCAGTGTATGAAAATTGTTTGATGGCGGTGCATAACATAACTGAGAAAGACTATTTCTCAGTCGGATTGGGGGCGCCGAACATTCAAATGCCATCCCATCAAGAAATAAGAGCTATCGGATTGATGACCAAATACTACAAAAAATGGAAAAAATCCATTTTCAAATCTCCATATCTCGAAAACTGTCCATTTTTGAGCTTTGTGGCTATAGACACTTTTGATCAGCTCATCAAGAACTACGATATACAAAAAATTAATTAAGAAATGTGCGGGGTCCTTTGCAAATACGGTTGCCCCTAGCTTTGTGGAGCATATATACCTTTTTTTTGCTTGGAAAAGTTGTGGGAATAAGATTTGAATATAAAAAATACCAAAGGTTCACTGTCAAACAAGTTAGGGAAAATTAAAATAAATAATGGGATCGTTCGTAGCGCCCTCTAAGTGATGCATACAAATTTATACCAAATTTTGATTTATCACCCCAAAAAACTCCATTCACCAAATTTTTTTGCGAAAAAATATTTTTTTTTTGAAAAGTTATTCAAAATAATTGAAATAAAATGTTAACTTCAGCACCCTGTTTCTCCGAAACGAAACATTTGCTGACACATATTCATATGAACTTTTTATCTTAAAATTAGTCAAATATTTACCCTTTGAAGTTTGAACAATTACTTAATAAACACACTGTATAACTATTTTCATGGACAGATAATCATTGCATCGATCCTGTTTTGGAAAGACCTAGAAGAAAATTACGCGCCACTGTCATTTTTATGTCTATGATTCCTTACTATAAATCACTATTTAAAACATGAGGAATATATGCAGAATCAATCCCCTACTTGAAAATCAATTCAACCATTTCAAGAGTTATTGGACGATTATTATGTCAAAACTTGAATATGGCCTACACGAAATGGGGAAGCTTCCAATATAAAGTTTATCCACGAACGATAAGAACTCGATTTTTTATTCATGAGCTCCTTTTTCCTGTTCATTGATTGACGTTCAATCAACTTGCATTCATGCGACTGTAAAATGTAGAATCTGCAATCAGGGTAATGTGAAAAAATGATATAGTTCGACGTAGGAGAACAGTTTTTTTAACCACACTAGTATGACATTATTATTTTACGGTTTTTCGTACCAAAAGAAGGTTATTCAGATTAATTCATGCCTATTCTGACAGCCAATAAGATTTCTGAGATTTTTTAAACCTAGTTCATGTAAAGGTGAGGTAACGCAAGAAGGAAGAAAGGACCCCGCAAATTTACTACGTAAAATGGCTTTCGGCTAATTTTGCTCAAATTTTGATATATTCACAGATCGATCGTATTACCAGTTTTCAAGCTACATGGTGTCAAATATTCGATTTTTGCTATTTTGGGTATTATGCATCGATTTGATTTTTGTATTTTAATTTGAAATAGAATTTTCTTGGGAACTAACTCATCACATCTAAGTTGTAGCTCATAAGCCCCCCATTCGAATGAAAAATAATATCTCACAAAGCGTGTTGCATTACATACAACATGGCAAGTCAATAATCATTGCAATAAATGAATATCAATCCATAATAATTTCGATTTTCACTCAATCCGGTGAAACTAGAAAACAAACGGCTAGAATTTGCCAATTTTTTGAAAGGATAGTTGTTTATCAATTATATGAGGATTAATATAATTGCCTGTCCAAAAGCATCTAGTTTTCCATGTACAGGGTGACAATTTAAATGATAACAAATGCTATATCTCATAAACAAAATTATATGATTATTACGAACTATCCATAACTGTTATTAGGATATGACAGTTGAAGTAAAATGACTCATGGAATAATCCTCCGCATTACCCCCCCCTTATTTCCTACCACCCACATCATCCCCTCTTATTTACAGCCACCCGCCTTCAAATAATTTCAATAGAAATCTCTACTTGATATACCTCATTGAATAGCTTTAGCCTCTCACTCCTTATCAAACAACTCATTAAATAATTTTTTTTGAGCACCTCTGCGTATGGGAATGAAATGAAAAAACGCTTCATGAATATTTACTTGAATAGTTATTTCGGAAGTAGTTGGTTCCAAAAAATATAATATGTAAATGAACTTACAAAATCTGCAAAACACTGGTTTTCAAATTCTATTTACAATTACTACCATCGTTAGTTAAAAAAATAACACCTTCCCAATGAACGTAAATCTGCGAAAGATACCGATACATGTACCTCTCTCCCCTGTACACTTTTAAATAGTTTGATGTGAAAATATGGAATAAAAATCTTTTTGAATATCACCGATACTACTTTTTGAAATAAAATACATTGCGATTATTGCCCAAATGGCAAATGGGGGTCAAATTACACTTCGTTGTAAAATGAATTCAATTCTCTTTCCAACTATATCCACTTTTTAAATGTTCGTTGAAATGTATTTTCACAATATTGATCTCTTCCCCTTTGCGCCATTGGTCGAGTAATTTCAGCGTATCTTATATAAAAAGTAGTATCGGTAATACCATTGAAAATTCGTAACTCAATTCCATCAATCAATATTTTTTCTTGTAACTAACTACTGAGAATTTGAAAAGACCAATTCAGGTAAATAAAATATTCAAGGTGCAATTCTTCATTTCATTCTCATATGCAGAGATGTCAAAAATAATATTTAATCACTTGTTTGATCCCTCCTCATCAAGGAGTTATCACCAGCTATTCAATGAGGTATCACAAATAGATATTTCAATTGAGAGTATTTGAATACGGGTGTCTGTGAATCAGGGGGGTGATGGGTGTTGCAGGAAATTAGGGTATTATTCCATGAGTCATTTCAGTGTAACTTTCATGTCCTAGTGAAATTTTTTGACAATTCGTAATAATTATATAATTTTGTTCGTGACATATAGCATTTGAATTGCCACCCTGTACATGGAAATGCAGATACTGTGCAGATACTTTCTCAAATAACTGGCAAATTCCAGCCGTTTGTTTTCTAGTTTTAATGGATTGAGTGAAAATCAAAACTATTATGGTCTTGATATTCATCTATTTCTATGAACACAGTCTTGCCATGCTATAATGCAAGACCCTTTGTGATATATTAGTTTTATTCGAATCGAGGGACTCGTTAGCTAAGAAAGTTCAATTTCGAATTAGAGTACAAAAATCAAATCATTACATAATACCCAAAATAGCTAAAATCGAATTTTTGACACCCTGTAGCTCGAAAACTGGCCATAGGATCGATCTGTGAATTGGACTACGTAATGAGAATGCCAGGATCTACAACATCTCGAAATTTGAGCAAAATTAGCCGAAAGCTATTTACGGGGTCCTTTAAACTATTTGAATCGTGTAAATCACAATAGCCAGAAAATCTAGATTCAGTTGTCAGTTAGACAATTGGACAAGTTTGGAATCATTTAGACAGGTTCATGATCATAGGGCCCTCGATGCATTCGCGAGTCTGGAAATTGCGAAGTTCGCAGTACATCAATGAAGGTTTCTGCTTTTTATAATACAGTCATAAGTCATTATTTTTCAAGAAGTGTATGTCATCAAATCAGTGTTTTGTTTCACGGGTCGGTCGCGGTCGTAGGAAAAGTATAGTGTAAATCTCGTTTGGAAACTGGATATTTCATATTTTCCGCACTAGTGTGGAAAATATTAACAATTTTTCAACTACTATAATAATACCGAATAATACTATATAAAGGGCAATTCAAATTCGACCCCCACCATTGGGATCTCCTAAACTACAGGAGATACCTCGAAGCCTAAATTGGGGCAAATTGGTTGCGTATTCTGGTGCTTAACAAAATACTGTTTTGAAACTTGGAAAATTCCGAGAATTTCCGGTATAGGGAAAAAAACTGAAAATCGGAATATTCGTTTTTATTTTTTTCTATCGTTATTTGACAACATAGCTAAAAACCAAAAGTACATTTTCATTGATACTTTTTTTCAGCAAAAAGTTTTCATGTTCAGATTTACTATCCGACGTCTTCTGGCATTCATCATCAACTTTTTTTTTCTGTTATGGGCGCCATTTTTTTTATACAGAAAAATAGTGATTCTCATTCTGATTTCATTGATGTATAATTTGTTATGATTTGCACTTCTGAAACCACAGATATTGAAAAAAAAACAACTTCATCTGAGATGGTCATGACTCCATCGAAAAATTTTGTTTAATAAACACTAGTTGTCAGAACTCATTAAACATCATAAGTTTGCACAAATACTTCAGTCGAAATGTCCTCATTCTCAAATGAAGAAAAACGAGATATGTTGAAACTTTATTATAAATTTGATAGGAATAGTACGAAAAGAGCACAAATTTATTTTGAATTATATCCGGAAAGACAACAGCCGGATAGAACATTATTCGGAATTTTGGGCAAACACATTGCTGAGTACGGTGCGTTTCAAAAACCAAGAATGAAATATGGAAGCAGAATGGAACAAAATATTAAACGTAACTTATTAGCCGAGGTAAAATAATTGGTCATTCCATATTCGAAGAAGTATAATTATTTTTGGTACATTTTTAGATAAATGCAGATCCTTCCAGATCAACACATCGAGTCTCGGCAGAAATGGAAGTGCCACAGACGAGCGTTTGGAGGGAATTCAAAAAAAGTGGTTTGAAATGTTATAAGATACATATTTCACAAAAATTACATCCAGGTGATACTGAGAGAATGATGGAATTTTGTAGCTGGCTCTCGAATAGGGTAACCCTACAAACTTCTTAAAAAACATTATTTGGACCTACGAAAGTACTTTTTCGAACTGTGGTGTTTTTAATAGAAATAATGAGCACATTTGGAGTGAAAATAATCCACGACACTTCAGAGAAGTCAGACCACAAGTTCGGTTTCGTTTGAATGTGTGGGCTTGAATTTATGACGACCGAATACTTGGACCTCATTTCTTCTCTAATACTTTGAACGGGGAAACCTATCTTCGGTTCTTAAGAAACGAATTCGAAGAATATATGGATACGTTTCCCCTTATTAATTATAACAGCTGCTGGTTTCAGCATGACGGGGACAATAAAAGAACAGTTTGCGAATATTTACACCAAAGATTTTCTAATAGGTGGTTAGGAAATTCTGGACCAGTGAGGTGGCCGGCAAGGTCACCTGACCTTACAGTTTTGGATACATTCTTGTGGGGCACTTTAAAGAACAGAATCTATGGAGAGCAAGAATATGACACAGTAGAGACTATATCATCACGCAATTCAGGTCTATCAGAAGAAGGGATATTGTTAGGGCTGTTCTTAATTTGAGACGACGAGCTCGGTTATGTATTCAAGAGGAAGACCATCATTTCGAACACTTGTTGTAATACTTTTTGTGCATTTTTTACAAGCTCATGATTTCATTCTTGTTTTTTGAAACGCACCGTACTCAGCCAAGTGTTTGCCCAAAATTCCGAATAATGTTCTATCCGGCTGTTGTCTTTCCGGATGTTGTTTTCGTACTATTCCTATCTCGTTTTTCTTCATTTGAGAATGAAGACATTTCGACTGAAGTATTTGTGCAAACTTATGATGTTTAATGAGTTCTGACAACTAGTGTTTATTAAACAAAATTATTCGATGGAGTCATGACCATCTCAGAGGAAGTTGTTTTTTTTAATATCTGTGGTTTCAGAAGTGCAAATCATAACAAATTATACATCAATGAAATCAGAATGAGAATCACTATTTTTCTGTATAAAAAAACAATATGGCGCCCATAACAGAAAAAAAATTTGATGATGAATGCCAGAAGACGAAACGTCGGATAGTAAATCTGAACATGAAAACGTGTAGCTGAAAAAAAGTATCACTGAAAATGTACTTTTGGTTTTGAGCTATGTTGTCAAATAACGATAGAAAAAAATAAAAACGAAAATTCCGATTTTCAGTTTTTTCCCGATATTTCCGGAAATACTGGGAATTTTCCAAGTTTCAAAACAGTATTTTGTTAAGCACCAGAATACGCAACTTTGCCCCAATTTATAGGCTTCGACGTATCTCCTGTAGTTTAGGAGATCCCAATGGTGGGGGTCGAATTTGAATTGCCCTGTATATATATACTATATAATACTAACAATTTTTCTGATGTTCATGGTATGCTTTCCAGCCCACATATTTCAAAACGACGGCGATTTATTCTCGTCTGGCTTACGCTCAGCCCTGGAAGCAATTTTCTTTCACCCGAGGGAGTTTGCTTGCCTATTAGTGGTTTTCGATTCATTTACCAAGCAAATCGAGCGGTAAATACCAAAGACAATCCTCGGATAATTATTTTAGGTCGCACGAATTTCTTTTTAGGTTCAACATACTGATTGACGAACTGAAAAACCGAATGCAGCGAAACTTAATCCATGACAAATGGTTAAAGTTGCTGGTGTAATGGTATTTGAAGCATTGTTTTTGTATTGAATTACGTATTTCTGAATAAATTGACGCATCAGAGATTACGAAATTTTCGAATGTCCAAATTCACATACAAAATTCACACACCAGCACTGATGCATTTTTAAGATAAAAAAATTATTAACAGCATGAGACCTACTGGAAGTGGAGCAAAATACTGTTCGAATGACGGGGAACATAAATTGAAGTCGAAAAAATGGAGAAGGGTGGATCGGGGTGAACTTGTAGAGGTTGAAAGCGATATTTCACGGTTTTTCGAGAATTGCAACGAAAGTTGACCTCCTATCGAAAAAAGTTGCGAATCAAAGTTGTTGATAATAAAAAGATCTGGAACTATTGTATCCAACATTTTTTCACATAACCTCAAATTTCTCGGGAAAATCGGAAAAACCAGTTAGGTATTAATTTTTTTCTCGCTTAAAAATATTTTTTTTCCACGAAATTTGGTGGAAATATAATTTAATAATAATAATACATTTTATTCATTAGGATCATCAAAGATGATATTGAACAAGTCAATTACACAATAAAAAACATACAATATAAAGTATAAAGAATAATATAAAGAACAATAGAAAAACATTACAATATATGGAGCACTGTCATTAAAAAAATTATAAAAATTGTTTACGATATATACCTACAAAGACACATATACAGCATATACATATACACACATATATACATATATACATACATACATATATATATATACATATATATATATATATATACATCCATACACACACACACACATACATACATATATATTCCAATATATCTAATAATATAATTGTCATTTAAATATTCATTCAGCGTATAGTATGATTTATCCAAGAGCAACTCCTTGACTCTGTGCTTGTAGAGTTGTAAAGGCAGATTCTTTATTGCATTTGGTGATTTATTGTAGACTTTTATAGCTATAAGTCGAGGGCTTGTTTCAGTTACTGTCAGTCTATGTGATGGCACTTCCAGCTGTCGTGAATTCCTAGTGATATAATTTGTATTTCTGTTAAGACTTTGAAAACTAGCTATATCTACTCTAACATATTGCAATAACTCATAAATGTATGTGCATACGAGTGTTAAGATTCTAACAGCCGTATGCATAGTCAATCGCCAGTGACTCGCAAGAGTTTCGCCGTTCGCCACACAAGGATTATAATGCACAGTCGAGCTCTAAAAAAGTGACAACTACGCGATAAGTTACATTTTGGCGAAACGCTGGCGATGTACCACTTTTTTGGAGCTCGAATGTGCATCATAGTTCTTGTGTAACGAGCGGCGAAACTCTGGCGAATCGCTGAAATTGACTATGCATACGGCTGTAAGAGTTTGAAAAATGGTTCTACAACTGGTTCTTCTACTTACTCCCGCAATATACCTAAGAGTTCTTTTTTGGATTTTAAATATCCTGGCGCAATCGCTAGATGCCCCCCATGCCACTATTCCATAAGAAATAATAGAATGAAAGTGTGCATGATAGTATTTTAATAATAAAGATTTACTCGCACTGCAGCGCAGTTGTTGAATGCAATAGGATATTGGTGCTACTTTTTTACAAATCATATCAATGTGATTATTCCATTTTAAGTTTTCAGCCATCTGCAAGTCTAAAAATTTGGTCTCTCTCTGTTGTCGAATTGATCCATTTACAGATTTGATCTGCAAACTGTGATGAAAACTAGTCCTTGAATGATTCAAACGTAGGAGTACAGTTTTTTTGTCATTCAAAACAAGGCCATTATCTGAGAACCATTTTTGAGCTTTTCTAATTTCTTCAGTTGCTTTTTTAACAGTTGAACAGTTTTATTCACTTATTAATAGAGAGGTATCATCAGCATAAATTACGAAGTGATCACTAAAAAAATCATTTACATATATTATGTATAAGAGTGGGCCCAAAATAGATCCTTGTGGTAACCCAATAGAACAGATTTTCGATACTGACCTTTTACTGTTAACCTCCACATATTGGTTTCTGTCCTTCAAATAACTGTCAAACCAGTCATAGGTTACTCCCCTGATACCATACATTCGAAATTTTGCAAGAAGAACTTCATGATTAACCAAATCAAAAGCTTTAGTCAGGTCTATGAAAATCCCCAAAGCCTTTTTTCCTTCATCCAAATTCTTGTACAGATTGTTAAGAAACTTTGTGATAGCTAGGCTTGTTGACATTCCCTTACGAAAACCAAACTGGTTGATGTTAAATAAATTCCATTCATCGAAAAATGTGACAACTAAGTTTGAAATATATTTTTCATATACCTTTGCAAATGGACTGGAAAGTGAAATTGGTCTAAAATTCTCCAAGTCCATATTATTTCCTGTTTTATGAATTGGGACAATTTTACTAACCTTTAGACATTCTGGAAAAATTCCTTCTTCTAAGGAACAATTAATCAGATATGTGAGAGGTTCAACTATAAACCGTATACATGTTTTCAAAATGTTTGTACTTATACCTTCATCTCCTACGGATTTTGAGTTACTCAGATTGTTAACAATATCTATTATATCGTACTCAGTAGCTGGAATGAGATATAAAGAATGAGTATTACTATATTTAACTGTTAGTTCACTTTTGGTAGCACATCCCATGTTGTCAATGAGCTTTTTTGGAATGTTATTAAAATAATCTATGAAACAATTTGATACCTCCTCAGGTTCGGTCACTATCCTATTATCTAAGTTAATTCTTATATTATTTTGCAGATTCTTTTCTTTTTTATTCGACTTCAAAATATTCCAAGCGGTCTTAGATTTATTTTTCGAATTTGCTAGTAGCTTCGAGTTACTAAGTTTTTTTGCTTCATCCAGCAGTTTTCTGTATATCTTTTTATATTTCAAGTAGTGGTTCTTAATTTCCATATTACCATTCAAAGTGAGAAAATACATATCTTTATATTTATTATATTGCAAGTAATATTTTTGTAGCGGAATACAGATTTTTCTTTTTTTTTTTCGATAAATTCCGAAAAAACGACCTCATTTTCAACTGAAAAGTTTCACCGATAAAGATCTTCTTTTCAAGCTCGCAACCCACCAGTTTTTTCGTTGAAACGTACTTTTAGATTATCTAATAAAAGAGTAGCACTGCTGTGGAAATTTTTTCCAGAAAACGCGAAAAAAACACATTTTTTCAAAAATCATTTTTTTTTATTTTTGGTCTTTACTCATATTTGTTTATTAAAATTATTGAAAGTAACAGTTGAAACCTTTCAAGAATATTAATTTCATGTTACCTTAATAGGTACAAAGAATGAACAAGGAAAAAAATCAATTCCGGCACTTCGACATCCGCAAACCTTATGCCACTTTTTTTCAGGGGACATTCATGATGGAAACTTCCGTTATTTCTATTGGCAGCAACGAGAAAATCGTCTAAATATTTTCTTTTAAATCACAAGTTTACGGTTTACATCATTGGCCACGTGCAACCCTTATGCCTATCATTTTTTCGCTGCTTTTGTCTATCTTAACATGCCGTTGGTGTACATGGTAGCGGCGATTAAATCGTCTCAAAACACTTATATTTTTTAATGAAAATCGAATTTTTTATATGAAAGCCACGCGGCGACCACTCAAATTTTTCATAATTTGTAACGATAATTCGTTTCATTCAAATAATTTTAACAATTCCATTCAAATAATCTTATTAAATGGGTTAGGAATTGTCAACTATGTTATACACTAGCCTACTCTTATAATTATACTTTCATTCATCTGTCATCACAAATACACCAACATGTATACTCCGATATCAACCATATTAATTCAGAACTTTATCCCATCTAACCGCTACGCCACTGCTAAGTCACTGCTAGTTCGTAGGGCGAATGAGATCGAGGATCGGTTGGTCTTGCGCGAAGGGCAAAAATATGGGTTTCGGACGTGCAATGCGGGGAATTGTTCTCTTGATTTCCGACATCGTTAGCGAAAGGTTGTGGGTTTGTTTGATTGAACTTGGAATACATTTTCTGGTAGGCCATCTTAAATTGTTTATAATATCTCTATTGGATTTAACAGATATTAGTTCTGGTTGAGTACATTGTTTTTTATTTAAATAATAGTGCTTAATTAGCATGAGATCGCTTTATCAAAGTGTATTTGCATGATTTTGGTAACGCCATACTGCATGGTTTGAAGAAATATTTTTGATTATTCCATTGTGTTCTATTAGCCATCGATCAATTTCAAATGTGTTTTCGTAATTTAGAGGTCCTAGTCCGACTTTTTAATATCATATTTTTGGTCTTTGCATATTAGAAGTAAATTTCATATTTTCACTTTTAGAGGTTAAAAATTCTATTTTTCCATTTATTTAAGTAATCGCTACATAGTATTAAATTTAGAGGCTTTTAATAACTTCAGGACTCAATAAATAAATTATTCAATAACATATTTTTGTCCTAATTGATTTTTGGAAGACAGTGTACCTGTAGAGAGGTTAGAGTTGTATTTGCTGATTCAGTTTCTACGCTCTGTCAAATTTCAGGTACCAGATAAGTGGTAATTTCTTCTTGTGGATGACTCCCATCAACTAGCAGTGTGACGATACTATTACCACCAAGAGATAGGGTAGAGTTGAACCTTGTAGAGGAGAAGTGGGTTGATTGCTTGTGACTTCCAGGCGGAACGTTGTCAGAACAATTCTTCAGGTGAGCATTTCTTTCTATACTGCTTGTTCAGTTATTATCTTTGAGAAATAAATGCAAGCTTGACAGAGTTTGTTCTCTGGCCTGTGGAGTTGCACCACACTCGACCACGATTCTGCCTTTGTAGACGAAAGCACTTATTTCTGCTTCGTAGACAAGGGTATCGTCTCTTGGTTCAATTCTTTGTTAATTACAATCGTACTCAATCAGATATCTGTAGATTAGGTATCTTCAAGGTCTACCAGGTAGTATTTCCTTTTAGTCAACCAAACGTGCACCAGCCTTCACTTATCGAGCATAGTTTTATGTAGGACTTGCCACCTACTTTATCTTTCTTTCTCTTACATATTTGAAAGTCAGAAACCATAGAGCGTAGTTTCTTTGAATTCAGAATAAGTATTCAATCTTTGCGAAGGACTTATCACCTTCAATTCTTTCTTTATATCTCTATATTACTGTTTCTCTCCTTTCTTTTCGAAAGGGTGTAATTATCATTTATAAGTATTGTTATCTAGTACTCTTATGGTACATTAAATTATTTATCATTATTACCCTTCTGGTACATACATTTCTGGTAAATTAACAATTTATCAAGGATATTTCTTTATCTTCTGTTATTATACTGTAATAATTCCTTGGAAGGATTTCCAATGTTTTTCTTTTAAATATTTCATCTACAAATATTAATTATCAACTTTAAATAGCTCCACAACTATTATTTCCACTTATTTGGAGAATAGTTATTTTTTTATTGATATTTATTTAACTATATTGAGCATTCAGAGTTGAATGTTTGAGTAGTTTTCCCAATCATATTTCAAGTATTGAAATTTTGTTTTTTTTATAAAATTCAGAATATAATCTTGCGGTACTAAGGATATCCTTGTCCCCCACCATATTGTAACTATCAAATCTGATTCCTTTCGTCTGCTTCTCATGTCTTCGAGGAAACCATACATTGGATGAAGGACTGGTACCACTAGGAGATCCCATAGTTGTCAAACACAGATCCGAGGGGCTCAATTCTCAGTCAAGCCAAGTCAACGGGCAATCTTCGTGAAGACCAACCATAACTAGTAAGGTCGAAGTCCATACGAGACAACCACCAAGTCTCTGACTGACTAAGCCAAAGACGATCCAACAACAACTCGTCGTAGGGATCATCGACGCTAACCCAGCCTCCAGGTATTATCAAACAGGACCATCTTCGGTTGAATCAGATTTGTTTTCAAAAGTGTAAATATTCTGAATTTTGTAGCCTTCAGCTTGTTAATTTTGTAGCCTTCAGCTTGTTAATTTTGTAGCCTTCAGCTTGTTAATTTTGTAGCCTTCAGCTTGTTAATTTTGTAGCCTTCAGCTTTTATAAAGTTTTTTTGAAATAAAGTTGTTAATTGTTTCTTTGCATATTTATTCTGCCTTCACAATCAAGCTAGATACAAATATCTCCTATCTTCGGTTTTGTCTTTTACAACCTGGCGCCCAGATTATCTGAACTAGTCAGGTCAACTGGTGCCCTATTTGTTCAATAGTTAAAAAATCTCTGTAGTACGCTATTGAGCAATCAGTAGTTGAAACTTATCCACACCCTCACCGTATCGATCTGAGCAGCCTATCAGCCTAAGTGTTAACTTTCCATAATTTAAAATCAGGATTTATTCCAAATTTGTAAATTGAAAATTTATGAGGTTACAAATTTTTGTCAGAATTTTCATATCTTTCACTGGTCTCAGAGGCATAAACGAGAAAATCGTCACCTGAAATCTGCCACCATCTCCCAGTCTATTAGTTTAGTAATCCCTACTGATGAAGATAACTTTGTTATCGAAATGCGCATCTAGGAATTGAATTACTCGTGTGGTGAAGGGGTCAAATACTTTTTGTTCTCACAATAAACAATGGTTGCTATGTATTTGAAAACAAGCAAATGGGTAATATCATGACACTATGTTATGCGATCCCAAACTTTTTGATTGTAATTTTGAATTCCTGATAGTTTTTATTTATTATTTTGGCGGTCTTTTGGAGAAAACCTGGTATGTTCGTGTTAGAAGTGCTTTTATTTTCTTCGAAGGATTGCTCCACTCGCTTATCTCGTTTGGTAAACTTTCCTTCTCACAAAATAAAATGGCACTTTTAACTGTAACACCATAAATAACTATTATTTTATTTCTTATTTTATTTTACTTGCTGTATATAAACTCACCATTACTCTAGGAATTGGAGGATAAATGAATACACATATAAAAGAATCCCAATCAATTATTCATGAGGAGAACACAACTTGTGAAATGAAAATCGTATGCATTAAATGCAGTGAGAACTTAGTAGGTACTTGAAGCTGAAACAACGTACAATTCCATTGGTAATGCATGAATTACCTGGAAAGTTTCAGCACATATGTTCGTAGAAGAATATTATAGTAAGGTTAGGTGTAAACGCGGTCATGTTTAATTTTCGTTTGTAATACAACAAATGTATCGGTGATTTTAGAAAGACAAATTCCTTCGATATTGACAAAAAAATTATGTTGCTTAGTGTCCTGAAGCAACATGATTTGTTTCATAATCATCAATTTTGAAAATCATCAATAAAACGAGTTGTGTTTGTTGAGATTATTTCACGAATGAAATAATTATCCAAACTGCTCTTTTCATTCATTTTGACTTTCAATTATAAATCAATTTTTTTATGTATTCCTTCAGTCACACACTGCCACAGCCTACTATTCAACAAAACTGTACAGCTTGGCAAATCTATCTATGCCTCTATGCGAATGATAAACAGAGAGGGTAAATATCCGCTGCCAACTTAAATCGGGAAAGACAAGAAGCCACTAAAAATTATACAATTTAAGGTACCTCAGATTGGTTTAAGAGATAGTATTGATACATTACACGGGTTGTATTTCTACAAACGTTCAATTTCTTCATTTTTACTGTAGAGCACGGCAATATGAACCAAACACTAACTGACCTATGAGTTCCTGAATAAGACTTACAGTAAGGTTATTCTGGACATTCATTGTTTAAAAAAGTGTTGACGCGGAAAGTCTCTACACCAACGGAAAAATCTGCAAGAAGACACAGAGTTGAAGAACAGGACGAACCTACCAGTACGTGGCATTATGGACCTGCTAGAATGTTGCCTGCGAAATTGGTACTTTCAAGAAGAAGACCGCTTTTTCTCCCAGGAAGACGGACTACCGATGGGATCCCCATTATCGCCCTTGGTAGCAAACATCTATATGGAATGGTTTGAAACTTTTGCTACAGAGACAGCCCATAAGAAACCTCAGATGTGGTTGAGATATGTTGACGACACGTTTGTCATATGGAACCACGGAGACGAGGACCTTGACGTCTTTTTGGAACATCTGAATGCCATCAGAAAGTCCATAAACTTCACGATGGAAAAGGAGACCCAAGGCGGTTTACCTTTTCTAGACGTGAAAGTTCAAAAGAACAATGATAAGTCAAACATCAGTATACAGAAAGCCGACCTGAACTTCGAATCGATTCATCATGGTGCTACAAAGAGAGGGGTTGTTCGATCGCTGGTGGACCGTGCCTACAACCTATGTAACACAGATAAAAGTCTTACCATCGAATTGGACAATATCAAGAAAGATCTGCGACGAAATGGGTACCCCAAAAAACATATAGAAGAGGTTCTAGCCCGCAGAGAAACACTCAACGAGGAGAAACATCAAAGTCAGGGATAGCGGATCATGTCTGGACGACCCAACAAAACATAAAATGGACTGAAGCCGAAGTCATCCATAAAGAAGGGCTGGTATAGAAGGAAGTTTAAAGAGAGTGCACACATTATGAACAATAAAGTCTTCAGTCAAGCTAGCATAGAAATCCGTAATGTGTGGAAACCCTTAATTAGTGGCATGGATCAATTGAAATTGCGATAAGAATTAACAATGCTGTACTGGAGGGGCCTGGCACTGTAATTAACAAGCTTTCCTGAATTATGCCAAATTACCCCTAGGTTAATGACACAAAATTATCCACAGCATATATAAGAAGTATCCTTGAGATTGTCGCATTATACACTTGATAACGACTGTAGATTTTAACAGTTGAAACGTCGTGATTAAAAATTGCAGAGAATTGAATTTTTCTTTGTTCTTTTTTAGACAATGAAAGTCCAGAATAACCTTACTCAAAGTGAAACATTATCAACCGCTTTCAAACAAGACTTACAGTGTTCAAGTTGATTAATATCTTATTTTACAGCTCGAAGAACCCTGCTGAATGCTCCATCAAGGCTGGATAATTATTTATTTAATAAAATCAATAAAAGGTGTTTGTTTATTCTAAAACAAAGTTTAGTTATATCCAACTGTCAAAGTAAATTTTGATTTCGAATTCTTCGCATTTCATAGAGGGTTCTCCTTCTTATTTTTTATTCGGTTTGTCAATAAGAGAATTTACCCAGTTTTGACGTAGTTAATAAATATATGGTTCTGACGAAATGTGATAATTCCGTCCAAATCATAGATATAATTTATAGCCATCACGCAGAGAGAGATAGTATAATTGAATCTTTTATGCATAGTCAAGATGTTGGTTTCATTGTATCTGAATAGGAGCCAGCACTTAATCAGCTGTTCTTTGATAATGCGACAATTGGTAACACTGACAACACTGGCAACATTGATTTGAGAAAGGGATTCAATTTGGAATTTCCGTTTATCCTCCATTTCGTCCATTTCTGCGTCTGGTCTCACTTGAAGAACTCGATGATGGTTCAATTTTTAAATTTTTATTTTTGAAACATCATCCAATCAGTGTATACTGATAACTTTTGTTAAGAGGTATCTATCTATTCAAAATTCAAAGTGGAATTCATTGGAATGCACATTTTTGTCATTTATGATGCTTTTAATTCATTTTATTTCCAATGAATTTTCATGATTTTACAAATGGCGCCATAGGGCATGTTTTATAACAGTTTATCATTTCTTTATGTGTATAGTTCTGACAGGAAGCTCATTTATATTTATATTATTACTTACTTATTTAACATGTTCAGCGCAAAGCCTTGGTGGAAAATTTTCGTGATTTTCAAGAATTTGATTTCAATAGTCTGAGGATGTAGGCAATTGACAAACAAAACCTTCATCCATCCTGAACCTCAATTTCAGGGGAAATTCTAGGAGGCCAGAGCTTATAATTCCCCATGTAAAATGTACATAAAGTGTGTTTTAGCAATACACACGACCAAAACAAAAATTTTGTTGGTGTATCTTTTAAGATACACAAAGTTTTGACTAAGTGTATCGAAAAAGATACCCTGGCGTTGAACGTGTTAAGTATGAATAGTTTTGAAACTCTCTCAAATACTCCAAGACTCCTCAATAAAGTTGAGAATTTGAGTCTTCACTTCTCGCCATTGAATGAGCGATGAATGCTGGTGGCCGATTGCCAGAATAGAAAAATACTGAACAAAAGTAGCTACTAGCTACCTATGATTACTGGCTGAATTAAACACTAAATCAGGTATCCAAAACCAGGTGGTGGATTCAGAAGCGTTCAAGAGCTGCAGTTACTGAATATAAGAACCAAGGAACTTGAGGAGTTTGAAATGTAATATCAATATTCACAGGAGAATAGTTGGGTTATTTCAATCAAGAGTACTATAACCTATTGGTCAGGAAGACCATGAAAGGTTTGCATGCATTTAACCCATTCAAAAATATGTAAGTATGTCTGGAGTATTTTCTCTTTCAGTGTTATAAAGACTGTCTACATAGACTGGCTTTGAGAATGGAATACTCTATCAGAATTTCTATAGATGGCGTCCAAATGACAACTTTTATTTAGCTATTTCATTCTCTCTGCCATAAATTGAATTTCTAGGAATATCTTTGTGTTCATTCACCAACAATCGTACCACGACCTTTGCCTCCGCAATAAGAGTTAGCCCTCCGCATTGTTTGTATAAGGTTCGTGTGAAAAAACCATTAAAAAAGAATATAACCTTATAACATTGATACATTAATCTCTATCTCTATCTTCATACTGGAGACCTCAAGTTTAGTGTACAAACATAAAACGAACACAATTGATACAGTACGAAAGTGAAAAAAAATTTATGATAAATTGCTCACAACTTTGAAAGAAATCTCTAGACACGACCAGTTTCGGAAGAAAGTCAAAAAGTTACTTTAGCTCAAAGCTTCTTCTTCTTTCTTTGACAATAAGTACTTAAGCTGGAATCCGAGGTCTAATCCTATGAGAGAGCAATGGGAATAGTGCACGTGTGAGATATTAGATTACCTGGAACTTGCTGACATCATACGTTCGGTTACAAACCAGTCATAATAAGTTTAAGAATTTTGTTACGGGTTCAAGAAGTGCAAGTGCCAGATATGCACGTTAAACCCCTAGGTATATAATGAAAGAGACCTCGGAGGAGCGCCACGGCGCATAATAAAAATACCCAGTCAGTAAAAACCTATGAGAGAGCAATGGGAGTCATAGTCAATATCTATGAGAGAGCAATAGGAGGAGTGCACGTGTCAGATATAAGATTATCTGGAACTTGCTGACGTCATACTTGTGGTTACAAACAGTCTCAACAAGTTGGAGAAATTTGATAAGGGTTCAACTGCCTCTTTCAATGTCAATAAGTGCACTATCAGATTTTAATAAACGGACTTTGGAAGCTGAATGGTGGCAAAATGCTTTAGATTTGCTTTAGTCAGGACTCAGGAGCAACATTATGGATATCTGGCAACTACGTGAACTTATTAACCTTGAAAGAGGTCCTTGAACTTCTTTAATTTGTTGAAACTTTTTTGTAACCGGTCACTATGGCATAAGCAAAAACCAGTTTATCTGATATCAGACACGTACACTCATTGACCTTGAAAGAGGTCGTTGAACCCGTATCAAATTTTGCTGACCCATCCGTAACCGGAACTATGGCGTCAGTGAATTCCAGGTAATTTGACATCTGACACATCCATTCATAACCATGAAAAAGGTTACTGAACCAGTATCGAATTTCGCTGACCTATCTGTAACCGGAGATATGGCGTCAGCGAATTCCAGGTTATTTAATATCTGACACGTGCACTTATTGACCTTGAAAGAAATCGTTGAACCCACTTCGAATTTCTCTGACTTGTTTGTAACCGGAACTATTGCGTCATCGAGTATAAGTAAACCTGATATCTGCTACATGCACTCCTCTGAAAGCTCTCTCATAGGTTTTGACCGTGACTCCCATTGCTTTCTCATAGGTTTTGACTGACTGGGTATATTTGTTACTATTTGCCGTGGCGCTCCTCCGAGGTCTCTCTCTCTCATTATATATCAACTAACCAAATACAGATTTTTAAAAGTGTGCTCTCCACAACAAGATAAGTGGATAACGTAGGGAAATTTGTACTAAAAAATACCTTTTATACCTATCAATCAATCAATCATATGCTTTATTGTCAGAAGAAACAAATCGTATCGACAAGTCATGTGGTATTACAATTGAAGAAGAAACAAAACACAAACATACCAAAACAATAAAATGTACAAGCTGAATAAAATAAATAAGAGCATATTAAAATCATTCATAAACTGAAAGGGCAGGTATATTTTAATATCGACACAAGGTTTCACAACTAAAAATTTCTTCCATAATACAGAAACGATTAATGTTCAGCAATTCTTTTACATTTTTTTTTAAATAATCCACATACTTCAATTTCCCTAAGATGTAATGGTAAGAAATTATAAATTTTAAGCCCATTATTACAGATTCCTTAGCAAGATTGGCTTCTTTTTTGGAAAGCTCCCTGCAGGACTCACGTGCTTTCACTTTTTTTGTGTTACTTGTACCATATTTGATTGCTGCTTACAACCCAGAATACATAAAGCAGATGGGATTCAATAAGAGCAAAATATGCTAGATTAGCAGTAGTACCTTCTATTATGGTTTTTTTGAAAACCTACCTTTTTACCACCCCCTTGAATGGACCAGAAGACTCCTACGTGGTAACCGGTATACAGGAAAGAGCATTTGCTATAACATATCCCGAGCAGAAACGTGTACAGTGCCATTTGAGCCTTTTATGATTTTTATACACTTTTCGCAGTGTACATTTGTGGATGTGGATAACTTCACACCCGTACAAACTTTCTAGTGTCTGTGATTTAATTTCTTGCAGTGTTTGTGAACTCAAGAATAAATCTCGTGCGCATGTTTGAATTTTTGTAATTGAATATTCAAATAGAACTTGTGATTGTCATTCATTGATATTTAGAAATTAGTGTAACTACTTAAGCTTGTATTGTGACTTTATTTTATAAATTGCTCTGTAAATCGGAAACTGTTGGGCAATAAACGCTATATTATTATTATTGAAACCCGATGCGGAAACCAAATCAATCAGTGGAAGAAATCAAAACAGCAAACATATTAGGACCAAATCGAAGGGCATCGACACAGCACAGCCATGGTGAGGCACCTGAGCCAAAAGCTGACAGCTGACACCCTCAACCTCAACAGATCTAAGATACGCACGATCACCTGCTTACTAACCGGAAAACACCTACACACCATGCATCGGAATAAATGAAGAAATCATGGACTGTAAGACTCTGTGGTGACGAGGAGGAAACAACTTCTCACATCATCTTCGAATACGACACGTTACTCAACAAGCGCTACAGAATATTCGGACAGATCAACCTAAAGACAGGCATGAATCCGAAACACATAGTAAATAGACTACTAAACCTGGTGAAAAACACAGGCCTATTTAACTAGGAACCACTGACGACTGAACAATACAATATTGCTCGTCAGTCTTTTACCAACCAAGCAAATAATGTATACTTCCCAGATAAATTGACTCTTGTAGTATAATTTATATAAAGTATGAACAGTGTGGGTCCTAGTACAGAGCCCTGTGGTACATCACGTTGGGTTTCCTCAATACGAGAGAGGGCTAGTTTTTATCAGTTGAGTGCGATTTTCTAGGTACGATCCGAATCACTGTTGGCTGACTCCTCTAGTAGTGTAGTAATACGCCAGGTAATTCTTTATACAGAACGTTCGATTATATCCTAAAGTAAGATAGCTAGCGAAAAATGTTGAGATACAAAAGTTCTAGGGTTTTTCAAAATCCATCATATTAACGAAAAATTAAGTATACAGGGTCAGTCAAAAAGTCAGGACGAAATAAAGTTGCTTTTTCTCTAATAGGACACCCTGTATATTATTTCACATTTCAATTTTTCTCAAAATTCTGAACAAAATTTATTCAGCACATCATTTCCTAAATTCAACAGTTTTCGAGATATCGAATTTTGAAAATAAGTTTCTAATAAATTATCCAAAAATGTTTTAGTCCATTAAGTTCATAGTCTATCAAGTTACATTTGAAAGTTTCCAGCTCCATAACAACGCCGCGTCGTTCTTTTGTCTAACAGTGATGATCTTGACAAAACATGTTAAAAATACATTTAGTGTAAATAATTTTCGCGCAAAAATGGCACGTTTATCTGATACTGAGCGTATTGAAATTTAAATGATCATAGGATACGGTGATAGAAGACGAAGTTGTGACCAAGTAGTGGACATTTTTGATTAATTGCATCCCAATCGGGAACCCATTTCTAAATCAACTGTTTCAAAAACATTGCAGCGTTTTCATGAAACTGGAGGTGTCAAAGATCGACCAAAAAGTGGAAGAACAGTAAGCGTTACAAATGAAGAAAATTCTTTGAATGTCATGTTAGATGTGGTGGAAAATCCAATAAATTCAGCACAACAGAGGGCTTTGAATCATAACATGAGTCGATATTCCATTCAAAAAATTTGCAAACTGCAAAAATTCCATCCATATAAAATTCATTTGGTACAAGAATTAAGTAAAGATGATTTTGATCGTAGAATCGAGTTCTGTGAAGTTATTATGGATAAATTAAATGAAAATGTCAACTTTGTCAACCACATATTGTTTTCTGACGAATCTTCATTTTGTTTAAACAGGCACGTAAATCGACACAACTGTAGGTATTGGTCAGACCAAAATCCACATTGGATTGAGGAAGTTCACACTCAACGGCCACAAAAAGTAAATGTCTGGTGTGGCATTATTGGTGGACACGTCATAGGACCTTATTTTATTAACGGAAATTTAACCTCTGAACGATATTTGTCACTTTTACAACAGCATATTATTCTAGAGCTTAGACGATTATTCCCGAATAATAACAATCCCAATTTGCTGGCAGAACAAATATGGTTTCAATAAGATGGGGCTCCTCCACATTCTGGACGTGTGGTACGGGCATATCTAGATGAAACTTTTCCTGATTAATGGATTGGGCGCAGGTGAGCAATTGAATGGCCCGATATGACCCCACCTGACTTTTTTTATGGGGTCACATAAAAATTGTAGTCTACAAAAATAGGCCGCCAAATATCGAAGAGTTGCAAGAAAGAATAAAGCATGAAATTTCTACCATTCCTCCTCACATGGTTTTAGATTCACTACAAAATTTTGTTCAGCGAGTTCATTACTGTCAGGAGGTAAATGGTAAACACTTTGAGCACCTTATTAAATAGAAGTCCAAAGAAAAATTTGTTGTTTATTAAAACGTGTTTTCTCTCTTTTTCTCCTGGCATAACTATTGTTTCATAAAATTTCAAATATCCTAGACATTCATTAAAAAATACATTTTATAGTTTCATGCATTTTTATCAACCCTGAACGAATATGCTTTTTTTATTTTCTGTAAAAAAATTATAATTAAATTGTAATCATATCCACATACTCCACCTTGTCACCTTGCCTGACTTTCATAATAAATATCCATT
This sequence comes from Chrysolina oricalcia, assembly GCA_944452925.2. Taxonomy (NCBI): domain Eukaryota; kingdom Metazoa; phylum Arthropoda; class Insecta; order Coleoptera; family Chrysomelidae; genus Chrysolina; species Chrysolina oricalcia. Next base: position 15,210,335 of record OX101821.2, on the reverse strand, counting down.
ATTTCGTGCTTTTTCTTTAATAAATATGAGAGTAGTAACAAGTTATTTTCAAAATTCGATATCTCGAAAACTGTTGAGTTTAGGAAATGATGTGCTGTATCAATTTTGTTCAGAATTTCGAGCAAAATTGAAATATGGAATAATATACAGGGTGTCTTTGTTTCGTCCTGACTTTTGACTGACCCTGTATACTTAATTTTTCGTTAATATGATGGATTTTGAAAAACCCTAGAACTTTTGTATCTCAATATATTTCGCTAGCTATCTTACTTTAAGAGATAATCGACCGTTTCCATACATATCAGCGACCCTGTATATGTTTTTTCGCCATTTTCATTTGATTGACATTCGCTGAAATAACTCAATGCTCATTTCAAATCGAGCTTTTTTGTTGGCACTCTACTCCCTTTTCCTACAATTAATTTAGGGTCAGATCCTTAATAAAGCAGTATAGCGTAAACGAAACGTTCATGCGAAGCCGTGTCTACCCGCATCACACCCCTTCAGAAACGCTTTCAATACAACACGATGAAACAACGAATTTGCCAAATTGATTTAGGCTATATGTAGACGGCGCTAACCCATTTATCATTCGGAGAAAGACGCCCCCGACGTTATAACGCCTGACTGAATCTTGTTATATTGAATTATTCAACTCCGCGAGTTTTTTTGTCTCTAATTTATATTCACGCTGTATTTTTTTTTTCATCGAGCATAAATTTCGTACACAAAGAAAGAAGATGACACACCCGGTTGCGTATTGGAATTGGGGTATGCGTCCCGGAAGGGATATAAGGGTGTGACGTCAGTGTCACTTGTCAGATTATATTATAAGATGCTCTCTGCGATTGGTCACTGTAATGGTGGGAAGTTTAAATGGCAAGACAAAAAGAAGTCAAAATGAGTTGAAAATGCGTCAATTATTAGCCAACCTAACCTGACTGATTTAACGATTACTTACTGCCTACTTTTCCCGCCAAAATGGTGCATGTTGTTGTGAACTTAAATAACCACCACCACCAACAGATAACACCTCCAAATTCCACACCAATACATGACACCCTTTCAAAAACTACCTATATTAAAACAGAAACATTTCCTTCTGAAGTCTGACAGCTGTAAATATTGTTTAGACCACACTTGATTATGCGTTTTATTATCCAGTAATGGGACCTACTGCCGTCAACAAGTTTTCTTTCAAAGAATGTCAAAGTGTGGGTTGGTTTTTTGTAGCTTTGAAGCTAGAACATGAGTACTGTTTACGATATCTTTTTCCTACATTTGTTAGAGTAGTGTCTGCTTTCGGTCCAACTGAACCTCTTTAGGATAATAGTTGACATCAGGTGCCAGGCATGAGATTTCGCAATTTCTTAAGCTGTTTAGACGATATTGACGTTTTGCTTCTTCACGATCACGTAAATAAATTTTGATATAAAGAGATATTGGGAACCAACAGATGACAGTGGTGTCAACAATTGGTTATCTAGGTGTCAGCTATTAGGTTTTATATTATTGCATTAGTCCTACTCTGGAGTAAACATAATTCGATTTTGTTTGTGGATGATGAATCTCAAAAGGAAAATTATGAAATACTCCCAACAGAATATGCTAGATGCCATAGATGAAGTGCGAAGAGGAAATTCCGTCAGGGCAATGGATAAAAAATATGGAATGCCCAGAATTACACTTTTGTACAAAATTAACGAGAAGCTGCCAATAGGAAGAAAATTGGGACCAAAGAGAATTTTTACCATTGAACAAGAGATGTATTACCGGAAGAGTGAAGAAGATAAGCAATAGAAAGCTGAAAAACAAGCTAAGAAGAAAAAAAGAAAGAGAACAAAATCGAAAAGAGTTTCAGGAAGAACAGAAGAACAGAACCAAAGACAAAAAAGGAAAGGCAACTTCAAAAGACAGGATGACAGTGATTCAACGACTTCAGAATCGTTATTAAAAGTGCTGACTCCTTTCCATGGGATGAACAATGAAGAAGAGGATTTGTCATACCACCTGTTAATTTCAAAGTTCTCATGGAAGGGGATTTTGTCTTGTGTGAATTTTTGGGTGGTAAACGTATTTGTTTATCTATGATAAAAAAGATAAAAAATCAGACATTAAGTTGTGAGACTTTGTTCCACATGGAGAGGACATCTCTTTCATATCCACGGACTAAGTAAATGGCAAAGTATCTCAACCAAAAATCTTGAGAAGAGGATAAAGAATTAGTTGTTTTTCCAAGATCATTGCCGGTTACAGAAGTTAAAAGTCATCCAATCGTCTGAAACATGTCATCTATTGGACTATTTCATTGCAGATGCGTCATCTTTAGGTAGTAATGATGGGCGCAACTAAAATATTTTTCTCCACGATCATCAAAGAATTTGCCAATTCTGAAATCAAATTTGATTACAGAATGCTGAAATTCTCTCTCTTGAGATTGAAGAAATATTCTGCAACACCTCTGCCCCCATGCAATTTAAATGTATTTACATTATCTCTCTTGTGATATAATAATATTCTCACACTGGTTAGTAATAATAACATTAGCCTTGACGCAGTTGATTGTCATCGTAGTGGCAAAATTTGAGTAAGTGTCAAAATTATTGCTGTTACGTTTCCTATCTTTGATCGTGGAGAAAGTATAGTCTGCTACTCAGTTAGAATGAAAATTCGTGATGCTCGTGATTCCTCACGCTCGCCTTCGGCTCGCGCTCGGAACTTTCCACTCGCATCGAATTTTTATTCTAACCTTGTTACAGAATATATTATTCTCGTATCAGTTTTTAATAAAATATTGAAATGATAATAATAAGAACTACTAACAAATCTTAGAATATCTCATGATGTATTCACTCTTTGAATTCAATAAAAAATATTGAAAATTTCAATTATTTTTCATTTCATATCCTCAATATTGCCATCAATAGTGCAATTTTTTTATTTGTGGAAAATCTGTGGTGATTGAAATTCACTTTATAGTAGGAAGTAGAAGTGACTATTTGCTGTATTTGATTGCCTTTAATTTGCTTGAGGTTTGGCTTTTAAGGAGGTTCTTCAAGTATTGGTTCCAGAATACAATGTGCCTCCAAAAGCTAACAGGGGTGTCCACTTTTGGTTCCAAAACCGATAATACCATTTGAATTTGTTTTGTATCTCTTTTCATTTCATAAATGTGACTTTCGCAGTTCTAACGAGCCAATATCCTATCGCTGACACACACTATCAACTTTTGGTGCTTCATATGTCAGTTTTCGGTCCTTTCAGGTCTTGAACGTGGAAAAGACTACAAAGAGTAAGCATTCAGCATTGGCAGATTGTGTCTCTTCTGAGCAATGAATACCTCAGAAGAATTGGTTGACCATCCCCAGAAGCAGATACCGTATCGTGAGCGCGATTCAACTTGACCATAATACACCATTAATAATAGCTGCGTGTTCAAAACTCTACGGTTTCACATGGAAAAATTATGGGAAGATGTACGGTTCAAGTAATTACAGTGAATTTTCCAATTCAAAACATTATCCAAATTTAAACACAAATATTTAATCGATTCTTCAGATAAGTATTTATTTTCGTTGTATCTGATATTCAATTCAATCATTTATTTTCTGAAGTATATTATTGCAATGACTTTCAAGAGTTTCATGAGATTTATGAGATATTATTGAAGAAGTATCATCTGCAAAAAGAGTAAGGAACACATTGTCAGAAGAGTTATCTATATCATTATTGTATAAACGAATAATATTGGACCCAATAATGATCCCTGTGGTACGCCTACTATGGCTGTATCAAGTACAAAAGGTTTTGTGTTCCACAATAATTTGTCTTACTTAATATATGAGTATGTTGTGATCAACAAAGTCATACGCCCTAATGATAATGGTAATGGATGGGAGACGCAAGCGTCAGCGACTAGGCCCCGGTGGGCCCTTTTCGCAACACCCGGCATCTTCATGGCGGATACCTACTCGAACCTCTTCGACCTTCTTATGAAAGTCGAAATGTCCTTCTATTGCAATGAGTGCAATTTCTCCTCCTTAATAGTGGCAGCTCCGAAAACATTTTGTCTGAGCCTGCCATAAATACCACATTCCGCGCATAGTGGGTCTGTCTCAACTCTGATGAGAGCCAGGTGCCTCCTGAGGCCACAGTGGCCGGTTAGAACTCCCACCAAGAGCCGGAGTTCTTTGCGGCTTAGCTTCAGTATCTTGGCCGTCCTTGCCCTGTCGGGCTCCGATATCACCTGCTTTGGCTGCCTGCAGCCGTCTATCCCTCTCCACTCTATTCCTAATGTATCAACGGCCCACTCATTCAGTGCCGTTGTAACTTGTCCACTTGTTATGCCGAGTGTGGGTTCGGGCCCGTAGTAGGGTTGCCCGGCTCCTTGCTTGGCTAGCTGTTTCGCCTGCTCGTTGCCTTCAATCCCTGCAAGGCCCGGGACCCACGTCAGCGTTATTTCCTCTTCAGTTGCAAGACTCTCCAGGGCATCTCTGCACTCCTGAACCAGTTTTGGTTTGGTTCTGGTTGCATTCAGAGCTCTGATGGCGGCCTGACTGTCCGAGCAGACATATACATGTCTCTCTGGGCCGGACCTCACCTGTTCCATTCTAGTTGTCTCCAAGATGGCATACACCTCTGCTTGGAAAACTGCTGTCAGAGAACCTAGCGCATAAGCTCTTTTCTCTCTGTTTTCCAACTAAACTCATGCTCCGGCTTGTCCTTCCTACAGTTTGGACCCGTCTGTAAAACAGACCAGGCTTTCTGGAGGAAAGATCATCCTTTCCTTTTCCCACTCTCTCCTGTCTGGGAAGAATTCTACATGTTGGTTCAGTTCCGATGACAATACATTAATGTCTAAGAAATTCGCCCCCCCCCTGCCCCCCGAAAGCTAGATAGAGGCTATGGTTTCGGAAGTTTTCTTGACGGATTTTCACGTCAAAAACTACAGCGGAAAAAAAATTGGTGGATCCCCACCCCTTTTCTCGAAAAAAGTTGGAAACGAAATTAAAATGGAAATATTCCTCATGAATAGTGAAAAATATCTGACCGTCGAATATTATGGTTGGAAAAAATTTCACTCCCTCTTATCCCCCCTCAAAAGCTAGATAGAGAACGGAACGGAATTCGGAAAATGTTTCAACAGTTTCGGACATGGAAAATAATGATGACCAAAAAGCGATCGGGGGGCTCGCCCCCTTTTCTGTCACGAGAAAAATTAGGAAAACTCGCGAAATAGAAAAAATCCGTAAAAATAGTGAAAATTATCTGACCATTGAATAATACGGTTTTAAAAAAAATAACCCCTCTTCCCCCCTCGAAAGCTAGATAGGGAACGCGTAGTAATTCGGAAAAATATCCAACGGTAAATTAACATACAAGCGACCGTGCAACAATGACGCATTAATTGAAAATAAATGGACAGACTAAGAAACTGATGGTGATGGTGAAACTGAAAATGATGGTTTAATTCACTTTAAAATTTATTTTCTTCTTTATAGTGCATTTAAATAAAAGCTTTTCTCTAAAAAGTTTTTTTTAAGTTTATTTATTTTCAGTTAAGATTCATATAAAGTCAAATATTTCTGAACTGTAATGTTATGATACGTTTTTCATACCATAGTGACAACGACCTTTTATTATATTTCCAAATAAATTACAGTTTTCTGCAACGGTCAACTCAACTGCTATTGCATTGTTTGCCAAATCTCAACATTATTCGGAGTACTGCGAAATAGCTCACAGAATTATTAATTATTATCTGGTATTAATTGTGGTAATGTGGTCCATGCATTATGTAGCTATATTACGGATAGCCGGATTACTAATTATTATTATTATTACATTTTTTGTTCTTTGTGGAGATGATTTTGTGATTTCTTTCTCTTCAATAATGAATTATTCATCTACTGTTTTCCTGTAGTTTTCCTGTGGGAGATCTTGGGAATCTTTAGTATTGCCCCTTTTTACGGTTCACCTGTATATTATTTATTGTATTCATTTCGTTTGTTTTTCTGATATTTGGGGTTGTAGTGCCCATAGGTTTGTTATAGATATAGTCAGTCCGTCCTTGATCTTGCTTAGATTAGATTTTAGCACAAACAACAATATTGTTGGTAAAATTCAAAAAGAGTAGCTAATATGAACAACTCACAATAATTTATTTTTATCAATATTTTTCAACTTTGTAAGCTGAACTCCGCCTATTATGCCGTTATTTTTCATGTATATAATATACTGTTATTTGAAAACAACTGGAATGGACAATAAAGACGCTATTATGATTATTATTATTATTCAATTCTGTTTTGCGTCCTGTTTTATTTCCAAAACTGATATTATAATTCGCAAAACATAAAACTTATTACTTACATACTTCTTCAATTGTGGCCAAGGACTCCAAAGCTTTAGGCGGACCAATCCAACATCCAACTGATGAACTGACAAACCCCTATCGACGCAACTTTCATTTTAGAAAAATTAAACAAATTACATCGGTTACCGCTGCCTAGAACTATTGGCAACGCTGTACAGTAAATATGACAGTGACAATAATTCTGTGCAATACCTTGTGGACAGTAGCAGAACTACTATTGACTTTTCGTCCATGTACTAGAGAGAAATCACTTACTGGAGCGATTTACCGTTTTTTGTCCGAGGTTTTGAAAATAATTATTAAAAATATAAATCGTTGGATTTTGTGTGATAGTTCCTCAATGTTCAGTCTTTCAAATTTCATATAAATATCACTTGCAAAAGCGATTCTTCTCAACTGTCTTTGATTTTATAACAAGATTTACAGAATTTTTTTAAAAAGTGAGGGAACGTTGAAGTTGAAAATTCTGAAAAAAATTGTGATTATCTTTTACTTTGACATTGATATGTCATGATATTTGAAATGGAATCTGATGAATGGTTTTTGGGAAAACAAAAAAAAAATAGGTTTTTATTTTTTTCCTCGAAAACTGTTCATGAGATTTTCTTCTAGATCTCTCTAATTATTCAATTTGATTGCCAAAATAACTTGATTTTTTTTCAGAATTTTTAACCTTGCCGTTAATTTGTTCATAGGTTTATATGAACCTTAACTGGCAGATTCAAGTCAGAAAACCTGCCATCACACAGTGCTTCACTTCTGTCGTTTCCCATAAATAAGTGGAATATATGAAAGTTGAAGTCGGGCCTTGTCTACGCCATAAATATTACAGTTGAGCTTTATTCTCTGCGGGAAATAGCGAAATACAAAGCGCTACCCGATCTGATATATTGGTCAACAAAGTGATCTTTACACTTGCAATTCGGATCATTAATCTTCCAACAGGACTTCCGGAATACGCGAGAAAGTTTTATTCGAGCAGAGGAATATACGGGAGACGTGGTCAATGGTGTAGGTTACTGGATTAGTGGAAATTTATTAGTTCTTACGTGTTTTTCATTTACTGTTTCTCATAAATATTGTTTGAATTGATTTGAATGATTGAATGCGTGTTAGTTTTTATTTAAGTTGTTTTATTGACATTACATACTTCAAAAACAGCAAAGAGAATATAACGGGTGTAATGATGTTAAATATTTCATTCAATACCTTTCACTAAGTTCAAAAACAACCATACAGGGATCTAATTATAAACTAAGAACATTACTAATGATGATGAATATATTGAACAATAATCCAGTCTTCCGCTTCAACACACAATAGGTACATTCGTCTAACATATATAATTCAACGGTCGTAGGGGGCAGTGGTTGTATTTTGTTAGAGACTTGCCGACGAATGTACCTATTGTATATGTTGAAGCGGATGACTGGATTACTGTATAATCCATTTTTCATTATTAGGTTAATGGTCTTTCCGCATAGTATAAACAATATTTTCTTATGAAAATTTGTCTTCGGATGAAGTGGATGCTATAATGTCGCAGTGCTCTCTGGAACCTAGAGATGGCGATGGATTTATACTTCAGTGTTTATCTCAGGAATTCCCAACAATTGCTGAAGTAGTTTTTCGGTTTAATTGGGAGAACTAGCCTTCGCTGATGATTGGCAAGAACCATGAAACCGCTACGGAGGTGTTTCCCCAATTGAATCGAAAAATAATTTCAGTTATGGTATTTAAAGAGCACTGCAAAGTAATTCTTGTAGAGAACTTTGCCAATAATCAAACAGATATAACTGAACGGTCGAAGGGGGCAGTAGTTGTTTTCTGTTAGATACTTGCCGACGAATGTACCTCTTTTATAGGCGGAAGACTTAATCCATTTTTCATCATTAGTTTAATGGTTTTTCCGCATAGAAGCAACAATATTTTGTCATGAAAATTTGTCTTCGTAAGGGCATTACATTTCTTCCCTGACTTTAACAAAATCTAATAGTAATATCTTCAAATCTTTTAGGCAAAACATTTTTTGGAATTCGTATTGGAAATAGTTATTGGAAATTGTCTCTCCATTTCCGGTTCTTCATGAATTAGGGAGTTGGGAGTAACATTTCATCATCATTTTCAGTTGGAGTGTTAGATTAGCATGAATTTATGAGAAACGTTTCGTCATAGCTTTCTGGGGGAATGGAGGATTGTTTCATCACAAATATTGGATTTATTTTCCTCCGAAATTTCTTCTGATATTTCTTATTTCATCTCTTTTATGAAAATGCGACCAATATTGTTATTATAATTATAAGTAGAAATTTACGCCATTGAAAGATGCATTCAGTTCAACCTCGACAGGAAACACCGGAACAAAGAAATCGCAATCCTCTCCGATAGTCAAGCAGCCATCAAAGCGTTGAACTCCGGGGAGTACGTTGAAGTGGAGGGCAATGAACAAGCAGATACCCTGGCACGAAAAGGGGCATCAACGCCACTGATCGGGCCAGAACCGTTCTGCGGACTTACTTCCAAGACGAACACAATAAAACTGGAGAAGCAATGAGACCAACATACTGGCAAAGACTTCCAGGGCTAAGGCAGGCCAAAGATCTCCTCGGCAATTTCAACCGAGTAAGACAATCACGGAATTTCTGCGGACTCAAAGAACACCTAAGAAAGCTAGACTTAGAGGAGGACAGCACCTGCAGATTCTGTGGGGAACATCCAGAAACACCACACTATATATTGATGGAGTGTTATGCTATACATCACAAGATATTGAATATACTGGGATCACACCAGTTGACTGGTGAGAGAAATACCACGAATAGACCAAAATCCTTGAATTCCTCAAGGAATTGAGCAGCTGTATACGAAAACATTTTAAGATAGCTGAAGAAGATGGGGCACAATAGATCTAATCAGGTGGCAGCGCATCAGTCACCATCTACACTTACCATTACCATTATTATAATTATTATTGAGATGAATTAATTATATATGCTGGCTTTAAAATTGGTTCAGCTTTAGATTTGTGATTTCTGTGAAATTTCTTGAAAAGTGAAAAATTTCTGATAATTTGTTGTTTACCTCTTTGTGCTATTATTTGATGTTCACTCATATCATTGATGCAATAAGGATCTGCATCAAATTGTTAAAAGCAGTAACCCCAACGCGCAACCCTCAGAAGTCTGGAGAGACTTGTACGAGCTACGGAAGACGTAGCCCTTACCTTTTAACGTGTGATGTCATGCACGAGACCGGTGACCATGCTGGGAATCGAGCCCACTTCCCTACGTTTGAGAGGCGAACGTTCTACCAGCCGACAACCACGGCCCATAGAATAATAATAATACTAATTTATTCACACATGATCGCATCATAATAAAAAAGTTCAATTTTCGGAAAATCACTTCATTAGATCGGGCATGACAAGTAATTCATGACAGTTTCTTTCATATTCGACAAACATTCAATGTTCTAGAGAAAAATAGTTTCTACAACCTTGAGTGATGTGTGAAACCTCTGCCTTTCAGCTTCGGATGAAACAGCATTCGTCTGGTATTGAAGGACTTACCTGTAAAAAAAGAACGAATGAGTACAAGGGTAATTCCATTAGATAAATGAAATAATTTGTGATAAAATAAAAATGTGATGGAGCAAAGCGCAATGATCACAGATATGAGAAACCTAAGGTTATTATAGTTCAATCAAGGAACGGTTTCTACACAGACTTCGTGCGCACTTTTTTTTAACTTTACGTCTGTGTTCCAAGGATAGTGGTAGGTATGGTTGGGTTAGGTTGGCATAAGATCGGGTGGGTCGGGTTGAGCTATAGTCATAAGTAGGTTATTTTATGTAAAAGTTGTATTTATTTTTGTGGAGCCGAACGCTAATTGTCTTTTTGCGATTGCATAAATTGCACATGTTAACGCACATGCTTGTACGCATGTGTATTCATATGTTTGCGCTCATTTCCGTGATCTGTCACTGCCAGTCTGCATTCAATTAGAAACATTATATGAACAATTATTTTAAATGTGCAGTTAAAGTGTTGATGGGAAAAAGTAGTGGTTATATCAACTATTGAATACTGCATGATTGCTGCAAATAAGTTGATACAAAACAGTGACAATGACATAGATTTCTTCAATATGAAGAAAACTCAAATACTAGCAATATTAAGAGAATAGTCACTCAGTCATTCATTTATTTTTTTATATAAGTTGACTATGAATTGTGATATTCTGATTTGAGAACTATAATCTATACTCCAGGGTTGTTTAAAATCTAATTGTACTAATTGTATTTTATGTCTAGTTTTATAAGTTGACCATATCTAAATTTAATTTTAAATTATGTTATATTATATTATAATATTATATCATTTGCAATATTCATACTTATATATCTAAACTGTACACATGTAAAAGGTCTATCTGTTTGTATGCAGTATAAATAAATAAATAATTTTTCACTACTCATTCACTGAAATATTCCATGTGATTAAATATTTTTGGAATTACATTGGCAAGCTACATTTTCTTTTGAATTTGAAAAGTTGGCGGTGACTGATTTCCATGATACCAACCTGACGTGAATAATATTCACTAAACAAAACAGCTTGAATTTGTTGTTTTTGTGATTGTTAAAAGAAGAAGAATGTTTTGATAAAAAGTACTGTTTTCAATAAAATAGAGTGTAAAACTGGTGGATTAGGAAGTGAATATTGTGCTGGTGAGAATAAAGGGGTATTTTGAGTGTATTTTTCACGGAAGAAACGTGTGCTAGAAAATGCCATTTCCGAAATTACTAGAGACCACCAAAATTTCCACATGAGACCAAACTGCGCGAGTCCCAAATTTTTTTTAATACCTTGTAGCGCTCGATTGACGTAATTTTACCAATTGATTCATTATCTTGCCGTGCTTGAAAAAAATTTAGTATTTCAAATTCTATATTTAGTTTTGAGGCAGAGTATTTTTCAAATTTACGTTTTGCCATTTCGTAAGTTGATATGCTTTCTTCAGACATTTTAGGTAAATTCAAAATAAATCTTAAGAATCATCTGCAATCAAATGTAAGAGCATAGTTTTTTTCCTATCTTCGTCATTAATATTTGCATCTTTCAAGTAATTTTCGAATCTGGAAATCAATGTTTTCCATACAGTATCTAGATTGTTCGTCTCTGTCTTGATATCCAACAGAGCGATACACCAATGTCACAGGATTCAAAAATTTATTACAGTAAATAGAACTTTTGTAGAGAATTATAAAACTTACAAAATGATTTTTTATACGACCAGATCGGTGCATTTTTCACTGAGAAAATCCGGGAAAACCTCGAGACACCATTTTTCAAAAATTCCTAATTTTTATAAATCTGAAGCTGGACAGTCAATATTGCGGAAACTGATAGATAGTAACATGTGGTTAAACTGTGCGCGAGATGGTTCATGTGCGATGTGTAGTTTTTGCACAATCACGTTATAAACAATTTAAGAGCCAATCTTTCTAAATGCGCCGATTTAAGGGAAATCACCTTATTCAAATTATTTAAACAACATTTGGAAGTAGAGATGAATATATAGAATTTGTATATTTTGGATTTTCACCTGAGAGGTGGGAAATGTGTTGTAAATATCACTGGAAGTTACTCTAAGCCAGGAATCACACTGATCTACCAGGACCGACCGTCCGCGAACGTCCACCTACGACCAAAAATTGAAGTAGATCAACAAAAACTCTCAAACTCACACTGATCGACCATCTACGACCGACCGCTAGAATAATTTTGTAAATCTGGCATTGATCTGACATTCAGAAGGTTATGTCAATTTTCAATGTAACTAAAAAAAGTTAAGGTGCATATAGTCAACATCATTCTAAAATTATGCTTAAATATATGTTAAAAACGAAAGTTGAATCTGTTAAATCAAATGGCACCATTCATACAACAATATTATGTTTATGCTAAAAACATGTTACTTTGAAAATCCCAACTTTATAAGAATCCTACTTTTACGATAAAAATATTGTCCATAATTCAAGTCTACCTAAAGTTTCATGTCATAAAATGTACCTGTCATTCTTAAATTTATGCCTAAATCTAAAACTTGTAAAATATTTGGTCTCATATAAAATTGATTTCAACGTTATGTTTATGTCAGTGCTTGTGCTAAAGTTACGTTTATGGTGACCAAATGCACCTTTAATATCATAATTTTAATGCTTTTATTGTAAATGATGAGTAGAAGTGATAGTGAAGAAGAAATAATTATGATAGTGTATGATTTTTATAAACGATTAATAAAGTAAAGTAAAAAAGTGTCTGGAATGGAGAACTTTATTTATATCGAGAACAAGAGGGTGAATTTTGAACCAATTATCCCAAATTACTAAGAGATCGATACAGTTCCAAACTACCTACTATTGAATGTCCATAAATTACACCAACAGAAATTCCCAATCAGAAAAAGGTCAATTTTTTTATTTTCTGGGCATTACTTCCCGATGGAGCACCAAGGAATGTCTCCTTTTTCTTTATCCAGCACATAAACTCTTCAACTATATAAAATATGTAAGTAACTATTATTTGAACATTACTGGTACTTAACAACTAATCTCTTGCGTTAATAAATTCCATCAATGACTTCTCTGTTGCTGTAATTAGGATTACTCTGATTTAACGTGGACCGTCACCGCTGTTACTAAAATATTCATCTCTGCGACGGTCCACACGGTTCCTATATTGTTCCGCTGATTTAAAAACTGTTGAAAGTTTATCACAAACATGTGTCAAAATGATAATTTAGCATATGGGAATTGAATCACGGTAGTCTGAAGCCGACCAAAATTTCCAGCAGGTTGTAAATTCAAGCACGGTCTTTGGAAACCGGTCGTGGACGGTCGAGAATGATCGAACAGTGTGAGTTGTGTGATAAGAATATACGTGTTGCAACTTTTGGTTGTTGGCGGCATGGACCTGTAAAGTATTGCACTGGACCTAGCTGTTTACATCCTGGTCTGAAGTTGTGAATGGTCACAATCTGTAGTCCTGATATTGAGTTGGGCGTTGTCACATCTCGTAGGTGATAAGTCTTTCTAAGACAAAATTGTTTCACTATACGTATTTCTTTCGATAACAATCAAAGAATGAAGGATGGTGATGTTCTCTCATATTCTGTCTCTGCATTTTTGTGAGATTATTGTTGAAATAGTGTTTTTCGAACTCATTTGTGTTATATAGTGGCAGTATACTAGACAGAGACTCATAATGGTGCAATCTTGTTGGGTTTTCGAACCCGAATATCAGATTCCATTCGTAAGTAACATAGGCGTTACAGTGGGTATCAATCTGTTTCCGCCGAACAAAATGAAATTAATACGTTTTTTCAATTATTCAATTCAATTATTATTATGTGGAGATAATGAAATAGACACCCCCCGAAACATTTACTAGTTCTTTGGATGATGCATTTAAAAAAAAGGTTGCCAAAAAGTCCAAGCAATGTCCATCAAAATTTGGATTTATCTTTGGGTTTCCAGCTGATGGCACAGAAAAAGCGGCTTGGTTGAAAAATTTGGGGATGAAATGTTCAACTGAATGTGTTCCAAAGTCTGCTAGGATTTGCTGCAAATATTTATTCTTCACAATATTCGTTCATTATAATACCTATATAAGAACATGTATTAATTGAATATATAAATTGCCATTTTGGTAATAATTTGATTTACTGGAAATCTATTGTGAAAAAAAAAGTTGAACGTCGCGTTTGTGGGCCCTCAGAAATGCCTTGTTGCCAAGTTGACCTTTGCGGATTAATGAAAATCTGATATGAAAAAAATAATTGAACGTCTCGATTATAGACCGTCAACCTATTGTAATGGTACTATTTTTAGTTTGCGGAAAGGCGCCATTGCCAAGTTTTGGTCACTTGGGATTACTGAAAGTCTGATATGGAAAAAACAATTAAACATCGCCATTTTGTGCCATCAGTTGATTCTAATGGTACCATTTTTGTTTTGCGGAAATGCTCTATTGCTCTAATTTGGTCACTTCGGATTACTGGAAATCTGATATGGAGGTAGATCGAAGTTGACATAATTCTTTTCAATCAGGTGGTTCCTGGTATGACATTTTAACGTTTCGGAAATGCGCTGTTGCCAAGTTATGTATGCGGGAAATCATTGAGAGAAGCTTTATAGAAATTGTCAATGGAGAGTATTAATATACAGTTTCAGACTACTCTGATGATGTCATTTTTGTTCTGAGAAAATACGGTGTTGCCAAGGTAGTCACTTCGGATTACCGGATACCTGGAAATGGGGATTGATATGGATAAGAGGACAGTATCCTATTCAATCAAATGATTTGAGATTTTGACTATGCGGAAATGCGTTGATGCCAAGTTATGGACACGTTAGAGAAGTTTCATAGACGTTTTGGACACAACCTTACCTAACTAACCTAGCTATCCAAGTTGCTGGTAATTCAATAACTGATTGATATGAGAAAGTGGAATCGGGGCAGATGCTCGCTGCGCTCGCATTTTGTAAGTTACCGCAAGAAAGAGACAAGCTAAAGGCGTGTCTCTTTCTTCGATCACTGATTAGTATGAAAAGGTGAAATCACAGCAGATGCTCGCTGCGTTCGCATTTTGCAAACTACCAGAAGAAAGAGTCACGCTGTAACTTTTGTTTCCATGGAAATGAAGTTGATGTCGAACTCATGATCATTCATAGTCCGTGAGCTGTATTATGATAATTTGTGACTGAGAATCCAGAACATTTCAACGTTGTTTCGCATCTTTTAGTGTTCTATAAATTTTTTTAACGTATATCATTTTACAAAGTAGGGATAAATTGAGTGATATAAAATGGTTACTTGGACAATGCGTCATCAGATTTCCGAAAGTATTTTCAAAAAATTGATCATACAAATTAATAAGGATGAATATTTATAATGATATTCTTTGTACAAAATTTCTTCAAATCTTTTTTAATGATTTCCAGCGCCTACGACTTGGCAACATTTGTGCATTTCTGCAAGGTTCAAATTTTATAGCGAAATTCATGTAATTGAATAGTATAGTATTCAGTTAGGAACACCCTCATATCAGATTTCCAGTTATTCAAAGAGACCAAAAAATGGCAACGGCGCATTTCCTCAAAACGAAAATAGTATCATTAGAACAGGTTGAGGGTCTATCATCGAGACGTTCAATTGTTTTTTATGTCACATTTTTCCATATCAGATTTCCAGTAATCCCACGTAACCAAAACTTGGCAACGGTGCATTTCCGTAAAACGAAAATAGTACCATTACAATAGGTTGAGGGTCTATAATCGATACATTCAACTTTTTATTGCAAATCAGATTTCCAGTAATACGGAGAGGTCAACTTGGCAACAGGGCATTTCCGCAAAACAAAAATTACAATTTTCCTGTATTTTCTAAGTGGAAAATGCATCGATCCATTGACTGTAAAACGATTTCTTGAATAATCTTCGGGATATTTCCAAAAAAAAACAAAAAAATTGCAATTCTTTACAGTACTGCTTGTTTAAAAAAATACCACAAAGCGATTTTGCTGGGGCGAAAACTGAGGTTTTCATTAACAAATTATCTTATAAAAATTAGTAAAGACCATTTGCGACTTTTATTTTGTGGGAAAAAAACCTCTATAGCTTGGTCTACTATATTATGAGATACTCAACAGAAAGTCGATGGCCATAATAATATCTGAATAATTCCGGTTCTGAAAGAAAGAATAATTCAGGAGACTGAGATTATCTATTTAAGTTATGAATAATTAATGTCTGTGTCAATTAATAACTAACAGGCGAAATTTGAAATATCTCTATTTTTAATCGCAGAATAGTCAGTCACTATCAAAATAAAGTTGCCATGAAAACTGCCTGACGTTATTGTAATATCTCTATATTGAACTGTCATTTACCTAAATTCCAGCAAAAACTTTGAAATGTTCTCTTTAGTAAGGATCATGGATTCGATTTGGATGAATTAGAGCTTCGCATTAAAAAAGGTGAAATCATGGACTGCTTTTTGAGATGACTCTATCAGCACTGTAATAAAAATGCACTAACGGATTAACCAATTTAAGATTGAAAAAATGTAACAGCCAACCCAGATTTATTTTTACAAACTGGCAGGCAATTGAATTGTCAAAACTAGAGGTCATTTCGATGTTCACTTCAACACTGGGGGACTTAAAACTCAAATACTTGCTCTCAATCGGTTGTAAAACTCTGGTATACAATCCATAAACAGTGTTTATTAAACACAAGAAGTTTGTTGGAGTATCTGAAAAAGGATGCTTCTAGGATTTAAACTTCTATCGTGCTTCAATCCATTGATCATTGATCAAGAATCTATGGTCCGAAGATTTGCCAGTCAGAGTATTGAGAATACGACCTCTTTCAAAAGTAGATTTAAAGATTTGCACCCCGTTTTATCGGCTTTTTCCAACAAGATGCTCAGGAATTCCCACGTTATACAGTGACTTTCAAAAAGTACGCATCAAATGGAAAAAATCTTATTTGTGGTTTTCCAAAAAAATTTACCATGAAACCAGTATGTTGGTGTTTCCACATTTGAATCGAAACATAAGGTAGTTCTTGTAGGAAATGCCAATAATCCAACAGATACAATTCAACGGTAGTAAGTAGAAGTAGTTGTTTCCTATTGGAGGCTTAACGACCAATGAACCTATTGTATATTAAACAGAAGACTTAATTACCTATTCCATAAAATAAAATATCTCTATTTACCATTTTTTGGAGCAAGAGTACATCTGGTGAATAAAAAATTAATTACAGAGATAATAGTAATTTCAAATATATATGCACAAATTGTAACATTTTCGATATTAACAATATCAAGACATAAAAAGTTCAGAAAATAGGCTTTTTCCGTACATGCGCGACATGGTAGGCGAAGCCGAACACGGGAAGTCGTGCAAGCACGGAAACTAACTTCCTGAAAAATTTCGCATGTCAGTTTTTGTGTGTCGATGTTATTAGTTAAAAAAAACCGCGAAAAATCCCGCAGACCAAGCTTATACTGGCCTTTGCGATTTTTTTAAAGAAAAATTAGGAAAGGAACCGCGACTTCGATAATGATATATGATCAAGGAATGTTTCAACTAACTTCCTGAAAAATTTCTTATATGTCAGTTTTTGCGTGTTGATGTTATTAGAAAAAACACGCGAAAAATCTCGCATACCAATCTTGTACTGGCCTTTACGATTTTTTCTAAGAAAAATTAGGAACGGAACCGCGACTGCAATAATGAGAAATGATCAGGGAATGTTTCAACTAACTTCCTGAAAAATTTCATATGTCAGTTTTTGCGTGTTGATGTTATTGGGAAAAAATGCGAAAAATCCCGCAGACCAAGCTTATACTGGTCATTGTGATTTTTTTAAAGAAAAATTAGGAAAGGAACCGCGACTTCGATAATGAGATATGATCAAGGAATGTTTCAATTAACTTCCTGAAAAATTTCGCATATGTCAGTTTTTGTGTGTCGATGTTATTAGAAAGAAAAAAACGCGAAAAATCCCGCAGACCAAGCTTATTGCGATTTTTTTAAAGAAAAATTAGGAAAGGAACCGCCGCGACTTCGATAATGAGATATGATCAAGGAATGTTTCAACTAACTTCCTGAGAAATTTCGCATATGTCAGTTTTTGCGTGTTGATGTTATTGGGAAAAAATGCGAAAAATCCCGCAGACCAAGCTTATACTGGTCATTGCGATTTTTTTAAAGAAAAATTAGGAACGGAACCGCGACTGCAATAATGAGAAATGATCAAGGAATGTTTCAACTAACTTCCTGAAAAATTTTGTATGTCAGTTTTTGCGTGTTGATGTTATTGGGAAAAAATGCGAAAAATCCCGCAGACCAAGCTTATAGTCTTTGTGATTTTTTAAAAGAAAAATTAGGAAAGGAACCGCGACTTAGATAATGGGATATGATCAAGGAATGTTTCAACTAACTTCCTGAAAAATTTCGCATATGTCAGTTTTTGCGTGTTGATGTTATTAGAAAAAATACGCGAAAAATCCCGCAGACCAATCTTATACTGTCCTTTGCGATTTTTTTAAAGAACAATTAGGAAAGGAACCGCGACTGCAATAATGAGAAATGATCAAGGAATGTTTCAACTAACTTCCTGAGAAATTTCTTATATGTCAGTTTTTGCGTGTTGATGTTATTGGAAAAAAATGCAAAAAATCCCGCAGACCAAGCGTATACTGGTCTTTGTGATTTTTTAAAAGAAAAATTAGGAAAGGAACCGCGACTTCGATAATGAGATATGATCAAGGAATGTTTCAACTAACTTCCTGAGAAATTTCGCATATGTCAGTTTTTGCGTGTTGATGTTATTAGAAAAAACACGCGAAAATTCCGCAGACCAATCTTATACAGGCCTTTGCGATTTTTTGAAAGAAAAATTAGGAAAGGAACCGCAACTGCAATAATGAGAAATGATCAAGAAATGTTTCAACTAACTTGTTGATGTTATTAGAAAAATAAACGCGAAATATCCCGCAGACCAAGCTTATACTGGCATTTGCGATTTTTTAAAAGAAAAATTAGGAAAGGAACCGCGACTTCAATAATGAGATATGATCAAGGAATGGTTCAACTAACTTCCTGGAAAATTTCGCATATGTTAGTTTTTGCGTGTTGCTGTTATTAGAAAAAAAAGCGCGAAAAATCCCGCAGACCAAGCTCATACTGGCCTTTGTGATTTTTTTAAAGAAAAATTAGGAAAGGAACCGCGACTTCAATAATGAAACATGATCAAGGAATGGTTTTACTAACTTCCTGGAAAACTTCGCGTAAATCAGTTTTTGCGTGTTGATGTTATTAGAAAAAAAACCGCGATAAATCCCGTAGACCAAGCTTATACTGGCCTTTGCGATTTTTTAAAAGAAAAATTAAGAAAGGAACCGCGACTGCAATAATGAGAAATGATCAAGGAATGTTTCAACTAACTTCCTGAAAAATTTCGTTGTCAGTTTTTGCGTGTTGATGTTATTAGAAAAAAAAAAAACGCGAAAAATCCCGCAGACCTAGCTTATACTGGCCTTTGCGATTTTTTAAAAGAAAAATTAGGTAAGGAACCGCGACTAACTCAGTTTTTCCGTTTCGATTTTACTGTAAACAATACACGAAAAATTCCACAGTTGTAATCCATTTCTGCTTTTGCAATTTTTTTTAAAATAATTGATAAGGGACAAGTCGTTATAAATATCATGGTCTTATGGTGTAATGTTTCAAAAATGTTCTTGGCAAATTTTTCTTGGCAAATTCATAAGAATGATACATTTCTATTCGAACACATTCATAATATTGAATAGTTTTCATCTTAATGATCAATTTTCCAGGCAGGAGAACTATAGGTAATATTTGCCAGGGGTTTCAGTAGGTACAGTCCCTGACAAAAATTGTCTGCGGCTTTTGGTCTGCCACCTTCAGCGTCATAGCATTTATGGACGAGTAATGAACGATATCTTTCATTATATCTACCTGAAAACCAGAGATTGTTAAGAAACATTTATTTTTAATATTGAAGGAACAAAAACATGTATTATTAATTGAAATATTTATGGTACAAAAATATCCTGAAATTGCCACAAAACAAGCGTTACTTACTCTGTTGGTAAGGATATATTCAAACAATTTGCGATTTCTAGAGAACCGACAACAACTTATTATTTAATTTTGACATGTAAATAGGCAGCTATAATGACATTAGTGCACGGAACCCCTTTTCAGTATGCTAAATAATCATTGCCACAAGTTTAACTTAGCTTTCGGCTTTTATAATGGCAACGAAGCTGTCAGAGTGACAGGGTGGCTCGCGACTAACTCAAGTGGGGACGGGAGTGGGTTATACAAAATAAATTGTGCTGAGATGTGCGAATGTGGGAGCCAGATATATGATGCAGGCTCACCCTATAAATTATTTATACTGATTCCCATATAACACGAATAGTATTAAAAATTAACGTTACCACACTCTAAATGATAGACAGCTTACTGCTTGAAGAAGTATAATTATTTAACATCAAAATTATAGTGAACTGACTGTACGGGTACGTTCTTACACAAAAACTAAATAGCTATATAAATAACTGATTATCAAAATTGACCTTACAATAGGTCTACAGGTGCAGTTCAATGATCAAATATGTTTCCAAACAATAACCAACCTTTAAGGTGAAATTATACAGACACTAGTACGTAGCCAAGGTTAAACGTATCCAATATTAAACACAAAATATATCTACCGCTGTAGGGTAGGAGAAAATAATATGTCTTAACCAATCCGCAATAGTATGGTGCACCTTACCTTGTAGCGTTTACACATTAGCATTAGACTTTGATATGAAAAAGGATATGGATATGGAAAAGGACTTAGTACTATTATATGGTACTTGGAGTGCAACGTCGGTTCAACTAGACTGGTACCACCAAGCTGATCTTAATTTTCGAATTGCCGGAATTAATTCTCAAGATTCTCAAGAGAAATATGACGTCATTTTATAGGTACCTACCTACCTATTGCTCGAAATTGAGAGAAAATGACGTCATATTTCTCTAGAGAATCAATTCCGACAATTCAAAAATTGGGCCCCAGGAAGGAAAGAAATATAGTGGGACAAAACTATAGTGCCCTATACATAAACCCTGAAATACAACAAGAACTTGACATTTTGTTCAACAACTTGCATGACCTAAAAAATACCTCTGTCCAGAACAGGCCTAGGTGCTCCCACAGTGGAAGATGCTTTCGGTAGGCTCTTTCAAATGTCAGATGAAAATATCCTGGTCAAAGGGTTAACAGCGGCACATAGGGTCAAGTACCCAAAGGCCTAACAAATCAGATCCTAAAATACATGAAGAATTGCCAAATGATAGAAAAATACCATGTGCGAGACTTACCAGAAATAATTGGTTTATATAATCCCCCCAGAGGTAAGGTTCAGAAATGTGCATACACAGCAATTCAATCGACTAAACGAAAACTGAAACCTTTTGGCAGTTGCAAGATATAAGTACGGACGATTCAAATAGAAATAAAATTCTTACAACTTATTCCCCAATCATGTCAAAAGTGAAAAGCCCAGCACACTGGTGACAGACGACAGTCAAAACTAATTAATCTTCTTCTGCTCAAACTTTAGGTCAAAATGTCAAATCCATGTGCATTGTTGCCAAGTACACTTCTCGAAGAGTATTACACTCTCAATTTATTATTCTTTTTCCACAAGCTAGAAAGATATTATGAAGTCCTATCCTCAAATGAAACACGCCTGCGTAATACTGCATGGAATATTTCGCCTCTTCAGTTATGAAACTAACAAAAGTCACTCCGAGCTACTCCAACTGAATGCAGAAGTCACAACAACCACAAGTCTATGCCGTACTCCGCTTAGTGCGCACACCCCAGACGTGGAATGAAAAGTGTCAACAGAGTTCCAAAAGTAAACAACTGAATCACGAATGACAATTTATAACCTTGGGATAACTTGAAATATGACGTTACCAAAACATGATGACGTAAATGTAAAATGGATATACCTGGTAGTATAATGCAATGGGGCCGCCTATTGAGAAATAGTTGGATGGATTACCAGTGAATACACTCTCGAAGAAGCAACATTTTGATAGCAATATAGGTATTGTTAGTGCTTGAACATTATGAAATAATGCAGAAGGCAAATAGTGGTAAAATACATGTAGAATATGATTAAAAATCTCGATATACCCTGAATAGTTAATAATTAAAAAAATAACGTTACAGCATGTAAATATAGTGTTTTCAGATAGGTATAATGAAAAATAATTTCCACGCTTCCACTTGTGGTGTATTCTGTCCGAAGTGTTGGGTTGTGATATTAACTGAAGTTGAATTATTTCATAATAATTAGGTACGTACGAGAATGATCTTCAATGCTGTAAAGTACCAATGATATTGCAAACTGATTAAATAATAATAATAAATGATTTTATTGAATACACATAAAAGTACATAATTACCCTATGACTAATAGACTACAAGCCCACATAACAATTTGGGCGGGTCATTTGACCCAGCATGAAACATACTCAGAACGATGCTGCTATATGAAAAAATTACTTTAGTCACTATGCCGTCAATTCTTGATGGTGCAAATGACTGTAATAATAATAATAATAATTGTTCATGTGAAGATGAGATCTTCCGACCAAATAATCATGTACGGCGTTCCTCACGTTGGTAGATTATGAAATAATAATCTCCTAGAACCTACTACCGTACAAAAATAATGGGACTGGCGCCAGGAAAAGTTTTCAATTTCCGAAAATAAAAAAAAAATCCTGAATTCCGGTCCCATTATTTTTGTACGGCAGTAGGTTCTAGGAGATTATTATTTCATAATCTACCAACGTGAGGAATGCCGTACAGGAATATTTTGTCGGAAAAGCACATCTTCAGATGAAAAATTAGTATTATTACAGTCATTTGCACCACCAAGAATTGACGGTATAGTGACTAAAGTTCTTTTTTCATATGGCAGCATCGTTCTGAATATGTTTCATGCTGGGTCAAATGACCCCCCAAAATTGTTATATGGGCATGATTGCATAAGTCGTCCCGGTCATAGTAATTAATCTTCTTTCAAATGGCATTCCATTGTTAAATTGCATTTCTATATAAACTCACATATATTGTGTGTATACGCGTGACGCATTTAAGTGATTTGAGAACAATGAGTGATATGTAACGTGACGACATTCGGTTATGATCTAGACCTAATATTGTGTAGAGTATGAATGAGCAAATGTAACAGCAAATGAAACAGTCTCTATGAAATCCATACGAAACCAAGTTTCGAATATTCTGTATGGGATACCTATTCAGTGTTGGTATTGATTTTCGTGCTACAATCGCCTGACGATTATCACGAATGAATCGTTTTAAACTGTTTTGTGTGATGACTGTGAAACCACAGAACACTGAAACTCGAATATGAAAAGCATACGAGGGTCGAAATGGGAGGCAATGCATTTAACAAATTCAGCTAAATTGAAGGAATTGTAATTCGACCGAATGGCTTCCGCAATAATAAAGCATTAGCTTTGTAGAATCGTGTATCAATGTAACAAGTTTAAAACCAAAATTTTCTCACAGGTGTGTTTTCATTCTGCAAAGCACAAAAATGTGAACTAAAAGCTACACCAGCATTTATGGCGCTCTCCAAAAAAAACGATTACATAATTTTGTACACATTTATTACAATTTTGCGTCCCTACCAAAAACTGTTTTACATTCCCTGTTTTCTAGGAATTGGGCGTGGACTAACTTTTAAGTAAAGTTGCACCACACATTCTGTATTTTGAAAAAATACGCAATTATTGATGATGAAATGGCTGCTAATATTTCTTACACATTTATTACAAATCATTGAACTGTTGAAAATTCCAAAATTTCCATCCCCTAGAGTTTAAATAACCCTTATAGATAGAAAATTCCCTAATAAATATAGATCCCAACGTGCCAGAACTGTTCACAAGATTGTTAAACAATTTTTGTTCAAACTATCGAAGTGTTAAAAATCACAGAATGAAGGGTCTCCAAGGGGTTGAACACACCCAAACTGCTCAAAATCCCTATTACATTGCGCGAACCGCAAAAATTTTCCACAAAACAATTTAAAATATCATTAAAATCTATCGACGTGTTGAAGATTTCAGAATGATGATTTCCATGGGGTTTATTGAGTACCCCACACAGCGCATAAACTTATTTCACTGCATTGCGAAGTAAACGATTTCATATTTTCATATTACAACGTTAAAAAAATAACCTCTATGGAGTTGACCGCCCATCAAGAGGCACCACGTTTTTTTTTTGTAAAATTGATAATTATTATATGTTTATGGCTAACTTTCCGCAAAGGCGATAACAGAAAGTCCGCAAAGGCGATGACAGAAAGTCCGCAAAAAGTCTTATTTCATTGAATTTTAGGTTTTATTATTTGCCCATTAGCAACTAAAGATACGCAGTAGAAGCATGTGGGATACTGTGAAGAATTCTAATACTCGATGAAACATAGTTCACGTCGGATTTTCTGTCATATCGAAACACAATAATTTATTAATCCAGCCCACTCTTCAAAATATTGATTTCCATGATTGATATTGTCCATTAGCAACAGAAGACACGTAGTAGAAGCGTGTGGGATACTGTAAAGAATTCTAATACTCGATGAAAAACAGTTCACGTCGGATTCCCTATCATATCGCAAGACAAGAATTTATTAACACAGCCCACTCTTCAAAATGTTGATTTCCATGGTTGATATCGTCCATTAGCAACTAAAGACACGCAGTAGAAGCGTGTGGGATACTGTGAAGAATTCTAATACTCGATGAAACACAGTTCACGTCGGATTTTCTATTATATCGCAACACAATAATTTATTAACCCAGCCCACTCTTCAAAATATTGATTTCCATGGTTGATATTGTTCATTAGAAACTGAAGACACACAGTAGAAGCGTGTGGGATACTGTAAATAATTCTAATACTCGATGAAAAACAGTTCACGTCGGATTCCCTATCATATCGCAAGACAAGAATTTATTAACACAGCCCACTCTTCAAAATGTTGATTTCCATGGTTGATATCGTCCATTAGCAACTAAAGACACGCAGTGGAAGCGTGTGGGATACTGTGAAGAATTCTAATACTCGATGAAACACAGTTCACGTCAGATTTTCTACCATATCGCAACACAATAATTTATTAACCCAGCCCACTCTTCAAAATATTGATTTCCATGGTTGATATGGTCTACTAGCAACTAACAACACAGAGTAGGGGCGTGTGGGACACTGTAAAGAATTCTAATACTCGATGAAAAACAGTTCACGTCGGATTCCCTATCATATCGCAAGACAAGAATTTATTAACACAGCCCACTCTTCAAAATGTTGATTTCCATGGTTGATATGTCCATTAGCAACTAAAGACACGCAGTAGAAGCGTGTGGGATACTGTGAAGAATTCTAATACTCGATGAAACACAGTTCACGTCGGATTTTCTATTATATCGCAACACAATAATTTATTAACCCAGCCCACTCTTCAAAATATTGATTTCCATGGTTGATATTGTTCATTAGAAACTGAAGACACACAGTAGAAGCGTGTGGGATACTGTAAAGAATTCTAATACTCGATGAAAAACAGTTCACGTCGGATTCCCTATCATATCGCAAGACAAGAATTTATTAACACAGCCCACTCTTCAAAATGTTGATTTCCATGGTTGATATCGTCCATTAGCAACTAAAGACACGCAGTGGAAGCGTGTGGGATACTGTGAAGAATTCTAATACTCGATGAAACACAGTTCACGTCAGATTTTCTACCATATCGCAACACAATAATTTATTAACCCAGCCCACTCTTCAAAATATTGATTTCCATGGTTGATATGGTCTACTAGCAACTAACAACACAGAGTAGGGGCGTGTGGGACACTGTAAAGAATTCTAATACTCGATGAAATACAGTTAACGTCAGATTCCTTATCATATCGCAACACAATAATTTATTAACACAGAATATTGATTTCCATGGTTAATATTGTCCATTAGCAACTGAAGACACTTAGTAGAAGCTTGTGGGATACTGTAAAGAATTCTATTACTCGATGAAATACAGTTCACGTCGGATTTCCTAACATATCGCAACACAATAATTTATTAACACAGCCCACTCTTCAAAATATCGATTTCCATGGTTGATATTGTCTACTAGCAACTAAAGACACACAGTAGGAGCGTGTGGGACACTGTAGAGAATTCTAATACTCGATGAAATACAGTTTTCCAGTTGTCCAAGCAGAAAAAGTTAGCCATAGACATATAATAATATTTTGACCTAATGACCAGTAAATAATTTTTTTCAACATGTATCAATTTTACAAAAAAAAACGTGGTGCCTATTGATTAGCGGTCAACAACTTAGGCGTTATTTTTTTTAACGGTATGAAATGAAAATCCGAAATCGTTTACATTGAAATAAGTTTATGCACTGTGTGGGGTTCAACCCCATAGAAATCATCATTCTGAAATTTTCAACACGTCGATAGATTCTAATGATTCTTAAATAGTTTTGTGGAAATTTTTAGCGATACGCGCAATGTGATATATAATGTAATAGGAATTTTTGGAAGTTAAGGGTGTTCAACCCCTAGGGGACCCTTCATTCTGTAATTTTTAATACTTCGATAGTTTGTACAAAAATTGTAAACAATCTTGTGAACAATTCTGGCACTGACCACGCTGGGATCTATATTTATCAGTTAATTTTCATCTATAAGGGTTATTTAACCTCTAGAGGATGAAACTTTTGGAATTTTCAACACGTCAATCATTTGTAATAAATGTGTAAGAAATGTGTAAGAAATGTTAGCAGCCATTTGATCATCAATAATTGCGTATTTTTTCAAAATACAGAATGTGTGGTGAAGTTTTACTTAAAAGTTAGCCCACGCTCATTTCCTAGAAAACGGGAATTTTAAAATGAATTTTATCATTCTCTCCTCAACACTGTCCCAAAAATTCAGTTTCCTACCATTCATAGTTATTAATTGAGAAACTTATTACCATTTGCATGACGAGTTGAAGGAACTTGTTCACGCGTACATTCTACTAGTGACCAAGATTTTTCACAAATAGTGAAACGTGAGAAACAAACTATCTGGGAAGAGTGAAAATGATTGATAGAACGCTTTTATTTCTAATAGGAGAATTTGAATCTGGGCAGCGATGGTTTTTTTCCGTTGCGTGTTCCACTCGGATAGAAGCTTCCATGATTTTTATATTTGCTGGCTATCAATAGAAACATAAAGACATCTATTACATTTCATCAATATAGGTAGTTTAATACGTTAAAGTAATAATAATTATCACTGATGGAACTAATTGATTTTTCTTTTTCATTCACTTTCCGTCTACGACAGAATCAAAATGTACCCGATAAGCGAAAGGGTTTTCTTGCTGTATGAGGACCGTAGCGCTGCTACAGCGCTGCTACGGGGGAGGTGGATTCGGTTATGGCTGTTCCTTGTCACCTTCAGTGATAAGTGATTTCCCGTACCGCGGCCTCATACAAGATTGGGCGAGTCAAACTATCCAAGCATTAGGAATTTTATCTGGCTAATGCCTGAGTTGTAAGCTGTAACTGATGTGTCGTATATTCAGTCAGTTCCTAAATGGTAGATGGAATTGGATGGACCGTCATTGGTCATCACCCTTCATATAATGTTACATTCATTTTTATCTCCACTCCAGCAAATATAAAAATCATGGAAACTTCTATCCGAGTGGAACACGCAACGGAAAAAAACTATCCCTGCCCAGATTCAAATTCTCCTATTAGAAATAAAAGCGTTCTATCAATCATTTTCACTTTTCCCAGATAGTTTGTTTCTCACGTTTCACTAATTGTGAAAAATCTTGGCCACTAGTAGAATGTACGCGTGAACAAGTTCCTTCAGCTCGTCATGCAAATGGTAGTAAGTTTCTCAATTAATAACTATGAAACCAGTCATGGTAGAAAACTGAATTTTTGGAATAGGTTGAGAAGAGAATAATGAATATACTAAATAATAATAAAGGAATTTCACCGAGTTATTCGTGAATTACAGGGTGATTTCTGAAACGTTGATATTTGGTAATTTTTATCATCGAAAATTTTCATGATTACCCTATATATCCCAACGAAATCATGTTTATACGGTATCAGCTGTCTTCGGAGGATGGTAATTCACTTGAATATACAGGATATGTACAAAAGAACCGGCCATATATTTCACCAATTTTTCAAATCACCCTGTACGATCAATGATGGAATAAGAATAGTATATTGCATGCCAAAATAATTTTATCAATATTTCATTATTACATCGAATTTTCAGACATTACTAAAATGTTTTTATTTTTCGCTCTGTATATAATGATATAATCTGCATCATCTAAATGATATTTAGTAATATGAAGGTACTTTGATGATGAGAACGAAAAAATATGGAGTTGGCAATTTCAAATCCCAAAAAAATAATTAAATAAAAGTTAACTGATTTTTAATTTGAACGCCCTGTATTTCAAAATCTACCCATCAACGAAGTTTGCGATTCTGTACGTTCAATTGAATACGTTTCATTGAATACTACAATATACTGAAAATTCAGACAATTTCACCGTGAACCATTTTACCTATAAAAAGTGCTAGGGCCTTTGTAATAAAAGTGTACAAAATTATGTAATAGTTTTTTTTTGAGTGTGCCATAAATGCCGGTGTAGCTTTTAGTTCATCACAAAAATATGTGTCGAAGATTCAATATCAATAGGTTTTTCCTCGGTAAATATTCCGTCTAGACTGCAGTTTGATTATTGAATCTGGAAAGATTTTTTATTTGAGGCCGGTTGTTCAGTCAGAGATCATCTGCAGTTTTATGTGAATCTTGGTTTATCAATTTGTTCACTGTATAGTTAGAACTTGAATCCTGGTTTGATTCCGGGTTTCGCTAAACCATCAAATCGGTGGATTAAGCACTCAACAAAGGTTTGACATAACTGACTGACATAACAACACTAGAACTGCTATGTGAAATAGTTTGGAAGAATAATCAGAAATCACTTCACAAAAATACTCATGACTAAGTAGGTAACTGATGATGAAGATATTATCGAATTGGTGAATATCCTGGTTCCTATTAGGGCACCTCGTACCTCTAGATTACGTGAAAATCATTTCGAGAAATGGTCACACAAAGAATTTGTATTTAGGTTCAGATTACCAAAAGATATTGTAAGAATTATTAGGGACATATGGTTTCTCATGAAATCGCTAATAGAACTAATTGGTGAGTGCATTATGCAATTTGATACTCTCAGGTAATTTTGTGATACTCTCATGAATTTTTTTATGGTTGACCTAACAAACACCAACACCAAACACAAAAAGAATATTTACATATCTATCTGGAACGAATCATCTACCTTAAAAGAATCATCACATAGGATAATTTGCTCATGAATTTCATTATTTATTATTATTTGAGACGCCTTCAATGCCAAGCTTTCCAAAAAAATGACAGGAAACTACGAAAGGAAAATGTTTGGTTATATTTGACATGAAAGAGTTATGAATTTTTGAATCTTGAAAATCAACCATATTCCAACACGATTTTTTCTGTAAAAAATAACACAAAATGCCATCTTCCTTTTGTCGACACTTTGCCAAACGTTTTACAAATAAAATTAACCTTCTTATATTACTATACTAAACCTCACTTCTCATAGAGGTTCATTCTTGAAATGAGTTGGTAGAGTTATGTATGGGTACTTCACAAGAAGGTTGTTTTTTTTTGTGAAATGTTGGATTTTGGTGCTTGTAATTGTGAAATACGTGTTGATTAGGATCTAAAAAAAGTGTCGACCAAAAGAAGGAGAAATTTTGTGAGATTTTTTACTGAAAAAATCGTGTTTTAAAATGGTCGATTTTCAAGATTCAAAAGGTCATAACTCGAAAAGTATTGAAGACCCCCACGAAATTTTCTCGGATTCGTGTTCAGGAGATAAAACTTAGTAACATTCCTTTTTTTTTATTTCAGGAAAAAGCCTGATAAACTTACCTTTAATAACATCTGCAATTTTTTTTCTCAAATCTTTTTCCTTGTTTTCGAATAATATTTTGAGCGACTCTGCAGTACGATAGCATAGACCTGGACCACTTGCATTGTATTCGTTTTCGATATTTTTCCATGCATTTTTCTCAACATCCAGCGATATTCGATTCGTTTTCTCATCTTTTAAAACCGTCGCATATTCCCCAATTTCTAAATTAACCAAACACTGTTTCCCAATATTGAAATTTCGAACTGTTTCTATACCTTCATATCGTTCGCTCAATTTTGTTATCAGATTCTTATCTTTCGAAATTATTTTGAGTTTGCGCGATTCTCTTGAAATGTCAAAGTTTGATAAGATTATATTAAAAACGTCAAGTTGGACAGATTTTTGCAATGATGCCAAACTGTTGTTTGGATTAAGTAATCCGCACTTTTCAGATGTCGGAGAATATAACTCAACCCAAGACCACTTAATCCGGTTTAGTTGATCTGGATTAAACGCGAAAACGGTGCATATGGGCGTTAGTAAAATCTTTTTTATGTAATAGTTCAGATGAACTACAGAATCTTGGTTTTCATTATCCATGGTCGAATACCTACTGGACAACACATTTGACGGTAATCTAGGATTCGATTCCAATCATTGGATTTTACCACGGACTGAACAACCGGCCCTTAATCTCTTCACCGGTTGTCTCGAATTTATTGCGGTACTTATAGGATTATCTTTGGATCTGAAGATTCCGTCTGGTTGTAAAATATTGTGGGATTATTCAATTAGGGATTAGATTTGGTGTGATCGTTATAACGAACGTAGACACGTGCATCAGAACGGGTACGTTTACAAAAATGCAAAATAGAGGCAGTTGGTCTTCTGGGAAAATGATTACTTGAAGAGTAGAAGAAAGACAGATTTGGATGGCAGTCCAGAGGAGTTGCTGTACGCGAACAGAGTGTTTTCACATTGTCGTCCTGATAGCGGTACATTCATTGCCAAGTTCTAAACTTATCACCTTTTAGGTAGTCGGAAATATTGATCTTAATTGTGAAATCCTTTGGATTGATAGTTGCGAGTGCATATAAAGTGTTAATTACCCCCAGAAAGTATGTCGGACTTCAAAATTGATCAACACAAGTGCTCCTATTCTACTCCGAAACCTCAGCTCCGACATATGCATATCTTACACATGCACAGATCTGATAGAGTACATTCTCCACTAGTACCATTTCCTTGCTGAATTTGATGAAAAACACAATATGGAAATAGCAACACCCAACACGACAATATCTCCAACGGTCATTACGGGATTCTAGAATGTTTGCCAGATAATGTTTGAAACCACGAAGGAAAACGTGGAATGAAAAGTACCATCATTTGCGAAGCTTCAAACTACTTCAAGTAGACTTCATATGAATCTTTCCAGGCTCCAAGGACACCAGCGACAATAAGAAATTCATAAATTACACAGGATACACGGCTTACGAGAGGTGTCAGTTCTATCTTCCAAAACGCAAACCTTCAGCTAGTATATAGCAGTACTAACAATATCAAAATGTTTTTAGATAATTCAAAAGTCAAAATCCCAACTTCAGATAGATAGAATTAACTGTCAAAATTGTGATAAAGTATATTATGGCTAAACCAAGAGATCTACGAATATCCGGTTCCCTGAACACTTGGTCCACGCTAGTGTTGCAGATCATTTATTAGAAACCCACCATAAAATTAATGTTCAAAATTTAAAAATCGTTAAATTAAACCAGATGATGATTACAGGTAATTAGATTGTTATGAAAGTATTGCTATCACAATTTCATCAGATGTATTTGCCCGCATTACCAAGTAGCAATAGATGAGTCAATGATTAAATTTCTTCTATGAAGCTTCTATGAAGCAGTACCTTCCAAAGAAGCTTGTCAAAATGGGATATAATATAAAGTCTGAATGATTTGTGATGAAACAGGATATTAATAATAATATAATAATAATATTTATTCACGTAAGAAGAATACAGTACAATATAAATGAAAACATACAGGTGAATAAATGAGTGTTTTTCACACTTGTTTCGAGAAATACTCCCATAAATAAAATTTATGAATAATGAACACACTAACTGACAATTACGGAAATATGATGAAAATAATAAACTTATCTAAATATAAAGGCAAATATTTACAAACAGATTCGCACACACCCACACATACATGGATAACTAACTATATTATAATACAAAGCTTAATGGTCAATAGGTTAAAATTATAATATTAATAATAAAAAGTAATAATAAAAAAGTATTAATAACATTGTTCATTCACATATTGATACAGAAAAGAGAGAAGAATACTTTCGATATCATAATAAATATTTACATACTCGCATATTTGATTACATAAAAATATACTGATACACACATACTTCACATATTGATAATAACATGGGAAGAGTTCAAACATTAAAAGAATATAAGTTACTTGAAATTACTCGTATAACAATTATCGAATAAAATCAGAATAAGTATAAAAACTTTGTTTCAAATATTTTTTTCTGAAATCGTTCAAGAGTGCCCACTTTCTCGGAGCAACTTCAGTCCTCAAAATACGCTAATCTAGTATTTTAGTCCGTTGCCAAGCAACGAACTTTTCCGGACCGTTTTCGGGCCTAAACGGTACGGGAAAGTACTTTTTCTGAAATCGTTCAAGAATTCCCACTTTCTCGGAGCAACTTCAGGCCTCAAAATACGCTAATCTAGTATTTAAGTCCGTTGCTAATCATCGAACTTTCCCGGACCGTTTTCGGACATAAACGGTACGGGAAAGTACTTTTTCGGCAACCATCCGGGAAGTGTTCACTTCCCGGACACTTTTTCTTTGGGAAAGTAGCACTTCCCGGCCTAGTCCGGGAAGTCCGTACTTCCCGGACTAGGCTGGGAAGTGCACGAATTTTAATACAAATATTAATATAAATAAGAATTAGAATGTTTCTGTTGGTACCTATCTTCTGTTCGAATTTCAATATACAATACAAATAAGAACTGAAATGTTCGAAATATTCAAATTTGGAATCGTTTCATCCTGTTAACAGATGGGTGAAAGTCAACCTCTCTTCGTCTCTTAGACTAAATGCGTCTCATTGATTTGTTATTCTACATGATTGCCGAAAAAATAGTGTACGCAACACGTCCGAAAAGTTTTTTTGGACTCGTAGACTTTGGTCTACTCGTCCAAAAAAACAGTATTTTCCGGACTTGTTACGTAAATTACTATTCCCGTATCGAAAACGATACGGGAACATTTTTGCCGGCTTGTTTACATTTTAGACAGTTATTGAATTCACGCAAACAATATGTAGAATTCCTTAGTTTTTGATAATGCTGATTGCGATTTCAGAAAAAATAGTATGTGTACCTCGTAGTAAAAGCACATTCCCAGACTTCAATGCTTGTTGGCCTCGGCTTAACGCCTCGGCCAACAATTTACATTGTCGTCCGGGAATGTATTGCTTTTACTACTAGGTACACAATATACTATTCCCGTGTCGAAAACGATACGAGGAAATTTTTGCCGGCTTGTTTACATTTTAGACAGTTATTGAATTCACGCAAACAATATGTAGAATTGCTTGGTTTCTGATAATGCTGATTGCGATTTCAGAAAAAATAGTATGTGTACCTCGTAGTAAAAGCACATTCTCAGACTTCAATGCGTGTAGGCCTCGGCTTAACGCCTCGGCCAACAATTTACATTGTCGTCCGGGAATGTATTGCTTTTACTACTAGATACACAATATACTATTTTTGTCAACAAAATCAGAAATCGTTTGTCTTGGCTGACTGAATATAAATTGTCTCAATGACTTTTTGAAATGGTGAAATATGTCAATGTTTTTCATTGTAATAGGAAGAGCGTTGAATAATTTTGGGGCTAAGTAAATGTAGGAATGTTGTAAAAGTGATTTTTGTGTTAATGGGATAACATGGTGATCTTTTCTTCGGGTGTTATAATAGTGTGACGGTAAAAGATAACTTTTCTTCTTGTGGTATGTTAAAATGATATTGTAATAGAACAGTTGACGAATATCAAAAACACCGGATTCGAAAAACAGATTGTCCATTGGAAAGCGTGAACTTTTCGAAAATATCAGTTTTAGAAACTTGTTTTGTAGTACTTCAAGAGGACGAAGGTGGGTTCGAAAGGCCCCACCCCAACATGCTATACCATACCATATTGTGTGGACTTTGATATCTATACAAGTCAAGTAGCTGGAGAAGTGGAAAAGGTTTTGGTTTTAAGGGTTGTTCAAAATTACATTTTGACATTTTTTTTTCGAGTGGTGGTCTAATGAAAGATTTACTAGATAATCATATACATGTATATGCGAGTGCTACTACTGTCAATAGGTACTAATAGAAAACATTTACCATATTTCGCATCAGATAGAACCATGAAAAGAGGTGATAATGAATGGTTTTGCACCGCTCTTTGCAGCCCAGGAGAATTTGAGATTAGAACAAACTGGTTTGTGAAGTTTCACTTTGTCTTGGGAAGAACATAACATGATTCCAAGCAAATCACAGCAACTTCAAAGGGGCGAAAGTTCATGAAATAGTTCACCTAATGGAATGTCGGATAAAAAATTGGTTAATTTCAATTTTTTTTGTTTTCTTGTCTTTTTTGAATAATTTTCAGTTGATTTGTAGATCATTTTCACAGAAAGCGAATGACAAATTAAGCTGTACGTCTAGGGGGTATTAAATTTAGAAATTCCTGTAACCGGAACAGTTAAGAAATTAACAAGTTTTTTTAAAACCGAGCACAGGATGTGGGCGATGGTTTCATCTCTACTTAGTTATGATTGGATGGACATTTGGATATCCATTCTGCATGATTTTCTCTATATTATTATTCTTATCGGCATGAACTTCACGACTGACACGTTCATATGAAATATGCAGTGCATCAGATATTCTACGGTTTGATATTATCTCATGTATGTATCGATATTTTCGGGGACCGACACACAACTTGCCATTCCGGTCGCTCTTTGCCTTCAAAGGAAAATTTCCTTGTTTTGAAGTATGTAATCAAGATAACTCGGTCACATAGGAGAGCATTTGACAAAATGGGCACTAAAAATATGGATGTCCTCAGTTGAGAAAATGAAATTGAGATCGGTGTGAAGTTATCCACAACCACAGATATACTCCAAGAAAAAAGTTAGGTCAATAAATTTTCAGTTATTTTCAAGGGAATGAAGCAGAAAAATGTATCCCTATGAAGCAATTCAGTAACGATAATATAATCTCGCACTGTATCACACCCCTCTTACCATTTGTCAGGCCTTCAGAGTGTGCTAGTGGGGGTGGTCTCTGAAAAAAAATTCAATAACTTTCCAAAATGAAGGAGTACCGCTTTCTACTTCCAGGATGTGTTTCACGAAGGGAACAAGAATCGAATGACATCTCTCATATAGTTTGTCAGGCCTCCAGAGGGTAGTAGGGGGGTAGTTTATGGAAAATTATTTAATAACTTTCCCAAATGAAAGAATACCACATTCAGTTTATAGTATGTGTTTCATGATGGAAAATTGAATTGATCGACGCACCCGATATAGTTTGTCAGGCATCCTGGGGGTAGTAGAGGGGGTAGTTTCTAGAAAATAAACCAATAACTTTCCCAAATGAAACAGTACGGCATTCTGTTTTTGGTATGTATTTCATGAAGGAAACATGAATCGACTGACATTCCCCATGAAGTTTGTCAGGTTTCCAGAGGGTGGTAGAGGGGGTAGTTTAAAGGAAACTATTCAATAACTTTCCCAAATGAAAGAGTACCGCACTCAGTTTTCAATGTGTGTTTCATGAAAGGAAATTGAATTGTTCGACGCACCCGATATAGTTTGTCAGGCCTCCTGGGGGTAGTAAAGGGGGTAGTTTCTAGAAAATAAATCAATAACTTTCCCAAATGAAACAGTACCGCATTCTGTTTTTGGTATGTATTTCATTAAGGAAACTTGAATCGAATGTCATCCGCCACATATTTTGTCAGGCCTCCAGAGGGTGGTAGAGGGGGTAGTTTATAAGAAATTATTCAATAACTTTCCCAAATACAAGAGTTCCGCTCTCGGTTTTTAGTATGTGTTTCATGAAGGAAATTCGAATCGATTGAAATCCCCAATGAAGTTTGTCAGGCCTCCATAGGGTGCTAGAGGGGGTGGTTTCTGAAAAAAAATTCAATAACTTTCCTAAATGAAAGAGTACCGCTTTCTGCTTTCGGGATGTTTTTCGTGAAAGGAACAAGAATCGAATAACATCCATCATATAGTTTGTCAGGCCTCCAGAGGGTGGTAGAGAGGGTAGCTTATAGGAAATTATTCAATAACTTTCCCAATTGAGAGAGTACTGCACTCAGTTCATAGTATGTGTTTCATGACGGAAAATTGAATTGTTCGACGCACCCGAAATAGTTTGTCAGGCCTCCTGAGGGTAGTAGAGGGGGTAGTTTCTACTATTTCATTAAGGAAACTTGGATCGAATGTCATCCGCCACATATTTTTCAGGCCTCCAGAGGGTGGTAGGAAATTATTCAATAACTTTCCCAAATAAAAGAGTACCGCTCACTTATAGGTTCTGAATAAAAATCATTCAAAAAACCTAGAAAACTATACACTATAACTATACATACTATAAACTGAGTGCGGTACTCTTTCATTTGGGAAAGTTATTGAATAGTTTCCTTTAAACTACCCCCTTTACCACCCTCTGGAGGCCTGACAAACTTCATGGGGGATGTCAGTCGATTCAATTTTCTTTCATGAAATACATACCAAAAACAGAATGCGGTACTGTTTCATTTGGAAAAGTTATTGATTTATTTTCTCGAAACTACCCTCTACCCTCTACTACCCCCAGGAGGCCTGACAAACTATATCAGGTTCGTCGATCAATTCAATTTTCCTTCATGAAACACATACTATAAACTGAGTGCGGTACTCTTTCATTTAGGAAAGTTATTGAATAATTTCCTATAAACTACCCCCTCTACCACCCTCTGGAGGCCTGATTAAATATGTGGCGGATGACATTCGATTCGAATTTCCTTAATGAAATACGTACCAAAAACAGAATGCGGTACTGTTTCATTTGGGAAAGTTATTGATTTATTTTCTAGAAACTACCCCCTTTACTACCCCCAGGAGGCCTAACAAACTATATCGGGTGTGTCGATCAATTCAATTTTCCTTCATGAAACACATACTATAAACTGAGTGCGGTACTCTTTCATTTAGGAAAGTTATTGAATAATTTCCTAAAACCTACCCTCTCTACCACCCTCTGGAGGCCTGACAAACTATATGAGGGATGTCATTCGATTCTTGTTCCCTACACGAAAAAAATCCCGAAAGCAGAAAGCGGTACTCCTTCATTTGGGAAAGATGTTGATTGGGAAAGTTATTGATTTTTTTTTAGAAACCACCCCCTCTAGCACCCTCTGGAGGCCTGACAAACTTCATTGGGGATTTCAATCGATTCGAATTTCCTTCATGAAACACATTCTAAAAACTGAGAGCGGTACTCTTGTATTTGCGAAAGTTATTGAATAATTTCCTATAAACTACCCCCTCTACCACCATCTGGGGACCTGACGAAATATGTGGCATATGACATTCGATTTAAGTTTCCTTAATGAAATACATACCAAAAACAGAATGCGGTACTGTTTCATTTGGGAAAGTTATTGATTTATTTTCTAGAAACTACCCCCTTTACTACCCCCAGGAGGCCTGACAAACTATATCGGGTGCGTCGAACAATTCAATTTCTTTTCATGAAACACACATTGAAAACTGAGTGCGGTACTCTTTCATTTGGGAAAGTTATCGAATAGTTTCCTTTAAACTACCCCCTCTACCACCCTCTGGAGGCCTGACAAACTTCATGGGGAATGTCAGTCGATTCAAGTTTCCTTCATGAAATA
The DNA here is from genome assembly GCA_944452925.2 of Chrysolina oricalcia. Lineage (NCBI taxonomy): Eukaryota > Metazoa > Arthropoda > Insecta > Coleoptera > Chrysomelidae > Chrysolina > Chrysolina oricalcia. Next base: position 15,172,256 of record OX101821.2, on the reverse strand, counting down.
CATACCAAAAACAGAATGCGGTACTGATTCATTTGGGAAAGTTATTGATTTATTTTCTAGAAACTACCCCCTCTACTACCCCCAGGAGGCCTGACAAACTATATCGGGTGCGTCGATCAATTCAATTTTCCATCATGAAACACATACTATAAACTGAATGTGGTATTCATTCATTTGGGAAATTATTAAATAATTTTTCATAAACTACCCCCTACTACCCTCTGGAGGCCTGACAAACTATATGATTCGATTCTTGTTCCCTTCATGCAACACATTCTGAAAGCAGAAAACGGTACTCCTTCATTTTGCAAAGTAATTGATTTTTTTTTTCAGAAACCACCCCCACTAGCACCCTCTGAAGGCCTGACAAATGGTAGGAGGGGTCTGATACAGTGCGAGATTATATTGCTTCATAGGGATACATTTTTCTGCTTCATTCCCTTGAAAATAACTGAAAATTTATTGACCTAACTTTTTTCTTGGAGTATATCTGTGGATGTGGATAACTTCACACCGGTGAAATTGAGAGTAGTTTACTGAAACGTCAGAAATCTACTAATAATCAGTTAGACTTCCTCAAACTGAAAGAGAACATATATATATATAGTAGGAAATTGAAAAAACTTACAGTCTAACTCCACCAAAAATATTCTTTATTGCAGCTGTCATGCAGTCAGAAGACTGACATCACGTTGATATCATGTAGTCAGAAGACTAACATTAAGAGGGAGGACATGTTTCGAATGATTAATCCTTCATCTTCAGCAAAATATGAGTTAGTTACAAGTCGATCTAAGGAAAAACAAAATGGTTACCAAAGAGTAATGAATAACAATAAAATATGTGAACCTACCATATTATGGTGGAAAAATCACAATCAATGGGAAAAAAAGGTTTTTAAAAAAATTTTCTTAAACTAAAATTTTGGTCCTAACCAAGACCATGTGGTCCGCATCTGGAGCGGAGGCCACAACCACCAATGTCAGGGACCATGGATAACATTAAACATTATCATATTAAATCAAATTTTTAAACTAAAATGTGACCATGCAGAAATTGTTTACAAAGTAACAAGTAGGAAGAGGAAGTGACAATAAATTTGACATGAATGACATTTGTCATGTGGACAGTCCTGACTCAAGGTGACAGAGAAGAGAGTGAGATGTCCCATGCTTCATAGAACTAGAAAATTGAGAAAATGACATCTACAGACAGAACCACAGAACGAACGAATCAATGTTTTCATTTGTAAAGATTATTGGGTATTTAATAAAAACTTTAACCAAAAGAATGTGAAGAAGTGAATCATTGAAAAATTAAGTGGAATGAAAAAGGTATCATCAACATACATATAGGATGAACTACCACCACTTTCGGAAAATAAAATGGTGTAAAATGGGCCTGTCATGTACGATAGCACATGTAAAATTTGAGAGCTAGCCATAAGTCAAAAGTCTTCGAGATACTTGTGCGAGCTAGGGAAGACGCAGCCCTTCCCATTTAAGGTGTGATGCCCTGCCATGACCTTCGCTTGAGAGACGAACGCTCTACCAGCCGACCACCACGGCCCATCATTGTGCAGTGTAAACATAGCCATGTTTCTGCAGAAGCTAGTCAGCTCACGGGCACCTACAGTGCTGCCACACGTTATGATCTCCCAGTGCACAGTCACCTCACGGGCACCTACAGTGTTGCCACGTGTTACGATCTTCCAGTGCACAATCGAAAGTCGGTGTTTTTTTTTTCATTTGTCTTGGTTGTACACCCATTGCACAACGAATACTTACTGCATGTGTAGATACAAACAAAATCATTTAACGTTACCATTTTCTTTCAGATAATTCAATTGTGCTATGTACATACATTTGATAAGCACTGGCAATCGTACAATGCTCAATTTGAATGCACCCCTCAAAACATCTGTAATTTTAAAAAGAAATATTTAATCATGGATAACTGTAAATATAAAGGTGTTAGTTAGGAAGGTACAGGAGGTTGAAAAATTTCAGGAGAACCAAAAACAATCAAGACTTCGTAGAATACAAGCAGTTACTTAACTTTATAAATAAATCGATAGACAGCGGGGAAAAACATATATCTATTAACTACGAATCTGGATAATGCCACCCTTTGTGATGCCACAAAAAATGAGCATCGACTTCGAATTGGGCGCTGCTGGATTGATGCTCTTGCGCCAGAATTCATATTCTAAGACACGATTTCGTTTTTTCATCTCTTTCTAGCGTGCATGGTTCGGAAACAACAATTATGGAAGATATTAGAAGCATATCTTGTGAATTCGGCAAATCCCACATAACCTCATAATCTAGATAAGGTTACAGAGAGCAAGTGTATATTTTGCTAATTAAAAGAGGGAGGCACTATATGGGTATCATTCCTAAGAATATGACACATTTTATAAATTTATAGAATTCATGCCTGAAAGAATACATACACCACTACCATCAAATTATTTTTCTCGGCGGTTATGAGGCCGATGTGGAACAAGATTTACCATTTCAAACAACTGTCCGTCACATACCCAATCCATTTTCCTCAAGTTTGACGAGTCCGCTTTTGGCAGAAAATTGATTGATGAAACTCTGGTAGCAGGTAACAAACAGACATTTTATTATTAGAGTTACAAATGGATCAATGAATCGTTTTTTTAATGACACGAATTTTAATTGACCGTCTTCATAATTCTCATTCTTCATTTCTCCACATTATAGAAAAATGTTAGACCATTTTCTATATGGAACGGTTGAAAATGTCAAAAAAAACATAACCTTGAAAATTTATATCATTTCTTGTGATTCAGAATTTGGCATGGACAATAGTTTCCCAGTTCCTGTTCGAGAAAAGGTAAGATAGATATTTTTGGCTTCAATTTGATTACATTGCCTCTTATGGTGTGTTATCAATATTCGTAGTTAATAGATATATGGGGAAAAAGGATACTTACTTGCATCTCAATATTACCAAAAATTATGATAATGCCTGGAGTGCTCTTAAAAAACACATTGTTTATAGGAAAAAAACTCCCGAACTACCTGATCATCTGTCAGGAGTTCTTCGATTCTACCTGCTTCTCAAGATTTGAATTTTGCAGGTTACTATGAAGGATGTCGAGCTGGATTCATGAATTGTTTCAATTTTTGGAAAATTGATGAAAATCATATTTTCAATTGTTTATCAAGAATTAAAACACGATTTGTGAGGGGGCTGATGGATGGAATTATTAATATCATTCTATCAAGAAGAGCCATATCTGCTTAAAAGTGAGTTAGAGATCAAGCAAATGGCAAATGTTCCATTCGATGTAATACAGTACATTATCAATATTTAAGTACTACCTATATTGTAATATAGCTCAATGAAAGATGAGATCAATAACAAATTCGTTGTAGAAAGTAATTTACAAGTATAATGTTGATATCAAAGTACTTGCTAAATTTGAAACTTCCATTGAAATCCAATGGGTTCTTAAATTTAAATCAATGAAATAACCAAATATAATCTTATCACTGAATGAAGTATGTATTACTCTACTCTTGGAAAATGGAATTGTTGTTGTTGATAAAATTGTTATTTCCGTCAACCGAATAGAGTATATCATTGAACAAATGGGTCTCCCTTTCATCTTATGATAGTGTTTTTTTTGTGACTGGTATTTTAATACATACATAAAGTAAGACAGAAAATAAGTAATTGGAGCTTGAACGGGCATTCTCGATTATAACTGCTTACCAAATTTCGATATTCCTTTCCAATAGCAAGTTGAAAAACTCCTAATGAACGCCTTACGTAAATCCGTAAATCACCCTGTAGAAATAAACAGCTGCGGAATAGCCGAAAATCCAAGTTTTATTGAAATTCTAGTCACGAAATCGATAAATCCTTTAATGTTACATTTGATAGGGGTTTCCAAATTAACAGATCACCTTAAACATCACAAAATTATTACTTCGCGTATGAAGAGAAAAATTTCGTGCTGGTCACGTTCTATATTTCCAAGTTTTGATACTTGATAGCCTTTGAACGTTAATGAGTTCCGTGAAATTTTCAAAGGTTTTCAACCACATCCACGCCTTGGCGAGTGACGAGGGAAGAAGGACTATGCAACCTCTTTTTTAAGTATCTAATTTGAAAACGACTTCCAATATGGAGATATGAGACATATAAATTTTAACTAAAGATGGGAAAGAAAGAAGCCTGCTTATTTGATTTTAACGAACATGCATGGCATGGATTAATAATAAACTTTATTCACGTTAATGAAATTAAATATAGAGAAAAAATCGGCTCAAAAACATCGTGAGTAAAGAAAGAAGAGTGATAAGTGGTAAAGCACTTGTTTCACAAATATACAAACAATAAAAATTGTATAAAAATGTGTAAGTAAGAATATGAACAATTTTTATAATGAATAACAGTAATAAATAAATAAAAAATCAGACACACACCTATAGACGCATATACAAATAATAAAGTTAAAATGTTCATTGTGATTCAATATAAAATTATAAACATAAACAAGCAGATATATGAGCTGGGTACATAGGGTTGATAAAAATGGGTAAAAGTCAGAAATAAATATAAAAGTAAACAATAGAAAATTAAGAACAATATAGAACAGTATAAAAACATTTTAGTTAAATTATTAAAAATGTATTCAAAATAGTGGTAAGCAAATAAAAGAACCAGTCACACCCCTATACACACAAATACAATATAAATATAAAATGTTCATTGCGAAGCATATTTTTATTTTATTTAGTGAATTATTTTTTTTTTATTTTTCAGTCATCAAAGAAAGAACGAATCATATTTCTTGGATTTTCGTTTGTGAACTCTCTCAATCGTTGTTTAAATTTTCTTTTCATATTTATACATTTTAATTCATCAGGAATGCTATTATATAACTTGGGTGCTAAGTAGAGGAACATTCTCTGTGTTGTAGCTTTGACCATTAACAGTGGTATATAATGATTTTTTTTTCGTGTATTGTAATTGTGGGTAGGTAGTTGGCTGAGATGCTTTGAGTCGTGGTACTTTAGGCATGTGATGAAGAAGTGTAATTGTCTAACGTCCAAGATTTTTGATTCAGAATAAAGTAAGTCAGATGAATATCTGGAGTTTTTGGAAAATATTAGTTTTATGAATCTTCTCTGTAGTACTTCCAACTGATTAAGTTGAGTTTTTAATGGTCCACCCCATGCCAGAATTTCATAGCGAATATGACTCTCTACTAAAGAGTGATACAAAGTTTTCATTAGATTGAAAGGTAAGTTGTCTTTGAGATTTTTGAATTTATACAATATCCATCTCAACTTTTTCACTACATACATTATGTGTGAGTGCCATTTCATATGACAATCAATGATCACGCCCAAGTATTTGATTTCTTTCATAGAAAAATGTGCATTGTCCATGTTTATATCAAGTTTGCCGAGACTAGGCAGGCCACGAGAGTTACAACTGAATGGTAAATAATTTGTTTTTTCCATGTTGATCGTAAGTAATTTATATTTAAACCATTTTTTTATCGAATGAAAATCAGATTCTGCTTTTTGTTTCAGATTTTCCCAGTTATAAAAAATTGCCGTATCGTCAGCAAATCCGAAAATTTCTCCATTACTATCGAGTGAGAACAGTCCATTTATATAAATGTTGAATAAAATTGGTCCTAGGACTGTTCCTTGCGGCACACCAAAGTCAATTTTTTCGGCATCGCTAACCACACCATCAACACTCACAGCCTGAGTTCTCTCGCTGAAGTAGCTTTTGAAGAGTTCTAAGCAAATGCCTCTAACACCAACGTCTTCCAATGACTGTAAGAGTAGATCATGGCTATCGGTGTCGAAAGCTTTTGACAAATCTACGAATATGCACAAACATGGAAAGCTTTCATTCAGAGCTTCCGTTATTCTCGATATTAAAGCTAAAATTGCATCCTGGGTTGATATATTTTCCTTGAAACCAAATTGATTCTTAGAAATTATGTTAAATTTGTTCAGAAAAGAACTTTAATCTGTTTTTTTTAAATCTTCTCAAATATTTTAGAAAGATGTGTTATTAGAGATATCGGTCGGTAATTGCCTACTTTCCGTGTATTCCCTTTTTTATGAAGAGGAATGACCACTGTGTGTTTGAATGCCGATGGATACTTTCCAAGTTTCATACAAAGGTTAAAAATGTGCATTAATGGCTTTTGGATGTAACAAGAAATGATCTTCCGAGTTTCGGCTCTGATATTGTCAATTCCTACTGCTTTTTTATCTTTCAATTGATTTATTATGTTCTGTATTTCAACTGCCTCTACTGGAGTGAGGACGAGAGAATTAGGTAGAGAAGAGCGTTTTGGAACGAAATTGGGGTCTTTTTTTATTTAACTGGCTAATTTTCTACCCATTTCTGCAAACCTGGAATTGAATTCTTTTGCTAGATGTTTTTTGTCTACCAATAAATAAATAAAAATTGGAAGAAAGAAACAATGAAACCACAAAACTCATTCAATATTTATTTTAATCTGGCATTACTACGCACAAATTATAAATCCAAATGTCAAAGTGAACATATCAAATTAAGAAAATAGTAACTATTAAAATCAATCAATATATGGCCATACAGCTGACAAAATCAATCAATATATGGCCATACAGCTGACACATACTGGATCGTTGGTCTTACAACTGCCGTATACAGCCAGCGCATAATATATGGGTTCGTTCTTCTACTAGTTCCTACAATTCCTACCGACTTTCCATAACCGGGCTCCATTAAAATTTGGAGTTGACCTGTTGAACCAATTTCAGTCCAATAAGAGTTGTTGCTGCTCAAACTAATTTGGAAGAAAGCCTGCTTGAACGCAGAGCCTTTATTGTCGCTTGACTGTCGAAGAAAATGACTGGATTGGTTTCTAGGATCTCCCTTAGACTATCTCTAGAACTGCAGAGGCTTAGAATAATCAAATCAAATGAGTAGGTTGGCGAGGCCTAGGTTGTTAACCCTCTCTTGGCCCAGGCACTTTACACTGGTGGTATCAACCCTTGTGTCTATTAAAAATACAGATGAAAGGAAGGGAGAATCAGAATCTTCTCTAGGCTAATCGTTGATGTGCTGGAAATAGAACCAGTGACTCCGAACATGGTCACCACAGCAGGGCTCTATACGTGATCTAGGGCCTCACTATCCAGAGGGATTGTGTGGTCCAAGTTTCTATGTTTTGCCAATGGAATGCCTGACCATCAATCGTTATGTCCCTGCCCCTGTCAGCACGTTTTCCAGCTGTTTGTTCCAGGCAAGCTTTGAGTTTAGGTTTAACCACGGGAATTTCTACAGGGTACACTCCAGAACGGCACAGTAGATCAACCAGAGAGGACACAGCAGTAGCAAGACACATTTGCAGCAGTAGACAGTAGACCGATAAGATGGGCCATGAACACCTTCCAACCGTTCATATCAGCAGGAGTTGATCGGATATTCCCTGTTCTGCTCCAATGCGGGCAAAAAGAAATCTTACCACACATAGAGAGAATTTTCAGTAGCGTCTAGAACCAGAAGTATGGATAAGGGCTAGGGTCACCTTTATCTCTAAAGCAGGAAAAAAGGGATACAACACATCCCAGATCCCAACGACCAATAAGTCTCACATCTTTCGTTTTGAAAATGGGGAAGAATGCACCAGTTACTGACAACGTTATTTCAATCACTTTGGATGCCAGTCGAAGGTTCAAACCCTAGCTAAAACCTAGCTAAAAACTTTTTTCTTTCCATTAATGCTTCAAAATCAAAGGCAGATCGGCAGCAAGAAAAAGATGCAACGACTTAGTTCATATTGCAGTTAATCAAGACACAATCGAACTGAAAGATAGCGCAAAAAACCTTGGTGTCCTTTTGGACAGTGAATTAAGATACTCGTTACACGTGACCATGATACCGCGTAGAGCTTTTTGTAATTTAAAACTAATTTACAGCAATAGATCACTACTTAATAGAAAAATTTAAATAATTCTTTGCGAAACACTGGTCCTATCCCATCTAAACTTCGCAGATACAGTTTATGGGCCAAGTCTACTAAAGAAAGATTGGTTGAGAATACAACGAGTACAAAACTGTTGCACGCGGTTGATTTTTGGACTGAAGAGAGGTACTCCTACGTCCCAATTCATCAAAAACATTAGTTGGCTGAATATGGAGAGTACAAGACTCATACATGCGTGCACACTTTACCACAAAATTATAGTCACCGGAAAGCCTTCATATCTATACAACAAAATCCGATTCAGAACTGATGTACATAACTTGAACGTTCGTTTTAAGAATCGACTCACTCCTCCCCAGCAGAAAACTTCACTATACGAGTGCTCCTTTTCATATCACCTGACAAAGCTCTACAACTGGTTACCCGATATATATATATATATATATATATATATAAAAAAATGGCAATGTCAAACATGAAAAAAAGAATTAAACATGATCTTCTGAAACAGCTCCTGACATGGATTGCGTAAAACAATCAGACTATTTCTGAAATATCTGTAAATCAAAAATTTTCAATATTTGTATGTAAAAACGAATATGTTTTTTTTTGTGAATATTTATTCTATTATTAGTTATTTCATATTCTTCACCCGGACTCGTTCTTTTGCAAGTCGAGCGACCGGGTCTTTCACGGTTGAGTGGAAGAGCAAACACTTGTGTCAATAAGTAGTTTGAACTCTGCCATTTGACGAGACACAATTCTATATCTAGAAATCATGTAATAACAAAAATATGTCTTGTCAATAAAAGCCTTTATTATTATTATTATTACTGCAAACATTTTTCTGATTGCCAAAGAAAGGTCTAGGAATCGCAAGTAAAAAGGTAAGACCTCGTTAATCCTTGACTCGCACAAGTTTCGACTTCTGAGGGCTGCCGTTCGTAAGGGGACGACAGCTGGTTAACGGAAAAACAATTTTGATCAGAAATCCTGAACGGGTGGCCTTGCACCCCCATCAGCATGCTTATGTTAAATTTCTGCTGTCGCCATGGTTTGAACCATCGCCGACTGGCAGCCAAAGTAATTAAAGCAATGTCGCTTTAACCACTCGGAGCTTAACAGTTAATCTCCTCTGCGGTTTGACCGTGATCATGTCAAGGCTATGCAGATCACCGCCTAACAGGATTTTTCAGATTGATTTGCGTGTAAGTACTCCGAAAAAGTTGAATACTTTGTATCAGTATCTCGGATATTCCTACCGACTAGTTTTTCCATCGTTTTTAGCGATGAAGGGCAAATTGGTTAATGCCTGAGCCTTCGTCAGGTGCTAGGTACATACCTATAAATTTTGTGGGAATATGTTTACGACCTTTATTGTCATATTTCAACATAAATAATTAGAAACCAAAGTTTGTAACCTTATTTCGGAAACATCCCGTATAAGAAAGCAACAGGTCAACAACTCAACCGCAAGGAAAGAAATTATCCTATACATCCGTTCATCCGTGTAATATAAAAACCACACATACCGAAGCGCATTCAATCGAACGAGCATCAGATCATTCCCAGAATACAATTAATTTTATCGTTTACTAATCTCTACGAGAATGTTTTGTTTGATCAATGCAGAGAACCATCATCACGAATCTTTGTGCAAGGCTTACTGTCATGACAGAATAGTCGTCGCAATTCGGATCGAATTCCCAAACATAGAAACCAATTTGTGATTGTTTCCAGAAACGAAACAAAAAAGTTATCGGTTTCAATTTAAAGTTTGATTGAAACGAATTAGCCGGGGAGTTGTAAAATGGCACTGCAGTTCGCTATATTTCACGGCGGAATTGATATGACCCAATCACCCTCATGTGTTTTTGTTACGTTGGTTTAGCGGAATAATGCTAAAGTAGCGCATCACTATAGAACCAAAAACTATTTCGAATTGTAGAATTCTCAGACCATACAAAGAAAGGAGGTTTCCATTTCTGGATTTCGAAAAAGAACCACGTATTGTTTGGTCTAATCTTGAGCAAATATTTTTTTAACCCCAATAAAAAAGGCCATAGCCAAAGCATATAGCATTATTGCAGTTTGTATATAGGGTGTCCCATATAAAACTCCGCGGCCAAATATCTGGGAAATGAAAAGGTACAACCATATTTCGTGAAAGCAGATGATTTCAATGTAAATGGCCTCTCTCAGTCACATAGATTTCCATCACTAGACGTTGTAATACTAAATCTAGGTGGTTTGGCAAACTGAATCATCTTGGATTCTGATGGCCAAACCCATGCCAAAACAATAGCTTCAAAGTCGCCCACCCTAGGAAATATTTGAAATACCTAGAAGCATCTTTTTTTCCTCTAGCTGCTTCTAGTTTCACTGCACTAACTATAGGATATCTCAGGGTGAATGAAGCCCTTGAAACGACTTCGTTTAAAGATAAACAAAATAAAAAAAAAGGAAGAATGCTGTCACCACCTCGGTTCAGTTATTAGTGTTGTTATAACCGAGTTAAAAACATGTTGCTCTGGCTAGAGGATATAGCTATCTGTTTGTTTTAAGGCTTACTGGCTCTTTTTGTCTCTCAAACGTCCGAAAAGGCTTAGGGCCGTCTGCACTAGGAGACGGTCTTGTGGCTAAAATATGTCTGTATAAGTTATCTTAGTTGGAATTTCAAAATAGTAAGCCCTGGATGAATACAATAAAATTGTGGAAAATACTCTATCGTATGAAACATGTAAAATTGCAATGCTTCCTGGATTCTGCATCAAATTCTGAATTCAGCTATATTGCTGAACACATATAGTTTCGCTCATGGCCGGCTCTACAGGTTTTTCTGCTAGTGTGCAAATCCCAAAGTAGCGCCCCTATTGGAATCTATCGAATTAACAAACTGAAAGCTGATGCGATAAAATAAAACTATTTGATGTTTTCAACAGTTTTATTTCCAAAAAAGAATACATATATGTATTAACAAAACTTAAAATATAAATAAATTCTGAAGTAAACAACGAGAACCGAGAACGAACTCTGGAAATAAATTGACAAAAATGGCACTATACGGTCTTTCTGAGTAGCAAAGTCTCTAATTAAATCGCTTATATCCAAAGTAGGGTATGTCTAGCAGTCAATAACTAATGACTGCAACGAATGAATCGATAACCAAATTCATTTCAGGACCGAAACTGACCTACCTATCCTATACTGATGAGGGACAACACCCCGAAATCGATATATAGGTGGTCCGAATGTTTCGATGAACATTTCCATGCAACAAGCAATTGAAGAGATAACCTTGTAGGAACTCTGCACGGAAATTTCATCAGATGTAATTCAAGTTAAATAGACCATTTGAAAGTTGAAATTTCAACAATTAATGATCACTTATAGACCTTCGAAATACAAGGGTATTGTTTTCGAAATATATACATAATTCGAAAACTAGTCCTTTTCTGAAAGGGACAAAAAAAGACATATTCCTACAAAGTTTCATGTATATTAAATCATTTATTCGAGAGAAAAAAATTAAATACTGAAAAATCGGGGTTTCGCCAGTTTGACGGATAATTTGAGGTTATGTCGAAAAGTGTTCAATACAAAAGTTCTTGATTACTTCATTATCTACAACTTTTCTCATGTTCATTTTCCGCTAAGAGGTCACGTTTCGCCGCCAATCCCAAAAAACCGATATAAACCGATATCAACCGCTAAACTGCATCCCTATTTCACCATTTCGGGTTTTTTCTGATCGAATTATTTTCCCTCAAATGTGGAACCTCATAACAACATTCTCCACGTGGTCCTTGCCTGTTACTTTTTTCTTATTTTAGGCGTTTAGAATTCGTTTGGCAACAGCCTAATTTGTTTAGGGCATGTTTCAAAACAAGAAGCCAATTGTTTAATTTCCAAATAAGTAGTACCATTAACTTCCACAATAGTCACTAAAAGTGGTAGACACATGGTATAGAAAAAGGCATGCTGCGAAAGCCGTCACCTTTTAAGTTATTGGAGAACATAAACGTATTATCTGAAGAAAGAATTTTTATGATTGGCATAAAAAAACATTGAACCTTTAAGGAGCAAAAGAGCACAGAAAACACAGATTGTTTCGAACGTAAAATTCGGGAACATAATGAATGAAATAACGGAACTGAATCGATATGTTATATGTAATGTATTGTTATTATTGTTATTAGGAGGCTAACAATAGTCGCATAGCTTGGGTGGTAAATAATAATAGGGACTATTACATAAAAATTCTGTATGAACTATCGCAAAAGTTTCTCTGGAAATATCACGACATGATTGAGTGGGTCTTGTGCCGTATTTCTTCACCGGACTCAGATCTGTTCAACCAATCGACTAAAAATTACGCCATAGGAAATATTTGGTGGCCATTCAATATCACCTTTTCAAACAGATTGTATTCTTGAAAAGGTCCAACCAAATGTTAGTTTGATTTTTTGACGGAATCCTCTTGGCCACTTACAAGAAAAATATTTTAACTTCAATAATGGGCACTTTTTTTGTTGAATCATGGGAGTAGGTTGAGACTAGAACATTGCAATTTCAATAATGAATAAATATACTATTCTTCTATCAACTTGGAGGTTGAGTTCAAATCTGCACTTTGCTCTTGGTTATAAAATATAGAATGGAAGCCATTTTCATTTTGGCAATATTGAATAGATTAAACAAAGCATAGATTCACAACTACGAACAATTTAGGTATAAATAATGGTTTTATATGAAAATTGTTTTAAGTTTAATAACTATATTCTCAATAAAACCAGTTAGTAGTGACTCATATTGCAGTTTGATTGAATACATAAACAACGCCACTTGCTTTTAGACACAAAACTGTAGAAGACCAAAATATATTTCACTCATTTTCACAACTAGCCCGTAATGAGCATAATTCAATTTTCGATATTGCATTTTTATTGTATAGAAACAGTTTCCACTACGCACAAAACTAACATTCATATCGGTACGCATAGCCTCATAACCTCCAACCCAAATAGTCAAACTGGATGAAATGATCGAAATGGAAGTCGTATTCACATGACGCGGTGTCGCCAGCTGCTTTGATTTCTCATTGGTTGAATGTGTCACGTGGCACGGGTAGTGATATCTACCAAGGAATTATATTCTTGTGTTAAGAGGATTATGTTTCACAATGAGTTAATGTGAATGTTTTCTAGGATGAAGAGTATGTTTTCACTGCAAGCAAATTCCTTTCAAGAGAATTTAGGTAAAGAAGCAAACATCTCAATCAGCTTGAAATGGGAGTATATTCATTGATTAGAAATGATTATTCTTTTCAGAAGATTATTCTATTCAAGAGTATGTATATTCTTGATTGAAGAAATCTTTTTTATCTGTGTGGGATGATTACTATTATCAGAACGTATAAAAACTTATAACTACTCCAAATTCCAACAAAATCGAAAGTCGATAACTGCAATCGGAACAACTAGTCCTGACTCATATTTTACTCATATTTTACGGTAGCTGATTGTACGTTTTAAAATTATCCTGTATGATGGATTGAAACACCAAAACATATTCTCTACTCTCACAAAGATATTTTCATGGTCGATGGTCTCTTGAAATATCTTCAGAAGTTGCGTGCGTTCAGCATTATCATTAGAATCCATTTTGGCTCATTATTATACGACAAAGCTGGATCACATGTCGTAAGGGGCTTTTTACATAGCTTACTACAATTCAAAAATTAAATTAATTCTAATCTCATTTCCTTGCCTCAGTTCGTTTGAATGATGTTTTCTTTTGAGGATCAAGGATTTTCAGCTTTTCGTGTCATTCACTCATTCTTCAATCAGAATTAATTTCAAACAAAATACTAAGCGAAACAATCAGTAAATCCTCTTCTGAAGGCAATCCCGACAACGAAACATCATGAAGAAAAATAACAATGAAAACAGAAAAATAATCATGTCTTAATGAAGTGATTCTGCATCGCTTGAATCCGAGCCAAAACACCCCAAAATATTTACATCCAGACCTTTAACGAACGAAAGAAACATTTTTTTCATTACGAAACGGTTTAAGGCGAATAGGGAATAATCGGGGCGAAAACAATAGTCCCCTAACGAGTTTTTGATGTAAATAGAAAAAAGCATCTTACTTTTTAATTTGCCGGAAGAAAATGTTCTGGAGGCACGAACGGCGCTATTATTCTCGAAGACAAAAGAACTCGTTGTTCGATTAACGATATATTGATGGACGGGTCGAACGTCCACATCCCATTTCTTTGAGGAAAATATTTTCAGGGAGCACTACAGCATGAGTGTTATTCGAGACGGTGTTTCTCTTTTGTAGATTTACTCGACCTATTTTACAAAGAGAGTTTTTCACCACTCGCTCAATATTCTTTCGTCGTTTTGACATTTTGCATTCTACATATCCTGTGGTGTCAGCTCTCATGGACACTTCTTTATTGCTAGGGATATTCGAGAGGAAAAATCCAGGTTGAAGAGCCCTGAAAAAGTGACATATTTTTCGCTGCTACCACGAATAGAATAGGAAATTACGAAATTACGAAGGGAAACAGTGCATTTTTTCAGGCATCTCATTATAATCTCATTACTTCTATTATTGTCAAAACAACATTGAATCAAAGCAAGACTGAATTAATCATGTTCTCACTAAAGGATTAGAACAAAAGTCTTCTGATAAAATGCAATGATGAATTCATTGAACAAAAGCAAGTACATAGTAAAATTTTTGGGAGTCTTGATAGATTCTAAACTTACCAAAATCCACTGAAAATACTTATATTGACACAAAAATGGATTTGGAAGGTTCTACTATCAAAACCAAAAAGATTCTCAACATCACAGCTCTTCTCAGACAAAAGATTCATGAACCTACACGAACTCTATGTTTTTAACGTTTCCAAATTCATGTACAAAAATAAAATTGAGAAAAACTCAAATAACCACGATTACAACACAAGAAAAAGGGACAACATAAAAACACCCCAAACTAAAACAACTTTATACCAAAAATTTATATGTACAACAGGCCCAAAAATTTACAATTGTCTACCCAAGACTTAAAAATTATACGAAATTTCAAATTATTTTGCAATAAAACGAAAAAATTCATACTTAATAACAGAGACAATATCGAGTCAATAATATGATGAAAATAAAAACAAAAAAGTTATACACTCAAAAAACCCCTGTTCTGGTCCTCTTAATCACAAACTAAACCAAGTTATAATGTATATTGTAAGTGCAGGTAGTATGTATGTATGTATGTATATTATTATTTTACTTATTATTATTTTAATCTTTTTTCTCTTGAATATAAAACTATCAATTAATGATAAGTTCTTTCATGTAAACAGTAAAATTAATTTTTATTTTAAAAATATTTTCTATTTCTTGTGCTTACTGATATAAAAAACTGTCAATTTAGAATAAGCATCTTCATGTATAAGGATATAGATAATTCACTTGATTTTAATTGCTGCACAAATCTACCAATCAGGCACACTACAACTTCTCCAGAAGTTAGGTGCAATGTATTTATATTAAAATATAGCATTTACCCTGAAATGTAACATCAGTTCAATAAATTATCTTATCTTATCTTATCTTAATTCAGTTCAATTCAATTTCTTCACTTCACTTCACTTATAGATACAGGATATTTTCTATGTCTATTTTACATAATACATTTATTTTTTTAAATGAACAGTACATTTTAACAGATTTATAATAATATAATATACAGTGATCGCCAGAAAGTATGTACCATATGGGAAAAAGTTTATTGTTAGAATATTGGAAAAACGTTTCTGGGGAAAACTATTTTTAAGTTTATGTGCGAAGTGAACCGCTCATGCACGATTATCATCGAAACTTCATTATGATCAGGGAACCAGAATGATTCTAGATTGTTATATCACCACAATAGTCTTGGAATTCTGATATAACTGTTAGATACGATCCAATGTAACAGCTAGGGTTTTGGAAAAAAAAAATATTTTTCAATTTAGTGCCACCTGGGGCGGAGAAAATGTGAAAATTTTTTCATTATCATCAAAATACAAATGTTCCACTACAGTCAAATAATACAGAAAAAAAACATTGATTTTTATAAAGAGATCGTAAAATATTCAAAAACAATTGCAATTTAAAATTTTTCCGTTTTATTGTTTGAAACTCTGTATGTGAGTATAAAATTGAAATCCAAGCAATTTTTTCAAATTATTTTTTTTGATATCTTGCCATCTTACCCCACTTTTGGCATCTTCATGGTATTTTTTCAAATTTGCCGCCACACTAGTGATCACGTACATGTGTCGAAATCGATTTTTAGGTTATAGGATATGCACAAACTTTTCCCTAAAAGTGTTTTTCCAATACTCTTATTATAATCTTTCTTTTCATATGGTATACATACTTTTTGGAGGTCACTGTTTATTATTATGATTTATAATGTATATAAAACCATATATTAAGTATATATAAGAGTGGTTATGCCAGGTTACAACATATATATTCCTGAACTGAATTTAACTGAAAGTTTTCGCACATCATATTTGAATTTTATTACATTTTGGTATTAATTTAATTCTAGTTGTTAAATTGTTGTATAATTTTAATGGCAAAACCAAGGGACCGTTAGCCACAGTTGACA
The DNA here is from genome assembly GCA_944452925.2 of Chrysolina oricalcia. NCBI lineage: Eukaryota > Metazoa > Arthropoda > Insecta > Coleoptera > Chrysomelidae > Chrysolina > Chrysolina oricalcia. The sequence continues at coordinate 15,155,590 of OX101821.2, read as the reverse complement.
AACGATGAGATGGTATAGTAATATTGTAGTTTTGCATTAAGTTATGCACATCAGTTTTGCAAGACTGGTTGAGAATAGCTGGATTACTTAATATACAAACAGAAAGTTATAAATAATAAGGAAGGGAACGTTAAAAGCTCAAATTTTATAAACAACTGACGACAGGAAAACATCCTAGGTTTAAACATCATGTTTCGTACATTTTTTTGAAGTGTAAAACTTCATTAGACCTAGAACTGTTGCCCCAGGCTAGAATTCCATTATTCACGATTGAGTAGACATATGAATTGTAGTACAGCTCCAAGAGATTGTGATCAATTCTTGATCGAAGTTGCCAGGTTACAAAATAGTGTCTTGTTGAGCTTTTCAGACGTTATCTATCTGATACGTCCCACCCCATATGATAATACCGTAAGACAAAATAGATTCAACCAGCGATTTGTATGCTATTATGAGAATGTCTATTGGAAGAAACTTTCTTAGTTCATAAAACGTGTATACCAGTTTTCTCAGTCTTTTTGTTAAATACTCAGAGTGGCTATCCCATTTCAGTGTATTGTTAATCATTAGGCCAAGATATTTAATATTTTCAGTTTTTTCTATAATTCTTTGACATGTACATGGATTCAGTCTGCAGTTGGAGTAGTATTTTAATGTGGTCAAATCGGGTTAATTCACGATACTATTTGAGAAGGTCATGAATTTGGTTTTTTGGAAGTTCAAGCTAAGCAGATTACTGTCTAGCCAGCATTTGATTTTGTAAAGGCCCTTTTCTGCATGTTTTTTTTGTTTTTTCCCAAGTGTGACTTGTAAAGAGTAGCACAGTATCATCGGCGTATGATATAATATCTCCCGAGATATCAACACTCAACATGTTATTTATATACATTAGGAATAGCTGGGGACCAAGAACTGTTCCTTGGGGGATACCACATTTTATTTCTTGTATTTCACTCAAGTAGTCATTTATTTTGACTTTTTGCGTACGGTTGGTCAGATAGTCCTTAAAAAGCTCAAATACAATCCCGCGGATGCCGTAAGATTCAAGTTTTGGTAAAAGCATTTCGTGAGATATACTATCGAAAGCCTTTGCCAAATCTATAAATATTCCTATAACTTTTTTATTCTCTTCTAGATTTTCATGTATTTTTCTGGTGAAATGAAATAGGGCATCCTCTGTAGAAAGATTTTCTCTGAAGCCGAATTGCCGTGTTGATATTATCTTATTTTTAGCTAGGTATTTATTTAATCTGGAGACTATGCATTTTTCTAGAATTTTAGCAATTATAATATGACTGAGATCGGTCTATAATTTTTAGGGTCATTCTTATCGCCATTCTTATATACGGGGGTTATGATTGATTGCTTTAGTGCAGTTGGGAATTTTCCGGAAGTGAATATGGTATTTATTATGTGTGCTAGTATTGTAACTATGTTTGTTCTGATTTCCTTGATTGTTTTGGTATATAGTTGGTCCGAACCACAGGATAGTTTATTTTTCAGTCTTTTGATTATTTCTGAAACTTCTTCCGATGTTACAGGATCTAGGTACATGGAGTGTAATTGATTGTTTTCTATAGGGGGAGTATCTGTAAAATCCGAATGTTCGTCATTTTTTATGAAATCTGACATTTTCACCCCAACTGTTGAAAAATGTGTATTGAAGATATTGGAAACTTCGTTTGGTTTTGATGTTATTATATTTTGATCATTGTACAATTCAAAATTTTCCGATGTTACGTTTTTCGTATTTTTTATCATTTTCCATATGGTTTTTGTATCATTTTTGGCATTGATTAATTTAGTTCTATAGTAATTTTCTTTTGTTTTTGTTAATAGTTTTGTAAGGTGATTTCGGTATTGTTTATATTCATTCCAGTTTTCTGGGTTATTTTCGTTAATGCATTTTTTTCAGTTTATCTCTCTTTTTGATTGATGTGATTAGTCCCTGTGTTATCCAAGGCTTGATTTGTTTGTGAATATGAATATTCCTATAATGTGTGCATCTCATTATAGCAGAGGATAATTTATTTTGAAATGATTCGTAGGCTCTATTTACATTTTGTTCGACGTAGACTTCGTTCCACGTTTCTTGTTGTAAAATATTATTGAGTTCGTCATAGTTAATATTTTTTATCTGTTTGTAGGTGGGTTCTGTATTTTCTGAGTAGGATTTATCTTTTTCAGAGATATTTATTATAACACTAAAATGGTCTGTTATTGCGCTTTCGAATATAATTGGAATTATTTGTATATATGTACCTAATGCTGAACTAGCATTTGAAGCCCACACAAAAAAAAATCATGTGGGAATTTCTAACACATTAATTACACTTTATTACAACAAAACTCGATTTTTTTACAAGCGTGGATTTCTGAAAAATGGGGCGTGGTGCAATACTAGACTAATGCTACACCACACCTTCACCTCGAAAAGAATATGAGCATTTCATTATGAACAGAAATTCTTACAAATTAATTACAAATGCTTTATGTAAAAATAAACCTGAACAAATACACCAACGTATTATATTGGGTAACAAAATTATATCCTATTGGGATACCAATTTCTTACACCACCCCACACTATGAAAAATTACTTCTAGTGATGGAATGAATCATATTTAAGATATCTTATCTACATCCGAATTTATTACACTGTTCATCACCGTTGAGAATTACTTTATTTGGTCAATCCACGCGATTTATGTGTTTCAATTCGAGTACCAATTTCTTACACCACCCCAAACTATGAAAAATTACGTCTAGTGATGGAATGAATCATATTTAAGATATCTTATCTACATCCGAATTTATTACACTGCTCATCACCGTTGAGAATTATTTTATTCTGTCAAACCACGCGATTCATTTGTTTCAATTCGAGTTCCAATTTCTTACACCACCCCACATTATGAAAAATTACTTCTAGAGATGAAATAAATCATATTTCGGATATCTCACCTACTCCAGAATTAATTACATTGCTCAACAAGGTTGAAAATTATTTTATTTGGTCAATCCACGCGATTCATGTGTTTCAATTCGAGTACCAATTTCTTACACCACCCCACACTATGAAAAATCACTTCTAGTGATGGAACGAATCATATTTAAGATAAATTTGGATGTAGATAAGATATCTTAAATATGATTCATTCCATCACTAGAAGTAATTTTTCATAGTGTGGGTTGGTGTAAGAAATTGGTATTCGAATTGAAAGTTATAAATCGCGTGGATTGACAGAATAAAAAAAATTCTCAACGGTGATCAGCAGCGTAATAAATTCGGATGTAGATGAGATATCTTAAATATGATTAATTTCATCACTAGAAGTAATTTTTCATAGTGTGGGGTGGTGTAAGAAATTGGAACTCGAATTGAAAGATATAAATCGCGTAGATTGAGAGAATAAAAGAATTGTCTACCGTGATGAGCAGTGTAATTAATTCTGGAATAGATGAAATATCTTAAATATGATTCATTCCATCACTTAACGTAATTTTTCATAGTGTGGGGTGGTGTAAGAAATTGGTACTCGAATTGAAACACATGAATCGCGTGGTTTGACAGAATAAAATAATTCTCAACGGTGATGAGCAGTGTAATAAATTCGGATGTAGATAAGATATCTCAAATATGATTCATTCCATCACTAGAAGTAATTTTTCATAGTGTGGGGTGGTGTAAGAAATTGGTACTCGAATTGAAACACATAAATCGCGTGGATTGGCCAAATAAAATAATTTTCAACCTTGTTGAGCAGTGTAACTAATTCTGGAGTAGATGAGATATCTTAAATATGATTCATTTCATCACTAGAAGTAATTTTTCATAATGTGGGGTGGTCTAAGAAATTGGTACTCGAATTGAAACACATGAATCGCGTGGTTTGACCAAATAAAATAATTCTCAACGGTGATGAGCAGTGTAATAAATTCGGATGTAGATAAGATATCTTAAATATGATTCATTCCATCACTAGAAGTAATTTTTCATAGTGTGGGGTGGTGTAAGAAATTGGTACTCGAATTGAAACACATGAATCGCGTGGTTTGACCAAATAAAATAATTCTCAACGGTGATGAGCAGTGTAATAAATTCGGATGTAGATAAGATATCTTAAATATGATTCATTCCATCACTAGAAGTAATTTTTCATAATGTGGGGTGGTCTAAGAAATTGGTACTCGAATTGAAACACATGAATCGCATGGTTTGACCAAATAAAATAATTCTCAACGGTGATGAGCAGTGTAATAAATTCGGATGTAGATAAGATATCTTAAATATGATTCATTCCATCACTAGAAGTAATTTTTCATAGTGTGGGGTGGTGTGAGAAATTGGTACCCCAATAGAATATAATTTTGTTACCCAATATAATACTTTGGTGTATTTGTTCAGGTTTATTTTCACATAAAGCATTTGTAATTAATTTGTAAGAATTTCTGTTCATAATGAGATGCTCATATTCTTTTCGAGGTGAAGGTGTGGTGTAGCATTAGTCTAATATTGCACCACGCCCCATTTTTCGGAAATCCACGCCTGTAAAAAAATCAAATTTTGTTGTAATAAATTGTAATTAATGTGTAAGATATTCTCATATATTTTTTTTTCTGTAGCGTAGGTGTGGTGTAGCATTAGTCGAATATTGCACCACGCCCCATTTTTCAGAAATCCACGCTTGTAAAAAAATCCAGTTTTGTTGTAATAAATTGTAATTAATGTGTTAGAAATTCCCACATGATTTTTTTTGTGTGGGCTACAAATGCTAGTTCAGCATTAGGTACATTTTGTATATTACTAGAGTTGTGGTCCATTCTAATAAATGTATGATCAATGCAGCTCTTTGTTTCTGAAGTTACTCTAGTGGCTGATTTTATATATTGTTTGTAGCCACATGAGCTAAGAACGTTAATATACGAATTTGTTATTATGTCTGACTTATTTAAATCTATGTTCAAGTCTCCTATCAACACACTGAAATGGGATCTACCGTTATGTTTCAAAAAATACTCCAATTGATCGATGAATCCCATTACATATGTGGATGGTGGTCTGTAGATTGCAAAAATATCGTAGTTTGATTTGTTGATTATCATCTTAGTTTGTGTGACGCTTATGTCTGAGATTTTTGTAACTAGTGTTGTGAAGTTCAACTTATTATTAATAAAGACACATGTACCGTCGTTTTGGTTAAGATTAGAATTATTATAATGTGTGGTATAATTTGGCAATTTGAAGTTTTCTATGTTAGGAACGTTCCAAGTTTCTGTTAATATAATTACATCGCACTGAAAATCAAGAGATTCCAGATACACAACAAATTCATCAAAATTTTTCCTAAGACTACGTATATTTTGATGTATGATATTGATTCCAAGGTTCAGATATTTTAAGGTTGATTCTTGCAATTCATTACAATTCTTTACAATATGTTCGTCCACCCTGTTATAATCTTCTAATTCCTCAACATATTCTAACATTTCACAGCAGAATTGATTTTTTATCTAGTTACTATAAAAAAAAAAAAAATATAAAAATACAAACAGAAAAGGTATTTGATAAAGTAGGTAGGTTTGAGTTTTTACGTGAATTGAACTATGATATACCGTAAGTCATTATAATGAGTCTGTTTTTGACAAAGTCAAATGAAATTTGCCAAGAAATTCTTTTCAACTAATCGGGGTGAATTCATTCATTGCCTTTCTACACTTGTACAGAATTAAAAGAATTACGCGCCATCTGGATACTGCCGACCCTTTCGAAAATATTAGAACGAGCAATGGAAGTCCTACTGAAAAACCATTTAAATTTATTCTCCTTGTTACCATTGACTCAATCAGGATTTTGGAGATGTTAGAGCTGTACAACTGCTCTCCTCCATATTGTAGATGACACTATCAATTACGACTTAGTATTAGCAATTTCACACTATATGGGTTTTTCTGAAATTGCCTTCTTACTGCTAGATAAGGTCATGCAGAATAGACAACAAAAAGTTATCTTGCATAAACTTGAATCTTGGTAGCTTTCACTTGAATCTGGGGTACCGCAAGGTTCAATTTTGGGCCCTATTATTCTGCATGTACTCTCAATATATTGAGAAGCATTAACCATTGTAGTGTACATCTGCAAGCAGACGACGCTCAAATTCACTACAGTTTGTAAACCAATGCCAGCAAATATAATGTCATGTTATTCGGATCCAAGAATGATCGTGATAAAGTGAGTATACCAATTGATCTTCGCATAAATGGTGAATCACTTGAATTACCTATATAAAGTTAGCGAGACAACTTCAAAAAAATTGAAAACGGATTATTCCATAATTTGCCGCCTTTTTGTCGCTAATTAGTTGCGAAGAAAAAAAATGTGTCGCTCTTTTTTTTCAAATATGCTTTGTTTCGCTAACCTTATATGAAGTTAAGTAGCGAAACAAAATCCCTAATTTCTATTTTTCCACAGTTCTGAAATATCCATAATTTGCCGCCTTTTTGTCGCTAATTAGTTGCGAAGATAAAACATTTGTCGCTCTTTCTTTTCAAAAAATATGTGTTGTTTCGCTAATTTCATATGAACTTAGCGAAACAATTTCCATAATTTTTATTTTTTCACAGTTCTGAAGTATCCATAATTTGCCGCATTTTTGTCGCTAATTAGTTGCGCAGAAAAAAAATGGTCGCTCTTTTTTTTAATATGCGATGTCATGCTAACTTCATATGAAGCGTAATTTCAGTCTTTTCTCAGTTCTGAAATATCCAGAATCTACCGATTTTTTGTAGCTAATCAGTTGCGGAGAGAAACAACTTGTCTCTTTTCTCAAATAAAAATATACGATGTTTTAACAACTTCCGTTATTTTTATCTTCTCTCACTTTAAGGTATCCAAAAATTGCTCCTTTCTTTGAATAAATTTGCAATGTCTCACCCCCGTAAAGCTAGCAGAACCACTTTGGAATTTTCAAAAAATTTTTAGGCCATAATTTTAGGCTAATTTATTACCCTATTCCCAAATTTTTTGCTCTTCAATTGTGAGAGATATCGCGGGTTCTGCTAGCTTAACGTTAAGCTGGCAGAACCAAACCACCAAACGAATGATTATGAAAAGTCTAAGCACACCATAATTTTTGGCTCATTTTAGGCTCACGTTTGAACCCATCGCCGATTTTTTTGGAATTCGTTTTTAAAAAAAAACCTGGGTTCTGCTAGCTTTACCGTTAAGCTAGCAGAACCCAACCTTAAAAAATATACCCAGAACAAATCCAGTTGGACAATACTTTTAGGCTCTATTCAGGCTAATTTATTACCCAATTATAAATTTTTTTGCTCTTCAGTTGGCGGAGAAATCATAGGTTGTGTTAGCGTGTTAGCTCAACACTGAGCTGGCAGTACCAAATGGCTAACCGAATCGTTATGGAAAATCTGATCGCACCATAATTTTAGGCTCATTTTAGGCTCACGTTTGAACCCATCGCCGATTTTTTTGGAATTCGATTTTTAAAAAAATCCTGGGTTCTGCTAGCTTTACCGTTAAGCCAGCAGAACCCAACCTTAAAAAAGCAACTCTGAACAAACCCAGTTAGACAATAATTTTAGGCTCTATTCAGGCTAATATATTTCTCAATTATAAATTTTTTTGCTCTTCAGTTGGAGGAGAAATCATAGGTTGTGTTAGCTCAACACTGAGCTGGCAGTACCAAATGGCTAACCGAATCGTTATGGAAAATCTGATCGCACCATAATTTTAAGCTCATTTTTGGCTCACGTTTGAACCCATCGCCGATTTTTTTGGAATTCGTTTTTTTTTAAATCCTGGGTTCTGCTAGCTTTACCGTTAAGCCAGCAGAACCCAACCTTAAAAAAGCAACTCTGAACAAATCCAGTTAGACAATAATTTTAGGCTCTATTCAGGCTAATTTATTACTCAATTATAAATTTTTTTGCTCTTCAGTTGGAGGAGAAATCATAGGTTGTGTTAGCTCAACACTGAGCTGGCAAACCGAATCGTTATGGAAAATCTGATCGCACCATAATTTTAGGATCATTTTAGGCTCAAGTTTGAACCCGTCGCCCATTTTTTTGGAATTCGTTTTTTAAAAATTCCTGGGTTCTGCTGGCTTTACCGTTAAGCCAGCAGAAGCCAACCTTAAAAAAGCAACTCATAACAACTGAAGAGAAAAAAAATTATAATTGGGTAATAAATTAGCCTGAATAGAGCCTAAAATTATTGTCCAACTGGATTTGTTATGAGTTGCTTTTTCAAGGTTGGCTTCTGCTAGCTTAACGGTAAAGCTAGCAGAACCCAGAATTTTTTTTAAAAGAATTCCAAAAAAATGGGCGACGGGTTCAAATGTGAGCCTAAAATGATCCTAAAATTATGATGCGATCAGATTTTCCATAACGATTCGGTTAGCCTTTTAGTACTGCCAGCTCAGTGTTGAGCTAACACGACCTATGATTTCTCCTCCAACTGAAGAGCAAAAAAATTTATAATTGGGTAATAAATTGGCATGAATAGAGCCTAAAATTATTGTCCAACTGGATATGTTCCGAGTTGCTTTTTTAAGGTTGGGTTCTGCTGGCTTGACGGTAAAGCTAGCAGAACCCAGGATTTTTAAAAAAAACGAATTCCAAAAAAAAACGGCGGCGGGTTCAAACGTGAGCCTAAAATGAGCCTAAAATTATGTTGCGATCAGATTTTCCATAACGATTCGGTTAGCCATTTGGTACTGCCAGCTCAGTGTTGAGCTAACACGCTAACACAACCTATGATTTCTCCTCCAACTGAAGAGCAAAAAAAATTATAATTGGGTAATAAATTAGCCTGAATAGAGCCTAAAATTATTGTCCAACTGGATTTGTTCAGAGTTGCTTTTTTAAGGTTGGGTTCTGCTGGCTTATCGGTAAAGCTAGCAGAACCCATGAATTTTTTTTAAAAACGAATTCCAAAAAAATCGGCGATGGGTTCAAACGTGAGCCTAAAATGAGCCTAAAATTATGGTGCCATCAGATTTTCCATAACGATTCGGTTAGCCTTTTGGTACCGTCAGCTCAGTGTTGACCTAACACAACCTATGATTTCTCCTTCGACTGAAGAGCAGAAAAATTTATAATCGGGTAATAAATTAGCCTGAATAGAGCCTAAAATTATTGTCCAACTGGATATGTTATGAGTTGCTTTTTTAAGGTTGGGTTCTGCAGGCTTGACGGTAAAGCTAACAGAACCCAGGATTTTTTTAAAAAACGAATTCTAAAAAAATCGGCGACGGGTTCAAACGTGAGCCTAAAAAAATGAGCCTAAAATTATGGTGCGATCAGATTTTCCATAACGATTCGGTTAGCCTTTTGGTACTGCCAGCTCAGTGTTGAGCTAACACGACCTATTTTCTCCTCCAACTGAAGAGCAAAAAAATTATAATTGGGTAATAAATTAGCCTGAATAGAGCCTAAAATTATTGTCCAACTGGATTTGTTCTGAGTAGCTTTTTTAAGGTTGGGTTCTGCTAGCTTAACGGTAAAGCTAGCAGAACCCGGTATTTTTTCAAAAAACGAATTCCAAAAAAATCGGCGATGGGTTCAAACGTGAGCCTAAAATGAGCCTAAAATTATGGTGTGCTCAGACTTTTCATAATCATTCGTTTGGCGGTTTGGTTCTGCCAGCTTAACGTTAAGCTAGCAGAACCCGCGATATCTCTCACAATTGAAGAGCAAAAAATTTGGGAATAGGGTAATAAATTAGCCTAAAATTATGGCCTAAAAAAAATTTGAAAATTCCAAAGTGGTTCTGCTAGCTTGACGGGGGTCAATGTTTCGCTAACCTTATATGAAGTTAGCGGGGGGAAAACTTCCGTAATTTTTAAATATTTTAAACGGTTTTATTCAGCTTACAGTTTTGTTTGTGAGGGTCAAATCTGGAAATTGAAATTTTAACTCCCTTCCTGTTGCGCGATAGATCTGAAATTTTGTGCAGACCTTTAATTCTGATGACAATGCAATTATGTATATTTAGTATCATTGTAAATCCAATATGGCCACCACCACAAAATGGCGGACATATTGTTTTTCAGCCCCCTCAAAATGGATATCAAATTAAAAGGCTGGACATGCTAAAAAGATGAAAAGTTATTTTTTTAAAGCACACTAGTTACAGAGGAAACCACACTAGTTACAGAGGAAACCACGTACCCTCCATCGAACTAATGAAAGTGGATCATTTTTGGCCTCAGTTAGATAATGTAATGAAAAAAAAGTAATGCTTCCATCACCCTGCAAGTTACAGCAACCCATAGCTCGACACTTCTGTTTATTTTGATACAAAACTACAACTCAAAACGACTCACTCTGTGATAATATTGCATGCCTCAACTTCGCTCACTTGTTATAAGTCTCAGAGTATATCGGCTAAGTAAACTTAAAGGAGGGGACGTCACAAAAATATGGTTGGAGTGCTTCAATTAACATATTCGGAGCAAAAAAGCAATAAATCAAAATAAATTTGTTTATGGTATTACTCACCGCCCAATTGTGAAATATCATTTGAAAGGAATTCAGTTACAAAACCAAAGGTCTGCCACAATTTTATTTAAGAATTACCTGAAATATGTCACGAATATCTTCTGAATCGAGAACAATTTAATTTTATTCCAAAAGAGATCTTATGGCAAATTCATCATATTTTTTCAATCATAACCTCAAACGAAGGATCCCCACTTGTTATGGTCAAATTATGGATACTTCAAATTGATAAAAGGTAAAAATTGCGGAAGTTAGCGAAACATCGCATATTTAAAAAAAGAGCAACAATTTTTTTCCGCAACTAATTAGCGAAAAAAAATGCGTCAAATTATGGATACTTCAGAACTGTGAAAATATAGAAATTGCGAAAGTTGTTTCGCTAGCTTCAAATGAAGTTAGTGAAACATTGCATATTTAAAAAACAAGCAACAATATTTTTTCCGTAACTCATTAGCGACAAAAAGGCGGCATATTATGGATTCTTCAGAACTAGGAAACAACAGAAATTACGGAAGTTGTTTCGTTAACTTCATATGAATTTAGCGAAACAACGCATATCTTTTATAAAGAAAGAGCGACAATTTTTTTTCTTCGCAACTAATTGGCAACAAAAGGAAGCAAAATATGGATAATTCAGAACTATGGAAAAATAGAAATTACGGAAGTTGTTTTGCTATCTTCATATAAAGTTAGGGAAACAACGCATATTAAAAAAAAAAAAAACAAATGCTTTTTCTTTGCAACTAATTAGCGACAAAAAGGCGGCAAATTACGGATACTTCAGAAGTATGGAAAAATATAAATTACGGAAGTTGTTTTGCTAACTTCATATGAAGTTAGCGAAACAAGGCATATTTAAAAAAAAAAGAGCGACACATTTTTTTCTTTGCAACTAATTAGCGACAAAAAGGCGGCAAATTATGGACTAATCTGTTATCAACTTTTTCGAAATTGTCTCGCTAACCTTACATAGGTACTTGAATTGGTTAAGATGCCCAGAGTCTCGGTGGTGGACGTGGTGGTAGAGCATTCGCCTTTGGAGCGAAGGGTCGAGGGTTCAAAGCCTCGCATGGTCATCGGTATCGTGCATGGCATCACACGTTAAAAGGTAACGGCTGCGTCTTCCCTAGCTCACACAAGTCTCTCGAAGACTTCCGAGGGTTGCGCGTAGGGGTGCAATTGGTTGACGGAAAAAACAATTTTAACTTTTTTTTCAACAATTTCTGGATGATAATCTACGGTTCGAAAAACATGTCAACAGAACAGTTCAATAGGCATACTCAACATTAAAAGTGATCTATGGCAATAGGCATAATCTCTCCACAAAATTGAAATATATTCTTTCTGACGCAATGGTCCTATCACTCTTCAATTACGCTGATTTCTTATATGGCCCATGTTTAACTAGTCAATTTGTGATAAAGATATAGAAGTTTCAAAATTCATGCAAGCGATTGATATATAAAATTCGTAAATATGGAAGAATCTCACATAAACTATTTGAAATTGGTTGGTTGAACATCAAGAATAGAGGAATTTATCACGCAGCTAATTTATTCTACAAAATACAGTGTCCTTCAAAGAGTTGTCATCATATTGGAAAACTTTTAGTTATAATTTATCTTGAAATTCGACTTGGGAGATACGTTGTGTTTTGAAAAATGACCTGATGGGATGTGGTCACGTGATTTTCGCTACCTGTCAAAAGTAATATTTTTTCAAAATAATTACTGAAAATAGGCTTATTTATTCGAATTCCAAAAAATTTTAAAGAAAAAGATTGTTTATATTCCGATTTTATACCTATGACTCGAATTTTAACGTTCTATTGCCTTTTTTATAACAAAATTTCTGGATTATTAAAAAATTCGTGAATTCGACAAAACCACTTTTTCGATTAAGTTGGGAGAACTGGCCTTTGCTGCTGAGTGGCACTAACAGAGAAACCGCTACGAAGATGTTCCCCAAATCAATAAAAAAATAATATCAGCTAAGGTATTTAAAAACCACTGCAGAGTAGATCTTGTAGAAAACTTTGTTAATAATCTAACAGTTATAATTCAACGGTCGTAAGGGGCAATAGTTGTTTTGGTTTTAACGAAGATGAAAACCTGTAATGTTCAAAGAACATCGTGAGAGCCAAGAGAAAAGTAGGTAGGCATTGGTTTCGTCTTGAATTTTTGCAGATTGTATGCCTCAGGGAACACCGTCCGAGGCAGTGAAATCCAAAGCATTGCCATTCGTTGAAAGAACGAGTCCTAGGAAAGAGATGTTCGGCATGTTTCCAAAGTGACGACAAAGGGATGTGTCTCGATGGGACCGCTAACGGTGGAACGATTGATGATATTTCAGAAGAAACTTGCCGACGAAAGGTAAGATTTATGTCTCGAGCTGAGTACACTGCTCACTGCAAGCCCTTGTTCATAAAGCATAAGATTCTCACTTTAACCTCATTCTTTATACTGGAAACCACTTGTTTGGTACACAAACATAAAGCTATCAAAATTGATGATGAATATCCAGTAAAAAAAACATAATACACGTCAAATGGTAAGAAAAAATGTAGCTTTACCCATTCCCAGATCAAAGCAAACAAAGAATTCTATAATGTACGAAAGTAGAAAAATGTACAACAAACTGCCCACAAACTTGAAATAAATTCCGGTACACCATCTTTTCCATAAAAAAGTCAAAAAAAATACTTTTGCTCAAGGCATACTATGGCCTACAGGAGTGGTCAATTCTCTTAGTGATGAAATTGTGAAAAAATGTATGTTTGCCGTCTATATATTTTTTACTTCTATATATATATATATATATATATATATATATATATATATATATATATATATATATATATATATATATATATATATATATATATATGTTCCAGTGACTGTAAAACAGTCGAAAACAATCCTTTAGGAACTCACTATACCTTTGTATAGATTGTATGGCTATGTCCGACAGAAAACAACTACTTCTCTGGCTAATACCTCGACAGATATTGAATTATATCTGTCAGACATATGTGCAAAGATCCTTACTTTGAAGGAACAACTTTGCAAGAGCTCTCAGAGACAGACAGCAGGACACCGCCTGATCCAAACAAGGAACCAACTGCAGACCGGTTTCGGGATGTAGTCCCTCATCAGTACAGTCCAGGTTATCACGGTTGTATACACGCGGGGGCCCAGTGCCCGTCATCGTTCGCCGGGATGAACACTGCAATCGCTTACAGGATCCACCACGGCAACATATTAGAGAGCGCTCCAGAAGGACATTTCGGATACGAAATGGTATATGCTGAATACTTGTTTCAAGGAGCAATAAATGTTCCAGTGACTGTAAAACAGTTGAAAACAATCCTTTAGGAACTCACTATACCTTTGTATAGATTGTATGGCATATGTCCGACAGAAAACAACTACTTCTCTGGCTAATACCTCGACAGATATTGAATTATATCTGTCAGACATATGTGCAAAGATCCTTACTTTGAAGGAACAACTTTGCAAGAGCTCCCAGAGACAGACAGCAGGACACCGCCTGATCCAAACAAGGAACCAACTGCAGACCGGTTTCGGGATGTAGTCCCTCATCAGTACAGTCCAGGTTATCACGGTTGTATACACGCGGGGGCCCAGTGCCCGTCATCGTTCGCCGGGATGAACACTGCAATCGCTTACAGGATCCACCACGGCAACATATTAGAGAGCGCTCCAGAAGGACATTTCGGATACGAAATGGTATATGCTGAATACTTGTTTCAAGGAGCAATAAATGTTCCAGTGACTGTAAAACAGTCGAAAACAATCCTTTAGGAACTCACTATACCTTTGTATAGATTGTATGGCATATGTCCGACAGAAAACAACTACTTCTCTGGCTAATACCTCGACAGATATTGAATTATATCTGTCAGACATATGTGCAAAGATCCTTACTTTGAAGGAACAACTTTGCAAGAGCTCTCAGAGACAGACAGCAGGACACCGCCTGATCCAAACAAGGAACCAACTGCAGACCGGTTTCGGGATGTAGTCCCTCATCAGTACAGTCCAGGTTATCACGGTTGTATACACGCGGGGGCCCGGTGCCCGTCATCGTTCGCCGGGATGAACACTGCAATCGCTTACAGGATCCACCACGGCAACAGATTAGAGAGCGCTCGTGAAGGACATTTCGGATACGAAATGGTATATGCTGAATACTTGTTTCAAGGAGCAATAAATGTTCCAGTGACTGTAAAACAGTCGAAAACAATCCTTTAGGAACTCACTATACCTTTGTATAGATTGTATGGCATATGTCCGACAGAAAACAACTACTTCTCTGGCTAATACCTAGACAGATATTGAATTATATCTGTCAGACATATGTGCAAAGATCCTTACTTTGAAGGAACAACTTTGCAAGAGCTCTCAGAGACAGACAGCAGGACACCGCCTGATCCAAACAAGGAACCAACTGCAGACCGGTTTCAGGATGTAGTCCTAAAGGATTGTTTTCGACTGTTTTACAGTCACTGGAACATTTATTGCTCCTTGAAACAAGTATTCAGCATATACCATTTCGTATCCGAAATGTCCTTCACGAGCGCTCTCTAATCTGTTGCCGTGGTGGATCCTGTAAGCGATTGCAGTGTTCATCCCGGCGAACGATGACGGGCACCGGGCCCCCGCGTGTATACAACCGTGATAACCTGGACTGTACTGATGAGGGACTACATCCCGAAACCGGTCTGCAGTTGGTTCCCTGTTTGGATCAGGCGGTGTCCTGCTGTCTGTCTCTGAGAGCTCTTGCAAAGTTGTTCCTTCAAAGTAAGGATCATTGCACATATGTCTGACAGATATAATTCAATATCTGTCGAGGTATTAGCCAGAGAAGTAGTTGTTTTCTGTCGGACATATGCCATACAATTTATAAAAAGGTATAGTGAGTTCCTAAAGGATTGTTTTCGACTGTTTTACAGTCACTGGAACATTTATTGCTCCTTGAAACAAGTATTCAGCATATATATATATAATGTACAACACTTGGATGTAAAAATAGAAACAAAGGAAGTCAACAACAGGAAGCCAACCACACATTTGTGGCTTCGGTTAGTTGTTGCCTTGTAAGCACAAGGTCTTCTAACCGAAGCCACAAATGTGTGGTTGGCTTCCTGTTGTTGACTTCCTTTGTTTCTATTTTTACATCCAAGTGTTGTACATCTTCGCACTTGATTTTACCGTACTGATGAGAGCTTAAGCTCGAAACACGTGTCTACGGTTGCAGAACATTTTGAGGGTTATACCCAATAATTTTTCTACATATATATATATATATATATATATATATATATATATATATATATATATGTATATTTATTATTGTCCCTTACCGTTATATCATATTCATGCCTAGCTTAAGTCCGCTTTGTCAATAAGATATATTTTTCTTTGACATTAAAGTATATTGATTGATTGAAAATACCTATTGTATAGGTTAAAGCGGAAGACTGGATTATATAATGCATTTTTCATAGTTAGATTAAAGGTCTTCCGCCAAGTGGTATCAATATTTTCTCATGATTGATGCGTTTGGCGATATCTGCTTTTGAAACCCCGTCACTTATTTTCGTGGGTAACTAGTACTCCTGTGGCACAGCCGAAAACTTGAGTTAATGTTTATTGAATATGTTCATTCATATAACTGTGTATCACAGCCGAGGCTTCTTGAGTGAATCACGGATGAAAGAATGATGTCAGATGACGGACTGTTTCGAGCTCTATGCTTGTACCTGTTTGTGTCTTTAAAGAAAAAGGTTTTGTTTGTCATTGAACCGGTAAATAAAACAGCCAAAAGATAAGCCTAGTTTCCAATCTAATATAAAATAGAAATTGTAGTTATTAAATATATCTTCTTGTAAATAGTATTTTCAAACGTGTTCTGAATGATTGAAAAGATATTGAAAAAGCAAAGCTCGGTCGCCCAGGTACTTGTTAATAGTATATCGGTTTATAGGGAAGCAATTTGTTTACTGGTAAAATTTTAATGAATGGAAATTCCCGGTTTGTTTGTAATACAGCTGGATTCAATTGAAATAAATACAGGAGATGAAAAATAATAGTTGAAATTGAAATGAGTGAAAAATTGACCTAAATAATAATTTAAATTGAAATGTAGTATTGAATATATAAGTGGGATAATGATATATGAATAGAAAAAGCAATAGATTTTTTAATTTTTTTCACATTGTCAAGTTTACATTCACAAAATAAAATTACAACTTCAGTTGTGAGGTACAAACTTGCTTGCAAATTTGTTACTTGGTCATAGGCTTTGGTCATAGGCAAAAAACCATCATTACATACTATAATTTTACAGTATGGATATTTTCAGTGTGGAGCCAGTTCTTTCTAGTCAGTGATACCACACAGATCCAGTAAGATTCCACATCAGAACGACTAAGTATATTTGCGAAGCTGAAACACCGATTTTATCGACTAGATGGCAGTTTTCACTCGGAGCGAAAGTACCCCGACAATGACCCACATTTCGACTAGGAATGAACATTCAAGTTTATCACTGCGTAATCCCGGAGGATACAAGGGCAAAATAGTAACGAGTATTGTTCCGAGAGCTCGGTTTCGACGCACATCGAAATAACGACCAAGATAATGTCAGTCCGGCAAACGAATGAATTATACAAAGGATCGCCCATTAGGGTAACGTTTATGCGAGAAACCTTCAACAACGCTGGCAAACGTTTATTATTTATCTTTGTTGCTGTTCTCTCTCAATGACTTTTCTACACTCCTTTGTGGACACTGAAATATTTGTTTAAATTTTTGAATGATGATATTCTTCTCGATGCTTCCATTTCAATTTTTCAATATACAGTCTCTCACTTCTAAGAAGGCGTAGAAGGGCCACGAACAATTTTTTTTTGGAATCCTGCCTTTAATCTCGGACCACCGAGTTTAATCTCGGGGATCCGACTTTAATCTCGGACCCCCGACTTTGATCTCGGGGGTCCGACTTTAATCTCGGACCCCCTACTTTAATATCGGGGGTCCGACTTTAATCTCGGACCGCCGACTTTAATCTCGGGGGTCCGACTTTAATCTCGAACCCACGACTATAATCTCGGTGGTCCGACTTTAATCTCGGACCGCCGACTTTAATCTCGGGGGTCCGACTTTAATCTCGGACCCACGAGTTTAATCTCGGGGGCCTGACTTCAATCTCGGACCCCCGACTTTAATCTCGGGGGGTCGGACCCCCGAGATTAAAGTCGGACCCCCGAGATTAAAGTCGGGGGTTCGAGATTAAAGTCGGACCCCCGAGATTAAAGCCGGTGGTCCGAGATTAAAGTCGGGGGTTCGAAATTAAAGTCGGGGGTCCGAGATTAAAGTCGGACCCCTGACTTTTCTCAGGATTTCAGTCGAAAAGCGAATCAAACCATCTGTTCATGATAGTAGTGATGGTCGAACGTTCGCTTGTCAACCATAAGGGCATCACACGCTGAAAGTTAAGGGCCTGGTCTCTCATAGCTCACAGAAGTTTCCCAAGAATGCAGCCGGTTGACGGAAATAACAAATTTCGAACAAACAACAACAAATATCTTATTATGTTTATATAAATAATCAGCACACGGAGTTTATTGTTCTCATTCTAAATCACCCTATATATATATACCGGGTGGCTACGGAAGTATTGCCTACGGAATATATCAGTTATTGTATGAAGTAGGTTTGTGAAATTTGGAGCGTCGATATAATGACATAAGAGCTAGAATTTGAGCATATTGACATGTCGAAGTTAACTTCCGGTCTGACCGGAAGTAACATCAACTTTCTTATTTTGAATGGAAACCCTATTTTTTTTTCTTTTCGCTTTATTCAGCATTCAATTCCCTTTCTAATGACATATCACAAGTTGGTATCTAACCAGAAACTAGATCAGAAAAAAAAATTATTGAAATTTACCGAGTAGGCCGTGGAAGCAAAATGAAAGCCAAAAATTGAAAAGTTGGCTATGGAAACCATACGTCACTTGATAACAGTTGCTACTACTGTGATATTTTATTTTCATTCGTCGGCGTTATAAAAAGCCGCCAAAAAAATATTGGAAAAATTGGGAAAAAAACAATACTCTGTAGGTCCATAACTTAAATAGGAACATACAACTTTTTCTTGCCTGTACTATTCAGCATAACTATTCCTTTCTAATAATATAATAGAAAATAATTTTTTGAACTGAGATACCGAAAAATCCAATTATTATTCTTCGAATAACAAAACAGATTATCGCCATACGCAAAAATAAAATTAAAAATAATGTGGAATGATAAATTATATCCTGTAGGTTCTAGGTTAAATAGGAACATAAACGTACTTGGTCTGTGCCATCGTCCATAGATATTCTAATATCTAACTATGGACGATGTTTGTGCTATTCAGAATAATCATTCCATTGCAATAATCATTCGAACCAAAATATTAACAAGTAGGCTGATTAAGATGTATTTTGGAATGAAACAAAAAAGATATGAGAGCTGTCACGAACGCTGCTATCCATATTATTTTGACGTTCGGAGTAGTGTTTTTGATTCTGCCATTTTAAAAGGGTTTGGAAATCGAAATCAGTTAGAGGAATATTCAAAAAATGCCCCGTTATTCACGAACCGAACAAATTGACATGCTTCTCATTTATGGTGAATGTTTAAAAAATTCTTATGCCGCTGAAAGATTGTATTTAGAGCGATATCCAGGGAGGCAGCAACCGTCAAGAAGGTATTTCCAGTGGCTTGAAGAAAAATTAAGAACTGAGCCTGATGTTCATGAATACCAAGAAGCATTTGTTATTAATGAGGAAACTGAAATTAATGTATTAGCTTTAGCAAAATTTCCTCAAGGCAGATTGGCGCCGAATTAGCTATAAGTAAGGACTCTGCTAGGAAATCCTTCAAGTATCAGTTGCATCAACATTTGTATGAAAATGACGGTGAAAGGCGCCTGGAATATTGTAATTGGTTTCTTCGACAAAATGCTGAGAATCACCTATTTAACTATTATATCTTGTTTACGGACGAGTCAAGATTTACCAACAATGGATTATTTAACAGGAATAATACAAGGTAGGTACTGTACTTTATTTGGATTATTGTCGATAGTCGAAGTGTAAAGTGCTAAAAGTGTGAATGGTCTTTTGTTCCAGGTACTGGGCAATAGCAAACGAGCACCGGTTTCGACAAGGCGGCTTCCAGGAGAGATTTGGTGTGAATGTTTGGGCAGGAATGGTTGGAACTCATATTGTTGGCACCATTCTTTTTCAAGGCCAACTAACCGGAGAGAGATACTTTAATTTTTTAACGAATGAAATTTCGGAATTCATTAACAACCTACCAGCGGAAATAACTGAGAGAATGTACTTCCAGCAAGATGGCGCCCCTCCGCATAATTCAAGAATAGTGAGAAATTATCTTCAAAATCGCTTTCAAGAGAGACTTATAACAACCCATGGTCCAGTCAGGTGGCCACCAAGGTCACCTGATCTTACTCCGTGCTACTTTTTTCTATGGGGGCATCTTAAAAATAGGGTGTATTCCACACAGCCTACAACTCTACATGAGCTAGAAGTAAAAATTCGTAGAGCTTTCCAAGATATGACGCCCCAAATGTTGAGAAACGTTTTACATGAAAATAAGTCAGAGTCAATAAATGTATTGACGCTGAGGGAATGCATTTCCAACATTTGTTTTGAATTTATTTTATCTTTAATCCTATCAATTTGAATTTTTTTTTCGATAAATCTGTTTTTTCGTTATTTGAAGAATAATAATTGGATTTTTTGGTATTTCATTTCAAAAAATTACTTTCTATTATATCATTAGAAAGGAATGGTTATGCTGAATAGTACAGGCAAGAAAAAGTTGTATGTTCCTATTTAAGTTATGGACCTACAGAGTATTGTTTTTTTCCCAATTTTTCCAATATTTTTTTGGCAGCTTTTTATAACGCCGACGAATGAAAATAAAATATCACAGTAGTAGCAACTGTTATCAAGTGACGTATGGTTTCCATAGCCAACTTTTCAATTTTTGGCTTTCATTTTGCTTCCACGGCCTACTCGGTGAATTTCAATAATAATTTTTTTCTGATCAAGTTTCTGGTTAGATACCAACTTGTGATATGTCATTAGAAAGGGAATTGAATGCTGAATAAAGCGAAAAGAAAAAAAAAAAGGTTTCCATTTAAAATAAGAAAGTTGATGTTACTTCCGGTCAGACCGGAAGTTAACTTCGACATGTCAATATGCTCAAATTCTAGCTCTTATGTCATTATATCGACGCTCCAAATTTCACAAACCTACTTTCTACAATAACTGAGATATTCCGTAGGCAATACTTCCGTAGCCACCCGGTATATTATAAATTTATCATCATCAGCTTGTGGTTTATCAAATAATCACTGTATATGTATAATGGCTGTATCGTCAACAAAACTGAAGATAGAAACCGAGCTTTCAACCTTCAAGTGATTATTGATATAAATAGAAAACAAAAGAGGTTATAAAAATGAGCCCTGTATTCTTTCTATGCTCAGATGTTCCTGAATTTTGAGTGATAAAACATCAAAATTAGATTAACAGAAAAAAATAAAAGAAAGACAATTTTGCTTTTAAAAAAATTGAGCGTAGATGACATAATTGTTGTGCAATTTGTAATATAACACGCCGTTTCGTTATTGTTTTAAGCAAATTCAATTTTTTTTGGACCCCATTAAAAAAATGGGCCAAAAATTAAACTTTGTTCAAATGGCCATGACTTCGAATCTAGATGTACTTCTCAACGATGAATACATTTTTGAGAAGTTCCACAATACATGTACTTCAAAATCAAGTGCTTCAAAATCAAGTTTTCCCATGCGCCTCGTAGATTGAGTGTGTTTTGCTGTTTTGTAGGTGCACGTTTAGATTAAGGTGATGAACAATTTTTTTAAGAATAACTTTTTTCTAAAAACCCGTGAGTAGTTTCCCATAAGGTGCCTTCTTTGGGGATGACACTGTATATCCAAGGATACATCGATCTGTGCCTCGATAACCGATCAATCAAACCATTAATCCGAAATACTATTGCAGTGAACCATCTCTTTCAAAACACACTGTAGATGCTTGAGAAATCAATACAATTTCATTTCGTTTTCACGGGTAATTCGCGAGCAGGAATACAATAAGTAGAGGGTAGTATTTGGAGCGTGTTGGGGAAATTTGCTTTCCCCGTTCACAATAAATCGCATTTATGTATCAAGATAACACAGAAAACCGACCTCTGCAAAAATATAATAAATAATAACACGTATTATTGGAGCTGGAATTCTTTGGATGAAAGCCTTATAACGAGTAACGAATTAAGGTGTACAGGGTGTCCCAAATTCGAGCCTCATCATTGGGATCTCGAAAACCAGAAGAGATACGAGGTAGGTTAAATGGAGGCAAAGAGAGGTTTTATGCATCGTTTACAGTGCGTAAAGTAATACTTTTTAGCATAAGTGCGTAAAAAAATCAACTGTGCGTCAAGTAAAGTGTTTTATGCACTATTCATACAGTTACGGATTTACCAAAAGACATTATTTTGCGTCAGATTTTACTGGATGAAAATTTGATAATACGACGAAAATTGAAAACTTCATACGAAAAAACATTCAACAATTTCTCATTATAATAACTGTCATATAAAAAAATTTGTATGATAGTCCTACTTCACGAACTTGTATCATAAATAGCTAGTTTCTGTACTGTACACAGTGCGTAAAGTGATACTTTTCAGCGCGTAAAAAAATCAACTGTGTAAAAAATCATCAACTGTGCGTAAAGTATTGTTTTTCGAACTGTTCATACATTTTTCAAAATTACAGTATTTTACGTCAGATTTTACTTGGAAGTCGTCATTTGTTAATGCGACAAAAATTGAAAAAATTCATAGGAAAAAACTTTCAATAATGAATAATGCTGTCGCAAAAAAAAAACTTTATGATACATTTTCGTAAAAGGCTTTCTTGTACTTGCGTGTTTTGTTGAACTCTGCTTTTCCTCATACAAATAAGTCCTATTTACGAACTTGTATAATAAATAACTATATTACTACTATCATAGTATTCATAAGATGGAACCAATAACTAATTTAAGAATTTTTTCAAGGGGGCGTTTGCAAAAATATTTCGAATGAATTATTAGCAAGTCAAGAAACATTTCATATAGTAGAAGAAAATGAGTATTTCATACGTTACTTCAAATAGTCTACGAGGATGTATTGATATCTAGTTAGCCTAGACCAGTTCCCTGCATAAACAAAATATTGCGTTACCATAGCAACGAAAAATAACTTATTAGAAGTATCAGTGTAAGGTTTGACGTCAAAAAAGTAAACCAGAGTTACGCAATAAATTAAAAGAAAAAATATGTCCACCGAAATTGTGTAAATCGAAAAATTGGAGTATCGAGCCATCATCAAGTACCTGTATTTAAAACGGTTAAGAGGTAAGCAGATTTACGAAGATATGCTTAATACCCTTGGTGATCAATGTCCTTCGTATGCGACCATGAAAAATTGGACTGCAAGCTTCAAAAGAGGTAAATTTTCCATTGAAGATGATGACCGATCGGGAAGGCCAGTTTCTGTGTCAGTCTCAGAAAATATCGATGCAGTTCATGACATGATTTTAACAGACCGTCGAATTGGGCTAAAACGGATATCTGAAGCAATGAATATTTCATACGAACGCGTTCATCATATAGTTCACGTCAATTTGGACATGAGAAAAATTGCTGCAAAATGGATCCCCAAATGTTTGAATGTTGACCAAAAGCGTGCAAGGGTAGTAGCATCGCGATCGATCTGTGCTCGATTTGAAAACGATGTAGACTTCTTAAACCGAATTGTTACTATGGATGAGAATTCGGTACATTTCTAAGATCCAGAAACAAAGCAACAATCGGTGGAATGGCGACACTCCGGTTCTCCAAGACCTAAGAAGTTTCGTGTCCAAAAATCTGCTGGAAAAGTTCTTGCTTCAGTTTTTTGGGATTGCCATGGAGTAATCATGATTGATTTTTTGGATAAGGGTAGAACAATAACTGGAGATTACTATTCGACATTACTGACCACTCTACGGGAAAAAATTAAAGAGAAAAGACGTGGAAAGCTATCCAAAGGTGTTTTGTTTTTGCAGGAC
Organism: Chrysolina oricalcia; assembly: GCA_944452925.2. Taxonomy (NCBI): domain Eukaryota; kingdom Metazoa; phylum Arthropoda; class Insecta; order Coleoptera; family Chrysomelidae; genus Chrysolina; species Chrysolina oricalcia. Next base: position 15,131,846 of record OX101821.2, on the reverse strand, counting down.
AACGCCCCTGCACACAAATCTCATGTTGCCATGCAAAAAATTCGTGATTTAGGGTTTGAATTACTAGAACACCCCCCTTATTCACCAGATTTGGCTCCGTCCGACTATCATCTCTTTCCTCAACTGAAAAAAAGTTTAAAAGAAGAAACATTTTTTTTGAAAGGTCTATAGACGTTGCAGGTTCGCTGTAATAAATGTATTCAATTAAGAGGAGAATATGTTGAGTAATAAAATATTTTGACTTCGAAGTTATGTTTGGTTCTATAGTAGGCTAAAAATTTTTCAATATACCCTCGTACATGACGCATTTTACGAAAACGACAATCTTCAAAAACTCACCACCTGAAACAATTTGCTGTTAGTGATTCCATTTCGAGATAACTTACCTGAAACAAAAAAGTATAGAGTTATTCATTTGCATAAGTGGTGTGTACAAGAGAATATAAATGAACAAATAGACCGGGGGATAGTGACAGATTTTGGGACACGCTTTTACTCAGTATGCCTTTTGTACGACAGTATTGTCCGTATATCCCCATGATAATAATGCATGAATCAAAGAGTCGTCGTAGGTTCTTCATATTAAAATATAATAATAATAATTTTAATTATTATTATTATTCGGGTAACGATTTTAATCAGACTGCCATGTGTTTCGTGATGAAATAATAAACCTAAAATACTCGAAAAACGATTGGCAGGCCGTTAGGTTGGGTCCGAATGGCTGGTATGGTCACGTGAAATTGTATTTGGAAAAAGGAATTCTCCGCCCATCCTGATGGTATGCCAATGGTTTTTCGAGTATTTTACGTCTATTACTTTATTACAAAACACATGGCAACCTGATTGGAATCGAACCGAAACACATAATTTTTCGAAAATATTATTATTATTTTTCAATGTGAAGAACCTACGACGACTCTTTGATTCATGCATTATTATCACGAGGATATACGGACAGTACTGCCCTCCAAAAGACATACTGAGTAAAATCGTGTCCCAAAATATGTCACTATCCCCGGTCTAAAATAGTTCCTAACAAGTACAGCTTGACAAATCTAGCTATGAATGTCGAGAAACGTACGAAATGCGCAAATTTAGAACGATAAAGTATTCGGACGATAACGAGTGTAGTATAATTGTACATTCAGTAATAAAACTTCACAGTGCGCAGATATAAAAGAACTGACCAGTATGGTAATTCAAACTTGTTTCGGACTGTACTGAGCTATTCTGTACCGCGCATCGATATGCGTGTCGATTTCACATTCAGAGCTAGATTTGCCAAGCTGTACGGAAGGAGTACCTTCACAGCAAGCGACTGCCGTATGCAAAACATGGTTGAATCAACATAATCCATATCTGACTTTATGAACATTTCGTTCATATTTTAAAAATATCATTCAACCCGAATAAGTGTCAGTATCCAAAAATTAAATATCAATTCGAATGAAACAAATATTGTCATTGATTTGCTTCTCTGCAATCCTTTTAAATTGAATGCAATTGGCTTCCAATTGATTATACGTTGTGTTCATAGAATATCTCGTTTTTTTCTTCTTGAAAACATCAGATCATTTGATTCCCTATTTCAACATTACACTGATAAAAACGATTTTTTGCATCAACGCATAATTGCGTTGATTCAAAGAGATTTGTATTCTTGAATAGGTCCAACCAAATATCAGTGTGATTTTTTAACGGATTCCTCTTGGCCACTTACAAGGAAAATATTTTGAAACAAGTGAACACTTGCTTCATGGGTGGTTGAGGCAAGAATATTTTTGATTCAATAATGTGCGCTTTTTTGTTGAATCATGAGAGTAGGTTGAGACAAGAATATTGCAATTTCAATAATGAATACTATTCTTCTATCAACTTGGAGGTTGAGTTCCAATCTGCACTTTCCACTTGATTATAAAATATAGAATGGAAGCCATTTTCATTTTGGCAACATTGAATAGATTAAACAAGGCATAGATTCACAACTACGAACAATTTAGGTATAAATAATGGTTTTATATGAGAACAGTTTTAAGTTTAATAACTGTATTATCATGATAAAACTAGTTAGTAGTGACGCATATTGCCGTTTGATTGAATACATAAACAACGCCACTCGGTTTTAGACACAAAACTGTAGAAGACCAAAATATATTTCACTCATTTTCAAAACTGGCCCGTAATGAGAATAATTCAATTTTCGATATTGCATTTTTATTATATAGAAACAGTTTCCACTAGGCACAAAACTAACATTCATATCGGTTCGCATAGCCTCATAACCTCCAACCCAAACGGTCAAACTGGATGAAATGGTCGAAATAGTATTCGTATTCACGGGTCGCGGTGTCGCCAGCTGCTTTGATTGCTCATTGGTTGGATGTGTCACGTGACACGGGTAGTGATATCTACCAAGGAATTATATTCTTGTGTTGAGAGGATTATGTTTCACAATGAGTTAATGTGAATGTTTCCTAGGATGAAGAGTATAATGTTTTCACTGCAAGCAAATTCATTTCAAGAGAATTTATATAAAGAAGCAAACATCTCAATCAGCTTGAAATGAGAGTATATTCATTGATTAGAAATGATTATTCTTTTCAGAAAATTATTTTATTCAAGAGTATGTATATTCATGAAGAAATCCTTTTTATCTGTGTACCTTCCAGTATTCTGGTTTGAGTTTGATTCCAACCAACAAAATATTTTGTAACTTATTTGGTGCATCTTCAGATGGAATTCACAAAGTACTGAAACAATTCTTGCTCGCACAAGCTCTGCTATTGAGAGGGTTTCTTCGAAAACGTGGGAGTTTCGTAAAAACAAATTTTTACAAATTCGTTTTGTTAAAACAAATCATTAAGTTTTGAAGGACATAATTCACTAGATAGTTCGTTGAACATAAAATCTTTCAAACGAAATATATTTGATATTCCTAACAATTCACACAAAATGTGGACCTAATTCTCACCTGTCCGATATACAAAAAAGTATTCGACCGAAGTATAATTATATTTTCTCATAACAAAATATTTGAGTAAGTCTCCATCTTCATTCTTCTATCATTTGGCAGTTCTTCATGTATTTTAGGATCTGATTAGATATGCCTTTTGGGTTCTTGACCCTATGTGCCGCTGTTAACACTTTGACCAGGATATTTTGACATCCGAAAGCATCTTCCACTGTGCGAGCACCTAGACCTGTTCTGGACAAAGGGTTTATTTATAGGGCACTGTTAGTTCTGTCCCTACTACAGTATTTCTTTCCTTTCTGTTTTATGATCCTCCGTTGATGTATGGTATAGTTATATATATATATATATATATATATATAAATAAGGATAGATTTAGCGAGGGGCAATATATGAAAATATAAGTAGAAAAGTTATTGGGTATAACCCTCAAAATGTTGTGCAACCGTAGACACGTGTTTCGAGCTTAAGCTCTCGTCAGTACGGTAAAATCAAGTGCGAAGATGTACAACACTTGGATGTAAAAATAGAAACAAAGGAAGTCAACAACAGGAAGCCAACCACACAATTGTGGCTTCGGTTAGAAGACCTTGTGCTTACAAGGCAACAACTAACGTCGCCAAATCTATCCTTATTTGTATTTTCCTGGGTAGGATTGTCACGCTGGTAGCTATAGCTGCCTCTAAATTAGTTGTTGCCTTGTAAGCACAAGGTCTTCTAACCGAAGCCACAATTGTGTGGTTGGCTTCCTGTTGTTGACTTCCTTTGTTTCTATTTTTACATCCAAGTGTTGTAAATTTTCGCACTTGATTTTACCGTACTGACGAGAGCTTAAGCTCGAAACACGTGTCTACGGTTGCACAACATTTTGAGGGTTATACCCAATAACTTTTCTACTTATATTTTCATATATTGCCCCTCGCTAAATCTATCCTTATTTGTATTTTCCTGGGTAGGATTGTCACGCTGGTAGCTATAGCTGCCTCCGTGGCGACGTTAGTTGTTGCCTTGTAAGCACAAGGTCTTCTAACCGAAGCCACAATTGTGTGGTTGGCTTCCTGTTGTTGACTTCCTTTGTTTCTATTTTTACATCCAAGTGTTGTACATCTTCGCACTTGATTTTACCGTACTGACGAGAGCTTAAGCTCGAAACACGTGTCTACGGTTGCACAACATTTTGAGGGTTATACCCAATAACTTTTCTACTTATATATATATATATATATATATATATATATATATATATATATATATATATATATATATATGGTTCCTGGTGACAATCTGCCGCCTACTGTAGCCATGGAGTAGGGCATTCATGTACTGGTAGCGTAGACTTTCGAAAGAAGCAACATTGCGGCTAAAATCAACCTGGTTGTACCACCCTAGTTTTCTGCTGATGTCCAAATCATGAAAACGGTACGTTAGCTAGAGCAGTAGAGGTTTCTTGGTGCATATACAGGGTGTCCGGTAAACCTTGTACAATATTGAAACTAGTGATAGACCAGGTCATGACTGTTCAGAATATCCGAATTTCACCTTAGTAAAAATCTCACCGTTTTCGAGATAATGAGCATTTTTTAAATTTATGGAAAATCACTACCTCACCTTGGATTTTGAGTGCCATGTCTACAAATTGAGAACAATTCAAATATATTTGCTGCTGAAGATTACTGATGAGTGATGCTTTCAGGTGTACGAAACAGTTTTTCAGAAAAACGATACAATTTTTCAAGAAATGAGGGTAAAATGCCAAATTTCATGTTGATTTCATTGAAAATATGAAGTTCATAAAGTCAGTTGTGGAATCATCTGCGACTGAAAGTTGGAAATTAGTCGCTGTTTTCCATCGTACAAGATTACCTCTCTTGGAAGGGATTCATGTTCATGTATTGATTCAATTTTCAATTGAGAATGTTTCTCTTTAAAGCCAAATTTCAGTTTCACCAATTTTATTAACAACAGTTTGACATTATTGTTCGAAAAAAACATAACCAAGTGGAAGTGGATATTCATTACAAAAGAATGCCCATTTTGTCCAGACTCTACCATGGTATAAAACATACGATAATTATATTATATTATATTATATTAGAGTGTGATGTTATTCTGAGCTTAAATCAACTCCATTACTTTGTCAGTAATGTCTTTTATGTTAATCCTATCAAGATGAAATGATTAAATAATTATGAGTAACAACGAATCAACTGCTTAGAAGCATTCAATGAGATGTAAATAAGTAAATACTAATTCAACGTTTTTTTGAATCAACATACACTATAAACCACAATAACGATTATTCAACATCGCACTGAATAATATTACAAAAATGTTGATTTCCATCCACTCGTACGCAGAAAAGAAATCTTTTCAAGAAGAACCTTTTCAAATGCGTTATAGGTTATAGCCCCCAAATCAGCGATTCTCTGAGCGGCATTGTGCAATCGGATATCGTTTTGCACAAAGCGCTGCTGCAGCAGTAGCACTACCTCCACATTCACCATGAATGTAGTGGATATGCGCATATTCTCGAGGAGTATAACCTGTGTACGGCATGACAAAGAAATAAATACCACTGAATGAAACAAGGGGAATAATTTAAAAAAACTACGATAGAAGTCACAAGTTGTTCAAACAAAATGTGACAGTCACATACTAGATTTCTTCAATCCTATTTACAGAAGATCCGTTTATGCACAATGCTGTATTTAATTTTTTCATCAGGAAACTATTGCTTCTACGGACACAACACAGGAGTTAGAAAGGTTTTTAATTTTCGACAAGGATTCACCTCATAAAAAAATTTGCACTTATTTGGTTACACCCTGTATATATGTCGGTCTCTGAAACTTCGTTAGAATCTGGATGTTGGACAATTGCGACATTTATCACAAGAATTCGTTTTAATCGGTGCCATGTCGGATTATCGACATTTCATTTCGATAATTTTATTAGGCTTAATTACATAAAAAGTTTATTTTATTGGCACACTATTTAATGCTACCAAGCAGTCTATTCTTCATTGTTAATAATCATTTCCACATTTTATCTTGATGAAATCGAAATAAAATAATTTTTGGGCGTATAAGTACAAAAGTTGATGGAAGCCTAAAATGAAACCACGCCTAATTCAATGGAAATCACTTCCTCCAAAAATAATTATCGTATGTTTCATATCATGGTAGAGTCTGGACAAAGTGAGCATTCTTTTGAAATGAATGTCCACTTCCAAATGGTTATGTTTCTTTCAGACAATAATGTCAAATTGTTTTAAAAAAAATTGATGAAACTCAAATCTGTCATTTTATCCTCATTCCTTGAAAAAAAAAATCACTTTCTGAAAAACTGTTCTGTACGTCTAAAAGCATCACTTATCAGGTATCTCCAGCGGTAAAGTTATTTGAATTTGTCTCAATTTGTATACATGACACTCAAAAATCCAAGGTGGGGTAGCGATTTTCCAGAAATTCTTAAAATGCCCATTATCTCGAAAACGGTGATATTTTTACTGAGGTGAAATTCCGATATTCTGAACAGTCATGACCTGGTCTATTACCAGTTTCAATATTGTACAAGGTTTACCCTGTATGTTGTAAATGAAAAGTAGTCTTGGATAGAGTATGGACGACAACTGGAGGGAATGTAACGAACAGTCGTTACCGACCGATGATGAACCCTTTACTCCCATATACACCTACTACGTAGGCTTATTATGGCAAGTACCTGTCAGAAAACAACTACTCTCCTGGCTAAGACCACGACGGGTATTGAATCAAATCTAACCTTTACCTTTTAACGTGAGAGGCCATGCACGAGAAACGACTGTATGATTGATAGGCGAACGAGAAAGCAGTATGAATATCATCATGTGATTTCAGATAAGAATTATGCGAAGATAAAAGATAAGTACAGGTAAATACACTGTCCATGTAAATAGTTCCCTCCCCACATATTATCTATTGAACAACTCAATATTTTTCATCCAAATTTGGTACACTTAAATGGAACCATTATTACTACTTTTAATGAGACATACTTGTCTATGATTTAATAATAATAATAATAATAATAATAATAATAATAATAATAATAATGAACTTATTCAATAAGCATATTACATTTTATTATGTCACCATGTTATCTATATTCATACTTATTGAATGAGACCATATTCAGTGTCATAATCCAACCGACGATTGGATTATGACCCTGTTCTTCCATATGGCCTCATATGACGTCATCCGCACAAGCGTGACGTAATTTGGAAGAAAAAAACTACGTAAATGTAAACAGAAATGAAAAATGTAAACACAAGACCTATTTGTTTTTTATTTCACCAAATGACGTCACGCTTGTACCCAGACGTCATACCAAGTATCGTTAGAAATAGTAAGGGTAAAAAATAGTTTGGTCCCATACAAGTGTGCTAAATTTGGTTGAAAAATATTGATTCGTTAGAAAGATAATATGAGCGGAGGCATATTCACGTCGGCACTTTCATTAATAATAAATATAAAGGTTTGAAAATGTCTTTCTGCATTATTTTTCTCTGAACTAATCAACACATCCCTCCATCACATGCGAAAGAAACCACGAGACTAAAAAGAGCGTTGCCCAATCTGCATCTAAAACGTCCTGGACTCTCCAGCCACCACTAGTCTGGCACGTGTTCCAGAGTTGCCAACGTGGTGAGGCGACATAATGAATTGGAGGGGTCAAATTATTCTTCTTATTGGGGACAGGTAGCCGAGTGGCTGCCAGCCGAAGGTTCAAACCCTAGCGACTGCAACAATTTTTCAATTAAAAAAAAAACAACAACAATTTTTTGAATTGAGTACCGTAGGTATTCATCACAATTATAGCTTTGGGAGAATGTCATGGTCGTAGACCGTAGTTAGATACTATCTACAGAGTAAACAATTTTCAGAATATAAAGTGTATACCTGTAATCTGTATTCTGTGCATCCAATTAACTTGCGATACATCAGCGGAAATTCAGGAAATTTACTGTATCATGTCTTATTGGGGGAATAAATAATTGATAAATTAGCTGAATTTTTTGGTACTGTTGTTTTATTTAATAGATATTTGTTTTACTAGGCATTTCTGCCGTGTGAAACATATAATTTTGTCTTCAAATTTGTTCCAATTCCACGCAAAATCGACTTTTTCATATTTAAATTGCGTTTCATTATCAATATCCAAATAACTAAATTATTTTATCAAAGGTAACTGGGCCCTGCGTTACTATGTTTACCGCTGATGACGTTTCTTGAATATGTTTGTTTACTGTTTACTTTGTCATTGTCAATTTTGAAAAGTTGTCATGTTAGAAATGGATTTACTGCAAAGTGAGGATGAATTGATGCAATTAACACCACCTGAGATAAGAGACCAGGCGCGAGATGTGGAATTTAATCTTTTACCGAAAAAATCAAGAACTGTATATGAACTCACATACAGCAGATTCATGGAATATAGACAGAAGAAAAATATAGGATCTTTCTCTGAAAATGTGCTGATTGTCTATTTTTCCGATCTTTCGAAGAAATTGAAGCCTTCAACGTTATGGTCTACCTATTCGATGTTGAAAGATACCCTGAACATAAAAAATAACATTGATTTGGCAAAATACCTGAAGTTACGGGCTTTTTTGAAACGCCAGTCGGACGATTTCCATGCAAAAAAATCCCGAGTTTTTCAAAGAGAAGAAATCGAGAAATTTTTATCAGATGCCCCAGATGAACTGTATTTGTGTACGTAGGTAGGAATATATTGAATATGATCTATTATGGATTAAAGAACTAATTTTCAATTTATATTTTAGGTTGTACTTATTGTTGCAGTCGCTGGGGCTTGTAGATGTGATGAGCTTATGCAAATGAAAACAGATGATATAAATGATATGGGCGACAAATTGCTAATTATGCTACCAAATACTAAGACCAAAAGATCAAGATCTTTTGTAGTAACGGAATATTTAAGCGTTTACAGAAAATATGCAGCCTCCAGACCCTCGAATTTAAATAATCGGCGTGTCTTCTATAAGTATGCTAACGGTAAAGCACATCATCAATTCATTGGCATTCACAAATTCGGTAAAATGCCAGAAGAAATTGCTACTTTTCTGGGACTATCCCATGCGAAAGAGTATACCGGGCACTGCTTTCGCAGAACTTCGGCCACGTTGCTGGTGCATTCTGGTGGGGACATAACAATGTTGAAGCAACATGGAGGATGGAAGTCTTCCGCTGTCGCGGAGGGCTATATTGAGGACTCGCTAGCCAATAAGTCGAACATCGGCAATAAAATATTTTCTGGCGTTTCCGGAGTATCAAGTGTGGATACTAAAGTTGTTAATTTTACTGGAAAAGAGGGAAGTGGACAGAGTTCAATTGTATTAAATAATTGTTCACAATTCACCATAAATATATCTAATAAATAAAAACTTCGTGTTGTAGTTTGTAATTTTAATGCAATAAAACCAGTTTATTATCATCAGCATCATTTTGAGTTTTCTTAATGTCATTGTCAATTTTAATAACCAGTTTGATTTAAATTATTACTTGGAAGGTTGCCTAGCAACGAACTTTTTCTGCCTAGGCAGTAAAAGTGGACTTTTTCTGCCTAGGCATTAAAAGTACAACTTCTAAGCCTGCCAAGTGTCATTAAAAGGCCGCTTTTAATGTCATTTGGAGAAAAATATATTTACGTCAACTGGCTGCGCCCCTACGCGCAACCCTCAGAAGTCCTCGAGAGACTTGTGCGAGCTAGGAAAACCTAGCAGAACCATGGATTTGAAAAAAAAAGATAAGGAATTTTTTTTTTCAATTGGGTAAAAAATCAGTGACAAATCAAGGCATAATCCGAAATTCAAAATTCAGGTAGATTCTGCTAGGTTTATGAGGGTTACTTGTGAAGTTGAAGGTTCTACCATGAATATCCATTATTCGATGACGGTGAAGTAACGAAGTTATTGATTTTCAGACACAAATTTAATGTAACCAATACTAACGAGATCCTTTACAGACAATGCGCAAAATTACATTATTGAAATTCAGACTGTAGGTGGTGTTATTCATTTTCGCCTTGTAAAACAGCAAGACAGTGCTCATCAACATGCAACGTTTTCAACCCTGAACTTTTCATTCCATTTTCTATGTTCTTCGTTGTTTTTCGTGGCATAAATCACCGAAAACACAGGCAAATGCCAAAATTCACATGTATACATTCTCCCGAACGAAACCACCCCAGAAGACTAATGCGAGACAGGGCAGAATATGTGAAAAGCAACATCACAAATCTTTCCTTCGGGAAGGGTCTATCTCGACTAACTTATAAACCCACTAATGTACGAGGAAACACCGGCTTCTGATGCGGTGGGTAACCGGGATGATACCCATCTCATCCACTGGAGACACACATTAGGATAATCCTAATGTGAAACTGACCCATTTGATGTAATCGGTGAAACAGATCGAGAAAAATAAATTAGTTCATTGATTAGTAGTAGTTAGGTTAGGTTTGAACGTGAGTGGGCCCGTATCAGGCCCTCCACTGCGGCCAATGGCCTATTGTGGCTCACCCTATGATTATATTTCTCCCAGTATATCCAATCTCTTGACGAAATTGAGGAGTGCATTGGGAGAACAATTTACCAGGTTTTCTGGCCTTACTGTCGTATCGCCAAATATTGAGAATCTGGTTCTGGCCGCTGCAGAGCATGTACACAGAATGTGTTCAGCCGTTTCATCATCCTCCATGCATAGCCGGCACTCTGCATCTTGTGCAAGTCCGATTTTATGCATGTGATGTTTAAGTTTGCAGTGGCCAGTAAGCAAACCTACTATAACTCTGAGATGCGCTCTGCTGAGTTCTAGCAGTTTGTCAGAGTCCTGCTTTTTCCTTGCACAAGCAATAAATGCTTTGGAATGGGCTAGGCCCGGTAGACTACGCCAGTACTCGAGTCTTTTATTGTCTGTCCAAGCTGTTATGACATTCTTGGCAGTGCTATATGCTAAACCGATAACCGGTTCTGGTCCAGTGAACGTTGTTTCGGTCCCCCCTTTTGCTAGGGCGTCCGCTATTTCGTTTCCTTCTAGGCCTGTGTGACCTGGTATCCAGACTAGGGTAACGTTGTTGCGTTGCGCCAGTCGGTTTAAGGTGTCTCTGCAGTTCCATACTGCCCTAGATTTAAAGCAGTTGGATTCAAGCGCTTTAAGTGCTGCTTGACTATCTGATTATATTTTTATTGTTTTTCGTGTGTGGTGTCGATTTTCCAGCTCCCTGGCACACATTTCAATGGCATATACCTCTGCCTGAAATATCGTAGCTAGTTTGCCCATACTGAACGAGCGTTTCACTACTGGGTTCATCCCATATATTCCGGCTCCGACGCCTTCCTGAGTTTTGGAACCATCGGTGAACCAACGTTCATTTGCCCTACATAGGTTGGTTTCATTCCGGACCCCGTCTTCTCTTTCGGGAAAGGCCACAGTGTAGGACGTGTGAAGGTTGATAGTTTTAGGCATGATGTCTGAGGGCATTCCTAGAATGTTGTGAGCTATTATGCCCTCTAGCATGCCGCTGTCTCTCATGACACATGCCTGCGGTAGACTAATGGCCGCTTGATAAAGTCTGTATGTTGCCCATCTTGCCTCTCTCTCCAGAACTATGTGGAGAGGAAGTAATTCAAGGTGGACTTCCATTGCTGCCGTTGGCGTGGAGCGAATGCTTCCAGTAATCGCCAGGCACGCTTGTCTCTGTAGTCCGTTAAGTTTAACAATGGCCATTTTTTTATGTCCCTTGCTCCACCAGACTATAGAGCCATACGTTATCATTGGACGTATGACGGTCACGTACAACCAGTATACGTGTTTTGGTGACATGCCCCATGTTTTGCCACATATTCTACGGCATGTCCATAATGAAAGGCTAGCCTTCCGGATAGTCTTTTCCAAGTGCGAGTTCCAATTAAATTTTTTATCCAGATATTTTTCTTCACTCGCAAAAGGAATTGTTACACCATTGATGGAAGGAGGTATTGAATGTTCCAGCTTCCTTTTCCTACTACTATGACCATTTTGTGGGGGTTAATGGACATTTCCTCCCTCTCAAACCATTTATATATGGTATCCAATATATCCTGAAGGACGTAGGAGATCGTCTCTTCGGATTTATCGTTTATTACTAGGACCAGATCGTCAGCATATGCTTGCAGATCAACCTCCCGAAACGAGAGAATAGCCAGCAGATCATCCACCAGCAGTGACCATAACAGTGGGGAGAGGACCCCCCTGGGGACAGCCCCTGGCTGGCTTGAAGCTGACACTTTCCCCCTGTAGAGAGGTCGTTATAGTTCTGTTGTGAAGCATAGTTCTTATCCAGTCACATAGTATCGGTTCAATCCCTCTAGAGACAGTGGCCTCATATAAGGAGTGAGGTAGTGCATTGTTAAATGCTCCTTCTATGTCCAAGAATGCAGCGATTGCTATCTCCTGGCGTTCCAGGGCGTCGCTTATTCCTGAGACAAGGTTATTGAGGGCAAGTTCTGTTGATTTGCCAGCCTGGTACGCATACTGGTGAACATTGAGGGGGAGCTTTGTTAGTGCCCCACACCTTATGTGCCCATCCAGTATTTTCTCCATGCTTTTCAACAGAAAGGATGTCAGACTATTGGTTCTGAGCGATTTTGGGTGTGGGTCATTCCGACCCACCTTAGGAATATAGATCACCCTAGTCGTGGTCCAGTTAGACGGAATATGGTTCCATGCTAAACTGGCTCTAAAGAGTCTTATAATGATAGGTATGATCCTCTCCTGGCGATTTGTATGGGTGGAATGAGTTAACCGCCCATCTTATCGCCTGTGGTGTAATTATTTTGTTGGCAACCACCCAGTCATCTCTGTGATGTCGTTTTATCCGACCTATATTTGTGACTAGAGGTTGATTGTCCAGAATCAGGCTGCCTGGGAAGTGGCTAATAGCTCTAGTAGTAGTAGTAGAAGTCTTTATTCTCCTCAAAGACATTACATGAAAGTATAGGATTTGTCAGTAATATACATATATACAATATTTTTACACAATATGTGAGTACAAGAAAGTAAAATTTAACAAAGAACAATGAATAACAATGAAAAATATTGATGAATGGAATCCCAATATTGTTAAGAAAAGAAATCTCTAACTTCGTAAAAGTTTTTTTCAGTTAGGTAATTCTTCAGATCTTTTTTGAATGCGCTCATCGACTCTAAATTTCTAATTGAGGATGGTAAAGAATTGAAGGCTCTGGTACCAATAATATCAGGTAATCTATATCCCAGTTTGCTTTTGTGAAAATCAGTATGTAATAGGTCGGTACGTCGTGTTTGCATCGAGGGGGAAACATCTCCTTTAAATCTCGTACAACTAGAAATTTTGAGTACTTTGAGTCATCGGTTTGAGTCTTTCAGTCATCGGCTTGAGTTTTTCAGTCATCGGTTTGAGACTTTCAGTGTTTTAAATATTTTAAGTCTCGTACAAATTTTAGCGAGATGTTTCCCCCTCGGTTTGCATACTATGAGTTTTGGGTTGGACAAATTTATCTTTGTTTTTGAAAATATAAATACATAGTTCATATATATATAGACTCGGTAGAGTCATGATTTTGTTAATTTGAAATATCTTTCTACATGAATTAGTCATTGGGATTCCAAACATTGCCCTCAGTACTCGCTTTTGAGCAAGAAATACCTTTGGAGATAGAGTGGTCCACCCCCAAAAACAAATCCCGTACCTAAGACGAGATTCCACATAGGCGTAGTAAACGCTGAGTAGCTGCTGGATTTCTAGCACAGTTCTCAAGTTTCTAAATAAATAACTGGATGAATTCAATTTAGCAACCAATTGTTCGCAATGTTCTTTGAAACTAAGGCATTCATCTATGTGAAGTCCTAAGAACTTCGTTTTTTCATCATAGCGGAGCAATTCATTTTCTAAATATATGTTGGGTTTAGTACAAACTTTTTGATGATTATGAAATCGTAAGAGTTTTGTTTTATCGGAATTGAAGTGAAAAGAGTTTTTATTGAACCATGAGTTGACCCCATTGATCACATCAGAGCATTTCTGTGTTAGATAATTTTCATTTTTATCAGAGACTGTAACAGTGGCGTCATCTGCAAAAACCACAAAAGATCCTCTTTTGTTGCATAATTAATTTCATTTATGTACAGAATGAAAACACCGGACCCAAAACAGATCCTTGCGGCACACCAATACTCATATTCAAAGTATTAGAGCTAATAACAGAATTAATATTGTTTTCTTTATACTGAATGCTCACGTACTGTTCCCGCTCTTCGCGCATCAACAAGAAAGCGCAAAGTTGCACTTTTCCGAGGAGAGAGCGTTTTTTACTTTGCCGTTAGCCGAGCGGCAAAGTAACCAAAACGCTCGCTGAGTTACCAAGGAATCCATAATAGAAAAACGTCAAATGTTTTGCGACATTTGACACCCAGAGTAGGTATAGAACGGTAATTGTCAAATGACAACTATTACATGAACAACGCATGATTTCAAGATGGTCATCGAAAATAAAAATGTCTCTTTGTAAAAATTCAATGAAAATCGATGAAATTAGTGAAATTTCGTGCACTCAACCGGAAATTGCTCAAACTGCAAAATCAGTTGCCCTTAATTTACTGCCAGAGAAGTCGAGAAGCAAGTACGAGAAGCAGTATGAAATTTTTAGTAAATGGTGCAATTGAAAAGGAACCAAGAAGATATCAGAAAACATTCTACTTGCGTACTTTGCAGAGAAAGCCAAGGTAATGAAATGCTTTACACTTTGGTCTGAATACTCAATGCTGGGATCTACGATATCAGTGAAACATGATAGATATAAACATCAGCGAATACAAAAAACTATTGGCTTGTTTAAAATTAAAACGTCAAGCTGTTGGCCACAAACCAATGAAATCAAAAATCTCAAATTTCATTAAAGTCAAAACCTTTTTAAAACTCGCTCCTGATGAGATATATTTATTACAAAAAGTGATCTTAATTTTCGGTATCGCTGAAGCGTGTAGAAGAGACGAATTTGTCAAGATGGTAATGGACGACATTGAAGATAAGGAGTCAATCCTTATTGTAAAAATAAGACATATACACTAGCAGAACATTCACTGTCACAAATAATGCAACAACACTGAACTATATATGAATTTATCGAAAATATACCAACACAGGGGGACCGGTGTGAAGTTAGCAGCCACTTTCTAGCAGCCGTTTTTATCTAGCAGCCAATTTGCCAGTGGCGTCGGGTGTGAAATTAAATTCGGATCTTGATCCGAATTAACTTCAATTTCTGTATATAAACTAATAAAGAGCTCGAGAATCATATACCGAGAGATGGTTGATTTGCAGGCCGTCTAAGGGGCAGTTTATACTTGTCGATTTTTGGAAAATCTTTTTGAAACATGTCTCAAAAATGTTTAGCCAAGTTCATTTTCTGTATATAGACTACTGAGAAGCTCTAAAATGATGTACCGAGAGATGGTTGATTTGCAGGCCGTCTAAGGGGCAGTTTATACTTGTCGATTTTTGGAAAATCATTATGAAACATGTCTCAAAAATGTTTAGCCAAGTTCATTTTCTGTATATAAACTACTGAAAAGCTCTAAAATGATGTACCGAGAGATGGTTGATTTGCAGGCCGTCTAAGGGGCAGTTTATACTTGTCGATTTTTGGAAAATCATTATGAAACATCCCTTAGAAATGTTTAGCCAAGTTCATTTTCTGTATATAGACTGCTGAGAAGCTCAGAAATGATATACCGAGAGATGGTTGATTTGCAGGCCGTCTAAGGGGCAGTTTATACTTGTCGATTTTTGGAAAATCGTTCTGAAACATGTCTCAAAATGTTTAGCCAAGTTTATTTTCTCCACATAGACTACTGAGAAGCCCAAGATTGATATACCGAGAGATGGTTTATTTGCAGGCCGTCTAAGGGGAAGTTTGTACTTGTCGATTTTTGGTAAATCATTCTGAACATCCAAGATGGCGTATCCGTTTTGTGATTATGGTCCGATTTGATTCAAATTTGTCAAGTGGGTGTTTCGCCTTCGCTTGAAATTTTGAAAATGTATGAAAAAAAGACTGAAAAAGTAAAAATAAAATTATAGTAAAACTGAAGAACATGCTATACTCGTAACATTGACTTAAAAGTAGAAAATAATTTCAAATATAGTCATTACTCAAATGTAAAAAAGTCTCACGAATACAGACATTTTTCTGATGGCCCGAGAAAGTGCTAGAAATCGCACGTTAAAAGGTAAGTTCTCGTCAACCCTTGGCTCGGGTAAGTTTCGACTTTTGACAGCTGCCGTTCGTATGGAGACGACAGCTGGTCAACGAAAAAAAAACAATTTTAATTACAACAATATACAGAAATTGAACATGTCTAAAGTTTTCTAAGGAATGTTTCAGAATAATCTGCCCCTTAGACGGCCTGCAAATCAACCATCTCTTGGTATATCATTTTTGAGCTTCTCAGAAGTCTAAATACAGAAAATTAACTTGGCTAAACATTTCTAAGGGATGTTTTAGAATGATTTTCCAAAAATCGACAAGTTTAAACTGCCCCTTAGACGGCTTGCAAATCAACCATCTCTCGGTACACCATTTTTGAGCTTCTCAGTAGTCTATATACAGAAAATGAACTTAGCTAAACATTTTTGAGACATGTTTCATAATGATTTTCCAAAAATCGACAAGTATAAACTGCCTCTTAGACGGCCTGCAAATCAACCATCTCTCGGTACATCATTTTAGAGCTTCTCAGTAGTCTATATACAGAAAATGAACTAGGCTAAACATTTTTGAGACATGTTTCAAAATGATTTTCCAAAAATCGACAAGTATAAACTGCCCCTTAGACGGCCTGCAAATCAACCATCTCTCGGTACACCATTTTTGAGCTTCTCAGTAGTCTATATACAGAAAATGAACTTGGCTAAACATTTTTGAGACATGTTTCACAATGATTTTCCAAAAATCGACAAGTATAAACTGCCCCTTAGACGGCCTGCAAATCAACCATCTCTCGGTACACCATTTTTGATCTTCTCAGTAGTCTATATACAGAAAATGAACTTGGCTAAACATTTTTGAGACATGTTTCATAATGATTTTCCAAAAATCGACAAGTATAAACTGCCCCTTAGACGGCCTGCAAATCAACCATCTCTCAGTACACCATTTTTGAGCTTCTCAGTAGTCTATATACAGAAAATGAACTTGGCTAAACATTTTTGAGACATGTTTCAAAATGATTTTCCAAAAATCGACAAGACGGCTTAGACGGCCTGCAAATCAACCATCTCTCGGTATATCATTTTTGAGCTCCTCAGTAGTCTATGTACAGAAATTGAACTTGGCTAAACATTTTTGAGACATGTTTCATAATGATTTTCCAAAAATCGACAAGTATAAACTGCCCCTTAGACGGCCTGCAAATCAACCATCTCTCGGTATATCATTTTTGAGCTCCTCAGTAGTCTATGTACAGAAATTGAACTTGGCTAAACATTTTTGAGACATGTTTCATAATGATTTTCCAAAAATCGACAAGTATAAACTGCCCCTTAGACGGCCTGCAAATCAACCATCTCTCGGTATATCATTTTTGAGCTCCTCAGTAGTCTATGTACAGAAATTGAACTTGGCTAAACATTTTTGAGACATGTTTCATAATGATTTTCCAAAAATCGACAAGTATAAACTGCCTCTTAGACGGCCCGCAAATCAACCATCTCTCGGTATATCATTCTCGGGCTTTTCAGTAGTTTATATACAGAAATTGAATTTAATTCGGATCAAAATGCGAATTTAATTTCACACCCGGCGCCACTGGCAAATTGGCTGCTAGATAAAAACGGCTGCCAGAAAGTGGCTGCTAACTTCACACCGGTCACAGGGGGTCTATTCTCTAGTTCATGCGAAAACATATTCAAACGTTTGAAGTAGCATGGGGCGATACAAACACCGCGCCTTAGAAAGAGATACAATATTGAAATCGTATACGTTAAAACTGAATAGACCCCCAGGACCAAACATTGTAAAATGCGTAGACTATTTTTAAAATATTCGAATGGAGATGCCATAATCAAGAAGTTGGAATGAATTATATTGCAAAAGTTCAAAATCAAAGTATCTTGGACTTCCAGAACCATGCCAGTTTACAGGTCATTGCTTCAGGCCACTCTTTTAGATAGATAGATAGATATATTTTTATTTGACAACGTTACATTATATGTTTGTTGCAGGTAAGTAAGTGGGTACAAAATCAGGAAAAAAAATACTGATTTTGTATCCACTTACTGACCTGCAACAAACATTAGGTAATGGAGGAGGCGATATCACGCAATCGAATAAACATGGAGGATGGAAGAGTACTAACATAGCAGAAAATTTTACTAACAAAATTTTTGCATTTGGAAAAATTTTGGGATCGACATCGACGCCGACGGTAAATAAACTATACCAATAATCGTGGAAGCAAGAAGCTCAGAAAATATCGCGGTAATATGATTATGATCTCTCATTTCCCATTCTTTTCATTATACTGAAGATGGTAGGTATTTAGTAAATAATTCACATAATCTATAAATTACATTGATGCCCAAAGTATCACGTTAAATAAAATACAAAACTACCAACTTTAATTACGAAAAACAGTTCTGAAATTGGTTGGTGGTTATTCTTCTTTAATTTTTTAACAATTTTGTACTACTGAAGGTGGTAATTTTTTTTCTGATTTAAACTAATTATATTTATGGCTTTCTCATAGCACAGGCGGGTAAAATGTTTAGGCATGATAGGAGGCCATGCTTGCCGCTGCTGTCAAGAAAAATAAACAAATGATTATTTGACGTATCAAAAAGTTTTTGAAACAGCTATTTGTGTTTGATAAATTGATTTTAATAATTATCGGATAATGGAAAGGGTGGGCCTTGTTACTAAACTCCGTGCCATATCCTAGTGCGCCTTTCCAGTTTAATATACTTATATATCATATAGGTTATCAAACCTGATGGTTTTTCACCACTAAAGAGGGAAGAAGTATTAGATAGATAGATAGTATATTTGTATTTTAGGAGTATACAGAATACAAATAAGATACGTCTCAATATACATATATGCAAGTCTAGACTAATGGCTAAAAGATAGCATACATAGTACATACAAATAAAAATACAAATAATGGACAAACCACCATACAATAATTACATTACAAGTATTGTTGAAACACCTGCAAATTTGATCCTGACTTTGAATCTCTTTAGTTATGATTCAGCATGTCGCAGGTGTATTGAATTATATCAACTTGTCAAGCTAGAGGAAGGGAATGAAATGTTTTCTTTCGATTTGGACCTCTTGGACCCTCTGTATATAATACATCCTTAGCGTGGGCACTGTTTCCCTATAGTATTGTGCCGTAGGAATTTCAAAAATGGAAGAAAGAATAAAAGATAGTAGGGCATGCGGACTGCTAATAGTAGAAATAGGTATTTTGAGAGGTTACCACACAGCTGCTCCGTGTGAGTTAACCAATTTAGTTTGTCATCAAGAGTGATTCCAAGCATTTTTACACTATAGCCATATACTTCAGAGGCATTAGAGGAGAATAGGATGTGTTGTGTTTAATTCGTGTTCAATTTGAGTATATATATTCTGAACCAAGTTTCGGCTCTTACCTGTGCCAGTTTTATATTGGTCATTGAGTCTGTCTTATTATTACATGAGCTTGTGAGAGTTGTGTCATCCGCGAAAGCAATACAGCCGTAGCTAAAAAGGTCGTTCATATATATGATAAGTAATAATAGACCTACTACCTCAGTCGGATACACTATTTGAGTTTAGTGAAACGCATACTTGTCAGTTCGATAGATAGGAAGAGAAGACGGAGAGAGATACCATACTCCTCTAGTTTTTTTATGAGAATGGAGTGCGACACACAGTCAGACGCTTTTGTAAAGTTACACAGAGCAGCTGCAGTATGTCTGCCCTTTTCAAATGCCTCAATAATATCATCAACAACTCTCTTCAATGCATGAATCGTAAATGACGCTTACCTGAATCCAAATTGGCTTGGGTTTAGTAAATTGTTTTTGTGGAAATAGCTATAGAGCCGGTTTTTCAAGATGATCTCAAATATTTTGCCAAAACTGGGAATATTGATATGAGACGGTAATTTTCAATGTTTTCCTCAACCAATTATTTAAAGACCGGGAGGACTCAAATTACCTTAAAGTCATCAGGAAATCGTCCTTCCTCAATACAGACATTGAAGAGTATAGTTAGAGGCCTAATTTCCATCATTAGAAGAATTCCAAAAACATTTAGATATTGTTATTAGATTTAAATCATGAAGTGACACAATAATATGAAAATAACTAATTAAATAGGTACTAATTTTAATGTTTTTTTTTACAATAACACACATGTGTAGCGCAAATTTGTGGTTATCAACAATCATTTATTTTTACCAATTTTGTTCGTAAAATTTGCCGGTTGAAGAAGAAAATTTGTGTGTAATTCAAACGCAAAAACTTTGCCACATTCAAAACATTGCCGCGCTCTGCTTCGCGTCGCGCGTCTAACTTTTTCTCAAGCGGCAAAGTATTATTTCGCGCTCTTAATACATAAATAGCTATTTACGATCGAAACAATTTCACGCACCGAGATGATTTTTTTGTACTTATTCAGAATGTGGACTGGACCGTACTCCTGATGTAAGTTACGATGAACAATTATCAGTAACTTTCCGTTTTTTGACACTAACGAAGAAGAAGTCGAAGTATGAGTGTTTTGTTGCTTACAAGCCGGTAAGTGACTCTTCGGGAGAAGGATCACTGGCCTCTTTCTTGATATAATTGTATAAGAGATTGACTTGTCGAGGACAAGGGTACAATAATGGAGAAAAGGAGAGGCCGATAGTTGGGGAAAGCGTATTATCACGTAAACCGTTCATTTGAAGAATTCTCCTCATCTCCCGGTCTCTCCTACCACTCGATATAACAAATAGTCCGACAGCGCCTGTTTTGTGCAACATGAAGTAAACATGATTCAATTCTTTCGTGAGAAGGGCCAACCCTACTTCTTGAAAAATGGTGGAGTTATGAATTAAACAAAAATCACAAAATGTTCCGGTTTTACCCATTTTTATTCCATACCAATGATCTGATTTTTCTCGTTGGCGCATCCAGATTGCTCTATTAGTTTTCATTTTAAATGCAAAACAATACAAAAAACACGTTTTTTGTATTTAAATGTTTATAACAAATTAATAAATGACAGTTGCGTGTCGAAAACAACAGAATATATCTCCTCTATTGATTGGCTTAAAGCACAGTAGCGTGGTCAGCGCGACAGAGTATTGGACAATTCTTTAACTCGAAGAACAGAAAGAACACTTGCATCAAGCAACTACTTGCCGCTTGCCTCGCAGATACACCTACTTATTTGGCACATCTACCTGATACTATTTACAAATCCGTATAAGCAACTGCATAAACTTCGAATTTTCGATTGAAAGTTTGGTTTTTGTGTGTGACGACATTCGTTTCCCGATAAGTAAGGTTGAAATTTCCAGAAAACCAGGTCAAGATTCGAATTTTCTTTTTGTATAATTCTTCATGAACTCCTGAAGAACATTTAGTACTCATTAAGTTCCATCTCTCACTTGTGCAAGACATCACACGTTAAAAGGTAAGGGCTAGCCCTAGCTCTTACAAGTTTCTTGAATACTTTTGAGAGTTGCGAGTAAGGAAATAACAATTTAAAAAATATATTTAGAAACAAATCTGTTCATTTGAAGATAATTTTTCCATGAACAGTGAAGTGAAGAGATTTGCAGAAAATTTCCAGAAGAATAAAAGAGTATTTCCTATGGTAGCGATATTCCTATCAAAGAATTTCCCTTTCACATAAAAAAGAGGAATATACTGAAAAGATTGAAATAATTCAGCTATAAGTACCTAATAAATATTGAATCGATCGGGGAAAAGATGAAAGATAAATTTAATAGCAGAGAAAAACATATTCGGACAGCGGGCAACCCGCTACTGCGTCACAAAGGAAAATATTTTTCGTTCCCGAGCTTCGGAAAATAAGCCAGACTCAGAATAAACAAACCGGTTCACGATCAATTCGACTGCAATCAAAAAAACATCCTCTCATATTTTTATTATCAAAGTTCTTTTCCATGTTTCCATCGGTCCCGGATTATGAGAAAATATTGTTTATTCGGAGCGTTCGCATTCGAATGTTTTCGTCGTATTGCTGAATTTGCAAACGCTTTACCTCCAAAGGGAATGAAAACTGCAAAGTTTACCGTGGTTTTGTAGCAATTTATGGATATTTTTGTTGTATTCGCCAGCTGTTGTGAACAGAAAACTTGATGTATAGAATATTTTTCTCTTTTTTGTCTTTTTAAAGGGCTACGGTAAATGTAATATCAGGTAAGATTTTCGAATTATTCACTTTCCAAGTAAACAATCCCATCATTTCCTATTACTACTCCATAACAATAGTTGTTGAACGATACCTACCACAAAAGGAGGTTATTAAAGCCGGTAAAATTTGAGTAACTGTAGCTAATTGTAGGTAATTTAACAACATATTTAAAATAAGGGACACTCAATAATTCTAAAATTGGATAAATGAAACTCTTACCTACAACCATTACTAAACCTCAAAAGGGCTAAGTCTATACGGCCAACTAACTGCTAAGAATATCTACCACAGGGCTCACTTACTAACTATCTCATTATTCCAATCATCTTGTATTCATATAATGATAGAAATGTTTATGTTTTCATGTGGTCAACGATTTTAGCACGCCACGCGACTTTGCCAATTTCAATGACAATTATCGAATTAATAAATAACAAGAATGAATGGATCAATGCACTAAAGGCTTTCCTGGCATTCACGACAAAAGTTTCAGTTGTAAGCATGCATATTTGCTACTGCTATGTAGTGCAACTACCTATGGCTATTGACAATGTTTCTTCAATAGCTGTTGAACTTTCCCACTGCAAGCGAGTGCACCTACTTATGACTATGCACGGCATAAGCGCTCTGAGATCGGTCACTGTAATGGCGGTAAGTTTGAATGACAAGACAAGAAGGGCAAACTGAGTTGAAAATGCTTGAATTACTAGCCTACCTAACCTGATTAACCTCACTTAGACAGAATAACCATACAAAATTGTAAGCGAGTCAACGACTATGCATCCAAAATTGTTAATAACACCAGCATTGGTCGGAGCGCTTATGTCGTGCATTTTAGTGTGTAGTGTCAAAAACAGTAAGTGATCCGGCAACTTCTCTCGCGACTCAGCTCAAGCACTGGAAGTCTTTGCCAGTATGTTGCTATCATTGCTTCTTCAGTTTTATTGAGTTCTTCTTGAAAGTAAGATTTTCCAAGTCCGCAGAATGGTTCTGGACCGATCAGTGGCGTTGATGTCCCTTTTCGTGCCACGGTATCTGCTTGTTCATTGCCCTCCACTCCAACGTGTCCCGGCACCCAGAGGAGGATCACCTTGTTGTTCCTGCCTAAATCAATGAGTTTGTATAGGCATTCCCAGATCATCTTCGATTGCTATTATATGAGCTCAACGCTTTGATGGCTGCTTGGCTATCGGAAAGGATTGAGATTTCCTTGTTGCGGTATTTCCTGAATGCACCTTTCTATGGCGTGAATTTCTGCTTGAAAAATGCTGGGGAACTGGCTCATGGGTTCGAATTATTTGGTGCGAGGCCCAAAGACTCCTGCTCCAGTTCCATCGGGAGTTTTGAACCCGTCCGTGTACCATGTTATGGTATTCCTTCCCAGTGTTCGAATGGATTATGTGCTCCATTCTTTCTTGGTATTTAATTCCGTTTGAAAAAATTTCTCAAAACTAAATTTCCTGGTAATTTCGTCAGTAGGGAGACCGTTAAGGTGTGCACTTTCGGTGGGGGTTGAGCCCCTTACACTGTGTGCTGTCCCTTAGCCGACCTTAGCGAACCTGAGGTTTGCTCCCCAAGCAGTCCTCCTCACCATGATATGGAGAGGAGTGAGGTCCAGAATGACCTCTATAGCTGCTGTTGGAGTCGACCTCATTGCTCCTGTTATACAAAGACATGCTAGTCTTTGCACTTTCTCCAGGATTTTCTTTGTTGTGGCGAGTTCGGTTCTGCCATGCCACACTACTGCTCCGTAGGTGGTCATAGGTCTCACTATCATGGTGCACATCCATCGCAGTATTGATGAGTTACAGCCCAACGTTTTTCCTGCAATGTTCCTGCACACCATCAGTGATACTTTTGCCTTGTTATTGATCTTTTCTACGTGTCTGTTCCAGAGTAGTTTTGAGTCTAGGGTAAGCCCTTGATACTTCACCTCTTGCTGCCATTCTAAGTCTGCTCCGTCGAGGCGAACAGTCCTTAGGTGCTGAAACTTTGTTTTTCTAATGAATGGTACCACTGTGGTTTTTGATGAGGTAATTATCAACCCCACAGAGAGGCACAATCTTCTGGTAGTCTCTAGCTCCCTTTCTATGAGATCGCAGAGGATTCATTCGAATTTGCCTTTGGTCATAATGACTATGTCGTCAGCATATCCAATGCAAGTGACTCCGTTCCCGGTAAGTGTTCCGAGTAGTTCGTCTACTACGAGACTCCACATCAGACAGCAACCCTCCTTGTGGGCATCCCCTGTTTGTGCTGATTCGAAAGCAGATTTCGCCCACTTTCGTTTCAGCAGTTCTTGTATATATCCACCTCGATGTGGTTCTGTCCACTCCCTTGTTCGTTAGGGCCCTATTTATTGCTTCGTGAGAGGTGTTGTCGAATGTCCCCTCTATGTCTAAGAAGGCGCATATGACCATTTCTTTATGCTCGAGTGATCTCTGGATGCTTTCGGTAAGCACGTACAGAGCGGTTTCTGTTAATCTGCCCGCCCTGTATGCACGCTGCCCGTGGTGCAATGGCACCCTGTCCAGTATCTCGGTTCTCATATAGTTATCTACCATCTTCTGCAGTGTTTCAGTAAGAAGGATGAGAGACAGATTTTCGGATACATAACACTCAAAAACAAATATTTCATATTTCTTCGAATAGCAACACGAAATACATTGATCATCCTTAGCATATAATATTCATGACCGGAACAGCGAGATTACAGCGAAATTACCACAAATTCCACAATCAAGTTATACGACCCCGATCAATGTGTTGTGTACGTGGCCAGCCATCGTGATTAAACTAAACAAATCAGATGAAATATTATGGCTCGAATATGTAGTCGGGGATTACAAGCAGGACGGCAGCGTGCCTTGACCGTTCCGTAATGTTAAACAGAAATAGTTCGAATAGTACGGGAGCCTATATGACGTCTAACGCAGATGACAATTGAGAAATTATCACTAAACTAAGAAAAATTGTGTTATTAAAGTTTTAGCTAAGATATTTCTTGCTACCTTAGCAGGAAATACTATTACTATAAAAATTCGTTTGTTTGAAAGTGGTTGACCATGTTTCACTTTGAGTAAGGTTATTCTGGACTTTCATTGTCCAAAAAGGAACAAGGAAAAATTCAATTCTCTGCAATTTTATTCTCGACGTTTCAACTGTTAAAATCTACAGTCGTTATCAAGTGTATAAATGCGACACTCTCAAGGATACTTCTTATATATTATGATATGGCTAATTTTGTGTCATTAGCCTAGGGGTAATTTGCCTGTGTTCAGGAAAGCTTGTAAATAACAGTGCCGGGCACCTCCGGCACAGCATTGTTAATTCTTATCGCAATTTCAATTGATCCATGCCACTAATTAAGGGTTTCCACACATCACGGATTTCTATGCTTGCTTGACTGACGACATTGTTGTTCATAATATATGCACTCTCTTTAAACTTCCTTTTATACCAGCCCTCTTCTTTATGGATGACTTCGGCTTTAGTCCATTTTATTGTGTTGGGTCGTCCAGACAGCTATCCCTGACTTTGATGTTTCTCCTCGTTGAGTGTTTCTCTTGTGTTCAGCGAGTCTAACGCTAAGCGGTCTCTTAGTTTCTCCAAGATAAGCTTCACCGCATTCACAAGGGGCGCGGTAGATGCAGTTTTTGGATTCAATGTCAGCGTTACGTGGTCTCGTCTTTGTAAGATGGTTGCGAATGGTGTTACCTGACTTGAAACATGTCCGTATTTTGTAATTGTACCCAATTCGCCTTATTCTTTCCGATAAACCTCTAACATAAGGAACGCACAGGGTGGCTTGTGTCGGCTCGTCTGGTTTCTTGTTTTTATCCCCCTGCGGGCTAGAACCTCTTCTATATGTTTTTTGGGTACCCATTTCGTCGCAGATCTTTCTTGATATTGTCCAATTTGATGGTAAGACTTTCATCTGTGTTACACAGGTTGTAGGCACGGTCCACCAGCGATAGAACAATCCCTCTCTTTGTAGCACTATGATGGTTCGATTTGAAGTTCAGGTATTGTCCAGTGTGAGTCGGCTTTCTGTACACTGACGTTTGGCACTTACTGTAGAAAATTGTGTCTTTATTGTGCCAAAGAAAACACTGTCTTATTTCAGATGTAAATGTAATTGATTGAAGTAACATATATTACACCTGCTAACAGTGGTCTTTTAGAAACTTGCTTCTTCAGCACTTCTTTATTTGACAATTGTACAAATTATATTTTCTTTCGTTGTTCTGTTTACAGTTGCCATGGAAACCATTCCTAGGAGACTCTTACTGAATGATGATAAATTAACAT
Organism: Chrysolina oricalcia; assembly: GCA_944452925.2. NCBI lineage: Eukaryota > Metazoa > Arthropoda > Insecta > Coleoptera > Chrysomelidae > Chrysolina > Chrysolina oricalcia. The sequence continues at coordinate 15,105,063 of OX101821.2, read as the reverse complement.
GAAATCTGAACATGCCCCCCGACTTGAAAGGTTCCACTTTTCAAAAAAGTTATAAAAAATCAAAAGTAATTTGAAACCAGTAAAAAAATAATTAAATAATGATCAAACATGAAAGTTTTTCAACACTTCGCAGTATCATTGTCTTCATCCATTGGTAATGGGCATATCTTGGGAAATGCTCTCTTAACTAAGCCACGATTTGTTCGAATGGTGGCTACTCGGCTGACTCCATCATTCCCACGATGCAGCAACTCAACTCGTCCAAGTTTCCATGCTGAAGGGGGCAGATGATCATCTTTGATGAGTACCAAATCACCTTCCTTCAAACTGTCCATATTCGTTTTCCACTTTGATCGTTCCTGGAGCTCAGATACATACTCCTTACTCCACCTTGCCCAAAAGTGCTGTTTCATTTGCTCTAAGTGCTGGTAGAGTGATAGTCTATTTCTGGGTACCAAGGTGAGGTCAGCTGCTTCTGGTAGCGAAGTTATAGGTCTGCCCACGAGGAAGTGTGAGGGAGTTAACGGGTTAAGATCAAGAGGGTCATTGGATAAAGGAGAAAGAGGTCTTGAATTCAATATGGCCTCAATCTGCACGAGTAGCGTATAGAAATGTTCAAAAGTTAAATGGACTTCTTTTGTTACTCTTTTCAAATGATATTTGAGGCTCTTAACACCTGCCTCCCAAAGTCCCCCAAAGTGAGGAGAATGAGCAGGTATGAATTTCCATTCAATACTTTCCTTTATAAATGAATCAGTTAAGTCCAAGTCATTTTCTTTTAAAAATATCCCCAAATCTTTTAGTTCTGAACTAGCAGAAACGAAATTCGTTCCATTATCACTATATATACAAGATGGCTTACCTCTTCGTGATACAAAACGTCTCAATGATAAGATGAAAGCTTCTTTCGTTAGGTCTGTGACCAATTCAAGGTGAACAGCCTTAGTCACAAAACAAACAAATAGACAAACATAGGACTTCGAAATTTTACAACCACGGCCTGACCTACTTTTTATTAAGAATGGGCCGGCATAATCCACACCACAAACTTCGAAAGGCATTCTAGGAAGAAGACGTTGGGAAGGCAAATTTCCCATGATTGGCTTGGGACTTTTTGCATTACATCGAAAACAACGAATACAAGAATGTACAATTTTTCTTGACAACGATCTGCCCCCAATTGGCCAATAAGTTTCGCGGATTGAAGCCAATACAAGTAACGGTCCAGCATGAAGAAGCCTTAAATGTTCGTCTCTCATCAATAATTTTGTGATGTGACTTTTTGACGATAGTATTATGGGATGCTTTTTGTTGAATGAATATTCTGAATTTGCCAATCGGCCGCCCACTCGCAGTAACCCATCATTATCAATGAAAGCATTTAAACCAAGTATTTTACTGTCTGAATTCAATGGTTTGTCCTTCTCTAGCCTTTTCTATTCTTTGGAAAAATACTCGCGTTGTGACATTTTCAAAATATGCTTCAATGCTGCTTTTAGTTCAATCAATTTAAGTGAACCAACTTCTAGCGTTTCATTTTTACATTTCGCACGAGTATTGCCAAGGAATCTCAGAATATATGCTATCACACGCTTTAGTTTACCTATATCAGAAAACCTTTCTATAAAATTGTTTTCAATATGAGTAGTAAATGTTGAACTTATCTTAATTTTCCTCAAATCAGGTAAGGTTAAATTGTTCGACACAAGTTTGTTTGGCCAAAATGAATCGTTTTTGGATAGCCACGGAGGCCCATGCCACCACAGATCTGAATTTCTCAAAATTATTGGACTGACACCCCTTGATAATAAATCACTAGGGTTAGAATCACTTGGAACATGTCTCCAAGTATGTGATGCTGTGATTTCTTGAATTTCAGTAATTCGGTTGGCAACAAATGTCTTTAAACGATTCGGGGCCATTTTTACCCATCCCAAAACTATCATAGAATCGGACCAAAAAATGCATGAATCAAATTCAAGTCGTAATGATTTTTTTATTTTAACAGCAAGTCTAGCAGCTATGAGTGCTGCTAATAATTCTAAACGAGGTAAGCAAATCTTCTTAAGAGGTGCTACTTTCGTTTTTGAACAAAGTAAATGTACACAAACGTTTCCTTGCTGATTCGTCGACCTAATGTATGCGCAAGCACCGTACGCTTTTTCTGAGGAATCCCCAAAAACGTGTAGTTCTAAGTTTTTTATATCGCGACCGATTGCATGTCTTTTAATTCGAATTTCATTCAGTAACGGTAGTTGCGTTCTGAACTCATTCCAAGCAGAAATAATGTGAAAAGGTAAAATTTCATCCCACGTGATTTTTTCTAACCATAAATCTTGCAATAAGAGTTTCATTAAAATTACGCAGGGACTCACTAATCCCAGTGGGTCGAAAACCTGTGATATTCCAGACAAAATAACACGTTTTGTAATGTTTGAGGATAGCTGACAATTTGTGATTTTATAAGTTAATTCATCCGAATTTGGATACCACACAAGCCCAAGTGTTTTGGCGTTTTCATTTTCACCAAAATTGACAATTTTTGATTCAATATCATTGTCAGAAACATACTTCAAAACAGAGGGGTCATTTGAATAAAACTTTCTCAAATCAAAACATCCTTGCTTTAAAATGTCTGTTATATCTCTACACATGCGTGCTGTATCTTCAATACTTTCACCACCAGTTAACAAGTCGTCTACATAAAAATCTTCCTCTATTATAGTTGCTAAATCTGACCGTTTTTCTCTATTTTCTTGAGCTAATTGGAACAAACAACGAACCGATAAAAATGATGCAGATGTAGTACCATACGTAACTGTTGACAATTCATAAGTTTCGATCCGTTCATCGGGATTCGTTCTCCAAAGAATTCTTTGAAGGCACCTTTGCTCCGGTTCAACAAGCACTTGCCTAAACATTTTCGCGACATCTGCTGACACGACGTATGTATATTGTCTGAAACGTAACAAAATTGAAAAAAGATCTTGTTGAAGAGTACGTCCGGTAAACTGCAAATGATTCAGAGAATAACCCGAAGATGAAGGTGATGAGGCATCAAATACGACTCTCAATTTAGTCGTAAGACTCTCTTCACGAAAAACTCCATGGTGTGGCATATAATATGCAATTTTATCGTTATTGATATTGTCAACTTTTTTCATATGCCCTAATTCTCGATATTCGGACATAATATCATTATAAAGCTTTTTATATTCGATGTTTGATTCTAACTTATGTTCCAGATTCAAAAAACGCTTTTTTGCCTGATAATACGATTCTCCTAAAAGTTCAATCGATTCTTTAAATGGTATAGATACAATAAATCGACCTTCGTCTGATCGCTTGGTATTTTTCTGGAAGTGAGCTTCGCATTCAATTTCATCTTTCGACAAAACTTTTTCAACTGCACATTCTTCTATTTCCTAAAACCGAAGTAATTGAGACTCAATGTTAGAATGTGGAGACTGAACAAAATTACAAATGACTGATTTCTGCTGAGAACCCATTGGCCCAGTAACTACCCAACCAAATTTGGTATTTTGAAGAATTGGTTTTTTAGCGCCCAAAGATATGCGGCCCTCGCATATGAGACCCCAAAATAAATCCGCACCTAACAACATATCAATTCTTCCAGGTTTAAAAAAGCTTGGATCTGCAAGTTTAATACTGTCTGGTATTGGAAGTTGTGAAACATCAACTTTTATTTCTGGTAAATTACCAGTGATTTCATCGATAACAAAGAAATGTTTTGTTGTGGAGAACGCATTATGCATAGACTGCATGTTTATTGCGCATTTAGCTTTAATTTTTGAACAATAATTATTCAACCCCTTAATTGAGACATTAACAATATCTGTTTGCAACTTCAGTCTTCTGCAAAGATCCACAGTTATAAAACTGGATTGAGATCCGCTATCAAGTAGGCCTCGTATGACATGAATGTTATTGTCCCTGTCTAAAACCTGGATGTAAACTGTGGACAAAAAAACATGATTTACCGATACACATGCAGATAAGGTACTACTAATTGTTGACGGCTCAGTTTGAACTTTTACTTGCTCCGGAAAACTAGACACATCATTATGTAATAATAAGTGATGTTTTTCCTTGCATTTTGAACAGAACCAACGCCTACATACCTTGGAATGATAGCCCTTTCTCAAACAATTCAGACATAACCTCAAAGACTTTGCTTTTTCCGTTCGTTCACTTATAGACATTTTCAAAAATTCGCTGCAGTTTTGAATATAATGTTCTTTATTACAAACAACACACTTGGGAACTTTCTGAACGTCTCCGGTAGTCAAAAAGCCCTTTGTCTGTGTAGAATGTTTGAACATGCCTTGATTAGAACGTTTATCAGCTTGGCTTTGGGCTACTGTTTCGAGTAAATCAGCTCTGGACTTTAAAAATCCCTTCAAATCATCAAAACTAGGTTCATCAATATCAGATTTGAAATGTTCCCATTCTCTGAGTGTCGTACAATCAAGTTTGGTACCTATTAAATAAACCACGAGTGTATCCCAGTGACTTACGGGTTGCTTCAGTTGTTCTAACGTCCTGAGATTCTTCGAAACAGTATCGATTAACTTACGAATCCCATCAGCTGATTCCTTGACCATTGGCACGATATTAAATAATGCCTTCACATGATTATGTATAAGTAAGCGATTGTTATTAAAACGTTCAACAAGAGCATCCCATGCTACTTTGTAATTTGCGGCTGATAACTCTAATGACTGTATCACTTGAACGGCACTACCCCCGAGCGAAGCCCTTAAATAATGGAATTTTTGAACTTCATTAATACTACGATTATTATGAATAAGTGATTCGTAGGTATCACGAAACTCAAGCCAATTATGAAAATCTCCATCAAATTTCGGTAAATTAATTGTAGGTAGTTTAATGTGACTCAACTGATTCGATGCTTGAACATCATGAAAAGGGGTGATTTTTTATCACTTTCAAATAATATCTTTTTTGCCATAGCAGTCTGTGAATAAAAAATATTTTCGAATTGCTCCCTTTCTCTGTATTGCTGTTCAAATTCTTTAGGATTCGCTTCATTTTCAATAGAATCCTGTAATTCATCAAATTCTTGTTTTACCTGCACTATACCAGAAATTCTTTCATTTATCTGCATTAAATCAAGATCAGTAATTTCTTGTATAGGCTTGGTTGTCAACTCAGTGACATATTTACTGAATATTGTCAGTTTGGCTTTGCAACCACCTCTTTTTCTAGTATCTGCCATTTCACGGACAAATAATTGCTTTAAAATGCACGAAATTGACCTTGAAAGAATGAATAGCTAAGTACGTACTACATAAATTGAAAGACTATACCCTCTCATGCAAATCGAAACAATACGGAAATACATATGACTCTTGGGAATGATAGGAAAGGATAAAATAGGGACTCACACTTCTCGTTATCTTCTTTCCAGTTAAAATTTCACAATAATATGAGTACAAAGCGATTTCCGTCGATTCTGCTAATGCGGCTTGTCTTTTTTGACGTTTTCTTCCTTCAGCTTTGGCACGTGCGGCTCGAAAGGACCATGTAGAAAATTGTGTCTTTATTGTGCCAAAGAAAACACTGTCTTATTTCAGATGTAAATGTAATTGATTGAAGTAACATATATTACACCTGCTAACAGTGGTCTTTTAGAAACTTGCTTCTTCAGCACTTCTTTATTTGACAATTGTACAAATTATATTTTCTTTCGTTGTTCTGTTTACAGTTGCCATGGAAACCATTCCTAGGAGACTCTTACTGAATGATGATAAATTAACATGAAATCTGAACACTTACCATTGTTCTTTTGAACTTTCACGTCTCGAAAAGGTAAACCGTCTTGGGTCTCCTTTTCCAATAATAAAATGTTTGTTAAACCAGCTCGTGCATTGTGGTTGGTTTTGTTGCAAATAAAAAAAATTTTATATCTATTTCATTCTGGGGGTCTACCCCTATATTATAACATTGATGTGGTTATCCCAAATTTAAAATGTTATTAACTTGTTGTTTTTTCGTCAATTAGTTAGATTTTCTCTGTACATATTCCTTTATCAATTGTATTACTGAAGATGCACATATATATGTTCGAAACATGTCTAAACTAATAGGAGACCGATGCTATTGATTAAAATATAATAATACGTGGAGATGACTTTGTGTTCCTTGTTCCAATAAACTTGGTCTTCCACTCCTTTTGTATAGGGTTTGCGGAAGATTGAATTAATAAATAAATTTTTCATCATTCCAAAATTTTCACATCCCCTTTCCAATATAGGATCTCACGATGTTCTCTGAATATTCAGAGCTTTCATTGTCATTTGAATATAGATTTGAAAGAAATACAGCAAGCAAAAAAATTAAATCAATTGGAGAGTAAATCGACCGATGGTGTCTCTACTATCGCTGGGAAAATAGGGAAATTAGCAGTTTATTTACATTTGTTTATATGAAATCATCGTAATTTGAAGTTTCGTTAAATTTTATTGTTTTTGACTTATTTTTGTAATCTCCACGAGTGGTTTTTCATATGCCTGAAGTGTTAGTTTGGAGTGTCATCAAAATATTTTGGTAGAATATGTTATCATCGTCATTGGTGGTTTCGTTCATTTTACCTTGTTTGACATTGTTGTAATTCACTCGAGTGTTTTTTTTTCATATTACTCCAGTGTTTTTTCACATTCCTCAAGTGTTAATTTGTAGTGCCATTAAAACCTTCTTGTGGATAAATTAGTGAGAGGTGGAAAAAATATGAACTCAACATTCTCGGCATTCCTACGATTGCTGACGTAATCCACTCTCACATTCAATTCAATTTAATTCAAATATCTTTTCAAGAAAGAAAATCTTACATTAAACTTCACAGGGAGTATTGACAAAGTGTTCAACCATTTCTGGCAACATTTTCTTTGGTGTTTTGAGACCTCACATCCAGAAAGAAAATTCATAATATCAAACAACCGGGCTAAAGACGTCAATATAAAATATTCTAGAGAAACTCTAGAAATGATTGATGAAGTTAAAGAGTTAAACTGGTTTCGAAAATTCACAAATGACAATGACATTCATTCCAAATATAAAACCATGAGAAATACTCAAGTAGAGATAATCAAAAAAACTCAAAAAAATGTTATGGGAAATAGTGAACAGCAAATTGAACAAACAAAAAATGTACAGTCATAATATGAATATCAAACTTGATAATGAAAGCATAAATGATTCTAAAAAAATAGGTGACTTCTTTGTTTTATGCAACATCTGCTAGTGATCGGGTAAAAAATTATATATCTAATATAACTCATTCCTGCTGTACGACTTTGAATTCCACTGTGGATACAATGTATTACAACCATTTTGAAATATACTAAATCGAAAATATCATAAGATGCCTAAAAAACAAAAAATCTGTAGGTTTCATCCAAACTTCCCACATCACTTCTGAAGGAATGTGTGCCTGAACTAGCACCATATCTAAAAACAACATTATTTATATCGAAAAATTCCATCACATGGAGTACAAAAAGTGTCCGAAATATAGCGAGAGCCACCTTTACAACTCACTGTCTGAATCGTTGAAATCCCAATCTCAGAAAAGATTCAAGGCAAAACTTAAAAAAAATTCTAACCTCAAATTGTGTATATGATTTATCTGAATTTCAAACACATTCAATATCTATCAAATAATTTTTTCATTTTGAACTGTTCATTTACAACACTATTTTGATCACACTATTATGTAACTACATTTACTATAACTCAGCTTTGAGCATATGTTTAATCATTAATATCTTGTATAATCTAACGAACCTCAATCAATCAATCAAAATATACTTTATTATCGGAAGATTTGAATCTCATTGATAAAGTCACAATAAAACACACAAACACACAAACAATGTATGAAATCGAAAAAATGGTATAAAATATATAAAAGCAGGTACTATAACATTGTCAAAATTATAAAAAATACATATTTACGAAAACAGAACAACACAAAAGGGTACAAACATATATCAAAACAATTAAACAATAAATATAATAAAATGTTCAAAGGATCAAATAATCAAATATAAGTCTTTACAAAAATATACATATATACATACATATTACCTATTCCAATCTTTCTCAAGAAATTCTTGGACACTATGAAACACCTCATCGACAAGTAATCTTTTGACAGATCTCCTAAAATAAGAAAGCAAAACGATGTCTTTAGAGGTAGGAGGGAGATGATTATATAATTTAATTGCACCTAGATCAGGGAATTCTTCGTTATATTTGAAGACGAAATTGAAAGTCTAAAGTTGTTATTTTGGCGAGTGATTTCCACATTTGCATCGTATGATGCTTTGTTTTTGTGTACTAGACACACCGTTTCCAAAATGAATAATGACGGAAGGGTGAGGATTTTAATTTGACCAAACAGTTGTTTACAAGATTATCTGAGTCCAACTTTGCAAAGGTATCGAACTTACATGTAATATGGCACAAAGAAAATAAATTATCTATATATCACAATTAGTACAATAACATCCAATATAAAAATATTTTGCCGAAAATGTTAGTTTTCTGGGATAATAACTTTGATATTTACAGATAGTTGTACACAAAGCAGGAAAAAGTAGCTGTCCTGCATCAAAAGTTTCAAATTTTTCACTGTAGGTCATGATCTAATGCTGAACTCTCTAATACGGCTTTCAGTCCACATTCGAAATGGATCAGTGCCCTACTACATCTACCTTTTTCATCAATCAAGCTTCCTTACATCAGATATGTGCTGATTAGGGCTTTCGTTTGTCCGAAACAATAAAGTTAATCAGTTTGCGCCCCAACCAGCTTCGCCAGTATTACTTTGGCTCAGTTCAGCCAGCGTACCCGCATCAAACAGTCGTGTTAGATATCTCCGTCAAACCCGCATGTAGAATCTCACGGGAACTCCCGGAGTTACCTCAACTGCAAGAGATAACATCAAAATTGGCAACTTTCGACTTTACGCCGATCTCTGAAATGTCGACAGGATAGCGGTGACATGTACACAGAAAAAAATTCACACTGTTAGCAAGAGTGGTAGTCTTGACTGAAAGCTAAGATGGACTCATATATCCGCAAAGAGAACTATGCTCAATTCAAAATACACGTTATTTTTATACCTATCTATTAACTTCACTCATAATAAAAATAAATAAACTTGATAATGTTATATTAACAATTATTTCAAAATGTAACAAAACTTCAACTGAAAATAAGCCAAATTGAATGAAATATAGCATTGTCTTTCAGCTAAACTTTCCTTATTTTCCGAGGAAACAAGCCATACTTTCTATAAGTATATGAACAACTAGTTTTAAACACTATTTTCACTTTGACTGAGAATGAATTTGAATGAACTCACTCTATAGAATCACTTGTAATCAATGTTTTTATCACTCAACTGAAAGCTAAGTAAATTTCAAATAAGTATGGTTACTTTCAAAGGGACTATTTCCTAAATCCCAGAACAAGAATAAATATAACTGAAATAGGAACTCTTTCCGCCGTTGTTACACACAGAAAAATCCGACAGACTGATTCACCACACTTTGGCAGTCAGAAAATAGTGGTACTTGACAACCCGATCGTAGAACAAAACGCAGCTCCGATTAGTAAGCTGTACTCTTACGAAAGTGAACGTGAACAAGACAATGTGGTGGAGTATTAGTGGCTATAGATGATACCGAAATTAACGATACTTTGTACCATAACAGTTTAGCCTATTGAGATTTTTCAGAATTCTTCAATATTCTGGTAAATAAAACTATGCTTTTCCGGTAGAAATCGCTTTAAGATGCGTCATAGTTCACTATACTGTCAAAAATATATGGAACATCCTGTAAATTAAAATATTTTATTATCATTCAATACGTGGGTAACCTTCTTACCTTTTATAATTCAGTACGTGAGCGAAGATATTTTATTTTGAAACACAACTTGTCCTCAACAGAACATGAACAAGAGTTTTCAAAAAGGCCACTGATAGTTCGATCTGGTAGTCGAGTTTAGAGTTCTGCCGTGCCCGCAGCTACTGAGGGCTATGGGAGGAGTTTGGAAGAATAAAGATTAGATTCATGGAAAATGTTCCTAAAATTTATATACCCGAATGTATTGTAAGTATAGATCTTTTTAAAATAATGTATTCAATCAATAACCAGTCTACGAGAGATTCATTAATTCATTAAAGGTTCCATCAAACCAACGCGGGAGCGGGAACGGAACTTTGGAACCGTGTAAATTGCTAGAAAAACATCACACGTAGCAAACCATGCATATTTCGTTGCTTGTGTGCATTTCGGAATACGAATAATCACACCGGTATGTCCCACTATGGATTTTAGTATCGAATTCATCTCGTTCCCGCTCCCGCGTCGGTTTGAGGAAACCTTAATTCTTTAATTCATTATTTCCTTCATTAATTTCAATCGTCTTAATCTCATATTTGTACATAGTGAAATAAATGTTTTTATATTTTTCTAAAGTGTTTTAAATCTCCAATTGATCAGCATCTACCTCGTTAGTCGTGAATAAACCCCAATTCACGACAATACTCTCCTGGCCAAAAAAGGAGGCGTATTTATTTTTCAGTTACCAGTACTATCAAGTAAAGTTTATAACGGTAGTTACCGCCCATAGAAGAAAAGAATAACTAACGATTTTGTGATTATATAAGGGATAACAATAATAGTAACCACATTCTCAGTGAATCTGAACAGGAATCAAGTTTTAAGATTACTTTTCATTCAAGGTGGATTTTATTCATCCAAATTCATTGAGTTTTGTAGTAATACTTACAGAACAGAATAGTAAACAAAGTTATATTGAATCTCCAAATTTGTTTTCCTGTTTCAGAGTACCGGTCATCAGGGTGACGGAAGAGAGGGGTCGATACGTTACCACTAAATCATCGAAGATTAGTATCTCTGAACAATGAACAAATGATAGAACAGAACAATTCAGTGAAACGACCTTTTCACATCACCAGGAATCGTGATATATCATATGATGACGTTTTTACTGCTCCTGTAGTGGTATTTATTCCGCTTCTTTCTCAAATTACCACGGGTCTTGCTATATGATAAGATTGTTGTTTGTACTGTTCCTGTCGTGGTATTCTATTTTGCACTGATTTTGTGAAGAAAATAAATAACTAAAATCAGAGAAAATTACCAGCTATTATATAGGTATTGAATCTCTTACAGGGACACCACAGCGATCAAGACGACCTACACAAGGGATGGAGCAAAGTGGGACATCGTCCTAGCTTCTGTCTACATGCCTTATGACTCTCCAAGTCCTCCACCATCAGAGCATGTGAAGGAACTGGTCCAACACTGCGAGACACACAAACTCCAGGTAATTATCGGAGCCGATGCAAACGTGCAAACATAAGAGGTGAGTCATTGCTTGAATTTATTGTCTCCAGTAACCTGGAAGTACTGAATAGGGGTATTGAATCAACCTTTGTGACCCAAAGAAGACGGGAAATCATTGACATTACCCTAGGCTCCCCCCAAGTGAGTCAGCATGTTGGGAAGTGGTCAGTCTCAGACGAACCATCAAACTCGGAACACCGACACATTTACCTGGAGATTGGCAACACCAGTGAACCGGCCAAAATGTGTCGGAATCCGAGGAAAACCAACTGGCTGAGATACCGGGAGGAGCTGGGGAGTACCTGAAAAATTTTAGGAATGTCAAAGCGAACACACACAGCGCTTATGATATAGAGGAAACCTCAGAGAAAATTCAAGAGGCCATAATAACCTCGTATCAGAACAACTGTCCCCTAAAATGCAGACAAACTAAAGGAAAGGTGAGCTGGTGGACCACCGAACTCACTAAACTCCGGAAAAAAACACGCAAACTTTTCAATAGAGCGAAAAGAACTGGTACGTGGGAGGAATATTCTAAAACACTACAGAATTACAACAAAACAATCAGAGGGGAGCAAAGGAAAGCATGGAAGAAGTTCTGTGAGGACATAGAACAAATATCAGAAAGTGCTAGACTCCACCGTATACTCTCCAAAAACCCCATAAACCCAGTTGGGATTCTCATAAAACTCACTGGAGGCTACACAAATACCGGGAAAGAAACAATTGAACTTTTGCTCAATACCCACTTTCCAGGATCTACCATTGTCACAAATCCCAGCATTGAAAACCCTGTCAACCTTCAACTAAGGGCGAACAGGGCTGACTGGGAGGTGGTAAAGCGGATCGTAACATACCCGAAAGTAATATGGGCAATAAACTCTTTCAGCCCATATAAATCGCGTGAATCAGATGGAATATTCCCTGTCCTGCTACAGCAGGGAATTGAAGATCTAGCACCAGAACTATGCAGACTGTACACTTGGCTGGATATCACAAACTTGGAAATCTGTGAACGTGGTCTTCATTCCGAAACCTGGCCGAAATTCATACGACCAGGCCAAGGATTACAGACCAATAAGCCTATCATCCTTTCTCCTGAAAGGACTAGAAAAACTGATAGACAGGGACATACGGGAGGCAGCTCTCATAGACCGGCCATTACACATAAACCAGCATGCCTATCTAACAGGAAAATCATGCGAGACGGCCCTGCACCAATTGGTGTCATGGCTGGAGGACACTCTGGCGAAAAAAGAAATAGCACTATGCACTTTTCTAGACATCGAAGGAGCCTTTGACAATACATCATTCGAAAGTATGGTATCAGCGGCCAGGAGGAGAAGCGTTGATGAAACCACCTGCAGGTGGATAAAGTCAATGCTCCAAAATCGACAGGCTCATACCAACATGTTTGAAGACTCCGCGAAGCTGGAAATTGCCAGAGGAACTCCACAGAGAGGGATACTATCCCCCCTACTGAGGGACATGGTAGTAGACGAACTTCTGGAATCTTTAAACATTCAGGGATACTACTCCCAAGGTTATGCGGACGACATAGTAGTCCTCGTACAGGGAAAGTATGCCCAAATAACCTCTGAGCTAATGCAAAATGCACTGAGGACCGTAGAGGAATGGTGCAAAAGAGAAGGACTGAGGGCAAACCCCAGCGAAACCACACTCTTTCCCTCCACACGCAAAAGGATTCAGGGGGACTTGAAGTCACCCAAGTTCTTTGGCGCAACACTACAAGTTGCTGATCATGTCAAATATTTAGGGCTGTTCTTGAACAAGAAACTAACCTGGAACATGCATCTACAACATGTAGTCAACAAAAGCAAAGCATCGGTCATGATGTGCAGAAGAGCTTTTGGAAAAACATGGGGACTGAAACCGAAAGTCATGCATTGGCTTTACACCGCGATTATAAGACCCAGAATTACATATGGTTCACTTTTGTGGTGGCCCAAGATGAAACAGAGACAGTCGAAAACCAACCTTGGTAAAATACAGAGGCTCGCCTGTCTGTGTATCACGAGTGGTATGAATCACTCCAACCGCTGCTATGGAAATTATCCTAAACCTCCCACCTTTAGACGTTACAGTCATGGGGAGGCGAGGATGAGTGCATACAGACTTAAACAAACAGGTAATTGGATAACCCAACCACAAACTGGGCACACCAAAATCATCCATGAAGACAACATTACCGAACCGGAAATGATATTAGACTACATGCTACCAGAATACTCGTACGAAAAACCATTCAAAACGCAGCTCAAGTGGAACGAATGGGACTCGGGAGTAGAATCACTATCATCTGGAAACACTATCTGGTACACAGATGGTTCAAAAACAGATGAAGGAACAGGAGCAGGAATATACGGGGTGAGGCCAAAAAATGAACGCAATAGTCCCACTTGGTAACAACACCACAGTATTCCAAGCAGAGACACATGCCATAAGGACATGCATACAGATGAATCTAGACCGTGGGTATGAAAGAAAACACATCTACATTCTATCTGACAGCCAGAGCGCTATAAAAGCTCTGAACTCAATACAGATAAAGTCTAAGCAAGTCTGGGAATGTCTTCAGAGCCTCAATGAACTGTCGAAACGCAACAAGGTTACACTTGTGTGGGTGCCCGGGCATAGAGGAATTAAAGGCAATGAAAAAGCAGACCAACGTGCAAAGAAAGCATCTGAATCACCATTCACAAACCAGCGTTTGGAATTAGCAAAGCCCGATGCGGAAACCTAATCAATGAGTGGAAGAAATCAAAACACCAAACGTATTGGGACCAAATCGAAGGGCATCGACACAGCACAGCAATGGTGAGGCACCTGAGCCAAACACTAACGGCTGACACACTCAACCTTAACAGACCTAAGATACGCACGATCACCGGCTTACTAACCGGACACTGCGGCCTTAGAAAACACCTACACACCATGGGAATAAATAGAGAAACCGTGGACTGTAGACTCTGTGGTGACGAGGAGGAACTCCGACTGCGACGCGCTGCTCAACAAGCGCAACAGAATATTCGGACAGATCAACCTAGAAACAGGCATGAATCCGAAACACCTAGTAAATAGACTACTGAACCTGGTGAAAAACACAGGCCTATTTAACTAGGAACCCCTGACGACAGAACAATACAATAGACCCCAGCTGGTCTCAGTGTTAAGGGAAACCACAAGGTAAACCCTGTATCTCGCTCGTCAGCCTTTAACCAACCAACCAACCTAGGTAGAAGATTAAGCATACTTTCTGTCCGACTATACCAGAAAATGATAAATAATGTAGTTAATTCACAGGAAGAATAGCAAAGTACAAACAACAATTTGCATAGTGAAAAAAACAGACACTATTCAGAAATAATTCTCAAATTTTAATAAAGTAGACACAATCAATTCAACTCAGAGTCTCTATGAATTTGATAAAGGTAATATTCATTTAATGATGATAACAAATTTTTTTTCATATTCTTCGAAAGTAATGAAAGCAATATCAAGTCACCTGTTGTATTATTTTGTCCGTCATAGTCGGAGTGACTGTATATTATTAAATGAAAATGCCATGTAGACCTTTTTTTTTGACTTTAGCTTCAATTCAGAGTGTTATTATTTGCTATCTCAAATGTACCCCTGCATGAGAACAAATATCAAAGATATAATCATGTAGCTGCTGATATGAACCATAAATGACAATGATTTTTCAGAAAAACTAGAGACGAATTCGAACTGAAGACAAATGGAGCCGTGAAAGCATTTCTTGAAAAAAAATTGTTTCATTTCAATATAAACAGTGAACAATATAAAAATTACAAGAGAGGAACGTTGTACGACCACTCATTACTGTAATAAGAGAAGAAAACTGATGATGAACTCATACAAAAATTCGTAAAATAAGATCGGGTGAGTATACATTTTGATATCAAAAAATTAAATTTTTAAAAATAATCGAAAATTTCAATGAAAACTTTCCTTCCAGACTGTACCTGATCTGAGACAGAACGTTACTTTCAGATATGATCATTTTTTATTTTCTGGTCCTTACGTTTATGGACTACTTACAAATTAGATATTATAGCGTCTCCCAGTCAGTAATCAGTAATGAAGTATTGCCACTCTTTTACTGTCTATTTTCACAGAGAAAATAAGGAATACTAATATTTACAGTCTATCAGAGGTAGGGACTTATTCTTTTTGTCATGGTAAATATAACTGAAGTTCTTATAATTTAGGGTAAACTTGGAATAATAGAAAATATCCTCACTTACTAAGTATGAGAAAAAAAATTGAAATGAAATATTTTTTCAACAAAACTCCTAGCGTATAAGTTTTTCTCATAATTTTTGGACCATATTCCCATCCAGATATATTCGATTTAATTCCTATGTGTTAGATTTTTATTTTCAGACTGTTCCAGGTATACAGCCCAACTTGCTCTATAAATGAAACAAATATGAAACGTTGAAATTAGCTATGCAACCGAAACCAATATTGATGGTGCACAATCAATATTCTATTTCAGGGGAAGATGATGTTTGCACTAGACAAACATGTTATGTTGTGGATAAGCTGTTTTGTAATTGGGATTTCATTTATATTATATAATCATAATTATTTGCCTACCTATATGAGTCAGGTACAAGTACATTTTCAAGGAAAACTTTTCTTCTGTATATTCTGATTATTGTTGAATAAATGTTAAATATTTGCTGTTGGTATTTTTTTATTTTTAGGTTGTTTAACCCCATGATATTATAACCCAGTTCAGTATACAATACCATATCAAAATGTACCATTTGCTATTTTTCATATTAGTTTTGGTCTTGTTTCAAACCACAGTATGGCAATAATAATCACGAATTTTGAGGGGTCCGATAATCTGTGTACTAGCTAGTCGTGGTAAAAATACTCTAGTGATATTACAAATGGAAGAAACATATATCGCGAACTTTAGCAAACAATTCTCTGCTCAAATCTGATAGGTGGGTCTTTCTATTCCAAATTCACTAATGAAATTATGTAGTCGTGGTAAATATAACGAGGATGCTCTGTTGATCGATTTTTTTTTCGCGATCAATATTACTGCATTACCTAGCAATACTTTCTCAGGGTTGTCTCAACATTTTTAAAGGGTACATCTCACTACGATCAAAGTTTTTCCATATTCTAAATGTTTTTCATGGTTAGATTTTTAACGATTCTAGTAATTCCTACCATTCTTTTCTCTGGTTTTCTTGAACTACACGCTTCTTTTTTTACTGAAACTGAAGGTATGATTTACCTTTTGGTAAATATTTTTTAATGTATTTTCTGACATCCTGTACTTATGCACTCTTTGCTGCACGTTTATTTTCATTATCTTGTATAAAACAAGTAAGTATGTATTTGAAAGTTTTCTTCCAGACTGTAAATTATTTTGATTATTCTATTAAAGGAATGTCACTAAACAAACATATAGTTATCATTTCCATTGCTTACTTGAAAAATGTTAACTTTCATAGGATAGGTAAGTATTTACAGTAACAACAACTAGTCCAATTTATTCGACGTTTAATAACTCAAAAACGGTATAAGATAGGCGTAATATACGGTATATTTTTGAAATCGATAAAACTGATAATGCCAAAAATTCAAAAATATTCAGGGTATCTCATTAAAAAAATGTATTCCCTGAAACCTGCACGCTACTATATTTCTGGTAGCATTTTATTAAAATTCAGTCATAACCAACCACACAACTTTTACAGTAATAATAAATATTGTTTACTGAATCACTGAAGTACATTCAATTCAAATGGCTATCGACCGAGGTTCAACTTTTACATTTACTCAACTTTTTTTTCCTATAAGGAATAATAACGATGATGAAGGGGTTGGTAATTTAAAGTTAAAAACCAAAACCCTCTACCTAAATAAGTTTCTCACACAATAATAATTCTCTATTTCCTCTATTCATTTACTTAGATTTTACTTGCGTCTGTTTATGGAACTAAAGCAATAATCCAAGTAAATCGGTGTAAATTCTTGGAAATACAGAATTTCTCGTATTGTGCCGATCAAATTCCATATCAATTACTCTCTAAATACGAGCGATACGTTCATCGATCGCAAATGAATTGCAACTGTATTTGCGCAAAATTATGCATGCATTGATGGAAGTGCATTGTGCAAACACGGAGTGCCCGTATCGTTATTCGAGGCCTGTACATGTGAGTTTAACATGTGGCATCGACAGAAATATCTCTACGGATGAAATAGGGCGCCCTAGCTCTCGTGTTCTACGAAATTCGTCCGGGGATCCGGATATGAATAACAGTTTTATTACAATTCGGATATATTGCGGAAGTTGTGACAAATCAAAAGTTTGAAGTTCCTGTACGTATATCGTGAACGCCTTGTTTCATTTCGACGCTTGGCATATTCTGGTTTATCTCGATATCAGGACTCAGGAACAAACTAACGACAACAATGACCAACTCTTTACACGTATTTTCAGAAGAACGGTGCAAATTTGACAAAAATAAACAATAAACAAGATAATTAATAAAATGTAAGCTCCCAAGGGACAAAAATCTAAAAAAACGACAGAACCATCGGAGATAATTTAAACCTCGATTCAAACATTAAAAAAAAAATTCGAAACCCAGTATGACTTTTAAAAATGGTTGATATTAGCCATTACCTTTCAACGTGTGATGCCATGCACGAAATCGGTATCATGCCGGGAATCGAACCTACCACCCTATGGTATTACTCAGGTATGACTAAAGTGAAATCCCATACATAAGATTATAAATCTTGTCAGACTTTTACTGCTTAGTTTTTCTTGGCATATTTGTTTAAGAGGTCAGCTATTATCTTACTTTTTCTCTTTTCTGCAGCCTTGTCTAAAGCTTGTCATTGGCTCGTGATACAATTGGAATTTATGTCCTCAAACATTAACAGGGCCATCGATGATCATATTTTTGCACATAGAAACTTTCCTGAGCCTTCCAGTTGCATCTATAAACATTTTGTTATAGAGATCCCGCTTTTCATTTTCTTCTTTTCTTAAGACTAGCTCAGCCTCGTCTTCTTTTATTATCCACTTTTTGAGCTTCATTTTCCAAGTTTCTTTTATCTCTTCCAATTTCCGGAAATTTTCTTGTTCTTTTCCCCTGGCCTTTTTTTCTGTTTTTTCCAGATGACCTACCATCCAGATCCACACTGTGAGCAAGGCGTGCAAAGGTTTTCGAGAGCAGAGCCGGAGGACTGAGAGTATAGGACAATTCCCCTTGGACAAAATCCCCTACGGACTTAAACGCCCTCGTATAAAATACCCCCCCGTATAAGTCCAGAGGGTTTTTGTCCAGAGGGTAATTGTTCTGAATTTTCGTCCATTTACTGATGCATGAACGGTGTATAGCTGATAGAACAGAACAGGGGCCGTTTTGAATGTACCATCCATAAACCAGTGTGATGATGATTCTAATGTCTTCAGATTATTATTAGTTCCAAAAATTAACATTCTGTTATCACCTACTGAGCCAGAATCATGAAATAGAAATTCTTGGTCATCTGTTGTAAATTTATATCTATCTGTAATAATTATTTCGCTGATGTTTGATAAAACTGATTCTTTATTTTCTTCTAGTAATTTATAAAAGGCGAGCATCTGCTTTGATTTCACCATTTCATACTAATTAGTCATCGAATTACCAGAAACTTGGAAAGCTAGGTTACTTAGGTTAGGTTGTGTACCTTTTTTATGTTAATGAATTCGTTGGGCAGCCAGAAGAAATAAACACGCCTCTTTCTTCTGGCGATTCATAAATTGCGAGCATCTGCTCTTCACTTTTTTAAATCATCAGTTATCGAATTACTAGCAACTTGGATAGCTAGGTTAGGTTGTGACCCTTTTTTTACGTTAAGAAATTTGGTCCATGGCCGAAAACGTGATAATTTGAAAGATATGCCGAAAACGTGCCTTATTTTCAAATCAATTCAATAAGACTGACCTGTCTTATATTCGAATGTATTTTTTTTTTCAGAAGTTAATTTTTTCCAATTGCTTAATTTTTTAGAATCAACAATGGAACTTTTCGATAACAAATTATTGGAATTGTGTTTTGGTTTATCTTGTAATTCTTGTACCAGGTTTGTTTTGTTCCGGGGCTTTTTCGTTTCGATCGGTTTTTGTACCGGGGGTAGTTTTTACTAGGGGGTTAATATCCTGGGAGTTATTGTAGGGGTTTTTTTGTTGCGGGGGCTTTTGTCATGGAGGTAATTGTCCTAGAAGTGGACTGAGATAATTCCAGCTCTACAGGCATTTCTATGGAAAAGTGCGAAGCTGCCTTCACCAGGATGGCCACATTAGGGTACTTAGGATTACCAGCATTTGTTTTCATCTAAAAAAATTGCACCTTGTACTTGTTCACAAGCACACCCTTGGTACCTGTAACGCGAGTAGCACATTTTATTCAGCGCAGAACTATACCTCATCAATTGTGAACAACGAAAAAAGGGAATAAAAAGGACATTTTACAAAAAAAGGGAATAAATAGAACCGAGCACTAAAAGAGGACTGATCCTTTAAAAAGGTACCGACTGGGAGCCCTGCGATATAATTTCGTAGTGGGTTCTTTCGAATTTACCTCATTTGAGAATATTGTAATAGCTATTTGTGTATTTAGAGCGCAAAATGATAGACTGCCGATCTACAAAGACAAAGTTTGACATCTGTCATGCGAGACGTCAATACTCAAGGTGGCAGAGATATAGCTGCTCCATGAAACATGAAACAAAAGAACAGAATCTTCCATCGTTTACCATCATCAACAAAGATGTATCTAAGTGCAACGCAGAAATGTGTGATTTTATTTAATCCGGAAGTCGTGGAGATCAAAATAGTAAGAAATTAAAAATGTAGGCTGTCGAAATGACTCTGTTCATTGATTTTCTTTTTTGGAAAATTTGTTTTTACGAATCTCCCAGGTTTTCGGAGAAACCCCCTCAGAAGCAGAGCTTGTGCGAGCAAAGGGGACCCGGGACCTAAATAAAAGTGAATTCCGATCCACTTCAGCTCCGTAACAGGCGATGGAAATCGAATCCGAGCCGCCTGGGTGGAAGGCAAACGCTCTAACATCACGACCACTTCGCTGCTACATTGTGAATCAGAATTTTATATTGCCTGGTTGATTTCAAGGATTTCTAGTAAATTGAGTTTTTTTGGTCACAAACACGTAAAATTTTTAAGTCAGAGTAGGTAGAAATTCATTCATAATATGATTGGAATGTAATTGGAAAAACTAAATTCTGTTATTTTTCTGAGTCCCTATTTTCGTCAGCAGAAGCCATAGGGCTTTTTCTATTCTATAACAAATATATACTTTAGTGTATTGAGTTGGAAGTATAATGTATTATGCAATTACTTCAAATATTAATGGATTTTCCGGTCATTTCGAGAATATTTGTTTCTTTATTCTATTTCAATAAATATATTGGAAATAATTTCGTCAGTTTTGTACCGTATTATCGTCATATCTTAATAATAAAAGGAAAACAAAATGTTCGTTTTTAATTTTCAGATAAAAAAAAGTTATTCTAAAATAAAGAAATACTACGAAAAATAAAACAGTTAACTAGTTAACTAACGACCGAGTAGGAATTAAGGTTCATATAAACCCATGAAAAAATTAAGGTAAAAAATTCGAGTTATTATGGCATTCAAATTGAATAATTAGAGAGATGTAGAAGAAAATCTGATGAACAGTTTTTGAGGAGTTTTCTCAAAAACTATTCATCAGATTCCATTTCAAATATCATGACATATCAATGTCAAAGTAAAAGATAATCAGGATTTTTTACAGAATTTTCTACTTCAACGTTCCTTCACAATTTAAAAAAATTCTGAAAATCTTGTTATAAAATCAAAGGCAGTTGAGAAGAATCGCTTTTGCAAGTGATATTTATATGAAATTTAGAAGACTGAACATTGACGAACTATTCATACTATTTTTCAGACATAAAATCAAACGATTTATATTTTTAATAATGATTTTCAAAACCTCGGACAAAAAACGGCAAATCGCTCCAATAAGTGATTCCTCTGTTGTACATGAACAAAAAGACAAAAATAGTTCTGCTACTGTCCACAAAGGTATTGCACAGAATTATTGTCACTGTCGTATTCACTGTACAGCGTTGCCAATAGTTCTAGACAGCGGAAACCGATGTAATTTGTTTAATTTTTCGAAAATGAAAGTTACTTCGATAGGGGTTTGTCAGTTCATCAGTTGGATGTTGGATTGGTCCGCCTAAAACCTTGGAGTCCTTGGACACAATTGAAGAAGTATGTAAGTAATAAGTTTTAAGTTTTGCGAATTACAATATCAGTTTTGGAAATAAAACAGGACGCAAAACAGAATTGTAAAATAATAATAATAATCATAATAGCGTCTTTATTGTCCATTCCAGTTGTTTTCAAATAACATTATATTATATACATGAAAAATAACGGCATAATAGGCGGAGTTCAGCTTACAAAGTTGAAAAATATTGATACAAATAAATTATAGTGAATTGTTCATATTAGCTACTATTTTTGAATTTTACCAACAATATTGTTGTTTGTGCTAAAAGCAAATCTAATCTAAGCAATATCAAGGACGGACTGACTATATCTATAACAAACCTATGGGCACTACAACCCCAAATATCAGAAAAACAAACGAAATGAATACAATAAATAATATACAGGTAAACCGTAAAAAGGGGCAATACAAAAGATTCCCAAGATCTCCTACAGGAAAATTACAGGAAAACAGTAGATGAATAATTCATTATTGAAGAGAAAGAAATCACAAAATCATCTCCACAACGAACAAGAAATGTAATAATAATAATTAGTAATCCGGCTATCCGTAATATAGCTACATAATGCATTGAACCACATTACCACAATTAATACCAGATAATAATTAATAATCCTGTGAGCTATTTCGCAGTACTCCGGATAATGTTGAGATTTGGCAACAATGCATTAGCAGTAGGGTTGACCGTTGGATATTCGGTAGATATTCCAGCAGAAAACTGTAATTTATTTGGAAATATAATAAAAGATCGCTGTCACTATGGTATGAAAAACATATCTTGTCAGTGCCATCTTACGGTTCAGAAACGCGAAATATTTGACTTTATATGAACCTTGAGTATATTGAAAAGTCCGTTAGCAGTTATCATCTTTGGTTTTTTATTTGCACATATCAAATCTTGATCACCGTACGAAAGTCTCGCATGATCTCGCCTCATCTCCGAGATGAGACTCGAGACGTTACTCGGACAAGACGAGACGACAAGACTTTCATTCAACTCGTGTCGAGTCTCGTACGAGTCTGACAGGTGAATATTTCTACGTGCCGACTTGGAAACCTAATAAAAATATAAATTAATTTCTTTTTTTTAAACACGTTTTTATGATATTTTCAAAATGAAATAAAAAGTATAAAACAATTTTTTCATTGAAGATATTGTATCCACTACATTGATAAAAAAAGTGTTAAAAATTATCATATACTATCGAGAAAGCTATAAGAAAACATCGAAATCGCCTTAATAATGAATCTGCACGATGTTTGTTATGCCTAAACGACTGAGTGAAAAACAAAATTATTTGCGACCGAGAGGGCTGAGGGCTGTTTTTTATACTTTTAATTTTTTCATTTCTAAAATAATGTAAATTTTTTATTTTTTTTGGATGCATTACTCTCAAATACATGATGTTATTTTTCAACAATTTTTTCTTCCGACTCTTACATTAAGCAAGTTTTTAAGTATTCCTTATTGCACTGAAACAATAAGATTATGCATGAAGATATTCGATACTTTTACCTGACTGTCGTACGAGAAGCGAGACGAGACTGGAGGCTGATGCGAAACTAATTATTTCATCGGCGAGACGAGACAAGACTTTGTGAAAATCTCGTCTCGTTGGTCTCGTGCGAACCACTACTTTCTTCAGACGATCACAGGATAAAAAACATCCTCGTACTTCACTACAATATAGTCTCCCTCACTTAAATTGGAAATATCAATTTTCCGCATCACTTCTTGGCGTAATTTTTTCTTTTCTATTTTTATCCTGGTCCATTTCAGTTTCCTTGGTACTCTTCTCCAATCTCTTGTTTTCTTTCTTCCCTCTCGCGAAGAACTTTATTTTTTATCTCTCCCTTTCTTTGCTGGTAAGCCTCCCAATCTACTGAAGAGACAACAGCCGGATTTTTTTCTTTCAGCTTTCGTTGACTACTTCTGAATGTTCAAGTTCCCAGAATGAATATTTTTTTAAAGGAATTGGTATAGATAGTAGATATTAGATTTTTTCGTCGATTTGTCAGGTGTTATGTCATTCAACTCGGATTTTTGGTCAGGTATTAGGTGATTGAAACTAGTAACAGATTCATATGCCACTTATACATCTACTTCGTCTACTTTATTAACACTCTCCGGAACCATTGTGGAGGCTGGTATATCTGACATTTCAATTTCATTTATATTTTCCAAAATATTTTCACTTGACAACCCTTCGAGAGTTTTGAAATGGCGAAATTAATTTAGAATTATACATTTTTCCATTCTTTCCATTCCATTCTTTTGTCGATATGACTTATTATGCAACTATAAACCTTCTAGGATTAGGTACAGTTAATAGGGATTCATGTAAGTTATGCGTACGTCCCTGGTAGAATAGGTTGAATCATTAGTAAATGCCTCGGTAGAGTAGAGATTTTCCCTCTAACCTAGTTTCTCGCTATCCCATAGAAACAATAAAATAGCCACAGACTCCTGTTTGACATGTCCAAGTATAATATAAAGTTATATGGGAGACGGAATTGTATACGTATATCTTCATATCCTCACAATCCGATCATTCGCCGTTCCATTTCCTCGTGTATGCAGCTTAGATGGTATCAAGGAATGGAGAATTGAAATTTCTAAGTGATGTATGGAAATTGGCTAAAAAGCAATTGACAAAAACAATAGAGTGTTCCACGGATATGATGAGTTCAAGAAATCACTCTGTAGTTTACCATTATTTTAGATGCATACTAAAGGTGCCTTTAGTCAACATCATTTTGAAATTGTGTTTGAATCTATGTCAAAAGCGAAAGTTGAATCAGTTATATCACATGGTTGACTAAATCCACCCTAAGGTTTTTTGAAATAACAAATTGATTTTTTACTGTAACTTTGAAAGTTGTCAAAATATACGTTCTCATTTTGCGTATTGTACTTTAAAGTAAGACTAAACTCACAAGTACAAAGTGGAGTTTCAGTACCAAACTCACATAGAGGGAAAAAAAGAAATATATGCGGGAGTGACAAAATAGAAAGCTCCACCTACCCGTGTCGATTAGCAATTTTGAAATTCAATTAGAAGTGGAACTGGCGCAAACATGGTAAATCCGTTTTATTTATATTTTAATAGCATTTGACAAAGCCATGCAGATTCTGTTCAGTATTGAAAAAACTAACTAATGTCGATCTATCTGTAGAGTATCTGAAAATATATAGCTACAATATGTTGCACATGAAAACATGTCCAATGAAAACTTCATTACGAACCAAATTTGGAAATAATTCTGGGTAATACCCATTTTCTCATCAGATAACTTTGTAATCTGGATTGTTCTTCACTATTCGAAAAACTTGATGTACCACAAAAGGATTAGAAGAAAGTGATGAAAGTTTCACACCGTATTCTTTATACAGCGCCAGCGTGGCGGAAGCTCTTGAAATAAGATTATTGTGAACAGTACAGGGCAGATGAAAGCAACTGAAAAAGTTACCAGGTGTACTCACTACTGCCAGAAAAGGCTCATTATTTGAGCTCACCAGGGTAGTATATGTATGCGATCTACCATGGAACTTATTTATTATTATTTGGCGGAGTCTGAAGCTCATTTTTGAAGTCCTAAACAGTATCACAGAAATGATTCGTACACCGTTCCATACCATTTCGCTGTATGAAAAAAAAATATTGTAAACGAAAAGCAATCTTCCAAGTCGGCAAATAGTAGATGACTCCATCCAAGTTTCCTAATTTTTGATGCCGACCATTTTTTGATACCGTTCGTTTCTTGTGCTGAAAATATCTATGCATAAAAAGAGTTTTGGTCTCAGTTCACTTTTTATGAAAGGGAATAATTTTTGATGGAAGGCCAACCAATTGTATGAATAGTGGAAGCACATGAGAATCTTCCTATTTCGGTGCCGACTAGTTGATTATGAGTTACAGACTGATGTTCCGAGGGTAAGCTAAGTTATACTGAATATTTATCAGGTGATTGGAAATTCCCGAACAGCGTCTATTATATTTATCCACAGACCGGAATTCAACAACCACTCCTAGGATAACCAAAGTACCACGTTATTTATCCCGGATCTTCTGATGAACGCCTAGAGATTTTCTGACGAGGTTTTGCTGTGTGATGGTATCTTCTGCAACATAGTGACCGAATATATCCATCATAATGCGAGCAAGAGCTTCGCATTCAAATAGCATTTTGGAGGCTGCTTTTTCCCCCTTATCACAGAACCTGCATAGTTTGGAGTGTTGGTGTATTCCCAACAGATGCAGATATTTTCTCAGGTAGCAGTGCCCTGTTAGGAGTCCTACTACCTTCCTGAAAGAGTTGCGACTCAGACCGAGAAGCTGTATTGGTAGAAGTTCGGTTGGCCCATCATCATTTTCCTGTGAGTATTGCCTGAGTTATTCTCTCAGGAAGATTGATGATGGTTATTAACCCATTTCTTCTTTAGAATATCTCTCGAGCAAACGGAGATGGCCGTTACCTCTGCTTGAAATATAGAGGCATGAGTGCCAAGGCTTAAGAGTTATATCCTGCCTGGTTATCTCCTCGTGTATCTCAGCACTTAACCCATTACTTCCGTGTACCAGATTTGCCCTCTAAACAGTATTGGTAGATCCCTTGATGTATCTTACCTATCGTGTAAAACGGAAGTGTGTGCCCCATCAAAAGCGTAAGTTGTAGTCATTTTATTCGACTGCACCTCAGATGACCTTCATTATGTTGGAGTGGCTTAGTCAGTTGCCCCTCCATTGGCACTTCAGCATTTATGTCTGGAGGCTTCTATCCTTGCTTCCGCTGCAATATGCAGGGGATGGAATGGTTAAAGAATAACTTCCAGGCTGACCTTCGATGTGCTAGACATAGTACCAGTAAGCCAGCTTGTCTGGTTGTCATTTGTTCTACCTCTGTCCAACATAGCAGGGCTCCATACGTTCTCGATGGTCTCACTAACGCTTTGTATATACAGGGATTGTGTATATAGCCACATGGCATGTGTATAGCCACATAGGAAGTGTGAAGCAACAGATATTATTTATATCCACAGAGATTGTGTATAGCCACAGGAATTATGTGGATCCAAGACCCAATGTCTTGCCAAAGGAACTCCTAGTCATCATTAGCCATGTCATCGCCCTTGTCAACACTTTTTTCAAATATTTGTTCCATGTGAGTCCAGGTTTAAACTCTCCTGACGAATATTCGAAGAGCTCTACCGGTCTCTAGGTTTCTTTTTCTGGAATTATCGTAGGATCTGACCTGTACGTCTGAGAGCTGATCAAAAAAGATTCCCATGTACTCTCCATCAACCATAACGACGATATCATCAGCGTAACCCTGGGCAAACTGCCCTCCCCAATTTATATCTCAGGCTGTCTACCTCGAGGTTCCACAGTAGCGGGGGTAGCAATCCTCTCCGAGGATAGCCTCTCGTTGCTTTCACATCGATTGTGGTACCCTGTACTTACTGATAACGGAATAAAAAAGTGGAAAATCTAAATTTAACTATTTTTGTAACGGTTATCTATTTGTAATCCAATTAGGAATAACTTCACAAAGTGAAGAAAATCCTAGGGTGTTAGTTCAATAATTATCAGGATTAGATGTTAACATTCAGTTTAATAAAATTTGTTAATCAACAAATGCATAATTTATGGAGAAATTGGGATAAACATTTTTTTACCGCAGATTATTGTTAACTTATGTATCCGAAAGTACATGAATATTTTTATTCCTTAATATTCATATTTAATTTAAAATATACTTTTTTTGTTGTTGTGACAGAGTGACGCAACGCGCGCAGAAGCCCAGACTACCCCTTTTTGACTCTATTTTCAGGGCTCTGTAAAAATTATAAATATTGGAGGTACAGTTTCGGGTGTCAGAACTTTTTTTCAGCAAATTTGCTGATCTCTTCAGATCTTTTTTAACATTTCGAAACATTTTTCGAGATATTCAAAAAAACCAAAGACTCAATTTTTTTTCACTTAATTGTTTTTAACTTTAGCAATTTTTTTCGGCCCCTATTGGGACCTTTCCTTAAACTTTCTACATGACTTTACGAATCGAACGACACCATGCTCATAATTTTCGGTGACTACACAAAATTTAAAATAAAAAAATGGTACCTACATGTTGACTAGACTACATCAGCAATTCCTTTTTTTGAAACACCACATTATATTATGACCACTGCCAAAAATACCTGTTAAGAATTTGGTTGTCTGTTCCGTGTTCTGAAGAGTTATTTTTCTTGTCTTGCTTATAATTTACACTGCACACACTTGTTTCCTTATATGGGAAAACACACTTAAGCCTTTGGAATCCATCCAAAAGAGAGCATCTCGTCTAGTCGGCTATGTCTTGCTCACGAATTCGCTTACTGATCTGAAAAACCACAAAAAAGGTAGAGATCAGTCCCTATTTTATCGATATTTTCAATGCCGATTCTCTTCTGGTGCATTAGAAATTTAATCGAGATTGATCGGTTCAGTCTTCAAACCCCTTTGTCGATACTTTGTAGACTTGCTGAACACCTCTTTCCCAAGGCTCATATTTTCAACGAACTGCACAGCTCTGGAACTCGTTGCATAGGGAGATGTTGACAGAGGAATCCAACATTCCGAAATTCACTTTAACACCAATTCCCACCTCCTTTTTGTTGGTAATCACAAAGTTCTTTGAACATTACAGAATCTTTCTTTTTCTAGCCAGATGGTAAATTATTTAAAGTTAAAAGAAAAAAAAGCAAACAAAAAACTCGATTAGTAAAATGAACTGAACAGTAAAAAATAAATCATCTTTAGAAAATAACTTTAAGATAAAAAGCGTTGATAGCTTGATATAAGTTATCTTTTTTTTATTGCTGAAGCTATTCGTAAATGCTGTGATTAGGAAAATATATGTGAAAAGCATTCCACGTCCACAAAGACCACTTTTCTCATCGTCATTGAAAATATCACAGCAAAATCTGTGTTTTCAGAAGCGTTACTATTGCTTGAAAAGTACTGTTCATCGTCTCGTGGTTATTTTTTGTTCTCAGTGGATCGCACAACAATATTTCTCACCACAGATAAAAATAATCTAATGGGAATATGCATGTCAGGAAAAGGTGTGACCAACGATAGGGACCATTACTGGCAATCCATTTAACCTCGAGCATGCATTAAAAAAATTTGACACATGAAAAATAATGTGGAGAGTATATCATCAGCGGTTGTCGGCCAGAGGAAGTTGGTGTAGATGGGAAAATACAACATTTCATAAATTCCACAGAACTTACCTAATCTGATTTTATTATGAACTCATTACCTCTCTTTTCAGTTCCTACTAATTCTATGTTTCACTTTTGTTATATAACGCTACACTATTTTTTAGATTCTTCTTTTACAGTTCACAATTGTGTCACTTTCAAGAATTAGTTTCTTTAGCGATTAGCTGAGTTTGTTCCATTTGAATGTGTTGTTGTGTCATGTTCACAATGTTTTCTTGAATAAACA
This sequence comes from Chrysolina oricalcia, assembly GCA_944452925.2. Classification (NCBI taxonomy): domain Eukaryota; kingdom Metazoa; phylum Arthropoda; class Insecta; order Coleoptera; family Chrysomelidae; genus Chrysolina; species Chrysolina oricalcia. Next base: position 15,075,771 of record OX101821.2, on the reverse strand, counting down.
TTAGGAATTTTGTCGTTAAGCATCCATCAGCAAACAACCACTGCTCCGTGCGACAGCTGAATTATATCTGTTAGATCGTGCTCTCTGTATACAGCATGAAATCAGTCTAATTCAAACAGGGGAACACCGGTTTTATGGTTATTTCAAATCATCAGCACAGACTAGGTCGCAACAAGCAGCAACAAGTATCATTTGTTTTTCCGAATGAACTGGAAATATTTTCCAACTCATATACAGGGTGTCCGGTAAACCTTGTACAATATACTGATAACTGTCATTAGTTCAAGGTTAGTTCACGTCCGCTCGAACTAGTACGGCAAAGGCTTGTACTAAAATACGAAAAGAGCTGTACAGGACAACGATAAAGTTATTATTTTGAAACAGTGGCGTACAGAGTGGAAAGTTTATATCAATGACAGAGAATTTCTGATGTTATTGTATTAAAACAGAAACGGTTTTCTAGTGCAAATTAAACCCGTGACAAATCGATTACTTTCCATATTAAAATTACAGATCTCAGTAGCTGAAAAAGTGGCTTCCGGCAAATTACTACTACTAAAATCTGCCCTTTCCGTATGTCTTGCTATATATGATAGTTAACAACAAAATTTCATGATGAAACAAACCTTCGATTCCAGATCTGCACGAGGCCAAACTAACAATTCAGCTAAATTAAGCGAAATCACCACACGATTACACAGTTCGTCCGATTCTATGATCAGTAATATCTGATATTCTCTTTGACCAAAATTATTCTAGTAATTGAACTGCTATGTTATGACGGTGGTTTATGAATCGTCTACGATTGTGGACTTTGGGAAAATTCCCTCCAGGCTTCTAAAAGAGAATCCCGGTTTCTTGTGTTTATTTTATGTTCCAGCGTTGTTAGCTGGATAATTGTATTTGATGGTGAAATATACATTGGGTACGATTGAGATCGTGAGAAATCCAGCAAAATTATTCATTTTTGAAATGTTTCTTAGAAACCTAAAATGTTATTCTTCACCAGTCATCAAATAATTTTTTACAAAATATTGATTTCAAAATCTAGGAATGGCGTTTTACAAAGGGTACAATAACGTACATCTACTATATAGAGAACCTTAACGTACATCTACTGTATAGGGAAATTTAACGTATACAGGGTGTCCGGTGAACCTTGTACAATATTGAAACTGGTGATAGACCAGGTCATGACTGTTCAGAATATCGGAATTTCACCTCAGTGAAAATATCACCGTTTTCGAGATAATGGGCTACCTAACCTTGGATTTTGAGTGCCATGTATATAAATTGAGATACGGAACCTACAGAACAGTTTTTCAGAAAATAAAAAAAAAAATCAGGAAATGAGGGTAAAATGACAGATTTGATTTTCATCAATTTTTTTTTTAATTTGACATTAATGTCCGAAAGAAACATAACCATTTTGTCCAGATTCTACCATGGTATAAAACAAACTATAATTATTTTTGGAGGAAGTGATTTCCATTGAATAAGGCGTTGTTTTATTCTAGGCTTCCATCAACTTTTATACTAACGCCGCACAAAAATTATTTTATTTCGATTTTATCAAGATAAAATGTGATTATTAATAATGAAGAATAGCCTGCTTGGTAGCATTAAATAGTATGTCAATAAAATCAACTTTCCATGAAAAATTAAGCCTAATAAAATTATCGAAACGAAATGTCGATTATCCGACATGGCACCAATTAATACGAATTCTTGTGATGAATGTCGCAATCGTCTAACATCCAGATTCCAACGAAGTTTCAGAGACCGACAGATATACAGGGTGTAATCAAATAAGTGCAAAATTTTTCAGAAGGTAAATCCTTGTCAAAAATTAAAAACTTTTTTAACTTCTGTGTTGTGTCCGTAGAAGCAATAGTTTCCAAATGAAAAAATAAAACACAGCATTGTGCATGAACGGATCTTCTGTATATAGAATTGAAAAATCTAGTAGGTGGCTGTCACATTTTGTTTAAACAACTTGTGACTTCTGTCGTAGTTTTTTTAAATTTTTCCGCTTGTTTCATTCAGTGGTATTTATTTCTCTGTCATGCCGTACACACGTTATACTCCCCGAGAATATGCGCATATGCACCACATTTATGGTTAATGTGGAGGTAGTGCTACTGCTGCAGCAGAACGATATCCGATTGCGCAAAGTGCTAGGAATCGTACGTAAAAAGGTAAGACCTCGTCATGGCTCGCATAAGTTTCGTCTTCTGTGGGCTGCCGTTCGTTAGGAGACGACAGCTGGTTAACGGAAAAACAATTTTGAACAATGCCGCTCAGAGAATCGCTGATTTGGGGGCTTTAACCTATAACGCATTTGAAAAGGTTCTTCTTGAAAAGATGTCGTCTCTGCGTACGAGTGGATGGAAAATAACATTTTTGTGATATTATTCAGTGCGATGTTGAATAATCGTTATTGTGGTTTATAGTGTATGTTGATTCAAAAAAACGTTGAATTAGTATTTGCTTCTTTACATCTCATGAGAAGAGTATTTGGTAGGAAGAGCATGGATTTGGAAGAACTAACATTAAAATATTGTAAAGCCGATTTTAGAACTATACGTAAGCCACTTTTATATTTGATACCATGGTTATGGGGTGGCCGTATATCCGTGCAGTAGGTGAGGTATCGGACACTTACATTTCAGCTAGCATTGGAGGTTGGTTAGAGACACATGACAGATGAATTCTTTTCTCAGAAGTATCGTATCGATAGACGGCCACATGCCGTTGTTGGAGAGCAAGTGTGACATGTGTTGTCTAGATAACAATCCTGACGTCTAAATGCTTGTTTGGAATGTACACTAACCACCTGTGGTTGTGCTGTATGTCTGTCGGATTTTCGTACAGCTGGAACGTGAATATACCTCCAATAATATCTTGGGAGTAATTATAGACACTAACCTTAGATGGGATGCACACATCAATTATGTCTGTAACAAATTACGAACAATAATATATACATTCAAATTCAAATATTTAAGAAATAGGTATATTACCTTTTGACCAATTGAAAGTGCTGTACCACGCTTTGGTGGAGAGTCACCTTCGATATGGTATAATAAGTTGGGGAGGAACACTAAAGACACATCTTCGCCCACTAGAGATCTTACAAAAAAGATTCCTTAAACTGATTATATTTAAGGAGTTTAAATATCCATCAAATAGATTATTTTCCGAAGCAAGTGTGTTCGATATTCGTCAAATGTTTTATTATAATATGAATATAAAGTACTGCAGTAAAAAAAAATTCAACATGCGCAGTCATTCTCACCTTACTCGACAGAGACATCACCACTTAGTTCCGCAAATGCATAAAGCTATTGGCCAGCGATAATATCATTATATAGCTCCAAAAGTGTACAACACTGTTCCTCAACCACTACAGAAAATCAATAACTTACAAGTATTCACAAAAGAATTGAAAGCATTCATCTTCACGCAATCACGACAAATCATTGCCAATTTAGTGGAAATAAATTGTCTATGAATTTTCCTTCCTAAAACTGTTATGGTAATTTTATCTGTGATACATTGTTTTCAACCACTTCTATATCTCTGCTGTTTCATATGTGACACTCTGGTTATATTACCAATTGTAACCCTTGATATTATTTCTATTCAAGTGTTTATTGTTCGATTTCACATTGTTTTATTTTATTTTGTGTCAATATGTTTTTATGATTAGATATATACTATCTTATTTTTACTATTTTTTTAATATTGTTATATTTGTATTTTACCTATTTTACTTATTTCATTTTTTATCTTTACCTTATTCTATAACTATTGATTTATATGTTTTTATAATTGGACCCACCCTATCTTATTGTTTACAAGTTTGATATTGTTATATTTATATTTACACCTTACGATTTTTATCTTTACATAGTTATTTAACTCTCAAAACCATTGTTTTAATATTAACTGTTTTTTTTAGGTTTGAACGTGAGTGGGCCCGTATCAGGCCCTCCACTGCGGCCAATGGCCTATTGTGGCTTATTATATATATATATATATATATATTAACTGTACTGATGCAGATATATTATGTTTACTATTGTCCATACTTATACTTTTCATCTCAAAACAAGTGTTTTACACTTATTGAGACCGTTGGTATTTATTTCACATTATTGTACATTGCTGAATTGTTATTCTTGTTTTTTATCGTGAATAAATATCTTTATTATTATTATTAATCAATAAGTCGCCCCGGAGTGCCAAGGCATATCATAATAACAGCCATCCTCTTCCCGCATAGGTTATGCCTTTGGATACGAGTGTTTATGAAAGAGCATTATTATTATGCATTGAAAGAGTATCCCATAATCAAATAAGAAAAAACTTGATCAGAATGATTAATTTAAGACGATTAATCTCGACAAAGGTGAGATATGAGGCGAATATCGGCTAAAAAACAACTACTTCTTTGGATAGTAGGAAAAAGACACTGCATTTTATCTTGCAAGTACTTATTATGATCTATCAACATCATTTTCTTCAATTTGGACGGCAAACCACGATGTCTTTTTCATACCCAAATAACAACAACAAAATATTTTAAACTTTAAAACATACATAAAATCATGAATATAAATAAGATAAAGTTAAGCCATGAATATGAATATAACACGCAGTATGGGGGATTCTGATCTGAGACACCTTCAGAATTTTAATTTTATCTCGACGAGCACAAAAATACGAAGGCGTAGAAGAGCCAAGAGCAATTTTTTTTGGAATTCCGACATTTAAGTTGGTCCTCCGGCTTTAATCTCGGGGGTCCGACTTTAATCTCGGAGATTCAACTTAAATCTCGGACCCCCGACTTTAATCTCTTCATAAAGCTATGCAGACACAAAATGAAACGGTTTTTTCTCATTCACTATTGGTTGAAAGGATAAGGTATCTTGATTTGATTGAAAATGTGAAAAGGATTTTCATAATATCAGATGTGGAATCATCTGCGACTGAAAGACAAATTTCAGTCGCTATTTTCCATCGTCCAAGATAACCTCTTAGAAGGTTTTCATGTTGAAAAGAGAAACATTCTCAATTGAAAATTGAAGCAAACATTACTCCTCTGGAAAGAACTTCCGATAAAAATTGAGCTACTTTTTGTCAAACACAAAACAACTACTTCCCTAGCTAAAGCCACGCTGGACATTGAACTACATCGATAGATGTTGTATTATAATAATAACAGCCGCACTCTACCCGCACAGGCTATGCCTTTGGGTACACACTCTTCGGGTGTTTATGAGGAAGTATTATTATTATAACTTGAAAGAATAAATTTAACTTAAATTTTTTTCTTGTTTTATCTAACAGAAAACAACTACTTCCCTAGCTGAGGCCACGCTAGACATTGAACTACATCTGAAAGATATTGTGAAAAGAACCTCTTGCAAATTTTCAGTTTCAGATTTTTTCTTTCAAGTTATATAGGTATGGTGTTTTCACAATATCCATCAGATGTAGTTCAATGTCCAGCGTGGTTTTTGCCGGAGAAGTAGTTGTTTTCAGTTATATATTACAAAAAGACAGGTTTATTTTTATCGTAGGTTTTTTACATTCCCAGAGGAGTCATTTTGTTTCAATTTTCATTTTAGGATGTTTCCCTTTTCGATAATGTATCTAGTATTGCATGGGACAAATAATGTTGAATTTGGTGTATCTAATTAATATATCTGTACGTCAGACTTGTGGGGGCGCTTTAACATTTCAAAAGTTCACTTCTGTAGCGTTTCAATGCATGGGACATTCATTCTTTGCTTTATTTCTAAACCATTTCATCCCATGTAAACTCATTATTGAAGGGTCCTGAAGATGAAATGATTAAAATTCGAAACGTCGCGTAGGTCAGAAAATATTAGTCCCAACAAACTATCTGAACACATCAATGGAACTATTCTCTTCCATAATGATATCCGGAGCCAGATATATACAGAGTGATTTAGAATGAGACCAAGAAACTCCGTGTGCTGATTCTTTATGTAAACATAATATGATTTTTGTTATTGTTTGTTCAAAATTTGTTCTTTCCGTCAACCGGCTGCACCTCTAGGAGCTACCCTCATAAGTCTTCGGGAAACTTGTGTGAGCTAGGAGAGACCAGGCCCTTAACATTTAACGTGTGATACCCTTACGGTTGACAAGCAAACGTTCGACCATCACTGCCACCATAAATAGATGTTTTGATTCGCTTTTCGACTGAAATCACGAGATTAAAGTCGGGGGTCCGAGATTAAAGTCGGGGGTCAAAAAAAAATTGCTCGTGGCCCTTCTATGCCTTAGTAAAAAAATCCTATTTACATCTGCCACTTCATTTTTAATATTTTCAAGAGGTTGAGAGCACATGATTCAAATACCACGTAAGACAGTATTTGAACAATGACATGCGTGCTAATTACTAACAAATAATTGGTTCCTTTTTAATTTGTAGCCATTATAATTAATTGTATTTCTCAAATCACCAACGCCAATGTTAGCAAACATACTGTATTTTGTTTTTGCTGCATATTCTTGGAATCTCATATGGGCGCATTCTAATAATCAATTGTAACAGTTGAACAGATGATGACCAAATTCTAAGAGGTTAAGGAAATAATAAAAATGCAATCTAGCAACAACAAGGAATTGAGGTAGCCCTACTCAAGAATTTTCCTAGAAAGGCCCTATTCCAATTTATGTAAATAATTATCAACATTCTAGGATAGCATAATTATCCGTAAAGCCTAAAGCAGGCGATGATCATCCCAATCAAGAGCTCCGTGCGGTACCTGGGAGCACACCTGGACAAGGGACATACCCGCTCATAGCCAGGAATTCCAAACTGGAATTCTAGCTATTAATCTAAAAACGTACAGCAATGAAAATTTCTGGTCTGGTATAGCAGTCGAAAATATATCGCATAAGAAAATGCTACATCAACAAAAAAAACATGAGAAATATTCTCATTATAAATTTTGGTTTGTAATCGCTTTTAAAAGTGTTTGTCAACTTAATTTGATAATATTTCACATCCGAACGGTACCTGCAGGCCGTCTGCAACATATTACAAAATAACGGAAACAGTTTTTTTACCCTTTATTTTAGTATGTGGATATGACTTCTGTTGGTGACATCGTTTTTCAATCAAAGCTCCAATTAATAATGTTGGTTCGCAGAACTTTTTCAAAAGCACTGATATACTAGATAGAATCAAAGTGAAGTGATGCATGATGTTTTTTTTGAATAATGAATACTGTGAAAATGTTGCACATTGCAGTAATAACTAATCATGGGGTATGATGGATATTAATGATTGACGTCGATTGATGTTTTCAGACATATCATATTAATGTTTTCATACATAACATGTTATACAGTGTGCCGATAAAGTATGAAATAAATTCAGTATTACTGAATATGAAGATATTTTGGAAAATTTCTCGGATAGGTTGATTTTCTTATACGAGGCGACAGTTTTTGAACCCCATTCAAAATATATAGTGTTATCCGCATTGAACTCAAAATTACTTCGGTGATTTTTTCAATAGAACACCCTGTATATTTTTTCATATATGGTTAGGAATCATTATTATGAATCCAGTGAAAGCATATCTGATGAGATTATCTCAAACGGTTGCCAAGATATGGGGTAAAAACTTTCCCATATGCCCAATGACTGAGACAGAGACATTTAACCTTCCGAATCAGAGGACTTTCATTCATATTAATTAGACATGTGGTGGGGTTTTTGCTTATATCTCCGCTTGACGTAATCCACTTGAACCAAAAATGGAAAAAAAATATTGGGTGCCTCACTAAAAAATATCCCAAATATGTTTTCCCATTTGGAGGCGGGTGAACAATTTTCTGATGGAAAAGCGAAATTTTCCACTTACCACATCAAAGCTTCAATGTAGAGTTTCTTGAAATTTCAAAGATGACTTACCTAGAAAGAAAAAAGTATTACCTATATGAGCCAATGAAGTGTTTAAGATTGTAAAGTAATAATATGTATATATGTATTCAGACAGTTATTGATAATAATAATATGATACACAATTATGAATAAATATACCTAATCGATAAGTTCAGAGCACTTGCTTCGTATAGGCGTATAGAAGAAATATATCGTCTACATAAAAATACCCTAAATCTATAAATCTAATAATATATATACAAAAAAAGTTAAACATATAGGGAGGGAGGGGGGATAAAATAACATACAAATGAAATCCTAATTTTGTTTATCTAAGATGAGTGGTTTTATTTTCTGAATCAATATCTTATATCTTATTTTAATTGTATAAATAAAATGAAGGACAAGTTGAAGTTACAAAACACCTAGTTACTATGAAAGTTCATATAAATAAATAAAACGTAATTGTAATATATCCCAAATGTATATATTCGTATATTCATGAAATGCATGATAAAGTTAAAATTATAAAATATCTAGTACAAGTAAAATGTACACATAAAATATTAATAAAAATAATACATGGAGATAGAACTATCTCAAATGCATAGGAAATTTATTTTTGAATTTACTTCGAATTATAGTAATACTCAAACAGTAGAAAAGACCATTATATTGTGGAATTCTATTATTCATGAAAGTAACAAACACAAATGAGACACTGAAATTCCTGCAAATCTTCAAACCCGTTGTCTGGTAACACCCTACGGTTGTAGCTTTGGGTCGATAGGCAAAAATTTCCTGTCTGAGACTACACCACATATCAGAGTGTCCGAAGAATTGACAAAATGACAAAGTTGCATTTTAATTGTGCGGAGTTCTTTCTGTCAAATTCCTGTGATGAATGTCAGAGGAGTAATTTTTCATGAGCGCAATGAAAAATGTATTGCCTACAGACGAAAATGTTTCCAAAAATTTTGTAGATTTGAAAATAAGCTATGTTTTTTATTCTATATCTGTACAGTTTATTGAAGGCCATTCAAAGAAAACCAATTTATTTTAATTGGTCTACGTTTCTACTGGATATTCAGTAGTGATACTATATACTTCAGAATATTCTGGTTATACATCGATAACTTGTTGCATAATTACAAAGAGTGTAACTTTAACAATTGAAATTAACCGACCGCGAAGTAATATGAAAGGCACAGAAAATGTTGAAATGAGATCGAGATTTGTTTTACTTAAAAACTGAAGCCGGACCTGACTGCTTGACAATCGTGGGTTTTTGAGGGTTGACCTAAGGTTCTCCCTCATACACCACGTCTGTGCGCCAGTGAGGGCTGATTGCATCAGATCCACACAGACCCCCATATACTTCCCAGTAACCATTATGACAATATCGTTGGCATAGCCCTGGGCATACATACCTCTGCGGTTCAGGTCTGTAAGGAGGTTCTATAATACGAGATTCCACAATAGTGAGGATAACTTCTCGTAGGGTTTACCTCCATTGTGTCCCCGAATAGGTTGTCCTGTATTACCCAGCACCCAAGCATGGCCGATATTCATTGATGGTTCAGGACTGAAGCAAAGTTTCTTTCACTGAGTGCTGTTGTGCTATCAAAAACTCCTTCTTCGTCAAGAACCGCTGTGAGTGCAATCTCTTTATTTTTCAATCCTTCCGACTAGGCTATGGAGCACCGTCTGACAGGGTTTTCCTGGTTGGTACTCCGTGAAAATTGGATTCTCTGAATCATTATCCCGGATGTTCCTATCAACTAGTTTCTCCATCGTTCTGAGCTGAACGATGAGAGGCAGATTGGTCTGAATGCCTCAGCCGGGGCGTAGGATGATTTCCCCGGCTTCGGTATGAAGACTACTTTGGACTTTCGCCAGGTGTTAGGCATGTGTATGTAGGCCAGGCTCGCCCTAAACAGCCGGAATAGGTGAGGAATCAGTAGGTTTGTTCCTTGCTGTAGTAGTACAGGTTGGATTGCATCTTGCCCTGCTGATTTGAATGAACTAAAGGATGGTAATGGTAATGGGTGGGGGACGCAAGAGTCAGCGACTAGGCCCCAGTGGACCCTTTTCGCAATCCTCGGCATCTTCACTGATCCCATAGGGGATACCTGCTCGAACCTCTTCGACCTTCTAATGAAAGTCTAAATGTCCTTCCATTGCAATGAGTGCAATTCTTCCTCCTTAGTAGTGGCAGCTCCGAAAACGTTTTGTCGGACCCTGCCATAAATACCACATTCGCACAACCTCAACTCTGATGAGAGCCAGGTGCCTCCCGAGGCCGCAGTGGCCGGTTAGAACTCCCACCAGCAGTCGGAATTCTTTGCGGCTAGTTTCAGTATCTTCGCCGTACTTGCCTTGTTGGGCACCGATATCATCTGCTTTGAATGCCTGCAGCCGTCTATTCCTCTCCACTATTTTCCTAATGTATCAATGGCCCACTCATTCAGTGCCGTTGTTACATGTCTCCTTGTTATGCCGAGTGTGGTTTCGGGCCCGTAGTAGGGTTGCCCGGCTCCTTGCTTGGCGAGCTGGTCCGCCTAATCGTTGTCTTCAATCCCTGCATGGCCCAGGTTCCACAACAGCGTTGTTTCCTCTTCAGTCGCAAGACTCTCCAGTGCACCTCTGCACTCCTGAACCGGTTTTGATCTGGTTCTGGTTGAATTCAGAGCTCTGATGGCGGCCTGACTGTCCGAGCAGACATATACATGTCTCTCTTGGCCAGACCTCACCTGTTCCATTCTGGTTGCCTCCAGGATGGCAAACACATCTGCTTGGAAAACTATTGTCGGAGAATCTAGCGCATAGGCTCTTTTCTTTCCGTTTTCCAAGTAAACTCCTGCTCCGGCTTGTCCTTCCTCCAGTTTGGACCCGTCTGTAAAACAGACCAGGCTTTCTGGGGGAAATATATCCTTTCCTCTTCCCACTCTATCCTGTCTGTAGCGAGATTGTCCTTTTCCACCTAATTTTATCTTCTGCCTGACCACTTTGGATTTCTTTCTCCGCTACCACAGCGATTTCGGTGTGCCCTGTGTACCCCTCACCTCGCCAGCTCCCTGAGTCCCGCATTCTCAGATAGGATGCCATCGCTTCCTTCTTCGTACAAGTTGGAAGCGAAGGCAGACCCAGCAGTGCGTCTAGGGCTGCCATTGCGCCGGTTATTTCCCTACAAGCTAGTCTTTGAATTTTTCTCAGCTTGTTGGTTGTGGTTATCTGGTACACACCAGACAACTGCTCTATATAGAATTCTGGGTCTGATTACCGCCGCGTAGATCCAGTGAAGAATGTGATATTGGAGGCCCCACATCCCCCTCACTGCCCGGCGCAGACTCCATATAGCGGCCACTGCCTTCTCGACGGGTGGCCCCCAAGTTAGCTTCGAGTCCAGAATCGCCCCAAGGTATTTTACCTCTCTAGCCAGCTCTAGGGGTTTTCCACCCATTACTGGTGATCTGAACCCATCTACCTTGCTTCTCTTGGTGAAGAGGATACTATGGCCCATTCTATCTTCCTGTAATTGATGACCTCTTTCGCTATGTCCCAGCTTTCCTTTGTGGGCCTAGCCACAACTGTTTATACTCCCTCGGGCGCGACTGAGTCATTTGTTCTCATAGAGTTAGGAAAGTGAGTACCAAGGAGTATCTCTAGAAATTCTTTCCCTGATTTGGTGAATGTTCCTTTGGCAGATAGAGTTCAACATAGACTTGAAATGAAACATTGCGATATAAGTAACTATAAATGTTGAAATAAATTAGTTGTTATATTTTCCGTGTGAAAATAAATTAGTTTAAAACCGTTCAGACCATTTTCATTACAGTAACATTCCTATTTTCAGAAATATTTTCATCTCAACTCTCCCCCATGTTTCGCGGGGGATCGATCACTCCTCCGCAGTTCGGAATCAGTTCGGAATGCGGTTTCCATTACTGAAAACGCATCGCGGTGGCGTGGCGCGCAACGGAATGAACGCGCTCCTACCCCAACAAATCGCAATATAATAAAGTGGAATTTGCAATTCATAGAATAAATTCCACTCGGATAAAACTACTCAGCCGAGCAAAGAAATGAAGAAATCCGGAGATCGAATCAGGAGGTCTATTAGGAGTAACGATAATCTAATGGAAATAAGAGATGATGCCAAAATATCGTCGAGTGAATTTTAAATCCAGATACCGAGATCTCATTTCGAAACAATCAAAGCAGGTGATTGGTTAATTTTTCGGAAATCGGAGTTACTGACGGTATCTTTTTCTTAACGACTTTGAATGTCTTCGCTTCTTGAATAAGAGAAAATCAAGAAAACTATAATGATTGTAATAAAACATGTTAAACATTTTTAGTTATTGGAAAAAAAGGTAAGAATGGGTTAAAAGAATTCTTCGATTTGAATATGAATCCAGTTTCTTGCGTTTGCAGTTAGTACTCAAGGATATATCTGCCAGTCTATCATAGAATAGCTCAGCTTGAGTGAAAAATAAATGAAAGAAGAAATACGGAGAAAGGAATAACGGAAACACTCCTAGGTGGCTTACATAAAAAAACATGCTATTACCTATGTTATGAATGTAGATGATGTAAATAAATATAATTTTTTGTTTTCATTTTCGGCATATTGTCTCCAGCGAGTCCTCCAAAGTAAGGACTCTATAGTACAAAAACAAACAACACAATTACAAATTAATATTCCTTCAACTCAACTAGCTTGATTTGAATCGGAAACAACGACCAAGTAGAAATCCATGAATCAGTGTACATTCATTTACTTGAATAAAACCAATTGAACTCAGTCAGATACTACCAAACTGAGAAAAAAAGGCCTGGTATAAGAATACTCTTTGCTAAATTGTCAGGCTTTTGAAAAACGTTATTTCCATTCTCAAGACTTTAATTAATTAATGGTGTAAATATAACACTAATACATAAGAAAAGTTAACTTACTAACGAGGGGATAGTTTGAAGAAAATGGCCAATGCTTTTTCCTTGGTCACTATATAAACATAAGTTTTTTTAAAGATGCGGAACATCGAATAAATTAAAACACTGTAAAAAGCATGTTATCTCAGAGGAGACAAATGCAGTAAAAGATCCGAAAAGTAAAACATTACTAAGGATTCACTTTATTTGAAAAGTAGTTACTGAAATTGCGTTTCGCTGCAGAGCACAGAGCAAAAGGAACAGAGAGAGAATGAGATTGTTACCTGTCAACCGCCAAGCAACTTGCCAATATGAAAATTGTGTGTGCCACGAGACCCGTTTATGTTTTATGCAATTGCCTTTTATGGGGGGTTACATGAACCGAAAGAAGAGATTATATTGGAATTCATTTTTGGAGACCTGTCAGGGTCTAATTCAAGGATATAATTGTAGATTACAGGTCCGGAGTCGAGCCCTAGTTGGAGCTGGGACTTTTTTATTTAATTTATTATTAAAAATTATCAAAATCTCGTGGCTCGACTGGGGTTGGTTCTGCACGATTCACTGTTGCGTTAAAAATTAACAGTGCTGCTCCTAAGGTGGCGTATGGAGTAACAAGGCCCACCCAGAACAGATGGCCAATGACCAAAGCAGTCGATGCCAAAATACCAAAGAAAAAAAATTTAGATTGAGCTGACGTTATCGATATCAGACCTTTATTGTTAGGTTCGTAATTGATATGAACTATCTCTAAAAAATTTCTCATAAGGTAATTGCCCTCCTTTGCTAAAATTGTTTGTTCATTGAAATGTATAATATGGTGAAAAGTAATAATACTGTGTTCTGCATGTGCACAGCTGTTCTTTATGAGATTACAATCACTCCTATGGGACGTATCCTAACAAATTTCGAGTAGTTTGACCAATGTAGACTTTATCGCAATTTAAAAAAGTTAATTTATGAATTAGTATGCTCTTACTTTCAAAGAGGAGTTTTCCTACAGTGTTTTAATTTGTTCGATGTTCCGCATTTTCTTCAAATTATCCTCACGTTAGTAAGTTGACTTTTCTCATGTATAGGTGTTATATTTATACCATTAATACTTTTTCAGATGTCTTAAGAATGAAAATAAAGTTTTTCGAAAGCTTGGCAATTTAGCAAAGAGTATTCTTATGACTTTTTTATGACTGTATACCCAATACACTAAGCTATAGAGGTTTTTTTCCCCACAAAATGAAAGATGCAAATGGCTATACTAATTTTTATAAGAAGTTCGTTAATGAAAACCCCAGTTTTAGCCCCAGCAAAATCGCTATGTGGAATTTTTTAAACAAGTAATAATAAAAAAATACAACCTTTTTGGTTTTTTGGAAATATCTCAAAGATTATTCAAGGAGTCGTTTTACAGTCAATGGAACTTTTGTAGAGATTTATAAAATCTACAAAATGGATTTTAATACGAACGGATTGGTGCATTTTCCACTGAAAAAATCCGGGAAAACCTCGAAAAAGAGACCACTTTTCATAAATTTATAATTTTTATAAATCTGAAGCTGGACAAACAATATTGCGGAAACTGATAAATAATAATATGTGGTTCAAATTTGCGCAAGATGTTTCCTGTCCGATGTGTAGTTTTTGCACAATCGCGTTGAACAATTTAAGGGCACATCTTGAAAGATGCGCCGACTTAAGGGAAATCGTCGTATTTATACCTAGCTAAACTAAATAAACTGCGAAAAAAGTCACTAAAGGTTAACCATCGGAATACCGAGCATCGATGGAAGAATTCATAAAAGTAGATAAAGTGTGTTTCTGAACTGAGGTACAGATCGACAAGCGTAAGGATGCCTCTGAGATGCGCAAACGATAGAAAGAGTGAGTAGATGTGCGACAAAGATCGACTACTGTTTAATAAGGCAGAGCGATTGAGCTCCTGCGCCACTCCATGGTTTTGTCTACTGCGCAACCAATTCTCGGAGGCATCCTTACGCTTGACGATCAGTACCTATCTACATAATAATATGAAGACCATTTGTGACGGTAGTCAATCACATAGTCACAAAAACTGGCGGAGGGGTTGCATTTTTAAAGATTTGTACTACTGACGGACATAATGACCGATTGATAAGCAAGCTCCATCAAAAGTTATACTCGGGGAGTGGATGGTATAAATCTCAAAATGCTTTCGCTGGTGCTACCTGATTTTATTCATGTACTCACATATATTATCAATTACAAGGTAGATTTCCGACAATTTGGAGAAAATAGTTCCTAAAATTATTCCTATTGCTAACATAAAAAAATCAACTGAATTCCTACATTTCAGTCCAATTATCTTATTCACACAAAAATATTCTGGAAGTCAATAACGTTCTACTTGTAATACAATCTGGCTTCCGTGCAAATCACAGTACAACTACAGCTCTGGCTCTTGTTCCGATGATATTTTCAGGGAGTTTGACCAGAAACTAAGTACCATCTTAATTAGACTTCAACAAGGACTTTTATACGCTTAGTCATGAATGAATGTGTCTGAAACTTATTTTTTTTCGTACAGATGATATTGCACTGACATTTTTTCGTGATTACTTATTCAACCGAAGCCAGCAGCCTTACATACATGAACACACCTCAAGAACTAAGATTTTAACTCGAGATGTGCCTCAGGGAAGAATCCTGGGACCACTTTTGTCCTTTATCTATAAAGCCGACTTTTCATAATATCTAGAATTCTGCAAAGTGCACCATTACGCTGATTATACCCAAGTTTACATTCGATCCTTATCAATAGAGATTGCTAATAGCTTCGATACTGATAAAAAGACACAAAAGTTCTTAATTTTTCCATCCTTGTTGCTAGAAGGCCTACTCTGTGATTGGTCACTATAATGGCAGGGATTTTGAATTTCAACTGTAGCTGTCTTGTCATTCAAACTCCCCGTCATTGTAGTGACCAATTCCAGAGCACGTCCCCTATCAACAAGGATGGAAAAATTAAGAACATTTGTCACTTTTTATTAGTGTGTCCAAACCCATTAGAAATCTATATTGAATATTGCATATGAAAAATTTACGTCTTACCTGTCCGATCTCTCTAAAACCCAATATATTTTGCACAATGAATCTAAAACGGAAATGATCGTTTTTTGGTTTAGAAGTTCTGAAATATCTGAAAGTCCTGAACAGAATATAACACTCAAAAATGCCACTCTCAAGGTATCGAAACATTGTTAAACGTTAGGTGTTCACATTGATATGGATAAACATGTCAGTGAGCTCCTAAGAAAATCTGATGCCAAACTCAAAGTCATGTTAATGCATAAAAATATATTGAATACTACTTCAAAACTTAATATACTTATGTAATTCCTTCATTTTGTATCATATGTCTTATTGTGACATTGAGTAATGGCCAACCCTAACCAAACGTGATCGAGAGAGCCTTCAGGAAGTCCAAAATTAGTGTACCATCAGATTTAGTGTCAACCTAAGAAAGTATGACCACATCAGCAACTCATATGTGCAATCCAAATGGCTAAACTTCAATGAGAGATTTAAACTCCACATGTCCTGTTGATATACAAAAACAAAAAAAGTTAAATCCCTGGGTACTTATGCACAAAGCTAGTGAAAGATTCGGATATTCACAATCGCTCAACTCGGACTTCTTGTCTGTACTAAATTATATGATAAATATTTGGATCTTTTTTTAAGCAATTTATTCAGATATTGTATCACTATGGCATCGGATCAACTTTTACCTATTGATAACTATCATCCTACGAAGTTAGATTTGATTTTAATAAAGCTGACTTTACCAGTTTTAACATTATTATTAACAATTTCAACTGGCATTTACAATTCTCTACGTTGAGTGCTGCAGAATGTGAGTCAGTATTTTACTACGTATTGAAAGGTAGGAAAGGCTTTATCGAAGGACGATCAAGATAACCCACTGAATTATTTGATATGTGAAGCATTTGAAAAGTGCCCTTCTTCCTAACAAAATTATTTGGGAGAGATCACTTCAAGCATTTAATCAAATTATGTCCAAGTACATGAAGTATTTTCAATTCTGCCAACATATCATTTCTGAATCCAATTCTCCACGTAGGTACATAAATTCCCGCAGGAACATTTCACTTCCTGTCCCTTTCATTACGTTTGACTTCATCCTCACTTCGACAAAGTAAAAGGAAAAATTCCTGAATGCCATACATTTTTCATTATACTTTATTTCTTTCTGAAACAATCCTGAAACGTACTCTTGTTGAGGGACATTTCTTCTCGTGCTACATAGGGGAAATAAATACGTGGTGGTAAAAAGATTAGTGGGGTCATGCAGTGGAGTACCCTTCAGCGCTTGTCGAACGTTTACGCAGTTTATGTTTTTTTCAGTTCTCATAATTCGTGATGTTTAACAACTGATTTCAACTTCGAAAAACAATTCTTGTGCCGTTTACATTTGAATAATATGTTCTAAAGAATTAGAAGAGGGACAGAAACAGAATTAAATACTCCTTGAATTTTAAGAGAGAAATTAGGTATAACACCCAAATCGAAATAAATCAGAATCGTTTTAAAGATAATTGATCTATTTGAAAATATTTAAAAATGCATTACAACAAACAAAAATTGCTCGAATACAATTAGATAAAAACACTTTTTTTTAAATGCACTTAAAAAGTAAAAAATAAGTTCTTTAGATGTGTGACGTTAGGTTATTCTGTGAGTAACATATTTAAATGTTTGACGAGAAATGTTTTCAATTTGAATATAAAAGCCAGAAGCTTTTGAATCTGTTACTCACAGAATCACCTACGTCACACACCTGAAGAAATAAATTTAAACTTTTTAGTGCATTTGAATGAATGCTTGTTTGATAAAAAAAATTAGTTTTTCTAATTTTATTTAAGATTTTTTGTGCTCCAGCAAAATAAATAGGACCCTTTGGATTTTTGAATATTGATAATATAATCATAATATCCGACCACAAAAATCCTCACTCACCAATTTTCCACAGAATAGGACCATAATCATAAAACTCATTTGCCATCTTACAATTGTGAATTTTTACAAAAAAATCATAATCTAGATCTTGAAAATTCCCACATGGCAATTTTGAATAGAATCTGAACAATAATCACAAAACTCGTCCGCCGTCTTGGAGCCGCCATGATGAATTCACCAATTTCGAAAGAAAATTGATCATCTCCAACCCCGAAAACCCCCACATAAGTACCAATTTTGAACAGAATCGCAGCAGCCATATCGAATTTACAAATTTTGACAGAAAATTGATAATCTTCCACCCCGTTATGTGGGGGTAACAATTTTGAATCGAATCGGACCATGAGCACAAAACTTGTCCGTCATTTTGGAGCCGCCATATTGAATTTTGTGTCGTCATTTTATTTTTCATATTTTTCTTAGCTTTGAGTTCGGAAGATGTCACTTAGCCATGCATTGTCATCCAAACCAAACACGTATGCGTATTTCAGCTAAATCGGTTAGGAATAACTGGTTTAAAATTCTGTTTCGAAATTTGACCAACGCATACTAACTAAAAGCAAGTTAAATAATCTACTCATGAAACCAGTCACAAAAAGCTTTATTTTGTGTAACGATAGGATGTTTGCGGGACGAGCGAAGCGAGTTCCCGAAAAATGACACGAGTTACTCAAAATGTTATTTCGTAAAATGTTGCATACAACATTTTTTCTAATTTTGAATGTATGAAAAACCTTTGAACATAAATGAAAGATGAATGAATTATTTATTTGAAAATCTGGAAAATGAAGTGGATGACTGTGACCTGTGACTGATGATCTTAACACATAACTTCAGTGTCAAAATTGACAAACGTTATATTCAATAATGAAGTAGTTTTACGTCTGTAATTAAATTAAATTCGAAAAGAAGTTTATGGCATATCAGACGGGAAAATTAAAATCAGAACTGAATTAAAAAAATGTGGATCAACCGGTATTCAAACCCGGGTCTCATTTGTCTCCGGCAATGTGCATTAGTCCGCTACGCTATTGAACCTCATTCAAAAACCGGCGATTCACACTTAAAATTCATCTCTTTGTTAGTTTGAGATGATAATGAGGGTTAAATGAAAAGATGAAACATTCTCGCATACACACCCAGTGAAATCATATTGATGTATCAGCTGGTATCAATCACATATAGGATTATAATTGAGATGCAAAAAGTTGTTATAAACTTGCATCTTATTTTTGATAATTTATTTTTTTTCGTAACTGATGATTTAATGAACTTTTCCTAACAAGTTAGGAAAAGTATAACATTTCCTAACTGGTGATGAAAAGTTGGACGTCACGGCATTCACGTCAGTTTTGAAAAGTGTCACATTAAAATGTCAAAATTCGAAAAAAGCTTGTAAAAACGTTGAGGACAAACTGCAAAGTATCCTAATTATTGATACTAGTGTGGCAAAGTATCTCATTACGAAACTCATATCAATATCGTATTGGTAGTAGGTAAAAGAGATTGACCATATTCCTGTAATTGAAGACGGTAGGTGATAGAATATGTTTATTGCCACGTATAAAGTGCCTGTTCTATTCACTGTATAATTGAATTAAGGTATTACATATTTGTTTTCGTTGCGTGTATCATAAATGTGAACATCTGCAAATTGTTTTATTTCATGTTTCTTTCTGAAAGATTGTAAGGAAAGACGATATACAAATTTGTGAGTATTTTCAGCCTTTCCAAATGACTCCATATAGGATTTAGTTCGTTTTATCCCACAAATAGAATGGGATAGTGTTTATTTGCAGATGGTTATTTATGATTTCCAGGTTACAATATGTTTCGATACAAGTAGCAAATAAGCACATGGATATCTCACTGAAGTTGACACTTGTTAGTTAGTTCATATTAGTGTACCAAGAGCAATTAAATGAAATGAAAATAGTATACATAGTTTACTTAATTCTAAGAATATAAATTTTACATTAAATTATAAACATTTCAGATAAAACCAATTTGAATTGAATAATACTAATTTCGATTGAAAATGTATTATTTATACATATATACAGGTTTACATGCACACATGGAATCTTACAATGGTCCTATTATCGAGAAAAAACAAATTGTTCACAAACATCCACATACAGTGAGTCTCACTTCTCATGGAAACACCGCCGTATCTTCCGTAGATTAAGGTAGAATGATGAAACTGGGTTTATTTCTAGTGTATCTATCGATCCTGGAAATATCACAGTTCTATATACGTAAAAAATTACGGAAGATACGGGGGTGTTTCCATGAGAAGTGAAACAAATTCGATTTTTTCAGGACTGAAAAATTGTTCGGGAAACAGGTGTATTATTAGTAATTTGGGGATCCTGAACACGAATCCGAAAGAATTTTTGGCCAATTTTGTCCCCTAATATATCTTTCCGGGACAATGGGCTGTTCCATCGCGAGTGGCGGCAGTGTATATCACTTAGGCCCACCCCATTCAGGTGGTAGGTGCATTTTTAGCATTTCCATCAGTCATGAGAGTTTCATCATTCTACCTCAATTATTACGGAAGATACGGGGGTGTTTCCATGAGAAGTGAGACACACTGTATGTCAACTAGACATGTAATCTAACAATGGTCGTATTGTAAAAAACTTCATAAAAATTATCAGTTCAATTTTCAAATGTGTATTAATTGTGTTGGGGTCATTTTCATGTGATTTATCATTTTTTTCTCAAATGTATGTATAAATTGTATAATTTCATACTCAAATAATAATAACTCCTTTGTCCTATGGAAATGTGTGTCCGAGGACATTGAAATTGAATATGTCGCCATGTATTGTAATTATGGGTAAGTTTAACTAATTTATTCCTATTTTTATATTGTCTGATATAGCTTTTTTGAAGTATAGCTGCTTGACGTCTAGTACCATCACTTTTAGGAAGCGCTTTTGAATGACCCTGAGTGGGAGTAGGTGAGTAGTATATCGTTTTATTTTTCTGTTTAATATCAAATATATCATTTAATTGCCGTAATTTATGGAGAACAAAACGAAGCTTTTTGGGGAACAAATTCACATGATGATCCCATCGCTTATGTGTAGCAATCCTATCATGATTCCGATGTATTTGATGGTATTTACAGAAGAAATTTGTAGGTTACTTGGTAAAGTGAGCAGTTGAAAATCTGAAAAAGTGGTTTCATATGTAGTAAAGGATAGGAATAGTATATTGTGTATCTAGTAGTAAAAGAAATACATTCCCAGACGACAATGTAAAAATTGTTGGCCGAGGCGTTAAGCCGAGGACAACAAGCATTGAAGTCTGGGAATGTGCTTTTACTACGAGGTACACATACTATTTTTTCTGAAATCGCAATCAGCATTATCAAAAACTAATGAATTCTACATATTGTTTGTGTGAATTCAATAACTGTTTAAAATGTAAACAAGCCGGCAAAAATTTTCCCGTATCCTTTTCGATACGGAAATAGTATATTGTGAATGTAGTAGTAAAAGCAATACATTCCCGGACGACAATGTAAATTGTTGGCCGAGGCGAAGCCGAGGCCAACAAGCATTGAAGTCTGGGAATGTGCTTTTACTACGAGGTACACATACTATTTTTTCTGAAATCGCAATCAGTATTATCAAAAACTAAGGTATTCTACAAATTGTTTGCGTGAATTCAATAACTGTCTAAAATGTAAACAAGCCGGCAAAATTATTCCCGTATCGTTTTCGAAGGTACTTTTTCGGCAACCATCCGGGAAGTGTTCACTTCCCGGACACTTTTTCTTTGGGAAAGTAGCACTTCCCGGCCTAGTCCGGACTAGGCCGGGAAGTGCTCAAAATTTAATACAAATATTAATATAAATAAGAATTAGAATGTTTCTGTTGGTACCTATCTTCTGTTCAAATTTCAATATATTATACAAATAAGAACTGAAATGTTCGAAATATTCAAATTTGGAATCGTTTCATCCGGTTAACAGATGGGTGAAAGTCTCTTAGACTAAATGCCTCTCATTGATTCGTTATTCTACATGATTGCCGAAAAAATAGTGTACGCAACACATCCGAAAACCGTTTTTTTTGGACTCGTAGACTTCCAGGACTCGCTGACGCTCGTCCTAGAATTTGGTCTACTCGTCCAAAAAACAGTATTTTCCGGACTTGTTACGTAAATTACTATTCCCGTACCGTTTAGGTCCGAAAACGGTCCGAGAAAGTTCGTTGCTTAGCAACGGACTAAAATACTAGATTAGCGTATTTTGAGGCCTGAAGTTGCTCCGAGAAAGTGGGCATTCTTGAACGATTTCAGAAAAAAATGTTTTATCAATATTGATAGGAGTCTGGTGTCAAAGAATGTTTTAATTAAAGAAATGTCTATTTCCACATCCTTCTTTATACTGACCCAATCTTCTTTCTTATGAAGAATTACCGTATCATCAGCAAAGCTAATTATTTTTCTGTCAGACATTATCCATTCGCATAAATTGGAAAAAGTATAGGGCCTGCACTGGACACTGGGACATTCGATTTTCCAGAACTCATTTCATTCATTTTAACACATTGTTGGCGCTTATCAAAGTTGCTTTTGAAAAGTTCCAGACAATTATGCCGTATCCCATTATTTACGAGTACCTATCGATAGTAATATGGTGTGACTCACAGTATCAAATGTCTTTTCTCAAAATCTACCAACAAGGCAAGATTTATCCTCATCCAAGGCTCCGTAAACATAATTTGTAAGTTCAATCATAGCTTTTTCGATTGGTTTGCCTACTGCTGTAAAAAATAAGCCAATATACTGATATTAATGAATGAATGAATATTAATTGATTCTTGGATTCATATGGAATAATTTCGGTTAAATTGTTCCTAGCTCAGCAAACACAAGAAGAAGAAAATATAAACATTAGGGCTGTATGAACGTGGACCGTGATCTGAAATTCTAAAACTCAAAATTAAAAAAGTTAATTTCTCTGCGCAAAAAAACTAATGAGTACTCACTTTTTTTCCATGGATTCGAAGGCAAATTATCCCCAGGACGAAAAAATTAATAACGCCCCAGATCATCTTACAGAAGAGAAATGAAATACTACCTCTCACCCCGGCCGGATAAATAAATAGCCTGCCGTAGGAAAAACGACGCACCAGCAAAAAAGTATCTGATATTTTCGCTTTATCTACCCTTCCTTCTAAAAGTCCGTTGAAAAAAGAGTTTACCCCCGAATGTCAGGGAGTTGGCAACTTTTTTGCAGGCCTATTAGAAATCCGAATCCGAATGGTTTACAAATGAGCGCTGGTTTTTATACGGGGCGAACGAATGGAGGGCAAAGTAATGAAATATCGTGTTCAGCCACTCAAAACTATCACTTTGCAACGATGAATAAGAGTTTGATAAATTTCTATTCAATGTTTCTGATCAATTTGGTATTATTCTGTGATTGACAATTGACTTAACTACTTATAGCTAATTCCATTGGTAAAACTAGTTTTCTCCAAAATATGAACTAGTTCATTCTCAATGGAATACGAAATATTTGACTAACAAGTGAAACTTGTCAGTTTTCGTTTTCACAACCATCATAATCAAATCATAATATAGAGAAGTTACTAATAAATTGCGTTGGAAATAAATAATAATTCATATTCGTGCCTTAATCCGGAATAGGGCCGATAAGTGCATGAGACATTGTTGTTTTTTTGTTTTGTTTTAAATTTGTTTTTTTTTCGTTAACCAACTGTCGTCCCCTTACGAACGGCAGCCATCAGAAGTCGAAACTTGTGCGAGCTAAGGATTAACGAGGTCTTATCTTTTTACGTGCGATTCGTAGCACTTTCTCGGGCCACCAGAAAAAGTTCTGCAGTCGCTAGGGTTTGAATCTTTGACTGGCAGCCAAAAGTGATTGAAACAATGTCGCTTTAACCAACGTGGATATATTGAAAAATTTATAGCCTACTATAGAACCAAACATAATTTCAATGTCAAAATATTTTATTACTCAACATATTCTCCTCTTAATTGGATACATTTATTACAGCGAACCTGCAACGTCTCTAGACCTTTAAAAATAATGTTTCTTCTTGCTCTGCAAACCAGACCTCCACAGCTTTCATTACCTCCTCGCTGGAAGAAAATTTACGACCTTTTAAACTTTTTTTCAGTTGAGGAAAGAGATAATAGTCGGACGGAGCCAAATCTGGTGAATAAGGGGGGTATTCTAGTAATTCAATCCCTGAATCACGAATTTTTTTCATGGCAACATGAGATTTGTGTGCAGGGGCGTTGTCCTGCAAAAACAAAACACCTTTGGATAGCTTTCTGCGTCTTTTCTCTTCAAGTTTTTCCCGTAGAGTGGTCAGTAATGTCGAATAGTAATCTCCAGTTATTGTTCTACCCTTATCCAAAAGATCAATCATGATTACTCCATGGCAATCCCAAAAAACTGAAGCAAGAACTTTTCCAGCAGAATTTTGGACACGAAACTTCTTAGGTCTTGGAGATCCGGAGTGTCGCCCTTCCATCGATTGTTGCTTTGTTTCTGGATCGTAGAAATGTACCCAAGTCTCAGCATCCATAGTAACAATTCGGTTTAAGAAGTCGACATCGTTTTCAAATCGAGCACAGATTGAACGCCATGCTACTAACCTTGCACGCTTTTGGTCAACATTCAAACATTTGGGGATCCATTTTGAAGCAATTTTTCTCATGTCCAAATTGACGTGAACTATATGATGAACGCGTTCGTATGATATATTCAGTGCTTCAGATATCCGTTTTAGCCCAATTCAACGGTCTGTTAAAATCATGTCATGAACTACTTACTGCATCGATATTTTCGGGGACTGACACAGAAACTGGCCTTCCCAATCGGTCATCATCTTCAATGGAAAATTTACCTCTTTTGAAGCTTGCAGTCCAATTTTTCACTGTCGCATACGAAGGACATTGATCACCAAGGGTATTAAGCATATCTTCGTAAATCTGCTTACCTCTTAACCCTTTTAAATTCCAATTTTTCGATTTTCACAATTTCGGTGGACATATGTTTTCTTTTAATTTATTGCGTAACTCTGGTTTACTTTCTTGACGTCAAACTTTACACTGACACTTCTAATAAGTTATTGTTCGTTGCTATGGTAACGCAATATTTTGTTTATGCAGGGAACTGGTCTATGCTAACTAGATATCAATACATCCTCGTATGCCAAACCTTTGAGACACATATCTTGTAAATGAGATATTTCCTGACGGGTGTGAAGTTATCCTCATCCACAAGATACACGGAGAAAAAAATAATATTTTATTTCTATACTGGACTCTTTGTGCACTTACCTCTAATCATTGAATATGCTTTTTCCGGCGGCCATCTCAGTAAAAAAACATGGTGCCTCGGTTATCCAAACAGTCTTAAAGGGTGGAAATGGGGTGGAAAACCATAAACAAACTATATTTCGATAAGTTGACTTTGTACACCTTCCATTTTCGAATATGTTGTTTCTCGTTGTCGAATTGACTAGAAAAATGACATGCCTGAGTTTTTTAGGCCGACTATGGGGGTGGAAATGGGGTTAAAACTTAAAAAGATCTATAAGTCGGAAAGTTGTCTTTGTACACCATTCCTATTCAAGTATGTTGTTTCTCGTGGTCGCATAGACTAGAAAAATGCTATGCCTGAGTTTTTCAGGCCGTCTAAGAGGGTAGAAATGGGGTTAAAAATAATAAAAAAACAATATTTCGGAAAGTTGACTTTGCACACCTTCCATTTTTGAATATGTTGTTTCTCGTGGTCGAATTGATTAGAAAAATGCCATGCCTGAGTTTTTCAGGCCGTCTAAGGGGGTGGAAATGAGGTTGAAAATCATAATATATTTCAGTGTGGCAGTGTGGGGCAGTGTGTTTCACTTCTCATGGAGACACCCTCGTATCTTCCGTAATTTTTGACGTAGTACCATGAAATTTCCAGGATTGAAACAAACACTAGGAATTAACTCACTGCACAAAAGGGAAAGTTATATTAGGGGGCAAAATTGGCCCGAAATTCCTTTGGATTCGTGTTCAAGATCCCCAAATTACTTCTTATACAGAGTGGCCACTTTTTTAATGGGATTGTATTGGTAACTTTTAAACCATAAGAGTTAGAAGGTCGGTCAAATGGAGAAAAAGTTGCATTTATAGAAGCATTGTCAAGTGGTTCAAACAAACCGAGATTATCAGGACCGGTTATTGAGATATCATAAGAAAAGTAAATTCTGTCATTTTGATTTTTCTTTTTTTCCCAATTTATTTCAAATATTATCAAAAAATGATATAGGAATTTTTTATTCGATAGTAAATTATCCTTAATTTGACCTAATCAGATTTCGTATCCAACGTTTCGTACTCTCTGGGCCACCCTCAACCTCATTTTTTTCAATACGGACCTGCATTTTTTATGACACATTTCGAAATAACTTTTAACGCTGAATTCAACAATATATCATACAATGTCATTCAAAGTTGATTTTCAGGTGATTTTGACCCTTATCCAAATTTCTCTGGGTCGGATCTGTATTGCATTTACCTTTAGTTTAATTAACAACATGCAAAACATTTCGATTAGAAAAACAACTCAGTCATCTCAAATTGAATGGAACGTATCAGAATCAAAGCAAGAAACAAGTAATATTTATTTACATAATATTTCAAGCGAAGAAAAACCTAATGCAGAATAATTAAACGAAACTATCATTTATATGAAAGAAAAATTAAATGATTATTCGAAAGTAAATCAAAATTAATGAAGTAAGTGTTCGAAATGTCCACCATTTTGTAAAATGCACTTTGCGGTTCTGGAACCCATACTTCTTATACATTTGCTTATTTCGTCTCCTTGAATACCTTCCAATACATTCTCGATCTTCTCGCGAATAATCTCTAATGTCGGGTTCGTAGTATCATAAATTTTATTTTTGAGATATTCCCACAAATAAAAATCCAGCGGATTCAAATCTGGAGATCTTGCAGGCCATGTTACTGGACCTCTTGTTCCAATCCATGAATCGGGAAAAGTTCGATTTAGATAATCTGTGACTATTCTTGAGTTGTGTGGACCACATCCGTCTTATTGGAACCATGGACTATTACGCCGATACCGTATAGGAAGATCATCCAACATTTCTTCTATAATTTCTACATATTTTTCTCCGGTTAGGTTTGCCATCAATAAAATAGAGTCCCAGTAATTTATTATTCAACAAACCGCACCATATGTTCAAATAAAAACGATATTGATGTCTAACTTCATGAATTAAGTGAGGATTTTCTGTGGCATAAAAATGTGTGTTCCTTCGATTGAACATGCCAGAATTTGTGAATGTCGTTTCGTCTCCCCAAATAATATTGTGCGCAAAATTGTTGTTATTCCGCACCTTCCGTTGAAACCAATTGCAGAATTGCAACCTTCTCTCGGGATCATTACGATATAGTTTTTGCATATAGTCATGGTATCCGTGCCTCTTGACTATTTTATTAACAGCACTTTTTGATAAATTGCATTCACTGGCCATAGTTCTCGATCCTATTCCTGGATTCATTCGAATTTGGGCTAGAACATTGATGTCATTGATAGGCTCGTTTCGTCTTACATAAGGACCTCTAGGTTTGATGAATGAATTATGTTCAAGTAACGTTGTAGATAAAAGTCGAAATATTTTAATATTTGGTGTTGTTCTTTCAGGATATGTATAATTCACTATACCTTTGTTGTGCTTTGAACGAATTCCTATCTAGTTTTATGTACACTTCGTACATATCTCTCTTTTCTTCATTTGTGTATCTTACCATACCGATTAAGTTAAATTGAAATTACACAGAAAAGTATTTAACGACAAGTTCTTGTGACACAATAATGAACGAAGTGACAAATAATATGACATTTCTTGTTATGTTCTTTTTTATCCACGGCCTACTACTTGAAAATAGTACATAATATGAGAAAAAACAAGTCTATTAACGATATCAATATTCTGCTCAAATTCAATTGAATCCATAAAAAAAAAAT
This sequence comes from Chrysolina oricalcia, assembly GCA_944452925.2. Classification (NCBI taxonomy): domain Eukaryota; kingdom Metazoa; phylum Arthropoda; class Insecta; order Coleoptera; family Chrysomelidae; genus Chrysolina; species Chrysolina oricalcia. The sequence goes on along the minus strand of OX101821.2, from coordinate 15,047,845 downwards.
CGAAAGCTGTTAATAAAATAGTCAAGAGACGCGAATACAATGATTTTAAATTTGAATACCAAGCCTTGCAAGAATTATATCGTAATAATCTTAAAAATAAAGTTCGATTCTGTAATCTGTTTCAACGGAACAAATGAAAAATCCAACAATAGTGATTCCTCTCGAGAAGATTGAGAATGTATTGGAAGGTATTCAAGGAGACGAATTTAGCAAATGTATAAGAAGTATGGGTTCCAGAACCGCAAAGTGCATTTTACAAAATAGTGGACATTTCGAACACTTACTTCATTAATTTTCATTTATTTTCCAATAATCATTTAATTTTTCTTTCATATAAATGATAGTTTCGTTTAATTATTCTGCATTAGGTTTTTCTTCTCTTGAAATATGTAAATAATTATTACTTGTTTCTTGCTTTGATTCTGATACGTTCCATTTAGTTTAAGATGACTGAGTTGTTTTTCTAATCGAAATGTATTGCATGTTGGTAATTAAACTAAAGGTAAATGCAATACAGATCCGACCCAGAGAAATTTGGATAAGGGTCAAAATCACCTGAAAATCAACTTTGAATGACATTGTATGATATATTGTTGAATTCAGCGTTAAAAGTTATTTCGAAATATATCATAAAATATGCAGGTCCGTATTGAAAAAAATGAGGTTGAGGGTGACCCAGAGAGTACGAAACGTTGGATACAAAATCTGATTAGGTCAAATTAAGGATAATTTACTATCGAATAAAAAATTCCTGTATCATTTTTTGATAATATTTGAAATAAAGTGGGAAAAAAAGAAAAATCAAAATGACAGAATTTACTTTTCTTATGATATCTCAATAACCGGTACTGATAATCTCGATTTGTTTGAACCACTTGACAATGCTTCTATGAATGCAACTTTTTCTCCATTTGACCGACCTTCTAACTCTTATGGTTTAAAAGTTACCAATACAATCCCATTAAAAAAGTGGCCACTCTGTATTTCTGTCTTCTGAAAATTATTTAATCCTGAAAAATTCAAATTTGTTTCACTTCTCAGGGAAACGTCCCCGTATCTTCCGTAATTTTTGACGTAGAACCATGAAATTTTCAGGATCAACAGAAGCACTGAAAATGAGCTCACTGCACCAAAATGATCATATATGATATAAAGTGTTCTTATCCGTTATAGCTCATTTTCATTCAATTCGCATCGGTCCTTTCCTGCCTGTGGTTCTATGTGCCTCTGAAATTATCTCGTTATATTTTCGTTTTGTGAAGCATCCGTATTGATTCTTTCTCTTTTCAATACTTTTTCTTTGTCAAATTCCATATTCTGCCCCTTACCGTCGTCTTTACAATAAAATGATCCCTATCGATATTTGATCCTCGATATAGTTTCCGACATCCAGTAGATACGAAACATGTCTCGATTTATTTATTACTGCATCGTCAATTTATGGACTGTTCCGCTGTCAGGGGACTTCCTCGTTCGTTTATGAATCCGTTTGTAGGGAAACCCGAGGATAATTGTTCCAATTCCGTTGTTATTTGCTTCCTCGTGTAGACTTTCAGTTGATATGGTGGGTTGAAACATTTGTTCTTTACCAATTGTCGCGCTTAGGCATCCTTTCTAATATTCCATAGGGTTTTATTTCGCCTTCATCCTTGTCTTTCGTAGGAGCGTGAATGAATTATCCTTCGATACGAATGCAACACATTCTTTCGAGGGGGAAACAACTCGTCATTTTTATTACACCTAATGAAAAAAATAAAGTAATTACCAGTAACTAACAAAAATGAAAAAGTTTTTGATAATAATGAATTACTATAATTAAAGATGATAACCAGTAATGAAAGATAATTACTAAAAATTAAAGATTATTACTAGTAATGGAAAATTATCACCAGTTATGAATTTTGAATAGAATCGGAGCATGAACACAAAATGCGTCCTCCATATTGAGACCGAGATCTTCATTTCATGAATATTGACAAAAAAATCAGAATCTCCGATCCCGTTGACATACTACCTAATTTTGAATAGAATCGGACAGTAATCACAAAACTCGTCTACCATCTTGGAGCCACTATCTTGAATTAGTGAAATTTTGACAACAAATTCATAATGTACGGCCCCGAAAACCTCCACATCCTAATTTTGAACGTAATCGGAACATAATCCCAAACCTTTTCTGCCAATTTGGAGCCGTTATATTGTTTTTTCCCAAACAAACAACTGCCAAAATTTCAAGTTGATCGGACTACTAGAAGTGGGTCAAAATTAACTTGCAAAATTTGTAGATAAACAGGTGAGTTTTTTATTTTGCACTGGTCCTGACTCCATGAACTCATTCATCAGTTGTATCACGTACTGGTATGATTTTTTGTCTGGATGAATTTTATTTGAAATTCGAGCCGTAGCACATCGGCTATTTTCAAAATACGTGGCTACAATAATTGATATTATAATAATAATATTCGATTTAACAAATACAAATGAATGAAAATTAATATAAATATTGTACCATTATGAATAGTGTTGATATTTTATGCCTACGAATAATTAAAATGAAACAGATCCAGACATTTTCTTGCATTCATCTATATCAGTTTCTGGCGTTCCTCATGATATTTTATCTCGCGATAACGGAAAAAAAAGTTCTCAAAAATTCTCTTTCCATTTGACCTTCGAGTCTTGACCCTCATCACTCTCCATGAACACATTACACTTCACACACATACACCAACCACCAAACCAAATAATTTTCGAATTACTCCACACAAGCCCCAACAAGGGCCGCTTCGAGCTCACAAAGGCATTCATTTCAGCCCCGGCATTCGTGTATATATATATTTGTATCCACATAGCTTTCAGAAACAAGTAATTATAAACATCCTCCTTTTGGCAGAACACTGCAATATGAACGTTTCAGTATGTTTTAGAAGCGCAGACATTCATTCAGGATAACCCTCTTTATTCCCTAGTCGGAGGATTGGACGCGTGCAATTAGAGACGTTATGAGAGATATTTATTTTTCTCCGCCAGGTTTCACTGCAATGGACTTAATGACGGAGATGATTGTGTGGTAATGTTGATGAGACATAAATTAATTGGTGAGGGCACGTTAAAACAATTTTCATTCCATCGTCTTTGACGCTTTCAAATCTCAACGCAAAGTTGATGTTTTCACAGAAATGTAATTTTTGTAAGGAGTTTTCTATTGCCGAACGCCAGTCTATGATGGTACGTCCAGTATATATTAGTCATGTGCCGCGCATCGTCATATGCCGATTTTTAGGGATCTTCAACAAAAACGTTTGGCTAGCGGGAGGCGAGAAAAATAGCATGGGAATGGGAAGTAAGTTGGTGTTGACTCGAGAGTTGGTATTGAGTTTCTGAAATCATTGTTCTTGGGGTGATTGTTTAAATATATTCATTTGTTTTGAAGTGATATCTATGGTTGGAATAAAAGGTAGGAGTTATATTTGTTTGAAATTGCTTGGAATTATCTTCGACAAATGGCTATAATACCTGTTTGAGTGAGTAATTGTTGGAGTTTACTTTCAATAAAAGAAGTTGTTATTTAGAATCAGTATGTTTCATTATATTTTTCTTGGATGTACTTTCCATTGCTTGTTGATTATTAAACAAAGAAAATCATGTGGGAGTTCCGTTCGTGGCAGCATAAACATTTTGAAGAATTTGTGTTTTGCTCTTACGATCATTGGTACGGAGCTATCCTTCAATAGTGAATATTTAATACTTGTTGATATTTGTATTGATGTTTACAAAAGTAATGTTTAGAAATGGGGTTTTACTTGGGTATTTATTGGTTGTACATGAGTCTCAGCACATTGGAATTGAGTGAATATATTCAGTTTAGCTGTCGAAAATTCAAGGACTTGTAACGTGCCTGTGTGAGAAGTTACATGTCATACGGTGATTTGCAACGTGCCTGTGTGAGAAGTTGCATATCACCGTTGTATTCATTTCAGCCTGATAGTTTGTAACGTGCCTGTGTGTGAAGTTACCTATTAATGGGCTGATTTGAGTGTTTATTGGCTTGCAACGTGCCTTTCTGAGAAGTTGTCTGCTTTTAGTGGATTTTCGAGAAACCAAGGAATTGTAACATGCCTGTGTGTGAAGTTACATGTCATTCGGTGATTTGCAACGTGCCTGTGTGAGAAGTTGCATATCACCGTTGTATTCATTTCAGCCTGATGATTTGTACGTGCCTGTGTGTGAAGTTACCTATTATTGGGCTGATTTGAGTGTTTATTGGCTTGCAACGTGCCTTTGTGAGAAGTTGCCTGCTTTTGTTGGATTTTCGAGAAACCAAGGACTTGTAACGTGCCTGTGTGTGAAGTTACATGTCATTCGGTGATTTGCAACGTGCCTGTGTGTGAAGTTACCTATTATTGGGCTGATTTGAGTGTTTATTGGCTTGCAACGTGCCTTTGTGAGAAGTTGCCTGCTTTTGTTGGATTTTCGAGAAACCAAGGACTTGTAACGTGCCTGTGTGTGAAGTTACATGTCATTCGGTGATTTGCAACGTGCCTGTGTGAGAAGTTGCATATCACCGTTGTATTCATTTCAGCCTGATGATTTGTACGTGCCTGTGTGTGAAGTTACCTATTATTGGGCTGATTTGAGTGTTTATTGGCTTGCAACGTGCCTTTGTGAGAAGTTGCCTGCTTTTGTTGGATTTTCGAAAAACCAAGGACTTGTACGTGCCTGTGTGAGAAGTTGCATATCACCGTTGTATTCATTTCAGCCTGGTGATTGTAACGTGCCTGTGTGTGAAGTTACCTATTGTTGGGCTGATTTGAGTGTTTATTGGCTTGCAACGTGGCTTGGTCAGGAGTTGCCTGCTTTTGTTGGATTTTCGAGAAGCGAAGGACTTGTAACATGCCTGTGTGAGAAGTTACATGTCTGTGAGCTGTATTGGAAATATAATAATTACTAACGTGTCTGTGTGATAAGTTACGTGTTATGATATGTACAGTAATGAGATGAGGTACATTGACTTGCAACGTGCCTGTGTGAGAAGTTTCAAGTCAAAGTGTTGACTATCAGTTCATTTTTATGAGTTTATTGAAAATGAGATTTGCTTGATTTGAAAAAAAGCTCTAGCATTGTTAAAGAGAATCCATTGTATTTTGGCTCATGATACCAGCCTTTTTGAAGCCTACCCAATAATTCTTTGGATTATTGATATTTGATAATTCCGCTGGAAGAAACCATTTCCTGATTTATGTATATGTGTGTAATTAAATTCGTAGTCACAATTGTTTCAATAAATAAATCCATTTTTCAGAACTAGGTGCATTATCAATATCAAGTTCCTAAACCCTACAAAAAAAAACCTAACATTTTGTGTCGGCCTTTTCGCTCTAGAGCAAAAGTATTGAAAAAACTCTCCCTAGCTTTTGTTTAAAACGAACCTATTCTTGCACGGTGGAAAGTGTATAGAATATAAATTCAAAGCACTCTAAAAAATTATGGTGATGCTAAGGTTAGCGACGCTACCTACTAAACTGAAGGCCTGAGTTCGATCTCGGTTTTTGGTAATTTTTTATTTTCTTTAAGTAAGTTATTCTCCTTTTTCCTTTGGTTGGATTTGTTAATTATTTGATATTTGGATAGCTTATACATTTGGGATTACTATTGAGTGTTGATTTTCTCATTGGTAATATTATGTGCCTATGTTGAATGAAGTGTCGATCGTTTTCAAATCTAAGAGTTGCGTTTGTCGCAATAACTATTGAATGTGCTCGTTTCCTAAATTTTTTATGATGTCATTTGACATGGCATCTTTCAATTCTTATTTCTATTTTTCAATCATTTTTTCGGCTTCGACAAAGCCTATCATAAAATGTTGTATTATACTTGTGACATCAGTTGGGGAAATTATTTTATTCTTTTTAGTCCGTTTTAAACACATGGTAGTATGTTAAACGTTTTATTTTTATTTATACTCTAGGCGATAGCCGATGTCTCGTGTTGAGTTGTACGTTCCTTAAGTTTTATTGCCGGGCTTTGTTAAATACATATAGGAGTATACAAAAATATTGGTCACATGTTACAGGTCTTGCAATTTGGGTAGCCATATTCAAAATTTTGAATGATTTTACCGATACTTGATGGATATTTAAAACTTGCTGCCAAATTGCAAGATTTTTTATTTCAATATATCTTCGTAACCAGTGGTTGGAATAAAATTCTTCAAGTCCCATTTTACTTCCTTTTCAAAGACAAACAATTTTTGAAAAATCCAATAGTTATGGATATATACTGAGGTCCTTAATATTAACAGTTCTCGATGGAATTCCTTTCTAATGTAGTTGAGATATCCAACATTTTATTTTTTGTTAAAGATTGTGAGATAAACTTCAAATGAAACAAGATGAGTGATCCAGTGATGCTGGTCACTCCTCGGAAGAAACGCAGGGGCCATAAAAAAGACAAACTTGTGCATTTTATGTAAAAAGTAAAACTTTCTTTGCATTGTTTGAAAACGGTAAAGAAAGCATTGAAGGGTAACTAGCTTAACGACAGAATTTTTCTAAATCTCATGATGTTTACTGACTAAGGCAATGTTTACAAAAAACGGTGTGGTATCTAGCCAAAATTGTAGGTTTTGGGCGGCCAAAAATCAGAACATGAAAAAATATTATCGCTCCAAATATGCTTTAAAATACACAACGCAAATATAAAAGAACCCAGAAAATACATATTCAAATTTCAATTACAGCCGTTCTCATTCGTTTCTGAAAATCAGCAAATTGCACCAGCTGCAGAATGCATTGAAGATATTTTTAAAATTTCCTATTGTGTAATTAATTGTAAAAACCAATACCTACAGCAAAAAAGTTAACAAGTGGTGTGGCATATTTAACGAACGAATTGTTGGCCCTTTTCTCCTGTATTCTCTGACCGGAAAAATTTTTCTACATTTTGTTAGGGGCGAAATTTAGAGGAGGTGAGCAGTGAATGTGCAAAAGATGTATAACGCCCTTAACTAACCGGATAGCTCAGTTGGACGTGGATTCGACAATAAAAATAGATTTCGATAGACATGTTTAATTTTCCAGAGCGCCACGGATTTATCGCCAGTGAAAAATCCGAAACCATCCTGATGGAATGGGACAACCCACTGCACTTATATTACTAAAATAATAAACTATAGATTGAAAGGTATAAAAATAATATATAAATATATAGAGGTTTTGTTTTCAATTCTGTACACGGATTACTTGGATCAGAATAAAGAAATAGTTGTGCCCCTCACTAATAAAATATATTGAATTATGTTACACACTGTGTGTATACAGTTCGGGCAAAAAAAGTAAGTGTTCCTGAAGAATTTTGAAACGGCACCACCAATTCATGAGTGATGTGCACTGTATGATTGAGAGTGGTGAATCGTTTTATGATATAAATATTACACATTCAGTGAGGGCTATGCCTGTGACGTCACGGTGATAGCTACCAATTATGCACTGAGTCTATGTTTAAATATGCGTTAGTGGCAGTCTCAAACTTGAACTAGACTCATTTGAATTGATTGAAAGTAGATTTTTACAAATAATGGCAGTTGTAGACTCTTAGTAAGTAGTTATCAATAATTTCTTGGTGAGCACAGGTGTGCACAGAACAGAACGTGGAAAGGTGGGACGAATACCAAGAACAGCGGTGGTGGATTTGGCATGCAGAGATCCAACCAAACGAAACGAAGAAGAAAGGAGGAGGAACTGCCCTATCTTCAACAAAAGTGAATGTACGTTTGAGACGAAATGTTGAAAAGTGTATTGTTTCAGAAGGAGTTATGTTGAATCCAAAATAATGTAAATCGTAATTTTGTTACCATACAGTTAGAAATAAAGAACTTATTAAAAAATACTTACATTTTTTTCTACTGAAACCAGCTCTTGAGAATTTGTAAAGTATGAATCAAGGGGTTTTTGGGGATTCTAAATCTGATAGATATCCTTTTCCCAAAAAAGCTCTTTTTTTAAATTACCAACAACGCGCGTCAAAGGCAAATGAAAACGTTGACTATGCCAAATACTTAATTTTTATAGCATAAGTACAATCACCACCAATATGTCCAGAAAATCGTTTCATTAATAACTGAGATATTAGGGTGTAAATCACCTAGTATTTGTCTGGTCCAATTCTCAAATAACGACTTTACGCTGCGAATTTACCAAACTTTCGGGAATAACCGACATCACCGCAAGCTAATAGGTTGCATATGTGACATGCCTTCAGGAATCCAACTCACGTTAACTAACTGTAACCAACTCATCTCAGTCTCATCGAAAAGTTTCGAGGGAGCATATGCCTGAAAGGACCGTTCCGGGATAGGTGGGTTCTATGGGAAAACGCAATTATCGGAAATTTGTGAATTATCTAGGATCGGTCACTGATTTTATAGTCAAAGCCTTTCGATCGATAGTTTTTATGGAGTGTGTAGATTCAGGAATCTACCGATTATTTGAAATCGATGAGGATACTGAAGGGTAAATGTTAATTGAACATAATCTGCATCTGCAGAAGTGGCTTTCCGATTTACTTCAAACAATTGAGACAGCACACAACCAAGCGATCATACGAGGTTATATCAATTTACAAATTGCCGCTGATAATTTGCATAGGCATAAATAACAAGTTATTCTCTAACGCTCCTCGTCTCAACTCGATCGACAGTCCACGTGGATGATATATTCTGTCACATGAAAGGGGCGGGCGAAATGACAAAAGAAAGCCTTTGGTTGGCCGCTGTCGAATTCTTATTGGTCAGAGACCCAACTTCTTTGATCTGGAGCTGTAGAATTTATTTTCTAGAACGTTTATTTACTAGAAAGTGCGGTGTATCTAACTTCAGACGTATATTTACATATATCGTTATTTAGTTATCTCAATTAGATTGATTATCTGTGCGGTATGGCACGCTGGAGACCTTTCGATGATGATGTCGTTTAAACAGAAGATTTTGATGATAATTCAGAACCGCTCCAAGTGGAAGTTAATTCAGAATCGCTCCAAGTTGAAGTTAATCCAGAACGTCTCCAAGTAGGAGCTGATCTAGAGAGGCAACATATGGAATCATTTAGTAAAGCCTTACATTCAAACTCAAAGTGTTATTTTGAATATGTATTCGCGTTTGAAATATGAGAATAGTAGTGGTTCTTCAGACAATCAAATTGTGAAATAAAAATGCGAATTAACCTGTTTGTGTTCAGTTGACCAAGGTGCTGTTCGTGGGGGTTTTTGTTCGGATTCGACAAACCACTGTGTGTGGCGTAGTTATGTTTCTTCCGTTATGGCGGGGTTGTATCTGTGGTGCTATGTATCACCACTACCACTCGGTATATGAATAATTTAGACATCAGTGAACAAAACAAATTGTGTGAGTTAGTTACAGAATTGTCAATTTGAAAAGTAGATAATAAAAGTCAGGTGTAGTTATTGATTATAGTTATTATTTGAGAACTATTAATAAACTACAATTGGTGACCCCGACGTGATAAAAAAACGCTACTATTATCATTTGAAAATGGTAAAATTCCTGCAGCAGCTCAAGAAAGACGAAATTACAAAAATTTTACGTCACTTTGACATTGAAACTAATGGAACATTATCAGGTATGAAAATTACATTGGAAGCCGAGATTAACAAGAGATATCCTGAGCTATTGAATCCAAGTGACTTCGAGTTTACAGATCTTCTAGAACAGTCACCTAGAGATCACACATCGAGTCAAGAACCTATATCAACTAGAGTACAAAATATTGAACTTTTATGCATTAAACTAATGGAACAGCTGAAGAATACCAATGAAAAGTTGGAAATCATCATGAAAGAAAGGGAAGCAGCGTCAAATAGTAGCGACATAATACTCCCAAGTGAAAGTGAGAGAACAAACCCAATTACACCAACTGAGGCTAGAGCGTCCTCTAATGATCAAGATAAGGAATTCATTCGTGCAAAATCAGCTATTCTTCCTCCTTTTTGGAAAAATGAACCTGAACTGTGGTTTAATGCAGTTGAAACCATTTTCCAGATCAATAACATCACATCAGAAACAATTAAATTTGGAAAAGTACTCTCTTTGTTAGATTGCAACATTGCAAAAGAAAACTCAAATTTATTCAAAATTGGAAGTGAATCTGATTCATATGCTACCTTGAAAACTCAATTAATAAAAATGTACCAAATTTCTAACGATGACAAAATGACAAGGTTATTTGGAGAATGTCAGTTGGGTGATAAGAAACCAAGCCGTTTATATAGAGAAATGACGGACCTAGCTTCTGGGCAAATGACAAAGACTTTTATTATTCTGGCATGGCTGAAAAAGCTGCCGACATCGGTAGAACAGCTATTGAGAGCCTTTCATGACAAACTTTCAGACGATGAACTAATCAACATGGCTGACGGAATGATGAAATGCTCCCCAAATACTGAGACATGTGCTTTAGAAACATCCCTAGTGTCAAAATCCCTAGAAGACAAAATCGACAAGTTGATCACCAAATTAGATGGTGAATATGTTCCAAGATCTAGATCTAGATCACGGACTTGGTCAAGATCAAACTATAGATCAAGAAATCGATCGAGTTTGAGTCGAAATCAATCAATTTGCTTTTATCACAAACATTTTAACGTGAAAGCTAGAAAATGTGTTTCGCCATGTAACTTTGAGAATCAAAATTCGTCGGGAAACGATCAGGCCCATCGTTGATGACGACTGACGATGTTGGGCCAAGAAAAAGTCGTCTCTTTATCAATGACCCTACTACAAAAATCGATTTTCTGATTGATAGTGGTTCTGATGTTTCAATTTTACCTAAAACTATGAAAAAATCATCACTTCTAGAATCATCTGATAGACCTGTGTATGCTGCTAATGGAACAAAAATAGATACATTTGGAGAACAAATTTTGAACTTATCATTGGGACTAAGAAGAAACTTCTGTTGGCCTTTCATTATTGCCGACATTGACAGAGCCATCATTGGGGCTGATTTTCTCATGGAATTTGGTTTAACGATTGACTTACGAAATAAAAGGATTGTAGATAGTTCTACAAATATATCAAGATCTTGTAAATTATACATATTAGATAATTGTCCTGTAGTTAAAACAATAAACGAAGTTATTCCATATCATAGTGTTTTAGCAGAATTTCCTGAACTCACTAGAACCACACTGAGTAAGAAAATCAGTGAAACGAACGTTCGACATCAAATAATAACTCATGGTCAACCTGTACACTGCAAAGTGCGTCGGTTGAACCCAGAAAAATTAGCAGCTGCCAAGAAGGAGTTTCAATTCCTGATGGATCAGGGTATCATTCGACCGTCGAAAAGTCCGTGGGCAAGCCCATTACACATGGTTCGCAAATCTAATGGGGATTGGCGAGCATGTGACGATTACCGATTATTAAACTCGATGACAGTTCCAGACAGATATCCATTGCCCAATATCAGAGACTTCACACTTCAGTTGGAAAACACAAATATATTTTCAAAAATTGATCTGGTTAAAGCATTTCACCAAATTCCGATGGCAGAAGAAGACATATAAAAAACCGCAATCATAACACCTTTTGGACTGTATGAATATCTGAAGATGCCATTCGGTTTACGAAACGCAGCACAGACATGCCAACGTTATATACATCAAATAACCAAAGATCTGGATTTTTGTTTTCCTTACATCGATGATTTCTTTCTTGATAGCCTCTAGAAACGAGGAAGATCACCTGAACCATTTGAAACAATTATTTCAAACACTAGACAAATTTGGTATTGTCATCAATCCTGAGAAGAGCGAATTTGGTAAAGAATCTATCGAGTTTTTGGGTTATAATGTGACCAAAATGGGCATCAGACCCACAAATAAAAAAATTCAGGCAATTCTAGATTATGAAAAACCACAGGATTTGAAATCTCTGAGAAGATTTTTAGGAATGGCAAACTTCTATAGAACATCCATTCCAAACGCTGCTAAAATTCAAGGCCCACTGAATGCGTTTCAAAAAGGTAATCCCAAATGCAACAAGAAACTCTTATGGAATGCTGATCAGGAACATTCTTTTGTACAATTGAAAGAAGCCATAGGTAATACTGCACTACTAGCTTACCCATCTGCATCTTTCCCTTTAGCATTGATGGTGGATGCTTTAAACAGTAATATTGGTGCAGCACTACAACAATTTCAACATGAAACCTGGAAACCATTGGGGTTCTTTTCTTCAAAATTATCCAGTGCACAAACAAAATACAGCACATACGACAGAGAACTCCTAGCGATTTATGAATCCATAAAACATTTCCGTTTCATGCTTGAGGGGCGTGAATTCATCATATATTCTGATCATAAACCTCTTGCCTTTGCTTTTAACAAGAAACCAGAAACAACATCTCCGAGACAAACCAGATACCTGGATTTCATTAGTCAGTTTTCTACCGACATATTTCTGGATCCAAGAATGTTGTTGCTGATGCTTTATCGAGAATTTCGGTTATTACACTACAAAATATCTTAGATGTTAACAAATGGGAAGAAGAACAACTCAAAGATGATGAACTCAAGACACTCCTTTCTGGAAAAACATCTCTCAAAATAAAAAAAATCCTAATACCTGGTAACAATGTGAAAATTTACTGTGACGTTTCCACTGATTATATCAGACCATACGTTCCCGAAATTTTCAGAAAAGAAATATTCAATAAATTCCATGAACTATCTCATCCAGGTACCAAAGCAACCATACAACTTATCAAAAGTAAATAGGTTTGGTACAAAATTGAAAAAGATATCAGGAAATGGGTTCAAAATTGCATTCCGTGTCAGATATCTAAAGTGAATAAACATGTTGTCAGTCCGGTCGGCAAGTACAAGATTCCAGATGCAAGATTTGAACACATCAATATTGACATCGTCGGACCTTTACCACCATCCAATGGTTACCATTATTGCCTAACATGTATAGACCGTTATTCCAGATGGGTAGAAGCATTTCCTATGGAAGACATGTGTGCTGAAACAGTGGCAAGAATTTTTTATGATGGATGGATTAGTAGATTTGGTGTGCCTGCTAGATTAACAACGGATCAAGGAAGACAGTTTGAGAGCTCCTTATTTCTCGAGTTTTCCAAAATAATGGGTTTCCATCACCTCAGAACCACAGCATATCACCCAAGCGCTAATGGAATGATTGAACTGTTTCACAGAACAATGAAAGCTGCTCTTAAATGTCACTCTTCTGGAAAATGGTCAGAGGATTTATCAACAATTCTTTTTGGTATACGAGTCGCGCCAAAAGAAGACTTGGGTGGTATAAGTAGCGCTGAAATTATATATGGAATGACATTAAGAATTCCTGGAGAAATGGTTGTTGAGAATTCAAGATTCAATCCCAATCACGAAGAATTTTTATCGAGTCTCAGAAAGAAGATGGGAGAAATGAAGACAATAGAAGGTTCCGATCACAGTACTAGGAAAATTTTCGTTTATAAAGAATTGCCTAGTACTACACATGTTTTTGTGAGAGTCGACGCAGTTAGAAATATATATGTGAATATTCTGGGAGCGAATAACTTTTACATGAATACCTACTTGAGAGCCTTGTGGACTGTACTTGTGGGGGTATAGAATAATGCACTGAATTTATGTTTACTTTAACACTATTTACTTCAATACAATATATACAATAGAGGATAACAATAACTTACACGAGTTCACTTGGGCTTGATTGACGAGAGCAATACGTCTGTACCCAAGCGAGGTTGAAAGAGAAGAGAGTGAAGAATGGTAGACTCAGACTCAATGTTGATGTGTAGGCAGGGTTGCCAACAGCTACCTCTGCTCCATGTAGAACGCTGCACTAGAACGCATTCGAGTGCATATTGCGAACGCGAGAATAATCTAATATCCAAGATTAGCAGAACTACTGTGTTTAGAGTAATTCAAACTGTAGACGTTGTCGACCATACCATACTGTCAAACGAAAGAGAGACGGGCAGAAACTCAAAAAACTTGATTCAGCTTCCAAAGACCACATTCGCAGATGTGTGTATAAGGTTTATCAAGAAAATAAAGTGCCGATATACTTTGCGAGGATACTTTGCGAAACATTTTACTTGATTGCGGTTTCAAATATAAAAATTGGATAAACGCATGGTTTTATAGGAGTCAGCACGAATCGTTGTCCATCGACAAGATTAGTTGGGAAAAATAAAAGAATATCGAAATGAGAATAGAAACATAATATATCTTGACGAAATATGGTTTGATACCCATGCTGTCGTCCAATTTGGTTGGGTAGATAAAAGCAACAAGTCTACTTTGAAAGCTCCATGTTCTAGTTTGCAAAGGATATCAAGCAGCAGCTCTTACCGAATATTCGATCTCTTTCCGTAATCGTTATGGACAATGCATCTCATCATTCCCATCAATATAAAAAAATCCCAAACAGCAATACGAAAAAAGAGGATAAAATCAAGTCCATATGGAAAGTAAATAGATGGTAACAGATGGAAGAAAATATTATTGGAATTGATTAAGAAAGAAAATTTCAAGAACGAATAGGTATGCTTTTTTTTAGTTCTGATAGTGTTTCATTATATAAAGTAACAAAACAATAACAATAATAAAATAATAATAAAATAATTGGCGTTCCGGGGCAGCTTAAATTAATTAGGTGGCGCATTCGCTTTCACAGCTGCAGAGAAATCCTGCAACACCATATCATCTGAAGAGTCGGAATTGGTTAAATGATAACTACTAAAGAGGTCCGTCGAATTTTGAATCTCTGCCTTCAGGTAAAACGGGATGTATGGGGTCTCCAGAGGAATATGTGATTGATAAACTTTTTGAAAAATATGGTCATGTCTGACTGCATTTTCAACCCCACTGAGATGATTTCGGCTGCTATTAAAGGGAAACTGAAAAAATATAGTGATTCGCCAGAATTCAGATCTGTATTGAAAAATATCAGAACAGTGGTAGATGGAATGGCTGGAAGTGATAGGTGGAAGAAATGTGTATCTCATGTGATGGACAAAGAAAATGAATACAATATTCCACCACCGATCAATCCGATTATCATTAACGTTGAGAACGACTTAAATTCTGAAATCAAAAATTCCCAGGATGATTAGTTATTCTATCTCGCTCTTTGTTCCTCTGAAAATTTTAGTTTATGTAACAAAATGTGTTTTTGAAAGTGATAGTAATAGTGATAGGGATAGTGTGAAATATTCCGTTAATTTTTCATTTCTTAGAGTGAAAATAATTTTAATTTATGTTGAAAGAAAGATTATTTATTTTCATCAGGTTTATGCTTTGAAATTTCGTTCTTCTCAAAAAAATCGAATGGGGCGCAATTAGGGATTCAGTTCAGGTCTGGCAGCCCCGTTTCTACCGGAAGCCCTTGCACTATAAAAATTTATCCGCCGCCACTGTTTTATAAAAGATATACCGACCCTAAGTGGAATTTCAGTTTTTCTGCTGTCTCAGTTCGTATAAACTATACAATTCTGAAGAAAAATAAGAGAAGACACCAACAATTCAAAACATATAAAGATCAGAACTGTTACTTCGACTTCATAAACCTTCGTCTGCGCTCCAATCAATTGATGAGGAATGACACCAGCTGCGCACTACGAAAAAGTTTAAGGGTGAAATAGGCCTTGATACCTGCAAAAATGTCCCTGTAGATTATCACGATCACTCGGCATGATGGATAACAAAATCCCTAAAACGTAACCTACTTTCCAAATTTGATCTTATATCTCAAAAACTGAAAGAGCTCTAGAGAAAAAAATAAAAAATCTTGAAACTTCAACGCTCTGTAGATCGTTACGAAGCGTTTACGGACACATGTCCAGGAAAAAAATGCTATGTTAACCTGAAAAATACACACCTAAAATCTTGATACTGAATTTTCAAACAATCTGTATAAGGGACATCAACCTGATCTAAAAATCATTTTCAGCATCGTTTTTGTAGTCACGATCCAGGCATATTGAAAAATATCGTATGATATACGTGAATACATGCCTTTAAAGCACTTGCAACTTTGAGGACACTCAGCTTCGCGTCGTCGTGCCCTTAACTTCGTTGTGCATGCTTTAAAGGTCATACTATACTATTGTCATTTATCGAATACAATTCATTATGGATAAAATAACTCTTAGTTCCTGTGTACGGAAATCTCCAGCTCCGCAGCGTTGAAATACAACCTGGAAACTCTCCGCCAATAATAGGCCACAAATCAACTTTATTCTCGCACATTTACTACGTTCGCGGTATTATGGGAACGGAGATTTCATCACAGGCTCTACAAAAACGGAATTGATGTTCAATACGTGCGACTTTCCTCGATGATTTTCACCATTTCCACTTCGTGTGAAAGCTTTTTCTCTGGCCGAAGCAGGTTCTTATTTATAGAAAGCTCGGTGTTATGTACTTCGAAAATACACTCCATCAACTGCTAACAGTATTTCGGAAGAAGTAAACCATGTAATTGTTTTATTCCGTTTTTTTACCTTACTTATTCAGGGTCGCCGCCACCAACTGTTTCTTTGTGAATTATACCTAGGTCCAGGACTTTTTCAGGTTTTCCTTGACTAAATTCATAATATTTCATAACTCAATATAATTGATTTGAGGAATTGGACAGTTATATGAAACATTTGAAGACATACAGAATATGAAAATATATTTATTCTGTAATTCATTAATAATAACCTCCTCGGTCCAGCCCACTGGACACATTTTCTTTATGTTCTAATACATATATGCAGAGTTTGTGATGCTCGAATCCACTTGTCCAGCGTACAAGTGTACTTATAATTACGACGCAATTGGTGAGCTGTAAGCAGCATATTCTTACCGGCTTTCGTGAATGCAAGTTGAGGTTATGGCGAACTCCAGCGATTCGAAATGTAACATTTTTTGTGGTTTTTGTCAGAAATTAAATGTGAATTGATACATGCATTAAAATTTAGGCATTTTAGAGTTAGCAGACGTAATTGTAATGTCAATAGCTATGTTTTTCTTATTGAGAACTGATGTACTTTGTTGTCCCGCCAGCTGGACTATCGGTTTCATTGAGGTAATAATTTTTATTTTCCAGATAGTGCTGCGTACATGAAAAAACCATTGACTGGTGAAGAACTGAGGAGAATATGGGACGAAAGCGATGCGAATCTTAGTTCTGATGACGAAAATGAAGAATTTTTGGGAGAAGATAGAAACTCGGAAAGCGAGTATGAAATAGATGAGAAAGAGTATGAGGAACTGGTCAATTTTGATGAAAGTAGAGTACAAACTCAAGTTACCCAAGATCCTATTGACACTCTTGAACCTGAAGACGATTCAAACTCCGACGATGATACTATCCCGTTGTCAGTAACAGGGATGAAATCATGAAAAATAAAACAGCTGCTGAACGAAAGAAGTTGAAATGGGAAAATAGAGTTTTTCAACCAAATATTTTCGAAGTTATGGATCAAGAGTGGACTATCGGAGAAAGAAGAAATTGGTCACCTTTTCGTTATTTTTGTCAGTATCTGGATGATGAATTTTGGTGCTTGATGGCAGATCAGAGTAATATTCGTGCACTGCAAGATAATTTACCGCCACTTAGAGCTACGTGTTCAGAATACAAGAAGTTAGTAGGTTCTTGTATCATAATGGGTTGCTTCAAGATGCCAAGAATACGTATGTACTACAAAAATACGTTGAAAATTCCCGTAGCCACAGTATTACCGCGTGACAGACTATTCAAACTCCGTAATTACATGCATTTGGTAAATAATTTGGAAGTTTCTGCTGAAACTAAAAAAAAAACAATAAGTTGTGGAAAGTTCAACCAATAATTGATGCAGTCAAAAGAAAGTGCACTACACTTCCGCATACAAAAAATCTCAGTATTGATGAGCAGATGATCCCATTTTCTGGAAAATCTGTCTTGAGGCAGTACGTCAAAAACAAACCCAATCCAGTAGGCTTAACGAATTTTGTTTTGGCTACTCCTCAGGGATTGGATTTCTTCGTTTACCAAGGTGCTAGCACATGGCCTGAAGGTAAACCCGAACCGGAATTAGGTATTGGGGGAAGTGTTGTGAAAGGACTGACCCAAAATGTAATTCCAGGAAGTATAATTTTCATGGATAGATATTTCACTTCCTGTCCTCTCTTTGATTATTTAGAGAACAAAGGCGTTCATGCAGTTGGAACTATCATGAATAATAGAGTGCCTGCTTCTGCAAAAAGGACATTCGGTCTGACAATGATCTTATGAAAGAGGGTAGAGGTGCTCTCCAAGAAATAGTAAGGCATGATGGACGACTTTCAATTACCAAATGGATAGATAATAGATCAGTGCTAATGTTGTCTTCATCAGAAGGGAGTTTACCTATTACCGATATTCAACGTTGGAATAAGAAAACTAGACGATACATCACAATATCTCGCCCTAACTGTGTTGGTGCATACAATAGGGCAATGGGAGGGGTCGATCTGAATGACAGAATGATATCTTACTACAGAATGTCACAAAGAACAAAAAAATGGCCAATCCGTTTCATATTTTACTGTATTGATTTGGCTATTGTAAATTCTTGGTTAGTATACCGACTGGATCAGAAATATATGGGAGTTTCTAATCGCAAAGTAATGGATCTACTGACATTCAAAATATACATAGGTGAATGTCTGGCCAAGGATGCAGATTGTCCAATAACTAATCAAATTGACATTGATTATGTACTACCTGGATATCTTCAATCAAGGGACCTAAACCTATTCCTCCATCAGATGTTAGGGAATCGTCGAACAAGCATTTACCAATATGTGCTGTAGAAGACAAAAATAAATTCATGAGATGTCGCAACAAAACCTGCACAGGAAAAACTCGATATCAATGCAGCACATGTGATGTATTTCTGTGTATTTAACCACAACGTCAATGTTTTTATGAATTTCAATCTTAACATGATTTTTTGTTGATTTTGTTACATAGATATGTTTTCATGTATTCAAATGAATAAATATATTCCCAAGTATTGAAGAGTAAACGAAATTATTGTTGAAATACGAGAAATTATTACATAACAATTGTCAACCTTGACCCGATGTCCAGCTGGCTGGACTATGTTTTTTTTTGACAAAAATATAATTGAATAATTTTTTTCGTAATTTTTTCAATCCACAAACATTATTTTTGAGTGAATACTAGAAAAAAGATCAGTTTGGAAGAGTTTTTTTTGGTAGGACCGAAGAGGATAAAACGTAATAATGATATTTATTGATTTCAACATCAGCATTAAGTTGATGAAGCTCAGTCTATAAGGTTTTTTTTAACTTATACGACAATAATAATTATTTTTGTATCTAGTGCGCGAAATGCTACTTTGGTGATCAAGAACTGATTTTTTTTCAGTTCTTGATTAGAAATTTGTGAAGAACCTATTGATCATTATATTTATATCTAGAACTACCAAAACCCTAAAGAGCATACGTTACAAAATCATTACACATTTTACCAGAAGAGAAAATTGAGGAAACATCTTTACTGAAACATGATGCAACAAAACCAATCTACGTACAAACATCTTCACCCCTACCAAAGTTGAAGTTTGAATGTTTGCCTAGATTATTAAATAACTTTTTCCTAGTGAGTATATTTGGATAGTTCAAACTTCTGAATTTTAATTTTTTCATTACTTCCGAAAGAAAAACAGAGTTTGAAAATTTCGTTTTTTAGGGCGTGAAATCTTATTACATTCCAATCAAATGCCTAAATATCACAATTTGACTCTTGACATTAGACTCGTGGTTTTCCAGCATTTAAAGTTGTTTGTTTGAAACTGTTCTAATGTATTCTGAGCAAAGAACATAAAGTAAAACTAAGACATCATTTTCATTCAAAATCCCAGTGCGTAATATATTTCATTTCAATTAGCCTCGGTAAGTATCTATTTTGTTTACTAAAAGCAAATAGGTTAAAGAAACATTATCGCTGTTCGACACGCATATGACAAAAAAAACTAATGTGTGGGAGCCAATATTCCCAGTAATAAAACGCAATAAAATTTTATTAACCGTAGTGAGCAGTCGAGTCGGAAAAATCGATCTCTGGCTCAGCTGGCACTTCTAACGAGCACTTTCGCGTAGGTGAGGCAGAAAAACGGAGAGAAAAGCCGAAGTGATTTGTATCTCCTTTGTTTTCAAGTTCCTTCGAGAAAACAATGTAAATATAAGTACTATATTGATTGAAAGTGTGAATTTGCGGAAGAAATTCGTTTCTTGGCTTGGTTTTTAGGGTATTTCAACGTTCCACTGATAAGTTACTGCGTTCAGAAAGGTATTTAGTTCCGTTAATAACAGAAAAAAAAATTGCGAAAGGCTTTCGCGGCCATCGTCACTTACATGGTTGTTCTTCGGGTTGTAAGGCCGACGTGTGTTCAGAGAAGATCTCGACGTTTCGCCAACACGAGTGGTTAGCATTTTCAAGAGATATTTTACAAATTTCTGCTTTCTTAAGCATTTGAAAGCAGAAATTTGTAAAATATCTCTTGAAAATGCTAACCACTCGTGTTGGCGAAACGTCGAGATCTTCTCTGAACATACGTCGGCCTTACAACCCGAAGAACAACCATGTAAGAAAAAAAAATGTTCAAAGTAACTAAAAAATAATTCTTATTTCCAAAAAACGTTGACGTTTTGGACACTATATCTGTCTCTGTTATAAAAACTCGCTGAAACTCTATTTCTATCGTTTTTGAAGATAATGAGATCTTGTCGAATGAAATTTGCCGAAAAAATTATTTGTGGTGACATTTGCTATCTTGATACATAGCATCAACCAATCACCATTCTGTTCAAGAAAAAGAAACTACCCAAACACCAAAACTTCGTCACAATCACAATCGACGCGCGATTCGCCAACAAAGTTAGCATCTTCAGGAGCTAAAAGCTTACTGACCCACTTATCCTACCTCACTTATACTTATACCACTATTTCTCAATGGACGTCAAATTATCTAACATTTTGAATCTACCTACTCTACCTACTACTCATCTGAGGGCCAACCGCACTCATTATCAAATTTGCCTACTTTTGATGTTTATTAATTCTAGTAATTTATCTGCACTAAATTAATTTTAATGTTATCCTACTTGTTTTGGATTTGATGACACAATTTTCTTGGAAAAGCAATAACTTTATAAATTTATTGTGAAGAAAAGAAAAGAAAACATTTCTCAATGTACTACGAACTTGAATAATGGGTTGTAAGGAACAGGACCTTTATCAGCATTCATACTATTTTTACAACTTGGCAATTTCCAGACTCTCGAGTGCATCGAGTCTATGGTCATGAACCTGTCTGATTAATTTTAAGCTTGTGTAATCGAATCGGTGGTCATGATCCAACGCATGTTGGGCCACACTCGATTTTTCGGGGTTTGAATATCGGATATCAGCAATGTGTTCTCTGAACCGTACATTCATGGCCCTTCGGGTTTGACACAAATACTATTTCTCGCAGCTAATTTCATAAATCCCGACTTTTCGTTTTCATCCGTTTTATCTTTGGGAGTACCCAATACTTGTTGAAGTTTACATGAAGTTTTGTATTCCTTGATTATCATTTCCTCACTTTTAAATCTCTCTTTGTTGAGTGGGAACGACAAGAGTCGATTGACCAAGAAATTTAGTCCAGCCATTTTGTGTTGTGTGCAATGGTGGGAGCTATCAGGGATGTATCTGAGTGTGCTCGTGTCCTTCCTGTAGACATTTTGGTCATTTCTTATTAGGCAAATTGATTAGAAAACATAGATTTAAGGAAACCTCTCGTAACTTTTCAAGTTTTCAAAAAAAAAGAAAACCCTCCTAAATATGTCGTCATCCCATTCGAACCTCGAGTTACACGAGGTTTCGAAGGTATTTTCAGAACCCTCAATATGAAGGTGGTATACAAAACTTCGTGTAAACTTTAACAAGCATTGGGTTCTCCCAAAGAAAAACATGAAAAATAAATAACGGGGATATATGAAATTAGCTGTAAGGACTGCGAGAAAAAGTATTTGGGTCAAACCCGAAGGGCCATGAAAGTACGGTTCAGAGAACACATTGCTCATATCCCATATTCAACACCCGAAAAATCGAGTGTGGCCCAACATGCGTTGGATCATAACCACCGATTCGATGACACAAGCTTAAAATTAATCATACAGGTTCATGACCATAGACTTCTCGATGCATTCGAGAGTCTGGAAATTACCAAGTGTAAAAATAGTATGAATTCTGATGAAGGTCCTATTCCTTACAACCCATTATTCAAGTTCGTAGTACATTGTGAAATGTTTTCTTTTCTTTTCTTCACAATAAATTAATAAGTTATTGTTTTTCCAAGAAATTTGTGTCATCAAATCCAAAACAAGTAGTATAACATTTAAATTAATTTAGTGCAGGTGAATTAATTACTAGAATTAGTAAACAACAAAAGTAGGCAAATTTGATAATGAGTGCGGTTGGCCCTAGATAAGTAGTAGTTAGAGTAGGTAGATTCAAAATGTTAGATAATTTGACGTCCATCAAGAAATAGTGGTATAAATAGAGGTAAGGTAGCCCAGCTTTTAGCTCCTGAAGATGCTAACTTTGTTGACGAAACGCGCGTCGAGTGTGATTATGACGTAGTTTTGGTGTTTGGGTAGTTTCTTTTTCTTGAATTGTATTCACACCAAAGGATCCAAAATATTTATTTATTTGTTCACTATTCTTATGTTTCTCTGAGAAGCGGTAACCAGATGTAATCCATTTCGACAGAGTTTGTTTTTGAAATTACTTAATTTTCTTGATTTGTTTTTCATGCATCAGTCAATGTCAATGCGAAAGCGCGAATCAAGTATGAAAATCAAATATGGTTGAACTTGTGACGCTAAAAATATCTTTTTGATGTATCTGGTACAGTAATCATACCAACTGAGTGCAAACTTATGTTTCTTAAAATATCTTCCTATGAGTCAGACTAAAGGATGGTTACAACTGTTCTTTTTTACTTACACATCTAGTGCGTGTTCATCTAAATTATTATTAAGATATTTTTTCGTTAATCTTTCTAAATTAATGACCTTCAAATTTTGCCTTTCGTAGTAAGGTTATCTCGGTATAACAACGGCAACAACACTCACAACAGCGAGGTGCAGAAGGAATAGTTGGGTGTCTGACGAAGTCAATAATTAGGAATTATCGAGGGAATTATATATTCCAAGTGCAATCAACATGCGAACACACTCCAGTCACATCAGATACATGTGCTAATGGGGGTAATGAACCAACCATGGTCACCCAAAGAAGACAGGAAATAATTGGCCTTACCCTGGGATCCCCCCAGGTTGGTCGGCAGGTTGGGAAGTGGTTAGTCTCAGTTGAACCATCAAACTAGGACCACCGACACATTTACCAGGAGATTGGCAACGCCAGTGAACCAGCAAAATGTAGCGTGACCCGAGGAAAACCAACTGGCTGAGATTCGGGAGGAGCTTGGGAAAAACCTGAAATATTTCAGGAAAGTCAGACAAAATACATACAGACCTAGAGGAAACCTCGGAAGAGCTGTCCCCTAAAAGCCAGACATACTAAAAGAAAGGTGAGCTGGTGGACCACCTAACTCGCTAAACTCCGGAATAAACATGCAAACAATTTAATAGATATAAAAAAAATATGAGTGGGGGAATTATTGCACACTACTAGAATACAACAGAAGAATCAGAAGAGAGCAAAAGAAAGAAAGGATGAAGTTCTGTAAGGACTAAAAAACAAACCATAGAAAGTGCAGTGCAGTGCAGTGCAGTGACGACTCTCAAGAAACTCACTGGAGGCCTCTCAAATACTCCCATACATCCCATATAAATCGCCTGAACCAGATCGAATATTTCCCGTCCTACTATAGCGGGGAATTGAAGATCTACCACCAGAAGCAGACTTTGCAGGATGAGCCTAGCACTTGGCTGGATACCACAAACCTGGAAATCTGTGGACGTGGTCTTCATTCCGAAACCTGGACGAAACTCGTACGTCCAGACCAAGAATTACAGAACAATAAGCTCATCGTCCTTTGTTCTGAAAGTACAGGAAAAACTGACAGACAAGACCATACGGAAGGGATCTATTACAGGCCGGCCATTACATATAAACCAGCATGCCTATCTAACAGGAAAATCGTACGAGACAGCTTTGCACCAATTGTTGTCAACGCTGGAGGACAATCTGGCGAAAAAAGAATTAGTTCTATGCACTTTTCTAGATATCGAAGGAGTCTTTGACAATATATCCTTCGAAAGTATGGTCTCAGCGGCCAGGAGGAGAAGCATTGACGAAACCACCTGTAGGTGGATATTGTCAATGCTAAAAAATCGACTAGACTACTTACAAGCCCAGGCCATTTTTGGAGGGGTCATTTGACCCAGCATGAAATATATTCAGAATGATAGTGCCATACGAAACAACTCCTTTCCGCACTGTGCTGTCAGTTGTGAGCGGTGCAGATGAGTGCGCAGGTCAAAAAAAACTTTCCATCGAGGGGTGAGATTTTTTGACAAAAGATTCTTGTACGGCATTTCTCAAGATGATAGATCACTGAAAAATAATCAAATAGGACCTAACGCCGTACAAAAAGAACGGTACTGAAAGCCAGGAATTTTTTTTATTTTCCGCAAATTTTTCTTATGAATTGAGGTGATTTATTTCTGTACGGCATTTGTATAATTGAATTTGTTTTATTTCATAGATTAATTTTTTAATTTTATTAATATGATCAGAAGAACTACCAATAGTGAATTTTTATTTATTTTTGTATATTAAACACACAGGCAAAAGTATGAAAATTGCAAATACTGTTGAAATTTTGAGTAAGGTTATTCTGGACTTACCAGTGTCATACACTTGATAACGACTAGAGATTTTAACAATTGAAACGTCGTGAATAAAACTGCAGAGAATTGAATTTTCTTTGTTCTTTTTTAGACAATGAAAGTCCAGAATAACCTTACTCAAAGTGAAACATTGTCAACCACTTTCAAACAGATGTTGAAATTTTGTTTCAAAAATAGAGGTCAACATGAATCCCGATACTTTGCTTTGCATGAATATCACAGAGCACGCTTTTGCAAAATTAGAACATTCTGAAATCGATAACCACAGCAAACTCCCCAAAATGCTATTCCATACCATAATTCAAAAAGAAAATGTTTGGAAGCTAAAAATCCTAATTCATTCGATACAACTCTCACTGCATACCACCTAGAAGAGAGTTTTATAACTAGAATTTCATTGTGCAGCTCAAATTTCAATGAACTATCAAGATACAGACCTAGGTACTTCAAACCTAATTTATTTTCAACAATGTTATTGTCATACGGTATATCTTCAAGATGACATCTGAAGGATATCATGTTAGTTTTCTGTATGTTAAATGACAGTAAATTAGAATCACACCAATATTATACTGTTTTCAGATCAAATAGTATGATTTTATCAAGATCTTTTTAGGACTTGTGGTGCAAAAATATAGTGCTGTCATCAGAAAAAACAGTAAATGAACTCAGGTTCTGAAATTTGGATATTCTGCTCTAATAAGTCACACCGATAACATTCAGGGTCACTCGTGACACCTACAGAATGAATTCTAACAGCTAATAATCACGGGATATGATGATTTTATCAACAGCAAACAAAACAGTTTCGAGGAAAACGATGATTACGAATATCGGAAAAAACGAACGTGACCCAGAAAGTCGTGAGTCCACGAAACGAAGACGAAATGTGTCATACTTCCTAGAACATTCACAATTTGCTCTTCTGCTTATTCCACACCTTCTGATTTCCTGTAACTTTATGTTTGTATCGAAGCTAATCTACAATTGAGAATGTTTCTTGGAATATGACATAAACCGCGTTTAAATTGTCATTATGATAAAATATGGGGTCTTCAGGTCTCTTTGAGGAATTCAATGCGATGAGGAAGAAAGACAAATAGCTGTATTTACAAGACAAGAAACACATTTTTTTCACAGTTTCTCATAAAAAGAATTGGAAATATTGAAGAATTAATTCCTGCCATGCGAAGACTGGGCCAAATTTGACATTTTTAATGGGAAAGTCCTGTTTTCAAAGTAGGTGAATGAAAACTGACGGCTGTGTCTGTGTTACAGTTTTTCGAAAATGTGCATTTTCTAAAAGTTGATGCAACTTTTTTCCTGTCAAAACTTCTTTGTTTCTATGAAAACATTTCTGAAGCACCTTTTTACGTAGAATTCAATGGTGAAAATAATTTATTTTTTCAAATCATATATCACAAGTTACTTTTAGAAAAAAATACATGAAAACACGAAATGGTGAAATGGGAATGCAGTTTAGGGGCTGAATACGGTTTTTTGCGATTTGCGGCGAAACGTGACCTTCTAGAGAAAATTTTCAATGGAAAAGTTTTTGACATAACCTCAAAATGACGGAAAACCGATGTTTCAGTATTTGATTCTTTCTTGCGTATACTTAGTAAAACGATTCAATTTAGATGAAAATTTGTTGATATATGTATTTAGTGGAATAAGGATTTTTTCGAAATTTATAAGACTAGTTTTCGAGTTATGTACATTTCTCGAAAAAAAAAACTCTTATATTCCACGAACAATTGCTTTGATATTTTTTTGTATTGTATTTCAAAGGTCTATACGTGATCATTTTAATTGTTAAAATGTCTAATTTAAAATGGTCTACATAAATTGGTGTTTCAATCATTGTTAAACCTCTTAAAATTGAGAAAAAGTCTCTCTAAATCATGATTTTCTCAATATTTTCAATAGTTGTTGAAAAGAATAAAAACTATATTAAGAGTATACAAGGAGCAAAATTGAGTTCGTATTGCAGCATCTTCGCTGTCACTTTCGTTTGAGAGAACTAAAAATGGTAGCAAATTTTTGTAAAGGGAAGCTCATAGACAAAGGTTGGAACGATGCTTACTAGTTCTCCTGAAATCAGAATTCTCAAATGAGAAGTCAGAAAATATAGACAAAATATATTTATTTCGGTCATTTCTAGGTAGTTGTTAAGATTTTTTTTCACCACCTCAGGAATGAATTATGGATATTAAACTGCTTAACAAGCACAGTTTGAAACTTCATCTACATGAAAATATTTTTTGTTGTTCAAAATATTCAGTCGTTTTCCCAAACGAAAGTACGAGCCAGAACTCTACCTTTTAAGAAAACCACTCAAATTCAGCCCGTTTCATGGCGCCCTCTGGTGAAGCACCTCCTCTTGCGTGCCTGCTTCATTTCAATCAATGGGACCGACTTATGAATGAAAATTTTAGTATGGTTGATTGAAGTTAGCATTTATAGGAATATGGCACAGTCGCTACAAAGAAAAATGAGAAATTCTTCCTGAATATCGAATTCTCGCCTGGAACAATGATTGTGAATATGGTATTCAAGAGAGATTTTCATTTTCCCCCTCTTACGCCTCGTATTATACACATTGGGAATAGGGACAATGCATAATTTTTTTAAATTTGTTTAATACATTTTTTACTTCGTTACAACATAGTGAAAAATATAAATACGGTTGAAAGTCTTGGAATTAATTTTTAAAATAATATATAAAATACCGATTGAATTTGACCTATTTGAACGCATCCATTTTCGCGCGCTGTGGATGACGTCACATGGCGCGATCAGTGTTGTCCTTCTTCAGTGTCGTTCGTTGAGACGTACTCTGATTGCTCTACTTGCTTGATATTTTATAAAAGAGTAAGACAAGTGCAGTACAAGTGTTAGAGAGAGATGAACATATGTGAAAGTGATCTCGATCAACCAGAGCAGTCTTCAATGAACAAGCCTTTCTATAGTTATGGCCATTGACACTATTGACAGTTATTAATTAGGTTAGGGATTTGCAGTTTTAATCGCAATTACGATAATGGAAAATTCTAAAAACCCATTTTATAGGTATTGTCCAGTACCGGAATGCCAAAACAATATTATAAGTACACCAAGTCAAGTATTTTTTTCTGTTCCAAGAGATGCGAAAATACGTAAACAATGGTGTAAGGTTATGAGAAGAGGCGAAGTATCTCCAATATCACATTTACATTGTTGTGAAGATCATTTCAATGTGAGTACATTGTATTTCGATAGTTAACATGAAGTGAATTGATCAGTAAGTTTTTTATGCATAAATGTTTTGTATATACCTGCCTAGACCAAAATCGCACTATGTAATGGAAAACACCACAAATATATAAATAAAAACAAATTTTCTATGAAAGACGACTAGCACAGTATGAATATCAACACAGATAAATTTCATAATGTGCCATGTGACGTCATTCTTCGTTTCGACCAATGGTGATGCGTTTCGCAAACTTGAATTCCGCGCGCTTATTATGTACTTTTTGATTAAAGTTTTATGGAGTTAAATACAAACTAAATGATAAACTAATGGTTTAGGTGTAATTTCAAGACAATAAAGTATAAGAGGTAAAAAAATCAAGTAAATTTAAATCACTTGCATATTCCCTATTGGGAATACGAACATTTATCAGCTAAGTATATCAGTTTCTTTTGTTAATGGTTGTTAGCGAAGAAAACTTGAGAATGCGAATTACCGTCGAGAAAACAAAACAAGAAATAATAGGATAAATGTTTTTGAAGTTTTGTTTTCAATATGGCGACAGCTAATATTTGGCTGATTCGTGCAGATGTTTATTATTTCCACGTGGTGGAAATATTTGCAGAGAAATTTTATCTTTAATTGATACTCTCCGGTGAAACCTTTCGAATTTTGTTCGAATTCTACGGGTATGAAAGCAGCAACGGTTTTTTTTTCGCTTATGTTATTTACCAATAACAGTTGCTGAAGGTTTTTTGAAGGAAGTGTATTATTCTAAACCTGCTGAATACGTTCTATAGAATGAAATAATTTGTGAACTGAAAACTATCCCTCAACAATCCTCCGAAGTAGCAAAATCTTGAAACAGTTGAAATATCCGCTGCTCGAGGTTTTTTACCGCCTACCGGTCACTCCATTTCATCTCTGCGACCGCAAATTTTATCAGTTCGTCGCGCCTTGGCCATTCTTAATTAATCAATTTTGTTGTATTAGCATGTATTGAAATATTTTATTATAAATAATTTAATATAAACTACTTTTTGTTATAAAAGTAATGAAGAAAGTCGAAAATTACTGAAAATAAACAAAGTTCATATGAATTTTTTTTTTATTGGTGCCCCTGTTTACCTCTTTATAGTACGCCTCAGCGTATTTAAATCGAACTTTCAAAAACGCGCGTTTTTTAAAGTTACCATGGTTACATAAACAACTCGAAAAAATGTGAAGTCTATACACGACAACTTTTGATTATTGATCTGACAGCAGTAACCTGTAACGTCAAATAAACAACTCGTTCATTTATATCTGTTACCTTCTGCTTTTGCATCCATTTGATGAACTTGTCATTTTCTTTTTATGCGCATAATTCGATTTTTGCCATATCAACTGCGATTCTGCTTCACCATTCAAAGAATCGATATAAGAATTGATTTTTAGGCACTACAGTGACAACAATTAAGCTCAATTTATAAACTCCGTCGCCATAGTTACAGTTGACGCACGCAGCTGAAGATGAAATATGCTCAATAAGTACAAGTGTTTATGAACTCCGTAGATTCAGATAAACAAGCTGGAACCGTGGTTCAATCGTTGGAAGATAGGAATCAATGCAGACAAAAGCAAGGCCATACTGTTCACGAGGCGACGTAGGACACCCGAGGGCCATGTTACTATGAACGACGAGAGAATTCCATGGGTAGACGAAGCCGTTTACCTAGGAGTAAGCCTGGACAAGAAACTCACGTTTCAGAGGCACGTCTCCCACAGATTAGCTATAGCGAAAGCCGCAAGGCATAAGCTGTACCCACTCATCGGACGTAGGAGCAACATGGCACTCGAGTTGAAACTACGCCTCATCAAGACAATTCTTCTGCCTATCATATTGTACGCATCCACTGCTTGGGGGCAGTGCGAGAACAGTTATAGGCAAAGGATACAAGCCTTCTTCAACGTCTGCCTGAGGACGGCAACAGACGCACCACAATATATGTCCAACAGGTTCATATATCGAGACTTAGACATCCACCCAGACTATATCGACAGACTGATCAGACAACATGTGGGGACTACTCTAGACAGAGTAGAGACCCACACGAACCCGCTGCTCACGGAGCTCCACGAGAACAGACGTGAGCAAGACGACAGAGACAGAGACAAATACAGACGTCCAGTAAACCAAGGAGACGACACCCCTGAAGAAGTACGACGGAGGCGAGACCTTCGGCGACGCCAACGTCTACTTCAACAGGCACCAAATCACGATTAATCATGCCTTTATGTTTCAGATACCAAGAAGAACCGACCAAGTAGTAATTTCAATTTCAGTTAACTCAGCACACAGCACTCGGCCCTCAGCCGAGAGTTTTTTCAGGCCTTCAGCCAGTTTCAGGGGGGCACCATGCACATAAAGTAAAGTCATTGTTTTAAAAGTCAACTCATGTCAGATGTAAGGGAGCTTCAAGCCGAGAATTGGCTGGGTACTCCATATCAAACGGTCAGATTTTATTCTGCTGATCGCCAGTCATCAGGATGAGGAACCGCTTTAACGAGCGGGGGTGGTGGATAGGGGGGGGTGAGCTTTCGAGTACGTACGAATGCTGGGGAGTTCATCCTTCCGGGCCTCAACCTTAGGGGGTGCATGGTGAACTCCGTAGCGACACGTTGCCGCTGCAGTTGTCGCAGGAAGATAACCAACTTTCATCTTTGACAGCTACGGCGTTTTCTGGTTTTATTTATTCGATTTGTCTAGTCGAGTGACATTCAATTATGGTTGTAGGGTTGTTTTTTACTCTTTTGGAATCATTTACTCATATAATTGAAATATAATATTATAGTGAATACTTATTTATGCACTGGTACAGCGGTCGGCCAGTTTATAAATTAACAAATTTTTTCACAACTGCAACGGCTGCGTCAACTGTAACTACGGCGGAGAAGTATTTAAATTGAGCTTAAATCTTTGATGACAAATTGCAAATTTAACATTGTTTTTCTCATTTCCATGACAACGAAAGGTATTCCGATGTCACATCACGAATTTAACATTTGTGTAGAAATAATACCAGTATTTATGATTTCAATTTGCACCAATGAAAAAAATAGCGTAAAGTATTCGTGGATAACTGGTCTTTCAAACACATCAAAAAATCGCGCGTGTTTGAAAGACCTTTTTATCCACTTATACTTTAATATACTAATTATACACGGACAATGTGATCAAATCATTGCCAGAAATTGCAGACAATTTAACCAAATTTATCATGAATTACCACCAATGAACGAGTGTGGATAATTATATAATAATAATAAGGCATGCCTTTGTAATGACATTTGAGATCATCAAATATCGGTATACAGGAATCTTGGAGATGGCGTCCAGCTTGTCGTTCATGAGAGTTTATTTAAGTAAAATGATTCCTACGTCAAAAAAGGTTCCCCCTGAAATATCATGATTTCTATTAAATGTGTCAGCTGGTATGGTATAAGAGACTTTTTTTTATTGGAAATTCTAAAAGCAATAAAGAATATGGCCACTTCTATAAAAACAATCATAACATTTGCTTTTATGAGGCAATTTCACAGGAGACATTAAATTAAGGATGAGGATAGGCTGACGCTTCGGCCTCCCTTCTCCGAAAACACTTTATGAACATCCACAAGTTCGTATAATTTGAATAACCAATCGAAAACTCGTTATTAAGAGAATAGTAAAGTTGAAGAGTAGATTGATCTTGGTCAAACATGTTCAACATTGATAAATTTGAAAATTAAAATTAATTCTACGCAAAATCACAAATTACTTTGGATAAAAGATTGTCCGCAATAACACGAGAATATTCGAACAAAAAAATGCGCTAACTGAAAAAAAAAACTTCAACTGAGTACCACGGAATAATAAAATCTATTTTTGGAAGATACAAGTTGAACAAAGTCTATCAAAAGAAATGAAGATTCTTCCAATAATTTTTCTTGTATACATTGTATTTAGATAATATCGAGTATTGTTATAATATTAATTGATCTAGCCTCATCTCAGTAGTAATTTATACCAGAGATTAGATCACGGTCAACTATCAAGAAATGATTATGCCCAGATTTTGAGAGCTATGGATTTATTTAGTCAATAAGTACATTTAATCACAAAAAAGAAACCAAGGAAGAGATGAATGTCCGAAGCACACAGACAAGTAGAGGCCGAACATATATCATAATAGAACCAGTAAATTGAATGAAAACTTTGATTTTATGGAGTTTGATTTCTAGTTCGTGACAAAGAGCCCGCGTTCCTATATTACATCGGCTCCCGCTCAACTAATTCTGAACATCGTTTTAAAATAGTATTTATAGTGAAACACAGATCACACGTACTGCTTTGAATTTTTGGTTCTTGTTGTTTCTTGGTAACTATACAATATTGTTCTGCTAAAGTCACTGAAGTTTGCAAATTTTTATTGAAAGTCATGCTAAAACTGAGCCACCAGCTTCAGTCCCATGTATGATAAAAGCGGAAAGAAAGGGATTCTCACAGTCCACTTATTTACATCCCAGGGACCACGTTCCTACACTTATGAAAGGAATTTTTTTTTTATCTAAATATCCAAATTTCACTTAGTTTTTCTCTGTTTTTGGTGGGGAGCGTGCACTGTATAATTTTCCGTCATTGGTCGTAGTTCAACCTGTGTACTCCTTTAAATTTCCGTTTCTGGGGATGAGCACAGTTTGGCCCTCGACAAACCAATCCGGAATCTGTTGCTCCCATCTAGTTATGAGTTTAAAAACTCTTGCAAGATGGACATTATTAATAATATCATTGAAAATGTGAATAAAAAAATATTAATTGTTACCCATAACAAAATAAAGATATGAAGAGAAATAATGCTCATATTAGGAGAGAAACAAATTTCAAAACTAATTCAATTTCCATATCAAAATAGCACACAATATGTATTAATAAAACTAAATTCTTATATTATTTAATAACTTTTTTCGGGTATTTTCAATCTGTTGAAGTTAATTGCTAATCTGATATATTTGTACACTCGACCTAAAGTTAAAGACCACATGAAACAATACAATTATTATCAAGACTAGCAAATAGGAATGTGACTTGATTATAACTACCTATACAAAAGTATGTAATTGAAAGTGATCCAGAAGGAAGTACAAAATGAAAATTAAATAAATAAAAATAAGTAAGTTTTATTTGACCATACACAGTTTCTAAATTGGAAAAATGACATACGAGAAGTATTTTCTGTCATTAGACAATAACCATGTTCTCAGTTTAATTTGGTGTAGTCGAACCGAGATAATTTGTTTTATGCACTAGGTTTTACAGGCGTAAAGTGATACTTTAGCGCCCGCGGGCCCATTATGGCCCACGGGCAGTAAAGTTGGTAATGCTCCCAAATTGCCCATATTTACACGTCAGTAATACCTCGAAACAATCAATTCAGTTGATTGGAGAAATACTCATTTAACAACTTTTATTCATAACCTACATTATCAAAGCCATAAGCCTGTATATTGTAATTTTATATTGACAATGTTGTTGGTACAGTTACCTATGTTAGGGATGGGATATTCACTCTTTTCTTGGATATTATTATTCTTTTTGGAAAGCTGCTTTACAAACATCCTCATCGTTATAAGAATAAGTAGTTATTCATTGAGAATACTTTAAGTTTGAATATGAATTTGGAGACCAATTCGCAGTATATCGATGAAGCACTTGTACTTTACTAGCAACTGTATTTCAAAATATATTTTATATACATATATATATATATATATATATATATACTCAAGAGAATTATATATGAGTAATTAGCCAAAATTATTGTTAATATTCAACTTACGATTGACCCTAAGTATTCAAACTAGCTCTCAACTAGAATTCTGAGATTTTCTCTGTGTCAAATTTTGACGTTTCTTGACAATTAAATTATTGCTCCCGTCAGATGCAATTTGTTTCTCTACT
This sequence comes from Chrysolina oricalcia, assembly GCA_944452925.2. Classification (NCBI taxonomy): domain Eukaryota; kingdom Metazoa; phylum Arthropoda; class Insecta; order Coleoptera; family Chrysomelidae; genus Chrysolina; species Chrysolina oricalcia. The sequence continues at coordinate 15,013,682 of OX101821.2, read as the reverse complement.
GGGTGACTAAACCGCAGTAAATCGAGTTTATCGGAATTCCTAGTTTAGATTTAAACAATAATAATAAGAAATGAAAGTATTTTAAAACTATTAAATTTCAAATAATCAGTATCTTTCACAGGTATCGTTCCGGCACTTTTGATTATTGAAGTTATACGTAACGTAAGAAACGTGTAGCCCGTTAAAATTCAAGTCAGTATTTGTGATTCGTGACTAACCACTAGTGCATAAAATTTTGTATGTATCACGTTCGTAAAATCCATTTTTGAAAGATATGGATTTGTGTTAAGTAATTGCTCCTAATTCCACCCCACCCTAAAATACCATATTGTAAAATAGATTCTACTAATGCATAACAGATAGTTTTCAGATGGTGTAGTGTTAGGAATCCAACTAATTGTTTGAATTTTTAAGTCCTGTCTCTTAATTATTCATTCACAATATTTCGAGCATGTACGTCCCACCTCACGAAGGAGTCGGTAGTTATTTGGGTGAAAGAACAAGTTCGCCTGAGTGATTTTTCAAATTTACTGAGTTATAATTCGGCAGAAAAAGTTTGTAAGAGGTGAAAGGTGTGATTTTTGTCCTTTTTTTCATCAAACCAATGAAAAATCATTTGGATGTCTGCTTTAGCAGTTCGTTCAATTTTGGTCCAAGAATGCCTCTCATAGATAATGGCAGTGTCATCTGCAAATTAGGCTTTTCGAATTGAGCTGAAGTTGGTAATTTTCGTATATTACAAATAGGGCAGGTCCGATGACGGTACCTTGTGGGACTCCTTAGGTGACTTTTTATTCGTGAATAAATATTATCAATTTTGACTACATGCGCCTTCTGTCTCTTAGGTAGCTGGAAAATAGATCTGACTTACCTCGTATACCGAGGCGTTCCAGTTTATCAAGCAAAAAGCAGTGATGATAAAAGTAAACATGATATTTGCACATTTCTCTGAGGTTTTAAGCATCCAAAAAATAACTGCAGGAAATGGGGTCTGTTAGTTGAGAAAAGAATGTTTTCCGGGAAAACGACATCCGCCTTATCGGTTCCAAACTTCGGAATAACACTTTTTTGTAGTGTTCAACCCTATATCAAATCCAGCAAATATTGGTGTATCATTTAATGCAACGTTCAAAAAGACTGATATCAATTCACAGAACTCCATTAAAATACACCTAGCAATGGAAGACCTACTTTCTATATATTTCAATAGATCTCCATTAAAGTCAGCCTTTTCATGAAACTAAACAAACAACTCCTGGGATATAACTCTCGCACTGGGAATGGCTTGCTGCACTGAAAATTGAGACCTTTAGCTGGATCAATTAAGATACGAAATCATTCGACTGCAACTGCGGTATTGATTTCCAATAGACTAGTAATTTATTGTAGTTACAATGATAATAACGAGGGTTATCGAATAGATTAATTTGAACTCAGCGAGATGAAACATTTACGAGCAAACATTATTCACTGCACTAATTCGCTTATTGTATCAAAATAGATAATTTACAGTTTGCCGATTTAGGAGGGTGACTATGGAAGAAATTTCGGATTATTGAAAATTGTCATTTGACCTGAAAACGTCGTATTGGAAAACATTAAAATTGAAAAGATAACAGTCTAGTAGAAAGGATAAGTAACCAAACCACGCCACATAATTCAATTTTAGTTTCATTAAATGGAAAATAGTATATTAAAGTATAAGTGGATAAAAGTTGAATTCGTGATGTGACATCAGTATAGGTACCTTTCGTTGTCATGGAAATGAGAAAACCCGATAAATTTGCAATTTGTCATCAAACATTAATTGTTGTCACTGAAGTGCCTAAAAATGAATTATAATATCGATTCTGTGAATGGTAAAGCAGAATCGTAATATGGCAAAAATCTAATGATGCGCATAGAAAAGGAAATGACAAGTTCATCAAATGGATGGAAAAGCAAAAGGTAACAGATATAAAAGAACGAGTTGTTTATTTGACGTTACAAGTTACTGCTGTCAGATCAGTAATCAAAAGTTTTCATTTAGACTTCACGTGTCTCGAGTTGTTGATGTTACCTTATAGGCTAGAGCCAAAACGAATTCTAAACAATAAAAATTTAAAAAAAAGTAACAGGCAAGGACCAGGCGGAGAATGTTGTTGAGGTTCCAACTCTGAGAAAAAATAAATTACAACACGAAAACACTCAAAATGGGGATGCAGTTTAGGGGTTGAAAACAGTTTTCTGGGATTTGCGGCGAAACATGACCTCTTAGCGGAAAATGCTCGATGGAAAAGTTGTAGATAATAAAGTAATCGAAAACTTTTGTATTCAACACTTTTCGACATAACTTCAAATTATTCGTCAAAATGGCGAAAAACTGATTTTCTGTATTTAATTTTTTTCTCTCAATAAATGATTCCTGTGTCGAATGAGCATGATTTTTTCTCAATTCGTTAGAAGACTAGTTTTCTAGTTATGTATATTTTTATAAAAAAATACCCTTATCTTCAACGAACAATAATTGTTCTGGTGTTTTTTGTATTTCGAAGGTCCATAAATGATAATTTCAATTGTTGAAATGTCTGCTTTCAAATGGTTTATGTAACTTGGTGGTTTATTGATTGTTAAACCGCTTAAATTTGAGAAAGAAATCTCTCTGAATCATGATTGTCTCAATATTTTCAATGATTTTTGTCTTTCTTCATTATTTTTATAACAAAAAGTAGTTTATATTAAATTATTCAAAATAAAATATTGGAATACATAGTTAATTTAACTATATCAATTTCATTCTTTTCTACAACTATTGAAAACGGTTTAACGATAATAAGCCACCAAGTTAGACCATTTGAAAGTAGACATTTCAACAATGAAAATGATCACATAGACCTTCGAAATACAAAAAAAAAACACCAGAACAATTGTTCGTGGAAGATAAAGGTATTTTTTTTTTCGAAAAATGCACTTAACTCGAAAACTAGTCGTCTTCCGAATTGCGAAAAAATCGCTTATTCGACACCAAAAAAGACATATTTCTACAAATTTTCATCCAAATTAAATAATTTATACGCGAGAAAAAAACTAAATGCTGAAAAATCTGTTTTTCGCCATTTTGACAGTTAATTTGAGGTTATGTCAAAAAGTATTGAATTCCAATTTTTTTTTCTTTTTCATTATCTACAACTTTTCTATTGAACATTTTTCGCCGCAAATCACAAAAAAAACGTTTTTAACCCCTATACTGCTTCCTAATTTCACCATGTTGAATGTTTTCGTGTTTAATTTTTTTTTCTTAAAGTTGGAACCTTGAGAACATTTTCCACCTTGTTCTTGCCTGTTAATTTTAATTTTTCACAAAAAATTATAGGCACCAGTCTATATTGGTCAACTTTTAGCAGATATATTCATGAACAATTTGGAGACCACTAAAGTAAATTCCGAACTGGGTAAAAAGCATATTCATTTTTGGTACACGATATTCGTATTACGTATTACGATATTCTTGCCTGTCTCAAAGGTACTGTAATAGAATATTGAGACGCCTCTGGTCGTGGGACAAAATTCGTTTCAATAAGAAAGTTGCATCCCACATATTCCACTGGGCGATAATGTCAAAGTTTAGTTACAGAAATGAATAGCACTCAAAATTTATGAGGGGAATATTACAAACAATAGATTTTTCGTGAGAATCAGAAAATACATACAACTTTGAAGATATTGTAAAATCTGGGAATTACAGACTGAATAGCTCAAGGGTCAATTGTTTAGCATCTGCTACAACTCGTTTGGATGCCATAGATATTCCTAGAACGAAATATCTTCCTGACCGTTTAATCAATTAATTTTTGGTCTTAAATAATACATATATGGAAATAGGTCGCTCGTTGTAAATGTATGCAAACTATTGTTATTTTAACCCATTAGCGCCCACCGTACTCTGTTGAGTACACCTGTTTTAGGAAGTCACTAACCACCCATCAAACAATAGTTCAACTTTCTGTTAGTTTTATTGCATTCGTTATACTTCTAGACAAGTTTGTGAAACTCTTTCGAATCAGTTATTTGTTTCATGAGTTATTTTTTTTTTCTTTGGTGTCTTGGCATCGACTGCTATGGTCATTAGCCACGTGTTCTGGATAGGCCTTGTTACTGACTCCATACGCCACCTTAGGAGCAGCACTGTTAATTGGAACGCAACAGTGAATCGTGCAGGACTCACCCCAGTCCAGCCACGAGATTTGAATAATTTAATCGGTCAAATTAAATTAAAAAATCCCAGCCGCAACTGGGGCTCGAACTCCGGACCTTTCGACCCAAAGTCGGACGCTTTTCATGAGTTATTGTAGTCATTTCTAAAAGTGAAATATTTTCTGAGGTGGTAAGTGAAATAGTTATCATTCATTCATAGGGTATTTGCAAAATTTTTCCACAAATTGTTATACGCTTTCCTTCTAGACATTTGAATGATATATTTGGAAACAATCATGATTTCATAACCTATATTTGTTAAATGTGAATTGGTGTTGAACTCTGATGTACTCGACTGAGTACAATGGGCTAATAAGGTGTAATGGTCCATATAGATTTATTGGTCTCTGGATGACGATTTGGGCGTCAGAATTATTTTTAGTTCTATGGAACGTAATATATTTCTAGAAATAAAAAGATATTTACATTTTTCTGATAATGACCAAATGAACAAAAATGACAAAATGCTCAAATTATGACCTCTAATGGACATTTTGAATGTCCATAAAAATCTTAGTATGAATGAAGCATTTTTTATTTTCAATTGGCCTTGGTATCAAGGTTGTAATCTCGTTACTGGAACATTTACAGAATTCAGGTGACCACGTAGGTACTTTGACAAATTTTTTACTACGTCTAGTCTCATGACTCATCTGAAAACTGAAGTTATACGTGCTACAGGCACTATTCGTGGGAATAGACTGAAGAAATGTACCGCTCAGTCTACTAAGAAGTTAGATAAAATGGAAGGAGACACTTACTACTATAGCTTTGACTCTGATAATCAATTTCTATTTACTACGTGAAGCGATAGTCCCGAGTCCAAAAGGCGATAGTTGCTATAAAACAGCCAATGGTATTCCAAATATAAAATGCTGGAATTGATAGCGTTGATTTGACTGACCAGTCTACGAATAATTATGGAATAAGTATCAGGGACAAAATATGGTAGGTGTGTCTGTCCACCCATATGGCCCACGTAACTGTAACCTTTTCTTGGAAATTACATCAACTCTGTGCTTCAAGCGAGACAAAAATGAGTAGTTTTCATGACTTCACAAGATATATTGCTCGATATTATTTACATTTGAATAATGAGTCAATAGAAAGCAGACGACCATGCCCAGTAGTTCCACAAGCTGTTAGTCATGACAACACTGGTTATTTTCTAGAAGAAATTGAGATGCCTACGGTGTACCGTGTGCCATTCGCGCATCTAGCGTTGTAAGAAATGTGTCGTCGCACTTTGTATAGAAAGACACTGTTTGTAGAAATATCATACAAAACCATTCAACACTACATTTTGGTAATGACCAAATCTCCAAAACTTTTCAGTTGTTTTGTCATAAAATATTATAAATAAATAAGTTTCTGTAATATTTCAAAATTATTATTTTCATACATGTATCAGCCCGTTGTACTCATTCGGGTACGGGATCATATTTTTTGAAATAAATTATGAGTGTTATTTTTTTATATCTGTCGTTTACTAAACATATAATCAAGCTATTTCATTAAAAATTCAGTTTATTTTGAAATTGGTTTGTATTTTGTCCTTAATGGGTTAAAAGTAAGAAGGCAGAGTGACATCGGACGAACAAAAGAGAATGTGTGATAGTTTTTGTCGATCGTTTTCTATCAAAGTGAACCATAACCATAACCACATTCGACGAGAGTCCTTATGTACGGGGCGGTCACTCATATGATGTCACGTAATAGGAAAACTTACATGTAATTAATTAGGACTGTAGAATACCAGAATAGGGTTTAGAATGCCAAGACCATTCAAGTAGAGACCTACCATAATATCTTACAAGTAAAATTCTGAGGGCGGGATCATCCCCCCTATGTTTTAACGAATTATAGAGTTGAACCGTTTGAGATCTCAAAACAAGACGCAGTTGAAATGTTGTGTCTGAAACAGTAAGTCGAGTGAAGAATACTCAGGTCAAGGCCTCACCTTGACCTGGGACATGTCCGATCTATTTTCTCGTTTCTTAAGTATTTTATCATTTTTCAAAGTCTCTAATCAGTCTAACGTATTTAAAGATGGTCTTGGTATGCTAACGTGCTGGATAATATATTGTCAATTAGATAGGTCTTTGTTTTGAGGTATACAAATATTGTTTTCATTCTGTTCTTGTGTAATCATTGAAATTTTCAGTATTTTGACGTTAATTATGAAAGTAAAGGACCCCGCAAACGCCTTATGGAATTTGGGTCCCGGTGGATTTTTTTGAATTTTTGGTATGATGTAGTCCATGTTATTCTCAACGAATGTTACCATTGCGCCAACCCAAAAAAATGAACAGTTTTGCTGCTAGGGGGCGTTGAAATCACCCCTTGCGCAGATTAGACTATTTATTTTTGAACCCGGTAACAATATTTTCACTTGTTTCATTGTTGCTAATGTTGCACAATATTGTGCTGTTTTATAAAAAAAATTCTTACCCCCTCCTCTTTTTCCCCCAACTCCTATTACGAAACGCAAAAAAAATATTTCTCGAGTGCCTTCAAAATGTATCGTCGAATGTTTAAATATGCTTCAATAAGGAAAATAGCAGTTTTTTATGATTATCCCCCCACCCCCAAAATGACACAAAACGAAAAAATTTCGGTGGATTTTTCTGAATTTTTGATATGATGCAGTTCAAGTTATTTTGAATAGAAATTAATTGGGTGACAAACCCCATAAATGAATGATTTCGGTTCTAGGGGGCGTCGAAATCATACTTTGCTCAGAATAGACTATTCATTATTATAGGCGGAAATAATAGCCTACGGATTTTACTTTAGATTATGCTGATCAATTGTCTAATTTTTTATAAATTGAAAATCTAAAACCTCTCCCTTACCCCCTACGCCTATTCTAAAACACGAAAAAAATTAATTCCCGACTACTTGTAAATGCTCTATGAAAATAAATGTTTTAATCGGCTCAAATTAAGGAAATCGTACAGTTGTTTAATTTCACCTTTCCCTTCCTTCAGAAAAATATTGGTGGAGTTCGCTGACTTCTTAGTAGGGCGTAGTTCATGATTTTTGAATATCAATTAATTGGGCGAATATCTTGAAAATACATAAAAATTAGACATCCAAAATTTGAATTTGAGGTGGTGCCTGAATGAATTTTTTTCGTGTTTTGAAATAGGGGTTGGGGGTAAGGGGGAGGTTTTACACAATTGTTTGGCATAAAATAAAACAAAAATATGTAGAGATATTGTTTCCGCCTATAATAATGAATAGTCTATTCTGAGCAAGGTATGATTTCGACACCCCCTAGCACCGAAACTATTCATTTTTGGGGTTTGTCACCCAATTAATTTCTATTCAAAATAACTTGAACTGCATCATATCAAAAATTCAGAAAAATCCACCGAAATTTTTTCGCTTTGTGTCATTTTGGGGGTGGGGGAATAATCATAAAAAACTGCTACTTTCCTTATTTAGGCATATTTAAACATTCGACGATACATTTGAAGACACTCGAGACATATTTTTTTGCGTATCGTAATAGGAGTTGGGGGAAAAAGGGGAGGGGGTAAGAATTTTTTTATAAAACAGCACAATATTGTGCAACATTAGCAACAATAAAACAAGTCGAACTATTGTTACCGGGTTCAAAAATAAATAGTCTAATCTGCGCAAGAGGTGATTTCAAAGCCCCCTAGCAGCAAAACGGTTCATTTTTTTGGGTTGGCGCAATGGTAACAATGGTTGAGAATTACATGGATTACATCATACCAAAAATTCAAAAAAATCCACCGGGACCCAAATTCCATAAGGAGTTTGCGGGGTCCTTTCCTATACCTTTTTTTTTCTCGTAAATATTAACATTCTAGTCTCATATTTATACAGTTATACAGTGCGACGCTAAATTATGGAACAAATTCATTATTTCTGAATATAAAGATATATCGGAAAAATCCTCGGACATGTCGATTTTCTTTTCCGATGGGCAAATTTTTGAACCTCACCCAAAATATATAGGGTTATCCGCATTTGAGGAAAAGCGACTTTGGTGATATTTTTAAATGGGACACCCAGTATATTTGTCCATATTTGGTTAGGGATCGTCATTATGAATCCAGTGATACCAGGTTTGATGGGATTATGTCAAACGGTTGCGGAGATTTGGCCAAAAAACTTGTCCATATACCCAATGAGTGCGACAGAGACTTTTAACCTTCTGAATCGTGTGGAGTCTCGCAGTCATACTCATTAGACATACGAGGAAGTTTTTTGGCCATATCTTCGCAGCCGTTTGACATAATCCCATCAAACTTGGTATCACTGGATTCGTAATTACGATACCTAACCAAATATGGAAAAATATACTGGGTGTCCAATTTAAAAATATCACCAAAGTCATTTTTACTCAATTGCGGATAACCCTATATATTTTGGGTGGGGTTCAAAAATTGGCCAATCGGAAAAGAAAATCGACCTGTCCGAGGATTTTTCCGCAATATCTTTATATTCAGAAATAATGAATTTGTTCCATAATTTAGCGTCGCACTGTATTTATTTTATCTCCGTTTGCCTTAATAAATGAAAAACAGACTATATCTCGAGTTTCCTTGATTAGTTAAGTCAATAATGGAACCAAACCAAAATTACTGAATTAGCGGAACATCAGCTCTGATCGGGCTAATTGAAGTGTCACCAACCCAGAGCAATGAATAAGCGTCTAGTCACACCAATTCTACTTTGATGGCGCAGTTCCGCGTGACATTTGAGAAAACTCAGGTTATGTCTGGTTATGACTGTTATGAGGTTAGGTTGGAAAATTTTCTTTTTGTTGGTTGTGTTTTGTGTTGTGTTAGCACAGTAAGGGTGGATTTAGTCAACTTAAGCACAAGCATTATCATAAACATAGCGGTAACATCAAAGGTTTTTAGCATAAACTTAACATTGTTGTATAAATGACGCCATTTGATATAACAGATTCAACTTTTGCTTTCGACATATATTTAAGCACAACTTTAAAATGATATTGACTAAATGCACCTTTAAAGGCTTAACGTGTTAGGTTAGGCTAAGAATAAGAACAAGGGAGGGTTTTTTTTAACGGGTCATAAATTAAGCACAAAGTTATGTATAAAGACTTTATTAAAATTACCTACGTTTTCGGTGGATACATAAGATTAATGACAATATTCTCCATGTCATCTGGAATGATTAAGTTACTAGGTCTGTTAGAAACGAGAAAAGAGACGTTTCTGCTGATTAATGTTTTTATTGTGAGGTGTTTCACTAGGTATTCTGTTGGAAAACGCAGTATTATTTTTTTCTCTCATGGCAACTAATGTTGGTTGTACAGGTGCTAATAATTTTTCAACAGCATTCAATTCTTCTCGTGACTCTAAACTATTTAAAAGTTTGTTCAACTTCAGTTTGAGTATTTCTATATCTGAATAGAAATCATTTGTTTCTCTTTTATTCTTTTTACCAATTGTTAGAGATTCCAATATTTTCTGCTGGTTGGAGTCACAATTTAGATTCTCGTCCATAATTAGTGGTTTATTGTCATCTGTATAGGACGAACAAATTAAATAATGCTCAGCAAATATATGTGAATTCTGAAACGACACAAATAAAAGTGATAAGAAAATAAGCATTTTAGAACCAATTATTTATTAAAATATAACTATTAATGATAGGGCACACATCTAGCTGGTGCAATGCAGAAGGCTCATCTACTCAGAAAATAAAAAGATAAAAGCATAGAATATTAATAATAATAATGCATTACCAGAATCTTCTAGCAAAGGAGTGCCAATTACTTGTTTGTCAACACTATGCTCCTTCAATGATCTGCAAATCAAATGTATGTGTTTGCACATATTCCACCTGATGCATGAATCTATACATGTACAGGAATAATGGTGGAGACAAATGTTGCATTCAGTGCAAACTATTTTGCAGTTACAAGCTGGCTGTCTTTCTTGAACCAAATACATTTCGTTTGTCGATGATGATGGAACCTCAAATCCGGAATCTATTTTAATTACACGTTCAGCATCTAATTTCTCGCTTGCTTTATGCCTATTTCTCAGAACTTTGATTTTTGTACAAATTTCCTTTATTTATCACAATCAATCTATCAAACAACTTGTCTCGAATAAATTTCATTAGTATATTTATAGCTTTATCTAGTCTTTTATTCACTTTTCCATTCAAATAGATATGCTTTAGGGTCCTATGCATTCGTTCTAAGTGCATATTCGTATTGATACCACAATGTATTTTGTAACAATAAGCCCATGACTGCACATTCTTCAAATAATAATCTTGAAAGTATGCAATGATAATTGTAATTTTTTGGATGCATGAAATGTTTACCACATTCATAAGTGTATTCCTTCGATTTTATTAGATCATTTATTTTATCTGGAAAAGGAAAAATTAACAAAAGAATGTTAAAAAACAAGATTTGTTATTTTTACAAGACAAACATGATATAGGTATCCGAATAAAATTTACTTACCAGAGTGGAAAGTTTTCACATGTTGAATAAAATTTGAATTTGTTGAGAATGATTTTCCTCATTCAACACAGATAGCTTCAACGAAAATATAGGTAGATTTACATTTTTCATAACATTTTATCAGTGCACAGAGAAAAATAATCATGTATACACACTAACCTGGGTGGAACTTTTTTACATGCCCTCTCAAACTACTAACATCGTTAAACGATTTGTTACAAATAGTGCACCAAGTCATTTTAAATAGTTTATTCAACAAAAAATCAAATCAGTTATCAAATAATCACACCTGTGAAGTCTAAAAATCATTCGATTTCTTCACAACAAATAACAATTACTGACAGCTATCAACATGGAAATCGGTATTTAAAATTTGGCGCGGACACAGTGCGCATGCGGAACTGCGCCATCAAAGTGGAATTGGTGTGACTAGACGCTTGTAGAGCAATGAGCCGACGACGGGGGTATTTAGGTGAGTAAAATCCATTGTTATGACTGAGATCACATACGAGGGTTTTATAGCTTAATTAATCCCCACAAAAGTGTTATTCTGTGAAGTTGTTTGTTAAATGAGAGTATTTTGAACATAATAGAACCAAACCTATTATTTCACTAGCTTAAAGAATTCACACGCTAACGGCCAACCAGCGCTCTGAATTATATGTATGAATAAATAAAGGGATGGGACATTAAGAGTCATTATAATCTGATATTCAATTAATGAAATGTTCAATCCAAATGATTAAGATTTGCTAATAGAAAAGTTAGTACAGTACACAGCTAAATCGGTTTATGACTTTTATAAATAATCTCAATAGAATAGTTCACACTCGAGACAGAGATAGGCAGACTGATTAATTTCTTAGACCTAACTAAGACGCATTATCATAATAAAATTGAGTTCAAATAATGTATTCAGAAAAACGAGCTATACAGACATTACAATCTCAAGTGATTCTTTCCATACCAATAGTAAAAAATTAGCAGCATACAACTGATTATTACACAGAGCGCTTAGGTTACCTTTGTATGCTAAGAATCTAGATAGATAAATTGAAACATCCATACAGATGCGCCAAATAATGGTTTCAACGCAGCCACAATTCAGAAGTTAGTCAGAAACGTCTTGAATTTTCGAAAAAATTAATATATCCCCAGGTCAAACAATCAGAAACTAAGAGATTTGTAACCTTAATGTACTTCGAGAGAAGAACAGATACGAATAAACAAAAAACAAAGCCACAAAATTATAATTTCGTTTACTAAAATATACCCACTCGCAACAAAGTTTTACAAACCGTTCATCAACATGATAATGAAACACACAAAATAGTTATTTTTCTACGACAGTGCGTAAACTAAGGTTATACGTACTGTTCACAGTGCCTACAGTGATACTTTTTAGCACAAGTGCGTAAAAAAATAAACTGTGCGTAAAATCCTCAACTGTGCGTAAAGTAATATTTTACGCACTGTTCATACATTTTTCGAAAAGACAGTCAGAACTTACTCAGAAGTCATCATTTGATAATAAGAGGAAGATTGGAAATGTCTTAGGATAAAACACTCAACGATTAAAATTTTTCAATATAATAACTGTTGTAGAAAAAACTTTGTATGAGAAACTTTCGTAAAGAGCTTTTTTCTACTCCCGTATGTGAATTACTAACGTCACACATCGATAAAAATGTGTAAAGCTTCATTTCACGAATCGGTGTGTGAAGTGCCATGCTTTTCTTATGGGATTTATTTCCCGCGCCGGTGCCATAAGAGTCAATACAAATTCACACACCGGTCGCTGGTCTAGGTAGCGGTGGCGAGAGAAACTGACAAATATGACAGTTCCCGCAGAGTGAAGTTCAGAGTTACATCAGTTAATAGACCGTAAATAGTAATTAATTACCCTCTGAATTAATAAATAGTACGACGAAATTTTGATTTAAACCGATTAGCCGTGTATTTCACGCAAATTCCTGATGGACAGCATTGAAGTACTCCAATCAACTCCTCCAAATATAACGTTAGCAGCCAGTGAAGCAAGTTCATCGTTATTGCCACAAAAATCGTTGGGAATTTACGAAAACACTTTGGAAAAGTTTATGCAATGGCGCAATACAAACAACGTCCAATCATTCTCCGAAAGGGTAATATTAGCCTACCTATCTGAATTATCAACAAAGGTTAAATCTTCTACCTTATGGAGTCACTACTCAATGTTGAAAAGCACCCTACAACGTACAAATTGGTAATTATCCGAAAGTTCGCGCTTTCTTAAAATTAAAATTAGTCAAATTTTCCTTTAATTCAATCTCTAAGTAAAAGGTCGTAGAAAAAGTATAGTGTGCACCACGTGCGTGAAGACTTTTTTACGCTCGTGCGGATTGTGAAACTCGCCTGCGGCTCGTTCCACAAACTTCCACACTCGTATTATACTTCACGCACTAGATACACAATATATTATTTTGTACTCGCGTGTTTTGAACAAACTTCACGGTCGTACAAAAAGGACCTTTACGAACTTGTATCATGAATAGCTATTATGCAACAACTGCAAAAAGTGTTTATTGCACTCGACGTGAAATTGTCCGACGAGTCCGTCAGGCCGACTTGGATAACACGTCGAGTGCAATAAACAATTTTTGCACGAGTTGCATACCATATTTTCTCTACGTTTGTGCAAAAACCAAAAACTATTTCATTTAGGTGGTACTGATCTGTAATAGTTGGGGAGGTAGCGTCAAATTTCACCGGACCATTTTACTGAGGCTGAATTTTCTAAAGAAGGCTTTCCTTATGTTTTTAAGAGAAAATTTCCATGTCAGCTGGTCCAGATCCGTGACTTAAGATAGTGAGAGGCTGCGGATCTCGCGAGAAAATAACGATTTTCGGAGTATTTTACTGAAGGTAATAATTTGCAGATAGTTTAATGATTGAATTATAATCGTGAAAAAACATGTTAGCTGCATAATTTATGTGACCTAACATGTTAGCTGTGTGTATGAATATGTAAAAAAAAATCGAAACACGGATCATTTTACCGAGGCTAAAAATTACATACTGAATAGTAAACACTCTGAAAATCATAAAAAAACATGTTAGCTGCATAATTTCCGTGACTTAACATGTTAGCTGCGCATATGAATATGTAAAAAGAAATGAAAATCGGACCATTTTACCGAGGCTGAAAATGATATACTGAATAGTAAACACTCTGAAAATCATAAAAAAACATGTTAGCTGCATAATTTCTGTGACTTAACATGTTAGCTGCGCGTATGAATATGTAAAAAAAATGAAAATTGGACCATTTTACCGAGGCTGAAAATGATATACTGAATAGTAAACACTCTGAAAATCATAAAAAACATGTTAGCTGCATAATTTATGTGACTTAACATGTTAGCTGCGCGTATGAATATGTAAAAAAAATGAAAATTGGACCATTTTAACGAGGCTGAAAATGACTGAATAGAAAACACTCTCAAAATCATAAAAAAAAATATGTTAGCTGCATAATTTCTGTGACTTAACATGTTAGCTGCGCGTATGAATATGTAAAAAAAATCAAAAGCGTACCATTTTACCAAGGCCGAAAATGATGTACTGAATAGTAATCTCTTTGAAAATCATAAAAAACATGTTAGCAGGTGCTGAGGTGTAATTAAACCTGTTAGCTGCGCTTCCTTGCATGTAAAATAATTTTCAAACAGCCTTTTTTGTGTTACTGTATAATGGGAATAAATATACTATTAATCTATATCAGATTGATGTAAATAGATTAATAGATTGATAAAAATCAGTCGATTTGCGGCTATGGTATGATTGCTATCTTGGGAAGTTATACTTACTGAAAATAAAATGTAACAATTCTAATGCAATGTAATTTTTATGTCTTCTCAATAAAAATCCTCACCCATCTCAGACACAACCAATAATACCAAACCCATACAGAGATTCATGCAAAATAAAGAAAAGCTTGAAACAAATATAACTCACTTTATTAATGGGGAATGAAAAAAATCCAAATGGAGTTAACAATATAGAAGAATGCACAAGGCAAATTGTTAGAGATATTATAACTGAAATATTCAAAACAAAAAATAGTACAGATATAATAAAACTTTAAGTGATATTGAATCCACGTATTAACAAAAAAATACAAATATTACAATAGAATTGTCGATCTTTCAATAAAAATAGAGCATACTTGCAGAATTATTTGAATACATCACCAACTGACATACAGCCTCGGTAAAATGGTCCAATTTTCATTTTTTTACATGTTCATACGCGCAGCTAACATGTTAAGTCACAGAAATTATGCAGCTAACATGTTTTTTTTATGATTTTCAGAGTGTTTACTATTCAGTATATCATTTTCTACCTCGGTAAAATGGTAGAATTTTCATTTTTTTTACATATTCATACGCGCAGATAACATGTTAAGTCACAGAAATTATGCAGCTAACATGTTTTTTTTTTTATGATTTTCAGAGTGTTTACTATTCAGTATATCATTTTCTGCCTCGGTAAAATGGTCCGTTTTTCAATTTTTTTTTACATATTTATACGCACAGCTAACATCTTAGGTCACAGAAATTATGCAGCTAACATGTTTTTTTACGATTATAATCATATCATTCAACTATCTGCAAATTATCACCTTCAGTCGCGTCAGCTGACATATTTTTTCTTCACTTTTAGGGAGAACACTAAGGTATGAACGAATTGATATTCTCAGTAAAATCACCCATGAAAATTTGACGCTACCTCCCCAACTATAAGGAAGATATTCTTTGTTCAAATCTAGCTGCTAAAAGTAATATAAATATAGTCAAAGAAACAAATTTTATTTTTACTTAATTGCATTTTCTAGTACCTCATGTTGTAATCCCAGTATGTAATAAATATGATTGAAAGTGATATAAAATATGCATGTGTTTAAAACGTAATACAATCTCATAGATAATAGGCTAAATATGGAGTTGATTTGACTTTTATATTTGTCATGATGACAGAACGCTGTCGCAGAATGACAGATGAGTGCAATAAAGACTTTATTGCACTTAGTGCAATAAAGAACTAGTTTTTCCACTAAATACAGTTCAATAAAGTTTAGTTTTCTGCATGAACGTAAAAAAAAGAAAAAATAAACCAAAATGTTTCCTTGAAATAATATTTTTCGGTAAATTTCTGCAAATCTACTAATATAAACACCAATGATGTATAAATCATGTACACAATCTGATTTCACGAATCCAAAATGTAATTTTTCTGCTATTTTATATTATAGCAATTAAAAATAAAAACATCGAAGAATCTACAGTTTTGAAGAGAAATCTCTGACTGCAACTAGAATTTACAGTCTATCCAACAAGAATATCTAGTTTCCAAAAGAATCTTCAGGTCTCCCAACGGAAATTCAGTCCTCTCAAAGGAAAATAACCCTACGAGACAAAACCCAGTGTCACGATTGCGGATATTTGTCGTAACTGAAAGATTCCCAATTACCCCTAGTCCTCAACGCAATTTTCATTATAAAAAATTCATATTGAACAAATAACATCGAACTGCGTTAGATTATCTCACTGGCCGATGGAAACTTCCTATTTAAATAATTTAGCGACTGACTTGAATACCTAATTGAATAATCGAACAAATTTTGTTTAGACAATACAAAAAAATGTCGCCTTGACGCAAAAACAAAATAATAGATAAAGTTAACAAGGGTTCCCCAATAAAATATGAAGAGCCTTAGGACGACAGGGTGTTTTAGGTGGTGATGATCCCCCAACGGGTTTAAGGTGGCGATGTATCCATCAAGATTGATGACCTGAGAGCCCCCCCCCCCCCGTCAGAGAATAATAACCTTATGGCAGGTAAATTATTCGCATACTAATGACACAGATTGCTATAGAAGAAATATCTTGTCGCATTCGCACACTTGATAATGGCGGTAGATGTTAACTGCCGAAACGTCGTGACTCACATATGCAGAGAATTAATTTTCTTTGTTTTTTAGAGAGTGGAAGTACAGAAAAATTATGCTCAGGTGGATCGATCGATGATATTCCAGAAGAGTATCGCCCATGAAAACACCTATAAAACAGAGATAAATCGCCAACGTTTCTGCAATGTTCCAGAGAAGTGAGCGAACTTGTAAGAGCAGCATCACCAACGCAACGAATGACTCTTTCCTGGACAGAATTTAGAAGTTTCAGTGTGTGTTTAAGGGCTGCAGTCCTTAAATGAGAACAGAACTCCAGGACAGATCGGATCTGTGCCTTATAAATCATAACCAACTGACGGGAAGCGACGGGAAGAGTGTTGGATGAAACTCCATCAACCACCACGTAGCTATCTATCTCAGACATATCTATATATGTCTGAGATAATATATGTCTGAGATAAAGCTAGATAGCAAAGAATACAAACTGGGAGGGGGGGTGCGAGACATTAGATGGTAGCTTGGCGAGAAGTAAAAGGTGCCGAACGCCTTGGAGAAATCTAATGCCACGTCCAAAGTTACACCAATTTTTCAACAAGCAGTTCACCAGTTGATCACTGACGGAAACCATATTGTCGATCATTCACAACTCCTGAAAGTTCTAGATATTTCATGATAACGATGTTGAAGGATTTTTCCATGAGCTTCGAGATACCACATAACAGTGCGTTAGGTCTGTAGTTCCTAGGTTAGTTTGGAGACTGATTGTACTCTTGCAATTTTCCAGTTGGACTGAGATACCCGCAAGTTATAGACCAGGTCATGACTGTTCAGAATAGCAGAATTTCACCTCAGTAAAAATCTCACCGTTTTCGATATAATGGACATTTTTAGAATTTCGGGAAAATCGTTACCTCTCGCTTCGGTTTACTGGGTGCCATGTCCAGAAATTAAGATTGATTCAAATAGAATAATAATAATAAATGATTTTATTGAATAGACATAAAAGTACATAACATTACTAAATATGCCACTCAAATGGCAGAGTTCAATTTCACGAATAAATCGCTAATTGATCTTCAACTCAACCATCTTCGCTGTTGAAGATTACTGGTGCTTTCAGACGTACAAAACAGTTTTGTAGTAATTGATACAATTTTTCGAAAAATGGGAGTAAAATGCTAGATTTGAATTCCACCACTTTTTTGTAACACAACTTTAACAATATTGTCTGAAAAATACTATAACCACGTGGAGGTGGACAGTTATTACATTACAAAGAAATTCATATTTTGTCCATACTTTAAAATGGTATAATACTTACAATAATTACTTTTTGATGGAGTGATATTTCTATTAAATTAGAGCATGGTGTTATTCTGGGCAAACATCAACTTTTATATTTTCGCCCAAAACTATTTTGTTTTCAAGATGAAGTGCATGAAGAAATGATTATTACAAATAGCGAATCAATAACTTCACACTTTTGAAGAAAAAGATATTGCTAAACACGTTTTAATTGGATTTGTTGAGTTTTATTTATTTTTTGTTATGATTTCATGTGCATGCACATCACTGACGGACTGAAATGTTTTCACCGAGTGCTGCGGCTGGATTGGCAGAAGATGGCAGATATGAATGGGTCGTTGGTGCGATGATGGGCGTCATATGCTTTTTATTAATTCTCGTACGGCTGCATGCGCTCATGCGCTTCAATGAGTCCTCTGGTGGTACTGTAGTTTTTCCTGTTTTTTTCCTGCAGTTGAAATAGCAAATACGCCACCTTTTTTGTTAAGTCGCCCCGGAGCACACATGGTGGTGGTACTCTATCTCACCTGGACTTATGTTTAGATGAGGGTAGGTGATATCCCAAGACTATGACAAATAGCCGACTATTATTTTCTTCATAATTATATTGAGAGTACCTTGTATTTTGACAATTTGATGAGACCATATGAACATTGATAATCTGAATAACTCCCGAGAGCTTCAGCTCGAGGGAGTTATTCTTTGATAATTAATGTTCTTATGATCGAATTGAATTTTCAAAAAATACAATTTACTCGAAATGAATTAAAGAAAATAATAGTCGCTATTTGTCATGGTCAAGTGATATTCAGGAAGTTTAATTCGTGAACAGCATACAATCATCCATATACTTGTTCATATACGTTTCAACAATTAATTCAACCCTTATTTTGACAACCATTCTGTAGGTAGAAGATAAATCAAAAAGAGATATTTCAATTTTGATTGACTGAGTTATGTCAAACTTGACATTCATACAAACAAAAGAGAGCCGCTAATATTTCTTTGTTTACATGAATAGCCGGGTTTATCTAAATAGCCGCTCATATCACACATCATGTGACTTCAATCATGAAATTTTATTAGTGCAGTCATTATAGTTTATAATAAATCATAATTTTTATTTCCGTTTTTATCTGTAGTTGAATTGCTTTGTCGTTAAGTTGAAGAATTTCTGACAATTAATGAATATACTTTTTCTCTATTAATCTAAATTAGATTTATACCTGCTAACAATGAAACAATTCAATGCTATCGATATAATTCGAAAGCGAAACAATACATTTGTGATGGTAAGACAATGGTAAGATTTCTACTCGTTTAACAGAAGACACAGTACCAATACCTTTTTCATGCAAGTAGTCAAGCATAACATTATTTTCTTTGTCGATTTTGTGTTTTAGCGAGACATGAAATTATTCAACTTTATCACGTAACCCGTTCATTAGAAGTTTTCTATGTGACTATTTGAACAAAATTCTGAAAATTTGGACCATCACATAGGACCAAATTATCAAAAACGACCGATTTTATTAAACCGGAAGTGGACAAAAACTTTCTTGTATCAAACGAAATATCTTGAATTTACTACATTTCTGAAATCAAAGTATTACTTTGAAAAAATATTAATTTTCAATAATTTTCGAGTTACTTATAACGACTTTTGTGAAATATTTTGAGTTATCTTTAGTATCTTCAAAAATCCATGGGTGTCTCCCAAAAGTTTCCAGACTGAACCTCTTAAATTTCCACTAAAGTTAGTACATACAGTGAGCGCATAAAGTACGGAAATATAAGATACAATTACAAAATGTTGGTTATGTATACATTACACAGAGATAAAGATTTGAATAGAACCAACAAACAAGCTTGGTTGATTTAAAGTTTCCATTCTTTTGGATTTTCAAGCAATTCATTATTTTGTTTTCATATAATTTCTTCAAAATGCTATATTTTATCATTTGAAACAAAGCATATATTTTTTGTTTCGATGAAAAATGTTTCTTTCAATTTATGAACATATTCATTCGTAGTGAATACATGTAATTTGAATCAAAGAAATCAACCCTTGAGACAAAAAAATAATTGTTTGGAAGACAGAAATACGTTATTTGTGAGAAACTTTTTTGTTTCCAGTGACGCTAATGACATTTGAATGAAAAAAATGTTTATTTGACTGTATGGAATCTTCAACCCCCCTTGATAATTAAAACGCTATTTCACTTGGAGAATTTCAAAATGAATATATCAACGAATCTACTTACCTAGGTACGAATAGGTATTTTGTAGATGTGCAGTAGATACCCTACAATTATCATTGACTACAACATACCAAATTGCACTATGAGTTCCTTTCTTTGATGGTGGATCGGTATAAAAGCAACAGAAAATCAAGAAATCAGAAAAATATTTACACCAGTATAATTGGCATTCAATTCAAATACATATATATATTGAAAAATTCTTAGTCTACTATAGAACCAAACAAAATTTCAATGTCAAAATATTTTATTGCTCAACATATTCTCCTCTTAATTGCATATATTTATTACAGCGAACCTGCAACGTCTCTAGACCTTTCAAAAAAAATTGTTCTTGCTCGGCAAACTAGACCTCCACAGCTTTTATTACCTCCTAGTTAGAAGAAAATTTACGACCTTTTAAACTTTTTTTCAGTTGAGGAAAGAAATGATAGTCGGACGGAGCCAAATCTGGTGAATAAGGGGGGTGTTCTAGTAATTCAAATCCTAAATCACGAGTTTTTTGCATGGCAACATGAGATTTGTGTGCAGGGGCGTTGTCCTGCAAAAACAAAACACCTTTGGAAAGCTTTCAGCGTCTTTTCTCTTTAATTTTTTTCCCGTAGAGTGGTCAGTAATGTCGAATAGTGATCTCCAGTTATTGTTCTACCCTTATCCAAAAAATCAATCATGATTACTCCGTGGCAATCCCAAAAAACTGAAGCAAGAACTTTTGATCAAGACTGACAAAGAAACTGGCCATCCCAATCGGTCATCATCTTCAATGGAAAATTTACCTCTTTTGAAGCTTGCAGTCCAATTTTTCACGATCGCACACGAAGGACATTGATCACCAAGGATATTAAGCATATCTTCGTAAATCTGCTTACCTCTAAACCCTTTTAAATACAGGTACTTGATGATGGCTCGATAATCCAAATTTTCGATTTTCACAATTTCGGTGGAAATATTTTTTCTTTTAATTTATTGCGTAACTCTGGTTTACTTTTTTGACGTCAAACTTTACACTGACACTTCTAATAAGTTATTGTTCGTTGCTATGGTAACGCTTTATTTTGTTTATGCAGGGAACTGGTCTAGGCTAACTAGATATCAATACATCCTCGTATATATAATGTATGTATAATATGGACCAGCGATTTTAAAGTTTCGACGTTGCCAAAGGTACAGTTTGTGAGATATACGAACAATATGTTTATTTTTAAATAGGACAACCCGTAAATTTTACAATTTTAACAAAACTGAAGAATGTAACCTGGTTATACTATCTGTTTCCGAACAGCTAGTCAGAAAAGGCCGAGAAGTTCCAGGAATATTAGGCATATGCAAATTAGGCACAGTAGATTCAACCAACTCCTCTGCTCAAATTGAACAAAAATATATAGATGAAAAAAGCAAAGCAAATGATAATAATTTCGGCCTATCATTGATTCGAAATTTACAAGACACAGTTCAAGATCATACGCAACGCTTGAATAAAAAAGTACAAAATTCCAAACATACTTGGAACAAAACTGTGGATCATCATAAGAACAGTTAAAAATATGAAGATTATACTGTAAAACGTAACTAACTCAATGTAAAGTTATTTCATTCGCATGTGAAACGAGAGATCACAGTGGATCCTCGTCAAAGATAAAAATATTCTGGAGAGCTAGTTGAATTTGTATGAATATCTTTTAAACTAGTAAACGTTATATACAAAGCAGAAAAATCATTAATAAGGCAATTTACCTGTGATAAAGAAGGATTATAAAAAAACATTGAGATTGTGAATTCGAAATGAAAAAAAAAATGAATATAATGTTATTACTATATCTATTGTCTAGTAAGAAATTACGCAAATGGTCAATGTACCGAAAAGTCTACATACAATTTTCAATTAAAGACCTTTCTACGATAAGTTATCAGATACTAGATAATTTCCAACTTCTGCTTTCAACAAACTCTCAATCGAGCCAAATACGAGAAAAAGGAAATTTATAACTCGGTAACTCTACATTCGTTTCAAATGCAATTTTTTCTATGGTTTCATTATCACTAACGAAAAATCAAACTGATAGAATAGAATAGGTTATTTAGACTACTTATTTATGTAGATTAGTACATTTGTAGCATGTCAGTGAGGCACTAAGGAGTAAATAAAAATAAAATCATTACAATATAGAGTAAATATGAAATAAGATACACTTATCACATCCATAAAACATATTGAAATAAATTAAAATATTTGTGAAGATGATCATTAAATTAGAGGTATAGTGCACACAGCATATAAAACCTTTAATCAAGCCTGATTAAATTCGAATAGAAATATAAATATATAAAAATATCTGTCACTGCTTTGTGTCAAAAGATATTTTTTGGTTGTTTTTTTTTAAGCTGTACAAAATGAGCATTTTGATTTCATTTGGTATGGCGTTATAGATATTATAATTCAGAGAGTTATTTTTTGATCTATCTAGACGATAGATAGGGTTCCTGATAAATGTTGGATTTCCTGTGTTGTACTGATGAATGTCACCATGCGTAGTGATATTATCAATTTGTTTGTGTACTTCCTGCAGTACTGCACTGAATATGAACAAAGTGGGAAGCGGCATGATGCCCAGTTTGACGAACCATGGCCGGCAGTGCTCTCTGTAACTCACGTTCGCTATGATTCTTATAGATTTTTTTTGCCGTTTGAAAGTTTTGGTAGTTGCGATTGAGTTGCCCCAAAGGATTATGCCATAATTCAACTGTGAATGAAACAACGCAAAGTAAACTGTTTGCAACGTGAATGTGTTACTGATGGGTTTCAGTTGACGTAACATGAAAGTCAAACTAGCCAGTTTTTTTCCTAATGTGTTTATATGGTAAGACCAGCTCAGCTTCTCATTCAGAGGTATTCCTAGTAGTTTCACACTCTGATCAGTATGTGTGGCATGGCTGGTCGGAAACAATGTTCTGTGTTTTCTCTATATTCACGATGAGGTTAATTAATGAATTGTTCAGGACGAGGTTTTATGTTATCCATTTTTTCGGTTAATTTTCTAACCTTTTTGTCTGAAACAATAAGGTCATCCGTAAATGAGATAAATTTTTCTGGTCTGAAAAATTCATCCAAATCATTTATGTAAATTATAACCATTAGTGGGCCCAAAACAGATCGTTGAGGGACCCCATGTCGAATTAACTGGAAGGAAGATGAGGAATTATGGCTTTGGTTTTTCACTATTAGATTGCTATACCTATTCATATGTTAAAATGCCATAAACGAGAAAATTAAAGAAAAAACAATTTTTTCTGCAAAAGGAAAATGAATTTTCTATATTCCTAGTACACGTCCGATCGCTAAACTTTCATTTTTTGGTCTCAACACTGACATAATTTCCAGTGGTTAAAATCCCAGAATCGAGAAAATGAGTCAGCAAAAGCTGTCGTTATCTGACGGTCTATTAATAGATATGGGCCGTAATGGTCGGCTGGTAAAAGCGTACGCCTCGCAAGCGTGGGGTCGTGGGTTCGATCCACCGATTCACCGGTCTCGTGCATGGCATCACACGTTAAAAGGTGAGGGCTGCATCTTCCCTAGCTCACACAAGTCTCTCGAAGACTTCTGAGGGTTGTGCGTAGGGGTGCAATCGGTTGACGGAAATAACAATTAACAATATATGGCTCAAGTACTATAGCAACATACCAAATTTGAAACCTGTACCTTCAAAACCATAGAAAAATTGGGGGCGTGCCTGATCTTGTGGTCATCCAGTACATTTAAGAAGGGCCTCAAGAACCAACAACTTCATAAGTCAATTATTTAAACTTTTATGTCGCTATTTGTGAAAACGAAGGCCGGAAAAAATTGTGTGTTAACAATTGTATATTAGTGTTTGAAAAATCAATAGAAGAATTTCTTTCCAACGAGTTAAATTGAAATAATAAATAATGGAGATAGAGTTCCGGGAGTTCCGGCATTTTTATTAGACTTTTCTGGTTGTTCAAGAATATTTTTGTCAAAGTTCTTAATCATTAACCCTTAACTGGTAACGTGCCGTCTCTGAGACTGCAGCCATTTTTATTTTCGAGGTTGTTCTGAAACGGTTTCGCTTTTCTGCGAATCACGCCACCTAATCTATTAGCTATTGGTGCCCCACCAATCATCCAACTGGGAGTAAATTTGGGTAAAGGACGTCCGAGAAATATTATTTTATTTAGTTGAGCACAGTCCCTGAGACGGCACGTTTCCGTTTACGTAAGCATTTCTCGCTACACAAAGTAATGGCAGGTCCGTCAAAACGGGTAGGTACGTTATGGGGACAGTCTTTTATGTTGGTATAACGAGAAAAAATGTTTTTGAATGATTTCTAATTTTTTATGGATCTTTCCAAAATCACTACCAATTTTCGTTATGTTGAAAAAGATTAGTGCGAAATAATTTTTAGATCAAGTTTTTTCTTTATTTTATACAATATTATTTTAAAAGAATGTGTACTTAAGTGTTCGTAATATATATTTTGAAAAAATTATTATTTAAGAATTTTTTGTTTTGCTTCCAAAAAGTGCCAGTCTCACAGACTGCACGTTACCAGTTGTGTTTCAAAATTCCACGTTACCAGTTAAGGGTTAATAATTTTTGAATTATTAGCGAAAAACTAAATATTTGAATTTTCAAGTTCTTTGTATTTCATACAATACATATTAAAAAATGATTTTTTACGTTTTAGTTCAGTAGTTTGTGAATAAAAGCTTGTTTTAATTTTCTTATATTTTTTTATGTTAAATGGAAGAAGGAGAAATTAAAGCCAAAGAAAAAAGAATAAAAATAATCATTAGGGAGTTATTCCTTAAAATCTTCAGGCATTAAACAATACCTCCTCCTATCTTTCTAATTATTTTCTCTAAGTAGGAGATTTGAGCCGGTTCTGGGCCTCCCCCCTCCACTATGACGTCATCGTTGACCTTGTGGTGACCTTCAGGGATGACCTTGGTGCATAGGTACCTTTGTGTAGGTCTATGACCTTGGCATGCCCTAGAGATGCCTTTGAAATTTTGTGTTTGACCTTGATTTATATTGTTGGAAGAGGTGTTCAGGGTTTGTGTTTGACCTTGAGATGACATTGTGATGACTTGGAATTTTTTTCATACACGGACAAGTACTTTTTGTAAGTACACATATTTTTTTTACCTCCATGTCTTGCATGACCTGCATGTATACCGACTCAGCTACTGTGTATGATTCTTGTGGTGTGCACATGAAAATCTATACCAAAGTATGGAGAAGGTACACGTCTGCACACCACGGAGATCCAGCCCGATATGTGAGCTCTGATTCCTCTCCCGTGATGTATACCTTCCGATGATGGTGGGAGGAGAGGTCGCGTGACGTCAGCGCTAAGCGCACGACGATCCACTGATGTGTGTCAGGCCCTCGCTCCCGACACGGTGGATCCGCTGACGTCACACACCCATACGCTGTGGCGATCTAACGACTACTATTAACTCTCCGTCCTCTCTGTGTTGATACGGTGTTGGATGCGTTAACTGGTGGGGAGGGCTCTGTGACGTTGCATGAGTAGTCGAAGCAGATAGAATTTGTTCACCCTCTCTTCCACTCATCGAAATAATATTTAATGGTGGTGAGAATGATTGTGAAATCAGTATTTCGTTGAGTTTTGTGCTGAATAGACATCGAGAAAATGTATTCCTGTGAATGTGGTAAATCGTTCACTCGTAGTGATAATCTCCGTCGGCATCAACTCCAAAGTTGCCAAGGTGGCCCTTCTGTGAAAAGGATTAAGTTAGATGCGGTAGCATCGACACCAATGTACACATGCAATTGTTGTAATGTGTCAATTCCTGCTTCCCAAGTTAGTTCTCACAAAAGAACTCTCCAGCACAAGAACAATGCATGTGTTCAAGTAAGTGTTGGCATACAAATTATAAGGAATGCTTTCAAGTGTAGAATTGTGAGCTATCGAGTGGAAAGTCAAAATGTTTACACTGAATATATGCCGTTCTTCAGTGAGATCAGAGAGAAAGTTATTGGATTACTTGAAGAGGCAATAAAGGTTTACAAGATCTTTAAAGTGAATATGGAAGTATTTGGCAGCTATATTGTCCAAACACGGGATTTGAGTGATACCAAGTCATTCAACTCACAAAATAAAATTGTGGATCTATCTACGGATTTAGGTGTATTATTCGATGGATTCCGTGATGTCATCATTGCTCAGACTACTGAATTTGAAGAACGTGATTCGGGTATGTTTAAAGTTTAATTTCTATTTATATGAATGATAAATTATTGTTATGTTTCAGGATGGAGCTGTGAAAAAGTTAAGTTCCTCGAAGTGAACATCAACAAGTATAGTCCACTCAGCGGATGTTCGTATGTGAAGCTGCCCGAGTTCATCGAGACAAGGAAAGGTGTTGTAAATATTCGTAATGAAGACCAACATTGTTTTGCATGGGCCATCACATCTGCATTGTTTCCTGTGAATGGTAGAGTGTCAGAAGTTTCCTCATACCCCCACTATTCCAATGTCTTGAATGTAACAGGTATGGATTTTCCAGTTAAACTCCAAGCTATAAAAAAGTTTGAAGACATGAATGATATTTCAATAAATGTTTATGGGTTAGAGTCGAAACTTGATAAGGGTAAAATGAAATATGAAGTGGTTGGTCCGTTGCGTTACTCACACAGAAGACTTAGAAGACATGTCAATTTGTTACTTATAACAGATGATTCTGGCAATAGTCATTATTGTTGGATTAAAGACCTTTCTAGGTTAGTTTCAAGTCAACTATCTGCGCATGAGCATAAAAAATATTTTTGTGATGGATGTTTATTGTATTTCTCTCATGAGCGATTATTGTTACGTCATCAGTTGCATGACTGTAATCACTTGAGCACTACAACACCATCAGTCAATTTCAGAATCAACAAATATGGTAAAATGATACCGGGGAATATACTTATGTTTGAAAATTTTGAGAAACAGATGAAGGTACCATTTTTGGTTTATGCCGACTTTGAATCAGTTCTCAAACCCATTCAAACTAGTCAACCCAACCCTAAACACTCATACTCGAATAAAACATACAAACATGAACCTTATTCATTTGCTTATTCGATAAAATGTTCATACAATGATAAATTAACTAAATTTGTCACATATAGGGGTGAGGATGCAGCCGAGAAATTTGTTACAAAACTTGAAAATGATTTAAGGAATATTTATCACAATCATTTGAGGTATCCAATTCCTATGGCTGCACAAACCCCCGCGGAAGAAAAAGAGTTTTCTTCTGCACAATTTTGTGGTATATGTGATAAACCATTCTCGGGTGGTGATGTGAAAGTGAGAGACCATTGTCATCTCACTGGAAAAAAAAGATCACCTGCTGCACATTCCGTATGTAACTTGAATTTAAAACTACCTAATTTTGTTCCGATAATTTTCCATAACCTGAGTGGGTATGATTGTCATTTGTTCATAAAAGAACTGTATAGAAACAAAGACAAAGTGGATGTTATCCCACAAACTAAGGAAAAATACATATCTTTCACCAAGCATCTATTTACTCACTCATACACTGACAAAGATGGAAAAGTGAAAAAGAATTATTTGAAAATGAGATTCATAGACAGTTTTAAATTCATGTCGAATTCTTTGCAGAACTTAGGTGCTAACTTAACATCCGATCAGTGTATTGAGATGCATAAACATTTTCCACAAATTGACAAATTCAATTTGATGAGACAGAAAGGTGTTTTTCCATATAACTTTGTTGACCACATTGACAAGTTGAATCATCCAACTCTCCCCACAAAAAATCAGTTTTATGACAATCTTAACGGAGAGCATATACCAGATAAGGATTATATGAGAGCGAAACGTGTTTGGCATTTATTCGAGTGTAAGAGTTTGGGAGAATACTCGGATTTATATTTGAAGTCCGATGTGCTTCTATTATGTGACATATTTGAGAATTTTAGAGACATATGTTTAGAGAAATATAAATTAGATCCGGCACAGTATTATACAGCACCCGGATTATCATGGGATGCAATGCTAAAGTATACAAATATTGAATTGGAATTATTGACAGACATTGACATGATACATTTTTTCAAGAAAGGAATACGTGGTGGAATAAGTCAGTGTAGTGGAAGGAAGCATATTGCTAATAATAAATTTTTACCCGATTATAACCCCAATGAACCTTCATCATTCATATCATATTTAGATGCCACCAACTTATATGGTCACAGTATGTCACAACCATTACCCACCAATGATTTTGCTTGGCTAACACCCAATGACATTTTCAATTTGGACGTAATGGCTGTGGCATCTGATAGTCCATACGGTTATGTTCTCGAAGTGGATATTCATTATCCCCAAGAATTACATGACAAACATGCTGATCTCCCTTTTCTCGTTGAAAGTTTAATACCTCCACATTCCAAATCGAAAATTCCTAAATTAATTCCAAATTTAAATGACAAAAGAAAATATATTGTACATTACAAAAACTTACAGCAGGCTGTGGCCAATGGTCTTATTGTCATGAATACACATAGAGTGCTGAAATTCAAGCAGTCATGTTGGATGAAACCTTATATTGATTTGAACACTGAAATGCGCAATCGCTCTAACAACAAAGCTGAAAAAGATTTCTATAAACTCATGAATAATGCAGTTTATGGGAAAACGATGGAAAACGTTGATAACAGAATAGATGTTAGATTGGTGACGCATTGGGAAAGCATCAAGAGGAAAATGGGTGCTAGCACCCTAATATCACGTCCTAATTTCAAAAGCTGTTCAATTTTTTCCGAAAATTTTGTTGCTATTCAATTGGGCAAAGTTAATGTATTGTACGATAAACCACTATATTTGGGATTCTGTATTCTAGAATTATCCAAAACAGTTATGTACAACTTCTTCTATGGATGTATTAAACGTCATTATGCAGACAATGCTACCTTACTCTACACTGACACGGATTCTTTAATTTTGAAAGTAAAAACTGATAATTTTTATGAATTCATTACCAGCAATATAGGTGAGTTTGATACTTCCAATTACAAATTAGGAAACCAATTCAATATTCCCATTACAAAGTCAATTCTGGGTAATTTCAAAGATGAATTTCCGAATGATCCCATAATTAGCTTTTATGGTACCGGTGCTAAAGCATATTATGTTCAGTCTGTAGGTAGTGAATTCAAGAAAGCAAAAGGTGTCAAAAGATCCGTCATAAAGAATGAATTGACATGTGAAGATTATAAGAAAATTGTCGAACAGGGTGGTTTAATATTTAGGAAGATGAACTCGTTTAGAAGCATATTGCACGACATGTATACTGAATTGAAAAACAAAGTTGCATTGTCGTACCATGATGATAAACGGTTCATCATTCCCAATACGACACAAACTCTTCCTTGGGGTCATAGCGATATAGAATTCTACCAGAATGACCCAGAAGAGAATATTCGTTGGGTTTCCAATATTATTCAATCTTTTTCCCAAGAGAGTCCTTTAGATCAATTACTTCATTTATTAACAGCTGAATTGAACAAATGAAATATCATTCAAAATGGAAAATTCACCATCACTATACATTTGTATTTTATATGTGATTACGCTTATTATATAAAAATAAAATTGTACTAGTCAATTTTTGCTGATGTCTTGTCCTGTACCAAATATATTATATAGTACTCTTATTGTATAAAAGTCACATTATACTAGTCAATGTTAGTTTATGTCCTGTTACCAAATATATTTTTTTTAAACAAACCTGTTATTCTGAATTCCTATTGTTTCATTTGAGTTTTCAACATACCTACACAGAGATATATACGAATGATTGTTTTAAAATCATCAGTATGAAAGATATCAAGGTGGGAGAAAGATGTCTAAGGCTATCGATAAATTCGGTCGTACACGAAAATGGGGTGCTGTTAAAGTTCGAGTTCTTCAAGGTTCTCAAGGTCCCCAAGGTATAGGATTCAAGCTTTCACCTGATGACCAATATGATGTGCAAGGTAAAAGACTGAAAAATGTTGGTGAACCGATAGATGAGAGTGATTGTGTAACTCAATTATATCTCAATGAACAAATCAAGGAGACGAAGGCACGTGTCCTCAAAGCCTTGCAGGCTGCCATACTTGCCACAACGGCTAAGATTGTACCTGATGCCCGTCTAGCATTTAATGAAAAAATAGAGGAGGTAACTGATGATCTAGATCGCAAATATAGTAATCTAAAAAGTGATGTGGATATCAAAGTATGGGATACCACAGCTACAATTACACGAAAAATAACAGAGTTGACTAGTGACCTCGATCATAAATGTAATCTAATGAAAGAGGATTTTGAAGTTACATCTGCAATGATGCAAAAATATGATGACTTGGAAAAGAGGTTAGCCGTATTAGAGAAGAAATATCAGAGGTTAGCCGATTTGGAGAGGAAACATCCTGATATTTGGCTGACACATAGACCAACACTTTGGGCTCCAGGCAGTGATCCAGACCCAGCTGTTTGAAAGAATGAATCTGTAGAATAAATTTTGTCATACTAAAGTTATTTTTATTTCAATACTATAATGATCCTCATACATTCACATACACTGACCTTTTGGCTAATAAATATTATAGAATTTGATATAAAGTATCAGAAAATACAATTAAGATAAAGTGATGAGCAATGCCCCAACACGCATTGCCCAGTGTGTACCAACCAACAAATTCAATGTACACTCCTTTTTTCACTTAATCCTTTTTTTTATTTAATTTTTTTTTTATTTATCTACAATACAAATAACCCAATCAATATAAAATTTAATTTAATATATACATCACTTACATCACTTACAAACAATTAAACCTATATAATAAAAATTATCCTAACCTTTGGAGAGTTGCCATTATCCTCTCCTTGGTAGCCGCCACTCGCGCTCTGACGGACTCCAACCTGGCGAACCTTTCGACCTCCAGGATGCCTTCCTGTCGATCTCGGACCGTCAGCTCTGCCAGTTGGCGGGCAATTTCTGCCCGCGCTAATTGACTCAGCTGGTAGTCACGTTGGGCATCATCTATCTCACCCATTAGCTGGTCTATATCCGTTTCCAGAGTGGGTGCGATAGATTCCAAGGAGATGGGATTCGCGATGGCAACTTCCTCCACCATAGGAGCCGGTTGGGTGGCTTCTTCAGCGGTTGGAACAACTTCAACAACTGGTGGGAGTGGTAAGTCGGCAACTGTTGGCTCTACCGGTACAACTAAAGGTGCAACTGTTGATGCAACTTCAACTGGTGCCACTATAGTTGCAACTGGTGTTACAACAGGCGTCACAACAGTAGATGATGGCCATCCTCCGGTATAAGGATTGGTACTATTGCAATTATTGCGATACTTGCTGATAGGACCAGCCTTACGCCTACTGTTGTGACCAGATGACGTCTTCGATGAAGATTTCTTTGGTTTTTTAACCACGAAATCATCATCGCTGGCCATCAGATCTATTACCGTCACACTACTTGTTGACGAGTTTGCTCTCTCTTTACGGGATCGTTTAAGAGCATCTCCGTTAACAGACCCACATGGTCGTTCAAGTTCTTCCAATCGCTCACCTTGTGATGGTATCATCGGCGACAGCACCTGAGGGACTTCCACATCCTGCTTTATGATTTCCAGCAGGTCATCAAATTGCGTCGACACGTCTAGTGCTGGTCCTTGGCCGCCGATGAGGTTGGCAAGTGGTGATGATGGGCTCCGCTGACGCCGTCCATCAGTATCCAACCGGATATTACTGAGGATGGTGGCTACTCCAAAGGCTGTGGCGAATGATGTAGATTCCATTGCTAAACAATAAGAAAATGAATTAAACGAGTTCATGAATATGTGATTGTTAACTTACCTTCGGATACTCTTCCTGGCTGACTTCTCGATGGTACTGGGTGCTGCTGGTGAATGGTGACTCTTAGGAAGACTGAGTCGACTGAAGAATATTCGGAGGGAGCTCTCGTTTTAAACACTCAGCTCACCTCCCACTCCCTCTCTTCTCCGACCTCTGACGTCATAAACCAACTCCATCATAACCACACTGGAGGTTCTTCACCATCATCCTCGAAGAGGTCATCACCAAGATGATCCCCCACGTCGTTTAAGTTACCAGCAGCATCTTCTTCATCGTCAACTACTGCTGCTTCCTCGCGCTATTTTTCATAATATGAAAAAACTTTATTGAAACAATTTGTACATTTGATCTAGAGGAATGAAAGTGTTCCTATACATTTTTCTGATACCTCAAGTTCTTGACTTTGTGCGAAAATTGATCCTTGTGGGATACCATATTTCATGCTATTTTTCATAATATGAAAAAACTTCATTGAAACAATTTGTACATTTGATCTAGAGGAATGAAAGTGTTCCTATACATTTTTCTGATATCTCAAGTTTTTGACTTTGTGCGAAAATTGATCCTTGTGGGATACCATATTTCATGCTATTTTTCATAATATGAAAAAACTTTATTGGAACATTTTGTACATCTGATCTAGAGGACTGAAAGTGTTCCTATACAATTTTTTGATATCTCAAGTCAGAGTGAGGACCACTCACCCTACACCTCAATAATGTTCTAACTCACGTTTCACCACGGCTTTGGTAGGCTGGGTCGGGTGCACGTCGGCTTCTTCCTGTGGCTCGAACACAACTCATTTTCTCGGCTAGGCTTGTCGGTTCCCCGAGACTGGTATATCTGCGGCTCGTACACAACTGCTCTTCCGAGTAGACTCTAGTCGGGAGCTCACCTAGCTATTCCCCCACCAAAGTTCAGTCAGCGCTGCGCGACTCGTTTTCGGTACCTAACAAATATTTGTAAAGTGCACACTTACTCTGGTGACGTCAGATTCGGCTGCGTCACGTTCTAGTCTCTGGCGGTGGCCATCAGTCACGATCTTACTCTCTGGCTGGTCCTCGATGTCAACTGCCTTTCCGCTGGGCTAGCGAAGAACTGAACTTTCGTTTTGATTCTGTCGCCTTGAAGGCTGATCGAGTCGGAATTTCACTCTCGCGGAGAGGGAGTTGCTTTCTGACTGAACTCTGGGCATGGTGGGGTCCAGGAATAACGCTTACTCAATCGGGACGCGTGAATACTGAGGATCTTATATACACAGGGATAAGTCATGGAATATATTTTAAAAAGAATGGTATTTTTAGGCCCATTAATAACGGAGATATACATGAACACTTGTTGCTTCTGCCTTGCTTATAACTAGAAAATAGTTACTTCGTTACACTGTCAGGAAACGAAAGAAGTCCTTGAAATTAGATAAATTTAAATTCATAGATGAAAAGGCAAGTCCATATAGTATTAACGGATGAAAAAAACCTGCATTTTCAAAAGTGTCGAGTACACAATCATTTACAGACGGAGAGGTGGACCTTATTACGTTGGATAAGAGATTGGCTGCCTTTTCGGATGAATCAAAAGCACGTGTCAAGCAAATAAACGATAAATTGTCAGATGCAAGGTAGAATTTATTCGAAAATATTGAAAAATATGGCAAACCAACAAAAAAAAAGTATAATTTTATGGTAAGATATCAAAGGTCACCAAAAGAAAAAAAAAACGAGAAATAAACCTCTATTATCAACCCCGCCTCCCTCACGTGGGATGATAAACGGAAATTCCTAACAATACATTTATTTTGATGCATATCCCAGAATTTTTATATTTTTCACTGAGAGATATAATCAGTTTGAATGTTTTTCACCGACAAACTTTTTCTTTATTATCATTCATGAGTGAGATATGATTTTTCCAAAAAATTTAAATTAATATTTAGACGTGAAAATTTTTTGGTGCATAACCCAAATTTTTTATATGTTTCTTTGCAAGATATGATCAGTTTGAATGTTTTTCACCCACAAACTTTTTCTTTATTATCATTCATGAGTGAGATCTGATTTTTCAAAAAAAATTAAATTAATATTTAGGCGTGAAAATTTTTTGGTGCATAACCCAAATTTTTTATATGTTCCCTTGCAAGATATGATCAGTTTGAATGTTTTTCAACAACAAACTTTTCCTTTATTATCATTCATGAGTGAGATATGATTTTTCCAAAAAATTTAAATTAATATTTAGACGTGAAAATTTTTTGGTGCATAACCCAAATTTTTTATATGTTTTCTTGAAAGATATGATCAGTTTGAATGTTTTTCAACAACAAACTTTTTCTTTATTATCATTCATGAGTGAGATATGATTTTTTTAAAAAATTTAAATTAATATTTAGACGTGAAAATTTTTTGGTGCATAACCAAATTTTTTATATGTTTTCTTGAAAGATATGATCAATTTGAATGTTTTTCAACCACAAACTTTTTCTTTATTATCATTCATGAGTGAGATATTATTTTTTTTTTTTAATTAAATTAATATTTAGGCGTGAAAATTTTTTGGTGCATAACCCAAATTTTTTATATGTTTTCTTGAAAGATATGATCAGTTTGAATGTTTTTCAACAACAAACTTTTTCTTTATTATCATTCATGAGTGAGATATGATTTTTCAAAAACATTGAAATTAATATTCAGACGTGAAAATTTTTTGGTTCATAACCCAAATTGTTTATATGTTTTCTTGAAAGATATGATCAGTTTGAATGTTTTTCACCAAAAAACATTTTCTTTATTATCATTCATGAGTGAGATATGATTTTTTCAAAATTCAGTTAGTAGTAAATTTGAACCGCTTCTAGGCCCTCCCTCACCACTATGCCGACTGGAGATTTTTGTCACTATGAATATATGCAATACGTAGGTGTGAATCAGAACTATTACTTACATGGATCATTTTGTTCTAAATCACACCTTCGCATTATGTTACGAAATGATTTCCATATTTATAGTTAATTGGGCAAAGTTTATGTAGGTGACATAGAACTATATACACATCTGGAGAAGACATCGGTTGGAAGAACACTGTATGTTCTCAACACTTCTTATTCCCATGAAATTTGTAGAGTTAACTCCTGGGAGGGATATTTACTCCCTCTCCTTCTACGGTGGTTTTTTGTCATGTTCTTGTGCGCATGTACCAGTCGGTTTGTTGGTATAAAACGTGAAGTCGCATCAACATCAGCACCATTTCTATCCACATTCCATTGATATATCACACATTCCTCCGAGCTAAATAAATGAACTCACTACCAAATTTATCTGTGGAAGAAGGTGCAATGTCATGTACTCCAACAAATCGTGAGTTTGGTTTTGAAAATATTCCGGTATATCACTTGTCATCCCAAGATTCCACCGATGACTTCAACTTCGAAGCTTATCTAAAGATGACAGATAAACCGGAATCTTCAGAAAGTGCTGATCCAACCCTTTCACAGCTGTCACTACCCGAATGCCCTCCACTCCTCTCTTCTCTTAGTGTGGATCATAAACCGAAACCATCTAAGAGAA
Organism: Chrysolina oricalcia; assembly: GCA_944452925.2. NCBI lineage: Eukaryota > Metazoa > Arthropoda > Insecta > Coleoptera > Chrysomelidae > Chrysolina > Chrysolina oricalcia. The sequence continues at coordinate 14,977,968 of OX101821.2, read as the reverse complement.
AGGGCACATCTACTGTTTCTAAACCCAAAAAAATAACTAAGGGTGTACGGAAACCCCGTAAGAAAAAGGTAAATGACACCTTAAAGAAAGTGATGGGTGATTTGGGAAATGTATCGCTTCATTCTTTCGGTCCACTGCGGTGCTGTGGGGACATGTTGAAGAAAGCCAAATGCCGCATCGTAAAAGCGAAGGTCACCATCGTCAAATGCGATGACGATATTCAAAGTAGCAGCATAGACGAGGTGGCTCTTCAGGAGCTCGATGCAAAGATTGCATCAACAAAGGTTGAACTGATCAAAATGTGTAAAGATGCAGATAAACTCCGTTCCAAAATCACACAGGAAAATCAGTCCACCCATTGTTTAAAAATGCAAGCTGAGATGGAGCTTCAGGAGTCCACTAAACTTTTTGATACGGCAGCATCTGTACGTGATAAGTGGCGAAAAGAGTTTGATCATGCTCTTCAATCTGATACTGATTAGCTCTGAGTTGAAAATATATAAGCGGGAATGGGGTATGCATTTAAATGGGTTTGGCATACACAGAACGTTGCGATTGGCTGGGGCAACGTTTACCGCTACAATATTTTTTCAATTTAGTCTACTTGAAATGACAACTCAACATCAATTTCACCACTTTATTCCACAAAACATTAAAGTTAATACATATTTAAACCATGTCACGTTTATCAATCCATGAATTGTGTTCAATGGGAAGACCTAACCACTTCACATATAGTTTATCTTTTTTACTCTTCAGCACCTTCTCGACGAGATATATGTCAGGATTTTCCGTTTTCAATAACTCTTCTTCATAAAAACATCCTCTAATCGGCTGACCATCCATATCTTCAATGATATACGTTGTGGGATATGTCCTATTGATTTTAATGATTTTGAATAGTTCAGTTGTGAAATTTGCAGTATATCCTTTTTCGAAAATATTTTTGTACTTGCTTATACGTACAATGTCATTCATTCGGAATTTGGGAATTTTTTGTTTTCCTCGGATGACTTTGGCAACTTTAAATTTCAGTTTTGTTGTTGGTGTAACATTAATTGGTTCTATACCAGTTGTACGATGCACTTTATGGTTATATTTTCTTGTTATAATAGGAAGAATGTCTAACCACTTGTTGTGTCCCATCGCTGAAAATTCCCTATAAAGCCACGTCTTTATTGTTCGAATTACTCTTTCTGCTATGGCCGCCTTCATTGTGCTGAATGTTGAATAATGATTGATTTTATATTTACCCATTAGAGATGAGAAAGTACTGTTGAAAAACTCTAGTCCCTGATCGCTTTGTAGATGTTTCGGAGAATAGTCGGCTTCTTTCAGCACATCTTCCATTGCTTCAGTTACAGCACTACCTGTTTTATTTTTGATCGGTTTTGTCCATAGATATTTTGAGTAGCAATCAATTACTACAAGAACATATCTATATCCTTTATTATGTTTAGCATAGGGTTGTAATTCGGCAAGATCTATTTGCCATAGATCTGCAAAACCTTTGACAAAGGTGGTTCTTCGGGTGAAATTACGTCTTGCCGGTGTATGTAATTCATTGACAACTTGTCGTTTGAGATCACTTATTCCACTATCCATCCTCTCACAATGACTGCTTCACTTTGTTTCCGTGTACAAAATGATCAATTTCTTGAATGTTTCAATATATTATACTTTCCTCACGTAATTCTTCAATTATTGAAATTATTTCGTTGTCGTGTCCAGTATGACCAGCTGATTTCGAGGATATCAATAGTCGTAAACGAGCGACTAACTCTTTTGGTGAATTCCAGTACACATAATTCGCAGGTTTGGGATCATACCTTTTTTGTATCCGATTGATCCCTGCACCTTTTTTTGTTCTACTTCTGAACGTTGTTAGATAATGTGATAAGTTAAGTACTGGTTTAATAACTTCACGGAATTTTTTAGATTTCGTATGTTTGAAACCATTTCTCAGTTGATGTTGTTTGTATGGTGCATTCGTGAGTCTCAATATTTTAGCATATGTATGAAGAATTCCATCATCACTGACTTCAGGTGGGTTTTTCAAAAAAATCATATTATATAACTCCGGACTACTTGGGAATTCATGTTTTTTTGTTTTATTGGCATTCCAAAATAAAATATTTCCACCACTGAAATTTACATTGAGACTTCCCATTTTAAGTTTTCCCGTAGCAGGATCTGAACGGATGCCAAATATTGTGTCATAGTCACCATTGTTTGTTTTGACATTTTCCAAATGCATCTTCAAAATATCTTCAATATTGCCTTCAGAAAGGGAGGAATAGTCCGAGTTACTTATTCGAGATGATGATGGTGTTTCAAATATAGACGTTTCACCGAATTCTTTGATGGTCTCACTGTCAGCAGACGAGGTGTCACTACCAAATTGATTCTTTCCCATAGGAGTACTCCTAACTAGAGTAGAGTGTGAGTTCACTTGCTTCGTCATTGATTGTCGAAGTGGTGGTGGTAGTTGTTTCGTTGCAGCAGCTGAAGATAGAACGTTCAATGGTTTCATTAGGGGATCGTAGAATTTTTCAAGTGCTATTCGATTTTCAATAAGTCCACTCTTGATAGAGTTAAATTTCTGGCGTACAGCTTCTGTTGTCTCAACTAGTTGACGTTTCAAATTCAATTCATTGTTTTTATCATCAACTACTGAATCGTTCTTCATTTTGTTCTACAAGAGAGATTACACCACTGAAGTAACCTGTGTGCAATCCAACGATCGATTGAATGTGGATTGCAGTGTCATGGATATATAAAACTATCAAATCCCATGCGATATCTACCTTCATGCATTTTTCTATCTTTATCAATGACCATAAATCCATATTGATCCTCCCAACATTTAACACACATCAGTTGGAATTGTTTGAATGTTACATCAGGTGACACGTGATCGGAATAAATATGGTGTAGATTCGTTTCATCTTGCTTGAACATTACGATAAAGTTGGTATTATCTCGCACTAACTGTTTGGGCACACGTGAATATGTTTGAGCAAGATAAAAACAGTCAACATCTTTATGGCGTCCCATACAGAAATATGATCTTATAATGTCCTGCTTTTCACATATTACATCATCGAAAATGAAAACAGAATTTGGTTTGGCATCGGAAGGTTCCACTATTTCTGCATTATTACTGAACGTAAAAAATCCCAACCCCTTTATAGGTTCCAATACATTCCGTAGGAATTGATATTTGGGTTGATTGAGTGATTTCGAATAGAGATAAACGTTTGTGAATCGCAGTCCTTGTGGATGTGTTAAGAGAGAGATCATGGCATTCGTCTTTCCACAATTCGACGGTCCGATAATGAGTCCTCGAACAGATGATGGAAGTAGCGGACCATGCCGCAACACTTTCTGTCCATTCAATCCACAACCGAATTTTTCATCTAAATTATCTACAGCAAACTTTTCTTTCTGCTTCACAATGCGCATCGTACCGTGGTTGGAGACTATGTAAGCGTCGATATGTTGTGAATGTTTCATTTAAATGAGTACCATCAAACGAAACGGATGTGTTCGTGGTAGATGCAGAAAAAACGGTCGTGGATTCGTTAATAATTTGATAAACAAACTTCCGTTCGAATTACATTTACCTGGAGGATATCAGTACTGTGGACCCGGTACAAAATTGGAAAAACGTTTAGCCCGCAAAGATCCAGGAATCAATAAATTGGATATTGCATGCAAACAACACGATATTCAATATTTGAATCATCTTACTGATCTCACAGCGAGACATTCAGCAGACAAAGAACTCGAATACGCAGCTTGGAATAGGGTTAAATCGAAAGACGCTGGTATTAAGGAAAGAGCAGCTGTCCTACTCGTTACCAACATTATGAAAGCAAAGAGACGTTTTGGTATGGGTTGTAGTACTACTATGAAGGAAAAGAAGAAGAGGCAACCGAAGAAAAAGAAAAATAATCTCAGAAAAATCGCCTTTGGTTCTGGGGTGGTTCATAAAGTGCGGAATGTATTGAAAAAAGCTGGGGGTGAGCAATTTGTGACGAATAATGTGAAAAAAGCTACCGTAGTGGCATTGCATGCGGCACGTAAATACCTCAAAGCTGCCGGTGGGAAGAAAACAATCCGCACACCCCGCATAATTCCAATTCCTAAGGTAGGAGGGATTCTGCCATTGATACCGATTTTTGCTGGATTGTCCGCGCTCGGAAGTTTAGCGGGTGCTGTTGCAGGCATCACCAGAGCTGTGAATGCAGCAAAAGCAAGCAGAACAGCCCTGATCGAAGCGAATCGTCATAATAAGAAGATGGAAAGTGTGGCATTGGGTAAAAGTGGTATTGGTATATACCTTAAACCATACCGTAAAGGACTCGGACTATACTTAAAACCATACAATCCAAAAAACTAGTTGATTCCCTACCTCGAAGACCTCTCACCGACATCGATCTCAATTATTATGCCGAGAAAATGAAAATTACATACTTTCGCGGTATTTTCATGCGTGATACATTACCCACTAGAGGTCCACGACACTACGAGACCGCCATTGTCAATTTAGATGGAATAAGAGGATCGGGAACACATTGGGTGGCATACGGCAAATGTGGGAAAGACATTGCATACTTTGATAGTTTTGGAGATCTACCCCCACCAATAGAGTTGATTCAATACTTTCAGAAATGTCCGAAAGTGAAAATTATATATAACTATGATCGCCAGCAGAAGTTCAACACAGTTTTCTGCGGTCACTTGTGCCTGAAGTTTCTCTCTGAATTATTATAAAATGAATACAACTCCAGCAATGACTCGAGAGGCTATTAAGGGGATGGGATTTTCACTCAAGATGTATTCAAAATATCGCACTTTGACAAAAATGGATCGAGTGATGCTTGCAACTATGCCGAAGGAAGTGATGCTTGCATGTGCTGCACATGAGATTGCTCATGTTTGGGAAAAGTTACCCAAAAGTCTACAAGATGATGTCGACATAATGAAATATAGATATTGCAATGAACACCACAATCTTGACGGTGACAGCATTCCAGATTCTGATGTGAATGATGGTCCTACACCTCGAAAAATATTCTGCTGTTATTGCAATATAAACGATATGAATATTGGTGCTAATAAAAATGAACTGGATATTGATGAACCATCTCCGAAAAAGCGTAGGTTGTCTCAAGGGTGTTGTAGACAACAATAAATTGAAGTGATATTCATAAAATGTATCAGTCATGTCACGGAAGTTCGAACTACAAGCTGTCGGGACGAGTGTCTTGAGTGCAGACTTTTTCCCACCCATTGAATTGGATAGAAACAGTCGTTATGGATTGGGACTTTCTGGATTCTATGGATGCAACACAATCAATAATATAACTGAAAAAAACAATGTGATCAGTTTTAGAATCAGTGCTGATAATTCACCAATACTTCAGAAATACACAATTGAAATTCCATGTGGTGCCTATGAAATAGATGAGATCAATGCAGTTATTCAGAAACATATCATGTTTAGATTATTTTCTGGTAAAAATCAAAACGATACCAATGCAGATGATATATTCTACCTACATGCCAATAATAATACTTTCAAATGTGAGATGCGATCAAAATTTGAAATTGATCTTACTCATCCGAATTCCATAGCAAAGATGATGGGTTTCAATTTTGATAGATTTCAACCGAATCAGATACATGAATCCTCACTACCAATAAACGTAACAACTGTGAGACTAATCCGCTTAGATTGCAACATTATATCTGGTTCATACATAAATAATGAAGAATCACATATTCTTTTTTCATTCGATATCGATGTGGAGCCTGGATTCAATCTCACGAAAGAACCACACAAGATTATATATATACCAGTCAGTCCAGAAGGTCGCCAGTTGATTCACAACATCACAGTGCGTATTTTGGATCACAAAAACAATCTTATTGATTTTGGAAGTACAGAAGAGATTGTTATAATTTTGGAATTGAAGAAAATCTAATAACTATTATGGGTTTTTGTTATAATAGACAGAATCGTGGAGGATTTCAAATCATTCCACAAACCGCTAAAAAGGAAGGTTCGACTAGAAAAAGGCTCATTCCAAAAGTGTACGCTAAACAGTTAGCACACCACGCTCTGTCAGTGAGAGATCTCGAATTTTTGAAATCTATTGGACTGAAAGTAAGGGAAAATGGTGCTCGAAACAAATAGTGAAAAATTGAATATATTCGATGAGCCGATGCTCGATCATTCCCTCACGAGTTTACATGAGCACACATACAAACCATATGGATCACCATTGTTTAGGAATTCAGATGAAATTCGAATCGCAATCAATAATCAAGACGTTATACTCGACATTGCTGAGAGTTTCATTTATATAGAGGGTAAATTCACACCTACAGATGAAACGCAATCATGTTATCTCTCGAACAATGCAATCGCTTTCCTTTTTGATGAAATTCGCTACGAAATGGGTGGTGAACAAGTCGCTGTGGTCAGGAAGCCGGGGATCACATCTACTATGAAGAATATGATTTCATTTGGACAATCACATGCCAACACATTATTAACAACTGGATGGGGACTTTCAGAAACGAAACAGGATATCTTGGACACAACCAGTCATGTATTTAGTGGTAAATTACCACTGAAATATTTGATGGGTTTCGCAGAAGATTATAACAAAAGTATCTTGAATGCCAAACAAGAAATGATTTTAATAATCGCTCGAACCTTCAAGAACTCATATATTGGTGCGGTTGATGCTGATTTGGAAATCAATAAAATTGAGTGGAAAATAAGACATATAGTGCCAGAAGACAAGCACAAGCTCAAACTTTTGAATAGAATCAACAAAAGTGGTCTGAATGCTAAAATCAAGTTAGCTTATCGCATGTGGGATCTCTATGAACTTCCATCACTCCGTGGCACATCTTCAGACATATGGGCTATCAAGACAACCAATGCCCTTGAAACACCTCGTTATATCATCATTGGATTCCAAGGCACCACCACTTCTGAAGACAGGACAAAGGATATCACTAAATTTACAACTGCTGATATCAATAACATTCGAGTGTACTTGAACTCTGAAGTATACCCATATGAACGTTGGAATTTGGATTTCGATAAAAAACTCGATACTTCAGCTTATTATGCCTATGAGAATTTTCAACGAAGTTATTATGATAAAGATATGAGTGAACCTCTCATGGATATTGGGCAATTTCGACAAAATCCACTATTCATCATCGATTGTTCACATCAGCCGATTGCCACAAAATCATCAACGATTGATATTAAGCTCGAGTTTGAAACCAGGAAAGCCAACTTCCCGGCCAACACCAAAGTATATGCACTCATTCTGCATGATACATTTTTGACATACAATGCATTGGATGGTTCAGTTCTCAGCAGATATTGAAGAAACACACACACATATTATGTATTTTTAATTATTCTCATTTGTATTAATTTCTTTTTCATTTATTTATGTAAAAGAGGAATAGGTAAATAAAACATGACTAAATAATATTACGTTTTTTATTCAAATATCACTAGCTAACAATTCAATTAGTTTTGGGTACATGCAAACAATCTAAAATTATTTCTCCTTCTTCATCACTATCTTCTTGGCCGTCTTCGATTTCTTCATCGGTATGATCATCCAATTGGTACTTTTGGATGATCCCTTCAGGTAGATATGGTAAGAGGCGATAAAGAAATCTTCTCAGCTCACACACAATCATACTATTGCAGAGTTGATCCAAATCCAAAGAACCGTCTGAATATTGTTCGCAAAGATCCGCACCCTTCTTGTAGTTCTCGTAGTCTCGCAAGCAGTATTCAATTTGCTCTTCATCATAACACACGCCCAAGTCGTAATTGGTGGCATGGTGAGCGTCCTCGCCCAAAGCATCCAGTTCTGATGACAACCTTTCAACGGCTGAAGAGATATCTGTGGCTTTGGTCCAATATTGGCTGGAATATTGCATCCACATCTTTCAAGAATTAAGCTATAATCAAGAGAAATTATTGAAATAACTATGCTACAAAAATAATTAGTATTACTCACATTAGACTTTTGATTATGTCTCTAACGAAGAGTGTGTTTAACAATGTATGAAAAGTTTTATATTTTCCTTACAATTATCACCTATAATATAAAGAATCAGAATTAGCCTATGACAAGTGGAAATTATAAATTACTATTATTCAGTGAGATCAAATTTGACCAATGATCTCGTTTTCATGCCAACAATAGTCTGTTGACTTTGACCCAAATATGCTATCGTATATTTACCACCAGAAGAATTAATATAAGTAACATCAGCATCCGTTAATTGTGCTGAAACACGTTTTGGTAGCCATGTTTTAAATAACGTATCATTGCTCACATCCACCAATGTTAATAAGATTGATTTACCAAACCGAGTAGAACAAAATGATATATTCTTAATTGGGAAAGCTTCATTCAGTGGCAAAGATGATATTACTCTTTGCTCTAACACTTCCATCTCTTCTTTAATTATAGAATTGAGCTTTTGTAAATCCACCTTTGGAACTGACATGATGAAAATATATAAGGAAAATATAAATAATTTTCAATAGAAAAACACACTCACTGATCTCTCTCTCTCTGTGTAGGCACTGAATAACTTCACTACTCTTGCTGACTACTCAACTGCTAGGTATACAACTTCTGATTTCATGTCACCATGCCCACTTCTTTTATAATAGATAGTGAAGCACCCCCACCACAGACTTATGCACCGCGTGTGTGTTGCAAAGACCCCACCATGCGCGAGTTAGCATCGCATCGATAGAGGACGGAGAGTAAATAGTAGTCGCTACATCGCCACAGCGTATGGGTGTGTGACGTCAGCGGACTCACCGTGTCGAGAGCGAGTATCTGACACACATCAGTGGATCATCGTGTGCATAGCGCTGACGTCACGCGACCTCTCCCCCCACCACCGTCGCAAGGTATACATCACGGGAGAGGAATCAGAGCTCACATATCGGGCTGGATCTCCGTGGTATGCGGACGTGTACCGTCTCCATACTTCGGTATAGATTTTCATGTGCACTCTACAAGGATCATACACAGTACCTGAGTAGGTAGACATGAAGGTCATGCAAGACATGGAGGTAAAAAAAAATATGTGTACTTACAAAAAGTACTTGTCCGTGTATGAAAAAAATTCCAAGTCATCTCAAGGTCAAACACAAACCCTGAACACCTCTCCCAACAATATAAATCAAGGTCAAACACAAAATTTCAAAGGCATCTCTAGGGCATGCCAAGGTCATAGACCTACACAAAGGTACCTATGCACCACGGTCATCCCTGAAGGTCACCACAAGGTCAACGATGACGTCATAGTGGAGGGGGGAGGCCCAGAACCGGCTCAAATCTCCTACTACTTCTCTAGCTATGGTTTTTAGGACATGTTATGAATGGTGTAAACTCAAATTTAAAAAAAGCGAAAAGGCGGAGACTACTTCAGGTTTACGAACAAATCACCCAATACTATTTTTACACAAAATTACACTTCGGATCCCTAATTTGTTAGCAATTTCAGGTTACCGCGCTCCACGAAAAAATTTAATATTCCGGATTCATATTCCATGAATATATGAATATAGAGTAATTAAATGTTGACTCGGTTCACTCGTCGGCTGCGACTGTTATTAAAATACAAAAGAATGAAAACTTGAACGGAATTTTAATGCCGAGTTTTGTTAGCGCAATCCGTAGCGCAAGGAATAATAGATTCCGTACACAAAACGCTTTGTTGCCCGACACGCAACAGCAAGCAACAATCAGGAAGTGTGTTTTCGACCGATTATTCTTGCTGTTTTGATAAAGCACCATACGGGAAGAACATATCGACCTACGCGTATACAGAGTGACTCATTTGATAGCGGGACACCCCTCTGAAATTGTTAATTTATTATCCGGTTCAAAGTTTCTTTTTCATTTCATTGGGTATAGCATTAACAGTTTTAGTTTACTTCCCTAAATTCGAATCGAAATTTGAAGGCTTACTTACTTACTACGCCACTGTATTTGCAATAATTTCAAATTGGTGTTCTAAATTTCATAAAAAAATTGATTCCTAAGACAATTATAGCATAGCTTAAATTCAAATTACGTTATTGAAATATTCTGTATAATCGTTCAGTGTACCACATACAGGGTGGGGCACCGAAAACGAAACAGAACGAATATGTTCAAAACGCATTTGTTGTGAATGAAATGCAAAAACACGTCGATTTTTAATCCAAGGGGGTCATCTTCCTATCATAACCTCAACTGTCATACCTATCCCCCCACCCCTTGGGCACCATCACCCAAACAATTTGAATAGGGAAAGTAGTAAGTGTGACACATCATTAAAAAGGTAATTTCATAAGTAATTCAGCAATCCAGAAGTAAACAGAAAAAATTAGTATTCAAACATTATATTCACTTTCTTAAACATAATCATTTTATGTAGCCTTTTGAATTGTGTTCGCCTCCATATTCGCCTTTGATGAAACAAAGTAGTGCTAGAATTTGAAAAAACATTAGATTTTGTATCGAAATATGTGTAAATTGTTGATGAATTAGTTTGTTTGATTAATCAAAATGAATTTACTGTTTCTTCTTCCAAAATGTTCAATTAAAATTTTATCAATGTTAGTACAGCTTGGCAAACATAGCTGCAATTGTGAAAATGGTAACGCCCATGATGCGCATTAGTCGTACGACGGACTATCCAGTGATATTCACGTGAATGTTCGCGCAAAAAGTGGAAATTTCACAATCTCAGCTATGTTTGCCAAACTGTACTTAGGTTAGGTTAGGTTTGAACGTGAGTGGGCCCGTATTAGGCCATCCACTGCGGTCAATGGCCTATTGTGGCTCACCCTATGGATATAATTCTCCCAGTATATCCAATATCTCGACGAAATTGAGGAATGCATTGGGAGAACAATTTACCAGATTTTCTGGCCTTACTGTCGTATCGCCAAATATTGAGAATCTGGTTCTGGCCGCTGAAGGGCATGTACACAGAATGTGTTTAGCCGTTTCGTTATCCTCCATGCATAGCCGGCACTCTGCATCTTGTGCAAGTCCGATTTTATGCATGTGATGTTTGCAGTGGCCAGTAGCAAACCTACTATACTAAGTTCTACCAGTTTGTCTTAGTCCTGTTTTTTCCTTGTACAAGCAATAAATGATTTGGAACGGGCTAGGCCCGGTAGACTACGCCAGTACTCAACTCTTTTATCATTGTTTATATAGAAGTAAGATAGTTAGTCAATGCCTGTGTGATTGGTATTGGACACAAACGCGAGTGTCATCTAGCGTGTTTAGTTACAAACTAGAATATTTGGCGTCATTTAATGTAGGTTTCTTCAAAAAACCCTGATTTTAATGCTGTCCCATTGTTTCAATCAAGTTACGACATGACTTGGAGGCCAGATCACTGCAGTTACGACATGACTTGGATGCGAGCTCACTATCGTCATCTACATGTCGCATCCATTTTGATCCAATTATAATCCCATAAGGTTGACCAACTATCTTCTATATAAACAATGCTTTTATTCTCTGCCCAAGCTTGGCAGTGCTATATGATAATCCGATTAGCGGTTCTCGTCTAGTGAACGTTGTTTCGTTCCCCCCCCCCCCCCTTTTGGTGTGCGTCCGCTATTTCGTTTCCTTCTAGGCCTGTGTGACCTGGTATCCAGACTAGGGTAACGTTTTTGCGTTGCGCCAGTCGGTTTAAAGTATCTCTGCAGTTCCATACTGCCCTAGATTTAAAGCTGTTGGAGTCAAGCGCTTTAAGTGTTGCTTGACTATCTGAAAATAATTTTGTTTTTCGTGTGTGGTGTCGATTTTCCAGCTCTTTGTCACACATTTCAATGGCATATACCTCTGCCTGAAATATCGTAGCTAGTTTACCCATACTGAACGAGCGTTTCACTACTGGGTTCATCCCATATATTCCGGCTCCGACGCCTTCCAGAGTTTTGGAACCATCGTTGAACCAACGTTCATTTGCCCTACATAGGTTGGTATCATTCCCGACCCAGTCTTCTCTTTCGGGAAACACCACAGTGTAGGACGTGTGAAGGTTGATAGTTTTGATCATGATGTCTGAGGGTATTCCTAGAATTTTGTGAGCTATTATGCCCTCCAGCAAGCTGCTGCCTCTCATGACACATGCCTTCGGTAGACTAATGTCCGCTTGGTAGAGTCTGTATGTTCCCCATCTTGCCTATTTCTCCAGAACTATGTGGAGAGGAAGTAATCCAAGGAGAGCTTCCATTGCTGCCATAGGCGTAGAGCGAATGCTTCCAGTAATCACCAGACACGCTTGTCTCTGTAGTCCGTTAAGTTTAGCAATGGCCATTTTTTTATGACCCTTACTCCACCAAACTATAGACGTATGACAGTCACGTACAACCAATATACGTGTTTTGGTGTCATGCCCCATGTTTTGGCCATATATTCTGCGGCATGTCCATAATGATAGGCTAGCCTTCCGGATAGTCTTTTCCAGTGCGAGTTCCATTTAGCTTTTTATCTAGGGTTATTCCCAGATATTTTGCTTCACTCGCAAAAGGAACTGTTGGAAGGAGGTACTAAATGTTCCAGCTTCCTTTTCCTGGAGAATGGACCATTTTGTGGTGGTTAATGGACATTCCTCTCTTTAACACCATATATATATATGGTATCCAATATATCCTGAAGGACGTAGGAGATCGTCTCTTCGGATTTATCGTTTATTACTAGGACCAGATCGTCAGCATATGCTTGCAGATCAACCTCCCAAAGCGAGAGAATGGCCAGCAGATCATCCACCAGAGGGGAGAGCCCCCCCTGGTGAAAGCCCCTGGCTGGATTGAAGCTGACACTTTCCCCCTGTAGACAGACAGGTCGTTATAGTTCTGTAGTAAAGCATAGTTCTTAATTAGTCACATGGTATCGGTTCAATCCCTCTAGAGTCAGTGGGCTCATATAGGGAGTGAGATAGTGCATTGTTAAATGCTCCTTCTATGTCCAAGAATGCAGCGACTGCTACCTCCTGGTGTTCCAGGGCGTCGCATATTCCTGAGACAAGGTTATTGAGTGAAAGTTCTGTTGATTTGCCAGCCTGGTAGGCATACTGGTGAACATTGAGGGGGTGCATTGTTAGTGCTCCACACCTTAAGTGCCCATCCAGAATTTTATCCATGCTTTTCAACAGAAAGGATGTCAGACTAATAGGTCTGAGCGATTTTGGGTGTGGGTCATTCCGACCCACCTTAGGAATATAGATCATCCTAGTCGCGGTCCAGTTAGTCTTATAAGGACAGGTATGATATGATATGATAATTCATGAAATATGATAGTACTTACTTTAGGGTTTATACGGGGCATAGTAAAAAAAACCGATTTTTTTCTGGCACTATTCCAGAACCAATAAGTTATACTTTGGGAAGACATCATAGTTTTAGTCTATTCTAGGCCATATAATCGTGTTTTGTTTCTTGACTCTCACTGTTTGAAATATGAAATTATAAAATTTTGGATTATACCCCTATACTGAAAACAATTTACAGATCGTTTGTATTGAGTGTATGAATATTTTGCTATGAAATTTTATTGCCGAATCTCCCCCGTTTTTGATTTTTTTTAAGAAAATCGTGCAATTTCCGGTAATAATTCAATCACTAGAGAGATTATAAGTGAACATTTTTAAGGATATCTCATACTCATAACAAGTAGTTTATGAAGTAACCGAACGTGGAACTCCTGATGACACGATTCATACCCAGACCTCATTTTTGCCAGTTGAGTTTATCACATTACAGCGTGCTCGGAAAATATCCATGTTTGAGGAAAACCATCCCTTTGTACGACGGTTCATGTCCGGTATACTCGTTCACGGGACACATTCAAACTCGCAGCTCGACTCCCTTTTTGTCATAAAGCGTGACTTGAATGTCTGAATTCCTGAAATTTTCCGCTTTCCGATAAGAGCCAGCCACGGACAAACCGATGGCAATTCACCCGAATCTGAAAGGTCGACCTCTGAATTTAGAGCACGCGTCGACGAAATGTTCGACACTAATTATTTTATGTCGACTGAAACGTCCCGAAGAGGGGGTGAAATGGATACACAGGAAGAGAAGGACGGAGATGCTATTACCAAATTCCTGAAGTCAGGGTTGCAAAAAAAACTCTCAACCGTCCAATAATCCTCAATTCTCTTGATGACTGATTTCCAGCTTACTGCTTTTTGTTAAAACATTAATTATAAAGGAGGCAGAGTTTAGAGTGTCTTCACAACAGAACTGCACTAGATTCAATTCAATTGACAATATTCCACAGGATTTTGGTGATCGTTTTTTCGTTGTCAGGTTGGTGATATATTTTCTTTTTGTATGTTGGAAACACTGATTCAGGAAAACTATAATTGTCATCTGTCAACTTCAACAATTTTTTTTCATACTTGGATTCAAACTGAAAGTTAAAATATAATGAAAAATTGATTGAATATGAGATTCTCGGTTTTTAGATAAACATCGATACATTTATGCATTGCCCTGGTTCACAAATTTTTCTACTCATAGATCACATGAATTATGAAGTAGAAAAATATTGAAAACTGGAAAAAAATTGTGTTGAGGACTTGAGCAAAATCAGTATTTGGGACTAAAGTAAAAAGAAGAACTTTTATTAAAATATTGAATACAGCAATAACAAAGAAATAATCACCACGTCATTTTAATGAAAATTCCTAACGAGGTCTGTTGAATTTTTAATAGCTGCTTTTCAGTAAAAATTATGTACCTATGATCTCTAGAGGCTCCAATTCGATAGAAAACAGTCTATTCAAGCAATTGTCATCAAATTTGTACCAGTTTGTTTAGTCCTTAGCCAAAGTATGTAGTAGTGGCAAGAATCGACTCCAAAACCACAGTGAACGCTGACTGTGTGAAGCTCATAATTGGATATGAAATATTCAAAATAGAATCTTGTTAATACTGGTACAGGTTCCAAAGCCTAGTCCACAACAATGTAATCCCGTCAGAGGTTATTGCCCTAGAAACACTCGCTTACTGTTGTCAAGAAATACCCCTGTTCCACACATTGTATTACAGTGTATGTTTTTTTCAATCCTCTAGATACAAATATTTCCAATTCCATATTAGTACTGGTATCAAAAACAACTCTGTCGGAGGACGTTGACAAGAAAGGGATTCCTGGGTTAATAACAAGTCCACATGAGAAACAAGTGAAATCTGCATTTTCTGTTTCATTTTTAGCTGCAACATCATCCTCATTATTCAACCCAGCTTTCATGGCTGCTATTATTTATCATTCAGGCCCTCTGATTATGGGTCCAAGTCTGGAAGATGTAATTCTAGTCATTCGTTTTCTTGTTCTATTTTCTATGTTGTGTGCTTCACTCAGCGTCAGGGATCAGCTATCCAGTAACTCTGCACAATTATAACCATGTTCAAAAAGACAACAGTTTCATCCATGGGTTCGGTGTGATATGAGCTATCTTCTCTACGTAACTTTGTTCACTAACAGGTCTTAACTGAATATGCCTCAAATTTAGTTAACTCACCAAAATCAGAGTTCCCAAAGTAAATGTTACCAATTTCAGAGTTACAAGAAACATAATCATCAGTTATTCTTTCACCTTCTTTGGTTGAAGTATAGGGAACATTTTCAGATAATGGGATCTAGAAAGGAAAGTGTTTTCTCAAAATTCGAATTTGAACTTCGAGAATGGAACTCAACATCAGAGTTTTGACATAAACGGCGTCTTCCCAATCTTTCACTCTCCTTGAATTCGGGAATCCGTAAAACGTAATTTTTTTTGTATATTCGTACACATTCCAGCAAAATGAAACACAACATTTGCAATAAGCTCGATTTTTTTGGAAATATTTTTTCAATAAATTCTAATTTAAAAAAATTGAATTTGACACTTGACAATGTTGACACATGTCAGTGTATTAATTCAGTGTATCAAACAGTTCAAAACAAAATGTATTACCAACCTGACAGCAGAAAAACGATCACCAAAATACAGTGGAAAATTGTCAATTTACACTGAAAAAAATTTTTGGTTAGGGTAACAAAAAATAATGTTACGGTAACCATATACTTCTGTCAGTATAGGCACAACCAGATATATAATTACACTAACCATCTCAAAATTGTTAAGTGAATATGGTTGAAGTAACGAAACAAAAGATGATCAAAACGCCGTTAAATAAAAAAAGATTTCAGAGTTGTGGGTTTGAACCGTCGATGTATTCAATTTATTGTTTGGTAGCGAACAACACTAACCATGGGGCCACGGGGGCTTCGTAAAAGGTGATATAAAAATGTGTTATATATACAATTGAATTATAAGAGCGCGTAAATCATGATATGGAAAAACAATAATTATTGTCTTCACTTGATGGAAATCCATTGTATATAACACTAAGGTAAAACACGATTAAATATTCACGAAATTTATTATACTCGCGACATGTTTCGCTACACTGTAGCTTTATCAAGCGATTTTGGCATCATAACTAAACGAGGATTGTCTTCTACTTTTTCAATTAATTTTTAATCCTCGCTAACAATAATAGGTATCGTATCTATAACTGAATTTCTCAGTTTTGGGTAGTGATAACAAGTCAATTATTGCTGAAATAATTTTAGTATTCGGTTGAATTCTTGTTTTGTCGAAACTATTGAATAACATTGTTCAGTCAATTGAATTGTATTATCAAAATAACAATATTTCTATAACAATTTGCATATTGTTCTTGTAACAATGAAGTTTTGTTCTTTCAACTGAAATGTATTGTCACACTAACAATCTTTCGATAACAATTTCCATATTGTTCCTGTAGCAATGCAACAATCAGAAGTTTGGTATATTTCATTGAAAATTATTGCTACCCTAACAAGAAAATTGTTAACCAAGTCGTTTTGTTATCACTTACAATATTATTTCTTTCAGTGTAATTTGATTTGATCCATAGAGCTGTGGAGCTGCGGGACAAGTCAGATCCAACAATTAGGAAAAATTTCAGTGTATAGTGTAAAATACACAAGAAACATTTCATTTAAATCATCAAGAAATTCATTTATAGTATAGTTTACAGATAGAGGTCGAGGAGAAGTCTTTTTATCTCTTTCTTGAATAGATACACTTTTTCAATTAGTTTCATTTTTTTGGGAAGAATGTTATATAATTTGAGTCCCAGTATATCTTCGGATTTCTGAGATACCGTTAAAAGAACATTGGGCAAATAGAAATGCAACACACTCACTAATAATTCAAAACACCTGGACTTTCTTCTTACTTGGAACTTATAACCTTTTAACATTCAACATTTCATTCTTTCCATCGATCGATCGATCCTGAGGAATCATCATTCATCTGCGCGGCGCGCGCTGCGGAATTTCTCGCTGCGGCGGACGGGTCTTTGTCATGCAATTGTTACACCGCAGCGTCAACAAGGGAAACAGGGGCGGCGTTAGGAGGTTTGTATTGAATCTTGTAACAATATGCAGGCCATAGAGTAGAGAGGAAGACTTTAAGATTGTTTGAATAGCTCCCTACTGAGGTGTCATTTGGAATATTGGTATATTGGTCATATTGGTCATTCCGTATGTTAATCTAGACTGGATTTCTCCGAAGTAGAAGAGCAGGAGAAAACATTTCATACTTAATGTATTGGCTAAAGTTTTACAGTGAATTTTGAAAGATACGTTCTGATTAAATCTAATACCTAAAAAAGTTGAACATTCAATCCTGTTCATAGTTTGATCATCTATACTTATTTCTACTGCCAGGGTATTCTTATTCTGCCTGGTGTGAAAAGTTATATGATTTGTTTTAGCAGGAGTAAAAATCAAGGAATTCTTATATAACCAGTTACGTTGTGACTGAAAAATAGACATTGAAATAGAATTGAAGACCTCGGCTTATCCTAAAACTTGACCTAAGCCTTTCTAAGGTCAAGTGGGCTGAAGTCAGATACCGAGGGATTCACAATGACCTTGGTTTACCGTAGCCGCTTGATAGGTAAGAGGTCTCTGAGACTAGAAGCAGGGCCTGCCGTGAAGCGCTGGAGACCATAATGCATTTGCTGTCAACATGACCGGTATATGGGGTCTCTGCATATATCCATAGACATAACGCGGAACTACGAGCGATATTACTACTACGACACTCTTGGGAGCTGCAATTACCAAATTCTTGAAGTCAGAGTTGCAAAAAACTCTTGGCCGTCCAATAATACCAATTCTTTTGATTACTGATTTCAAGTTTTCCAGGAAATGGGTGTGAGATAACTGTTAAGCAAAGCTGCAACACACAAACTGTATTTTTAAAAAACTATCGAAGTGATGAAAATTACAGAATGAAGGGAACCCCAAGGGGTTAACCACCCCCGAAATTCTCAAACTTCCCATTACATTACCTATCACAGTGTGCGTATTCTCAGAATTTTCCACAATACTATTTATAATTCTATCGATGCTACGTGTAGAAAAATTCAGAATGATGATTCAAATGGTGTTGAACACCCCCACACAGTGCATAAATCTTTATCATTGCATTACAAAGTGAACGATTTCAGATTTTCTCATATACCGTTACAAAAATCAATGACATATTACGGATAGACTTCGTTATTTACATTTCGATCTGCGGTCACATTCTAAACACAATTTTTATTGCCGCTTGTTTCGCGGAAAATAGTTGCCAGTCAACCCAAAACTTGGCAAAGCTAAGTTTCTGCTGTCCCACTTACCATGCTCACCATGGGTATCTTTTTAATTGTAAGAGATACGAGGTCGGTTAAATGACACCAAATGTGGAGTTTATCAAGGCCAACTAAAATGTTAAAAAATATTTTGATAAAATCTATTCGTTTTTGTTTTATACGCAAATAACAAATTTTGATCATTTTCATGTCTCTTGCAAGTGAATTTTGACCCACTTCTGGCGGTCCTAATAACTTGAAATTTGGCACATGTTCATAATTCCGATGACAATGCACTATGAAATTTTTATTGAAATAAAAAATAAAAAATGGCGGTTCCCCCAATATGGCGGACGAGATTGGTGATTATGGTACGATTCCATTCAAAATTAGTATGTGGGGGTTTTTGAGGTCGGAGATCATGATTTTTTTGTTAAAATTTATAAATTCAAGATGGCGACTTCAATATAGTTCTTGTTTTTGTATAAATGACGATAACTCCGTTGTTATCAGCAAAAAACTATTACTGTGACATATCATCTGAAAGAGAAAAAAAAGTTATTCATAACTAAGTTATAATGAGCTATGACCTACATTTGAAAAATGAAAGTTGGTACTGATATCTCAAATTCTAGAAGAGTTGGTATGAATTTCATATTTTCTTTCGAAATCTCATTGAAAAACTGCTATAAGAATGTGAAACTCCTATAAGAATGTGAAACTCCTATTCGAATATTTTCATAAATAAAGAAGTTACGGGGGAGACATAAAAATGATCAAAGTCTGTTTTTTGCGTATAAAACAAAAACGAATAGATTTTATCAAATTATTTTTTCACATTATAGTTGGCCTTGATAAACTCCACATTTGATGTCATTTAACCAACCTCGTATCTCTCACTATTAAAAAGATACCCATGGTGAGCATGGTAAGAGAGACACACTGTATAAGCAGATAATTGCAGCGAAATAAGCGGTAGTAAATGGAGACTAACGGTAATATGTCATTGACAAAAATTTATTGAAAATTTGATAATGGTTCTGGCAAAAAAGGAAATAGTGGTTGCTACGTCAGAACTTTTAGGGCTGAAGTTTGATCAGCTGGCAACTTTTGGAACTGGGTTGAAAGACCTTGGCACCCACGGAACCTCTTTCTACTGATAGAGTTCGAAGTTTCACACCAACAAATTCGAATTCATGCTTCATGTCGACGATGAGACGGTTGTATTGGAAATTTGGTTTTCAATTTGAACAAAAATGTACGGAAGAACAAAGGGCTCGCACTCAACGAAAACATAGCAAATATACGCATAGAGAGGTACATTCCACTTATTGTCCGTTAGATGTTAAAAATGAAATCTGAAAGACTTGATCGCAATGAAAATATATACACGGTGAGCCATGATCAACCAATTTTGGATTGAGCATTCAGAAATGAGTAATTCTGATAATTAATAAATTTAGAAATGGAAATTGAGGACTTATTCAAAATAAAAAATAAAAGAAATACACACAATTACGTATGGACGCAACAAATACTATATTCAATAATTCCTCCGTTGGAGGCAAGTGCGCATCGTCGTTTGATAACTACACGCTTAACACCATTATTATCAATTGAATAAAATTCAGGAACATTTTCTACTACTACTAGTCGTCTACTACTACAAATTCGTGCCTGAAAGCTCATCGAAGGAATTCATTTGTTTAGTCAATCACCAAAACTTGGATGATTTTCAATATTCCCTCGAAAAGTTATCGAAGAAAAACATTCTTCATTTTGTAACTTTGAGAACCCGTAACTCAGTAATGAAGGATTTTAGGAAAAGAATGAAGTATACTGGTGATATTTTGATTCCGTCTAAACATTCACGAAAGAAAAAGAGGAAGTCTTGGGACACCTGGTATAACAAAATAGGACATTACAGAATAATGATTTCGATGTTTTTTTTTAAACCACTATTTCCTGAACTATATCTCTAATTTATGATAATACCCCGTTTCTAACCTACTGGAAACCCTTCATTTGCGGCCTGAACTTCCTGATTTAATTTTTCTGACCGCCAAATAACCATTTCCCAATCCTTCCAAGGTTATCTGAACCACATGAAATTTTCAGAATTCGACATCTCTGATTGTGTATCGACCCAGTACTAAGGAATTCCCGAACAAAGCGACCAAGTGTTTACTTTCCCCCTTTCTTCAAAGAAGTTACCTAATAAAAAGTAACGATTCGTTCAATAGTTCCTCGTCGTTGCTTCGCTAGACTAGTTCCCTCTACTGCTACAAAACAGAACTCGGTTTTCAAATAACTCAGCCTCGATGATTTCTGAGGATGTAATACAATCGAAGACAGCGTTGTCGTACGAATGAATTCGCACCAAATATCATGCACACGCATGTTGGAGATGTCTAGGTGTCATAATATAAAGCTTTGAAGTTATACAGGGTGGCCCATCGAAAACTTGACATGGGTGTTTTGGGTAGTAATATTGTAGACGTGAAAAAACGCTCGGACAGGTCGATTTCAGTTTCCGATAGGATGTCATTTTGTTTTCCTACCTGCAGCTACGCCAGTTCAGCCCTAGAGCAATGGGGTGAGCAACCCCTAAAATCTGAAAAGGGAATAGTGGTAGAGTGGTTCTTTAAACAAAGACATCCCAATTTTCTAGGTAGGTTCATCCGATTGTGTGTTCACCTATGTGAATTTTTTTTAAAGTAACCTGTATGACATCTAAGAGCTCAATTTTTTTTCCAATTTATCATTTATTTGCTATAATGCTGTGAGTGTTTTTACTCTCTCTTTTTTCTGTGCCGATGAAAATACTACAACACAATAGAACAAAAAGATAGAACATATTGTAACGATTCTTAACAAGCCGGTCCTGACCACGCGCAGTCATAAACATTCCATGGATCGCCACACCGAGTGGCTGATATCGTCGATATGGAATGTGTCTGGACGGTTCGAACAACATTCGAGGCCCAACTGGTATTCATCGCATCGTTTCTATGAGCATTCCGAAGTATTCGACGACACCAACCGCCGCTTCTCGAAAACTCTAGTCGTCCAAGTGTAGGTAGCTGTGAATATAAAAGGCGGTCCCCCGCCCAGAGATGGCAGTTAAAGTACCGCCGCAGTTGCAAATAGTTGCAAATAGACATAACTACAGAGTTGGCTTAGCAGTAGTGACATTAATTAATGAATTATGTTTAAACGAATTAGAGTTGAATTTTCACATGTTTCAAATAAATTGGTGAAACTATTCAATACTATTTTTATCACAACATAGTTTCTGTGTCTCAGTTGATTATTACAAGTGATTTTCATTCGTGTGTGATATTACACTTCTAAACTGAAAAGAAACAATTGTTGCAGAGAGTGTTGAGTTGATTGGGCTGATTGGGTTGATTGGGGTTCAATCAACAATATGAAAGGACTGTGTAGCGGCAGTATGTTTTTAAATTGGTTTCAAAATACTGAGAAACGGGATCGGTTACAAATAAAAAATAGCAAATCGAACCGCCAGTCAGAAATGAAACGACAAAAGTGGCAATTTTGAGCCATGTTGAGTACAAGTCTATAACTAAAATCATCGACTGGTTTTACCAATTTTGAATATTGATTTTATGGTGGTGTTTGCAGATCATTTATTAGAAACTCATCACAGAATGAACTTTCAAAATATTGAAATGGTAAAACCAGTTATTTGATGATTAGATTGTTAAGATAGTATTGCCATTCACAAGAATAGTTTGAATAAATCTCTTCTCAATAACGATGATGGTCTATTAAATTCTAGGCTATTTAAGTTGAATCCGATGGGGAATAATTATCGGTATGGGTGGGTAAAATCGTACCTGACCACATCAATCAGATTTGATCACAATTAAGTTCCATGTCAATATTAATTTATAGTAATTGATTATTTGGCATAAATACAACTGGATTGGATATTTACTGTTAGTTTAGTATTCCTACTGATGAAGTTAACTTGGTTATCGAAATGCGCATGTAGGAGTTGAAATACTTTTGTGGTAAAGGGAAAATACTCTTTGTTATCATTGGGTATTCTTACACACCATAAACTGGTAAAATCCTAGACGCAAATTATAGATAATTATTCAGAACCCCACCAGGTCGCATCGCAATAAAGAAGTTCTATTTTCGGAAAATCACTTCATTCGATCGGGGCATGTCTACTGATTCAAGGCAGTTTCTTTCACATTCGACCAAGACTCAATGTTCTAGAGAAAAATAGTTTATACAACCTTGAGTGATGTGTGAAACCTCTGCCTTTCAGCTTCTGATGAAACAGCTTTCGTCTGGTATTGAAGGACTTACCTGTAAAAAGATAACAAATGAGTAATTCATTTCATTTCATTATTAGAGAAATTAAATAATTTGTAATGAGATAAAAATACTATAATATACAGATAAAGAAACTTGGTCGTCGCCACATCCTTTTTCTGTATGTTTTCCCACACGACATCAGCAGCGTTCCGAAAAAGAAAGCACAATTTTCTGAAGTTGTATCAACAAAACTCTCAACATTCAGAATTCTGAAAAGGGATTCACCAGTCCCACGTCCTCTCCAAGTGACATTGAAGCTGGCAGTATAGGTGTTTCTTCACATGGTGGGACACCACCCATGGGGATTTCTCTCGTTTCTTTTCGGTGCCACTTCGTCGTGAAGTACCAGATATCTCGGCCCTTCCTCCAAGCAAAGGAATAGCAGAGTAGCATATCTTTCAAGTTCAGAAGTGTTTGGGTAACAAGCTTTCTCCAGAAGTCTGGGGCAGGAAAACAACGACCAAGTGAAGAAATTCAACTCGAACCGCTGCCCTATACAGACGTCAGATACGGTTTCAAATATGATTTTTTGCAAATGAACCAAGGGTTGTGGTTATCCAAAAAGGCTGGTATGAACTGTTCCCACAACTACCAGGGCAACTGCCTGCAGGTGTTTCTTTTATTGGGAGAAAGAAGTAGGTCATCGTCCATAGATATACTAATAAGTCCGCTCACTCTCGCAAGCGACCCAAATCATCCCCTCCGGTCCTCGCGCGTCCCTTGCCCTGTCTGTTTGGCTTGAGCGCCGGCCTGGTGGGCTAGCCAATCAGTTCGGATAGCCGCAACGATGTCCGTATGATTTACGACCGCTCACAAAAAAAGCGGCACTTTTCGACCACATCAAAGGAGTTACCAGACTTATTAGTATATCCATGGCATATCTAAGGCTTATTTTACATTTCCTATGATAAAACGGAGAACTTCGCTTTGTTCACTAGCAAAAACTTTTGTAGCATGGCGTATTTTAATCTTAAAGATTTCGCAAGCTTTTTAGTGTATTTGATAAGGATTATAAAAAATTAATTGCAGTTTAATATTCAAAAAGTGAGTTTGTATGGGGGTGTGATCTAGTCCTTATTATTTGATAAAAGAGCTGTGCTTGAGACTATTTCAGATTGGCTTGTAAATTAATTAATTATCCCAAAGTTCATACTTTGCTTTTCTCTCTACAAGTGTCCCTGATTTTGAAAGTTTTGATTGGTGATTTCTTGGGTCATTGTGAGACAGAAGTTTAAAAGCGTTGTTTCTTGTATTCGGGTCCGAAATCGCAAGTCACAATTTTTCATTTAAGAATGTGAAATTTGACGCACACGCGCAAGTCAAATTACTGTCTTCATTACGTCATCACCTACTTATAACTTTTTGAAGCACAAACATTTGCCAAGTCAAATTTCTCAAAAAAATTTAACAAAAAAAGTCCAACGATGCGCACTTTATGTGTGACACTGTATGAGAACAATATATCTGAAAATGAATCAGCCCAGAATCTGTCGATTCATCACTCTTTTATCTGAGGCAACAGAATTACAACCGCAGTAAAAAATATTAATCACACATTTTCTGAGTCTAAATACCGTTTCCTATGGCAATAAAACGACTGATTTATTGTCGGTTTCCTATAAATTGCGACATAATTTGCATAAAATGTATGGCCCTGAAACCTGATTCAATTCGAGTAGGTACTCTGATATAAAAATGAGAAAACGTATGTTTGAAAACAATAATAATTTACCAAAAATATCATGTTCTTTGGAATAGGCCCTATGAGGTATTCATGTAATACTGGAAGACAAGGTAAATTTCCAAGTATTAAAATAGCTTCAGTCATGTTACTACTTATACAAAAGAGAAGATCCCTGTAATTATTTCATTATTGAGTATTTCCTCAAAAATAATTGAAAAAGTGGTCTCTCTGAGGGTTGAAACATATCTATATAAGTTCATTTAGTTTAGTTTAATAACAAGAAATCAACATGGTTTCAGCAGTGGTTTCTCAACATATACAATATGATGAAATGGTTCGCGGTCAAGATGTAGTATCAAGTCGATTTAACGAAAGCATTTGACATTGTCGAAAATCCTTTGTTTCTGGAAAATTGTGTCAGCGTGGTTGCGTAAATGATTGGTTCTCTCCTTCCTTGAAAATCTAAAGATTATAGTGAAAATGGATGATTTCTTCTCAAACGAGTTTGACAAACAGCTTGGAACTCCTCAAGGCAGTGTTCTTGGCCCGTTCGAATATTTATTATTCATTAATGACCTTTCTAGTTATTTATAGATAAAGTTCTTATGTATGCAGACGACGCCTGCACAATTATATCAATCAATAAAGAAATTGCACTTTCTGAAAAGGTTGCCAACTCACTGAATCAGTTTCAAAATAGGTGTTATCGAACGAAACAGATTGATGATGAATATCAGAAAAACTGCCTGCGTTGAATATTACTCCATTCACAATTTACGATCAAACAATACTGTCATTTAAAAATCAAAATCGGTGAAATTCCTCGAAACTTCTCTCTCCTTATTTCTTGGTCGTTGCTTCCTAATCGGCACAATTGACCAGTTCTGGGAACTTCATTCGACAGTAACCTTTCATAGGAGACACAAATCTGATGAAAAGGCCCCCTCAGACTATGAGATCGGTATCGCTACATGTTGCGATACAAATATATCAGATTTGTGTCAAGTATCAACGTCTCCATACACGCTGAGATTGATTCGTGGAACATCCTAGTAGATTTCAAACGTAAATGGAAGAAACGTTTCGACGATGTCGTTACCCAAACCGTGGTTGTGACAGTTACGGTGGTGCTGGCACAATATTGGTTTCGCCGTTTCTAGACTGCGATACAGACGGTGATACAAAGTGATACTGATACCGTGATACCGATACAACCACACACACGATGCAATTTGTATCGCTACTACGTATCATGCGACATGTAGTGATACCGACCTCATCGTCTGAGAGGGCCTTAAGATCAAGAGAAAGAAGAAAACTTTTGGGATAAAAATCACTGATTATGTTGTACGCATTTAATAATTCAACAACAATTATAGCTATTTATGTTCCAAGTGCGTTATATAGATCCTAACGCCCGGAGGGTAACACCCGAGGGCCTTTGGCCCGATTCTGCAATTGTCTGGGGTTGCGAAAGGACGTGAAATTCAAAGAGTGTTTGTATTTCAAAAAAGGATATTAGGATTTATGTTTGATCTACATTTTCTGTTTATCTTTTGAAATTACTGAGTAATACTTGTCAGATCCAACATAAATTAACAAAAAATAGTGATGTACACAGGCATGATATGGGAACATTTTCAAATTAAGGTCTTTTATATTGAACGAATGAAGTCATACATTTTCACGAACTTGCTTCACTCAGTAACCGGAAGGTACCGAAGAAACCGGAAAACAAAATTGTTAAATCTTTGGAAGCGAACTTCATGTTTTCGTTTCTTCTTTTCTCCTTTTCTTCTTTCCCCTAATATTTGCTCATTATTTGCCCATACGTACAAACAATACTAATACCTACGTAACTTATGTTATAAATTTCTATTAGTAGTTAGTATAGCATCAACAGTTTGCTACTCTTTCGAAATTATTTCTACAGTTATATTTAGACTAATAGGCCAATCAACAGGGCTATCAACCTCAACTCAAATTGCTCCGTCGATAATTTTTTTTTAAATTGTAGAACACAGTGTGCACATTACTTCTGAGAAAAATTATCACCTCCAGGTGGGGTGGAACCCCCCAAAAAACGCGTTGAAATTAATTTTTGAAGTAATTTCGAAAAATGTCAAAAAATTTATTTCAAATCAAAAAAAACTTGATATTCAGAAAGAGCACAAATTTTTACAAAAAAACTGTCCCTTCCAAAATTTTGAGAAATCGCATGGTATTCTTGAAAATAATTGTTATAAGTTATATGCTTTCTCAATGGGGCAGGTGTTGCGCCGACTCCAGCCAACGTGCATTTTTTTAAACAGCGCGTGAAGTAAAGTTCTATAACTCCTCACATAAATATTCAATTCGGATGAATCTTACGTCATTTTGAAGATAAAGATCGCAGCTTTGTATTCTGATATTATTTATATTTATACGCGCAGTTGCCAGCTGCAAAATTGCAATTGAAAATCTTATAATATTAAAGTTCCTGACTTCGTGAAATAATGCTTGTGATTACTGAAATAATGTCTTATCACTTGTAGCAAGTAAAATGAACAGTTGAGGGACACTTCATTGTCAAATTGCATAACGTTTAAGCGGTCCAAATAATGTTGGTTTTAAATACGAGTGTTTTCAATTCTTCGCATATTTTAGGTTACAAAATCTTGAGGGAGTTTACAACTTCAAATGCTAATAACTCAGAGATAAAAGCACGTATCAACATGAATGAAAAGCCAGTTTTCAGAAAAAACCCTGCTCTTATTGAAAATATTCATACAAATTTGGTTACTTGTACAAATTTTAAATGCAATCCAGTAAATCTTTTAAGTACTTAAAATAGAGGTTACTCGGCATTTGATCGCATTATTGTTCTATAGAAAGAAAAATAAAATCAGTCCTTGTTGGAATACGGGGATTCGAGATCGAGGAAGACAATGCACCAAAGGAAACTGTCCCGCAGTGTACATGCTTCAAACTCCTTGAGATTCTAAAACCTGAAAAATATCGGCTTGGGACCTTGTCAATGCGGCAGCTAGCGCGCCGCTGTATTATAGTATACGGTTCTGTCCATGCGCAGTGGCAGCAGTCAACGTTGCTCTATGTAAACGACAGATAATATAAAAGTTCCTGTGCAGAAAACACTGGATACTGGGATAACATCGATAGTCGGAGACGAGGAAACATCTCTTATTGCTTTGTCACTGTTATTAATTGAAAATGGTGAGTTTATTTTTGAAATATTTGTTTCATGTTCAACTCAGCTCTGTTTCAAAATATCGCATGTCAGATTTGACTTACATTACCAAAATTCCAAAGGTCTACCTAGGAATTCAAGGAAAATGTTTGCCTAGTTGACCAAGTTTTTTCTATCCAACGGAAAGTGCCCAGTGTTAGTGTTGTTTCAGAACTTGGCTATGATGTTACTCAAAATTTTCAAAAATTTCAAAGGTCCAAGTAGGAATTTAGGGGAAACTACCAATTTGATATTGACATTTTTGTGAATCAAACTTGCTCAACACTCCCATAAGTGTACCCGCTTTGATTTTTATGTGCTATATGTACCAATGTTTGTAATAAATGTTCCAAAGATATCTGTAGAAACTTGGCAGTGATTGTTCCGGATTGTGAAGATGAAGACGACGAGGCTGAAGATGAATTAGATGATGAGTTGTATTAGTGAATAAATATATTTTCCTATACATTTCTTGATGGTGATTACTTGTGGATTCATTTCTCCATGCCCTTTATCGATATCATTGAAAAACACTATCATATTTCGGTACCTCCGAGCCGCGTTCGATTTATACAATAAGTTGATCTTCTATCGAAGTTGCGAATAATTCTCATAACAATACTTCTAAATCTCAATAACGACAGTTCTCAACGATTATTTACCCACATTTATATCTAAGAGTAGTAGTTTGAGGGTTTTTTCAAATATTCTCCCCCTTACCTCTCTCCCCAATGTTTCCGCGATGCGGGGGATATGCCCCGAATGCGGGGGCGGAAAAATCGTTTCTAATAATTTATTTCTATTATTTTTACAAATTTTCGCTCAGTTTCATTACTCAGGACTGACAATTTTACATATTCATAGAAAATACCCCAAAAAAATGCGATTTCGGGAAAGGGTTGATGCCCCGGGAGAGGGTTATTATTGTTGAAAATGATTCTCCCCCATTATTAATACCGATTTTCACTAATATTTATTGCCCAGAGCTAAAATTACAAGAAAATACCTTCCAGAAAAAAGTTTTTACGATTTTGGGGGGGTTGCACCCCCCTGGGGGGTGATAACTTTATTGCTAATTATTCCACCCTCCGTGACGACCAAATTGCAGAAAAGAAATCGGCGGAGCAATTTAAGTTGAACTTTTATGAGAAAAATTGCTCTGTTTATTGGCCGATGATCCGTTTTCCTTTTTCTAATAACATTGTGCTGTGAATGGCACTTGCCCTATGATATTATTATTATTGTTACTAATCTACATCATTCTGTAAAAATGCGTTTAATAAAAATAAGCATTCGATAAATTGTCACAACCAAACCCTTTGTTATAAAAACTATAGATTTTTAGAAACAAATGATTAGAGGCATAAGATGTCCGGAGGACTGCTCACTGCTAATATCCTATACAATAGGAAAGTTGGGTAGAAAATCCATCAGAAAACAACTACTTTCCTGGCTAATGCCACGACGAACATTGAATTACATCTGATGAAATTTCCATTAGCAGTGAGCAGCCCTCCGGACATCATATGCCTCTTGTCATAAGCTCATTGTGACCTACAGTTTTCTTTTCTGTTTTATATACGGTCTTGACGATCGTGGTCATGGGTATTCTTGGTTGGGCGTCCGGCGCTGGGATGGTGCTCGCAGTTTGGAGTTAATCCACTGTGCGGGCGCGATTTCAGTTTCGGTCTTTAAATGGGTTTGGTCGTCGATTCATTCGTTGCAGTCATTAGTTATTGACTGCTAGACCTATCCTATACTGATGAGGAGCAACACTCCGAAATCGATATATAGGTGGTCCGAATGTTTCGATGAACATTCCCATGCAACCAAGCAATTGCAGAGATAACCTTGTAGGAACTCTGCACGGAAATTTCATCAGATGTAATTCAATGTTCGTCGTGGCATTAGCCAGGAAAGTAGTTGTTTTCTGATGGATTTTCGACCCAACTTTCCTATTGTATAGGATATTAGCAGTGAGCAGTCCTCCGGACATCTTATGCCTCTTGTCATAAGCTCATTGTGACCTACAGTTTTCTTTTCTGTTAAATAAATGATTGATTGAGGCACGATACGGGAAACAAAATTGTTTAAGTATGCGCAAAAAACAAACCACAACTTCTTAGTTGATTGAAATGTTTAACTTATTTATTCTGTCCGTTAATGTGAATGTAATTGTTCTGTTTTCATTTCTTGATGATGGAAGATTTAACTATTATATTTATTCTATGGTGTATTTCTTAGGAATTGTATACCTGTGCTGGCTTGTCCAATCGATTGTACTATAGGAAACAGGATTTAATATATTTCAATTCGGGAAGAAATAGAGATAGAAAGAGTCTTATATCGACTTGATGCAAATATTGGCGGTTTCTCACATTTGTTCCTCTCCGGCAAATCTTTATGGAATATCTCTATTATTTCATCATCATTATTTCATAATATATTGAAAAATAAAATAAACATAAAAAACATGTTTTAAAAACCTAAAAACTAGTGTTTATTGTATGAAAAATAAAGAGCTTTTTGAAAATTTTAATATTTTCTCAAAGGTTGTGGCGAGAAAAGTCATACTTGAAATACAGCCTCAAACTTTTGAGAAAATATTAAAATTTCTTTGTTTTTAACATTATACATATCATTCTTTACCTTTTAGGTCAAATGAAAGATTGTTTTCAAGACGATTTTTTTACGATTATTTTATTTTTGTACTTTTCAGCGTTAGAATTTGTTCATGTTTCAATAGTGACATGCGTCTATGTATTACCTCTTGCCATCCACCGTTTCGACTAGCACATAAAGTCACAAAGGCACACACAAACAGGTTAAACAAAAATTATTTGACTGCCCGCAATGTTTTAGTTACGGGATTTGACCATATACTAAACAGGAAGTGGAATATATCATGTACTAAAATAATAATTTGTTCTTTCCGTCAACCGCCTGCACCTAAACGGCAACCCTCAGGAGCCTTCGAGAGACTCGTGCGAGCTAGGGAAGACGATGCCCTTACCTTTTAACCTGTGATGCTTTCCACCAATTTCCTTATTCCTTACAACTTTCGATAGTTGAGGGTCATCATTCAATATGTGTTGGAATGTCCGAAAATTTGACTTTTCGGATGATTTTCCAGTCATTATATATTTGAATTTATTTTGGAAGAATTTAGAGAAAATCAAATCCATCAATTGGAACTGAGAATACAATGACATTGATGATACTCTTCATGGATTGAATATAGAGTTCAATCCGGAATAGAGTAATTTGATCAAAATCGAATATTAAAAGTGATGATAGAGAAACGTTTGAAAACATTTCAGATTGATTTCCGATGCTAAAAAGGTTTCCGTAGACTTCCACAGAATTGATAACAATGATGTAAACACAATATCAGGGAATCAATCACTATTGAATCCAACAAATAACGATAATATAATTAATCATGCATTAGTGAAATTGCCTAGTATCACTTTACCAAGTTTGGAAGGTGATTATAAAGATTGGCCAGAATTTCGTGATGAATTCAGGGCTATGGTAGATGAGAATTCATCATTAGCTCCAATACAAAAATTTGTTCGTGGTCAACCCTGAATAAAGATGCCTCAGAAATTATCAAATTAATTGAATTATGTTCAACTAATCAAGATATACCTTGGAAAATACTTATTGAAAGATGTGAAAATAGAACTTTAATGATTCACAACCACATTAAGCATGTTAGGGGCGAAATTTAGGAAAGGAGAGCAGTGAATGTGCAATGATGTTTCGCGCCACTAACATACCCAGTAGCTCAGTAGGCGTGGATTCGACAATAAAAATTGATTTCGATAAGATTGAAATATGGGGTTAATTTTCCGGAGCGCCACCCTGATGGAATGGGACAACCCACTGCACTAATATTACTAAAATATTAAACAATAGATACCTATAAATGGTATTAAAATAATATATAACTATGTAGAGGTTTTGTCTTCCCTTACGCTTGGATAACTTGGACCAGAATAAAAGAAATAGTCATGTCCCTTACTAATAACATATATTGATTTGATTACTTATATTTCGGACATCCATCATCTTAATGGTTGAAAGATTTCTATCTCTTTCAAATTTTTCACAACGTTTCAATTGCTTGAATCCGCAATCGTCTTCTGGTGAATCATCAAAATCGTGAATTGCTGACCACGCCTGGACAAAACACCACCGAATTCTTTGGGACGAAGCTAGTGTTCTTCATAGAGAGGAACATTGGTTCAAACGGAAATTTATAGAAACCACCTATATAGAAGCCAATAGTGCCTTCAGTCAACCAAACGTGGAAATTAAAAACGTATGGAAACCGCTCATGGACCGTTTTGGAGGGAGAAAAAGCGCGAAACCACGCGCGCCACAAGACCGCGCGTAATTACACCGTAATTACATTATAATTATAGACCTATAAAAGGTCGCGTAGCATCTGATTTTGTCATTATTCACCAGAAGACGATTGCGGATTCAAGCAATTGAAACGATGTGAAAAATTTGAAAGAGATAGAAATCTTTCAACCATTAAGATGATGGACGTCCGAAATATAAGTAATCAAGTTACTACATCGTGTAAAACATTCAAACATATATTGATATGTTACACACACTGTATGTGCACAGATTGGCACACAATAACAAAAAAAAAATGAAATTAATGTGTATATGATACCACCAAGATGAATTCAAGTGAATGCTATGATTGAGAGTGGTGTATCGTTTAACTATATCAATAGTGAACCTCCAGTGAGGGCTATGCCTGTCACGTCACGGTGATAGCTTACAATTATGGGCCTTAGGGGCAAAGTCTTAATTTAAACTTATCTGATACGATGTAGATTTTCTCAATCATGCCAGTTCACCAATTGGAGTTGTAGTTCATCAGTGCCTTGGGGTATACAGGTACACAGTGGGTACGACACAATCAATAGTAGTACGTGTACAGTTGAGACGAATACCAGCAACGGGGAATACCAATAATACGGAACAAACAGAGAAGGGATGCTGAACAACAGATGTACAGTGGAACGACTATAGTTGAGCAGGAACAATCACAGTAGTGGATCAGTGGAAAGACAACCGTGGAACAACAAAACAGTAGAAATAGCGAAGCAGTAGCCACAGCAAAGCAATAGCCGCAGCGGAGTAGTAGCAGCAGCGAAGCAGTAACAAGAACCCTAGAATAAACAATACCAGTCTGGCTTCTGATTACACTTGTATGGGGCCATAAGTAGAGCCCAAATGCAAATACTAACCTCTATTAAGTGGGAGGGTTCTGATAACAGCTTTGATGGCCTGTTTGCTGTCTGATAGCTAGTTTCTCGTTCCAGTGGTTTTACACAATGATGAAATGACTTCAAACCTCAAAAATCCGCAAAGCGAACGGAGATTTTTCGAAAATATATAGCGTCAAAAATCGCAAACAATATGAGAAATAATGAACCGGAAAGGCGGAAAATCGTCATTCAAAATATGTCTCACACGTCAAAGTCAAAACTGTCACTATCCGACAAGGCGCTTTCTTGTTCGTTAGTGTTCGGTGGGATCAGTCCAGGAACTACCTCGAGATACTCGGAGCTATTCGTTGGATCAATTGTTGGACAACGACTCAAATGAAAAGAACACCTAAAGATTCCGTGTTGCCAACTGAACCAAGACGAATACGCCAGCCTCTCAATCTCAGAACCAAACACAAACAAGGGTAAAGTATTCGAAAGTGAAGTAGGTACCTCAATGACACAAGATAGAGATAGAGTAGGAATGTTACGGCTTTGTGTTCTAAGCACAAAACAATAGACTAACCAGAAGTATGTTTACAAAATAACGCAGTCATACCGCAAAATAGAACAACTGATAACTGTCATTAGCTTAAGGCCGGTTCATATCCGCTCGAACTAGTATGGCAAAGGTAAGTACTAACATTCGGAAGAAGCTGTACATGACAACGATCAAGTTGTCATTTTGAAACAGTGGCGTACAGAGTGGAAAGTTTATATCAATGACAGATAATTTCTGGTGTAATTGTATTTAAACAGAAAGGGTTTTCTAGTGCAAAATAAACCTATAACAAGCAATTTTTGAATATCCACAATTGCAGAGAGAATCCCATGTGGATTTAAGACATTTGTATGACTCCACCATGAAACATTTGCGTGGTTTGACGTACAAACAACAAACATGGAACAAAAACCATTTTGAAAAGTATCACAGATACTACTTTTGAAATAAAAGACATTGTGATCGCTTGATAGAGGGCTTGGGGGGGCACATCAATTTTAAAATTTCGCACCATCTGGGGAAACAATTCACATTTTGTAAATTGTGGAAAAATGAGTTCTGCTGGGTGTTTCGCTAATGTTTCAATAATAGTGTAATTGTTTACATATTTATCAAACCATCTTGCCAATATAACTTCGAGCTTTCTTTTATTTCAGAATAAATTTTTCCATTTTCAAACTGAAATTTAGTTTCTGAATGGTAAGTAGATTCAACAAACGACTAGTCCTGTGGACTCATCGTTTTATCGAAAGAAAACTTTTTGCTATAAATGGAAAATGTTTCCGGAAAAAGAAAACTCATTTGTAATAATAAGTGAAAATAACGATTTTGTTAACCGAGTAATATTTTTCATTTTCATTAAATAGAGTCATTATAATAAAGAATTATAGATTGTCACGAAAAAAGTATATATAATTGAGTATACTGCACGCAACATGATGAATATTCAACCGTCGGCGCCGGCGTCGCGTCGACTAAAATGGGAAAATATTCTGAAAAAAGTCATATGCGAATAACCTACCATCAAGTTAATGTAATGTGAGGAACATTTCATTGAGGTTTTCATAGTTCAAGAATGGGAACACTGGTTCTGAAAATGTTCAAAGGATATGTATTTTTAATTATCGTTTTCGATTTGGTCTTTAATTGTACAATTTAATCTGGACAGAATGAATTGAGAATTGCTAACCGCAAGCATGTTATTTGTCCGTACTTATTTGTCTGATCTACATGAAAGGTTCGAATTTTACCACGTTTAAAAATTGTTTGACAGAACTTTGCGCCATTTTACTTCGGTTTTGTTACGAATATCTCATTTTTGAATTGTTCCGTAGTTCTGACTTTTGCACAACCTCAAATTTTCATATTATTAACTTTCAGAAGAGAAATTGTGAATATACTGCAAAAAATCACGGTAATATTTCGTGGTATGTACTGTATGTTCTACAATACATATTTAGGAATTCCTATTATTATTTCCGTACTGATACAGTAATTTTAAATATCGTATGTATTTTTTCCATGATTTGTTTTGTAAAATTTCATCCTATTTATTGTCAGAATTTTGGACCTGAGGAAATAGGTGAAACTGAAAAATTCCGTTTTATTTACTGCAATAATTTTTCATGCAAAAGTACACGGCAAATGTTGTATTCTCTCATTTAATTATTCGCTACATAATTTATAAAAGGTGATATTCCAACATCAATATTCAACTCTTGAAACATTT
The DNA here is from genome assembly GCA_944452925.2 of Chrysolina oricalcia. Lineage (NCBI taxonomy): Eukaryota > Metazoa > Arthropoda > Insecta > Coleoptera > Chrysomelidae > Chrysolina > Chrysolina oricalcia. The sequence continues at coordinate 14,942,408 of OX101821.2, read as the reverse complement.
ACAGTGTTGAATTATCGTACATTTAAGGTAATCACGTGAAATTCCCTGAAATAGAAAGGAACGGACAGGAATATTTTTCTTGCGCCGAGTTGTGTGCATGCTCTAGATATTCCTAATGGTAGATTGTTCTGAGAACATCTCGTTGTTTTCATCTGATGTGCTCGTGAGTTTCTCCTGTTCCGACAAACGATGAAGTACATATATTTTTTTGAAGTGTGAGATACTTGCTCACGTTTCAATGAAATACATGCAAGAATAAATGTAGTAATATTTGAAAATGTGATTTTTACAATGCCGAGTACCGAGTTCGATCTAAAATTCACAAAGCGGGTACCGAGTATGGATAGGCCGAGTAACAAGTACCGAGTACCCGGTATTTGCCGAGTACCGGGTAGACACAGCTGTAAATGACTTGCAAAGGGTTGCACATAACCTAACTTTATTAGAACACAATGATACCGCTCTGCAAGTGCATGCGCTTCGGTCTCCTCTTAAAAGTGCAAGTGTTTGATGTTGAATATTTATGATTATTCGTTATTTATCAAAACGTCAATGAATGTTAACGAAGTGGGGTGTAGGAATATTATACAAACATATATTTTTTTGAAGAAAATATTAAAGGAAATGTTAAAAATGGGATACTCAAACTCAACCTGGAAACTAGGAAAACTATCGATTCTGAGACAAGTGAGTCTTTTACATTTACAGAACTAAATAGAAACCAAAATGATGCTGATTATAATTATGTCACTGTGATTGCTAGTAATATTACTAATAGTAACAACGGCAGTCAGCATGAGACTGAAACTGAAAGAAATAGCGTTAGCGATCAAGAAGAGCATATACCCTTAGCGCTCTTTGCGAAGAGAACTAAAACTATTTGGATTTTTTTTAATATGTTTATTTTAGGCTTAATGAATGTGTTTGAATTCAAGTGCTTCAATAAAAAATAAGACTTGAACAATTAATATTATTTATTCTTAATGTACCCGAACTTTGCGACCGGGTACAGTGTACCTCCGGGTACACTGTACCCGGTACCCTAGGCGACCGGGTACCAGTGTACCTGGACTCGGCTGCCGAGTACTAATTGGTACCCGGTGAAACTGTGTTTACCGTTTTCTTCGTAATGTGGCCGGGTATCGCCATAACCGAGTATTGACCGGGTACCCCGTGCATCCTTATTTGGTATAGGAAAAAGATTTTTCGATTCCATAAGACTTATAGGTGTAATGTTCAATGAAAGGTAGCTACTTCGTTATATTAACTACCTTTTCTATATATATATATGACACCGGCGTTTATCGGTAAATAACGATGAGTCATCGCTTTGAATTTTGATACGCCAGTCGGATTTCTAGAACGTCAAGGGCCATCTAGAATCGTGTAGTCGAACATCGAACGACAATTCTAGTATATCCAGAACAATCGCGAGAGAGATCTACTTGGATATAAATAGACAGCCCAGATCAGAGAGAACATAGATACAGTTAAAGTTCAACAAAGACAGACTGATTTGAAGTAATGTGAGATATAAATTGTGATATGAATTAGAAGGTAGATTTTATGTGTTAAATAAATAAGTGTAAAACCATTCCGAATATTTTCTTTACATTACGTAATATATTGTAAAGTTTATCAAGAAAAGAATATTAAGATTTTTGGTGACCTCCGAGGAGTCGGATTATATTTTGATGCCCTAATTGTAATTGAGGCTTCTGAAGCTGAAAACGATCAGAACATTAAGATCGTGTTAGAAAGGGACTCAAAATATAAGCTAAAATTCAATAAGTTTAAGTTACAGTTCAAAAAAAGTTCCGTCAAATTCATGGGGCAATTTTTTTCGAAAGAAGTTGTTGAAACTAATAAAGATTACATAAAAGCAATCTTAGAAAATCCGACATCTCGTTTAAAACAGGAAGTTTTGAGATTTTTGGGCATGGTAAAAGCATCTCTTGATCATTGCCCAAGTATTAGGCTTCTTTCATCCACAAGAGCGCATAGAAATAGAAACTAATGCATCCAAGGATGGTCTTCGAAGCTGTATAATTCAAGAGGCTAAACCAATAGCATTTGCGTCTCGCATTCTCACAAAAACTGAGCTACAGTATTTCCAGATTGAGAAAGAGACACTAGCCATCTTGTTTCCTGTAAATAATTTTCGCTATTTCGTTTATGAGTATTCGATAATGGTAAATAGTGACCACTGACCTCTGGAATCTATTTTTCGAAAAGACCTTCAACACATTCTAAGAATGAGACTAAAACTTTTAAATTATGACTTGTCAGTCTGCTACAAGCCAGGTAAAAAGATGTGTATTTCTGTTACACTGTCTCGTGCTCTTTAAATACAAAATGATGAAATTGAATATGCTGCTCACTCTCTTGATAACACTTTCCCGATGTCAGAAGAGCGAAAAAGACATTTCAAGCTAGAAATATGTCTTGATCCTCAACTGAGAATAGTCTCAAATTTCATTCGGAACGGATGGCCAAATCAGAAGTATAAAATACGTGAAAAAGTGAGGAAGGCTAAAGTACCTGCAAGAGTAGATAAAATCCCATATGTGTGCTAAAGTCATGTCAAAAATGCAAGACAAACGTGTGGCAATATGATCATGTTACTAATACGTGGAAACCGGCCAAAATTGTAAATAAACGTGTTGCACCATGATCTTATATGTTATACAGGATTCTCATGGTAACACTCTTAGAAGGAACCGATTATATGATATAAGGGTATCAACATAAACAAATCCATGTCGAATCATTAGTGAGCCTGTTGATCATTCTGAACATAATGTTATATGGGGAAGTAGTTGTTTTCTGTTAGATATTACAAAAAAGTAACTTCAATTTTATCGTAGGGTTTTTCCATTTCCAGAGGAGTCATGTATTGATTCAAATTTCAATTGAGAATGTTTCTCTTTAAAAAATAATATTATGCCTTCTAACAGTATTGTCAAACCTGATATTATCTTGAACTCAGTATACACGCTCTTTCTCAGAGATCTCCGTCAAACCTGGCAACTGAAAATAACCCAATTGATCATTCCGTCATTCATCCTATCAATGACACTGTGGGAAGAATCATTAAAAAACCAGATAAACTTAATTTGTGATTAATAATAATTAAAAAAACTTGAAAGGGGGGATGTATAACATAGTATACCTTCTGTACTTTAATCCATATCTTCTCTAAACCTATGTGACGGGGAGTTTTCCATGAACACTGTCATAATGACCCATCATCTGTCAAGTGTGAGCCAAACTGATTAATAATAGTATATTATTCAACGAGCACATTATGGGGGCTATTACTCACGTAGATGAAGTTTACGGCACGAGCCGCAGGCAATCAATCACTTTGCGCTCTAAACACACAAATAGCTATTGTCATATTGATGTTAGTGAATAATGATTTCATTAATCACTAGTGATTAATGGATATCGTAATTCTTGAAGAAACACATGCATTATGAATATTTTATACAATAGTCGTGGACAAAAGTATTTTTCCTAATAGACCGGGATCTCACGCCTATTTTCAAAAATGATTAATAACAGGCTGAATCTTCCTGAGTACGAAAATTCTCGATAGTGGTAGCTAATAAAATGCGCAGGCGTCAAACATGTCGATTTGGTGAGTGCAAAAAATTCATTAATAACAGTTAGTTTTTCAGTTGAACCTCGAGATGATTCGATGAAGTACTCGAAATAACTTTTGTCCTACAAAATGGATGGTAGGATTGAAGAGTCCCCCACTCCCAACATGTACCAATGACGTGGTTATAAAAATTCATTAATAACCAGCGGATTTTTTTACCGTTGCTTGGTTGATATTTGTATAATTAAATGGTCATATTGTCCTACAAATTGAATGGTAGTTGTTCCCACTCCTACGCTCCGAAATTGTCAATTCCATGGTAAAAAAAATCATTAATAACTGTAGGACAATGATAACACATGAAAGGTTAGTGTATTCTTCACCTAAATAATACAGTGTCCTACAAAAAAACGGGTATGTATCGCTAGTCCTACAAAAATTATTCAAAATAACGAATTATTTTGAAATTGTGGTTTAGCTAATTTAATATACTTTTATTCGTGAAATAATGTTACTTTCAATGTATAATTGTTTGTTCGATTCAAAAATATCATAATTTACGTGAAAAGTTTATGAAATAACTGAGAAATTTTGTTTAGCTTTCATAATTTTTATAAACATATTGAAAACAACAATAACAAAGTAAAAACATTGAAATAATCAATCTGCCCTCCGGGTCGGTTTAAATGATGTCGCATGCGCTTCAACAGATGCAAGAAAACCTGGAAAAACCTGCAACACCACATCGTAGTCTGAAGAGCTGAAATATGTAATTGAAAACTTTCAAAAAGGTCAGACGAATTGTGAAATTCTGCTCTACGGTAAAACAGGATGTATGGTATCTCCAGAGGCCTCAAAAAGTCCAGTTCGAAAGAGATATTATATTTTACGGGGGTCAAGTGGCCAAGTAGTATCGAAATGAAATTTAAAAAAACGCATAATGAATATTTCATTTACCTGAATAGGTATTTCCAAATTCATTTCAGTTTTCAATTCAATTGATGTGTTCACAAAAATAATATTATAATTACTTGTTTGATGATGTTAATTCTTGGCTCGCACAAGTATCGACTTCTGAGGGCTGCCGTTCGCAAGAGGACGACATCTGGTTAACGGAAAACACAATTTTGGATAATGAGGAGGGGAAGGGAAAGGAGTGGGAGAGCATTTTTCACCAGCCATTCAAGAAGGTATCACAAGAACAGATTTCTGAAAAATGTAATTGGATGCGGGTGGCTGTAAATCAGAGAGTGACGGGACTTGCTGGAATTAAGGGGAGTTGATAGGAGGACCAAATCAACATGACTTTCGCCTACGCAGTTCATTAGCTACTAATATCAAGAATTTTCGTGGAATTGACAATTTCGGAGCGTAGGACTGGGAACACCTACCATTCAATTTGTAGGACAATATGACCATTCAATTATACAGATATTGATCAAGCAACGGTAAAAAAATCCGCTGGTTATTATAGAATTTTTATGACCACGTCATTGGTACATGTTGGGAGTGGGGGACTCTTCAGTCCTACCATCCATTTTGTAGGACAAAAGTTTTTCGAGTACTTCATCGAATTATCTCGAGGTTCAATTGGAACACTAACTGTTATTAATGAATTTTTTGCACCCAACCAAATCAACATGATTGACGCCTGCGCATTTTATTAGCTACCATTATCGAGAATTTTCGTAGAGGAAAAAGTTGGGCGTCTCGGCGAAATGAAGCTACTCAGGAAGATTCAGCCTGTTATTAATGAATTTTTTTACCATGGAATTGACAATTTCGGAGCGTAGGACTGGGAACACCTACCATTCTATTTGTAGGACAATATGACCATTTAATTATACAAATATTAACCAAGCAACGGTAAAAAAATCCGCTGGTTATTAATGAATTTTTATGACCACGTCATTGGTACATGTTGGGAGTGGGGGACTCTTCAGTCCTACTATCCATTTTGTAAGACAAAAGTTATTTCGAGTACTTCATAGAATTATCTCGAGGTTCAACTGAAAAAATAATTGTTATTAATGAATTTTTTGCACTCACCAAATCGACATGTTTGACGCCTGCGCATTTTATTAGCTTCCACTATCGAGAAATTTCGTAGAGGAAAAAGTTGGGCGTCTCGGCCAAATGAAGCTACTCAGGAAGATTCAGCCTGTTATTAATCATTTTTGAAAATAGTCTATAATGTGACATTTTGATGTACGTTATCTGTATTACAGAGTCTTCAAACAATGACAAAGTTACCATATTTAAACAATGGAGTATGGAACGGAGAGATTGTATCAATCGACACAGATTTCCCGACGTTATTATCTGAAAACAAAAAGGGTTTTCACAGTGCAAAATAAACCAGTAACACTCATTTGAACAAGGTTCGCTTTCGCAATACAAATACAAAAAGGTGTTCAGCGAAAGTGAAAACTTCTTTAATGCGATTAGTTAATAGTTCCGAAATGTTCAGTCTGTGGTGAGCATGTTTAATACATTTGGCGTACTCGAAACGTTGTACAATGAACTCGAATAAGGAGCTTGACTCGATATGGTTTCCTAAAATCCTCGCACCACTGCAATAATGAACTCATTCAACGAGGCGTGAGTGAACACGAGGTCCTTCTGATGCAATAAAAGACTTTAAATTTCAAAAATTCATAGAATTAGGTTAATTTTACAAAGAATCATAGATGGATGAAGAAAATTGTTAGCCGTCAACAAAAATGACATCATTGTGTGAAAGTTTGGGTTTTTGGATGAAATTATGAAAAAAATTAATCTGCCACGATAAGTTACTGTATTTACAAAACTATTGCCTTGAAAAAATTATTTGATTTTGTAAGTACGTATTCTGAATTTGCCTTTCTGAAAAACTAAGTTCAAAATGACTCTTTCAAAAACGTTACCATTTCGGAGACTTTATCTGTCTACGTTATTAAAACTTGATGAAAACTCTTTTGTATACCTAATATATTTGAAGTTAAAAAAATATTTCTTTGGCAAAGTCAAATGAATGGTTAGTCAAAACACTAACTGACAACGAAGATAATCAAATTACCATTCTCGGATATATTTAAACATATCCTCAAGCCTCAATACGAACGGCGTCTTTGGAATTGGAATTTTCATACTCTGTAATACAAACCATTTTACACCGCAATAAGCTACATCCTTTTAAATTCATAATATTGCAAATATTACACCCAGGTGACTTTTCCCGTAGATTAAACTTTTGCGAGGACTTCCGCCGGATTCTTAGAAAACATAATTTGTTCTGATGAGACAAAGTTTTGACAGCAGAGGATTTACAATAGACGAAATCGACATTTACGGTCTTCTAAAAATTCAAATATCGTGCTCGAACTGGAAATTCAAGTACAATTTCGAATAAATTTGCCCAGTATTTCATTGGCCGAATACAAGTGATGTCAAAGTCTCCTGACATCAAGATCTTCATTGTCTGTCTGTTGTCAAAACCAAGTTTACATTTCTATTGAATTCGACTGAATCGAGGATTGAATAGTATGGAAAGAAGATTAATCAGATGTACACTGTGATTCAAACTGGGAACAATTCTTCCTGTACAGAAAGCATTCCTTTTGGTTTGATCAATGTACTTTTTTTCATATTGTGTACATGGGATGCAATAAATTACATTAGAGTTGTCTAATAACGAATTTTAATTTCGGAAAAATGTTGTATAAATGAAGTCGCGACTTCATTTGTAAAGAAAAAATATTGAAGGGGAGATTTTCATTTATTAGGTAGGGACAAGACGACTCTAGTGTTGTCCGACCTCCCTCTCACTGACGAGAGGCAAGATCCTCGAAACATGACTGCAGGTGGTCATCCCCTGCCAAATTTAGAACAATATTCAATAAGCCATTACAGTTTGGTTTTTTTTTTCGAGAAACGTTGCAGATATTTCTGTCAGATGTAGTTCTATATCATTCGTGGTATTAGCCATGAAGTTGTTTCTGTAAGATGTTCACTTTGTATATTCCACTTTATGGAAATATTTGGAGAGGTTACTTCGACATTGTTATTCCAAATAAAAATAAACTTTTTTGAATAATACTAAGTATCACAAGTAGAGTGTATATTGTTTGATGCCAAATTTGAATAACGTTTGAAAAATAATCAACTTTATATTTTCATACAAGAGATCGTAAGCACTTAGGTTACAGAGGTGACTGGTTATTGGGAATAGAATTAAAAAAAACGCTTATAACTTACTCTCTTGTAACTACTTAAACAAAATTTTAAAAAGATTCACGTTGCCAATAATTATATTTTAATATGAGAAACTCAAATATACAATAAATGTTTTCTAAAAAGTAGATTTTATATTTTTCGTATTTTTCTAAAAATTCTGAGGATGTATGACATCCTCTAAATAGCAATATATCAACATATTGTATTTAACCCGATTCCCGTTCCAAGTAAAATATTGGTAATTCTGATCAGTATCAATGTCTTGAATGAATTGTTTATTCTACAGGATTTTCTAACCCCACAAATATTGGGCTATAGTTCAGGAACATGTGGTATTAGTAAAAATAACGCTGGAGTTCTTTTTAATATTTCCCTTTTGGAGTTATTTTCTGCTAGAAAATGACTCATCAAAGCTTTTTATTATAATACCTTTCAAATTATTCCATAAAAGTGTTTATCAACAATTTGCTTCAATTTGCTTCAATGACCGCACTCTTTGGGAGCAAATAACACCGGAACGAGTGCCAACGGAAAAAAATAAAAAGGAACTTCTAGTGGTATTTTTACTAAAAATCCATGTTTCTGAAATATTTCCAATATTTATGGGTATCTCTGAATACTATGAATTTCAAACAAATAGTAACGGACGCGTTTTCAGACCAAACAATATGATTTCTCAATTCAAAACAATATTTGTTTCCTACAAGTATTTCATATTCTTGAACTGGTTTTATCAATTCTGATTTCACCTAATTATTTATTTGGTATCAAAGAACAACACTCTGAATTCAGTACTATATGTTCTGAAATTAAATGAATATAGAAAGAAAACAATACATTTTTATGCCACATTATCGGTCATAGCTTTGAACCAAAGTATATGTTTCCTCAACTAAAATAAATATTTTTTTCATTTGAGTGACTCACATTCTGTAGTCCAATATTTCATATTGTTGAACCAATTCTTTCAATTCTGATTTTACCTAATTATTCATTTGAAAAATTGTGTTATTTCGAACACAATTTTTCATTCAAAACTATATATTTTCAGATGAAATAAATAAAAAGCAACAATATTAAAGCATTGTGATTTTAGCATCAAACAAACCAAAAGAATTGGCTGAAAGAAATTCAACACTCGACTTTATCCAATGTTTTCTTTGTAGCAAAAAAATATTTGCATTGAAAGTCAAATAAACCACCGTTTTCTTTGAAATAATAGGTTTATTTCTCCATATTGAAACAAAAAATTTGTTTCACTGAAATATATTTTGTTTGGTACAAAACTTATTTTTTTTCTGTGTGTACCATTCTCTTACTGAATCACATTTGCAGTATGGAATAGTATTTTGGGGAGTTTGCTGCGGTTATCGATTTCAGAATGTTCTAATTTTACAGAAGCGTGCTCTACGATATTTATGCAAAGCAAAGTATCGGGATTCATGTCGACATCTGTTTTTAAAACACAAAATATTAAAGTTGTTGCAATTTTCATACTTGAAACTGTGTATTTGATGTACAATCATAAATCAAAATTTCTTATTCTTATCATATTACAAGACAGAATAATTAATTGAAATTGCCAATCCCTAAAAGTACTCTGATCAAAAATTCAATAATTTATAATGGATGTTTAATCACCTTCCGTCAAACATTAAAAGTATCAAATGAGTTTTTCGGTTCAGAGAGGGCGTAAAGTGTTTGTTGTTTGGAAGAGTGTATTACAGTTTGCAAGAGTTCTATAATGATGCGTTCTGAAACGCATAATTCAAGCATGAATCGAACATAGTTGAATCCAAATATCTTTTATTGTTTCCATCTGAACACATTTTGAGTTATTATTTTTTTTCTATGATTTCATGTACAGGGTGTCCCAAATTCGAGCCTCATCATTGGGATCTCGGAAACCAGAAGAGATACGAGGTAGGTTAAATGGAGGCAAAGTTGCGCAATTTGGTGCTCATTGTAACGCCGCTTTCATATTTGAAAAATTACGAATTCTTCCGAAGATTTTTGGAAAAAACCGATTATTCGCGATTTCATTTTTATTTTTTTCTGACTCTATTTGAATAGATATAAAAAAACAAATTTCACATTCTCATTGCTACTTTTTCTGTTCTACAAGGTGTTTTCAGATTTTCAAACAGACGTTTCGTATTTGAGCTGCCATCATCAACTTTGTTTTTTTAAATACGGCCCTGGATTTTTTATTACAGATTTTAAAAGTTTCTAATGTCCCAAAACAAATGATATATTGCACTTATTCTAAAAGTTTATATTAATAGCATTTTTCATAAGAACTCATGAGTTAGAGACAAAAATTAGATTTTGAATAGAGTTATAACAAACTTTTTTGCAATAACGCACGGCATTAAACTCAAAAACTAACATAAAAGTGGGTGGTTAATAAATAATATAATTGAAGTGTCATCCCTCAAGCTCTAGGCCCTAGGCTATATTTACAAAAATAATTGCATTTTATCAAAGTGGCTGTGCATCGTGCATTCTGGCTATCTTAGTTCATTTGTTAATGTTTAAATTATCCAATATTTTGAAAGTTCACTGTTCGTTCACTAATCGTTAACGCTTATTAAACGAAAATGACTTTTTCTAACGAAGAAAAACGAGACATGATAAGGATTTATTATATTTCGAATCGAAATTCAAAAACGGCTTGTGAGCGCTATTTGTTGGAATATCCAGAAAGACGGCAGCCGCATTATAGTTATTTTGCTAATATTGATAATAATTTAGCTCAGTACGTTTTGTTAAGCCAAGGGTTGAATATGGAACACGAATCGATCCAGAAGAGGAACAAATTATCTTGAACACTGTAAGTTTGCAAACTTTTACAAAGTAGAAAGTAAAATGAATAATTTTAAATTATTTTTTAAGGCCAATAACAATCCTCGAGCTTCAGTTAGAGTTTTCTCAGAAGAAGTAGGATTACCGCGAATGAGAGTTTGGAGAACTTTAAATAAGCGTGGATATAAACCTTACAAAATCCATATTAGTCAAACACTAAGACCTGACGATGCTGGGAGACGATTAGAATTTTGTAACTGGTTGCAAAATAAAATTAATGAAAATGATGACTTCCTAAATAAAACTATATGGACAGATGAATGCAGTTTTTCAACAGATGGACTATTTAACAGACATAACGAACACTATTGGTCAATAGAAAACCCAAGGCAGAATCAAGAAGTAAGACCTCAGGGACGACAATCATTTAACGTATGGGTCGGTATGTGGCACAATAAAATTATCGGCCCGTTTTTTATTCAAGGAAAATTAAATTCCGATAGATATGCAGAATTAATAAGGACCAATATATTGGATTCCTTAATGGAAGAACCTTTGGGCGTATTACGTCAACTATGGTGGCAACAAGACGGTGCACCACCTCATAATGGGAGATGTGCTAAAAATTTATTAAATGAATTATTCCCTAATAAATGGATTGGAAACCAAGGTGCCGTACGTTGGCCAGCTAGAAGCCCCGACCTAAACCCTCTAGACTACTTTCTTTGGGGATTTCTCAAAAACCGTCTTTATCGAAACAAAATCGCCACAAAATCTTGAAGTATTACGACAAGACCTAATAAGGGAGATCAGGGCTATCCCTGCAAGGACCATTCAGCGTGCCATCCATAAACTTCACAGACTGACACAAAAATGCATTCAAGCAGTTGGATTACAATTTGAATATTTGCTTTAACTTTCATTGGGTATTCAATTTTATAGTTCTTGTATGACTTCTTGGAATAATTAAAACATCATGCCTATTGTTCAACATCACACATTGCTTTATATCAATTTTTAGGAGCTTCAGAGGTCCTTAAAACAATGATGTATCGTTCTTTTTCGAAAAAATTATTTTAACGATGTCCTGCTAAGATCTTACCAAAAATCTATTCTCTCGTCTCTCTCTAACACATGAGTTCTTATGGAAAAATGCTACTAATATAAACTTTTCGAATAAGTGCGATACATCATTTGTTTTGGGACATTAGAAGATTTTAAAATCCATAATAAAAATCCAGGGCCGTATTTAAAAAACCAAAGATGATGATGGCAGCTCAGATACGAAACGTCTGTTTGAAAATCTGATAACACCATCTTGTAGAACAGAAAAAGTAGCAATGAGAATGTGAAATTTGTTTTGTTATATCTATTCAAATAGAGTCACAAAAAAATAAAAATGAAATCGCGAATAATCGGTTTTTTCCAAAAATCTTCGGAAGTATTCGGAATTTTTCAAATATGAAAGCGGCGTTTCAATGAGCACCAAATTGCGCAACTTTGCCTCCATTTAACCGACCTCGTATCTCTCTCTTCTGGTTTCCGAGATCCCAATGATGAGGCTCGAATTTGGGACACCCTGTACATTCTCGTTATTGATGGACTGGAACACTTTCACCAAGTTTTGCGGTTGAACTGACAGAAAATGGCAGAAATGAAGGGGTCACTCTTCGGGTGGTACTGGTGGTACGGGTTTTACCTGCAGTTGGAATAGCAAATGAGCCACCTTTTTTGTTGAGTCGCCCGGAGCGCATATGGTGGTGGTACCCTCTTTCGTTTGCACGTCTTATAGATCGGGAAGATTATCACTATTATAGTCTACATAATACATACCTATTTCAAATTACATTTTTATTTATACTTGAAAGATTTGTCGATAAGTTGAAAAACATTACATCAAGTATATTTTGACTTTGACTTTGATCGAATCGACTTAACTAGTTTTCGTGTCGAGTCTCGTGATCCCTACGCAGGTGTCACTACCGACTAAGTGTCAACTTCATTTCATTTCATGACAAGAGTCTTTTAACTTCAATTGTCATTTCACTTCATTTGTCACTTCACTGTCTTCACTTCATTTGCCACTTCATGTCAATTTTCAGTTCATTTAATTTCCTCTTTGAAACCATCATGGTTTCCACGACTCTTAATGAGGACTCATAAATTTTATCTTGTTCATGTTTAATCAATCATGATTGTTTTTAATCAACGTTTTAAAGTATTATACCAAGAGTTTTGTTTTGTGTGACATGTTATTGTATAAATCACGGCGAGTGAAAGGGATAACTAACCTCACTTTCTTAAGTACACACGTGTTTAAGTACAAAATTAAATTTTTACATTATTAATTCATTGTAGAGTTCCTGATGAAGAGCCAATAAAGTCTCAAAAGCTTGAACAGACAAAATAGTTCACTTTGTTTCCACCACTTGTTGACACCCGAATTTAAAGGACTCTCCTTAATATAAATAAAAATACATTCGGTTTCCAATTTGAGTAAGTGATTCGACATAATCTTACAAATTATAAATTGATGTTGATGGATGTAGCACGAGATGTAGCCCTTACTATGAAGTAGGAGATCATCACGAAAAATAAAAAATGAAACTTTCTGTTTTTTAAGGCCTTGGGTAGGTTTAAGTATTTAAAGATGATTTTTCATTTAATTCAGTTAATTAGTGTGAAAAGTTCCAGTGGTACTCTCGTTTTGAGTTTCTGACTTCAAACTCGGAATTTTAATATATTCCGAGTTCAAAGTCGACACAAGCGAGAAATATTTAAACAAAAATATGTGGCCCTTTTACGTCTTCTTACGTCTGATTTGAAATAATGGAATAAAATAAAATAATCAGAATTGGAGCTGTTTTGGAAGGTTAAAAAATTATGATAATTTATCGGCTTCATTGATTCTCCTTCCTAGTAAATTCCATATAGGCGAATTATCAAAAGAACCCAAATTTAGAATAAGTTAGGGATTTATCACACAGGAGGTGGATATTTTACTTTTTCCGAAATATTTTATAGGTATGTTTAGAATAATACTCCTTGAGAGGACCATTGTACAAGTACTCGCGGAAATAACTGACCTTGTAAGGTTAGTAGAGAAAAAGATATTCAGACGTTGTCGCAATTTTACTCGTCTAGTCGACTTCTTTCTGACCTATTCGAATAAATATCAGGTCCAAAAATGAAAAAATCTAGTTTGAAGGTAATTCGACTGCTATTATTATTGTATATATCCGGAGTACTTCACACGACTGCGACGTGCAGATTTATTATCGCATGTTCATGAATTTAATCGAGGATGTCCCTTTATTTCACCTCTGTCATGTACCCTAACCGCACACGCATTAGTTACAGACAGACTCGTGAATATATTATAATTTCGTACATGAACTGCTGCTCGAATTGGTCGAATTGCACGTACATACATGACGGCAGCATTTATTTCATAAAACTATAAGCCCAAATTAACCATATAGAGCATTGTTTGTTAAACAATAAGCACAAATTAAGTAATGAAAGTTATCTAATATAGTGAAATTTCCGAAATCGATTCTGGATTGAAAGTTCCATTTTAAGAGTACCGGTGTGGAGTAAGCGGCCACTTTCCAGCAGCCGTCAGTGCCGTCGGGAAAAATAAAAAATTCGACAATCATCAGAAATTGAAGTAAATTGAATGTTCTAAAGATGGAGAAGACGATATATACATGTTGGTCCATTTGTAATGAGTGATGGTGATAAATTGAATTTATGAGTAAGTTGGACTACAAAAGTCAGCAGTTTATATTCAGTATTTAAAGTAGGGAGGCAGATCGCCAAAATGACAAATGTGGCTCACCCTGAAACACAACCAGCAACCACTATGCTAGATTTTATATTTCAGTAGTATGGATGATATTTTGACCGGTGTTCAGTGTGTATGAGTGAGACTCTCTTTTCTGGACGCCAGTTTGGAAAATGGCGGATGCAAATATTTGATTGTTCCTACTTTGGAATCCACTCAACCTAACCACCGAGCAATAAAAGATATAGAGAGAGCTTTTCTATCTCTTTCTTGAAAGCAACATACCCGACGTTGTTTACAAACATCAATGGTGTACGATTTGAAATAACTAACCTTGAACTGTCAATGTTGTCATAAACTTTCAAAGCAAGTTTCAACATTGAAATCTTGGTCCACAGCGAGTTAGGAGAATAAACCTCTGATTTTTCTTTCGTATATGCAATAATACATCTTCATTAACCACCTTTAAATTCTTGCTTTTACGCCACTCTTCAAAGTTTTCATATTCTTTTTGATATCGCTCTTGAGTTATTTTCGGCAGTAAATCAACACTCGCTGCACATGATTCTCCCAATATTTCTAAAGAAATTTGAGTTTGTTCCTCAATTTCTTCAATTTCATCCATGGTCGTTGTTAAAGCGAACTCGCGAACACAAAAAACTGACGTTGGTTATAATATTGTTGTGATATTGTTAAGCTGTTTTACAACACGATGTTGGGATTTTTCTATAGAATTACGAGGTACGTGGTTTGTTCTTTCCTCGGAATCAAAATGCAATCATTCAGCCGGATTGCGAAAAGTTATAACAACCGAATATCCAACCTCATCCGTTATTTGCTACATATCGGCCTTGTAACGTTAATAACTATATCAGAGGACGCATACCAACTGACATCAAGCAGTGGTGTAACAGCTCGAAAAACAAAACTTCAAAGTCAAAAGAGCCAAACACAAAAAGGGATAAAGGAAATTAAATCAAAAAAATTGTCTACTCTAGCTCATCAGAAGACGGAGACGATGTAAAAGTTTTATTAGACTTCGATGAATTTAGTGAAACCTTTCAAGTCCCCCCTCTCAATTCGTCAGTCTCTGTCGACCCGTCGGAGTTTGCCGTTGACAATTTTTTGTCTGCCGCAGATGTAGACGAATCTTCAGGTAAAATTACCTAGAGACTATCACCATCTGTTTTACAGACGGGTCCAAACTGGAGGAAGGACAAGCCGGAGCAGGAGTTTACTTGGAAAACGGAGAGAAAAGAGCCTATGCGCTAGGTTCTCTGACAACAGTTTTCCAAGCAGAGGTGTATGCCATCCTGGAGGCAACCAGAATGGAAGAGGTGAGGTCCGGCCCAGAGAGACATGTATATGTCTGCTCGGACAGTCAGGCCGCCATCAGAGCTCTGAATGCAACCAGAACCAGATCAGTACTGGTTCAGGAGTGCAGATATGCCCTGGAGAGTCTTGCGACTGAAAAGGAAATAACGCTGATTTGGGTCCCGGGCCATGCAGGGATTGAAGGCAACGAGCAGGCGGACCAGCTAGCCAAGCAAGGAGCCGGACAACCCTACTACGGGCCCGAACCCGCACTCGGCATAACAAGGAGACAAGTAACAACGGCACTGAATGAATGGGCCGTTGATACATTAGGAAAAGAGTGGAGAAGGATAGACGGATGCAGGCAGTCAAAGCAGATGACATCGGGGCCCGACATGGCAAGGACGGCCAAGATACTGAAGCTAAGCCGCAAAGAACTCCGACTGTTGGTGGCAGTTCTAACCGGCCACTGCGACCTTAGGACTTACCTGGCTCTCATGAGAGTTGAGGAATGTGGAGAGGAGGAGGACTCCTTCCACTTCCTGTGCGAATGTGGTATTTATGGCAGGCTCAGACAAAACGTCTTCGTAGCTGCCACTATTAAGGAGGAAGAATTGCACTCATTGCAATGGAAGGACATGTCGACTTTCATAAGAAGGTCGAAGAGGTTCGAGCAGACATCCGACATGGGATGAGTGAAGATGCCGGGGATTGCGAAAAGGGTCCACTGGGGCCTAGTCGCTGACGCTTGCGTCCCCCACCCATTACCATTACCATAACCATTATAGTTATAATACATAATAATTTAAATTTATAGTTGAAAAACTTTTTCGATAAGCTGAAAAACTTGTGACATTGAAGTATATTTTGACTTTGACACACTAAAATATTCATCATTTGATTGTGACAAAATTGACAGATTGAAAATTTTGTACTGAGCGAGTCATACAGTCACATTTTATCCATTTCACTGCCACTATCCCCACCATAGCGTGAAATGTGCCTTGTCCATCCAGAAGTGGATAAATCTCATCAACTACGGCTTTCTTTACCTGCAGCACATATGATCCGTCAAGCTTCCTCATAGATAGACGAAGGTCGCTAGGAGGTCTAAGAGAAGTTTAGATTCAAACTTTTTGTGTAAACGTACGTTGCAACACCAATCATAATGAGAGACAAGAATGGTTTTGGCAGGACGATTACCATAATGGCATGTGTCAGAGTAAGGTATTTTGATTTCACGCATGATGAATCACCATTGATTATCGATATAAAATTGAAGTAATTTCCAGATGGAATTCGAAAGAATATTTTCTTGAATAATATGTTCCACCTGCAAACAATATATACTCATTTAAATCAGAGTATTTCTTCTATTTCTATAGCGCACTTGTATAGACAACTGTCTTAAATTGAACGCCAAAATAAAAGGGAACAAGAAGTATTTAAAATCAGAAAAAATAAAACATGATTCCTTTCATACCTGAACTTTGGGAGAAAATTAGGATCGGAAAATAAAAGAAAATAAGAAAGATTTGAAAAAAAAAGTTACTTCTAAAACACGATGCCGTTGATCTTCCTTTCATACCAGACATTTAAGAGAAAATAAGTACCATATATCATAGCGCAATCAGTAAGGAAATACACTTTTCGGAGAAACGCGATTTCATATAAAAGCATTCATCCATCCTCATCTCATTCATTCGAGACGGAACGAAAACGCTTTGTCATCATAACGAACATTTTCGTCAAAATTCTATTGTTTCCGAAATAAATCTCTCTCATAGGTGGATTGAATTATATTCTCTTCGCTGCGATTGTTCTTCGAGGAACGAATCAATGGTAACGTGATGAAAGTTTCGTTGAATGATGCTCTTCGACTAATAGTGGGGGAGCTACACAACGAAAACCTTAATAAAACTGCTAATTGTGATAAGAACATGCCCTTTGGTGATAATGTAGATTAAAGTTAGGCAATAACAATAAGATGGGGAGATAACACCCAAAGTTGCAATAATAAAGAATAGAGGCTATTTTTCAAAATGGCTACCCGCATTTTGTTTTTGCTACATATTATTTGATACACATGGTGCAAAATTGTGTTTTAAATCAATGTATATGTTTTAGGTATGGCATACGTGAAAAGTTTAAGATATAACGTATTAAACGTAAATTTATAAACACAATGTGTTAATCCATTAATGTAACGAACCAAAAAGTACAATTTTATACGTTCTGCAGAACACCATTGTTATTGTTCACATTCATTCATGCAATTGCACAATGATTTGCACGATAAGTAAGCAATTGCTAAAACTAAAACATCGGTATTGTGGCGATGATGCGGGCGAAGCCGGACCTGAACGCTCACGCAAACAGTTTGTGAGCGCGAATGACTTTCGAGGCGCTATGTATCGAGAATAATCTCGTCGAATCGAAGAACGTTCCTAAGGCTTACTAGAAATATCCAGATAGTTAGGCGAAATGAACTGTGGGTATAAAAAGAACCATGCAGTGAGGACAGGCAGTCAGTGAAGCAGATAGGCAGTTAGTATTTGAAGTCGAACATAACTAGTCCAGTGATTGTTATATAAATTAGAGTGAATTTGTGCTAATTTATTAAGTATAGCAACATTCCTTTAGCCGTTTTTTACCAAGTCTTGAGTCCTCTTACTCATGACCAGGACAAGTTTCACAGTTTCACCTATGAGGGACATTTGTGCATTGATATTTCCTTCGACGTCTTCACCTGATGTTACAACCTGTACGTTTGTGGTGGTATCTACTGACTGGTTTTTGCAATAGACTGAAGAGATCTTTCTTTGTTCCTTGAATTTCTCACGAAGCAGTGCCAATTTTTAGGTAAAGGTACATGTGAACATACTCGTTTCCTAGTACTTGCTCCTCTCCTCTCTCTTTGTTACGTATCTATCGCATAACAATATCAATTCTTCGACATCCGAAGGCTGAGATCGAGGGTTACAAATCCTTACAAATGACAGGGAGAAATTGGATTGTATAATATTCGACAAACATTTATGAAGCTTTGGCCTCAATGTGTTAGTAAGAACTGCACCATCATAAATAAAAGCGTTACCGGTTCCTGGAAAAGCATGCTCATTTATATTTACAAAGTCTTACAAAATGTGTGCAAGGTCAGATTCATTGCCTTATCGAAATTTAATATTACTATAGAAAGTGCAGGTGGAAATGGCTGATTCTCATGTTTGAAAACATTCGACACCTAACTGAAGATTCTGTGTAACTATAAAGAGTCTGAAAAGCAGCTTGACATCTGATTTTTAAATCTTGTATTTTTCTTTTCTTTTCAAAGGTTGAAATATTGTTGAAGAGCTGTTTATTACTCCTTCCACAATGAAACTGTGAAATAACTCAACACCAGTTGACTGCTAAATTAACTGTTGCATTAACTTGCTTGAGTATAATAACCATGCTATCAAAGGAAATATGGTCATTATCATTTTCCAAAAATTGGTTTACTAGCTCTTTGAATGTGGTGTTAAGTGCTCGTACGGTAGCAGCAGCTTTGGCCTGAAATGATTGGTACTGTTCATGGTAGAGTCGATTGTAGTACATGCATACATACATTTTTATTTGTCTCAAGAAAATTTACATTTTATAAGACACGTCCAAATCTTAACCTAAATACTATAGATGAATAAAATAATTTGTAGTGCAGGGATATAATCGAGGTTGACAATAATTGTGATATGGAATATTGAGGAATATAAAACATATATGATCTACATACTTACAAGATAAAAAACCTTTTAAGGGATGACTGAAATATGAACATGTAAAATGTATAGAATGTCAAATGAATAAAATATAAATAAATGTATGAATGTATAATGTAACAATAAAATGGGAAATTTTAATCAATTACTGTGATTATCCATGAACAAATGCCGATTATCAGCGATCAACTGAGTAAATTCTTGGAAGTTGTAAATACAGTTACTAGATAAGATACATTTCAATTTGCATTTGAATTTTTTTGGAGGTAGATCTCGAAATTGAGATGGTAAGTTGTTATAGAGTCCCGTATCAATTTTGGCGGTTTTTTGAAGCCATATTCATAAGTTTCATAGCATTCAATATTATTTTTAATATATATTAATTTGTGGTATATAATTAAGGCATAAACAGTCATTATTCCTAGAGCCGGAAATAAAGGTCTACAACTAGACTCCCAATTTGACTTTGTAATCCATCTTATGGCAGACTTTTGTGTATGACTAGTACTTTAACTATGTGTGTTTGAGCTGCATTACTCCAAGATAAAATAGCATACTGTAGGTGTGAATGAAATAGGGAATAACGAGAAGTTAGCGCTGCTGTTTGATTTACAAGGTCTCGAACTTTATTAATAGCAAAAACAGCCCTGGAGAGTTTAGTACACAAAAATTTCACATGTGACCACTGGAGGCGACTGTCAATTTGTACACCTAGAAATTTCACATTTCCATAAATTGCTTCGTGATTAGCAGAATCATTTGGCCTACAATCAAAATTTTGTCATACAGTTTTGCTCTTATTCAGTATGAATTCATTGCTGTTGAACCATGTATGTGCTTGTTGTCTGACTTCATCCTGAGCTATTTTGATATCTTCATCCCTTTCTATACTGATTACAAATGTAGCGTCATCTGCGAATAGTACAGATAATCTGTTATGTGCAGCCATATTATGGGGTAGGTCATTAATATAAATGAGGAACAGCAGAGGTCCCAAAATTGAACCTTGAGGTACTCCCCTTTGAATTTGTAGGAATTGACTTTTATTATTTTGACATTCCACTCGCTGTGTTCGGTTGGTCAAATACGAAGTGAACATTTGTTGACAGGTTCCACGAATGCCATAATAGCTCATTTTGTTTAGCAAAGTTGAATGATTGATTGAATCGAAGGCTCATGTAAGATCAGTGAAGATACCCAGACAGTGTTTGTTTTTCTCAAAACTTTCTTCAATAAATTTGGTAAGATACATTATGGCATTGGCAGTCGAGACTCCTTTCCTAAAGCCATATTGTTCTGCTACAAGTATACTGTGAGTATCTAGATAGGATGTTAAAGTCATTATCCATTTTTTTCTCCAAGATTTCAGTCTCTAGATTTTACCTCAATGTCACTCTCAAACTGTTGTATTAACCGACTTATTTCTGGACCAGAAACCATCCAAAGTCTGAGTGCTGAAGGATCCTGTGTCAACTCTACTGCACCACTATCGCCGTCAACGTTGTTCTGTTCATGTGCTAGGTCTATACTAATTGCTGAGAAGAATCTGTCTGATTTCATTATAACAAACTGTTCAGCGTCATCTCAACGTGCATAATGATGATGATCACTGTATTGTATTATCCATAATTTCCAACATGAAAAATGAAACCATTGACCTGTCAAACATGTAAATGCATATACCGCAAGCTTTTGCATGATGTCTATGAAAACAAGTGTAGTAAAAACAAAATACCGTTTGCCATTTTGAACCATAGTTGCCATTTTGGATCACAACCTACATTCATACCAAAAGGCTTATTCTTTCACAATTTGCAGTTTTTATATACGTGGCTCCCCTACTATAACAGGCTGTCGACAAAAGGTTCGTTTTCATTTTGTAAGTTTAAAATGTGGCGTATACGCCTCGCAGTCGAGTGAATAGAACATTGTATACATTTTTAATGAGTGTCCTTTGCGACAAAACGAAAGTTTGAAAGCAAACGTACAAGTAGTAGACAGAAAATGTATATTTTTAATTCAAAACTTCACAAGCAAATACATCAGTATAATTTCTGTGGAAGAATATCGTGGAGTCCGAGAGAAGTAGGAATTTGGAAAGTGAACTTCAAGAGGGCAAAAATTTAACTTCGCTGAAGATGGTATCTGTTAATAAATAAAGTTTTTCTACAAACGTCAAAAAATGACAAGGTTCGCGCATTGACAACAGTATGCGAAGTGGCACTTTTTTTCATTTTCATTCGTTACCATGACACCGTGCGCGAAGTAATGTGCGAAATATATTTCGCACACTGCATGTAAACTATATGGGATTTTCATATTCTAACCTATATGGTCCTCAACTCCTCAATCAAGCAAAAAACAAGAAATCGTTTATTTATTAATGTAGAACAATAATTAAGGCTTTCAAATTGTGAGAGATATTTTTCTGGCTTTATTTGCTTCACACCACTCTTTAAATTGCTGATATTCATTTTCATACTGCCGCCTCGATTTCTCCGGTAAAAGGTTGGAAATTACGGAATTGGCCGCATCTATCAAGTTAGGTGGGGTACTGCTTAGTTCATCGTCGCTCGAAATTTCCATTCTTTTACAATAATAAATATCACGCACGAAATTGACGCGAATAAAAAGTCACTCCAAAATAATTATCAAGAACTGTCACTTTGAAATAATTGTCAACAAATGCCATTTTATTTCCATAGTTACAGTAATTACTTGATTTGGAAAAATTATTTAAGCCAGTTCAATACTATTTTTCATAGTTATTACTTATTTTAGAACAATATTTTTGACGTTTGTAGAAAAAATTTTGTTTGCATCTCATGCGCGAAATACTTTGGTAATCTCGACTATTTTTTTTAACTCGGCTGCGCCTCGTTAAAAAAAATCAGTTCTCGATCACCAAAGTAGCATTTCGCGCACTAGATACAAAAATAACTATTTATTTGCTTAACCCAATTCCTCCCAGGTATAATAATGATATTTATTCAAATCACATTATAAAAACCAGGACAAGAATTACAATTTTTTGGTAAATAAATTAAAAACTCTAAAGAAGGATTAACCTGTGCGTGGAATAAAACACATTTAATAGAAATATACACAACTAACTACAAGTATAAGTGTAAGTAAGTGTTTCGCACATGAAAATAAACGAGGGTTTACCCACAAAATGTATGTTCGTAAGAGGGGGAAATATCTACTTTGAATAATGTACAACTAGAAATTTTTAGTCATTTGAGTAAATTTTCAGTCCTTAAATGTTCGCCTGAGTCTTTCAGTCTTTGGCTAGAGTCTTTGATTCGAGACTTCAATCTTTTGTCTTCTTTTAAATCTTGAGTCTTTCATTCGAATTTCTAGTAATGGATTCCAGTGTATGAATTTTCAAGTCTTATGACCCAGTCTCTCAGTCACTGAATCATCGAAGAAAAAAATCTGTGCTATGGCGATAAAGGTAAGTTCCTACTCTTATTTCGATTTATTTACAATTATTTCACCACATTTAGTAAGAAGTTGTTTCCCGCCAATATTTAGATTAGGCTAGAATACATAAGTAGTAAAAATCACGATTTTTTTGGGTCGTGATTTTTTTGATTTGTACTGATTTTTTCCTTAAATATGGAAACGGTGAATTAAATCACTTATTTTTAATACTACAAGAATCCATTGAAATGAGCGTTATTACAAAGGTTGTGCTGCTCATATTTTAAACTTATTTTGTAAAGATTTGGAGATTCTGGATATCAAGGAGCATGTTGTGTTCGTCATAAAGTATTTCCGAAATGAGCACTTTGCTTTTGCAGCATGCGCAAAAGACGGAGGATTTTTTTTTCTACCTAATGACGTGTTAGAAATGTATAGAATTGGTGGACTGTAGTTAACTTTTAGCGTAAATGAAACGAATTCTGCTTCTGGAAGGGTTTTGTAGAAAAATTTCTTTTTGACAAGACGAAATTACAAAGTCAAACTTATTTTTCAATATCAACATATATGTATCATAGCAACATTAACCATATACAGAGTCAATTCTGTTCATGCCCCCGACCTTGAAATAAAAATTTAAAATAGAAAGAGCACAACACAATCACTAGCTTTCTGTTGCTTCTCCGAGAGGAAGAGGACATATCTTGCTAAATGCACGTCGAATCAAACCGGCAGGCGTCTTGATTGTTGCGACCCGGGCTACGTTATCCTTTCCTGGATGGAATTGAATGATGCGACCTAACTTCCACTGGACTGGGGGTAGATTGTCATCCTTGATGATGACAAGGCTTCCTTCTTGAATTTGATGCTGATTCACTTTCCATCTTAACCTCTGTTGCAACTCGGAGACGTATTCTTTGCTCCAGCGACTCCAAAGATGTTGCTGGAGAGCCTGGATCCTTTGGTATCGTGATAACCTGTTTTCAGGTATATGTCTAACATCGGGATCTGGTAAGGCGGTTAATACTTTTCCCACCAAAAAATGAGCCGGGGTTAAAGGTGCGAAATCATTTGGATCCGAGGATAAGGGAAAAAGGGGTCTGGAGTTTAGGATACCCTCAATTTGCACCAGCAAAGTATAAAATTCCTCAAATATGAGACTTGCATTACCCATGACCCTTTTAAGGTGATGTTGTGTGCTTTTCACCCCTGCTTCCCATATACCGCCAAAATGCGGTGAATGAGGTGGTATGAATCGCCAATCTATCCCTTCTCTAGCAAATGAGTCTACAAGATCATTCCTGTTTTCTGTCAAATATTTACTTAAATCTTTCAACTCTCTATTTGCTCCGATGAAATTTGAGGCATTATCAGAGTAGAGTCGAGATGGTTTACCACGTCGAGCTGCGAATCGCCTCAAAGCCAAAATGAAACACTCTGTTGTTAAATCGGAAACGAGCTCCAGATGCAAGGCCTTGGTCGCAAAGCACACAAATAGGCAAACATAACATTTAGAAATTCTCGCGCCACGACCTTTGCGGTCTTTGATATAGAAAGGACCAGCGTAATCAAGCCCAGTTATCTGAAATGGATTATCCGAAATAAATCGACTACTTGGCAAATCTCCCATAATAGGAGTTATAGGTTTTGCAGAAAAACGAAAACATTTGACGCAATCTCGAACAGTTTTCTTAGTCAAGTTTCGCCCGGAGATAGGCCAAAATTTGTCTCTAAGTGAAGCCAGTAACAATTGAGGACCGGGATGCAGAAGGCGTAAATGTTCATTATTGAAAATCATTCGAGTTATTCGATGATGTGGAGAAAGCAAAATAGGATATTTTTTATTAAATTCGAAATTTGAATTTCTTAGGCGTCCTCCAACCCTCATCAAACCTCTTTCATCTATCAGTGGATTAAGACTTAAAATCTTACTTTTTAGACTGATCTTACCTTGCTTTAAATTATTGTAATCTTGAGTAAAACACTCCATTTGAGACAATCGTAGTAGGCTAAAAAGGGCCTCTTCGATTTCTGTTGGTGACAAAGGACCCGTTAGTCGATCAACAGATTTTTTCAAGCAATTATTCTTGAAACGAAATATAAAAGCCGCATCTCGCTTCAATTTTTCAAGATTCGAATATTTATTAAAAGGAAAAATATCTTGCGTATTTATTAGTAAGGCAATGGGTTCCTTTTCACGCATTTCGGGAACAACTTTGCTGATGGATTCTATTCTTGGCCATTCAGATTCGTCTTGCTTTAGCCACTTAGGACCGAACCACCACAAATGTTGATTACCTATTTGATCTGGGAAAACACCCCTGGATAACAGGTCAGCTGGGTTTTCCTTAGAAGGGACATGACGCCATTCTGCATCTTCGACTAAATTTTGCAATTCAGCCACACGATTGCTTACAAAAGTTTTGAGCATATGAGGACTTGTATTTATCCAACCGAGAACTATCGTGGAGTCTGTCCAGAAAGTACATCGCGTGAACTCAAGGTTCAGAGACGACTTTACCTTGCTGGCGATCCTTGCTAAAATCAAAGCACCACACAGCTCTATGCGTGGTAGACTTAATGTCTTTATCGGAGCAACTTTAGACTTAGCGCAAAGTAATTGTACAAAAACTTCACCCTTTGCATTCACGCTTCTTATGTAAACGCAACCCCCATAGGCAACTTCCGAAGAATCCGCAAACCCGTGCATTTCCAACCGAATCGACTCTTTGCAAATGACTAAACGAGGAATTTGTAGCGTATTGAGACACGGGAGTTTTCGTTTAAATGCAAGCCATGATAGGTGTACACTAGCTGGTAAGGATTCATCCCAAGTTAGTTTTTCTAGCCAAAGTTTTTGTATTGTTATTTTTGCAATTATTGTGCATGGAGCCAACAGACCTAACGGATCGAATATTTGAGAAATATGCGATAAAATTGTCCTCTTAGTAATAGCAGAGGAATCTGTAATAGAATCGATTCGAAACATGAGATTATCATAGTTGCAATTCCAAGATAGTCCCAGCGTTTTAGCATTCTGATCTGTACCAAAATCAAGAATATTATGCGATGAATCTGAAAGTGGTACGTTGTTCAAAATGGAGGGATCATTAGATATCCATTTTCTGAGTTCGAAACACCCCCTTTTCAATACTCTAGAAATGTCTCTGCATATCGTAGATGCCTCCTCGATACTATCTGCCCCTGTGAGTAAATCATCAACGTAGAAATCGTGACGTATTACATGGGCAATATTCGGTAGTTCCACTTCACATTCTTTTGCCAACTCGAATAAGCATCTTATTGCCAGATATGAAGCTGATGCTTGACCATAAGTAACAGTATTGAGATCGTAAGCTTTTAGAGGTTCAGACGGCGATTCCCTCCATAGGATACGTTGTAATGATCGTTGCTCTGGAGTCACTAGTACTTGACGATACATTTTCGCCACGTCTGATGACACTACATAAACATGAGTTCGAGATCGTAAAATTATTGCAAGAAGATCATCCTGTAGCGTCGGTCCGACCATTTGAATATCATTCAGGGAAATGCCAGTCGTTGTGTTCGCGGACGCATCGAACACAACCCTCAACTTCGTCGTCAAACTATCAGACTTCAATACACCATGATGGGGCATAAAATAAACTCCTGTACGATCATCATTATGGCTGCAATTCATATTGGAATCGTCGATTTGAGTCATGTGACCCATGCTTTGATAATCGCGCATAAATGCAATATATTGTTGTTTGAAATTTGAATTGAGTTGAAACTTTCTTTCTAGTGACCAAAATCGTCTTTTTGCTTGCGTCTCAGATTCACCTAACACCCTCGGTGATTTCTTTAGCGGTAGAGATACGATAAACCTACCATTGGATTCACATTTCGTATTATCCGAAAAGTGTTTCTCGCAACAAATTTCTTCGCTAGAAAATGGTTTTGTTATATTAAAATCTTCAACCTACCAAAACTTGGATAACTGGGAATATCTAGCATATCTCTTTAACTTGAAAGTGGGCAAGACACCCGTTATTTGAGGAAGTATCAAACAAATTGTATCTGCGACGAAACCTCCATGTTTCGAACGCATACGAACATTGCATTTATATTTTACATCAGAAGCCGCCTGATTCAAACCGGAAATTGTAATATTGGCTTTCGTTTTGTATAGTTGCAATGCTTCCGCAAATTCCGTTGTGATGAAGCTTGATTGGCTCCCGCAATCCAGAAGAGCCCGCCCTAAATGTGCATTTTGAAATTCATCAAGAACTTCAACATATGCTGTGGAAAGAAGAATCTGATTTTCCTCCATTGCAGAGGCTGACAAAGCCACCTTAGCCTCATTTTCATTAGACTTCGTCTGCTCCGATTGAGCAGGAGTCTCGATATGCAGTAAGGTATTGTGACGTCGACGACATCGCTTGCATGGCCCAAATCGACATGTTTTCTCGAAATGGCCGCCCTTGAGACAATTCATGCAGAGTCTTGACTTTTGAGCGAAGCTTATTCTATCATTAATAGAAAGATTAATGAAATCTTCCCAATTGTATATTTGATGTTCCTTTTTACAATAAACGCATTTGTAATTCGAAACATGAAACCCTTTTATAACGTTAGACGTAGATGCGCGATCCCTTTTTTGATTTATTTTAGAAGAATCTTTTATCGCATTTTTCGCTTCAAGTGTTTCTAGCATATCAGCCCTTCCCTTTAGAAATTGCTTTAAATCTTTCCATTCAGTGACTTGCTTATTACTAATTTTATATTGCTCCCACTCCCTTGATGCGACACTATCTAGTTTGGTTGAAATAAGAAAAATTATAAAAGTATCCCATTTGTCAGTTGGTTCTTCAAGTTAAGCAAGAGATCGCAAATGCTTTGAAACAATATCAATCAGATCCCGTATTTTAGGGCTAGATTCCCTTTGTATTGGCTCTAAATTGAATAAAGCCTTTGTATGAATATGCACTAGCAAACTATTGTTATTATATCTATCGCATAACGTATCCCATGCCACTGAATAATTAGAATCAGAAAGTTCAATGGAACGTATAACTTGAGCAGCACCACCCTGTAGAGATGCTCTTAGATAATGGTATTTCTGAATGTTATGTATTGCATTATTGGTGTGTATGAGAGACTCAAATGTATCCCTAAATTCAAGCCATTTATCCATTGAGCCGTCAAAAGTTGGCAAATTGATCACGGCAAACTTCACACCATTCGTTTGATTGGAAATGGCTGGAATTTTGGATGAGTTACTTTCCAATTCAACACTTTTGTTATTTGCAATTATTATTTTAGCAGAAGACTTCACTGAATAAAATGAATTTTTGTAATTTCGTTTCAATATGGCGACTTTTTGTTTACAATTTGAATGTCAAAATGACGGTCATATTTGCACAAGTGCGAATATGAGAGTTCATATTCACACTAGTGTGAATATGGAAATCAGTTTTGATGTTCATTTGGAAGTATGAATGGGATGCTCATAATTTCAGTAAATTCAGTCAACTCAGTAGATTCATTCTTTATTCGATTATCAACAATATAGGTAAATGCCTCCTCCGCGGCAGCTTCAATGTTACTTAGCACATTATTTTCTGTATCAGAATCACTCATTTTCGTTTGAATTTAATCAGACAGTCCGTCAGGTAATTCAATATGTTTGTA
Organism: Chrysolina oricalcia; assembly: GCA_944452925.2. Lineage (NCBI taxonomy): Eukaryota > Metazoa > Arthropoda > Insecta > Coleoptera > Chrysomelidae > Chrysolina > Chrysolina oricalcia. Next base: position 14,913,820 of record OX101821.2, on the reverse strand, counting down.
TCTATCCATGACAACTGTCAACTGACGGCTATATATCCGGCAGTGTCTCCGCTACCGACTTCCCGGCAACCGAATCGCAACCATCATTCTAGACTCGTGCTATGTAAAGTACTAAGCAATATTAAAATAGTTATTGACCGATGCCCGTATTCAGTGTAATCCATGATTGTATATGAATAAATATTCCAACGAAATTACAAAAAGCCATGTATATAACACATTGCAAAATAGCGGGTTTTTTGCACACGACGTGTTGGACCACTCGCTACGCTCGTGTTCCAATGTTCACGTCTGATGCAAAAAACACGCTCATTTTGCAACTTGTTATATAAATAGCTATTTCGAAACTAGTACGTTCATCGTACTGGCCTTGTATTTCATCATCTGTAACCAATAATTCCAAAGACGTTTGCAGAGTGTCATATTCGCTTATGAGGTTATTAGCTTTGCAAATACGCTCTTCCAAATTAAATATATCCGTTGCACACAGCGAATGACCCTCTAGACTCTTGACATAATTAGAAAAAGCTGTCAATTTTGACTTTATGGAACCTCTTTGCCTAATAAGAGTCTTTTTTTGATCGTCTGTCATATTGATGATAAAATATGTAGGTACTCACGCAAATTCAAAATTGAGAAACTCAGAAATCTACCAGTGCAAACAAAGGGGGGAATTCGGGATGAAAGGATATGTATAAAAGGAACGGCTCACTTTTTTATGTTGATTCCAATTTTGCTCGTTCACTGCAGATCCCTCCGGCTCGATTAGACCAAAATGTTAGAAATGTATAGAATTGGTGGACTGTAGTTAACTTTTAGCGTAAATGAAACGAATTCTGCTTCTGGAAGGGTTTTGTAGAAAAATTTCTTTTTGACAAGACGAAATTACAAAGTCAAACTTATTTTTCAATATCAACATATATGTATCATAGCAACATTAACCATATACAGAGTCAATTCTGTTCATGACGTGAGGAGGAATTCATTGGCTGACTGCTTAGTTTTCATTGAATCGTGGCCAAACTGTCGACATTTGGTTTGGTACATTCCAAACTTCAAAATCGCTTGAGAACCAAAAAAGTCAAAAAATACTTCAGTAGTTACAGTGTTACAGATAATGTCTAATGAACATGAAGTTTTGTCAGAATGACATTTTTGTTAGTTAAAAAAAAATTGCTAATTCCGTCAGCCGATTGCACCCCTACGCGCAACCCTCAGAAGTCTTCGATAGACTTGTGTGAGCTAGGGAAGACGCAGCTCTTACCTTTTAACTTGTGATGCCATGCACGAGACCGGTGAATCGGTGTATCGAACCTACGACCCCACTCGTGCGAGCCGAACGCACTACCTGCCGACCACCACGGCCCATTGTAGCTTATATTATCCGTTGTTGTTTGGATACGAGGTTGTCAATGACGACGTGTTCTAACCGACTCAAAAGGAAAGAACCGTATACTACCGAGACACACCGTTCTTATTGGTCCTTATATCGCAGTAGAAGAGAGTTTCATAATATAGCGAGTGAAATTAGCGGGGATAATACCACGAATGCTCTCAATATCTACCATTGATAGTAATTCCTAAAAACTTCCGTACTTATTTGAAAACACCCAGTATATCTGAAAAGAGTTTCGTTTATTTGCATTTATACCTCGTGAAAGATAATGATATTAGCAAATATAACATACATTATCATAGTATCATTTTCTAATCTTCTGTTTGGACAGATGACATTTACTATTTCGCTTCAAAAGATGAGATGATTGCTGTGAATCATTCTACATATACTTATTCCAACCGATCTGCCAACGTGCAAATTGGATCATTGGAAAATATGGAAAATATGACCTACTTTGAATTCTCGATCACTTTCCACCTCGCGTAAATATTGGATTTGTCCGTTCAGTTGGCAAACAAACCAAACAAGCTTAACAAACTGTTTCAATCCAAACAAAATGTATGCACGTTTATGTGAATACGATTTTAGATGAAAATTCGGAGCATAAGTAATTAAATATTGATCAAAACTGAATTTTCAGTGAAAACAATTTTATTTCCAAACAAAACATACAAACGAAATGATTATGAAAACGTATTTCACCAGAATATTTTTGATTATGGCTGAATTTACCAGGTTATCAGACACCCGTGAAAATTACACATTTTGTGTCCGGGTCATTAGTATCCACTATTATCATCAATCAGTTTGAGAGTGGGTATAGAAACCAACTATTTGAATTCGGTTTTCATCTAAATATTGTAAATACTTTATTCGTATTATTTTATTGTTACACAATTTCATTTTAATGTCATCTATGATACTTTTAAAGTGAGACCTAGCTATTATTACTAGCGTACAAGGACAGTCTCTGGAGTGATATCAAGTTTACTTTGAGAACTGAAGTTTCTATTTCAAGAAATATTCCATTCTGACTTGCCCTAAAGCCCCAATTGCTCCAATTCCCAATGGACTGGTATCTTAAGCGAGAACCGGTAAAACTTCCGTTACATTGAGCATCTGATTTTCAATTTTTTTGTTTTTTGGAACTTACGTATTTCGGGCTGTTTTAGAAAAAATCCAAATGAAGTTTTTGGCGGTCTCGTCTATTTTCGAAGATATAGGGTAATTTTGTTGAGAAATTTCTCCATTTAACAGATCGAATTTCTGTTATTGAAAACACATCAAATTTGTCCTTCTTCTGATAAGAACATTACACACACTCTTATTTATTGGTTTTTATCACTTTTTAGTAGAAAAAACAATTATTTTTTTAAGAAATTCATTCTTCTTCGGATCGTAACAATTTCTAGCTATTTTTCATTGTTTACACTAAATATCCGGTATTTTAATTTTTATAATGGTGGTAACGTAATTGTCATTCTTCGTGTTTCGTCGGCTTTCGCTTTCTTTTCGAATTCAAATGTCAAATAACTCAAATTTAGCATTTGGTTTTCTGGAAAAAGTATGGAATATGGGTAAAATCCGGATTTTGACGAAATTTTCAAATTCAATTCAAAACAATTTTGTTTCCAAACAAAACATACAAACGAAATGATTATGAAAACGTATTTCACCAGAATATTTGTGATTATGTCTGAATTTACCAGGTTATCAGACACCCGTGAAAAATACACATTTTGTGTCCGGGTCATTAGCATCCACTATTATCATCAATCAGTTTGAGAGTGGGTATAGAAACCAACTATTTGAATTCGGTTTTCATCTAAATATTGTAAATACTTTATTCGTATTATTTTATTGTTACACAATTTCATTTTAATGTCATCTATGATACTTTTAAAGTGAGACTAGCTATTCTTACTAGCGTACAAAGACAGTCTCTGGAGTGATATCAAGTTTACTTTGAGAACTGAAGTTTCCATTTCAAGAAATATTCCATTCTGACTTGCCCTAAAGCCACCATCACTTCTATGGTCGTCAACAAATTATTGGGCCTTGACTCTTACAGTGGTAGCTTGCAGCATTTTCTTGCTGCTCGTCGATGGGAATGTTGAATTCTCTTTTTCCATTAATTCCTGTACCCATATGTCCTGGCTCCTTCCAGTTGGGCCATATTGAATAGAATAGAATAGAATTTATTCATCATTAAAATATCATATAACATATACATTACCGAAGAAAACAGAATTCTTTGGGAGATCATCTAATAACGAACAGTCGTTGCCGACCGATGATGAACCCGTTACCCTTTACTAAGTAGGCTTATTAAGGAAAGTACCTGACAGAAAACAACTACTCCCCTGGTTAAGACCACGACGGGTATTGAATTAAATCTAACAGATACTTGTCCAGGCAACGAAGTGTGTAATGGTTTAGACGGGGAACAGATGGCTTCAGTGTGTTGACCTACCCTTTGCACTGATGAGAGGCAACAACCCTGTCCAAATCAAAACATAATTCTGCTGTTTGGTCACAGAGGGCACTTGCAATTGCGTCCTCTGATGTTTTGAGGAACGTTGCACAAGTATCTGTTAGATTTAATTCAATACCCGTCGTGGTCTTAGCCAGGGGAGTAGATGTTTTCTGTCAGGTGCTTGCTTTAATAGGCCTACTTAGTAGGTGTATATGAGAGTAAAGGGTTCATCATCGGTCGGCAACGACTGTTCGTTATATACATTACTGGTACAACATTTATCAGACTAGTTACAGAACAAGGAAATTACATATTTATAAAAATAAATGTATACATTCAAGTCTCTAAAAATTCTTTGACAGTGTAAAACGCTTTTTCCAAGAATAAGTTCATTAAATCTTTTTTGAATTTATTGTAGTTTTCAATATATCCTAGTATCTTTATTGCTTTGTTATAACATATGACTCCTTGATAGCCTGCAGAGTCCTGCCCGAGGGCCAGTCGGGAGTAAGGTAGTCTTAGTTCATTCCCTCTGCGAGTATTGTGGTCATGTATCATATTGTCATTTTTTTTTAATATTCAGAGTTATGAGTAATTTATATACAGTGCGGCTTTTTTTAGTCCCCCCCCCCCTTTTAACTTTTGAACGGTTCGACGTACAAACATGAAAAAAAAACCGTTTGGAGGGTTCCACTACTACTACTTTTTGAAACAAAAAATATGGTGATTGCTCCACAGGGGGCGCGGGGGGACACATCAACTCAAAATTTTTAAATGGCATGGGGGGTCGAGTGTCACATCGTTGAAAAGAGAATTCAATTCTCTTTACAACCATCTAAATATTTTTGAGTTTAGTTGAGGAATTTTCCCAATTTCGATTTTTATGCCTATCGAAATTTTCTAGTTGGTGTGCCCCCAGCGCCATCTGTAGTGTAATTGCAATATTTCTTCTCTCAAAAAGTAGTATCGATAATACCCTTCGCAATGTTTTTGGTTTCATTATTCCACAACAAACCGTTCAAATTTATCAAGCTATGACTAGTTTTATTTACATGCACAATTACATACCATTGTTTGTGCACCATTGTGAAAATTCAGCAGCGGATTTATTTGCAGCTTGAATGGAGAGAAGAAATTCATTTCCTGCTACTAGGTATCATCAGCATATATTATTGTTTTTTGTGGAGATACACACAAATTTTCAATATCACTCATAAATATTATGAATATAAGAGGTGCCAATGTTGAGCCTTGCGGAACTACCAGAGAGACAGTGGCCGGTTGTGATTTTATCTCATCTATTACGACTATTTGTGACCTTTGGTGTAATATATATATATATATATATATATATATATATATATATATATATATATATATATATATATATTCGTTGGCCACTCCTCTTACTCCCATTCTATAAAGTTTCTCAAGTAGTAAACTGTCGTCAACTGTATCGAATGCCCAATTGGACCAATTAAAACAATTGGAAATTGCATATCATTGAGATTTTTATTGATGTTATCACACATTTCGAGTATGGCAGATAATGTTTATTTGTGCTGTCTGAAACCATGTTGACATTCTGGTATAAGTTTATAGTGTTCGACAAATTTACTTAGTCGCAAATAGTAGGCATAGTCAATAACATTGGCAATTTGGGATTGCACACAGATATTTCTATAATTAGTTACTTCATTTTTGGAGCCCTTATTTTTATATACTTATGGGTATGGACTTTGATGTTTTCAGTGAATCCGGATATATGCCGTCACAGAAAGATTTATTTATAATATCATCTATTCCTGAGGCTGAAGTTTTAGTGGTTTTATTGATGGTATCAGAGTTGTTCGGAATTTGAATAATAATAATTATTATTTTATTTCACTTATTTAAATGTATAAAGTAGAAAGGATTTCTATAAATTCAATAACAAGGAAAGCGCCATGAAATACTTGCTTTAAATTTCGTGGATATAAAATATCGCAATGTACAAACATATATCAGAAAATAATATAAAATCTGTAAAAAGACAGAAGTGAACAAACATACATATATAAAAAAAAATGCGAATATGAACGATATCAAATTTTTCATCATTTTGGTCAGTATTTTCATTTCTTTCAGGTCTCACAGGCATAAACGAGAAAATCGTCACCTGAAATCTGTCACCATCTCCCAGTCTATTATTAATGTTCATATGGTCTCATCAAATTGTCAAAATACAAGGTAGTCTCGATAGAATTATGAAGAAAATAATAATCGGCTATTTGTCATGGTCTTGGGATGTTACCTACGAATATTTTTATGTTGGTAAATGTGAAATAGGCTGCATTGAAAACCTCCGATTCAACAGATGACTGCCTTGAAATCATTCAACTGGACAATTTCGCGCCTCCAGCAATATACAAAAAACTGCATTACCTCAAATTTGAAGTTAGTTATTCTCATTAATCAAAACCTGGTGAAATCTTAGACACATACTCAAAAGATCAATTATTATTCAGAACCCCAACGTTCCGCATCGTTATAACAAAATTTCTGTTTTCGGAATCACTTCATTAGATCGGGGTATGACAACTAATTCAAGACAATTCCACATTCTAGAGAAATACAGTTTCTACAACCTCGAGTGACGTGTGAAACATCTGCCTTTCAGCTTCTGATGAAACAGCTTTCGTCTGGCATTGAAGGACTTACCTGTAAGAAAAAAATGTACATATTAGTACAGTGGTAATTCCATTAGAGAAATTAAATAATTTGGGATATTGCGTCAAGTTTTCAAGTTTATGTGCGAAGTGAAACGCTTATGCATGATTATATTCAAGCAAACACGTTGTTTTTAGATTGCCAATAGTGGTGGAATTCTGATATAACTGTTAGATACGAACCAATGTAACAGCGAAGGTTCAATTTGATCCTTCCAAAATTAATGTAGGTGAATCTCTCTCCGAGTGAAGTGAAGTTTAAGTGGTGAAAAGTTAAAGAAAATTCGCGAATTTGGGTCAGCAAGCGAATCAACATATGTTACATCTGAAGATAAAATCAAATTAGACATTATAATTCAATATTCATCACATATTGTGACCATCAATCCACCGAGACCCGCAAAAACTGGCCAAGGGAAAAAACCTATTCAGCATATCTGAAGGGATTAGTACAGGCGTTTGTGGTAAAAATATTCGGACCATTTACTAGTTTGAAGATAATTTATTCAATGGCAAATGAATGGGAGAAAGCTGTAAGGGTGTTGAAAGAGGAAATTATTAAAAACAGAAAGGAAATCAAATCCGCTATCGAGGCATCTGAGGGCAAATTACTATTGAAAATAGAAGAACTCAACCACCGAGTCAACAGTTTGGAAATTGAGAATACAATACTTAACAACAAAATAGAGGCATTACAAATTACTACTAAGAAAAATAATATTATCATATTTGGGTTAGAAGACTCTGAAGTGTCTCCTTCCACCCTTTGCAAAAATATCAAGAAACTCTTGGATGTTGATCCACATATCGGACTTGAATAATTTGTACAAATTGAGAACCCAAGGAAGGAACCCAAGGAAGGAACCCATTGAAGGTTGAATTCGTTTTGTATTTAAAGAAACTAGAGGTCGTAAAACAGTGCAAAAAATTAAAGGGAACAGGTATTGGAATTTCTAACGATCTCACCTACAAACAAAGGTGCGAAAATAAAATTCTGAGAAACTATCTGAATAAAGCAAGACAAAACCCGGCCGACAATTCGTACATAAAAGGCAACAGATTATATAGCTATAACGTAGCGTATACTGTCGAGGAACTAGAAAAAAACGAAAATAGCTACTTTGAAGACCGAAAAGCAAGCAGCGCTCCACCGACGCCAAAGACACGTAACTTTGACGAATTATTGCAGCTTGGTACTCAGTCTGAAGAAGGAAATCTACCAGAAGAAGCAAAAGAAGATAAAAAGACACCTTCAAATACTGGCAGAAACAAGATCCCACCAAAGACTACTGCCGCCCCAATAGAAAAAGATAGACTGATAAATGTATATCCCTTCATGTATATTATGTATCCTGTTTATTTTCGTGTTTAGTATCTATATACCCCAAGTATTTATACATTGTACTATTTATTTCTGGAAATAAATTATTATTAGGTACTGACAAAAACCATTTTTTTTTTATTCAGCCCCGTCTGGTGTGGAGAAAATGAGAAAGTTCTGTCATTACCATCGAAATACAAATGTTCCACTACAGTCAAGCTATTCAGATGAAAAAAACTTTGTTATTTGTAAAGAGAACGGAAAATATTCCAAAAAATTGTTATTTTCATATTTCTCGATTTATTGCTTGAAACTCTATATATGGATATAAAATTAAATTCAAAGCAAATTATTCGAATAACTTTTTTTGATTTTCGGTATCTTGCTATCTTATAAAACTGAACTGGCGTTTTATCCATTTCTATTTATTATTCTGACTGAACTTCACTATGAATAGTATATTGTGCAACTAGTGCGTAAACTAGTGTCAAACGAGTATGAAATATCCAATTTCCGCACGAGTTGTACACTATACTTTTCCGACGACCTACATAAAAAATAGGTATGTCGGATTTTAATTTCGCATGACAAATCATTTTTACAAGAAACCAATTCAATTGCCTGAAGAAGCATATAAGAAAGATGTTTCGCACAAAGAGAACACATTTTATTGAACATTCAGCAAAAATATTTGGGTACATTTTGGTCTGTATTTATGAAATATTAGGAAAATAGTTATTGATGATAATATTTGAATAATTGTTCAGTACTAACGGAATACTATTATTTTCTTTTATCAAACCTTGAATGGCTTGATTATTAATTCCTGTCTTATTATTATTAGTTTCCAAAACTGTAGTGGAGGTTGATGGACTCGCAGTAGGGACTGATTGTGATACCGAGCTAGTTCCGAATAATTCTGTTGAGAAGGTTGTTGCATGTTCAATAGATTGTGTTATTTGATTGGATCATTTTTTTATTGATTGATTCATATAACCCTCTGCAACTGTGCTGCTTTTCCAGCCTCCATGCCTTTTCAGGGTTAATAAATCACTGCCACTATCCACTAATATTGTGGCTGAAGAACGCCTAAATGAATGGCCAGTGTCGTTTTCTGGGTTTGGTAATTTCAAAAATGTACACTGAAAAAAAATTGGGCTAAAATTACACAAGACTTACATAAATATTTCCGTCATTTTCATACAAATGTTATGTAACAGTTTCATCCTACATGCGAATTCATGTTATTTTACGGATTATCATGAAATTTACATTTTATTCGTCAACAGAAGAGTTAAAAATTATAGGTATAATTGAGAATTACAATGTATTCATTGCTAATATTTGTAAAACAACAGATTACATATTGAAATTCTGGTATACATTTGAATTTCAATTAGTAATATGTAAAATTTCGAAATGTTCAGTGTAAACTACCGCCATTAATAGCCAGTAATCACAGCTGTTACATTATACGCTTCGTTGTGCAACACTCAGCAGTGTTTTGTGTGTGTGTGTGTGTGTGTGTGTGAAGTGATAAAATTTGTTGAAACCATTGAAAGAAAGCAGTATTTTGTGCGTGTAAAGCAATAAAAATTTGTTGAAACCAGTGAAAAAAACGTAAATTTTTATCTCAAATAACATCATTTGATATGTTTACATGTGTGATTGCCGTTGCATGACTACTAGAAACTATGATAAACACTTATTTATTCATAGAAATGTCCCTAAGAAAGCATTTGCTTGCATTAGAGATAACTGTAAAGCTAAAATATGGTATTGAGAAATCATAACCTTCAAACAGTTGAAACTGTTGAGAATAATCAAAATCTGATAATAGTTAAATGCAGAGTACAGGGTTGTAATTTCATAGAAAAAAATCATAAACCGAACTTCAGTCATTTTTCAAGTCACATGGGAGTAGAAACGATAAAAGTCCCCTGTCCTTTTTCAACAAATTGTTCAGCTGAATACCAAAATATAAATAGTTTGAAAAGTCACTTCATAAGAAAACATCAGAATTTGTTTCTCCACCAGAAATTCGAGATAAAAGAGTGCACTTTATATGGTGATAATAAAGTGAACTTAGATTTGAACTATTCGTCTGACAACCAGGAGGAACTCGAATCAAATATATCCAGTTCCGATTTCTTAGCAAAGTTTCACTGTATTTGAGCTTTCAGACAAAGTACTTTTTAGCCGATAAAACATTACAGTGCATTTTCAGGAACTTCAACGATTTCAATGAAATGAATCATTCTTATATTGCTAATGAGTTGAAAAAACAAAAATAATATTCAAGACTCGGTAATTGAAGAAATTGAAAATTCTAATTTTTTCCAAGTGTTACATGATCCACAATCAGGCCCCCTTCGCACTGTTTTTTCGAAAAATGGATATTATAAAAAAATTATAAATTTGTTGAACCAGTTCAAAATCATTTGGGATATATGGCTAATAGAAGGTCTTTTTTCTACTACATTCCAGTGTTGGAAACACTGAGAGCAAAGTTAACATGTGATAATGTTTTCGAAATGTTTTCCAAAAATATCAAAATCCCCTCTAATATTATTTCTTCAGTTGCATATGGTGATATGAAAGATGGCTTGTTTTAAAAAAAAATTGTTCATTCTGCCAATTCTTCGAAAAATTTCGTTAATTCTAATAATTCTTTCAGGGCGCAATTACCAGAATTTTTATGAGAAAACTGAAATCAAATATACATTCACAACGTTCTCAGATGCGTTTATGGTTGGATTCACGCTATATTTCAATTTTACTTTATTTATTTTATGTATTTACTTAATTTGAAAAATACAATACAATATCTCTCACCATGGAATTCATTCAGAGGTATTTTCTCAAAATACATGCAGATTCTAGATCAAAGTAAGGAAAAACTGGAACAAAACGAGTAATAACCCTGCTGAATAAATTAAGAAATTTATAATTTAAATTTTTTTGAGTATTTCTGTTTTATTTATGTTTAAGAATGATATTTAAGCTTTTAGCTCCTGAAGATGCTAACTTTGTTGTGTGACGTAGTTTTGGTGTTTGGGTAGTTTATTTTTTCTTGAACCAAAAATTTTGAAAATTATTTTACTTTTTTAAAAAATTTACCGTAGTTGACACAATAGTTGTGTCATTTGAAATATTACAGGATTTTTAAATCAACTATCGTATACAGGATGTTGTCTATGTATCGTTTTAGCATTTTTTTTATCTCTCATGGGAAAAAAACTAAACTCCACTTAGATGGCCGTGACAAATTTAGATGTATTTTTTAATGCTGAACAACTATTTCAAATAACATTTTCCGAGATTTTTGAAAATAAGGGTACTTTACTCTTGTCTCCAAATCAAATTTTTCAAGGCTCTTCGGATATTATGAACTAAAAGCTACACCAGCATTTATGGCAGAATCCAAAAAAAAACTATCACATAATTTTGTTCACATTTATTACAAATTTGCGTCACAACCAAAAAAATTTTTACAGTCCCCGTTTTCAAGGAAATGGGCGTGGGCTAACTTTTTTGTGATGTTGCACCACACATTCTGTATTTTGAAAAAATACGCAATTATTGATGATCAATTGGCTGCTAACATTTCTTACACATTTATTACAAATCATTGACTTGTTGAAAATTCCAAAATTTTCATCCCCTAGGGGTTTAATAACCCTTAAAGATAGAAAATTCCCTAATAAATATAGATATCAAGGTGGTCGGTGCCAGAATTGTTCACAAGATTGTTTATAATTTTTGTACAAACTATCGAAGTGTTAAAAATTACAGAATGAAGGGCCTCCAAGGGGTTTAACATCCCCAAACTTCTCAAAACTCCTATTACATTATCTATTGCGGTATTGCGCGTATCGCTAAAATTTTCGACAAAATTATTTAAAACTGATTTGAATCTATCGACGCCGACGTGTTGAAAATTTCACAATGATGATTTCCATGGGGTTGAACACCACATAGCGCATAAACGTATTTCACTGCATTGCAAAGTGAACAATTACGAATTTTCATATTATACCGTTAAAAAAATAACCTCTGAGTTGACAGAAAATCCGCAACAAGCCTTATTTCACTTTCAGGCATTTTTTTGAGCGAAGGGATCATTTCCAGCATGGAAATTGATATTTTGAAGAGTGTTAACAAATTTTTGTGTTGAGATATGATAGGGAAACCGACGTGAACTGTATTTCATCGAGTATTTGAATTCTTTACAGTATCCCAGATGCTTCTACTGCATGTCTTCAGTTGCTCATGGACAGTATCAACCATGAAAATCAATATTTTGAAGAGTGGGCTGATGTGTTAATAAATTTTTGTGTTGCGATATGATGGGAAATCCGACGTGAACTGTATTTCATCGAGTATTAGAATTCTTTACAGTATCCCACACGCTTCTAATGTGTGTCTTTAGTTGCTCATGGACAATATCAACCATGGAAATCAAGATTTTGCAGAGTGGGCTGTGTTAATAAAATTTTGTGTTGCGATACTATAGGGAATCCGACGTGAACTGTATTTCATCGAGTATTTGAATTCTTTACAGTATCCCAGATGCTTCTACTGCATGTCTTCAGTTGCTCATGGACAGTATCAACCATGAAAATCAATATTTTGAAGAGTGGGCTGTGTTAATAAATTTTTGTTGCGATATGATAGGAAATCCGACGTGAACTATATTTCATCGAGTATTAGAATTCTTTACAGTATCTACGCTTCTAATGCGTGTCTTTCGTTGCTCATGGACAATTTCAACCATGGAAATCAACATTTTGCAGAGTGGGCTGTGTTAATGAATTTTTGTGTTGCGATATGATAAGGAATCCGACGTGAACTATATTTCATCGAGTGTTAGAATTCTTTACAGTATCCCACACGCTTCTAATGTGTGTCTTTAGTTGCTCATGGACAATATCAACCATGGAAATCAAGATTTTGCAGAGTGGGCTGTGTTAATAAATTTTTGTGTGGCGATATATTGTGAAATCCGTCGTGAACTGCATTTCATCGAGTATTAGAATTCTTTACAGTATACCACACGTTTCTACTGCGTGTCGTCAGTTGCTCATGAACAATATCTACCATGGACATTGATATTTTGAGGAGTGGGCTATGTTAATGAATTTTTGTGTTGCCATATGATGGTGTTCAAACCCTTGAGGGCCCTTCATTATGTAATTTTTAACACTTCGATAGTTTGTACAAAAATTATAAACAATCTTGTGAACAATTCTGGCACTGACCACGTAGGAATCTATATTTATTAGGGAATATACAATCTATAAGGGTTATTTAACCCCTAGGGGATGAAAAATTTGGAATTTTCAACACGTCAATGATTTGTAATATATGTGTAAGAAATGTTAGCAGCCATTTCATCATCAATGAATGCGTATTTTTTCAAAATTCAGAATGTGTGGTGCAGCTTTACACAAAAATTAGCCCACGCCCATTTCCTGGAAAACGGGGACTGTAAAAAAATTTTTGGTTCTGACGCAAATTTGTAATAAATGTGTACAAAATTATGTAATAGTTTTTTTTGGAGTGTGCCATAAATGCTGGTGTAGCTTTTAGTTCATTCGGATATTACTGTTTTACTATATTTTGCTGATGGAAGTTTAGTTTTAAAATATGCACAAACTTTTTCTGAGAATGTGTCTCCAGTTATTGCTCACTGGAGATAACTATTCGACATTACTGACCACTCTACGGGAAAAAATTAAAGAGAAAAGACGCGAAAAGCTATCCAAAGGTGTTTTGTTTTTTCAGGACAACGCCCCTGCACACAAGTCTCATGTTGCCATGCAAAATAATTGTGATTTAGGGTTTGAATTACTAGAACACCCCCCTTATTCACCAGATTTGGCTCCGTCCGACTATCATCTCTTTCCTCAACTGAAAAAAAGTTTGAAAGGTCGTAAATTTTCTTCCAACGAGGAGGTAATAAAAGCTGTGGAGGTCTGGTTTGCAGAGCAAGAAGAAACATTTTTTTTGAAAGGTCTAATAGAGACATTGCAGGTTCGCTGTAATAAATTTATCCAATTAAGAGGAGAATATGTTGAGTAATAAAATATTTTGACATTGAAATTTTGATTGGTTCTATAGTAGGCTAAGAATTTTTCAATATATCCTCGTAAATGCAAATCAAAACATACCTTGATTAACAAATATTTCTCATCCGGAGCAGTCTCCATAAATTGTTTGATTTGCTGAGGATTTAAAATGTTTGATTTTTTTGGTTTATATCCAACTGAGCGTCTTATGATAACCGGTTTCAATTACTGATAATTTCCAATGTTTATGTTATGTTTAGCTATCAAGGATATTCGTAACATAGAATAAATTGACCAGACAATAGGTACTTGGCTTGTACTTATTTCCTAATTCTCCTATGTAAGCCAATAAAACTACCTCGGAGAAGATTTTTGCGTTACTTCTTTCTTTCCATGCCATAAAATTATAGTACGCCAAATCATACTTCTGTTTTGATTTTTCTGGCAGCAATTCCTTCGTTGTTTCGTTTGCTAAATTGCATACTTCTGGGGGAGTAAAATCTAACATTTCATCGTCAGATGACATTGTACCAAAGAAAACTAAAGAAATTTTACGATTCGGTACCTATCTACTCAGTAAATCAAATTGACACTGATACTATAATGTTATGAATTCGTTTGTAGATATGTCATTGTCACAGGTACCTATGAATAAAAATTATAGTATAGTTAATATTTGGTAATCGCACCAATCGCCGAGCGAGGAGACCGTGCGCAATATTTCATTTCACACAAGTGCGAAATGAAATATTTCGCCCTAGTGCGAAATATGTAATTTTGTGTACTAGTTTACAGTGAGAAATGATACGTATTTCACGGAGGTCGTCGGAAAATATTCTTATTCCAGATTATGTAATGTATCTCAAAATATTTGATTTTTAATATTCTTAGATATCCTCGGACATCAAAGGAAATTCCAGAAATCTCCTGGATTTCTAGAAAATTCCTTAGAAATCGTTTCGAAAACGCATGAGATTTTCAGAAAATCACTGGCAGTCCTATAGATATTTCAAGAAATTCTTAATGATTTCGGAAATATGTGTACATTTTTCAACTAAAACAATACCATTATATATTTTTTGTATCTCATAGTGAATAAAGTCGCTTTAATATTATTATCAATTTTATTTGTTTCTGTTCAAAAAATCCGCGGGACACACGGTAATACCTTCGTAGTCGGTCCATATTGACCCCATTAGCTATTAATTCTCGCGCAGAAATGCACTATGCTGGGTGCTTATCGCCAGGATAGGAAGTTGGCAACCGTCCTCTCACAGGAAATGTAACGAGTCGAACAAGTCCTTAAAACGTTGCACTCATTACGAGTTTGCGAGTGGAGAATATACGACGTACTTGGATTCAGACCAACAACTTTTATCACATTTCAATGAAAGATATAACGAATATCATCCCAATATGAGGCGCCGTTTGGGTAAAAAGTTTTTTTGCAAATATAAAAAAAAATTTATTTATTAGTTGTAGCAAAATGTTTTATTTTGCTTGTATTTATGTCTTAATAAACACAATATATTTACGTTTCAAGCGTAACAAATATATTTTTGGACAATTGTAAAAAAAACTTGATTGACATTTCTGCATCTCTATTGATGCGTAAATGTCTACTTTTTTTTTTCACCGTAAAAAGACTTTTTTTCACTGCCAAAATAATTCACAAAATAAAGATGAAATAAGGTAAACCTACCAATAGATGACACTATTAAGGAAATAAAATGAAGAATAACTGAAATTTTCAATATTTTTAATAAAATTCAAAAAGTGAATACATCATGAGATACCCTAAGGTTTTCTAGAACTGCTCATCATTATCATGTGAATATTTTATCAAAAACTGAACGAGAAAAAATATTTTACTTGCACCCATCATTACTACCTGAAGATGACACCTCTGAATGAAATAGTCCAATAGATGACATGTTTCTGACCATTAGATGACTTGATTAATTTTTAAACTTCTTTAACCGACAATAATCTTGGAAAAGCGTAATTGATTATTTTCCCTCTTCTTAAGATTTCCGGTTGAGATACTTTACCAATTACTTGGTCCATGGATATAAAAGAGATGTCATCTTCATGTGAAACAAACTCTTTTTTCATTCTTTCTGTAGATTTTATTCCAATAACTTGTATATCTGATTTATTATCTTGCACCACACATAGACAAACAAATTTAGTTGATTACGTTTACCACCTAAGTCGTTGAATCGCTATCAACCTGTCCTTTACGTGGGCCGTTTCTTTTTTGCCTTTGTTTTTTTTCTTCTGTTCTTCAGCAGATTCGTTTCTTCTAACTCTTTTCGTTTTTGTTCTCTTTCTTCCTTTCTCCTAGCTTAATTTTCAGCTTTCTGTTGCTTATCTTATTCCTTCTTCCGGTAATACATAATCGTTTGGGGCGATGTGAGTACTCAAGGAATTTTTTCCTTTTTCATCCTTTTAGACGTTTGTGGTTTTATATCAGGCCAAAATAGCACTCGCTTGAATGGAGATGGAATTGTGCGATCTGCGGTGTTTGTTGAATTCAGGCTGCAATTTGTATTATTTTTTTTTGTTTGGTACATAGTGAGACTGATACAATGATATAAAACCCAATAGCTGACACCTATACGACCAATTGTTGACACCACTGTCATCTTTTGGTTCCCAACATCTCTTTATATCCAAATTTATTTGTGTGATAGTGAAGAAGCAAAACTTTAATTTCGTCTAACCAGCTGAAGAAATATGGTTCAGTTAGACCAAAAGCTGACACTACACTAAAAAATCTGTTATGTATCAAATCTAAATCTAATGAAGGGAAAACATAACCTTAGCAGTAATATTTATTTCTAGCTTCAAAGATTCAGTATATTTCAAACCATTAGGAAAACAAATGAAAAAATGTAAACTTACCTCCCTAATATTCTCATTAGACGTGTACAAAAAACCAGACTACAATTTGACACTCTTGAATCGAAAACATGTTGACATTACGAATGAGGAAATGGTTACAGATAATCAAGTGTGATCCAAACAATGTTGCCAACTGTCGGACTTCAATAGGAAACGTTCGTATGTTTTAATATAGAGAGTTTTTGAAAGTGTGTCATGCATTAGCATGGAATTTGGGGGTGTTATCTATTGGTGGCTTTGCCTTATTACTTTTTGAAGGATGTATTGTTCACAGAGTCAATTATTAATTGATTATTCATCATAAAACAATTTCATTTATTGGAATAATAATTGATAATAAAGTTTGAACAATTACATCCAACATAAATTCCCGAAGATGTTCCATGTTGCTGCTGATCAGAAACGTTACATATTTCTTGAAGGGTTCATCCACAATTTTATCAGATATTTTAGTTTGTTTGAAATAAAATGGACAATTCAATATCTTGTTAGAAATCTCATTTTTTTATTCAAACTATCTTCTATATATGCTTCTGCTACGGAGGCAAATTTCCAGCCAACGTGACGTTTTATGGATGAAAGATGTAATGTTGCCCCCGCATTGGCCAGAAGAGTAACAGAGCTTCTCCTGAAACAGTGACCTGTGTAGCTCCTATTTTATGTATCCCTACATGTTGGTTAATACATTTTCCTCTCGAATATTTCAAAAATAATCTGTTACTTTTTGTATAAGGCGGCCATAGTGCTCTATACTTGCGGTATACTCAATATAATCAGAATTTGAAACAGTAAAAGTTCTTGCGCAATAGTCTTCGTATCAGGTATTTTAACAATCAGTATAGATCCAGCATCTTCAATGGCATCAATAGTTTTATGTAATAATTTTTCACGGCGACAAGCACCGCTGAAACCCAAAATTAGGACAACCTACAAATAAAAAATATTGAAATTATTACTAATCTTACAAAACTAATAGACTACAAGCCCATATAACGATTTTGGGGGGTCATTTTATACAGCATGAAACATATTCAGAACGATGCTGCTATATGAAAAAATAACTTCAGGCACTATGCCGTCAATTCTTGGTGGGACAAATGACTGTAATATTAATAATAGTAATTTTTCATCGGAAGATGTGCTCTTCCGACAAAATATTCTTCTACGGCATTCCTCACGTTGGTGGATTATGAAATAATAATCTCCTAGAACCTACTGCCGTACAAAAATAATGAAACCGAAAGCCAGGAAAATTTTTCAATTTCCGAAAAATAAAAAAAAAATCCTGGATTTTGGTTTCATTATTTTTGTACGGCAGTTTCTATGAGATTATTATTTCATAATCCACCAACGTGAGGAATGCCCTACAAGAATATTTTGTCGGTAGAGCACATCTTCAGATGAAAAATTACTATTATTATTATTACAGTCATTTGTCCCACCAAGAATTGACGGCATAGTGCCTAAAGTAATTTTTTATATAGCAGCATCGTTCTGAATATGTTTCATGCTGTATAAAATGACCCCCCAAAATCGTTATATGGGCTTGTAGTCTATATGATTATATCTACACAGTAAAAAGTGGATGGAAAAATACATGCCAAAATGTAATTTATACATACTGCTCCTAGTATTATAACTTGATTGTACAAGTAATTTAAAATTTTAATGTAAAATTAGGTAAATTTCTCCCGTGTTTTAAAGTGAGCATGTAATTCAATGCTTTATTACATGTAATTTCCTCTGGTTTACATGATGACTGTAATTGAATGTAATAATCAGTAAAACGACGTATTGTTACAGTGGAATGACGTCAATTTACAGAATATTCCAGGTAATATGTGAATTATCTTTTGTCTAAATGTAATTTTCCGTAACGCTATCGCCATTCGGCCCAATCCTCATTTACAGTTCATGTTGGTAGGATGAACATCGTTGGGCATCTTGCGAAGTTAGGTAGGTTTGTGTGAGTAAGTGATTGCCAAATTGTCATCAGATTATATATCAGGTGAGTAAATAGGTTCAGAGAAAAAAATATAAAACATTCATCATGAAATGATAGTCACTTGTTCATTTTGTGATTGTTTGTTCCATAATATTATGAATAACAACAGAATTTTCATAGGAAATCGAATCGAAACTTCCGTTGTAGCAGACCCAACTGTGAGATAATTTTGAGTATTTATTCGACTTTTAAATCTCAAGTGGATAGATATCATCTCAAATCGATTCCAGAACATAATATCGGAGAGTGGGCAATCTTATTAGGTCAGCTAATTTCGTTAATTTCAAAGTTGAAGTATAAAGATATTGTGTTAAATAATTGTTTGTGGTACCATATTTGAATGATTTGAGAGTTTGAGTTATTTTCCTTCAATAAATAACAATATTTTACAATGTTATGATGAATAACGTATTTTTAATTCCGATTTTATGTCTTCTTTGCAGATCCCTTTTCCCTTCTGAACTACTGAGTTATTATAAGCCCATATGTAAAGTTAGTTGACACTACTTGAAAACAATGGTGAGGACACCTTAACTGAAATGTAACAATTTCCGTTGAATCTGTAATTAGGGGGAAAATCACATGAAAATTCAAGTGATTAGGTATAGGGGAAGATATGGAAAATCAAATTCGAGTTATGTAAAAATGCATGTTAATCCAAGTTTAATTTACAACAAAGATTGATATTCCTCACAAATACTTGAATATATATCCAATAATACATACTGAATCATGTATGTCAATTGGCACTACTTGAATATGATGGAAAAAACAACTAAACAAACATATAGAAATCGTCATTGAATCTGGAATAATGGAGAATATTACATAATTATACAAGTGATAATCCATGGAATATATTGGAAGTTCACATTTGAAGTCAAGTTATTACTTTACATTTTATTGCTTGAGGAATGTAAGTTTACATGTAAGTATATGCATGGCAACGCATTACCGATATGGGATCATGTAATCTGATGGAAAAAATATTTACAGTGTACCTTATAAAGAAAATTTCTTTCGTTATCAGCATCTTGAATACATTTATTGATATCATCCCTTGATAAAACTTTAGATTTATTTCCTCGGTATCCGACGCTTTTGTTTTTAATGAGCGGGGCCAATTTTGAAAACTTCCTTATATCAATATTTTCCTCAACATTCAATGTACTTTTCAACATTGAGTAGACACTCCATAACATAGGAGTTTTTATAATTTTTAATTTTTCCTCAAAATAGCATATGAGCACATTTTCAGAAACCTTTTTTACATGTTTCTTGTCGCACCATTCACGAAATTGGTCATATTATTTTCTCATATATTAACTTGGATCTGGCCGGTAACATATTAGATACTATTGCATTTGCTTTCTCAGATATATCTGATGGGGTATCACTACCACTATCATAATCAACATCCTTCTTCTTGAAAATAACTTGATATTGAAGCAACTACGAGCAAACACAGACAAACAGTCAAACTCGCGGCGTGCCAACAAACCGTTTCTATAGTAACGACACAGAAATACAACTGGATGATGTGAAATTGTATTGGAACTAATTTTTCCACACAGGAAAAATTTTTGAATACGATTTTACTGAAAATTTCACACCTCACTTTTAGAGAGAACCAAAACATTTGTTCTTATTTAGATGCCATGGCAACCCAAAAAATTTCCGGAAATTTTTATCCTCCTGGGTACCCTGGCCGAAATTAATAAGTGGAAATTTTTCTGTCAAATATTTGACAGGTGATAGTTTATATTTTGCTTTGATGTACAAATGGAATTGTATTTTTAATTTGAAATGAGATAATATTTCATATTTATGTATTTATTAAATATTTCGAATGTGTCTGAATATTTTCTTCACGATAATCGCAGAATTTGCAAATTCTGAAATCAAATTTCAGAAACACTTCAATACACCAGTTGTCTACATGTAAATCAAAGGCCCCGTGGCGAGTCGGTAAAGTGTCCGCCTCGTGGTCGTGTGGTCACTAGTTCAATTCCCAGTGGAGCAAGATTTTTACTTTTTTTTTGATTAAATTTTTTAAGAAAATTCATGTACTCGAAAAATTTCCGGCAATAATTCAAGCACTTGGGAGATTACAAGTGAAAACATTGAATACTATTTTCAAGACAACAGTCGTTAATAATCAAGATATGTATGGTTACAGAACTAATCATATATCAATGTAAAATGTATGTCAATGTGGAAGTAAAATGAATATATTTAATGTCTTAATGTATATGAAATCAAATGTATTTGACGATCGTTTTGATTCTACTGCCTTTTACAGATTTGTGTTTGTATTTGGCTGTATTTTTCAAATAAAGATTATCATTATTTATTTATTTATTTATAAATTTGATCTATTTAAGGTCGCCAAGAGATGGAACAACCGACGCAATTTCATTAGTACATAAAGTGGCTAATAGAAGGTAGTGGCAAAGGCAGTTGTCATTGTGCGATTGTCCCAGTTGTCTTCATTTCTTTAATTTTTCCAGTTCATAGGTATTTGACTTCGAATAATTCAGTATTTACTCATAAAACCGAATGAGATATTCTGAGAATGCATTCTCGAGACAGCAATATCATTGGGCCACCTTCTATTACTCAAATTATATATTAATGAATTCGGCCCGTCGGTTGCGCCCGCCATCTAATGACGACATAAAATAGATCGAATTTATAAATACATGGGAATTAACGTTTTTATTCTAATTCAAATTATTTTCCTTTAAATGACAGGTTTTGTATAGAAATAGTCATGAAAATAAAATCAAAGGACGAAACAATGTAAAGACTAAAATAAAAACACAAAAAAAAGTACAATGAAATTCACAAACACTTTAATACACAACTCATGCAGTTTAGGCTAAAATATTCATTTAGTGCTTAAAAACATTTAAGTATTCAATAAAAACAATTTCAAGGTTTTCTTGAAGTCCGTCAGTTTAAGTTTATTGACAGATTTTATACAACTTGGAAAATTATTGAATACTCTAGGGCCAAGGAAATATGGAGAATTTTGAGTTGTTTTGTACTTGGCAGCAGAAGTATGTATAAATTCTTTTATCCGGGTATCAATATTGTGAAAATCTTTATTGAGTTTGAAATCGCTTTTATTGAGAAAAATATAGATAGCTAAGTAACTCATATATGCATAGGCTGACAAGGGTTAAATAAAATAAGTCGTAAAAAGACTTCTGCATGAATATCGCTTTGGAGCATTGAATATACACCGTAAATAGTATATTGTGCAACAAGTGCAGAAAAGTGCTAATTTCTCACGAGTTTGAAAAATTTGCGGCACGAGCGCAAGCGAGTGCTGCAGTTCAAACGAGTGAGAAATTGCATTTCTGCTCGTGTTACACACTATACTTTTTCTACAACACCCTTTTTGCTAACAATAATACTATACTATAAGACGGAATGAAATGTCTCATTCTTATATTTTCCTCTTGAAGTTGAAGGTAGTAAATTCAATGAAAATGAATTAACTTGTTCTCTTAGTTCTGGCGGAGTATTTTCAATTTCAGAACTGTCGCTATCCATTTTAGTTCAATCTCATTAAAAAATGACGGGACAAGAATATTTTACGAATATTTTATGCTTGACGTTTGTTGACATTCAAATGATTCGATAGATGTTGCTCCGTTGCCTAGCAATGGATAGTGTGTATGTGGGTATTTGAGACAGCAGTAGTGATGTCTATGATTTTTGTTCAGAATATTATGAATTTGCACGACAATTTCCCTCATACTTATTATATAAACCAATAGACTTTGTCTATTCATTCTTGAAGTTGCCTGATCGAATATCCCTTCGAAATACAGAATTTTCAAAATATACTTTCACCTTGCTGTCACGAAAACTGTATTGCTTATAAATTAGGTACTGAAAATTTTTGGCACAGAAATGTCACTTTGTGGCACAGAAATGTCACTTTGTGGCACAGAAATGTCACTTTGCGGCACACTAATGTCAAATTTCAATTATTGTGAGAAATAATCATGTTTGCGAACGTAAAACTATGCAGAAAAGCATGTTTTGGAGTGTGGTTGTAGAAAAATGGATTTTTGTACGATGAAAACATTTTTGCTCATGGTTGAGTTGCGCCACAAGCAATCACCATAACGCCTGACCATAGTAAATGCTCTTCAGTTGATTCTTATCTAAAACCGATCTTAGATTTTTGAACATATATTCAACTGAGCTCAATTTGGAAATTATTGTTTCATAGTGTGAATTCCAGTTGAGATACTGGTCTACATTCATTCCTAAATATTTTACCCCACAGTTGGTACTGCGTAAACTTGTGTTATTAATATTCGAGGCCTTCAATTTTGCTTTGATAATTATGAAAACGTATCAGTTGCGTTTTTGTCGTATTGAAAAATAAGTCATGCTCATTGAAATACGTGGAAGTTGCATTCAAGAGATCTGCACATTGGTATTTGAGAGCTTCTGTATTTTCATGAGAAATCAGAAGTGATATGTCATCTGCTTATGCAGTAAATAAAGAGTGAGATATTTCTTTATCTACAGTGTGTCCCACTTACCATGCTCACCATAGGTATCTTTTTAATGGTAAGAGATACGAGGTCGGTTTAATGACACCAAATGTGGAGTTTATCAAGGCCAACTAAAATGTGAAAAAATAATTTGGTAAAATCTATTCGTTTTTGTTTTATAAGCAAATAACAAATTTTGATCATCAATTTTCATGTCTCTTGCAAGTCAATTTTGACCCACTTCTGGCGATCCTAATAACTTGAAATTTGGCAGATGTTCATAAATCCGGTGACAATGCACTATGAAATTTTTATTGAAATCATAAATAAAAAATGGCGTCTCCTCCAATATGGCGGGCGAGATTTGTGATTATGGTACGATTCCATTCAAAATTGGTATGTGGGGGTTTTTGAGGTCGGAGATCATGAATTTTTTGTTAAAATGTATAAATTCAAGATGGCGACTTCAAAATAGGTCTTGTTTTTGTATAAATGACGATAACTCCGTTGTTATCAGCAAAAAACTATTACTGTGACATATCTGTAGGAGAAAAAAAGTTATTCATAGCTAAGTTATAGTGAGCTATGACCTACATTTGAAAAATGAAAGTTGGTACTGATATCTCAAATTCTAGAAGAGTTGGTATGAATTTCATATTTTTTTCGAAATCTCATTGAAAAACTGCCATAAGAATGCGAAATTCCTATTCGAATATTTTCATAAATAAAGAAGTTACGGAGGAGACATGAAAATGATCAAAATCTGTTTTTTGCGTATAAAACAAAAACGAATAGATTTTATCAAATTATTTTTTCACGTTATAGTTGGCCTTGATAAACTCCACATTTGGTGTCATTTAACCGACCTCGTATCTCTCACCATTAAAAAGATACCCATGGTGAGCATGGTAAGTGCGACACACTGTATATTGTTAATATAGAGAAAAAACGAGACTGGCCCCAGAATAGAACCCTGGGGTACCCCAGACCGAACCTGACTCGTTTCTGAAGTAGGGGTCGATGTTACACCATTGTGTTCGAATTTCAGAGACACACACTGATTTCAGTTCTTGAGGATAGTCGAGATGCAAGTGACACCGTAAGATTCCAGAATATGCAACAGCTTCGAATGATTCACTCAATCGAAGGCTCTGTTCAAATCACATAGAACTGCAGCGGGGTATTCGCCTTTATCCATGAAATTCAATAAATTCTTGAAGAAGGTTAGTAAGGCTGTCTGAGTGGATTTTCTTTATTAGGCTTAAAATCTAAAATCTTAAATTTGAATTTTCATTCAGATAGTTGAAATAAAAAGAAGCAATTTTTTGTAATATCTAACAGAAAACAGCTACTTCCCCGGCTAAAGTCACGCTGGACAGTACATATTTTTTCGGGAAACTGTGGGGAAATTATACAGGGTGTCAATTTGAAAACTTCCCACCCTTAATATCTTCCTTCCAGTAAACAATATGAGTAATCGAAAAAACCGGTCAATTTTATTGTCAAGGGGGACACTTTCACGGACTATTTGTAGCCCTCGTGGTTCAACCCCCTAGGAGGGGTAGATGTTACCCTTAGAATTTTAAATGGGAAGGGGGGTCAAGTGGCACATCATTTTGATGGGCGTTCAATTCTTGTTCCAATGGTACCCTGACTTATTATTTTGTGATGAGCATTTTCCGAAAAATTGCGTTCTAAACTAACAGAAGTAATTATTAGAACGCCTATACTGAGATGCATTATTGTATTGACTCCCTTTAATAAAAATGGTTAGAAGAGTAGGTGGCACCGCTCCAACCCTTGAATGACAGGAATAAATTTATTACGCATGGGATTTTTTATTTGGTGGTTATTTTCCTTCTACACAATAAAATTTAATTTGCGAGAAAGACATTTCCAACATAAAATCTACTTACGCTTATCTTATTAGCTGTTCGAAATGTTGTCCATTTTGCTCTAAACAGTAATACAGTCTGTTTTCGAACTCCCCTCTAATATTACGGAAAACTTCACTAGGAATTGACCGGCATGCTGCTGTAATTCGTCTTTTAAGTTCGTCAATATCAGAAGGTTGTGTTTTATAAACAACGGATTTAAGATGCCCCCAAAGAAAGAAATCTAAGGGTGTTAAATCCGGTGATCTCGGAGGCCATTCAACTGCTCCCCTTCTGCCAATCCATCTACCCAGAAATCTCTCGTTTAACCACTGTCGGACGGGAAGAAAATAATGAGGTGGAGCACCGTCCTGCTGGTAATTTAACAGATCCTCCTGCAAAAGTTCATTACCTTCTGCATCAATTTGAGTTTCTAGCTCGTGAGTTATAAGAGGATCGATAGTATCTTCAAGCATATCAAGGTACAGATTGCCAGTCAAGTTTTCTTCCAGAAATAATGGACCAAGAATGACATTTCCAAGAATACCAGCCCAAACATTAACTTTTTGTGGGTGTTGTGTATGCCCTTCCCGAAAAATATGTGGGTTTTCGTCACTCCAATAGCGACAATTTTGTCTATTAACATTGCCATTCAGAAAAAATGAACACTCATCGCTGAAACAGATGTTTAACAGAAGATTAGGGATGGTATTGACTCGATGAGACATGATTTCACAAAACTCTATTCTTCTATCATAATCATCCTCGTGGAGCTCTTGAAGAATCTGCATTTTATATGGATGAAATTTATGCATTTTCAATGCTTTTCTTATAGTCTCGCGTGACATTCCCGTCTGTTCTGATACTGATCGTAAGGAGCTCGTGGGCTCTGCAGCAAATGTTCCCAAAACTTCAATTTGAGCTGCTTCATTTAGTACTCTGGGGTTATTTCTTTTTTTATTTGTCACTGAACCAGTTTCGTAAAACTTATTCACCAAATCAAGCACATACCGGTGACTTACATTACAATTTGGATGTCTTTCGTTAAAAAGACATGCCACCCTTCGTGCGCACTTTCCAACTTCGCCATAAATTACAATCATTTCAATTCTGTCTTGAAGAATGTAAACCATTTTTACACTTTTATACACTTATTAAAGTAATTCCTAAACAGCCCAACAGGTACAACGGTATTCACAATACTACCACATAGTTCAAATTTGCTAACCAATTTTTTGCCGGAAAACAGAAACTTTTTACAGCAGAAGTAGCAAAAAAGGAAGGCTATCTGTACAATTTCTGCGATGACACTTAAAAATTCAGCATTTAATAAACACAACTTTACTACCATCTACGTTTTACTATTAGACTACTTTTTTATGTAAAGTGTTTGGAGCTAATGGCTAATGTTACCCCTAATAAAGGGTTGGAACGGTACCACCTAATATTCTAACCAGTTCTGGCCAAACCATGCATCTCAGTATAGGCGTTCTAATAATTACTTCTGTTAGTTTAGAACGCAATTTTTCGGAAAATGCTCATCAAAAAATAATAAGTCAGGGTACCATTGGAACAAGAATTGAACGCCCATCAAAATGATGTGCCACTTGACCCCCCTTCCCATTTAAAATTCTAAGGGTAACATCTACCCCTCCTAGGGGGTTGAACCACGAGGGCTACAAATAGTCCTTGAAAGTGTCCCCCTTGACAATAAAATTGACCTGTTTTTTCGATTACTCATATTGTTTACTGGAAGGAAGATATTAAGGGTGGGAAGTTTTCAAATTGACACCCTGTATATGTCAAGGAAGTATATCAGAGGTAGGGAGAATTAAATTACCTGAATATTACAAAATGGTTTATTTCGCATTGAAGGAATATACAGGTGTTTCACAAAAAATAATAATGTCTGTTAACAAAAACTAATCTACCTATTTGGAAATGTATACCTATTTGAATATCAGAATAAAGAAGTCACAGATAAAAAAGTTCTTCAATACACACCCCTCTTCACAAAAACTGATTTTTCCAGAAAGAATATAAAAATTAATAATAACATCCAGAAAATTTCACCGGGCTTGGCTGTACACCGTGAATCATATTTCTGGAATAAGCACGACATCATCGATTTCGACGAAATACCTGAAGCATTCTCCGCCTCATTTTCGTTATGACCTAGTTTCATGTCAATTTAGCAGCCAGGAGATTAATTTTTACCTGTAAGCGGAAACTCTATTTTCCCGAAATTTCTCTTTGTACGTTCTAGGTATTTCTTTCGCGAACGCCGAATCGATCTGTTCGCTCAATTCTCAATGGAATCGCGAGAAGTTATCATAATGGATTTCGTTTGAATTCCTATCCGACTGTAATGGAAAAATAATAATGTCGAAACAGGGGAAAGGAATGTTTTGAAATCGTTTGAAATGCATTTCTCGGGAATAAAACCAAAGGCTGATTGTTCTTACAGGAAATGGTTTAACAGCACTGTCAAAACTCTCAGAGTTAATTAGTGTTAAAATAGTTATTTATGATACAAGTGTTTCAAATAGGCCTTTTATTTTGTGAGTGGGGAATATTGCGAAACAAGCACAAGCGCAAGCAAACTAAAATCACTTTTAACAAGTGTATCATACACATTTTTTTGTACATCTGTTAGTTCTAGTAAGAAAAAAAGTTCATAAGATCCATATAGAATTAGGGAATGCAATCTCGCGAGATTGGGGCTCAGGCGAGATCTCGCGAGTTTATTAATAACAATACCGCGAGATCTCGCCAATTTCGAGATCTCGCTAGATTGGCAGTTTTGTGTGTTTATTCTAGCAAATAATCATAATATTTGAATAAATTAGGAAAAAATAAAAAGAATTATAGGTATTACGAATTAAAAATTCATTTTCACGAATATTTTCAGTAAACTTTTACGTATTTAATATTGTTTGACGTCAATCTATATTTTTTTATTAGTAGTAAACTTTGATGTATCTAAACAAATAAGAAATGAAATAAACAACCAGTCGTCTCTTCTAATGTCAAACAAAAGTCTTTTAATAATAAAACAGTTATTTTATAACAAAACAACAAGAAGTCAAAACTCATTAACTAAGTTGAGTTGACTATTAAATTGAAATATTATTTTTTTTTCTTTGGTGTCTTAGCATCGACTGCTTTGGTCAATAGCCACGTGTTCTGGATAGGCCTTGTTACTAACTCCATGCGCCACCTTAGGAGCAGCACTGTTAATTGGTACGCAACAGTGAATCGAGCAGGACTCACCCCAGTCCAGCCACGAGATTTGAATAATTTAATCGGTCAAATTAAAATAAAAAATCCCAGCCGCAACTGGGGCTCGAACTCCGGACCTTTCGACCCAAAGTCGGACGCTCTAACCACTGCGCCACGCCCCGACATTGAGATATTATTATCAATTAAAGAAAACTATACCTACTCAGAGAGTAACTTGTGACATCTATTAGTTACTTTTTGTTATATACTGTCGTTGCCTATCGGCATTAATTATGAGTGGATTCGATTTGATTTTGAGAGCTTCCAGAAATTGTTTCTGACGAGTGGGTTACCACGAAACAGCTGTCAAAGGTTGGAACTCTCGGAATCAAATCGAAAAATACTCTATTTTCACCTACTTAGATATCTATTAGAAGAGATATACCAATCCAATGAAAGGCTTGTTCAGTTCACATCACACGCCATTATTACGCCATTATTACGAATTATTTTGAAAGTACCTCCTTAAGAAGCACAATATGTGCAAAGAATTCGAAATACGAATAATCGCACCGATATGTTTGTTTTTATATCCTGGTTTAGAATTGGATGGACAGGAGCCTATGTCCATCCTGCTCCCGCGTTTCCGCGTCGGCTTCAGGAAACCTTTAGACGTTTTTATGCTCAAGTGCAATCTCGTTAAACTCACGAGATCTCGCCCATGTTTCGGCCGAGATCAATCTCGCGAGAACGAGATTGCATTCCCTACATAGGATACGCACACACGATCTCTGGATTACAAGACAGAGGCTCCACCTACTGCGCTAATGCAGTTAATTGCTGACCGTGATATTCTGTTTTTCAAATCTAAAAGTAGGCATGACAGTGGGGCAGGTAAAAAATCAGTTAATAATTGTTTATTAGCTACCATAAATAAATAAAAGTTTCTATCTTCTTTGTGGTCGTAGCTAGTACTGCTGCAAATATAAATACAATGCAAGTTGAAATGGACGATTTATATTATTCTCTAACACCAGAAATTCAAGAAGCGCAAACAGATCTGTTGCATGAAAAATCACGAAAACGATATGAAATTGCTTATAATGGATTCGTCGAATGGAATCAAATGAAAAAAGTTGAAGGCACGTTCACTGAGAGCGTATTTTCAGTTTGTTTTGAAGAAAAATCGAAGTTGGAAGTTATTAACGCTGTGGTCTGAATTCTCGAGAATGATAAAAACTGAATTGAAAATCAAGAAAACCGTGGAAATAAGTAAATACTTACCATATAAATTGATCGCATTTTTGAAACGAAAGAGTGTCAGATACCGTCCGAATAAATCGGAAATTCTGACAAGGGAAAAAAATTACAGATTTTTAAATGAAGCTCCTGATACCAAATATCTTATGATTGAAGTGTCAACCAGTTTTGGATTATTTCGAGCGTGCTGTCGTGAAGAACTTTGCAAATTGAGCGTAGATGACATTGAAGAAACAATACAGTCATTACTAATTCATATTTCGGATACCAAAACCAACATTCAAAGCAATTTTTGCATCGTTGGACACTACGTGAATCATTGCCGTGATTATTCCACTTATGCTAAAATAGCGTGTTTTGATTGGTTAAAATTTTTGTGTTGATAATTGAAAACATCATGTTTTCGATTTTGCGGGCCTTAGTTCGGCTCTTGATTGGCTACTGGAAATTTATATGATGTGTTTTCGATTTTGTAGTTCGAATCCTGATTGGTTTTTTCAAAAAACAAACTTACCACTAGCAAGCTGCTATATAATGACACAACAGCTAACTTTGACCAAAAAGAAATAAGCACTCACTATTAATTCATATCAACTTCACAATTTTTGACATATTTTGCATACTCGTTGATTAAACAAATCACTAAAACAAAATGTTTTCAAAACATAACCTTAAGCGAGAAGCAGTAGAAATGCAACGACGAAACTATACGAATGACGGGATCTGTGAATGGTAACTGAAACAGCGGGAGTAAGTACGTGTAGAAAATTTAGGAGCGTATTGTTGACATCAAAATAAGAAGAAAAGTCCCTATAAACGTCCGAAAGTTATTCGTTTTTGAGATACAGAGTGTCAAAGTTGAATTCTTATTTTAATTTTTTGTGAATAATTTGAAAATAATTTTGATATTTGGGTATCTGGGAATATTTATTATTTAGTTTGTAAAAATATTTTCTTGGTAGTGGTCACTGCGAGCAACTGTTTTCGAGTTATTTTTTAAATAAAATAAATTCAGTTAGAAATTAGTTTTTTCACAATTGATACAAAATTTGATTTTGTCATTGAAAAATCATCCCAGATACCAAACTTTACTCGAATATCACAAATATTTTGGCATTTATTCACAAAAAACAAATATAATAATTAAACTTTGACACTCTGTATCTTAGAAACGAATAACTTGCGGACATGTGTTTATGGGAACTTTTTTTTTCATTTCGTCCTAAAGCTTCTACACGTACTTAAGAAACACCCTGTATATCCACAACGCAGACGGTTGTATCTACTAGTACAAAAAAGGACGAACTGGATATGGATAATGTTGAAATGTACAACAGCACGAACTGTACATTTAGTGTTAATATTTATAATAATAAATAAAAATGTTTTCGATTTTATTCATGAAATAATCTTAACAAATACAACTCGTGTTATCGACGATTATCGTAAATTCCATCTCGTTTTCGAATCAAATTATGTTGCCAAGCAACACAATTTGTTTCTCAAAATCGAAGGAATTTCTATTTCGATACCGATACCACAAATATGCTATATTACGCCCAACTTCTGTTACTCATCGTCGGTTTTTCCTGAATTACTCAAATGCACTGTTCAACCAGTTGGAATTTATACTTTTGGGAAGATGTCTTCCACTACTGCTGAATATCTGAAATTATCAGATCCACATTAGTTTACCGGCCTCTGCTTTCGAAGATCTTCAGCATCTCTGTTAGCGTATTCAGAAACAAGTTTGACTACAATGATACGACATCGCTCGGCGGGTGGAAGTCCTCAACTGTAGCTGGAAGTTACATCGAGGATTCCATTGAAAATAAAATTGATGATAAAATGTTTCCGTATACGTTCTAGTTCTGCACCAGTATTATTTGATCATCTCACTTCAATAGAACCATGACTGGTTAGAGATGAAGAACCTTCTACAGTTGGACTGAATACTTATTCAGTAACTTCACAGGGAATTAATGTTACCAGTTGCACAAACTCCCAAATACATGTGAACGTTCATAATTAATTCCTTCTAAGTTGGTGATCTGCTTATTATAATATCTGATTAAAGTGTTTCTATTTGAGAAATTTATATTATTGAGTGTCCATCAACTCATCTAGAGAGAGAGAGAGAATATACTTTATTGTCATAAGAATGATCTTGTTGACAAAGTTTCACTTAACCTAAGCTAAGAAAAATAAAAATGACTTTGTACATATATATCTAAAAATATATAAATGGTCCAAAAAACATTCAAAGTAATGGAGTTTGGATTGAAGTTAGTTTGTATGTATAAAAACATATAAGTCGTACAAATTACAAATAAAACAAAAAAGTTTGGCTTAACCTATATAGACACTTCACATAAGTATAAAAAATGTAAGTCGTAGGTATAAAATACATTCGAAAGAAAATTTAAAATCACGTACAGTTTATGTTAAAAATTATCATTAAAAAATTCTTCTATATTATAATAAGGTCTATCACGTACAAAACATTTCACAGCGTTCCTAAAGCATTGTAAAGATTTTATTTCTTTTATATCATTTGGCAGATGGTTGAACATTTTAAGACCATTATAAACAATGGAATCCTTTATGACAGATGTCATTGGTATTGGCAACTTAATGTTGCTGGATTGCCTTGTCACATAATAGGATGGAGAAGATTGGAATTGAGTCAAATGTTTTTTGATTAAATACACTGTTTCCATTATAAAGATAGAAATCGCTGTTAGAATTCCATGAGCAGTGAAAAGGAGTCTACAAGAGTCTCTACGCTTCGAATGGCACATATATCTTATGGCTCGTTTCTGCAAAATTAAAACATTTTGTAGTAGATATCCACTACATACGCCCCAAAATGAAATTCTCAGGTGGGATTCCACCAGAGAAAAATAAACAGTCTTGGCTGCTGATAAACTCAGCTCATTTGCGACTACTCTGACTGCATAACAGCCAGAAGACACTTTGTTACACAAGGCACGAACATGGTCTCCAAATTTTAACTTAAGGTCGATATGCACTCCTAAAAATTTTAAACTGCTTTTGTTTTCAATGATATCATTCCCAATCGGTATATTGTCAAGCTCACATCTGAAAGTTACTATATTGGTTTTCGAGATATTGAGTGATAGTCGATTTGAATCACACCAAGTCTTTACTTTTTTCATATCACTAGATATGATTCTAGTTTGCATCGTCAGAGTGCCAAAAAATAGTAGTATCGTCCGCAAATAGTGTGAATTTTCCTGAGATATTTATACTTGTCAAATCGTTAATGTACAAAAGAAATAATGTTGGCCCTAGTATTGAACCCTGAGGCACAGCACTATATATGTTCGCAATTTCTGAGCGATGGTTGGTTTTCACCATCTGACTGCGACCAGCCAAATATGAGCTAAACCAGCTCAGTATCACTCCTCTGAAGCCATAGCAGGGAAGCTTCTGCAGCAGTATTTCGTGATCCACACAGTCGAAAGCATTCGTGTATTAATGAAGGCGATTAATGATCGAGATATTTTAACGCGTGACAAAAGGTGACAAGTGATACATGGTTGTATTCAGTAGGTATGTCATTTGGAGACAAAAAATGTGAAAATAAACTCGGTGTCTCATTGAAAAAGCGAAAGTTTATGTCACTTCTGGTGAAACCGGAAGCTGCATGAAGCAGTTTTATGTCATATGCAAATACTCCAAATTTCATTCCATTATCTTCAAAAACAAAAAAGTGTTAGGGGCGAGCAACTTTCCGCGGACACCAGGAATACAGGGTGAGTCAGGCTGAACGCCTCGGACTCTCGTGGCCATATGGTATTTTTTTTCAGTAAACGGCCTGGGGGAGTACATGTATGTCGATCTGAAGCACATTTTAAAAATATTGATTTTTATACAAGGTGTTTGAAATAAGCGTGATATATCAAAGTTATGTTTTTTTTTTAATGGAACACCCTGCATTTTCTTACATTTTTAAATTCTTTGAGAAAAAATAAGCTGACTTTGCTAAAGTTTCCCTATACCTAACTCTCTCCATTTATGAGATATTCAACTTTTTCTCAAAATGTAACGTTGTCAAAAAAATTCAATATCATTGCAATTATCCACTGCATGTGTACGAAATTTTTACCGGTCACTCTTATCCCTTTCAGCTAGGTACTGCAACTTCAGACGACGATCAATATTATACAGTGTGTTTTATATTGTCAGGAACACTTACCGCATATTTAAACACCAATAAGTTTGTTATTTCAAATGGAACACCCTATATTTTTCCACGTAACAATATTCACCTTTCTATTCCCTTTCAAACCATATAATATTTCGCTATAGCTAAAGGTGGTGCTTCAGAAGTTATCGAAGCATTTTCAAAATCCGATGAACTTTTTGCATTGACATTATTTCATCAAGTAGGCTGATGCCATGGATACTTGAGTAATGCGTTCAACTGTATTCAATTGCGTTGTTCCAAGCGGGCTTCTGACAAATAGCGTCATATTTTGTCATAAGTTTGTGTTGAAATCGTTTTGTTCAAGTGTTCTCAAATTTGAGGAGTAAAATGAAAAGTTTCACACTTCAAGAAAGAATCAATATGATAATAACCATTGGAGAGTGTTACGAAAATTGCTTTTTAGCGTCGAGGGTTTATGCACAAAAATACCCAGATCAAGAGCATCCTGATAAAAATGTATTCGAGAGATTATTAGCCAGATTTCGAGAAACAGGTAGTATCGAGTACACTGTTCGAGAGCTATCGAAACCAGTTACTGGGAATGAGGAACACAATTTCGAAGTTTTACAACATGTGATTGAAGATCCCAATACCAGTACCAGAGCCATTGCAAATGCCACAGGTATAAGTCAATCGAGCGTTAGCAGAATTATTAGAAAACATAAATATCATCCATACCACATTCAGCTGCATCATCATTTGTATGGAAGGGACTTTGAACGAGTTGGCGAAGATATGAACTTTTTTGAGAATATTTTATTCACTGACGAATCAACATTCCATAACAATGGTCTGGTGAATCGAAATAATTTTCATTATTATGACACCGAAAACAGACATTTATTTCGAACCGTCGATCGCCAGAACCGGTGGAGTGTTAACTCATTCGATGGAATCATAGGAGACACCATAATTGGTCCTTATTTCTTTGACGGGTATCTGGATGGAAGGAAATTTTTAAGATTCATGAAAAGAGATTTTTGGAATCTTCTGGAAAATATTCCTTTGAATTTGAGAAAGAGATGTGGCTACAATTAGATGGTGCTCCGGCACATTTCAAACGTGTTGTCAGGAACTATCTGGACAGAAAATTTCCAGATCAATGGATAGGGAGAGGTGGTCCTTATAACTGGCCAGCAAGATCCCCCGATCTTACACCTTTGGATTTTTTTTATGGGGATATATCAAGAATATTGTTTACAGTACACCACCCACTACTCCTGATGATATGAAAGTGAGGATTAGAAATGCCTTCCAAACAGTAACTCCAAATATGTTGAACAATGTCAGAAGCTCATTCCTAAGAATTAGATGCTGTATTGAAGTAGATGGTGGTCACGTCGAACATTCCTTATGATTTTTTTAATTTTCACCTCATCTTTAATTGCTAAATATTGTTTTTTTTTCAACCAGTTACCCCAAAATTAGTAGATACAGATGGACCGATATAACAAATGCTCCAAAGAAAATCAACTGTAAGTAGAGAGTGTTCAAATTCAATTTACTAAAGATAATGGAGAACTACTTTTTTCAGTATTTGACATCAGCCGGTTGATGGAATTTTATTATTTTGAAACTTATATTGGTTTACAAAAAGGCTTTGAAAACTCGTGTAGCACCATATTTAGGTATAGGGACATATTACATGGAAAAATACAGGGTGTTCCATTTGAAATAACAAAGTTATTGGAGTTCAAATATGCGGTAAGTGTTCCTGACAATATAAAACACACTGTATAATATTGATCGTCGTCTGAAGTTGCAGTAACTAGCTGAAAGGGATAAGAGTGACCGATAAAAATTTCGTACACATGCAGTGGATAATTGCAATGATATTGAATTTTTTTGACAACGTTACATTTTGAGAAAAAGTTGAATATCTCATAAATGGAGAGAGTTGGGTATAGGGAAACTTTAGCAAAGTCAGCTTATTTTTTCTCAAAGAATTTAAAAATGTAAGAAAATACAGGGTGTTCCATTAAAAAAAACATAACTTTGATACCTATGTCACGCTTATTTCAAACACCTTGTATAAAAATCATTATTTTTATAATGTGCTTCAGATCGACATACATGTACTCCCCCAGGCCGTTTACTGAAAAAAAAAATACCATATGGCCACGAGAGTCCGAGGCGTTCAGCCTGACTCACCCTGTATAGTACCTAAATATTTTTTAGGTATTTGAGAGGAACAAATTGCCTAATTTTGAACAGAACACTAATTTATTCTTTTCTCAATTTTTCAAAATGATCGTTCCATAATAGTTTTTCGTCAATAAATAAATAAATAATATTAAAACCAAAAATGAAGTAACTTTGGTATGTTTTATAGAATCCATCCAAATATTAGTGAATTAAAGGAATTGTTTGTGTTTTTTGGAACTGTGGACTGTGGATTATTCAAAATACAGAGTACGTTTAAAACGTTGCAACTAAGTTGAAATATAATTTGTATCACTGTCCATATTTTCACGTATCTCGTTAAGGTCATTGGCAAAATATTATTAAAAAAATTCATACCAGAAAGACAATTGAAAAAAACCACCCCACTCCACGTATGTTTTTTAAGCTGAGTAAGTGCAGTTCAACTGAGAAACAACATGCATCAAGGAGGCATTTTCAACTGAGATCCACAAGTGTAAGTGAATAATCTACGATTCTATATTCATCATGGTTGAAACCGACATAGTAAACATTATTCAAATAGCACTAAATGAGCCAATTTATAAAATTAAAAAACCAACACTACTAGCACAAGACTCTTGTTCCGTATTAATTCACTCTGCAATGCAGTTAAAAAATTTGCATTCATCTGACCCCGATTTACGGTCGACCCAATATCTTCAGCAACTTTTGATTTTTATAAAGCTGATGGAAAGTTACTTCTAGTTTTGTTCTTGTCAACATATGTTGAGGGCAATGTAATTGCGTTTTGTTAGCGTACGCTAGAGTAGGTCTTCAAAAATGGGCATTTGCAATATATTATAAATCTTTACCTCAGTAAGTAGATTAGGTGAGGTAAATTTCTAATCATTTTACTGCTAAGGCTACTTGGTATCTTTTTGTTAGAAACTTGTTCGCTAATTATTATTCAATTGACGAATGTGGACAAGAATAAAAATTGCGTTAGGATTGTTTCTCCAGACCATTTGATTGCGAGAATCATGAAGTTCTCGTAGACAAACTGCAAAGATATGGTGTTAGGGGCCTTACTCTTCAGTGGTTGATCCTTATCTTGGGAATAGATAGGTCAAACGTAATGGCTTTTTCTCTGATCCCATAGCAATTAGTGTTGGTGTGCCACAAAGGTCCATATTGGAGCCCACTCTGTTTCTCATTTGTATCAATGATTTACTAGAACAGATGAGACATTCTACAACTCGACTCGTAGGTTATACTGATCGATAACATCGATGATGTTATAACCCAAACCGGTCACGTGTATCATAATGTGAGTGAATTGAAAATTAATTGTTTGTGCCTCAATAATGAAGGATCAGTATGAATTACTTTTAGACCTGGTCATTCTCAGGTTGAAACAATCAATGCTGTTGCTCTGAACAACCTAACATTTTATGTAAGATTTTAGGTCTCACTGTCCACTGAAGTCCACATATCAATAACTTGTCCTCGAAACTTGCACTCTGTATTTCATCTCAACAATGTAGAAAGAATATTGTTAAACATTTATATTTTGGATGTTTCCATTCAAACTTGAAGTATAGTACAATGCACTGGGAGAACTCTACAAATGCCCATAGAATTTTTCTTTTACAAAAAAGGGCCGTTCGTATCGTGTCAGGAATTGGACCATTGAAATTTTGCAGAGAACAACAATTCAAGGGCCACCAATTCTTACAATGATATCGATCTATATCTATGATGTTGTTTGTTTTGTTTTCAATAATTTCTAATTAGGTATTTATAATTCATTGATATTTCTACAACACTGTCGTACCAATAACTGCCTGAAATATGCAGTTGTTTGAAAAGTATTTATTCCAAGGCAAATGATAATAATAGCCGTCCCTTATCCGCACAGGCTATGCCTTTGGGTACAGTCTTCGAGTGTTTATGAGGAAGTATTATTATTATATATTATGGGACAAAAACCGTTTTAAATAGTATCCATACTATTTTCTGAAATAAAAGTCGTTGTGATTGGGTGAAAAAGTGCGCGAGGGGCACATCAATTTCAAATTGCATGGGGGGGTCCAGTAACACATCGTCAATGAATAATTACCTCATGGCAGGTAAATTACTCGCATGCTAATGACACATGAAGTATCGTAAATGTTATGCAGCATTCACAGACTTGATTACGGCAGTAGATGTTGACTGCCGGAACATCGTGACTCAAAGGAATGCAGATAATTAATTTTCTTTGTTTTTTAGACAATGAGTGTGCAGAAATATTTTGCTCAAATTTATACATTGTCAACCTCTTTCAAATAAAAAATCATTAAGCGAATTCCAAAAATATTTATTCATTTTAATTATAGAAACATTTACATTTTAGGGTTATACAGGGTATAATCTAACCTCTTGCACTCAGAACCAAGTCGACAGTCATTTTACTCGCAGAAAAATTGCGAAATTCGCGAGGTATGAACAAGACTTTACCACGTGAACGCGCGAGAACTGGCAACAACGTTGCTATCGTTCGTTGTTAGCCTGTTGTCGCTGTCTGTGTAAAATGCAAAATATCCAGCCATGGCGGACATAAAACAAATCCTGTGTGAATCCACTGTTGAGCTACCAGTGTACCAGTTTGGATACTCGGATGCCCGTATGTTTTCATTTTGCTGAGATACGTTCCTATTCCATCAGCTCGCAACACATAATTATGGGTGAGAGACTCTGTAGACCGTCTCTAGACGTAATCTTAATTCGGTTCGACATTCAGTGTCTTTCCTTAGTTTCCTTCACCGGCAGTCAATTTCCTTTTCTCGTCTGGAAGGATGGCGGACAGAGGTGCCCAAAATGTCGACCCACATTTCAGAAAATTTAAAAACTCTCTGAAAATTTGTTTAGCATTTTTCACACCTGCCATTCGTTTTAATATGCCTTTATACACCCCTCCTTCACGGAAGTGCAAGAGGTTAGATTACACCCTGTATAAAACACTGTAGGTCAATAGACCTACAGTGGCGCGAAGATGCTGGACGGCCCTTACAGAAAAGAGTGACGTTGCCACCACCCCAGCAGATGTTATTTGCTATGCTGTTTCTTACCCTCCGATGTGTTGCAAGGTTTGCTA
This sequence comes from Chrysolina oricalcia, assembly GCA_944452925.2. Classification (NCBI taxonomy): domain Eukaryota; kingdom Metazoa; phylum Arthropoda; class Insecta; order Coleoptera; family Chrysomelidae; genus Chrysolina; species Chrysolina oricalcia. Next base: position 14,874,563 of record OX101821.2, on the reverse strand, counting down.
TATCGATCTCCGGCTTTGATTGTTGTGGTCTGTGAGCAGGTGTGATGATTAGTGTTTGAGAGTTGTTTGTTTAGTTTCATACAGAAAAGCTTAACGAAAAACCTGTTTTAGACATGGTTTGTGTGGAAAGGAGATCCTCTCACCACACACAGCTCTAAAAGCTACGCGGTGTACGATTCACCCTCTTCACCATGTGCAGGTTTCCGTCCTGAACTTTGGGGCATGCGCCCAAACCCAGAATTCCGCTCTGCACACATTTCAGCTTACCGTCCCCAGTGACCGAACCCCCTGACGGACGCGGAAAGACGGGGAGCACGCTGCATGCCCCATGCCCCCCGCCCGCCAACCACACCAAGCGGAGGCGCTGCAGTTATCCCCAAAAGCGGCCTGCATCAGTTCTGTAATCTGACGTTGTATGTTGCTGAGAGTCATTGCAACGAGGTTGTGATCGATGGTTTGTTGTCTTATAGTCGGGGTGTATTTGGGGAGGCTTCTTCTCGTGGTGCTTGGGGGTTGCCATTCCTGTAGTGGAATGTTCTTGTAGGATAATTCGCCCCTTGGTCTCTCGTGTTGGGATTTCATTGTCTTCAGCTAGGTAGGCTGCGCAACCCTGATAGCTGGCAGGGTGTGCCAGCTGGCAGTTTGCGCAGCAAGCTGGTACTTCTGCTGGTTTATTGCAGGTTTGTGTGAGGTGCCCTTCTCCACACTCCAGGCATCGTGGGGTGTGGTACCAGTCGGCTGCCCCGTGCCCCCATCTCTGGCATCTTCGGCATTGTGAGATGCTGGCTCCGTTATTTCTATACTCCCAAGTGATCTTGATGTACATCAGGATTTTCAGGTACTTCATGGTATATTTTGCTGGTATAGTTACATCGATCTTATAGTTCTCGCCATTTTATACATTTCATTAATCGGTATTTGATATTCTTCCTTGAATGCTTCTTTGACTTTCTCTTTCATTGGGTTATGGTCTAGGCCTTTTATTACAAAAGAAAAGTTCTTTATTTTCGTTCGTGGTGAAAATGTGGTATTCGATCTTGTTTTTTTTAGTTCCCTCTTCGCATTTTCAAAGTCATCTTTGGTTTTTACGTACAGTTTTGTGTTTTCTTGCGTGTACTTTATCTGGAAATTTATTGCCAGATTTTTCAGGTTTTCTATCATTGGTTGTTGGCTGCTCTTCCTTCTATAATAATTGTCCTCTTTCCTTTTTTTCCTCTGTTGTCCGCTGTTTCTACCTGTTTGATGTGGTGTATCAATTACTTTATCCTCTCTCTCTCCTCTTCAGTCTTATTCATGTGCATATTTTCCTCTTCATTTATGGTGTCTTCTTCTGAAACAGATTTTTGGCGAACTTGCTCCAATTCCACGTCTGATCTCTCAAACGTGTATGTTCTGCTCAGGTCCTGGTGTTTTAACTCTGTATACATCGAAATTCCTTCTTTTTTTTCCTGTGATGTTATTAGCTATTGTCTTGATATTATTTTTCTTGCTTTACTTTTTCGTCTCTGAGATGGAAGTCTGTTTGTATTTTGGCGGCAACTTTCAGATATTTCTGCAAAAGTTCTTGTTGTTTTTGACGCTTGGATGTCCTTGAGTGTCATGGGTATGTATGTATTTAGTTTCCAGGTCATTGATATTTTCTTTGTTTTTATACTTCCATTGGTATCCAGTATTTCATGCTGTCTTATTACTAATTAATTTTTTGCGTTTTCTCTTATTTTTTCAGCTGATTGGAGTTTCTCTGCTTCCAGTCTTTCTTGTTCTTTCTTCCATGCTTTTTCTATTTCTAGAGCTTCTTGTCTATCTTGTTCCTCTTGTTGCCGTATAATTCTTTAATTCTTCTATCAGCAGCTCTTTCCAGTTTTTCTCGGTATTCTTGAGAGTTTCTTGTAATTTCATGATATGCAAGAAAGTGACTTTCCTCTCCCGAAAAATGGTCTCCCTCTTGCCTGTCATATTGCCTGTTGAAGTACTCTTCCTCATAGTTTTTCTCATCAATAAGGGTTGTGTAATGAGTTGAGTTTTCTTGTGTTCTTTCTTCATCAGATTGTTCTTCTGCCCATTCCATTTTGCATCATTCTTCGTAAGTAATGCCTGGGTAGTGACTTTTGTTTTGCATTAACTTACTCTTCTTCGTTTTTGGAGATTGGGATTGCCTCTCCATTTATGCCTGTGTTCAGTCTTTGCAATTTTGGCTGTTCTTCTTCAAGCAAAAAACTATAAATGCCATTCATTAGAAATTTCGCGGAAGCCATTCTTGATTAATCACTTCCCAAAGTTATTTGCGACTTGTGCACGAATTCTATTTGCATTAGCGAGAAACGAAACACTCAATTTCGAATAACATGCAAACAAATGATTTAATACTATAATAGGCAAGTTGTCGGCAAAGTTTCCTCAAACTTTCGTCTAATGTTTGATATTTGAGTAAATGTAGGGATTACGAGTCCCGAGGGAAGAATATTGTGGTGACGTCCCATCCACTTTAGAGAGCGAAACTTCATTGTTTAAATTTAACTTAAGTTGGCTCGAACCCACCGAAAGGACAGGTACTGTCATAACAATATGTCGTATTACAAAATATTGAATTTGATGTGAAAAGATAAGTGTCATATGATGACTTGAGCCTGAAGGCTTAAAGGATGCAGAAAAAGTTTCGTGCCATCGAGTTTACAATGCCTCCTGATTTCATTAAAGGTTAAAAGTATAAAATATGACAGACTGTATAATACGTATAGTACAAATTATAAGTTCTATCGAAATTGTCTTGAACTTGATTGGGGAAGTAATATACTTCTTACTCCACTATATAATCAACTTTTAGACGTATTCAATAGCCCTTTTCCAATTAAAAATAAATAAATTTAAACAAAAAAAAAACTTGAATAACACAAAAACGTCAAGAAATTTGCGATCCTTATAGGCCTGGAGCTCATGACCGAAAAGACCGACTCATTTGCCCCAAGTATGGCGACCCTTGAGGGATTGAATTACATAATATTAATGGAAAGGATAGTGCTGTTATAGTGGACGCGTTATCGCAGGTTCAAGTCGGAAAAATTAAGGGTTTTGAACGAGTTCCTATTAAATAAATGCATTGTCCGGTAGTTTATGAAAAATAATGCGGCGCAAGAAAAATGTCATATTCATGCGGTGCCGCTTATAGCCCGCCAACCAATCAAAACATATGTGTTTTTATTTCTTTAAAAACGATGTCCTACATCATAATTTTTGTTTCAAATTCACTAAAATCGCACGCCATACCGTTCAGACGGATATACATAGTCGCAAAGTTGTCGTTTTTTTTGGAATTGCTTAACTATTTTTTTATAAGTAAATCAATTACGTACTCAAAGTATGACATTTTCATTTTTTGAAAGGTCATGATACAATGTGACCGTTAATATATTAGCGATTCTTCGGGTCAACTGCAAAAAAAAATGCCATACCTTTTTTCCTTGGTTCTTTGGCATCGACTGCTATGGTCATTAGCCATCTGTTCTGGGTAGGCCTTGTTACTAACTCCATACGCCGCTGAAGGAGCAGCACTGTTAATTATTAACGCAACAGTGAATCGTGGAGGATTATTCCCAGTCGACACGAGCTTCAATCATCCAGACTTTCACATCTGAAAATGAAAAAGCCCGCACCGGCTATGAACCGAACCTAACTCGACGCCCGTCCACAAGGAGTTGGACGCTAGGGGGCGGGGTTTCGCTGGATAACAAAACGAATACCTTGCTACGGTAGAGGTGGCCGTGGTCTTCACTCTTTGTGTTGAGGTTCTACAGTTTTGGCATATAAATATGTGTAAATTCATTTTAAATGAATGGGTCTAGTGAAAATACTGCTTCACAATTTACACAACAAAAACATTTACTGCTATTAATCCTTTACATTCATTTTCGATACGCTTATTAAGTGTCAAACTGTGTCAAAAATTCGCGAGAAAATGAATGTAAAGGATTACTTTTTTTCAAACAAATAACACGAAAATGCTTTGGTTCAGACATCACGAAAACAACTACTCCAGTAAACAGCGCAGTCTGTACCACAGTTTAAATACATACAGTTGTCCGACTTAGCGTCGGTACCTTTGATGTTGGTGTCCAGGAGTTCCATTTTTTATAATGCTGTTAACATTGACACTAATGACATTTCTTCCCACCTCGATCCCAACCACACCGTATATAAACTGATCAACATATCAACCATTGATATAAACTGCTCGCAAAACTTCGGTAGATTGAAATTATTGCGGTGGGCATATGGAAAATTTGAAAAAAATGATTGTGCAGTATTTAGGTAGGTTACGTTAGGTCTGAACGTGAGTGGGCCCGTATCAGGCCCTCCACTGCTGCCAATGGCCTATTGTGGCTCACCCTATGGTTATATTTATCCCAGTATATCCAATCTCTTGACGAAATTGAGGAATGCATTGGGAGAACAATTTACCAGGTTTTCTGGCCTTACTGTCGTATCGCCAAATATTGAGAATCTGGTTCTGGCCGCTGCAGGGCATGTACACAGAATGTGTTCAGCCGTTTCATCATCCTCCATGCATAGCCGGAACTCTACATCTTGTGCAAGTCCGATTTTATGCATGTGATGTTTGAGTTTGCAGTGTCCAGTAAGCAAACCTACTATAACTCTGAAATGCGCTCTGCTGAGTTCTAGCAGTTTGTCAGAGTCCTATTTAAATGCTTTGGAATGGGCTAGGCCCGGTAGACTACGCCAGTACTAGAGTCTTTTATTGTCTGCCCAAGCTGTTATGGCATTCTTGGCAGTGCTATATGCTAAACCGATAACCGGTTCTGGTCCAGTGAACGTTGTTTCGGCCCCCCCTTTTCTAGGGCGTCCGCTATTTCGTTTCCTTCTAGGCCTGTGTGACCTGGTATCCAGACTAGGGTAACGTTGTTGCATTGCGCCAGTCGGTTTAAGGTGTATCTGCAGTTCCATACTGCCCTAGATTTAAAGCAGTTGGATTCAAGCGCTTTAAGTGCTGCTTAACTATCTGAAAATATTTTTATTGTTTTTCGTGTGTGGTGTCGATTTTCCAGCTCCCTGGCACACATTTCAATGGCATATACCTCTGCCTGAAATATCGTAGCTAGTTTGCCCATACTGAACGAGCGTTTCACTACTGGGTTCATCCCATATATTCCGGCTCCGACGCCTTCCTGAGTTTTGGAACCATCGGTGAACCCACGTTCATTTGCCCTACATAGGTTGGTTTCATTCCGGACCCCGTCTTCTCTTTCGGGAAAGACCACAGTGTAGGACGTGTGAAGGTTGATAGTTTTAGGCATGATGTCTGAGGGCATTCCTAGAATGTTGTGAGCTATTATGCCCTCCAGCATGCCGCTGCCTCTCATGACACATGCCTGCGGTAGACTAATGGCCGCTTGATAAAGTCTGTATGTTGCCCATCTTGCCTCTCTCTCCAGAACTATGTGGAGAGGAAGTAATCCAAGGAGGACTTCCATTGCTGCCGATGGCGTGGAGCGAATGCTTCCAGTAATTGCCAGGCACGCTTGTCTCTGTAGTCCGTTAAGTTTAGCAATGGCCATTTTTTTATGTCCCTTGCTCCATCAGACTATAGAGCCATACGTTATCATTGGACGTATGACGGTCACGTACAACCAGTATACGTGTTTTGGTTAGGGATCGACCGATACCGATATTTATATCGGTCTATCGGTGATATCGGCCTTATTGGCCGATTATCGTATCGGCCGATATCAAAAACCGATATACCGATATATTTTTTATTGGGAAAAAATTCAATTTGAAAAATGAATGAAAAAAATACACTTCCATCAAAAATACATCTTTATTGCCAATAAAAAGTATGTAACGTAAAATCAACTAAAAGATTAAAAATTAATAAAATAAAACCCTATGCGGATTGCAACTATAAGTTAAAATTATTTCACCTTACTAAAATACAAAAATATCTGATTAATACTGATAATTTAGTTTTGGTAGGTTGTGATGCAAAAACAATAAGCTTTCTGCCCTATCAGGAGTTAGCCTGTCACGTTTTGCATCATAAATATTACCAGCTTCAGAGAAAACTTGTTCGCTGAGGACACTTCCAGCTGGTGCAGACAGGTATATGGCAGCCTGCGGAAAAATATTGGGAAATCTTAATTTATTGTCGTTCCACCACTGAACGGGATTTTCATTTCTGGAAATTATTGGATGACTTTGATTTAATTTAATTTCATCATCCAGTACCTCAACAAAAGCAGACCTTTGTTTTCATTTTCGCTTCGAACTTCCTGATGTGCCTTCACCAGCAAAATATTCGTAAGATTCCCAAAATAAATCACGCACAGTCTTTGATGCACCTGAATCCCTTTCCATAGCTAGCAATTTTACTAGTGGCATATTGTCCTCCCCATCACTTTCACCATCCGTAATAGTTTCGATTATGCCGCTGCCTTTCTCTTGAACAGTAATTTTTCTTTTTAATATTTCATAGATTGGTCCGCCTGCATTGTCAAAAAAACTGTTCTTGAAACGTGGATCCAACAACGTGGCCAGCGTAAAACTTTCTTCAGTAAAAATATGGTTGAAACGTTTTTCCAATTTTTTTTGTAGATCACCCCTCAATGTGTCTACACCAGAAAATATGGCACTTTTTGAACGGTTGCTCAAGTACGAATCTAATGTTTTAACTAGGGGTATCACCTCTGATATGCAACACTCCCTGTTACTTGAGAGTTTAGTTATTTCCTCAAAGGGTTGTAAAAGTTTGATATGCTTTTGAACCAAATCCCATTGGTGGAATGTTAGGTCTGTAAAATCTGGATTATCCAAGATATAAATACTGATAACATTTTTTTGTTCTAGTAATTGTTCCAGCATGTAATAGGTTGAGTTCCATCTGGTTTGTATATCTTGGATAAGTTTTTTTGTTGGGACATTCATTTGTTCTTGTAGCTTTTTGAGTTTATCACAAGCAGTTGCAGAGTGATTGAAATGAGTCACAATTCTCCTTACTTTGGCAATGATATCTAGTACTGCCCTTTGGCAATCAATGGAGTCTTTTATTGTTAATTGTAAAGTGTGAACAAAACAACCCTGATATTTCATTATAGCCCCGACGATCCCTTTTTTCATATTGGAGGCGTTATCTGCCAACAAGAAGTGAATTTGGCTTTTTTTCAATTTCCATTGGTCTAATAGATCTTGAAGCATCTCAGATATGGTGTCACCTGTATGGGTGCCTGGAAAACCTCTACAAGCTAGAACAAATGACTCTCGGTGACTAGATACATTTTTATTCCAAAAATGAGTCGTCAATGATATAAAAGAAGATATAATTGTTGTGTTGACAAGTCCATATATCTGATTTTTCCTATCATCTGATCATCGATTATTTTCTGTACACGAGATTTGCACTTTTGAAAAAAGTCTGGCACTACAGTTTCACGGAAATATTTGTCTGATGGTATGGAATATAAAGGAAATCCTTTTTTTAATAATCGTGTAAAACCAGTATCCGAACAAATGGAAAATAGTTGATTGTCGGTAGCTATCATGTATTTCACCAATTAATTTATGAATTTCCTTAGCCTTTTCTGAATTCATATCCCATTGTCGAATTATGGACGTACATGTTTTTACGGTTTCAGCTATGTTAGTACAACTGTACGAACAACGATGGAAAAAAATGAACGGCCGATAGACCGATATATCGGTACATCGGTATTTGAAATATCGGTATCGGCCGATTATCGGTATCGGCTAAAATTTCTATATCGGTCGATCCCTAGTTTTGGTGACATGCCCCATGTTTTGCCACATATTCTGCGGCATGTCCATAATGAAAGGCTAGCCTTCCGGATAGTCTTTTCTACGACGCCGACGGCTTGGAAGTGCCATTCTAAAAGATATCTTTTTTTTCATATAACTTACAGTTGCAACTGTAAATTAGGGCTAATTTACAGTTACAACTGTAAATTAGGGCTAATTTACAGTTGCAACTGTAAATTATATGAAAAAAAAGATCATTTTAGAATGGCACTTCCAAGCCGTCGTACTTTTCCAAGTGCGAGTTCCAATTAAGTTTTTTATCCAGGGTTATTCCCAGATATTTTGCTTCACTCGCAAAAGGAAGTATTTAAGTAACTCCGAGCTTTTGAAAACTAAAAAAGAGAATTCTAGTAAAATCTAAGAATGAATGAATTTGGTGTAACAAACTGCGTAGCCATTTTTATAAGAAAAAAAAACTATACGGTGGACGAGTTTTATGATTCAAATTTGGTTTGTAGTTGTTTTTGGGGCCCAATATCATATTCATTTGTTAATTTGATAATTAATAATAGGGTGGGCGAGTTTTCTGAATTATGGTCCGATTTATATTCAAAACTGATAATGCACGGTTCCTGGGGTAGCAGATCATGATTTTTTCTTGAAATTGAATGATAGTAGATGAGTTTCTCATTTATGATCTGATTCTAAACAAAATTGGGGGGTACTTTGTGGTTTTTGAGATCGCATTCTGATTTAATTGAAAAATTGAAGATGGTGGGCAATTATTAGCAAAGTATCACTTTCCAGCCAGGATTTCAGGTTGGGGTGGGGGGAACTGAACATAGAATTCATCAGAAATAGCTTTTTTATCGTCAATTAGGTGTTATAATATAATGGATATAATTGGTAGCTTGGAGGGGCTGCAGACAACTGAACTTCTGACTTCTAACAAGAAATGTATACACACGACAATTACATTTTTTCCAAAAATATATAAAATAATCTTAGTTATTGTAAACAATTAATGGTTAAATAATTGCTGAAAGTAATTTTCCTTTTTCGCCCATCTTTTAGCTTACATCACAATATAGCTGTCATACCTGATTTTACGGAGATAGTAAGAAACTTCTCAATCAATAACTACGATTTCTATAGATTTTGTATTGAATTTACCACGGCTGTATGAAGAGATTGTGGGAATTGTAATTTGAAAATCAGCAAAAAAATTTGTTCAACTCAGCAGCAAAGCCCCGGCTGAATTTATAGCACTCTTCAATAATTCACTGCCACTGCTCATTTCCATATTTGTAATCAATTAAATTGAGCTGGTAGCTGAAACATATCTAAATCTCAAACAACGAGTCTCATACAAAGTTCACAACGAGTCTCATACAAAGTTCACAATGAGACGTTATTTTTTACAAAGGCACAGCTGTATGGAATGGGCAATTTGTTTATAAAACGAATTACGCGACGTGTGGTGTGGCGTGTGTGCGTGCATTAGTATGAAATAGAACAGAATGCTTTTTAAATTTTTTTCGCGACAGAAAAGAAAATTATGCCCAGTCAGCCTAACGAGTTATGTTATTTTGCAAAATTTGTACAAATTGATAAAAAATACGTAGATTCTGGGACTGAATTTCGTAGGTTTGCATGAAAGGCCTGATGTACGTAGATCTACGTGAAGTCTTAGAGTTGGCAACGCGAAACTTCTGAAATGGGGCAATCATGTACGGATTGCATCCTTTCTTAAATTTGTCGTTTGCGCATACCCAGGATTCGAAACTCCTGGGTGTGCGCAATGAAAATTCTAACCTGAATTTGGCTAAATAAGGAGTACTGTAAGAGGAATACTGTGTCTGTACTGTCTCACTGTGCCTCACTGGCTTCAGAGAATAAAGGAAGGGGCAAGGGGCCAGCGGCCAAGTAGTCGAGATGAATAGAAATATATTCCGTACTGAAACATTCTACTTCTACTATTCGTACCAAAAACATCGATTTTGGATTTGATTGCTGAGCAAATAATATCTTTTGAAAAAAAAATGTTCATGTATATTGGAGAATTTATGCATTCAATGAAAACAATATTTCAATTTGAGAGAATAGTGGTAATAACTATTCACAAGTTGAAAATAGTGATTTATATCACTTTAAAATTAATAACTAAACCAGTAATGAGATGCAGCGCGCCAAAGGAAGCTGGTCACTGCCCTCGACTTTGCAAACCTGACTGATGCAGAATCCACCACTATAAACGTGATTGACGTCCATTTTTATGTTCAATTGTTGGCAATATTTTAGGGTTTGTCAGTGATAGTCGACGCCAAACACGTGTAAGACTGTACTTTTCACAAATAAACTTTAATAAATCAACTAATATACAAAATAATCTCAAGAGAAGTTTTTACCAAAATACTCTGTCACTCTGACATCAAGAACAACAACCTTCCCTTTTTTCCATCAAAACCCTTAACAACCCTCCTATCCTATACAGGGTAATGAAATATATAACACAATTTGATTAAAATAATCATTCTACAAAATTTTAAGTGAAAATCGGTCACTTAAATTTTTCAATTTTTCCGACCACTTCAAACGCCTGACTGACGATGTTTTCCCCATCGGGAACGTGAATGACGCCTATTTTCACTTATAATTATGAATAATTCACATTTTAACAAAGTTTCACGTAAAGATCGGTCACTTTTTTTCGAGATTTTTCCGACGAGTTTCACCGCCTCCCACGCCCACACCCACCACGGTCGCGCTGACTGATTTTCGATTTCGAGCGAAACTCTCCACTTAATCACATTCGAGTCGGAAGATAAATCACTGATAAAAAAGTGACAGTACCTCCCGGACTATGACTAAGTCATAAAACTGTTTTGTCAATCACCAGTTCTTACCCTAAACGATTTTACAGTGATTTCGACGGCCACACCTGACGTAGGCTTCTCCAATTTCATTTCCTTCTTTTTCCAATTATGGCGAAACCGACGAAATATTCAGCAACAGCCACAAGGTCGGCACGTTCATGTTAACGTTATGCGTGAGTTGATCCCGACATCGCTTTCAAACTCGGTTCACTTTGTTTCATTTGCTCGTGGAAAATCGATGAGTGCCATTCTCGAATTTGCCTCCCAATAGACCGTCCAAACAACGAAAAACGATGAAATCCTTCCGGCGTAAAATAATAGTCAATTCAATTCGGTATATACAGCGAACTTTACAACTTAGTTTCGCTGTATATTTTGTAAAGGGAAAATGGAGATTGCGAAACCGTTTTCGATCCAGTATTGTTCTTTACTTGAACAATGGAAATACTTTCCCATATTGTGCTCTGGTATATCCAACCAAATTAACTACAAATTTGTTTCTTGAAAGTTAATTCGAATGGATACATTTACTCAAAGGACTCCTTGTTCCGGACTTCCTTGACTGCTATTAAAAGGCCTCCATTAAACTAGCTGAACATCGCTGAAGGAAATTCAGATATATTTTCAGACCAGAGGGAAATGAATGTAGAGGAATCGTTCTAGACTTCATTATCTCAAATATGTTGTTATTCATTGTTCAAGTTAACCGTTGTTGTGTAAAAAATAATAGTGAAATGAAATGAGTCGAAGTTGATGCGTCGTCAATCCTGAATTAAAAAAAATAATTTTATATTGATTTGAGCTCTTCAGAGCATACATTGGGCCTTCAAGTCGACAGATTTCCTAAGAGTGAATCATCACCTCTTGCATATGACATTACCTATGCATGGCAAGGACGATAGTGAAAACGAAAGAAGGCTCCTGCACACAACCCATTTAAAAATTATGCATACTCATTACCTATTTTTACAATAGCTATTTGTGTAATTAGAGATAAATTACCACTTGTCTATGGAGACCGACAATGACACTTTGTGCTCGTAATATGCACAAAATTTTGTCCAGAAATGCAGCTCTTAGACAAAAAAACGCTCGGTACTTCATTTAACATGGGCAAGTAATATTATCTACCTATAAGAAAATTAAGACGTATAGCTATCGTAAACGTATGAGCTCCATATATCCAATAATTCACATCTCTCAACTAAAAAAGAAGGGAAATAACGCATGCCATCTGTTTAAATCACTTTGATATTCTGCGCCTCAAACTAAAACTTAAAATATTTCTATTAAATTACTACAGTCTATTTACATATCAAACTATTTACATATTTGAAGTTAGCGAGACAACAAAAAATGTCATGATACATTATTTCATAATTTGCCGGTTTTTTGTAGCTAATTAGTAGCGGAAGAAAAAAACTTGCAGTTCTTTTCTTTTAAAAAATATACGATGTTTCGATAAATCCATACAAAGTTAGTGAAACCACTTCCGCAATTTCTATACCTTTCATAATTTTTGAAGTATCCCTAATTTGCCGCCTTTTTGTCGATTATTAGTTGCGGAGAAAAAAAATTATTATCTTTTTATTAATAAATATACATGTTTCACTAACTCCTTATGAAGTTGGCAAAACATCTTCTGCAATTCCTTCCCTTTATCAGTTTTGAAGAATCTAGAATTTGTCTAAAATTGAAAATTGAAAATCGAATAAAAATTGAAAATGAGCACAAGTTTAGGAAATCTGTCAAAAAGTTTCTTATGGTGAAATTTTGTTATATTCTCAACGTATTCTATCAAAACACCTAACTTTATAACAGTGTGTTCGACGCACAAAAAATAATAATAATTTAATAAAAAAAATTAAAAAATACATTTTTTAATACATATTGATGTTTGTGTTATAATATGATGTATGTAAATAATATTTGGATCGTTCTCCTTCTTGTTTTTAGTTTTACCACATAGAGTAGACATTTCAAGTGCTATTCTCAACAAATTTGTAAATGTTTTTACATATCAAGGGTCCAGTGGAAAAACGATGAGGTTCCATTTTTTTTTCGAAATCAACATTTTTGCGGCATCAGCTTGTAGCATGAAGTATCAATATTATACTAAAGCGATGCAGCAAGAAAACACAAAAAATAATATTTGGATCGTTCTCCTTCTTGTTTTTAGTTTTACCACATAGAGTAGACATTTCAAGTGCTATTCTCAACAAATTTGTAAATGTTTTTACATATCAAGGGTCCAGTGGAAAAACGATGAGGTTCCATTTTTTTTTCGAAATCAACATTTTTGCGGCATCAGCTTGTTGCATGAAGTATCAATATATACCAAAGCGATGCAGCAATAAAACACAAAGTCGTCTCCACAATTTTAAATTGTGGAGACGACTTTGTGATTTCTTGCTGCATCGCTTAACTATACTACTCCACTTCGAGATACAATGGACTTCTACCACAGATTAATATATACCTACCAAACCTTACAGGGGAGATTCCATAAAAAAACGCGGTTGAAACTAGGCAGCACAGCGGAAAAACTATGAGACTCCCGCATTAGATTTCGCTTTTCTCAACATTTTAAAAAGTGGAACCTCATCGTTTTCCCACTGGACCCTTCATATGTATATTTTAGTATTTTTATTTTACCCCCTTAAAGCTAGCAGAACCACTTTGGAATATTCACATATAACCTTGTTCAAAACTTGACCGAAAGCATAACAATTTTACCATTATTTTGCCCTCTGATTTTCCAACTGCAGCACAATAATCAGAAATAGTGATATATGGATGTATTACGTTATATTCGGCCCATATGAACTGATTGGAATGAGAGTTTTCCTTTAATTCATTTTAATGTCCATGTAAGGGCCGGTATTATAAACATCTCTCGAAGTTAACTTTAATTTTAACAGTCAAGTTAACTTCAGCTTTGTAATGGCAGTTTTATAAAAGTCTCATTTCTGAAATAAAAAGAAGAAGGCAAATCTGTAACCTAGAATTTATCGCAATTTCTCTTGTGACATTTCTAATTTTCTAATAAATAATAAAACTGCTAGCAATAGATTTGAGAATCTTCCAGAACTCCAACCACTACCAAGAATGAACATGTACGAAATCTGAGTGTAAGAGTGTAATTAACACTTGTATTACTGGCGATAGAAGATGATTTCAAAAATTGAAAATACTTATAATTCTACAGTAATTACAACTAGAAATGTTGACTTATTAGTTGGTCTTTGCAAATTTGCCCCACTAATGTGCCCCTTTAACAAGCATAATATACAGACTTTCTTGATGATCGAAATAATCGAAATCCGTTTTCATTTGTTTTCAAATTCTATTTCCTTCCACAATATAAAATGGTTTAACAGATTTCTAAATATCCTTCGACGTCAATATCCTTCAATTATAATCACAGCATCTCCTTCATTGTCCACTAAAAGTTCCTCGAAAATAACCAGGATATCGTTTGCTAACATTATTGCGAGAAAAAAACAATCAAATTGAGGTTTTATGCTAATTTATTGATAGAAGAACTGTCGAAAACCACCATTTTCTGGAAAGTTAACTTTAACTGATACCCCTTCCTACCAATAAAGTTAACTCCTACATTTTGAAGTTAACTGTAAGATGTGACGTCATTCCTCGAGTTAACTTCGAGTTGTCTGTCAAAATAGTTTTATAATACCGGCCCTAAGTGATTCGAAAACATTGATTAACATTCAAATTTCGCAATTTTTCGATTCTCCCATTTTCTAACTCCAGCACAATGACCGATAAATGCAATTTTCTACCCATGTGATCTGAGCAGCAATGAAAATCATCTGAGGAAACATTTTTATTGCATGCTTTGTCAATAAGATTATATCTTCGACAATAAAGTATATTTTTGATTGATTGATTGAATCATCTAAAATAGTGATACGGGGATGAACCACATAATATTCGACTCGTATGAATTGACTGGCATGAATATTTCCCTGGTACTAATATTTAATGTCCACGTAATTCGAAAACATTGATTAACATTGATTAACATTCAAATTACGCAATTTTCCGATTCTCCCATTTCCTAACTCCACCACAATGACCAATAAATGGAAAGTGGTGATGTATTCTTCAATTTTGCAAGGAAAATCAGCTGAGAAAATATTTTTAAAAGGCTTCAAAACGTGATGAGACCGATAGCATTAGAATTGTTTCATTATTGTGTCCTCTGATTTTCTAACTCCAGCACAATCATCTAAATTAGTGATACGGGGATGAATTACTAGCTAGCACAACCCCTTTTTCTCCGAAACCACTTGAGTAAGAAAATTAGGAGTTAGGTTAGAAAATAGTTATTAATCAGTTAAAAAATGCGGCTTAAGTTTTTTTTTATTGTGCTGAAACGGCTGTGCCAGCTTAACATACGTATACTTTTGGCTCATTTTAGGCTCACGTTTGAACCCACCGCAGATTTTTTTGTAATTCGTTTTTTAAGAACAATCCTGGGTTCTGCTATCTTCCCCGTTAAGCTAGCAGAACCCAACCAATTGAAGAGCAACAAATTTGGGAATAGGGTAATAAATTAGCCTAGAATAAGGCCCTAAAAAAATTTGAATATTCCAATGTGGTTCTGCTAGCTTTACGGGTTTTTTTTATTTCAGTATAAGACCATGCTTTGGCAAGAAGTTCCGCCAGTTTTGAATGAATTTTACTCGGAATTTTATCTTTCAACATTTTTACACGTCCTATCTGTTTTACCTATTTCATTATTTATTATTGTTACTGTGATATCTGTATTCAGATAACAGAAACATTAGCCATCAGGGAAGTAGTTGTTTTCTGTCAGATTTTTGTCTCATATTTTCCACTTTGTCTTATCAATGGAAGAGTAAGTAGCTTTACTCTATTTCGTTCTACCAGGGTTCTGTGGACTAAAGTGTTTCCCTCCCATCGGTTGCTGAAGCATTTATTTTATTTTCTTTCAAATCTACTTCATGCATATACTTACTAGAAAAAAAGTGTTTCCACCCGTTCAAAGAAATAAACTCAAACTCACCATCAGACCGAGACTAGTGTGAAAACATAGTTAACTTTTATTGAGAGACTTATATACTATTATCACTATCGATTTCTTCAAAGTCCACTTAGGGACCAGTTGGTGAACATGTACTGCAAATGAATTTTCCTAAATGATCTCGATAAAACGGGCAACAGAAAAGGTCCTTGCGTAGGTCCCATGTGAATAATGAAAGCGTTCGTTATTACGACATGAAAAGAAAGTGGCACAAGGGCTAGAAACGGGGCTAAAAATTGTGAAACGAAAGCTTTCATAACGGACAATATTTCAGTTGAAAGTTTATGGAAATCTAAAAGTTATGTACGAGTTGTCTGTACTGAATTTAAAAAAATCAAATCAAATCAAAATTACTTTATTGTCTGAAGAATGATAATTCCTATTGACAAAGTGAAAAACAGAACAGTAAAAAAACAAACATCAATAACAATTGAATATGTGCATATTTTTCATACATACCTCGTTACACATTTAAAACACATTAAACATTTACCATGTCATTCATTCGCATAAAATTTGTAGAGCGGTTACTACACGTCAAATTATTCATATAAGTAAAAGTCTATAAATATATACAAAAAACAAATACATAAAATAAATTTCAAACAATAGTACTGTTTGTTACTACACGTCAGTTTCAGAATTCAGAATTCTGATCTTTTCAATTAATTAAAGTGTGATAATATAAAATAGGAATAAAATAGAATGCAACAGAATAGCACATACAAAGTGAATACCGTTACGTATCAGTCGATTTAAATCGCACAACAAAAAAATCTAAAATGTCACGGAATAAAATTCGTCCAACGAGTAGAATGCTCCGCAGAGTAAAACATTTCTCACAGAAACTTTGAATTTTTTTGTATCCATAATCGTTTTAATTTCGTTAGGTAAGCGATTGAACATTTTTATGCCATTATATATAATGGAGTTTTTTATTTGTGCAGATCTTGGAATTGGTAAAGTTATATTAAGGGTTTGTCTTGTGATAGATATATTGTGCAGTGCTATAAACTCGATCCCTAAACTTACTGTGAATTAGGCATACTGTTTCTAATATATAGATACAAGGTAAGGTCAAGATTCGTTGTTCTATGAATAAAGGCTTACAAGAATCACTGAATTTAGCTCTGCACAAGTATCTAATTGCCCTTTTCTGCAATATGAAAATAGTTTTGAATAAAAATTCACTACAAGAACCCCAAAAGCAGATTCCATATCTCAGATGAGAATCAATTACCGCATAGTATACCTTTTTGGCCATATCCCTACCAAGTTCCCAAGAGGTTGTTCTCACTGCAAAACATCCAGAGGCTATTTTTGCACCCAGCTTTTTTATATGGTCCTCAAACTTTAACTTTTCGTCAATGTACAAGCCAAGAAACTTCGTTGTTCTTGTACTGCTAATAACTTCATTACCCAGATACAGTTCTGGCAGATGACCTTTAAAAGTGAGGATATTCGTTTTCGATATGTTTAACGATAATAAATTGGCATCACACCACTGCTTTACCTTGATAACATCATTATTGATTTGTTGATGCAGATCAACGTCATTTCTATTATTCCAAAGTAAGGTAGTATCATCTGCGAACTGAGTAAACTTTCCCGTAATCTTTATTGAGGCTAGGTCATTTATGTAGATTAAAAAGAGAATTGGGCCAAGCACTGATCCTTGAGGTACTCCCCATTTGATCAATAATTGTTGCGATAATTTGTTCTGAAGAGACACGCTTTGTGTACGACCTGATAAGTACGACTCAAACCACTTCAGAACTATATCTCTGAAGCCATACCTTTCTAATTTCTTCAACAGGATTTTATGGTTGACACAGTCAAACGCTTTAGTTAGATCACAAAAAAAAAGATCAATATTCCAGTTTATGTATAATTAATAATACGGTGTATGCATTATAATATAGGATAATAATTACAATATAGTATAATAATAACAATGCAGTATAATACATAACATGCCCTAATAATATAAATAAAAAGATGTATGTAGGATGGTGTAGCGGCGCTACGAGTGTTGTAGTACCATCTACGTCACTCGGTACGGTATAGACGAGACACCTGAGTTGCCTTATGCTCCGAGTGATATTGAGTCCGTTGTGGAGGAACATAAGTGCTATTGGAACTTTGGCGATTTCGGCCTTTTAGGACAGTATCACCTATTTTGTATTTTTCGTGGGGAACTTTTAACTGCTGTAGCAAAGCCGAACACTTGAGATAACGTTTGATAAATCTCTTTATTGAAATAACGATGAATCTCAGCCTAAGCACTATGTAGATGTGAGGTTTCAGTTGAAAGAGGATCGAACGTTTCGAAGTCGAAGAGTGAACTGTGACCGTTTCGAACTGGAAAATCCCAGACAAATCCTTATCAGGAAAAAAAGGTTTTGTTTCGTCTTGAAACTCGTAAATAAAACTGCCAAAAGATTATCCTAGGAAGATCCAATCAATTATGTTAAGGACCCAATCTAAAATACTATAAGTACGCCTATGTGTCTACAAAACAATTATATTCTTTCACGACTGTATCACGTGTGTGCTCGAGTCCGATGAAGAACAGAAAGAGATGGACACAATGGTGATGTGAGACGAGAGAGAGTCTTGAACTGAGAGCCAAGTCAGCCGTACGCTTTATTTCATTACAAATACTTTTTAAATATTGTTAGCCTGATTAGGCATTTATGTTAATTTGTTTACATTAAAAGTGCAGTCCACTTTTCACGGTTCAGTGATTTCGTCAACAAATTACATATTGGGAAAACCGGCCTAGCTAGGTAAACTTATAAAATCGGATTATAGGAAAGCAATTTGGATACTAGTAAAATGTTATGAGTTGAAAATTCCCGATTTATTTTTATGATACGACTCCTCGGCTAGATTAAATTTTAAATATATACAGGGGCTTAGAAATAATATTTGATATTGAAGTATGTAAAAAATTGACCAAATTAATAATTTGAATTGAAATGTTTGAAATCCATTAGTGGGATGATTTCCCACAGAACTACTCATTTCCCACTCTCAGGCAAATTATTGCGTCTACACTCTTGAGGGCAATAACTTTATCATCATCTTCAAAGAAGTCTTGGGTATGAACATTTAATTTGACTTTTGTGCGTATTTCTTTTGCCCTCAAGAAAAGATCCCTGTTCAATTTTCTCCATAGCCTTTACTTTCCTTAATCCTTCAGAAACAGTTTCTTTCCTTTCATAATAAGGGGAATCATTTATTTTGATTACATGAAGGATACTTCATCCTCATCCTCACTAGTAGAAATATCTGTTTGAGGAACTTCAACTCTTTTCTTTTTATTCTGAATTTCTTTGGATTGTTCACGCCTCATTTTCCATTCCTGTTTTTCTTTCTCTTTCTGCTCTTTTTCTATTTTTTTAAGCTTTCATTTAACTTGCTCTGTGAGTGTGTGTGTTAGAAGGGTACAAATTTTGCAAGCTGAATTGGAACCACTTCCTATTTTCATACGCAATTGAAAATTTGAATGTTAATTTACACGTCAGAAATTTACAGCGAAAAAAATAGGTAGGGAGGCTCACCCCCATTTTCTCTAAAAAAACTTGGAAAACTCGCGAAATTAAAATCGAAAAAATCCGTAAAAATAGTGAAAAATATCTGACCGTCGATATTATGCTTCAAAAAATTTCACCCCCCTGTCCCCCCCTCAAAAGCTAGATAGAGAACGCAAAGGAATTCGGAAAATGTTTCGAAAAAAAAAATCCCCTCATTTCCTGTCACGAAAAAAAGTAGGAAAACTCGCGAAATATATATCGAAAAAATCCGTAAATAGTGACCATTGAATAATACGGTTTCAAAAAATTTACTCCTCTTCCCACCAAGAAAGTTTGATAGAGAACGCGTAGAAATTTGGAAAAATTTCCAACGGAAAATTACGACAAAAAAATGTCTGCCGGTGGGCTCGCTCCATCCCCTCTTTTCAAAAAAGTTCGAAAACTTGCGAAAACAAAATTGGAAGAATCCGTAAAAATATCTAACCATCGAATACTATAGTTTTGAAAAATTTTACCCCCTTGTCTAGATTAAGAATACGTATAAAATGGAAAAAATTTCTGATTGTTTCGGACGATAAAAATTATGACTAAAGAAAATATTGTTCAGGGTGCTCAGACCCCCTTTGAGTAGCTAAAACTCATATGGTCACGGTACTGCTGAACGAAGAATGTTGCCAATTATAGTATGCTGGGCTTGCTAAAGCGGCTAGCGATACGCCTGCAACTTTGGACTGAGCATGCGCCAAACTCGAGCATGCTCCGCAGACTCCAAAAATGGACAAATATGGCTGCCATGGCTGCTACATCACTGCTCTCTCTCTGAATTTTGGATAAATAGTCGTTATATGGTAACAATTTTAACAATTTTCAAATCGCAAGGTAGGTTAGTCAGGTCAGGTTAGGTTTGACTAATAATTCACGCATTTTCGACTCGCAAGCTAGGTTAGTTTGCTCAGGTTAGGTTTGTGTGTAAATTGCGAGCGAAAAACTAATTCAACGAATTTTCGAATCGCAAGTTAGGTTAGCTTTCTCAGGTTAGGTTTGTGTGTAAATTGCGAGCGAAAAAACAAATTCACGCATTTTCAACACGGTTTGCAATCTTGTTTTTCCTCTTCTTGCTTCTCCGCCATTAAATGACCCTCTTGTTGTACATCGCTTAAATTCGTTTGGCGCATGCTCAGTCCAAAGTTGCAGGCGTATCGCTAGCCGTCTGTTGGGCTTGCACAGTACAGAAAATGCAAGATAGTACTGTTGACCATGCCGTTGTTTTTCTAGGCCCAAAGCTCATTTCTGCTGACCAAGCATATGTGGCTTTACGGTGGGGCGGAGTCACTGGAAGGTCACCTCATTGAAGAACTAAATTATGGTAAATTAACACGCAAGCGACCTTGCAACAATTACGCATTAATTGAAATGAACAGACTAAGAAACATATCCAAAGAAAACTAAAAAAGAAATAAATAGATAAACAAAAAAAAAAACTTTTTTTAGAAAAGCTTTCATTTAAATGCAATAAAAAGAAGAAAATAAATTTTAAAGTGAATTAAACCCATCATTTTGTTACATTATAAAATTTTAAATGATATTAAAGTTTGTTATTACAGAGAGGACTTTTTCTTTCTTCTTTTCTTTCCAGTAAGTACCTATTTATTGATTCTGAAAAATAATAATAGCACTATACTCTTAGGGTGCGTACAGACATATAACAAAACTTCGACCCCCGTAAAGCTAGCAGAACCACTTTGGAATTTTCAAATTTTTTTAGGCCATAATTTTAGGCTAATTTTAGGCTAATTTATTACCCTATTCCCAAATTTTTTGCTCTTCAATTGTGAGAGATATCGCGGGTTCTGCTAGCTTAACGTTAAGCTGGCAGAACCAAACCGCCAAACGAATGGTTATGAAAAGTCTAAGACGATTTTTTTGGAATTCGTTTTTTAAAAAAATCCCGGGTTCTACTAGCTTTACCGTTAAGCTAGCAGAACCCAACCTTAAAAAAGCTACTCAGAACAAATCCAGTTGGACAATAATTTTAGGCTCTATTCAGACTAATTTATTAACCAATTATACATTTTTTTGCTCTTCAGTTGGAGGAGAAATCATAGGTCGTGTTAGCTCAACACTGAGCTGGCAGTACCAAAGGCTAACCGAATCGTTATGGAAAATCTGATCGCACCATAATTTTAGGCTCATTTTAGGCTCACGTTTGAACCCGTCGCCGATTTTTCTAGAATTCGTTTTTTAAAAAAATCCTTGGTTCTGTTAGCTTTACCGTCAAGCCAGCAGAACCCAACCTTAAAAAAGCAACTCATAACAAATCCAGTTGGACAATAATTTTAGGCTCTATTCAGGCTAATTTAATACCCGATTATAAATGTTTCTGCTCTTCAGTCGAAGGAGAAATCATAGGTTGTGTTAGGTCAACACTGAGCTGACAGTACCAAAAGGCTAACCGAATCGTTATGGAAAATCTGATCGCACCATAATTTTAGGCTCAGTTTTAGGCTCACATTTGAACCCATCGCCGATTTTTTTGGAATTCGTTTTTAAAAAAAAATTCCTGGGTTCTGCTAGCTTTACCGATAAGCCAGCAGAACCCAACCTTAAAAAAGTAACTCTGAACAAAAATAATTTTAGGCTCTATTCAGGCTAATTTATTACCCAATTATAAATTTTTTTGCTCTTCAGTTGGAGGAGAAATCATAGGTTGTGTTAGCGTGTTAGCTCAACACTGAGCTGGCAGTACCAAATGGCTAACCGAATCGTTATGGAAAATCTGATCGCACCATAATTTCAGGCTCATTTTAGGCTCACGTTTGAACCCGTCGCCGTTTTTTTGGAATTCGTTTTTTAAAAAAAAAATCCTGGGTTCTGCTAGCTTTACCGTTAAGCCAGCAAAACCCAACCTTAAAAAAGCAACTCGGAACAAATCCAGTTGGACAATAATTTTAGGCTCTATTCAGGCTAATTTATTACCCAATTATAAATTTGTTTGCTCTTCAGTTGGAGGAGAAATCATTGGTCGTGTTAGCTCAACACTGAGCTGGCAGTACTAAAAGACTAACCGAATCGTTATGGAAAATCTGATCGCACCATAATTTCAGGCTCATTTTAGGCTCACGTTTGAACCCGTCGCCGTTTTTTTGGAATTCGTTTTTTAAAAAAAAAATCCTGGGTTCTGCTAGCTTTACCGTTAAGCCAGCAAAACCCAACCTTAAAAAAGCAACTCGGAACAAATCCAGTTGGACAATAATTTTAGGCTCTATTCAGGCTAATTTATTACCCAATTATAAATTTGTTTGCTCTTCAGTTGGAGGAGAAATCATTGGTCGTGTTAGCTCAACACTGAGCTGGCAGTACTAAAAGACTAACCGAATCGTTATGGAAAATCTGATCGCACCATAATTTTAGGCTCATTTCAGGCTCATTTAGGCTCACGTTTGAACCCGTCGCCCATTTTTTTGGAATTCGTTTTTTTTTTTAATCCTGGGTTCTGCTAGCTTTACAGTCAAGCCAGCAGAACCCAACCTTAAAAAAGCAACTCAGAACAAATCCAGTTGGACAATAATTTTAGGCTCTATTCAGGCTAATTTATTACCCAATTATAAATTTTTTTGCTCTTCAGTTGGAGGAGAAATCATAGGTTGTGTTAGCTCAACACTGACCTGGCAGTACCAAATGGCTAACCGAATCGTTATGGAAAATCTGATCGCACCATAATTTTAGGCTCATTTTAGGCTCACGTTTGAACCCATCGCTGATTTTTTTGGAATTCGTTTTAAAAAAATCCTGGGTTCTGCTAGCTTTACCGATAAGCCAGCAGAACCCAACCTTAAAAAAGCAACTCTGAACAAATCCAGTTGGACAATAATTTTAGGCTCTATTCAGGCTAATTTATTACCCAATTATAATTTTTTTTGCTCTTCAGTTGGAGGAGAAATCATAGGTTGTGTTAGCTCAACACTGACCTGGCAGTACCAAATGGCTAACCGAATCGTTATGGAAAATCTGATCGCACCATGATTTTAGGCACATTTTAGGCTCATGTTTGAACCCATCGCCGATTTTTTTGGAATTCGTTTTAAAAAAAATCCTGGGTTCTGCTAGCTTTATCGATAAGCCAGCAGAACCCAACCTCAAAAAAGCAACTCTGAACAAATCCAGTTGGACAATAATTTTAGGCTCTATTCAGGCTAATTTATTACCCAATTATAAATTTTTTTGCTCTTCAGTTGGAGGAGAAATCATAGGATGTGTTAGCGTGTTAGCTCAACACTGAGCTGGCAGTACCAAATGGCTAACCGAATCGTTATGGAAAATCTGATCGCACCATTATTTTAGGCTAATTTTAGGCTCATTTTAGGCTCACGTTTGAACCCGCCGCCGTTTTTTTTTGGAATTCGTTTTTTAAAAAAATCCTGGGTTCTGCTAGCTTTACCGTCAAGCCAGCAGAACCCAACCTTAAAAAAGCAACCCAGAACAAATCCAGTTGGACAATAATTTTAGGCTCTATTCAGGCTAATTTATTACCCAGTTATAAATTTTTTTGCTCTTTAGTTGGAGGAGAAATCATAGGTCGTGTTAGCTCAACACTGAGCTGGCAGTGAGCCTAAAATGAGCCTAAAATTATGGTGCGATCAGATTTTCCATAACGATTCGGATAGCCATTTTGTACTGCCAGCTCAGTGTTGAGCTACAAAACATCCCAAATATTACAATAAAATGAAGAAGCATAATGCTTGTAGGGGACATCCTGGTAGAATTTTGGTAAAGGCCACTAGTTGCCTGAAGTTTTAAATCCAACAAGAAATTATTTCCGCTGTACACACTTCTACTAGTGTACAACTGGGTCTGCTCCCAGCGTCTTTCTGCGATTTTTGTTTTGTTTTACGAAGTAATGCAGAAGCTGCTGCAGCAGCAACCTCCATTCCTTTATTGAATTACACACAAGAAAAAGACAAAGGTTATGTTTTAGTACAGACGGAACGGCAGCATGTTCTTTTATAAGATACGTGACGGTGTATTGATACGCTATATTGCTGACAAACCGTATCTTCGATGCGTATCAATCAATTGTTGCGCGTCGGTGATACGATACGAAGTTATGTTATATGTCTGTACGCACCTTTAAGCTTTGAAAGTTCGTGTAGCATCTTCTGTAGGGATTGTCATATTACGAGGGTGGTCCCAGAAGTACCTGGCCCAACACAAAAAACACAAAAATTTTGTAAAAAATATATTTATTTTTCAACGTAATCTCCTTTTAGCTCCACACACTTTTCCCAGCGATTATGAAGTTCGACACCCTTTTAATAATAAGAATCGTCAAGCTCCACAAAATAGCCATTAACTGCCGACGTAACCTCTTCATTGTTGGAAAATATTTGACCACCGAGCCATTTTTTCAAGTCTGGGAACAGAAAATAATCCGAGGGGGCTAAATCTGGCGAATAGGGTGCATGAGGTAGCAATTCAAACTTTAATTCATTAATTTTGGCCATTGCCTTAACGGGTGTGTGTGCTGGTGCATTGTCTTGATGAAACAACACTTTCTTCTTAGCCAAATTCTTCCGTTTTTGCTTGATTTCTTCGCTCAAACGTTGCAATAAGTTAGCATAATTATCTCACGAGCATCCCAAAAAAACGACGCCATGACCTTGCCTGCAGATGGAACGGTCTTTGCCTTCTTTGGAGCCGGTTCTCCCTTTTCAGTCCATGTTTCATCCATGGTTATGAAACGGCGCAAAAATTCGGCTTTATTTCTGTGAAACCTTGCCAAACACTCGATGGAAACATCTTCACGACGCTGTTTTTGTTCCATTGTGAGCAAACGCGGCACCCATCTTGCGCACAGCTTTCTCATGTCCAAATTTTCAGTTAATATGCGAGGTACCGCACTTTTTGAAATGCCTACTACGTCTGCTAGCTCGCGCAATTTCAGTCGACGATCATCCAGTACCGCTTTGTGGATTTTCTTCAACATTTCTGGAGTCGTCACCTCATTTGGTCGACCACTGCGATGCTCTTCTTCGCAGGTTGAAACGAGGCCATACGTCGTTTAAACTCTGCTACCCAATATTTTACTGTTGATAACGAAGGAGCAGTCTCACCTAGAGTAGAATCTAGTTTCAGCTTTTATATTGGTTGGGCTCAGCGGCCTCTCAAATAAAAGCATTGTGTGATGACCAATTTTTTCCATAATTACAAATTCACTGAAAACGTTTACTATTGATGTCTGCCAAACAAATACTAAACAACGTAGCGTCTTCAAACTTGAAACATATGCTGTTAAGATTGTGTACTTTCTAATACAATGGTATTTTTCAAGCAACAACCGCCATCTCTAGGTCAGGCCTGGTACTTCTGGGACCATCCTAGTACATGACTCCAGGGGCACTGTAAATCGAAAAACGCTTTGTGCTTTAAGAAACAGGTTACTGACTGCAGCAAAAAAACGATGTCATTTCCATTGACACGTTCCTTTAGACAACAAAATTGATATTTTTTTCAATAAAACGATTTATTTCCACTGCACAATTCGAGTTTTAGGGTGGGCACAGTTGCGTGTTGTCAGAAATATATAGTTATTTTTGTCATAAGTATATTTGCACGGTCTGTGTTCACGATGAATACACTCGCATATATAAAAAAACAATAACCTATAAAAAATTCAATTATTACCCTTAAGTTATTTTCAATTGCTATTTATAACGTCGACATTTCCTGGAAAACAGTTTTCCACCGTAATTGTCGCACAGAATATTCAACCATACCCACCCTTTCGATATTAATTATGGAGTGACTGTATGTCATAAAAAATTATCATGAATTCAGAACAATGGTAAAAGCGAGGGCAAAAGGGGTTGGGTCTCCGACTGGGTAATATTGTACAGAGTCACGTAAAGGCTATTTGTTAACCCAGGTCAGGTTTCCAACTATTCAGTATTCTAATCCGCATGCAATGTGCAATCGCGGCTTCTAATATTTTCATTTTTAATAGAAACGTATTGTGCTGGTACTGAGAAATCAGAGCTGGCTAGACTTGAGAATGGCAAAAAAAAGCACGTATGTTAAGCTGGTAGAACCGTTTCAGCACAATCAGAAAAAACTAGTATAGCATTTTTTAACCAATTAAAAACTACCTGTTTTCTAACACAACTCCCAATTATTTTACTCAAGTGGTTAGGTAACTTTTTTCTACTGAGGTTGTTAAAATGCTGGAATTTTTTACTTTTTAATAATTTCCGGGTGATATACAAGAAGTTCCAAAATTTCGCATCATAAGGCAAAAAAACAAACAAATATTCGAATTAAATTTTATAAATGTTACAATTTGTTTCCTTCATTTTCTAACCTTCACATAAGGACACTGAGGTGATATTACTTGATATCTCACACATATGGCCGATTGTGGTGAAAAAAATTCCACTGGAAAGTACGGGCGTGAAAACAGCCACGCTTTTCATCCACGGTTTTCGATTTGGCAACACCGCGCAAATGCATAGTGTTCTCGTAAGTTACGGCTTTTAGCCATTTATGAATCCAATAAATTAGCTATACTTATGGTTGTTATGTCATTCTCGAACTGGATATCGTTAGGAGTTACAGATCGAAAGAAAAAGATGATATGAGGCAGTGGTGTTTGGATGGATCATGAGGTAAAAAGTAAAACTCAGCCTGAAAACTTATTAGGCGACGGCACTCGGAATGAATGGGTAGACATTGATCATTTGCACTCTTACCTCCTTCCTACACCCTCAAAACTCATTGTCGGGCCGTCAGAAGGGTACAGAATTTTTTGAAAATTCCAATTATTTTCCGATAACTAATTAGGAGATGGCACCCGAAATGAACAAGTGGAAAATAGTCATTTGCATCCTTACAATCATCCTCGACCACCAAAAGTCATTGTCGGGTGGTCACGAAGGGCGCAGAATTTTTTGAAAATTCCAATTATTCACCGAAAACTTAAGGCGATGACACTCGAAATGAATAGGTAGAAAATAATCATTCACATCCTTACATTCATCCTTCACCCCCAGAAGTCATGGTGGATTTATGCAGCAATCATAAGTCATAAGTCTTAAGTCATAAGGAAGAATATTCGTCAATGATTGGTTGGTCCGTATATTCCAACCAATCATTGACGAATATTCTTCCTTATGACTTAAGACTTATGACTTATGATTGCTGCATAAATCCACCATCATTGTCGGGCCGTCAGAAGGGGTACCAAATTTTTTGAAAATTCCAATAATTTACCGAAAACTTATTAGGCGATGGCACTCGAAATGAATAGGTAGAAAATAATCATTTGCATCCTTACATTCATCCTTCACCCCCAGAAGTCATTGTCGGGCCGTCAGAAGGGGTACAGATTTTTTCGAAAATTCAAATAATTTACCGAAAACTTATTAGGCGATGGCACTCGAAATGAATAGGAAGAAAATGATCATTTGCATCCTTCCCTACATCCTTCACCCCTAAAAGTCATTGTCGGGCCGTCAGAAGGGGTACATAATTTTTGAAAATTCCAGAAATATACCGAAAGCTTATTAGACGATGGCACTCGAAATGAATAGGTAGACAATAATTATTCGCATCCTTACATTCATCCCTCACCCCCAAAAGTCATTGTCGGGCCGTCAAAAGGGGTACAGAATATTTCGAAAATTCCAATAATTTACCAAAAACTAATTAGGCGATGGCACTCGAAATGAATAGGTAGAACATAATCATTAGCATCGTAACATTCATCCTTCACCCCCAGAAGTCATTGTCGGGAGGTCAGAAGGGGTACAGAATTATTTGAAAATTCCAATAAATTACCGAAAACTTATTAGACGATGAAATTAATGGGTAGAAAATAATCATTTGCATTCTTACTTACATCCTACACCCTCAAAAGTCATTGTCGGGCCGTCAGAAAGGTACTGAATTTTTTGAAAATTCTAATTTCTTACCCAAAATTTATTAAGCGATGGCACTGGAAATGAATGGGTAGAAAATAATCATTCGTATCCCTACTTTCATCTTTCACCCCCAGTAGTCACTGTCGGCCCGTTAGAAGGGGTACAGAATTTTTTTGAAAATTCTAATAATTTACCGAAAACTTATTAGGCGATTGCACTCGAAATGAATAGGTAGAAAATAATCATTTGCATCCTTACATTCATCCTTCACCCCCAGAAGTTACTGTCGGCCCATCAGAAGGGGTACAGAATTTTTTGAAAATTCTAATAATTTACTGAAAACTTTAGGCGATAGCACTCGAAATGAATAGGTAGAAAATAATCATTTGCATCCTTACTGTCACCCTCCACCTCCAAAAGTCATTGTCGGGCCGTCAGAGGGGGTAGAGAATTTTTGAAAATTCCAATTATTCACCGAAAACTTATTAGGCGATCGCACTCGACATGAATAGGTATAAAATAATCATTTGCAACCTGACTATCATCCTTCACTCCCAAAAGTCATTGTCGGGCCGTGAGAGCGGGTACAGAATGTTTTGAAAATCCAATTTTCTTTCTAAAATATATTAGGCGACAGCACTCGAAATGAATAGGAAGAAAATAATCATTTGCATCCTTACTTTCATCCTTCACCCCCAAAAGTCATTGTCGGGCCGTCAGAAGGAGTACAGATTTTTTTGAAAATCCAATTTTCTTCTTAAAATATATTAGGCGATGGCACTCGAAATGAATGGGTAGAAAATAATCATTGGCATCCCTACTCTCATCTTTCACCCCCAAAAGTAATTGACGGGCCGTCAGAAGGGGTACAGATTTTTTTGAAAATTTAATTTTCTTCCTAAAATAAATTAGGCGATGGCACTCGAAATGAATGGGTAGAAAATAATCACTGGCATCCTTACTCTCATCCTTCACCCCCAAAAGTCATTGTCGGGCCGTCAGAAGGGGTACAGATTTTTTTTAAATCCCATTTTCTTCCTAAAATATATTAGGCGATGGCACTCGAAATTAATGGGTAGAAAATAATCATTTGCATCCTTACTTTCATCCTTAACCCCCAAAACTCATTGTCGGGCCGTCAGAAGGGGTACAGAATTTTTTGAAAATCCAATTATCTGCCCAAAAGAGGCAGAGTGGGCTCATCTACCAGGCAATGGATATATTCCAAGAAACCCAAGAAGAAGACGTGTAAGACAGCACACATAAAACACACCACAATGTCTAAAACCGGTTTTTCCCGGAGACTCGTCAAGCACACCAATGAGAAACGTCCAATGATCTGATGTCTCACACGTAAAGCAATAATTCCCCCTGCATAACTTGGAGGAGGCAGGGAAACCACAACACCATGCGACGTAACACTTACAACATTCGAACTACATAACATCGTAGAACCTACCGCAAGGTAGGTACGATCTGGTTCGGCCCTTCTTTGTCGAACCCCACACCACAGTCTTTCACTCCCTCCCTACCACTACCCTGTGGCTAAGTGATAGTTTTAAGATTTGTGCAACGTCTATATTATATTTACATATTTATTTATTTTATTTTCGTTATATGTTGTCAAGTCGTTTATACATTTTATACTATTTAATCCAATAAATACTTTTTACTTTTACTTTACTTTACATGAAGTAAATGTATAACGAAGGTAGTTATATAGGCGTGAGTTCAAATCCTACTCTTGGAAGTTTTTTTTTTAATTATTTTCAATTAAGGCATTTATTCATTCATGAATGAACACCGATTATTCATGTATAATTGTTATTCTACCTTATATTACTTTATAATATACTTATTTTCATAAATAATATTTAGATATCATTAAAACTCTGACTATCATATAGTCGTAGAGAAAGTATAGTCTTCTACTCGCGTATAATAGTTATTATTTTCTCGGATAATTCTGAAACTCGCCTTCGAGACTCCCGTGCACTTTTCAAGAGTGCTTAGTGCTTAGTACTCGAAGCACTTTTTGTCAGTGCTCGACACAGCTCTGAGTGGAGTTAGCCGGTTTGCACTGTAAGCCATCGATATCTGATAGTCAATAGTGTAAGGTTGGGAAATAAATATAAAATTGAACAGTATTCTTTTAATCTTTTAACATCCAAATCAAAACTTACACTTGTACCTCTTATTTTTTAACTCCAGCACAATCATTGGCAGTAATGATGAAGGGATGTATTACACTAAATTAGACTGTAACGAAGTAATTTTCGAGTTCAGACTATACAGGAAATTATTTCGTTGATACAACAGCTTCAGCTATTCGCCGATAGATGCCTATCACTGCCTGTGCAGAGGCAAATGGTTTTTTATCACCTATCGTGAGTGCTTTGCTCGAATGAAGTTGAGAGAAACGATTTTGTGTTTCCGTTGTTGTCAGTCTGTTATTTGGTAGATGTCAACTTGAAAGCCTTTGGGTTTAATTACCAGAATTTGTATTACGAATTACGAGTGCTGTGCCTGGTTTTAGGTAGGTTCACCATTTAGGAATTTACCTAGGATGGTTGTAAATAATATTCATTATTTTAGGTTGTAATCTCGACTGAAACAAACTGCGACATTTATTAATAAAAGTTCAATTGCCATTTCTACTATTCATTTTTACCTTATTGGAGAACTTTCTGTTACAAGACCCATATAAACGGACTGGAATGTAACTTCTTTTTACACTAATTTTTATTTTCTAGGTAACTCAAAAAGATTGATTAACTTTGAAATATCGCAATTTTTCTATTCTCCCATTTTCCAACTCCAGCACAATGACCGATAAATCCAAAGAGGAAATCTTTACAATGTTTCCATTATTGGGTCT
This sequence comes from Chrysolina oricalcia, assembly GCA_944452925.2. Lineage (NCBI taxonomy): Eukaryota > Metazoa > Arthropoda > Insecta > Coleoptera > Chrysomelidae > Chrysolina > Chrysolina oricalcia. Next base: position 14,843,523 of record OX101821.2, on the reverse strand, counting down.
TCAACTCCAGCACAACCATCTGAATTAGTGATTCAGGAATGTATTACATTATAATCGGCTCGTATGGCCTATGGCATAAACATCTCCTTGGTATTCATATTTAATGTTTACCTAATGCGAATAGATCAACTTTGAATTAACGCAATTTTTCGAGTTTCCCATTTTCAAACTCCAGCCAATGGCCGATATAGAGGTGACGTATTCTTCAATTCTCTACCCATGTGATCTGCGCAGCGAAGAAAATCCACTTAGCGTCTTCAAAATGTGATGGCATTACAATTTCACCATTAATTTAGCCTCTGATTTTCAAACTCCAGCACCATCTTTGGAAATTACGATAGGAGGAACTGATTGGAATGAAACTTTCCCTGTCATTAATTTTTATTGTACAAACGCATTCCATTGAAAGCAGTAGGAAGCGAAACCTCTTCGGATGACGCAGAAATCGGGCTGTTCGAATCAATCTTTAAATCCCATTTACCTCGCTCCTGTCTTTTAATAATTAATTTTTTCTCTTATGGCTCTTCCCCAATATCGTTATGGCGGCCTTTGCAAAAGGTGTTATGTATGCCGTCGAACATGGGCTGTTACATAAAATCGCAAATTGATATTTTCTAAAAGACGATATTGGTTATGATTGTTTTTGGTTTTTCTCCGTCATACAATTTAAACAGCTGTTACAGTGTACTGACGTATTTGACGAAGCAGCAGAAGTGCAGTTAAGTGCAACTAAGTAAATTAGTGCTGGTTTATAAAAAAATCTTGTTCACCACACTTTCCAAACTCGTATTTTGTTCAGTTGTAGGCGAAATGCTATTACAATGTTTCGGTTTTCGGAACATTTCATCCTTTCCATTGAAATCACTAGGACGCAAAATTCTCAGCAAACTCTCTTTGGATGAAGCAGAAATCGGGCTTTGAAAATTGATTAACTTTGATATAGGTATGGCAATCTTTCGATTCTCATTTTCCAACTCCAGCACACCTAGTGAGAAATACAAATACGTAATTAAGTATTTGTTCAAAATTTGTTCTATTCGTCATCCTGCTGCACCCAGGGAAATTAGAGAAAATTTGAAGAAAAAAAAATTCAATGTACAAAAAATATAGACAAACGAAAAATGTCCACTTTTACAATCAGTATTATAATTTTAGATCTTTAATAAAGATTTAAGTAAGCGTTCTCCGATTATCTGAATCGAATCGAGAATACAATTAAACAAGATTCGAAGGCATTTTGGTCATTTATACAACAAAAGCGAAACATATCTATAATACCAGGAGAAATGTCACTGAATGGAAATGTTTATAAAAATGCGCAGTCTATTGTGTCTATTTGCTGATTTCTTCATCAGTGTCTATAGTAACCAAGATACCAACTTCCCAAGTTTTAAATATCAAGGGAGATCAAACAAACCAATAGACTTACCGCAATTTATTGAAACTGACATTATCCACATTTCAAAAGAGTTAAAACCAAAGCTCTCTTGTGGACCAGCTGGTATCCCGTCATTTATCATTTCGACTGTATAAACGTATTGGCTGGACCATTACTGAAAATCTTCAATCTATCTTTGAAACTCTGTTGTTATCCATCGTGTTGGAAACAAGCTAAAATCTGCCCAATATTCAAAAATGGAGCAAAAAATTACATAAATAATTATAGACCTGTATCTCTTATTTGTGGTTTTTCGAAATTATTTGAAATGTTGATGTATTTATGGAAAAGTTGAAATGCTCCTTTCGCCTGAGCAGCATGGCTTTATGAGGGGTCGGTCAACAACAATGAACCTGGCGTGTTTCGCACAATGTAGTTCAAAAGGACTGGATGAGAGGCGGCAGGTGGATGTTGTTTTCACCGACTTCTCTAAAGCCTTCGACAAAATTAGCCACCCAATAATCTTATAGAAAATGAGATTATTTGACTTCAGTGACACATTGGTAAAATTCTTTGAGTCGTACTTAAATGGAAGAAAACAATTTGTACAATATAACGAATATAAGTTGTTGGAATATGAAGCCATTTCAGGTGTTCCACAGGGGTCTAATTTGGGACCACTTATGTTTTTAAGATTCATTAATGACATAACAAGTGTGCTAGACGTTGAATACCAACTATTTGCTGATGATATGAAGCTCTACTACACTATAAACTCTCCACAAGATTCTCAGACACCTCAAAATAATTTGAATAACTTACAGGATTGGTGTAATGAGAATCTTCTACTTTTGAATGTATCTAAAATGTTCAGTATGAGAAACTGTAGACAATTTAAAAACACTGAGACTTTCAAAACCATTTATTACTCAATGGCAAGAAGTAAATTAGAATATTCATCACTGATTTGGTCACCATATTATTTAAAAAATATAAATATCATCGAGCAAGTACAAAGAGTGTTAGCCAAGTATCTCACTTTCAAAATGAATGGAGTGTATCCTGCTAGAGGCACAGATAATCAACATCTCTTATCCAGATTAAATATGACAAACTTACGTCAGAGGAGGTTAATAAATGTGTGCATTTTTCTGTATAAATTAGTCAATGGTTCTATTAAATGGCTTTCTTCTAGGAGAATTGAACTTTTTAGTTCCCAGACTATCCAGTAGACACAATTCAACTTTTTATTTACCTCAGGCAAAATCAAATATGTTCACTATATCCAATATATAAAATGTGTTCCTATTATAATACTTTTTGTCGAAATGTTGACTTCACACTATCTCTTAATGAATTCTCATCTATTTTAAGCAGGGTTTGGAGGATATTTATCCAGTGATATATATCATGATATACCGGGTGGCTACGGAAGTATTGCCTACGGAATATCTCAGTTATTGTATGAAGTAGGTTTGTGAAATTTGAAGCGTCGATATAATGACATAAGAGCTAGAATTTGAGCATATTGACATGTCGAAGTTAACTTCCGGTCTGACCGGAACTAACATCAACTTTCTTATTTTATATAGAAACCCTATTTTTTTTTCATTTCGCTTATTCAGCATTCAATTCCCTTTCTAATGACATATCACAAGTTGGTATCTAACCAGAAACTAGATCAGAAAAAAATTATTATTGAAATTCACCGAGTAGGCCGTGGAAGCAAAATGAAAGCCAAAAATTGAAAAGTTGGCTATGGAAACCATACGTCACTTGATAACAGTTGCTACTACTGTGATATTTTATTTTCATTGGTCGGCGTTATAAAAAACCGCCAAAAAAAATATTGGAAAAATTGGGAAAAAAAACAATACTCTGTGGTCCATAACTTAAATAGGAACATACAACTTTTTCTTGCCTGTACTATTCAGCATAACCATTCCTTTCTAATGATATAATAGAAAATAATTTTTTGAACTGAGTTACCGAAAAATCCAATTATTATTCTTCAAATAACAAAACAGATTATCGCCATACGCAAAAATAAAATTAAAAATAATGTGGAATGATAAATTCTATCCTGTAGGTTCTAGGTTAAATAGGAACATAAACGTACTTGGTCTGTGTCATCGTCCATAGATATTCTAATATCTACCTATGAACGATGTTTGTGCTATTCAGAATAATCATTCCATTGCAATAATCATTCGAACCAAAATATTAACAAGTAGGCTGATTAAGATGTATTTTGGAATGAAACAAAAAAGAAATGAGAGCTGTCACGAACGCTGCTATCCATATTATTTTGACGTTCGAAGTAGTGTTTTTGATTCTGCCATTTTAAAAGGGTTTGGAAATCGAAATCAGTTAGTGGAATATTCAAAAAATGCCCCGTTATTCACGAACCGAACAAACTGACATGCTTCTCATTTATGGTGAATGTTTAAAAAAAATGTATGCCGCTGAACGATTGTATTTAAAGCGATATCCAGGGAGGCAGCAACCGTCAAGAAGGTATTTCCAGTGGCTTGAAGAAAAATTAAGAACTGAGCCTGATGTTCACGAAGACCAAGAAGCATTTGTTATTAATGAGGAAACTGAAATTAATGTATTAGCTTTAGTACAATATGATAGCACAATTTCCTCAAGGCAGATTGGCGCCGAATTAGCTATAAGTAAAGACTCTGCTAGGAAAATTTTGAAAAAACATCGATTGAAATCCTTCAAGTATCAGTTGCATCAACATTTGTATGAAAATGACGGTGAAAGGCGCCTGGAATATTGTAATTGGTTTCTTCGACAAAATGCTGAGAATCACCTATTTAACTATTATATCTTGTTTACGGACAAGTCAAGATTTACCAACAATGGATTATTTAACAGGAATATTACAAGGTAGGTACTGTACTTTATTTGGATTATTGTCGATAGTCGAAGTGTAAAGTGCTAAAAGTGTGAACGGTCTTTTGTTCCAGGTACTGGGCGATAGCAAACGAGCACCGGTTTCGACAAGGCGGCTTCCAGGAGAGATTTGGTGTGAATGTTTGGGCAGGAATAGTTGGAACTCATATTGTTGGCCCCATTCTTTTTCAAGGCAAACTAACCGGAGAGAGATACTTTAATTTTTTAACGAATGAAATTTCGGAATTCATTAACAACCTACCAGCGGAAATAACTGAGAGAAATTACTTCCATCAAGATGGCGCCCCTCCGCATAATTCAAGAATAGCGAGAAATTATCTTCAAAATCGCTTTCAAGAGAGACTTATAACAACCCATGGTCCAGTCAGGTGGCCACCAAGGTCACCTGATCTTACTCCGTGCGACTTTTTTCTATGGAGGCATCTTAAAAATAGGGTGTATTCCACACAGCCTACAACTCTACATGAGCTGGAAGTAAAAATTCGTAGAGCTTTCCAAGATATCACGCCCCAAATGTTGAGAAACGTTTTACATGAAAATATCACCAGAGTCAATAAATGTATTGACGCTGAGGGAATGCATTTCGAACATTTGTTTTGAATTTATTTTATCTTTAATCCTATCAATTTGAATTTTTTTTTTCGATAAATCTGTTTTTTCGTTATTTGAAGAATAATAATTGGATTTTTTGTATTTCATTTCAAAAAATTACTTTCTATTATATCATTAGAAAGGAATGGTTATGCTGAATAGTACAGGCAAGAAAAAGTTGTATGTTCCTATTTAAGTTATGGACCTACAGAGTATTGTTTTTTTCCCAATTTTTCCAATATTTTTTTTGGCGGCTTTTTATAACGCCGACGAATGAAAATAAAATATCACAGTAGTAGCAACTGTTATCAAGTGACGCATGGTTTCCATAGCCAACTTTTCAATTTTTGGCTTTCATTTTGCTTCCACGGCCTACTCGGTGAATTTCAATAATAATTTTTTTCTGATCTAGTTTCTGGTTAGATACCAACTTGTGATATGTCATTAGAAAGGAAATTGAATGCTGAATAAAGCGAAAAGAAAAAAAATAGGGTTTCCATTTAAAATAAGAAAGTTGATGTTACTTCCGGTCAGACCGGAAGTTAACTTCGACATGTCAATATGCTCAAATTATAGCTCTTGTGTCATTATATCGACGCTCCAAATTTTACAAACCTACTTCATACAATAACTGAGATATTCCTAGGCAATACTTCCGTAGCCACCCGGTATATCTGATATATTCGATAATTTTATTAATTAAATTAAAAATGTTTTCAATCATTCTAAACATCCGAAAATATCTTGAAAGGACCTTTTTTTCTTCTTTCGGTTTGGTTCAATCGGATTTACGGAATCACTTGGGAAACCAAAAAGCCAGTAGACTGGTTTTTGTGTTCAAGTGTATGAATCAAAATATAGATAAAAAGAAAACCAACCTTGACTGGGCATGGAAACCAGCAATATCTGAAGATTCTGACGTAATTGTCAATAATAGGAATGATATTGATATTAATATTTCATCTGATAAGGATATTGTTGTTTAGAATATAGGTTTTTTTAATGTATTTGTGTTAAACAATAGTTTGTGCTAGAAACAATGATATTTTTTGATTAAATAATTAAATTTTAAATATGATATATATCGGATATATATCCGATATATATCGGATATATATCATATGATATGATATTTATATAAATATCATGATATTTTCGAACCCTGATTTTAAGCCGTACTTTTGAGTGAATTTTGTATATGTGTAGGTATAATATTTGTGTATATATTTGAGCATTTTTTTTCTGTGAAATCTTTTATTTATTGTACAACCTATGAAATCTGTTCGTATTAATAATAATAATAATAGATTTTATTGTTCTAGAGTGAGTACACATACAGAAGTACAGTTTCAAACATAGCTCGAGAACAAAAGGAAGAGTTCGGTCTCATCAGTAAGTTGAATTACCGAGGAGACTCGCTCTTCCACTCAACTCTTAGTTCGTCATACTTACTAATTGTCAATTTGTAATACTTGTCATAAATTGAATAGTTTAAACGATACTTTTAAAACACATGAATTTATAAATTTATTAAAATTGTTGAATTCATGCAAACATATCTGTGATAATTGAGTAATTTGCTGTGAACATGTTTTTTTTTTTCATCTTCAAAATTCTGTTAATATTAAATCTACCGACTGTATGCTCATTAATTATGTGAAATTGTTAAATATGCAAGATGTAAACGTTGTGTAATTTAATGAGGCCCTATCAATGGACTCTGTTGGGTTTTGATTTCTAATCAATAAATAAATATGAGCAAGTTTCAGAAATCTTTGAGAGACTTGTGCAAGGATCTTTCTGTACTAAGTAATATTTATGAAATTCAATTCGAATATTTGTTTTTTTGCATAGGATGCGAAATTTTTAAACTCCTTGTATATCAATCATACGAATATTTTCAGCAGAAAAAGGTAACCTAACGGCTGTGCCAGCTCAAGCGTTAAGCTAGCACAACCCCTTTTTCTCCTGAATCACTTGAGTTAAAAAATTGGGACTTGATATTACCAAATTAGTTAAAAAATGCAGCACCAGTTTTTTGCTGAAACGGCTGTGATAGCTCAACACAGGTCAAAAAAGCGTTGAACATGAATCATAAAAGAGTTGTGAGCTATAAAAATATTTCGCATACTTCATGAATCTTACTCATAACAATTTCGAGACATGTTCAACTTGAAAAAACCTGCTCGCGATGAAACATTTCAGCGCGTTACATATATATTATAATTATACAACCAGACATATCCGATGTAATTATCACAATGAATCATGTGACGCTGGCATCAAGCATATAATAGGTTCTTGACCTTGCTAATTAACTCTGAATAATAAACAACTGTTCTACACGATAAGTTAAAATGATTAACTCGTCAGAACGCACTGCTTTGTTGCTTTGTGTGGTGTATGATGAATAATCCGTGATGAATAGCAATAAACAAAGAAACCCGCTACTGAAAGGACATGTCAGATACTTCGTCATTTTTTATATTAAAATTGAAAATTTTTACGTTGATGATCAACTCTACTTATACAGTGACCGGCAGATATTTGGAAAATTCTTCATAAAAGTGCCTGTATCCGCCCAAACTCAACTGTAGGGTCAATCGTGGCTAATGTGAATTTATTTACTAAAAAACCACTGCTATTGCATTTATTTTTTATTGTCCACTTACCTCGTAAGATAAGTAATTTCGTAATGCCCAACAATAATATAAAGTATTACTCAGTATTTTTTTGCTATTTTTTGGCTTAAAGCACGTAATTAATATTCTTGTGTATCATATTTGCTCCATACTTTCCATGGTGTATCACATTAGCCCCAATTCGCTAATTTCCTAAATTACAAAATGTGTGTCATTGAGACTTCATATATCAAATGTATCGAAATATATATTTGTTTCATTATCACATATCGTTTTTCGCCTGTATTTAGTTATAAAAATTCGGATTTCAGAAGTGTTCTCCCACAGACATTCTACGTCACTGACACAATCTGACAACGTTGGAATCGTGGAGGCATTTGTCGATTGACTATTGTCAAGTCACTAATGTCATTTAATGTACGATCTGTCAGAGCTCTTACTGTTGATGAAAAAGGCTGCTGATATTATATTTACTATAGATTCTTGAATAACCGTTCACCGATATGGGACTCTTTTTATCGGTTCGACGGAGCAACCAGTATGAAAAAGTGGCAGCAAAAATTACCAAAATCTAAGTATGGTGTATGCTCGAAAACGGAAATAATCCGAAACTTACCTTGGGATGCTACACAGCATTCAAGTCACAATTTTTTATTTCATCATTACTGTCGTCAATAGTAGCTACAGCAAAGTATGGTTTGCTTAATAATAATAATAATGAGGCTCTTTATTGGGTATGAAAAATACAACGAAAACTACAGTGGGACACCATAGTTTTTGTGCTTCGTACTTTTTGCTCAGGAACTATTCGGCACTTGATACAAATAGAACCCTACCTTTTCAGCTGCATATAAATCACAACATCATTATCATAGCCTGATCAAGCAGCCCTATAAAGGATATTCATGCCATCAGAATGAATTCCAAATAAACAGAACTTTCTTCAACGTTTTCATACCTTTCATCTCCATTCTCGAATACTTTGGATTGCGAGATAAAAATGCGTGAATCATTATATAATTTACGGGTGGCAAATTTCCACTGCTAGTTTTAAAAAAGTTTTTCTCCATTTTCACAAGTTGTAAAAGTGATCTTCCAATAACAATTTCACGACAAGAACAACATAAACAATGTCAGCGGTTCCATTGTTGTCAGATTCATATCAGTACCACCAACTTAGGTCAACAAAAAATACTAGAATCTAGTGAAGACATTCTACGTCACAAGAGTATCCATATTCTAATTTTTCCTATGTTTCAAATGCTTTAATTTTTTATAACTGAATGTTGAGTTGAATCTTTCACAAGGTGGGGAGCTAATGCAAAATGGTTTCAAAAAATAACATTCATTTCGATTTTGGAGTTTTAGGAAAATAGCGAATTGACCCTACGAGGCAGGAAAAAAATTAAAGTGGCTCAAGTGTAAAGTACCTTATTTTTCAAATTACACATAAAGTTATTTGGAGCAGTACCATAATTTAGAGAGTGTTCCAAATTTAGAATCACAGCCTCCTATGTCAAACACTTGTTTTCACTGATTTAATCCTTTTTTAATTTCCCGCCCTATGTGTTATGAGGATTTGTAATATCATAGTAGACTCATCATTGAATATTATCTAAACAACCAGATCAAGTTAAGTGTTGCCAAACTATCATCTAGACAATTGTATTAATCGAACTAAGTGCTGACGAAACCTCATTTCTTGTGGCGGCCATTGAGAAAAAACAGGCATTTTTTTAAACAGCTACATCAAATGACATCTACAATTCAAATTCAATTGAAAGCAATCCAACTGTGTTGCTACCAACGTGGAAACAGGTCTCGTCAATGAATAGTAGCCATAAATGATCTTTTATTTTCAAATCGAAGCCCTAGAGTAATAGAAAATTGGAGTTGACATTATATCTAGACAATAGGGAATATGCATAACTTTTTTTATTTGTTTAATTAATTTTTTACTTCGTTACAACATAGTGAAAAATTTAAATAATGTTGAAAGTCTTGGAATTAATTTTTAAAATGATATATAAAATACCAATTGAATTTGACCTCCATTTCCGCGCGATGTGGATGACGTCACATGGCGCGATCAGTATTGTTCTTCTTCTTCTATAGTTATGGCCTTTTACAGTGTTGTTTACAATGCATTGACACTATTGACAGTTATTAATTAGGTTAGGAATTTTCAGTTTTAACCACGAAAATAGAAAGTGCTAAAAATCTATTTTATAGGTATTGTCTAGTACTAGAAGTACACCAAATAAAGTATTTTTTTTCTATTCCAAGAGATGCGAAAATACGTAATCAAATGTGTGAGGTTATGAGAAGAAACAAAGTACCTCCAATATCACATTTACATTATTGTGAAGATCATCTTTAATGTGAGTATATTGAATGAATACAACAGTTGAGATTATGTTTGGCGTGAAAACTTATTTAGTAAATTACAAAATATCATGTTTTACAACAATTACCTTGCAGCTTTCACTCTTTTGACCTCAGCAGACATAAAATCTGGATTGGATACAAAATATGCTGTCATCATAAAAGCATTTATTTTTGGTAGATTGTCGGATTGTGCATTGACAAAACCACTTTCGGTCATTGTTCTAGATAATTTACAATTGTCACTAGACCAAAATCGCACTATGTAATGGAAAACACTACAGATATAAATAAAAACAAATTTTCTATGAAAGACGACTAGCACAGTATGAATATCAACACCGATAAATTTCATAACCTGCCATGTGACGTCATTCTTCGATTCGAATTTTCGCAAATTTGAATTCCGCGTGCTCATTTTGCACTTTTTGATTAAAGTTTTATGAATTTGAATACAAACTAAATGATAAACTAATGGTTTAGGTGTAATGTCAAGACAATAAAGTATCGGAGGAAAAAAAATCAAGTAAATTTAAATTACTTGCATATTCCCTATTGATTTATGCGTTGTTGTTATAATGACTGCACGCCTTAATATTCAAGAAAAAATTGAAATTATCTTAATACACGGCGACAACTATTGAACTTGTCGCGAAACTTCAAATATATTCAATGAGAGTAATCCAGGTAGAAAGATCCATTATGCAACCATGGCAAAAATTGTAAAAACATTCAAGGATTCTAGAACAGTTGCGAACAAACATAAAATAACACACCAAGGAAATGTTACTGTAGATGAAGGCGTTACCGTGAATATTGTTTTATCTGTTGTGGAGGATCCGAGACTTCCGTTATCTCAAAGGCAAACAAATATTGGCTTCTCCGAACGTTCAATTAGAAGTCTTGAAAGCGGATAAATTCAGACCATACAAACTAAAATTCATTCATACACTCAAAGAAAGAGACTTTGATGCACGTTTGAATTTTTCTTTCTGGTTTCAAGGCGAAGTTGAAGAAGATAAATATTTCTCCAGAAAAAGAATGTACTCCGATTAATTCCATTTTATGTTTGAGAAAGCTATACTACCTAATATCGAAACGCGTCACATATTACAAGTATTAATATATTGTGGATATTAAAAAACAAGTGTTATTTATTTAATTCCGAGTATAATTTAGGAGTTTGAGGGTTCATTAAAGTTGATCTGAATTTTTCTCTTTCTTCAAAAATTGATGTTGAATTCTTCAGAAAGTCATTCTTGTTTTTGGTAAGAATTAGTGGGATTGTGCTTTAGTATTCCAAAATTTCCTTAATTCAAGAGTTTTCTGAACACAGTCATCCCTATTAATAGGAATAACCGTGTTACCTTCATCTGCTCTGGTAAATGTAACACCATTATCGCTAATTTTACTTTATATAGATTTAACAACCTTCATTTTTTTCATAGAATGAAAATACTTTATTATGTAAAGTAACAATAACAAAGTAACAGCAAAAAGAAATGAGTACCACGAGGTTCCATTCTTGGTCCCGTTCTATTTTCAATATATATAAACAATCTGACGACTTTTAAATTAGAAGGAACAATTAAATCATTTGCTGATGACACTACAGTAATATACTTTTCAGATGATTTTTGAAAATTCAAAACTCTATGAATAATGATATAAAAAAATTATTTAAATGGCTACAGCAACATAAATTGACCATTAATTTCAATAAATCTTCCTACATGAACATAACTAAAAGAACAATTGACACTGCCACCAGTTCTATTCGATATGAAAAAAATGTCATAAATTATACTGACTACAAAATTTTTAGGACTTCATATCGATGAAACATTAACATGGAATAAGCATATTGAAAAAGCCCGGAAGAAAATATCACCTCTTATAGGTATTCTCTATAGAATAAGAAACTATATACCACTAAAATTTTTGAAAAACGTTTATTATAGTTTAATTTATTCACGCTTTCAATATCTAATTTCTGTATGGGCAACTGCAAATAGTTCCATTTTAAAACCATTAAAATCGTTACAAAATAAATCAATTAAATGTATATATAAATTACCACATCTGGAACCAAGGATAAATTTGTATAAACCTCATAGGCTTTTGAAACAATTGCGAGTGAAATCAAATTCAAGTAGAGAATGGGTGACTGACGAAGTAATCAAATCCAGCCAAAATTTGAAGGATTTATTCATATTGAAAAATACATACCCAGTATTAACGGATCGATATAAAAAAGCAAAAGGTGAGCATATGAAACTTGTACAAAAAACCAAGCGCTGTTACTATCAGAATAAAATCCTTACATCTGACAATATTTGTAAATCAGCTTGGGATGTTATTAATAAACAGACAAGGAAGAGAGAAAGAAATTCTAATACTTCACTTAGAGAAAATGGAGTTGATTATGAGGATCCTCAAATAATTGTAAACATGTTCAATGATTATTTTATTGACAAACCTAATGATATTATAGATTCAATACCGAGTAACAATAATGACACAAATCTCAATATAAGTTTTCGATCTGAAAAAGGCTCCATTTTCCTAAACCGAGCTTCTGACTTTACTCAATCACAAATTGAAAAATAAGTCCTCTGGTGGACCTGATGAAATCCCAATGTTCATACTGAAAAAAGTTATTTCAATAATTATTGAACCGCTCGTATATCTCGTGAATCTTTCATTTGTCACAGGCTGTTTCAAAATAGGTAAAGTTGTGCCAGAAGAAACCCAAGTCTAGGAATTTAAATGACTTTCGTCAAATCACAATACCATCGTGTTTTTCGAAGGTATTCGAATTATCATTTTCCACAAGGCTAATGGATTTTCTCATGAGAAAAAAATTATTATCAGCTGGTCAGCATGGATTCCAGGTAGGTCAACTAGCAGTGCCATCTGTGCCTTTTTGGAAAAAGTTGTGAACTTAATCGAGGCAGGCGAATGCCCTGCGGGAATCTTTTGTGATTTGAGTAGGGCGTTCGACTGTGTCGATCATGATTTGTTGCTGACTAAACTTTATTCTTGCGGAATTCGAGGTCCAGCTTAAACATGGGTTGAGTCTTTTCTGACTAATAGAATATATCCCACTGTGATGGTACTGAAAATAAGTACAGTTCGAATAAAAGAGTAGTATCTATGGGTGTCCCACAGGGATCTGTGTTGGGCCCCATGTTCTTTATGATATATATAAATGATCTAGATAAACTCGTATATTCTATTTGCAGGCGATATTTCCATTGTCGTCAGCGATAAGAATATTAACATCTTGAATGACAATTGTTCAGAGATTATGAACCGCACTGTAGATTGGTGCTCTAAAAACAGTTTATTTCTCAATCCTAATAAAACTCAAATTGTGAGATTTCATAACAGACAGAAGTATGCGCAAATACTGAATATCAGTACTAATAATGGGAATGAACACTTGACTCAGTCAGATTCTGTGAGGTTCTTGGGAACTGTTATGGATGACACACTGAACTGGAGAGCTCATTGCGAGTCACTTATACGAAAATTAAATTCATTTTGTTTTTTATTTCGAAATCTCAAACCGTTGTTAACTTGTAATCAGCTAGTTACATTATACTTCGCTCAAGTCGATTCCCGATTGAGATATGGCCTTCAATTTTGGGGAAATTCGTCTTTGGCTCCTAATGTATTCACAGCACAGAAAAAACTTCTTAGAATGATCGCTGGTGTCTCTGAACGCAGTTCCTGTAAACCATTATTTGTTAAGTACAAGATTCTGCCCCTGGTTTGTCTGTTCATTTTGGAAATGTCCGTTTACGTTTTCAAAAACAGAAAACTATTTCTGACCAAAGACTGTAAACGTGAGAAGTTAACTAGACAGGATAGATAGTTATATATTCCATTTTGTAAATATAATGTGACTTTGAATACACCTAAGTACTTGGGAATGAAAATTTCTAATTTGTTACCCGAAGAATTAAAATGTAGTCCGTCTGAGGGACTTTTTAAAAGAAAACTCAAAAATTATCTTTATGAAAAGTGCTTTTATAATTTGACAGATTTTATGACTTAGAGATCATTTGTTTGTGTTGTGTAAAAATAACTGTTTTTTTATATTGTTTGTGTTGTGTAAAAATTACTATTGTTTCATATTGAACAATCACTGTATGTCTATGATGTATATTTGTAATTATGTCTACTTTTTTTATCAATTTATACTTCTCTTTTTCATATAGTAGGTATTTAGAATACTACATGCCTGCTCTTGTATGACAATTTTCTGTACGATGCTGTAATGTATTGTCCACGGAAATAAATTATCTTATCTTTTCTTAATTTGAATTCTCTTTATAAACTCAAAATTTGTAGTTTCTTTCATTCTGTCAAAAATAAAATAAAAATAACATCTAATATACGTTTTATTGAAATGGACAATATTCATAATTATGCAACTAGACAAACAAATTATTTATCCTTTAATAGTGTTAAATCTGAAATTGGAAAGAAATGTATTTATCATAATGGAATAATCATTTACAATTCAATTCCTAATTACTTTAAAAAAATCAAATCCATAATGAAATTCAAAATCGAATTAAAATATACACTTAGCTCAACTGAATAACAATGTATTCATTTGATAACATTTTAGCATATATACTACTAACACCTCCACCCCACCTCAAGACTATATGGTTGAAACTTTTCATATTTCCCTAACTTTAGCTACTGATGAAATTGTGTAATTGTGATTATGGAAATTTATTAGTTTTTTTCTTATCTGTATATTTCTATTACTAGATTATAGTCCCTAGTCATAAACATGTAATGTTTCTTGGGACAATAAAGTTATTATTATTATAAAAAAATAATTGGCGCTCCGGGGCGGCTCAAATTAATTCGGTGGCGCATTCGCTTTCACAGCTGCAGGGATACCGGAAAAACCTGCAACACCACATCATCAGAAGAGTTGGAATTGGTTAAATGATAACTCCTAAAGAGGTCCGTTGAAATTTGAATCTCTGCCTTCCGGTAAAACAGGAAACTACTTGTTGTCTTTCATTGCTGCCATTCGCTCCACGCCAACGGCAGCAATGGAAGACCTCCTTGGATTATTTCTTCTCCACATAGTTCTGGAGAGAGAGACAAGATGGGCAACGTACAGACTCTACCAAGCGGCCATTAGTCTACCGCAGGCATGTGTCCTGAGAAGCAGCAGCATGCTGAAGGGCATAATAGCTCACAACATTCTAGGAATGCCCTCAGACATCATGCCTAAAACTATCAACCTTCACAGTTCATACACTGAGGTCTTTCTCAAGAGAGAAGACTGGGTCCAGAATGAAACTGACCTATGTAGGGCAAATGAATGTTGGTTTACCGAAGGTTCCAAAACTCTGGAAGGCGTCGGAGCCGGAATATATGGGATAAACCCAGTAGTGAAACGCTCATTCACTATGGGTAAACTAGCTACGATATTTCAGGCAGGGGTATATGCCATTGAAATGTGTGCAAGGAAGCTGGAAAATCGACACCACACATGAAAAACAATAAAAATATTTTCAGATAACACTGAAAGCAACTGCTTCAAATCTAGAGCAGTATGGAACTGCAGAGTCACCTTAAACCGACTAGCGAAACGCAACAACGATACCCTAGTTTGGATACCAGGTCACACTGGCCTAGAAGGAAACGAAATAGCGGACGCCCTAGCAAAACGAGGGGCCGAAACAACGTTTACTGGACCAGAACCGGTAATCGGTTTAGCATATAGCACTACTAAGAATGTTATAACAGCTCGAGTATTGGCGTAGTATACCGGGCCTAGTCCAATCCAAAGCATTTATTGCTTGTACAAGGAAAAAACAGGACTCTGACAAACTTCTAGAACTCAGTAGAGCGCATCTCAGAGTTATAGTAGGTTTGCTTACTGGCCACTGCAAACTCAAACATCACATGCATAAAATCGGACTTGCACAAGATGCAGAGTGTCGGCTATGCATGGAGGATGATGAAACGGCTAAACATATTCTGTGTACATGCCCTGCAGCGGCCAGAACCAGATTTTCAATATTTGACGATACGACAGTAATTCCAGAAAACCTAGTAAATTGTTCTCCCAATACATTCCTCAATTTCGTTAAGAGATACTGGGAGAAATATAATCATAGGGCGAGACACAATAGGCCATTGGTCGCAGTGGAGGGCCTGATACGGGCCCAATCACGTTAAAACCTAACCTAATCTACTGTCTTTCAAAAATTCTGATTTTATGATATGTAAGTAATGTTTTTTGTTATTTATAGTATTGAAGGGCCCCCACTTGATGCAATTTCTCCTACAATTTCAAAGTTGCTATAGCTATTTTCATTTCTAATGTTACAGTGTTAGCGAAACATGTGATTAAATGAAGTTTGTGAAGATCGAATCGTTTTCTGTGTAGTTTGTAAAATTAGAGTATATTGATATTAACCCTGCGTTACCCGCACGGTGAGCGCACTTTTTTTTTAAATATGCGATAACTTACACAATTTTCCGAAACTGTACGTATCCATCTAGGTAATCCTAGAAACATATTTTCCAAGTGAGCCATCCGCCCACTTGCGTGTAACAGTTGCAGTATATTTTTGGTTTTCTAAAAAAAATTAGTTTAGTGAGGAAACAGAATCGTTATATTTAATAATTTTATAGCGCGATTTGAGTATTATTATAATGGATTCAAAAAAGGAGACCAAAACCAAGGTGTACATGTCCAAAGAAGGAGAATAGAAAGACAAGTGTTCAAAGTGCCAAATGTCAAAAACCTATTTGTAAAGAAAACACCCTTACCATATTGCGCTAATTGTGTTCAATCCATAGACAAAAGTTTTATGGTTCAATCTGATTCGGAATAAAGACTATAATAATACTTTTTATTACTTCTTTACTTATCTGATTACCTTCTGTTAACATTTTTACCCTTTAACTTTTTTTTTAGAATCACATATTGAAATAAAATTTGTTTTTATTTTAGAAAATAAATTATTTGGTTTTGTACTAAGTTTTTTTTATACTTGTGTCATTTTATGCAATAATCTAAGGTTATAGGTAAGCTAACCCGCGGGCAATGGTGTCATTATTTGTACTGCTGCTGCTAAAAACACTTTGATTATCAGTAGATAAGTATAACCAAATATTCAGACGACTAACGCTTGGAAAAACCTCTCGGTGAATGTGTCTATTCATCAATTCTCTAGCGGCAACGTTCCATCCGCCTCATCAGTCATTGATATCCGGCATTTGTTTTTTTATCTTGAGCACACGAAGAGTGGTTCATGCCGGCTTGAGTGGCCCAGTCGTAAACAAATAGGTACAATAACCATCAGAAATAAAAAGAAACTTATCATGCAACGTGCTGTCGTGCTGTCACCGCCAATGGCGTCTGCACCGAGTGCAATGTCTGCGTAGTGCGTATCGCCTGTCGCCCGGTATAATACAAGGCCAACACGTGAGTAATACATACACAGGAACTCCCCTTCATGTCACTGGCCTCGACGAGCGCTTTGAACTTACACGCCATCAGCTGATGAACCAGCCCGAGCCCACTACCTATACTGTCTAATGCTTGAAAGGAAAAACTACTTTTTTGATAATGAACCGTATTCAATAATAGTTTAAAAACATGTTCAATTTTACGTCATCGTTTTGACGATTGCGAAAACGATATATTTTTAAAACATTGTCGTCATAAAAATGTTATTTGTCATTTTCAATTTAAAGTTAAAGTTTATTTTGCTTCTGTAAGTGGTATTTGTTGTTAAAATTCAATGTTGTGTGGTTTTAAGGTTTCATAATGCTTCAATTCATTTACAGGAAATACATTTTTGCGTAACTGTTTTTTTATTTGTGCAGTACCTATCATCTCTTTCAACTTATTGAATACTTGGTTACTCAGTAATGTTAACCGAAAAGTTCAGTCAAGTTGAATTCCTATTCTTGAATATACAAATATAGAAAAATATTATCGGCATATAGCCTTCCCAATACGTTCAGTTGATAGTTCATGTAGCCAGTCGACCAGTCCAATATATAACAAATATACGCGAAGTAGATTCAACAATTTTAGCTATTCTGCCTCTGCTGTGCTGAGGACAGTTTCGACAGCCGAGGTACGTGTGGCTTATCAGGAAAGGAAAGTTTAAGGCGTGCCATTGCCTGAGAGATAGCTATTTGTATTAGTAGGAAGGAAAGTGCCACTTTTCCTGCCCGACGCGAAGCGGAGGGCAGTAAACATCCAAGGGAGGAAAAGGCACTTTACTCCCATGTAATACATATGATTTTTCCTCCTACCCACTCAATAAAACCTTTTTGTGACTTTGTTTGCAAATAGACGTATTCTTACTTGATGGAAAGTATAGACAATACAGTCATGTGTATCTGAGAATCTGCGGTGGTGCAATGGCTAGCGTCTTGGGCTTGTAATCCGAAGGTCCCGGGTTCATCTCCTGGCAATTACAACTTTTTTTTTTTCAAGAACGTTATTTTACTTTTTTCTTGTTAGTGATTTGAATTATTGGACATTTAGATAGCTTATACATTTCGGATTGCTATTGAATGATTTTCTCATAAGTAATGTTATGAGCCTATTTGAATGAAGTGTCGATAATTTTTTTTTCTAAGAGCTGCGCTTGTAGAAAAAATAATGTGTGTATTTCGAGCACAAAGTGTCATTGTCGTTCTCCAAAGATTAATCTCTTTGTCGAGCAACAATCAATCACTTTGCGCTCTAAATACACAAATAGCTATTAAAGAACTAGAGTAGAAGTAACATTCATGTTCGATTTTTACCAGAATACAGGATATATAAGATGTTCTAGAAATTACGGAAACAATTTGATTATAATAGATTCACAAGTTTCATCATTTACAACTTACTTGAAATGAGGGGGAGGAAAAATACTTTCCTCCCTAGGGAGGAAAAGTATGAGTTTCCTCCCTGGTTTGAGGGAGGAAAGTGTGTACTTTCTATAGGGGTAGGAGGAAAAATTATTTGCTGCAAAAAATGTAACAAATAATTTCTCGTCTCAAAATAAGCGCTGTGGTTCCTTTTTTGCTAACGGCTTTGAAAATAAAATTCATTCCATCAATAAAAAACATAACTTTAACTTAAAAATAAAGTGAAATGTAACGAAAACAAAACTAGGAATCATGTATAAGAAAGGTTTGAATAAACCACCTTGCTGTGCCAAACAATAGGCGAATCTGTGAAACAGAGATAAGAAATTTCATATCGCTGAGTAGATTTGGCGTAATGTTGTCACAAAAATGGATAATTTTTCTAGATTTGATATGAAATCTGGTGAACTGGGTGGCCACATGATCGTAACACGTGTAGATATTAATCGCTCAGGAACGTATTTCAAAGAAATTGTGTAGAAATTGTGTCACTGGTCGTGCATTGTGACTCGGACAATCATCCTCTTGATACCAAATGTCCCCAAAATTAATAGGAAGTTGCTGAACTGTCGGAATAATTTGATTTGATGAAAGAAAACGATGTAAATGCAAAGTATTTTTTTGTAAAAACACATCATTTTCATTTTGTTTCTTCATAATGATATCCAAAAATGTGGTCCTCGGAGTTTTTTGTATTTCACAAATATGGTATCCACTCTTTTTCACAATATTCTGAACAGTTCATTCATATTAATTTGATCAGCAATTTGTCTGCTATTACAAGGTTCGCTGGTTTCAACACTTACTTATTTAAATAGATGGATGTACTTAGCAGTTACTACATGGTAGGAGATCATCATGAAGAAATTAGAAATGAAAATCCCTGTATATATACCACTGTTGTGGTATAAAAACATATTTCTGATTTCTTTATTTTGGCGCTCTTCATTTATCGGCTTTACACGTGGTTGACACTCGGGCAGTTCTGAACATATATCAACATTTCTCAAACTTTTTAATAATTCGAAAAAAGGTGGACTGTGACAAAATTGGCCTATTTTCAAATGCAACAATAAACAAATCTTGAATCGAGTGACCCCCATATACCACTTCAAAATTTCTATCTTTCTTTCCTTTTAGGATGGTGCCAAAACGAATTCTAAACGCTTGAAACAAGAAAAAAAGTGACAGGCAAGGACCAGGTGGAGAATGTTTTTGAGGTTCCAACTTTAAGGAAAACATAAATTGAACACGAAAACACTCAAAATGGTGAAATGGGGATGCAGTTTAGGGGTTGAATACGAATCGAATACTTTTGTATCGACATAACCTCAAATTATCCGTCAAAATGGCGAAATACTGATTTTTCAGTATTTAATTTTTTTCTCTAGAAAACGGAATGTCTTTTTTGGTGTCGAATGATTTGTTCGCAATTCAGAAGACGACTAGTTTTCGAGATATTTATATTTTTCGAGAAAAATACCCCTATCTTCCAACAATTGTTCTAGTGTTTTTTGTATTTCGAAGATCTATAGGTGATCATTTTAATTGTTGAAATGTCTACTTTCAAATGACCTAAGTAACTAGGTTGTTTATTGATAGTTAAACCGCTTAAAATTGAGACAATAGTTTCTATGAATTTTAGGAATATTTTCAATTATTTTCGACTTTCTTCATTATTTTTATAACAAAAAGTAGTTTATATTAAATTATTCATAATAAAAGATTGTAATACACTACAAAATTAATTTAATAATATCATTTCTATTCCTTTCTACAACTATTGAGAATCATTGAAAATATTCAGAAAATCATGATTCAGTGAGAATTGTCGGATTTTCTCAATTCTAAGCGGTTTAACGATCAATAAACCACCACCACCATTTGAGAGTAGACATTTCAACAATTAAAATGATCACTTAGAGACCTTCGAAATACAAAAAAACACCAGAACAATTGTTCGTGGAAGATAAGGGTATTTTTGTCGAAAAATGTACACAACTCGAAAACTAGTCGTCTTCTTAATTGCGCAATAGTCATGCTCTTTCCACACCAAAAAAGACGTTTTCAAATTTTCATGTAAATTAAATAATATATACGCAAGAAAAAAAATAAATACTGAAAAATAGGTTTTTTACCATTTTGACGGTTAATTTGAGTTTATGTCGAAAAGTGATGAATACGAAACTTTTCGATTTTTTTTTTATCTACTTACAACTTTTCCATTGAACATTTTCCGCTAAGAGGTCACGTTTCACCGCAAATCATAAAAAAACGTTTGCAACCCCTTAACTGCTGCATTCCCATTTCACCATTTTGTGTGGTTTCGTGTTTAAATATTTTTTTTCTTAAAGTTGGAACCTCAACATTTCTCACCAGGTCCTTTCCTTTTTTTCACAAATTTATAGGCATCAGTCTATTTGTGCACGTGAGATTTTAGAATTCGCAATAACCCTATGCTGTATCACTTCCGTTATGTTTAGCGGTCAGACGTTATCACAACTTAATGATATTGCCGTTAAGTTCGGATAACGTCTGACCGCTAAGCATAACAGAAGTGATACAGCATAGAGCTTGATTGTCTTTTATTTTCAATCGTTATGGACTGACGAATGGCACGACTGCGAATAATATACTTATACAGTTTGCAGGAAGGGGAACAGTTGTCCAGTTGAATACTTGAATCTCCATCGCGTGTATTTGATTTGCCGATTCGGGGCGTGGCGCAGTGATTAGAGCGATCGACTCTGGGTCGAAAGGTCCGGAGTTCGAACCCCAGTTGCGGCTGGGATTTTTTAATTTAATTTGACCGATTAAATTATTCAAATCTCGTGGCTGGACTGGGTTGAGTCGTGCACGATTCACTGTTGCGTTCCAATTAACAGTGCTGCTCCTGAGGTGGCGCATGGAGTTAGTAACAAGGCCTATCCAGAACACGTGGCTAATGACCATAGCAGTCGATGCCAAAACACCAAAGAAAAGAAAAAGAAAAAAGAAATATTTTTCTGTATCCGTATAAATCACTATTTCATGGACTCAATAAATCATACAAAATTTCCTCCCTGCTGAAAGAATTCAAACATTACGTCTCCGGTTTTTCTGGTTTTTGTGACATCGGTAGTGAAAGAACCCAAAATGGGTAAAGATATCTAGGTACAATATTGAAGTTGTTCATATGCTCAATAATCTTGATCCCCCACTCTTGACGTACAACCAATATGTTTGTAACACAAAGAGGAAAGACAATTCACAAAATTCCAATCGATCCATACACCCCCAATTATTTTAGTGATTGATTTGAAACGGTTTTCATCGACAAGAATATTCTAGATAAAATTGGATGTCACTGCAGATTTTCCATGGAAGTTTTGGGTATGAGCAATTATAGATCGATCGAACAAGGTAGTCCCTTGTCATTATAACCTTTATTCAATATCTATCCTACAATTACAGCGGGTCCTCCTCATCGTGAACTACTTGGCTTACCGTAAAAACTGATGGTGCGATTGCTATGATTTTCTGGTGTCATTATTATCGTCAGAATCCCCTTTGACCGAAGAAACATTCTCTTCGCGAGACGTTAATTAGTATTGTTACGCGATTCAAAACAAACCTCCTAACGTCACCCCTGTTTTCCTTGTTGACGCACAGATGAATGATTTTTCTGGATCGATCAATCGATGGAATTCGAAAATTCGTGAACTGAAGTTTAGCTATACAGGGTGTCCCAGCGAAAATGAAACAAGGCCGATATTTCATATTTATCGTTCGCAGAAAAAAAAACGCTCGGTCCCGCCGATTTTTATTGCGAGGGGGACATCTTTTGCGCATATTCTCAACTTTGTCACTTCAAGCCCCTCGGAGGGGTTAGCTCCAACCCTTAAATCTTTAATGGGAGTAGGGTTCATGTGATACCGCATTTTGAAGGTAATCGAATTCTCTTTCCAACGTTTGTTAGTTTTTTTAATTTGATGCAGTAGTTCTCGAGAAATAATTGTTGATATACTAACAAGTCAACATTGACATGAATTCGTATCAATTTTCAACTTGAATTGTTAGAATTGTGTTCATGGCAATAGTTTGAGAAAATGTTAAGTTTTTCTAAGTTTTTGATACATAGAAGGGGGGGAAGGGTGATTCAAATCATTAAAATACAAAATTTGGCTACTATTTTACTTCTTATTTCAACAAGTGTTCAAAATGTTGGCCTCCTGCTTCCATGCAGTAATAGAGGTTTTGTTCAGAACGATTTCGGACGTTCTGAAGCATTACAGGTGTAATGTTCCGACATTCATCAATGATCCGTTGACGTAAATCATGTAAAGAAACTGGTTGAGTTTTATAGATGATACTCTTCAAGTGACCCCGCAGAAAAAAATCTAACGGGCTTACATCTGGTGACCTTGCGGGCCACTCCACTGCTCCTCTTCGGTCGATCCATCTCCCAGGAAAGGTTTCATTCAGATACTTACGAACCGAAAGGAGATAGTGGGGAGGTGTCCCATCTTGTTGAAATGTCAAGTCATTCGCACTGTAACGGTCATTATTTTCAAGAATTTCTGTCAACGCGGGATCGACAGTATCTTCTAACAGTTCCAAGTACATTTGTCCTGTTAGATTTCCTGGTAGAAAAAAAGGACCAACAACACAATCGCCATAGATTCCAGCCCAGCCGTTCAATTTCTCAGGATGTTGAGTGTGACTTTCATGAAACAAGTGTGGATTTTCATCAGACCAGTACCGACAATTATGACGATTAACAGTCCCGCTGACGAAAAAAGAACACTCATCTGAGAAACAAATGTTGAACAACAAATTCTGGTTCATTATTATCCGTTGACTCTTTATCTCACAAAATTCCAAACGTCTATCAAAGTCATCCTCATTTAATTTTTGTACCAGATGGATTTTATACGGGTGGGATTTATGGGCTTTTAATATTCTTTGAATGCTCGTACGTCTTATGCCAGAAACTGTAGGTAATTGCCTGGTACTCAACGTAGGATCGATATTGACGTGGCCCAAAACAGCCACTTCTACCATTGCTTCGTTTCCCACTATTCTATTCGGAGCGATTCGTTTTCGATTTGCCACCGATTCTGTCTCCCTGAACTTGGCCACTACTTCAATAACATATTTTCTGTGAACATGCTTATCTGGATTATGTTCATTGAATACCTGTGCTGTAATATTAGCGCACCTGCCGTTTTCATAATAAAGTTCAATTATTGATATTCTGTCCGCAGTTGAATAAACCATTTTGGGCACAAACAAATTTAAGCCTTAATAGTCAACGACAAACTCTTGTGAGATACTACTGGTGGTTGAATTGAATGTAAAAACTAATTCATCAATTCTACTTCCGAAGGAATAGAAAAACGGCACTATTTATAGTATTTCTGACAGAAGTACCGAATTCCATAGCAGCAAAAACTACTAATAGTCCAGGAGCACGCTACAAAAAGCTGGCCTATCGAGTTACCAGATGAGGATTTTTTTTTATGTAATGTAAAAATCATATCCTGCCAGACCTAAAGCTGTACCAACTTTTGTATTTCCAGAGAAAACCTAATTTTTTTCACATGTTTTGCTTGGCATTCTCATTCTTAGTTTTAAAAACCTGGCCACACCACATGTCATGTCTTGTGCAGCATCATGATACTACAAACGAATTAGATATGCTCACGCGCATCTTCCCTCGACGCCCCTCCTATCGATGACGTCAGTAAGTGACAAAAGTAGTGATCAGCTGTATGTTGTCTTATGGGTAACGGGTGTTTTCAAAGTGTTTTTGCCTCACTTTCAACGAAAATGGTTATGTGCGCCGTTGTAAATTGTAATAATAATAACAATTTAAAGGTCAAAACCAAGTGCAGCTATTCTTCGTTTCCTTAAAATACGACTTTATGCGGAATATAGGTGCAAAGGTGTGGTCAGCGATTTAAATTCAATGTCACCAAAGAGGACTATAGTTTGAAACATAAGCTGATGGATTTTGCAGCAAGGCGACCTAAATTGAAATCAGATGCTGTACCTTCCGTAAATTCATGCAGCAAGTATAATCTAATAACACTTGTTCTAATATTTCGACAAAGTTTATTGTCATCATCAGGGAATGAGTGTCCGTGCGGTTGTGTGCATAGATATTATAAAATATAAGTTAACAATTGCAATGTACATATTAAAACAATTAGTAAGAGTCTTTAAAGGTTGCCATCACCATTAATTAAACTTTTATAGTCGGAAACAACAATAATAAAATTCAAAAAACGTACAACATAACTACCTGTATCTAAAGCTTAAAATACAACCTCAGGGACACTCCCAGATGATGACGATAAACTATTGGAACAAGTGTTATAAGAGCAGTATGCTTCCTGCATGCTGCGTACCCAACAAGTTTTCCTAGCTTTCTCTTAACTTGTCAGCAGAATTCACATTCGTAATGAACATTTACTTTGAGATTCCTGTGGGAAGTTCCTTTATCACAAAGTCTGCATTGTTGAACACATCTTCATATTTAATATAGTTGGAGGGTTTCTATGCATCTAGACTTGGAGATTTCATCTTCTGTGACATGGATACATCACTAATAAATGCTGTGCAGATAAAGCCACACTTTCCTTTCAACACCAAAATTATCCGCTGGGTCATTGTCTCCGACGGTGGCTTTTACTGATTACCATTATCAGTCTCAGATGAATTATACAGAGCATCTGATCCAACAAATCAATATTCAGTGTTTGCTTCACCCACAACAAATTTTGAATATAACTCAACCAAACTTCAATTACTCCTTTCAAAGTCTAAATACCTACCAGCTGTAAAGGGGGCAGGTATATATATTGTACACATAAATGGCACATTTTGTCTATTCGTAGTACTCAGTAAATGAGAAAACGGATTTACTTGCACAAAACTAACAAAAGCTAATGTAATCAGACGGTGCAATAAGGACCAAATTCGCATATTTGTCACTTAGTGACGTCATGCGCGGCCGTGTCTCAATTGCGTTCTTCTAGTGAGCATATCTCTATATTTTATAGTATCATGGTGCAGCATTTCAGGTCTGATAGGATATGACTTTCATAATGGTCCTAGTAAGTACTTATTGAAAACAATGATCATCCGGTAACTCGATAGTCCAGCTTTTTTGCAGCGGGCTCTTACTTTCATGATTTTATGATTTGCAAGCCTAAAATGGTATACTACCTGTCGTTTAAAAATGCAAATGAGAATATTAGAAGCGTGTTTCTGATGTATTAAAAAACTGACCTTAAATTATTCCTCATTATAGTTGGCTAGGATAGGATTTTACCAAACAAAAAAGTCATTGTTAGATAACCAACCACACGATGAGAAATACTGCTGAACGTGAAACAAGCGTAACTTTAGATTATCAGCCGATGATTGTTCTAAACTTGTTTTGTCGAGAACTACTGCATCAAATTAAAAAAACTAACAAACGTTGTAAAGAGAATTCGATTACCTTCAAAACGCGGTATCACATGAACCCTACTCCCATTAAAGATTTAAGGGTTGGAGCTAACCCCTCCGAGGTGCTTGAAGTGACAAAGTTGAGAATATGCGCAAAAGATGTCCCCCTCGCAATAAAAATCGACGGGTCCGAGCGTTTTTTTTCTGCGAACGATAAATATGAAATATCGGCCTTGTTTCGTTTTCGCTGGGCCACCCTGTATAAGGCCGACGCATTTCACTCGAGGGGATGAATAAATGTTGAATGTTAAAAGGATATAAGTTCCAAGTAAGAAGAAAGTCGAGGTGTTTTGACTTATTACTGAATGAGTTGTATTTGTTTTTGTATCGAAGGTAATAAATACAGTTTAGCTTGTATTATTTAGAAATACGAACAGTATATTCTCTTCTTTCTATATAAATAAGTAAATAATACTTTATTGTATAAGTTCGAACAAAATAATATAATTTCTTCCACTTTTACTTCAAAACTCAATACAAAAAAAACACAAAATGACAACTGACAGTTTTGTACAGTTCTTATTTCATGGTTTTAAAATATTGCATTAAGTTTCAAAACATTCCGTCTGCCTACGACGTCATTGCTTCAACGCTAAAATGAAGTTTTTTAAACGTACCAAATAATTTTTAAATAGTGGTACGCCAAAAAACCGCTGTCAAATTAATAAAAAGTAACGACCGATCCGGGAGGAGGAGGCTTGGCAAGTCCCGTGTGTCGTTGTTCAGTTGTTGGCTCTTCTATACTAGGTATTAAAATTCCGATAGAAGTGGATTTTTTCAGAGACCATCGATTTGAATCATCGCCGCTCATACGAGACTTTGTCGACCGCTATGCAAGAGAATGCTTTGATAAAATAACATTTTTTGTCATGGGTATTCACTGTGAGGAACAAACAGCCAGGTTCACTTTTATTTTTAACCTTGTTTCACTGATGAAACCATCGGAGCGGAGCTTGTGTCGGTCTGCTATAGCCTTGGAGACCAATTTCGTTAGAACAAGGACATTGAGAGTGCTCGAATTGAAACCACGAGAGAAACTCCGGGATATTTCACGAGGAGACGAACACGTCATTAACAAATAAGACATTAAAGTTCATCCATTATTAATTTCAAAAAGCTGTCATATAAGGAAAATAATCAATATTTAATATACCGTGTGAAACAGACTCATGATACACCCCCTTTTCTCCTTTGTTTCTCTAGCAATATTTCTGAAATTTGGAACAATGAAAATGAATACGGCTCTTTTTGACATATTTGGAAAGAACTCAACTTCCGGTTTTTCCGGAAAAGACATCAACTTTCGATTTTTAAATAGGACACCCTGTATATTATTACATTTTTGAAATCTTCGTAATATGGAATTACACTAGGTATAATGAAAAAATAATTCCAACTACTTAGTAGTCGTCCAATTAATTTGAAATTGGCAGTTGTTCATAACTCCGGTTATACGTTATGCAATTTTTGTAAAAGAAAAAACAATGTGGTGGCTCCAAGATTTCAGGGTAAGAGATTATGAATTTTTTGTCAAAATTCATGAATTCAAGATGACGGTTCTAAGATGGATGGATGGATGGTGTAATTATGCTACGTTTCGATTCAAATTTGATATATGATGGTGTGTGGGGCTAAGATTATGATCAATATTCATAAAGGCAATATGGGAGAAGATGTTTAAATTCGATTTAAAAATTTCATACACAAGACTAAAAATTAAAAAAAAAACAGAATATAGGTAGTTACTTAAATAATACCTATTATAAAAATACCTTGTTTTCAAACGGACTAAAAAAGTATCAAATGATTTTTCCTAGCCCCAAACCCCATTCAGACCCATCACCCCATACAGATGAATCAGTGAAGTATTTTCAGAGCTACCTACTGAAAATTCACAATCCCAAATTTCCAGGAAAATCTGTATGAGGTTAGGAATCTGTACGGGGTTATAAATCTGTATAGGGCTGGGAGAAATTATTTTTATACTTTTCAGTCCCTAATAAAGAATAAGTAGATACATTATTCATTTAAAAAATTATTTTATCTTTGGTTTTACACGAAAATGTTTCATTTGCTTGCTTATATAGGATTATATAAGCTAACGTACTTTTGTAACTTTTTATTCCCCATCAGTTTGCCAGTTTTCATTCTCATTTTCGATTTTGTAGGAATAAGTATGTTATTTATTAAAATGGAAATAAATATTTTAGATTTACTTAGTCATAAGTAAGTAAATATCATTGAAAAAAAATGGATTCAATAATAAAATAGCACTTTCCAAATTGACCGTGGAAGAACTCACCAACCGACGTTAAGAATATTGTAAAAGAAGTTCTATCTATTGACTTTAGTCTTCTTTATTTATAGTGAGGTATTTAATTAAGCTATTGTACCATTTAAAGTAACCACATGTAATTTCTGTTTTATTATATGTTTCGGTACAACATCAACTACTAAAAACTAAAATGAATGACTGACCATCTTCTTCCCTCTTCTTTTATTCTATGACATATTCTACCAGTGCTACCATTAAACAAAAATAATAAACTTACTAGATTTAAACAGCGACACAGTTGTCAACTGTTACCCATAGAAGATAAATAAAGAACAATGTTAAAATTGGTACATTTAACACTATCTGACAACATAGACGTGGAAGATGAACTAGACTCGGAACTAGAAGATACTAAAATGCTATGGTCCATTTACTCCATTTCGTAGAACACCCGAGGAACACCCAAGAGGTTCTGCATTCCTTAGGGTATAGAAAAACTTTGCTTCATCTTAAAGAATTGAAAGAAGTCGAATCGTCGGCTGAATTTCAAGTCGAATGCAACGTAGAAAAATCTCTGTAAGTCAACGTTCCTACATTAAGCATCACCCTAATGTTTCCCTCCAACATGTAACACTCCCTCCGAGTTTTAATGATTAATTTTGGGACGTCCGGTATAGTTAATGTACTTTTTTCCCAAATGATTAATTTTGAGACGTTCTGTATAACGCCAGATAAATTGAGAATTGAGACGATACTGTTGTTTGATTATCCTTTTCATATTGGTAATACTACGAATATTCAGTAACAAACGGTTTAGGAGCGGCTTACCAATACGGGGGGGGGTTCTTGCACCAGAGACCGGAATAGAATCAAACCACGTTATTATCATAAAGTTTACCACATTTTCGGAACCCAGTTCTTTAAATTACTTTTTCTACTACCGCTTACCAAAGTAGCCTTTGACGCTTTCAGAACTCAACGCAAAGTTGACGTTTTCCGAGGAATGTCATTTTGTGACAGCTTTTACGCTCTAGAGCGAGAATATTGATAAAACGCTCGATCTCCCTAGCTTTTGTTGAAAACGAACCTATTCTTGCATGATGGAAAGTGCACACAAAAAATTCAAAGCACTATAAGGAACTGCGGTGGTGTTAAGGTTAGAGAAGCTTCCTACTAATCTGGGTATTCGATCTTGTCGTGAGTTCGATCTCAGGACTAGGTAATTTTTTTTTTTTGCAAGTTTTTTCGTTTTTTTCCTTTTGTTAGAGATGTAAATTATTGGATATATGGATAGCTTATACATTTGGGAATACTATTGAATGTAAATTTTCTCATAGGTAATATGTGCCTATGTTGAATGAAGTGTTTATCGTTTTTATGTCTAAGAGCTGCGTTTGTAGAAAAAATCATGTGTGTATTTCGAGCACAAAGTGTCATTGCCGCTCTCCAAAGATTACCGCGCTTCGCTTCGCGTAGCGCGGTAACTCTTTGTCGAGCGGCAATCAATCACTTTGCGCTCTAAAAACAGAAATAGTTATTTCCGGGCTATTGGCCACATAAACAACAGTCAAGCTATCAGATCCTTCATTATCTCCATAATTATTCAAACATACACCTCGTATAAGCTCGGCAGGAGACTAGGGTGAATGCTCATCGATGAGTTTATATTGCTATAAGAAATAAATTAAAACTCGTTTTGTAAAAAATTCAAATAAACAATATTCATTCATTCGTCTGTTTGATATAATTCAATGCCCGTCTTCATATTAGCCAGATGAGTAGTTGATTTTTGACAGCTATTTATCATAATAGCCGAGGCTGCTGGTGGATGGGAGGGAAAAAAGTGTAAAAAATCGGTCGCCAACGACTATCGTTACTTATTTCCAGAGTTTGTGAAACTGGGCCTTGGCAATTATGGGCAGCATGAAACAAGATTAGGAAATCCTCATCGCCAAAACAAACAATCTTTTTGTCGATGGATTACACAATTTTTGCAAAATGGATCCGAAAGCGTGAATGAATTAATAACAATGGGTGCGCTCCAATGAGCGACAAACCAAAAAATTCATCATTAAATTGACTAGTAGTTACGTCGACACCACAATACTTACTGAACGAAAAACCAGAGCGTGTAGGTTACTCTCAACAAATTATCTCTGTAGCGCAATTTAATTTGAATTCCTAATTTATTATGCAAAGCTTTTATTAGGTGAACTCAGCCGGAATGAAAATTAACAAATTATCTGCCTTTGAGAAGGAAGTTTGACAACGTCTTGCCCGAAGTGTCGAGAGGGGGTTTCAAGAGGGTTCAAAGGAAAGGGCTATTTTACTGTAGGTTCGCAATTCACTGGTTTAAAAAAGAATTGCAAAAAACTATTCCAAATTTGCTTGGCGTTTAAAGATACAACAAAAAAACATTTTCCCAAGATATTTTTTAACCTATAAAAAGTTAGCGAGACAACTTAGAAAAAGTTGATAACGGAATATTCCATAATTTGTCTCCTTTTTGTCGCTAAGTTGTGGAGAAAAACATTGTCGCTTTTTTTTAAATATGCTAACTTCATATGAAGTTAGCGAAACATGGCATTTTTTTTTAACCGCGATAAATTTTTCTTCTCCCCAACTACTTAGCGACAAAAAGGCGGCAAATTATGGATACGTCAGAACTGTGAAAAAATAGAAATTACGGAAGTTGTTTTGCTAACTTCATGCTAACTTCATTTGAAGTTAGCGAAACATCGCATTTTTTTTAACCGCGATTAATTTTTCTTCTCCCCAACTAATTAGCGACAAAAAGGCGGAAAATTATGGATACGTCAGAACTGTAAAAAAATAGAAATTACGGAAGTTGTTTTGCTAACTCCATGCTAACTTCATATGAAGTTAGCGAAACATCGCATTTTTTTTTTAACCGCGATTAATTTTTCTTCTCCCCATCTAATTAGCGACAAAAAGGCGGCAAATTATGGATACGTCAGATCTGTAAAAAAATAGAAATTACGGAAGTTGTTTTGCTAACTTCATTTGAAGTTAACGAAACGTCGCATATTAAAAAAAAAATTCACAATGTTTTTGTGTAAATTCCGGAACCTCAGTGATTTTTGGTTATGATAATTTTTACGAAAAAAAATTTAAATGAAATTATGAATTGAAAAAATTGAGAGTTTCCGGAATTTTTATGGGACCACTGAGCCCATACAAAAATTATCTCTTTCTTGAAATCAATGGTTTTTGCAAGAAACGGATTCTACTATCGAGAAATGTATACCTGATTGGCGCTGTAATCGAGAACGGACAGGTACTGTGTTGCCAATGTTCATCGAGTTCATTATCTCCACCCCCACTCTTGATAAGTATGCCAACAAACCTGAGCTGGAAGGGATGAGGAAGAAATTCGACTTTTCGGTGATGGTGGCTCGGTAATATTGGTTAATCTCCACATAATCTTTGCATAATCCTTCCTATCCATGCGGCCTCCATGAAAGTTTATAGTCCAAGACCACCCCCATGTATTTGACCTGCCGGACTAGCTCCAGCTCTTGCCCAAACATGATAGGTGTATTCGTTTGGTGTACAGGATCATCTCTGATCCTGTTCAGTAAGTATTGAACTACAATGTTCCGCTATTTTATATCGATCTTACTTTAATTTTCTAAAGTACGGTTCTGTTTTGATGTAATAAATTCGTTTTTGCGATGGTTTGTTGATGTCCTAAATGCATTTACGACTTGTTGGAAATATTAATTAAGTGCCTGTTGTTTCACGCAAAATTTCATGGCGTGAGTACATTTGTCATTGAAAAATGTCAACTTCCTGAAGGGACTAGGCAGTGCATTTTATAACTCTCTTGTTTATATAGTAAGATCCCAGACCTTCCAGACATACTACACCAAGCAATAGAGCATAAAATGAGTGAGTTTTCAAAAGAAATACTAGTAGGAAACCGCGACTATGCCTTCACATGAAAGAGAATTTTTTTTAACAGTTTGTTATATTCTGTTATGTTTTCGACTCGCAACTGTCATTTATTAATTTGTTATAGAAAAACATTTGTTTAAATTGTTCTGCTTATAAAATGAAAACTAATAGAGCAATCTGGTTGCTCCAACGAAAAGAAATTTAGATAATTGAAATACAAACAAAATGGGACCGGAGTGAAACTGGCAAGACGGCATCGCCAGCAAGACGGACAGCGCTACGCTTCGATGAAGTTGTGCCCGGTATCGCGGCGGGTAGTCATTGAATCACGTTAATTTTTGTCCGTGTTGATGAAATATTATTATATGAACCTGCTGAAGAGACAAAAACCGATCACATATTCAAAGCAGTGTAATTAATTGCTACCAAGAAAACTATGTATCTCTTCATTGAACTAATGAAATAGAAGTTGATTTTGTATCACTCATTTGATCTCCTCCCATAATGTTTCTGACTTCAAATAACATCTTGTTGCATTTTATTCATAGTGAATAATGAAACATGATCTATTGAATGCGATGAATGTGAAATTTGATTTCTTAGCATTCATTTGACGTCCTTCCCTCTTTCTAGAAAAATTGTAAAAAATGTTTCTGCCTGTCAATATCATCTTGTTGGGATTTTTATCGTGAATAATATTGAGAAAGGATGTGTTGAATACGTTGAAAGTGAAATTTGATTTTGTAGCATTCATTTGACCCCCTTCCCCCACTCTAGAAAAAATTAAGAAAAATTTTCTGCCCTTCAAAATCATCTTGCTGGGATTTTTTTCGTGAGGAATGTTGAGAAATGAAGTGTTGAATACGTTGAATGTGAAATTTGATTTTGTAGCATTCATTTGACCTCCTTCCCCCACTCTATAAAAAATTTAAAAAATGTTTCTGCCCTTCAAAATCATCTTGCTGGGTTTTTTTTTCGTGAGGAATGTTGAGAAATGAAGTGTTGAATACGTCGAATGTGAAATTTGATTTTGTAGCATTCATTTGACCCCCTTCCCCCACTCTATAAAAAATTAAAAAAATGTTTCTGCCCTTCAAAATCATCTTGCTGGGATTTTTTTTCGTGAGGAATGTTGAGAAATGAAGTGTTGAATCCGTCGAATGTAAAATTTGATTTTGTAGCATTCATTTGACCCCCTTTCCCCACTCTAGAAAAAATGAAAAAAATGTTTCTGACTTTCAAAATCATCTTTCTGGGATTTTTTTCGTGAGGAATGTTGAGAAATGAAGTGTTGAATACGTTGAATGTGAAATTTGATTTTGTAGCATTCATTTGACCCCCTTCCACCACTCTAGAAAAAATGAAAAAAATGTTTCTGCCTTTCAAAATCATCTTGCTGAGATTTTTTTCGTGAAGAATGTTGAGAAATGAAGTGTTGAATACGTTGAATGTGAAATTTGATTTTGTAGCATTCATTTGACTCCCTTTCCCCACTCTAGAAAAAATGAAAAAAATGTTTCTGACCTTCAAAATCATCTTGCTGGGTTTTTTTTCGTGAGGAATGTTGAGAAGTGAAGTGTTGAATACGTTGAATGTGAAATTTGATTTTGTAGCATTCATTTGACCCCCTTTCCCCACTCTAGAAAAAATGAAAAAAATGTTTCTGACCTTCAAAATCATCTTGCTGAGATTTTTTTCATGAGGAATGTTGAGAAATGAAGTGTTGAATACGTTGAATGTGAAATTTGATTTTGTAGAATTCATTTGACCCCCTTTCCCCACTCTAGAAAAAATGAAAAAAATGTTTCTGACCTTCAAAATCATCTTGCTGGGATTTTTTTCGTGAGGAATGTTGAGAAGTGAAGTGTTGAATACGTTGAATGTGAAATTTGATTTTGTAGCATTCATTTGACCCCCTTTCCCCACTCTAGAAAAAATGAAAAAAATGTTTCTGACCTTCAAATTCATCTTGCTGGGATTTTTTTCGTGAGGAATGTTGAGAAGTGAAGTGTTGAATACGTTGAATGTGAAATTTGATTTTGTAGCATTCATTTGACCCCCTTCTCACACTCTAGAAAAAATGAAAAAAATGTTTCTGCCTTTCAAAATCATCTTGCTGAGATTTTTTTCGTGAGGAATGTTGAGAAATGAAGTGTTGAATACGTTGAATGTGAAATTTGATTTTGTAGAATTCATTTGACCCCCTTTCCCCACTCTAGAAAAAATGAAAAAAATGTTTCTGACCTTCAAAATCATCTTGCTGGGATTTTTTTCGTGAGGAATGTTGAGAAGTGAAGTGTTGAATACGTTGAATGTGAAATTTGATTTTGTAGCATTCATTTGACCCCCTTTCCCCACTCTAGAAAAAATGAAAAAAATGTTTCTGACCTTTAAATTCATCTTGCTGGGATTTTTTTCGTGAGGAATGTTGAGAAGTGAAGTGTTGAATACGTTGAATGTGAAATTTGATTTTGTAGCATTCATTTGACCCCCTTCCCCCACTCTAGAAAAAATGCAAAAAATGTTTCTGCCCTTCAAAATCATCTTGCTGAAATTTTTTTCGTGAGGAAGGTTGAGAAATGAAGTGTTGAATACGTTGAATGTGAAATTTGATTTTGTAGCATTCATTTGACCCCCTTTCCCCACTCTAGAAAAAAGGAAAAAAATGTTTCTGACTTTTAAAATCATCTTTCTGGGATTTTTTTCATGAGAAATGTTGAGATATGAAGTGTTGAATATGTTGAATGTGAAATTTGATTTTGTAGCATTCATTTGACCCCCTTCCCCCACTCTATAAAAAATGAATAAAATGTTTCTGCCTTTCAAAATCATCTTTCTGGGATTTTTTTCGTGAGGAATGTTGAGAAATGAAGTGTTGAATACGTTGAATGTGAAATTTGATTTTGTAGCATTCATTTGACCCCCTTCCCCCACTCTGGAAAAAATGAAAAAAATGTTTCTGCTCTTCAAATTCATCTTGCTGCGAGTTTTTTCGTGAGGAATGTTGAGAAATGAAGTGTTGAATACGTTGAATGTGAAATTTGATTTCGTAGCATTCATTTGACCCCCTTCCCCCACTCTATAAAATATGAAAAGAATGTTTCTGCCTTTCAAAATCATCTTGCTGGGATTTTTTTCGTGAGGAATGTTGAGAAATGAAGTGTTGAATACGTCGAATGTGAAATTTGATTTTGTAGCATTCATTTGACGCCCTTCCCCCACTCTAGAAAAAATGAATAAAATGTTTCTTCCTTTCAAAATCATCTTTCTGGGATAGAGTGGGGGAAGGGGGTCAAATGAATGCTACAAAATCAAATTTTACATTCAACGTATTCAACACTTCATTTCTCACCATTCTCCACTGAAAAAATCCCAACAAGGTGATTTTGAAAGTCAGAAACATTTTATTAATTTTTTCTAGAGTGGGGGAAGGGGGTCAAATGAATGCTACAAAATCAAATTTCACATTCAACGTATTCAACACTTCATTTCTCAACATTTCTCACGAAAAAAATCCCAGAAAGATGATTTTAAAAGTCAGAAACATTTTTTTCATTTTTTCTAGAGTGGGGAAAGGGGGTCAAATGAATGCTACAAAATCAAATTTCACATTCAACGTATTCAACACTTCATTTCTCAACATTCCTCACGAAAAAAATTTCAGCAAGATGATTTTGAAGGGCAGAAACATTTTTTGCATTTTTTCTAGAGTGGGGGAAGGGGGTCAAATGAATGCTACAAAATCAAATTTCACATTCAACGTATTCAACACATCCTTTCTTAATATTATTCACGATAAAAATCCCAACAAGATGATATTGACTGTCAGAAACATTTTTTCATTTTTTCTAGAGTGAGAGAAGGTGGTCAAATGAATGCTACAAAATAAAATTCCACATTCAACGTATTCAACACTTCATTTCTCAACATTCTTCACGAAAAAAATTTCAGCAAGATGATTTTGAAGGACAGAAACATTTTTTTGATTTTTTCTAGGTGGGGGAAGGGGGTCAAATGAATGCTAAAAAATCAAATTTCACATTCATCGTATTCAACGCTTCATTTCTCATCATTCTTCACGAAAAAAATCCCAGCAAGTTGATTTTGAAGGGCAGAAACATTTTTTTCAATTTTTCTTGAGTGGGGGAAGGGGGTCAAATGAATGCTACAATATCAAATTTCACATTCATCGTATTCAACCCTTCATTTCTCATCATTCTTCACGAAAAAAATCCCAGCAAGATGATTTTGAAAGGCAGAAACATTTTTTTCATTTTTTCTAGGTGGGGGAAGGGGGTCAAATGAATGCTACAAAATCAAATTTCACATTCAACGTATTCAACACTTCATTTCTCAACATTCCTCACGAAAAAAATTTCAGCAAGATGATTTTGAAGGGCAGAAACATTTTTTTCATTTTTTCTAGAGTGTGGGAAGGGGGTCAAATGAATGCTACAAAATCAAATTTCACATTCAACGTATTCAACACTTCATTTCTCACCATTCTCCACTGAAAAAATCCCAACAAGGTGATTTTGAAAGTCAGAAACATTTTATTAATTTTTTCTAGAGTGGGGGAAGGGGGTCAAATGAATGCTACAAAATCAAATTTCACATTCAACGTATTCAACACTTCATTTCTCAACATTCCTCACGAAAAAAATTTCAGCAAGATGATTTTGAAGGGCAGAAACATTTTTTTCATTTTTTCTAGAGTGTGGGAAGGGGGTCAAATGAATGCTACAAAATCAAATTTTACATTCAACGTATTCAACACTTCATTTCTCACCATTCTCCACTGAAAAAATCCCAACAAGGTGATTTTGAAAGTCAGAAACATTTTATTAATTTTTTCTAGAGTGGGGGAAGGGGGTCAAATGAATGCTACAAAATCAAATTTCACATTCAACGTATTCAACACTTCATTTCTCAACATTCCTCACGAAAAAAATTTCAGCAAGATGATTTTGAAGGGCAGAAACATTTTTTTCATTTTTTCTAGAGTGTGGGAAGGGGGTCAAATGAATGCTACAAAATCAAATTTTACATTCAACGTATTCAACACTTCATTTCTCACCATTCTCCACTGAAAAAATCCCAACAAGGTGATTTTGAAAGTCAGAAACATTTTATTAATTTTTTCTAGAGTGGGGGAAGGGGGTCAAATGAATGCTACAAAATCAAATTTCACATTCAACGTATTCAACACTTCATTTCTCAACATTCCTCACGAAAAAAATTTCAGCAAGATGATTTTGAAGGGCAGAAACATTTTTTTCATTTTTTCTAGAGTGTGGGAAGGGGGTCAAATGAATGCTACAAAATCAAATTTTACATTCAACGTATTCAACACTTCATTTCTCACCATTCTCCACTGAAAAAATCCCAACAAGGTGATTTTGAAAGTCAGAAACATTTTATTAATTTTTTCTAGAGTGGGGGAAGGGGGTCAAATGAATGCTACAAAATCAAATTTCACATTCAACGTATTCAACACTTCATTTCTCAACATTCCTCACGAAAAAAATTTCAGCAAGATGATTTTGAAGGGCAGAAACATTTTTTTCATTTTTTCTAGAGTGTGGGAAGGGGGTCAAATGAATGCTACAAAATCAAATTTTACATTCAACGTATTCAACACTTCATTTCTCACCATTCTCCACTGAAAAAATCCCAACAAGGTGATTTTGAAAGTCAGAAACATTTTATTAATTTTTTCTAGAGTGGGGGAAGGGGGTCAAATGAATGCTACAAAATCAAATTTCACATTCAACGTATTCAACACTTCATTTCTCAACATTCCTCACGAAAAAAATTTCAGCAAGATGATTTTGAAGGGCAGAAACATTTTTTTCATTTTTTCTAGAGTGTGGGAAGGGGGTCAAATGAATGCTACAAAATCAAATTTTACATTCAACGTATTCAACACTTCATTTCTCACCATTCTCCACTGAAAAAATCCCAACAAGGTGATTTTGAAAGTCAGAAACATTTTATTAATTTTTTCTAGAGTGGGGGAAGGGGGTCAAATGAATGCTACAAAATCAAATTTCACATTCAACGTATTCAACACTTCATTTCTCAACATTCCTCACGAAAAAAATTTCAGCAAGATGATTTTGAAGGGCAGAAACATTTTTTTCATTTTTTCTAGAGTGTGGGAAGGGGGTCAAATGAATGCTACAAAATCAAATTTTACATTCAACGTATTCAACACTTCATTTCTCACCATTCTCCACTGAAAAAATCCCAACAAGGTGATTTTGAAAGTCAGAAACATTTTATTAATTTTTTCTAGAGTGGGGGAAGGGGGTCAAATGAATGCTACAAAATCAAATTTCACATTCAACGTATTCAACACTTCATTTCTCAACATTCCTCACGAAAAAAATTTCAGCAAGATGATTTTGAAGGGCAGAAACATTTTTTTCATTTTTTCTAGAGTGTGGGAAGGGGGTCAAATGAATGCTACAAAATCAAATTTTACATTCAACGTATTCAACACTTCATTTCTCACCATTCTCCACTGAAAAAATCCCAACAAGGTGATTTTGAAAGTCAGAAACATTTTATTAATTTTTTCTAGAGTGGGGGAAGGGGGTCAAATGAATGCTACAAAATCAAATTTCACATTCAACGTATTCAACACTTCATTTCTCAACATTCCTCACGAAAAAAATTTCAGCAAGATGATTTTGAAGGGCAGAAACATTTTTTTCATTTTTTCTAGAGTGTGGGAAGGGGGTCAAATGAATGCTACAAAATCAAATTTTACATTCAACGTATTCAACACTTCATTTCTCACCATTCTCCACTGAAAAAATCCCAACAAGGTGATTTTGAAAGTCAGAAACATTTTATTAATTTTTTCTAGAGTGGGGGAAGGGGGTCAAATGAATGCTACAAAATCAAATTTCACATTCAACGTATTCAACACTTCATTTCTCAACATTCCTCACGAAAAAAATTTCAGCAAGATGATTTTGAAGGGCAGAAACATTTTTTTCATTTTTTCTAGAGTGTGGGAAGGGGGTCAAATGAATGCTACAAAATCAAATTTTACATTCAACGTATTCAACACTTCATTTCTCACCATTCTCCACTGAAAAAATCCCAACAAGGTGATTTTGAAAGTCAGAAACATTTTATTAATTTTTTCTAGAGTGGGGGAAGGGGGTCAAATGAATGCTACAAAATCAAATTTCACATTCAACGTATTCAACACTTCATTTCTCAACATTCCTCACGAAAAAAATCCCAGCAAGATGATTTTGAAGGGCAGAAACATTTTTTTGATTTTTTCTAGGTGGGGGAAGGGGGTCAAATGAATGCTAAAAAATCAAATTTCACATTCATCGTATTCAACCCTTCATTTCTCATCATTCTTCACGAAAAAAATTCCAGCAAGATGATTTTGAAGGGCAGAAACATTTTTTTCATTTTTTCTAGGTGGGGGAAGGGGGTCAAATGAATGCTAAAAAATCAAATTTCACATTCATCGTATTCAACCCTTCATTTCTCATCATTCTTCACGAAAAAAATCCCAGCAAGATGATTTTGAAAGGCAGAAACATTTTTTTCATTTTTTCTAGGTGGGGGAAGGGGGTCAAATGAATGCTACAAAATCAAATTTCACATTCATCGTATTCAACACTTCATTTCTCACCATTCTCCACTGAAAAAATCCCAACAAGATGATTTTGAAAGTCAGAAACATTTTAAAATTTTTTCTAGAGTGGGGGAAGGGGGTCAAATGAATGCTACAAAATCAAATTCCACATTCAACGTATTCAACACTTCATTTCTCAACATTCCTTACGAAAAAAACCCCAGCAAGATGATTTTGAAAGGCAGAAACATGTTTTTCATTTTTTCTAGTGTGGGGGAAGGGGGTCAAATGAATGCTACAAAATCAAATTTCACATTCAACGTATTCAACACTTAATTCCTCAACATACCTCACGAAAAAAATCCCAGCAAGATGATTTTGAAGGGCAGAAACATTTTTTTTCATTTTTTCTAGAGTGGGGGAAGGGGGTCAAATGAATGCTACAAAATCAAATTCCACATTCAACGTATTCAACACTTCATTTCTCAACATTCCTCACGAAAAAAATCCCAGCAAGATGATTTTGAAGGACAGAAACATTTTTATCATTTTTT
Organism: Chrysolina oricalcia; assembly: GCA_944452925.2. Classification (NCBI taxonomy): domain Eukaryota; kingdom Metazoa; phylum Arthropoda; class Insecta; order Coleoptera; family Chrysomelidae; genus Chrysolina; species Chrysolina oricalcia. The sequence continues at coordinate 14,802,824 of OX101821.2, read as the reverse complement.
ATAGAGTGAGGGAAGGGGTTCAAATGAATGCTACAAAATCAAATTTCACATTCAACGTATTCAACACTTCATTTCTCACCATTCTCCACTGAAAAAATCCCTACAAGGTGATTTTGAAAGTCAGAAACATTTTTTTCATTTTTTCTAGTGTGGGGGAAGGGGGTCAAATGAATGCTACAAAATCAAATTTCACATTCAACGTATTCAACACTTAATTTCTCAACATTCCTCACGAAAAAAATCCCAGAAAGATGATTTTGAAAGGGAGAAACATTTTATTAATTTTTCTAGAGTGGGGGAAGGGGGTCAAATGAATGCTACAAAATCAAATTTCACATTCGACGTATTCAACACTTAATTTCTCAACATTCCTCACGAAAAAAATCCCAGGAAGATGATTTTGAAGGGCAGAAACATTTTTTTTTCATTTTTTCTAGAGTGGGGGAAGGGGGTCAAATGAATGCTACAAAATCAAATTTCATATTCAACGTATTCAACACATCCTTTCTCAATATTATTCACGATAAAAATCCCAACAAGATGATATTGACAGGCAGAAACATTTTTTTCCAATTTTTCTAGAAAGAGGGAAGGACGTCAAATGAATGCTACAAAATCAAATTTCACATTCAACGTATTCAACACATCCTTTCTCAATATTATTCACGATGAAAATCCCAACAAGATGATATTGACAGGCAGAAACATTTTTTTCCAATTTTTCTAGAAAGAGGGAAGGACGTCAAATGAATGCTACAAAATCAAATTTCACATTCATCGTATTCAATAAATCTTGTTTCATTATTCACTATGAATAAAATGCAACAAGATGTTATTTGAAGTCAGAAACATTATTGGAGGAGATCAAATGAGTGATACAAAATCAACTTCTATTTCATTAGTTCAATGAAGAGATACATAGTTTTCTTGGTAGCAATTAATTATACTGCTTTGAATATGTGATCGGTTCTTGTCTTCAGCAGGTTCATATAATAATATTTCATCAACACGGACAAAAATTAACGTGATTCAATAACTACCCATACTCCGCCGCGATACCGGGCACAACTTCATCGAAGCGTAGCGCTGTCCGTCTTGCTGGCGATGCCGTCTTGCCAGTTTCACTCCGGTCAAAATGGGATGTTTTACGACCCGGTCGGATCATTAGTAACGAAGAAAAACTGGAAAAACCTGAAGATTTTGCGATTTATTTAAAATTCATAACTCCGCCATTTTTCAAGAAGTATGAATGGCCTTCTTCACGAAAATATTGAATCATGCACAAAACAGGCGCTGTGGGATCAATAGTTTTGGCACAATTGCAATTGACATATTTTTGCACTATCTTGCAGCGTGCCTGGATGCTCTAGTGATAGCCCGATTTCAGTTTCTCAAACACATTATGATAGTGGAAGTATAGTACTATAAAACGTATATTCTCATTTTGCGCTACAATGGTGCGAAATGGGTGAAAAATGCATGCAAACACGACTAAAAACGGCCGAGCCCGCGTCAGCTGCCGAGTAGTAGGAGAGTCCGGGAGATGAGGGGTCTTCTTCTAATGAACGGGTTACGTGATAAAACGCTTTCCCTCATCTCCCGCTCACTCCTACCACTCGATCACTTTCATCAGCTCGGCCGTTTTCAGTCATGTTTGCAAGCATTTTTCACCCATTTCGCAGCTTTTTGGCGCAAAATGAGAATATAAGTTTTGTGGTACTGTACTTCTACTTTCAAAATCACTAGAGAATCCAGGCAAGCTGCAAGACATGGTGAAAAAAAATCAAATCGCAATTGTGCCAAAACTAATAATCCGTCAGAGCCTGTTTTATGCACACATAAAGTGCACATGATTCAAAACTTTCATGAAAAAGGTCAACCCTATTTCTTGAAAAATGGCGGAATTATAAATTTTTTGAAAAATCTTGAAATTTTCCGGTTTTTCCAGTTTTCAGCCGTTACTAATGATTCGATCGGGTCGTGAAACATTTCATTTTGTTCGTATCTCAATTATCTACAATTCTTCCCATTGGAGCAACCAGATTGCTCTATTAGTTTTCATTTTATAAGCAAAACAATTTTAAAACACGTTTTTTGTTATTTAAATGTTTATAACAAATTAATAAATGACAGTTGTGAGTCGAAAACAACTACGGACTGTCTTTCATGTGATGGCAGTCTGTTTTCTACTAGTATTTTTGTTAGGAAGTATATGTTCCACAAAATATAAAATAATATTCAACACTGTCAGACACTTTCCACCGGCCATAACTTCCGCAAGATGCTTTAAAGCTTCCAAAAAATAATTTAACTTTACCTACTAATACAGTGAGCACGTTAAGGTTGGAACAAATTCGTTAACAGCTTGATATGACCATTGGGGAAAAAAGCTCAGACACGTCGACTTTCTTTTTCAGTTGCGCATTTTTTGGTACACTTATATTTTTGATGACGTCATAACTGTTCGAGTTATGTCGTCATTTTAATTTTTTCAATGGCAATACCCTATTTTGATAATACCTTCAAAAAGAACGCAATTTTCTGTGTATGGATGTCATATTTTTTCTTATACAGTGTGTTTCAATTCTCATAGAAACACCCTCGTATCTTCTGTAATTTTTGACAAAAAACCATGAAATTTTCAGGATCGATAGATACACTAGAAAATAATGATCTCACTGCACAAAAAGGTTCCCTCTACGTGATATATTTCAATGGCAATACCCTATTTTGATAATACCTTCAAAAAGAACGCAATTTTCTGTGTATGGATGTCATATTTTTTCTTATACAGTGCGTTTCAATTCTCATAGAAACACCCTCGTATCTTCTGTAATTTTTGACAAAAAACCATGAAATTTTCAGGATCGATAGATACACTAGAAAATAATGATCTCACTGCACAAAAAGGTTCCCTCTACGTGATATACTCTGCACGCCAGCAGCGATGGAACCATCCATTTTTCCGGAAAGTTATATTAGGGGGCAAAATTGGTACAAAATTCAGTCGGATGAAAAAATGGGTGGATCCATCGCTGCTGGCGTGCAGTGCATATCACCTAGGATGACTGACCCCTTTTGTGCAATGAGTTAATTTCTAGTAAATGTATCGATCCTGAAAATTTCGTGGTTTTCGTTTTCGTGGTTCTACGTCGAAAATTACGGAAGATACGAGGGCGTTTCCATCAGAAATGAAACAAATAAGAATTTTTCAGGACTGAAAATCTTTCAGGAACAGTTCGTTGTAATTTGGGGATCTTGAACAAGAATCCGACGGAATTTCGTACCAATTTTGCCCCCTAACATAACTTTACGGAAAAATGGTTGGTTCCATCGCTGCTAGCTTGCAGTGTATATTTCGTAGAATGAATGAGTGAGTTCATTTCTAGTGTATCTATCGATCCTGAAAATTTCATGGTTCCACGTCAAAAATTACGGAAATTCGAGGGTGTTTCTATGAGAAGTGAAACACACAGCGGATGAAGAAGATTTTACTCTGATTTGGAAACTTGAATATAATTTTTCCATTACATAAAAACGGACCTTTTCAGGGCCACCACTTAATCCAAAGAATTCGAATAGATTTACTTTACAGAATTCAAATTTTTCGTAGTCTGATTTAGATACTAATTATGTTTTTTTACAATACAGTTATCAACTATAAAAGCGTCAAAACACATACAAAACGAACTATCTATTATTTTCGACAAAACAGTAAGTAATTGGAACTTAATTTGCTGGAATTTGAGAAAATTAGACAACATCGCATTTTACTCTTTCTTGTCAATGTTTGACATTTGATAATATAATTTTAATCAGACTTCAATGATTTTTTAAGTAAAATCACCAATGATTTAAGAGTATTCTGTATATTTTGGATGTGCCAATCGGTTTTGTATGGCTTAAAATTCTATTTTCTGTCTTCCAATATGTGTTGCAGATTAAAATGTAGGTAAAAAGTTTGATTAAAGTGCATGTGTTTCTGCACTTTTACGTACCACTATTCAGCATTTATTGAGAAAATAAATGACTTCAAGGCATTTACGCAAAAAATGTTTTGGTTTTTTACCGTTTTATATGTACCCTGAATCATCAGTAAACATTTCATCAAAATCTGAGAGGTTACCGTTTTCTTTACCTTTTCCCTTGTTTTGAAATGATTTGGAACAATTTTTAAGTATTAATAAAACATAGAAAATGTCCCAAATATTTCTTTGAGCTTTATATTTCGTTTTTAGTCAGCCTAATCAACGCACAACCTATTTTTATTTACCGACCCATAGTTGGTAAGTAGTTCAAATTTATCAAAACTAAACCAAATTTTTGTAGTGCTCTAAAGACCAGGACTCTGTGCTATCTTTAGTAATCTCAAATATGTTGCTCTCTCATTGCCTTGAGGATGCTCAAAGAATATTATAGGTTGAAGTGCTCATAAGACAGAATAGCTCCACAACCCCCTACAATCTACAAATCTATCGCTTTGAGAAACACTGAAACACCTCCCTGGGCAATGAATTCAAAAGCATACCTACCTACTGTGCTTTTATTGGACAGTAAACATATCAAAATAAAAATCTACATCAAAATGAGGTTAATTTCATAATAAATTTTACACAAGATATAACATAATCACATTAATGGGAACTTTCCCTAATAAGAGAAGTAACTGTCTGAATTGAACTTGTATTAATAATTAGAATCACTACCACAGTAGTAGGTATAATGTGTCACTAGTTAGTATCAATGAACTCATTACCTAAAACAAATGATTTTGATGTACTACCTATCACTTTGGAACTCAGTATTATAATAATAACGTTTATTGTTCACAATAAACAATATGTTGTATTGACAACATTGTAAAAGTAATGAAATTTGACAGGTTAGGATTACAGTTGATTAAAAAGTAAAAACATAACAGGGCCAAGCACTTAGGTATGAGGAAAATCATAAAAATGGCACTTGTTAACTATAAACGCAGTGGGAACACAAATGGAAACACATTATAATAACATAGACTTTTCCTAATAAGAAGTGTGCATAAATTAGAATCGCTGGTGTCAAGAAACTAATAAATTTATTTTTATTATCTGTTGAACTAGGCAAAGATGACAGACATCATAAGTAACAAGTGCTTAGTCATATTAAAACATACAAATTCACTATGAGTAAATTGGAATCTATAGCATTGATGTGATAATTGTTCTGATTCAATAACAATAGTTAATGAGAGCAGGATACAGAGTACTACATTGACTCAAATTTAGGCTCAACTTCATGTTATCAAGGGAATATAACTAGGTATCCACTCTTATCTTTAAAGGAGCGAAACTTCATCAATACATCATATTTTTGAACTACTGCATTATGTTTTTGGAATTCTGTGGTTCAGGTTCTCATCCTGTCGAAACATGTTATATTGGCCATTTCAAAAGAATTTAATAAAATTCTCCAAAAGCCTTGAAAGATACAAAATTTATTGTACTCACAACAAAAGAAACAAGCACAATGTGACACCACCTCTATCCCACCCACAATGTAAGGGGTGGGAGCATTGTTTGAAAAATCAAATTCCACTCACCACTTTCAATAAAAGGTGATCCTAAAAGTAGACACAACACGATAACACAATCACTAATCATGGTCTTCGCACAAAAATACCACAACACTACCGAAAAACACACCCAAAACAATTCCTATGCCATTTCTAAATACACGACAGCTGACTAACTGAATCCTGAAGAACAACACACGGAACTGTTTTGTATGAAAGAGATCCGGCTACTGCGCAAACGACTCGAACCGCGAGGACAGATGATTGAAATAAGTAAACACGCATGTCATTATCAGATATGTTTTAATTTCATTCTGCTAAGGATTAGTCATACATTTTAGCATGAGCCCTGAAGACAATTACAGACGATTTTCATTTCAAGAACCAGAGCAATATAATTTTGGCGTTAGGGCAATTTTTTTTAGAAAACAGCGACATCTTTCAGTTTTCATTTAACCACAAAGACACAAATTACAGTTTTCTTCTCCATCGTGAAATTATACGCCATTTTCTAAGGCATGGGCGCCATCATAATCATTTGGTTAAACTAGTATAAATTTCAGGTCTTTCCAGACAAAAGCGGTAGTATCGTCTAAAGGCAATGGTAGTATCGTTATCTAAAGAGGCAATGGTAGTGTATCTATTTTGTTTCCGAAAAATTAATCGATTTCAAGAAAACAAATTGATTTTTAGTCATATTTTCTAGTATTCATAGTGTTTCAGAATAACTATCTTTGAAATTGCAGCAGATCAATGCACCATCAATTGTACCAAAAAGTTTCTTTACATTATTTTCCAATCGAAAACAACACCTAAGTGGTTAAAAATGTCTAATTTCAACTTTCCAAATCTTTGATTGATTCCAACAATTTATTCAAATTTGAATAGCGGCAGCTGACACCAGAATAGCGTTTTGTGCCTAAATCTGCTGTCTAGTGGAATGTAATCGCGAGAGCCATCTCAGACTTTTACTGAAACTGGGGGTACGACATCTATAATTAATTGGTTGTGCTGATATAAAGTATTTCACGCAATTTTTGTCAAAAGAGATTGAGGTTGCAAAGTATCAAAGAGACTAAACTAACAAGGAAAGTTCAATAAGCCCTGGCCAATCAGAATCTTGTAGCATCAACGCGTCATAGTGACGTACTTGGATATGAGTACAGATTCGAACTCGAACCAAGCAACAAAACTGTCAGCAGTAACTCTCATATACCATCAAGAGCTAGTCCGTCACTGTCTATAGAGAACGGCGGCCATGACACGTCCAACTACGTCTCATTACGTCACAAATGTTCTTTCATCTCTTTCTATCAGTGCCCCCCTTGTCTTATGGGGATTATAGACTCTCCTGTTAAATAATTTTTTTTTTTTTTTTGTTAAATAATGTTTAGTCTCCTTGGCAAAGTATCGGCTCGCTTCAGTTTCGATATGTCGATATCGATTCTAAAAAATCTCGATATATCGATACTTTCATGAAGTATCGATTCTCTTATGAAGTATCGATACTCATTTCTTGCACTGCTTTTTGTACACTTCAAGAGTTCAGTTTTCTGTCGTCCAGTCTCCTCCACAGAACTCATACTTATATCTAAGATATAAGATATATCTAAGATATAAGTATGAGTTCTGTGGTGGATTCGCCTTCCGGCGGCGGTTGAAGAAATAAGAAGAAAGAGGAAGAATTACGGGCTACACACACAGAACTCATACTTATATCTTATGACTAGAACGCGCTTTATGTATCATCGGCTACTCTAATCTTGAACAAATCGTGGGCATCCGAAAAGAGGACAAATTTCACTAAGAAAGCACATACGTTATCTTTCGTACCTTCAAGAGCAAATGAGTAGTAAATAAGACCATTGTTTATATAGAAAAGATAGTCAACCTTATGGGATTATAATTGGATCAAAATGGATGCGACATGTAGATGGCGATAGTGAGCTCGCATCCAAGTCATGTCGTAACTTCAGTGATCTGGCCTCCAAGTCATGTCGTAACTTGATTAAAACAATGGAAAAGCATTAAAATCAGGGTTTTTTGAAGGAACCTGCATTAAAATGACGTCAAATATTCATGTTTGTAACTAGTCACGCTAGATGACACTCGCGTTTGCGTCCAACACCAATTACACAGGCATTGACTAACTATCTTACCAAAGAGTAGGGGTCTATAGACAAGAGAGATCACATGAGGTATTCATGAATGAAATAGTAAAAACGTATCGGAATCCTTGAATCAACTGTCATTTCCATTTCATTCATAAAATTCAAAATCTGGTTGGATTCTGGTGTCACCAATCACAAGCCGGGAAACAGGTCATGTGACATCTTCGTCAACGTCACAAGACTTTAAGAACCTAATGAAGAAGAGCAGAAATAACGAGATTGGAGGTTATGTTATAAACATAACCGCTATTATTTGACAGAAATTTTTAATAAAAAATAGTTTTTGATAAGATATTGTAATATTATGTAACTATGTTGAAGGTTTTATGCATTAATTGAGGCGGAGAGCATCTTCAGTTATTTCACTTTTTACTTGTATGTGCTGGCCACTGCATTTGTACCATACAGCTTGTGTTTGTTTACTCATCGAATATAATTGTTTAAATTTTTGATTTACATTATATGCAGAGATGAATTATTTCAAAGGGTTGCTTGTACCCTACGAAATTGAACAGTAGAGGTTACATGACCTGGGACAAGTTTGAAATTACATAAGTGCGTGCTAATCTAAACAGGGAAGATTTTTAGGAGTGTTGTCATTTACTGTCAATGTTAAATCACAGATCAGAGAAACACTAACATAGTTTTTATAAAAGCCGAGTTTGCTTGAACCTAAACACTGAGAACCAAGTAATTAAATGTAAATTAATCAGTGACTTATTTACGACAAAATTCTTCAAATTTTTTATTGTCTCACTAATTTTTATGAATAAACCATACGGTTAAGAAGGACCTGATAACTTTTGTAGCTATTTCAAACTATAGAAGTGTATCCCATGATCATGTATCATGTTATTACAAGTAAGAGTAACCTGTTTGGCTACGGTGGAGTTTGATAAAAAACCCAAAGGTTCACTGCATGAGCTACCTATACACACTTTTACCTCAATTAACCAGGTATTTATAGTCATGAAGTGAATTCATTGTCTACTTTATTCGCTGTCTTAGCAGTAATCGAACATTGACATTCGATAGACTTCAAGAATGTGCACTTCTGGTTCTGATGTCTTAGGAAAAAGGCATTATTTTTTAAAATTTCATTGAAGAATAACATCTTTGTTTTACAAAACTAGTTTTTACCATATACCATTAACAATAAATTATATTTCTGTTACAAGTGAAGTACCTACCTACAGTACAGTAAAAAAATATCTAAAATTTTAATTGTTTTATTTTCAATGATCCCTGGTGATGAAACACACTGCACAAGGGTGTTCAAATGCAATATTTTAAAATTTTTCATAAAGTTGTTCACTTGTTTTTCCAGTAGCTTTTGGTCCGCCTCCTTTGTATCATATACCTCCTGCCCTTGGCCGCAGTGGAGGGCCTGATACGGGCCCACTCACGTTCAAACCATACCTCCTGCCCTTTGGTTTCCTACCTTCAGTTCACTAACAATTTTGGCAGTAATTAATTCTTTGGAAATTTCTTCCTTCATTTACATGTCCTCAAATGAGCGTTCCAGTTTAGCCTTTCCACTCTCAATTTCTCTTATTTCCATCGATTTGGACTGGAAAATATATCTGACAGAGATTCCAAAAATTTTTTGTGTGTTAACTGTACTAAATAACTCGACTAGCTTTTCCTTGGTGTTTCTGAAAAAAGAGTGTTTTATGTTTGGGTATGACACTCTGAAGCTGTTAAAAGATATTTTTGCATTTATTGATCCACTTTTGTAGTTACTTCTGACTATTTGTCTTTGTCAACCCTTGACTTTTGAAACCAATTCAACGTAGGGATTGCAGTTCGACTTAAATTATGATTAATGATGTTATTTGAATATAATTGTTTTCGCTTCTCCATTCTATCTCCATCATCACAAGCGAGTTTCCGTTGAAGAACTCGTTCAACATCTTTCGGATCGGGAAATTAAAAAAATCGTATCTTTTCCACACTACGCGAGCTAGAATAAAATCTGATAGGGCAGTCTTTAACAGAGCACTTGAGCCATTTCCAGTAGTTCTACCTTCCATGAGGACATGGAAATATTAATATCAAATGGGTTAATATTAATTCTACTTGGATTTTAGTCAATTTTCTTTGAAATAAACGTTAATTTTTGTGAAAAATCACTAGAAAATAGTAGGACTTCAGGAAAAATCAAGCAGCCTGATAGCAACACATTATTCTGATATTTGACAGACAAATATAAACATCGTAGTAAAATTCAAGGACATTGGCGCATTTTCGCGCCATTTTGGGAATGATCTCTCTTGTCTATGACCCCTACTCTTTGATCTTACTTCTATATCATGATACTACAAACTTATAGTATCATGCTTCTATATGAACAATGATAAGACGTATGTCTAGTCAGTTTGCCAGTTTGTTTGTAAACAGAGCAGCGTTGTCAGTTTTGATTCTTTTGGTGTTTTGGGCGATTTATTAAAAAATAAAAAAAATATTTATTGTTTATAATTTATATTAGCCATTCTATACGATGAGGTGTTTTGTTTGTTAGAAAATGTATATGAACTCTCGACCTGTATATGATTATTGTATTGTGACGTTTGTCAATTTTGAAACATAATTTTGTAAAAGTTGAGTCATATTAAAACTTTAGAATTTTGTCTTTATTATCACCGAATTGGCGCAATTTCATTGAATAGTTGTCTTCATTGGCCTTCTTTTTGGAAAAGCAGTCTTTCATCGGGTAGGTGTTCAGCTGCGATTTTATATTGTTAAGGATTGTGGTAATTCTTGGAGAAGGAAAAAAATGAAAATAGTACATTCCATAAGTAAGTACTTGTAAAACATTTCAAAATGTCCCTACAATATAAAAACCTTTTCAGATTTCCGAAAGCTAATTTCAGAGAATGATTCCGTGGACCATGAACTCAAGAAGTGATCTACATTTGGAATGGTCTCAACCACTTCTATACAAAATTTGTTCTGATCATTTCTCAACTGATTGTTTTGATTGGATCATTTCAAAAATTATTGTTTTGTTCGGATAGAATTCCAGCCAAGACTGAAGCCAAATTCACTTCCAACACTTGATTTACCTGAACTCAGTGATTGTGATATCTTCAATCCAGACCAGTCAGGAAGAACTGATTTCACAGTTATGTTATTGTCTCTGAATTCAAAGTGTCCTGTACGAAGAAGTTACAAAGCACCCTTGAGAAAAGCCAGTCAACACTTTTGGGAATGATTTTCAAAGACAACTGTTGAATATATGAGGAAGTACACAAACATTTCTGACATCTATTCCAAGTAAATCTCCTTTTATTGACTTCAAAATAACGATTTCTACAATGGCAGTTTTTGATAAAAAAGTCAAAAGTAATACACTAGAATACCTGTTTACACATTCATTTTTGTACTTTGAGTGATGTGAGATTTAAAATTGAACTCCATATAAAAGATAGTGATCGTAATTTATTTTATTGAAGCAAATATATATTCAGTGCGAAGGCTATCGACCTGTATAAGTCCTGCTTCTAGGTATATTGAATTTACAATAATTGTGGAGATTATCATTTAGTCTCATATTATATGTATGTAGTTAATGTATTCAACCAAGCAGAGTTTGATTATGAGAAAGGACGGGACCAGAATCAAGCCATCTTATGGGGCCCTCTAAAGGGTTGATTGTAATATGGTTGAAATGTGAGGTCTACATAAAAAGAAAAATGACTAATATTATTCAGTAATCAATAAAATAAATTAACAGTTATGTTATTCATTCATTCCCATTTCCCAGCATGTGCTATTTGATACTCAAATATTCGAAAATTTAATGATGACAAAAAAAATTGTAGAATTAAAAATAATTAAATTAGATATTCAATTAACCACTTGACAAGTATATTTACATAATAAAATACTGGAAGTGAGATAGTTGTGTAAAAAAATTAAATACTTACTTTCAGTTTCAAACATGAAAGAAACTAAAAAAGTCACGATACCATGAGTAGCCTTATTTTCGCATTGTTTTTGGAAATTTCTTCGAATGCAGATCAATTAAAACATTAAAAAAAACAGAAGCCGAAAACGCATCATAACAAAGTTGGGATTTAGTTAATTTCAGAGGAAAATCATTTGATTTCTATTGTCATCATTGTTTCCCAAATGACTATTATTGTCCTATAACTGAAAAGTTGACAGATTCAGTTGATACCGACTTTTGAGGTATGTGATTGAAAGCAAAAGAACTAATGGATAAGATAAAATTTTAATGAAAGAAATTCAAAATCTTCCAGAATCTACATTGAACATGTTTCAATAAATGTTTCATTTTGTAATGATGGAAGTTATACAATTAGATCCATAGAAATCATAATATATATATATATATAGAGTGGGTATATATAATATATATCTATGATTAGATCCGAGAAAAGTTACAGATTAGTCTGAATCAAATCTACCGCCATCGTAAGAAAAATCAAGATGTTTCCGATGTCATCTCAAAAATGGATAGTACCTAGTTGGGTAGGCGAATTGTTCGATGTGAATCATTAAAATCTTGCTATCTATCATTCAGTAATTTATTCTATTCTAAACTCTTTATTTATGGGAGAGAAAAAATATTTCAAATCTTCTGATGTCCCATTTGAGAGAAAATGAAATATCCCAGTTTCAAGACAACCAACCCATTTCCTATCCCTAAGAATCCTAAGATACGCATATGATTTTATGCGCCGCTACTGTGAAGAGGACAATACAGTGTTGTAGGTTATGCATGATTTGTTCATCCGCCATATTTGAAACGCATTCTAAGGCGTGTTCCGTTTCATGCATTGAGGACATAATGCGCATATGACCGTTCCGTTTCCTACATTGGGAGCGCATTGACACGCCCATTTTTATATTCCCCTCTTTGGCCTTGAGACATCGAAAGTGCATGAGCTACTGCCCGTTCAATGCGATCCAAATTAGATCTGTCAAACTCAAAAGTCACGTTCAAACAGAAACGTCAGAAACCGAATTAAAAGTTTAAATTTGATATTTGATGGAGTGTCAAGTATCGTGCATTATCACATTTACCTGATTTACCGTACAATGGAAGAAAAAATCGTCAATTCATTCAACATCATATCGTCGGTCTCATGCCAAAACCACGAATGTGCAATTTGTCATTTCGAATGAGGAGAGTTTCAAGAATATTCGTGCTTCTTGCTTTGAAAACCTATTAGGTAAGTTTTCACATTGGCGAATTCACTCTAGTTCACAGTAGACAACCTGATAGCACTTTCGTGAGTTTGGCAATGAACGTTTTGGTAGAAAATTAGTATTTTACATGTTGAAGTCAGAACCCTGGAATTAGCATATTAGTCGTTATGGCCTGGGACAGACGATATTATCCTCATAACTATCACTTGTATCAGAATCTGAGTTACTCTCAGTTTCACAAAGCTCGCTTCCTACTCTTGCTATTGACACTTTCGTTCTACCCATATTATTGACTAGATTAACAGATTTGTTTCCGTAACATAAGAATTTGGTTAACTGATAAAGTGATAAATGTCAACATCTGCGGGAAACGGCATGCACCACGCAAGCAATTCGTTCCGATTCAACCCACCAACGTCAAAGTTAGTTGAAACGGAACGCTTGATTATGTCTGCAACAGTGATGCGATGAATGCATGAAACGGAACACGCTTCTAGTCATAAGATATAAGTATGAGTTCTGTGGCTACACAATGATGAAAGTCAGACCAAGTAGTAGCCCCATGAAGTGACCTGGCTGAATGCACCAAGAGGGAGCAAGGGCCAATCAATTAAGAAGAAGAGGTCAGACGGCGGCCTTGTACCAACGATTATATACGATTGTATACGATTATTGCACTGAAATGAAAATAATTTCATTTCAGTGGATAGTGCTGACGTCACAAATGTCATTCTTGTCAAATACTGATTCCAAACAAACCTCCGTCGAATTTAAATCAGCTTGTCCGATAACTCCGATATTGTTTCTTTTAAGGTTTTTCAACCTCTTTTGCCAAGCTTTTGCCTGAGAAAACAAAATCCAAACAACCAAACAAAGCAGCAAATCATCAACAGAGAATGTCACCTAAAATTCTTTGTTTGGAATCAGTTTTTGACAAGTATGACATTTGTGACGACACACTTTCCTCGTCTATTGACCATAATTCACCTGAAAAAGATAAGGGATTTGTCGTTATGCGGCTGGCACCACTTGCTGTCGATTTCAAGTCACCTGTCAATTGTTAATGTCAAATGTTTGTTATAAATTTGAAAATAAATAAAGTAATTATGGTTTTTAGGCATCTTTAATTAGTGATGGGCATAAACGAATTATTCTGATAATCGATTAATCGAATGATTAGTACTCGAGCGATCCTAATAATCGAATGATCATTCGAATGATAAATCACTCGAATACTACGTCACATGAGATGCGCTTGGCAGGTTCGCTCCTTGAAGGCGGGAATCGGAATCGGCTTCATCATAATGAAAGTTAGAAGTAACTGGATTCACTTCTTTGTCGCACTTGGATTGGAATAGAATAGAGTATTAAGGCAGTGGCAATCATTTGTATTCTTCATTTTTAATTTGGATCGACCTTTTTTTTTTGCTGTTGAAAAATGAAGCCTGGAGGAAAAAAATCCATTGTTTGGGAACATTTCGATAAAATAGGAAATAATCAGGTTCAATGTCAAGTATGCAAGAAACTTATGAAATTCTTTGGTAACACTACCAATTTGCAACAGCATCAACAGCATTTAAAACGTATTCATCCTACCCTTTCTTCGTCAGCTCCTGAAGCCACTAGCACTAATGTGGGCGAAAATTGCGTGACCGGAAGCGATAATGGTAATAATAATAAGATGCAAGCTGCCGTGGATGGCGATCCACATAATATTGCAGGGCCGTTTCTGAAAATTCAAGTTTTCAACCCCCTTTGAAGCGACAGAAAGTGAGACAAATGAAACCTTATGGTGCGCCCACTACTCAATTGAAAGAAAGTGATGTTGAAAAAATTGATAATGCTCTAGTCAAGATAATAACCAAAGATTATCAACCCCTGTCGATTGTAGAAGATGAAGGATTTGTTGAATACACCCAACTTTTGGAGCCCCAGCCGAAAAAAACTCTCCTACGAAATTCTTCCAAAGCTTTACTCTCAGGAAGTTAGTAAATTGAAAACCATGCTTGATGAACCAATGTGAAGTTGGCTGCCAGAGCTGGCTGCCAAAATTTCCGAACATTGCCGATTGACCAGTGGCGCGCGTTTCCCTCCTTTTAGGTTTATTGGAATAAGCAGCTGCCTCGGCGACAGTGAGGAGATGATTTCTAAAGATGAATCAACTAGAACGGTGAAACTTGAACATGTATTTTCTCCTGAATGCCATGAACAATTTCTGGGACTCATATATGTATATTTATTTTTCATTGTGTCACATTACATCAAAATAATCCGATATGTCCGGGAGAAGTATTCAAAAATAAAGCATTTTTATAGGTCTGCTGGGTCATAGCTTTCGATGTGTAGAATCACGCTGTGATAAACTTATTTCTTGCAATATTGGTCTGATCGGTCATACGGGGGTTGAGAGAAAATTTCTTTTAATTGAACCCCTAGAAAAAATATTTTTCAGGTTGCTTTCAGGCCGAATGTAATGCTTTCAAAGAGATAATTGAGCCATGATAAAACTATTCCCTGCAATATGTGCCCCGATGATTCTACACGGAGAAAAAGAAAGATTCTAAAATAATTATTATCTTTTTCGCAACCTACTGTTGGGTTGCCATAGGATGAAATGCATTCCTAATGAGGTCTAGAATCCCGCTATATAGAAATAATTCCTTGCAAAATGTGCCCCGATAGGTCTAAAATGAGAAAAAGATTTTTTTACAAATAATTATTATTATCATTTTCGCAACTTACTGTTGGGTTGTCATAAGGTGGAATAAATTCCAAATGAGGTCTAGAATCCCGATATATAGAAATAATTCCTTGCAAAATGTGCCCGATAGGTCTACACTGAGAAGAAGAAATATTCTAAAATATTTTTTTACAGAAAATTCGAAATGAAATTTCCCCAATTCCTGGAACTACTATTTTTCAGCTGCTTTTGTGTTGATTGTACTGTAGAATCATAAAATGTAAAATTATTTCTTGCGACATTATTCACATTAATATATCTTTGATATGGAAACAGGTGAGATCTCAATTGTAATATAATATAAAATTAGCCAGGTTTTTTATTGTGTTCTGCATGGATTAACTTTATCGTCGTGAAATTCGTGGAAAACTGTGTGATGGTTTTTTGTCTGAACAGGAGGCTTCACACTCCCGCACTTTCGTACAAACGGTGCTGTGAAGTTATGGGAAAAAAAACTTCCTCATATGCCCATTTGAGTGCGACAGAGCCTTTTTATCTTTCCAAATGGTGTGTAGTCTCAAAAATATAGCTACTTGTCATGTCATACAATTAAATATTCCTTGTGGTAGTACTATACAGAGTTAGTCAATGGGCGATACATGGATGGGCGATACATTTTTTATTTAGTAACAAAAAAATGTTCTTTGGAAAGCCATGTTACCGATCCATTTTTCTTAGTCTTCGTAAATTACGAGACTATATTGATGAATTTGGCATCAGACACCTGCATGGCTGTTCCTAAATTATCTTGTGGCAGGAATAATAAAAATTGGAAACTTATAAAACCTATGATAAGTTTCCTTTTCCGAAACGGTGATTGTCACATACATTTTTTTGAGTGAGACACACACAATAGTGGTTATAATAGTGGCTACTGGCGAACCCTCCACTATAAAAAAATGGGTAACGCACCAGTGCCAGATCTGAAATATTTGAATCAACCCAATGTGAGAATTATTGTTATTTTTTAGGGAATTCTACAGCTCTGGCGGCAAAATACCTCCTGGGTGGGTGTGGAAATTTTCCTATTTCATGTGAACACAAGCTGGTTATTTTGTAAACTGTGGAAGTTAATGTGACTGGTTTTGGAAGCATTTGGGAGAGAGTGTGCGTGATACCACTTGCAAAGTGCATCCCTACTGGTGAATTTCAATTTGAATTGTAGATTTGTCTGTGAATAAAAGCTGGAGTCGTTGTCATAAAGACAAATATGTTCGTCATGGAGTACTAGGGGTAACATATTTACAAATATGGGGTCCAAAACAGGCCCTTGGGGAAGCCCTATTCCATTTGAAAGTGGGTTAGAAGTATGTTCTGATTTCTATTTGATCCTCTTTGTGATTTATCTTGACTTTTTGAAGCCTCCTGTTCAGACAAAAAAACCATCACACAGTTTTCCACGAATTTCACGACGATAAAGTTAATCCATGCAGAACACAATAAAAAACCTGGCTAATTTTATATTATATTACAATCGAGATCTCACCTGCTTCCATATCCAAGAAATTTTAATGTGAATAATTTCGCAAGAAATAATTTTACATTTTATGATTCTACAGTACAATCAACACAAAAGCAGCTGAAAAATAGTAGTTCCAGGAATTGGGGAAATTTCATTTCGAAATTTTCTTTTAAAAAAAATAGTTTAGAATATTTCTTCTTCTCAGTGTAGACCTATCAGGCACATTTTGCAAGGAATTATTTCTATATAGCGGGATTGTATACCACATTTGGAATACATTCCACCCTATGGCAACCCAACAGTAAGTTGCGAAAATGATAATAATAATTATTTTAAAAAAAAATCTTTTTCTCCTTGTAGACCTATCGGGGCACATTTTGCAAGGAATTATTTCTATATAGCGGCGTTCTAGACCTCATTTGGGATACATTCCACCCTATGGCAACCCAACAGTAAGTTGCGAAAATGATAATAATAATTATTTAAAAAAAAATCTTTTTCTCGTTGTAGACCTATCGGGGCACATTTTGCAAGGAATTATTTCTATATAGCGGGATTCTAGACCTCACTTAGAATGCATTCCACCCTATGACAACCCAAAAGTTAGTTGCGAAAATGATAATAATAATTATTTTAAGAAAAATCTTTTTCTCGTTGTAGACCTATCGGGGCACATTTTGCAAGGAATTATTTCTATATAGCGGGATTCTAGACCTCAGTTGGAATGCATTTCACCCTATGGTAACACAACAGTAAGTTGCAAAAATGATAATAATAATAATCTAAAAAAATCTTTTTCTCAGTGTAGACCTATCGGGGCACATTTTGCAAGGAATTATTTTTATATAGCGGGTTTCTAGACCTAATTTAAAATGCATTCCACCTTATGGCAACCCAACAGTAAGTTGCGAAAATGATAATAATAATTATTTTTAAAAAAATCTTTTTCTCGTTGTAGACCTATCGGGGCACATTTTGCAAGGAATTATTTCTATATAGCGGGATTCTAGACCTCAGTTGGAATGCATTTCACCCTATGGCAACACACCAGTAAGTTGCAAAAATGATAATAATAATAATATTTAAAAAATCTTTTTCTCAGTGTAGACCTATCGGGGCACATTTTGCAAGGAATTATTTCTATATAGCGGGATCTTAGACCTCATTTGGAATGCATTCCACCCTATGACAACCCAACAGTAAGTTGCGAAAATGATAATAATAATTATTTAAAAAAAATCTGTTTCTCATTGTAGACCAATCAGGGCACATTTTGCAAAGAATTATTTCTATATAGTGGGATTCTAGACCTCATTTGGAATGCATTTCACCCTATGGCAACCCAACAGTAGGTTGCAAAAAAGATGATAATAATTATTTTAGAATCTTTCTTTTTCTCCGTGTAGAATCATCGGGGCACATATTGCAGGGAATAGTTTTATCATAGCGCAATCATCTTCTGAAAGCAGCTGAAAAATATTTTTTCTAGGGGTTCAATTAAAAGAAATTTTTTCTCAATCCCCGTGTGACCGATCAGACCAATATTGCAAGAAATAAGTTTATCACAGCGTGATTCTACACATCGAAAGCTAAACATTCGACTCAAAAGCAGCTAAGAAGTGGTTTTTCCAAGGGTCGAGAAATATTGTATGACCCAGCAGACCTCCTATAAAAATGCTTTATTTTTGAATACTTCTTCCGGACATATCGGATTATTTTGATGTAATGTGACACAATGAAAAATAAATATACATATATGAGTCCCAGAAATTGTTCATGGCATTCAGGAGAAAATACATGTTCAAGTTTCACCGTTCTAGTTGATTCGTCTTTAGAAATCATCTCCTAACCTTCGCCGAGGAAGCTGCTTATTCCAATTAACCTAAAAGGGGGGAAACGCGCGCCACTGGTCAATCGGCAATGTTCGGAAATTTTGGCAGACTGCTCTGCCAGCCAACTTCACATTGGTGCCTGATGATATACCAAGTGTTTCTGTTACCACCGACATCTGGACTTCTGACAGTAACAGGAGTTACATCACAGTTACTTGTCACTTCATTCATCATCATCAGTTCCACTCACACACTTTATCAACTGAAGAAATACCCGGAAGCCACACTGGAGAACATATTTCTACGGTCCTGAAAAACATTTTTTGCAAGTGGAATATTCTTCACAAAATAGCAACTGTTGTTTCGGACAATGGTTCCAACATCAAATGTGCGATAAATGAATTTTTGGAAAAATACCACCATCCTTGCGTGGCACACACTTTGAATCTGAGTGTGAATGATGCCATTAATAACAATCCCGAGTTCCAGTACATTTTGAAAAAATGCAAAGCAATTGTGGGATATTTCAACCACAGTGCCTTATCTTGCAGCAAACTCAAATTGGTGCAGGAACAGATGGGTTTGCCAGTGTCATTCATAGATAAGAATCTCCAATGAAAACTGGACATTTAATAAATAATCAACTATCTGAATGAAAATGCAAATTTTCACTTTCAGATTGTTTCTCTCAAGTTATATAGGGTCTTTCTCAATATCTATCAGATGTAGTTCAATGTCCAGCGTGGCTTTTGCCGGGGAATTAGTTGTTTTCTGTTAGATATTACAAAAAAGTAACTTCAATTTTATCGTAGGGTTTTTTTTCCATTTCCAGAGGAGTCATGTATTGATTCAGTTTTCAATTGAGAATGTTTCTCTTTAAAGCTCACCATGTTTCAACATGAATAGAAATTATACCTCAATATTATTATTCTTACTAATGAATTACTGTTCATATGGATTGGAATGCTAGAAAACAAATGCGAAAGTTGATTCCGTAGTATATACTTCTCACAAACAAAAAAAAATTATCAAACTATGTCTGAATCATGAAAAAAAAATACATTTACAGAAATGTAGAAAAATCTATAATTCAACTCCAATCCTCTGGACAGCATTTTCTTCGAGGCGAAATCAGTAGGTTCCTATCCTGAAAATGCCAAATTCTGTAAATCACTGAATTTACCTTTCTGTTTCTACTCACCGTTCCGGACCTTGAAGAGATACTGTTCTTGGTAGAAATAATAATTGGGCATTGTTAATAAACTCATTTGATTCAACTATTGAAATAAGAAGAAGCAAACAGAACACTACACACTATCAGAAGTACCTATAGAATATTCAAAGAATGGCGTCAACCAAATACAAATTCTACTTGACTCTCGACTCGACAAACACCTCTGGCCGCTGGCCATTTTGTGCCGTGATGGTGATGTCACGATCAATTTTGATACCAACCTAATTCCTTTTATACCGAAAATTTCGCAATTAAACCAAAATTCATGTTATTGTGCTTCGAAATTTTCTTCACTTATGCTCAGTGACACTTTATGAGAAGAGAATTGTGAACAATCCATAACATTTGGCCTCACTAAGTGGTAACAATGACGTCTAAATGCAA
This sequence comes from Chrysolina oricalcia, assembly GCA_944452925.2. Classification (NCBI taxonomy): domain Eukaryota; kingdom Metazoa; phylum Arthropoda; class Insecta; order Coleoptera; family Chrysomelidae; genus Chrysolina; species Chrysolina oricalcia. Next base: position 14,782,269 of record OX101821.2, on the reverse strand, counting down.
CTCATTTTGTTACCATAATAATCAAGAAAGCAACATCTCCTAGATGTTTGTGTTAACTGGGTTGTGTTGGAAGTCAGGTTAATGTGTGTAATGTCCGCCGTCTGAGAACGTGCAAGTGTTTGTTAAAAACTGAAAAGTGTTATGGTGGATTTATGCAGCAATCATAAGTCATAAGTCATAAGGAAGAATAATCGTCAATGATTGGTTGGTCCGTATATTCCAACCAATCATTGACGAATATTCTTCCTTATGACTTAAGATTTATGACTTATGATTGCTGCATAAATCCACCATAAATTAATATGGGATGCAGCATTGCCTAGAGCAAGACTACAGCCTTGTACATACTTATGCGAATTCGCAAAAATTTTTGCGAATAAAATGGCGGTTGACAGTTTCGCAATAAAGTTCAAATATTTGAACTTTATTGCGATTTCGCAGAAAATAGTGATACAGAGAATCCACGAAAAATGATGAACATTTGTTTCATTTGCAAGGATAACCTCAAAGGCTGGTGATTTATATTATATTTTTAGTTCAAATCATGAGTGATATTTTGAATAAATTAATTTCTATGCACCAATTATATAATCTTTGGAAATATCACAAAACTTTAAGAAGGAAACAAAGAAGTTGTAGTGTTTGAAAAATTTTCAAGAACCGCAAACTTCAAGGAGACTATCATAACCTCGTTCGAGAAATGCGAATGAACGATTGTTACTTATTCACCATACAAAATTAGTTATCTTAAGTGATAGTGATATGATTTTTTCTTTTGCCTTCTTGGTTTTTGAACAAATTCTAAATTTATAATAGGTTATGTGTCTAAGGAACATCACAAAACAGTAAATGAGATCATTTCTAAATGACAGTGAGCACAGAACACAAACAAATTAGTGAGTTCTGTGACAGCGACCAATAAATTATTCCGCAGAAGTATGAACGCCCATTTCCGTCAATAATTTGCTACTGTGCGATTTGCAAATTTTTTTGCGAATTCGCATAAGTATGTACAAGTCTTACTGCGTCCACCCGATAAAGCTTTGCTGTCTACGCCGGTTAGAGGCCGGATGGGAACGGATTTCTCGCAGCATGGCGAACTGAGTAGATGGTTATTTAACCGAGCTCAAAAAAGGAAGGATGAAAGAGTTCTGTGGTCTCCACCACAGAACTCATACTTATATCTTATGATATATAATATATAAGATATAAAAGTATGAGTTCTGCATAGGGATCACGAGACTCGACTCGATCAAATCGACTTAACTCGTTATCGTGTCTATGAAGTTGTTCACGAACGTTGATCGAATATGGAATATGCTATCCTAACTAGAGAGTTAAGAACAATCGAGTACTTGATTCCATATTTGATCGACGTTCGTGTAGAACTTCATAGACGCGATAACGAGTTGAGTCGATTTGATCGAGTCGAGTCTCGTGATCCCTACCCTGGTCTCCACTAGCAGGCTCACAGCAAGAAGACTAATAAAAACAAGGAGTGTTTGATTCCCATAAGACAATGGGGACACTAGTAGAAAGAGATGAGAGAACATTTGTGACGAAATGTGACGTAGTTATACATGTCATGGCCGCCGTTCTCTATAGACAGTGACGGACTAGCTCTTGGTATATGAGAGTTACTGCTGACAGTTTTGTTGCTTGATTCGAGTTCGACTCTGTACTCATACCCAAGTACGTCACTATGACGCGTTGATGATACAAGTTTCTGATTGGCTAGAGCTTATTAAACCCTCCTTGTTTTTAGTCTTCTTGTGGTGCGTTTCAATTTAACGTCTGTCGTCCGGTAACGGACGATGTATGACGTCATAGTTGTTTCGTCGGGCGATATCTGTCGGATTGAATTTTGAAACGCTCTCCTAAATCGTGGGGTAAATAGTTGACGGTCGGACGTTCCACTCAAGAATTTTGAAACGATGGAATGAAGTTGTCGGACAAGCCGTTCTAATATCGAAACGCTTCATAAGAAAAGTTATACGTCGGACGCACGTCGGACGTAATATTGAAACCACAGAACTCATACTTATAAAGATATAAGTATGAGTTCTGTGATTGAAACGCACCTAAGGATATGTTCCGTAAATAGACAAAAGTTACCACTGCTTACCGGACCGGTGACATGAGTTATGACATTGGTTTTTGTCTGGTAATTGTGGTTGAAATTTATTTTCGGGACATCTGTCACTGTCATATGTCTCTTCAGTCTTCAGTGTGGTTTGGTTATGTTCGAGTGTTTATTGTTTGTGATCTTTGTAGATTGAAATCAACAGCTTTACCATTTCGTCAGTCCATGTCTCTACGTTACTGACTGTAGAAGTCTCCTTTGGAGATAATATCGGTTTTTTATTACTGGAATGAAGAGATGCGCCTGATTCTCCATCGTCATGAAATATTTTCAAGTTTTCGTAATCGATTAAAACATTGTCGCAATTCCTGAAGCATGCGCGCTCTTCCAAAATGTTATCTTCTATGATAGAATATAAAATGCCCATGTCTTCAAAACAATAACCACATGTAAATGATTCTATGGGCTGAAAATAATCTATAAGTAATTAAAAATCAAATTAATGATACATTTGTTATCTCTTCGATCTGTTTAATCACTTCAATCGAATTCATAATCATATAAAACAAATCAAAGTTTTTTAACCTCAAAAAATAAAAAGTATTCAAACCAGAATAACCAGATCAACCAAAGAAAATCGTCGGTCGTTCTGGTGACAGACAATCGACCGCTTTTTCAGGAACCACGTCCCGTAAATAACCTTTTTTCAGTTACCAACCAAATAAAAATCATTTACGGGACGCACATTCAGCAACCAAAACAACCAAGGTGATTTACGGAACATATCCTAAATTGGGCTCTCAGTTGATTTTGATTCGACAAGTGACAAATGACATTCATCCGGCGAAACTGACAGATCAGACAGATTTTCCCGCGTCTTGTTGATTCTCAATTTTCAACTTTTGTCTATGCAATTTTCATTTTGTTCACTTTCAGTAACACATGTGCTTGATGCTTAATTTTTCTTTATGGAAAAGGGGCGAAAGGGCTTATTACTGATGTGCCAGTGCGACCAAGATAAAATGAAACAGGAAGCTGTGTTACTGCATATACCTTTATCATGTGGTGACAAATAACCCCCCTTTTATATACATCTATTCATAAAATCAATTTTTTCTTCTCCATGTAAGTAATACTATATTGTACTAGATTGCCCTCAGTTACAATGTTCTTTTTTTGTAGAATTTCTTAGCTATGAACCTATATAGGTTTGAAACATGTACTACCCACTGATGCGGTTTAACAGATTGATAGGCTTTGCCTATCTACCATTGGCACCATTGCACAACACTAGATGGTGATATTAAATTGTGAGTTTTTCTGCATCGTATATCCATACCACTCGAGATATAATGGACCTCTACCACAGGTTATAACATAGAGTGTGAACGGTTCGCCGTGCAGACATGAAAAAAAACCGTTTGGACGGTTTCACCGATACTACTTTTTGAAATAAAAACTTTGGTGATTGCTTGAGAGGGAGCGCGGGGGGGCACATTAACTCAAATATTTTAAATGGCATGGGGGTCAAGTGTCACATTGTTGAAAAGAGAATTCCATTCTCTTTACTACCATCAAAATATTTTTTAATTTTCTTAAGAAATGTTTTTCCCAATTTCGATTGTTTGGATGATTTATATGCCTTTCGTAATTTTCAAGTTGATGTGCCCCCAGCGCCATCTGTTGAGTAATTGCAATGTTCTTTTCTCAAAAAGTAATACTGGTAATTCCCTTCAAAATATTTTTGGTTTCATAATTCTACATCAAACCGTTCAAACTCATCGAGGTATGAGTAGTATTTAGATCCGCATTTATATTTGATATTTCCAAAAAAAATTGGATGGATGTAAAGAGAATGAAATTCTCTTTTCAACGATGAGACACTTGACCCCCATGCCATTTAAAATTTTTGGAGTTGTTGTGCCCCCCCGCGCCCCCTGTCAAGCAACCACCAAATTTTTTATTTCAAAAAGTAGTATTGATGAAACCCTCTAAACGGGTTTTTTTCATGTTTGTAAGTCAAACCGTTTTCAAAAGTTAACAGGGGGAGGCTAAAAAAGCCGCACTGTATATATTGCAAATAAGTATACAATTTCCATTAACATTCATCTCTGGCAGGTGTCCTAAGAACTCCTGAGCATCTTGCTGGGCGTCACCAATTAAACCAGATGCAGAACTTTGGATCTGACTTTTCAATAAGGGCACTATTAATAACTCAATCTGCCGACTCAACTGACTATAGATCCCGATACTAGTTATACCACAATTTGTACAATAATCTTATGAAATAAATAAATTATATAAAAATTGTCTTTATTACTTGTTGAAGTTACTTCTCTTCTGGAGACAACATGAGATTGATGTCTTTTGCAGGCCGAATTCGAAAATTCTCCGTATTATACATTATGTTCAAAATGTTCAGAAATGGACAAATCAGTATTGAAAAGAACTTTTCCTACGACAGTGCGTAAACTAAGCTTTTACGCACTGCTGACAGTGCGTAAAAAAATCACCCGTGCGTAATAGTATATTACGTATCAAGTGTTGTAAAAAGCATATTACGCACGAATGGAAAAATTGCGCACGAGCCGCGTAGCGGTGAGTGCGGTAATTACATGAGTGCGTAATTGCTTTACAACACGTAATACGTACTATACTTTTTCTACGACTCTTATATACTGGATGGTGCGTTTGATTAAGCTTTAAGTAATAAAAAAATGAAGGTAACTAACGCAGTTTATGGTTTAATTTCCAACAACAACAAATTAAATCTAAGAAAATACAATTTTGTACTATATAGCATAGAAATGATGAACAGAGCGAGGAGGGTTTAAATGTTTTGGTCAATATATTAAAATAGGCGAGCAATACATTTTCGGAGTACGTACTCACGTGGTTATCCATACTCCATTCCATAAATTTTTGATAGGCTTTTTCATATCTATCCTTTGATTTTTGCGGCAGAATATTCTCCATAGCAGAAGCAGCCTGAAGAACAATTTCCGGTGGCGTTGCGCTCATTTCATTATCGGAGTTGCTCATATTTGTAGATATAAAATTAAAGATCGGATTATAATTTATGAAGTATCGATTTGAACTTCAAATCTCAAAAAGTGACAATGTCACTGTCAAATATTTAAAACGCAAGACAGATAAATGTCACGATTTGAGTGGTTCAAGAGGCAACTTGATTGTTACCTATTATACTAGCCATCATATCATGACGCACAGTTGTGCGTTTTTATTCTTTACGCACAGTTGTGCGTAAGAATGGATTTACTTATAGAGTGAACTGTTTGTAAAACAATGTTTACTAACATAGGAGTAGAAAAAGTAATTTATTACACACTGTTCATACATTTATGCATTTTTGAAAAATACAGTATTTTGCATCAAATATAACTCGGAAGTCTTTATTTGATAATACGACGACAATTCATATCATTAACCCTTAACTACTGTGGTACAAGTCTGATGACGGTGCGCGTGTGGTGCGGTCATGGTGACCGAAATATTTATATACCTTAAAAAATTATAAAATTGATTTTTTTATATTATTTTATTGTAATAATATGCTTCTTCTGCTTCTTTTTTAACAAAATTGGATATATCATTCATTATTAAACATTTAACAAATAATAATAATTCTAAAATGAAACTGGCAATATTTTTAGTAGGACAGAGGTATAAACTTACAAAGAAAAGAAAAACAATGATGAAAGAATTATTTTCACAAAAATCACATGATGAAAAAATTACAAATTAGACTTGCAGTTTATACAGATATATTTTGAACATTCCCCTCGAATAGGCTTGGTACACGTGTAACACAAGTGAAAAGTTTTTCTGTTTAGTCATGAAGGACAAGTGTAGCAAGTTTTTCTTTTTTTAAGTTTCTCCATGGGTACTTCCAGACGTTCTTCAGTAACGAACACGGCAAGAATAAGTTACACTAATACTGTGCTGAGGTCACTATGACCGCAAAAAAATTTCAACTCGATGTAATTCAAAAACAAAAGCACGTAACACGCTACTACCCCGGCCGCCTTCTTAAAATACACTAATTTGAAGGTACAGAGACGCCCAAGGCCATACAACTAGGAATAAGCTTAATACTAGAGATGTTCAAATAGGCAGCGGTCACGGTGACCGCACCACAGTAGTTAAGGGTTAAACATTCAAATTAATGATATAATTGCTACAATTTGGCAATATAATAACTGACGAAGAAAAAACCTTGTATAAAACACTTTCGTATAGGGCTTTTTTGTACTCGCGTGTTGTTTGTTGAACTCGGCTGCTCAACAAACTTAATTCCTTTTTTAGTAACAATTACCCTAACCTACATAATATACATATTATAGAGTGTTTTCCAACACATTATATTTGAAACATGTAATTTCATTTGGGAAACGGTGAGTGAGCCAGTGAGCAATTCCCTTTTACCGCCAGCTTCCTCCATGTTCAACCGATATTGGAAAAAGGAAATAAACAAACAACAATGCCTAACTTCAAATACCGAAATACGACATTATGATTTATCATTTACCGTGTAATATTTGTCCAAAACTAAAAAAATCTCATTATTCTAGAAACAGTCACAAGGAGCGCTAGTGTTTGGGGGAAGTTATTCTACATCAGGGTCAAATCGTCATTGAATTGTGGTAAATTTAAGGTCTAACAGGTATTTGCACCGGTTCTCCTCAATAACAAACTGAGCTAAGTGAAGGATCAGCTTAAGCAAGGTACACCTTAAGGTAAAGATGCTTTGTACCGTTGACTACTGGCCTGAACCTTACCTGAATATTGGAAATGTTTCGCAACAGCGCAAAAATGATCGCATAACCCAAGGAGACTAAAATTTAACAAGGAGTGTTTGATTCCCATAAGACAATGGGGACACTAGTAGAAAGAGATGAAAGAACATTTGTGACGAAATGTGACGTGTCATGGCCGCCGTTCTCTATAGACAGTGACGGACTAGCTCTTGGTATATGAGAGTTACTGCTGACAGTTTTGTTGCTTGGTTCGAGTTCGACTCTGTACTCATATCCAAGTACGTCACTATGACGCGTTGATGCTACAAGTTTCTGATTGGCTAAAGCTTATTAAACCCTCCTTGTTAAATTTTAGTCTCCTTGCGCGTAACCAAAACGACGAGACGTTAAACAACCACTGAAATGAAATTATGTCATCATATTATAATTTCATTTCAGTGTAAACAACGCAGTTTTGAAAAATATGCACATTGCGCAAGCGCTGTCAGTTCTGTCTGATTTGAAAGGCTGGCGGGAGTATGTATGGAATGTAATTTGGAAATTTTTTCTCAAATTAGTCACAATATCGCCAAGAGAGCTGCCTGCACATTAGTTAAAATGCGTAATTTATTAGTTACGCTAACCTGACCTGACTCACCCTAGGTAAACAAAAAAGTATCCATCCAAAATGATTACGACATAAATATGTGGTTAACAATTTTGGATAAATGAGAAAAATTAAAAAGGCTCGCTATTTCATTCCTCTAGTACAAAGCAACAGCATATTATCAATATATATTTTGTATTAAGAAATAGGTATAGTTTTGAATCTGAAAATTATTTCCTCCACGATCATCACAGAATGTGCCAATTCCTACTTTCACATCATAGGGATATTCAATATCAGCCTCAATCAGGTTTAGTATATAGAGAGCTGTAGGTTTGGTCACTCTAAATAAAGGAAAAAATACAATCACATCAGCAAAATCCAGAAGAAGTGGTCGAAATACTTTGAACATATTTCGTGTAGGAAAAGGGAGGTTAAGTAGTTAAGTGGAGCCTAAGCGTGGAGAATCTGAGGCTTATCTTGACTGAGGCTTATGTTGTCCTCAAGTAGCGGTGCAAACCAAAATCGTAACGTAAGGTCCACTTAAGTCGTAAGGTAACCTTAAGTTTAACCGGTGCAAATAGCTGTAAATGGTTTTTATTTATTTATTCCACATACAAACTATAAGTACTAGGTAATTTATATAACAATTTATTTAACTCACTATGCGCACTCTGTCTATCGCTTCGCTTAACTTGCTCACGTCACTGCCACTCTGTTTGCTTGCCGCGATGCATGTACCGAGTGGCTACGGAAGTATTGCCTACGGAATATCTCAGTTATTGTATGAGGTAGGCAGTACCACAAAACGTATAATCTCATTTTGCGCTAAAATGCTGCGAAATGGGTGAAAAATACTTGCAAACATGACTGAAAACGGCTGAGCTCGCAGAAGCGATCGAGTGGAAGGAGATAGCGGGAGATGAAGGGAAGCGTATTATCATGTAACCCGTTCAATAGAAGAATTCCCCTCATTTCTCGTACCCTCCTACCACTCGACAGCTAACGCGGGCTCGGCCGTTTTCGGTCATGCATTTTTCACCCATTTCGCACCATTGTGGCGCAAAATGAGAATATACGTTTTGTAGTACTATACTTCCACTTTCATAATCTGTTTGAGAAATTGAAATCGGGATATCACTAGTGCACGCTGCAAGATAGTGCAAAACAAATTGCAATTGTGCCAAAACCAACGATCCGACAGCGCCTCTTATGTGCACACATAAACTACACATAATTCAATATTTTCATGAGAAAAGCCAATCCTACTTCTTGAAAAATGGCGGAGTTATGAATTTTTTAAAAAATTGCAAATTTTTCCGGTATTTCTCCGTTGCTAATAACCCGACCGAGTCGTAAAACATACCATTTTGTTTGTATTTCAACTATCTACAATTATTTCCATTGGAGCAACCATATTGCTCTATTAGTTTTCATTTTATAAGCAAAACAATTTTTAAAAAAACATGTTATTTGTTATTTAACTGTTTATAACAAATTAATAAATGACAGTTGCGAGTCGAAAACCTAACAAAATATAACTACCATGTGATGGCATAGTCGGTTTCCAACTAGTATTTTTGTTAAAAACTCATTCGTTTTAAGCTCTATGGCTTGGTGTACAAAAGCCCTCACATATACTCATATACAGACGTGGTGTATGAGGGAGAACCTCAATGTCAACCCAAATAAAACCCACGGTTGTTCCTTGCTAGCTAGCACTGGCCCTGGCTAGCATGAGGATGGATACCTTTGGACACTGCAGTGCAAAAGATATCCAGGAGTTCATCAGAAGATTCGGAGTACTCACGAGATAGATCTGACTGCGGGGAACAGAAAGGTTCTACACAGCACTACCTCCACTTCGGCTGATAGCCAGCACTATCGAACACTAATAATAATTATTATAAAAAGTTCATCAATATTTCAAGAATAAATGTCCTTATATTATTTCAATTGTCAATTATTCGATCCCTCAAGTCTTTCACATCTAGGGCTGTGTCAAGTCACCGGTCGGACAAGGCACGCGCGTTCAGTATGAAGTATGACGATGAGTCGGACCGATCAGATGATTGAAAATATTGGTCAAACCTGCCCTCTACGTTTACGGAGTGGTCACGGTCAGGTAAAGTAGGAAGAAATGATAGTTTCTCAAAATTATAACTTAAAAAAATTCGAATTATATTATGGCAGACGATAATTTCAATCAAATTTAGTCAGAGTGAAACTAAAAGGGCAATTTATTTGTCGTTTACTCATCGTAATTATGAAATTGAAACAGCTAATTGAGGTTTGTTAACAGTATGAACTGAAAGTAGGTAGGTATTCATTATACATTAGAATCATTAGATCAGTCTAGAAATAACTTTTACCGGTTTCTCAGCTGGAACGATAATTATTAATAATCCCCTGTTTCTTGATTATTTCTGTCGAACTATTAAAATTACCAACTTCATATAGAAAGGTGTAAATAGAACAGGAATATCGATTGTTATCCCTTCAATGTCTTAATAATAACAAGATCATCATCTTCTAGTGCATAAGTACATAATGGTATTTTTGTCATTAGATTGCCACCAAGATTAGGAACTGCCATTAGATAGGTACTCAAATCTCGAATAACTACAACTACATTGAGCAAACACTCCAATAATTGATATAATATAAAGCATATATAGGTACTAACGTTACACACGAACGCGTATAGCACACATAACTCAAAGAGTTATTATAGTGGTAATATCCTTTAATCCTTTGAAAATAATTGATTATTGTAATTATTACCCAGTGGACATAGTAAACATAACCCTTTTATAACTGTAATTTCAAACAGTTTCAAGGTCGTCAAGTCAACCAAATGACCGCGCTGGTCTAACCATATTGGTCAGATGAGTGACTTGACTCAGCCTAGTACAGGAGGTTTATAAACAAGAGCCTTCAGATGACCCCACAAATGGAAATCTAGAGGATTCATATCTGGACTGCAAGCCGGCCAATGTTGAGGTCCTGCACGTCCAATCCAGCGATTAGGGTAGGTGATGTTGAGATGCTGACGAGCAAAAACCCTAAAATGAGCTGGAGCCCCTTACAAGTATTTCTAACAAAACGGGTAAATGATCTCGAACAAAATCCGTGCAGGATTCACCTGTTAATCTTTCTGTTAAAAAAATGGACAAATTAGGTAGTCACCAATAATTCCTTCCCAAACGTTCAGCAAAAATTGATGCTGAAAATGATTTTCTCTGATAGCGTGGGGATTTTCGTCAGCCCAAAAATGGTTATTGACAGTCATGGAGCCGGTAAGTAATTTTTTGGGTTATGGGCAAACTAACAAACAATATTTTCTTATACCGTGGGTGAACTTTCATTTTATTTTTCTGTTTGAACCATTATTCGTTTCGATACGGAGTGTTAAACAATTCCGTACCAACAACACGAAACAGTGTATATCAGTATGATTTCTTCTGGCTAAGTTCAGTTCGCGACCTGATTCAAATATACTTAGAACACCAACAAATTTGGAGCTAATAATTTCACAATTATTCACAAACTCAACTTCTCAACACAAATTCTAATCGCACCTTGGGGTTTCGATCAACCCGGTTGATCTCGCTTACCATTGCCATTCAATTGACCAATATCGGATGTATTTAGGGCCAGTTGTATAGGTCTAGTTATACTGCGGATGGACTCACCAACGGTTTAGAATGTGAATGTACCAAATTGAATAATGTTGCGAGGGTACATTCTTAGTAAGTCGATCCGGAGTTTAAATTGAACGTATAAAACCGGACATTACACACGACTATTTATGGAACAATTTTGATTTTAGTTTTTCTCAGAAATACCAAGGTTTAAATCCAAGAACTAGAAGAAGAATGAAATATTGATTCTCCATCACAATAATTTTTTATCTTCTATGTGAATTGATAAGTAAGTAGGTAATCTCATAAATCAAAACCTTTGTTTCGAATTCAATTATCAAACTGGGGAAAAAAGAATCATCACACTGAAAGTTACCAAAACTTTTCGTTAAATTATTGGTAAAATACAAATTGAAGATAATTTTCTATTTACACCTATCAATAAAAATTTATGTCACAATATTGATGAATTTATTGAACAGTGTTTATTCGCACTGATCAATATGTATCACAGAGTTAAACACAAATAAAGAGTGCAAAAATATATTGCTACAAAATAAGGGCAAAAATTAAGAAAAGTAATACTCACTTTCATCACATTATAAGCGTTTTTACATACCACTGCTGTTATTTTTGGTAATACAGTCCAACTTTGAGATGGTAATATTTGTATAAATGTTAAATAAGACAATTAATATAAATTATGAGTAAATAATATGTATAAGCATGAAAAAACTTTCAGATTAACTTTCGACTTCCATAAAGAAAATAGTGATTGTTTTTTAGTTCATTCAATTTTAACACAGTGTGACTCACTTCTCATGGAAACAACCCGTAACCTCCGTATTTTTTTCCGCAGAATTTGATACTCTAAAACTTTATAAAATGAATGTAAATTAAATTTAAAACAAAAATTCCAGTAGAGACATTGATCAAGTGAAAAGAAGCGATTAAGATTTTACACATGAATTATAAGAGAAATTCGTCTACAGAGTAGATATTCTTATTTATTAAATGGATTTTCAATGATTTCTTGAATATACTTATATTAGAGGCACTTTTAATATTCTGATCCAAGAAACAGAACATTTTTTGTACAGTGTTGGCCTGGTACAAGCATTTTTCTAGATCTTGTTTTGTTAGATGATTTTCTCCATTACGAGCAAACTTATCTCTGTTCTGATAGACAAAAGTACAAAGCTCATATACATACAGACCTTTGAGATCACTTTGTACACTTGTGTATCAATCAATTCTACAAAATTTATTATTCCAAAGCAAAAATTACTGAAATTACGAGGGTATTCCCATAATAAGTGAAAAACACTATGTATTTTATTTTTTCAACAGCTGTTTTTAGATACAAATGGGAAAAACATGCATTCAAAATCTCTTTATGGATTATAAACTTCAGAATACGCTATCCAAACCTCCAATATCTCCTTCGCAATACGAGGAATGGTTAAAAATATAAAAACAACTTAGTAAACATTCGTTTTATAAATAAATACTCAAAAAGGTGATTTGGCTAACTAATTACCACGGCAGTACAGCAATTTGTGTATGATTTCAGTTATTGAAAAGTTGAGTATGATGTTGAATACTATACTTTCTCGTTAGAAAATTATTAGTTTATCACAAATAAAGCACAATTATATTTCAAGATCTACAGAAATACTTTTTGAAAAACAGCACTTCTATTTGAATGATGCATCAAATGTCTTCGTTTTTCTTGAACTGTTATTATTTTTTGTTTTTCACAGTGTGTACAAGAAATTAGGTTTTTCACCGATAGCCTTGTAACACAATTCTTTACTTGCTAGTGTGACAGAACTCAAATTGTACTTAATCTTAGTACTTTGGTTTTGAGCTGTTTTCATATTTTCCAACATTCTTGGTGTATGGAAGGGGATAATTGCAGAATGGATGAAGTATTTCAAAATTGAAAAGATGCAGATATTTCCAATAGATTTTGTTTTTGAAATTACCAATATTTTTTTTTACTCTCAATGAAGAAAAATCTGAGAAAATCCTATACATGCTCATTTGATATTACTTGTGTTTTTTAATGTATTTTTATTTCGAAAATTATTATACAATAATTAATTAGAAGTGAATATTAAATAACAAAATCAGTCATCCTATAACTTCTTTTTTACAGTTACTGGAACTTTAACACCCATCAGAGTGCATAACTGATTTCGAATTGGCTTTACATCTTCCATGGGTTTCTCCCAATCAGTACCACTCAGAATATTCATAACATCATCAAGATTTTCCACACTGATGTTGCTGCTTTCTCCGTTGACAAGCAGAGATTCGTACAGTTTGTTTGACGTTGTTCTCCTGACGTAGGGTTGTCTGTGACAAAGGAGAATACTTAGTTGGACCAGGGCTATGTCGCAAACTTCGCCTTTTATCTGAAATGAAAATTTCATTAAATTTGTGTTTTTTTGTTTTGAGTTACTAGCCAAACTAAAAATATTTGATTTAAACAAATTACTTAAAAATTACCAACTTTGATCTGCTGGATCTTGTTGAACTCCAACAAAGGTAATTTGCTCTTTTCTGATGGAAAACACCAAATAATGAAGGATCAGGAGCGAAATAAGTTTTAGGGTAGGGCAAAGTATAGTGAAACCGAAAAAGAGCCTGAAGTAACCTGGGGATTCACAATGACCACCAGGGCACCTTCAAGGCGCTCATCAGAGAGACAGCGAAGAAACCTGAAAGCAGAATTGGCATGGCTGATGCTAAATATAGGAGGCCCCACTAGCACCAAAAGGAACATTTTGTATGGAGTAGTGGAGTCTATTCTGCTTTATAGAGCCCAGGTATGGCACAAAGACTTGAGGATCAAAAATTACTTCTCCAAAGCGTTTGTTGTGTGAATTATGAAGTTCTCCTATACAAACTGCAGAGATATGGTTTTAGGGGCCACGCTCTTCGGTGGTTTGATTCTTATCTTGGGAATAAATACCGACAGGTCAAAAGTAATGGCTTTGTCTCTGATCCGATAACAGTTAGTGTTGGTGTACCACAATGATCCACATTGGGGCCCACTCTGTTAATCAATGATTTACAGATGAGGCATGCTACTACTCGACTGGTAGCTTATGCTAATGATACTAATTTAATTTTTGTGTCCGATAACATCGATGATATTATAATCCAAGCCGATCACGAGTATAATAATGTGAATGAATGAGTTGAAAAATATTGTTTGTGCCTCAATAAAGAAAAATCAGTATTAATTACTTTTAGAACTGATCACTCTCAGGTTTAAATGTTCAATCCTATTGCTCTGAACAACACTGAGATTTTATGCTCTGATACCACAAAGCTTTTGGGTCTCTTTATCCACTGTAATTTGAAATGGGACACACATATCAATAACTTGTCCTCAAAACTTGCTAAATAAAACCTGTTTGCAGTCTATAATCATCTCAACAATGTAGCATCGTTAAACATTAGTATTTTGGTTGTTTCCATTCAAAGTTGGAGTATAGTATAATGCACTATACACATGCTCATAGAATTTTTATGTTACAAAAAAGGGGGCCGTGTATCGCGTCAAGAATCGGACCATTGGAATCATGCAGAGAACACTTCAGAGCCTCTCAATTCTTCCGATGATATCGATCTATATCTATAATGTTCTTTGTTTTGTTTTCGAAAATAAATCTCAACTTCAAGATGTTTGGACAGACCGCTATTTTGATTATTGCTAAGAAAAGGGGGGTCTGATGATACCTCATTTGACAGCCTCCAATAACTTATCCAAGAATATTACATCTTGGTAATCACTCAATACAAAACAGCTCCATTCACTTTTTCATGCCACATCTGAAGACATTCTTGCCGGAAACATCATTGGGACGGAATTAATTGAAAGAAAAAAGACTGTTTCTACGAGAATAATACATTACACATAATACATGGTGTGGCTTCGAAAAACAAAGCATGACAAAAAATGCAAGGGGGACATCCTTCTATCATAACCTCAACTGTCATACCTGTCTCCCCATCTCGGTCACTATCACCCACATAATTGAAATAGGGAAAGTGTGACACATCATTGAAAATGTTATTTTATAAAAAATTCAGCCATGTGAGTGTTAGCTACGTAACTTTTTATTTTGGCGCCCTCTTACGAGAAACCTGTTCCGTATTCCAAATTATAATACTTCAGTTGAAAGCTAATTTGAAAAATTCATAAAAAAAATATCAAAAATTTGAAAAATGGACATCGTAAGAACTTGAAAATTGGAAAACCTTACATAAATTTAACTTCAATCAGTCCAAACTACATTATTTCACAGTTGATGCTTAAATGCTACAGCAAAATGTGGAGGAGCTCATACGTGTTGGAATATTATTTGATCTTCAAGGTATCGGTTATTGTTTTCTATTATGTCTGTTAACGTTGAATAAACGGCATTTTCGAGTAATTCCAAATAAATGACCACAGTCAATTCAACTGGTAAAAAAATTATCCTATTACACGATCGCCAAATTGTTGAGCTTGTAGTTGAAACACTCTTGGATTGCAATCTGACCAGTACCGACTATCGTGTCGATTATTGACAGTCCCGTTGAGATAAAAACTGCATTCATCTTAAAAACATGTTGAAAAAGAAATTTGGATCTTGTATAGCACGTTCACTCATGATTTCACAAAATTCTAAGCGACGATCAAAATCCTCTTCGTTAAGTTCCTGGACCAGTTTAATTCTATAGGGATAGAATCTTTGAGCTTTCAAAATTCGCCCGACGGCGACGTACGTTGACTTACTCCAGATAGTTCGGCAAGTGTACTAAGGGTTGGATCCGCATCAACCTGTTTTAAAATAGCTGAAGTAAGGTTTGAACGTGAGTGGGCCCGTATCAGGCCCTCCACTGCGGCCAATGGCCTATTGTGGCTCACCCTATGGTTATATTTCTCCCAGTACATCCAATCTCTTAACGAAATTGAGGAATGCATTGGGACCTGAAGTACCATGAACAATAAACTGACACAAATAAGTACTGAAACAAAAGGTTTTTCCATACCAAAACATAGGCATAGTAAGTCAATTTTTATTCCAAATAACTCCATAAATGCCAAAAGTCAGACAACGTTTCGAGGCTAACTTATACTGATGTATGGTAGTTAATGAAGAGCATCTACTGTGAATTAAAGTAGTTTGGAATGATTGGAGTTACATTCATGCAAGGGTTTCCAATTTTTAAGTCCATGTGTTGCAGTTCCCGGCCGATGTTGCAAAATTTCGTCGAGACTTATGACATAGAGACAAACGTTTTATTATAGTTAAAGAGCTGCCTATATGATTTACTGACAGGTCCGGAAACCGTCTGCTGAGCATGAAATAGCATTCTTGGTGTTGCCCCAAGTCGCCTGGATGTATTTTTAGAATTTCTCCAGGTCAAGGACAAGGTCAAGGAGTGGGGAAGGGGCGTTTGGAAACCAGTCAGTTTGTGACCGTTTGCTGGTTTCACATTTCGGTAGATATGGTGCTGAACATACCTTCTGCCAAGTTTGACCCGCGAACGAAGTCAATATACAGAGTTATACCGAAAAAACAAAAATAACGGTTTTTTGACATAACTCTGGACATTGACCTCACTAAGAATGTTATTTCATGTCCAGCAGACGGTTTCCGTACCTGTCACTGAATCATATAGGCAGCTCTTTAACTATTACGTATGCCACTCTGTAGTTAAGGTTCATATCAAGTCAAATATTTCGCGTTTCTGAAGTAAGATGGCACTGACAAGATATGTTTTTTAGGGTCACTGAATCTAGAAGGCCGTGCCGCCCTTACACAAAATCACCAATTAGAGAGCAAGTTTTGTGGGTTAATTGAACACTGGAACTAGAAGTACTAGACCACGCCCATTGGCCATACCCGTAAGGACGGCACGACCTCCTAGATTCAGTGACCCTAATGTTTTTCATGCCATAGTGACAGCGATCTTTCATAATATTTCCAAATAAAATACAGTTTTCTGCTGGAATATCTACCGAATATCCAACGGTCAACCCTACTGCTAATGCATTGTTGCCAAATCTCAACATTATCCGGAGTACTGCGAAATATCTCACAGGATTATTAATTATTATCTGGTATTAATTGTGGTAATGTGTGGTTCAATGCATTATGTAGCTATATTACGTATAGCCAGATTACTTATATTAATAATTATTATTACATTTCTTGTTCGTTGTGGAGATGATTTTGTGATTTCTTTTTCTTCAATAATGAATTATTTATCTACTGTATTATTTACATTAGAGATATATAATATATATTTGCGAAATACGTTCCCGCTAGATGGCGCTCAGAATTTAGGCGCGAAACTGTGTAATGGTGATCGGCTGCCAAATCTCATAAGAGACCTTAGTATTTCATTTTATTTTCATTCACATTTGAATTGATTACGGAAGATGTCGAAAGTTGAAGTAAATTTATCAGACATTTTCACATACGTAGGCATTCGTCAAAGGCCAATTAAAGAAGGCAACTCTTTATTTTTTATCGGAAAATTATTATAGTTGCACGATTGAAGCATTGGGGCACTGCACAAATACGCCTATTGTTTAAATTGCTTAATTCTGCTGCCATTTCGGTTATTATATTCTGATACTATGAACATGAAGGAATATCACCAAACTCAATTTAATGTCCAAAACTCGATCAATTATGAGAAAACAGATAGAATAGATACTTATGGCAAAAGAAGAACTTGCACCATTACATCAGTTCAACGAAATAATTATAGGTGTCGCATCCTTCGCGCAGGTCGCGAATAAGGCGAAGGGCAGTCTTGACTGACTAGTTAAGGAAAAATTCAGATGGATCTTGAGGATGCAATCAAAATTTTTAACCTAGCCGTTGATTTTTTCATGGGATCATCTGAACCATAATGAAACCTGAATTTCTGTGTTACCAAGAAAAGCCTAGGAAATTTTAAACAATCGCTACTTGAGGTAGACTGGAACATGGTTCACTGTGAAGAGCTTGAGGTAGACACTTTATGTGAAAATAATGTCCCCAGAAAATGGAACTTCAAACTAGATTGGTTTGATGACTCACTATAACAAATGAGAAAGAGATTTGAAGCTGAGGAAACCCTAGCAGACGCGTTTCAAAACTTCTAGTAAGCTAATGTCATATAGTTTTCCGCGATACCTATTCACAAAAAAAAATGGGGCTGGCATGTTGAGAATGCATGTGTCCCCGTTGATAATAACCAGTCTATAGCTACACAGTTTTACTCACATTTGATCTAAATAATTGAAGTAGAAATTAGTTATTTTCAATAACAAACTCACCTGAATGAACTGACAAAGAACTGTAATACCATCAATCAACTTATAAATATCTTTACATCCAGCTATCTCTACTTGGATCAGCTTCAAAGTTTTTTTGATAAATTCGGAACTGGAATCTGCAGTTACCAATTCGATACAGCCGGAATCAAACAGTTTATCGAGAAATCTAAACATGGATACCGTTATCCTGTCTATTTTTTGATGTTCAATAAATATTTGTAGAATCGTATCACAAATCCTTTGAATTTCCGTTAGTCCTTTCTCCTCTACTTCAGATTTCAGGTAAGCAAATAAGGATGAGCTAGAATTTTTTACCTGAAATAAAAGATCAATAAGATCGATAAGAGACATGATGCCTAAATTTGCATTGAAAAATGTATACATATTTTTGCTTCCTAGGGATTGGTACACATATTTTTGCTTCCTAGGGATCGGTAAACATATCAGGTGGCGAACGTTTAGTCACTTAATGTTAGACAGTCCACAATACAGCTATATGTATCGTATATGGAATTTTTTAAAATATGCTTTGAATTCAATATTGCAAAAACGTCAGATACACTTTTGAATTGTCTGATTTGCATGTGCATCATTAAACCTATTATATAAAATAAAAAACCGTTAAAATAGTACGTAAAATTCCATAAAATATAGATATTAGAGATTGAGAGTGATGATCAATGTACTCCACCTGAAATTAAAGAGAAAATGTTTTGCTTACATATAGAAGTGAACTTTCCAATAGCCAATGATCAACATTATGGACTCAATATTCTATATTGACTACCTTTATCTGTTCACAGTGTTCACCATAATGTAGATCCTCAAATACCTAACATTAAGTGTTTATAAAGAGGAAAAATGACAGTATAAACCTAAGAAAGCCAAACTTTTGACGCAACAAGAAATTAATGAATTTATAAATAAAGCTTCCGATGAGAAAAGTTAAGTCAACGGTATTTAACCAAAATCTATCATAATTTTATTTTTTCATTACAACTTTTTAAAGGTGGTGTTGGTTATGGGTATATCTGCTTGATGTCACAAGCAAGAGCCTTGCCTAGTTATGTATAAATAATGTTGAAGTTTTAGGGAACTGCGGCTGTCATTCAAATTAAAAATATAAATGTTGTTCACTATTACTGCAAACTTTTATAGCATATATGAAAAATATGCCAATCTAGAACCACCAACTACAGAAATACGTTTTATCCATATAGAGACCAAAAATGCACAAAACAAAATTGGAAATATCACTGGAGTAGTTGCTAACCTCTATGAAAATACATGTGGGTTGGAAATCGTCCAAAGTTGCAGAAGATATTATATTAGTGATTCTGAGAGTGGTAATAGATAAAATAGTGTCAAGTTATGGGTGCCATGAGCAGTACTTTGAAAGCTGTCACTCCATCTCTTCCAAAAACTGACATTGAGTCTGTTGCTGTACATACTATAAAAATAACAGAGATAGATACATAACTCTAATAGACTACAAGCCCATATAACAATTTGGGGGGGGTCATTTGACCCAGGATGAAACATATTCAGAACGATGCTGCTATATGAAAAAATAACTTTAGGCACTATGACGGCAATTCTTGGTGGTGCAAATGACTGTAATAATAATAATAATCATTTTTCATCCGAAGATGTGCTTTTCCAACAAAATATTCTTGTACGGCATTCCTCACGTTGGTAGATTATGACATAATAACCTCCTAGAACCTACTCCCGTACAAAAATAATAGGACCGGAAGCCAGAAAAAAATTTCAATTTCCGAAAATTTAAACAAAAATCCTGTATTCCGGTCCCATTATTTATGTATGGCAGTAGGTTCTAGGAAATTATTATCTCATAATCTACCAACGTGAGGAATGCCGTACAAGAATATTTTGTCGGAAGAGCACATCTTCAGATGAAAAATTATTATTTTTATTATTATTATTATTACAGTCATTTGCACCACCAAGATAGCATAGTGCCTAAAGTTATTTTTTAAAATAGCAGCATCGTTCTGAATATGTTTCATCCTGGGTCAAATGACCTCCCCAAATTGTTATATGGGCTTGTAGTCTATAAATCTTTATTGCAAACAATTTACAAATTGTAATAATAATATTACTTTAATTTTCTACAATAGACGAGGAAAGTGTGTCGTCACAAATGTCACACTTGTCAAAAACTGATTCCAAACAAAGAATTTCAAATGACATTCTCTGTTGATGATTTGCTGCTTTGCTTATTAGTTTGTGTTTGGTTGCTTGGATTTTGATTTCTTAGGCAAAAGAAGTTGAAAAACCTTAACGGAAACAATATCGGAGTTATAGGACAAGCTGATTTAAATTCAAGGGAGGTTTGATTGGAATCAGTTTTTGACAAGAATGATATTTGTGACGTCATCACTGTCCTCGTGTATTATAAGTGTTATGTCTCGAGGGTAGTTAATGGAAACACCAATTACCCTTTATCGATATTATTTATTAATGTAATACTGTATCAACTTCAAAGTACAACATGAAACTGTCCTTTGTATTTGTGCCGTAAAAGATAAGGTGGTATCAAATCAGGCAAAAAACACCACTGTGAAAACTGGGAATTGGAATTCAACAACCAGTGCAGTAGGTAAATACATTACAATAAGAAGTTGTTATTTTAAGTGATTCTTATTCAATCGTTAACTTTGTAAATTTTTGTATTTGATATTGTTCAGTAAGTCTTTGGTCATAAGAAATAGTTATTTAATCAACTAGGGTATTAATGAAGGCGATTAATGATCGAGATATTTTAACGAGTGAGCGAAGCGAGCGCGTTAATGTTCGAGATCATTAATCGCATTTTAATATAAGAGTTGATTACAATATTTTTCCGTCGACCTAATGATAGCATGAAAGAAAATAAAAAAAAAAAGTTGAGAAATGTTCGTGGTTCAGAATTCGAACCCCCGATCTATACATACGGATTGTCTTCGTTTACTCGCATTTCACCTCTGCGCTACGGAGCCCATGTATAAAATGTCGCGTTTTGATGAGTTGAGTACTTGCTACATTTTCCAAAATTACTTGCTATACATAATAATGAAAATAATTAATTTTTCACAGATTTTTCTGCTTTTATCAGGCAATAAACTTAAAGCTGCCACTTTAGCGGTTTCCGCAACATCTGGCGGTGTCAACGTGAAATTATCTTCAATATTCATTATTTAGATTGGAAAATTATGTGTCAAAATTTTACAGCGCACATAAAATCTGAATCCGTTGATGTCTGGTTGCCATGCATTGCGCAAAATCATGCATTTACAGAGAAATCGATCATTAATGACAAATTGAGCATTAATAGGGGTCGATTTCGTTTGCATTGAAGCATATTAAACAGGCATGTTAATACGAGGTCGGCAGAAAAATTATGTACATTGTTTGTGAGGAAAATTCCAATTCAGAATTGTGGAATTGACAACATTCTCCCACTCATGTGAAATGGGCAACTAGCCACATTAGTAATATTCGCCAACGAAGTGGGCGACATCTACATTTTGAAATTTGTACAAAAAATATTGGGAATTACACTGAAATTCGGAAAGCAATAATTAGTAAATATTATGTGTGCTTGCAGTAAACACTTTATTTTGAAAGATTCAACTGCTAGTAAGATAATTGTTTTTATAATTTGCGTAAATCTAATTATTTTGTAGACAAAAGAGGCAATACATTAAAACGATTGATGAAAGGGGTCATGAATAACTACACCTTTTTCAATTGTAATTCAGAAAGTATAAGATGTATTTCAGAAAGTATAATTTGTAATTCAGAATAATAAATTGTAATTCAGAAACCGTAACGTGTAATTCAGATTAGTAAATTGTATTTCAGAAACCGTAACATGTAATTCAGATTAGTTAATTGTATTTCAGAATGTGTAAAATGTAATTCAGAAAGCATTAGCTGTTATTCAGAAAGTATCAACTGTAATTCAGAAACCAAGAACAACCCGTGTGTACATATTTTCTGGATGGAACTGAGGCAATTCTTCTTCGTTTGAGTCCATACTCCCCAATGTTGAACCCAGTCGAAACAATATGGTCGAAAATAAAGTCCTATGTAAAAGAGAATCTTCGAGTTCCCCAAGTTCAAGGTCCGGGTGTTGGAGAACAGCGGCTTGTGTATCTTGAGCAAATCATTGACCAGGCAAAAACTACTACATATACATAGTTGGAGGCGATTGTGGTAGGGCTACAAAACACCACCATTCACCATGCTACAGCTTTAGCATTTCAAGACATGCCCGTTGGGCGATAATTATTATTATTCATAATAATGTTCACTAATAAATATTTCGTTGTTCTCATATTCCCTTCTCTTACTAATCAAGTCCTTGGTGGTTTCTGAATTACAAGTGATGGTTTCTGAATTACAATTGACGCTTTCTGAAATACAATTTACTAATCTGAATTTCAAGTTACACTTTCTGAATTACAATTGAAAAAGGTGTAGTTCATCAAGGAAACGAAATTGTAGACACAGTCCAAAAACTCGTTGCTCATCAACATTATGTACCTCAATTTTTCCACTTAAATACTAAAAAATTTCAGCAAAATGAATTATCACCACAGGCATTTCTAAAGAAGCACTTCAAAGTTGAGAGTTAGAAGCAAAAGTTCAATAATTGAAAAAAAAAACAAAAAGACCATGTCAACTGTCAACTCGTAGATAAATGACGTTTGCTACGTTTTCCCTGATTTATGGTGGGCCACCTGATGCCAATGGTGGTCGTGAATAATATACTATTTTGTTATATTCAAGTTCTATTATCAATATTACTCGATTAAAAAAATTATACATTACCAAAGTTTCAGTCATGCCTCCAACACTACATATGAGTCCCAACAGGATGTTGTATGTGAAAGGTGGTAGCTGAATGAGCTGCACGAATTTTGGAAAAGTGACAGAAGCGGAATTCCAATTCAATATGTCACATTCTTCTTTTGGGAATATACGACCCAGTTCAGTATAGTATGCGAGTTTTTCTAGCAGTGAGTTACTAAAATTCAAATTAGATGATTATAAATGGTAGGAATTGTGCTAGAAAGGAGTTGGGTTTTTAGAACACTCACCTGTGTATAAGACTATAAAACACTTTTCCAGCAAGAGCTCTAGTACGATCAATCTTTTCCACAGCTTGTTGTGCAATACCTGACAGTATTTGATTCAATAAATCCTCAGTCAAGTATTCAGGTGCTGATTTTTCCAATAGAAAGGTCATGGTTTGAAGACAGACCACAGAAGCTTCCCTAACCCATGCTCCTATATCACCCCTCTTGTCTTGAGTATAATCTTTCAAACCTTCCAATAAGGCTCGGTATATTTTATCAATATGGACTTTGGTAATAACTGTAAAATATACTTATTTGTATTATCAATTCATGCAAAACGAGACGAAATTATTTGAAAGTTTTAAGCCGCGTTTTATTGACCACCAGAGTTTATATCTACTAGTAGAAGAAGTAGAGTATCATAAAAACGTAATTTCAGGGTTTCCAGTAGAAGTCAAACGATTCTTAAATTCCCCAAATCTCTGTAAAAAGTTTTATACTTATATGGTTTACTACTATAAATGATACGGTCATTATGAATAATGTGTTTGAATTAACAACTCCCACAGCCCAAACAGACAATGGAAGAAGGCGCGAGCAGTATTATATCTTATTGGAAGATTATTTAGGCGGGAACATTTCAAGTGGAATAATAAAGTACTCCTTAAATAATTTTGACTTTTCCAGAATGTAAAAATTATTAACGAACTAGCAAATAAACCGGAATTATCAAAAAAAAAATCAAGCATATTCGAGGATTGGGAACAAGTAGGAACAAAAAAATATTTTTTTGATATGTCAATATGTCGATGTTGATAAATCGATTAGACACAATGTTTCTATATCATCCCACTGATGTTTTTAAACTTTCGCCGCTTTCTAAAAGGAAGGTTCAACAGAGATACCAAATGAATTTCAAATCAATATGAACCCATCTTCAACATCTTCTTTTCTGGTATCCATTTGTATAGAATATGATTTTAAAAGGGGGAATCAACAGAATGAATGAGAATCAATGATAACCCACCTTCTATTTTATATAGATAAAATCGTTGTACAACCTATTCGTTAAACATTTCCATCTATAACTTCAATTACGTCCATTACACTCATATTTATTTTAACCTGAAGCTCTTCACTACCAAAATCATTTAAATGTGAGTAAATGAAGTTTTTTGAACATCAAAATACAACCAAACTCACCAAACTGAAATGAACAGATTTGGTCCATAGCAAGTCTATAGTTTAATGCAGTAGTGTCAATTTCTGTTATGATTTAGGGAGTTTAATTTTTTACCAATTATCTACTTTTGCTACCATCAAATTCGATCGTAGCAAAATTAGAGAAAGTAGATATATTTAGTGTCAAAAAAACGGCTAAGACAAATTCTACTTCTACGAGTAGAACATTTCTGCCTACAATAAAACGCTCCTTTAGACAATGATGTAAAATAATTATTTTCATTTAGGACTAACATTGTCTGAGTTGTTACTTTAAACTAGACGTTACAATCGGTATATCCGATCATTATCAAGTGTATAATGACCTGTTTCGAGAAATTTATAATTTTTTAGTGTTAATAATTAAAAGATACCTACTTCCTAATTGCGAAGACATTTGATGTAGAGTAATCTCCAATTTTTAGAATGTTTTCAACCAGAAACACATCACCTATAACACATGAACACACGTAGAAATGAACACACAACCGAACATACAAACAAACGCATGAACACGCAAACAAACACCAAGACATGAACAAACAAACAAACACATGAGCACAGTAATACCAGAACAAACACACGAACACATGAACACACAAACAAACACACGGACATACAAACAAACATATGAAGTTATACACGAACGTACAAACACACCTTTTTTCAAAATTACGTTGTGCAAAATGTTGTCTTTTCAAGATATCCCCCCTTTAATAATAATAATAATAATAAATTGTTTATTGTTTGCTAGTAAAAATAATTACAGATCTATGTAACTTAACATTAATTATTGTTTATATAGAATTAAGATAGTTTGCCAACCTGATGGGATTAATATTGGATTCAAATGGATGCGACATGTATGTTTGGATGCTTTCTGTTATAATTACAGCAAGATCAAATGAAATCAGTGTATTTTCGTCTAACGTACTGGTTTTATTTCTTTGTAATTACAAATTTTCAAATCTTAATATCTGTCTGACAAAATTGTTTTTTTTTTATCAACAACAACTTTTTCATTGCCATCTAACTTAATGAAAAAATATAACCAGTGGTTCAAAATAACTTTAAAATATCAAACAATGTAGATGGCGACAGAGATCTCGCATCCAAGTCATGTCGTAACTTCAGTGATCTGGTCTCCAAGTCATGTCGCAACTTGATTGAAACAATGGTAAAGCAATAAAATCAGGTTTTTTTTGAAGAACTCTGGAATAAAATGACGTCAAATATTCATGTTTGTAACTAATCACACTAGATGACACTCGCGTTTGGGTCCAATACCTTTTCCACAGGCATTGACTAACTATCTAACTATTTAAACAATGCTATATTCAATTAGGGGTTCCACAGCATGCAGACTGTTTCGAACCATATGTACACTAAGAACTTACCTTTCGTAATTATTTTGTGTATTCTTCCGTTTGTAAATTTGATAAACTCAATGGTAAAACTATCGTCTTCAATGGGAGAGAAACTCAAATCATATGAAAGATTCACAACAATAATAGTTATTTATCAAAAAAGTTCATGAAGTAGGACTTTTTTGTATGAGCGTGAAGTCGAATACAAAAAAGCTCTTTATGAAAATGTATCATACCAAATTTTTTCTACGACGTTATTATTGTCAACTATGACTTCGCAAAATACTCAATCTTGGTTCATTTATAAAATTATAATTTTTTCAAATTATAAGTTTCGTTCAGTAACCTTTAAGTTCTAAATTTTAGGATCAGCAATATTGCGTTATGTGTACCAAATTACAAACATTAACGAGTTCATTAACTTCAGGCTAATTTCAAGTAAAAGATAAAAGTCAGCAAAAAGACACCGATAGGAGGTCTAGGAAAAGTAAAGAGATTAATCAATCGGTTGAGTCTCGCGACAGTATATGTGGTCTGAAAGATAGAGACCAGGCGAGTAGAGACAAGAGTGTGGGGTGCAGAGAGTAGGTCCAGCGGTAGTGTGTCTTTAATTGATATTAATGTAAGTACACTTTTGAATGATTTAAATAAAGTTTGTTAATCTTGTGATCCAATCCACGTGTCGTTACTCTTCGGCTCCCTAGAGCATTTCGTGCAGTTTAGTCCCTGCACGAGATCGAGTCCCTAAGGCTGTCCCCCGATTAGCGAAGAGAGTATTTTTACCAGTGTCACCCCGGCTACGCTCTCCAAGCAAGCCGATAAAACACATAGGGTGTGACATTATATTGAGAAATTTTAGCAGTTATTGAATGTTTTAACTTGCGAAGTTTTCAATTTTCGTCGTTTCAACATATCAAGTAAAATCTGACGCAAAATACTGTCTTTTTAAAGAATGCATGAATGTATGACCAATGCGTAAAACATTACTTTACGCACAGTTTATTTAGTTGCGCTTTTGTGCTAAAAAAGACCACTTTAGAGTGTGTAAAACCATAGTTTACGCATTGTCGTAGAAAAATATACTTTCAGATTTGTTCGAAGAAAATTTTCTCCAACTCAACACTACTTTTGATTTTTCTTTGCAAAAACGTTCGCTTGACAATTCGAATTTAGACTCGGTATTACTCATTTCGGCGAGAGAATGTCTGCCCTAATCTAATATTGATTATGTTTATATATTTTATCAAAAAGTGGTGGGGAAATATTCCAGTTCAACTTAATATTAGTGTATTGTCATTTTGGATATCTAGCTACCACGTGAACTTATTGACATTGAAAAATTACCTTAAACCTCGAATTATTCCACCTTGTTGAGACTTGTTTGTAACCGGAAGTATGATGTCAGCAAACTCTAGGTAATCTGATATCTGACACGTGTACTTATTGACCTCAAAAGAGGTCGTTGAACCCGTATTGAATTTCAGTTACCTGTCTGTAGCTGAAACTATGACGCCAGAAAATTACAGAAAACGCAATACGATATCTGACACGTGCACTCCTTGACCTTGTAATTGTAATTGGAACTCGTATCTGATTTCTCCTACTTGTCTATACTTGTTTGTAACCGAGAGTATGACGTCAGCAAATTCCAGGTAATCTGATATATTTTAAGTGCACTCCTCTTATTGCTTTCTCATAGGATTTGGCCTCGGATCCCGTTCCTCTCTCGCAGGTTTTGACCTTGGACCCGTTGCTCTCTCATAGGTTTTAACCTTGGATTCCGTTGTTCTTTCATTTCTACTCTACTAAGGAGAATGAATGCTAGTGATAAAGACCCCTACCTGGTAACTACTTCCAAGAATTCCTCTCTTCGCAATTAGGAAGCAGATATCAGGTTATTATCATATATCTATTAACTACGAATACGGATAATAAGGATAGCCTATGTGATGACAAAAAAATTATCATTGACTTTGAATTGGACGCTGCTGAATTAATGCGCTTGCGCTAGGAGATTCCTATTCAAAGACACGATACACGATTTTGTTTTTCATCTCTTTCCAGCGTGTTTGGTTCGGCAGCAAGAATTATCGAAGATATGAGAAGCAAATCTCATGTGGTGCTAATTTGGCAAATTCCAACATAACCTCATTATCTGAATCAGATTACAGTAGTTACATTTCTTTCCGAGTGTTGTTAGTTTCTTATATTACAAAATATTCTAACCAATGATGAATTTTTCCCCAGAGAGTAAGTGTAGATTGTGCTAAATGTCTTGAAAAATAGGGGTCAGAAAATGTCTGTTGTGCCCCACGTTCCGCGCCATGTCTTGGAAAATATGGGTCACGTCTGGGCAAACATGCATTAGCCTGAAGAGGAGGGGAGGATGGAAACTCTACTTGAGTTTGGCGGTTTTCACGAGCTTTTCTCATTTGTTTGAATTCCACAAACCACTTCCATTCCTCTTTCTCCTCCTCAGACATCACTTGCCGAATTGCAGGGATTTCGCTATTCGTACGGGCCAGCTATTCGTGCGGGCCATTTGATGAACGTTTCCGCGTGCAAGTGGACCCCCTTCAAGGCTATTCCCTGTGCTAGCTCGAGAGACATTGAGACCCGAAATTACCGAAATATTGTCAGGAGTTCAGGGGCGGTTTTGTTCAAACATTCTCGCTTCATTCATTCTCGACTCTATTTGCGAGTCTGCAGAAATATTGAGTGGGCTGGAGGTCCCTGAACGTAACGTATTACGTTCTAAATTCTGGAATGCTTCCAAAATTCGGAGTGGAGTGCCGATATTTTTCGGGGTTTGAAATTCCCCAGCGGGTTGACCGCCGAAAGTCAAAAAACTAGGTGAGGCCCTCAAAGGGCTGTTATCACAATTTTGAGCTGAAATTTCCCTCAGACTCAGATCACGCCTTGTATTCTGATTAACAGAAAAATTGTTTTGAGATTCATCATCATTGTCTTCATCAGGACAGCCCACAACGTGACTTTTATCCACATTCACATCATCCATACTACAATGCACAGAGAACCTAGGAGATGCAAATAAATTTAAATGAACCGCTTTTTGAGAATTCAGGTGGTAACTAGATTCTGTGGCGTTATTTTCGACGCGACGCGTTTCAACAGCTACTTGAGAGCGCTTCGGGAAAAATGCGTGGTGCCCGCCTTCCTTGACGGCCACGCCTGGTGAAACCTTTGGGTTTCTATTGATTGTGGTGCTCTCCAAACTAGAGCCAAAAGAAAAATGATTTTCAACAGAAAATGTACCACTTATACGGTAAGGCCGGATGTTTCTCAAACAGAGAACAATCAAGAACTTGGTTGGATATAAAACTCGTGATATTTTCAGCGGGGTGAAGTACACATGAAGTTGGTTGAACTTTTGTTTGTCTGCGAGTCCTCGGACGTAAATTGTAGGACATTAGGGGAATGTCAAAAGTGAAGGTACTTCCTAAGAAAAAAATAATCGCGTGGCGTGATTTATACTTAGTAAATTAACATAAGACAGAACTAAACAACGCGTGCAATGCTGAACCCTATATTCAAATAATCTCTGAAAAAAATAAAATAAATGGGTGAATATCACCTGTGCGGAATTCGCACACAGGCACTTATGCAGGAACGCTATATAAAACAGTACCCTCAAATATTTGCTGAAAATAAAGGTATAGTTATATTATCCGCTCTGTACTCGGGAACGCTAGTGCCAGGAACGCTTTATATACATAAAAAAATACCCTCAAATAATTGCTGAAAATAAAAGGTATAGTTAGTTATGTTATACGACCTGTACTCAGAAATACTAGTGGCACAACCAATATTGCCATAAAAATCCTCAAGGAAATACGCAACACTGCATTGCAATAATCGCAAATTGCAATAACACTGCACACTAATTAAGCCGTGGCAAGAACTCTGTCTCGTTGACTTATCAATCACTTTTAAAAAAAACGACTTGCGTATCGTCGCGATAGTCTCTTATAACCGCGTCTCGTCCGTACCGACGTTCTAAAAATTTTAGCCTATTTCCAATATGGGACGGTTGAAAATGTCAAAAGAAGCACAACCTTAAAAATGTATGACATTTGTCATGTTTCAGAATTCGGCATGTGCAATAGTGTAAGATAGATATTTTTTTGCTTCAATTTGACGTGTTATCCATATTCGTAGTTAATAATGATAATTACCAGTCAAGAACTATAACTGTTTCTCATAAACTCGAAACAGGTCAATATGCAATATGATCGGAGAGATCGTACCGATTGAAACGTTGTGTACAAAGTAACAATTCAGACAATGAAGGTTATAGAGACCAAAGTACTTCATTCACTATGCTGTATAACACTGCTGTTTGCCCCCCTACCTCCTCAAAATAACTTTACTTGGAAATAAAAATAAACGTATTTCACACAGTGCAGTATTGAACCTCATAAAACAAATCATCTTGAATCTAGCTGAACCAAACGTCAAAAACAAAAAAAAAAATCAATTTCGTATACACACAATACTTTCAGTGTTGTCTTACCTCCTTCAGACTCAGCAGCAATGGAAGTCAAAGCTTTGATAGCGTCCCTCCTACTCTCAGCCCATTTCAAAGTTGCCGGGGTGATGACGGTCGATTCGACCAACGAAGTCACCACTAGGTCAAAATGTGGTTGCAAGATGAACTTCGGCAGTACTCCTAGAGCGAGACTGTGTCCCATTCTACTCTGTTCATTGCTAGTTGACAGTAGTTCTTTGACATACTTCTTGACGATTTCATCGTAGTCATCGGGTTTGCCGCGATAATATTCCTGGAGTAGGACGGGTAACGCACTCAAGGCGCATGTACGAATACTGACAACTTTGTAGGACACGCATTCATCGAGTAGTTGAAGCCAGTCCTCTGGAACAAATAAATTCAGATTATTTTCTATGCATTTCTTTTGAACGAAAAGGTAATAGACCTGCGGATTAGGGCCGATTTGGTGCAACTTTTTTTTAAGAAAAAGTCAAAAATACTTTAATGTCAGAAGTTTTTCAACTTATCGACGAAGCTTTTCAACTATAACTAAAAATGCAAATTAAAATTATTATTAATTATTATTGATATATGCATCTTTCAAGTTATGATTATTAAAGCTTTTTAACGGTCTTTAGCCTCCTGAATAAGAAACGTATATCGCCAGATGGCAGTGCGTGTTCTCCCGATGGAATAAATACAAACTCTGCCTCACTTCTATCTTAGCGATTCTCGTAAGATACAAGGTCCGCATTAATTAATTTGGTGCTCGTTCTTCCAAATTACAAATCTAGATTAAACTTGTTTGTTTTCGTGGTAATCTGAAGGTTTGCACGAAAATTTCAAATGAATAAATATAATGGAATCCAGTCACTCTATGTATCAAGAATTGAAAAAATATTTAAGCAAAATCTGTTTGAACTATCTCGGAAATTTTTAAGAAGTATACCACAAAAAGAAATAGATAATGACGTCTGAAATATCAGATAAAATGTAATGTCAAATAGAACATGACATGCATGCAGCACAAAATGAATATACAACGCTGATGTTTACGTCTAGTCTATTATTTTTTTTTAATGTATTGGACCAGAATTACTTTATGAGATACTTGTTGTTCTTATTACACGTTTCATACTAATCTGATCTATTTGATATATGTAGGATTAATCACCTTTTTATACAAATTGATGTAATGCTTTTTAATTGAATTTTGAATAAACTTTATTATTATTAGGTATGTAATGGAATCGTTGAACAAAACTTTCACTAGCAGACGTCCGAATAATCTGATATTTGATAGGTGTTCACTGTTCATAATTCCAGTAGCAGGTGGGTACTCCATTATAAATGTTTTTAAAGAAAAACCAAAAAAAGCGAGATTTGTGATTTGGTTTCTTATTCGATACAAAATGGGTAAGTGCAGGTTTTCGGGGTCGTAGATTATGAATCTTTCGTCAAAATTAATAATTTCAAAATGGAGGACGAGAATTGATTATGGTACGATTCGTTTCAAAATTTGTGTGTGGGTTTTTCTGACTCGGAGATTATGAATCTTTTGTCAAAATTGATTAATTCAAGATGGCGGTTTCAAGATGGCGGACGAGTTTTGTGATTATGTCCGATTCGATTCAAAATCAGGTTTTGGGTAAAGAGATCCTGATGATTCCTGTTAAAATTCGTGAATTTAAAATGACGGTAAAGTTTTGTAATTTCTGGGCGGGTTCTAAGATTATAACCTATGTAGTGGTTTTTGGGTTTGAAGAAAATGATTTTTCTGTCAAAATTCAGGAATTCAAGATGGCAGGCGAGTTTTGTGATTAATGGTCGAATTCTATTTGAGAATGGTATTTTGGGGTTGGAGATAATGAATTTTTCATCAAATTTTAATAATTCAAAATGGCAGTTTCAAGATGGATTTGGTTTATTTTGTGAGTTATGGTCGTATTCTGTTCAAAATTACTGTTTAGGTGTAAATGAATGCATTAATTTGAATTGACTCGAAAATATAAAATCAGATGTTTAAAAATCAGTTATCAGATTTTGACTTTCAAGTAAGCTATTGAAAATAGTGACCAATAAGATCTGATCGTAATTTTCTTGAAAAATATTTTCTCGATCTGAATGTAATTTTTTGCAGGAAAGTTTATGTACATTTAAAGTGTGAAACAATATAAGACTCTATCACCCGTGAAACATTCAATTCAACCGATGTGAATTAATACACATGTTAAAAATGAATTAAACAATGTTTTAGCTGGATGTTTTATTATAATATATCTGAATATTGAAAAAAATTGATATTTCTTTCTTATTTTACATTTCTCTCTACCTTCAACAACATTATATCCCTAATTCTCATTCCTCTAGAAAGATGTATTATGGATTCCCAGAAACGAACGTCTCTGTGTATTCTTTTACATTAAAATCATTTCTCGTATAGATATATAACTAAATCGCAATATTTTCTTCTGGTTATATTGAGTTTTCCTTGAATTTGATAAGAATAATTGTGATTCTTCTTCAACATAGAATCATTAAAGAAATAAAAAAATGGAGTGAATAAATTCCAATGATTACGATTCTCGATATAAATGCCGCCAAAGGAAGAAACAAAGCCGTAACAATCACCTGGTATTAAGTCAATGTTTCGTTTGTTTACCTTGCCGCGCTGCCTCATTGGAACTTTCAAGAAAAGTCCGCTGTAGCTTTTCAACGTCAAAGGAACATCAAAAACGCGGCGCCGCCCAAATAAACCGTGGTATTGGAAACCAATGTAGAGCGGAGTTGCCGATATGGGAGTCACAAGAACAAGTTATTTAGTAATATGCGTAAAAATATGCCACTAACATTCTCGCTAAATAGCCCTGACGAAGTGGAGAGTGTATTTCCTGATAAATATAAATAAAAAATGTTTCGAAGACAAGAATTTATTCAAATGCACTGAAAACGAATATTTTCTTTAGATCATTCGTAAAATATTTCATATTGCATTATTTAGTTTTGAAAAAAATCATCTCCTATTCCAAAAACTCCTAGATGCAAATTTTGAATAGAATCTGACCCCAAATCTCGAGGCAGCCATCTTGATTTTTTTGATTTTGACAAAAAAAGTCACCGATCTAAAAAACCCCTACATTCTAATTTTGAACGGAATCGGACAATAATTATTCGTTCACCGTTTTGTAGCTGTCATTTCGAATTATCACACATTGACAAAAAAATCATGATCTCCGATCACAAAAATCCCTATACCAATACCAATTCAAAATAGAATCGACCAAGAATCAGAAATTTTGGAGCGGCTACGTTGAATTATCAAGAAAAATTATGACATCCCAAACCCAAAAGCTTCTAAATACCAATTTTGAATGGAATCGTATCAGAAATCACGAAACTCGTCCAACATTCTGGAGCCGCCTCTTGTTTTTTTCTAATATAAAAATGTTATGGAGGATTGTCCCCCAAGTGATGAACACATGTTGTTGAAAAAAGCTATTAATTGTAAAAGTTATAATATTCCATAGTTTGGATCGACCCGATGAGTTTTATTTTTTTCCATTCCCGATCCGATCCGGTGCCAGATGTCATACTGGCTAAATGATACTCTCTCTTTTCCTCACCAGTCGTGTGAGAGGAGCAACCTGCGGCGCATGTCATTTAAAAGAAATTCAGTTCCTTTTCTGAATCCAGAATTGTAGGTAAGTAATAATTAGTTTTCACTGGTCGACGGCTGAACCAAACCTTCATTAGTTGACTTTGATAAAGCTGGATAGTTCTCATTTCAAATGGAATAAAACAAGGAAACCTATTTCGCGAAAACAACACATTTTTGTAAAATTATTCACAAAAAAAGGAAACATCTAGGAGAAAAATGAGAAAGTCTTTCAACTAAGTGAATGACTTCGATACTGAAATGAAACAACATCAAAATATTCGTTCGTATTGATGGTGGAACTGAACAAAAATGTCCAAAAAGGGGGAAAATGTCCTTTTCATTCATTTAAAAGTCAAAGAATTTCTTTTTTCATTATTTCTATCTTTATACAATCATACAACCCTTCACCACTCAGAAAAAAAAATCGTTTCTGACTTCCTTTTTTTCAGGGATGAAGACCCTTAAGTGTCCTAACGAAATATCTAAAACTGATCACCGAACGAATTTGCATTGAAAATTGATACTTTCGAACAATTATTTACCGTATGCAAAGCGGGTTTTTTGCAATTTGAAATAAAAAATACATTCGCTTCTCCTGTGTAAGAAGCCCCTAAATTACTAACTGAACATGTAAAATAAGAGAAAATATTAAAGCTCGATTATTTAACGAAGTTCTATTCACAGGCTTATTTTTTTTTTCTTGGTGTTTTTGTCATCGACTGCTATGGTCATTAGCCATGTGTTCTGAGTAGGCCTTGTTACTAACTCCATACGCCACCTTAGGAGCAGCACTGTTAATTGGAATGCAACAGTGAATCGTGCAGGACTCACCCCAGTCGAGCCACGAGATTTTAATAATTTAATCGGTCAAATTAAATAAAAAAATCCCAGCCGCAACTGGGGCTCGATCACAGGCTTATTATTATTATTATTGGTGATATCTGGATCACGAAAGATGTATAACGATGGTCTCATTTGAATAATATTCTCAAAATGTGGACCATGTCCTAAGTCTCATTTGAAACATCGTCAGAGGCGTATCGCTTCCAGTTAAACCTGAAGAAGATAAAACTCCCCTCCCTCATTTTAAATGGAACACCAAGTATTTTTTTACAATTTTTGAAATTTATATATTATTATTTTGAAACAATTCACACTTTGTGGGCCATTATGTTTGCAGCATATGGGAAAAAATGTATTATCAGAAAATACTTTATAGGGGATTGTTTCTAAATATTGGAAAGGCTAAGAATCGAATTTGACATACGTCACGTGACCGCCAATATAGCGGCAATTTGGAAAAATTCATTACTAATGAGCAAAAGTGTTTTTTTTTTAGTAAAGATAGCAAAAAAAATATTTGAAAAAGCTGTATATAGTTTAATTTTAGGCCCTCACGCTAAATTTGAAATATCTATCTGAAAAAATTGCAATTTTTTCAAGATTTCATTCTATTGATTAAAAACGCTGTTTATGGCCTTAAATAACTTTTAAGGATCATTATAAACTTATGTGATCAATAAAATGGAACTTTTAAAGTTTGTTCTGAAATGGTACATACTGCAAAATTTCAAAAACTAGTTTTTGCTACGACTCATGCTATTGCAATGGTTCATATCTTCCAAATTCGTTCTATTTTTTACAAAACAAGATTAAATTAAATTGATTTTGGAATGTGGGGACTACTGCAAAAGTAGTATTGTGTAATGTATAGTGTAGTATATTTCCTGATAAACGTACAAATATTTTCTTTAGATCATTCGTAAAATATATCATCTGGAATTACTGAGTTTGGATCCTGCCCCAAATTTTGAATAGAATCCGACAATAAATCATACATTTCGGGGCCGCCATCTTGAATTTTCTAATTTTGACAAAGAACGTAAAATCTCCGACCCAAAGAACTCCTACATTCCAATTTTGAACGGAATCGGACCACCATGTTGGAGTGGTCATTTCATCAAATAATGACAAAAAAATCAAGATATCCGACCACAAAAATCCCTATCCTATACACATGTAGACACATACACATAGGCACACACACAGAGCAAGTTGAGAAAAAGCTAATAAATGTAAAAATTAAAATATTTCAATGTTTTGTTCGACCAGAATTAGTTTTATTTTTTCCTATTTCCGATCCGACCCTGTGCCAGATTTCACACTGGCTATATGATAATGATACTGTCTTTTTTCTCACCAGATGTGTGGGAGGAATGACCTGAAGAGCGTGTCAATTAAAAGAAATTCATTTCAATACCTGAATCCAGAATTGTAAGTAATAATTAGTTTTCTAACAGTGCTGCTCCTAAGGTGGCGTATGGAGTTAGTAACAAGGCCTACCAGAACACATGGCTAATGACCATAGCAGTCGATGCCTAAGCACCAAGAAAAAAAAAAAAAAAAAAAATAATTAGTTTTCACTAGTCGACGACTAAAACAAACCTTTATTAGTTGACTGATAAAACTGAATATTTTCAATTTAGAATGGAATAATGCAAGGAAATCCATTTCGCGAAAACAACAAATTGTTGTAAAATTATTCAACAAAAAAAAACACTGAAAATAAAAATGATAAAGTCGTTTAACTAAGTAAATGATAGACTTCAGTACTGAAATAAAACAACACCAGAACATTCGTTCGTTTTGATGGTGGCAATGATCAAAAATGCCCAAATATGAGGGGAAATATCCTTTTCATTAATTTAATACTTGAAGAATATTTTATGAATTATTTTTATATTTAGACGCTCTTACAATCCTTAATCAATCAGAAAAAAATCGTTTCTGACTCCCTTTTTCTCAGGGATGATGAAAACCCTTAAAAACAGTAAATGTGCAAATTACGGTGAACTTACGTATTACAACTTCATCGTGGAATGGTACAGAAGCCAAAGAACATTTTTCTATAAAATCTGAACAAGCTTGCTTCATTAGTTCTCCTCCCAAGCCTCTGAAATACATTTTCTGTCTAAATGTTGGAATTAATTTTCTGGTTTTATCCAATAAATCCTCTGTCAGAAGTGAATCGAGTTTTGTACTCTTTTCTTTCGCAGTTTTTGAGAGAGCATGCAGAATTTCTCCAATTGCTACTACAGCTCCATGTCGATTGTTCAAATCTATGGAATTTGTTTTTTCAAATAAGGCTGGTAGAACTGTCTCAACCATATATTCAGGAAGCTGTAAAGTAGTGAATATTATGTGATTTTTGAAAATGAATGAAACTACTGAAGAACTGAAACTGATTTTCACCAACAGCACTAGGAAACAGAATTATTAATGTTGTTGCATAAATACTATCCAAATATTTGTTGCTGGCAAACCTTTAGAAAAAGAAACTCGAGCTGTCACGTCGAAAACACAGCATATAATAATTCAATAGTAGGTAAATAGAGATTTTCGGAAACTTACTCTGGATTACCCGATGCAAAGAGATCACGTGACGGATCACACAGATCGCCCACCCGAGTTTACGAACGTCTCAAAACCCTGCTTTTCAGTTGGGTTTCGATAAATGAGTCAGTGATCTAGTAAGAAATACTGAAGTTTCCGAACGCGGGTTTTTAACTCAAGTTAGGTAAAGGAATGGACAGGTTAGGGATCTTATCAACCCGAGTAGGTTTCCGAAAAACAACCGCTCGGTTTACCTGATACCAGATTACCTCTAAGTCAAATTATGCTTTATTGTTCGAAGAATAAATTCTTGTTGATAAAGCTTGAACAGTTACTATGCGGATACATATTGTCTTAAATCTAGTATTCTAGTGTGGTCTAATAAACCTATATGGATAAATTTTAGAAATAGATTTACATATACGTCATACATAGACGTCAGCAACATGCTCCTAAAGTTTATACACGTACTTAAGAAACACCCTGTATACAGTCACATTAATACAAAATATACACATGTTAAAATTATAACTAAAAAGCAAAAAGTCATAGCGAGTTAATGGTTGTACATTGTCCATGTTTTGACATATACGCCCGACAGATGATAAACGTAAACACGTGTGGAACGAGTAACAAGGACACATCGTTCGGGTTTTATAAATGTTTTAAGTGTCTTGTGAAATGATACCTTCTATACTGTACAGTTACAGATTCGAAATGATAAACAAAATCTGCTTGATCTTGTCCGAGCTCAACCGACTTCGTTTATCATACAAAATTTGTAGGGATTTAGACAAAAGTCTTTCACAAGGAACAAAGGTTGCAAAATAGAATAGGTATAGGTAATAAAATACAAGTGGGGGTTACAAATGCGTATCGCTATTTTGTAGAGGTATTTTGTAGCAGTATTTCTTTGTTGTGTACGTCTCTGGAGCGCTACAAGTGAGTAACAGTATTTCCCATCTCTACTTGATAGTACACAGTTCCTTCCTTTTGAGTCGGTAAGACCACGTCGTCATTGGCAACCACGAAACCAAACAACAATGGGGAATATAATATGATCTTGCTACTAACATAAACAATCAGTTTGACAGAATTCATGTTTATTAGACATTATCTATAACTATCTATCTCTTATATTTTATTTGTACACATTTATTACTATTTATAAAACTGTATTCTTGACAAGTTCTACACCCAGATGGGTCTTTGAATGAATAAAGATTGATTTGCTCACAATACTACCGAAAATTCTGTCAGAAATCTTAAACTAGATCAAATTGCTTTGAGGTATCACCACTCGTCCTATCGGACTCGTGGTACCAAGCAATTGGACCTTGTTGATTTCTGACAGAATTACTATCGATAGTATTTCGAGCAATCGTGGTATTACCCCCGATAATTCTCACTGCCGGTTTTTTTACTCTCCCTGGTTTAACATTATCCATTTTCCAATAAATATATCGTCGAAAAAAAAAATTGTGGATGAGTCCGGGCGCTGTCGATCAGGAATTCACTGAGATATTCAACTTCACGAAGAGGAGTCGCTGTTCGAAGCTCCCTCTTCGGGGAGTAAGAAAGAGTCCAAGTTTCGAGCTCTGTGAGATACGTGGGAGTATAGCTCGACAATCGTACATTTCACCCACACATAAATCTGGCTATACAGAGGACGAGGGCAGCTGTCAAGCGAACCTATCGACGGATAGCCAGACATTTTTAATTCAGGTTGGACAACAAAATCCTGTTGGATAAACAGATAATACGACCTGCGATATTAGTATGCGCTTATCCTGTGTTCAGCAGCTTGGACATCACGCTTCTCTCGAAGCTTGACAGGATGCAGAACAAGGTAACTCTTGATTTTTTTCGAAAATATGAAAAGGATGTTCATAAAGTCAGTTGTGGAATCATCTGCGACTGAAAGTTGGAATTTTGTCGCTATTTTCCATCGTACAAGATAACCTCTCTTGGAAGGGATTCATGTTGTGAAGAGAAACATTCTCAATTGAAAATTGAACCTATACATGATTCCTCTGGAAATGGAAAAAACCTACGATAAAATTGAAGTAACTTCAATTTTATCGTAGGTTTTCTTATGGTATCAAATAGAGATCGATAATTCGCCTGGTTGCCCTTCAGGATATCTGCGGAGTCGACTCAGTTCCGATATATAATAAGAAGTTGACATTACGAATAACCGGGCCTGTAAAAAACAACCAAAGTGTTAAGTAAGTACAATTTCTCAGCCCGGTTTTTTGCCGACATTATTGTACAGGATAGTCCATCACATCAACAGCCTACATCCATAAAATACGTCCAGTCTATGTTTACAATAGCCTAATACCCACGCGTAAGCCTAGCAGGAGGCGTGGATTCTGCCCATAATCAAGCAAGTCTCAAGAGTATTTACGGACCTGCCCACTAACACTGTAGGGGCCGTCACGAGTGCCTCCCTATGGGGGGTATTAGAATTGATTGAAAGCAGGCTTGGCGTTGAAAACGAGTGATGGACTGGCGACGGTTCATCATTTGGAGTAAACTTTCCACCTTCCAATATGGTACCCCGAAGGCGGAAGAAAAAAATAATATGTAAATAATTCAAGACTTGAATTGTCAAAGTACCCTTTCTCTCCAAATATTTCCACCAAGTGGAAAATATGAGGCTAACATCTGGTGAAAATAGTTGGAGACCAAGAGTACTTTGTCGATTTCATTCAAATCATTTAATTGATACTCTCCGGCAAAATGTTCGAATTCTAGCAAATATCATTTGATGATTAATCAAAATTATTCATTACTCCGAGGATGCAAATTATTTATTTCAGGGAGCAGTTGAGTTGTTTACAACTGAACTTATTGCTAATAAGAATTATGTGTTTATTCACAAACTTACCCTCGGTGTCAAATTATGCAAAGCCTTGGCAGTTAGTTCTCTTATATTAGTGTCCCAATGGTCTACCTTTCTCACTAGTAAGTGACTGATCAAGGGCTCAGAATATTCTTCAAACTGTGCTATGAATGTGCTTATATTGAGGTATGCATTAGTTCTGACACTAACAGAGAAGAAGTCAGCAGTTGTAAGAATGTCTATCCCATGAGGAAATGTACCCTGCCTACCTACATTTTCTTGAAATGCTGCAGAAGCTGCTCTTCTACAGTTTATCTGAAGCAAAAAAATTGGAATGATTTCGATTATTCAATATTCAACAACTCAGTAAGGCATAAATAACAACAATCATAACCTCTTTATCAAAACATGTAACAACCAACAGAGAGCTGGCAATTTCTTTCACATAAGGAAGCAATACATGACTTTCATAAGCCCTAGAAAATGACCAACAAACGTAACAGGCAGCATCTCTGATGTGAGATCCTACTGACGAATATCCTCGAGGCTCGTCATAAACTAAGGCTTTGAGTACCACTGGCACAACTTGTGGTAACCGTTCAGGAAGAAGTAGACCTCTTCTTCCTAAAAAAGTATTTTTTATCATTATCAAATTAAATATAAAATAATCGAATAATAACAATTCTATAATAATAATATTTATTTCTCTTGTTAAAATGTATAAAATTATCACATTATCGAACAGTAACAAGGAAAATAAAAAAGCCAATAAGAAGGTTGAACTCCAGTCAATAGCGGGTAAATATACTTACCTAATTCAGCAAGAGCAAGGCATCCCCCATGCCATGCACCATCAGTTTCTCTGGGACTAAATGCCTCTAGTACAGATCCCACAACATCATCAGCCAATTCCTTTGGCAATCTTCCTGATACTCTTCCTATACCTTTTGCTGCAGACCACCTAAAAACACAAAATTATTATATGGTGTTTTAGAAATCGCGCTGAAGGAAGTCAAAGATGTGGATGTTACGAAATTGATAATATTTTATAATTTCCATTTATTGTTTTGATGCATAGCTAACGACAATAATGGTATATCGTATAAGTCCGCCCAAAATTCTTCAGTAGGTATACTAAAATATTCCCATTCTCATAATATACCCTTTCTTTCTATTTTTTATACCTGTAATAGTTTTCATGTTTAAGACATATTTTTTATTTTTATTACTATTACCATCATCAAGTGTATGTCAATAAGAACAAGTATCTTGGACAATAAAAACATATTCTTTCCCTATATATCTTTGTCAAATCCAAAGTTAAGGCACCATATAACTTTTCAATTTGAAAAACAACAATGATAAGAAATGTGATTGATAAAAATCTAACCTAACAACTCCATCAGAACTCCTCAATCCATGTATCAACTGATCAATAACCTCTTCTATCTCATCGGGTACTTCAATGTCTTCTTCAATTTCCTGATGTTCTACACCTTCGGCTGGTGTTTTTGCCACTGAACCGTCACCTGAGCTCAGGTTTGCTGCGAGAGACCTTTGTCCTCTTTTATATCTCCAAGAAGCTATCCTCGGCGGCAAAAATGTTAAACCTTAAAAAAACAGAAATGTATCTGATAAGGTAATTGTCCCAATTATATCAAAAAGTGAAAAAATGTTGTGATGCAAACCTTCCCACATTTAAGATAACGAAAACCAATATAGTGTCCTTACAGAGCTTAGTTGCCGAAGTTTCCATAGATAATCAGATCATTGAAAAAAATAATCACTCAACATTTTTGTTACTACACATTTAAAGTGGTCTAAAATTCAATGATAATATAATTAAAATGAACTAAGTACGTTATGGCATCCCATTTTCGATCAATCTAACGCTTTACGACATCGTAAAAATCCAACATGTCTAATAAACAACACATTTTTTTTGTAGAAGTCGCAATTAAACACATATACGGGACAGCTAAACACTCTTAAACAAGAACTCTTACTATGATTTCGGTGTAATTAATTCTAATAACAGCCCATTATATTTGACAGGCAATTAAGTCAATGCGCGAAAGAGGGAAATGAGCAGATGGTAGCCGCTAAAAGTTTTACATAAATACGAGATCTCCCGGTTAATAAAGTCACATCAGTTTTGTCGGTCATAGGGAATGTCATACGAAATAAGTGAAATCGCCAAATTCTTAGAAATGCAGTACAAGTGGTGTAACAAGTACAGTGTCCCGAATGTTATTACCGATGTTATCTGAACCGGAATAATGTAGTACCCCCGTAAACTGAGTCGTTTGTGTCAAAAGTTGAATAATAAACCTAGCTCAAAAGAATAATTTAGCACGAAAACATTAAAGATATAACTCTTGCGCCGTCTATTGGTATTAAATAACAATGGGACAAAAAATATTTCAAATGGTATTGGCGATACTACTTTTTGAG
Source organism: Chrysolina oricalcia (assembly GCA_944452925.2). Taxonomy (NCBI): domain Eukaryota; kingdom Metazoa; phylum Arthropoda; class Insecta; order Coleoptera; family Chrysomelidae; genus Chrysolina; species Chrysolina oricalcia. The sequence continues at coordinate 14,739,304 of OX101821.2, read as the reverse complement.
AGAAGATACATTGCAATTACTCGATAGATGAAGATGGGAGCACATTAACTTGAAAAATTCGTAATGCAAAGAGTTCGAAATTGTGAAAATATGTATTAACGAAAATCAAAAAATTTATAAGGTTGCAGAGAGAATTGAAGAGGGGTGATAAACCCTGTACGGCAACAGCGATGGAAAGACCGACATTTCCAAAGAATCACAGTAGGAGGCAAAATAGGTCGAAAATGTCTTCGGATTCGTAATTATAACAGCCATTTCACTACTAATTCAATTTGTCCCTGAAAAAGTTTCAGTTCTGAAAAATCCAAACTTCTCTTCTCATGCAAACACCCCCACACTTCCATACATTTTGACGAAGAACTATACATTTTTTATGTACTTATCTATCGATTCTGCAAATTTCACACTTCGTCTGCAAAAATTGCAGAAGTTACGGAGATATTTCCATGGGAAGTGAGACACAATGTATACACATGAGTTGAAAATGTTTGGATATTGTTTCAAAAAAAGATAAAAAACGCCAATGGCAGGCAGAGTTTTATGTCTGACATTAGTTTTTATCAATATTTTAGTTACAGGTCGTGGTGTTCGTGCTGGTACAGTGTTTGTCTCTCTAGCATAGGGTCGTGGATTCGATACCAGCATGGTCATCGGTCTCGTGCATGGCATAACACGTTAATAAAAGGTAAGGGCTGCACAAGATAAGCTGGAACAAGTCTCTCAAAGACTTCTGAGTGTTGCGCGTAGGGGTACATCAGGTTGGCGGAAATAACAAAAATAAGATATATGTAACTGTAAAGATATATGTCTCTGATTACTCACCTATTCTCTGAATTATTTTGTAGACTAATTTTTGAATGTTGGACCCAGAATTATTTCGGAACTCTGCATTTACTATCCATTCTAGTATAGTTCTTGCGTGTGGTAAGAGATCTTCGCGTTTTCCATGTTTCAGGATTGTGGCGACACAAGCTAAGGTGCCATATTGTTCAAATACATTGCTATTTTTTGCCACACTCAACTCTTTCACCCATTCAAAAAAAGATGCAAGATGTTTCTCCTTAACATCATTCCTACAAATAAGAGTAATATTTGAAGTAGAACAAATGGTAAACTAAATCAGAAAAGAAGTTTAAATTGAAAAGTATGTTCAATCAGAAAATCACAATATTTGTTTCCAATGCTTATTGCTGGGAGTCATATATGGTTTTTTGCTACCTTCAAAGGCATGGGCAATATACTCATACATAAAATCACATGTAGGTACATACCTCAGATCAATAAGTAAACATATTGATCTGAGGTACATACATATAAAATATGTGATGAAGTCATTATATCAAAAGCTAGTATCGACATAATTAAAATAGCATTATACATTGTATTTTGGTTTATAATACATATTTGTATTAAACTAAAGTAATTAAAATTTTCAATGTAAAATTTACAAATATTAAAATCTAGGTAATTGTATGGTTCAAAAGCTAGTACCACAGTGTAGGAAATCCTCAGTACTACAGAAGACTTTTTTTAACAAAATAATTTTTAATCTCCTTTTGAACATTTTATTTGGTAATGATCTTATTGTTTGTGCCAATTTATAGGATTTCACATCCCAAAGGTCTATTTTGATATGTTCTTTAGGCTGTAATAGATTGTACTTAAATCATTTTATGTCTAGTATTATGTTGTGTATATTCTCAGAACTTTCATAGTTAGACAGGTTAGTTTTTATACACAAAATCGGAAATAATTTTTCAATACATGGGGACATAACGAGTGCAACAGAGAACGCATTAGTGACCGCAAAAATAAATGTTAAAAGTTACTTCGTTCTTCAAACGATTATACACCGTTCAAAGGTGTTCGCTGATGAATACGGATTTCATGGAACATTCATATTATTTTTATAGTGGATATTTCCTTATGTTCCTCTGCTGAAGAATTGCAAATTTAAAGTGGTATTTTGGGAGCTATTTGATACATAAATCAATAAATGTATTCATTGTGGTTCATGAAAATAGGCCAATATTGAAACCAAGACCAACATGTATGACTGTGAAGAATTGCCAGGAACATGTTGAAAATAAATGAATATCTATTTGAGATCAAAAAATTATTTGGTACAAATAAAATTGACAAATACTTAATTCATAAGTTCTCAAAAGGCAAAAATATCGTAAATTCAACTTTCACTACATTCCCACATAAATTGCTGGGACAAAACTGAATAAAATAATATCCAAGCCACAGTATAATACAAGAGTTCTTTGACATTGATCATAATGAGTTTTAGCATTTGCTTGGATTGTAGAACCGCCAGCATATAAAACATGATATAACCTTCTCACCATGTATGTGTAATGAAAATTATAAACAAAGGGGCCCAAAAATTGATCCCTGCGGCATACCAACTGTTATTTATTTCCCTTTGTTGATAGATTATTTAAATTCGATTTTCCAAATAAGAGTTAACCAACTTTACTCCATTTTCACAGACATTTTACCTTTCCAAAATTCATACTAGGCTGTCTGTGATGTACAATTTTTTGAGCTATAAATTTTTCAAATATTTTTGATATTATTAAGAGTAAAGATATTGGCCTGTAGTTAGTTGGAACATTCAGATTTCTAGTGAAGATTATTTTTGTTTTGCATTTGGTAATTTCAATATTAAGACCATAAATACCATATACATCTTGACTCGGTTTATTTCTTAAAGAGTTTGTACTTCTCTGTAAGAAACTTCGCAGAAAGAAAAATTTATTTCTTGCATTATTTATGAAGTAAGGGCAGAAGGACCTCGGTCGATAGCCAATTGAATTGAATGTAATTCTGGTTCAATAAACAACATTTATTATTATTATGTATGAAGTATTCATTGAAATCATCAAGTGAAATATCTTGATCTTCAATTTTTTGTTAATTTTTTCACTTTGTATTTTCCATGGTGTTGTTGAATTGAAATTTACGTACATTCGTTATAGATCGACATCTTTTTGTTTGTTTCTGATTCAAATTGTCCTGGTGCATTTCTGTTTCCAAAAGTGTCCATGATGGTCAGATAAGACAGTTTTGTACAGATTACATTCATAATTTATTGATATATTATCAATGCAATAGTATTGACTCCTCTAGAAAGGCCAACAATCATTTTCTGGACCCCAAATGATTCAAGCAAATCACCATAAGTCAATAGAAATTAATGTGAAAACTGATATCCCTCAAGGCTCAATCCTGGGACTTGTTCTATTTATAATATTTTTCAACGACATGGTGCACTCATGTCCTAACGCTCAAAAAATTTACATGTGTGCTGATGACTAATATTCTTATGCTTATGATAAAATAAATAAGGAAATGCTCTTGCTACAGCAAGCACTTGTGGCAGTTACTTTCAAAGTAGTGTTCGAATAATGGACTATGTACTAGTTCTCAAAGACATTATTTATGAATTAATGAATAAAGAAAAATAAAACTTTTGTCTAATGTGGACTGAGTCTTAGTTTATTTGTTATGACCGTTTTCGACTTTAACATCATTGTTAAATAACTAATCAATAGGCACCAGTGTACACAGGCACACATTCTTTATTCTTTGTTTATCTTGTGTTAAGGATATTAACTTAAGTAAAATATATTATCGCTGACCAGTGTGAAAACAGAAACGGTTGCAACTCCAGAAACGAAATATTAGTACATGCGCAAGGGTGTCATATGTTACTCCTTAAAAATCTTCCGACTTTATATTGCAATTGTGGTTTTCTACATTATTATCATGAAAATGATCAAGTTGAATAAAGGTTTAGACACAAAAATTATGAAATTATGATAATGGTGCTTTTAATAAAACATGAGATCATATTTACCAGTGGCTGAGACAATCACATATATCATGGGATGAAAAGTGCCTTTCTGGAAATTTATTTTCCAGTGTATATTCAGAAAGATTTGATAAAGCATACCTACCCCATTTCAGATTTTGTATCTCAATACGCACCCAGGAAACTACCCCCGTATTCACCGAAATCCACAAAATTGCGTTAATTCATCGTTTCTGGAAATTTCTTTCTCACTGTATATTCAAAACGATCTGAGGAAGCATACCTACCCCATTTCAGATTTTGTATCTCAATACGCACCCTGAAAACTACCGACGTGATTACCGAAATCTACAAAATTGCGTTAATTCATCGTTTCTGGAAATTTCTTTCTCACTACATATTCAGAACGATCTGAGAAAGCATACCTACCATATTTCAGATTTTGTATCTCAATACCCACCTGGAAACTACCCCAGTATTCACCGAAATCTACAAAATTGCGTTAATTTATCGTTTCTGGAAATTTATTTCTCACTACATATTCAAAACGATCTGAGGAAGCATACCTACCCCATTTCAGATTTTGTATCTCAATACGCACCCTGGAAACTACCCCCGTGATTACCGAAATCTACAAAATTGCGTTAATTCATCGTTTCTGGAAATTTATTTCTCGCTGCATATTCAGAACGATCCGAGAAACATACCTACCCTATTTCAGATTTTGTATCTCAATACTCACCCTGGAAACTACCCCCGTATTCACCAAAATCTACAAAATTGCGTTAATTCATCGTTTCTGGAAATTTCTTTCTCACTGCATATTCAAAACGATCTGATGAAGCATACCAACCCCATTTCAGATTTTGTATCTCAATACGCACCCTGGAAACTACCCCCGTGATTACCGAAATCTACAAAATTGCGTTAATTCATCATTTCTGGAATTTTTTTCTGACTGTATATTCAAAACAAACTGAGAAAGCATACCTACCACATTTCAAATTTTGTATCTCAATACTTACCCTGGATACTACCCCCATAACAAAAATAAACTACAAAACAGAGTCAATTCATCGGTTCTGGGAATTTCTTTTACACAGTATATTAAGATCGCTCCGAGAAAGCATATCTAACCCATTTCTGATTTTGTATCTCAATACTAACCCTAGAAACTACCCCGGTAATAAATAAAATCTACGAAACAAAGTTATTTCATCGTTTCTTGAAATTACTTTTCAACTGTATATTCAAAATGATCTGAGAAAGCATATCTGATTTTGCATCTCAATACTATCCTTAGAAACTAACCCCGTAATGAATAAAATCTACAAAACAGAGTCAATTCATCTTTTCTTGTTTTTTTTCCCACCATATATTCAGAACGCGCTGAAAAGGCATATCTTCCCCATTTCAGATTTTGTATCTTAATACTCACCCTGGAAACTACCACCACAACTGAAAAAAAATCTGCAAAACAGTGTTAATAATAGATACGATAAATTTACTCTGTTTAGCAGTTTTTTTAATTTTAAGGGTAGTTTCCAGAATGAGTATTGAGATACAAAATCTGAAATGGGGTAGGTATGCTTCCCCAGATTGTTTCGAATATACAGTCAGAAAGAAATTTCCAGAAACGATAAATTACCGCAATTTTGTGGATTTCGGTGATTGCGGGGGTTATAGTTTCCAGGGTGTGTATTGAGATACAAAATCAGAAATGAGGTAGGTATGCTTTCTCAGATCGTTCTGAATATATAGTGAAAAAGAAATTTCCAGAATCGATGAATTAACGCTATCTTATAGATTCCGTTGGTTACGGGGGTAGTTTACAGGGTGCGTATTGAGATACAAAATCTGAAATGGTTTAGGAATGTTACCTCAGATCGTTTTGAATATACAGTGAGAAAGAAATTTCCAGAAACGATGAATGAAAGCTATTCTGTAGATTTTCGTGATTACGGGGGTAGTTTCCAGGGTGCGTATTGAGATACAAAATCTGAAATGGTGTAGGAATGTTTCCTCAGATCGTTTTGAACATACAGTGAGAAAAAAATTTCCAGAAACGATGAATTAAAGCTATTCTGTAGATTTTCGTGATTACGGGGGTAGTTTCCAGGGTGCGTATTGAGATACAAAATCTGAAATGGGGTAGGTATGCTTTATCAAATCTCCTCAGATAGTTTTGAATAAACAGTGAGAAAGAAATTTACAGAAACGATAAATTAACGATATTTTGTAGATTTCAGGGATTACGGGGGTAGTTTCCAGGGTGTGTATTGAGATAAAAAATCTGAAATGGTGTAGAAATGTTTCCTCAGATCTTTTTGAATATACAGTGAGAAAGAAATTTCCAGAAACGATGAATGAAAGCTATTCTGTAGATTTTCGTGATTACGGGGGTAGTTTCCAGGGTGCGTATTGAGATACAAAATCTGTAATGGTGTAGGAATGTTTCCTCAGATCGTTTTGAATATACAGTGAGAAAGAAATTTCCAGAAACGATGAATTAAAGCTATTCTGTAATTTTCGTGATTACGGGGGTAGTTTCCAGGGTGCGTATTGAGATACAAAATCTGAAATGGGGTAGGAATGTTTCCTCAGATCGTTTTGAATATACAGTGAGAAAGAAATTTCCAGAAACAATGAATTAACGCAATGTTGTAGATTTCAAGGATTACGGGGGTAGTTTCCAGGGTATGTATTGAGATAAAAAATCTGAAATGAGGTAGGTATGCTTTCTCAGATCGTTTTAAATATACAGTGAAGAAGAAATTTCCAGAAACGTTGAATTAAAGCTATTCTGTAGATTTTCGTGATTACGGGGGTAGTTTCCAGGGTACGTGTTTAGATACAAAATCTGAAATGGGGTAGGTATGCTTCATCAGATTGATCTGAATATACACCAGAAAATAAATTTCCAGAAACGCACTTTTCATCCCATGATATAGGTGATTGTTTCAGCCACTGAAAAATATGATCTCATGTTTTATTAAAAGCATCATTATCATAAATAATTTCATCATTGTTGTGTCTAAACCTTCATTCAACTTGATCATTTTCATGATAATAATGTAGAAAACCACAATTGCAATATAAATTGGGAAGATTTTCAAGGAGTAACAAATGACACCCTTGCGCATGTACTAATATTTCGTTTCTGGCGTTGCAACCGTTTCTGTTTTCACACTGGTTTATCGCTGTCCTTATCCGACTTTTACCTGGTGATGAACTTATGTGACAAATAAGCAGCAGCATCTCTACATTTATCACAAACGATTGCATATATTTTGATAATGGACAGAATACGATCCATGACAGATTTCTTTTCAGCGTCATTTTTATCAAACCCATCAAATCGGGACATATGGAATGGTATAATCACAATAATAGAGAGCCAAAGTAATAAAATATATCTTGTTGTCCATGTATCTGTGTCTTCAGGATTCTGGCATTCTAATAAATGTAAAACAGGCTCAAGATCTGCTACCTAAGAAAAGCAATTAATATTATTCTGTACCCATAAAAGGAATGGAATCCTTACCTCGTGTGGTAAATGCCTAACTATTACTTTATATCCTCTCACATTGACAACAACAAACATAAATTTGAATGCAAGATGCTTTAGGGCAATACTGTTTTTGCTGTCCCTGACGATAACAATAAATTTTTCCAATAACTCATTTATATGTGAATCTATCAAATGTGGCTGCTCAATGTACTGGCTGAGAATGAAGGAAAACTTTTCATATGTTTTCTCTACTGAACGTTCGGAATCTACTATGTTTTTGAGGTTATCAATAATTTTGAAAACTTCTTCATGTTCTGTAAAATGTTCTAATGCACAACCCAGCCCGAACGGTTCTTCCGTTTCAACATTATTAACACTTTGTTCATTAATCGACATTATCACGTCGACTAGTCTCAAGTTCTCTATGGTTTTTGGTGGGCACAAGTTGTAAACAATTTAAACAATATTATTTGTGATTATTTTTAAATTTGACATTTGTCTTTTATGTTCATGAAATGTCAAGTTTTTTCTACTTCTTCCTCTTCCGTATTACGGAACGATAACTCAGTCTGATGGTTAAGGCAAAAACATACCCTTCCGAATTCTTCAATTTTTCTGCGAACAAAATTACTGCCAGACATGCCACAAAAGTCAAATAGTTTGACTTTTTGCCACAGAACTATATATATCCACAGATATAGTTATTAGTTCTGTGCTTTTAACCACGGAACCACAAAATTAGGATCAGATGATCAGAACCAAATTGTACTGAACCTTCGCCATTTTAATTTTTAACTGACTGAAACTTGTTTTTATCACAAAACTTTTGGGAATTCAAAACAAGATGCCTGTGCCAAATATATATGAAGGGTCCAGTGGAAAAACGATGAGGTTCCAATTTTGTCCGAAAACGACTGTTAGCTTGTAGTATGAAGTATCAACTATCAACATTTCAAACCTTACAGGGGAAAAACAATGAGATTCCATAAAAAACTGCGGCCGAAAGTAGGCAGCACAGTGGAAAAACGCTGGGACTCCTACATTAGATTGCGCTTTTCTCAACTGTTTAAAAAGTGGAACCTCATCGTTCTTCCACTTGACCCTTCATGTGGTAAACATTATGTTCTAAGGCTCATTCATACCCTTGCGAATATTCGCAATTTTTTACGTTTCGACTTTATACGTTGAAAAAATTGCGGTGAATGAAGAACCATATAATGTCATTTTTTCGGTAATATCAAACCTCAAATACTGAGCACATGTTATGATTTATTATTCACAGCATTTTTTGCCCATGAGTCGAATCGCTAAAAATTGCGAATATTTGCAAGGGTATGAACGAATCTTTATACTGGCAAAATGTACGTGGATGTGGTTCAACCTTTCCTTTCGCCACTGGAACGCTGGCATCTTATTTTGAATTCCCAATTGATTTGCATTTATAGATTCTTTTAAAAATCTGTTAAGTTTATATGATATTCTGATATTCACCTATACTATACCGGCTCTATCCAAACAAAGAAAATTAAAATAATATGTTCTGTAATGGAGGATTTATGCAGCAGTCATAAGTCATGAGTTTTAAGTCGTAAGGAAGAATATTCGTCAATGATTGGTTGGTCCGTTTATTCCAACCATATACTACGGACGTCCAATGGATGTTCGGGGGTACCAACCTGTACATCCATGAGATATCCTTCAAGGATATCCATAAGATATTCCTGAACTATATCCATAGAATATCCATAAAATATAGCTTATGGATAATCTCTACGGATATCTTATGAATATTCATTACAAATCCAGTCGGAAAACGAAAGATAAGAGTATTCTTGAAATGCTTCAATTCGTGTACGAGCTCTAGCATGGAAGAAACTCAGAAAATTGATATCAAAATTAGTCTTGCAATTCAGTCACATCCATAATAACTGTGAATATTTTATGGATATGCACAGGATATTTGCTGAAGGATATCCATTTCAAATCCTTTGATGGATATCCCATGAATATCCATTTCAGATCCAAGGATATCCCGACCAGAATTGGAAATAAAATGGATATCCATAGGATATCGTGTGTTATCTGGGTAGCTTCAATGATAACATTATATAGTCGCAAAGACGCAAATGGCCTATACCAATTTTTATAAAATAGTTCGTTAATGAAAACCCCAGTGACCTTTTCAACACATTTCCTACCTCTCAGGTGAAAATCCAAAATATACAAATTGTAGATATATTGATCTCTAGCTACTTCCATACGCCGTTTACAGAATTTGAATAAGATGATTTCCAGGGCGGGGATTTGCGCAGTGGTTAAGCGCTCGCTTCGTAACGGAGAGGTTGCAGGTTCGATTCCCAGACGGTGCGATCTTTTTTCATTTTCAGATGTGAAAGTCTGAATGATTGAGGCTCATGTCGGTTGGGAATAATCCTCAACGATTCACTATTGCGTTAAAAATTAACAGTGCTGCTCCTAAAGTGGCGTATGGAGTCCTATCCAGAACACATGGCTATAATGACCATAGCAGTCGATGCCAAAACACCAAGGAAAAAAAAAGGTGATTTCCCTTAAATTGGCGCATTTAGAAAGATTTGCCTTTAAATTGTTTATAATGCGATTGTGCAAAAACTACATATCGGACAGAAACCATCTCGCGCACAGTTGAACCACATGTTATATATTATCCATCAGTTTTCGCAATATTGTTTGTCCATCTTCAGATTTATAAAAATTATGAATTTTTGAAAAATGGTCTCTTTTTTGAGGTTTTCTAGGATTTTCTCAGTGAAAATGCACCGATCTGGGCGTATAAAAAAACATTTTGCTGGGGCGAAAACCGGGATTTTCATTTACGAACTATCTTATAAAAAGTAGTATAGGCCGTTCCGTGATCTCGTATCCAAGCCATTGCCTACTACTTCTTTAGACGATGTCCAAGTCATGTTGTTACTTCAGCGATCTGAGCCTCCAAGTCATGTCGTAACTTGATTGGAACAATGGGACAGCATTAAAATCAGGGTTTTTTGAAGGACCATGCATTAAAATTACGTCAAATATTCATGTTTGTAACTAATCACGCTAGATGATACTCGCGTTTGAGTCCAATACCTTTTCAATAGGCATTGACTATCTTACTCTTATTTTAGAGCAAGATCCGATCAGGGCCGTCAGACGTTACTTATTTTTAAACAAACGAAATGTGTACGATTGAGTAGTGTTAGTATGTACTATGTTCGCATATGCCTACCTGCTAGCTTGACCAGATGACCATTCTTCAGATATTAGGGAATCAAGGTACGTAAAAACACTACTCACTTATGGTGGATTTATGCAGCAGTCATAATTCATTAGTTTTAAGTCATAACCCAGCGAGCACAAAAACATCTCAGAGATGTTGAAAGTAAGAGTTTTTGAGACATCAATCCTCCACTGCGATGTTCTGTTCATACATGAATTGAACGTGTATGTAGGTGCAAATGTCCGCCACATGCGGCTATTTTTAGGATGTTCCTGGGACATCACAAAAATTATTTCTTTCACGTTTTTTTCAAAGCCTTCTTTAAGACACAACATAACATTTTTAAAGCTTTTCGCCTATATTAAATCATTGTATATAAAACATTGTTTGAGATGTTCCTGAGACATGCACTTATATTTCGGTTTTTGTCATTGATTGTAGAAATCGACAATAGTCAAAATATGAAGAGAAATCCGGGGCGATTAAAAAAGAAATAACCGAAATAACTTATTTCAATAGGATCAAAGGAACACACATACAAATTTAAACCTAAAATATTTTCTGTTCATACAAATTGAACAACTTTTCAAAAATGTAAATATCACTCTAACACTGGTTCAACTGAATTTAAACAAAACTGTGAATACACTCACAATAATACAGTGTCCTTGACTAATCACTTTACATAGATAAGGTACGATTATGATGATGATTTTACAAGTCAGAACCGGTATATGTTTTTGAGGTTATTTATTTTGTGAATATCGACAATTCATTCCTTACTTTGCAGTCCGTGATCAACTTGATTACTAAATATAATATTTTGTCTTGACAAAACGCTTCACTTCACTCTAAAACGACTACTTTTACGGAAAACAAAATGGGGTAAATTAACTCGAAACTAGAAACGATACTCTCCGTCAACTCAAACATCACTGAGATCACATGATCACATTTGCGATTGCGCGAACGCTAGATATATTCTCGGTGAACATCTCAAAGGTGAACTATGTTACGCCAAGTGATAAAATCTACAAGATAACATTTTGTGCACATCTCCGATACATTCCTATAGTCATTTAAAAAAACGCCACAGAAGAACAAAAACAGAACATTGAATATCCTTCAGGGACCTCTTTGGGAAGTACATATTACGTCACAAAGAAACATCGGCGTGACTACATTTTTGAAACATCTCAAAACCTCCCAGAGATGTTTGTGCTCGCTGGGAAGGAAGAATATTCGTCAATGATTGGTTGGAATAAACGGACCAAAACCAATCATTGACGAATATTCTTTCTTATGACTTAAAACTTATGACTTATGACTGCTGCTTAAATCCACCATTAGTTACATTGCCAGTCTACTGAGTCTACAGATATTTTTCTGCAACCCATGGTGGGTTAGTGGACAGAGTAACTAGCTACCACCCCGTCAAATCTCGACCCCAACAATTTTTTTTAACCAACAGACGCATCACACTATGGTCAGCCATCTCGGTTGGAAACGGCTTCAACTCTGGGAGGATTTTTGTTCAAAAAGAAATGTAAAAGAAAACAGAATATTGGTAAATAAAAGATTTTGTTAAGATTTCCTTATAAGTGAAATCCCAGGGCCTTCAGACATAACTTATATTTGAAAAGATGAAGACTTAGGTTCTGAGTGTTGTCTCATGTAAACAAAATCTTTTATTTACCAAAATTCTGTTTTCTTTTAAATTTCTTTTTGAACAAAAATCCTCCCAGAGTTAAAGCCGTTTCCAACCGAGATGGCTGACCCTAGTGTGGTGCGTCTTCTGGGTTAAAAAAAAAAATTGTTGGTGACGAGACTTGAAATCGGAGCTCCGGGGTGATAGCTAGTGACTGTCCACGAAGCCACCATGGGTTACAGAAAAACATCTGTAGACTGGCAATTCAACTAAGTGAGTGGTGTTTTTACGTATCTTGATTCCCTAATATCTGAAGAACGGTCATCTGGTCAAGCTGGCAGGTAGGCATGCGAACATAGTACGTACTAACACTACTCAATCGTACACATTTCGTTCGTTTAAAATTAATAAGTAACGTGTCTGACGGCCCTGGGATCTTGGACTATTTAAACAATGGTCTAAGTGGCTTATACAGTACCTATATTTTTCGCGCTGACGCCGCTGACGGTATCAACATTTTCTGTATTTGGGTCTGGATCAGCTGTTGTTTCCAAGTAGAATATATGGAATTGGCGAGGACACGAAAAAATATTATCGCTCCAAATATGCTTTAAAATACACAACGCATATATAAATGAACACAGAAAATAGTTTTGGAGTCAAATTTCAATTACAGCCGTTCCTATTCGTTTTTGAAAATCAGCAAATTTAAAAGCTGCTAATATTGGCGCTCTTTGTAAACTTCCAAACCCAATCAGCCAAGGGGCGTATTCTGATCGGGTTGATTGTGACGTAAAACTGCAATACTATTGGTTGCTTGGAGTTCTCGGGAACTTACGTCGCAACAATTTGCAATGGCAAACAGAAGCCATTTGAATTTTGTCGACTTTAACATTTTTTAAGATTAAAAAAATAAACAAAAAAAAAAGAAAATTGCTACAATTTCACAATTTTCACAAGCTGCAGAATCCACGAAAAATATTTTTTTTAATTTCGTGTTCTCATCTATTCCAAAATCCCTGGGCGTTTCTCTTAGGGCGCGTACGCACATCTGAGCAAACGAGTCGAATGAGCAAGCTGCACCGAATGAGTATTCATGCGGGCAATTTTGATTTCCATGCACGAGCCACATGAGCATGTATTCGGAGTTACTCCATGTGTGCGTTAGTGCTTTTACGAACGATTTTTACGAAAATCAAATAGAGCAACAAAAATTACAAATGAATTAATAACGTGAATAGTTACAATTGTTGATTGTACAAATTCAAATGATTATTATACAATATATTTTGTACAGATGTCAGGAGAGACGAAATACTTGGGGCTAAACCTAGACTCAAAGTTCACCTGAAACAAACATCTGGAAAAAGTGCTGATAAGAGCAAGGTCATCATTAATAATGGCCAGACGCTCCTTTGGCAAAACATGGGGCCTTGGACCCAAACAGTCTCTCTGGCTATACACAGCATTTGTTAGACCCTCGATATCGTACAGAGCCCTGGTGAGGTGGCTAAAGGTAGAACAAGTGACAACCAGGGGAAAGCTGTCTAGTTTACGTAGACTGGCCAAGCTTGGAGTTACTGGTGACATGTCCAGAACATCGACAACTAGCTTAGAGGTAATCCTAAACCTCCCTCCCCTGCATTTGCACAATGCAGCAGAGGCGAGGATAGAAGCATCCGTGCTAAAATGTCTGGGCCAATGGAGGGGCAATAACCAATGCCCCTCCAGCATACTCGAGGTCATAAGAATCGACACGTCTGAGATGCCGTCGGACAAAATGACTCCAGCATACTCCTTTCATAGAACATACACCACCATCATAGAAGATGGGGAAGTTACATCAAGGGCCATACCAATGCTGTCAAGAGGGCAAATCTGGTACACAGATGGCTCAAAGACTAGCAAAGGAGTAGATGGGCTGGAATATACGGGGAGAGACCGAGGCAAGACATTAGTCTAAGCCTCGGTACTCAAGCCTCTATATTCCAAGCCGAGGTAACGGAAATCTCCGTCTGCACAGGGTAAAACTTGTCTGGGTATCAGGTCATAAGGGCATCCAGGGAAATGAGAGCGCCGATGCCCTAGCAAGAGCGGGAGCAGCAACAACTCTCATTGGACCAGAACCAGCCTGCGGAATCCCGTTTGGGTATATTGAGCAAGACACAAAGAAATGGGTTAAAAACCATCATCAATCTCTCTGGGAGAGTGCCTCAGGCAATAATCGCGGAAAAATGATGATGATGGGGCCAACCGACCGGCTATCAAGACACCTTTTTGAACTAAGCCGACTCTCTCAGGAAAGTGGTAGGACTGTTGACAGCAGTGTTGCCAATCCAATATTGTTAGATTCCCCGAAATTTTCCTGGCAAATACCCAAAATCCTGAATGAAAGATTTAAAAATCCTCACATAATCCTCACACCCAAAAACTATGGAAAATAATTGAGCATGACAATGTGATTCAAAGAATTTTCTATTACTTCAGTTGAATCAGTTTGGTTAGAACGAAATAAAAACCTTTTTAAAGCAGCAAACTGAAAACTTTTTGTGTAATGTCGGCTGTTTTTGTCGTATCACTTTTTTTAAATTATTTAGTCCGTTTTAAAAACTTTTCATTTTAGCGTTGAAACACTGACGTCATAGACAGAAAGTTTTAAAACGAAATGCACCATTTTGAAGCCATAGTCAAATCTATGACGTTGAATTGAAAAAGTTTTTAAAACATTATTGAATACGGTTCAACGACAAAAACAGCTCTAACAATTTGCTATATTCCTTTTAGTTGTCAAAAGTCAAACGAAACAGAAATAACAAATGAATGCATGGAATTGAAGAATAGAAATCAAACCTTCAACCATTGTCCTTCAACCTTCCAAACCCACTCTTGTTTTCTGATTTAAAATTAATCCTAAATGTTCCAAAACAAAAAACCTAAAGCTCCCTTTAGGTTTTGTTTTCACGATTCGTTTTCTGATTGGTTAAGCAATGTGAAAATACAGCTTTTTGTTTCAGGTAAATTAAAAATTCTGCTTCACTAATCAGTATACGAAACGTAAAAAGTTTGTGAACCCCCAAATGATATGTCAGATTAGTTTGAAAAGCAGTCAGCTGTCACATGTCATTTCACATATAGAACCACCGTTACAGAACGATAAACCGTAGAGCACTTTTGTTCTGCAACATCCAAGAGCAAGAACCGTTATATTTACCGTTTACATTTCCACCTTTCAGCTGAAGTTTATTGAATTTATCGTCCACTGATTATTCTCAAAATTGTAAGATGCCAATTTTTTGTGGTATAATGGGCCTTATTCAGGAGCACCTTGAAACTTGTTTATTGAATTTAATATTGAAAAGTATGGCGGATGTCTATTCTGGTGCTCCTTGAAAAGCCCTATTGATTGTTGGTTATTGAAAAGTTCTTCACTATTGAACATTTTTCAATTTTTCCAATTCACGTGTCCAAAAACTTTCAACAACAGTTTTCCAAGTTTCATATATCATAAGCAGATGATTAAGGAACTGTTTATAAACTTGAATCTTGAAAATGTAGACGTTATGTATTGATGTCTCCGAGTATTTTTAATCAACTATACCCAACTAGTCAACTTTTTTTAGTGAGAAAATGGGTATAATCTTCTAAGTTTCCCTCTTTTAATTACAGCATTGCAAAATTAGGAAAGAAGTTGAAAACAAATGTACATATTTAGCATTTTTCTGTATTTGCATATCATTTTCCAGACTAGAGCACAATCAAAGACATTTTTGTAATAAAATACCTACTTTAGATTCCCTTGGTCTTCCTGAAATTGTTCGCAAATCTGTGTATAAGTATCGATTTAAGAAGGATATGTCAAAAAGATACCCAATGAATGAAATATACGTCGCGATTCAGAATGAAATTAATTAGAAATCTCCAAATCACAAATAATGTTGTGTCCTCTATACTTTCATCTCACTAAAATGCTTAGAGGCATTAAGCATTTTACTGTGCTTTTATGACCAAGGGACATATCAAAAATGCACTGGACAGGATATGAGCTGTCCCATGAGGTAATCTTTCGTTACCAGGTGCATTGACTTGTAACTCTGCCCTCCTAGTCCTTAGCCAAAACGCAGTATCTGCAGAAAAGTCAAAATTGAGTTTTTGTTTAGATGTCTGACCGTTGTGAAATAATGATGCATGAATCAAAATAAAATTTTGAATAGTTTACAACGGTCAGACATCTAAACAAAAACTGATCTTACTCAATGCTGACTTCTCTGCAGATACGGCGTTTTGGCTAAGGAGGGCAGAACTGACATCCTTGGACATAAAGTTCATTTTCCTCAAACTGATGGAGAAAAATATGAGAAAAAGGTTAAGTTTTTTAACAACTTCGATGCGTTTCCAGGTTGGTTATTGATAAAAAATTAGTTTCTAGTGTTTAGTCCTTTTTATCTCTTTTGTCAAAATAACTCAAATTTGAACAACGCAGTCGCATCTGTCAAAATTGTATCATTTGACCGAATTTCCAACGTTGCCAAGTCTGAAAACTTATTCCAATAACAGTTTTTCAACATTCAATAATCTGATTTTCAAGAGTGACACGTGAATACCAAACTTTCCTGAAATTGAAAAAGTACAATATTCAATATTGAAAATTTTCCAATATTCATGTGGACACCTGAATAAGGCTGAATATCAAATTCGAAATCCTCACAAAATCCTCACATTTTTTCAATCCCCAATGAATTCCCTAGCACCACACCAAATCCTCACAAATTGGGGAATTCCTCACACATTGGTAACACTGGTTGACAGGCCACTGCCACCTGAAAAAACACCTGCAACTGTTGGGGATACATCAAGAGTCCACACAATGCAGATTTTGTGGTGAGGAGGACGAAAGAGCCTCCCACACAATGTTTGATATAATGCGAAGCTCTGGCTCGCATGAGGATGGATATCTTCGGACACTGCGGTGCAGAAGATACCATCCCGCAGGAAAACCTTGTGAGGAATCTCGAGGAGTTCATTAAAAGAACCGGAGTACTCACGAGATAGACCTGATAGCGAGGTGCAGAAAGGTTCTAAACAGAACTACCTGCATTTCAGCCGCTGGCTAGCCCCGCCATCTAATAATAATATTAATAAATACACTACATTTGGCCCACCTGAAAAATCAAATCAGAAATGCAAGTGACTGATAGATTTCATCCACTTTTCAATAATTGTTCAAAAAATAACTCTGACTCAGGAAAAACTTCGAAGAAACGGGGTAGATACATTCTGTTTTCAAAACATCCGTATTTACGTCAAAAATGATCTTTTTCACACGATAAATGATAGATTATAATAATGTTAATCAACTCGTTTCACTTTTCTTAAGAAATGTTTTGAATTCGAATAAAAAAAAATCATAAATGAATGTAAGTGAAGGTAGGTATAATATTCACATTTACTAAATACTAAGCAAGATTGTTTTGACATTGGCAATGAAATTCTAATTTTATGATAATCATATTGATCTTGGAAATTGACCACACCTTATATTTAATCGTCTGACGTGCAATGATGTTATGCTGTTGCGGTAAGATACGTGAATGACCCAAGCCTAACAATAACAAACATGATTTTTTGCATGAAAATGTAAATTGATGCAAAAAAATCTAGGAGTCAACGCAGAGTTTGTGTATAGTGTATAATGTGCAATATTGGAACTAGTTGCATCAGATAAAATTATATTTTTAATTTGTATATTTTTATAATGCAATATCTCAAAAATCTTCATCAGATATTGCATAAGAAAATATTCAAATTCAGCATGGATATCGAATAGTAGATTGTATAAATTTAACGTATTTTTTGATAAAAATGAATGAAAAAAAAAATAAGGGACAAGGGGCGTAACTCATCTAGAAAAGAAAAGCAATTGTTTAACCTACACGTGTTGCATACTTGTTTGTCATATCCTCAGTAAGGTGAAGTCGTTTTATGGAAAAATAGGAATGTGCAGAGGCTTTTATAATATTTTCTAATGAGCCCAAGTCATTTAGTCGAGAGAAATTCGAAAGTGAACAAGAAAAAAACTTCTTTGCAATGGGAGCTTCTACATACAAATAATATGATCTATAAGAATCCGGGTTATCTGAAAACAATTTTTCTTGCATAGTCCGTCTATCACTTCAACTGCAGAGACACTGCTCCAAGCAGAATTATTGTGCTCCATACGTATACAAAATGTACAGAGAATTACCAGTTCATCCAATATATCACACGAGACCATAAAAGTGAAGATTACCTCAATTTCTTCAAATTAATCCAGAGTTCTGAGAAAAAACCGATATAAAATTTCGATGGAAAAATTTACAGAAATATTCAAGAGGCAAAGTTATTTTATTACAAGAAGCTATAAGGACCCAGTTAACAAAACATGATGACAGAGATGTTAGTGGGCTTCATTTTCATGTTTCAGATCACATCAGTGAATCGAAAAGTGGCTTCCACTACTGTCGCGAAAACACCTATTCGGTGACCCGTTGGTCAGTTCGAGACATCAGATTGCTATGCCAAATGTGACTCGAAACTATAGCCCAATGTGACATTCCGTTTGTACTTCGAAATCAAATGCACATTGAGATCCTTTTCAACGTTACAATGTGAAATTGAATGAAGCGGTACTTATATTTTTAAATAAAAGCGCTTCTCTATTTTATATTACATTATTCTATAATTCAAACACTACGAATTTAGAATATAATTAATTGACATGTATGATTTTGAAGGTCATAATTGAGGATAACAGTGTAACTCGCCTGTTAGTTACACGGACTTTATTGAGATGATTTTCATGTATTTCAAATTATTTAATAATGAAAACATCACACATCTAAAACAGCAATGATTGTAATGAACAGATTCATTTCAGAACTTAAACTTTCAAATTCGTTAAATATAATTTGCAACATGCTGAATTTGATGTAACGTACCAAATTTTTTTATACATTCATTCACACAGAAATTAAATAATCAAATAATGTATAGTTATTTTGACAGAACCAATAATGACGACTGAAATGTTTCACATTTCAAAATTTAAAATGACCCGCTAATTGAGATCCTTTTTAGAACTTCATCACCATACACCAATCAATTGTTCTGCGCTCACTTTGCAAATTAAGGTTGGAACAAATTCGTTAAAAGCTTGATATGGCCATTGAGGAAAAAGAGCTCATCACGTCGATTTTCTTTTTCAGTTGCGCATTTTTTGGTCCACTTTCACTTTTGGTGACGTCATCACTGTTCGAGTAATGTCATTATAATTTTTTTAAATGGCAATACCCTTTTTTGATAATACCTTCAAAAAGAACGCAACTTTCTGTGTATGGAGACATATTTTTCTTATGTTATACACTGTGTTTCACTTCTCATAGAAACACCCTCATATTTTCCGTAATTTTTGACGTAGAACCATGAAATTTCCAGAATCGATAGATACACTAGAAATGAACTCGCTGTAGAAAAATGTTCATTCTACGTGATATACTTTGCACGCCAGCAGCAATGGAACCATCCATTTTTCCGGAAAGTTATATAAGGGGGCAAAATTGGAACGAAATTCCGTTGGATTCGTGTTCAGGATCCCCAAATTACTACTAACACACCAGTCTCCTGAAAAATTTTCGGTCCTGAAAAACTCAAATTTTTGTTTCACTTCTCACGGAAACGCCCCCGTATCTTCCGTAATTTTCGAAGTAGAAACATGAAACTCCCAGAATCGATAGATACACTAGAAATGAACTCACTGCACGTGATATACAATGCACGCCAGCAGCGATGGAACCACCCATTTTTTCATCGTTGCTGGCGCGCATTGTATAATATACGCCTCTTCAAATGAACTGAGAGATTCTATAAACAAAATCAATGAGTCTTTAGAAAATATTTATAAATATACCTGTCGAAATTTTCTCAAAATAAATGCACAAAAAGCAAATGTATGATTATAGGTAATGACAAAACTTCGGCTGAGTTTAGTAATAATAGATATACTGTGCATATTGGAGGTTGTATGATTGATTGTGTTGAAAAATTGAAGTATTTGGGCGTCATTATAGACAGACGGTTGTTATTCAAAGATCATGCAAACTACATAATATCAAAAATGAGTAATAGTGTTAATTATCTATCAAGATGTTCACATCACCTATCAATGTGGTCTAAATTAACTATATACAATAAATTGATCCTCCCACACTTAAATTATTGTTCTACAATCCTATATCTAATGAATCAAAACGAATTATCTCTACTTCAGAAATTACAGAACAGATCAATGAGGTTAATACTGTCCTGTTCAAGGTACACTTCAATAAAAGTTATGCAACAATGTTTAAGATGGTTGCCATTAAAGGAATACATACAATTGCAGGTGTTGGTATTCATTTTCAAGGTGAAAACAGGAGATGCCCCATCTTACTTGAATAGTAAAATAATACTTAATAACCAAATACACCAAATACAACACCAGACAACAAAGTGACTTTTTCATTCCACCAAGACATAAAAAAATTGGTCAAAATTCTGTATTTCATAAGGGTTTGATATCATTCAATGAACTGCCTAATGATGTGAAAAATTCAACTACATATGCTGGTTTCAAGACTAGTCTCAGGGAATATTATCTGAGAGTATGTGATATTAGATAAGTTGGATTAACGATTAACGTGTGAGAAAAAATGTTTATAACTTTTATTTATACTTGTCTTCGTCAACTGTTTGTGTTATATATAAAGTAGTTTTAGAAATAGTTTTAGAACTAGCATTACAACTGTCGATTTTTCTTATTCTTTACATGTATAATTTTAATTAGCGACCTGCTAAATAAAGAAATTTATTATTATTATTACATAACCAGTAAACACAAATGTATCTCAGAGATGTTAGTGGACCTCACATTCATGTTCCACATCACTTCTGTGAGTCGAGTTGCGACTCGTATCGACATCTCCAGATCTTCTATTTCGGGCCCTTTTGGTCGTTTTTTGCTTTACATTGTGATTCCACATATGACTCGAAGTTAGGTTAATTGCACATCTGAATTGGAGTCACATAGAGATAACTTTAAAATCACAATGTAAAGTTGAGTAAATCATCCACATGCTCTCAATGCGAGGTGCTTTACGATTCTTTTTCCGTAACACATTCCGATTGATGAAGATTTCAAATGAGAAGACTAAGAGAAGTCAAATCTCTGTCACATACGAGGATATATCAAAAAATTCTTAGCCTACTATAGAACCAAACAAAATTTCAATGTCAAAATATTTTATTACTCAACATATTCTCCTCTTAATTGGATACATTTATTACATCGAACCTGCAACGTCTCTAGACCTTTCAAAAAATAATGTTTCTTCTTGCTCTGCAAACCAGACCTCCATTGCTTTTATTACCTCCTCGTTGGAAGAAAATTTACGACCTTTTAAACTTTTTTTCAGTTGAGGAAAGAGATGATAGTCGGACGGGGCCAAATCTGGTGAATAAGGGGGGTGTTCTAGTAATTCAAACCCTAAATCACGAATTTTTTGCATGGCAACATGAGATTTGTGTGCAGGGGCGTTGTCCTACAAGAACAAAACACCTTTGGATAGCTTTCCGCGTCTTTTCTCTTTAATTTTTTCCCGTAGAGTGGTCAGTAATGTCGAATAGTAATCTCCAGTTATTGTTCTACCCTTATCCAAAAAATCAATCATGATTACTCCATGGCAATCCCAAAAAACTGAAGCAAGAACTTTTCCAGCAGATTTTTGGACACGAAACTTCTTAGGTCTTGGAGAACCGGAGTGTCGCCATTCCATCGATTGTTGCTTTGTTTCTGGATCGTAGAAATGTACCCAAGTCTCATCCATAGTAACAATTCGGTTCAAGGAGTCTACATCATTTTCAAATCTAGCACATATCGAACGCGATGCTACTACCCTTGCACGCTTTTGGTCAACATTCAACCATTTGGGGATCCATTTTGCAGTAATTTTTCTCATGTCCAAATCGACGTGAACTATGTGATGAACGCGTTCGTATGAAATATTCAGTGATTCAGATATCCGTTTTAGCCCAATTCGACGGTCTGTTAAAATCATGTCATGAACTGCATCGATATTTTCAGGGACTGACACAGAAACTGGCCTTCCCGATCGGTCATCATCTTCAATGGAAAATTTACCTCTTTTGAAGCTTGCAGTCCAATTTTTCACGGTTGCATCTTCGTAAATCTGCTTACCTCGTAACCCTTTTAAATAATAATATTATTTACTACGTTTGTTGAAAGGTACAGTTGTACAATAATAAAGAAAACGTCTAGAATATAAAATAAATGTAAATTAAATTTAAAACAAAAATACCAGTAGAGACATTGATCAACTGAAAAGAAACGATTAAGATTTTACACACGAATTATGAGAGAAATTGGTCTACAGAGTAGATATTCTTATTTATTAAATGGGTTTTCAATGATTTCTTGAATAGACTTATATTAGAGGCACTTTTAATATTCTGATCCAATTTATTGTAGACCTTGCAGCCAAGAAACAGGTGGCTTCTCTGAAACTTTTTTGTACGGTGTTGGCCTGGAACAAGCATATTTCTAGATCTTGTTTCGTGCAGATGATTTTCTCCATTACGAGCAAACTTATCTCTGTTCCGATAGACAAAAATACACAGCTCATATACATACAGGCCTGCTACAGTCAAAATGCTTAAACTTTTTAAAGTGTCTCTACATGAGACCCTCCATCCTAGACCTTCCAATATCCTAATTGCCATTTTTTTAAATCAAAAACTCTTTTCCCATGAAGCAGATGAACCCCAGTTAAGTATTCCATACCTCAAATGGCTATTGATGTTGGCATAATATAAACTTAACAATATAGATTTGCTACAGTGATTGGACATAAATCGCAATGCATAGCAGTTCTTACGTAGTTTTGCACAGAGACTATCAATATGTGTTTCCCAGCTCCATTTATTATCAATATTGACACCCAGTAATTTAGTTGTCTCTGATGCATCTACTCTTATATCCTCATTTTCAAAGATAGAGAGGGTTTCGGTTTGATTGCTCAGGTACTTGATGATGGCTCGATACTATAATTTTTCGATTTTCACAATTTCGGTGGACATATTTTTTCTTTTAATTTATTGCGTAACTCTGGTTTACTTTTTTGACGTCAAACTTTACACTGACACTTCTAATAAGTTATTGTTCGTTGCTATGGTAACGCAATATTTTGTTTATGCAGGGAACTCGTCTAGGCTAACTAGATATCAATACATCCTCGTATACCAATTGAAGGTGTCACAATTATACTTGAAAGGGAATCTCTTTCTGAGTAAGTTTATACTGCACTAGGAACTGCATAGGACTCGCATTCCATACATTCTGTTCATAAAATAACCCACCCCTGTTAACTTTTGAACGGCTCGAAATTTGTTTTTGATTCAGTAGAAAAAATATTGAGCCATGCAGAAGGTAACAGGAGGAGAGTTACTTTATGGAAACACTGCAGTGTCATCTTGAAATATTCTGATGAAAACAAATTTTTCACCACGTAACTCCTATTCCAGGTTCTTTTTTGAACTATTGGTAGTCTTCAATGTTAGGTTGTGTACTTTACTTTTTCTTTAAGAGATTGGGTCTATGCCTGAGGTTGATGTTACTTTATTTAAAAAAATAATTTCGAAAAAGAGCACTTGAACGACTCTCATAATTTTCGAAAAAGTATGAGTTTTGATCACCTATCTCTGTTAGGTTCATGGAAAAAAGATAGTATAAGGAATATACAAAATATTACCATTAACAAAACTTTAATTATAACAATAAATGAAAAAATTCTGGTAATAAACTCAAAATTCCAAACAAGAAATAAACTTGACTAAAAATTACATTCTTGAAGCGCCAACGGTGCTTCCTTTTCTTTTCCATGGTTAACATGGCGGAGACAATCTCGCGTTAACATCTCGATCACCTTGAGGGTTGTGGAGTATTCCTGAAAATTATCGAATGTCATGAAAATAAATCCATAAAGAAAGAATGACTTCACGGAAGATCATGAAATCATAAATAAAAAATATATAACGTAATCCAATCTTCCGCAAAAAACCCTATACAATAGGTATTTTCGTCGGCAAATATCTTCTAACCTTTCATCAGAGAAGGTAACAAATGATACATGGTTGTATTCTGAATGTTATATGGAGACAAAAAAAATGAAGATATACCAGGTATCCCATTTAAAACTCAATAGTTCATGTCACTTCTGGTCAATCCGGAATTTGGATAAAGTTGAGTTACTTATCAAAAAATGCAGTTTATGCATTGAACAGATCCTCAAAATTTAATTCCATTATCTCAGTAAACAAAAAAGTTATAGGGGCGAGCCACCTTCCGTGGACACCCGGTATATTAAACGAGCATTGCAAACTGGTTCTGGTCTTAAACGGATATAATTCGATGCCGGCGAAAATACCTATTGTATGGTTTTTTGCAGAAGATTGGATTACGTAATCCATTTTACATTATTGAAATAAAATTCATTATAGAATGAAAATATTTTATACCCAATTACAATTCCAAATGCTGAGTAAAACGTCAAATTTGAAAGTGAAATACATACATGACTCTCCAATATCTACATGTCATCTGAATTATGATTGGCGCCTCAGACTTTCTAGTGTTGTAGTAAATCTAAAATTGACTTAAAATTGATGTACTACTTTCAAGTTCAACATACAAAATCGAGCTTTTAAATTTTTAATTTATACATTCAATTGAATATTTAGGATATATTTACTGTGAACATTCTTCCAAAAAATGGTATTATTGATAAAGGATGAAAAATATATGAGCAAACGGAATATTCCAAACACAGGAGAGAACTGATATGAATTAATATGTTATTGTCATAGGGCAGTGTTACAAAATTTGCAATATCAAATACAAACAGGGTCCTTCATAGAGTTTTGGCCTCATATGGGAAAAGCTTTCATTAATAACTTTCAATAATAAAAGTTCATTTCTTTCAAAAGAATCGCTTAAAATGGGCTTATTTGTTTGAATTTTAAAAAATTTTAGAAGAAAATTTGTTTCTATTCCAATTTTAAACATCTTTGCCAAATTTGAACGTACCATTGCAACTTTTAGTTTTTGCCATTTTTTCAATATTTATGCAATTTATGATTTATTATTCAAATAATTATAACCTTGACATAATTCTTTTTTATCACTGGGTTCATCATACAACTATGTTATAAGCACTAAATATCGATGAAAACATGTCTTTCTTTGAGAAAATGAGAAAACCGTTTTAAATTTAAAATGATGCGAAACTCTGTCATAAAAGAATCTTCTAACTACTCAACTTTACTTTAGGACTCCTTTCACAACTAATTTTAGGCGATTAAGTTTTATCAAAATAATCGCTTAAAATTTGTTGAGTAAATGGTACTTACATTTTCGATTCAAAAACTCAGAAATACTCAATGATACTTTTGCATCAAATACAGCAGAAAGGACCCCGCAACAAACCTTGTGGAAAATGGCTCTCGGTGAAATTGGCTGCAAATTTGGTATATTGTAGATATCAATGTTCTGATCAAATGTCTCCATGGGTTCAAGGTCCAAAAATGTATAGTTTTTGAGATAATCAATGTCAAAGCCCATCAAATTAACGTTTTAAGCTATCAGTGGTAGTTACGTATCGATTGTTCTAATAACTCGATATTCCTGAAACTCGATGAAAAATTGGAACAGTTGATTTTCAGGGTCGATAATAACAAGTCTGGGATCAAAATTGGAAAATTCACGTCATTGGTCTCAATATAGCCCTCCAAAAATTCCCATTTTTCGATTTTCTTGAAACTCGATGAAGACTTGACCAAAGTGGTTTTCAGTGTCGCTGATAACGAATCTTAGGACATACTTAATTGGAAAATTCGCGGGGTTGAGGTCGACTATCTCCTCCAAACCTCATAGAGAATTTTATCAGGAAAAATCGAAAAATGGTCCTTTATTGAGTGCCATATTGGGATCACTGACGTCGATTTTCAATTGCTGTCTTAATGATAAAATGATAAAAAAAATTTACCCCAGGTTCTAGATTAGGGACCCAAAATATTCTGGTCACGTGTTGCGTGGTGAATATTTTGAAATATATTTCAGTGGGCGGTTGAGAATACCAATATCCTGATACAGGTTTATTTGACGTTGAGCGATACTAATGTGGACATGGAACAAGTATCCGCAGTTCTGGAAGAATAATTTAATAATATAGCTTCATTCGATTATCATCAAAGTGATTAACAAAATCTTTTGAAGAAGTAGAAACAAGATTAGTTCAAACTAATGTCGATGGCTGCACCAACTTTATTATTCATAGGGGTTTTGGGTGATAACCGACCCTGGAGTTTTCATCAAATTCGAGCAATCCGAAAAAGGGGCTTTTTGGAGGTTCATATTGAGACCAGTAACTTGAATTTTCCAATTCTGACTCCTGATTCGTTAAAAGTGACCCTGAGATCCACTTGGGCTGATGTGAGTTTTGCAATTTTGATCCAAGATTCATTATTAGCTAAACTGAAAACTCTTTGGACCAAGTTCTCATTGATTTTCGGGAATATTGAGAAATGGGACTTATTTGGGGGGTGGTCATATTGGGACCATTGATGTGAAGTTTTCAATTCTGACCCCAGATTTGTTATTAGTCACCCTGAAAACCTTCTGGGCCAAGTTTTCACCAAGTTTGAGGACTATAGAGTCGTTGAAACAAGCGATATGTTCATGGCGTACGTAACTACCACTGATAGCGAACAAATCAATTTGAAAGTCTTTGACCCTGATTATCTCAAAAACTGTCCATTTTCTGACCTTATGCTCATTGAGACATTTGATCAGGACATCGATATCTATAATATCCTGAAGTTTCAGCCAATTTCACAGAGAGCCATTTTCCATAAGGATTGTTGCGGGGTCCTTTGAAGCAGTTTTTACATTTTCTCGAAGAAATACATGTTTTCATCTATAGTAATTACAACAATATAGTAATACAAAAGAGTTTTGTCAAGGTTACAATTATTTTAATGAATTAGAAATTTTGTGAATATTGAAAAAATGGTAAAAACTAAAATTTGCAATATAGGTAACGTTCAAATTCAAAGATGTATAAAATTGAAATAGAAACAACTTTTCTCTTTATTTTTTTCATTCAAAAATAAAACTATTTAAAGCGAATATTGTGAGAGATATGAACTTAAGTTCATTTGTCATTAATGACAAATAGCAAAATTCACGTGACCTCGTCCAAGTAGGATATTTAATATTTCGTAGCTTTTTTATAATACGACTCATCATCGATGCAAGTCAAATTTCAAAATAAATAATTATTAAAAGTCTATTTTCCATTTGATGCCAACTCTTTGAAGGACACTGTATGTTTTTGAGAAACTCTGTTAACGTGAATATATATTCAAAAGTGTGACGAGTGGGATATATGGTGTTTTGGAATATTTCTAAATAATTTTATAGATTCATTACCTACTTGATTTAGGTATAAAATCACCATGATATAGGTACACCAATAACAACAGGTCCTGTATAATTCACCTGGGTAACGTGATCCTAAAAAGAGACAGACTTGACTTTTTCCAGTTACATATATTGAAAGTTATAACACAGTTCGTTGAGTACTTCGTTGAGTAGTAATGTTCCAAGCAAATATTCGATCCAAAATTAACATGTTTTCCAGGTAAAGCGCCAAATAAAGTAAGATTACTTCGAGCTATAGTGCCCAAGAGAGTACGAATATATTTTGGTGGGCTATCATCATTATTAAATATGTTTATTCAAAATTTTCCAGAATTTTATTGGCTGTCGATTGGGTTATATTTTCCTCTAAGAAACACACTTGTCTTAAGCCACTGATTGCACTTTTTTTTCACAGTGCTGATTGATTGAATCAATCTCTGGATTTTCAATAGATTGATGGTCAAAAAACCGATTTTCCATTATCAATAATACACCAATCGCCTGAAATTCCGACAGCAAATGTGTGTATTACTTATTGTCATTTGCGTCTGGAATTACTGTGATAGGTAATTTAGTGGCATTTGAATAACAGAAACTGAGTTTGACCATTTTTTGTATTCTGTTAACTTTAAATTCCAAGTAAAGTGTATTCCAAAGTGTGGTTTTCATTCTCCTTCTGCGTTGAGTCAAATGCGAAATTGCTTGGCATCATTTTACTAGGAATGTGATATTTCTTCACGTAACTACCCGATCGAATACACTAGGAAATGGAAATCAGTCAATCTATTTCAATGTATCTTTGTTAGTACTCACCTTGGAAAAGAACGCAGAAACACACTAGACACTTGCAGACCCTATAAATTGCAAATTCCGGCACCTATACACTATACACAAAGACAAGACTTCCCCAGCGGCCATTTTGCCAAAGAGTTCATTTCATTTAATTGCGCCGGTCACTATACGTCACGTCACCAAACGAGCAAACACACAAAGCTGATATTGTAGAAGATTTGAATTTTCTTGTCAAAAATAAATATTTCTGAGAGGTCAGATAGATTCACAAACTGATATTCCCATAGCCATTTTTATTTCAATCAACGCGAATTACTTCTGCGTCTTTGAGAAATAAAATCTGAACCACCGACATTTTTGAGTCGGTTACGAATGTGCTCGATAAGTCAGAGAGATTCACAAATTAACGTGCACATTCGTCTCACATCAACCGAAATGTGCTGAGAATTGTGAACATTTATTTTATTTTGAGTAACTTGGCGGTGACAGCGACGTATTATTGTGTTTAATTTTCGTAACATTTAGTGATATGAATGCGACATCTCAAGGATGTTTGTGTTAACTGGATAGGATGACTGTTTTCATGCAGTGAGTTCATTTCTTGTGTATCTATCGATCCTGGGAGTTTAATAGTTCTACGTCGAAAATTACTGAAGATGCGGGGCATTTCCGTGCGAAGTGAAACAAATTAGAGTTTTTCAGGACCGAAAATTTTTCGGGGCACAGGTGTATCAGTAGTAATTTGGGGATCCTGAACACAAATCCGACGAAATTTCGTGCCAATTTTGCCCCCTAATATAACTTTTCCGGAAAAATGGGTGGTTCCATCGCTGCTGGCGTGCAGATTATATCTCGTAGAATGAACCTTTTTGGCAGTGAGTTCACTTCTACTGTATTTATGGATCCTGAAAATTTCATGGTTCTACGTTAAAAATTACGGAAGATACGAGGGTGTTTCCATGAGAAGTGAAACACACTGTATAACATAAGAAAAAATATGACATCCATACACAGAAAATTGCGTTCTTTTTGAAGGTATTATCAAAATAGGGTTTTGCCATAAAACAGTGATGAGCTCACCAAAAAGTGGACCAAAAAATGTGCAACTGAAAAAGAAAGTCTGAGCTTTTTTCCCAATGGCCATTATCAAGCTTTTAACGAATTTGTTCCAACCTTCATGTGCTCACTAGCTGTATATCGATATGACAGTCATGTATCAAATTCCCTGTCAAATCACTGCTACATCAATATTCAATTGGAATCCTGACTGTATATAAAATATGGAAAATTCGAGGTTATAACAAAGCTCACCCTGTTTCAACATGAATAGAAATAATGCCTCAAGTTTTGGTTCACTGACAGGTAAGGAAATCTGCTGGGCACGAAATAGCATTCACAGCCGTATGAATAGTCAATTCCAGCGACTCGCCAGAGTTTCGCCGCTCGCTACACAAGAACTATAATGCACAGTCGAGTTCCAAAAAAGTGATACGTCGCCAGAGTTTCGCTAAAATGTAACTTATCGCGTAGTTGTCACTTTTTTGGAGCTCGACTGTGCATTATAATCCTTGTGTAGCGAACGGCGAAACTCTGGCGAGTCGCTGACGATTAACTATGCATACGGCTGTTTGTGATTGGGTAGTTTTTTCTTGAACTCTGGAGACATGCCGATTATCTCATCCTCAGAGCTAGTTCTTCCAACGAAAAGCAAAACTATGGAATTCACTGCTCCGGGAAGTGTTCCCTGAGTCATACAGTCTGCAGACATGCAAGAAGAACTCTTATGATTCCTACCAATTCCCCTCGGCTCTCACGATACATTACGGAAACAAAAGAATAAAATTAGGTTTGCTCTGAAATCCACTTGATTGAAATTTCACCTAGAACTTTTGTACTGTTTGCAATTCACAAACCAAACACTCAAAACGTTGACTTGTGAGTAAATTGGATGTCCACAATATTCATCCCTCATGTTGTCATTTTGTATTTTATTTCCTTGAAGTTCTAACGATAAAAACACTCAAGCTAAAGCTCTACACCTTTTTCAATTGTAATTCAGAAAGTGTAACTTGAAATTCAGATTAGTAACATGTAAATCAGAAACTGTAACTTGTTATTCAGAATTGTTAACTGTAATTCAGAAACCGTAACATGTAATTCAGATCAATAAATTGCATTTCAGAAACGGTAACATGTAATTCAGATTAGTTAATTGTATTTCAGAAAGCGACAATTGTAATTCAGAAACCATCTAATTCAGAAACCACCAAGGACTTGATTAGTAAGAGTAGGGAATATGAGAGCAACGAATTATTTATTAGTGAACATTATTATGAATAATAATATTTATCGCCCAACGGGCATGTCTTGAAATGCTAAAGCTGTAGCATGGTGAATGGTGGTGTGTTGTGCAGAACTACCACAATCGCCTTCAACTATAGTATAATTTGCCTGGTCAATGATTTGCTCAAGATACACAAGCCGCTGTTCTCCAACACCCGGACCTTGAACTTGGGGAACTCGAAGATTCTCTTTTGCATAGGAGTTTATTTTCGACCATATTATTTCGACTGGGTTCAACATTGGGGGGGTGTGGACTCAAACGAAGAAGACTTGCCTCAGTTTCATCCAGAAAATATGTACATATGAGTTGTTCTTGGTTTCTGAATTACAGTTGATACTTTCTGAATAACAACTAACGCTTTCTGAATTACATTTTACACCTTCTGAAATACAATTAACTAATCTAAATTACATGTTACGGTTTCTGAAATACACTTCACTAATCTGAATTACACGTTACGGTTTCTGAATTACAATTTATTATTCTGAATTACAAATTATACTTTCTGAAATGCATCTTATACTTTCTGAATTACAATTGAAAAAGGTGTAGTGGTTTTATCGACCACACCTTCTTGGTGTTGCCTCAAGTCGCCTAGAAGTATTTTTAGAACTTCTCCAGGTCAAGGCCATGTAGGGGAGGGGGCGTTTGAAAACCAGTCAGTTTGTGACCGTTTGCTGGTTTCACATTTCGGTAGGTATGGTGCTGAACATACCTTCTGCCAAGTTTTACCTTCTGCCAAGTTTTACCTTCGAACGAGGTCAATATACAGAGCTATGCCGAAAAAACCGTAATCATGGTTTTTTCGGCATAATTCTGTATTTTGACCTCGTTCGTGGGTCAAACTTGGCAGAAGGTATGTACAGCACCGCATATCTACCGAAATGTGGAACCAGCAAACGGTCACAAACTGACTGGTTTTCAAACGCCCCTCCCCGTCCTTGACCTTGACCTGGAGAAATTCTAAAAATACATCTAGGTGACTTGGGGCAACACCAAGATTGCTATTTCATGGCCAGTAGACGGTTTCCTGACCTGTCAGTAAATCATATAGGCATCTCTTTATTATTATCCTAAGCAATAATGAATTATAGACCGGGGGATTGTGACAGATTTTGAGACACGATTTTACTCAGTATGCCTTTTGGAGGACAGTATTGTCTGTATTTCCTCATGATAATAAGGCAGGAATAAAAGAGTCGTCCTGGGTTCTTCCTAAAAAAAATTATTAATCATTTGTTCGAAAAATATGTGTTTTGCTACGATTTTAATCAGGCTGCTATGTGTTTTGTAATGAAAAAACGAAAATAAAATACTCAGAAAACCATTGGCATACCGTTAGGGCGGGTCCGAAGGGTTGGTATGGTCACGTGAATTTGTTTGAGAATAAGGACATTTTCCGTGTTTTTAAACAGACTGATAAGTATACAAGTTATTGTTCTGAAACTGCTTTAAAAAAAGATGGCATACTGAATGCGTATGCCTAAGTACTGTTAACTCAGCAATAATTTTGAACAGGTATGTAATAACATTCCGTGATTTTAGTCAGTATGCCATTCCATTTTCATTAGGTTTATAGTAATGTAAGATGTATATGAAATTGGCATATGGTTTGAGAGAGTAAAAATTACAAGCATACGCAAAAAAAATTGCAAAATATAAACAAAATTTTCCGCCATTTTAAGCAGTATGCCTTTCTGTTTTTATGATGTACATGGTGCATGTAGTTGGAATAACAAAAGATATTCCTATCGATAAGGTCCAAGCTTGTCAAAAATATAAAAAGTTATTCAAAATAGAGATAACCTGATGTGTAAGAGAAACGTGACAATTTTTGTCTTTTTAAGCATAACACCTTTCTGTTTTTATTATAATCATGGTATATGTAGGTGGAATAACATATGACATACCAATATGTAAAGTCGAAGAGTTCGGAAAATATTAAAAAAGGATGCAAATATAGAGGAAACCGATGTAAGAGAAACATAAAAAAATTTGTGTTTTAAGCTGTATTCCCTTCCGGTTTCATGATAATCATGGTATATGTAGGTGGAATAACAAATCGCACATCGATTGATGAGGACTAAGGTTTATAAAAGCCAAGAATAAAAAATATATTTATGAAAATTGAGTTTATTGGAAACGAAACACATTTAAATCATAACTATATTATAGAGTAATTATAATTTTTCATCATTCTATTCTATTCTATTCTAACGTCATAAGAAAAAACCACGTATTCCACATATTTATCAAAATTGAGATATATCATTTGGGGCTTGTATAGGCCTTATCAACAATTTGACGAAGAAAATTGTGCGTATTTTACAGTTTTAAAATCATTTTGGCTATACAGAACAGAAGTGATAAAGTTAAATATTTCTTTTACAAAGCTTGGAAACGAAGACTGTTAAAAATGCGAAGAGTATTCCTTTCACAACTTCCCTCACACCAAACAGTCTTTGAATAATGAGTGTGAAATCTGTTAACTATGGAAAATACATCTACAACACGTGGAATACACTCGAATGGCTTATTAAAAAGATGTTGATAACGCGACAAAAATGGAAACCAATCAGACAAACATTTTAGCAGTTTCTGCTGATTTGCAAAAGGTCATTATGTTACCAAGAATAGACATGTTCAAAAGAGTCCTTTTCACACGAAGAATTAGTGTTCATAATGAAAGTTTTGTCCCCCTTGGGTCTCAGAAAAACATTTTCCATTAGCAGATCTTTGGCACGATGGGATAGCAGGAAGAAAACAAGAGGACATCATAAGTGCTTTCCATACATTTTCAAAATCTAATATAGATGTAGACGTACACATAATTTGAGCAAATAACTGTACGAGTCAAAACAAAAAATTGGACCTTTAATACTTCATTAATTTTTCTCAAGAGCTCCGAATTTCGCACAGAAAATTTCCATCTAAAATATTTTGAACCCGGACATAGTTATATGTCAGCAGAGCAGATAGTTTTCACCATCAGGTAGAATTGAGCCTTAAGAAACAAAACACTTACGATTTCAACAATTTTACTGAGGCGGTCAAAAGCTCGAATAAAGGCCACGTTACAGTTAACTGTATGAACATAACTGATATAGCTGATTGGAAAAACTGTTCTTCACTTACAAAGATAAATAAATTAAATCCTAGACCGTATTTACTTGAAGGCTCGGAAATAATGTTTACAAAAGGAAAATTCTCATTTTCATACAGAACTTATGCAAACGATATATTTGTGGAAGCAGACATTCTGCAAAAAAAAAAATTATGAAAAATACCAACCTCATGCGACCCACTTTCCGTAGTACCCCGAGTGATATAACTTCGGAATAAAGAGAATCCATAATTAAAAATTTGGGACCACCATATAACGGTCCTGCGATAGGGGACCAACATGGCAATGTCGGAAAATCGAAATAGTAAGAAAATTTTATTGCATTTTTTAATGTGATAAACCCGGGCTACTTGTATGTCATTTTTATTTTAACGAAGTGAATCACTAACTTTTTTCATAAACCAAGAGGCATACTGATTAAAAACACATGTTTTTTTTCATAATTTTGCAACTTTTTTTACAATTTTTTATATAGAAATCTCGCACAACTTGTGTGCCATTTCTTCTTTCATCTCCATATACCATGGCTATAATGAAAACAGACAGGCATACTGCTTAAAAACATGGAATTATTTTAATCTGTTTTGCAACTTCATTTCAATTTTTCAGTATGACTAACCCGCACAACTCGTATGCCATGTTACATATCAACAATTCAGGAGACAAACTTCATATTACAACAAATTTTGTGCTGATTAAAATCACGGAATGTTATTCCATACCTGTTCAAAATTTTTGCAAAGTTAACAGTACTTAGGCATACGCATTCAGTATGCCATCTTTTTTTAAGCAGTTTCAGAACAATAACTTGTATCCTTATCAGTGGCAGCCTGTTTAAAAACATGGAAAATATCCTTATTCTCATACAAATTCACGTGACCATACCAACCCTTCGGAACCGCCCTAACGGTATGCCAATGGTTTTCTGAGTATTTTATTTTCGTTATTTCATTACAAAACACATAACAGCCTGATTAACATTTAGCAACTTGTTGCAACATAAAATTACTACAAGTTGCCACATGTTGCTCCAGTGTGGACGTACCTTTATAGACAACGATAGGATAGGGCGTCCTCAGAGAACATCCATTATTTGTACTATTGCATCAAATCTATAGAGCATAAAATGATTGAGTTTTTAACAAAAATGCTAGTAGAGGAAACCGACTATGCCATCACATGGCCTATAAAATGAAAACTATTTGAGCAATCTGATTGCTCCAATGAAAAGAATTGTAGATATTTGAAATACGAACAAAATGGAATGTTTTACGATCCGATCGGATCATTAGTAACGGAGAAAAACTGGAAAAACTGGTAAATCATCATAACTCCTCCATTCTTCAAGAAGTAGTATTGACCTTTCTCATGGAAGTATTGAATCATGTGTACTTTATGTGTGCAGAAAACAGACGATATCGGGTCATTAATTTTGGCACAATTGCAATTTCAATCTTGCAGCGTGCCTGGATGCTATAGTGATAGTCTGATTTAAATTTCTCAGATTATGTACGTAGAAGTAGGTATAGTACTACAAAATGTATCATTTGACGCTACAATGGTGCGAAATGGGTGAAAAATGCATGCAAACATGACTGAAAACGACAGAGCCCGCATTAGCTGCCGAGTGATAGGAAGGTCCGGGAGATGAGGGAAATTCTTCTAATTAACGGGTTTCGTGATAATACGCTTCCCCTCATCTCCTGCGCTCTCTCCTACCTTTCGACCACTTACGCCAGCTCGGTCGTTTTCTGTCATAATTGCAAGCATTTTTCACCCATTTTGCAGCATTCTGGCGCAAAACGAGAATATACTTTTTGTGGTACTGTACTTCTTCTACCAGAATCTGTTTTAGAAATTGAAATCGGACTATCACTAGAGCATCCAAGCACGCTGCAAGAAGCAAGTGCAAAAAAAATTCAAATTGCTACTGTACCAAAACTAATGATCCGACAGAGCCTGTTTTGTGAACACATAAAGTACACATGATTCAATACTTCCATGAGAAGGGCCAACCCTATTTCTTGAAAAATAGCTGAGTTATGATTTTTATTGAATCTCAAAATTTTTCGGTTTTTCCGGGTTTTCTCCGTTACTAATGATCCGATCGGATCGTAAAGCATTTCATTTTGTTCGTATTTCAATTATCTACAATTATTCTCATTAAAGCAGCCAGATTGCTCCATTTGTTTTCATTTTATAAGCAAAACAATAAAAAAACACGTTTTTTGTTATTCAAATGTTTATAACTAATTAATAAATGACAGTTGCGAGTCGAAAACATAACAGAATGTAACTACGGACTGTCTTCCATGGCACAGTCGGTTTTCTACTAGTATTTTGTTAGGAAAAAATGCTCTATTGATTGGCCTATACGTACAACGTCCCTTGGTGGCGCGAAATATACGTCCAACAGATATCCCTCTTGGACAAAAATCGGACTTTAAAAGATCAAATCCATTGGGAAATGCTCGGTGTCATGTACCCCAAACGCAACGACTTTATTGGCTCCGAGAGCCTTCCATACCAGAATGAAAGAAGATGGTAGGAGTAGGAGATGTGTTATGTGGTTGATTTTGCCACATTGTTGATATATCTTTATTGAATTGTCGAAGTGTGTGAATGTCGAAAGGATAAAATCAGGTCAGTTTGGGATTATTGAGTTTACGAAGTGTGTTAAGGTCGAAAGGAGAACTTCAGGTAAGTTTGGAATAATTTTTAACATATTAACCTTTCAACAGGAATGTGGTAATCAACAGGTATTATAGAGAGTTTGTAATGCAGTGATTTCAGCAGCACAATAATACTGATTCAATGAATTTTATCGAAGCTGCAGAACAATCAAGAGTGTCAACTACTAGAAAATAAACTGAAGATTCGTTATCCAACGGGTCGAAAGATATTTTTACTTTGAATAATTCACTTTGGTATTTTAGAATATTTTTTTGTTTTCTTGTCGAAATATATAAAAAATTATATGCATGTTTCTATTTTCATTCATTAGTAACTTTTGAAATAAAATAGATGAGTTTTTTACCTGCTCGTTATTTCATCCAAAAACAAACAAACAGAAACAAACACACTATTTGTTATTATGAATCATTATTCAGTGTGCGCACGTGGAAGACCTATCCTTTTTTTGTAGATTTTTCTTGTTATGTAAGTATTTGAACATGAATGAAAGAACGTTCAATAATAAGTGGTAACTTAATTTTTGAGTCAACTACTGCTACTTACTATGGGATTTTTATTTTATTTTCTTCATAGTCCGGTGGCAGGGAGGGTTTTCGTGGCCGATGAAGTGCGACGGGATCACCCAAGTTTTTTTTCCTGTATTTTGACTCGCTGAATCCGAATTTTGAGGGCCATAAGCCAGGAAAGCATCCGGAAAATTATTTCAGAGGATTTGAAATATCCATTTTTTTCAAAAACAAATGGCGCCATAACATTTTGCATAATATTCTCTACAAAAAAGGTCTCAACAAGTTGATGATATTTTCAAGATCACCTTATCCCAAATTATTAATACATTTCTCGACTATGGATATTCCTGAAAAAATCATTCGTGTGGATTTCTCGGGACTGAATTTCCCCATACTTTTATCTTGCATGAAGCGGCATTTTTTCATTCGCGAAACTCACGTTGTAGACGATTTTCTTATAGTGTCAATTGAAACGGGTTTATCACATATTTTGTCATGATCATAAAGCATTTCAGTTGCAGAAAATTGGAAAATTTTGTTAAAAGTACAATAATTTTCCGGAGAAAATCTAAAAATGCATTTTTTCCAAAAACAAATGATGCTGTAATGTTTTCCATAAAATTATCCACAAAAAAGTACCAACAAGTTTTTTTCTAAAATGCACCGTTTTCGAGTAGAACGTGCTCGATATTTGAAAAAATGCGATTTTCTCAGTTTTTAGTGCCCTCTCATTCAGTAAAATAATGATATTTTCAGGATTACCTTGTCCCAAATTATTAATATAATATGTCTCGACTATTCCTGAAAAAATCATTCATGTGGATTTCTCTGCACTAAATGTCCCGATACTTTTACCTTGCACGAAAGCAGCATTTTTTATTCGCTCATGTATAAGCTCACGTCGTGGACGAATTTCTTATAGTGTTAATTAAAACGGGTTCAGCACATATTTTGTCATGATTGCACAGCATTTCAGTAGCGTAAAAACGAAAAATTTACCTCCAGACTCATCTTTACATGTATATGAATCACATTGAATTACCATTGATTTTATTTGCGAGCAGTACAGTAACAAAGTTTTGTATTGTATGGGAGATTACAATTTACCTGATATTTCATGGTCTAATGAAAACGATGGTGTTACTGCAACCGGCTCAGGTTCTAAATCTGAAACCCTTATTGAATGTATATCACTATTCACTATGTAATTTGTACCAGCTGAATAATGTTCCTAATTTATATGATAAATATTTAGATCTTGTTTTTAGCAATGTATTTAGATATTGTATTACTTTGGTATCGGATCAACTATTACCTAGCGATAACTATCACCCTGCATTGAAAATTGACGTTTCCCTAACAACAACTTCTGATAATTTGGACAATCACGAAGTTAGATTTGATTTTAATAGAGCTGACAAGTTTGAACATAATTATTAATAATTTCAACTGAAATCTTCACTTCTCTACGTTGAGTGCTGATGAATGTGTATCAGTATTTTATGATGTTATGTACAGGGTTTTGGAGACGTATGTTCCTAAAATTACTATCAATACTTGTTGTAAATTTCCAATTTGGTTCAGTAGTGAATTGAAAAAATGCATTTCCTTAAAAAAATGCTCATATCAAATATAAGCAGTCTCTTTCTGATACTGATTATACGGAATTTCAAAATTTGAAATCACAATGCCGATTGTTATCTCGACAATGCTATCGTACGTACATTGACAATACTGAATTCCTAATTGGTCAATCTACTAAACCATTTTGGAAATTTGTAAATATTAAAAGGAAAAACTGTGATATACAGATCGACAAGCGTAAGGATGCCTCTGAGATGCGCAACGATAGAAAGCGTGAGTAGATGTGCGACAAAGATCGTCTACTGTTTAATAAGGCAGAACGATTGAGCTCCTGCCCCACTCCAGGGTTTTGTCTACTGCGCAACCAATTCTCGGAGGCATCCTTACGCTTGTCGATCAGTACCTAGTACAATGAAATATAATAATTCTACTCTAAATGATAAAATGAGCATTGTTGGATCCTTTGCTAATTATTTCTCATCTGTATATGAAACTGAAAGTTCAAGTTTTGATAATTTTGATTCTATATCGTCGAAGAATCAGATAATCAATTCACACTGCCTCTCTGTTGGTATAACAGAAATGTCTGTGTTCACTGGATGTCGGTAAGGGACCTGACCCTGATCTCATTCCTAACGTATTCCTGAATAAATGTGCTTTTTCACTAAGTAGACCGCTGTGGTTAATGTTTAATAAATCTTTGACAAACGGTATTTTTCCTTTCTATTGGAAAAAGTCATTCGTCAAACCTCTTCTCAAATCTGGAAATCCTGCTCTTATTGAAAATTATAGACCTATTACTGTTCTCTCTGCCATTCCCAAGGTGTTTGAATGCTTGGTTCCGAAGTTCAACTTTGGCTGACGAAATAAGTGTTGGTCAACATGGGTTTCAAGATGGACGATCGACGTGCTCTAACCTCATGATTTATACCAACTTCATTGTATCGGCTTTAGAGAAGGGCCTACAGGTTGATTCTGTTTATACAGATCTATCTAAGGCTATCGATTAAGTAGATCATGATATTCTCATCCGGAAGTTATCGTATATTGGCATTCGTGGTTCTCTTCTGATGGACTGGTTGAAAACGTATTTATCAGATCGCCTCCTATGTGTCAAGTTGAACGGGTGCATTTCCGATGAATACACTGCCACTTCGGGCGTGCTACAAGGATCCCACCTAGGGCCTTTACTGTTCAGTATATTCATCGATGACATTGTCAAAGAAATATCCGATTGTAAATTCCTCATGTATGCCGATGATATCAAAATATTTCATGTCATACAAAATTCAGATGATTGTCTTGTACTCCAAAAAAGCTTGAATGGTTTTTTCACATGGTTGTTTGGTGAATAAAATGAGCATAAATCCTTTGAAATGTAAAATTATCAGTTTCCATCGCATAGTGCAAGAGATAACCTTCAACTATAGTTTTGATGACACTGTCATTGAGAAAGTTACCTCGATCAAAGATCTTGGAGTCATCTCCAATCTAACCTCTCATTTTCTTCGCATATTGAGTACATCTGTAATAGAGCACTCAAGCAGTTGGGTTTCATAAAGAGACATTCTAGAGATTTTGTTCATATGAGTACAGTGAAAATCGTATTCCTTTCATTGGTTAGATCTCATCTTGAATAAGCTTCGATTATTTGGAGCCCTTATGCTCAAAGTCCACATCGAAAAATGTGAAAGAGTTCAACGCAGATTTTTTATGTACTGCTCCTTTAGGCTGAACATTCCTTACTCTTATACCAACATGCTGTCGGTAATGAATTTGAGTCATCTGATCCACAGAAGGCAAGGGTCTGGCACCTTGTTTATTTATAAAATATTGAACGGTCTGATAGATGCTCCTGAATTATTAGAAGAAGTGAAAATATATGTACCTCCTAGAGCACTACGTGAATATAGCACATTTCCCTTGGTTGCAAATCGATCGAATTATGGTGCAAACATAGGGATGATTAGATTACTGCGACAGGCAAATGTTCACTCAAGGGCTATAGAAATTTTCTCATCTTCGCTTTGGCAAATGAAGAGAGCTACTATTTAGTTCAAGTTCTATAGCTTTGCTCATTTAATTTTAATTTGTTTTGTTGTTGTCTAGTTACTGTGCAAAACTGTTAGAAATAGGTAGTTATAATTTTTTTTATGTTTTTACATATTTTTCTTAGAGTTTTATATTGTATTGTAAATGGGTATTTCTTCCCGTGTAATAAATAAATAAAAAAATAAATAAATAAAATGTACAACAATTTTCCAGAAAGTTCACTTTATTGTTGAAAAAAAAAAAATTATCGTACTTACTTTTTGTCAGGCACAAGGTCTAATGAAAAAGTTGAGTTTTATTCCAATTTTATTTTGGCATATATTACCGCAGTGACAAAAACAAAATGAGCAGCATGAAATTTTTGCTGCCTTACACATGTATTCCGGGTGTAACTTTTGCAAGTACAAGTCGTACCAATTCTGTACTTGGGGGATCAAAATTTCAACCCTTGCGGTTTAGGCATAGAGCAATAAACCCGAAGTCCAATGGGTTCAAAAGAAAAATATCCGCATCCAAACAATGAGTTTGAATGTAAACTGTGTAAAAAGCTCTGAAAATACATAATTTAATAGATGCACTGGAAATATTATCAATTGACTAAATGACAGGGCACTGAAAATTGAGAAAATCGCATTTTTTCGAATGCCGAGCACGTTTTACTCTTAAACGGTGCATTTTGGAGAAAAACTTGGCATCGTTATATCTTAGCTTGGTGAGGCTATATAGACATCTTCATAAGGCGGTTTATCACGGGAATTCGTCTTGGTTATCAGCTGGAAGATGTGTCTCTAGTACTTCTTCAACTGTAAGTACCTAATGATCCTGAAGGATGAAGACTCGATTGAATGACGAACTCATTCTCCAGTTCAGAATACCACTTCGCATATGCGAATAAAAATTTGCATAATATATAGTTTTCATTGCCTTCTCGCTACAATGTGCCGCCAAAAATCAAAGGGCAAAACAGGTTTTTCTTAAGATTACCACAATAATCAGTCATTGTATAGACTCCATTGTAAATTAGAGTCTAATGTTATTCCCAGAATATTTACATATTCAAAAAGAGAAACTTCATTTTCAGTAATTTTGAAAGAGGCAATTTCTCGTTGCTATCGAAGACAAGATAACGTCCTTGTACTAGTTTTTGTGTTATTCAGTTTCAGCATTTTTTATATAGAAGATAGTTAGTCAACCTTATAAATAAATAAATAAATAAATAGAACTTTATTATACTGCACACTACATTTGGAACATAAGTACATAATAATGCGATTGGTAAATAATAAAGTCGAGTAGAACGATAAGTACAACAATATGTACTTGTTTCGTAAAGTGATAATGTGGAACAAATAACATGTTAAATATGATTACAAAATATTATGGCTAAAACATATAAAATATAACTATTCAAAATTTCAAAAATGATCACATATAATAACACACAATAAAATATTATTAAAAATAAAATCATTTTGAATTAATTTCACGTTAAAACTAACAACAACAACATGGGATTATAAATACAACAATATGGGATTATGACACTAAGGTAAACACGATTAAATTTCCACAGATTTATTGTCTTCGCGACATGTTTCGATACACTGTATCTTTTTCAAGCGAATGTAATACATTAAATTATTCTACCTTGAACATTACTTAAATACCCTTCTTAACAATTGAGGTAATTAGGAGCTACCTATGATAAAAATAAAATTGACAATACAATGTAGGTAGATACCTGGAAATCTCAAGACATATCTACTACTTAATTAGTTGAAAAGGTTCAACAAAGGGGAACTATTAAGGTCCAATTGATCATTTAGTAAACAATTCGAATTTTTCAATTTATTAATTTCCAAGAATTCTAAATAATTAAGTCTAATACCTTTATTTTCAACATGAAGGATTTCAAAGTTTTCATCGAAGTCATGGTCTTCTTCCAAAATATGATTGGCATATGTTGAATGTGTTTTATTATTTACATAATTCATACGGTGCTCACGTACACGGCTTTTGAATGGTCTACCAGTCTGGCCTACATATACTTTGGAACAAGAACCACAATTCAATTTATAAACTCCTGATTTTTTAGATTTTTGTGTTTTATCTTTATTATTTTTAATAATAATAATATTATTATTTTTAATAATAATAATAATAAAACACAAAAATCTAAAAAATCAGGAGTTTATAAATTGAATTGTGGTTCTTGTTCCAAAGTATATGTAGGCCAGACTGGTAGACCATTCAAAAGCCGTGTACGTGAGCACCGTATGAATTATGTAAATAATAAAACACATTCAACATATGCCAATCATATTTTGGAAGAAGACCATGACTTCGATGAAAACTTTGAAATCCTTCATGTTGAAAATAAAGGTATTAGACTTAATTATTTAGAATTCTTGGAAATTAATAAATTGAAAAATTCGAATTGTTTACTAAATGATCAATTGGACCTTAATAGTTCCCCTTTGTTGAACCTTTTCAACTAATTAAGTAGTAGATATGTCTTGAGATTTCCAGGTATCTACCTACATTGTATTGTCAATTTTATTTTTATCATAGGTAGCTCCTAATTACCTCAATTGTTAAGAAGGGTATTTAAGTAATGTTCAAGGTAGAATAATTTAATGTATTACATTCGCTTGAAAAAGATACAGTGTATCGAAACATGTCGCGAAGACAATAAATCTGTGGAAATTTAATCGTGTTTACCTTAGTGTCATATACTATGAATTTCCATCAAGTAAAGGCCACGTCAATCCAAAATATGGGATTATACTTGGATCAAAATGGATGCGACATGTAGATGGCGATAGTGAGCTCGCATCCAAGTCATGTAGTAACTTCAGTGATCTGGCCTCCAAGTCATGTCGCAACTTGATTGAAACAATGGGACAGCATTAAAATCAGGGTTTTTTGAAGGAACCTGCATTAAAATGACGTCAAAAAATCATGTTTGTAACTAATCACGCTAGAAGACACTCGCGTTTGCGTCCAACACCAATTACACAGGCATTGACTAACTATCTTACTTCTATATAAACAATGGTTTCAGATAATGATTTTTCAGTCCATTTCAGTTTTTGAAGGTAGGTACAGGTCGACAAACGTAAGGATGCCTCCGAGAATTGGTTGCGCAGTAGCCACGACCCTGGAGTGGGGATTCAAGCAGTTAACGTCGTGAGTGTACAGTCAGTAGAATAAAATTATTGTGGCGTTATTCTGATTGTGTTGAATTTGAAATCCTTGTGTTGTGGTTGTGTTGTGTATAGTTTTGAAATATTATTAGATAGGTTATAGTGTAGTTTGTTGTGTTTGAAAATGCCTTCAAAGAGTAAAGTGAGAAATAAGATTCTGATTGGACAAAGTAGAGAAATTGTCAGTAATGTCATCAAATTTATGCAGGAAGAAGCAATGATAGGTGAAACCAGTATTCCTCTTGTGAAGGTTCAAGAACGAGTTGCTGCCGCAACGAGAGTTTGCGTAGAAGCATTAGAAAAATTAATTCAGAAATGAATAAAATTGAAAAAGGTGAAATGGAACAATTCTCAACTCCAAATAAAAAGAGAAACAAAAAATCAAAAGTTACCATGGACAATGCTGATTTGGCAGTGGTCAGAGGTCATGTGATATTGTTAGTCAATTTCTGTAAGTATGTTCCTCGTGTTCTTTATTATATTTACCTATTTACCTATTTCTGATATTGTGTGGCGATGCATTCTTTTGCTAGTCGTACTTTATTTACACTTATGGCTTCGGGAAAATTACGCAATTTTCATAAACGGTCCAGGGATCACAGACAATTATATTATTCGAACAGTTCATTAGGAATTAATGAAAATTCAGATAAGAACCTACGTTCCTACGTGTTGCAGAAAAATTTCTCTCCCGATTGTACATTCCGATGATAACCAGCCGTAAACAGTAGTCGATCTTTGTCGCACATCTACTCACGCTTTCTATCGTTTGTGCATCTCAGAGGCATCCTTATGCTTGTCGACCTGTACGTATTTTCTGTGGCTACTCTCAATTAT
Source organism: Chrysolina oricalcia (assembly GCA_944452925.2). NCBI lineage: Eukaryota > Metazoa > Arthropoda > Insecta > Coleoptera > Chrysomelidae > Chrysolina > Chrysolina oricalcia. The sequence goes on along the minus strand of OX101821.2, from coordinate 14,694,374 downwards.
ATATAAATTATAATGTTGGTATCATGAGCATAACAAGTACATGTACCGAAGAGGTGTACTGAGAAAACTAATCTGTAAATATTAGTCAAAGAAATTGTCCTGAAATTGATCCTTGCGGAATACCCCGGATTTTTTTAACTACAACTTTTATCGACATTCAAGAGGTGGTTCTCTCAAACCATCCTTTTGAAGTTTCATTAATAGGAGCTCATGGTCCACGCAGTCAAAAGCTTGCGAGAAGTCTGTGAACAAGCCAATTGCACGTTATTTATTATCTACACTGTAAGACCGAGTTAGTGGGGTCGTGTCAGGTTAGATCAGTCAGTTCGACAATTTGAATCGTATTTGAGTTGGTTTGATAGTCTTGAGTATTATTATTTTGAAGGACCCATGAAAGAAGCGTAACAAAATTTTAAATTTCCAAATGTCTCGTCGTGGAACGTCCTGTGATATTTTCTATTCAGGTTCTGTATTAATGTTTTGTAATAAACAAATATTAATATATCTATCGTAATTAGGCAACGAATTGGTATACTGACAGCCGTATGCATAGTAAATTCCAGCGACTCGCCAGAGTTTCGACGCTCGCTAAACAAGAACTATAATGCACAGTCTAGCTCAAAAAAAGTGGTACATCGCCAGAGTTTCGCCAAAATGTGACTTATCGCGTAGTTGTCTCTTTTTTGGAGCTCAACTGTGCATTATAATTCTTGTGTAGCGAACGGCGAAACTCTGGCGAGTCGCTGGCGATTGATTATGCATACGGCTGTGAGATTGTTAGTCTCATTCTGACTCACCCTGTATATTTTGAATGGTAGAGATTCAAATTTGTACTTGAACTAGCTGTGAAGACTAGAACGTGGACTACCGGAAATCTGAAAAAAATATCATGAACTATTTCTTAAAAGTTATTCACTATTCACCGAAAGAACGAATTACCTAACCCAAACTGTATACAGTGAAACCGAGAAATTTGTCTCAAGGCTATGTCCACATTATGATAAATTCCTTTAAACACAAAAACCTCATTTCACAAACATCAAATCTTACCACATTATCATATTTTACCACATTATCAAATCTGTGAAAACTAACTAAATATACTTCGGTTTTGGGCGATGCTTACTTCAATACTTTATACGCACATTTCTTCTCAAATTTATTCATTATCTGTCTGTTATGGTTATTGAACATTCCCTAGTTTTCTTTATTAAAGTTAATCGGTTATCCTAGGATGTTTTTTTGTGAAAAATCGTCTGCTTGCATCGATAGCGTGATCACATAAATGAAAAATGTATCGAGTGAGTCCTATAAAGGGCCAAATTAAAAATATAAAGATTTGGTATATCGCCATAAATCTTTTTTGATTTCTGTGTGCTATTCAAACGAACAAATGATAGTAGTTAGTGATGTGTTTTCGGGTGTTTTTTTGTGAAAAATCGTCTGCTTGCATCGATAGCGTGATCACATAAATGAAAAATGTATCGAGTGAGTCCTATAAAGGGCCAAATTAAAAATATAAAGATTTGGTATATCGCCATAAATCTTTTTTGATTTCTGTGTGCTATTCAAACGAACAAATGATAGTAGTTAGTGATGTGTTTTCGGGTGTTACGCTACTGTATGCTTTAGTATAGTAGCATAATAGCATTCATCCAAAGACGAAAACCAGAGGGTATATATGACGTATACGACTTCGAGGGGAGGATATACAGCTGAAGGGGGAAGTCAAATATCTTGTAGTAATTCTTGAGTCCGAGTTGACCTGGAACCAGCACGGTGGTCATGCCTTCCATTATATACCCGTTTTTGGTGTGGTGGCCCAAGACACAACAAAGAGGAGCCATAACAAGACTAGGCAAGGTGCAAAGACTTGCCTGTCAAGGAATCACAGTGGCAACTAAATCAACACCAACTGCAGTCATGGAGACACTGCTGGGAATGCCTCCTCTCCGCCTAGTGGTTCAAAGGCGGGAGGCAAGGCTTAGTGCCTCCGGACTCACCCAACTTGAACGTTGGAATGGGACACATAAGCATCGTTAGAATTGTGACCGGGGACATGCTGGGAACAAGAACGGACTACATGTGGGACGGCTCGCAGCTCAAGGACATTTTACAGAGGAAAAATATGGTACACAGATGAATACAAGACTGGATTTGTAGCGAGCCCAGGAGTGTTCTCTAGGAATCCGAGTACTGGCATCAGCTACTCACTGGGCAAACATACCTGTGTCTTTCAGATACGCCATCCTTCAATGCGCGAAGGATATCAATAGGAGAACATCCTGTCAGACAGTCAAGCGGCACTCAAGGTGTGTGCAACAAGAAAGTGACGTCCAACCTGGTATGAAACTGCAAAGAAGAACTGGGTCCCAGGACACCAGGGAGTTACAGGCAATGAAAAAGCAGACTAACTCGCGAGAAAAGGTTCGATAAACTCTCCTAACGAAGGGCAAACGCTAGGTGTACCGAAGTGTACAGTATAAGAGCGTCTTCAAGATACTGGATTGGGACAGACACAAACACTACTGGAAAGCCAGCCAGTTGAGAACCGTTACGGGAGTCCCGATCGGTCATGTACCAGTAAAGAAGCACCTCAAAAAAATGGGACTTCACAATGGAGACCTGTCCTGCAGACTATGCGGTTAGGATCCAGAAACAGTTATACACATACTGTGCAGTCACTAGGCACTAATCCGAAAAAGACAAGCAATTTTCGGACATCCATCTGGAGATCCAGAATTATACAGGTTCCACCCAGTAAAGAACTTTTACAAAGTCGTACAATGCACGAAAGTATCAGATCAGGAACTGTGACATTACATAACATAGGCATGATACAATGGGTCAATAGGCCTAAGTGTCACAGGGGGCAACAACCTGATGGGCCTTCAGAGAGGTGGAGGTTTTACTGAGTATCCCTTAGGAATCAGTGGTGTCTCACAGTAGGTCTTGCGTTTTGAGACTCATTACCTTTTTATAAAAGATTTCCTGTACCTAAGCAAAATATAAAAAATAAAATGACACTGACACTTCAATGCTTTTATTGATTATCAAATACTGAACTACTATCAAATTTCACAGATGCACTGCTTATATTTCAAAATATAAGTTCTGGAACAATGAAGAAATTATTAGAATCCAACAATAATATTTGACACTTGATCTAGAACAAAACTTAGTGGTTCTAGACGTTTCCATCAAATTTATCGAAGGTTTCTGAATGTTTCTAGAACAATTCACAATGCTTCAGTCGAATACCATGTTCATATCCCAGCCTGGATAACACCATCACCATTTTGGGTATCACTCTGGAACCAATTTGTGTCCTCGGTATTCTGCTAACCTCTCCCCGTGAACAACCTTGCGTTTGCTCCTTGGGGTGAGCTGGATGCAGTATACCAACTCATTGATCTTCTTTATGACGAAATAGGAGGCCTGTTCAATTTATCTGTAGCTTTGGGAATATTGTCGTGAATTGGGGTTGATTCACGACTAACTAGGTAGATACTGATCATTCATAGATTTAAAACACTTTAGAAAAATATAAAAACATTTATTTTACTATTTACAAATATGAGATTACGACGATTGAATTAAATGAAGGAATTATTAAATTAAAGAATTAATGAATCAAATAATTAATGAATCAAAGAATTGAAGAGTTGAAGAATCTCTCCTAGTTATTGATTGAATAAATTATTTTAAAAAGATCTTTACTTACAATACATATCGGCTTAAACAGTTTATGAACATTTTCCATTTATTTAATATCGAATCTTCCAAACTCCCCCCATTGCCCTCACTAGCTGTGGGCACGGCAGAACTCTAAACTCGACTCGACTCGACTACCAGATCGAACTATCAGTGGCCTTTTTGAAAACTCTTGTTTATGTTATGTTGAGGACAAGTTGTGTTTCAAAATAAAATATCTTCGCTCACGTACTGAATTGTAAAAAGGTTACCCACGTATTGAAATATAAAATATTTTAATGTACAGGATGTTCCATATATTTTTGACAATATCATTTTGTCTATCTGGGTTTGGTATGTAGAGCCAAACGGCACCACCTGGCTCGAACATAGTTCCTTCAATTATCTCTTTCATTTTGTCACTGGACATTTGAAGATGACGTCTGCAGAACTCGATGTCAACGTGTTCTGGAAGAACTTTGTCCTCCACATTTCTGGGGGGCATTCCAAAAGGTTCACCAGATGGATATTGCGTAATTTTTCATCGACTTCTAGTTTGAGTTAAAGAACATAGATCACATCTCCTGCACCATTCTTTCACATCTCGATAGTAATTTATCCGATAGAATCGTTCTCGAGCTTAAGCCAGTGAGTGTCCTATTGATTCCAAAGTGTCTCTCTGCACGCTTTTGCCGGGGAAGTAGTTGTTTTCTGTTAGATATTACAAAAAAGTAACTTCAATTTTATCGTAGGGTTTTTCCATTTCCAGAGGAGTCATATATTGATTCAATTTTCAATTGAGAATGTTTCTCTTTTAAACATGAATCCCTTCCAAGAGAGGTTATCTTGTACGATGGAAAACAGCGACTAAATTCCAACTTTCAGTCGCAGATGAATCCACAACTGACTTTATGAACATGCTGTTCATATTTTCAATGAAATCAACATGCCATACCCATGACAGGTTTTATGTCAGAAAAATATTTTCAATGTTTCACCGCACAAGAAATAGTCCAACAATTCCTCATTACAGTGTGAAATTGCTTCTGAAGAGTATGTTTTCCAATTCTTCCGACCTCCCCGATGATCTTAGAAGAGTGAAATAGATTTTTGTCGACCAAAATGTATTGGAGGCCTAGCGAAAGTGATGCAATCCACGCGTCAATGAAATGAGCGATTTTCTGTGAGTGATACTTCTGAATAACTTCTCCCTTATCTCATTCATAGATAAGAATCTCCAATGGAAACTGGAAATTTAATAAATAATCAACTATCTGAATGAAAATGCAAATTTTCACTTTCAGATTTTTTCTCTCAAGTTATATAGGGTCTTTCTCAATATCTATCAGATGTAGTTCAATGTCCAGCGTGGCTTTTGCCGGGGAAGTAGTTGTTTTCTGTTAGATATTACAAAAAAGTAACTTCAATTTTATCGTAGGGTTTTTCCATTTCCAGAGGAGTCATATATTGATTCAATTTTCAATTGAGAATGTTTCTCTTTAAATACAACGAAGTTGTTCAAGCACATTTTTAATACTTGTTACATACCTGTAACATAAAATCATGTTCTGAGATATCATCGATTCCATAGGCTGTGGATGTGATCTCTAAGAGAAAGTTGTGAGTTTGTTGAACAGATGCCATTGTGAAATCAAAATGTCCAATTTTCTGGTCTAAAGTTCTATTTTCATAAAATCTGCGTTAAAACATTTTTCATTTGATGTGCTAAACTAAAGACCAAAAATGTAGTTAATATCATTTGGGTCAGGGATATCTTCTGGAACTGAATCATTCTTATTTTGAATTACCTTGAGGATTCTCAATAATTTCCAAATAAATTTCTTATCGTTACTACTGCAAATCGTGTCTGTAAAAACATTCCAGTCGGTTCTAATCTTAATTAATGTAAAATTGCGTAAGCGCTTAAAATCATTCCAGTCAACATCAGACATAGTAGTCTTAGATTTATGAAGAAACAATAAAATTCTTACATGAGATTCTTCATATTTTGTGTTGTCTTTGCGAGTCTTTATAGGGACAAGAAGATCGAAGTCTTGAAACAGAAATCCATTGAAAAATATTTCAAACCTTTCTATCCTATCTCAGTTTCTTTCAAAGTGGAGAGGTACAGCTAGTAAAAACTTTAACTCTAGCAACCAATGCGCTACTTTGGATACAGATCGTACATTAGAAGACGAGCCTAAAAAGTCCGAGAGACTTTTTTTTCTGGCCCTCTAGCGGATTTGGCAGTTCGTTTACCGGAAGCGAGTTTAGTTCAAACTCGAAAAGTAAAATATACAACAGTGTATGACCATCCCAAATATGGCTATAAAACCTTCATTTCTGTGCATAGGTTTTCATGGCTGTTGTCAATATTCTGAACGATCTCCGGGTTTTGCCGTAGTCTTCTTTGGTAAAAATATGCAACCGTTTCGACTGCAACTGCGGCAGTCATCTTCATTAGTGTGGACGAAGTACTCTTCGCGACGCACAGTGGGGCAAGATAGGTACCCTAAACATTGGAAAAAAATAAAAAAATGATAATCAGTTTTGGGGACTTTTTTTGTATAAAACAAATAGTAAACTGTCCTATGAATCTGATAATTCCCCCATTTCCTCCACAGAACTTTTTAAAGACGTGCCAGTAGGCTATGATTGTCACCGTATCAAAATGTTTTGATAAGCTGTCAACTTAGGTTCATTATTTACTCAAGTTTTGAATAGATAATTGGTTATTATTTAGGGATAATTCTATAAAACCAAATATGGATGGTTCAACCTAAGGTAAGTGACGATAATTCTACTATTCCAATGTAACAATATATTGGGATTAGGTAGGTGAATATTGCATTTTTAAATTAGATGTTAAAAGTGGTGTAATTTCACGCATATATTTTGGAACTTTTGATATGGAGCTCCACCAGATAACGCTTTCATTTAATATTGGATAGAAAGTTTGAGGAGTCCTCTTTGAAATGTGCTATTCGTTGGTTGCCTTTTGCTGCCTTTTAACTCAATACGTCATCAATTGTATGAGTAATCTTGATGCTTAACGATTATGCAACGTAGCCCACACCGGGGTCCAAATAATTTTCTTGTTTATATTTCCTTTCATTCGATTCATTTGTATGTATACAAATTGTATGGAATGAAAAAAGTGGTTGAAGGAAACATTAACAATAATAAAAATAATGATAACTGATGGCCTATAATGTTGCCCCTAAAATCGTTGAAGAATCAGTTTCAGTGAAAAATAAAGTAGATAATGAAATACATGCTTTACAAAATTCCACAGTAGTAGTGCAAAATAAAAATTTCACAGTTGCCAATAAACTGATTTTTGCCATGATTGATTAGAAAGTTTGTAATGCGCTCACAGATACATCTTCAACACAGAAATGTTTCTTATGTGGCGCAACATCAAAAATGTTCAATTACATAGAAGACATGATTAGCAAAAGCGTAAACACTGAGAACTTGGAATTCGGTTTGTCAGTATTGCATGGATGGATTCGCATGTTTGAGTATCTGCTTCACATTGCGTATAAATTGCCGATGAAAAAAATGGCGAATTCGGGAAAAAGACAAAGATATAGTGGCAGAAAATGAAGCAAGAATTCAGAAAAAGTTTAAAGATCGCTGTGGTCTAATTGTCGATACTCCTAAGGCTGGTTTCGGGAACACCAATGATGGCAATAGGGCAAGAAGATTCTTCAGGAGATCTTATGCTCATGAAACGGCAAGGTATTTTACCTCTTTATATCTTTGGTACAATATGTTACCAACCATGCATAATTATTTAATACATGGACCTGAGATCATATTCTGTACACTGCTACCTATTGAAGGGTAGAGTGAGGAAAATCAGGAAGCACGGGATAGGATTTTAGAAGATACAGAGAACGTAATTCAAGAAAGTGTAATGAAGATATTTTCAACTTATTTTCATTACAAGCAGAAGGATCATCAAAAAAAGAAAACATGAAAAAATTCTAGTCGAAGCTTTGCAATTTTTGAAGGTGTTATCTCCATTCGATTCATCATCATTAAGAGAGGAAGAGGATGAGAAAAAAACTGATGATGACACCGATGCTGATTTCTGAATCAAAATATGTATTGGTGATGTTTTCTCATTGAGGAAAGTTATTCATTACAATTCTCAATTCATAGTAACTCCGACTTTCATTCAGATAACATAGATTCCCTGCCGGTAATCGAACCTTTCCTGCTTTTTTCACACTTTCATTTTTCAGTGGGCCCCATTCTATCTCATAAATGAATGAAAAAAATAATTTCTTAGATTAAATACCAATTTCTGAATTTTTTCCAACTTTTTGGGTATGTTGCCCCACTATGCGACGTTTTCAGTTGATTGTTTGAGTTGATCCGTCACCAAGAACACTGAACCACTTATAGACCATAAAATGGGAAAGATCAGAGTCATCATAATACTTTCCCAACTTCTCGAAAAAGAAATGTTGAATCACAATATAATTCAATCTTTTTTAGTTTATGTGGAAGTGATACCTTACAAACTGAAAGACTGTGGCGCCACTATCCGCATACAAAATGTTGCCATATGCAAGGGTTTCGTTGTCCCTAACTTTCAAGGTTTATTTTTCATTATTAGTTGATGAAAAAATTTGAACGTGTCGGTAAAGATCTAATCTATGTTCCCTTTTTCTCACTTTTTCGAAATTTGCTTTAGTTCTTTTCAAAAAAAAAATCAAAAGTGGGAAAATCATCAAAAAACTTTGGCGATATTTTTCAGAAGAATCTGAATCAAATTTTGAAAAAGTGAGAAAAAGGGAACATAGATAACATCTTTACTAATATTTACTTATTTTTTAATTCACCCAAAGTGAAAAATGAACCAAAAAAGTTAGGGACTACCAAACCCTTGCATACACTGTTTTAAGTATAGTACAACTTCCTCTTAACAAAAATTGTAAACATTATTCACTTTTGAAGGCTTTCAAAACTAAATGAACTGAAATTAATGTAAATTTAGAAATATAATCCTATGCGATATCACAGTCATCTATATCTTCCCGCTCAACCATCATGCTGTTCTGCTGAAACAAGGTAAATATTCTTTATTATTGATAAAATGGCTAAGACTTACGAAGCCGAAGTGTTCACTACCGCACCATTTTCGTATGCCGCAACGTTTTTTATTTCGCAAATTATATTTATGCTGTCCCAGGTAGTTTTAATTACAGTTTCTTTGTTTTTGTCTGTACTTGTCATTGCTTTGTTATTCGATAACATTTTTCTACCTGCTGTAATTAAATTGTTCTTCGCTGACCTTTCCCTAGCATATTTTCACATCCGGTTGATGTTCAGAGTCTCTTCAAACCTATTGAAATTCTCCGTGTGCTTGCGGATCTCTATTACTTCCTGTACAAGTCGACTATGATATGATACCCCTGTTCGAGAGCAAGAAGTTGTACGTCTTCAAAAAGTATTCTGTGATCACCTTATAATAATAAATAAGCTTTATTGTCCAAAGAGTTAATCTTATTGACAATGTGAAATAAGTCTTATGCATCTAAATAAATGTATAAAGATCATAAAAACATGAAGTCAGTTATGAACAGAGCACAAACATATAAAAAAATTAACAAGATCACAGTTTTGTTTCAAAATCCATCTCAAAATACAGCAATACAACAACAAAATTTGAGACTAGAATGTATTTTTAGAAGACGTCTTCATAAAACTCTTGCAAACTATAATAGGGTAGATTTTATTTTCCACAAATGAGGACCTGTTTAACCTTTTGAATATATCTGATTGCTCTTTTTTAATAATAAAAACCGACTGTAAAAGTGTTTTTGCACATACTCCCCAAAATGGAATTCCATAACTTAAGTGCGATTCTATCAACGATAAATAAACAGTTCTTGTTGTAGAGGATATAAGTTCAGTAGAGGTTACTCTTATTGCGTAACACCCAGAAGAAAGCTTTATATTGAGCGCAGTAATGCGGTCATCAAACCTGAGCTTGTTATCTATAGAAACCTAGAAATTTAGTGCAAGTTTTGTTTCCTATCACGCAACTGTTTGTCATCAACACTGCGTGGAATGATATTATGTTGGTTTTTGAGATGTTGAACGGTCACAGATTTGAGTCACACCAATCTCTGAGTTTTTTAATATCTGAACTGATTATTTGATGAAGATCTTTCGTACTTTTTTCGTGCCATAATATTGTTGTATCGTCCCAAATTATTTATGTAAAGCAGAAAAAGTGTTGGTGCCAGTATTGATCTCTGTGGAACACCGCTGTTTATATTGGCCTTCTGCAAAGGTGTTGTGGTTTTCAGTGTTTTCACAATCTGACTTCTGCTTGTTATAAGTATGATTTGAAGTATGAATATCTTCTGTTGTGACAAAGTGCCCAGAAATATTCCAGTAATTCTACGGAATGTAAACCAGCATCACTTTTCCATGGCTAACTATGATCAGCTGAAAAGTAAAAAATTGCGGAAAATATTTCACTGAACTAACATCAGAAATGGGTTCAGAATACTCTAAAACTATTAAATCTGTATCCTCCAGTCATCTGCAAATACCAATATTATTAATTGATGTGAATTTGCAGTTGCGGAAAAGGAATAAATTGATAAGCGCAGTCAATTTCGGAGCTGAACTTTTGCCATATACAGATGACACCCTATATATTTCTCAGAAATTGAGATCTGAGGGTTTCAGAGTGTTCTGATCCAGAATCTTAAGTTAGTTCAGTGATAAAAGAATCCATAATATGTTTTTCCCAATTTTTCACTTTTCAGTTGGTCATAGTTAGCCATACAAAAGTGATTCTTCGTTACTTTCTACAATGATAATGGAATCTTTTTGTGACAAAAAAGATTTTTTAAAATAAATCGTGCGTTATGAAAGAATAAGGAGTTGATGATATTACCAGCAACATATAACACCCTGTATATTTCAATGATTCAGCATTGAGTTCTGGGGTTCTGGGATATTCCAAAACGAGAAGTTAGGGTTAATTTTTCAATAAAAGATCCTAATATATTTTTTCCCAATTTTTCACTATTCAAGTGGTCACAGTTTGCCATGAAAAAGTAATATTTGGTTATTTTTCACAGTATTAATTTTTGTGAATTTTGTAAAAAGAGGACAAATTTTGAAAATTAGGCAAATATTACTTATGAAAAAGAGTTAATCATATTGCCAGCTACAAATGACACCTTGTATAATCAATTGATTCAAGTATTGAGATCTGGGGTTTAAGGGTATTCTGAAACAGAATTTGATGTTAATTTTGTGATGAAAAGATCCCTAATATGTTTTTCCAACTTTTTCACTTTTTAATTGGTCATAATTTGCCGTGGAAAATGGATATACGAATGTTTCTTCAACATAAAGGTAGGTATACCTGAGTACTATAATACTATAATTTGAAGAAAAAAAATTATTAGGTACCTATATTAATTATTTTATTCTTAATGAAATATTAGGATGTGGCTGCTCAAAGTGGGACACACTGTATGAATTTTAAATTCCAAATTTAATATTTTTGAAACTACAGATACATTCGAGTTATTCATTCACAAAAATAGTTAGCAAGCTGTGCCTTATATTTCGTAGACAATGCAACAGCAAATTATTTATTCACCGTCCCAGACACTGCTGTCAGGTAAAATTGGATGTATAGTGAAATCTTTGAAAAGTTATTATTCTGATGATTTTGAGGATGCAGTTATGTATTTCGAATCAAATTGTTTAATCTACTTGCATTTTTTCTCATAAAGTTGATTGATGCTAAACATTCATAAGGTTTACATTTGAACTTCATTATGGTCCTAATTATTTCATATGACACTAAGGTAATCACGATTAAATTTCCACAAATTTATTGTCTACGCGACATGTTTCACACACAGTATCTTTCTCAAGCGAATGTAATACATTAAATTATTCTACGTTGAACATAACTTAAATACCCTTCTTGTCAATTGGGGTAATTATAGGATCTACCTATGATAAAAAATAAAAATTGACAATCAATGTAGGTACCTGTAAATCTCAAAACATATCTACTACTTAATTAGTTGAAAAGGTTTAACAAAGGGGAACTATTAAGGTCTAATTGATCATTTAGTAAACAATTCGAATTTTTCAATTTATTAATTTCCAAGAATTCTAAATAATTAAGTCTAATACCCTTATTTTCGACATGAAGTATTTCAAAGTTTTCATCGAAGTCATGGTCTTCTTCCAAAATATGATTGGCATATGTTGAATGTGTTTTATTATTTACATAATTCATACGGTGTTCACGTACGCGGCTTTTGAATGGTCTACCAGTCTGGCCTACATATACTTTGGAACAAGATCCACAATTCAATTTATAAACTCCTGATTTTTCAGATTCTTGTGTTTTATCTTTATTATTTTTGATAAACCTTTCCGGCGTGTTATCTGTTCTGAATGCTACTCTTAAATTTTGTTTTTTCAAAAATGACGCTATTTTTTCTAAAACGGACCCTGAATATGTTAAAGTTCTGTAATTATTGTCAAGGTTCATCATAGTGGGGTACACTTCTTAGATAGCCTTTCTATGTAATTTTTTAGAAAGAATATTCTCTATTAATTTGACTTGATATCCATTGTTAACTGCTATCTGTTCAACAATGGATATCAAGTCAAATTAATAGAGAATATTCTTACTAAAAAATTACATAGAAAGGTTATCTAAGAAGTGTACCCCACTATGAGCAACCTTGACAATAATTACAGAACTTTAACTTATTCAGGGTCCGTTTCAGAAAAAATAGCGTCATTTTTGAAAAAACAAAATTTAAGAGTAGCATTCAGAACAGATAACACGTAGGGAAAGTTTATCAAAAATAATAAAGATAAAACACAAAAATCTGAAAAATCAGAAGTTTATAAATTGAATTGTGAATCTTGTTCCAAAGTATATGTATGCCTGACTGGTATTCAAAAGCCGCGTACGTGAACACCATATGAATTATGTAAATAATAAAACATTTTCAACATATGCCAATCATATTTTGGAAGAAGACCATGACTTCGATGAAAACTCCTTCATGTTGAAAATAAGGGTATTAGACTTAATTATTTAGAATTTTTGGAAATTAATGAATTGAAAAATTCGAATTGTTTACTAAATGATCAATTGGACCTTAATGTTCCCCTTTGTTAAACCTTTTCAACTAATTAAGTAGTAGATATGTTTTGAGATTTACTGGTACCTACATTATATTGTCAATTTTTATTTTTCATCTTAGGTAGATCCTAATTACCCCAATTGACAAGAAGGGTATTTAAGTAATGTTCAACATAGAATATTTTAATGTATTACATTCGCTTGAGAAAGATACTGTGTATCGAAACATGTCGCGTAGACAATAAATCTGTGGAAATTTAATCGTGTTTACCTTAGTGTCATATACTATGAATTTCCATCAAGTAACGGCCACGTCAATCCAAAAAAAAAACTAATTACTTCACATAAGTACAATAACATAACGATATCATTTTGACATGCCAGCAAATAAAAGTACAAAAGTAAAGCCATTTCAGAAAGAATCGTTTTGACATGTGCAAATGCAAAGAAGAAGTGTTATATTCGGGAAACAAAATACCTCGATACGCAAACCTGTCCACCACCTAAGTTGAAAAATAATTGTCAGTGCGAACACAATAAGCCTTCTTGGCTACAATGGCTACAGTAAAAAAGTCAGTGCCGGAGTTGCAATGATAGACGGACCCTGCTTTAGAAAAATAGTATATTGTATACCTAATAAAAGCTGACATTCTTGAATTACACATGCAACACGAAGTTCAAGAATGTTCCTTGTCATGAATGCTAAATTTCCACAAAATATTTCCAAAATAACAAATAACTTATTTCATTTCTTCACATAGTATAAAAACGGCGAAACGAATTGCAGAAAAATCGGTTTTCAATTAGGTACGTTTTCTGATTGAAATACTGCCGTTCAGTCACTCACTCTTAATGTTTACTGACTCCGTAAATAAACAAAACAAACTGCATTCACTAAATCCACAAATCTGCATTTCCCAGAATGTGTTATGAATCGTAATAGCTCGTAGCTAGCCTAGCGTTCATATATTAATAAATTATTGCCCCACCGAAACCCGCATTTGTTTTCAAACCAGTCTAATATAAAGCGAGGTTCACATGTTTGGTGTTTATTAATCAAAGTATTTTTATCAGATAAGTTCCACAAACACAGTTATATACACACTACACTACCTCAAAAATAAATCTTGTTGGAACGATTCCAACAGATGAGCAGTTTGTTTAGTTATCTCACTCTGAAAGAACAACTGACTTGAGAAAAATTCGTCACAATTATTAATTTTCATTGACAATAATTATGGAGTTATCCGGATTATTTGAAATTTACAATGGATCGGAGCACATTACATCAGTGTTGATCAAATTGGTGGAAAGGGAGAATATAGCAGAGAAAACTTATTTTTCTACCGAAGATATTGCGGGTGTTCTCAGAGGGTTGGGCCGGATGTTTTATATCGTGAGCCCTTCCGAAACAACGTTCAGTGATCCCAAAGATGTTCCTTCTTTTTTCACAAACGTAAGTAGGTAACTAATTTCAATGAGAACTTCTTGGCTGGTTGGTTCATTCAAAAACATTGTTTATTGTCATTCAGAACTTTGAATTCGGAAACATCCTTTTCGAATATGTTGTAATTTTTATTTGATTCATTCCATATTTCTGATAATCTTCAAATTTGTATTTGAAGAAGATGAGACATGCAGAATAGCCACTGAAACATATTCGGACAATTGTATGAAAAAATAATCATGTTTGTTAGAAACTCTATATGATTCTTTGCTGAAGGTAAACAATCGATACACTTTCTCTTGAAAATCTTCAGATCAGAAGCACAGGGTATGTGACAAAAGTATTATTTTCATTATTATAGTAACACATCAATTTGTACCATGAATTCCTTTTCTATTACAAAACTACCTAACTTTCAACATCTACGCACTCGAATGTCTCACTTATTCTATTTTTAACAAACAATAGTGGTTTGGATACTTAACTGATTAAAACTCGTACACTCAACGATCTAGTACATTCAATAATTACTATTTCATGACATTGATAACCTTCATTATATCTGAAAATATATTTCAAATCTCAGTTGCATTTGCATCAATTCTCAAAAACCATTAATCAATTCTTCGAGCTGAATGAATGACGTACTGTAACTAGCAAGTAATTTTCCAAAATATGTTTCACCGAGTTGAATGGAACACTGGAAATGCAGACTAATAGGCCAGTAGAAACAGACATGATTTTTCCAAAATTTAATAGTAACTGATTACAAAAGTTTTAAAACTTGTGAAATGGAGAGTGAGTTTAAATGATATTAAGTCTGATGTTGGAAACCAGGATTCAATGAATTTTCGTAAACTTACGAAATGACAAAATAACAGTGATAAATTTGCAATCATTCAAACAAAACGGAAATGTTTGTTTTATCAAAATAAATATGTTATTAATTCAAATTTTTTGAAGAAAATTCCAAAAGTTCTTCTTTAAACTCAAATGATCTATGTCAATTTCGTTGAAAATAAAAAAGTTATAAGGGAATACATTTGGAAAAATATGTTGTTTAATCAACCCACCATTTCAATTTTTCAATTCCTTTATCGGAATTCTGATTACGCCTCTGGATTCAGGAAGCCTCGAAATATCATTGATTAGAATTTCGTCGAAATCTGCTGATAAATAAAAAAAATATGTTATTTTAGGAAAATTTCATTTCAACAACATATTATTCTAATTTTATTCTCTTATAATTTTTCTATTTATCAACAAATTTCAATGACATTCTGATAAGTGATATTTCGAGTCTTCCTGAATTCAAAATTTCGATAAAAGTTTGTAAATTGGAGTGGTGGGGATTAAATGGCATAGTTTTAAGGTTTTATCAATTTTTTACTTTTTTATTGACTTACGCATTCCAACATCATTTTGTCATACTCCATTTGAAAATGTCGTGAATCTGGTGGTATAGTAAGATTTGAAAAAAAAATCAGATTTTTGAAAAATAAGAATACTTGGTCCTGAAAATGAAAATTCATTCATGAATTTTGGTGTCGGATGGACCCTTTGAATGTTTACTCAATGAGAAAAAAATCATTCCAATCGGTTGAAAAATGTATGTTTTATAAAACTGTTTCCATTTTAAATGAGTCACACTGTATAATAATTATTGGGAATTGTTTATTTTCATTAATGCATTGTCGTGTCAGCTGATGAATACAATGACAAAGAATAGGAGTGACCAAGTTGCCTAAACTTTGAATATATTTTCCAATCAGTGTTCTTTCGTATTATTTTCCAATTACAATTTATTGAGTTATGACTGCTACTACTTCAATCGGTGTTGAAGTTTCTAAAACAACATTCGCTATCGTAATTTCTTCTCTTTATCGATTATTCCTGTCCTGATCTTTTTTCAATTCCCTTCTCTCATTTTATTATTAGAAACTTATTTCCAACTATTTCTGGGTATGGTTCATTTTCTTCCGTATGTCATCTACTAATGTGTATTTTATACGGAATACATTTTGATTTATATCATATGTAACCCTTCATTATCTGGACCTGCAAATCATCTCCAGAAATCCCAGTAATTTTTTTACTCACATAACTAAAATGACATTCAGCGTACTTATCGCGCTAAATAATCGATTCACAGGCTAAGTTTAAAAGGAAATTTTGAAAACATTACCATGACAACTTCATTATTTAAATATGTGAGTTATATCGTTATGGTTACTGTTCAATAATAATAAAATAGCGTCTTTATTATTATAAAACATTTTTGATATTATTTAACATTTTAAAGAAAATTTCGTTGATCTTCAATTAAACTTTGAAGCTAAACACAAAATTTAAACCTATAATCGCCAGTCTTTTAAAACTGGAATAAATCTGGGTCGATAAGGGTAGAATTTTTTCTATTTCAAAATTCGCCCTAATAGATGTTCTAGCAACGCTTGTTTCAACATCAAGTTCCCTTGTTTAGTTTTGCGGATTCTAGGTAACTGCTAATAATACATTTAAAGCATTTTCTTCATTGGCAACGGTCTTTCCATGGGGAACTTTGTATAAAATATCGACAGACCCAGTTTCTCTAAATTTTCTTAAAACTCTTGACACAGTAAAATTATGAACGTTCTTGTCTGGATGCCTCTGAAAATTTCGGCAGCTTCTCTACTAATTTTGGAGTGGTTCCTGTATATCAAAATCAATTCAATTTTATCTTGTTTCGTGAGCGTGTTATTTCAAAAAAAAATAATGTCTTCCTGAAAATAGAACTATCACAAACTTTTGACTGTTTACTATTTGACACAAACCCAGACAAATATTATTTTGAAATTTACAAATCATTCGACGAATATTGTTTATTTCAAGGCTAATTTGAGTTTATTTTTAACAACATACAGAAATATCGTCTAGGTCAATGTTATGTATGGAGCTCGAAGATGGACATGCAGAGTTTAATTAATGTTTTTGTTCAATGATTACAATTGAAATTAAGATAATTAAGAATGATGTTGATTAGGATTTGCTCATTAGAGTTGGATTCTAGCCCTCCGCAGTCTAATCGATTTCTTTTTTAAGTTTCATGTTTCAGGTTCCTAAATTAAAAAATAAAAATGAGAACATTTTTTGAGAAAATATTAAAAATGAAGATGCTAAAATAGAAAATCTCAAGTTTTCATGTTCTACTGCGGAATACATGTTGGTTTCCTTCTTTTTCCACAAAACTTAATTGCGGTCGAGAAAAGTGGTCTATGTTGACTCTTCAAATTTAAAAAGTGATAAAAAATCGAACGAATTTGAAAGATATGAACCATTGCAACAGCAAGAGTCATATACTCATATTAAAAACTCGTTTTAGAAAGGACCCCGCACAAATCATATGGGAAATGGATCCCAGTCGAATTGGCTGAAATTTGGATATGTTGTAATTTATACCCTTCTGATCAAAAGTCTCCATTGACCCGATACCTAAAAATGGACAGTTATTTAGGTATCGAAAGTCAAAAGTTGCAACTTGTGCAAATCGACCATGTATAAATGACTTTGTCCAGTTTTGACAGGAATAATAACTATTTCTGAATTGTCAATAAATGTCAAGTTTCTACAAAAGGTATTGTTTTGAAGATTCTTATACTCGCATTATTTTGAATAATATGGCTTTTAAAAGAAAATGACAACAAATGTGAAATCGCCATACGCAGACGAGAGCAAAGGAAGAGATGCAAATTCTTTTTCGATCGCGTGAGAGATTTGCACGAGTCGCAACTTTTGACCTTCGATAACTAAAAAATTGTCCATTTTTAGGTCTCGGGCCCATGGAGACTTTTGATCAGAAGGGTATAAACTACAATATATCCAAATTTCATAAAATTCGACAGGGATCCATTTCTCATTTGATTTGTGCGGGGTCTTTTGGTACTACCATTTGGAAACAACCCTAAAAAGTTCCATTTTATTGATGACAAGTTAATAATGATCCCTTAAAGTCATTTCACCGGTTTTACAAAAAATAAAAGCACCGAGACTGCCCTGGACAAGTTTGTCAGTGAAATAGTGAGTCAAGGGTGGTTCTTGGACTTTTCATAGACTTCTCCAAGGCTTTTGACTGTGTCAATCACCAAATTCCATTGCACAAATTATCAAGGTACGGAATTAGAGGTGTTGCCTACGACTAGTTCAGTTCATATCTCGCAGATCGTTTTCAAGAAGTCAGCATAGGAGGCAATTCTCGCAGCCGTTACGAGTGGAGAACCTCAAGGGTCCATATTAGGTCCTATATTGTTCATTTTGTCTTTATAAATGACCTACTCCTCATCGTCAGGAGCAAGAACATTTATTGTAGCATCATATGCCAATGATACTAATATCTTGATCACACATGTATGATAACTATGATGAATGTGTTCTCCAAACCCAACAAATATATACTGAAGTGGAGTTCTGGTTATTTAATAAGTAAATAATTTGTAATAAAACAATTTCTTCGAATGCAACCAAGACACTTGAAAACCAAAAACACAGTAAGATGCTAGGGCTGACCATTGATTGCAATCTCAATAGGTGTTAGCATATTGAATATATCTGTACCAAATTGGCTAGGACGGTATATGTTCTGAAAGTTACCTCAAGTAGATCTATATTACGTCAACTATATTTTGCCACGATTCACACTCATATTAGATATTCCATAGTACATTGGCGTCAGGCTGCAGATGTTGGAAGTGTTTTTGTCCTTCAAAAAAGAGGCTATACGTACCTTGGCCAATTTAAGCTGAAGGAAACATTTTGAAGAGATGAACATCTTGACACTTACATCTGTATATATCTTAGAGATAGCCTGCTTTGTCTTCAAGAATAAATCTGATTTTTTCATGACTCGTCAAAACCATCAATATGCTACTAGACATAAAAATGTATTGTTAGAATGCTACCAGTTCAGCTTCAATTTTTATATTTATTAGTTACTCTGTATTTGATGTTTTTTTATACTTCAGATTTGACAATAAAAGTTATTTGATCTGCATTTCAAAGTCTGAATATTTTCAAAGATTTTCTGTTGAAATTGAAAAGGTTATTATGAACGCAGGAAAAAAGTTTGAAATCAATTACAAATAATTCATTCAATATGGACAAGTTTCCAAAATTTGAAAAGCTGCACGGCAAATCCAACTTCCATTCATGGAAAATGATGGTTTTCAACTACATGGATTTGAACAGCTTATATAAAATAGTTACCGGAGAGGAAACAGAGCCAGCGACTTCGACATCATCTGACCAAAAAAAGGAACAGGAATTGAAGTGTGAAGATTGGCGTTATCGTTACGCTCTGGCAAGAGCATTCATTCTATTCAACGTAGATTCTGAAATTGTTTTACTGATGCAGCTAGTATGTGGAAAAATCTTAATGATATTTTCGACAAAAAGAATGAGTATTCGCTTCATTATCTAGTCAAGTCCTTGGTTAGAATCAAATGTGATTGTAAAAATAGTATACCAGAACATATTGCAAAATATAATGAGCTCTGGTCAAGGTTTGTAGAAAAATCAACAGTAAATTCTGGAGCTGATGATGTAGACTCGCTTGAAGTTGCTTTTCGTCCACTCGCTTTATCTCTCAAGGCTAAAGGGTCATTCAAATTTTTTTCCAAAGCAATCACTGAGGGAAAGTGTTAGAATGCTACCAGTTCAGCTTCAATTTTTATATTTATTAGTTACTCTGTATTTGATATGTTCAGATTTGACAATAAAAGTTATTTTGATCTGCCTTTCAAACTCTGAATATTTTCATAAAATTTCTGTTGAAATTCAAAATGTATTACTACAAAAAAATATGTCACTAGTCTGTACCAGAAGGGCATTTTCTATAATGGATGTAAAATTTTTAATAATCTTCCCTCTCGTATAAAGGACATACTGACAAACCAAAAGTTCAAAAACGAACTGAAGTCATTATTATTGGTAAAGTCTCTCTATTCTCTGAACGAACTTTACTCCATATGAACAATGTGTATGTAAATTTTCATATACATTTACAAGTAGATTTATGAAACTTTTTTCTTTTCCTACAGTCCTATTTTATTCAGACACTATTTCTGTAAACAATGTGATATTCTTATTAACAATGTTTAAATGAAATAAAGAATTATTATTATTCAAGATCAAAAAACGGTGGTTTTTAATCAACAAAGGAGTATTTAGAAAAATTTGTAATTTTGAAGTTTTTCCTATAGATATTGTAAATTTTGTATGAGTGACTAAAATTAAATTATAAATAACCCCACTTTTGCCGATTCGTAATAAATTTGCCGCCATAGATTATAGGTTTTTCAATATTCAGAAACGATTCCCTATTTTTTTTTCTTAAAATCCTTTATAGTACTATAAAACTATTTACAAAAGTTAAGAAAAGCAATTTTTGGAATTCTGATAATGAAATTTTTCCGATCTGCTGCAAACATTATGGCCCACACTGTATATGAAATTCCATTAGAAAAAAGTACTCGACATAGTGGATTTTCCTCGGTTCGCCCTGTATATTCGTCAATAATTTCTGGTTCTAGACTCTGTTGTCTAGTTTTTTTCGGGTTTTCAATAATTTTTCTAACCATCATAAAATTGGAAAAATCGGACTCTGACGCACAATTCATCGTGTAAATGACATACTAGACACAACTATTATTTTATTAAAAAATTAAACGAAGTATTACTTTACCTATTGAACCTTTGACGCAAAGTGAGGAATTTGAAATTGATTGAAGTTAATTAAATCGGTTTTAGCCATTCACCTGTCTCATTCTAATTACTGATCTGTATCTCTTAAGTGGTAGGATTTTTTGGGGACCTTCACTTTTTATCTCAGAACAGAAAGTGGGCCATCGTACCATCAAACATGCTCATGCAGTTATCAACTAAGTAGATAGATTTAAATAATCTGAACCACCTAAATCATTTATTATGCATGCATACATAAATTAGAACCTACCTATTATTAACTAGAGTAATTTCTTCTTGATAGTTCGACGTATTATTGATCTTGTGTGCACTTTGATCTGTCTCCTGAGAGGAACTGATTAGCATTTAATTGAATTAAATATACTCGGGAAAACGTGTTTAAGTAATACCTAGTGATTGATATGTTGTTCATACCTCATTTTTTTGTGTTTTACGAAATGACTATATTAATATTCAAATACAAATTAAAACAACTGAACCGAATCAATTTTTTTGTCTGGAACTTGCAAATCATTGCGAAAAAGTAGATGTATTAGAACTATGAGTTTTGAATGAAGAAAGATCCATATTCATGTAATACTTCACAAAAAGTTGAAAACAAACGGTGAATGATAAAGTTTCAAGATTAGGGTGTCAGTTGATTGACTGAGTCGTTTTTTGAAGATACGACAATGAAATTCAGTGTGTGGATAATTTCTCGAACTCACTGAAGTTGAAATAGTTGAATTACATTTTTTCGTCGCCGTTTAGATCGAAAATTAAAAATGTAATTATGTTTATTCGACCTTAACAATTTGAGTGAATTGACATCTTTTGTTGAAAATTATACTACACGGATTAGACAAACGTATACAGTGCGGATTTTTTTAGTCCCCCCCTGTTAACTTTTGAACACAGGGGGAGCGGAGGGGCACATCAACTAAACAAATTTAAATGGCATGGGGGTTCAAGTGTTACATAGTTGAAAAGAGAATTCAGTTCTCTTTATAACAATTAAATTTTTTTGAATTTCGGTAATATTTTTTTTGCAATTGAAATTCGAAATATCAAATATAAATGCGGATCTGAAAACTACTCATACCTCGATAAATTTGAACGGTTTGTTGTGGAATAATGAAATCAAAAACATTTTGAAGGGTATTACCGATACTTCTTTTTGAGAGAAGAAACATTGCAATTACTAGATAGATGGCGCTGGGGGCACATCAACTTGAAAATTTCGAAAGGCATAAAAATCGGAATTGGGAAAAAAAATTTCTCAACAAAATTAAAAAATATTTAGATGGTTATGAAGAAAATTTAATTCTCTTTTCAACTATGTGACACTTGACCTCCATGCCATTTACAATTTTTGAGTTGATGTGCCCCTCAGCGCTCCCTGTCGAGCAATCACCATATTTTTCATTTCAAAAAGTAGTATCGGTTAAACCCTCCAAACAGTTTTTTCTTTCATGTTTGTACGTAGAACCGTTCAAAAGTTAACAGGGGGGACTGAAAAAAGCAGCACTGTATGCAGTAAGGGATCCAAAATTCAATTCAGCTTCCATGAAACCGGAAACTTACTTATCACATCATCGAAAATAACTAAGGAAACTAACTATTGCAAACTTGTATTGTTTGTATATATGCATTTCTCTTTATTTCAAAGGAATCTGAAATGATTCGAACTTGAATCCAATGACCACGCACACATCTTATGGGAAAAAGTCTTACGGTGAAAACGGCTGGATTTCTGATATGTTGTAGCTGGAGCCATTCTGAGTAAAAATATCCATTGACCCAACTCGATCGTATGACTAGATTCGGCGCTAGAGGGCGCCAAATCATGAATTTTTTGAAATTTTTAGAAATTCAGCTGAATAAAACAATAACAATATCTCATTTATATTTAATTTTGTGTGCGACCGAGCATTCATAAAATTCGCGAGAAATAATTTTCCACAATACAGAATAAAAAAACGCCACTGTTATTCTACAGGTTTGTCAACAATATACTGAATTCTTCAGCTAATGAATTCGCCCATGACGTTATAATTTGATTGAGTTTATCATTGAGGATCAATGAGAATGGCCCAAGTAGCAAAATCATTGCTTTATGGAACTGATATATTTTATAAGTATCTTATAATGAAGAATTAAGGAGTATTTCATAACATTGACGAATAAATATTTATACAACTCGCATTATAAAATTGAAGCTTGCTTTTGGCTTAAAATAGTTTTAAAACGCATTATAAGACCGATTTCAAACCGTTTTGAAAGAGAGTTTCAAGTGCTTTAATGAGTACGAGGATATATTGAAAAATTCTTAGCCTACTATAGAACCAAACAAAATTTCAAAGTCAAAATATTTTATTACTCAACATATTCACATATGGATACATTTATTACAGCGAACCTGCAACGTCTCCAAACCTTTCAACAAAAATTTTTCTTCTTGCTCTGCAAACCAGACCTCCACAGCTTTTATTACCTCCTCGTTGGAAAAACATTTACGACCTTTCAAACTTTTTTTCAGTTCAGGAAAGAGATGATAGTCGGACGGAGCCAAATCTGGTGAATAAGGTGTGTTCTAGTAATTCAAACCCTAAATCACGAATTATTTGCATGGCAACATGAGATTTGTGTGCAGGGGCGTTGTCCTGCAAAAACAAAACACCTTTGGATAGCTTTCCGCGTCTTTTCTCTTTAATTTTTTCCCGTAGTGTGGTCAGTAATGTCGAATAGTAATCTCCAGTTATTGTTCTACCCTTATCCAAAAAATCAATCATGATTACTCCATGGCAATCCCAAAAAACTGAAGCAAGAACTTTTCCAGCAGATTTTTGGACACGAAACTTCTTAGGTCTTGGAGAACCGGAGTGTCGCCATTCTATCGATTGTTGCTATGTTTCTGGATCGTGGAAATGTACCCAAGTCTCATCCATAGTAACAATTCGGTTTAAGAAGTCTACATCGTTTTCAAATCGAGCACAAATCGTACGCGATGCTACTACCCTTGCACGCTTTTGGTCAACATTCAAACATTTGGGGATCCAATTTGCAGCAATTTTTCTCATGTCCAAATTGACGTGAACTATATGATGAACGCATTCGTACGAAATATTCAGTGCTTCAGATATCCGTTTTAGCCCAATTCGACGGTCTGTTGAAATCATGTCATGAACTGCATCGATATTTTCGGGGTCTGACACAGAAACTGGCCTTCCCGATCGGTCATCATCTTCAATGGAAAATTTACCTATTTTGACGCTTGCAGTCCAATTTTTCACGGTTGTATACCAAGGACATTGATCACCAAAGGGTATTAAGCAAATCTTCGTAAATCTGCTTACATCTTAACCCTTTTAAATACAGGTACATGATGATGGCTCGATACTCCAATTTTTCGATTTTCACAATTTCGGTGGACATGTTTTTTCTTTTAATTTTTTGCGTAACTCTGGTTTACTTTTTTGACGTCAAACTTTACACTGACACTTCTAATGAGTTATTGTTCGTTGCTATGGTAACGCAATATTTTGTTTATGCAGGGAACTGGTCTAGGCGAACTAGATATCAATACATTCCTCGTATATAGTTTCTATATAACACCATAAAGTTCTGCGGTAAGAAACAGTTTTGTAACAGTTATATACAAGCTGTATAAAAGCTTTATAATGTGATGAATAAAACAGTTTTTTTAGGATAGAGACAATTGCTTTATAAAATAAGAAATATTGTTGTATAGTCTACTTATAAAGGCGTCGCTTACTCGGTTATAAACAGTTTAGAGGAAGAAGTAGTTGTATTTGGAACAAAAACGTTACAGTGTGTGCGCAAAAAATACTATATAAAATATTTTTATTTTTGTAATAACCGTTTAGTGCCCAAGTTTACGATAAAAACTTAAAGAGCTGAATTGTTACAAATGTCCGCATTATAAAATTTACAAACTAAGTATTTTATTGCGTTATTATTATTTCCTAAGTCCTTGAATCAGTTGAATAATATGGATCCATCACCCTGGAAGAAAATAAAAAAAAGTGGCCATTTCAAAAGAAATGTGAAAAAAAAGTATCTGCAGATTTTAGACGATTGTGGTTTTGGTGAACTCAATTAATCTAATGTTTGTTGATCGACCAAAATATAATGAAGCTATGAATACAGAGTGTTTAGAATAAGAAAGGGTCCATATTATATATGCATGTAATTACTCCAAATCACGAACTTTATTAATTTTGAGAGAATTCAGATAAATGAAAAACATTTACATATTATTTGTAATCGATAGTCAACTGTTGTTCAACTGAGCGTTACTAAGATGGTGAATGATTCTTCTTCTCGATGATTCAATCATGACTTCGTCCTCAACATAGAGCTGAAGTCATCTCCTAAACTGAGTGAACTAACTACGTCGTAATACCTAAATGTTTGGCGATAGAGAACGCCAAATAATGAATTGTGTATTTTTGTAGAATTTACCATGCTTTAAAATATGAATATATTTTGTGAGTAACTCAAAGAAATATATCTGATGTTCTGAGGATGTTGAGTATATTTCCGTCGACTATTTATTTGAACTGAGTTAACCCATCTGAATTCAAATAGAATTCAATAACAGGCACTGAGTTATCAAACTAGCCCTTTATTAAAAAGCATAGAGGAACGTATATTGAACACATGACACATTACACATTATTTTCTCATATCTAAAAAATACATGTTATCGGCTTCCATGGCGATATATATCAAAATTCCCTAATAAAATTATATATACCGAGTGTCCACGAGGTAAGCTACACAATTTTTCTATAGTTTTGAAGGTGCACGCAGGGTTTCGAATTCTGGATGTCACTATTTATGGTACTCAAATACGCCTATTTTGATGCTAGATCTGAGAATTCACCACTTCCGATTTCACCGGAAGTGACCACAAACTTTTTTTGGTATCCCCGGTTTCTTTCGGAAATCACCAACATTTTTCATACGAGTAATTAGATAACTCTTAATTTTTCAACAGGACGAAGTGAAAAAAGCATGTTTATATTTGAGAAATGGTATTTTCTTTATGGGTACTATACTATGGTACTATTTCGTTTCAAGGAAATTATTGGTAATTGTTGAAAAATATAGGAGGTGCAATTCCAGGAGAACCCCAATTTTCAAATGTTTCTTGCTCCACTATAGTTAAAGCTTTTGATACCCTGAATCACCTACTTTCAATAAGTTCTATTAATTCGGATTTTCAGAAAATGATAACAATTAAATCAATTCCTTTTTATCAAACAGAATCTAGCGTGTTCAGGTTAAAAATAATATAACACGTTGCGTAAATGTATCGCATGGCGCCCCGCAAGGTTCTGTACTAACCCTCATACATTTTTATTTTGTATTCCTACTCCAGATTTTCATCAAGTTCGGAACTATTTTCTAATACATATATACTTATGATGATGACACAAACCTCAACCAAGATATGAACATTTATTTAATGAAGACAACAAATGGTTTCACTGGAAACAAAACACTGTCTCAATATCAACACAGCGAAATCTCCTCCGAACATATTTGTTAGTGCAAAAGATAGTCAGAAGGTTATAGATAGCGCCTTGATCAAGGCCTTGTGTTAACTATTGATAACAACTTGCAATCTCATAACGATGTAAGTAATTGCATCAAAAGATAATATTGTATAATGAAGGTCTCTATTCTAATAGACACTATTTGGGAAAAACTCTGTGACATCCTTTAGGGCCCAGGTTCCGAAGGGATACAATCAAGAAGAATCCAAAAAGTTCAGAATGCATATGGGTGATTTTCATCTTCGGGTCGAGTTTTAGAGATCACGTCACATATATCATTGCCATTAGTAGAAATCATATCTTATATTGTCAGTATTTCACTGAATTATGGTACATTTCCAACAGAATTAATAACTTCCTTTGTAAAGTCAATCTTTAAAAAAGGCGATCCAGATAGTTTAGAAAATTACCGACCAATATGCATCACTCCAAGTTTTTCAGAAATATTCGAACTACCAATGTCATTAAGAATCATTTACATTTATTTAAGAATATTCAGTACAAAAATAATCTAATACTTAATCATAACCACAAAAAAGAGACAGTGCTCAAACTCATAGAGTTCATGAATCAATGTGACTTATTCAGGGCTCCAACACGGATACTTACAGGGTATGTCAACGCAGATGGCCATATATCAATTCTCATAAAACATAACGAATATGATGGAGGAAAAATTAATGAAATCCTTATAAAAAATTGAATTCTGACCACTTTTTTCATGTCTTGGTGGTATGAAGAAATCACTTTGTTGTCTAGTGTTGTATTAATGAATTTTATTATTGAAAATTATTTTACTTTTTACACCTGCAATTCTATGTATTCCTTTACTGGCAACCATCGTAAACATTGTTGAATAACTTTCATTGGAGTGTTCCTTGAACAAGATAGTATTATCCTAATTGATCTATTCTGTAATTTTTGGAGGCGCAATCGTTCATTTTGATTCAGTGAATATAGCCTTGTAGAACAGTAATTCAAGTGTGATAGTATTAACGTATTATACATAGTTAGTTAAGACCACATTGATAGATGGTGAGAACACCTTGACAGATAATTAACACTACAACTCATTTATGACATTACGTAGTTGGCATATCATCTTTAAATAAGAACCGTATATGTATAATGACGCCAAGACACTTCAGTTTCTCAACACATTCAATTATACCACCATCTATATTCACAGCATATCTATTATGTCTAAACTAAGCTATAGTTTTGTTGGTACCTTTGATCTTCCTGTTCCCTTTCTCTCTCTCTCTCTATGTTAGTTATGGCCCTTGCTTCCTGTTTGGTCATCTTTTTCCCATTTAAATAAATTATGATGAGCGATGGTCCTAATATACTTTCTTGTAGGACACCATATGATTGTTCATCATCTCATTGAAAATTATTCCGTTCAACTCTACCCTTTGCTTCCGAATCCTTAAATAGTCAGAAAACCATTTTAGAGCTGTGCCCCCAATACCTATTTTATGCAATTTTGTAATCAGTTTATCTCGATCTACAGTTTCGAAGGCCATTTGTTAATCTAAGAAAACAGCAACAGTACTTTTTAAAACATCAAAATAATTTTTCTAGTCATTCAACACCAGCCGAATTGCTAACGCGCAACTGTGTTTCTTTCTAAATGCTGATTGCATTTTTTTAAGAGATGGTTTTGATCAAAGTGTTACAATAGTCGACCATACACACATGTTTTTATGATGTTTTCTATTGAAACTAGTATGTTGATCTGCGGCCTTAATCAAATTTGTTTTGGTACTGGTATGATTGTTGAAACTTTTAACAGGGCAGTAGGCTGGTGCCAAAACGAATTTTAAATTCAAGATAAAGAAATGTAACAGGCAAGGACCAGTTGGAAAATGTTGAGATTCCAGACTCAAAGAAAAAAGATTTAAACACGAAAACACTCAAAATGGTGAAATGGGGATGCAGTTTAGGGGTTGAAAACAGTTCTTTGCGATTTGCGGCGGGACGTGACCTCCTAGCAAAAAATGTTTAATAGAAAAGTTGTAGATAATAAAAAAAATAGAAAACTTTTTTATTCAACACTTTTCGACATAACCTCAAATTAACCGTCAAAATGGCGAAAATCTGATTTTTCAATATTTAATTTTTTATCTCGCTCATAAATAATTTAATTTATATGAAAACTTGTAAAAATATATCTTTTTTGGTGTCGAATAAGCATAATTGTTTCGCAATTTAGAAGACGACTAGTTTTCGAGTTATGTACATTTTCCGAAAAAAATACCCTTATCTTCCACGAACAATTGTCTTGATGTTTTTTTTTTATATTTCGAAGTTCTATAAGTGATCATTTTAATTGTTAAAATGTCTATTTTAAAGTGGTCTATGTAACTTGGTGGTTCATTCATCGTTAAACTGCTTAAAATGGAGAAAAAACATCTCTCTGAAACATGATTTCCTCATTTTCTCATTTTCGACTTTCTTCATTATGTTTATAACAAAAAGTAGTTTATATCGAATTATTTATAATAAAATATTTGAATACTACGAAAGCGTAGAAGGGCCACAAAAAAATAAAAAAATTATAATTCCGACTTCGCAACTCGGAATTAGCCTAATTCCGACTCAACAACTCGGAATTAGTATAATTCCGACTTTAAAAATCGGAATTAGTATAATTCTGACTTCACAACTCGGAATTAGTATAATTCCGACTTCACAACTCGGAATTAGCCTAATTCCGACTTCGCAACTCGGAATTATTATAATTCCGACTTTACAACTCGGAATTAGTGTAATCATTGCGATTCCATTGGAATTATAGTGAAAGTTTAAACATTGATCCCTAACGTCCAAACTTGTCAATTCATGTGCATTTGTGTATATGTATAGTTATTTTACTTAATATTATTACAACGTTTCTTTACTGCACGCCACATCGGCAGTAACGTGCGGGAAAGTATAACTTTCTGCACTTGTTAAGTATTTTTACTGGAAAATAGCATACTTTATTTAGAGTAAATCGTAAGAAAAGGACCTACTAGTTTTAAGCTTAGCAACTTTTCTTCTTAGCAATATGTTTATTATTGATCATTACATTATTTCATCTTGCCAATCTAACAGATTTTTCTTTTATTAATTGATGCGTTTCCAATAAAAAAAAAGAAAAAAACACGTCAAACCAAAACATCATCCATCTCAATGTATTTCAACAATTTAACAACAAATCAGATACCTTTCTTCAACAAAACGTTGTGTTTCTGCATGCAACAAACTTTTCACGTTCCCGTTTCCATTAAACCACATCAAAAGCTTAGTTTACGCACTGTCGTAGAGAAAATATGTTTTTCAGCAATTCAACAACAAATCTGAAACTTTTCATCAACAAAATGTGTTGTGTTGCAGTAACTTTTCGCGGTCCTGGTGGATGGCGTTAAAGATCAAAGGGTTTCTGTTTTGTTTTCATTGCTGGCAACATTTTCGGTGCTGTGTGAACTTAATTGAAAAACAAATAAAAATAGAAACTCCTCCAGTATGTCTTTTGCGGACTCCTAGGTGTTGTGGATGATGTCAGAAAATAAATATACAGTGTATGTCGGGTGAACTGGTACATCAAGCTATGATTATAATCTACAGTTTCCAAAAATCTTAGTGGTAACGCCAAGCATTCAACCATAGCACATCTAAAATTGGTGTATTTTTTCATAGATCTTAGGGCCAACCATCAGCTGTATTAAATCTTCAAAGTTCTCGCTGGAAGGTTCAAGTATACATTTTCACATAACTCCAATGCCAACTCGTGTAATCGTAATGATTACACTAATTCCGAGTTGCAAAGTCGGAATTAGGCTAATTCCGAGTTGTGAAGTCGGAATTATACTAATTCCGAGTTGCGAAGTCGGAATTAGGCTAATTCCGAGTTGTGAAGTCGAAATTAGGCTAATTCCGAGTTGTGAAGTCGGAATTAGGTTAATTCCGAGTTGTGAAGTTGGAATTATACTAATTCCGAGTTGTAAAGTCGAAATCATACTAATTCCGAGTTGTGAAGTCAGAATTATACCATTTTCGAGTTGCGAGGTCGGAATTAGACGAATTATTTTGTTTATTCTTTGTGGCCCTTCTACGCTTTCGTAGAATACATAATTACAATACAAAATTAATTTATTAATATCGTTTTCATTCTTTTTTTTATTGAAAATCATTGAAAATATTGAGAAAATCATGATTCAGAGAGACTTGTTGTCGGTTATTCTCAATTTTAAGCGATTTAACGATCAATAAACCACCAAGTTTCATAGACCATTTTAAATTAGACATTTAAATAATTAAAATGATCACTTACAGAACTTCGAAACACAAAAAAACATCAAGACAATTGTTCGTGGAAGATATTTTTTTTCCAAAAATTTATACAAGGTGATTCAAAAGTACTTTGACAAACTTCAAGAGGTGATTCCTCACAAAATTCTAATATAAACTGTCCAAATAAATATATGTCCGGAAACGCTTCGTTTCCAAGATATAGGGTGTTGAAGTATTATTTTTATTTTCGTTTGTTTCAAATAACTTGTTTGAAATACTGAACTTAATTAAACGAAACTTGGTAATAAGAGGTTTTTGAGGTGTCGAATTCGAACTTGATGTTATTATTGCTCGTACTCGTAGGGGGCGCCACCAACACGTCTTTTTCTTTTTTGAAGATTCATAACTTTTTTGAGTGTTCTAGCACATTTTTCAGTAAAAAAATCGATTCCTCTTTCATATCTACGTAAAAAAGCTACCCTTGTTACAAGTCGCTGTAAGCAACCGTTTTCTAGATATTAGGACTTGAAAATTTCAAGTAGATTATTTGATAATCTATGCATGTAATAATTATTACCTTTATTTTGTATTTGCATTTGCATTAATTTGACGTTTAAGTAAGCGGTTTTGGTTTTTTTGTAGGGGGCGCCACCTATTCTATTACTTTTTACTCGCTTGAAGAGGTCATTACTGTTGGGTACGTTCCTTTATGACATCCTTAAGCGAAATAGTAATTTAATAATAATAATTCAATAGTAATAATTAATAGTAATAAAATTTGCAAGAAATGTCAACATTTTATTTCAGGAAATTTTGAATATGTAGAATAAACTAAAATAAACGAAACTAAATTGTATTCAAATAAATTGTTGAAAGTGTCCACCTTCAGCGAAGATACAGGCAGTCAGTCGTCTAGTCATTGAATCTCGTACCCGCTCAAAAATTATTGGTGTGTTCCTTATTGTTTCACATGCGTCTACTATTCGGTTTCTAAGATCTTCCTCGTTCGCTACTGGAGTTTTATAAACTAGTGACTTCAAATGTCCCTATCAAGTAATTAATTATCAATTATTGCCGCCCATACATTTACAAAAAATTGATACTGATAATGCCTTTCACTAACTGCATGCGGATTTTCGAGAGCCCAAACATGGTTGTTATGAAAGTTTGTGATAGCATTTCGGGAGAAGTTTGACTCGTCCGTGAAGAGTACATTTCTTAAAAATTGAGGATTTCCAGCCAATTTTCTCAAAAACCACTGACACATAGTAATGCGTTGGGGAAAGTCTCGTGGCAAAAGAGCTTGTACCCTTTGAATATGGTATGGATAAAACTGTTGATCGTGGATAATCCTCCAAACTGTGGACTGAGTAGAATTGACAGCTTCAGCAATTATTCTTGTACTTGTTTCTGGATTCTCCTCGAAAGCGTTCAAAACAGCTTCTTCCAATTCTGAGGTTCGGACTGCTCGTGGTCTTCCAATAATATCAGCTGCCCTCTTAAAGCTACCTGTTTCTGCCAAACGACGGTGGAGACTAGCAAATGTTGGAGCTGAAGGCAGTACTCGATTAGGAAATCGCTCCTGGTAAATACGTTTTGCTTCGCGCGCATTGCCATCCGCAAGGCCATAAACGAAATGCATATCGGCTAAATGAGCATTATTGTTTAAATAATCCATTTTTTCAAAATTAGTGTTTTCTACTTCTACTTACGGAAACTTCAACAAAACGTTTAACTGTCACAAAATATGTAATTACCAAAACTACTTACTTAAACGTCAAATTCTTTTCCAAAGCAATCTTGTGAAAAATGCAATAATAACTTCAACATGCATCGATTATCAAATAATTGACTTGAAATTTTCAAGTCCAAATATTTAGAAAACGGTTGCTTACAGCGACTTTTAACAAGGGTAGCTTTTTTACGTAGATATGATAGAGGAATCGATTTTTTTACTGAAAAATATGCTTGAAGTACGATCAAAAAAGTTATGAATCTTCAAAAAAGAAAAAGACGTGTAGGTGGCGCCCCCTACGAGTAAGAGAAATAATAACATCAGGTTCAAATTCGACACCTCGAAAACCTCTTATTACCAAGTTTCGTTTAATTAAGTTCAGTATTTCAAGAGTTATTTGAAAAAAACCAAAATAAAAATAAAACTTCAACATCCTGTATCTTGGAAACGAAGCGTTTCCGGGCATATATTTTTTTGGACAATTCATATTAGAATATTGTGAGGAATCACCTCCTGAAGATTGTCAAAGTACTTTTGTATCACCCTGTATAAATCGAAAACTAGTCGTCTTCTGATTGTGAAAAAGTCATGTTTATTCGACAACAAAAAAAACATATTTCAACAAATTTTCATCTGAATTAAATCATTTATGCCCGAGAAAAAAATAAATACTTAAAAATCGGTTTTCCGTCATTTTGACGGTTAATTTGAGGTTGTCAGATGTTATGGACGCTAAAATGGATAGTGACAATAAATTTATGTTGCCTGATGTTGCGGAAACTGCTAAAGTAGCATCTTTAACTTTATTGCCAGAAAAAAATTTTTGAATAACTTTATTTCAAAAGAGTGGGGTAAATCTCAATCAATGATCGCGTTAACACGTTGATTGCCGTGCTCAATTTTTCATTTTTGGTATCAGAGCCGAAGCAAAATCGAAAATTTTGTCCCAGAAACCATTATGGACTCTATGTAGGCACAGCCTACAGAAGATAGTATATCGTTGAATTTTTCGGAAATTGAGACTCTGAGTTCAGTATTCATCTTCTAAAAATTCGTTGTTTTTACTGATTTGTCTGCCACGCCGACTCGGTCTGTGCGTCGAATGAGAACAATTTGCAACTCAAACTTGTTACTGAAGCCGTCTCGGTCTGTTTTCGCGATATTATCGACAATAATTTAGACCGATGGCTTCAAGAACAGTTCAATTGGCTCGGTCCCATAGACCGAGTTGGCTTGGTGTATCAACCTCAACCTCGGTCTATGAGACCGAGGTGGCTCACCAGAATAATTTTTCCTCGGTCTCATAGACCGACATGGCAGACAACGTGTTAAAATATCTCGATCATTATTCGCCTTCATCAATAAACTAGTGGATTAAGTAACTATTTTTCGTTAAAGTTGAAACCTCAACATTTTCCACCTGGTCCTTGCCTGCTACTTTTTTCGTTTTCACAAAAATTATAGGCATCAGCCTAAAGGTACTACTCCTTGCTATAAATGAATAAATATGAATATTGAATTTCTATTGGAAACATAGAAATGTTTACGAAAGATCCATTTAATTTTCAGGCTTGGCCATACTTTCTCGTATTCATGATCCTGGAAAATATTATTCTGTGGGTTGACAAGAAACCAACATACAGGCTCAACGATGGATTAACCAGTTTGTCTCATGGTCTCATACATCATTCCGGAAAGTGAGTATACCCACCTATCTGCATAAGTACCAAGTAATAAAAAGTTTTCAAGAAGAACATGGTAATTTACAATTTGCATACTGCAATAAGATTGAAGCTGTTCCGGAAACGATTCCTAAGTGACATTTATCTTGTAGCCAATTACCTGTACAAATAGCGCAAATCATTCTAATTGACCTATAGAAAGTACCTACTTATATCACGGAATGGTAGTTATAATGAAGTTATTTAGTATAAACAATAAAAATTAACGATGTTTTACCGGATAAGATATTATGTTCCTGTTTCCTCATACTCCGAGAACACATTCGCATGTAACTAACGTAAACAAAATTACAATTTTGCTGCAATTATTCCCAGCATTACTGAAACCGGATCAGGTATAAATTATTGAAATATGTAATAAATATAATATCGATACAAAATTTCAGATGGGAATATGTTTTTCTCGACAAACAATGCAAGGCGGTGAAACATGATACCTACCTTGAGGCAGATCGAAAAAAAATTGCGCCACTAATAATTGATATTGTTTCAGTTACAAGGGGTGTCATACATTTAATTGTACAGTGTCATCACCAAAATACGCACCATGTGGGAAACTTCTTTATTCTGGGATTTTCAACAAAAAATTATTCTCGATAAAAGTTTGTAGATCCCTTAAATCTAGACACTCAACAACGAAATATAGCAAAACATGCGTAACATACGAGGCGCATTGGAAAACTTGATTTTGATCAAAAAGTTAAGTACACTTATTTTGGAAAATATCGACAAATTATATTTGGAACAGTTGTTCAGCATTGAACAATACATCTGGATTTGATGTCATGGCCATCTAAGTGAGATTTTATTTTTCTAGCATTTTTTTTAAATGGTGTCTTCAACGATTCATTATAGAAGCGTAAATAGTACAAATTGCCCAACTATTTAAATTTTAAAAAATTAAGTAAAATAAACTTCAAAATTTTTGGTACAAATTCCTCCAAATTGATCAAAATAAATACAGTATTGTTAAAAGAAAATAAGGTTCAATTATATCGAGTGATAAAACATCAAATTAAAATTAATATCTCCTGACAAATTGATTACATTTATTTATTTTGGTATTGAATACAAACGAATGTTTGATATTAACTGCTTGACATATTTGCAGAATACTTATTACGTAGCTGTTATTAATAATTATTTTGTTACTGTGTGATATTAAGTCTATTTAAATAATATTAATGTGCCTACAAAAGAAGAAAAAGTTGAGATTATTTTGTCGTGTAGTGAAAATACTCCAAGCAGACAAGTTGCGGACATTTTCAATGCCAGGAATCCTAATCTTAATGTCAATCATACTACAATTACACATATTTTAAATAAATTTTAAGAAACGGGCAGTATTAACACCCATTAAAAAAACACACACAGATGCAAAAGTCTCTACAGAGGTAGAAGAGGAAGTGTGTTTAACGGCAGTAGAAAATGGTAAGACATCAATTAAACAGATATCTTGATGTAGGTACCCTTTACTACTGTACAAAAAATCTTGAAAAAAACTTTAAACCAAAATTCAGAAAAACTTTAAAGGAATAGGATTTTATTCTAAGGTTTGAGTTTTCCGCATGGTATCAAGGAGAATACGAAGAAAATTCACGGTCCACAATAAATATTTTATGGACTCATGAATCAACATGTACAGCTAGAGGATCACTAAGTTCACAGAACTGTAGATGGTGAGCTACAAAAAAACCCATTTCACTGAAGAGTGCAGGAACCAACATTAATTTAATGTAAATTTCTCTTGTGGACTGTTAAACAATACTGTGATTGGCCCCATCTTCTTTGATGAAAACCTTACTGCCAACCTATATTTGCAATTTTTAGGACAAGATTCAGTACCAATTTTTAATCAAATGCCACTTAGACAAAGACAAAGAATTTGGTATCAGTTAGATGAAGCGACTCTTCATTAAGACAATTTTTAAATGAAACATTTAATGGAAAATCAATTGGACGTTACTCACAGTATCCCATGCCAGCACGCTCACCAGACTTAACCCTAATGGATTTCCTCCTTTGGGATTCATTGAAGAAAATAGTTTACAAATATCGTCCTTTTGGGGACAGAGAACATTTGAAAACTGTGATTACTAATTGTGTGAGGACCATAAAACCGGAGCACATAACGAAGAACTGAACTGTGCATGTTGCGGATGAACATCTTACTGAGATGTAAAATAGAAACAAGAACACTCATTTGGCAACCACATCAATCATTCGTTTGTATTAAAACCCAACTTAAAACAATTATTTTGGATATGAAAATTTACACAAAATAATTGTAATCAATTTATGCCAAGATATTAATTTTATTTATGTTCATTTCTCGATATTATTGAAAATCATTTTCTTGCTACGATACCGTATTATTTTGAGTAATTTTAGGTGTAAAAAAATGAAAAGGAATTTGCACCAAAAATTGCACCAAAAAAGTTTATTTTACTTACTTTTTTTAACGGTAGTTAACATAATAGATAGAATTTTTTTATTATTACACGCTTTTCTAAAAAATCGCTGCATACAGGATGGCGTTTAGTTGTCGTTTTAAGCTAGTTTTATTTTTTGAGACTCCATAAAAAAAAATTGGTGAAAAAATAAAACCTCACTTAGATGGCCATGACTTCAAATTCAGATGTATTTTTCAATGCGGAAGAACTTTTCCTAATAACATTTTTCGATATTTACCATAAAAAGGATACTTTACTTCTGGCACAAAATCAAGTTTTTCAATGCACCTCGTATATTACGATGTATTGATATATTTTGGTGGAGCGTGTTTAGATTTAGGGAATGCACAAACTTCTATAACGAATAATTTTTTGTTGATAGACCGATAAATAAAGAAGTTTCCCACATGGTGTGTACTTTGGGGATGACACTGTATATAAAAATACCTGGTGATTCATCAAGGTATAGGAAGAAAAATCCCAACAAACTTTATACAGTTGTTGAATGCTTTATTGATAGCAATTGAATGCCTGATTCAAATTATTTATACACATTCTGTCACCTGTCAAAAACTTACATGTCAACTTTTTTCCTCAAATGAGTCATATTTTCCATTGTAAATTATGATAAAAGCTGTCTTTCTATGTTCAGCCATATAATTGAAACAGCATACATTTCCGCCATTACTGTACACGGGTGTTGGGAAAATGTACCGTCACGAGAGAGAATGTTTTACATCATTTACAGAAAAATAAGGAAAACATGAAACGAAACAACGTCAACATAATTTGTATAAGATATAAATATAAAGTAAATATACTTTCATGATGATTTTCGATTTGAAAAAACCTCGTCAGGATTGACCATACTTGAGTTTGAAAATTATTCTCATTACTCTCTTTTGGATGCAAAAAATGTCTGATATATTACTATGACATCTCCAAAATATTATTCCAAATGTTGCTGACGATTCAAAATATGAAAAATACATTATTTTAATTGAAATTTTGTTGAGATAGTTACTGATAGTCGTGATGGTGAAGCATATTTGGTTCTATTTCTTCCCTGTACTTATAATATGTGTTTGCCACCGTATTTGTTCATTTTTCTCCAAATGACATTAAAAGCGGCCTTTTAATGACACTTGGCAGGCTTAGAAGTTGTACTTTTAATGCCTAGGCAAAAAAAGTCCACTTTTACTGCCTAGGCAAAAAAAGTTCCGCTAAAAGGTTAAATTCCACATCTCGCGCCTGGTTTCTTATCTCAGGTGGTGTTAATTGCATCAATTCATCCTCACTTTGCAGTAAATCCATTTCTAACATGACAACTTTTCAAAATTGACAATGACAAAGTAAACAGTAAACAAACATATTCAACAAACGTCATCAGCGGTAAACATAGTAACGCAGGGCCCAGTTACCTTTGATAAAATAATTTAGTTATTTGGTTATTGATAATGAATCGCATTTTAAATATGAAAAAGTCGATTTTGCGTGGAATTGGAACAAATTTGAAGAAAAAATTATGTGTTTCACACGGCAGAAAAGCAGATTTAATGCCTTGGCTAGTTTCATAGCTTCGCTACGCTCGGCTATGAAACAC
This sequence comes from Chrysolina oricalcia, assembly GCA_944452925.2. Classification (NCBI taxonomy): domain Eukaryota; kingdom Metazoa; phylum Arthropoda; class Insecta; order Coleoptera; family Chrysomelidae; genus Chrysolina; species Chrysolina oricalcia. The sequence goes on along the minus strand of OX101821.2, from coordinate 14,655,961 downwards.
CAGCCGCGGCATTAAATCTTGTGATTTTATGCCTAGTAAAACAAATAACTATTATATGAATGCCCAAAATTTTGGGTATTGGTTTTGTATACATTTAAGATTGAATTGTTTTTTAGTTTTAGTTCTACCATTCAAAGTGTTTGCTATATTCAATAAATTTGAGTAGTTCGTGCTTGAAACTAACAGATTGGTGTATAACAAACTGAAAGCTTATTGTCTTCAGAGACTGACTGTCCAACGTCTGACTCTAAATGATGCGTATTCTGTTCTTGAGATCTTGAGGGCTCTAACTTGAACACATTCTTTGAGATAGGACCAGAGAAAAATGTCCAATGGGGTCAGATCTGGAGAACGTGCAGGCCATTTAATCCCTGTACTACTCGACGTAACCATGATGAAAATGTATAATGTTTTATAATTTATATAATTTGAAAAAAGTTGGCATGTAAGTCTTCAACAGGTGACAAAATATGGATAATTGAAATCAGTCATTCAATGGCTTTAAGTAAATCATTGAAAACATAAACTAGGTACCTTATGGATTCTTCCTCAAGTAAGAAAGCCACAGGACCGCGAATATTATGGAACAGGTCGAATACCTTTCTCTTCTGTGATCAATCTTGCACAGTACAATGAGAGGCAAATTTCTGACAGAAAACAATTGCTTCAATTAATAAAACTTGAATTTGGTAAAGTTACACCCTACATAATCCATTCTTTTTTCTCGGACATTGTCCGAAGTCATATTCGGTGCGTTACATAATTCCATGCACTGTGAAATAATCAATAATAATAATAGTTTGATTATATTCTCTTATTTCAGATTCGTGTTTAGGGGTGCAGAAAGCTACGCTTACTTTTATTTGTACCAACATTTTCGTCTAGTGAATCTGCATTGGGACTCCCAAATAACCTGGTATATAGCCGCGTTGGGGGTTGATTTCTGCTACTACTGGGTACATCGAGCCTGTCACGGTAAGATTGCAAGATATAAAAATAAAACTTGAGAATTGACTAATTTGGACAACTTTGAAATACGCTTCTCTCCACTGATCCTACCAGATAGTATGTATTACAAATATCTGAGAGAAAACAACGTGCTGTTTGATCACAAAAAGCACTTTTGTCACAATTTCCCTTGTGTTTTCCTCAAATAATTATAAATTTGAATACAGCTTTTATTAGAAGACAAGATTAAATGATATTATTTCATATTGGTTTTATGTCAAAAGTAACAATTATGCTCTCCGATCGGTCGGTATCAATGACATATTGCGGATAGACTCCGTTATTTAGATTTCGAGCTGCGGTTAGATTCTAAGCACAATTTTTATTGCCGCTTGTTTCGCGGAAAATAGTTGCCAGTCAACTCAAAAGTCGGCAAAGCTGAGTTTCTGCTGAATTATCTGCTGAATTATCTGCTTAAATACAATGTATATGCCGTCGCCGCTCAAAAGAATTGAGCACATTTTCACACTAAGCGGCTAAATGACCGTCGATATTCAGAAGAAAATAAACAATCGTCTCATTTGGAAATTCATCCCATAAACAGGAAAAGAAAAGAATTTGGGGCATGTTATACATTGTTTGAAGATTTGAGGAATGACACGAAGTTTTTAAATAATTTTCGAATGTCCATGAAGTCATTTGACAAGTTACTTGATCATCTGACAGATACCATACAAAGAAGAAAAACAAAACTGAGGAATTGTATTCAACCTGTAGAAATGTTGAGGTAAGTTATTATTTGTGACCTGAAGTGAGGGCTAACCGATACAGCCGACGCGACGGTGAAGCCTGAAGGTGCCAAAAATTTTAGGCAAAACGTGATTCAGCTTTCAAATCAAATATCAGGTTACTTGAGGCTCGTGAATCAACTTCGAATCCCACTGTGGTAACCACTGCTCGTAGCTCGCAAACAAGAAAAAACCGCCAAGTGTGTAAGCATGCATTAATACACCACTACATGGACGGCGACGGTAGAATTGCCGCACTAGTAGTGGCAGTGCGCGTCTGCACATCGACCACTAACGGCAAATTTGCCGCTCGTCATTTATGCCGTCAAGTGTGAAAGCTCTTATTCAATTCTTAACAGTACTCTCAGAAGGACGGCGACGGCAAATCGACAGTCGCGGCAAAAACCGCCAAGTGTGTAGCCGGCGTGTAACGGTAATATGTCATTGGTCGGTTCCGAACACTACGACTTTAAAATACCGGAGATTTTAATCGAACCAGTGAATACGTTGAATTGACGGATCGTGCAAAAACTGTATTTATGTATTTCAGTTTACGTCGAGGTACTATCCCAGCGAGCACAAACATCTCTGGGAGGTTTTGAGATGTTTCAAAAATGTAGTCACGCCGATGTTTCTTTGAGACGTAATATGTACTTCCCAGAGAGGTCCCTGAAGGATATTCAATGTTCTGTTTTTGTTCTTCTGTGGCGTTTTTTTAAATGCCTATAGCAATGTATCGGAGATGTGCACAAACTGTTATCTTGTAGATGTTTTCACTTGGCGTAACATTGTTCATCTTTGAGATGTTCACCGAGAATATATCTAGCGTTCGCGCAATCGCAAATGTGATCATGTGATCTCAGTGATGTTTGAGTTGACGGAGAGTATCGTTTCTAGTTTCGACTCAATTTACCCCATGTTTTCCGTAAAAGTAGTCGTGTTAGAGTGAAGTGAAACGTATTGTCAAGACAAAATATTATATTTAGTAATCAAGTTGATCACGGACTGCAAACAAGGACACTGTATTATTGAGAGTGTATTCACAGTTTTGTTTAAATTCAGTTGAACCAGACAACAACCAGTGTTAGAGTGATATTTACATTTTTGAAAAGATGTTCAATTTGTATAAACAGAAAATACTTTAAGGCTTAAATTCGTATGTGAGTTCCTTTGATCCTATTAAAATAAGTTATATCGATTATTTTTTTTAATCACCCCAGAGTTCTCTTCATATTTTGACTATTGTCGATTTGTACAATCAATGACAAAAAACGAGATAAAAGTGTATTTTGTATGTCTCAAACAATGTTTTATATACAGTGATTTAATGTAGGCGAAAAGCTTTAAAAATGTTATGTTGTGTCTTTAAAAAGGCTTCGAAAAAAACGTAAAAGAAATGCTTTCTGTGATGTCCCAGGAACATCCTAAAAATAGCCGCGTGCGGCGGACATTTGCACCTACATACACGTTCTATTCATGTATGAACAGAACATCGCATTGGAGGTTTGATGTCTCAAAATCTCTTACTTTTAACATCTCTGAGATGTTTTTGTGCTCGCTGGGATAATAGTCAAAAGGGAGTAGTTGTTTTCTGACAGATATGTAATGTAGGATTATCGAGGAGAGATATATATGTTTCTCGATCTTTTTGAAATTAATCGATGTTTATTTTGTCACTCTTCGGTGAGGATGGTATGCTTTTCTGGGTCCCATGCTCCAGGTCATAAGATTTTGCTCACTTACAGATCTATAAAAAAGAAAAAATTTTCCAAAATTTTAACCTTCAAACCATTCCGAAACATCTTCTAATGAGTTCTTTTATGCACTTTACCGCTCGGTTTTACAGTCGTAAAGTGGCACTTTAGCGCCCGCAGGCCCATTATGGCCCACGGGCCGTAAAGTTGAATATTCTCAAATTATCTATATTTCCACATCAATTTATGCAAGACTTACCACGAAACAATCACTTCAGTTCAATAAAGAAATGCTCGTTTAACAACATTTATTCATAATCCACAATTGTTAGGCCATTAGCCTAAATATTAAAATTTCAAATTAACTATGCAGTTGGTAGAGTTACTAATGCTATTCCGTTTTTTCTTGAATATAATTATTCCTTATTGAAAGGTGCTTTACAGCATCATCATCATCGCTAAGTATTCATTTTGAAAGCGGATGGTTTGTTCAAATTATTATATCGTTCCGCCACCATCTCCGGCAATTTTTTTGCGATATTCAATTCATTCAAAATCGATTTTTCAATATATATTCAAATTACACATTCCTCATAACTCTTGAACACTGCAATTATAAATAACGTATGAAACGTGTAGCCCTTTGAAAGTCAAATCGATAGGTATTTGTGATTCGCGCATAAAATAGTACATAAAATTTTGTATGTATCACACGTGCGTAAAATGCGTGTATGGCCTTCAGGCCAAAAACGCCTACTTCACGCCCTTGATACATGAATAAATATTACAGCAGAGTTTGTGAAGACAAAAAATTATAAAAAAGACATTTTGGCAACACAGCTCATGTGCGTAAGCTGGGTTTCGATGTAATAATGTTACACCAGTACTTTTATTTTAAAAAGGTACTGCTTTCTGAATCCATAAAGTATAATTAAAATAATCAAAAGCATATAATTGATAAAAACTTATTAAATAAGGTAACTTATTCCAAATTGAAAAAAAAAATTAAATGTTCTACTACATCACTTATTTCTGAGATTAAAAATTTAAGAACCTTCCAAATTTTCCTAATAAAAGCATATCCTCCCATCCTGGACATTATATGTTCGATACCGGCAAAAATAAAGCATGTATGAACATAATTTTCAAACTTTACAGAAATTCACATTTTATGGGCCCAACATCAAGTTCACCATAGTTCCGAGGAATTCAATTTGGCTGTTGGTTTGAGGCAGTCCTTAGTGCAAGGATGGTGTGGCTTTGTAAGTATTTCTCCTAATTTATTTTTCGAGAAACTTTAAATTAAAGACTTTTGCGTAGTTCGCGCAAATCAAGTGCAAACCTACTCAATTGAAAAATAGCTGGGGAATATATGACTGATACCAGCTATTTATTTTCAGAGTTCTACCTCTACTTATTCAATTTTCAAATAGAACAGTTGTTAATATCTGACTGAAATAATGACCGTTAATATAATTTCAGGTGTTGATTTGGTGGGAAGTCGATCGGAGTTGAAGACAACCAAGTATTAAAAAGTCGACGTTTCTAAACTTCATTGTTTTCCTAAATAATCCTGATGATGGAAAAATAAATATTCGAAAGATCGACTTTTAAAATACTTTTCCGTCAAATCAGACAGAATTTATTCAAGTCGATTATGTTTTTGAAAATCCCAAATTGGTATATTATACTGGGTGTCCGAAGAAGGTGGCTCGCCCCTTTAAACTTTTTTGTTATTTAAGATTATATTTACAAATCGGTATTAATACTTTTTTAGTTTTTTTAATGGCACTACTCTTCGGATTCAAACAAACTGTACGAACTTTATTTTGAAATTTATTTTTGATCTAAAGGATTATGGATACGTTCAAATCACTAAATTCAGAGTCAAATTTTGGGGAAACTACAACTTTACTGAAACTTTATTGAAAATAGTTTCTCTTTTGTGGAATTCAGTAATAGAAGTTTTATTTGAAAATAACGCGAAAAAAACCACGAATCTAATGTAATAAAGATTCAAATAAACCATCTTGTTGTTTCAAACAATAGCCTAATCTGATGCAGAGACAATTTCGTTTTGTTTTAGACAATGCCGTAAATTGAAATAGATACATTTTATTTCATTTCTATTTAAGAGCTGTTTGTTTTTTTTTTTCATATTTTCAACCCCTTTTCAAAGATTCGTCAATGTTTACTACATGAAAGGTAATGTAGCCAAGATATACGCACAAAACTATCATGAAACGACAACCTAATCGCCTTTTCCCAATATAGGTATGTGGAAATTGTTTCAACTTCTAAAATTCTGATCTTGAAAAGCGAACACTATTTCCAAAGTCAATCAGGACCTACCTCTCCTGTCGACGCGCGTCTACGTTTATGAAAAACGATCACACCAAATCTAATCCCTAATTGAATAAGTGATCCACTACTTTATTTCACAACCAAATTATTGTGTAAGCGGAATTTCCGGTCCCTTCAGGCCCATAGATAATACTACCGCAATAAATTCGGGACAAACCATAAAGAGATTGAATAACAAATCTTACTAGATTTAATAATCAAATTACAGTCTATGCCGGAATATTGAGCGATCTCCTACCGAAGGAAAGACACATATTGATATTCATTCTTTGACATATACAGGGTGGGGCACCGAAAACGAAACGGATCGAATATCTTCAAAACGCATGTGTTGAGAATAAAATGCAAAAACACGTCGATTTTTATTTCAAGGGGGACATCTTCCTATCATAACCTCAACTGTCATACCTCTCCCCCCACCCCTTGGGCACTATCACCCAAACAATTTGAATAAGGAAAGTAGTAAGTGTAAAAAGGTAATTCCATAAGGAATTTAGCCATGTCAGTTTTTGCCACCTAACTTCTCATTTTGGCGCCCTCATGCGGGAAAAACAACTGTTCCGTATTTCAAATTATGATACTGCATTTGCTAGCTATTTTGACATAAATTCGATGACAATGCATTATGGAATTTTTATAAGAGAAAAAACAAAATGGCGGCTCCGAAATGGTGAACATGATTTGCAATTATGGTCCGATTCGATTTAAAATCGATATATGGTGGTTTTCAAGGTCGGAAATTATGATTTGTTTGTCAATGCACAAAAACAAGATGGTGGCTCCAAGATGGCAGACGAAATTTGTAATTCTGGTCCGATTAAAATCAAAATTAGTAAGTAGGGATTTTCAGGGTAAAAAATTATGATGTTTTTGTCAATGCAAAAAACCAAGATGGTGGACGAAATTTGTAATTGTGGTTCGATTCGATTCAAAATTGGCATATGGGGGTTTTACAAGTTTTCAGTACCTATGACTAAAATTAATTAGTCAACTTGATAAAAAAAAACTTTTAAAATAAATGCGCTAAAAAGGAAATAATATATTTTTTTCAGATGTGTGACGTAGGTTATTCTATGCGTAACAGAATCAAAATTTTACCTCGCAAAAATACCTATTTTGTACTCGCGGCAAGCTTTCGAATTTGTTACGCACAGAATATCCTACGTCACCATCTAAAATAGCTATTTGTGTATTTAGAGCGAAAAGTGATTGTTTCAAAGAGAGCGAAAAGTGATTGATTCAAAGAGAGCGAAGCGGAGCGCGGTTATCTTTGGAGAGCGGCAATGACACTTTGTGCTCGAAATACAAACAAGATTTTTTCTACAAACGCAGCTCTTAGACATAAAAACGATACACTTCATTCAACATAGGCACATAATATTACCTATGAGAAAATTTACAATCAATTGTATTCCCAAATGTACAAGCAATCCAAATATCCAATAATTTACATCTCTAACAAAAGGAAAAAAAATCGCCTAAAAAAAATTACCGATTCCCGAGTTCGAACTTATGCCAAGATCGATAAATCAGATTAGTAGGAATAATCTCTAACCTTAAAACCACCGCAGTTCCTAGAATGCTTTGAATTTCTTGTGTTCTTGTGGTCAGTTTCCATCATGTTTCCATTCATGTTTCCATTCATGTTTCCATCAGTTTTCAACAAAAGCTAGGGAGATCGAGCGTTTTTTCAATATTCTCGCTCTAGAGCGTAAAAGCTGTCACAAAATGACATTCCTCAGAAAACGTTAACTTTGCGTTGAGATCTGAAAGCGTCAAAGGCTACTTTGGTAAGCGGTAGCAGAAAAAAATATTATTTCCTCTTTAGCGTATTTGTATAAAAGATTTTTTTGTGTCAACCTTATTAATTCATTTTAATCATACTGAAAACTTGTAAGACCCCCATATGCCAATTTTGAATCGATTCGAACCACAATTACAAATTTCGTCCACCATCTTGGTTTTTTGCATTGACATTGACATACTAATTTTGATTCGAATCGGACCAGAATTACAAATTTCGTCCGCCATCTTGGACAACCATCTTGTTTTTTTTGCATTGACAAACAAATCATAATTGCCGCCCTTGCAAACCACCACATATCAATTTTGAATCGAATCGGACCGTAATTGCAAATCATGTCTGCCATTTTGGAGCCGCCATTTTGTTTTTTCTCTTAGAAAAATTCCATAATGCATTGTCACCGAATTTATGTCAAAATAGCTTGCAAATGCAGTATCATAATTTGAAATACGGAACAGTTGTTTTTCCCGCAAGAGGGCGCCAAATTAAAAAGTTGGTTGGCAAAAATTGGCATGGCTGAATTTCTTATGAAATTACCTTTTCAATGATGTGTCACACTTACTACTTTCCCTATTCAAATTGTTTGGGTGATAATGCCCAAGAGGTGGGGGGAGAGGTATGACAGTTGAGGTTATGATAGGAAGATGTCTCCCTTGAAATGAAAATCGACGTGTTTTGGCATTTTATTCAATACACATGCGTTTCTGAAGATATTCGATCTGTTTCGTTTTTGGTGCCCCACCCTGTATATGTTTCCGTGTGAAATAAACATTATTAAGTATTATTATTAAACGTTATTGTAGTTCCAAGAGCAATAACAACAAGACATAATTCATTACTCTAAATACCCACACAAATTAATGAAAAATGAAATTGGTAGTATAACATTATAATTTCAAACCGTTCAGGAGTAAGAAGTATAACCCTAGTGTAGACTCTTCTAGATATGAACGTAGAGTATTTTTGAAGTTCCACTAAAATCATCCTTTTTCCTTTTTCATTGATTCCAAACCTTTGAAAACGGTTTTCTATATAATGGAGAGATTTAAGTTTGTTTCCTTGTTTCCATATTTTATCAAACACATATCACTTTCGAAATGTTGAAACATTTTTCTGTCAGACGTTAAACAGATAGTGAACTGGTATGCAAATCAGGCACATAATACATCTTTGATACGGACTGTCTCAGTTATTTCTGATACTTTACAATGTAGGATTCCTTCACCTTTACCGTCACAAATTGGCCACTGTAACTATATCGCGATAATGTTCAAAATGAACGAAAAAATTGGCATGTTAAGTCATATGACTGGAAGCATCTGAATCTATGAACAAATTCGTATTTTCGTCGCATTGATTTTTGTGGTTCCCACTAAAGCAATATTCTTCCGTATTGTTTTCAACTGTTGTATTAGCAATATAGAAAAACAAATAAAAAATAAATAGACCTAGATGAGTTTACTGCTGATATTTTTCTGATGAAAAGAAATGTCGAATGAAGGTAGATGTAGAGATGATAGTGATTCATGTTATTACTTATTTATTCATTGATAAATTATTTTAGCGCTTACCGCAATCAATTATATTTTATTTCTTTCCAGATTTTCTACCTTCCACTAGCCTTCATCATTCCACCTGCACATTTTATAACTCATCAACAATTCAATCTGCTTTATCAGTTTTGGATACACACGAAAACCATCACCACTCTTGGTCCTTTAGAATATATCTTCAATACGCCTCAGCATCATCGGGTCCATCATGGTAAGTATCGTTCTTTTGACTTCAATAAATCAAATTCTTGTATATTTTTAAAGAATTTCACTTTACTTTTACAAGTCTATTTCAAAAACATATCTGACGTTACTTATGTCATCAACTCAATTTTTGCGTCTAAAAACAATTGCAAGTTGTACAGCATACTGATAAAAAATAACCCGCTCAATACTCATAATACGCACTCATTCTAGTGGTCTGGGTGGTCTGGAGATAATGTTTATGTCAAATTTTTTAAAATGGATTGACTTGACCATTACTTGAAAATATATTATACAAACATTAGCCCGCCATACACACAGAGGTTTGTCTGAGGACTTTATACAGCGCAGTTTAAGTCTGCGGCCTGTCGCGGATTAGGCATGTGACAGACTAATCTTTGTGACTCCACTAATTCAAAAACATTTGTCCGCAGACAACTCTGATATATGTGATCTGTTGCAGACAAATCTGTTCGTTAGTGGCGAAATCTTTCAACTTGTCTTCCGACTTTGCCAAAACTGTGGAATTCAGTATTGACGAAAGTTTTAAGTGATGTCCTTACGGGTTTTGGTGACATAGGCAGAGTTGTTGGTGACAAAATGCCCAGCAGAAATGTAAATAAGAAAAAAATTGAATTGTGTTTGGGTATGATGAATATACATCTTCTGACAAATACTCTTTACTCGATAACCACTAAACGCCGAAGCAAATGGGTAAATTTTGAAATTTTTTAGCAACAAAATTCCGGCCTGCACTAGGATACACTTGTTTGCAATATCGAATCAATGCTTCGTAACCCTTATTCTTTAAATTTTTGTTAACATATTCATTTGACTTTATTTTCCATAAAGCTGGATGACTTTTATAAATTTCTATGAACTCCGTTAAAAAGTATTTGCCCATAAGACGCGTGTCCACGCTTTCAGCCATATTTTCAAACCCGTCACAGCAAAATCTGTAAATTAATGTTACCAAGAAGTAACCTGTGGATTTTACCTTTCAGACAAGTCTCTGCATGATAAGACCGTGGCGTGCCTGGCCCGTGCTCACCCACTAATGCACAGATTTGTCGACAGACTTAACCCGTGCTGGATCAAGTCTCCAGACAAACCTCTGTGTGTATGGCGGGCTAATGAGTCTAACAAAGGAACAAATAAGGAAATATATCTGAAGAATAAGTCAATGTTTTCGATTTAGATCTTTATAGTTAGGTACATTATTTGTATGAATCCTTTCCTATGTATTACACATGACTTCCAAAATAGATCTGCAGTTTCTCATTTGATCTTTTCTTGATAAAGTCTTTGTAAGAATGAACAAATAACAGTAAATTTATCCATAAATAATTTCAGTATGATGTATTACTGAAACTTTTTTGCTGCTTGTGATACTGCTAATCCACATCTACTCCTCTGAGACTGAGAACGGGTCAGAAATAGTAATATTTCTATATACTTTCGAACTGTTTGTGGTAATGATATACTAACAATTTATTTAATTTTAGGTAGCAACATATACTGCTTGGATAAAAACTATGGAGGTGTACTGATAATTTGGGACCGAGTTTTCGGTACTTTTGCTAGTGAAAAGAAGGACGAAGAGATTATATATGGCCTTGTGTTCAATCAACCATCATTCAACCCCTTACATTTACAGGTAATTGAAAATATTACTAGACTATAAAGTATGAACCATGCCAAGAATCACGTTTGAAAACAACGTGGTTGAATTCAGAAACCGAATTTATTTGTTAAATATGCAAATTCTATATAAAAAAAATGCAATGCCTGATTTTATATACTCCGCCGGTAAAATAAAAAAAATGCAAATTTGATTCTACTTTCGCATCGTCGTGTGTTGGAGAAATAAAAAAAATAGTTCTAAACCAAATTATATTTGAATTTCTTTTTCAGACATTCTATAGCGAATATGTAATTCAGAAATTCAGCAGCATGAACAGATGGCAACATAAACTTGCAGCCATTTTCTATGGACCAAGTTGGCAAATAGGCAAACCTCGGTTAGGGTTAGAAGAAGACAAAATAAAGGTAGGTGCATATAGGATTTACTGAATGTGTTTTTAAAACGAAAAATTTATCATTCTATTAAAATGAAACATTTATTCAATTGGTCGCCTGCTAGCTTCTTAGTCTAAAGTATAAAGCTATAAACTTATTAATAACTCATCAATGATAAATCCAGATGATTTCAGTGGATTGTATTTACGTAATCCAAATAGAATTTGTCTAGAGTACCGAAAACGGGATTCGCTTGGGTAAAAAGTAAAAATCCCGAAAAGGTGTGGCTTTTAATGACTATCTTCTGTACCAGTTTAGCTTGCTCAGGTTAGGTTTGAGAGTAAATTCGCCGCCGGAGGCCAAAACGAAAAACACCAATTTTGAAAGGTCTACGTAAGGTCAGTCAGGTCACGTTATATTGGCAATGAATTACAAATTTTCAAGTCCGTGTGAATGCGGCTGTCTTCCCGCCATTATAGTGATGGTGGGAGGTGCCTAGTCGGGAAACCAAGCTCTTGTAAGAGTGGTCGCCCACAGTCGGGATTGCGATTATTTTCAAGAAGTCCCGCACGGTGTCATTAAGCGATCCCGCGTTCGGGACTCTAGCCTCGTCTGTAAAAATAATATTATGAACGAGGCTAGAATGTGGGACCACTCTTACGAGAACTTGATTTTTCTACTAGGCTCCTCCTCACTTTAACGGCGAGAAGACTGCCTCATGCACACGGACCTGAAAATTTGTAGTTTATTACCCTACCAACCTGACTAATCTTACGTAGGCATATTAATCATCCAAAATTGGTCTATATAAAAACTATTCATCCAAAATCAGTGTTTTTCGCTTGGGCCTCCGAGGGAGAATTTAAACAGTCAAACCTAACCTGAGCAAGCTAATCTGGTACAGAACAGAGTTTTTAAGCAACACCACTTTGGGATTTTTACTTTCCCAAGCGAATCCCGCGTTTGATGCTCCAGGCACTTTTTAAAATCAAGGGCATATTCAAGAGGGTAGACCGACCACCTTAGGAAAAATAAGTAATCCTTAAAATCAGCTGAATCATTATTTGATAAACTTCACTTAAAAACAAACAAATTCAGTATTTCCAGACTACCACCAAAAAGATTGACCAAAAACAAAAAAAAGTGTCTGAGGCACTCTACAAGTACTTACAGCTTACTGCTGCTTCTTTTTTGCTAATTTTTCCTAACAATTTTTACTTGTTTCAGGTTGTTGCTAGAGAAAAATACGACGTGAAATTGCCTTTCTGGTGCAATATATACCTGTTCACTCACTTTTGTGTTGTTGTGTATGGATTTCAGCAACTCGCCGCTCATCACCTGGTATGTATATTCTTGAAAATACACAGAAACGTAAACTAAGGCCATGTTATGAGTATCCGCTAAGCTATATTTGAAATCAAGGTTTAGAGCACTATTCTATTATTACTCATTTATATTATAATGAGAGTTTGTCTACGTTTGAATAATAGATGTTAGTAAAATCATGCCCTCTTCTTCTTGGCGTTCTTCATGAATTTCTGCATGATGTGTCCCTCAGAGGGAACACCTTAGGCAATGAGTTCCAAAGCTTTGCCGTTCGTTGGAAGAACGAGCGCTGGGAAAGATATGTTAGGTATGTTTCCAAAGTGACGACAAAAGGATGTGAAGACTGAGCTCGACGGATCAGTCTTGATGGGGCTGCTAACGTGGAACGATTGATGATATCTCAAAAAAGCATCATCCATGAAAATATCTGTAAGACAGACACAGGTCTCCAATCATTCTGCGGTGTTCCAGAGAAGTGAGCGAGCTTGTGAGCTCATCATTACGACGAGACGGATTGCACTCTTCTGGACAGAATCTAAAAGATTTAGTGTGTTTTGTGGCTATACCCCATTTATGGTAACATTCCAGGACAGGTCATTCGGCAATGAACGTCACATGGCCTTTCCATGACATAGTACTGCTGATGGTAATACCGAGTATCGAAATGAATGCATGGATCCTCCTGATATCTTACGTTGGCCACTGATCGGCCTTCCTGCCCTTGCATGCTTGTGGGTTTTATTCGCATTGAATTCTACCGAGGTTGGATCCCAATTCTAGTATTTCAGCTTGGTCCATATTTAAATCCTTCACGTTTCTTCCCCGTTCCCTTCTAGTTTGACGGGCTGATATCGACACTTTGGAAGAAAATGAGGGATGAAAGGTACTATCATCCGCAAAGCTATGTAGTGAACATTGATGTGAAGGAGAAACAGTGTTGGAGCTAAAATGTATCTTTGCGGAACACCAGAATTTATAGGTAGACTGTCGGATGAAACTCCATCAACCACCCATTCACAATACCTGAACGTCATATTTCATTATGTCTATGTTGATAGCCTTTTCCATGACCCTCGAGATAACAGATAGCAATACGATAGGTCTGTAGTTGCTAGGCAGGATTTGTTTCATCTTTTTTTTGGAGACTGGTTGTACTCTTGCAATTTTCGAGTTGGAATAGTATATTCTGTAACAAGGTTAGAATGAAAATTTGATGCGAGTGGAAAGTTCTGAGCGCGAGCCGAAGGCGAGCGTGAGGAACCACGAGCATCACGAATTTTCATTCTAACCGAGTAGCAGACTATACTTTCTCCACGATCAAAGATAGGAAACGTGACAGCAATAATTTTGACACTCAAATTTTGCCACTACGATGACAATCAACTGCGTCAAGGCTAATGTTATTATTGCCAACCAGTGTGAGAATATTATTCTATCACAAGAGAGAGAATGTAAATACATTTAAATTGCATGGGGGCAGAGGTGTTGCAGAATATTTCTTCAATCTCAAGAGAGAGAATTCCAGCATTCTGTAATTAAATTTGATTTCAGAATTGGCAAATTCTGTGATGATCGTGGAGAAAGAAATTTCCACATGTGAGAGGTTGAATAACTTGCAAAGAACTGGTGTTAGTTCAGGTGTACATTTTTTGAGATCGATCTGCTGGATTCCATCAGATCCAGTAGCTTTGTTGGTGATAAGTCCCAGCAAAATGTGTCTGATAGTTCGGGCGAAAGGTAATCTCAAGCATTTGCGACTGTCAATGAGAGTGGTGATCTAGGGTTATTTTCCCTGTAAATCCATAGTAGACTATAGTGGCTAGCGTTCCATCTTCTTTGGTTGGGGGATGAAATTAGCTTTGGCAAAAGACCAAAACGAGCGGAACTCGTTAAAACACTCGACAAGTTTTGACTGTATCTTGTTATTGCCAAAACAAACCATGCATATCATTGAAATATACTACATTGGCGGAGTCGGTAGGATATTCGGAATTCGCAAGGAATTATGGAAGTGGTCCGAAATAAATCCAGCGGCAATACCAGAACCTCTGTGTCTTATAGATTAGAAACGGCCGAAGGAAATGAATTCATAGACATGTTAATCAGTTGAGGAATCGATGTTTAGAACAAAACCATAAGATTCAGGATTTGATAGGAACCATTCAAGGAATATTGAGATAGAAAGACGCAATACACATCTCAGAGATACAGAATATTTGGATGAATGTTTGAAAAGTCTACAAAACTAGGGGAGGGGTGTTATATACTATATATAGGCTGAATTCAAATTCTGCATGTATATAGGTCGTTTACTTGAAATGTTTAGGTGTGGGTTCATTAGTAACCTCCAATCAGTCTGACATTATTAGGATTTGCTCAAGTTAATTTTGGAATGAAGTTATTGCCAAAACCAACCTTGTTTATCATTGAAATATACTACCGTAAGCCTTTTTCGAGGATTCGATTGTCTTCTCATACATGTTTCTATCTTCAGCATATTCTAATCTGTCTCAGGGATCCGATTTTTGAACCATCGATGGTAATTTTGAAGATATAAATGGTTAAGAACAGCTAAAAACTGAATTCAAAGACGTAGAAAACTACATACTACGTCAATTCAACTCGACTCAACAAAGTTAGCATCATCACATCATCATATAAGCCAACAACTCCTATAATGATCACTTTGTTGTTGAAAATCGCGTCAAGGAAAAATGACGTGGTTAATTCTAAAAGTCTCTGAATTTGTATTCACACGAAAGGTTCCAAATATTCAAATATATGATAAGGCACTACTTAGAAACCATACAACAAATGATTTTTGATTACTCTTCATTTGAACAACAGTCGGTATTGAAAGATTTTTTTTTCCTTACAGAGTGTCAACCCAATTACTGTACTGGCGTTCGTTATCTACATCATTGCTTCACTCACCACCATTGGGATGCTTTTCGACAACCGTCTCCATGCTTGTGTGTTTGAACTTTTGAGGTGCATGCTGCTGGTGACTGTGATACAGCGAACGAAATTTGGTGATATCAATGCCAATGTTTTGGTGGGCGTTGAAGTGTTTTTCATGCTTTCAGGATTGTTTTGGTTCCTTCAAAGTGTAAAAGTTTTGCAAATATCTGCAAAACTCAATAAGGTACAATAATGTAATATATGTATAGGTTAAGATTCTGACTGTTGCGTAAATGCCTTTGTGATAGTATTATTATTGTGAATTATTTTTTTAGTAGTATTATTTATTTGAATCAAATATTTATTTTAAGTAAGTTAATTTATTATCAAGTAATAAACAAAGTTCGAAAATCTATTAGTTTTCATTCCA
This sequence comes from Chrysolina oricalcia, assembly GCA_944452925.2. Taxonomy (NCBI): domain Eukaryota; kingdom Metazoa; phylum Arthropoda; class Insecta; order Coleoptera; family Chrysomelidae; genus Chrysolina; species Chrysolina oricalcia. The sequence continues at coordinate 14,639,930 of OX101821.2, read as the reverse complement.
TTTCCATTTTTTCCAAGCGAACTTTAAAGACACGGGTTTGGGAGCTATTTCCCTTTGCACGAGAGATATTCTAAAGGTGGGAACAGACCAAGCAAACATTGTTGTGTTTGAACAACACTTAGGCAGCTGTTGTCAAACTTGTTTCCGTGGGGAGAAAACATTGTCGACAAACTGTTCGTCAACATCGACCTACCTAGTTTCTCAGGTGTTTGTCCATTGTTCGTTTAGCCATGAGCGACGAAGAAGATGCTCGTCACTCTGCTTGAAATGAACTACTCATTATCTGCTACAATGTAAAATTATGTCGTATACGCGTCCACACTGGCGACGCTGTGTGCACACTGTTGGGCAACATCTCCTTTGATGTACCGCCTTGGGAGCGAACACCGCGCAACAGCAGCACAACTGTTGCCCAACACGTACACATTGTGTGAACTCGTGTGTTGTGCGGCTGTTGTTCAACTGTTGCAGTAATCATGTTTCATTATGTGAGGTAGATAATGTTGATCAGCAACGAGATTTTGGATTAGGTAGGTATGTCTACAAGTTTCATTTCGTTTCCTTGATGAACAGTTCATCAAGTTCAACTAGTGTCTGCAATTTTTTAAGATGGAATGACCCCTTTTATCATTCGTTTTAATGTATAGCCTCTTTTTTCTTGAAAATAATTACCTAGATTTACGCCAATTATAACCAAGAATTCTGTTACTAGCTATAAAATCTTCCAAAATAAAGTGTTTACTGAAAACACAAATTTATTAATTGGCTTCCTCATTTTCAGTCTGAAATTCCCCATTTTAACACATTAAGAGTTCATGGACACATTTGCAGATGCATATTTCTTGCACTGTGGCACTGATCCAATATTTTTTTGACTTCCCAGTGATAACAAAGCCGTGCCTTATGAATTAAATCACAAAATCGAACCAAATTTAGGACGACAAATAAATAATCAACAATTTATTAACACGGGATCTTATGGAATGCTTGTTTTTCCCGAAGTTTTTCGTACAAATTTCAAAATGTAGATGTAGCCCACTCGGTGGTGAACGTGAATATTTCATGATTACAAGCTCCAAAACCAAACGTTCTACACAAAGAATTGACCTTCTTTTACTAGTAAGCCTAACTAGGTTTTAGTAATTCTCATTATTATGTTAATTGTAACTTGGGATATGCGCGGATGACTATTCGAATTCAAATATGAGCCACTACTTCTCCTTCATGTAATTGTTTAATTTCATTCATTGCACTATATTTGTTGTGAAAGAAAATTATTGAAATTGTTGAAACTTAACAAAAAATGTAATTTGGTAAACAGATTGGCATTCATCAATTCGAATAGTTGGCGGAGCAAATCCCAATATTCCCAAGTGACTAACCTACCGCAAGAATAATTATATCATTATGATCCAAAGAAAAACTAGGTTAGGTGTAATAGTAAAAGCACAGTTTAACACAAGGCTTGTTCATTGAAGACTGCTCTAGTTGATCGAGTTCACTTTCAGATATGTTCATCTCTCTCTAACACTTGTACTTCATTGTCTTTCTATGAAAATATCAACTTCAAGCAAGTATAGCGTTAAATAATGTTTAGTCTTCTTGAAGTAGAGCAAGCAGAGTACGTCTTAACAAACTACCCTATATACTGTGGTAAAAGAATACAGATTTTTTTATGTAAAACTTTTAGATATGATACGGTGCTTGTAATTGCGAAGGATATATTAGGATCTGAAAAAAGTGTCGACAAAATGAAGGCGCATATTGTGCGATTTTTTACTGAAAATTTTGTGAAAATGCTCAATTTTCAAGATTCATAAAAGGCCGTAACTCGAAAAGTATTTGTGGCCCCCACGAAATTTTAGTGAAAGTCTATTAATCGAGCGTTACAAGCTATAAAAAAAATGTAAGGTACTTACATAGCTTGGTATCCTGAACAAAATATCCATATGAAATTTTTGGCGGTCTCAAGTAATTTTGACATACGGGCTTATTTTTTAATGATAACTGGCATTTTCTAGCACACGTTTCTTCTGTGAAAACTCACTTCAAATGCCTCCTTATTTTCACTAGCAAAATATTCACACCTTAATTCACCAGTTTCACAACTTTTTTTAATTAAAACGGTACTTTTTATCAAAAAAATCTTCCGTCTTTTCACAATCACAAAAACAACAAATTCGTGCTGCTTTGTTTAGTGAATGTAACTTGGAAATCAGTCAACGCCAACTTTTCAAAATAAAAAAAAAGTCAGCTTTCTCGTAATGCCGAAGCAAATTTTACGACGTTGCCAATGTGATTCCTGAAATATTTAATTCACGTGGAATACTTTAGTGAATGACTAATGAAAAATGAGTTGATATAACCTCTACATTTCCCCATCAACATTTTTACTGCACATTTAAAACAATGGTACTTTCTATGTTTGTTAACATCATCCAAGAATTTCTAACAGAAACTCTTAGTCAAGGACAGGTACGGTTAGTAGAACAGTGAATTCGTGTTTTACAAAATCCGACATTTTCAGGTTAGGTACTGATTTCGCTGCACTCAAGCACTGGAATTGGATTTTATTGTTTTCTTTAGGTTTGCTTTGGTTCCTTTCATTACCAGTTCTGAACAGTAGCATATTCAAGTCTAGGAAGTGGCTCAAAACTTGGGAGACATTAACTGTACACTATAATAGAGAAATATGGTATGAAAACAATTCTGATCAATATTCTAACATTGAAAATACCAATTAATTTCGAGAAATCAGTTTTTTTTTATGGTAACCATTTTATATCGTGAATAGTAGCCAAAATCAACTGCTAAGTATTATTAATATCAACTCCGTGAATGGAATCATAAATAGCCTCAAAAGATAAATTTACCGGCGGCTATGATAAAATTTCGAACTTTGTAGTCAAAGATTGTGCTCAAATTCGAGCAAAAGCAAAACTATTACACACAATAGGTATTCAATGCCGGAGTAAAAACAAGACTTTTTCAGAAGATATTCCCACTTTCAAAAGTAAGTTTGGAATTCCCATTTTCATGAAATGAAGTACATGAAGACCTTTATACCTATCACATTGCGAAGGACTTTTGAGATGTTCTAATGCCGCTTTTTCTGTCGGGTTGTGAATTGGGACCAAAAGTACCCAATTCAGTAACCCCTGATATGCACTGTTAAGTACAATTAGCCATGAAACTGCGGCAGACTTGTGTCTTTTGCGGTACCTCGGGCGCCAGCTTTGAATGGTACCGGGTAGCAATAGATGGAAATACGGTCGGTATGATTTCAAGTGAATGTAGATTTCAATCAAGGAGACTAAAATTTAACAAGGAGAATTTAATCCCCATAAGACAATCGGGACACTAGTAGAAAGAGATGAAAGAACATCTGTGACGAAATGTGACGTGTCATGGCCGCCGTTCTCTATAGACAGTGACGGACAAGCTCTTGGTATATGAGAGTTACTGCTGACAGTTTTGTTGCTTGGTTCGAGTTCGACTCTGTACTCATATCCAAGTACGTCACTATGACGCGTTGATGCTTGCTACAATATTCTGATTGGCTAGAGCTTATTAAACTCTCCTTGTTAGTTTAGTCTCTTTGGATTTCAATTGCACAACTTGTGTCTGAAAACCGTTTACTATAATATAGGATATCAGATTTAGATGGACACAATCTAAATATATATTTCAAAGTGAACAAAACTTACCCATTTCTCAGTTCAATAAAATTGTTTTCGATTTCAATCCATTAGAATTCTTCTACTCATATCTCACAGGTTTGTCTCAGTTTATTGAATATAGATACAAAAATCTAAGGAATACAATGTCACCAAGATGTAGCAACCTGCTATTCTGCTTATAATAAGAATGAGTGTAGATAGTGAAATTATATTGTTTGCTGATGACCTCAAGATTTTTCGTGGTATACAGTCAACAATATTACAAAATGACTTGGGTCAGTTGACTAACTAGCGTTCTTCTAAAAATTAAACGCTCAACATAAATAAATACAAATATTCAATAAATAAATGTTTACTGAAAAAAAATTGCTTCATGCAAAGATGAATTTGCATTTCAAATAGAGAAAAGTGTATCTACAGCTAAAAGAATGCTAGGCTTTATATTTAAAAATTGTAAAGATTTCAATCAAGATTTGAATTATTCACCTCTCTTCATCTCATTCATTAGATAATAATAAAGATATTTATTAGGCAAATACAATATATACATGAGGATCAAAATGTTGATTAAAATAAATATCACTGGGCAATAAGAGTAACAACACTTGTTCATATCAAAATAATTTGAAAAAATGTGAATGTTACGAAGAATGCTATATTATTTCATAAACTTTCAAAATATATTTTATTTATAATAATAAGATTTTTTAGATAAAATATTATCTAAAATATTCACCGAAATTTAGTGGACCAAAACCTTATTTATTAAAGAAAACCAACTTGATAAACATGTGAACATCAAAACTGAGATAATGAATACATTGCTAATATTTTTGTGATTATTTGTGGACGAGTTAAAAATTATATCATCTCCGAAATATTTCGTCTGGTTGACAGAAGATGAATTATTTCAGTAATTTTTTGAACAACTGTGAGTTATTGATTTTTTGTATGTGTTGTGAAACAGTATTGTACAGGGTGTTTCTTAAGTACGTGTAGAAATTTTAGGAGCGTGTTGCTGACGTCAAAATAAGAACAAAAGTTCCAATAACCATATGTCCGCAAGTTATTCGTTTCTGAGATACAGAGTGTCAAAGTTGAACTCTTATTTTTTGTGAATAATTTTGATATTTGGGTAAAGTTTGGTATCTGGGAATATTGTTCAATGGGAAAATCAAATTTGATGTCACAAGAAATAATCAATGCAAGTGATTTTGAATGACAAGATTTTTAAATTTAAAATAAATTCAATTAGAAATTAATTTTTTCACAATTACCATAAAATTTGATTTTGTCATTGAAAAATCATCCCAGATACCAAACTTTACTCGAATATCATAAATATTTTGGAATTTATTCAGAAACGAATAACTTGCGGATACATGTTTATGGGAACTTTTTTTCTCATTTCGACGTCAGCAACATGCTCCAAAAGTTTCTACACGTACTTAAGAAACATCATGTATATAGTTAAAGAGCATATATGATTTACAGGTAAGGAAACCGTCCTGGACATGAAATATCATTCTTGGTATTGTAACTCTGTATATTGACATCGTTCGTAGGTCAAACTTGGCAGAAGGTATGCACAGCACCATATCTACCGAAATGTGAAACCAGCAGACGGTCACAAACTGACTGGTGTTCAAGCGCCCCCTTCCACTCTCCTTGACCTGGAGACATTTTAAAAATACATCCAGGCGACCTGGGGCAACACGAAGAATGCTATTTCATGACCAGCAGACGGTTTCCTGACCTGTCAGTAAATCATAAAGGCAGCTCTTTAACTAATAATTTTGGTGCTATACATTGATAACTTCGCTGTCCTACAGCTTTCTGCATTTGTGGAACAACATGATGATATTTTTTCCTTTTAGGATAAGAATGACTAGGCAGGTTGAAACGTTTGTTTTGGTGATATTTCATATTTATGTTGTAATAAAATAGTTGGCGAATGTCAAACACTTCGGCTTCGTGGAATAGTGCGTCTGTGGGATATTTGAAATCTTTGAACATAATAATTTTACGAAACCTCTTGCAGATTTTCTAGGGGACGAAGTTGTGTTTTTAATGTGCCTCCCCAGCATACTATACTATATCTCAGGTGACTTTCCACGGTTATAACCTGATAGTTTCTATATAAAAACAATAGTATGGCAATTAAGACGTGAACGGGTAATAACCAGACCAATTTTGGAGTAAGTTATGCCATATCATAAAAATGGATAGTCAAGTTCAACCATATATAATTGAGAGTGATGTTTGGTGTGTTAATAATTGCTTACCTTGAAATAGAACATATATCATGTCTTTAAATGATTACTCTCCTCTCTGCCGTCCATCGTCTAGATGGGTTGACGGTTTTCTCAACTCTTCAATTATTTCCATGTGCATTCGTCATTAGGTGAATACTGTATTATCACTACCTTCAGGCCAAACGAATAGAGAAAAAATGAAGGCTATTTTCACACTAAACAAAGACTCAATTAACCTGTACTACCTTTTAAAAGATATGAGAAGGTAGTAGTCCATACTCGAAGTGGAAGACGAAGTTCTTTTGGAAAAGAACACAAAGTCGTCTCCACAAAATTTAATAATAAAACAGGATAGAAATCCTATCTTATAAAAGACATGTTTCGAACATATATATGTTCATCATCAGTTTAGTACAAAAAGAAGGAAGCTGAAATAAATATAAGGTTAACAACGTGTTAAAAAATGCATATAGTTTACTTACAATGTTCGGAGAGACAAATAGTAAAAACTATAACTGTAAATTTATGTAGACATGAATAAATTGATTCAAAAATAAATTGATTGAAAAATAAATTGATTTATTTGAAAATAGGTGTGGAACCCCAGTACATTAATTCAATCAGCATAGTTAAAAGTGACCCTGCAACCATTCACTTGGTTTGGTCTTTTAAAAGATAGTTTGTAGATGAAAACACCGGTGTAGGCCCGAACAAAATCGCTTTGTGGAATTTTTTCAAGTTTTAGAGAGCCAACATAATTGGTTTTATGAAGGTGTCAGAAAGTAGCTCCCAGGACTTGTGTTATGTATTGTCACAGTTTCATGTTATATATAAATTGTCTTCATCTGGAATGAATCACATCTATATAATGAAATTATCTTTATTAGCATTTGAGTCCAAAGTACTTGCACATAAACAATAATAGGTCATAGACTACTGAAAAAGAAATTAAAAAAATGAACCAGTCACAAAATTGATTCTTCTTATATTCATGCAAATAACTTCATGAACATAATTTTGATAATACGCATCATTAAACTGTAAAATATTTTAAACATCTTCATATATTTCATCTTAGTACCTTACTTTATCAATATTATTGTTCCCTAGAGTACAAATTATGTCAGATATTTCATTAAAGCGATTTCAATTACTCTAAAGCACAACTTCATGTAAAAGAAACCATTGATAACATAATTTTCTTCAAGCGAACATTTTATAATTAATTGCCTATTACTTCTATTTGAAAAGAGTGAGCAAAACATCAGTTTCCAAATAAAATGAACAGCTAAGTTTTTAGTGGCATTCCATGTTTGTTCTCCACTGTTATAACGAGTTTGAAGTTGACAGAATGTCAAAATTGTTACAATCAAATAATAATTTGAGTGATGTTGGCATGTAGAGGTATATTTTGAAATATCTCCTACACATGAAACAGAAATTGATTTTTACAACTTTTGAGTAGATACCTCAAAGCTGTTGTTTAAAGAAGAAATAATATGAAGTGGTGAAAGAACAATCCTGTAGATATTGTTCTTCAAACATCGAAAACAAGTCAATATTGGTACACAAACATTTTTGCTCAAAAAAATAGTTTTGTCAGTAATTAAAACTTAAGAATATTCAACAATACCCCAGCTACTTAGTTTATCTACGAATTATAGAAAAATGTTTGTCAAATCAAACTCTTATGTAGTAATATTTCCCTGCTAATAGTAATTTATCAAAGCACTACTTCAACAGAATACCTATTACCAGTATTACCTTATATCAACATCTCGAAGTATATTTTTAAAAATAAATATTTATTGAAAAAAATGTATGTGATGCTAGATTGATAATTATGAAGCAAATTCAAGTAAGTATTGACAAATATTTTTCTATAGTGACGAGTGAAAATAAAGTGTTTCTAAACAATAATGATTAAATTTTGAAACATTTTTATCTGTTTTTGTTGTTTCTAACAGAATATACAAAAAAAATTAGGAACATATTCAAAATATGTGATAGACAACCTTTCCTGTGACTTGAAGATTATCAAGTAACATTATTTAGGACTATCTCAACAGCAAACAAAACGCAACTTGAAACAATGACATATTTTCCAAAAAAAAACTACAAGTATATAGCAGAAAAAGCCGTTTATTTCTTAAATACTATGAAAACATATTTATAAAAAGAGTAGTTTGTGCAAACTATTAGGAATATGTTTATTAAAGTAGAAATGATAAGAAACTGTGCTCCCGCTCCCATCACAAAAAAATTATGGCCTTAAAATATATATAATAATTATCTATTTGCACATTTCTTTGATTAATCTATAATAACAAAAACAACTGCATAGTAAAAGATAAAAGGCAGAAAATTTACATAAATAAAAATCGTATATAATCCACAAGACAAACAATACACACATTTGAAAATTTCTTCTCAGTGATGTCAGTCATGCGAGTGAATTGTTTATTTTGTTGCATTCTATAATTATTTAATATATATTAATTAATCCACCACTATATCGCACTTTGAAAGTTAATTAACAATAAAATCTTTATGGTTTTCCTGTACAGATAAAGCTAAAATATAATTTAATATAATTTTCAAAAATGACAAATGTTCATTGTCACAAGTAGTGCAAAAATTTTAGCCGCTGCACTCGAATTTCTAAACTAAAATGAGTCGCTGGCAGTCTCAATGGAGGCATTTATTTATTTTATGCTGTAGAGGAAGTTCCTGAAAAAAAGAATGGGAAAAATTCAAATATGTAATGATCTTGGATAAAATAATTCAATTAATTTATAAAATGAAACAGAACATCATAATATATCTACCGAGTAGTAATTTGTTGAAGTCATAACTTGTTGCTTCCTACCGCTGAATTTTGCATTTCGCACCTTCAAACTTACAATTATGTATGCTTGCAAAATAATTCTCAAATACACATTTAGAAAAACAATGAGCAGTGACTGTGAAGTCAAAATTATAGACAGACCTTACTCAATATCCAACTTTAACTTTTAACATTTTCAATGAATTGTACTAGTACTGAAAATCTGATGACAAAAATTATTTTCAAGTACAAATACAAAACAAATACTCACCTATGCTTCGCGGATTTTCTTTTCTTTTTTCTTTTTCAGGAATGAAGGAGTTCTGAGCCCTTTCTTCTTCTTTTTGTCTTTCTTTGGAGACCCTTCAGAAATGGAGTGGTCCTGAAAATAAATGCATGATTGTATCAATTTTTGACAATACTTTCAGATTATTTTCTCCAGTTGATATTAGGTTCCATATACTAAAAACTGGAAACTATGTACAGTGTGGTCCATAATATTGGGAAAGGATTCCGCGGTCAGATATATGTACATTACTGAGTTCATGGGTTGAACCGCGTTGAGAGTTTCTAACTCGACGTTTCGGCTACTGCTTCGGAGCCATTTTCAGGAGAATGACTACGATGCCTCTATCTGCCTACTCCTCGTGTCGTGGTCTAATGAGGTAACAAGGTCTCTATCTGCCTGCTCCTTGGTAATGTTTGCAGTATATGGGAAAAATATTTTATAAGGGATCGTTTCTGCAAATTGAAAAACCAAATAATCAATTTTGACATACGTCACGTAACTACTAATATGTCGGCAATTTGGAAAAATTCATTACGAATGGGCAAAAGTGGGGTTATTTGTAAAAATAGCAAAAAAAAGATATTTGAAAAAGTTGTTTATAATCCAATTTTAGGCCCACATGCGAAATTTGAAAAGGAAAAAGTTGAAAATTGTAATATTTTTCTAACAAACTAATAAACGCTGCTTTTTGGTCTCAAATAATTTTTAGGTATCATACTTATGTAATCAATAAAATGGAACTTTTTAGGTTTTTTCCCAAATGGAAATGCAACATTTCAAAAACTAGATTTTACTATGACTGTTGCTGTTGCAATGGTTCATATCTATCAACTTCGTTCAATTTTTTATAACTTTTTGAATTTGAAGAATCAATACAGACCAACTTCTCGGCCACAAAGTTTTGAAGAAAAAGAAGGAAAACAAATGTATTCTGCAATACAACGTGGAAACTCGACATCTTCTACTTTAGCTACCTCATTTTTAATATTTCCTCAAAACAGATTTTCATTTTTATTTCCGCCAAATCATTTTTTATTTATTTTATGAAGTAAAAAACAAAACAAATACTTTTATTTTATGAACCGGAACAAATTTGAAAATAAAAAAAAAACTCGGCATCTATCAGACTACTGCGGCCTAGAATCCTACACTAATGAGCAAAACAAAGCCAACATCATTCTTAATTAACTTAATTTTAATGGACCTTTCCACGACATATGAGAGAACACTGTAATTAGAAAGTGTAAACGCTAATATCTCTCGGGAATTTTTATTTATTTTTTCTGACCGCTAGTTTCTCTATAATCAGAAGAAAAGTGGTTTCGTGACGTCACGTTCATCAAAACTAGATTTGACAACGTTGTAAAAATAGTGCACCGTCTCATTTGAATATAATGTGTCGTATGACAGTTGTCATTTGATACCAGATGGGTTCGTTCGTCTGTTTCGCGGAGCATCAGTAAGAATCGTTTGCCTACTTTAATATTTTAATACAAGTAGAGCAGTTCCATCAAATATGAATGCTGCAAACGAACAGGCCCTACTTGATTTCTTTTTTGAGGTTAATGCGGTTTTCAAAGTTTTGAAATGTTTTTGTTGTTTATGCTCTAAATTTTTTTCCGAATTCCTGTATCTGTATCCCTGCAATAAATGAACATGTCGAAAAGGTGCTTCGTACCTGGTTGTCTGAACACCAGTGAATATTCTAATAAACAATTTTTTATGCTCCTAAAAACATATGAAGCGCATTGTAAAATGCGGTTCGAAGCAATGAATAAACCTTGCGTAAAAAGCGGAAATATAATTATGTTTTTGTGAAGAACATTTCCAACTGAATGTTACTGTATTCAAGCAGCGTTCAAGGAACGATTTTAAATTTTAGTTATTGCAAAAAATAAATTCATATTTGTTAAATAGAAAGAGTCAATCATCCCATAATCTACCCTCGGTAAATTATCCGAACTTCCCTTCACGAACCCTTTCCATATTTGGATGATGTTATGTAATCATGGGCCTCAGTCAGCTAGTTTCGTAAAAAATATCAAAATAGTTTAGCAGATCATGGAATGATGGAATGTGAGAGTACTACCGTCAGTAGATGGAGCCCCTTACAATTGCGGGTTGAATCATTTGTGCTTATTGTAGAATAACAATTTGGCGATTCCAATGACTGTGATAGCTCAATTATTAAAAAATGTGGCTTGACTCATTGTTGCATAACACCATTCATTTAATACACAAATAAATTCACACCAGATCGGTCATAATAACATCTCGCTAGAGTATTGATGAAATGTATCAGTTAAATGTCGAATGTAAAAAAAACAAACTTTAACCTCAAATCTCGAGATCACTTTTGTTGCATGAGAACTGTCATAATGATTTGCGGTGTTGTCAATGCTCGTTCTTCATCGAAAAGATGGTCCGTTCAGGAAATTTGAAAGTAACAAATACAGTAAAAAGTAGCTAATATGTGGATTTTTTTCTATGAGTTGATCAAGTGACGAAGTTTCAATTATTTCTCAATGGCTTATACCAAGCTAGAATATATATATATATATATATATATATATATAATGATGGATATAGCGAGGGGCAATATATGAAAATATAAGTAGAAAAGTTATTGGGTATAACCCTCAAAATGTTCTGCAACCGTAGACACGTGTTTCGAGCTTAAGCTCTCGTCAGTACGGTAAAATCAAGTGCAAAGATGTACAACACTTGGATGTAAATATATATATATATATATATATATATATATATATATATATTTGAAGAGAACGGTATTGAATGTTTCGGAACATGGATTATGGTGGGGGTTGTTTCCGATGAACGTGACGTCAGCGGCACACTTTCAAATGAGATATTCTTTCAAAATGAAAAAATTATAGTGTAACTCTTTGTTAAATGGACGTTTCAGACTAGAATCTATCGATATAAAAGAGTTTTGCAATTAATTTTTCATAAATGTAAAGGTTCATTGTAATCATTACAAAAACTTTACTTAAATTCTAGAAAAATTGTAATTATCAACTTTTTACTTTTCAAATTTCGCATGTGGAACTAAAATTAAATTATAAACATCTTTTTCAAATATCTTTTTTTTTTATCTTTACAAATAACCTCACTTTAGCCCATTCGTAATGAATTTTTCCAAATTGCCGCCATATTAGTGTTCACGTGACGTATGTTAAAATCGATTATCAGGTTTTTCAAAATGCAGAATTGCAGAAACGATCCCCTAGAAAGTATTTTATACGACTGTGAGTAAATTAAGGTTTTACGCTCGGTTCACAAAAGACAAAATGTTCTTCAGATTTTACATCATTTGATGGTATGACGAAAATTGAAAACTTTATGAGATGAAACATTTAACATTTGCTACAATTTTTGAACATAATAACTGTCGTAGAAAAAAATTTGTATGATACATTTTCGTAAAGAGCTTTTTTTTACTCGCGTGTTTGAATTCGGCTGCGCTTCAACACACTTCACGCTCATACAAAAAACTACTACTTTACGAACTAGTATCATAATTAACTATTTTGTTACTCTGACATTAAATGTTTTCACATATGATGCAAACATTATGGCCCACACATTTAAACTCGAATGGGAAGGTGATTTTGTCAACGCAGCTTTGGCAATAAATAACTTGTCAAAAAGTTTCATAACAAGTAAATCAAAGAATCAAAAACATGTTTTCCAGCATTTAATGCTCATCTTCAGTTGAAATGAACAGCAGGTTAAACTGAAATCAGTAAAAACACATTTAAAAAAATAACAAATATAACAAATATTTTTGTTTTTACTGATTTTAGTTTAACCTCCTGTTCATTATAACCGAAAAGGAACATCAATATGCTCGAAAACATGTTTTTGGTTCATTGATTCATATGTTATGCAACTTTTTGACAAGTTTTTACCAAAGCTGCGTTGACAACAATCCCTTCCCATTGGGGTTTAAATATAATATACAGGGTGTTTCTAAATTCAATACAAATATTTCAAGGGCGTATTCCGGGGGTCAAAACAAGACTTTTTTTCCTCAAACATGTGTCCTAAAATTCACCACCTCCAAACTACAGACATCGCAAGTTGCCAAAAAAAATCGTAAAGGACCCCGCAAACTCCTTATGGAATTTGGGTCCCGGTGGATTTTTTTAAATTTTTGGTATGATGTAGTCCATGTAATTCTCAACCAATGTTACCATTGCGCCAACCTAAAAAATTAACAGTTTTGCTGCTAGGGGCGTTGAAATCACCCCTTGCGCAGATTAGACTATTTTTGAATCCGGTAACAATATTTTCACTTGATTCATTGTTGCTAATGTTGTGCTGTTTTGTAAACAAATTCTTACCCCCCCTTTTCCCTCAACTCCTATAACGAAACGCAAAAAAAATATTTCTCGAGTGCCTTCAAATGTATCGTCGAATGTTTAAATATGCCTAAATAAGGGAAATAACAGTTTTTTATGATTATCCCCCCACCCCCCAAATGACACAAAACGAAACAATTTCGGTGGATTTTTCTGAATTTTTGATATGATGCAGTTCCTGCTATTTTGAATAGAAATAAATCGGTTGACAAACCCCAAAAATTAATAGTTTTGATGCTATAATAATGAATAGTCTATTCTGAGCAAGGTATGATTTCAACGCCCCCTAGCATCAAAACTATTCAGTTTTGGGGTTTGTCACCCAATTTATTTCTATTCAAAATAACTCAAACTGCAACATATCAAAAATTCAGAAAAATCCACCGAAATTTTTTCGTTTTGTGTCATTTGGGGGGTGGGGGGATAATCTCAAAAAATTGCTATTTCCCTTATTTAGGGATATTTAAACATTCGACGATACATTTGAAGACACTCGAGAAATATTTATTTCGCGTTTCGTAATAGGAGTTGGGGAAAAGGGGGAGGGGGTAATAATTTTTATTATAAAATAGCACAATATTGTGCAATATTAGCAACAATGAAACAAGTGAAAATATTGTTACCGGGTTCAAAAATAAATAGTCTAATCTGTGCAATGGGCGACTTCAACGCCCCCTAGCTCAAAACTGTTAATTTTTTTTGGGTTGGCGCAATGGTAACATTGGTTTAGAATTACATGGACTACATCATACCAAAAATTCAAAAAAATTCACTGGGACCCAAATTCCATAAGGAGTTTGAGGGGTCCTTTTGAATGGCGTCTACAATTATCCATCAAATGTTCGGAAACTTTACAGACCCTTGGTTTTTTGGACGCTCTATTCATTTCTTGCTTCAAAAATAAGATAACTCTGATTTGAAGAGGTGAATGAGGGTTGCCAATAGTTTTTGTGACCAAAATTTTCTATTTCCGCCCAAAACATTCAAATATCACCATTGTGTTGTCCATGAAATAACCTAAAATTTTGGCCTCTTGCATTTTTTTGAATCAGCTAAAAGTTTTCTAGAAAATCGCTAGTACCTAAATGAAAGGGGAATAAGTAACAAACTGAAATACTTAGTGGGCTATGAGTTTTTAATTTGTTTCCCATTTTGACGCTTTTGACTTTTAAGATTCTTTACCCTCCTAAATAAGAAACGTATATAGTCAGATGGCAGTACGTGTTCTCTCGACCATTGTTTAAATAGAACATAGTTAGTCAATGCCTGTGGAAAAGGTATTGGACACAAACGCGAGTGTCATCTAGCGTGATTAGTTACAAACATGAATATTTGACGTCATTTTAATGCAGGTTTCTTCAAAAAACCCTGATTTTAATGCTTTTCCATTGTTTTAATCAAGTTACGACATGACTTGGAGGCCTGATCACTGAAGTTACGACATGACTTGGAGGCCTGATCACTGAAGTTACGACATGACTTGGATGCGAGCTCACTATCGCCATCTACATGTCGCATCCATTTTGATCCAATTATAATCCCATAAGGTTGACTAACTATATTCTATATAAACAATGTCCCGACGAAATAAATACAAACTCCGCCTCACTTCTAACTTGGCGATTCTCGTAAGATACAGGTCCGAATTAGATAATTCGGTGCTCGTTCTTCCAAATTACACATCTAGATTAAAACCTGTTTGTTTTCATAGTAATCTGAAAGTTTGCACGAAAATTTCAAATGAATAAATACAGGGTGTCCGGTAAACCTTGTACAATATTGAAACTGGTAATAGACCAGGTCATGACTGTTCAGAATATCGGAATTTCACCTTAGTAAAAATCTCACCGTTTTCGAGAAAATGAGCATTTTTTTAATTTCTGGAAAATCACTACCTCAACTTGGATTTTTGAGTGCCGTGTCTACAAATTGAGACCAATTCAAATATATTTGATGCTGAAGATTACTGATGAGTGATGCTTTCAGACATACAAAGCAGTTTTTTTCAGAAAACGATACAATTTTTTCAAGAAATGAGGGTAAAATGCCAGATTTGAGTTTCACCAATTGTTTTAACAACAGTTTGACATTATTGTTAGAAAAGAACATAACTAAATGGAAGTGCATATTCATTACAAAAGAATTCCCATTTTGTCCAGACTCTACCATGGTATAAAACATACGATAATTATTTTTGGAAGGAGTGGAATTTCGATTATATTTGAGCGTGATATTATTCTGAGTTAAAATCAACTCCATTAGACTTTGTCAGTAAAGTCTTTTATTTTTATCCTATCAAGATGAACTGATTAAATAATTATGAGATGTAAATACTAATTCAACGTTTTTTTGAATCAACATACACGATAAACCACAATAACGATTATTCAACATCGCACTGAACAATATTACAAAAATGTTATTTTCCATCCACCCGTACGCAGAGACATCTTTTCAAGAAGAACCTTTTCAATTGCGTTATAGGTTATAGCCTCCAAATCAGCGATTCTCTGAGCGGCATTGTGCAATCGGATATCGTTCTGCATAAAGGGCTGCTGCAGCAGTAGCACTACCTCCACATTCGCCATAAATGTAGTGCATATGCGCATATTCTCGGGGAGTATAACGTGTGTACGGCATGACAAAGAAATAAATACTACTGAATGACACAATCGGAATAATTTCAAAAAACTACCACAAGTTGTTCAAACAAAATGTGACAGCCACCTACTAGATTTTTTCAATTCTATTTACAGAAGATCCGTTCATGCACAATGCTGTATTTAATTTTTTCATCAGGAAACTATTGCTTCTACGGACACAACACAGGAGTTAGAAAAGTTTTTAATTTTCGACAAGGATTCACCTCATAAAAATTTTTGCACTTATTTGGTTACACCCTGTATATCTGTCGGTCTCTGAAACTTCGTTGGAATCTGGATCTGGATCGTTTTAATCGGTGCCAGGTCGGATAATGACATTTCATTTCGATAATTTTATTACGCTTAATTACATGCAAAGTTAATTTTATTGGCATACTATTCAATTCTACCAAGCAGCCTATTCCTTATTATTAATAATCATTTCCACATTTTATCTTGATAAAATCGAAATAAAATAATTTTTGGGTGTAAGTATAAAAGTTGATGGAAGCCTAGAATAAACCACGTCTAATTCAATGGAAATCACTACCTCCAAAAATAATTATAGTTTGTTTTATACCATGGTAGAGTCTGGACAAAATGAGCATTCTTTTGAAATGAATGTGCACTTCCAATTTGTTATGTTTCTTTCAGACAATAATGTCAAACTTTTGAAAAAAAATTGATGAAACTCAAATCTGTCATTTTACCCTCATTTCTTGAAAAATGTTTTCACTTTCTGAAAAACTGTTCTGTACGTCTGAAAGCATCACTCATCAGTAATCTTCAGAAGCAAAGATATTTGAATATGTCTCAATTTGTATACATGGCACTCAAAAATCCAAGGTGAGGAGCGATTTTCCAGAAATTCTTAAAATGCCCAATATCTCGAAAACGGTGATATTTTTACTGAGGTGAAATTCCGATATTCTGAACAGTCATGACCTGGTCTATCGCCAGTTTCAATATTGTACAAGGTTTACCGGACACCCTGTATAATGGAATCCAGTCACACAACGTATCAAGAATTGAAAAAATATTTCAGCAAAATCTGTTTGAACTATCTCTGAAATGTTTTGAATGTGAATTTAAATATGAAGTATACCGCAAAAAGAAATAGATAATGACGTCTGAAATATCAGATGAAAGGTAATGCCAAATAAAACATGACATGCATGCAGCACAAAATAAATATACAACGCTGACGTAAACAGTCTATTCTTTGTTTTTTTAAATGTATTGGAGCAAAATTACTTTTATGGGATAATTGTTTTTCTTTTTACACGTTTCATACTAATTTGACATGTATGCTATATGTAAGTATGAAATGGAATCGTTGAAGAAAATTTACACTTGCAGACCTCCGAATGATTTGATATTTGATACCTAGGTGTTCACTGTTCATAATTCCAGTAGCAGGTGGGTACTCCATTATAAATGTCTTTAAAGAAAATACAAAAAAGCGAGATTTGCGATTTGGTTTCTGATTCGATCCAAAATGTGTAGGTGCAGGTCTTCGGGGTCGTAGATTATGAATCTTTCGTTAAAATTAATAATTTCAAAATGGCGGACGAGATTTGTGATTATAGTCCAATTCGATTCAAAATTTGTCTGTGGGTTTTTCTAGCTCAGAGATTATGAATCTTGTCAAAATTGATGAATTTGAGATGGCGGTTCCAAGATGGTGGACGAGTTTTGTGATTATGTCCGATTCGATTCAAAATCGGTTTTTGGGTAAAGAGATCCTGATGATTTCTGTTAAAATTCGTGAATTCAAAATGACGGAAAAGTTTTGTAATTTCTGAGCGGGTTCTAAGATTATAACCTATGTATAGTAATTGTTTCTGGGTTCGAAGACAATGATTTTTTGTCAAAATTCAGGAATTCAAGATGGCAGACGAGTTTTGTGATTTATGGTTGAATTCTATATAAGAATGGTATTTTGGGGTTGGTCATGATGAATTTTTCATAAAATTTCAATAATTCAAAATGGCAACTCCAAGATGGATTCCGTTTATTTTGCGAGTTATGGTCGTATTCTGTTCAAAATTACTATTTAGGTGTAAATGAATGCATTAATTTGAATTGATTCGAAAATATAAAATCAGATGTGGAATCATGAATAAAAAATTTAAAAATCATCAGTTATCAGATTTTGACTTTCAAGTTAGTTATTGAAAATAGTCATCAATAAGATCTGATCGTAATTTTCTTGAAAACTATTTTCTAGATTTGAATAAATTTTTTAAAGTAAAGATCCATAGTTTAGGTACATATGTTTTATTCCATATAAAGGGTGAAACAATATAAAACTCTATCACCCGTGAAACATTCAATTCAACCGATGTGAATTACTACAACTGTTAAAAATAAATTAAACAATGTTTTATTCTAATATACCAGAATATTAAAACAAATTAGATATTTCTTTATTTTTTTAAATTTCTTCCTCTAAAGGAAGATCCGTCCGATATTTCATGCAATTTACATAAAATGCTTTCAGCTTTGGAAGCATAATTGATTCCCAGACACAAACTTCTCTGTGTATTCTTTTTACATTGAAATCATTTCTCGTATATATCTATAACTCAATCGCAAGTTGTCTTTGAATTTGATAAAAATAATTGTGATTCTTCTCCAACATTTCTTTAGATCATTCGTAAAATATGTCATATTGAATTATTTAGTTTTGAAATACTCATCTCCTATTCCAAAAACTCCTAGATACAAATTTTGAATAGAATCTGATCTCAAATCTCGCCATCTTGAATTTTATGACTTTGACAAAAAAAGTCAAAATCACCGATCCAAAGAACCCCTTCATTCTAATTTTGAACGGACACGGACAATAATTATTCGTTCACCGTTTTATAGCTGGCATTTCGAATTATCAAACATTGACAAAAATATCATGTTATCCGACCACAAAAATCCCTATACCTATACCAACTCAAAATAGAATCATACCAAGAATCAGAAATTTTGTCCGATATTGGAGCCGCTACGTTGAATTATTAAAAAAAAATATGACTTCCCAAACCCAAAAGCTACTATATACCAATTTTGAGTGGAATTGTATCAGAAATAACGAAACTCGTCCAACATTCTGGAGCCGCCTCTTGGTTTTTCCTAATATAAAAATGTTATGGAGTATTGTCCCTCAAGTGATGAACACATGTTGTTGAAAAAAGCTATTAATTGTAAAAGTTATAATATTCCATAGTTTCGATCGACCCGAATGAGTTTAATTTTTCCCATTCCCGATCCTACCCTGTGCCAGATGTCATACTGGCTATATGATACTCTCTCTTTTCCTCACCAGTCGTGTGGGAGGAGCAAACTGAGGGGCGTCATTTAAAAGAAATTCAGTTCTATTTCTGAATCCAGAATTGTAAGTAATAAATAGTTTTCACTGGTCGACGGCTGGACCAAACATTTATTAGTTGACTTTGATAAAGCTGGAGATTTCTCATTTAAAATGGAATAAAGCAAGGAAACCCATTTCGCAAAAACAACACATTTTTGTGAAATTATTCACAAAAAAATTTTAATATTTAGGAGAAAAATAAGAAAGTCGTTTAACTAAGTGAATGATAGACTTCGATACTGAAATGAAACAACACTAAAATATTCGTTCGTTTTGATGGTGGAACTGAACGAAAATGCCCAAAAATGGGGGAAAATATCCTATTCATTCATTTAAAACTGAAAGAATTTTTTTTTTCGTTATTTTTATCTTTATACAATCATACAACCCTTCACCACTCGGAAAAAAAAAAGTTTCTGACACCCCTTTTTCAGGGTTGAAGGCCCTTAAAATGCAACATAGCACTTTGATTTACTAGCTAGTTTAACCTTTGTTGAACGGTTGAATTACTATTTTTTTCAAGCAACTTGCTATGTCAATGTCTGTAGCGTGGAGGGGGTGAATTTTAGGACATACATTTATGGAAAAAAGTCTTAATTTGACCCCAGGAATACGCCCTTGAAATATTTGTATTGAATTTAGAAACACCCTGTATATTGTGGAGATGACTGAGTTTTACTTCTTTATAAATATTTTATATCAATTCTATGGTGGTAATTGAGTTTTGTGTATGGATAGACATTGTTAACTAATACAAAAAGTCTGATCATTTCTGAAATTCGTGACAGTGTATTAAATTTTCGGCTTTATTTAAAAAATAGTAAACTAACCTCTTTACTACTCTGAGAGAGTGTGCTCATATGGGCATCCGACTGGTCTCCATTGAAAGTATTTTCCCCTAAAAATGCAAAATTTCACATCAAAATATATTCCAAAATATAGTTTTTGCAACACGATTCAAATCGAACTTGCAAAAACTGCACCATAAGTATGTTAGCATGCAAAAAAAAAGTTAGTAATGTAAGAAAGGATTACCTTGTATTTTCTAACCGAAACCACAAGAAGTATATTCATTTGAAGTGTGAAGCAACATTTAGTGTAAAAATATGCCAGCTTGACTGTAGCGCTGAATTAGTGATGTTAATTTCATGTTAAAGCAATATCCCAAAAAGAAACCAATTATGAAATCTGATAATATGGGAATGGCTCATAACTTAGCACGGAAATATTCGCAATAATTTTTTTCAGTCAGGTTACGAAATGAAATTGTAAAGCTAAAACATAACTTTATAGTTTTTTCTGGTCTATCCTTGGTTCAATTGTTACATGCTATTCTTTAGATCCAATCTCGGTATGGAATTTCTACTGCTGGTGCATATAATATCTTCTTCACACCATTTATATTCATTTGAGGTTAGTATTTTTCGCAAATTAAAAAAAAATCTCCGAAGAGCATTGCGAAACTAACGGAAAACATGTTTTTTAATGCTGAACCTATATTTAATATTTGGCTACAAAGTAAATGAAACCATGAGTATAAGAACTGTACAAAACAAAACTGAAAAAACATTTTGAACTTAAATATAAATAAAACAATAAAAAATTATTCAAAATTTGGCAGTCTCATAGCCCATCCAGTCTCCGGAATTGTCTAATTCATTTTCCTTATTATCCGACATACGATTTTTAAAGATAGCTGTCTTGGATCTTACAAATGCGTTTGCGTTTACTGTTTTGGTCCTGAAAAAATTCACTTCGCTGGATAAGACAATGTTTACCTCGGGCCTATCAAACGAAACATAAGTGTTATTGCAATTTTCCGTTAAAATGTTTTCTATTTTCTCTGATTCACTACTGCTTTCCATAGTGCTATTGTCTTGCTCATATTGTATGGCGTTAGAATCGTTTATTACGTCATCATCATTCATGAATTCGTAATACAAGTTTATTCGAGGTTCTTCAATGATTGGAGACAACGACCTCCTAGGAGCAATTAAATCCTCGGGTGGCCTCAAAGGTATGTCATCTACATTTATAATTGGTTTTTTAGGAGATTCCGCCTTTTTCGGAAGGCCCGGTGAGACCGACATCCAGTAAATTTCAGATCCAGATTTTGCATTTGTTCTTTTGTGAAATGTGGTAATTTGAACATTTTCCTCTTCAGTGTACACCCGCTTTTTCTTTCGCTGCTCAGGAGTAGAATGAAAAACACTTTCATCATCGGTAGTCAGAGGTAAAGCAAATTCCGCAAACTGGCCACCGGTTTCAAAAGAATTGAAAAAGTGATCTAGAATGTCGTTCAGGAACTCTGAAATACTGAAGACTTTGTCCGAAACTGTATTCGATCCACCAGAATCCCCTGAGTTGTTGAACCGTTCATCGATTTCTAGAAGCTTCAAAGTATGAGTAGCTACTGAAACTCTGACCTCATTTTTTTGTTCAGCTGTCAAGTCGTTCCCATAGAACTTGCTGTAAACTTGAATTAATTTCGCCAAAAGCTTGGAAAAATTGGAATCGTGCAACACTTCCGGAAATAAAACCAATTCCTTGAGTTCAAAACACTGCTGTATCAAATAATCCAAAATTAAATTAGAGAGTTGAATGGTAGCTTCTTCCACGGTTTTATCCAGACCAGCCTCTTCAGGCACAGGCTCAGTGAAAGTGCAGTCATCAATACCTTCATCTAAACTAACATTATTGGCTTCTACATATTCATCTTGCGACATGTCGTCTTTTTTGTTTTCTACAGACTTTTCTGGTGATTTATCATCAACTAGTTTGATAGCTTTATCTGAATCGTCATTCTTCTCTGAAACGGAGCTACTTCCAGTGCTGAGCATCAAAGCAGCTACTTCTGCATTGACTTCCACTAAACATTCATTTGGTTCCTGATCGTCTTCATTGAACTCGTTAATATCCCCTTTAGTTGATCCATAATGAGTTTCGTCAATAACCTCAAACGATTCATACTCAGAGTCAGAACTGAGCTCTACGAGCATTTGCTGTTGCATGGTGCTCAAAACACGTTTCTCGAATGAAGTTGTTTTGTCTTGTTCCTCAGGTTTCGTTTGACAAGTTCTATAACTGTCAACGTATAGAGGAGTATAAGTAACTTTGTTCAATTCTTCTCTGCTTGGACGTACATGTTCGAAATTGTTCATGTAAGTTGTTTGACAGGCCTGGTTGGCCAAAACAGGGTTGGTCAAAGCAGGATTATTTCCGAAATTCAAAGCATTTGCCAATGGAAATATAAAGCCGGTCAGGGTTTCCATAGGTATTTTCACAGAGACTGAATGGGCATTTCCTAAGTTAATGGTCACAGTAGAGTTCCTAGAGTTAAACCCATGATTGAAAAGGTAATTAGATGGCTTGTTATGTTGTGCTACTGATACAAGTACGGGACGTCTAATGGCTATTTGGGTTTGACGTGCAATGTGGAAATGGATTGGGTTAGGAACCAAATAGGAGCCTTTCGGGAAACCAGCGTGACTGTGGGTCCTGTAGTACTGCGGCTGTATTAGGCTATGACCTGAAAGAGATTCTGATGGTGGTAGATCTGTTTTACAAGAATGTTTTGGTACCATATGATATCTGTAAAGGCTAGAAGCAATAAAAAAAAAGAAAACGAAAAAAAAAGGTATAAAACAAACTTGGGTTAGTAGCGATTAGTTTTAGGGGTTATTTACACATTGTAGCTAATGTATGGGCTGAACAACAACTTACCCTTAAAGCTGTCTATAGATATCCTTTCAGCTTTGAGGAACTTTTCTACTGGGGATGCTTCAACTGAACATGCAAAAAAAACATGCCATCATGCCACATCAAAGCTTCATTATACATTATAAAATTGATCATTTGTTTATTTTGGTTAGTTGTGTACTGTACTCATCAAATATTCAGTCAATACGATACTCATTGCCTGAGTATTTTACGAACAATTTCTTATGAGATTCAGAAATGTTTTTTTTCAGTTTGTATATTATTTGAAGGTAATGAAAACCTTCATTATTATTATCACTCAGTAATATATATCTTTATGTTAATGAAACATTCGTGTATCCATTTTCCACGGCTAATTATGTCCAAATAAAAAGTAAAAAATTGAAACTGGAAAAAATATTTTAGAGATTTTTTCATCACCAAAGGCTGTAGGACATCGGTCAATTGCCTTTTGAGTTATAACCTGCATGTAATTCAATAAAGAGCATTTATTATTATTATTATTTTATCACAAAACTAACACCAAATTCTGGTTCAGAATACCTTAACCCCCCTCAGATCTCAATGCTTGAGTCATTAAATGATATACAGGGTGTCATCTGAAGCTCGCAACATTATCAACTCTTTTTTGACAGTATTTTTTTTTAATGGCAAACTATGACCACCATATAGCGAAAAAATTTTAAAAATATATTAGGGATTTTTTTATGAAGTAAATAACCACAAATTCTGATTTGGAATAACCCAAACCCCCAATCTCAATTCTTGAAACATTAAAATATACAGGGTATTATTTGTAATGTATCTAAGCATCACTTTTTGATGGCTAAAATAAAAAATTATTGCTGTCTTACGTTTTTTCCTATTCAGCTGCTACAAATTCAAATTATTTGCAGGAGCGTGATCTACGATATTTATGCAAAGCAAAGTATCGGGATTCAGTCGACCTCTATTTTTAAAACATAAAATTTTAACAATTCTTACAATTTTCATACTTGAAACTGTGAGATTTTAAATAACCTTCCATTAAAAATTAGAAGTATCAAATCACTTTTTCGGTTTAAAAGGGATGTAAAGTGTTTGTTGTCTGAAAGAGTAACTTGTAGTTTCCAAGAGTTTTATAACGACGAGTTTTAAAAGTCATAATTTGTTTCCATCTGAATTACTTTTTGAGTTATGTTTTTTGCTATGATTTCATGTGCATGCTCATCACTGATGGACTGAAGCGTTTTCACCAAGTTGGCAGAATTGCTGGATTGGAGGTCATTGGTATGATGATGAGCGTCAGAGCTGGTATTTTTACTCTCTTATAGTTTTATGCGCTCATTGTCGCCTCAGTGACTCCTTTGGTGGTACTGTGGGTTTTTCCGGGATTTTCCTGCAGTTGGAATAGCAAACCTTTTTAGTTAAGTCGCCCCGGAGCACATATGGTGGTGGTACTCTCTATCATCTGGAATTATGTTTAGATGGGGGAGACCATCACCATTCATTATAGTTCATAATAATACATAATAATTTCAATTTCATTTTTATTTATAGTTGAAAAGCTTTGTCGGTAAGTTGTAATACTTACTTTTTGCAGTACAAATGGCTGGACACTTGGCTATACAGGCCGTTTCTTTTATCATGTGGTAATATTGCTATATTATAAACCGTAACAGATACGAAGACAATTAAATGGGAGAAAAGGTAACTATTGTGGAGAACAGTACAATGGTCAAAGAAAATTTATAGGGAGTCTCGCCCTTCCCGAGTTATACAGGGAAAACCAAAAATGCTGTTATTTGTTTTTTACGAATAGAACTGTTATTTCTGAAAATATAAAAAAATTTATAAGGAAAGTTTTAATGTATTTAAAATGTACTATAAAAGTGTAACAATGAATCTTTGATTAAACGTTTCGTGTCAACACGGCCACCATCAACATTTTTTTTTCAAATACGGACCTGTCTATTTTAGTACAAATATTGATAAAGCGATAAAATCACAATTCAGTGGTATATCACACTTGATATTTTTATAACGTTTCATTTAAAATAACTAGCATCCTCAGTGACAACAATTTTTAATTACGGTCCTGTCGTTAGTTCTTTTGTAAATTATTTTGATTTCTTCAAAACCTATTCAACTATTGGCATACTTCAGACTTCACCCAATAATTTCGATAAGAAGATACCCCAACACAACGAACATTCGTATTTTTCCTTCTTGGGAATTTTTGTATTACAGAAATCCTTGTTTCAAGGCTGATTTCTTCTGAATCAATTATCATACTGAATATTTCTATAATTCTCAATCCTGGAAGTAACGAAAATATTAGTTTTTGGTCAAAATACGACTATTGTGTGATATGGTACAATTAAATAGCATCTCACTTCATTTACCATTTTTAAACAAGTAGGCTTTGCTTGGTTTCTATGGCAGGACAAATAAATGAGTTGTTGATACGTGTTAAGAACTGTCAGTCGTTTATACACTCAGTCATATCAAAGATGTATTCAAATGACGAAAGGACTGATATGCTATTGGCTTATGCAAAATCAAATAGAAATCCTCTTTTGGCAAAAAATATGTATGGTGAGCTATACCCAAATCGTCGTATTCCAAACATTCAAATGTTTAGACGATTAGAAAGAAATTTGAGAGACTGTGGTGCATTTGATAGAAATAAAACTAGAAAATGTGTTGTTACTGGAAGTATGCGGAACCAAATAAATGTTTTAGGTAAGCAAATATTACTTCATAAAGATTAACAAAGTGACGAAAATATTTTTTTTCAATTTAGGATTGGTCAGTTACAAAAATATTTCTAATCAAGATTGTTCTTTATGAGAAATTGCCCACGAACTAGGGATTTCTGTAAAATCTACCAGAAATATTTTGAAAAAGAACAAATACAAATGCTACAGGATACGCAAAGTTCATCAATGAAAGGGATTACGGAAGGAGAGTACGATTTGCGATGTGGTTGAGACGTAGAAATAGGGAAGTTGGAAATATTTGTAATAAAATAATATGGACAGACGAATCAAAATTCACCAACAATGGTTGGTCCTTTCTTTTACGACGAGCATTTGAATGGTGGAATATATTTACATTTTTTATCCAATGAGTTTGACGACTACTTAGATGAATTGCCACGGAACATCCGCCGTGAAATACAATATTTTCAACAAGACGGTGCCCCTCTCCATTCTGCAGCAATAGTAAGGGAACATTTAGATGCAATATTCCCAAGAAAATGGATTGGAAACAATGGACCAATTGCCTGGCCAGCTCGATCCCCAGACCTGACTCCTTTAGATTTTTTGTCTGGGGATGCATAAAGGATAGAGTTTTTTCGACAACTAGTACAGATATCGACCATCTCAAACAAAAAATAAGAGATGCATGTAATAGCATTACACCCATCATGCTAGAAAATTGCCACAGAAATTGTATGGACAGACAACTTATGTGCATTCAACAAAGAGGTCGGCAATTCGAGCATTTAATGTAGGTTATCATGAAGAATTCATTTTCTGTATTGGTTTTATTTTCACTCAAAAATTCAATATGAAATAAATTGTTTTCTGTTTGTTTGATTTCTTCTACTCTTAAGTAAGTTTATTTCCGAGGTAAATTGCTATCGTTCGTCTCTGAAACTACAGATATCTTTTATTATAGTGTAAACATAATTTTAATAGATACATTTATTCAAAGCGTCTCTGATAATTTTTATATCGGAGAGTTAGGTTTTGTGGAATCCATAAACGACCTAACGACAGGACCGTAATTAAAAATTGTTGTCACTGATGATGTTAGTTATTTTAAATGAAACGTTATAAAAATATCAAGTGTGATGTACCACTGAATTGTGATTTTATCGCTTTATCAATATTTGTACTAAAACAGACAGGTCCGTATTTGAAAAGAAATGTTGATGGTGGCCGTGTTGACACGAAACGTTTAATCAAAGATTCATTGTTACATTTTTATAGTACATTTCCTTTTCCATTTTTTTATATTTTCAGAAATAACAATTCTATTCGTAAAAAACAAATAACAGCATTTTTAGTTTTCCCTGTATAACTCGGGAAGGGCGAGACCCCCTGTAAATTTTCTTTGACCATTGTACTGTTCTCCACAATAGTTACCTTTTCTCCCATTTAATCGTCTTCGTATCTGTTACGGTTTAGAATATAGCAATGTTACCACATGATAAAAGAAACGGCCTGTATATGACATTCGTACATTGCAATGATTTCATTGAGATCTGGGGTTTTGGGGTGTTTCAAACCAGGATTTGATATTCAATTTTTGATAAAGCAGTCCCTAACACGTTCTTCCCAATTTTTCACTATTCATCTGATCATAGTTTGCAATGGAAAAGTTATATTTGGTTTTTATCCGCACTATTGACAGAACATTCTTGGGAATTTCGTGACAAGAAAAAAAACTGGAAATTAATTTAACAATAGGAATGAAATAAGAAGATGTTGCTGCTCAAAGTGGGACACACTGATGTTGATTGACCTGTTTATTACGAAACAAGAACAAATGTCAAATATCCCCACTGCTCAAAAAAGTAAGTAATGCAGTCAGTTTTCTTGAAAATAGCACACTGATACTTTGAGTATGAACATTCATTTTGAACTCCTCTTACCTACTGAGTTGTTCCTAATGAGGTTCAACATATGACACATCCATTCTTTAATGTCCTGACTGAGTAGTATGCACGTGTTGCCTCATTTGTTTATAATTTTTTCCGATTATCGCAAAATACAGAAAGTTTAACGAAAATGAGAAAGTTAAAGACTTTAATTGAAAAAGATTATTATTGAATTGAATATTTGTTATGTTCGACTTGTGATAACTTATCAAGTGGAGTTTTCACACAAATTGGACAAGAAATATTAGACAACTATTCTTAAAAAGAAACTCTAAAAAAATTTGAGTTTTATTTTTGGTAAAAAAATAATCAGAGATAGTTTTATAGTTGGAGTTCACAACTTTAATATTCGAAAAATCATACTGAAACCGTCAAATATTTGCATGTGTACAGTGCACAACTTTCTCAAATTGTGAAGCCATCAAAATACACAAAAATCCACAACAAAAAGTTCCATTATGAAAAATATATTATTTCATAACTTGATTAAAATTAACTTTTTCATGAAACACCAGAATTCGTCTCAGTGCTTCAAGAGCTATATTTTCACAGTAATGCCTCCAAAGTTTCAGTCACAGATGAATTTGACTTTATGAACATCCAGTTCATATTTTCGAAAAAATCATTAATACACTATTCCTACTGAGGATGATTTTTTTATGCAGTGACCATACAAATTTGTAGCATATACACGTTTCCGAATGTAAAATAGTGTCTATGCCTATGGTACAAAGAAATATTTTTAGATTTTGGAATAATATTGTGAAAACTTGTTCAACTGCTATTATCAGAAGGAATAGAATTCGTTAAGTCAATCCACTGGATGAAAGTTAAAGTTATTTAATTTTGTGAAAGTATAACTTTTAAAGCAGAAAAGTGTATTTGTTTTTCATAATAAAATATCGTATTTTTCATGAGTTTTTATATTGGAACTTCATAATTTTCGGCAAAACGGTTAATTTGAATAATGTTGATCAAATCAGTTGAACTATTGAATAAATTTTCCAAAAATATTTTACTGACTTATAAAATCGGTACAACGTTTGATAAACAAAATGTAATTCATGGTTTGATAAACATAACACTGAACCAAAACAATTTTACACACAAGTGGCTAATGACCATAGCAGTCGATGTCAAACCACCAAAGAAAAAAAGTTTTATTTTTTCTAAGAAGATAATAAGGTATATATTTTGATTTCTACTGACACGTTCTTGATTCGAAAGAAACATTATTTTTTAACGGATTTTCTAAAACCAAAGTTTCAAAACAAAAGAAAAATATATTTTTCTCAACAATGGAGAATCATGCTAAAGCATTATTTTGTTGAAACCAACTCAGAAAAAATAAACTGGCACAGCAGTTTTTGAGAATCTGGTTTTTAAGACATCAGGACAAAAACCACAAACTCACAAATAATCTAAACATGTAACTATGCAGGCAAGCACTACGGGGAAAATCAAGAAGCATTTTGAAATATTTGAAAAATATTGATTTTGAAGATTTCTGCCAGCTATATAAGTTTAAAACATGTATATACGATATCGAGGTAAGACTAATTCTAGTCTATTCTGAAATGACAATATTGACTTATGATGTTACCACTATTTTTTTTAAGCTACTATCTATGAAAGTGTACAAGGGGATATAAGCATATAATACATGTTATAGGTATTTTGGTGCAGAAACTTTAAAAATAAATTTCGCGTCAGTTTTTTTCAAATTATGTGATGCAAATTTCGATTAGTACCCTTTATTTCACTCATTTGATACTATAAACGAATTACAATTTGGAATTGCCTCTTCAAACACACAGCCCACTCATAATTCTACAATGAAGGTGTACAGGAGGAAAAAGTGAATTATTTAAAATTAAAATTATTTGTTGTAGACGAATGAATTTTTCTAAATTAACTTCTCTCAAGTCTTCTAGTGCATTTACCATCCACTAATGATTTATTATGCATACAGCGTCGGCAAAAGGATATTTACATCATGTTTTTTGTTCTTTGATAGTTTGAATCCAACAAAAATTGGCAGTTATCTATTGGCAGTTATCTATCAGTTGGATTTAGCACCTGCTTTATCGTGACAAAAAATGAGAAAAATATCTGGGTGAAGCCAAAACTTTATTAATTTTATCAAGAAATCGGTGAAGTATTATATATTAATTCATTTATTAAAGATTGACTTTCTAGAAGGAAGGCGACGTTCTCTTACCCAACACTGCATATATGTTTTATTATAACTATTAACGTTATTAAATTCATTCTAAATTGAAGAATTGAAAATGAAAAATAGTGGAAACAAATCATAAGCAATATCCAAATAATAATGGTCAAGTGTCAACTATATGACATCTAGAATGCAAATCATTTGTAATGAACACTTACCATCTTTCCGTCATTTTTTAAAATAACATACTGATGAAAATACAAAGTTTCAATTTAAATATTTACCTAAAGTATATTATGAATTTGTTTTTGTCTTGGCAAAGCTTTGAAGTGATATACATCACTAAATGAAAAATATTTTCGCCATGACGAGTACAGAAGCTCTACTTCAACACTTACATCAAAATCGACCAACTACAAAATAAAGATGACTTACCATCACTCAGAACTACTTCTGGTTGACTAGGTCTTGGAGCTGTCTTAGTTTCTATCCGCAAAATTTGAGGTTCTGAAAAAAACATACTTCGATACTTTTTACCGCAAAATGCATCTTCTTGAAGAAATATTGAAATTTTATCAAGTTGATTATTTGTTATAACAAAAGAATAGTAGTATTATACACCAAGGTAGGCAAGAGATTATGACTCTTGTGTCTTCTTATATTTAAATTTTCTATATATATATTTTCAAGAACAAGGATACATTCTTCTTGAATTCAGATGTTCATAATGTCAACAGAAGACAAAAATTAAATTTTCATATTAAAATTTTATCAGACTCTGTGATGGGACAAATAATAGTCAATAATCTATCTAAGCATATAGAGAAGGCCCAAACCTTCATTGAATTTTGTAGAGAGTTGAAAAGGTTTTCAATTCATATTTTTATAATTCAGTGGAATGTTTTAATGCGACGTCTGTAAATGTCTTCATTCGAGAGTTTGATACTTTTGACCTAGGTATTTAAATTTTTTTTTGTATATATCTAAAATATAAATATCATTTGCATACACATATCTCTATATAAGTGTTCTTGTGCGTTTTCTTGTGATTATATATAATATTTTTATACATCTAATGGAAAATAAAGATTATCAATATTATTATTACCTGCAATCCTATGGGTAGTAAGAAATTTTTGATTATATATATATATATATATATATATATATATATTTTCAATGATCACGAGAAGCAACTTTCGTTTGTAGATGTTCTTTTGTGGCTCTACAGGGTGAATTACAACATAGTGTCGATTGTCTAACACCTATCATGAAATTCTGTCTATTTGTGAGAAATTTTTCTTCATATCTGGATATGATATTTTTCAAATGAAGCTGACTGACCTTTCCAGAACAATTCTTGGTGTGTCTAAGTGTGGAATTTTTATTGAAATTAGTTATTTCTTCCATTTGTGAGTGAGTTGGTGGTGAACGAAAAATCTTTGATATCTAGAGGATGAAAAGCAAGAGAGCAAAATCTGACAATATATTTTAGTATTAGATCAAATATTTCATTATTGAAATATGTTCCTACAGACAACAGAAGGATTTGGATAGCTAATTAAGCAGTTTTAAATCCTTTGGTCTACAGATTAATTACCAATCAATAAGTAATTATTAGTATTATTCAGTACAATAAATTACAAATTTCACAAATAAATTTTCTACAATAGATCGAACTGCGAGTTAACACTATTCTTATTCTTAGACAAGACTTTCAATAATTTGTTCAATTTATTTCTACTGAGAAATTCGCAATACTTACCATCCCTACTTTCCTCTTCCGTTTCACTAGTTACAGATGTGGGAGATCTTATGTGAACTTCGTCCAGCCTTTTATTCAACGCTGCAGATGAAAGGCCCTCTGACTCACTGAAATCTGTATCATCTACAAAAAGTACAATTTTTCATCAACTCCATAAAATTGATATAAAGTGAAAAAATGCAAAGGACTGAGGGCCATTTTTTCAAGTTCGAGTTAAACTCCAGATAACTAATAGTTTAGATGGTGAATGACATTCTGTAAATGATGTTGGAAGGATCACATTCTAACTATTAGTAAATTAATCTGGAGTTTAACTGGAACCTGAAAAACTGGCTCTGATCAGAACAGGCCTATTGAAAATTTAGCAGAAGCATTAGTGGATTCATTTCTTATTCAGATGTTCTCAGTTTATTTTTTTAAACTGTTACACAATTTTTACATTACATACAATAATTGTAATACATGGCTAGGTACAAGTTTCGCTAAATAAATTTATACAGAATTACTTAAATAGTTTGTAGTATTTATTTATAGTTCATTCAGTCAGTATGTCTTTACATAAAGTTTGTGTTAAACCTCAACTGTGTTGGGACAATTTTAGACAAAAAGCCAACTTCAAGAGCCTGGGTGCCTATTGACTGTTCTATGAATGTTAAGTCACTCAGAAAGTCAACATGGGCAATACCCATTTAAAATGCTAACTAATGATATAATAACTATGTTTTGGCTGAGAAATTAAGAGGATTCCAATAAACAAAGCCCAGGTTTTCCACTATGTCTTAGCATGCTGTAGTGACTTTTAAAAGACAATTTAGTTTCAAGGAGCACAACTAAATCTTTTATTTCATTGACTTTGCTTAATGGTTTTCCTAGGAGGCTGTGATAGAAAACTATTGGGGATTTTATCAAGCAAATGTTATCGAATAGACTTGGTGACATTTAATATTAGTATATCTTTAGAGGACCAGTCATTAAACCTATTTAGGTCGGCCTGAGGCAGCAGACAATCTTGTAAACCAGTTACATTCTTGAACAATTTCACATCATCAGCAAAACTTAGAATGTCAGAATTCACTATTACATTATAAATGTAATTCAAAAATAGGTTGAAGAGAATAGGGCCACAGTGAGACCCTTACAGAACCCCCGGTGGCATTTGATAGATAGTTTAAAATTTACTCACAATCTCCTTTGACTTTCTTTTCCACCACCTTCTTGTATTCATCGAGTTCCTCGTCTGTGATGCAATCGAAAGGATTTTTAGCATAGGGTGATTTGTACACCATTGCATTGTGCTGATGTCCCCTTTGGATGATTCCTTTGGATGCTGCACCCATGAGGACAACGTGATCACCTGTTTGGGTCACAGTAGCATCCTGCATTTTCTTCGCCTCTTCCCATGTCACACCCTCAAGGATATGAGACTGTGGACCGGCGGATATCTTATCGGCTCTTCTGTAGTCTTTGATCTGAAGGATGATGAAAAATTCAAAAGTGATCAATAAAAAAGCAAGGGTGAACATATTTTATATTAAACATCAGCATGGTATATATCTTGCTTATGAGAAGGATTTTTAGTAGAACGTATTTTACAGAATTTGGGATCACTTACCTGCTGTTGTTTTTGTTTGAACTCCTTGGGATTGGTGCCTTTTGGAACAAATTGAAGTGCATCATCTATTTTCACTGATGTTGAATGGCTAGGGGATCCATCCGCAACCCACTGAAAGACAAAACCAGCACATTAGTAATGTTAAATGATATTAGTACAATTCCAAACCATATACAAAGTATACTCTATTTTGTGCAATGTTATTATATCTATCCATCAAATAAAGAATACAAATTATACAGATTTGTCAATTTTTTTTTTGAAACAACAAGAACTTCAAAACCCATAATTTTATATATATTAACATTCAATACACAATGTGCTGGTTTTGTCACACCCTGGGATAAATTTGACTCATGAAATAAATAATGAAAATAAAAATGGATCCTTCAAATTAATGGCTTAGTTAGCATACGAAAGAGATGAGTCGCCTGACAAAAATAAATAATTTAAAAAAATATTATCAATGAAGAACAAGCATGATTTTTTCAAGTGCTCAATAGAAATAATATTTACAGATAACAATTAATGAATATGATAGTGAAATGAAAAAATATACAATTATGGTTTAAAATGATTACCCAAAGTCCGGCAAGATGAGTTAGGTTTGGGATTGATTGATACAAAACTAATTTCATGGAAAATCTATTTATTATTAAAGCCAAGCAGAGGAAACTGTTAATAATATAATAAGCCACATACAATTATTCAAAACAAATATCATAAACAAAAGTATTACTGTGATTGAATCCTTTGGTATCAACCCTTAAATCCTCTAATGCTAGGAAATGAGATCCATTGTGAATAAAAATTCAAATGTTTAAAAAATTCAGATTGAAACACAACTAAATATTCTATGAATAGAACTGCCAACATTTTGAGAGCTGCTGAAATTACTTATTTCTAAACTTGATAAAATAAAAAAATGTAGGATATTATTAATAATCGGTGTGTATTTTAATATACAGCACCTATGTGCTTGATATACAATATATTTTCTTTAAATTCATAGTGTCAAAAACTCTAAATCAAATGTTCTATTTACCAGTTAGTTTTAAAGGAAAAAGTATTCATTTCAATAAAAATATTGTAGCAGTATGAACATTTTAAGAAATATGTGTGTTGCACAGATTTTTTCAAGCACAACTTCATTTAGAAAATCACTTAGATAAAAATAAATTACTTTTGAAATAATTAGGTAGTAAATTTATTCAAATACATTTTATTAGCAGATTGATTTCAGAGATTTGGATACTAGAGGATTCAGTAATACTCAAACTTCATAATTAATTACATGTAGAAATAAAGCTATTAAAAATAAAATGGCACATCTCTTTACAATATAATTGTTTTTTATGTTATACAAAGGGATAGATCTCTATGTAATCTCCCAATCTAGAAATTATCAATTAAATATAATTTGAATATCAATAAGTGATTTGAATATAATATCAAATCATTGCACAAAACACAGTTCAATCAGTCCTGTTTCCTATTTCATACAAGTGGATTTTTTAAGATTGACCAGATACAGTATCCCAATAATGAAAAAAAAATTGTTGAAAACAACGAAAAAAGGAAGATATCGAAATAAAAAAGAGAGATTTATAATTTTAATGCAACCAGCATAATTTTTATTGATATATAAAAGAATTAGCATCTTATTCATGATTTTAATGCAACAGGCATAACTTTTTTGCCAGTTATTACCGAAATATTTTAGGTCTTCATCAATGCCTAGATATTGTAATAAAATTTGGCGTAATTATGTAGCAAATAGTATTATTTGTTTAAAATTCCTCAAAATAAGTTGAATCAACAAAGGAAGATTAAATTGTATTGATTGACCTACATCTTCCAAAAGAATACAGCCAACTTTTCACTGCTCTGTATTGGTCCCCAGTTACAATTTGTTCTATTTCAGAAAAACCATAGGTGAACAACTTAGTGACAGTTCCAATTCATTCATTTTCTTAAAAAAAAAAGAATTATAAGATCAATGAATTTATAAGAATTGAAAACTTACAATCTACCTACAGAACAATGGATGCTAATATCTAGGTACCTCCACTTCAACCACTTAATTTTAGGAGTCAATAATTATGAACATAACTGCCATGTCAACCCACTTGTTGAAACAAGACATCGAAATTAATCTTTCCAAAACACTTTAGTTGATGAGGAACACTTATGCTAGCTATATGTGCTAAAAAGTGATTCATTTTGGTAATGGTTTCCAACATCAATATTAACAACTGCACTCGAACTTCTTAAACATTTTGGGAACCCATTTAGATTGTGACAACTGGATGAAAATCTATAGGAATGATTTGAAAGTACAGCTACATTATTAAAGTGAGCAGCAAGCTTTACAAAAGTTGAGGCATTATACACTTCTTTCATAATTTTTTTAACTTAGATATTTGCTTCAAAATGAATTGCACGAATGATGTATACGAATCATCAAAAAAAATGGACAATTTGTTTCTACCTTCAGTTTGGGATACGAAATCGCTATGTGGCTGTACAAAGAATGCTTGGAGATATAATCTTGATGTATTTTCACACTCGAATAAGGACCGTCTACACATTGCTGAGGACGGACACCCAAAACACAGAAACAGCTGTCATCGGACAGGAACCCTTTTTTATAAATGTGTAAGTCAAGACTATTTGATATTTTGGAATATACCTAGTTTATTTGTTTATTGACAATTTTGCACCTTTTGCAGTTTTTTTATTTGAGTGTAGTTCAAATAACACCCCTAGGTGTTCTATACATAGAACTCCGGCCTATAAGGAACTTAATATATCAAATTCTCTATATAAATTTTTACTTTATTTGAACAAAGAGCTCCAATCCAATGCTTATAATGCCCAAAAGGCAGAAACATCTGTCCACCGATAAAAAAAGATATACAAAACTTACATAAAAAAAATTATGAAAGCTGGAACATTACTAGCATATATCTAAACAAATAATTTGACTCACACAAAAGAATAAAAGATTTCTTTAGAGTTTCACCACCAGCTCTAATACTAACATTTATAGGAATGTATTGTATCATCTTGCCATATTAATGAAACCTATAGTATGCCTATCAGGACAGATATTTATATGCATGAACACATAAATTAGATTTTTGCTGCCTTGATTATTACAGATAATAAAAAATTGCAATTTTTAAGTTCTACTAATTGTGGAATCAGAAAATAAGGGTGCATGTGTAATAGCCAAGTGAGTGTTCCAATGCCAAAGGGCGTTATTGTACAGACTGTTGAAAGTTAACATTCTGAAATTCTGAAACAATATTTTAGATTAAAAAGTTAACTAGTAATGATGAAGTTATAATCTTTGTATGTAAGAGACGTTTTTGACAACTGCCAAACTTAGCGAAAATCAAAACAACCTCTGAAGTGACTAGGCTGTTTTTGACCAGTGAATTATATTTTCTCAGGTTTATAGATTATTGGGCAACCAACATTGGAGACTGCAGCAAATTCCAATGCACAGATCTCAGAAATATGATTCCAGTTCAACCACTATTGCATTTAATGCAGTGAAAATGTGCTTAACTTAGTTTGAAATCCCTATTTTTATGGTTTCTCTAGTAAATAATACAGAAATCCAATACATGCTCCGTGGCACTATTTTGAAAGTCTATAATTTCAACTTTGCTCAACTACCCTTTTTCGCGAACACCCAGTATGCATACTATATTATGTTTATAGCTGATAAGGAATATATATGGGAGCTCTCAATGTGACACATAAATAATTGATCTATATCAATTAGTTTGAAATTAGTTTTGCTTAACTTATTCTTTATTTTCAACTCTGATATATTCTACCTTTGTAATCTTCTTTGGATCGGGGGTTCCGGTTTCCAAAATTTCCACTTTCTGGTATGTATTTGGAGAGTTCAGCCAACGACTGCGATCACTACCTTTTCGTCCTCCTTCCAGTTTCCTCCAAAGTCTGCAAGTTCAAGAAAAATACCACTTCATTATAGACATTTTATAATATTCAATAGTATGAGAAAAATTACAACAGAATTTGAATACAATAGACAAGAACACGAAATTTCAAAAATATTTTCAATGGATCCGGCAGCTTCTGATAACTGTTGGCAATTTTCTTTTTACAATTTTTTTAACCTTAAAAAAATATTTAAAGTCGACTAAATTCAAATGGCGCCTTTCTCGCGCCATTGCAACTTGTTGTGACGTACTCTCCCGAGAATTCCCAGCAACCAATAGCATTGCCGTTCATGATTGGGCTCGGGAGAGTACGTCACAAAGAGCATCAATATTAGTAGCTTTGAAATTAGCTGATTTTCAGAAGCGAACGGGAACGACTGTAATTGAAATTTTACTCCAAAAATACTTTCTGGGTTCATTTATATACAGCGTGTCTCACGGTCGAAGGTAGGTTAGACGTTTATGGTAAACGCAAAGCAGGATTTCCCTGAAAATTTCACATCTTACATTTTGTTACCTGATCTATCGATCTGAAATATTTTCAGCTTTGCGGCGTTGCCACGTTTATCAAAAAAAACTAGCAACTTTATTTTTTTAAATAGAACACCCCGTATATTAACTCATTTTTTGAATAGCTCATTCATTATAATACTTTTTTGTTAATAATGTCCTATACCTATCTCTATCTGTTTTCGAAATAAAAAATAATTTGTGTTAAATATGGTCCAAAACATAGCCCTAATTGAACTTTAGTACATCAGTACTCTCAATTCATGAAAAGTTGATATTTTGATTATAGGTTGGACAAATTCGAAGTATTTACTTAACACCAAGAAATCGACTCCATATCATACAGGGCGTGCTAAAATTACTGTTATTTCCATAATGCATAAAAGTGGTCAAAAGTTCATTTTTTCAAATGAAACCCCCTGTATATTACTCGATAAATTGAAAGATGATGAAAAATGCTTCAAGATGATATATCATGTCCCTATACCTAAATCATCAACTTTTCCTAATATAGCCGTATTTGTGGAAAAATAGTTATTTATGATACCTACAAGTGATGGAAGTGACATTTTATTTTGTGAGTGGGGAATATTGCGAAACGAATGTCAGCGAGTGGAGCAAATCCATGTATCACACATTTTTGTGTACAACAGTTACAGCTAGTAATAAAAAAAAAAACAAAAAAATGAATGAGGTCCATGGGATTCGAACACACGATCTTTGGATCACAAGGCAGATGCTTCAACTACATACACCAGCGCACATGTTTATTTAAATGTTATTATTGGTTATTCATAAAGGACTTTCTACAGTTGAATTGAATAGTAGGTACTTCGTCAGTTACTTCACAGGGAATAAATATTACCAATTGCACAAACTGCCAAATACATGTGTGAACTTTTCTAAATAATCCTTTCTAAGTAGATGTTCTGATTGTTTCTATTAAAGAGATTTTTAATGACAGTTCGGACAGTTGTATAAAATATTTAAAGAATTTGATTTTAGGTGGCCGTGGAAGTATCAAGCTTATGACAGCTTGGTGACTTTTATAAGTAATTAACTAATGGTTATTGACGGTGTTTTAAAAAATCGCCAAAAATGAATGCTATTGACTATTCAAACGAAGTTCTAATGAAATTATTTATTATACACGGGCAGTGTGATCAAATCATTGCCAGAACTTGCAGAAAATTCAACCAAATGTATCCTGAATTAACACCAATGAACGAGAGGAAGTTTGTAAGATTACAAAATAATTTCCATAACTATGGCTCAAAGTTAAAAGCACCTTCAACATTACCAAAACCTGTTACTTTAAATGAGGAAAATACTGTTAACGTCTTGGCATATTTTTATGCATATCCAGAAGCTTCCGTTCGCAGTGCAGAAAAATATTTGGGTGTATCATATGCTTCAGTACAACGAATTTTGGAAAATCACGAAATGCATCCGTATAAATTTACCAAAGTTCAAGCTCCCAAAGTAGAAGACTTTGAACGCAGAGTGCATTTTCGCGAATCCCTTCTAATACATATATATACAGGAAGATCGGGAATTTTTTTCAAAAATAATTTGGAGCGACGAATCAAAATTTACGAGGGATGGCATTTTTAATAGAAGGAATAAACATTTTTGGGCTGATCATAATCCTCATGTGACAAAAGAAATGGGTTTTCAAGAAAAATTTTCCCTGAATGTGTTTTGTATTTTGAAGAAAAATAAAATTAGCTTTTTTATTTATGAAGACTCACTGAATGCAGAGAGATATCTTCATATTTCAAGGACGACTGTTCCTTGAAAACTTGCCTTTAGAGGAATATAGGAATTCGTGGTTTCAACTGGACGGAGCGCCAGCTCATTGCACTCAGGAAGTTTCCAGGAAACTTCACCAAATGTTTGACGATCGTTGGTTTAGGCGTTTAGGACCATTGACTTTTTTTTATAGGGTGTTTTAAAAGAAAGGGTGTACAGTACTCCAGTGCCTACCAAAGAAGAACTGCGACGGCGAATAGTGCGGTGTATTGAAGATCTAGATCCCCATGAAATTGAAAAAGCAACGACAAGTCGCGTACAAAAGAATATTTTAAAATGTTTAGAATGTAATGGACAACATTTCCAGCATTTATTGTAAAAATGTGATATTTTGTTTACAATTTTGTTATTTTTAATCCTCCTAATTCTGTT
Source organism: Chrysolina oricalcia (assembly GCA_944452925.2). Classification (NCBI taxonomy): domain Eukaryota; kingdom Metazoa; phylum Arthropoda; class Insecta; order Coleoptera; family Chrysomelidae; genus Chrysolina; species Chrysolina oricalcia. The sequence continues at coordinate 14,599,890 of OX101821.2, read as the reverse complement.
TATTTCTGTACTTTCACATGTTATATTCCAGAAAATCGTACTTTTTACCTAGAAATGCCTGGTTTTTGGACAGTTGTTCCCTGGAAACTTTCAGCCATAGTTAAGAAAATTATTTTGTAATCTTACATACTTCCTCTCGTTCATTGGTGTTAATTCAGGATACATTTGGTTGAAATTTCTGCAAGTTCTGGCAATGATTTGATCACACTGTCCGTGTATAATAAATAATTTCATAAGAACTTTGTTTGAATAATCGATATTTGCATTCACTTTGGAAGATAATTTGAAACACCGTCGATAACTATTCGTAAATTACTTATAAAAGTTACCAAACTGTTATAAGCTTGACAAATCCACTGTTACCTAAAACCAAATTCTTAAAAAGCAATTTTATTACGAAAAGTTGATGATTTAGGTATAGGGTCATGATATATCATCTTGAAGCATTTTTCATCATCTTTCAATTTATCGAGTAATATACAGGGGGTTTCGTTTGAAAAAATGAACTTTTGACCACTTTTATGCATTATGGAAATAACAGTAATTTTAGCACGCCCTGTATGATATGGAGTCGATTTCTTGGTGTTAAGTAAATACTTCGAATTTGTCCAACCTATAATCAAAATATCAACTTTTCATGAATTGAGAGTACTGAAGTACTAAAGTTCAATTAGGGCTATGTTTTGGACCATATTTAACACAAATTATTTTTTATTTCGAAAACAGATAGAGATAGGTATAGGACATTATTAACAAAAAAGTATTATAATGAAAGAGCGATTCAAAAAATGAGTTCTATTTAAAAAAATAAAGTTGCTAGTTTTTTTTGATAGACGTGGCAACGCCGCAAAGCTGAAAATATTTTAGATCGATAGATGTGAAATTTTCAGGGAAATCCTACTTTGCGTTTACCATAAACGTCTAACCTACCATCGACCGTGAGACACGCTGTATGCGTTCAGTATTTCAATGCATATTTGGAGCAATTATATTTTTACATGTCCTCGCCTATTTAAGTAGATTAGTGTAGATTTTAAATAACAAATGACTAGAAGAAAGTTATTTTTTTTAGATGAAAAGATTTTTTGATAAGTTGAACAACTTCAAACAATAAAATATTTTTTTTACTTTTTGGATTGATTTAAATTTTTATATAATTCTATTGACAAAGCATACGATGAGTAATTGAATAAAATGTTACATAGTAATGTCCAGTCAAGTATTTTAGAAATACGTGTAGTCAAGTATTATTATCAAACCAATTTTCTACGAACCTTTTACTCTCAATAATGCCTGTGTTGAGGATCAAATCATCAAGCATTATGCACGAATAAATATTCTTCCCAAAGCATTTTCTATTGATTACATACTGTGTTTTTGGTGTTTTTGCATAATTTTTATGTAGGCATGTGTGGCTTAAGAACCTCGGTCAATGGTCAGTTAAGTATTAATTTAATACTTAATAAAGTTCATTTATTATTATTTAATATTATTCTCATGTAGCTGGGTTACCTGGCTTTGACTGGGCTTTGGGAAGAGTAAATTGAACAATATAACCATATGCAGATCACATAACCCATCTAGAAACGTAACCGATTCGGGGTCGATTCTTATAAGAATTATTTAAAAGAAGGATAAAAATTCCACTAAGAATATTTGGAAAAGCAGTATAAATTTATAGTAACCTGAGAATGTATGAATAATGTATAATAATTTCTAAAGCCTTCTAAAGCTAAAGTAACTGTTCACTTTAAATATTGATGAAAAATTCAAAGATTTCTGTATAAAAGTATAGACATTCTGAATAAAATAGCACCAAAGAAAAATGTTAAAAATATACCAGCAACAGAAGGTCTATTGGAATGTCAATATTGAAAAAGCAATGGGGAGCTATAAAAAATATTTTGTTGGCAGAAACCTGGGTAGAATATAAATAAATCGTAATATATCAGTCAAAACACTGAGAAAGGAAACCCGACGGAAATGTGGAGAACTCTGATGAGCTTTTGTACCAACAAATTAAACGAGTGGAAAAAGTTTGAAATTATTTTCTATGAGGATGTGCCAATTAAAGACAGATGAAATATCAGATGCTTTGAATAAATTCTGTATTGACGGTATTAAGGAAATAGTTTCTAATATAAATACTAATTTATGTAATTACCCTATTATTTCCAGAAATCATCACATATGTTTACACGACTTCAGAATTATCACATATGAAGAATTAAAAAGAATTATTTTTCAACAGGAGGAGTACTGATGACTAAGGGCCAATTTATGCATCATTGTCATTATCATAGTCCTAATCACAGTCTAAATCATAAAATCAAATTAAAACTGTACATTTCAGTATTGGCATTTATGCAATTTCTTTAGTTTTAGTCTCAATCTTAATCATAAGAATTTGACCTTCAAAGTTGGCAATTTTCAATTTTTATGCTTATTATTAGGACGATATGCACAATGCGCATGCGCGTCGATTACTATTTGACAAATTTCACAAATAATTATTTGTTTTGACTTGTTACCCTTGTTTTTTGTTATTGTTTATTGTGTTTCGGAAAAAAAAACAAGCCAGGAAGAGGGTACTCTTATTGAAATTATTGAAAAATGTTCCCTCTTTTGGGATAAAAAGACACCAATGACAGTGTAGTCTTCTGTCAAGTTTTTATTTTCGAACTAATGACTGATGCATAAATATAAAAATGTCTTAAGACAACGACTAAGACTAGGACTGTACAGTGATTATGACTATGATAATGATATGTTATATAAATTGGTCCTAAGTTGTTCATAATAATTGCCATGAAAATATCAAAGAGCCTTAACTTCTATACAGTGTGTACATAACGTAAGGAATAAATTCATTATTTCTGAATGTAAAGATATTTCGGAAAAATCCTCGGACAGGTCGATTTTCTTTTCCGATGGGCCAATTTTTGAACCCCACCCAAAATATATAGGGTTATCCGCAATTGAGTAAAAATGACTTTGGTGATATTTTTAAATTGGACACCCAGTATATTTTTCCATATTTAGTTAGGGATCGTCATTACGAATCCAGTGATACCAAGTTTGATGGGATTATTTCAAACGGCTGCGGAGATATGGCCAAAAAACTTCTCCATATACCCAATGAGTACGACAGAGACTTTTAACCTTCTGAATCGTGTGGAGTCTCGCAGTCATACTCATTAGACATACGAGGAAGTTTTTTGGCCATATCTCCGCAGCCGTTTGACATAATCCCATCAAACTTGGTATCACTGGATTCGTAAGGACGATCTCTAACCAAATATGGAAAAATATAATGGGTGTCCAATTTAAAAATATCACCAAAGTCATTTTTACTCAATTGCGGATAACCCTATATATTTTGGGTGGGGTTCAAAAATTGGCCCATCGGAAAATAAAATCGACCTGTCCGAGGATTTTTCCGAAATGTCTTTACATTCAGAAATAATGAATTTATTCCTTACTTTATGTACACGCTGTATATTATTCAGACGATTCAAAGTAGGTGAAAATTGAATTCAAAATGTCAAGTTAGTGTCAAGTAAATGTCAGTTGAAATATCAACTCAAGACGTTTTGTAAAATATTCACCATACATTCTAAGTGAAAAGGTTCTGAAAGAAAACTATGGCTACTCTAAGTGAAACCCAAAGTATAAATTTTTTAATTTTTATTGGTTGCAGAGATAGAACCAGAACTCAGCAAGAGGTATGCAACTTATTCAATGTGAAGTATCCAAATAGACCTACCAGTCTTTCAACAGTTAACAAAATTGAGTAAAAATGTAGAGAATCTGGTCATGTCAAACATATTACGGATTGCCGATTATGTCACCAAGTCAAAACCAGTGACATAAACTCTTCAGAAAATACCTTCAAAAATCGTAATTTAAAAACAAAAATCGACCTATTTCAGGATTTTTGTTAAAAGTACATTGCTTGCAAAATATCGAATTTGTTCCATAACTTAGCCATGCACAGGGCATCAAATAAATTAATAATTCTGAACTCACCCTTGTTTATAAAACTCTTCTTCCTCAAGCAAATACCCGAGTGAAGAAACTGCCGGGGGTACTTCTACGTCGTTTCTGGGTCTCGGAGGATCGCCCTTTACCAAGGGATGTCTGTAGATATAACCTGTCCTGAAACCGGCGTTGTCCAACATCCTCATCAAAGCCTCAAATTCCACTCCGCCAACCCTCCATTTTCTCTCCACCTTTGCTTCTAAAATGGAAGGCTGGTCGGGTCGTGGTGTGCTCTCCGGAGGCTTATGAGCCGCATCGTATATTCTTTTCTTTATCTCGTCGTTGATCAATATCAAGTTGTCTATTCCTACGGGCAGGAGTTTGAGCTGGGACTCTGAGGCTAGGACGGTATTTCTGGCATTGAAGAACGCCTCTTCTATGGTCTCGCCGCAGCACAGTGCTCCCTTGTTGGAAAGGAGAAGAATTTTGTTCGAAGGTCCAAGATTTCTGGCTAGTTTGTCTTTTTCTTCGGGATCAAGGAGACCGCCGAGGTATGTGTGCGTGCTGACTTCGCCTGTGAATTGTGAAATTTTTTAAATGAACCCTAATGATTTCCTTACTAGCAATTTTTTATGATATTATAATTACGAAAATGTTATTGAAAAAAAGTTCATAAAATAATAAAAACATACTAGCTACTTTTAAAAAAATCGTCATTCCCTTCATAAAAAAACAGTTTTATGAAACGTTTCTTTATTATTATTATCATTAGAATGGCGGGGATAGCCAGTGGCTGACATGCAGGTAGTTCTGTATAGAACCTTTCTGCACCCCGCTATCAGGTCTATCTCGTGAGTACTCCGGATCTTTTAATAAACTCCTGGAGATTCCTCACAAGGTTTTCCTGCGGAATGATATCTTCTGCACCGCAGTGTCCGAAGATATCCATCCTCATGCGAGCCAGAGCATCGCATTCAAACATTATGTGGGAGGCTGTTTCGTCCTCCTCATCACAAAATCTGCATTGTGTGGACTCTTGATGTATCCCCAATAGTTGCAGGTGTTTTCTCAGGTGGCAGTGGCCTGTCATCAGTCCTACCACCTTCCTGAGAGAGTCTCGGCTTAGTTCAAGAAGGTGTCTTGATAGCCGGTCGGTTGGCACCATCATCATCATTTTTCCGTGAGTATTGCCTGAGGCACTCTCCCAGAGAGATTGGTGATGGTTCTCAACCCATTTCTTTGTGTCCTGCTTAATATTCCCAAACGGGATTCCGCAGGCTGGTTCTGGTCCAATGAGAGTTGTTGCTGCCCCTGCTCTTGCTAGAGCATCTGCTCTCTCATTTTCCTGGATGCCCTTATGACCTGGTACCCAGACAAGTTTCTAGTACCCCTCCTTAGAATCTCTCTCGTGCAGACGGAGATTGCCGTTACCTCGGCTTGGAATATAGAGGCTTGAGTATCGAGGCTTAGACTAATGTATTGCCTCGGTCTCTCCCTGTATATTCCAGTCCCCACTCCTTTGCTAGTCTTTGAGCCATCCGTGTACCAGATTTGTCCTCTTGACAGCAGTGGTATAGCCCTTGATGTAACTTCCTCATCTTCTATGATGGTGTATGATCCATCAAACGAGTATGTTGGAGTCATTTTGTCCGACGGCATCTCGACGTGTCGATTCTTATGACCTCCAGTATGCTGGAGTGGCCTTGGTTATTGCCCCTCCATTGGCCCAGACATTTTCGCCTGGTGCTTCTATCCTCGCCTCTGCTGCAATATGCAAATGAGGGAGAGGGAGGTTTAGGATTACCTACAAGCTAGTTGTTGATGTGCACCAGTGACTCCGAGCATGGTCAGTCTTTGTAAACTATCCAGCTTCCCCCTGGTTGTCACTTGTTCTACCTTTGGCCACCACAGCAGGGCTCCATACGATATCGAGGGCCTAACAATTGCTGTGTATAGCCGGAGAGACTGTTTGGGTCCAAGTCCCCATGTTTTGCCAAAGGAGCGTCTAGCCATCATTAATGATGTCCTTGCTCTTTTCAGCACTTTTTCCAGATGTGTGTTCCAGGTGAGCTTTGAGTCCAGGTTTAGCCCCAAGTATTTCATCACTTCTGACATCTGTACACTTTCACAAAAGATTCGAAGAGCTCTGTTGGTCTCCAGATTTCTTTTTCTGGTGAAAGGAACTATTGTGGTTTTTTGAGGGTTGACCCTGAGGTTATCCCTTGTGCACCACGTCTGTACAGGGCTGATTGCATCAGATCCACACAGACCCCCATGTACTTCCCGTTGATCATTATGACGATATCGCCCGCATAGCACAGGGCAAATACTCTTCTCCGATTCAGATCTACAAGGCCATCCACCACGAGATTCCACAGTAGAGGGGATAGTACTCCCCCCTGAGGGCAGCCTCTCGTAGCCCTTACCTCCATTGTGTCCCCGAACAGGGAGGCTTGTACTACCCTAGAGCCGAGCATGGCAGATATCCACTGGTTCAGGGCTGGAGTAACGTTTCTTTTCGTGTGAGGGCTGATGTGATGTGATGGACGCATATGATGTGTTATCAAACGCCCCTTCTACGTCAAGAAACGCTGTGAGTGCAATCTCTTTATTCATAAGAGATTTCTCAATCCTGCCTACTAGGCTATGCAGCGCCGTTTGGCAGAATTTTCCAGGTTGATAGGCATGTTGGTGCTCCGAAAATATATTCGGATGATAAAGAGGGTAGTATAATTGTACATTCAGTAATAAAACTTTGCAGTGCACTTCGCGAGATACAATAGAACTGACCAGTACCATAACTCACTTGTTTCGGACTGTACTGAGCTCTTCTGCTACCGCGCATCGATAGGCGTGGCGATTTCACATTCAGATCTAGATTTTTGTTTCCAAAAATCCTAATGATAGCTAAAATTGGTATTTTTTTTATAGATCGCATGGCCAACTAGCTGTATTAAATCTGCAAAGTTCTCGATGGACCGTTCAAGTTTACATTTTCACTATAACTCCAATGCCAACTCGTGGAATCGCATTGACTATTACTTGAATTCCGAGTTGTGAAGTCGGAATTATACTAATTCTGAGTTGCGAAGTCTGAATTAGGCTAATTCCGAATTGCAAAGTCGGAATTAGGATAATTCAGAGTTGTGAAGTCGGAATTATAATAATTCCAAGTTGTAAGGTCAGAATTATACTGATTTCGAGTGGTAAAGTCGGAATTATACTAATTCCGAGTTGTAGAGTAGGAATTATACCAAGTCCAAGTTTCGAAGTCGGAATTAGGCTCATTCTGAGTTGTAAAGTAGGAATTATACCAATTCCGAGTTGTTAAGTCGGAATTATAATAATTTCGAGTTGTAAAGTCGGAATTATACTAATTCCAAGTTGCGAAGTCGGAATTAGGCTAATTCCGAGTTGTGAAGTAGGAATTATAATTTTTAATTCTTTGCTTTTGTACATCTTTGAGATGTTTATTTTTACCTTAACACAATTTTTGTAATTTTTTTACTAATACTTACCGATAACTACAGATTCCTGGCTCAAAGGCAAGATTCCTTGTTTGAGAGAGGATATGGCTACGACAGAGGGCGTGTGAACGTGGATGATGCATCGGATGTCTGGTCGAGCGGAATGAACCGCGGCGTGCAACGAGAATGCGGAGATGTTAACGGAAAAGTTTGTGGTGCCTTGTTCGATCACGCCACCTTGCATGTCTATTTTTATCAAACTAGAGGCAGTTACTTCATGAAATAGCATTCCATAAGGGTTGACCAAGAATTGTTCATCGTCCTGGTTCAACCTGCAAAAAGAAATGAAACGTGAAATTATCAATATAAAAATTCCTTTAAAAAATTAAAATGAAGTTTGTCAATGGGAAAGTTTCGTCCTGGATTTTCACGAAAAACCTCTGCCTCTTCAATTGTAGAAATTCCTGTAGTATCCTGCAGATAATACATATTTCATGGACATAAAAACAGTTTCCTAGGGAATTGTGAGCGTCATGTTCAAATTCTAGGGATTTTTATGACAGTTGACATTCAGTCTATCTACTATAGCTTCATGAAATCATTTACTTTCCGTTCTTTATTTTTTTGTCAATGCTAGTGAAAAACTCTCAAACAACACTGAATCAGAATACAATATGCCATAGGCGTGACCTTTAATAAAATTTCTATTGCTCAAACAAAAATATCAGATGATTGCGCTACGAAAATGATTGTGTGCTTTTTCCCGCCATTGGAGTAACAGTCGGTTGTTAGATATAGTGAGGTATGAGTAATATGTCTAAAAACCCTGGTGTGTCCACTCATACGTGCAAAACTGTGGGATAAAACGGGAGACAATTCGCCAGCCTGAATAGGAGAGAATAAACGAAATCCTGATATGTTTTCCAAATATTCCGCATTTGCTTGTTCCGCCACGGTCGGTTTTCTTATTAGGGTAAATTCACAAGAAAAGAAGTTTTCAAGTTTTGCCGACGAATGAAATAAATAAACGTAATTATTGGAATTTACTGAATCACTATCATCAATCAGTTTCATTTCTTACATTTTCGACTTATTTATGTAATTTTTTTACTGAAATGCAATTAACTACAATAATAACCACGCAGTTCATTTAGAAATATTGAAATTAAGCTTCATGAAAATTCACCATTGGAACCTGTCAATCTTGTGCCATTGTTTAAATAGAAGATAGTTAGTCAATGCCTGTGGAAAAGGTATTGGACCCAAACGCGAGTGTCATCTAGCGTGATTAGTTACAAACATGAATATTTCACGTCATTTTGATGCAGGTTTCTTAAAAAAACCCTGATTTTAATGCTGTCCCATTGTTTCAATCAAGTTACGACATGACTTGGATGCGAGCTCACTGTCGCCATATACATGTCGCATCCATTTTGATCCAATTATAATCCCATAAGGCTAACTAACTATCTTCTATATAAACAATGCTTGTGCCAATACAATAATAAGCGGGAATGGCGGGATTCCGTGTGTGATGTATTCGTGCCATGATTTTCATTAAACTGTTTTCTAAAAATACAAGATATTATGTGATTCTTCATAATATGGTGGTACTAACCACTCATTTTCGGTACTGGATATAGATGAATTATTTTGTTCGTCTCTCTGGATTGCCCACAAATGATACAAAAACGGAACATGATCAAATTTTTATTGTACAAACTACACAGAAAACGATTAGATATTCACAAATTTTGTTTAATCAGACATGATTCGCCTGCACACTAGCTTCTTCACTGTCTGATTAAATAAAGTTTGTGGAGATCGAATCGATTTCAGTGTAGTTTGTACAATTACTATGGATCTTCTTCAAGTAAATGCCGAGTCAATCAGAAAAATTAACAGCAAAATAAAGAAACACATAAGCAGACCACCATTTCATTTGTTTATTTGTCTTCTAAAAAATCTGAACAGAATCGAATCACTCGACACACCACGGATTTTAGGCATCGGTATGAGAAAATATTTCCAAAAGATTGTATACTTGGGAATACAAACAAAACAACCAAACCATAACAACACAAATATCGATAAATAAAAAGTAAATGAAGAAATGAAGCTAGTTGTAGACAGACTGATTGTCAACTGTCAAATGCACAAAATTCGCTAGAAAACTGTCTCGGACATAAAATATATATTTACGACTTTATGACCAAAACTATATCATAGAACTGAGGTAATTTAAATTTTTTTACACAATACCACAGGAATTTACACAACTAAAGAGGCAGAGGTTTTCCGTGAAAAATCTAGGTTTGTAAAGGTGCATTTAGTCAACATCATTTTAAAATTGTGCTTAAATTTATGTTAAAAGCGAAAGTTGAATCTGTTATATCAAATGGCGCCATTTATACAACAATGTTAAGTTTAAGCTAAAAACCTTTGATGTTTACCGTTATGTTTATGATAATGCTTGTGCTAAAGTTGACTAAATCCACCCTAACTTAGACGAAACTGCTTCCAAAATTATAATTCTGTTGTGTTCCATTTTTCAATAGGTCTGAAATTGGAGTTTTCAATTAGAAAGCGTATATTCCTAATGATGAAAATTTTGTTAAAGAAACGCGTTGCGGGTAGAGATGTCGTAGTCAATTATTAGATTACGGACTAGTAAATACAGAAAAAATTAAAAACGAAATCACGTTAGAACATTCTTTTACTACCTATAAATATTTGCATTCTTTCTTTTACTTTACCATTATTCTCATATATTTTAAGGCAATGCAACAACTTCAGTGAAAGTTTGACATTCTTTTGTGGCATGACTAAGAACATGATAACTACATTCAATGAACCAGTGTATTCATTTTCGGATTGAGATTAAAATATAGCAGCCGAAAACTTTTTTTTTGCGTTTGTAAATTTCTATAAATAAATGAAAACAGTCAAATAATTAAAGCACACTTATTTTCCTGCCCCTACAACCCCCTACGGGTGATTCAATTTATCTTTTTCGACTCTCAAAAGTGGCACATGCAGTACGATTCAGGCACCAACAACGAAGAACATACGGAAAATTATGAATTTGCCTTGAACAGCAGAAAGCAGACAGGCTTTATGCACAAAATTTAAAAAAGTACTATACCTAACGATGGATCTTCAGCAAACAATGCCTTTACCTAAAATCACAACATCAAATGTATTTTACCTCAGGCAACTGTGGATTTTCAATTTTGGAATTCAGATGATATTTAGCGATGGTGACAAATCGTATTTTTTTAAGTGGACAGAAGCTACAGCAACAAAAGGTAGTGTCGAAAGGCAGTGTCGAAATTGGAAGCTCATTGCATACATTCGTACAACTTTACACCGCCCAAGACCAAGTTGATCATTTGGTTATTTGGTACGATTCTTGCTCCAGGCAAAACAATAATTTCAATTTAATTTGCTTATATCAATACCTGATCTTAAAAGGCTAAGTAAAGGTCATCGATCATAAGTTTCCGGAAGTCAGATATTCTTTCTTAGATTCCGATAGAGACTTTGGGAGAATTGAAAAAAAAAAGTGTTTACGGCAGATCAGTATAGAGATAAAATAAAGTCTGGAAGCACATAAAACAGTGTAGTTATAAACATGAAAGATCATTTCGAAGACATAAATGAGATTCCCCAAAAAGTGAATCTCTTTAATAGAAAAAAAAAACTCCTTGAATGAGAAAGTCTACTTGAGAGATAATGTTGAATGGATTCGTGTAGAAAAATATGGAGAGTATATGTACAAAGATTCTCTTGATCCACATACCTCATTTCTTCAAGTCAACCTAAAGACACTTTTAAAAGTAAACAAATAACCAATAACGACTACACTATTGTGCCTATACAAAATAAAAAACTAAGACATCGGATGAAAAAATCAGCAATCTAAACAACAGCTACCATATATAGATGTAGCTTTCCGTCATCTTTATACGAGACAATGGACAGATGAAGATGATATAGTTGAAGAAAACACCACACGAAGGAACATTCTGTGAATACAATTGCATATTACCCATTACTCTTTTTTTTGTGTTTGTTTTTTATAATTATTGATTTTGTATTATTTTATTTTTGTTAAAGAGACCCGTAAGTATACACACAACCTCGAATGAGTTATTTATATCTCCCACTTGATAAGAAGTTCAAGTGTACATATCTTTAATTCCTATTTGCCGAATAATTTTTTTTTACAACAAAAAAACCGAAGGGGAAGTAACTCTTTCATTAGGTGTACATCATGACATTTTCATTACTTCATTAATCATTTCATATTCAACTTAAAATCGAAATCTATGTTTCTGGAGATCCGTGATATGATTTTTTTCGGTTCCAAGTTGACAAATTTATGCCGTCTGACAATCGGTAAGTGATCACCTCGGTGATCGCTGAGCAGACGCGGATTTTAATCAGTGATTTTCCGATGAATAGTATAACATCATTAATGGTAATTATTTTTCATTAGAGTTAATTACTGCATTATTTTCATTACGTGTACAAAAAATGGCTAGTTACTTCCCCCTCGAAAAAAACAATTACACAAATAATAAATAAATTCTGGAACTTTAATTTTTCTATTTAATATAATAAAATAGTTCCAGATCATAAAATTTAAATAGATTTTCTCAGTTTGTTTCTTCTTGACTCTTTATTTATCTTCAATTGTTTGGCGATGAGCCAAATACAGTTAGTGGTACAGTGTTATATATTTAGACTTAATTGTTGTAATCGAGGTTTTAATCCATAATATGGCAATATCTTAGGAATGTTCCATCGACAATTGTCGATGGTTCTCGTCAAACATGTCACAGGGTAACCTATTATTGGATTTCGCTTGTGGTTATCCATTAGCCAGGGACTGGGCAGTAGTAAATTGCCCTTATTAATCTTTTATGTTCTGTTCATCGTGAGATTATCTATATAATTATGAATCTGTTCTATGTACCTTTTTGTAAATGTATTTTATAAGCAACACTAAAGACTTTTTAAATTCAGATGCAAAATATCCTTGCATATTAGAGAGCCGCGGCTTCTGAGACGCGATGGCCCACATGCGTCTTCCGTTTGGTGAGGTGAAAGACCATCCCTCGAAAACTCTAAATGCCAATTATTTTTGAAATCGGACAGGGCCGACTCCAGTACGAAGGATAAATGTCTATCGATTTTTTCGACGATTTATATATGTCTTCCGTTATGATGATTTTGTTCAGAAAGTGCCTAGTAATATCTGACAAAGACGATTTGGTTGGGGTGCACAATTTTGGGACCCAAAATCGATCATCGCAAAAATGTGACGTATCATATATGCTTAATTTTGTGTTCCTTCACTTTGTTATGGTCTTTACTTCGGGAAAATCTGAGTGGAAGACTTTATCAGTAGGGCCCGGCCTCAGGGTTGACCACATAAACAAATTAAAAAACTAAAAACTACCAAGAGCGGCTAAGTTGAAAAATCGAAAACTGCACTTGGGTTCAATCTTAAAAATTTTGCATGGAGCTTCTTCAGGGATCAGAAAACCTGTTTTCCAAAGGAGAGAGAAAACAGAGGGAATTCAAAGGGGTGAAAAGTTGTCCAAAAAGTCTTCTCTTTGGAAATTAGGTTTTCTGGCTTCTGAAGATGTTCCATGCAAAATTTGGAGGCTTAAGATTGAACCCAAGTGCAGTTTTCGATTTTTCATCTTAGCCGCTACCGCGATTTTCCAATTTTTTTATTTAGTCAACCCTGAGGCCGGGCCCTACTAAAAAAGTCTTCCAGTCGGATTTTCCTGAAATAAAGACCAACAAAGTGAAATAACACAAAATTAGGTATATATGAGACATCGAATTTTTGAGATTTTGGGTCCCAAAATTGTGCGCCTCAACTAAATCGTCTTCCACTTCGTCAGATGATTTGCTAGTTACTTTCCAAACAAAATCATCATAACGCAAGACATATAAATCTTTGAAAAAATCGATAGACATTTTTCCTTCGTACTGGAGTCGGCCCTGCCCAATTTCAAAAATATTTGGAACTTGGGGTTTTCGAGGGATGGACTATTATCTCACCAAACGGAAGAGGTATATCTTCAGATCGCGGTTTTAGATCCGCGGCTCTCTAACTATATAGGACAGATTCATCAGATAAGTGAGAGGATCTATTATATGGTAAATTACATTTTTGATGGTGGCTATAGCTAATTCATCTATACCAGCTGATTTATTTTTTATCATTGAAGAGAAATATCAATTGAGTAAGAAGAGGTTTTTTCGTGCCTGTCAGGGACATTGAATGAAGTATAACTCTTATTCTTCCATAAACTGACGACTACGGAATATTCGCTCACCTGGCAGTTATAAGTGTATTTGAGCCATGCGTCCACCCGTACAGATCCACCAGCCTGTAGAGGCAGGCCAATTTACACCTCAAAAGCTTTTCGCCCTTGGCGTACCCCATCGCTTCGATCCCCCTGATGTCGTTGATGGGAATGACGCAGCTGGAATTCTTGAAGACGTTCCCCGACTGCTTGTTCACGCCGACCATGTCGGAAATCTGCTGCAGCAGCCCGCTCGGCCCGGAACCGTCCTTCAGCTGCGACTCTATTATCCTCTCGAGCTCCTCTCGGAACAGCCTGCTGTTCATGATCAGCTCCACTCGTTTCCTTCTTTCCATCTCTCTCACGTCGGCGTCGATGTCGACCGGTCGCATTTTCGCTCTCTCTTCGTCGTCGATGTCGGAAATGCCGTTGGTTTGCGGCGGAAGCTCCGCCTGACTGGTATCGGTCATTGTGTGAGATCTGTAACAAGAGGATCGTTATGTAATTTAACGAATGAAAAATAATGAACGAGTGAAAGAGGCAGTACTGAGAGTGTGGATGGAGCTGGTAACGTTATTGAACAATGTAGAATTCTGCCTCGCCGGGACCGTAAGTTATCCTTCAGATCTAAACGTTCATAAAATAATTTTTAATTTTCAGAACTCCTCAGTCATGTAAATTTCCAGACATTCATAACAAGATTACCGTAGATAACGCAACAAGTGTATTGGTGATTATAGAAAAACAAATTCCTTCGATTTTGAGAAACAAATTATGTTGCTTGGCAACCACACGAGCGCGAAACGCGAGTGTGGTTGCTCAAAGCTCAATTTGTGTCAAAATAGTTATTTATGTATCAAGGGCATAAAGTAGGCGTTTATGGCCTGCGGCGTGGATGATGGCCCGATGGCGTTAGCCGAGGGCCATCACACGCCGAAGGCCTTAATAGTTATTTATGTATCAAGGGCGTAAAGTAGGCGTTTATGGCCTGCGGCATCATACGCCGAAGGCCTTAAACGCATTTTACGCACGTGATACATACAAAAATTTTATGCACTAGCGGTTTTATAGCGCGAATCACAAATACTGACTTGAACTGTAATGGTCTACACGTTTCATACGTTATGCATACAATAATTAAGGGTAACGTAATATGAGGAATGTGAAACTATAGTAGCTGAGTGCTATATTGGAGAATCTATTTCAAATAAATAGATCATCACCGAAAAAATTGCCAACGATTATGAACAAATGTTAGAAAGAGTATTGCTCTATTGAACTGAAATGATTCTAATTCGTGTTAGGAATTGCATGAAATGATGTGTGAGTATAGACAATTTGAAATTTTGTCTACTTTACGGCCCGCCGGACCATAATGCGCCCACGGGCGGTAAAGTGCCACTTTACGCCCGGCGAACCGGGCGGTAAAGTGTACTTTACCGCCCGCTAGCGCATAAAAGAAATTTATGATAATAATCATCGATAAAACGAGTTATATTTTGTTAAGATTATTTCACTCATGAAATAATCACCGATACGGTTCTTTTCATTCATACTGACGTTCAATCAATATACCGGCAGTTAGCGACATGTTGAAAATTGAATTTTTTTAAATTTTGGTTTTTTGAACAATTACCTATTCAGCCCTATGCTGTATCACTTCCGTTATGTTTGGCGGTCAGACGTTGTCCCAACTTAATGACAAATTGCCATTGACATTAAGTTGGGATAACGTCTGACCGCTAAACATAAAGGAAGGGATATAGCATAGGGCTGAATGTCTGCCATGTACTTCAATACATTTTTTGATTAAAAAATCTATCGAATACAAAATGGCAGACATTTCTCATTGATACTAAGTGTTAAAATCCACGTATCAAAATGTAACGAAAAATGTAATTTTTTGAACAATTAACTAACGTCTGCCAAAAAGGTATTCAATAAATTTGACCAAGTAGATATCAGAAAAATCATCGGTAAACAATTTGTGCGGGCAAAGTTCGGTGTTGTGTCATGGCATCTTGCTGGTGAGAAAGTTTTTTTTTAAATTAAACATCCAATAAGGAAGCGAACTACAAAATCGAAAACATGATGTTTACAATTAACAATACAGACATTTCAAACAATCGAAAAAGAGTATTTTAGCAAGACTGGAATAATCTATATAATATTCTACAATATGTCGGGGCGTGGCACAGTGGGAAGAGCGTCCGACTCTGAGCCAAAGGTCCGGAGTTCGAACGGGGATTTTTCAAATTTAATTTTATCTATTAAATTATTAAAATCTGTTGGCTAGACTGGGGTGATTCCTGCACGATTCACTGTTGCGTTCCAGTTAAAAGTGCTGCTCCTAAGGCGGCGTATTGAGTAAGTAAGAAGGCCTCAGAACACATGGCTAATGACCATTCATAGTAGTCGATGCCAAAAACCAAAGAAAAAAATCTACAATTTTTTATAAAATTTTCAGGTTTTGTGTAGGGAATAAGCGAAAAATTTGTTCCAATCAAGCAATTCAGTCACGATAATATGATCTTCCACTTAATTACACCCCTCTTACCAATTGTCAGGCCTTTGGAGGGTGGTAGAGGGGGTAGTTTCTACAAAATATTTCGATAACTTTCCCAAATGAAAGAGTATCGCTTTCTGCTTTCAGGGTGTTTCATAAAGGGAAAACGAATCGAATGACATTCCTCATATTGTGTATCAGGCGTCCACAGGGTGGTAGAGGTTGTGGCTCCTAGGAAATTATTTAAATGCAATTCGAATTATCCATATGAAAGAGTATCGTATTGTGTTTTTAGTTACTGTTTCATAAAGTAAAAATTAATGGAAGGACATACTCCATATAGTTTGTCAGGCCTAAAGAGGTTGGTGGAGGGGGTAGTTTCTAGGATATAAATCAACAACTTTTCCAAATGATTGAATTGTCGCCAAAAATTGCGTTAAAGGTTTTTTTAAGGGGAGATTGGTGAGAAATCATAATTTCATTCATAAAAAGCATCAACTTTTTTAGTACAAAAGGTATTTTCGTCGGCATGTATCCAACAAGAAACAACTACTTGCCCCTACGATGGTTTAATTATATCTGTTAGATTATTAACAAAGTTTTTCACAAGAATTACTTTGCAGTGAAATCTCAAATCCAAAATTATATTTCGCTTCAAACGGGGAAAAATCTGCGCTAGATACATAATCATTATATTATGAATTCCTATCTTGAGCCCAACAAATTTTTCGAATCAATAGAATGTTATATACCATTTCCAGGGTAATTAAACCCACCGCATTCCCCAGTTGTCTAAGGACAGTAGAATACAAGACAGATTACGACTAATTGCTTCAATGTGGCTGTACCAACTAGGGCAATCATCAGTTATAATACCTAGAAACAGAAACACAACCATATTACCGTGCTGCGTGCTAGACAATGATATTAGAAAATATTACAATATTCTGAGTTTTCTCATTGTTCAGTTTAATGACTGTATTTGATAAATGTTTGGTAAAAGATATTACGATTTGAGATGTGAAATTTGCCAAACGAGGCCGTTAAGCCGAGTTTGATATCCCATCGATTATGGTAATATGAATTTACGATACGAATATAGTACTAGATATTTACGATATAAGTGTCGTAAAGATTCATATTACGAAATGAGATGGGAAATTTGTCAAACGAGGCTGTTAGGCCGAGTTTGATAACCCATTGAGTATCGTAATATGAATTTACGATACGAATATAGTACATTATTTTACCTACTACCAATAATGTTAATTATTTACTCAAAATTATTCAATATTCCTGAAATTAATGATATTAGAATCATCTAACAAGCAAGCGTTGCGCCCATTATTGATTTATTTTGCGAACTGTCAATTTTGACGCGTTCACTTCAGTTTGGTATAATTGTATCGACATGAGTTCCGACTATGAAAGTGTGGATTCCGATATAGAACTTGATGCAAATAACGCAATACAAACTCTAGTACCCGCTAAATCCCGCGATAGATACGAATAAGAATATAAGCGATTCTAGTGCGGTAAAGTATCTCATTACGAAACTCATATCAGTATCGTAATGTTTGATATTACATATTGGTAGTAGGTAAAATATTTTACCTACTACCAATAACGTTATTTACTAAAAGTTAGTTAGTTGATATTCCTGAAATTAATGATATTAGAACAAGCAAGCGTTGCAAAGGTTGGAAGTATACAAACCCATCGTTGATTTATTGTGTATCGGTTGTCACTCTATCTGCGAACTGTCAACTTTGACGCGTTCATTTCAATTTGATTTTGTTAAATTTATATGTAGTGAGATAGGTAATTTTTGTGTCTACTTTTTGTAATCATTAATACTATTGTTTCTATACTCATAATAAATTAGTTCTTGTTTCCTTTCCGATTGAATAAACTGAAATTTAAAAATAGAAAAAAATGGATATTTTCAACTTTACTTTGCGATACCTATATCTATTAAGATGATTGAAAAATTTCCAGTCAATATCTTGAAGTATCACTGATAAATAAATCACTCTTTTAAAAATGGTTGGTTCCCCTCCTTCTTGAAAACATCCGTTATCATTCCTCTACGCCAAGGAGGCAGTCTAGATGACCCCTCACATTTTCCACCGATCTCCCTCATCCCATCCATTGAGAAATTGATAGAAAAACTTGTTAAGAAAAGGTTCAGCACTTTCCTTACATCAAATAACATCATTAATCACATACAGTATGGATATCAGAAACTTAAAAACACTCATGATGCTGTGTTTACATTTTTTTATGAAGTCTACTCTAACATCAATGCTGGAGATGTTGCAGCAGCAGTGCTTTGTGATATACCCAAGGCCTTCGACTGCGTGGATCACGGGATAGTCTTGCGGAAACTATATCACTATGGTTGTAGAGGAATTCCCTGCAATAGTTGAAACCAAACCTCATAGATCTGAGGAAAACTGTTAGAAATGTTAGAATAAGTGACACTCGAAGCAGATTGAGGATTCTGGAGTGCCTCAAGGATCTTTGGAGTGCCTCAAGGATATGTGTTAGGTCTATACTTTCTTTGATATATGTTAATGATCTCACAAATGTCGATTTGACTGGAAATTTTACACTCTTTGCAGATAATACAACGATTCTGTGGCAAAAATTTATAATGATGTAAAATAGATCAAGTGTGTGTGTGACTCAAATTCAATATCAATAAGACAAACACACTTACCTTCAGATGCGCCCCTGATCATTTTTCTTTGGATAACGGAGTCATTGAAAACACAGACTGTTCCAATTTCTTAGGACTATTCATACATAAAAAGTCGAGCATCTCAAAAGTAAAATATCCTCTGGATACTATGCTACCGATACCCAGTCTCTTGTAAGATATTCCTTGTATTACACTGGTATAAAAATGTATAACCACTAGCCAAACTAAGTTATAGGGGTGCGCAAATAGATACAACAATTTTCAGGAAAACTATCAAATAACTGTTGAACTCTAGACCACATTATAGCTTACAAGAATTTTATAACGAGTCTTTATGAAAACTATTTGATTGTTCTACAATATAAAGCTATCTAAATGTGTTGGTCCGTTTTACTGCAAATATTACTTTCAAATTGGTTTCGTTTAAGTACATATGTGTGTGAATTGTTAATGTGTGTTAATCTATTTTTTTCTGTTTTGCCAAAATAGTATTTATTGAACATTTCATCTTTGTTAGTTTTAAATTCATATTCATTTTATATACAATATTTTTGTACTGTATTCAAGTTTTGTCGACAAGATTTTTTCTGACACTAAAGTGTATTTATTATTATAATTATTAGTGTGGTAAAGTATCTTATTACGAAACTCATATCAGTATCATAATTTTTTAAAGAGAAACATTCTCAATTGAAAATTTAATCAATACATGACTCCTTTGGAAATGGAAAAACCCTACGATAAAAATGAAGTTACTTTTTTGTAATATATAACAGAAAACAACTACAGATCGACAAGCGTAAGGATGCCTCTGAGATGCGCAAACGATAGAAAGCGTAAGTAGATGTGCGACAAAGATCGACTACTGTTTAATAAGGCAGAGCGATTGAGCTCCTGCCTCACTCCAGGGTTTTGTCTACTGCGCAACCAATTCTCGGAGGCATCCTTACGCTTGTCGATCAGTACTTCTCCGGCAAAAGCCACGCTGGACATTGAACTACATCTGATAGATATTGAGAAAGACCCTATATAACTTGAGAGAAAAAATCTGAAAGTGAAAATTTGCATTCTCATTCAGATAGTTGTTTATTTATTAAATGTCCAGTTTCCATTGGAGATTCTTATCTATGAATGAGATAAGGGAGAATGTTATTCAGAAGTATCACTCACAGAAAATTGCTCATTCCATTGATGCGTGAATTGCATCTCTTTCGCTAGGCCTCCAATACATTTTGGTCGACAAAAATCTCACTCTTCTAAGATAATCGGGAGGTCGGAAGAATGATCTTAGAAGAGTGAAATAGATTTTTGTAGACCAAAATGTATTGGAGGCCTAGCGAAAGAGATGCAATTCACGCATCAATGGAATGAGCAATTTTCTGTGAATGATACTTCTGAATAACATTCTCCTTTATTTCATTGTTAAAATTGTTATTTCCGTCAACCGATTGCACCCCTACGCGCAACCCTCGGAAGTCTTCGAGAGACTTGTGTGAGCTAGTGAAGACGCAGCCCTTACCTTTTAACGTGTGATGCCATGCACGAGACCGATGACCATGCGAGGCTTTGAACCCTCGACCCTTCGCTCCAAAGGCGAACGTTCTACCAGCACGGCCATCACGGCTCATTCATAGATAAGAATCTCCAATGGAAACTGGACATTTAATAAATAATCAACTATCTGAATGAAAATGCAAATTTTCACTTTCAGATTTTTTCTCTCAAGTTATATAGGGTCTTTCTCAATATCTATCAGATGTAGTTCAATGTCCAGCGTGGATTTAGCCGGGGAAGTAGTTGTTTTCTGTTAGATATTACAAAAAAGTAACTTCATTTTTATCGTAGGGTTTTTCCATTTCCAGAGGAGTCATGTATTGATTCAATTTTCAATTTAGAATGTTTCTCTTTAAAACATGAATCCCTTCCAAGAGAGGTTATCTTGTACGATGGAAAACGGCGACTAAATTCCAACTTTCAGTCGCAGATGATTCCACAACTGACTTTATGAACAACCTCCTCATATTTTCAATGAAATCAGTATCGTAATGTTTAACATTACATATTGGTAGTAGGTGAAATTCATTGTTTTAGGTAAACTGCTAAGTTATTTATTTGAGCATATTTTTGGGAGTTGTGTAATCAGCAAGTAAAACCAGTTTGTTGGTTCAACGAAACTACATAAGTCATTTACATAAACAATGAACAATAAATAATGGGCTACAAAAACCTGATTAACATTGAACACCATGACCAATTGTCTTCAAATCTGACTTTAAACTGTACACCATCACACCGATACCATAGTAACTCAATTTCTGAATGAGAATAAAGATAATGTCTTGATAAAATAACATGAATGCAAAGAAGTATTTTAACCCTGATAAGAATTCTAGATTATGACCGTCACCATTTGGTAAAATGTTTGAGTGATAGACTTGTTGCTGCGAAAACTATACTGGTATTTGCTGAAATAGAAGCGACTTTCGAAATAAGAATAAAAGCGCTTCTTGAAAAATATTTCTATTTTAACAATTGGAGTTGAGCTATTTGGAAAGTAGTTATCAGAAGAAAATATTTGATGACACTACTTGGCAGAAGCCCATTAAACTAATAATAAAATGGATTAAGCAATCCAGACTTCTGCATTTAACCTATACAATAGGTATAATCGTCGGCAAGTCTCCAACAGAAAACAACTACTGCCCCCTACGACCATTGAATTATATCTGTTAGATTCTTGGCAAAGTATTCTACAAGAACTACATTGCAAAGTAGTTCTTGTAGAATACTTTGCCAAGAATCTAACAGATATAATTCAATGGTCGTAGGGGGCAGTAGTTGTTTTCTGTTGGAGACTTGCCGACGATTATACCTATTGTATAGGTTAAATGCAGAAGTCTGGATTGCTTAATCCATTTTATTATTAAGTAGTTATCAGGTATGAAGATCTTCATCTGCACCTGTTGAACTCTCGATATATAAAAATGTCAGAAAATATTCCAGTTTATAGTTCAAAATAAATTTATCAATCACGATTTTTTCTGTTTAGGGAAATAACATTTTTAATTCTATTTTAGAACTTACTGCGAATTTAGGGATACTTCTGATATGGTTTTCACAGATTGAATATCCTATCATCCACTATAATTTAATAACAAAACCAAACACACTACTTTTGCGTATCACAACCTCTCAATAACCAACAACCCTTAGTTGATTCGTTGATTATACTGAGCACATTCACCGAAGCTACCGATCATCCCCAAAAATATACCGAAAATGTTACCAACCTTTATCAGCCAACGAGCTTTTCAAATAAGTTGAAGAGATTCGTTATCGGTAGTTACAGACTTCACGTCACCAACAATAAAATAACTGATAAAACTTAATTAATGCGGTGAAGAATGTTTGATTACGATAGGTTTTTTAATTCACATTAAGATACGAACAGCTCAAGACCAAAATAAACAACTGGGAATTTACATAAACATTACATAAAACAATTATGTAGCATACGATGAACAAATGATTATCGAAAGATATATTCAGATTTGAAACCGTAAATATAGAATGATCATTTTATAACATTTGAGATATATCGAAGTTAATTCTGAATGAATCATAGTAGGTAGGTTCTTATAGGTGTACTCTGTTGTTACAGAATATTATACAACTTTAATCACGATTTGGCAATAACGTGGCAAAAAGATACGGTTCAGCTATCACAGAGAAAATTGATTACGAAAAAGAACTGATCATTCCCGATAGCTTTGATTAAAAAATCTGGATAAATTATTATCGACTGAGCAGTACTCAATTTGATAAAAAGTTGCAATGAATTTTCATTTAAACTGATGGTGTTTAACGAATGTCGTTTTTTACCATTCAAGTTATAAAAAAATTTAAACACGAATGTAAATAACGGTGAATAAATTTTAATATGGCAATCATTCAATTGCTTATTTTCGTTGTTTTACCTGTTGACTGCAACGTTACTCAGGAAGACCCTTTCAACAGTATACGATAATAAGGGCACTTATAGGGTGTACATCGAGGCCAGATTTCGACAACAATGTACAGAACTCGTGAACCACCGCGAAAAAACCGATACAAGCAAATGTTTTCAAAAATCTCTTATTCAAATAAACAATGAAATATAGGGCGTTCCAATTAAAAATGAAAAAATTCAGTCTGTTACTCCTAGGTAGACTACCCGGTATCCTCTGAAAATCTTTTCAGATCGTAGGTCCTATGCATATCTACAATTCCAATTCCAGTGATAAAGCTGTAATCTTCCGCCCACGCACTATTGGTCCACCCTGTATAAAATCAATTAACGGACTTTTATCACTTTTCTTTTCCCATTTAAGGTTGGCAGTTGTCATTATAATTTTTGATTTTGTAGAAATATGGAAATTTATCGATAGTATCGAGTCCAAAATGTACTAAAATGAACTATTTCGGATTTCGTTAAAAATATCGTGGAGATAAATGGATTGATTCGATAATAAAACTCTTCAAATTCTTAAAATATTTTTTAATACTGATGGGGGATTATTTTTTTGTAGTAATGATGACACACATTTACTATCGAAGCAAACGTGTTTCTGGTTGCTTCTTTATTTTCAAGTTCTCAATTAAATAGTTGGTAAGTCACGTTGATTGATTTGTGAGTACGTCGAGCCTTTCGATTCATTGAAAGTGAAATTTACTCCTTTCAATGACAATTTTGAGTCTTTCAGTCTGTGGAATTTGGCTTTCAGTCAGTTCATTCCCAATCTCAACTTTTTGAATCACCAAGACTTGGTTTTGAGATTTTTCAGTCACAATCTTGAGTCTTTCAGTCAATACAATTGGCTTTTAGTCATTTCATTCCACATCATGAGTCTTTGAGTCACTTGCGTTTCATTTTGAGTCCTTTCAGTCCTAATCCGGAGTAATTTCAGTCCCAATTTTAAATCACTTCAGTCCCAATTTTGAATCACTTCAGACCCAATCTTGAGTCCTTTCAGTCCCAATCTTGAGCCTTTCAATTATTTTAAGTATTGTACATTTTATCAAGATTTTCACCATCGGTTATCTCGACCAACTAACCCACAAATGCATTTGTTAACAATGTCATGAAAACTAGAGAATTTTACGAATTTATCTATCCCCCAAGCTGATTTTTATGACACAACTGATTTCTAATATGGGTCATATTATGCTCCCACTTTCAAAATGATAATGGGGTATTACGGAGCGCGATATGAGCATTAGGTAGTGTTAATTCAATGTAAAAGAGAATACGTGGGACACAAAGGTCGATGTTAAATTGGCTATTCAACTCGTGACCTCACCTCCTAGTTTAACATCATGAGTTGTACCTACTATGCTTCTGTAACTTTTAAATTCTAAAGTCGGATATAACGGATTCAAAATGCACCATCTATTGTGCATGCGTACTTTTGTTTCTTAATAAAAAATGGTCTACTCACGAAATAAACAACTCAGTTAACAAAAAATCAAAAGACTATTGCCTTGAAATCATAAAAGTCTGAACTGAGGTGATATTTTTCGGTGGGTTTTTCAAAATAATAATACTCGGTACTACTTAAGTACAGAAAACTTGAGTAATTACAATTTGACTAAATCAAATATAATTTCAACTCAACTAGCTAAACAATCTGAATGGGATAATTTGATCCTTACTTCACTGACCGTTATTTTTACTACTATTATACAGGGCGGTCCATCGATAGGTTTAGATCTCTGTGAATATTTTCAAATACGTCCAGACACCCGCCCTTTGGTTTCTAGTGGTTCCATAGGGTTACCTTTTTATATTTTTTGATCGCTGTAACTTGAACCTACTAGGGGGTTCATACCAACTTTGTTTTTTCCAAATGGAGTAAACAAAAAAAAGACCAATTAATGGTTTACATCTTTCTATAAGTACATTCAAAATATTCCTGAATGTATATGCACGCAGGATTCTTGCTAAGGTGTAATGAATGATTCAATTCATTTTCATATTGACAATTTTCTTTCTATTTTATAAGCGTCTATCGTTATTTCATTATATAGGGTGAGTCAATAGTGTGTATTTATTCAATATATGACGGAATTAGATATGTGAGAATTTTTCAAATACAAAAGTTCATTCCAGGAAACTCGTATTGGCTGAATCTTGATTTTATATTGGGTCAATATAGGTATAAGTATTGTAAAGGTAAAATTCCCCATTGATATTGATGAAATATTGACTCAACCTATTCTGAACGTAGATTGTCCCATATAATATTGGGTCAATATCAGTGGAACAATTTTTACCAATATCTATAAAACAATATTGTCTAGATCAAATTATGTATTTATTGTGTAATATGTAAAAATAAATAACAACAATATTCATAAAATAAAACTAAATATAATATAATTTCATTTAGGAAATGATTCCAGTCATTGTCAATACGAACAAATTCCTTTGAATATTCATAGACAAGGAACTGAAATTTCAGCATCACGTCAAGCAATTGGGAAAAAAGCTTGCATCAGGATGTTATGCCCTGCGTATAGTGGCCAACGAATTGGATAAAGCAACTGCTACAATGGTATACCATGCCCTGATTGAATCGCATATTCGATATGGAATGTCTTTCTGGGGATCATGTAACCAAGAAAACTTCCAAGCAATCTTTGTCTTACAAAAACGTGCCATTCGATATTTATGTAAAGTAGGATCCCGAGTATCATGCAGGTCACTGTTCATAGAGAATCAATTATTAACTGTTCAATCTATGTTTATCCCTGAAACAGTTTGCTTGGTTTACAAAAATAAATCCTTGTATAAGGTCAATGAAGGCATCACTCGCCAAAGAGGTAATTTCGTACTTCCCATTCCTTCTACGAATATGATTAAAAACTAATTGATCTATAATGCAGCAAAAATGTACAATCATATTCCATGGAATATAAGAAGTATTGAAGAGTATAATCGGTTTAGATCATCCATGAAGAATATTCTTCTTGAGCAGGTTCTCTCTAATGTTCAGGAGTTCTTTCAGGTCACTTTTTCAGCAACCTTACCCAACAGAGACAATTTATAGTTTAGTCCAGTTAATGTTTGTTGTTAATGTATTTACTTTCTTTTGTGACTGAGATACCAGTATCAGGATCTATATGTTTATTTGTTCATTTATTACATATTCTTTTAAATTTAATGTGCTGTATTTTAATATGTTATACAACTTTATATACATTATTTTATTCATTAATTTATGATTGTTTTTTATATTACATTTAATTTATCTTAATGTGTCTGTGCATGTATGTATTTTTATGACCTGACTCATGTAATTTCTATTAGATTTTATTTGACTAACAAACACTTTGTCAATGAGGATTAATTTCTTTCGACAATAAAGTATATTTTGATTATTTTGATCAAAAATGTGATTGAGTGCCCTCCTGCTCATAGAAGAGTACATATGCTCTTCCGCTCACCAAGGAGTCTGATGGAATCGGAGAAACATGAGAATCGTTGTACTCGTGCCACGTGCCTGAATATGGATGCTTACAGTAAGCAGTGTAGTGACCGTTATTTATTTGTATCCCAACAGACCAAAGGTCTAATTACATGGATAAAAAATATACAGAAATCTTTACATTTCAGTGCTCAATCACAAAGTGAGTTGTGTACCTATTCAAAAACTTTGAGGTTGAGTAGCAATGAACTGTTCTCTAAATTTAAATTTGGTTGTGCAATATATTTCATGATGATACAAGACTGAGTGAAGACTATGCTTCAGCGGACAGACAATGTTATTCAATACTTAATAAAATTGTGATTAAAACATATATACCGTTTCAAATAGATATACCCAAGAAATACTCTAATATTGCCCCACGAAATACTCCCTGAGGTAGAGTCTAGTCTAAATCTACTAACACGCTACATGTATTGGCCAGTCGCAGCATGGTCACGAGAGGAGATCTGTTCGTTGTAATCGAGTTCTACGGAAAGGGACATTGAATCTCAGTAGTGATAAGATTCCGGGTGCATTTATCTTATTGTTTATTAAATTATACAAAAAATACATCATATTGAGTGATCGTCTAGTTTATAAAGAGAGAACTTTGTAGTTATTTCTAAGTTGATTGGATCTAATTACTCCATAGTCAGGCCGAATATGATACTGTTTGTAATATAAGTACCTGAGCAATTTATTTTGTATTTTCTCGACTGCTTTGATTGTAGACCGGTATTCACCAGACCAGATTATACTCGCAAATTCCAATTTAGGCCTCACAAGTGAATAGTAAAATAATTTAATAGTATTGATACTTGTAAAATCTCGAGTTTGTCTGATAATGAATCCTAACATTCGATTTGAGGATTTAACAATGTTTTGAATATGTTTAGCAAATGATAAGGTACTATTGTAAGCTACCCCAAGATCTCTAACCTCAGAACATCTTTGAAGGACTTCCTTATCCATCATATAATCAAAAATAACAGGATCCTTCAAAACGAGTTATAGTGATGATGTAACATTTGTTTATATTGAATTTTAATTTGTTTGTGATGCTCCATTCATAAATACTATCGATGTCCTTTTGCATATTAAAACAATCTCTAACTGTTTGTATCTGTTTATATAAATTCAAATCATCATCAAAAATAAAACATATAAAAGTGGCCCTAGGTTAGATCCTTGAGGAACACCAGAGCTAGCATGAAATTTCCCTGATGTGTAACCATTGTGTTTAAGACAGAAATATCCATTTTGTAAGTAACTTCTCATTAATTTTAGCAAATTCTCAGAAAATCCAACTTATGGGAAGACCCGCAGTGATTTAGCAAAGCATATAAGTTATTGCGACAAGGGGCTTCATTTTCTGCGATGTAGTTGCTCATATCTAATCCTTCTAGAGGAAAGTCAATGGTGACATTTAATTTTCGAAATCTGTCTGTTTGAGAAAACCTTCTCAAGTGGATTACCAATTTTTTTGGGAATTTATGAATTAATAGAGATTTTTTCTACAACCACACTCCAAAACATGCTTTTCTGCATAGTTTTACGTTCGCAAACATGATTATTTCTCACAATAATTGAAATTTGACATTAGTGTGCCGCAAAGTGACATTTCTGTGCCACAAAGTGACATTTCTGTGCCAAAATTTTTCAGTACCTAATTTCTAAACAATACAGTTTTCGTGACAGCAAGGTGAAAGTATATTTTGAAAATTCTGCATTTCGAAGGGATATTCGATCAGGCAACTTCAAGAATGAATAGACAAAGTCTATTGGTTTATAGAATATGAGGGAAATTGTCGTACAAATTCATAATATTCTTAACAAAAATCATAGACATCACTACTGCTGTCTCAAATACCCACATACACACTATCCATTGCTAGGCAACGGAGCAACATCTATCGAATCATTTGAATGTCAACAAACGTCAAGCATAAAATATTCGTAAAATATTCTTGTCCCGTCATTTTTTAATGAGATTGAACTAAAATGGATAGCGACAGTTCTGAAATTGAAAATACTCCGCCAGAACTAAGAGAACAAGTTAATTCATTGTCATTGAATTTACTACCTTCAACTTCAAGAGGAAAATATAAGAATGAGTCACTGACATTTCATTCCGTCTTATAGTATAGTATTATTTTTAGCAAAAAGGGTGTTGTAGAAAAAGTATAGTGTGTAACACTAAACGAGCAGAAATGCAATTTCTCACTCGTTTGAATTGCAGCACTCGCTTGCGCTCGTGCCGCAACTTTTTCAAACTCGTGAGAAATTAGCACTTTTCTGCACTTGTTGCACAATATACTATTGTGCATTTCCTTCTATCTTTGCAAATCGAACATGTCGGTTTATCGTCACCATCCATAGTTTTTTCCTCGGTTTTTTCCTTAGTGAATAAATGTAAACGTTGCGAGAGACTGAGTTGCCCTGTTCTTCGTGAAATTGGAAGAGAAATATCCGAGAATGGATCAAATGTGACGGACTGTTGACCACAAAATGTGCATTTCAATGTAGATTTCAGCTGTCCAACAAAGTTATCAACTATCTTGGAGTTGTCCATTCTCAAGTATCTCGATCACTGTGGAAGAATCGGCCACTTGGCCTAACAGTTCTCCCAACTCACACACTCATCTATGGTAAATAATAAATGTATTATTATTATTATTATTATCATGACTCACTGCCCTTTTCACTGTTGCTTAATCTTTCGACAATCTCGGTCAAAATGGGTTCGGAACTCTCCGAAACTCTATTCACGTCTTCATGAAGCCTTACAGCAGGTATCGTAAAAACTCCTGAGCATCTTGCTAGGCATAATTGATGGAACGTGGTGCAAAACTTTCGATTTGACTTTTTAAAGAAACTGTATCAACCACTCGATCCATAAAGAATCTTCTGGCCACAGTTCCTTGAGCACTTCATTTCATTTATTAAAAGTCACGAAAGAATATAATACAGTAACATGACTATACAATACACTAATGTGACAATGTCAGAAGGTGGATAATTCCATAATACTAACCAATTTGGCAAAAAAAATAAAAAAAGAACACGACATATAAATGTATAAATAAAAACACCCTCTTGAACATGTGAATATTTCTCGAGTACTGTATATATTTAGGAAGGGTATTTAAATAGTTTGCAACCATTAGAAAGCAATATTGTATATCCAATTTTGATAGCACGTTAGTTGAATATTATTTCACCAATATTTAACAAATCACATTATAATTAATCTATATTGTGTCAATATTGGTTGACATTTTTTTACCAATTTCGATAAAACAATATCTACATAATTACGTGTATCCAATTTTAATAACACATTGGTTTGATATTATTTCACCAATACCCAACGAATTATATTAACCTATATTGGGCTAATATTGGTAGAAAATACTTTACCAACATCTATAAAACAATATTGTTTGCATATTGTTTCCAAAATCTATAATAAATATTGCAATTATTCCAATATTCCACTCACATTTCTGCCAATATTGCGTTTGAATAATTTGTCAATATTTTCATAATAAGTTTTCAATATTATCTCAATATAAGTGTGACAATAACGCGGAATGTTTGGAAGCCAATACTGATTCGATTTCACCAATATTATTTTAAGAAAGTAATATTGGACTAATATCGCGAAACGTTCAGATTTTTTCTCTCTCCAATATTTCGTTTGAATATTTTGCCAATATTTTTTAAATAATGTTTCAATATTATCCAATATTATTATATTACAGCGATATTGTATCAATATCGCAGAATGTTTTGAGGGCAACATTGTTTTGAGGACAATATTGCTTTGAGAATATTTCGCCAATATTATTTCAAGAATATTCAAGTAATATTGGACCGTTATCGCAAAAGATTCACATTTGTTTCTCGCCAATATTACGTATGTATATTTGACCAATATTTCCATAATATTCTACTAATATCATCTTGATATAAGTGTGCTACTTGGGATGAGGTCTATCATTCAAAATTATTTTTATTTTTACAAGGTTTGAATTTCTTGTTTTCAGGCTAATGAACGGTTGTTACAAATGGACACTCTGTATGAAATTGCATATTCAGATGGGCCATTAAAATTACTACCTCGCAGTTTATTGTTCTTAGAATTTGAAGCAGTCGGTGTCGGGATCTTCTATTTGTTTTGCGATAAACTGATGCAGTTCCAAAAAAAGCCTTTGCCATTCGTAGCTACCGAAGCGAAACAATTATATTTATAACTCACACTCAAGTGAGTTGAATTTTTCTGTTTCAAAACCTTGGATAACGAAGTTTTTTAATACACCTATAGAAAAGAAAGACCATGGAAAATAAGAACATTATAGGGAAATAAGTTCTAACAGAAATACAGCATCTCCCTGATAACACAATTTTAATACCTGGGGACAATAAGTAATAAGGGCTTTCCAATTTTAAAAGGTATAATTGATACCTGTACTGGGTACACGGGATTCCGTTATCACGTATCAGTTATTTTTCAGTAAAGGGTAGTCATTCTGGTTAGTCATACCACTACAGCCTTCTGACTAAGCTGGAATTAATCAAAATCCGACCATTCCAAAACTTTTCGAACCGTATTTTACAGCCGTTTTCTGTGAAATATTTTCCTTCTATCCTACCTACCTAGTATGAGTACTGGAGAGAAAGTCAACCTAGAAACAACAAATAATAACCAATCTTTTTCATTCAAAACAAAAATGGGTTCATTAAACTTTAGAAAATCTAGCTCGATAGTGATCAAATAGATACAATGTTATCGAAATAAAAATATACCTAATTATTTTGTTTTTCCAAGCAATTAGTCACGCGTATTTTTAGAGCTCGAATTTAAATGTAACCATTTTATAAATATGAAATTGAAAAGAATATAACAGATACAGCGCTTTAATAGAATTTCCGAATTGGCTGGGCTTGACGAGAAAAAAAGTTTCAAAGTGTTAACATTCCTAATATAATGCGTACATTTATTTTACAACGTCTTGCATAATTATGGGTTTTTCCAGTTCAAGATAGAAAGATAATTGGACCGAATCGAAATCGTGACTCTCAGATGAATGCGTCAATTTCTGAAAGATATAAAAGAACGAAATCCAATTTTTCTAGTCGAAAGAGAATTGATTTTATCATTGAATTGAAACCTAATATAATTGTACTCTACTTCAGTACTCGATTAAAGTAGAATCAAACAAACTACAGTGAAGAATAATTGGATAGAATGCAGATCAATTTCATTTATACTGTAAACTAAACAAAAAACAGCAGAGAATTTGTAAACCCTGTTGAAATACTCTATAAGATTTCTACCTATCTCAATTTTTTTTAGTTTTCATTAAACCATCAAATCAACTAATATAGTTGCAGAACTTAAAGTAAATTATGGAAAATGCCAATAGATCAATTTCATACTAAAAGCTCGTGTTATGATATTATGATCCGGGCCAAAACACATTCAATAAAATTTAATTAAAGCACGGGAATAGTTTAGAATTTTTTAAGGTTGAGTGGTAGAATCGAATAGATTCAAAGTTTTGGAAATTCAAACAAAACTACCCCATGTTCGCCGTTTCAAACGTTTGAGGGAGTAAGTAATAAAAAATAAAGAACTTCAAATTCATATCTCGAAAACCAGAACCAATAGAGAAAAAACTTTAAAGGACACACTTTTTCAGTTGTATGTTTTATGCAAAATTTATTCCGCGTCGCTTAAAAAAACAGTTTCGGCGTTGCCAAGTTATAATTGATAAACCTATTTTTACCACTATTGAACAGTCATGTTGAATTGGGCATGGTATATTCATTTATCCAAATTTTGAAAATATTTTTAGCAAACAGTAGTAGCAAGGTGTCACGTACACAAATCCAGTAATTTAGCGAAATGTCCCTTTACAGGTTGCACAAATTTGGATGTTGATTATTGTAAAATTCAGACGATATTTATTCAAATTTTTTAAATGGCACAGTCTGTATATTTTATCCAAAATTTATTCCGAAATCTGATGCCCTTTCATCGCTGGAAAGAACTTCTACTATTGTAGAAATATTGTATGCCTATGGTATACCTAATCAAATTTCCACATGGCCCATTGATGCATTTTAAAGATAAAAACAATTACAAGCTCCTCAACTTCGAATTTAAAAGAAACAAATAGAATGGGTTCAAAATACTACTTTTACAGATTTTTTGCAGACTATGAAATTTTCTAAATAAATTTCCATTATTTGTGTAATTGCCTGTCAGACATGATCATTCAATCAAATATACCTTGAATTTATTTAAAATTTTGAAAAATTCCCCCAGAAACCCGTATAGTAATGTGATTTTGTTTGTATCGTATAAGTTGCCAAATAATACATATTTGTGTTGAGATGTTTTTATTCGAAGTATTCCAAATAATAATATTCGAGGTCGAGATAAAAGTAATGGACGAATTGAAGCAAATGAAAAACTGTATCTATTACAGAAGTTGTTCCATTCTGATTGATACAAGTTTCAAGTCGCATTCTAAAATTTTCCCTCACGTTGAACAACATGATCGGTGTCATCCTTCGAAATACATCCCGAATTATTTCTTTCATATTATCAATGGTGGTGGTAGCAAGTATGCGATAAACCACAGATTTCACGTCACCTCATAAAAAAAATCCATACTGGTCAAGTCGGGAGATTTTGCTGGCCATTGAATTGATCCTCCCCGATCTATCCATTTTTGAGGAAAATATTGTTCAAGATGGTCCAGAACTTCTCTATGATAGTGCACTGGAGCACCATCCAATTGAAATATGCTAAAGTGAGGGGAAATTTCTCCCCGGTTAAAGCTTCTCGAAGAAAAACGACCCAATAACGTAATCATGGAATATACCTCCCCAAACATTGAGCGACCACTATGTTGGAAGTTGCGGGTTTTCAGTTGCATAATAGTGGAAATTATGACCATTAACAAAACCATTTCTGTGCAGTGTTGATTCATCACAGAACATCGCATTTTTGAAAAATTAAGGGTTTTCTCTT
The DNA here is from genome assembly GCA_944452925.2 of Chrysolina oricalcia. Taxonomy (NCBI): domain Eukaryota; kingdom Metazoa; phylum Arthropoda; class Insecta; order Coleoptera; family Chrysomelidae; genus Chrysolina; species Chrysolina oricalcia. Next base: position 14,566,350 of record OX101821.2, on the reverse strand, counting down.
ATTTTGTTTCGTGTCCATTGACAAAATGTAACTGGACTTCCAAAATCACTTCCTGTAAGTTCTTGGTGGAGTTGAACATAGTATGGATGAAATTTATGCTTTTGAGGGACTTCCTTACTTATTTCTCTAACACTTAATGTTGATTCCTCAATTACTGATAAAACGGTTGCAAGTTTATACAGTTTTTCCCTCTGTAAATTCTTCATAATTTACCCTTCCTGTGCGTTCAATCCTTTCTTTCAATCTTCTGAAGCACATATCTTGAGGGTGTCGTCTTTGATGAAAATGTTGGGCCTATTTTCTAGAGGCTAAGGGGCAATTATCACCACATTCCTCTAAAGACGTCATGCTAATCAATTCTTCCAGAGAATAAATAATTTCAAACACTCAACATCAAACACCTTGAATTTTCGAAACTAAATTGAACGAAAGTGATGACAAACCATTCAATTTTTTTTCATGGCTAGCTAAGAAGGCGCGCAGAGGTGCTTATGGGGAACAATTTTGAATCTTTTCTGCGCCGCTATGGACGATGGGTATTTTTCAATGTATAAATTGTGCTCAGTGAGGTTTTTTAAGAGATTGATAATAAATAATAGGTTGTCGCTCCGAACTGAAGGATGATTTGTGAACTTCCTTGTCATAAAAGTATTGAATATGTTGTTGAGTCATCATTTATTTAAATCTCTTGAGGTACACTTCAGTGAACCAACTTTTTCTCTTCCCATTCCAGCAACTTGATAAAACTCATATGCTCAATATATACAAACACTAGAGTGCACCTATGCAACAAGTTTTTTTTTTGTTTGGGCATCGACTGCTATTGTCATTAGCCATGTGTTACTAACTCCATATGCAACCTCAGGAGCAGCACAGTTAATTATTAACGCCACAGTGAATCGTGGAGGAATATTCCCAGCCGACACGAGCTCCAATCATTCAAACTTTCACATCTGAAAATGAAAAAGGTCCGCACCGAGTAGGAACCGAGCCTGAGACCTCTCGGTCACCAAGCGGGCGCTTAACCACTGCTCTAATCACCGCCAAAAATTAATTTGATAAATATAAAAGTGTTGGATCAAGTTTTATTAAAATTATACTATTTAAAGGCCAATTGCACGTAAGTTCCATTATATCATACTGCTCGAATAAATGATTAGGAATCATTGGTGAAAATACAACTCAAGAAATAGAAACTACCTAAATACCAAAACTACGTCAAAGTCACACTCAACGCATCTTTAGGAGCTAAAAGCATACCAAACTTCCGATTTTGACGTAGTTTTGGGGTTTGGGTAGTTTTTATTCCTTGAATTATCATAAAGCATTGTGAAATAAACGATATTATTATTTATTTTTGATCATACTTTTTACTGATAGCTATCTTTCATTTAAAAAGAGACATAAGCTATCCGGAGGACTGCTCATTGCTAATATCATAAACAATAGGAAAAGTTTGGTCAAAAATCCACCAGAAAACAACTACTTTCCTGGCTAACGCCACGACGAACATTGAATTACATCTGATGAAATTTCCGTGCAGAGGTCTGCAATTGCTTGGTTGCATGGGAATGTTCATCGAAACATTCGGACCACCTATATATCGATTTCGGAGTGTTGCTCCTCATCAGTATACGGGGAGGTCTTGTCATAAGCTCATTGTGACCTACAGTTTTCTTTTCCGTTTTATATACGGTCTTGACGATCGTGGTTCATGGGTATTACTTGGTTGGGCTTCCGGCGCTGGGATGGCGCTCGCAGTTTGGAGTTAATCCCCTCTGCGGGCGCGATCTCAGTTTCGGTCTTTAAATGGGTTTGGTTGTCGATTCATTCGTTGCAGTCATTAGTTATTGACTGCTAGACCTACTCTATACTGATGAGGAGCAACACTCCGAAATCGATATATAGGTGGTCCGAATGTTTCGATGAACATTCCCAGGCAACCAAGCAATTGCAGAGATAACCTTGTAGGAACTCTGCACGGAAATTTCATCAGATGTAATTCAATGTTCGTCGTGGCATTAGCCAGGAAAGTAGTAGTTTTCTGATGGATTTTCGACCAAACTTTTCCTATTGTATAGGATATTAGGAATGAGCAGTCCTCCGGACATCTTATGCCTCTTGTCATAAGCTCATTGTGACCTACAGTTTTCTTTTCCGTTTTATCTTTCATTTATCTGAATTAGCTTGTTTAGAGAGGCTATATTTAAAAATAAGACATTTCTACAATCTTATTTGTTTGATAGTGTGTGAGTAAAACTTGTATTGAAGTAAATTCATCATATGTTAAAACTGACATGATGCTAACGCTGAATGACTTTATATTAAATAATCTAAGTGAATAACAAACAGATTTGACGGAATATAACAGTTGTAAATAAGGAAAGATCAGAATATATACCAACTGATGACTTATTCACTGAATTTGTCTCTTAAAATAAAATCTAGAAATCATTGACCATGGCTTGCACTTAGAGGATTTAGATTTGGATTTTTTTTGCAATATGTTGAAAATCCGTTCTGTTCCAATCGCACTAGAGTGAATTCATCACAGAAAAATGTTTTTGTCAAAACACACCTGGAGCAATTTTTCAGGTGTACAGTTTGAATTTGATCGGAAGAAGTTTTTGGTAGAGGTGGTTATATGAACTCATATTCCTAATGAAAATGCACGCCCTCTCATCCCAAATGAAGATATAACTTTGTGAAATAATAACCGACATTTTCCCTGAATACGAATCTGTGCCGCTCTGAGTCGTCCCGCTTTTATAAAACACCCAGTAATGTTGAAAATGTTTGAAATGGGTAACTTCAGTAATTGAAGAAGTTTGTTCCTCAAAGTTTTTATCTAGTGGTTATGACTTTCGAAATGGCATCACGCGTTAAAAAGTAAGGGCTGCGTCTTCCCTAGCTAGTCTCGAAGACCTGAGGGTTGCGCGTAGGGGTGCAATCGGTTGACGGGAATAACGGTTTTAACAAATAACATTTTTTAAAACAAATATCGTAGAATGACGCACTGTATAACTTGTAACTAAAGTAGCCTTTTTATCGAAATCAAGAAAAAACATACCGCAGTTCAACACTTGAAATAACGAAACGAAATATATTTGAAAATGTGCTACAAAAAACAGTCGATCAAGTTATTTCATGACATGAACTAAAAAGGCATTACTGAGTAGTTTCGGACAATATTCGTAAACCTAGTTAACTTTTATGCTGAGATGTTATCACGTTGACTGCCGACCATAAACAACAACTTTTAATGGCAACGTAAACTGAAATAATTAATTTAGAAGTAAACTGGGAATATTTTCCAGAAATTATTTGGATACTAAGTAGTACAATTTTTTTTAGAATGAGCGGTTGAACCAACAAGTTTAAAAGTAAGAATTAACATAAAATTGTAAAAACATCTGTTAATATAAAACAAATCTCTGAGGTTCGGTCGTGGTTTCAAATGGCTGAGAAAGTTATAAAAAAGAAACCACAAATCAATACTGTGTAGCTATAACTATTTTATTTGTAATTGAAATTAGAGTGCCACTATATCTATCGGTTATATACTTTTATTGGCTTCTTACGCTCGATGAATAGAGGACTGATTCAATACCCAGTACTTGGATTCCACCACAATAAACACGATAGACATCTTGTAGTTATAATTAGCTGTCAATTACAAAAACAAATCGTTACCGTTTCTGCTTCCGCTTCAATCATTGATTCTCAGAAGGCTAGCTACAAAAACAAGATTTATCTTCATTCGCATATAGTTTGAGCAGAACCTGAGATGAATCATAAAGTGGAATTTTGTTTAAAAAACGACATGAAAGTTTTTACCCGAGGGCGATAAATAGTTTAAAGTTGTTGTTGCTGTTTCGATGTGACATATTTTTAGCTATCACTGCCGCCATCGTCAGTTTGCAGCAATGTGAATAATAAACTATTTTTGATGTCATGATTCAATTCTCAGTCATTTTCACGTCATCGGTTTTTGAGTGAGAGTTGTTTTCATTAATATTTTTGATTGCTGGCAATAGCTGGAAAATGGCCATACCAATGAAAAGTCCATGAAAAATCTGATACATTACACGATGAATAAAATCGGATGTTCTATGGTTTTTGGTATTGACTTCAACTTCCCCCTCCATCAAGCTATGTATGGGATAGGGATAGACAATCCTGCAGGATGCCTTGGCTGAACGAAATTATGCCAGGACAGCAAGGAAAGAACACCTGGATACGAAAAAAATAAGAATAAAAACAGCAAATTTTCAAAAACATTCATCTGGCGTTATAACATCTGTGTTTCTCATCTGTGTTTATATCAAACACATCTGAATTTATGTTTCACTTCATCCTAAGGAATTTCAATGTTTATGAGCATAAAATGAATGAATACGCAATAAAAAATTATTTAATTATTTGTTCATACAATAAACAATTGTTACGGGTTTATTTTGCACTAGAAAACCCTTTCTGTTTTAATACAATAACATCAGAAATTCTCTGTCATTGATATACACTTTCCACTCTGTACGCCACTGTATCAAAATGACAACTTGATCGTTGTCATGTATAGCTTGTTCCGAATGTTAGTACTTAACTTTGCCGTACTAGTTCGAGCAGGCATGAACAGGCCTTAAGCTAATGACAGTTATCAGTTGTTCTATTTTGCGGTATGACAGCGTTGTTTTGTAAACATACTTTTGGTTAGTCTATTGTTTTGTGTTAAGAACACAAAACTCTTTCCTACTTTATCTCTGTCTTGTGTCATTGAGGTACCTACTTCACATTCGAATACTTGACCTTGTTTGTGTTTGGTTCTGAGATTGAGAGGCTGGCGTTTTCGTCTTGGTTCAGTTGGCAACAGTGAATCTTAAGGTGTTCTTTTCATAGCTCCAAGTAGCTCGAGGTAGTTCCTGGACTGATCCCACTAACGACCAAGAAAGCGCCTTGTCAGATATTGACAGTTTTGACTTTGACGTCTGAGACATATTTTTCTCTTCCTTATTTGATCTTGATGAGTGACTGACCTATTTTGAAGATTTCCAATTAAAGTTTGATCATCGTTGATGGATTTTGGAAAAATTCATATCAGGAGAGTTTCTCATATTGTTTGCGATTTTTGACGCTATATATTTTTGAGAAATCTCCGTTCGCTTTGCGGATTTTTGAGGTTAGAAGTCATTTCATCATTGTGTAAAACCACTGGAACGAGAAACTCGCTATCAGACAGCAGACATACCATCAAAGCAGTTATCAGAACCCTCCCACTTAATAGAGGTTAGTATTTGCATTTGGGCTCTACTTATGGCCCCATACAAGTGTAATCAGAAGTCAGACTGCTATTGTATATTTTAGGGTGCTCCGCTGCCGTTATTGCTTGCTACCACCCTGCTACTGCTCCGCTGTGGCTACTACTTTGCTACTGTTACTGCTTCACTACGGTTTATTGCTACTACTCTGCTACCGTTTATGGGAGTTCCATTAATGTGATTGTTCCACTGTTCCGTTGCTACACGATTGTCTTTCCACTATTCCACTACTGTGATTGTTCCTGCTCAACTGTAGTTGTCCCGCTGTATCTCTGTTGTTCAGCATTCCTTCGCTGTTTGTCCCCATTGTTGGTATTCTTCGTTGAGGGTATTCGTCCCAGATGTACTGGTACCTACAACTTGTGAACTGGCCTTACTGAGAAAATCTATTTACGTGCAGATAAGTTTAGCATAAGAGATTGCCCCTAAGGCACAAGTATTCATAATTGCTAGCTATCGTGACGTCACAGGCATAGCCCTCACTGGAGGTTCAATATTTTATTTATTTAAACAGTACACCACTCTCACTCAATTGAATTCATTTTGGTGGTACCATATTTACAGTAATTTCATTATTTTTTTTTGTTATTGTGTACAGAACTGTGCACATAGTGTGTGTAACATAAATCAATATATTTTATCAGTAAGGGACATGACTATTTCTTTTATTCTGGTCCAAGTTATCTAAGCGTAAGGGAAGACAACACCTCTACATATTTATATATTATTTTTATACCATTTACAGGTATCTATTGTTTAATATTTTAGTAATATTAGTGCAGTGGGTTGTCCCATTCCATCAGGGTGGTTTCGGATTTTTCACAAGCGATAAATCCGTGGCGCTCCGGAAAATTAACCCCATATTTCAATCTTATCGAAATCAATTTTTATAGTCGAATCCACGCCTACTGAGCTACCGGGTATGTTAGTGGCGTGAAACATCATTGCACATTCACTGCTCTCCTATCCTAAATTTCACCCCTAAAACAATATTGAGACAATAAGAGACAAAGCAAAAACATTTATTCAATTCCTTTTCCTTATTTCAAAGTTATACAGGGTGTCCCACGAAGATTAGGACAGGGAATATCTCGGAACTCGAAAGTAGTGGAGAATTGTTATTTTGGGGTTCTGAATTAAAACAATTGGTTCAGCTTTTTTTGATATTATGTTACCCAATGAGCTTTTTGTTTTCGGTCACGTGACAACAGATTCAAAACTATCAATGGGACAACCTGTACATTTTGGCATTTTTATATTCTTCCTGATAAAACAATTTCAACGTACTATCGACACTTGAGGTCTAAAACGATCAATTCAAGAAATACAGGTTCTTCAATATCCTTTGTCCCACGACGTCTGAAACGAGCAATTGCCAAATTATTTAGGTTTAGGGTCACCCTGTATATTCAGGTGGTCCTATATATGCCAAAATATACAGGTTGTCCGATTAATAATTTTGAATTGGATGTCACGTGACAGAAAACAAAAAGCTCATTGGGTAACAATATCAGAGAAAACTGCACCAATTGCTTTAATTTACAACCCCAAAATTACAATTCTCTACTACTCTCGAGTTACGAAATATTCCCTGTCCTTATCTTCGTGGGACACCCTGTATAAAGTACGATTCAACAGCAGGGCCGAGTTCAGACATTCTACCGCCCTAGAACCCAAATATTAACCCGCGACTCCAAGAGTGAGTGAGTGTCCAAAAATAATAGCTCCATAAAAGAGAAAATATGGGAATACAGAATTTTCTTTCGACGCACCCTAAAAAAGATACATGATATACAATACAAATATATTAGAATATCTACGAAACTAGTTGAATGAAAGGCCATTTCTACACATGAGAATCAAACTCGAAATTGAATTCCAGAATTGAAGTACTTGGTAAAACATTTAAATATTTATAAAGAGCTAATATCTTCTCATGAAGATAATTTTTTGGCGAAAAGCACTACAAGTATAATCGACATAGTTTTGTTGTCGAGGTCAGTTTTTGTATTTTAGAATGTATCCTCACTAAAGGTTACAATGTACTGAGTGACAGGGCTATGATTGTCGTAAGTGCATCAAATATGGTTTTACTTTACACCTTATATTATTACCTGACATCGAAAAACTATGTTCTGATCTGATGATTAATTTTTTTCAAATAATATAAACAAGCAAAAGGCAATTTATTGCGAATGAGAAAAGAGGATATCAACCATATGTAGAAGTGAGAAAAAATAGTCCAACTCACATCACACGTATATTTACAATGTCAGTAATAACGAAATCACATATTGCATATTATCATCCCTGAAAACAACCTCAGTCGCAGTGTCATGGAATAAACATATTGATAAAATAGCACCATTGATCGGTATTCTTTTCAAAATAAGAAACTACATCCCTTTCAAATTTCTTTAAAATATCTATCTATCTCTCTGATTTATTCACATATGCAATATCTAGTTTCTATATGGGGTACCATAGTTTATTCACATTTCAAATACGTACGATGTAAACAATGATCAATGCATGCTTGCCGCGTGTCCACCTCGTGATCACCAAATCTCGCAACGCTATTGGTCGTTAGAACATCAACCTGACCGGACAGTCCAGACTTTGCAGAGTTGGATGCAATACAATTATTAAAGCTTCGTTTTGTAGTTGCCGCGGTGATTTCTTTTGTGCTTTTAATTACGTTATTGTTTATTCAACGTGTGGTAGAAGTCCATTGATTCACAATATAGAAAAACTCGAAGTCATCTCCACAATTTTTAATAGCATCTGGTGTAGTGTGATGGCGAAGCCATCAATCAAAAAACCAGTTTATCGAACATGTTTCGAACCTATATAGGTTCATTATCAGCAAATTAGACAATTCTACAATAAAGAAGAAAAACATAACTATTGGTAATCCAGTAATGTGTAGTGCTACTTACATGGAGAAGAAAATTTGATATGGATTTATGAAATTAAGTGTCCCCACATTTCAACAAAATTAAATGGGGGTGGATAAAATTCTACAATAGAGAAGAAAATTATGACTTTAGGTAGGTGAGTTCTGGTATTACTTACATGGAGAGGAAAAATCCATGTGGTTGACCAATTTTGATTTAGATAAAGGGCTTAAGGCCCTCAAACCCCCTTATTGGTCCGGAGTTGTTGTCACTTGGACAACCTCTAACCCTGTCACCATGTTCCCCACTGTTGGGTAGAGGTAGAATGTAGTGATTTTCTTTTCCATTATTATAATCTTAATTATGTATTTTTTACGGAATTGAACACTTTGAACGTGAAATTTGATTTTGTAGCACCACTATAGAAACAGTCAATAATCTATAAAATAAACAACTGTTTTTGCTCGCGTTTTTTTTCGAAGAGAATATTGAAAATCGTAGATTTTGAATCATCCATTCAACCCCCTTCCATCCCTTTACACGTGATTATCATTTTCTGGCTTTTATTTCGATAAAATTATTGAAAAATTATCAACTGATTGATTGTACAAGATCTACTTAACCAACTTTCAACATTCTATAATAAATAATATTTCTGGTTCTTATGATCAAATATTTTGAATATATATATATATATATATATATATATATATATATATATATATATATATATATATATATATAGAGCTTAAGCTCTCGTCAGTACGGTAAAATCAAGTGCGAAGATGTACAACACTTGGATGTAAAAATAGAAACAACGGAAGTCAACAACAGGAAGCCAACCACACATTTGTGGCTTTGGTTAGATGGCCTTGTGTTTACAACTAACGTCGCCACGGAGGCAGCTATAGCTACCAGCGTGACAATCCTACCCAGAAAAATACAAATAAGGATGGATTTAGCGAGGGGCAATATATGAAAATATAAGCAGAAAAGTTATTGGGTATAACCCTCAAAATGTTGTGCAACCGTAGACACGTGTTTCGAGCTTAAGCTCTCGTCAGTACGGTAAAATCAAGTGCGAAGATGTACAACACTTGGATGTAAAAATAGAAACAAAGGAAGTCAACAACAGGAAGCCAACCACACATTTGTGGCTTTGGTTAGAAGACCTTGTGTTTACAAGGCAACAACTAACGTCGCCACGGAGGCAGCTATAGCTACCAGCGTGACAATCCTACCCAGGAAAATACAAATAAGGATGGATTTAGCGAGGGGCAATATATGAAAATATAAGCAGAAAAGTTATTGGGTATAACCCTCAAAATGTTGTGCAACCGTAGACACGTGTTTCGAGCTTAAGCTCTCGTCAGTACGGTAAAATCAAGTGCGAAGATGTACAACACTTGGATGTAAAAATAGAAACAAAGGAAGTCAACAACAGGAAGCCAACCACACATTTGTGGCTTTGGTACTGACGAGAGCTTAAGCTCGAAACACGTGTCTACGGTTGCACAACATTTTGAGGGTTATACCCAATAACTTTTCTGCTTATATTTTCATATATTGCCCCTCGCTAAATCCATCCTTATTTGTATTTTCCTGGGTAGGATTGTCACGCTGGTAGCTATAGCTGCCTCCGTGGCGACGTTAGTTGTTGCCTTGTAAACACAAGGTCTTCTAACCAAAGCCACAAATGTGTGGTTGGCTTCCTGTTGTTGACTTCCTTTGTTTCTATTTTTACATCCAAGTGTTGTACATCTTCGCACTTGATTTTACCGTACTGACGAGAGCTTAAGCTCGAAACACGTGTCTACGGTTGCACAACATTTTGAGGGTTATACCCAATAACTTTTCTGCTTATATTTTCATATATTGCCCCTCGCTAAATCCATATATATAATATATATATATATATATATATATATATACAGTGACCGCCAAAAAGTATGTACCATATGGGAAAAATTTTTATTATTGGAGTATTGGAAAAATATTCTGGGGAAAAGTTTGTGCATGTCCGATAACCTAAAAATCGATTTTGACACATGTCACGTGATCGCTAGAATGGCGGCAAAATGAAAAAAATTGCAATGCAAAGGCAAAAAAAGGGGTAAGATGGCAAGATATCAAAAAAAGTTATTTGAAAATGTCACTTAGAATTCAATTTTATACACATAAACGAAGTTTCAAGAGATAATTAAAAAAAATTGAAAATAGCAGTTTTTTTTTAATATTTTCCCATCTATTTAAAAATATTATTTTTTTTTCTTATGAATAGCTTGACTATACTGAAACATTTGCATTTTAATGATAATGACAAAACTTTCTCATTTTCTCCACACCAGAGGGCACTAAATTGAAAATATGGGAATTTGTCAGAACCCTTGCTGTTACATCGGTTCGTATCTAACAGTTATATCCGAATTCCACGACCATTGTGAAGACATGACACTCCAAAAACATGGTAATTTCCAGATTATAATCAAGTTCCGATGATAATCGTGCATGAGCGTTTCACTTCGCACATAAACTTGAAAATAGTGCGTCAAATTAAAGATTTTTAAAGTTTATGTGCAAAGTAAAACGCTCATACAGCATTATTATTGATTTCTAGATTGCCATATCAACACAATAGTCTTGGAATTCTGATATAACTGTTAGATAAGAACCAATGTAACAGCGAGGGTTCTAGCAAAAACCAATTTTTTTAATTTAGTGCCCTCTGGTGTGGAGAAAATGATAAAGTTTTGTCATTATCATTAAAATGCAAATGTTTCAGTATAGTAAAGCTATTCATAAGAAAAAAAATATATTTTTAAATAGATGGGAAAATGTTTTTAAAAAATTGCTATTTTCAATTTTTTTGAATTATCTCTTGAAACTTCGTTTATGTGTATAAAATTGAATTCTAAGTGACTTTTTCAAATAACTTTTTTTGATATCTTGCCATCTTACCCCTTTTTTGCCTTTGCATTGCAATTTTTTTCATTTTGCCGCCATTCTAGCGATCACGTGACATGTGTCAAAATCGATTTTTAGGTTATCGGACATGCACAAACTTTTCCCCAGAATATTTTTTCCAATACTCCAATAATAAAAATGTTTCCCATATGGTACATACTTTTTGGCGGTCACTGTATATATATATATATATATATATATATATGTATGTATATGTTCCAGTGACTGTAAAACAGTCGAAAACAATCCTTTAGGAACTCACTATACCTTTGTATAGATTGTATGGCATATGTCCGACAGAAAACAACTACTTCTCTGGCTAATACCTCGACAGATATTGAATTATATATGCATATATATATATATATATATATATATATATATATATATATATATATATATATATATATATATATGAATTAGTAATAATGAGATAAACATTCAACTTACTTATTTGAATGATCATTTGAGAATTAATGTGTATTTTCAGATAATATTCACGTTCCAACTGATATTTATTTTGTTGTACCCAAACAGACGTATATTAACTTGTAATTGTTCACAAACGCTCCGAATACGATTTCTAAATGGTTGCAGAATATTACAATGGGTGTAAAATTTAAGTCCAAATGTATCAAATAACACGCCCTGTAGTGTATGCATACCATTAGTATTTACGTTACCGATTGATGAGGTCATGCCGAATTATGAATAAGGTTGTTACTCAACTCAAGAGAGGAGAGAACTGTACAGATAACTGAATAAAGCGGTACTCAGCAAAGTGAAGAGTGTTTATTTATTGTTTCCAATCGAGTATTCTACACGCCCTATAAATCTTCGTTTTCGATGATTATTCAAAAAAATATTTGAAACAAAAAAATAATTTAAAAATTGACACATAAATTCAATCCAACAATGAGTCAAAAAACATAACAAAAGAGCTTAATTCAATGACTTGGCAACCCTGAATGAAGTTTAAAATAAAAATATTAATCAGGTTATACGCATATTCAGCTCGGTGTGCATGCGACTGTCTTGGCGATATTGTTACTTGTTTTTCGGTATAATACCTGCAAAAATATGACTTAATTTTTTTCTGCTAAAATACGCTCTTGATATTTTGAAAATATGAATTAAGGGGTTTTTGGAGATGCTGATTCTAAATGTGATAGTTAGAAATTCATAATTTTTCTAACATATAATCACCACTAGAATTTCAACAATAACTGAACTGAGATATTGTATAGGGTGTAATCATCGTGTATTAAAGCGGGACAAACTGCAGTTACCAAAAAAGACCAATGAAATTTCTAACATTCAACATAATTTTCTATGACCTTTTCAAAAATAAATCAATGCTCAATCATGCTTCAATTAAACTCGATGTTCCAAAGTGCTCAAATTCCACAAAACTATTAGAAACTGCTCGACCGTCGAGGTTGCGGCTAGTATCTAATTTATTGCTTCCACATATCATTCAATAAACAAAGTAACAAAGTGCACATTGAGTTATTCCCGCTGACAATGAGCATTTGTCAACTCAATTCTAGAAGTAATGATCTTCTTGTGGCACAGAACGCAATGCACAAGAGGCATTTAAGTGACGTAAGCGACGCAAATTGACAATAAAACAAATTGTAACAGGAAACCGATGAGAGATCGAAACTAAAATACGATCTATTTATACGTCGCCGTCGCATCTGAAATAACCACAGATTTCTTTCAATTGAATACTTCCAGAAAGAATGCACGTGCGGATTGAATTCCGCAGCGTTGTTCATTAAGAAAAAAGTAGTGAACTGGATAAAATCTCCAGTTGTGCAATCAAGGAAACGTTTTTAAGTTGTCATTTCAATCAATCAATCAAATCAAGTATACTTTATTGTCAAAACAGAAGATTTAAAATCTTATAGACAAAGCATCGTAAAATATTAAATACATAAAATTATAAATAAAAATAATAAGTAAAGTCATATACAATTAAATTACAGCCACAATCTGATAAATATCAAAAGGAGATAAAAATGCTTCAGTTAAAGTAAGGAAATCATAAACAAATGCATGCTGCACAACCAATAGTACATCTGCTCACAATAATTGATCATCGTAATATTCCTGAATGTTATAGTAGACCTTGTCAAGTAGCATGATTTTTACTTCCTTCCGAAAGGAGAATAGGGATTTAATCGCTTTAGCCTGAGAAGGCAGATGATTGTATATTTTTTTTGCTCTCGTAAATAACTGAATATTTTGTCAAGGATGATTTGGGGATCGGAAGTGGTATATTCCCATCTTGCCTTGTGCTATAACCAGGTTGTGGATTAACTGAACTTAAATTGACAAAATAAATATACTAACCAATGTATTTTGTGCTGAATAAAGAGGGGTTTGCAATGTTCCCTCGACTCAGTATTACAAATATACCTTATTGCTCTTTTTTGAAGAACAAAGACCGAATTTAAGAGCAGCTGACTAGAAAAACCCCAAAAGGCAATTCCATACCTAAGATGGGATTCTATCAAAGAAAAATAAGCCGTTTTTGCCATATCGAAGTTTAGTTCTCTAGCTATAGTTCTAATTACATAACATCCAGAGGAGAGTTTTTTTGTTAATGAATTCACATGATCTTGGAACCTCAATTTATTGTCAATATACAGTCCAAGGAACTTGCAAGAGGTTTTATTTTGAATTAGCTGTGTTTCAAGATACAAGTCATGATGTTCATATTTGAAGGTGAGAAGGTTTGTTTTTGAAATATTGAAGCTCAATGAGTTCGCATCACACCATTCCTTCACTAAGCCTAAATCATGGTATGCCCGATTTTTAAGAACTTCAGTGTTTTTACCCCGCCAAAGAAGGGTAGTTCGTCCGCAAATAGTGTGAAATTTCCATGAATATCTATGTTTGTCAGGTCATTCAGATACAGCAGGAACAGCAGTGGTCCAAGGATAGATCCTTGTGGAACCCCATTTGTGATCTCTAATTTATTTGATGTCTGATCATTCACTTTAACCACTTGATATCTGTCGGAGAGGTAAGATTCGAACCATTTCAGAGAGACACCTTTGAATCCATATACATTTAATTTCTGCAGCAGGGTTCTGCGATTCACACAGTCAAACGCTTTTGAAAAGTCACAGAATACCGCCGCTACGTGCTCATCATTATTCAGACTTGTGTAGACCTGTTCTAGTAAAGAAAAAAAAGCATGATTTGTGCTTTTTGATTTTTGAAATCCAAATTAGTATTTCGATATTAAATTATTCCGATTTGCAAATTCTAGTATTCGAAGTTTAACAAGTTTTTCTATAATCTTTGATAGAGTTGACAATAGTGAGATAGGAAAATTTGAGGGATCTTCGAGGTTTCCTCCTTTATGTAGAGGTATAACAATAGCAAGTTTCAAACATGTTGGAAAGATTCCAGTAAGAAAAGATTCATTAATAGATTCCGCTAGAATATCTAGTCCTTGATCAGGTAGGTTTTCAAAAAATTTTATGTTGATACCATCTATTCCGGATGATTTTTTGTTCTTTATTTCTTTTATGATCTGTTTTATCTCTGCTGTATTCGTTGGTTGAAGATAGAATTCTTCGTTAATTCTAATATGTTCCAGGTATTCTGTTGGATTGTTTTAAGGTTTTAGATGCGCTGTTAATTTTTGAGAAACCGAACAATAGTAGTCATTTATGTGATTTGGTTCTATGTTAACTTCACCTTTCGTGCTTTTACCTTTTCCTCGGAGTTCATTTACAATTGCCCAACTTTCTTTATTTTTATTTTTTGCTTCTTCTATTCTTTTTGCATAATAAATACTTTTGGCGGTTTTGATTAATTTTCTGTATATGTTCCTGTATTTGTTATAATAATTTGAAAAAAATGTATCAGTGTTATACTTCCTAATTATGTGCAGGGACCTTAGGTTTTTGGCTGAAGTTCTAATGCCCAAAGTAACCCATGCCTTTTTATTTTTTGATTTTAATTTTCTCAAGGGAAAACATTTCTCAAAGATGTCAGACATTTTTTTGTGGAAGATAGAAATCGACTCATTTTGTTGTAATATATCCCGTTTAATTTCAGATTCGCAATAATGTTGAAACTTTGAGTAATTTTCTTTGCTGTAGATTCTACCCTGTTTATATTTATGGGAATTTTTTGTTTCTACAATGCTTTTTAATACAACTGCATGATGGTCTGACAAACCAGCAGGAATAACATCACAGGAAATACAATCATCTACAAATATAATTTAATAATTAATAATTTTATAATAGTTTCAAGCTTAAAATTCACTGGTTACCAGAGTAAAATGTAAGGAATAGTAACAAATAATATTGTAATCTTTGTTTCTACCTAAAAAATGCCATGTAGCAGAATCGAACCTGGTACCCCTTGCATTTTGATTTTCTATAATACAAGCAACGTGTTGCAAATCAAACATCTCTCGGTACATCATTCGGTACATCCTTCTTGGGCTTTTCAGTAGTCTATATACACAAAATGAACTTTGCTAAACATCTCTAAGGAAGGTCAGAATATTTTTTCAAAAATCGACAAGTGTAAACTGCCCCTTAGGCAAATCAACTCTCTCTAGGTGTATAATTCTTGGGCTTTTCGGTAGACTATATACAGAAATTCAACTTGTCTAAACATTTCTGACTGAACATTTATAGAATAATTAAACGCAATTGTTTGGTTATGCCGAACAAAAGTAACAGGATAAAATCTTAATCTCCATAACCTCTCAGTTTTCATGTGTTGAGGCATGGCTAGACTGTTAATTTTTCTCTGTCGTTAGTCCATTCAGAGCGTAACCATCACTTTCTCCGTTACTTTCCATTTCGATCAGCGACATAGTATTGAATGATAAATTAATAATACCCATAATAATTAAATCATTTAGGTGATGCAATCATTACAAACTTGATAATAATGTAAATCATAAAACCACATGAGGACATCCTTGACCATGATTCCATCTGTAAGAGCAAATTAATTCAATGGCCGACCAGAATTTGAATATAAATGAATTATTTGTACGCTAAACCACTTGCAGTCTAGTTCAATACATAAAATTGAATAAAATCAATATAAATCCTAATACAGATAGATGGTGAACACCATCTAGGTTAGGTTAGGTTTGAACGTGAGTGGGCCCGTATCAGGCCTTCCACTGCGGCCTATGACCTATTGTGGCTCACAGCAACTAACATGGATAGGTATTTTAAATTGATGTATATCCATGTGACATTTTATTTATAATTTCGATCCAGTATGTTGAAATTGTGAGTAGTTCAGATTGCAAAACTGATAGATATTGCGTATAAATGATATGTCACATGGTCAATAGCTATTTGTGTATTTAGAGCTAGTGATTGATTGCCGCTCGACAAAGAGAGATTAATTTTTGGAGAGCGGCAATGACACTTTGTGCTCGAAATACACACATGATTTGTTCTACAAACGCAGCTCTTAGATATAAAAAAGATCGACACTTCATTTAACATAGGCACATAACTATTACCTATGAGAAAATTTACATTCAATAGTGATCCCAAATGTATAAGCTATCCAAATGTCCCATAATTTACATCTCTAACAAAAGAAAAAAAAGGAAAATAACTAGCAAAAAAAATTTTATCGAACTCCGAGATCGAACTCACGCCAAGATCGAAGCCAGATTGGTAGGCAGAATTTCTAACCATGACACCACCGCAGTTCCTTAAGGGGACATTACACGTTCAGTAATAATGTCATTACCTGAAAATAATGACATTAATAATGAACGTGTAAAGGTAAGAAACTGGAATGATCACAAGTATTGAAGCGGTAATGAAGCGTATCCGGATATTTTGATATTCGAGCATCATTCTTAGCAGAGGGAAGGGATACTGTCAGTAATAATGATCGTGTAAAGCGAGGGCATCATTATTTCGTCATTATTCAGTTCAGTATTTTAGTGTGCATTGTGGAAGCAAGATGGACGGACCTGCGGCTAGTGAATCTGGAAGTGAACACACCGAAAACGACGTGGTCGATGTACTCTCTGCTGAACAGCAGACAGAGGAGATATTATATGATTCAACAAGCAAAGAAATTCTTCGTAATTTCATAGAAACTTATGAAAGTCTTCCTGAATTATGGAATTCGTCCCTTGATATTTATATGAACAAAACAAAAAGAAACGCAGCTCTAAATAAGTTGTTAGTCATTTATAAAAAATTAAAACCAGATGCAAAGCTTCCTGACGTCAGGAGAAAAATAAACACGTTGAGGTCGAATTACCGTAAAGAACTGAAAAAAATTGTTACATCGAAGCGATCCGGAATTGGTACGGATGAAGTATATAAACCGTCTTCGTGGGTATTCTACGCTTTAGTTTCTTTACAAATGGGAACAACCTGTCAACGCAAGCACTTCGATCAATGAGGTGAGTGCAAAAAATGTATTTATTATTTTTCGTAAAAATAGTAGGTAATATGAAAATGGGGATATTATTACATTAACACAAAAAATGTTCTGTGAGAAATTTTTTAATTACATACAAATTTCCCATTTCTTATATTATTTATCAATTTACACAGAAATATAATAAGTAAAAATTTATTGGTTCTGGGATTCCATGGGAGTTCCTACTTATTAAATTTTACCTTTAGTATTGTAATATGTACAAAACTTTTCTCGAAGTCTTTTCGCGTTCAAGGTACTATTTTTATTCTGTGTGCTTCGTAAATGTGCAAGGTTACATTCATCAGAGATCCTCGCACCTGAATTGAAATACAATTGTTTTCTTTCTTTTGCAAGAAAATTATGTAAATAACAACAGGCCATTGTGACTACAGTGGCCTTCTCTGGTTCGAGATTTATTGCTTTTTGGAATATTCCGAACTTGGAAGCTAGCATTCCAAATGAATTTTCGACAACAACACGAGCACGTGATAATCTTCTGTTAAATTCTTGTCGAGCTTCATTTAACAATTTTTGAGAGTACGGTTTCATTAAATGCATGCCTAAAGCAAATGCCTCATCAGCAACAAAAACATATGGAACATCTTCATCATCATTTGGTAGTGGAGTAGGTTTTGGTAAGTTGAGGCGATTATGCTGTAGTAGTTCTCCAAATTTAGAGTGAAATAGAACTCCTCCATCAGATATTCGACCATTAACTCCAACTTCTACCACGATGAATTCCTTTTTAGCATTCACAACTGCTAGCAATACAATGCTATAGAATCCTTTATAATTGTAGTATAATGAACCTGACTTTGCTGGCTTTTTTATAGCGATATGTTTTCCATCAATCGATCCTAAACAATTCCAGAATTGATGTAGGTTTCCAAAGTCACTCGCGATGTCAGCCCACTCTTCACTCTTACTTGGAAACTGAAACAAAAGTCTAATTAGGTTTCTTTCTTTTTAGCCTGTACATGATAATGAGTCACAAAATACAGATGAAGATAGTGATACTCCATCACTAGCACCACAAAATGCAGGACCGTCTCGATCATCTATTACGCCGGCGCCATTTGCACCACCACCTAAAAGAGTTCGAAAAGTTGGGCACCTTGCCAAACAAAACGAACTCTTATCCATGGCTTGTACATATCTTCGGGAGGCAAAAGAACCTCCTCAAGATGATGTCTGTGCAGTAACAAAAGTTTGGAGTGAGAAGCTACAAACACTAGAACATCAACAACGTTTATTTGCCGAAAAGGCCATAAATGATATTTTGTTTGAGGCCACTATGGGAAATCTACACAGATACTCCGTAAGAATAAATGAGGACTTCTATCCACAAAGAAATGCCTCTGTTCAGTCATTTTCCTCAACTTCGCAGAGTGTGGCTTCATCTCTTCCATCTCCTACGGAAGCTGAGGAAGCATTGCCACAACTATCGACATTTTATACTAACTTTACACCCTTATAATTTTTTTCTTTAGTTTTATTTTGTAAATTAACAGCATCAATATGTGTTTTATTTTAAGTTAAGTTACTTTCGACTATTACTTCTCTTATAATTTCCTAATTCCGTTATGGTTACTCAGAGGGAGCGCGCTCCCTCCAAGCTGAGAAAATATATATTTTCAATAAGAATACATTTGTTGTTCTAATTTTTAAGATACTGAATGATGTTTTTATTTTATACAATAAAATGAAGAAGTATCCGTGTTCCTTGTTTGACAGTCCTACATCCGTCACTGATATCTACATTAGAATTTAAATGATAAAAAGGTACCGCCTTACCTTCATATAATCTTGAAGTACAGATATAAGTACTTCACAGATTTCAAGAACAGCTGTACTTATTGAAGCCGGTGACATTCCAACTGAAAACTTCAAATCCTCAAAGCTTCTTCCCGTGGCTAGGTATCTCAGAGTTAAAGCCAATCTTTCATTAACTGGTATACTGTTCCGCATAACCGTATTTTTTCGTGTTAGAATTGGTTGGACCATTTGCAACAATTTATTGAAAGTGGCTTCGTCCATACGAAAATAATTTTTATAATCACTCACTTCCTTCGTATCACTTATTTCTTTCAGTAACACTAAATGTGAATAATTTTCGCGTTTTTGTAACCATTCCTTCATCCAGTAACGACGTTCAACAGAACGTTTCACACTTAATGCAATAATTATAGCTACACATGCTTTTTTCTGAAAATCCATAATCGATAAAAATACAGTCAATGTGATTTCTACGCCACTCCAAACATAATAATGATGAAAAAATAATATCAGTAATAATGAACATGTAAGGTGTGGAAAATAATGACAGGGAATGACGGGGAAATTTTTAGTAATGATGATTCTGTAATGATCTGTTGGAATGACATTATTACTGAACGTGTAATGGCCCCTTTAGAAAGCTTTGAATTTTTTTGTCTTTACTTTCCATTATGCAAGAATAGGTTCGTTTTCAAGAAAAGCTAGAAAGATCGAGCGTTTTTTCTATATTTTCGCTCTAAATGACATTTCTCGGAAAAAGTCAACTTTGCGTTGAGATCTGAATGTGTCAAAGACTGCATTGGTAAGCAGAAGTAGAAAAAAAAAACTTTTTGATTCTTATTTAAGAAAAAATATCATTTTGAAATTCAGCTTTTGGTGTTTTAAAAAATAAGAAAAATAAGTCTCTGACAGGGTTCCGTTACTTTCGCACAGGCCAATAATTTTTTTAAATAATCTCTTAAAATGGACTTATTTGTTCGACTATCAGAATATGTTACAGAGAAAAGTTATTTGAGATCAATTTGTTGCGTGAAAAGTCCTTAATTTGGTTAGGTTTTGGTTAGCTTTAGATTTATTCATTGACTTGGCCTCGTTTTGGTACTGAAACAAATCTATTAAAAAAAGTAATATTCTAAAAATGCTTCATCTATCAACTTTGCTTAAAAATTATTTTTATTGGTAGTTTGAAATCGAAAGTAAGTAGTATGTAGTGTGATAAAGCTAATGATTTAAAACAGCTTTGTTGAATTTACAATTTTTTTAATATTTTAGAAATTTTGTAGAAGAGTGCTAAAAGTTGCGATATAACTTTAAAATTTAAGACACAAATAACATTCATTTGAAAAAGACACAATTGTTCTTTGTACATTTTTTTTACAAAAAAAGGCAGGTAGCGAAAGTCAGAAGACCATGTCCATGTAGGCCATTTTTCATCTCTTTCAGAGCAAAATGACCAAGTTACATTTCAAAATAAAAAAAATAAAAAATCCAATATATCTTTTTAAAAGATACTGTATATAAATGGACAAATAAGCTCTTTCAATAGTTGACTACATTATTCAGAACTTTAAAGGGCGAGCTTTTGTAGGTTTCAGTGATATATAAAGGTACAGTGCGGCTCTTTTAGCCCCCCCTCCCTGTTAACTTTTGAATGGTTTGACTTACAGACATGGTTCAGAAACCATTTTGAATGGTATCACCGATACTACTTTTTGGAATAAATCGAGGGGGAGGGGGACACATCAGTTAAAAATTTCATTTGGGGGTCAAATTATACATCGTTGAAAAGAGAATTCAATTTTCTTTCGCATTTTGTATATTTTTTTTCACCATATGCACTCGAAATATCAAGTATAAGTGTGGATCTGAATGGTACTCATATCTTGATAAATTTGAACGGTTTAATGTGGAGCAATAGGACGAAAAAATATTGGAATAGTATTACCGATACTAATTTTTGAGAGAAAATATATTGAAATTACTCGACAGATGGCGCTTGAAAATTTCGAATGGCAAAGAGATAAAAAATACCTACGTATTGACGAAATTAAAAAAAAATTATATGGTTGAAAACAGAATTGAATTCTCTTTTCAACGATGTATAATTTTACCCCCCATGACATTTGAAATTTTTAAATTGATGTGCCCTCCAGCGACCCCTATCGGGCAATCGAAATGTCTTCCATTTCAAAAAGTAGTCTCGGTGATACCATTCAAAATTGTTTTTGTTTCATGTTTTTACGTCAAACCGTTCAAAAGTTAACAGAGGGGAGGGGGTGCTAAAAAAAGCCGCATACAATTTGAAACAAGGTAGAAACTAAGTAACTATTATTTCATGAACTGCCAAGTCAATCTGTTTGGAGTTACCTATTCAAGAAGCATAACAATATTTATAAACAGGTCCATATTCATTTTGAAGCTGCCTCAACATAAACAGAGTTAAAAAAGTCCACTAAACATGATTCTTAGCAAACTGGAAAAAACCGAACATTGAATGCAATCATCATAACTCACAACCTAATAGTAATCGTAAATTATTATTTCCAGTACATCATCGAAAGCCGAATGGAAATCATAACCACGAATTAATACTCAATCGTTCAACCGACAAATTTTAAATAGACCATTTCAGTTTAATCTTTGTAACAGGCGGATTTTGCCTCGAATCATACTATTCTGTTTAAAATTTCAAACATCAATTTGGCGTGTTTATAAATACCAAATGGATTACGCAATTGGAACCATTTTTATTACGAAATGAGTGTTATGTTCAGCAATTGGAATTCCTGTGTAGGGCGTATCATTGATTCGCAGACATAATAAGGATGTAATTTTTAAATTACCAAAACAACAAACGAAAAAATGAACTTTCGAATATATTCATAAACAATTGCTAGCTACGTCCATATCGCAATCCGAAATGTTAAAATCAGAAACCAAGGCTACTGGTACGGGAGGCAGATAACTATACAAAACTTTAATTTAAAAAAAAAATATTTGAGCTTGTTTTACAATGACATCGTTTCGGACTTCATCATGGTCGATATTTGCAAATATATTTGATTTTTTATTCAGTATATTCAGTATAATATAATACCCCCTTTTAGACACTCGTTTAGTGCACCCAAAGGCATAGCCTGTGCGGGTAGAGGACGGGTATTATTATTATTTCCCGTGACAAGATAGATACATTTTGGTGAGAAGTTTGGAATCCAACACAGAGAGAAAATACTGCAGCAGGTTCATGCACAACGTTGTGTAAGACACAGTTGTGTTGATATTTCACACAATTGTTCATTATTTCATCATATACGTTTTGTGAAATTCAATAAATATTTGTACATGTCAATTTGTATAGTATTCATGCACTTCCACATTGCCTAAAAGTACACAAAAATTTGTACATCTACTATAACACAATTTATATGGAAAACATCTACAACGCGTTGTGCACTTACTATTTGATATGCACAAATTGTGTACTATTTCAACACAATTGTGTAATTTGGCACAACTTGACCAAGGCGTCGTCTCACCCAACTAACTACGCATGCGCAGCACTCCAAATGTCCAGTCCAACATTGTTTGATTGTTTTATGCTGATCGAAGGGCGAAGCTGGTTAAGTGTACTTATCTATTATTTATTATTTGCTCATGTGTATGTGGTTTTGTGTCAAATGGAAGTGTTAGAATATTTGCAAACTGATACCAATATTTGAAGGTTAGTATTGCTATTATTTTTTGTTATAACATGAAACCTACAAACTGACTCATTTTCATCATTTTTAACTTTTTGAAAGGTGCATCTTCGTACCTACTTCCTACTTGAATAAATATAGTTTGACACGAAGATTACTTTAAACTTTATTATTATTCAACGTGTTCAAAAATAACAAAATGTATGGTTGATTTATGTTCTGTTTGGTATTTTGTGTTTCTGTTATTTTATTTGTAATTAGAGTTCATGGTTCAGTTATTTTTGTTATTAGTTCTTTGAGATGAAATAAACATTATTTGAATGACATTCAATTTTATTTCAACCTTCTGGGAAATGAAGCTTATAATTTCTAGACAGAATGAGATATGAAGAAGCGAGCAAGTTGTAACTGATGCTTATTCTTATCTTATTCCGTTTGGATGTTATATGCCTCGAGTGTTTCCTTTCTCAAAATTATAAATGGTACCTATAAAAATTGGCCCTGCTTTGTACACAAATATGTGCAATATACCTACACAATTCATGTATGCGGAGTACAAAAATTTGTGACATTTTTTGCATCCTATGTTTAAAATACCTACACAATTTGTACAAACTAGGTACACAAGTTGTTGACATTCGTCGCACAACATACCGATTAATTTTGTATGTTTTGTGTATAAAATTAAAACAAAACTATTCAGAATAATACAACACTGAAGTGTATCGTTTATACACAATATCTCTAATACAATATTATAGAAGAAAAATTAACAAATTGGTGCTGTCAACTTTTTAGAAACAAATTGTGCTGAAATTATTCACTATTGTGTAAAAACCATACATTTATTTCTCTCTGTGAACGAGGACCCCATATAAAAATTTTGAGGTAAATTGAAAAAAAAAAATACCATTTTATTCCTCTAATCTCTTACTAAGAAACATCTGACATTCTTGTTTCGCCTGGAAACAGATTTATTAACCTAAATCACATACAGTGTGTCTCACTTTTCATGGAAGCACCCCCGTAACTTCCGTAATTATCAAGGTAGAATGAAATTATGGTAATGCCCCTACTGGTTCAATGGTGATGGCCTGAGGAATATACACTGCCCGCCAGTAGCGATGGAACAACCCATTTTTACGGTAAATCATATTAGGGGGCAAAATAGAAGCGAAATTCAATCAGATTCGTGATCAGGCCCCCCAACTTATTACAGATACTCCTTTTCCCAGAAAAAAATTCAGTCCTGAAAAATCCGAATTTGTCTCACTTTTCATGGAAGCACCCCCGTAACTTCCGTAATTATTAAGGTAGAATAATGAAACTCTCAGGACTGAAGGAAATCATGGAAATGCACCTACCGGTTCAATGGTGATGGCCTAAGTGATATATACTGCCCGCCAGTAGCGATAGAAAAATGGTTGGTTCCATCGCGAATGGCGGGTAGAGTGTGTGTGTGTTTTTCAATTTATCAATAGAAATGGCACCAAAATTGAGTATACAAGACAAAATAGAAATAGTATTGGTATATATGGCCAAAATGATCATAGCACAAGAGAAGTAAGTAGCAGAAATTTTCAATAGAAAGCATCCAGACAAAAATGTGCATTTGACTGATGCGGTGGCAAAGATATTGCATAAAAAGGAGACAAATATGAAAGTGTTCATGTTGAGTCTGTTGTCAATGAAGAAAATAATGTCAACTATGTTTTGATGACCTTCTCTGAGACACCAAGAGTTTCGAAGAAAATTATTACTGAAAAGGCAGAAATATCTCAAACCTCCGTTAGATGAATTTTTAACCAAAAAACAGTTTACCTACCTACGTCGTGAAAATTATTATAAAAATCAAATACTAATCGATTCCATAAAATGAAAAAAAAAATGTGGCTGCGTGGATTTGAACCCTCGCTCCCACCATCCGAAGTTCACGGGTCATCTGAATCAACACTCGTCGTTACTAGAGCACATAATAATTCGTTCAAATTAACTGCTATATAGAAAGTATATGCCAACTATTCAAAAATATAGAATCCGATTGTAATCAATCTTTTTCAATCGAATTTTGTAATTATCTACTGATGTGAAATGTCAAATTATTAGACAGACGTAAACAAAGTAGATTCGATATTATTTATGTTCATAAAATTCGTTAATACCTACCTATAATGATAGTCTAGTAGTTCATGAAAGTCGTAGGAAATGAATATTTCGATACAGCTAGCCCGTGGGAAATGAAAATCGGTGTTACAACGTGGTAGGTTTCTTAATCGAAGACGCAATTGAAATTTTCTTTTTTCTTAATAGTCGTAGAAAAATACGTTTACGAATTATGAAAAAAAAAATCCTTTGAAAACCCATTCATTTTCAATTTCCCGAAAAGGGTGCAAAATACTATTAGTCTGCATCGTAACACCCTTGGTGGTACACGCTATTAGTGTTTCCTTCGTCATACTTCAGATATACTGGGGACATTTTATCTTCATCCTCAGTTTCTACCACAAGCTCGCTTTTGTCTTCTGACAGAATATTTTCCAGCAACCACGTGAAAGTGGTTTCTTTTTTTAATTGATCAAACTCAAAGCCCTCAAAGATCGCCAATTATATCAACCATGGTGTCCCTTTCGACGCTCAATTCTTTTTCTTCAATATACTAATAAATACAAAACTCTCATTCAAAATTGGCATAGGGGTCTACTGAAATGGGCACATGAATAATATACAGGGTGGGACACCGAAAACGAAACAGATCGAATATCTTCAAAACGCATTTGTTGTGAATAAAATGCAAAAACAGGTCGATTTTTAATCCAAGGGGGACATCTTCCTATCATAACCTCAACTGTCATACCTCTCCCCTCACCCCTTGGGCACCATCACCCAAACAATTTGAATAGGGAAAGTAGTAAGTGTGATGTCAATTTTTGCCACCTAACTTTTTATTTTGGCGCCCTCTTGCGGGAAAAATAACTGTTCCGTATTCCAAATTATAATACTGCATTTGCAAGCTATTTTGACATAAATTCGGTGACAATGCATTATGGAATTTTTCTAAGAGAAAAAACAAAATGGCGGCTCCAAAATGGCGGAAATGATTTGCAATTATGGTCCGAATCAATTCAAAATTGATATGTGGTGGTTTTCAAGGTCGGAAATTATGATTTGTTCGTCAATGCAAAAAAACAAGATGGTGGCTCCAAGATGGCGAACGAAATTTGTAATTCTGGTCCGATTCGAATCAAAATTGATATGCGGGGATTTTCAGGGCGAAAAATTATGATAGTTTTGTCAATGCAAAAAACCAAGATGGCGGACGAAATTAGTAATTGTGGTTCGATTCGATTCAAAATTGGCATATGAAGGTTTTACAAGTTTCCAGTATGACTACAGTGAATTAACTGAATTGATGAAAAAAAGATTTTATACAAATTAGGAAACAATATTTTATTTAGATGTGTGACGTAGGTTATTCTGTGCGTAACAGAATCAGAATTTTACCGCACCCGAAAATCCCTGAAAATCTTCACATACTAATTTTGATTCGAATTGGACCAGAATTACAAATTTTGTCCGCCATCTTGGAGCCACCATCTTGTTTTTTTGCATTGACGAACAAATCTTAATTTTCGACTTCGAAAACCACCACATATCAATTTTGAATCGAATCGGACCATAATTGCAAATCATGTCCGCCATTTTGAAGCCGCCATTTTGTTTTTTTCTCTAAGGAAAATTCCATAATGCATTGTCACCGAATTTATGTCTAAATAGCTTGCAAATGCAGTATTATAATTTGGAATACGGAACAGTTATTTTTCCCGCAAGAGGGCGCCAAAATAAAAAGTTAGGTGGCAAAAATTGACATGGACGAATTCCTTATGAAATTGCCTTTTCAATGATGTATCACACTTACTACTTTCCCTATTCAAATTGTTTGGGTGATAGTGCCCAAGGGGTGGGAGGAGAGGTATGACAGTTGAGGTTATGATAGGAAGATGTCCCCCTTGGATTAAAAATCGACCTGTTTTTGCATTTTATTCACAACACATGCGTTTTGAAGATATTCGATCTGTTTCGTTTTCGGTGCCTCACCCTGTATATATTTCTCATAGAGCCAACGAAAATGATGAATAATATGGATAATTAGATACTCACAATGTTTTTCACAAAATAACATCTCCCTAACTTTACTTGACCTCAAAAGTGAAACTACCCTCAAATAATTGAAAACTGACAAAACTACGTCTAAATATTTTTTTTTCTTTGGTGTTTTTGGCATCGACTGCTATGGTCATTAGCCACGTGTTCTGGATAGGCCTTGTTACTAATTCCATTCGCCACCTCAGGAGCAGCACTGTTAATTGGAACGCAACAGTGAATCGTGCAGGACTCACCCCAGTCCAGCCACGAGATTTTAATAATTTAATCGGTCAAATTAAATTAAAAAATCCCAGCCGTAACTGGGGCTCGAACTCCGGACCTTTTGACTCAGAGTCGGACGTCTACATAATATAGTGTTTTCAATGTTCTAAACCAATTAGAAAAAAAATCTGATCAACAATAATAAATTCGAGCTAAACCAAAAATAATCGATTCTGGAAGCTTCCACTGGGTATTAATTATTATCCGGAATATTCATCCGGTGCTCCATACGAATTTCACGTTCGTAAAGATATTTTCATGGGTAGTTATCCTGTCATCCGATCAAGATATGCATAAAAAACAAAACCATTTAAGAAAACAATCCACCTCTATAAATATATTAACGACCACATTGTAATAGGATGAACGAGAGTACGTTGACATTTACTTTTACGCAAGGACAAAAAGATTAAAGGAAGCCCAACGAAGAAGGTCAAGAGGGTGCGTGTTTTAATGTTTCTCTTCACTGTGAAAACTGCTGAAATCAATTCTAGAAAATTTTCGAATTTCTCAGCGCATGACAGAGAATGACAACAACGTTCAGATGATTCGTCATCGACTGTTTCGATTAGTTCATGTATCTTGAAAAGAAAACCACTGCAAGATTTCCGCGGGATTAGCGCATTGTTGCCAAAGTAACCCGATAGAAAACCTGTTTTAGTGAATTATTCTATTCGAACTTACATAAGATATTACAGGATTGATCCTTAAAGGGATTAAATGCGAGTACAGCTCAACCAGGACAGTCTGGCCTTTGAGATTTGGACGAGCAGTAGAACTAAGTGCATTATTCATTATTTTAGATGAATGGTTCGTATGATATATTTCAAAAAGAAATTCAATATTCAAAGAATTATTGCAACGAAACTTTTTATCTGAAGAGTTAATTAATGACACGGGTGTTTCCCTAGGATCAGTTTTGGGACCGATCCTATTTAATCATTATATTACTGAGCTGCCACCTGTTTAGCCAAAATCATTCACCTCTCTGTATGCTGATGATTCATCCATTATTTAAATCAGAAGAAAATTATAATATCCACTCTGTCTTGATAGTTTGCAAATTTGGTTTGGTGACAACTCATTGTATTTGAAAGGTTCTAAAATGAAAGCAGTGGGTTTTCATACTACTCAAAATGAAAACAAAGTAGACAATAACGTACAAATTTCCTATGTTAATGTAGAACGATACGAGGGTATAAAAATTCTAGGGCTATTTCTAGATAGCAGGCTTAATTATTGCCAACACTAGGATGAAC
The DNA here is from genome assembly GCA_944452925.2 of Chrysolina oricalcia. Lineage (NCBI taxonomy): Eukaryota > Metazoa > Arthropoda > Insecta > Coleoptera > Chrysomelidae > Chrysolina > Chrysolina oricalcia. Next base: position 14,537,566 of record OX101821.2, on the reverse strand, counting down.
TTTACTCAACAAGCAGTGTTACCTGTTGAGAATCCTGAAAAGAATTCTATACAAATCTGGTCGGCTTTTATATTACTACGGGCAGATACAATCTAGACTCAGCTATGGGCTTATTGTTTGGGGTAATTCTCCACCTCATAATGTTTTTACATCTCGCTAAAATGTGTACGAGACGTAAAATAATTAAAAGACTGAAAGACTCAAACCGATGACTGAAGCGAAGAATTAAAGACTGAAAATTGACTTAAATGACTCAAAATTTCTAGTTGGACGAGATTTAAAGGAGATGTTTCCCCCTCGTGTTTTTATTACACAAAAGAGAAATATCAGAACCGTTTCGAACGCATCATAAAGAGTACCGTGCCTTAAATTATAAAAAAAAAAATATATTTTACTTCTCTCAGGTCTATATATTCTGGTTTTGTTATACATTCACAAAAATAGTAGTAATTAAACTGATTCCTTCCATGATTTCCACATACCCAAAACAAGGTTATCCCTACGACTCAGCTCGTTCGAGTTAAAAGAGCAGAGATTATACAGTGAGGTCCTAAAGTAACGGATACATTCATTTTCCACTTCAATTATGGATGCAATTAATGAAAAATCCTGAAACAGATCATGTTTTATACTTACATGAAACTACACTTTCTCAATACAATTGTTCACCTGCCCCTTCAATCCGTAGGGGTAATAGCAATCCTATAAACATTTTAAATGAAAAGGGACACCACGTTTAAAAGGGGTTTCAAGTCTCTATTCAGCAATATAGCACTTTTTGAATTTTGGATGTTCCGAAATAAACGATTAATAACTACAAATTATTAACGACGCCTAATGAACTAAAATAAATTTTAAATGCGTTAAATGCCACAACAACTTTTTTGGCAAAAATATAGCTAATAGACTAGTTAATCGTGACAGGTATTTGACTCGAGGGCTTTTTGTTTGTATGAAATGAAATTACTCTTTTCTTGAGTATCCACGCTAAATAGAGAATTTAAAACCCTTTTGAAAGTGGTATCACGCTACTCCTTTTCATTTAATTTTATGAGAAAGTGTAGTTTCATATTATACAGTGTGTCCCACTTTGAGTAGCCACAGCCTCATATTTCATTGAGAATAAAATAATTTGATTTTTTTTCTCTTATATTGTAGTAGGTACTCAGGAATACCTACCTTTATATTGATGAAACATTAGTATATCTATTTTCCATGGCTAACAATGGCCAATTGAAAAGTGAAAAAGTGGGGAAAACATTTTAGGGATTTTTTCATCACAAAATTAACATCAAATTCACTTTTTACAAAATTCACAAAATTATACTGCGAAAAATAACCAAATATTACTTTCCATGGCTAACTGAATAATTGAGAAAAAATATTAAGGATCTTTTATTGAAAAATTAACCGCAACTTCTGGTTTTGTAATGTCCCAGAACCACAGAACTCAATGCTGAATCATTGAAATATACAGGTTGTCATATTTAGCTGACGATTTAACCAACTCTTATTCATCCATAATGCTCGGTTGATTTTAAAATGTCTTTTTTGTCACAAAGTGCACAAAAGTGTTCCATTATTACTGTAGAAAGTAACCAAGAATCACTTTTTCATGGCTAACTATGATCAACTGAAAATCGAAAAATTAGGAAAAACATATGGATTCTTTCATAACTGAACTAACATCAGATTCTGGATCAGAACACTCTGAAACTCCCAGATCTCAATTCCTGAGAAATATATAGGGTGTCATCTGTATATGGCAAAAGTTCAACTCCTAAAATTGACAAATTTTGAAAAATATTGCACTTATCAATTTATTCCTTTTCCGCAGCTGCAAATTCACTTCAATTTATAATATTGGTATTTGCAGATGACTCGGGGATTAAGATCTAAGAGTTTTAGAGTATTCTGAACCCATTTCTGATGTTAGTTCAGTGATATATATTTTCTCCAATTTTTCACTTTTTAGCTGATTATAGTTAGCCATGGAAAAGTGATGCTTGTTTACATTCTGCAGTTTTAATGAAATATTTCTGGGCTCTTTGTCACAACAAAAGACATTTTCGACATCCCGAGAATTATTTATTTATAGTCATACAGGCCTATTACAGGTTATCCAAAATACTGCCATATTTATACAGATGGTTTCAAATCCTCGGAAGGGACCGGCTCGGCATTTCACAACTCGTACACAAATCATGATTACCTATTAAAACTACCAGATTTTTGCTCTGTGTACACTGCTGAATTGATAGCAATTGAACATGCACTAAAATGGACATTAGAAACAACATTTTAAAAAATATGATAATTCTCTCAGATTCTAAGTCAGTACTAGGCGCTTTAAATAACTTAAACTTTTTCAAAATTTATAAATCACACGACGTTAAAAAACTCCTCCATGACTTACATAGCGTAAATATAGATGTAATCTTTATAAGGGTTGAGGGACACTCCGGAATCACCGAAAATGAGACAGTATGAAGATCTGATAAGCTTGGTAAAGAATAGCATTCGAGTGACTTGGGAGAGACACTGGAATAACTTCATAACTACCTCAAAAAATCACTACACTCTAATACATCCCTCAATACCTCCTCGTATTCCTCATTTAACAGATTTCAGTTTAACAAGGAAACATTCTGTAATAATTACAGGACTGAATCACGGGAAATTTCCTTCCCATCTTCATAAAATTGGGCTTGCTGAATCACCGAATTGCACATGCGATGACACGTCAATCTGTGACTTGAACCATATACTTTGTGAATTCTATTCAGTAGAGAGAACCAATCTAATTGATACAATAATATCAAATCAAATTCAACTACCAATTAATATCACATCCTTACTTAGTTTACAACATAAAAATATTTTTATGCTTTAATCAAATTCCTAACTGAAATAAAACTTGACATTTGAGGCTCAATTTCACCCTCAAATTACTATAAATACTTTAACAAAAGTCTGTGGCAAATGGATTATATCCGATGCCAACCATCCATCCACACACACACACACAGGCCTATTGGACTAATTACATGAATACATAACAGATATACAGTCAAAATTAAATTAAAATAAATGAAAAATTTCAATATCAAATAAAGTTGTAGGAGACATCGATACAAAAAAACAGTATTACCTACTATATGAATGAATAAGAGTTGGTGAAATTGCCAGCTACATATGACATACTTCAATGATTCAGCATTGAGTTCTTCTGGGGTTCTGGGACAAAAAAACCAGGAGTTTTGGTTAGTTTTCAATACAAGATCCTTACTATATTTTTTCCCAATTTTTCACTATTCAAGTGGTCACAGTTTGCCATGGAAAAGTAGTATTTGGTTATTTTTCGCAGTATTAATTGAATATTTTTGATAATATTGGCTTTATTTTGGTAGATTATGTTATTTTCTATAAATAAGTACTGCAAAAAAACATAACAACCATCGGTCCCAGGAAGGCGCCAGCGTGTTAAATTAGTTATTTCGAATGCGGAATTCAGACCAACATCGTTATCTTTCTTTCCAAGTGTCGATAATCATTCTCCCTCGACATCAGAGAGAGAGAGAGAGAGAGAGATGTAGTTTATTCGCTTGTCTAACCAGATTATGGATAATATTCAACCGTAAGTGTACCTTATTATTTCATGATTAATGATTCCAGTTTCTATATGAATAATCATTAACAACTACTGTACCGAGCAAACCTGTTTATTTTGTTTCCTGATGAATGAAACATTTTTACTGCCACTCAACAAATCAAAATCTCTCGGAATTCATTATGTCCATAAATGGATTGACGTGAGAGAAGTTACTTTGATATTCTTGGATTACCAGTAAAGTGACAGTTCACCATACTATTTCTGTAAACTTGTTTAGAAGAATATTCGATTATTTGAAATGGAACTGAATCAGTTTAAAACTAGTAAACAAGGAACATCTCTGAAACAAATTGAAAAAAAAATTCTTTGCAAACGTTCATATTATTTGATATTAAACGGAACATTGCGGGCTCATGCTAGCACGCAATTGGATTCAGGTTTCGCGACTTTCCCATGACTTGGCATCAGTGGCACGCACACATGTTGCCACAGTCCACAGAGGTCGATATAACGTCGCGACGCCTCGTTTCCCAGGAAACCCACGTTCGAGTTCAGGGTACCGCGACATGTGGGCGAGGACACCGTAAATCACCCAGAGGACAGAATTTACATACTGAACATGCCGAAATAACCAATTGGTAACTGGTAACTCCTGATCTAGTGATCTATAATACAGGAAATGGAGAAAATGTTATTCTGTCAATATGTTCAATAATAATAATAATATTAATAAGTTTATTCGCAATATCAATTCGAACAATGACAGGTTCAGACAGAATTTTACAAATAAACATGGATAAGTCGCAGAAGTTTATAACAGTTATGAACTGTTATATTACTTGTGCGCGACTATGGGTATGAATTATGTGTAAATTATCACATGAATGAATTAATCATAAGGGGATTACAATACAATAAATATATAAAATGTATTTATTTTTATTTATTTTTCTTTGGTGTCTTGCTATGCTCATTAGCCACGTGCTCTGGATAGAAATAGAAATATTTATTTATCCTTTGGGACATTACAAGATGTATAGGACAAGTCAATCACTCACTGAGAAGTGTGTTACAGATTATCTTAAAATTATGACATGAAAATATATAAAAATACATAAAAAATACAGACGACAAAATAAAAATAGTAGGGCTTCTACCCGCTATCACAGAGGTATTCCTTTATACTATAGTAGCATTTACTCGTCATCAGAAGTTTTACTGTCTTCTTGAAATTACTGAAGGAATCTATACTCCTAATGGTCAGTGGAAGTTTATTGTAAATCTTTATTCCCATATATCTGAAACTATTTTCTAGTTTCGTAGTTTTGTAGGCCTTGTTACTAACTCCATGCGCCACCTTAGGAGCAGCACTGTTAATTGGAACGCAACAGTGAATCGTGCAGGACTCACCCCAGTCCAGCCACGAGACTTGAATAATTTAATCGGTCAAATTAAATTAAAAAATCCCAGCCGCAACTGGGGCTCGAACTCCGGACCTTTCGACCCAAAGTCGGACGCTCTAACCACTGCGCCACGCCCCGACATTTTTATTTTATTTGTTCCAAAACAGTTGGTTTTAATGGGCTGAGAAAGATTGGTAATCTCTATGAAAAATATCATCCAGTGTTATCGAACAAGACATGGAGTGAGTATCTGATAACATAATTCTTACACGTACCATAAAATCAGGAAGGGCTCTTTCTCCAAAGCGATTGAGGAGGTGATCCAGAATGGTCAGAATTTTCGCAGTAAATCGCAGCTCGCATTATAAACCAAAACTGATGGACGCCAAAAAATATAAAAGCGGGGAAAAAAATCAACTGCATGAGACCTACCGGAAGAGGAGCAGAATATTGTTCGAATGACGGGAAAAACAAATTGGAGTCGAAAATATGGAAAAAAGTGGAACGGGGTGAACTTTTAGGGGTTGAAAGTGATATCGGTTTTTCACGATTGACAACGGAAGTTGACCTCCTGAAAATATCTACAACTTTTGTATCGAATATTTTTCGACATTACCTCAAATTTTCCGGGAACATCGAAAATACCAATTTTTTCAGTTTTTAATTTTTTTCTCGAATACGAGTGATTTAATTTGCATGAAAATGTATAGGAATATTTCTTTTTTGGTGTCGAATTCAGAAGACAACTAGTTTTCGAGTTATGTACATTTTAGAAAAAAATACCCTTATCTTATATTTTTAGCGGTTTAACGATCAATAAACCACCAAGTTACATAGACCATTTGAAAGTAGACATTTCAAGAATGAAAATGATCACTTATAGACCATTGAAATACAAAAAAACACCAAGACAATTGTTCGTGGAAGATGAGGGTATTTTTTTCGAAAAATGTACATATCTCAAAAATTAGTCGACTTCTGAATTGCGAAAAAATTACGCGACACCAAAAGAGACATATTTCTACAAATTTTTATGTAAATTAAATCATTTATACGCGAGAAAACAATTAAATAACGAAAATTCGGTTTTTCGCCATTTTGACGGTTAATTTGGGGTCATGTCGAAAAGTGTTGTATACAAAAGTTTTTCGCTAAGAGGTAATGTTTCGCCGCAAATCGCAAAAAACCGTTTTCAACCCCTGAACTGCATCCCCATTTAACCATTTTTAGTGTTTTAAATATTTTTTTCCTCAAAGTTAGAACGTCTACAACATTCTCCGCCTGGTCCTTGCCTGTTACTTTTTTTCTTATTTTGTGCATTTAAAATTCGTTTGGGCAATAGCCTTACTAGGAGCTGCCCCCTTTCCGAGTACATCAAAGAGGTTCGAGTAAAAATAAATATTTCGCTGCAAAAAAAAGTCTAATTTTCACACAAAAAAATTAAATCATAATGAAACGGTTTTTCCGAATTTCCCGGAAAATTTGAAGTTATATGGAAAAATCTAAATACAAAAGTTGTAGATATTTTTAGTGACAACAAATAATTTCTTCAACTTTTTTTTTGTAGGAGATTAATTTTAGCTGCAAATCGTGAGAAACCATTTTTACCCCCAAAAGTTCACCTTCTTCACCATAATCAAATCCTTATTTTATGTCCTTGTTTATTATCTTTATAAGGTAACACAAACTGTTAATTTCAATAATTTTAATAAATATGAACAAAAATTTAAAAAATACATTTTTAAAAATTTGTTTTTTAATTTTTTCGCTTTTTCTGGAAAAAAATTCCACAGTAGTACTACTCTTTTATTATATAATCTAAAAGTAGACGCTTTAACTAAAAAATGGCGACTGGCGAGCTTGAAAAGACGAACTTTATTTACCGGTGATACTTTTCAGTTGAAAATGGCGTCGATTTTTCGGAATTTTTCGAAAAAAAAAAGGAAAAATCTATTTTTCGCTACAAAAAATTACAGCTTACTTGAAACATAGTAAGTCATATTTCCACCAAATTTCGTGAAAAAAAAAATGCGCGAGAAAAAAATAAAAAATTGAAAAATAGGTTTTTCCGATTTTCCCAGAAAATTTGAAGTAATGTGGAAAAATGTTTGATACAAAAGTTGTAGATCTTTTTATTTTTACGATAGGAGGTCAACTTTCGTTGCAATTCTCGAAAACCCGTGAAATATCGCTTTCAACCCCTAAAAGTTCACCCCGTTCTCCACCCTTCATCATGTTTTCGACTCCAATTTATTTTTCTCGTTATTCGAACAACATTTTGCCCCTCTTCCAGTAGGAGTCATGCTGATAATTTTTTTTCGTCTAAAAAATGCATCAGCTCTGGTCTATTATCGGTTATGCTCAACAAGGCATCAGGTACATTGGTATCGATATTCCTTGTTGTAAAGCAAGTGCAATGTGAGTTGCCTGGATGCCAATCCCGACGTCTGGTGTTTGCTTGAAGTGTGCATCGACCAACCGGGTGGTGCTATAGGTCTTCCAGGAGCTCCTCGGCAAATAATAATAATAGCCGTCCTCTTCCCGCACGGGGTAGTGTTAGTGAGGAAGCATTATTATTATTATTATGTGTACTTTATGTGTGCACAAAACAGGCGCTGTCGGAAAATTATTTTTGGTACAATTGCAATTAGAATTTTTTTGCAGCTTGACTGGATGCTCTATTGATAGTCCGATTTCAATTTCTCTAACAGATTTTGAAAGTTGAAGTATGTTCTTATTCTAAATATTGCTGATTGTAGATTGCATTTTCATACGAATTCAAAATGCAAAAAATCTTGTTATAAAACAGTTTTTAACGATGTATCTATCCATACATTTTTTGTGGGTTCTGCATCAGTAGGTATGTTAAAACTAACAAAATGAGGATAAGTCAAAATTGATCGAGCGGTCATCGGGATACGAGAGTTCACTTACAAAATACGCGATCAGGTAAACTGGATCGCCAAACTCTTTTGGACTTTCACTCTCTTCAACACCGTCCGCCACCCCCTTTGCACCCACCCACCTGTCCGCCATTTGGCGAATGCGTTTAGTTTATCTCAAGACTTTTTACTGGGCACATTTTCAAGCTTTATATCGAGTATATGGCACAAGGTGAACACGATTAAATTTCCACAGATTATTGTCTACGCGACATGTTTCGATACACTGTATCTTTTTTCAAGTGAATGTAAGGTAAGTCTACCAGTAGAGAACACAGTCCCTATAGTGGACACCCTAAATTTCATACTACGAAAATAAGCAAACAAACAATGCAATTTTTTGGCAGTTTGAATTATGTGGCAACAATGTATAACCTGTGAAGTATACAGTGTGTCCCACTTACCATGCTCACCATGGGTATCTTTTTAATGGTAAGAGATACGAGGTCGGTTAGATGACACCAAATGTGGAGTTTATCAAGGCCAACTATAATGTGAAAAAATATTTTGATAAAATCTATTCGTTTTTGTTTTATACGCAAATAACAGATTTTGATGATCATTTTCATGTCTCTTGCAAGTGAATTTTGACCCACTTTGGCGGTCCTAATAACTTGAAATCTGGCAGATGTTCAGAATTCCGGTGACGATACACTATGGAATTTTTATTGAAATAAAAAACAAAAAATGGCCGCTCCTCCAATATGGCGGACGAGATTTGTGATTATGGTCCGATTCCATTCAAAATTGGTATGTGGGAGTTTTTGAGGTCGGAGATCATGATTTTTTTGTTAAAATTTATAAATTCAAGATGGCGACTTCAAAATTGTTCTTGTTTTTGTATAAATGACGATAATTCTGTTGTTATCAACAAAAAACTTTTACTGTGACATATCATCTGTAAGAGAAAAAAAAGTTATTCATAACTAAGTCATAGTGAGCTATGACCTACATTTGAAAAATAAAAGTTGGTGCTGATATATCAAATTCTAGAAGAGTTTGTATACATTTCATATTTTTTTCGAAATCTCAATGAAAAACTGCCATGAGAATGTGAAATTCCTATTCGAATATTTTCATAAATAAAGAAGTTACGGAGCAGACATGAAAATGATCAAATTCTGTTTTTTGCGTATAAAACAAAAACGAATGGATTTAATCAAAATATTTTTTCACATTATAGTTGGCCTTGATAAACTCCACATTTGGTGTCATTTAACCAACCTCGTGTCTCTCACCATTAAAAAGATACCCATGGTGAACATTCATCCCTTGTCGTTAGTTGAGTCCAAACCAGTAATACTGATAAGTGACAGTGGACTGATATATTTTACAGTTTCTTTGAGCGATTTGGTAAGAGGTGAGTTATAAAAATATACGTTTCACATTGTAATTTCAATAGTTCCGATTAATTTCACGTATTGGGTAATTGGAGAATGTACCTATTAACTTTTTTATATATGGATAAATTATTTAACATAGGCTAATTAACAAAAAGCACAGAATGGTGGAACAAAAAAACTATACTGTTTCCTATAGTGGACATGGTGACCACAACAGGAACATGAACTTATGTCTTTTTTTTTCTTATTTTAGCGTAAATTGATGTATTATCAAACTGCTATAAATTTTGATAAAATGCAAGGATCGGATCCAATAATGAACACAGCATGTCCACTATTGGAACTCCAAGATGTCCACTATAGGAACTGTAGTATATTGATTTTTCAAATTTTGTTGCAAAACTGAACTGATATAAAATATTTTTCAAGGTATGGAGAAAGGAAAATTTTGAAATACTCAGAAAGAAATATGTTGTTGGCTGTTGAGGCCGTAAATAGGGGAACGTCTTATAAGGCCGCAGCAAAAATCCATGGTGTACCCCGGGCAACATTAATGCGAAAACATAAAGGAAAGGTCCCCTTGAAAAGAAAAATGGGACGTGAAGGTACTTTTACTGTTGACCAAGAATCAATATTGGACCAATCAATCAATCAATGGCACTTACTCATGCTGAATTTCAATTTCCTATACGCTCATATTTTTTTTCGGATATTAATTTTTGCACTCACTTTTCTCTATTGCTTGGACTATATATCAACTCCAATCGACGAGGCTATTACAACAAGAGAGTGTTTTGCAAATCCGAGTTCTTCAACAATGAAAGAGAAACAAACAAATGTGAGTGATATATCCAGCATAACCACTAATACGGCTACTACTACAAAAGGACATATTTCAATAACTGAGTACTGAGTACTCCCACTAAGGCGACTACTCTTGGTATGCAATTAAAAGAAAAGTCATCTACCAATAAAGAAATAATCCCATCTCATTTCAAAAAAGCCCTATTTTGGGTGCAACCAGTTGGTAAAGAACCTACCAAGAAGAAAAAGGAGAAATTGCCAGCTGTGGCAACATCACCACAGATGATTGAGTATTTTAACAAAAAAAAGCAAGCTAAGACAAAACAAGAACAAGAGAAAGAGAAGTAAAAGCAACAGAAGCAGAAAGAAAGAGAAAAGAAAAAATGACGGTAAGCAGAAAACGAAAATGTATGACATCAAGTTCTTCCGGTTCGGGAAGCGATTTTTCTTACCAAGGATCCAGCAAGTCTGAAGGAAAATCTAACAGAAAAAAAAGCCAGAAGAAAAACGAGGGCGAGAAAAGACTACAGTCCTTAGAAAAAGACAATCAACATCTTCCGATTCAGTGAGCAATTTTTCCGCACACGACAGCTCCGAATTGGAAGAAGAAAGCGATGAAGAAACGACGGATCTTGAGAATGATGGATCTGGTCCCAGTTTTGACGAGCTGAGGGAGGGTGACTACATTCTCGCAGAGTTTAGGGGAGGCAAAAGGAATTCCTCGGTTTTTGTTTATCTCTGTGTGATTCAGAAATTTATTTCAGAGAAGTCAATTATCGTTATGGGATATAAAACCAAAACCACTGACAAACTGAAGAAGGAGTTTGTGGCAGACGATAAGGATATTTCTGAAATTAATTTTAATCAAATTAAGTGTGTTCTTCAACTACCTGTACTAGTTGTAAAGAGGGAAAGATTAAGCTATAAGTTTCAGAATTCTCTCAATGTTACAGCTTAACAATAAAAATGTTCACATGAAAATCTATTTTTATTTCAAAGAGTGTGAAACGTATATTCTATAACACAAACCGGGTGTCCACCATTGGACCAAAACTAGTGCCCACTACTGGACTAGTCTTAACAACGGATGTTCACTACTGGACAATTTACCCCCACTGTAAAATATATTTTTTCACAAAAAACCATTTTCAAAATCTTAATTTAGAATAGGGCAATCTTAATTATGATAGATAAAGGTATGTTAGTTTCTATCATAATGGCATACTTTTATATCTGCACCAGAAATTTGCAATAAATATATTTGGTTTTTCTTAATGTGTCTGTTACTGGGCCATTTACCTTAATACATTAAATTATTCTACGTTGAACATTACTTAAATACTTCAATTGAGGTAATTAGGACCAACCTATAATAATAAAAAAAATTGACAATAAAATTTAGGTACCTGTAAATCTCAAAACTTAATTAATTGAAAAGGTTCAACAAAGGGGAACTATTAAGGTCAAATTGATTACTCAGTAAACAATTCGAAATTTTCAATTTATTAATTTCCAAGAATTCTAAATAATTCTAAGTCTAATACCCTTATCTTCAACATGAAGGATTTCAAAGTTTTCATCGTCATGGTCTTCTTCCAAAATATGATTAGCATATGTTGAATTTATTTTATTCTTTACACAATTTATACGGTGTTCACGTACGCGGCTTTTGAATGGTCTACCAGTCAGGCCTATATATACTTTGGAACAAGATCCACAATTCAATTTATAAACTTCTGATTTTTCAGATTTTTGTGTTTTATCTTTATTATTTTTGATAAACCTTCCCTACGTGTTATCTGTTCTGAATGCTACTCTTATATTTTGTTTTTTCCAAAATGACGCTATTTTTACTGAAACGGGTCCTGAATTAGTTAAAGTTCTGAAATTATTGTCAAGGTTCCTCATAGTTGGGTACACTTCTTAGATAACCTTTGTATGTAATTTTTTAGCAAGAATATTCTTTATTAATTTGACTTGACATCCATTGTTAACTGCTATCTGTTTTATGATATTTAATTCTTTGCAGAAATTTTCTACAGAAAGAGGAATATTCACTAATCTATGTATCATACTATGGTATGCTGATATTTTATGTATACTTATATGGATGTATCGAATTATTATGAATGGTGATGTCAGTATGGGAAGGTTTGTGAAAAATAGAAAAATGTTGTTTGCTGTTGGTTTTACCTATTGTCAAATCTAAAAATTCTATTTCTATTGTGAATTTATAGTTTGGGTGAATAGTGTTAATATATTTATGAAAGATGTCTAACTGACTGTTGGTACCATTAAAACAAACCATAATGTCATCCAAATATCTGTACCAATACAAAAATTGTTGAGAGAGCCCGGTGCTTGTGAATTATTCCTTCAAGGTTGTCCATGAACAAATCTAGCTCTGAATGTGAAATCGCCACGCCTACCGATGCGCGGTAGCAGAAGAGTTCAGTACAGTTCGAAACAAGTATGAGTTCCTGTTCTGGTCAGTTGTATTGTTTCTGTCGCATCGAGAAGTGCACTGTGAAGTTTTATTACTGAATGTACAATTATACTATCATCTTTATCGTCCGAATATTATCTCATTCTAAATTCGCGCATCTCATACGTTTCTTGACTTCATAGCTAGATTTGTCAAGCTGTACATCCAACTGTGAATAAAAATCGAAAAATTCAATTTTTTTCATTCTGAATATCATATTTCAGATGATCCCCCAAACGAAATCGATACCTATTATCTCAGACCCTTAGCCCAAATATATGCATAGGAAGACCTACAAAACTCGACATCGGAAAGGAAATCAAGAAGAAAACAAAACGCACACCGACGCAGCCGCAGGGTCAATTAACGATTATCCATCCCCGAGCCAAGCGGGATATGGGCCGTGGCGAACCGGTACACCTACGTCATCAACTCGTGCGGGCGGAAAGACTCGGCAATCGGCCCACTTCGCTGCCCTCTGGGAATTACGCTACAACGCTCGACGATAAGTGCGCCATTACCAGCAAATGCACTGCATCTGATGCCATTTATTCGGAAATGAGTTTAATTAAACCGCTTTTTGTAGGTTGAATTGGTCGATATACAATTAAAAACGGTTGGTAAAAATGCGTTTCTTAAAAGAAATGTGGAGAAATTACATTCAATTTCATGTCAGTTTTACTGCTTGAAACCAAACGATTTTCTTGATAAGGAAAGATACAAAACGATACGAGCCAACGGATCATTCATCAAATCAGGGAAAGAATCTAGAAATACTCCTTGATACTCATTTTCCTGAATCTAGGTCAACAAATGACAGTCGCGCCCCAGGGAGTTTTATGCTGAGTTAAATGAATACTTAATGACAGAAACTCAGTAATTTTAATACAAAGTGTAAATACAATCAAAAGTATATCGTTTGTCAGCTAACAGCTCTAATAAAGATAATGTAACTATGGTTCTGTATCTATACAGAGTATTCCACAACGCCAAACTATATAACATACCCTACTTTTAAATTCAAAATATATAACAGCTAACAATAATCATTTAAATATTTTGGCCTCATGAGTTGTCTACCTGCCATGGTAAAACCTATATTCCTACTAGTACCTCTGTTATTATCATGATAACCGTTAATAGCAACTGTTTCATTTTTATTAAATTCCGTGTCAATATCCTTCACATTATGATCAACTTTTTCATCAAAATTTGTCTTTCACTTCATTACTCATCTCTATCTCACCACCTTCACTTTCAGTAAAGACATAATCATCATTCTCACTACGTATCTCTGCCGGAATTTTTTAAAGAAATCTCCTGTTTATATTCGAAATTATAGTAGAATTATTTAGTTTTATCATGACATTATTTATTTTCAAAATCATCAAGTCTCTAGCTGTTCGATTATAATACTTCGTTTGATTAATTTTTCGTTTTTCTAAATAAGATTTATGATTTTCGGATACAATCTCAGCGTTCAATAGATTATTTCTCATTGGTATATACCTTTTCAACCTTCGATTGAATAACAGTTGAACTGGTGATGGGGTCTCATGGTCTAATGGTGTATTTCTATATTCTAACAATGATAAATATACATCAGTGTTGTAGTATACCTTTTTCAATAAATTTTCAATTGTTTGAACATGCCTTTCAATGAAACCTTTGATTGTGCACATGCAGGAGATGACGTTCTATGTTTTATTTCACAGCTCTTCATGAAACACTCAAACTCAAAACTGGAATATTGTGGGAATATTATGCCTTCAAAATTATTTCTCTACTTGAAGTATCCTTCAACAAAACTCTTTCTGGATATTTTGAAAACGTATCTACCTCTAGTAAATAGGTTCTACCTTTGAAATAAAACAAATCTGAAGCAACTATTTTCCAAGCTCTATTTGGCACCTATTTATTAATTATAGTTTATTTTTAATTCTTTCGCAGATAAGTAAGACAGACTATAGTTACTAACAAAATCTTCTATCTCTCCGACATGAATGGCCAAAATATCAAAATAGTCTTTTCTATACCTAGATGATTCAAACGCAACCTTTTCAACATTTGTTGGCGTAAAGATTTTGGTATTATCATTTGAGTATTCCACAACGCTAAACTATACCGGGTGACAACGATTTCACTTCCGGGCTGCCATTTTTTTATTTTTTCACCTAGTATAACGAAACTTGGCAGAGTTATGATTCGAACTAAATGTCAATTGACTGGAGTAACGACAAAGTTCTACAACCGGTTTCCTTGGAAATGACCTTAAATTTCGAAATTTAAATGGGACACCCTGTATTGTTTTTAGGATTCTTTAAATCATTCTTTATCCGAATTCATGATTTTTAAATTGGTTTTGACATAAATTATATTTTTAAATCAAATTTTAAATTTTCAATCTAGAGTGCCATGACCATCCTGAAATTTCTCTACTTAGACTCTCTATTCACAGAAAAATCTAAAAGGAATATGTTTGTTAGCCTAGAGAAAGGCTGTGAAGTTGTATAATTTAATTTTTTTGTATTAATTCAAAAAACTAGGACTTCGAGATTCGGCCGAGATTTGGCAAAATTTAAATTAATAATGAAATAAAAGTAAGTGGGAATGAAAGATGGTAGTATGTGTTATACATTTTTGGATTCGTCTTGAAACAATGCATTTAATAGTGTTATGAAAGTGATATGGTTACATTTAAGTTTTTTGAACTAATACAAAAAAATTAAATTATACAACTTTTCAGCCTTTCTCTACAAAGATAATAATCCTTTTAGATTTTTCTGAAAATAGAGAGTCGACGTAGAGAAATTTTAGGATGATCACGACACTAGATTGAAAATTGATATTTGATTTAAAAATATAATTTATGTCAAAATCAATTGGAAAATTATAAATTCGGATGTAGAATTATTCAAAGAATACTAAAAACAAACGATATACAGGGTGCCCCATTTAAATTTCAAAAGTTAAGGTAATTTCCAGGGAAACAGGAAGTTGTAGAAATTTGTAGTTGCATCAGTCAAATGACATTCAGTTCGAATATTACTTCTGCCAAGTTTTGTTTCACAGGGTGGAATAATGAAAAAATGGCAGCCGAAAATGATCTCGTTGTCACTCGGTATAACAGGGAGTACAAACAGTTGTGGCTAGCCCCCCAAGGGAAACCTGGGACATAGACCGAATATTACTTCTGCCAAGTTTTGTTTCACAGGGTGGAATAATAAAAAAATGGCGTCCGAAAATGATCTCGTTGTCACCCGGTATAACAGGGAGTACAAACAGTTGTGGCTAGCCCCCCAAGGGAAACCTGGGACATAGACGAAATCCAACCTGTTCTACTACAGCAAAGAGCAGACCTATTGATTCCTTACCTAGTCCGACTGTTTAGGGTGAGCCTGGCCTACAGACACATACCTAACACCTGGCAAAGATCCAAAGTGGTCTTCATACCGAAGCCGGGGAAGCCATCCTACGCACACGCTAAGGCATTCAGACCAATCTGCCTCTCGTTCATGCTCAAAACGATGGAGACACTAGTTGATAGGAACATCCGGGATAATGATTCTGAGAATCCAATTTTCACGGAGTACCAACACGCCTAGGCAACCAGGAAAATCCTGTCAGACGAGCCTAGTCGGAAGGATTGAGAAATCTCTCTCGAATAAAGAGATTGCACTCACAGCGTTTCTGGAAGTAGAAGGGGCGTTTGGTAACACATCATATGCGTCCATCCAATCAGCCCCAGCCCTGAACCAGTGGATATCGGCCATACTTAGGTGTACGGTAATACAGGCCAACCTATTCGGGGACACAATGGAGGTAAAAGCCACGAGAGGATGCCCTCAGGGGGAAGTACTATGACCACTGTTGTGGAACCTCGTGGTAGATAACCTCTTTACAGACCTGAACCGGAGAGGAATGTGTGCATAGAGCTATGCTGACGACCTCATAATAATGGTTACTGGGAAGCATATGGGGGTCTGTATGGATCTGATGCAATCAGCCCTCTCAGATGCACAGACGTGGTGTATGAGGGAGAACCTTAGTCAACCCACAAAAAACCACGATTGTTATTTTCACCAAGAGAAACCTAGAGACCAACAGAGCTCTACCTACCGGTTCAATTGTGATGGCCGAAGTGATATACACTGCCCGCCAGTCGCGATGGAACAACCTATTTTTACGGTAAATCATATTAGGGGGCAAAATAGAAACGAAATTCTATCAGATTCGTGATCAGGACCACCAACTCCTTTTTCCCGAAAAAAATTCAGTCCTGAAAAATCCGAATTTTTCTCCCTTTTCATGGAAGCTCCCCCGTAACTTCCAGGATTATCAAGGTAGAATGATGAAACTCTCAGGACTGGAGGAAATTATGGAAATGCACCTACTGGTTCAATGGTGATGAAGTAATATACACTGCCCACCAGTCGCCCGTAAAAATGGGTTGTTCCATCGCGACTGGCGGGCAGTGTATATCACTTAGGCCATCACAATTGAACTGGTAGGTGCATTTCCATAATTTCCTTTAGTCCTGAGAGTTTCATCATTCTACCTTGATAATTACGGAAGTTGCGGGGGTGCTTCCATGAAAAGTGAGACAAATCGGATTTTTCAGGACTGACTTTTTTTCAGGAAAAAGGAATATCTATAATAAATTGGGGGTCCTGATCGCGAATCTGATGGAATTTCGCTTCTATTTGCCCCCTAATATGATTTACCGTAAAAATGGGTTGTTCCATCGCGACTGGCGGGCAGTGTATATCATTTAGGACATCATCATTGAACCGGTAAGTGCATTTCCATAATCTCCTTTAGTCCTGAGAGTTTCATCATTCTACCTTGATCATTACGGAAGTTACGGGGGTGCTTCCCTGAAAAGTTAGACACACTGTATATTGATCTAACTTTTTTCTTGGAGTATATTTGTGAATTTGGATATCTTTACACCGCTAGAGCGATTCTACAGCTTCAGTTCCTTGTTCACATAGAGATTAATCTGTTAGCATGATTCCGAAGAAGTTTTGGTGGTGCCCTCAAGCAGATTTTTTTTAAGTCCAATTATTTTATTTCTTTCAAGGTTGCTGTTCGTCGCACCGTAAATGTAGGTCCATATAATTTGAGCCCGTTTCGTTCAGCGATTGATATTCTAGCAAAGTGTCTGTTACACGTTTCTCGGGAAATGTCTATTTGAATAACTTGGAAATGCGTACAGGTGGTTTATCCTGGGTGTTTAATCTAATGAGTATATTTTTATTGTTACGACACTTCCGCCTAAAGCGGAAGTAGATAACAACTTCGTATTTTTCACACGCAAAATCTTATATATTTCTATACTTTCGAATTATTTGTTGAATTCTGTATAATGACTCGTTTCGTAAATTGAATAATTAATTAACACATTTTCAATCACATATTTTTCCTTGTGAAAGTACATTTTCTGAGGAGTAATTTTTTAGGATGATCTAACCAAAACGATCTAATCTTACGTAGATATTTTAGTGCGTGGAATTTGATAACGTCGGTAGGTGTTGCACCATTTTTCCTTGTGAAAATTCATTTTCTTAGGAGACATTTTTTAGTATGATCTAAACAGAACGAACTAATCTTACGTAGATATTTTAGTGCGTGGAATTTGATAACGTCGGTAGATGTTGCACCATTTTTCCTTGTGAAAATTCATTTTCTGAGGAAACATTTTATAGTATGATCTAAACAGAACGAACTAACCTTACGCAGATATTTGAGTGCGTGGAAATTTGGGCCATCGCATTGGTAGAAGTACGAAACGAGAAGCCGAAAATTCATTAATTAATTCAGTGTACCAAACTAAAATATTTCAGGTAATTTTTTGAGGTGTTCGAAACAAGACAACACCATATCAACAGAATGACAGAGAAAAATAGCTATCGAAAGACATTGGTTTACAAAATTGCGACACTTTCATAAGAAAAAGGAGACTTTTCAAACAAAAATACTGAGAAGCGTCGGCGTCGGTGAGAATGAATTTACTGCAAGTGAAAACCTATATCGCAAATATAAATTCAGTTGTATTATAATTGAGATCGCAAAAAAGGTACAACAAAACGTACACATGATATACCACAATTGCCTAGAAAAAAGCACCTAGTCTTCAGAAATTCAGGAAATACACTACTGAGCATTTTTATAGTATATTCTTCATTTTGCTTTTGTTTCTATCATTTGCAATTTTACCCTACGAGTTTATTTAATTGAGTTGAATTTTATTCACCACACAATTTAAAAAAAAAAATGATTAGTTTTTCAGTTATTAAATGATGAATATTTTCACTACTGCTTGAAATATCTTAATGCTTGGTTCAAATGTCATAAAAATGCATGTTTCCAAAAACCTATTATTATTCTCTGGACGAAAACTTCGGGAAAGTAATTATTGAAAACAGAAAAAACTAATTCTACTTTGCATCAATGAAAAAACAGTTAAACACGACGGAAATGGCTAGTAAAGGGTTACGGGTTGTTGGCAACCACGAGACTTTATTGATCAAAATATGTTTTACGAATGTACAATATAATACTGTCTGTTTTCCTAATAACATTTATTGAGTTGCGATATGAAAGCTAAGCTGAGTTTGTACATCAATCAACACAAGAATCTAGAAATTATCTGCTAGATAAATTTTATCTTAAATTAGGGGCCATTAATAATCTCTGATACGAATAGACATATCCCGCTTATCGCCATTTTTATGACCTCTTCTTTATTATGAAAAGAAAATATTCAACTGTTGAAATATTCTGTTTCTTTAGACTACATAAATACTATGCCCAAAAGCCATTTACGGGCTAGATATAGGAATTTCAGGGGAGAAAACGATTGAATTCTCCTACCACAAATCCAGTGTAAGGTTAACCTTGCCGTTTCTTGTGAGAAAAATAACAAATTATAAATGTGAAGACCGTATGTTTCCGGGAAAAGCTTTCTCTGTAACCTGTAGAAAGAACGCGTATAAATATAGATGAAAATTTGTTGGAATGTCTTGTTTGATGTCGAATTAGCATGATTTTTTCGCAAGTCAAAAGACGACTAGTTTTTGAGTTATTTACATTGATATGTTTTAGTATTTTGAAGGTATATACTTAATTGATCAATTTAATTGTTGAAAGGTATACTTCAAAATGGTCTATATATAACCTGGTGGTTCATTGAAACCGCTTAAAATTGAGAAAAAAGTCTCTCTGAATCATGATTTTCTCAATATTTTCAATAATTTTCGACTTTCTTCATTTTTAAAACAAAAAGTAGTTTATACTGAATTATTTATGATAAAATGTTTGAATACATAATTACACTACAAAATTAATTAAATATATCGCTTTTATTCTTTTTTACAACTATTGAAAGTATTGAGAAAATCATGATTCATGGAGACTTGTTGTCGGTTTTTCTCAGTTTTAAGCGGTTTTACCGATTCAACGATGAATAAACCACCAAGTTATACACCATTTAAAAGTGGAAAAAAGTACATAACTCGAAAACTGGTCATCTTCTGAATTTCGAAAAAATCAAAACTATTCGACATCAAAAAAGACATATTTCAACAAATTTTCATCTAAATTAAATCATTTAAGTATACGCGAGAAAAAAATTTAATTCTGAAAAATCGGTTTTCTGTCATTTTGACGGTTAATTTGAGGTTATGCCAAAAAGTTTTTGAAACGAAAGTTATCGATTTTTTTATTATCTACAACTTTTCCATGAACATTTGCCTCTAGAATTTCACATTTTGCCGCAAATCGCAAACGCTGAACTACATCCCCATCACACAATATTGAGTGTTTTTAGGTTTAAATTTTTTTTCTTTAAAGTCGGAACCTTAACAACATTTTCCACCCGATCCTTGCCTACTACTTTTTTCTTTTTCACAAAAATTATAGGCACCAGTCATGTATTTTATGTCTGTGGTATATTTTATTTGCGTTTTTATCGATTGTGATGTACCTACTTTGACATTGGCAAGCTATTTTATTGTGCGTGCATGTATGTATTTTTATAATAATAATAAAAATAATAATGTTTATTTGCGTAAATGCAGGAACAAAGTTACAATGGTCTAAATAAAATTGTAAATAAATAAACAGAGTATCACAGAAGGAAAAAATGCTTGTTAGTGATTTACGTAAAACAGAATATGACTACATAAATAAATATAAAATTAGTAATAGTTAAAAAAATTTAAAATAATGAGAGTGACTTTCAAATAATATTTTAAAATTTGAAGACATCAATAATAAAGACATACACATAAATACAATAAAGATATACAAATATTTATAAATATATATTTCCTTCTAATTCTGAACGGTAGTTGGAACTTGGATACATAAATATGTATATTACATTATGATTCAAAGAGTTGTGAAAATAGTTTTCTCTCATTTTCATATATTTTTTTTATTTTCCTTTTGAAATTGATTATATTGGAACATATTTTTGTTTCTTCAGGCAACGTATTATAAATTTTTATTGAGATATAAGAATAAGCTCTTTGTGTTATCGATTTTGTAACATGTGGGAGAATGTGCTTATTTCGATTGAGTGTCTTGTACTCATGATTACGAATCTCAGTTTTAGTTTTATTTTTCTGGGAGTGGTATCCCGTATTAACACAAAAGTAGAATAATTGCCTTATATCCATAACTTTTAGTTCTTTGTAGAGGCTGTCGGAATTGTATCTGGGATTTTTTTGCAGAATTAGTTTCAAAAATCGTCTTTGTAATAATTCTAATCGGTTGAGATGTGTTTTGAGCGTACCCCCCCCCCCCCAAGCTGTAATACCATAGCGGATATGGCTGTCTACGAGTGAGAAGTATATTATTTTCATTTCTGGGATAGGTAGGTACTTGTTCAAGTATTTAAATTTATATAAGATGGTTTGGAGTTTTCTGGTAACATATTTGATATGGTAGTCCCATTTAAGGTGTGTGTCTAGATATATTAGTATATGGTTACATATACAGAGTCTAACTTCAGCATTTTTTCATTTATATTTATTTCGAGATGTTTGAATGAAGGAACGCCTGATTTATTACAGCTGAAAGGTACAAAATGAGTTTTTTCAAAATTCACCGTTAATAATCTGTCATCAAACCAATCTTTAATAAATTTAAAATCTTGTTTTGCGCTGTTTTTTAGTTTCTGCCATGTTTGAGCCTGACAAAAAATAGCAGTATCATCAGCATATCCTATGATGTCACCTTTACTCTCAATTGAAAACAAGTCATTTACATATAGGTTAAACAACACTGGACCTAGAACTGTACCTTGGGGTATTCCATTCTATAGTTAGTGAGCTACTTGACGCATCACCTATTTTCACTATCTGGGTCCTATCATTTAAATAGCTCTTCATAAGCTTGTTACAATTTCCCCTTATTCCTATTTTTCAAGTGTTTCCAAGAGAAGCTGATGGCTGACAGTATCGAATGCCTTGGTGAATATTTTCTGTTATATATAGGATATAGAAATTTTTTCTCGGAAGCCAAATTGTTTGGGAGAGAAAAGTTTAAATTTATTTATGAAAGATAAACGTGTTTTTTTCAGTAATTTTTCGAATATTTTGGATAGATTTGTAATCAGTGAAATGGGTCTACAATTGGTAACTATTGAATTATCCCCAATTTTGTGTATTGGAATGACAATCGAGTTTTTGAAAGTAGTAGGCCATAATCCCTTGTCTAAACAATTGTTTAAAATATAGGTAAGAGGAATGACAATATTATCTACCATCTGCTTGCGTGTTTCAGCTCGAATTTGATACTCACCTACAGATTTTTTGTTTTTGAGCTCTTTAATAAGGCTTTTCATTTCATCTGCGTTGGTGGGATCGATAACGATGGAATTTGACAGCCTTCTCTTGTATGATTTGAAATTCGGATTTTTTTTACTTTTTCAACAAGTTTTTTACCTGTTTCAATGAATTTTTCATTGAACTCGTTTGCAATTTCAATTTTTTCAACTAGTGTTTCGCATTTTTCATTTTGTATAGTAAGTATTTGTTTATCACTTGTTTTTTACCACTGATATCCTGTACTATATTCCAGAGATTTTTTTGTTGTCCGAGTTGTTGTGAATTTGTTGTCTGTAGTAGCCGCGTTTGGTTATATTTATAAGATTAGTCAGTTTATTTTTATACTTTTTGTAATTATTTTTCAATTGTTGGTTGTGCGGGTTTTTATGCAATTCCGCGAACAAATCGCTTTTTTTAAAATGGATTTCAATAGGGAAGTCGTTAACCACGGTGCAAACTTAGTGTTTTTCCTGGAACAGTTTTTATTTTCAGTACATTGTTCTATGGTGTTTGTTAGAATATATAGAAAGCTTTCCATGGCAGAATTAGGATCGTCGGTTGAGTATCAGATATCCAATTTTCACATCGAAATTTTAGTAAATTTAGTTTAGTTTTTTTATATTGATATATTTTTTATTTCTAATTTCTCCCCTTTTTCTGGAATATTGTTGTCTATAATAATTTGTAGTATAGTTGTAAAGTGATCTTATGTTTATATTAAAGGCAAAGCATACTATCTATATATCTGGTTCGATATCTTTCATCTTGAAAATCATCGAACACAAACTATTCCCTAACGAAGCATGACGCATCATCTGCTATCAATATTTTTTCCTCGCCATCGAAATGACAAAGGAGACAAACGAAGAAAAAGCAACCACCGGCATCAGCCAACGGTTTCTTTCGTTCTTCGTCCTACTCTGGAAATGTCAACGACCCCCAATCGAAGGCGACTTATTGTATGACCGACCAGCAGCTCTTGACTCCGCTGACCGTCTATTCACTGCCAAAGCCGTTTGAAATCTTTCATACGCCGTAGGCCAATCATTTTAGCATTTAAATCAAAAATGGGGAAAAATAGCAAAACAATGCAAACTCTCACAAAAGTTCTATTTTAGAGCGTAATGAAACTATAAAAATGTGCGCCCTCGTGCAAGGTCGGCAACATTGTTAAAAATGTAAATTAGAGTAGAGAAAAGTTTGTTACTGGTCAATTTTTCAAAACAAAAAGAAATTAAAATTTAAAACATTAAAAAAAACGGAAAAAGTACATACATTAATAAAATACCAACACTATCAATAGTAGTTTTTTTAAAACATCTGCTTTTTTTTAATTGTTGGTGTTGTTGAAAGGCAAGTAGCAGATCGGCGTTGTTTCTCAAAACCACTTTGAATTTAATTTCGTTCAGTTCCTTAAAGTTTTCTGGTAGTTTTTTGTTTTGTTTTGAACGTGGCTCTCCACTGCGGCCAATGGCATATTGTGGTTCTTTCCGGTAGGTGATTATATAATTTAACGTTTAAAGTATTTTTCTTACAAATATCATATTTGAATCTGTCCGGTCTGAAAGAATTACTAGATCTTGTTTTATAATCCTGAAATTATTAGTTCAATTTGAATTTTTCCTTGTTTCTTTGAAATTCAAGCTAAGTTTCATAGATATAAATTGACGGCTCAGATTAAAAAAACAGAGTGACGGTGGTGCCATAATTTTCAGTATTATAAATATTGGCTTGAGGTGTTTCCATAAGTTATGTAGCATGTTTATAAAGTTTCAATGGAGAATAGGTTTTTCAGGTAGCGTATTACAAATATGGCGCTAGTGAGCTTTTAACTCATAGAGTCTATGTGAGCAGACGAATTTAAATTATTGTCTAAAATAATTCCAAGTAGCTTCACATTGATACCAGTACTTTGTGTTGTGTCAGAACTGAATATTTTGATTATCATTTAGTCTCAAATTGTTTATTCTGAACACATCTTGAGTTTGGACATGCTATTTGAAATTTCAGTTTTTAAATCAATAAATTTATAGAATTGTGTATTACTGATGTATCGTCCGCAAAGCAGATATATTTGGTAGGATATGAATAATGAAATAGGTCATTCAAACAGATTAAAAAAAGTATAGGGCCTATTAATGAGCCATGGGGAAATCCGTGCTCAATAAAATTGTAATCTGAAAGGGTATTTTTGTAATAGACAGGCTGTTTTCTATCTGATAGATAGGATAGGCTTTACCTCGTATGCCAAATTTATTGAGTTTTGCTAGTAAGAGATTGTGTGAAACACAATCAAAAGCTTTCGAAAGGTCGCATAGTGTTAGAAACACCACTCCAGTCCGCCGACTATGTCCCCCACAATCTCTCGAATAGCTTGTTTGGTACTACATTTTCTCCTAGAGCCGTACTGATCACAGTGTAGTATTTTATTTTGTCGGAGTCCAGGGTGAATGGTAACGGGTTAGTTGTTGTAATCAAATAACGGACACAGCAGCTAATAAGTAACCATAACGATATATTTACACAAGTTACATAATAATAACACTAAACAATGAAAGTATATACAATCTGCTAATTACTGACTCTGGAGCTCGACCAGATAAATGCTAGTCGAGGAGCTCGAAAAACGGAGAACATCGCGGCTTGAGAAATGAAAACCAAGTAATTATCTTTTCTCATCTTTTGAACTTTATCGTTTCATTGCAGGTCAGAAATAAAGAAAAACCCAGCATATGTCATTCCAAATTTCCAAATTCTCCGGCTTACGAAAGCGTCGTCATAAAACTAATTGCTGCTGGCAAGATTTCGCATAGTAGGTAATCCGATTACCAGAAATCTAATTATGAAATTCCAAGTTCTGAAACTATTTAACCGGATTCAACTATTTCCCAATAAAAACATTTATAGACAGACAAAGGCCCTTTGAATTTAAGAAGGAAAAAAATAAATATAAAATATTTAGAAAAGTTGTTAAAGATTATTTTCTCTGGAAATAAAATTATTGTGAGTTTTATTGTTGGTAAAACCCCTACAATTTTTTTCTAAGAAAATTACTAATGGGTTATTCAGGATACTGTACTATTTCTGAGGCCGTACCTGTCGCCTTTACTCATGAACAAGCTTGTTATCCAGAGGAATGCTCTAGAATTTTTGACTCCCGGCATCCAGAAAGTGCGACATCTAGATGCGAATAGATGATGCGGTTCGAGAACTTTCCGGTTACATTCCCTTCGAGTATATATCCTCGCGTCAAGCAGACAGAACCAGAATTGGATACAGTTTTAGTTACGCGAAGCGATAGACAGAGAGCGCAGCAGTTGAAATAAATGTACTTTTGTGATATAAATTAGAAGTAAGACTTTATGTTTGAAAATAAATAATTCAAAACATTTTTCCGATTGTTGGTTTGATTGAGATGGGTCGGTAGTTCTCAGTGATGCTATAATTGCCATTTTTATGCAGGGGTAGGTAATTTGGAAACATTCAATACATCAGGAAAAGTTCCTTCTGAAATAGATAAGTTGTAAAGTACCAATAAGATATCTAATAGACTAATATACATTGTAACGAAATGTAAAACATTTTGTTACTTTTTATTTTGTTATTTCATGTTAGTATCACATGTTATTGAGATGTTCCAATTTATTCAATTGTTCAGTGATTGGTAACACTGAACATAGACAAAGTGAGAGGGAGATCGACTTCCTTCTTTGAAAAGACTTCTTCCTTCTTCGTCCCTTTCTGAATTGAGCACTCGAAGAGTGGTTTGCTTTTTGCATTTCCCTTCGGGAAAGATAAATTTTCCACAACGAGGAGATGAAAGGTCGTATATATGTTTAAATTATGAACATAATTTCTGATCGATTCACTAATCGAATCGATATACACATCGGCATTCTTTTGGCATATTTTTCTAAATTTACAAAATGTATTTTTGATCTTCACGCTTCACGAAAACAAGATGGCCTCATGTGCGTCACTATTAATTATATGTATCCATATCTTCAAAATTTGAAAATAAATGTAATCTCTACAATTTAATCTTATTCGAATAACATTTCGTACCCTCTTTCGACGAGTCGGTCCTGAAATGTCATAAATGAATTGTTTCTAACCTCTGAAATTGATGACTCACATGTGGCAATAATTTCTGTAAATTCTACCTTTCAAACGTTAAAATATGAATCAAACCTGTTTCTGTTCGTGCTAAATGGTTTTCAGTGATACCAAGTGCCTCCACATGTTTTCCTGAGTGTCAAAAAATATCAATCTGCTTAAAAGGCAAGCCTAGGTGCGAGCAGCAAACTAGAAGCTAAAGGTACTCCTCCTGAACTTGGATAGTGATCTGCAGGAAAGACTGGTCTTGTAGCTAGGACAGGATCCATGGGTGAGTTTAAAGCTTTAAATTTATCTTTTCATTAAATCTGTCGGAACTGAACTCGCTCATTCTTTCTTCTTCTTTGAACTCTTGGTTCGATCTCTTCCACATCACTGCCCGGGTTTGGATGGAAGGACATGGCCAATAGCCAAAAGAAACCCTACATGTTTTGAAACCTCTCTCCATGACAACCTTTCACTTCCAGTCGTTGTGACACAAATCAAGTCATCTGCTTGCTTTGTGACACCTTATAAAGTCAAGGACTATCTCAATACTCTCTCTCTCTCTCTCTCTATCTGTACCCTTGTATCTATTTTTTATGGGAGAGATCAATATTTTCTCATGATTTTTCTTACATGTCAGTTCTCCTGAACACTTGTAACTGTTTATTATATTTAAAAAAATTGTAGAAAGCAATATTTTCATGAAATTTATTTTTCTTGTGCTCGTTTGAGACTGGACACTTGTCTACCATTGCTTGAGAAGATTCTAAATTTAAGCTTCATTACAAATTGATATTCTTTACCTCAGTTGCATCTTAGAAACATTGTTTAAATCAGCAAACCTCTATGTTTCTGTTTTAATACTCATATGTCTAAATTGTAAATTTAAATTCTTTATCTAAATTGTATTTTTGAAACATTTAACTAATAAAATTTTACATAATTTTGTATTATATCTTTAAGAAAATCTGAGACTAGTCTTGTCCTTGATTTCGCCCATATCACGAGTCATGTGACTCAAATCTGTCACAAGATACTGGTTTTGTTTACTTTTTCACAGCGTATATCTCAGCGTCCAAGTATCTGAGCTACAGGAAAGATCCCAGACCGACTACATATCCTATCCAGCTAGTAGAGTAGCCATTGTCTTGAGACACCTTCGTCCAACGTTGAAGTAGCGCTCTGGAGTAAGTCTTTCCACTCATCGCAACGACTGATCATACAGGTCGACAAGCGTAAGGATGCCTCTGAGATGCGCAAACGATAGAAAGCGTGAGTAGATGTGCGACAAAGATCGACTACTGTTTACGGCTGGTTATCATCGGAATGTACAATCGGGAGAGAAATTTTTCTGCAACACGTAGGAACGTAGATTCTTATCTGAATTTTCATTAATTCCTAATGAACTGTTAATAATATAATTGTCTGTGATCGCTGGACCGTTTATGAAAATTGCATAATTTTCCCGAAGCCATAAGTGTAAATAAAGTACGACTAGAAAAAGAATGCATCGCCACACAATATCAGAAATAGGTAAGTAAATATAATAAATAGCACGAGGAACATACAGAAGTTGACTAACAATATCACATGACCTCTGACCACTGCCAAATCAGCATTGTCCATGGTAACTTTTGATTTTTTGTTTCTCTTTTTATTTGGAGTTGAGAATTGTTCCATTTCACCTTTTTCAATTTTATTCATTTCTGAATTAATTTTCCTAATGCTTCTAACGCAAACTCCCGTTGCGGCAGCAACTCGTTCTTGAACCTTATTCACAAGAGGAATACTGGTTTCACCTATCATTGCTTCTGCCTGCATAAATTTGATGACATTACTGACAATTTCCCTACTTTGTCCACTCAGAATCTTATTTCTCACTTTACTCTTTGAAGGCATTTTCAAACACAACAAACTGCACTAAAACCTTTCTAATAATATTTCAAAACTATACACAACACAACCACAACACAAGGATTTCAAATTCAACATACAATCAGAATAACGCCACAATAATTTTATTCCACTGACTGTACACTCACGACGTTAACTGCTTGAAAAATTCAGAGCGATTGAGCTCCTGTCCCACACCAGGGTTGTGTCTACTGCGCAACCAATTCTCGGAGGCATCCTTAGGCTTGTCGACCAGTACCTATCCAGATAGTAGAGTAGCCATTGTCTTGAGATACCCCTAAAGGCACCTTCGTCCAACGTTGAAGTAGCGCTCTGGAGTAAGTCTTTCCACTCATCGCAACGACTGATCACAAAATGTAAACGAACCACAAACCACCTAATCTTTTGTAGGCGAATCGACTCTAGTAAAACTAGCTTGTTCTTTTCCTTTCTAAAAATTGTATTTTATGTATGCAAACATGTTTCTCCAGTCATAATGTAACTTTGTGAATATAGTGTTTTCTGAAATTCTGGCGTTTTACCGTTGAGAAGCACAAAGATTATTTTTTGACAAATCCGTGTTTTTGGTATTTTCATTTAATAAAAAAAGAACCTGGTGCCCATGCTTACCTAGTATCTTTTATCTCTGTCTCCGTAAATATTTGTCAAAGGATCTATCTTTTATACTGCAGATAACGATACTCACGACCTTCCGTACCAATCTGAGCAGCTCACAGGCATTGATGTATTAAATGAGCAAGTAAATAAAAAGAAAACTCTTACTTTTAGTTACACAAATTTGGCGCCCAACGTGTACACTTGGAGTTTTTTAAGCTATCCAAAGCTGTCATTATTTCTCTAGTCTAGTTATTTTGTAGAGGCATAATGCAAAAAAGTAGCAAAAAACGAAACAAAAAAGAAAATATCATCGTTTATTGTTTCCCAATTTTGCGACCATTTCCAAGTATGGCATCAGAGTGAATAAATTACTTATTCAAA
Organism: Chrysolina oricalcia; assembly: GCA_944452925.2. Taxonomy (NCBI): domain Eukaryota; kingdom Metazoa; phylum Arthropoda; class Insecta; order Coleoptera; family Chrysomelidae; genus Chrysolina; species Chrysolina oricalcia. Next base: position 14,508,147 of record OX101821.2, on the reverse strand, counting down.
CTTTTGAGTGGCAAACGCAAAGAAATGTTTCTCTCTATGTCATAAGTCTCGCCGAAACTTTGCCACAACCGCCGATGACGGCAACATAATTTTTTGTTTATTTTACACCAAAAAATTTGGTTTGCAACCTGAATTGATTATAGAAATAAAACAAAAGTTTTTTAATTGGTCCGGGACGTAGGAATTTCCCAGCGAACTTTTTAAATTTGGCACCACCACAGATTTCTGGAACTTTTTCAAATTTAAAAAGAATGGAAAAAAAATGCAAAATTGTTTTTTTTTTATTTGACAAAGTTCTCAAAATCTGCGATGATGGACAATTTTATGTTTTCTAGGAAGTTACTACCAACGTTTCCGACCAACTCCAAACACTTTTGCATTATTTCCAAATTCAATTCAGGTTTAAGCAAAATGTTTTGGTATAATTTGAACAAAAAAAATATTTTGCTGAAATAATGCAAAAGTTGGTCGGAAACGTGGGTAGTAATTTCTTAGAAAATATAAAATTTGGCACCATCGAAGATTTCGGGAACTATGTCAAATAAAAAAAAAACTATGTTGCATTTTATTTAGTCAATCTTTTCAAATTTGACAAAGTTCCCGAAATCTGTGGTGGTAAGTTTAATGTTTTCTGGAAAATTACTTCCTACGTTACCGACCAATACAAAAACTTTTGCATTATTTCCATAATCAATTCAGGTTGCAAACAAATTTTTTTTTTTATAAAATGAACAAAAAAAATGTGTTGCCATCATCGTCGGAGGTGGAAAAGTTTCGGCGAGACTTATGACATAGAGAGAATTGTTGCTTTGCGTTTGCCACTCTTTTAGATTTTTTTCGGCCGAGTTATTAGAAAAAGTATGAATATAGTTATTTATGTACCAAGGACGAAAAACTGTCTATTATAGTCGAGCCTGGAAATTGATAGCCGAGGCGCAGCCGAGGATAGCAAGCAGGCGAGACAGTAGACAGTTTTTCGCCGAGGTGCATATTACATATTTTCGTCGACCTCTACATACCTCTATGAAAGTAAGTACTCGCATGTTTGCTGGCCTCAGCTACGTCAAACTCTTCGAACTGCAGACTCGATCAATTCTTGATTATTATGAACACTAATATTCACACCACGGTCTAAATTCACACGTAAAATCTAGCGGATTTCGTAAATAATTAATTTGACAACAGCAAATGACAGTTATTGTCACAGGCGCCTATGTATTAATTAAAACGTGGATTTACGAAAATGACTCAATCGCCGCTCTCGTACCGTGCCGTATCATAGTGACCACAGCGGACGAAAAGAGTTTGCGGACGAAAAGTGTTTGCGGACGAAAAGTACTTGCCTTCAAAAATAGTCGATTTTTCGTCCGGAAATTAGTACGTAAAATGTCATTTTTTGCAGAGGTCGACGAAAAAATAATTTATTTACTCGGGTGCCAAACTTGGAAATGCTCGCAAAATTGGAGAACGATAAATGATGACATTTTCTCTGTTTTCGTCATTTTGCGAATCTTTTGCATTTCTCTACAAAATAACCAGAATTGTATATAATTTACATTTTTCACAATGTCGCTGACTTTGTTCGAGGGCGCAAATTTTAATTGTTTCATTGAGCACAAAAATACAACTTTTGTGAAAGTTTGCATTGTTTTGCTATCTTTTCAACATATTTGCTGAAGTGATTGGCCTACTGCTGTAATACCTATAGTATCGAAACTATTTCTCAACATACCTACATCGACGATTATTCGCCGCTTGAATTTGTGATTACGAGATCAGCATCGAAATATAACGGCGATTTGTCTGCTGTTTTTGCTTTCATTCCGTCCCTCTGATTATGGCGTAAACTTATGAACTGGATGGAAGTATTGAATTGTCGGCTGGTTAGTAAAATGCTAAAAATTGAATTGGATATTCACAGCTGTCTTCAAATATGCCTTGAAATATAACGCTGAAAGAATCACTTTGTGTACTAACTAACACACCTTCTAAAAATGATATTTTTTTATATGTAGTTTTAGTTATTTTGTGTTCTTATTTCTTTAACGAAAATACGTTTTCTGCAGTCGTCTCGAAAATAAAATTTTAGGTGTGATTTATTATATCGATTCTTCCACTTATGCTAAAATGGCGTGGATTGGTTGAAATTTTTGTGTTGATAATTGAAAACATCATGATTTCGATTTTGTAGTTCTACTCTTGATTAGCTACTGGATATGTATATGATGTGTTTTCGATTTTGTAGTTCGATTCCTGATTGGTTTTTTCAAGAAACAAACTTACCACTAGCAAGCTGCTATAATAACAACACCAAACTTTGACCAAAACCAAATAAGCACTCACTATTAATTCATATCAACTTCATAATTTTCGACAAATTTTGCATACTCGTTGATTAATCAAATCACCAAACCAAAATGTTTTCGAAACATAACCTTAAACGAGAAGCAGTAGAAATGCAACGAAGAAACTACGAATGACGCTCTCTGTGATTGGTAACTGAAATAGCGGGATGTTCGAAATATCAAATAAGTGTTTGTGAGAGATCTACAGCTGTCAGTCAGTTGGCAAGTTCCGGAATCGAAGAACAACAAATAATTAAAGTCACTGGCCATAGTAGTTCAACGTCAATAAATGAAGATGTAAATATATCCACAACGCAGACGGTTGCATCTACTAGTACAAAAATGGACGAACTGGATATGGATAATGTTAAAATGTATAACAGCACGAAGTGTACATTTATTGTTAATATTTATTTGAAGTTCTGAAATTTTCCATAAGAATAATGAGAGCACATATTTATTGTCAATGACAGAAAACATCTCTTCAAATTAAGATATTTTGAGTTTATTATTTATTGTATTCTTATACGTTTTTATAGTATTCCTTGTTATTTATACAGACCACAGATGTTGGTAGGATGTTATTATTTTTTTATAATAAATATATATACAAAGAAGGTAGATTTTTTGTGTAAAACGTTTGGTTTTGGTTCTTGAAATTGTGATATATAGGTACAGATTAGCGTCCGAAAAAACTGTCAACAAAAAGAAGAGGTGTTTTTTATAAATATAGAGTAATATACTCAAGTTGTTAAAAAAAACACGTTTGAAAACCTGGGCAATAAAGTACACTTATCGCCCGCTTGTGCGTATTAGTTATATAAAGTAGGTGTTTTACGCACGTGATACATACAAAATTTTATACACTAGTAGTTAAGCGCGAATCACAAATACTGTCTTGGATTTCAATGGGCTACACGTTTCCTACGTTATGTATCACTTCAATAATCAAGAGTAATGAGGAATGTGTAATTCATTTAAATATATTGAAGAATCGATTTAAAATTGAATATCGCTAAAAAAATCGTTGGCGATGGTGCCGTAACGATACCAGGCAATTATTTGAACCAACCACCTACTTCTAAAATGAATACCTGTTCACATAGCAATGAGGATGCTGTAGAGCAGCTTTCAATAAGAATTAATTATATTCAAGAAAAAGGATATATCCCATCCTAAACAATAGTAACTGTACGGACTGCATTGTTAATATAAAATTTTCAGGCTTATGGTTTAAAAAACGTAGATTATAAATAAACATTGTTAAATGAGTATTTCTTCATTGAACTAAATTGATTGTTTCGTGATAGGTATTACATGAACTTTACGGCCCGCGGGTCATAATGGGCCTGTAAAACCAGTCGGTAAAGTGTAGGTTCTCTACTGCCCGCAAGTGAATAGATTTTCAAATTTTGTGAGTATGTGAATGTAGGTCTTAAGAAACATACAAGATATGCATTAAATCAAATCAAATTTTACTGAGTCCGTTTCCTATTCACAAAAAAACAGATTGGACGGGTCTTAAAAACATAAAGAAGTAAGGGGTACATAAAAGATATAACAGAGTAAATAGACAATACTGAAAATAGACAAGAATTAAATATGTAAACGAATTATGCGGCGCTGTAAGTTTAAATAATAGAGCAAGAACGCAGTGATAGCTAATGGGCATTGATATAACTTTCGAACTCTTCTACAGAGCAAAAGCATTCTGTTATAAGAAGTTTTTTTAATTTGGCATTTGAAAACCTCTAAACATTTCGAGCTCTTCAAATAATAAGGAAGTTTGTTGAAGAGGTAACTACCTGCAGAGATCGGTGATTATTTTTGGATAGAGTGTTTTGCAATGTTTATTAATATATTATTTTTATTTCTGGTATTGTGGTCGTATCACAATGTTTAAATTATTTTTGTTAATATTAGTTTCATTATGTATTTGGATGGTGCCGTGAGAATACTATAATTTCTGAAAGTATCTTTGCAGGAAGCTCTGTAGGATAGTCCGAAAATGCGCCGAATGATTCGTTTTTGCTAAATAAATACACGTTTCATGTCAGAGGCTTGGCCCCAAACAACAATACTGTATAATATAGCTGAATATGCAAAGGCATAGTATACATTCAAAAGAGATTCTACGTCAAGCATATTTTTCATAGTCGAAATCACAGAGTAGCATTTATTCAGCTTGCTGCATATGCTGTCTATTTGCTTTTCCCAAGAGAGATTGCTGTCTAACATCGTGCCTAGAAATTTGGTAAATTGGGATAATTCAAATGACCGCCCCTCAAATGAAATGTGTTTGATTGTTGGTGTTCTGTACTTGTTGTAGAACTCAATTCCCACTGTTTTGTTGTGATTGATAATGAGCCTGTTTTTGAAACACCAGTCTTTGAATTCTTTCAATAGAGTATCGATTTTTTTTGTTAAAGTTGTTTTAGAAGCATCTGAGACAATTATGCAGGTGTCATCAGCATACATAAGGACTTTTCCTACGTTTATATGATGTGGAAGATCGTTTATGAAAATCAAGAAAATCAAGGGTCCGAGGACGCTCCCCTGAGGAGTACCAATATCATTCTCAAACTCGTCCGAGATGTCTTCATCAATTTTGACCATGAATTTTCTGCGCTGTAGAAATGTGAAATCATTTATAGGGCCGCGTATTCCTAGTTGGTATAATTTTCTCGACACGAATGAACTCTCGACGGTGTCGAAAGCCCGAGTGAGATCAAACATAATAGATACCACTATTTCCCCAGTATCCATTCTGTGATGTGTTGAATACACTGTATGGTCCCTGGTTTGGGATATAGTGAACTAAGTATACTTACTAATTAATGAATCTCATTTTATCTGCCACGAATAAAGAATGCTTACCTGAAAAATAAAAAAAGGAAATTAGCATGATGATATTATTTTCTATGAACAAAAATATTTTAAATTTTTTGATGCTCGTCGTTACAATTGTTAATTCAGCAACTTCATGAGATTGGGAATGGAAAAGGATTTGTCTTATACGCATCACCACATGTTTGTTATTTTTGTTGAGACACACTAGAGGTGCGTTTTAATTTAACGTCTGTCGTCCGGTAACGGACGATGTATGAAGTCATAGTTGTTTCGTCGGGCGATATCTGTCAGATTGAATTTTGAAACTCTCTCCTAAATCGTGGGGTAAATAGTTGACGGTCGGACGTTCCACCCAAGAATTTTGAAACGATGGAATGAAGTTTTCGGACAAGACGTTCTAATATCGAAACGCTTCATAAGAAAAGTTAAACGTCGGACGTACGTCGGACGTAATATTGAAACGCACCTCAGGGTTTTTAGACATCTTAGTGATGGGTGATATTTCTTTTTTTTCAAAAAGATTGACCTGTCAACAAATAAAAACAATGCGAGGACAGACTTGCATGAAGTGTCTTGAATTGACTTAAATTTTCTCATAGAACTTTGGAACCCGCACGTAGCTTTATGTTAGAAAAAATTTATCATCACATTTAAAACAATGTATTAGAAGCGTACAACTATGCTAATTGTTGAGTCATTGAAATCTGTTATTGTTAATTATTCATGAGTGGTATATTTCCATAATTACCAGATAATTGCATGTTATCAAGACCAATGTACGGCATATTTGTCTAATGATTGGCAAATTGGAAAATTTGATCTAGTACAATTACAGGAAATAATTGAAATGAGTTCAACTATTATGCAATGAAATGGACCAAATTCATAAACAGCGAAGAGTGCGAAGGCTGATTTTGAAGATAGTGATGGAGCAAAAAGGAAAAAATCTAAGGAATTTACAAGTAATTCCTAGGATAATTGTAATGGAACTATTGTAATAGTTTTCCATAACTTCGCAAACTTTTTCAATAGAACTATATTATTATATTTATTCTCTTTTCGCATTTCTCAACCAGAGAAAAAAAATCTGCAGATGAAGATTGATCACTAAAATATTGAAAAACTAGTGTAGTAGTATCAGGAATAATATTTCAGAGCTCTTGTCCTAAGAGCAACGTTGAACACCAACTTCAAGATAAGCGTCAGCAAACTTATCTAGATGATCCAAAATCAAATTGAGAGATTACTTGCAGGGGGAATGATCTATATGAAAGAGTCTGGGGCCACCAAGTTTCTATTTTTCCGACCTGAAACCCGGAATACCCGACTTTCGAGTCGGAATTTTATTTTTCCGACTTTCAAGTAGGAATTTTGAAGTTTTACTCGACACCTCAGTTTACACATCGTTATTATTCTTCAGTGATAAGGAAGCAAATTCTGTTTACGAATAAGAACAATTCATTTTAATTTTACTTTGATAGTCTCAGATTTTTGAGACAGAAAAATCTGATGTATAATAATGATAATAATATAAGTACTCCTTCATAGATTGTACCCATAGAAAGGCATAGCCTGTTCGGGTAGAGGACGGCTGTTCGTATGACTTGTTTATTTGTCTCAGATTGGCTGTCTCTATAAAATTATTTTTAAGAAAGTCCGATGAAATATGCTTGTCACATATAATTACACGAGAGCTTTTTTTTGTCCAAGTAAACTTGACATGTGTTAATGAGAATTTTGTTGCCTGCTTTCTGGCAGTTTTTTGAGTTGAATTGCCTAATGGCAACAAAATTCGAATTATAAATGTCAAGTTTACTTCGACAAAAAAAAAGCGTGAGTGTAATTCGGTAAGATAATTTAATGGATATGTGAATCAATAAATTAAAAAATAAGATGTGAATTAGTTTATTTAATTTAACGGAAAAGTACAATTGTTAAAAACAATTATTAAGAAAAGCTTGATTTTCAGAACTTTCTTGTCTTTTGTTGATAGCTTGCTGCATGCTAGTATTTTGAGCGGTGGTAGTAACTGTTTCCTGGACGGTAGTACGAATGGAACCAATGATTTTTTTATGATGTTCTTCATATAACTGAAGGTACGGTTTTAATGACGATGGGTTGCTATGTCCCGTAATTTTCACAAGTTTTTGTTCACCCCACTCCTGGACAATTCAGTTACGGCGGCAGCTCGATTAGAATGGTTCGTAATTTTCATCCGCTTGACTCAAGTCCAATATTTTTCGCCGAGTATTTGGTCCATTTAGATATTTCATTTATCCCAATAGAAGGGTAAAGGTAAGCTTATCGGGCTCATTCTCGAAACAAAAAGAAGTGGTGTTACTAACGTAAGTAGTTTCATCTCCTGAACACGAATCCGAAAGAATTTCATCAATCAAAAGGTCAAGTTATGACCTTTTGAATCTTGAAAATCGACCATTTTCAAACACTACTTTTTCGGTAAAAATCGCAGAAAATACCTCCTTCTTTTTGTCGACACTCTTTTCATTACCTACCTAATCAATTCTTATTTCACAATTACAAGCACCAAAACCAAACGTTTTACGGAAAAAATTAACCTTCTTATATTTCACTATTCTTAACCTCACTCTTCATTGGCGTTCGTTCTAGAGATGTGGGAAGGGTTAGGTATACTTTATAAGAAGGTTGATTTTTTGCAGAAAACGTTTGGTTTTAGTGTTTGTAATTGTGAAATATGAGTTGATTACGGTCTCAAAAAAGTGTCAACAAAAAGAAGGAAGCATTTTCCTCGATTTCTGACCGAAAAAATCGTATTTGAAAATGGTCGATTTCCAAGATTCAAAAGGTCATAACTCAAAAAGTATAAGAGACCTCACGAAATTCTTTCGGATTCGTGTTCAGGAGATAAAACTACGTAAGTAATACCACTTTTCTTTTTGTTTCGAGAATGAGCACGATAAGCTTACCTTTACCAATAGAAGAATTATTTTACCATCCTTTCGAATTTGTTTTTGCCAGAAAGGATTTGGAATTAAAAAAAAAATTCACATGTGATATGGTTTCCCCGTCTTTCCATAATTAGTTTAAACAATTTTACTGGACATACACAATCTTCTTCAGTGTTTGCTACCAACCAATTACTGTCGGCCAACTTCTGATTTCCACCTTGTGCTGTCTTCGAAAACACTGGGTTATATTCAACTCTTCCGGTCTCTCTTCCACGGTTGTCTGTCTCGATTTTAAAATAGAATTTGCTTTGAAGGCCTGCAGGTTCTTCTTCACTCCAGAACAGTGCCATTTCAAAAATTTCTTGTTGTGTGAGAGCCTTAGTACTCACCTTCCTTTTTTCTGGGATTGCTTGCAAAATTTTGTGTTTTGTGTCGCGTGCATGGTAAAACTTGCGAATGTGGACATGTGCCCGATTTTCATGAAACTTGCACAGATCGTGTAAAACATGATAAAATTACTTTACCAATCGAAATTTTTCCGCGGAAATGTCTGTGAGAACCTTTTTTTGGTGAAAATCCTTCATAAAAACTGATGTTTCCGCATACGTTCTCACGCCAACCGCTCACTTCATCAACACAAAATACAGCCTCAAATTCAACAATTTCTCAGATGTTTTCAACATATTTCCAAAAAAGAATCACATGCAAACTGATCCCGGTATTCAGGAATTAAAAGAAAACTGGTAACGTCGCTTTGTTCTCTTTCTTGTCTCTTCGCTTGTTTGACATTTGACGCTAATGATAATTTAAAACCGTTCCCTATATAAATGGTTTCTTGTATGGCTTGGAATGAGCATTTTAAAGTTATTGACATTTGTTGGAAGTGAATAAACAGCACAGAAGCAGTCAGTTGGTTCAATTTAAACTGGCTATAATTTATATATTTGTAGGGTATGTACTGCCAAACATTTTATCGAAAAAATCCAAAAAACATAATTTCCGCAAAAAAAAATTTATCTCGGCATAAATTATTCGCTGTTTTAAGGCATCTGTGAAAATTTCGTTAAAATCGGCCAAATGTCCATATTCGCAAGTTTTTCTTGCTTTCTTAAACTGAATGTCCGTGAACGGATTAAAAATTCTTTTATATTCTTTGAAGTAGTTCTCTTGTAACATTTTTGCTGAAGTGTTCCAAATCGTTTTGACTGCACTCTCTTTATAGTCTTTTCCATTGTTCTTCTTCATGTTGAATGCCCAGTCACATGAAATCTGCTAACTCTTCATCGCAAATTGTCGCCAAATTGACGTAGTTGAATTCACAGTATTGCGAGGCACATTATTATTGATGGCTTCTTCAATTTCTCCACTCGAAGACTGTCCAAATCGCGATATTTCCACAAATAAGATACTTTTCTGACAACGCAAGTTTGAGAAAAATTGACTTAACGTCATCAAAAATTTGTTTACAATGCTGGTTGTCATACTTTCAAAAGTTAGGTTACGTTTTGTCGCTGGAAAAGTTAGGGCAAACTTTCTTCGCTGTCATAATAACAAAACACCGCGACATATGGTATTTTTAGTGCATTCATTAAATTGTCAAAGGAAAATAAATAATTGTCAAATGGTATCTGATTATACGAACGTACTCCAAATGAGGGGAGCATAGAGAAACAAAAACTGTGAATATGACATACATCAACAGTGATTGATTGTGTGAAAAATAATCGAACGAGGATTCGATTATTAGGTACAGAGCTGATTGAAAAATCGACTTTCAAGTTACATTATTATACAGTTTTGACCAATTTCCTCATCATTTTGAAAGCTACGATCACAAATATTTGAGCTATTCAACTATCAAAAAAATTGTTTTCTTGCCGTTCTGAAAAATAACACTGGCTTGTATGTTACTTGGATCCATGAAATTTGAATTATATCAAACATTAAATAAGACCAAAGGTAGTATAACGCCGGGAAGGGTGACAGCTAGCAGTTTCATACTTTTTTGAGCGTTATTAAGTCAAATAAAAATGAAATTCTTACATTTTTTCACTCGGCCTATGGACCACCTTGTAAGAGATCAGCAAAATATTTTTTGAAGAAATTATCTCTTGAATTTTGGCGATTCAAACCAAATACACAAACAATACTTCCTTGAAAAATTACATAATACATATTTTTGTCAAAATGACATAAATGTCAAAATATACGTGAAAAATAAGACAAAAGGTTTGAAATGATTCACTGATCGCCAAATTTAAAATGAATGTAGATAAATAAATAACAACGGAAATGTACTGAAGTTGATGGAGATTCAATTCAAATCACCAAAAAAGAATATATATATACAGTGCGTTCATAAAGTGTGGAAACGCTCTATTATCTTACGAGTTGATTATTTTCGGAGGAAAAGCTCGGACAGGTCGATTTTGTATTTTAGTTTTCCACCTTTTTTTAGAAAAAAATATATTTTTTTTCCTACCACCTTTCAAGATATGACGTCATAAATATTTTTTTTAAATTGAAAGGGTATATTTTTATGTCAAAAATTGAATGCGTCATATCTTACAGTTCGAATCACAGTATACTGAGTATAAAGAAAACCAGTGTGACATATGCAATGGTAACTAAGAACTTATTGTCTGGTTGCTAAGGGCTTTCATATGTTTGCTTAGCCTACTATTCAAGGGTAGCAATATACTCGTACTAACTACTGAGTAGTTCTTAGGTTTACGTTGCAAAATGAATGTTGGGAAATATGAACACTGGTTTCCTTTATACTCAGAATACTGTAATTCGAAGTGTAAGATATGACGTAACTGGTATGGTTGAACTCAGAAAAATATGCGCATTCAATTTTTGACATAAAAATATACCCTTTCAATTTAAAAAAAAAATCGATGACGTCATATCTTGAAAGGTAATAGGGGAAAAATTATTATTTTTTTTTTTAAAAAGGTGGAAAACTAAAATACAAATTCGACCTGTCCTCCGAAAATAATCAACTGGTAAGATAATAGAGCGTTTCCACACTTTATGAACGCACTGTATCAAACGTGTTATCAATATTATGAATGACATACTTAGCTGAATTGATTTTATTATTAACTACAAAGATTCTTATAAATAGTGTTTTCCAGGATACACGCGGAATTTGCAAAAATTGACATAAGGAAAGTCATGAGTACAAATGGCAGAACCGAAATTTACAGAACAAAAAAGTATCAGATATTGGAGAGGGGATAGCGGATTGCTCTATTCTCTAAGAGATGGCGCAGCACGTGGCCAATATAAATACATTTTTATTTGTTGCTTAATTGTCAACTTGCTGAAATTCCAATTTTGAAATAGGAAAAATAAAAAAAAAACACTCCGTGGCCCTCTGAGCCATTTTATTAAATTTTTTGTGTGATAAGCGAACCTACATATTGACCCCCTTATCACGTATGGGCGAGTCTGAATCAGAATTCAGATACGTCAATACCTGATAAGGGAGGCGATATGTGAAAGTGTAAAATTTTATTTTTCATTATTTATCGTATTTATGACTTTAATATCTTTATATTTTATATATATTATATATTTTTTTATTGGGATACATTGTTTCTACTCATTTATGTACAATTAGCAGTTCTGCAAAATAAAGATTATAATATTTCAGTCAACTCTTCAGCTGCCTAAGGAAAGGTGTCTTTAATTTCGGAAGTATTCCAAATGAATAATTCATGCTTCATTAGATTTAAATAACAAACAACGTCAGACATCAGATAATACAATTCCAGTCAGTTGCCATCGTATATTTTGAACGATGATGGCTCGTCTTTATTCTGACAAGATGATTTCATTACTTCATCGAAAAACATGTAAAAATGGCATGTAATTAAACTTTGACTTACCACATCGTTTAACGCTGTTTGTTTACAATATATCTGACTGAGTTCCCGATAATTTAACATACAGGAGATTATCTTGTTTACTCAACTTCATTGGTCTGTTCAAGGCAAGCTTAGGAAAAAAACACAAAGAAGACTCAACAACTAATACAAACGTTTTGGATATATTAGAAAAACAGATAATTAATTCTGAAATTATTGAAGATTGTAATGATTTTGTCTACGTTTTAGGCTTTTTATTGTTTACCGTTCTTCAACACTTTTGCGCATAAACGTCTCTCAGAGCTGATGGGCATGGGCTTCATGATCATTCATGATTCAAGATGGGCTCCATGATCATTTTCATAAATGTTTGGCTTGAAATTATTGTAGATTTTAATGATTATGTCTACGTTTTAGGCTTTTTATTGTTAATCGTTCTTCAACACTTTTGCACTCATAAACTTCTCTCACAGCTGGGGTCCATGATCTTTCATGACACATGATCATCATTATAAATGTTTGGCTTGAAATTAATGAGGAATGTAATGATTTTGTCTACGGCTGATGGAGTTCACGATTATTCATGATTCATAACGGGCTCATGATCACCATTTTAAATGATTGGCTTGACGAAAGAATGTCTATGATGTCCCTGAAAGAAATACCGCGATTGCCAAAGGGGTCTTTGTAAAAATCAACAATAGTTACCATTGAAAACGTTCTGCTTATAGTTCTAGAAGCGTTCTGAATAATGTACAGGGTGTCCCAAATTCGAGCCTCATCATTGGGATCTCGGAAACCAGAAGAGATACGAGGTAGGTTAAATGGAGGCAAAGTTGAGCAATTTGGTGCTCATTGTAACGACGCTTTCATATTTGAAAAATTCCTAATACTTCCGAAGATTTTTGGAAAAAAACTATTATTCGCGATTTCATTTTTATTTTTTGTGACTCTATTTGAATAGATATAACAAAACAAATTTCACATTCTCATTGCTACTTTTTCTGTTCTACAAGGTGTTTTCAGATTTTCAAACAGACGTTTCGTATTTGAGCTGCCATCATCAACTTTGTTTTTTTAAATACGGCCCTGGATTTTTTATTATAGATTTTAAAGTTTCTAATGTCCCAAAACAAATGATGTATCGCACTTATTCTAAAAGTTTATATTAATAGCATTTTTCATAAGAACTCATGAGATTTTAGAAAATTAGATTTTTAATAGAGTTAAAACAAACTTTTTTTGCAATAACGCACTGCATAAAACTCAAAAACTAACATAAAAGTGGGTGGTTAATAAATAATATAATTGAAGTGTCATCCCTCAAACTCTAGGCCCTAGGCTATATTTACAAAAATAATTGCATTTTATCAAAGTGGCTGTGCATCGTGCTTTCTGGCTATCTTAGTTCATTTGTTAATGTTTAAATTATCCAATATTTTGACAGTTCACTGTTCGTTCACTAATCGTTAACGCTTATTAAACGAAAATGACTTTTTCTAACGAAGAAAAACGAGACAAGGTAAGGATTTATTATATTTCGAATCGAAATTCAAAAACGGCTTGTGAGCGCTGTTTGTTGGAATATCCAGAAAGACAGCAGCCGCATTATAGTTATTCTGCTAATATTGATAATAATTTAGCTCAGTACGGAAGTTTTGTTAAGCCAAGAGTTGAATATGAAACACGAATCGATCCAGAAGAGGAACAAATTATCTTGAACACTGTAAGTTTGAAAACTGTTACAAAGTAGAAAGTAAAATGAATACTTTTAAATTATTTTTTAAGGCCAATAATAATCCTCGAACTTCAGTTGAGTTTTCTCAGAAGAAGTAGGATTACCGCGAATGAGAGTTTGGAGAACTTTAAATAAGCGTGGATATAAACCTTACAAAATCCATATTAGGTCAAACACTAAGACCTGGCGATGCTGAGAGACGATTAGAATTTTGTAACTGGTTGCAAAATAAAATTAATGAAAATGATGACTTCCTAAATAAAACTATATGGACAGATGAATACAGTTTTTCAACAGATGGACTATTTAACAGACATAATGAACACTATTGGTCAATAGAAAACCCAAGGCAGAATCAATAAGTAAGACCTCAGGGACGACAATCATTTAACGTATGGGTCGGTATGTGGCACAATAAAATTATCGGCCAGAAAAAGTAGCAATGAGAATGTGAAATTTATTTTGTTATATCTATTCAAATAGAGTCACAAAAAAATAAAAATTAAATCGCGAATAATCGGGTTTTTCCAAAAATCTTCGGAAGTATTCGGAATTTTTGAAATATGAAAGCGGCGTTTCAATGAGCACCAAATTGCGCAACTTTGACTCCATTTAACCGACCTCGTATCTGTTCTGGTTTCCGAGATCCCAATGATGAGGCTCGAATTTGGGACACCCTGTACATCAATTACACAATTTTCGATTTCAGCTGAACGAGTGACTTCGAACGATGCGTATATGGTCAATCATTCGACGCACAATGTTTCGTTTATTGATCGATTTAAGGCTTTTATGGGGACGTTGTCCCAGTTTCCTATTAGCAATCTGTTCAGACATTTCCAGTAGAAATCTGCTTAGATCGTAAATGGACCAAATGTGAAATAATGTTATATGCAAGTTACCTGAAAATAACTTCATATACCTGAAAATAACTTCATATAACACGTGTGAATTTGCTAGATGTTTTAGAAATTGTAAATCTGATAAATTTAATCAAATTCAATAATAAAAAAATGTGTATCAAAATTAGTATTAAATTTTCAAGCCAGATATTTTTCAAGTTATGTTGAGTTTAAATATTATTTTTTATATAATAAACTAGTTCATAGTTTTTGTATTTACTGTTTTTTTTCACCAACACTTATTTATTAACAATTGTTATATAATAGTCCCGTGTGGATTGATCTTTCTGGGACTGGCAACTGTTTATTCATATTCATATTTAAACATTATTATTGTAACTTTTATGAATAAATATTATTATTATGATATAGAATTTGATACCCCAAGATTTCCCGGGTGGTCAGTTGCTTGAGAGCCATCAATAGTGCGTAACACTGAATAGTCGAATTTCTTCCTCACCCCGCCCAGCTAAGGTTTGTTGGAATATGTTTATCAAGAGTTGGAGTGAACTCGTTGAACACTGGCAACAGCGCCTGTCCGTTCTCGATTACAGCGCCAATCAGATACAAACCTTCCGATCGTAGAATTCTTTTTTGACTTTGTCAAAATCCATTGAAGTGGTATTTTTGTATGATACTGGTGGTCCTATAAGAATTCGGAAATCTATCAATTTTTTCTATCCATCCTGTCATATCAATTTTTTTCTGAAAAATCATCATAACCAAAAATCAATCTGAAGTTCCAGACATAACCTTGAGCCGTATTAACTAGTTCTGTGGAAACTACGACATAAATATGGACAAAAAAGTTCGAGTCTACCAGGTACCCGCCGACGAGGTGCAGGTTTGAACAGAAATGTAGATGCGGACTTCGTATGGCCGAATGGATTTGGTTCACACAGATTATCCGTGAATGCCGTCCCGTCCATCATCACTCCAGTAGGAGAAGGTATCCGAGACGAAGATAAGAAAGACGGAGCTGAATCGATGAAGAACGGAGGTATGACGAAACCAATAATAGTAGAGGAGAGTATAAGAAGACCACAAGCCGTGAGTAGAGACCTTAATTTTCCATCTGCTAGTTATCGATGTTCTGAAAATCTGCCTATTTATTCAGCAATTGAGTCTAGGGGTTCTCAGTCTAGTGTTAATGTTCAAAAACGAGTCATTGAAATTGAAAAAGTCAGACAAGTAAAAACTTCTTGAGAAACGGTTCGATATTTTATTGATTTGACGACACTACACAGCCTACTGTAGACATCCGTATGCATGCACGTGGCATGAATACAATGATTCACATGTGAGCCCAATTTCATCTAGATCCCTGGTGAGCGGAGATGCCTATGTTCTCTTCTATGAGCAGGAAAGCACTGAATCGCTGCTATCATATCATACTTAGTTTTATTTAAAATTTCATTTGTATTTTTATTTGTTTTTATATTGTATTGTATTGTTTATTCATTTATTGTACATGTTTATTTTATAAGTATAAACAGAATCTGGCGATAATTAGATTAATTATGTACAGTTCTCACCTAAAAGCGTTGAATCATTTGTAAAAAAAAACTGAAGTCATAAAACCAATTCCCGTTTCATCAAGATATGGTTTGCTCTTAAGTTGGAGGTCAAACTATCCAAGTTGAAGAAATATCTGTAATTTTCTTGTAATACAAGGTATCTGTACTGAGTGTTATTATTTTGATGACTTGCGAAAGATTTGTAACATTTAGTGTCGAAAGTGAGAATATTGACGTCTTACATCATTGCAAAACTGCTGATAGTTTTTATGAAGAATATGGAAGCAAGAAGAAATAAATAATAGGAGAGGTTGTAAAAAGTTGCAAGAGTTCTATACCAGCGTATAGGAAGCTAGAAACTGAAGAGGACGGAGTATGTAAAGAGATTGACAGTGGCACATATGGTAGGTGCAGATGAGGAACACCAGGAAACAAATGATATTGAAACAAAAATAGAAGTCCTGACAAAAAAATACTAACGGTCTCTACTGAATAAAAACGAGGTGTTTTTGACTAAGTTGTTGTACATATTGAATAATCGCACTTCGTGGACCAGTCCTTACAGACTTGCTTCAAACACTTGCCACTACTAAATTCGAAACCAGTGATGAACTAGCTAAAGCATCAAAGATAAAATCTCAAACAAGCGGACTAATCGATTTTGGTCACGAAGGTTAGAAAATTGAGATAAGGAGAAGTAAGTAATTTAGATATGTGGGAAAAAGGAGATGGCAAAAGGGTCCTTGAAATTACCTCTTTCAGGTAATTTTGTTAATTTTTGATGCGGCCAGGTAGCCGAGTGGTTAAAGCGACATTGTTTCAATCGCTTTGGCTGCCAGTCGGCGATGGTTCAAACCATCGTGACTACAGAAATTTTTCTAATGGACCAAGAAAGTGCTAGGAATCGCACGAAAAAAGGTAAGACCTCGTTAATCCTTGGCTCGCACAAATTTCAACTTCTGAGGGCTGCCGTTCGTAAGAGGACGACAGTTGGTTAACGGAAAAAACAATTTTAACAACAACAAAATAATTTATCAATTCTACTTCAAAAATTGAGGAAGTTACGGGGATGTTTCCATGAGAAGCGAGACACACTGTATATAAAATGATATTTGCCATTGAGACAATCCCAATTATTCATAATGTGGCTGGGTTTAAATACAAAGTGTTTCTGATAAAATATTTCTGGAAATATTCCACCGACAGGAAAAAGTTCTTAACCACGAAATATCCAGCTATATCTTATCACTTACTTATTATATAAAAGGAAAACATTCACTTCGATTATATATTCAACTAAATCAAATGAGAATAAAACTTATCAAACGGTAATTATTTCAAATTGAGAAAATGCCACTTCAATTCACAAGTACAGAATAATCTGAAGTATTTGGTTATTCCATTAGGTCTTTATCGTATAAGATAAGCTTCTGATACTCTAAATTTATTACTTTGTATGTAATACAGAGTGATATTTGTTTTTTAGTAATGTGGTGTGTTTTGAAAAATATTTCAAAGGAATCATTTTCACTCGAAATGTCGTGTAGAACAACAAGTAATAATAATAATATACAGTGTCAACCCCAAAGTATGCACCATATGGGAAACTTATTTATGTTCGAAGAAAAGTTATTCTTGATAAAAGTTCGTGCATCCCCTAAAACTAAACATGCACCAACAAATACAGTAAAACACACGTAATGTGCGGCCTCCAAATATTTTGATATTGAGACAAGAATAAAGTACTCTTATTTTGAAAAATCTCGGGAAATGTTATTTAGAAAAGTTGTTCAGCATTAAAAAATACATCTAGTTTTGAAGTCATGGCCATCTAAGTGAAGTTATATTTTTTTACACTTTTTTTTCTTTAAATGGCGACTACTAAAAAAATAATTTGCTAACACGATAAATAGACAGCATTCTGTATACGACGGTTTATTTTAAAAGCCTGTAATATTACAAATTACACAACTATGGTGTTAACCACGGTCGATTTTTCTGAGGAGTAAAATAATTTTCAAATTTTTTGGTGCAACATCAAAATAAAATAGGTATTTCGGAACAAACTCATTGATTTTCTGGAGATTTTCTTGTCCAAAATAATTCTTATATTTGCTTTAAAAACAAAAACATGTTTCCGAAGGAAGTATTTTACATCTCAGTATGATGTCCATCCCGCAACATGCACAGTTTGGTTCTTCTTACACAATCCTTCACTGCATTCGTAATGTGCTCCGGTTGAAAGGCCCTGACACAATTAGTAATCACATTTTTTAAATGTTCTCTATCCCTAAATGGACGATGTTTGTAAACTTCGTTCTTCAATGAACCCCATAAGAAGAAATCCATTGGGGTTAAATCTGGTGAGCGCGCTGGCATTGGATACTCTGAGTAACGTCCTATCCATTTTCCATTGAATGAATATGATATGAACAATAAGCAGTCATTCAAAACTTTTGAATAAACTTTTGAATCGAAAGTTTAACCGATTTAACCCACTTTTTCATGTTTAAAAGCAGACAAAACAATTTTATTTCCATTTTATCTTTTTTCTCCTGCAACATCCAGTGTCAATATTAATGTAATCATTTTCATAGATACGACAGAGTACCATGCGCTTGTATTATGGCATATCGATTTACACTGGTGTCAGCACAACATTTCTTTCCTATGATTCATTCAAATATATTTTAAACAATAACAGTTAGTCATGGTTCCTTCTAATAAATAATATGACAAACATTGATGTTGTACCACATTTGTAAACACAATTTGATTGAACGTATACAGTTTTCCAAATCATTCCATTATAATACCCCATCGATGTGAACGATTTCGGATCTTCTCATACTATACCGTTGGAAAAATTAACTAAGTTAACCCATCAATTGAAACAACGTTTTTTGACGGCCATTAGGATGAAAAATATAACTCAAACGGCATTTCATTTGACATATTTTACAACCTCTTACTGCGTGGGATGTGTAAATTTAAATGTAAATTTTTGAACGGTACGGAGACAGAAAATCGGATATGAACGACGGGCGTGAAGTTATCCACATCCACAAGATACACGGAGAAAAAAATATCGATTTTTTTTATTTCTATACTAGACTCTTTGTGTACCTCTAATCATTGAATATGCTTCTTCCGGCGGTCATCTCAGTAAAAAACATGGTGGAAAACCATAAACAAACTATATTTAGGTAAGTTAATTTTGTACAACATCCATTTTCGAATATGTTGTTTCTCGTGGTCGAATTGACTAGAAAAATGATATACCTCAGTTTTTCAGGCCGTCTAAGAGGGTGGAAATGGGGTTGAGAATCATAAAAAAACTATATTTCGGAAAGTTGACTTTGTACACCTTCCATTTTCGAATATGTTATTCCTCGTGGTCGAATTGACTAGAAAAATGCTACGTCTGAGTTTTTCAGGCCGTCTAAGGGGGTGGAAATGGGGTTGAAAATCTTAAAAAAACTATATTTCGAAAAGCTGACTTTGTACATCATTCCTATTCAGGTATGTTGTTTCTCGTGGTCGAATTGACTAGAAAAATACCATGCCTGAGTTATTCAGGCCGTCTAAGAGGGTGGAAATGGGGTTGAATATCAGTAAAAATCTATATTTCGGAAAGTTGACTTTGTACACCATCCATTTTCGAATATGTTGTTTCTCGTGGTCGAATTAACTAAAAAAATTATATGCCTGAGTTTTTCAGGCAGTCTAAGAGGGTGGAAATAGGGTTGAAAATCATAAAAAAACTATAATTCGGAAAGTTGACTTTGTACACCTTCCATTTTCGAATATGTTGTTCCTCGTGGTCGAACTGACTAGAAAAATGCTACGTCTGAGTTTTTCAGGTCGTCTAAGGGGGAGGAAATGGGGTTGAAAACCTTAAAAAAACTATATTTCGGAAAGCTGACTTTGTACACCATTCATATTCAAGTATGTTGTTTCTCGTGGTCGAATTGACTAAAAAAATACCATGCCTGAGTTATTCAGGCCGTCTAAGAGGGTGGAAATGGGGTTGAAAATCAGGAAAAATCTATATTTCGGAGCGTTGACTTTGTACACCATTCAAATTCAAGTATGTTATTTCTCGTGGTCGAATTGACTAAAAAAATGCCATGCCTGAGTTATTCAGGCCGTCTATGAGGGTGGAAATGGGGTTGAAAATCAGAAAAAAACTATATTTCGGAGCGTTGACTTTGTACACCATTCAAAATCAAGTATGTTGTTTCTCGTGGTCGAATTGACTAGAAAAATGCCATGCCTGAGTCATTCAGGCAGTCTAAGAGGGTGGATAAGCGGTTGAAAATCATTAAAAAAAACTATATTTCGGAAAGTTGACTTTGTAGTTTGTACACCATTCAAATACAAGTATGTTGTTTCTAGTGGTCGAATTGACTAGAAAATTGCTACGTCTGAGTTTTTCAGGCCGTCTAAGGGGGTGGAAATGGGGTTGAAAACCTTAAAAAAAACTATATTTCGGAAAGTTGACTTTGTACACCTTCCATTTTCGAATATGTTGTTTCTCACCCATTTCCACCCTTTAAGACTGTTTGGAAAACAGCGGCACCATGTTTTTTACTGAGATGACCGCCGGAAAAAGCATATTCAATGATTAGAGGTACACAAAGTGTCCAGTATAGAAATAAAAAAAAATCGATATTTTTTTCTCCGTGTATCTTGTGGATGTGGATAACTTCACACCCGTCTCTTTTGAAGCATGCAGTCCAATTTTTCACGGTCGCATACGAAGGACATTGATCACCAAGGGTATTGAGCACATCTTCGTAAATCTGCTTACCTCTTAAATACAGGTACTTGATGATGGATGGTGGACATATTTTTTCTTTGAATTTATTGCGTAACTCTGGTTTACTTTTTTGACGTCAAACTTTACACTGACACTTCTAATAAGTTATTGTTCGTTGCTATGGTAACGCAATATTTTGTTTATGCAGGGAACTGGTCTAGGCTAACTAGATATCAATACATCCTCGTATATTGTAATTAGATAAAAAGTTATCCTGTCTTGTGCTCACAGAACCGTTTGAAATGTCTATAAGAACAATCACTACCTGACGTACTATAGATAAATATAAAATTTTCACACTATTTCAATAGAGCTATAAAACACTAAAGTGTTTTCACTTTTGGAAATGTTTTTTTGGGTTTTTAACCATCCGCAGACAGAAAATGAAAGATGTTAATCAAAAAATTCTATACAAGTGTAGAAGGAAAAATTAATAAATTTGCCCTGATTAGTTACTGTGTTTCAAAAACTATTGTCTTGAGAAAATGATATAATTTTGTCAGTAACTTGGCGTATTCTCAAAATTTGCCTGTAAGAAAAAAAAATTAAAATAACTTTCATTTTTTCAAAGAACGTTGACATATTTTCATTTTAAACTGTGTAAGTTGCAAACCCGAATAAACATGTCAAGAAGTGAATTTCCTCCACAAAAAAAAAACAATATTTTTACTTTGCTGTCATCAATAAAATTTTGTTTTACCTGTTCCGTTTTTTCTTTTGTATCGATTTGAGATGTTAAAAGTGCATATTCACTGCATGTTACAGTAAGTATTTTCTATAATGAGAATCAATCAGTTATTTGCTTATTCATATAGTTTCGGATTTTCCGAAATTAAAATGTTCATAAAATTAGATCAGGAATTATCTGCGACAGAAAGCCCATAGTTCGATATATTTGTTGGAAACAGTTTCAATCAAAAATCATAAATTTTTCAAGATATCAAAGTGATATTTGCATAATCATGATCAATGTGATTGTCTGGTTAGTTGTGATTTACATAAACTTGCCAAAAATCTATTCTAAAGAAGCTACCAAAATTTCTGTCAAGAAATCCAAAATCTTATAGAAAGGTGGGAATCTCGCTAACGTGGCAACGCTGGATCGAAAACTACCGATAAGGGCAGACAGAGTGGGGACGGTTGAATCATGCTGATGACACTCTCCGATTCAGTTTTCGGCTGGCTGGCAGGGATAGCGGACGTGAAGTTTCATTACGGTACTCGATGAATCACTGCACTGTCATATGACGTAACAACATGGCGGTCATCAGCTGATTGTTTTTTTTGAGGTTTTCACTGGTTGATTGTGATTTTTATAAACTTTATTGACATTGAGTGATCCTGTTATTTTATTATAATTGTAATACTTCTTTTTCATTTGAGGAATCGAATAATGCTGCTAATAATTTCAGTTGACGTCACAACATGGTGGTCATCAGATAGTATTTTGTACTTGGTTCTGGTTAATTGTGATTTTTATAATTTTTTCAGATACTTAGAGATCTTATTATTTGATTATTTATTATAATATTCCTTTTTTATTTGAGAAATCGAACAATTTTGCTAATGACATCAGGTGACGTCACAACATGGCAGTCACCAGCTGATTGTGTATTGTGGTTGTTTCTGGTTAGTTGTGATTTACATAAACTTGCCAAAAATCTATTCTAAAGAAGAAGCTACCAAAATTTTGTTAAGAAATGTAAAATCTAATAGAAAAGTAGAAATCTTCCAAACGTGACAACGCTGCATCGAAAACTACCGATGAGGGCCGATAGAGTGGGGTCGGTTGAATCATGCTCATAACACTCTTATCTGCAAAGAGGAGTTTTGGAACATTAGGAGAGTAAGAAACAATCATATACAATACGTATTTACAGTCATGTGGGTTCGAGAAGCCAGGAATGTCCTAACATCTTGGTTTCCAAACATATTTCTAATTTTCAGTTACTTATAGTCACAACTCTCAATTAGGATAGAAAGGGACGAGAGAAAAAATTGGTTTGGAGAATTCTGGTACCAAACGGATGAAGAATGAAATGGGGAAACTGTTTGGAACGAAATCCCTCATTGGGAATCGACGGGGGCATATTCTCCGTGTGGCAAACTCCGCTTCATTCGTTATACCGTCTACATCGGTGGTAAGGGCTGTAGCTCAGCTACGGTAAGATGAACCCTGCCTCGAGCACAGTGGCCGACATGCTCACCCGTAGAGGCCTATATATACGGGAGCCCGATCATCGATGACGGTTTCGCGTGGAGCAGAACTAATCACACGGAATAGTTGCTCCAATAGAAACTCATTCAGGAATCCGGTTGCGACTTCCAACAGCATATCCATTCTATTCTTGTTTCGTTTCGTATTCAGTATGGTCCAGTTCAATTTTTGCTCTCGTTTCTAGAAATCTGAATTGACACCGCTTCGGGACAGGTGAGATCAAAAAGCCTATAATTTTCTTAACACTCACAAGCCACTATGCCACTTGCTTCCTGGACAGAACGTGAAAACCCACAACAGGTGATGAACGTTTCATTATATGACGTGAATTCGAGTATCATGGTATATTATGTCATTTTATTTTTGTTCTTTAGTTTATTTTCCATAGAGTTCTTGATATACTTGTATACAAGTTTTTATAATTACAGCATTGTATGTGAATAAATTAATATTTTTATTTTATCTTGAATTCGAATTCTTTGATATGTGTAGAATTAGATTTCATGACATTTTCTGAACATAACATGTCACTTCTACACTAACATCCTTGTCCCACCTTCCCGACAGGGGCGCTCACACCTTCTCGTGGTCCCTGTTGAGCGATAACAGTTCAAACCTAAGAAAAACAAGTTTCATTGATTCATTACGATAGGAAGGAACTATTATCGGCCAAGTGAGCACCAATGTATTGTAGATCAAGACATTTTTCGATGTACAACCCAATATTTGTGAACTACTCTATTCCTATACTTTCAATCCTATCGTGAATAACTGAAAAGAATCACCCCATTGTCGTATTTCAAATAGCCCCACTAACAAACTAACATACTAAACTACCTCGATAACACCCCTATTTGAATGCTAACAATGGGTTGTGTATTTTCTCGGCATGATCAAAGGATTCAATCAAGTATGGGAACAGTGAGGCTAATATGGGTTTCTTTCTCCATCATTTGTTTATTGTGTGTGAACAACTTTTTTTCTTATCAATTATTTCAGATCTAACTTTGGGAACATTACAGATTTTGTTTTCGTGTGATTATATTTTGTACTTTTTTTATATTGACACGTTTTATCTCATACACCTAATTTCATGTGATAACCATGTTATTTGTGACCTTTGATGCAAACCCAATATTTTCTTTATTATTCATGATTTCATTTTATTGCTTCTTGTATTATTCACCATATTGATATGTTCTACACGTGAAAAGTTATTTTTCTAGGAACTCATGGAGGATATTCATCTATCTGCAAAGTTTTGGCATAATAGGCTAGTAAGAAACAATTATATACAATACGTATTTACAGTCATATGGGTTCGAGAAGCCTGGAATGTCCTAACATCTTGGTTTCCAAACATATTTCTAATTTTCAGTTACTTATTGGTTTGGAGAATTCTGGTACCAAACGGATGAAGAATGAAATGGGGAAACTGTTTGGAACGAAATCCCTCAATGGGAATCGACTGGGGCATTTTCTCCGTGTGGCAAACTCCGCTTCATTCGTTATACCGTCTACATCGGTGGTAAGGGCTGTAGCTCAGCTACGGTAAGATGAACCCTGCCTCGAGCACAGGAGCTGACATGCTCACCCGTAGAGGCCTATATATACGGGAGCCCGATCATCGATGACGGTTTCGCGTGGAGCAGAACTAAACACACGGAATAGTTGCTCCAATAGAAACTCATTCAGGATTCCGGTTTCGACTTCCAACAGCATATCCATTCTATTCTTGTTTCGTTTCGTATTCAGTATGGTCCAGTCCAATTTTTGCTCTCGTTCCTAGAAATCTGAATTGACACCGCTTCGGGTCAGGTGAGATCAAAAAGCCTATAATTTTCTTATCACTCACAAGCCACTATGCCACTAGCTTCCTGGACAGAACGTGAAAACCCACAACAGGTGATGAACGTTTCATTATATGGCGTGAGAATTCGAGTATCATGGTATATTATGTCATTTTATTTTTGTTCTTCAGTTTATTTTCCATAGAGTTCTTGATATACTTGTATACAATTTTTTATAATTACAGCATTGTATGTGAATAAATTAATATTTTTATTTTATCTTGAATTCGAATTCTTTGATATGTGTAGAATTCGATTTCATGACATTTTCTGAACATAACATGTCACTTCTACACTAACATCCTTGTCCCACCTTCCCGACAGGGGCGCTCACACCTTCTCGTGGCCCCTGTTGAGCGATAACAGTTCAAACCTAAGAAAAACAAGTTTTATTGATTCATTACGATAGGAAGGAACTATTATCGGCCAAGTGAGCACCAATGTATTGTAGATTAAGACATTTTTCGATGTACAACCCAATATTTGTGAACTACTCTATTTCTATACTTTCAATCTTATCGTGAACCCCACTAACAAACTAACATGCTAAACTACCTCGATAACACCCCTATTTGAATGGTAACAATGGGTTGTGTATTTTCTCGGCGTGATCAAATGATTCAATCAAGTATAGGACCAGTGAAGCTAATATGGGTTTCTTTCTCCATCATTTGTTTATTGTGTGTGAACAACTTTTTTACTTATCAATTATTTCAGATCTAACTTTGGGAACAATACAGATTTTTTTTCCGTGTGATTATATTTTGTACTTTTTTATATTGACACATTTTATCTCCTACACCTAATTTCATGTGATAACCATGTTATTTGTGACCTTTGATGCAAACGCAATATTTTCTGTATTATTCATGATTTCATTTTATTGCTTCTTGTATAATTCACTATATTGATATGTTCTACACGTGAAAAGGTATTTTTCTAGGAACTCATGGAGGATATTTATCTATCTGCAAAGAGGAGTACTGGCACATTAGGCTAGTAAGAAACAATCATACACAATACGTATTTACAGTCATGTGGGTTCGAGAAGCCTGGAATGTCCTAACATCTTGGTTTCCAAACATATTTGTAATTTTCAGTTACTTATAGTCACAACTCTCAATTAGGATAGAAAGGGACGAGAGAAAAAAATTGGTTTGGAGAATTCTGGTACCAAACGGATGAAGAATGAAATGGGGAAACTGTTTGGAAAGAAATCCCTCAATGGGAATCGACGGTGGCATATTCTCCGTGTGGCAAACTCCGCTTCATTCGTTATACCGTCTACATCGGTGGTAAGGGCTGTAGCGCAGTAGCGCCGCAGCATCAGTTACGGTTAGATGAACCCTGCCTCGAGCACCGGAGCTGGCATGCCCACCCGTAGAGGCCTATATATACGGGAGCCCGATCATCGATGACGGTTTTGCGTGGAGCAGAACTAATCACAAGGAATAGTTGCTCCAATAGAAACTCATTCAGGAATCCGGTTACGACTTCCAACTGCATATCCATTCTATTCTTGTTTAGTTTCGTATTCAGTATGGTCCAGTCCAATTTTTGTTCTCGTTCCTAGAAATCTGAATTGAGACCGCTTCGGATCAGGTAAGATCAAAAAGCCTATAATTTTCTTATCACTCACAAGCCACTAGTCACTAGCTTCCTGAACAGAACGTGACAACCCACAACAGGTGATGAACGTTTCATTATATGACGTGAATTCGAGTATCATGGTATATTATGTCATTTTATTTTTGTTATTCATTTTGTTATTTCCGTCAACCTGTTGCACTCCTACGCGCAACCCTCAGGAGTGTTCCAGAGACTTGTGCGAGCTATGAGAAGACGTAGCCCTTACCTTTTAACGCGTGATGCCATGCACAAGACCGGTGAATTGTTGAATCGAAACCACGACTATACGCTTGAGAGCCGAATGCGAATGATTTGTTACATTTCGATATTTTATAAATTGATGGAATGAAAATACTTCTGAATTTAGCTCGAACTACGACGACCAAAATAAATGGAAAACTTCAACCCATGAATAGGAGTTCTTCAGTTTATTTTCCGTAGAGTTCTTGATATTCTTGTATACAATTTTTCATAATTTCAGCATTGTACTTCTTCATGGTGAAAAAATTAAATTTTTTATTATTATATCTTGAATTCGAATTCTTTGGTATGTGTAGAATTCGATTTCGTGACATTTTCTGAACATAACATGTCACTTCTACACTAACATCCTTGTCCCACCTTCCCGACAGAGATGCTCACACATTCTCGCTGGTCCTTGTCGAGCGGTAATAGTTCCTACTCGATTCATCTCTTGAGTTAATCAAGAATTCATCAGATGGAACTATTATCGGCCAGGTGAGCAAAAAATATACTGTATTCAATTAACTATGAATGTTAAATTCAACAAATTTCTTCCTTATAATAGTAACTTTGGTATAATACAAGTTTAATAAGACTCTAATTTGTGGTACGCTTCGTTTGGGAATATGAGCCGCAATATATTCAACTCATTGTTTAGTTACTTTTTTATTTTCCACCGTCTACATTTCAGAATTTCATTATGAAACCAAACAGATCATTTTGGCTGACCATGAGCTCAGGTTCTTGAATGTTAATTGTAATTTTTTATTGTAAATTTGAAGTTTAATTGATAAAAATAACATTCCACTCCTCAACTAATAGCACATTACCAAATCCCTTCCCGACAGGGGCGCTCACACCTTCCCGTGGTCCCTGTTGAGCGATAACAGTTCAAACCTAAGAAACACTAGTTGAATTGATTCATTACGTCAGGAAGGAACTATTATCGGCCAAGTCAGCACCAATGTATTCCAGATTAGGGCATTTTTCTATGTAAACCCAATATTTGCGAACTATTCTATTCCTATACTTTTTATGTTATCGTGAATAACTGTAAAGAAACACCCCATTGTCATTATTCAAATAGTCCCACTAACATACTAAACTACCTCGATAACACTCCTATTTGAATGCTAACAATGGGTTTTGCATTTTCTCGGCGTGATCAAAGGATTCAATCAAGTATAGGAACAGTGAGACTAATATAGGTTTCATTCTCTACCATTTGTACATTGTGTGTGAATAACTTCTTTTTTATAAATTATTTCAGATCTTACTTTGGGAACATTACAGTTTTTTTTTTAACCCAATTTCCACCCTCTTAGACGGCCTGAAAAACTCAGGCATATCATTTTTCTAGTCAATTCGACCACAAGAAACAACATATTCGAAAATTGAAGGTGTACAAAGTCAATTTACCGAAATATAGTTTTTTATGCTTTTCCACCCCATTTCCACCCTTTAAAACTGTTTGGAAAACCGAGGCACCATGTTTATTACTGAGATGACCGCCGGAAAAAGCATATTCAATGATTAGAGGTACACAAAAAGTCCAGTATAGAAATTTAAAAAATCGATATTTTTTCTCCGTATATCTTGTGGATGTGGATAACTTCACACCCGTATATGAACGGTACTTCATTGAGTGTTAGTATTTCTACTGCGTATCTTTTGATGCGCATGTACTTATATCAACCATATATATATCGAAAATTTGAAGAGAAAGATGTGAAAGCATATATGACAAAAAAGTGGTGAGAGCTGGAATTTTTTTTCATTGCTGTAAGAGCTTCCTTTGACACAAAATTCCATCAGAGTAATTTTTAGTCTCGAAAAAATTTCATAATTTGAAGTTTCCAAAAAGTTTTATCGGGTAGCTCCGTTTTACGGTACCAATATTTTTGTCATGGATATGTGTAATAATAATCTTCATTGTCATAAAATCATCAAGGACATGGACAACGTAAAAAAAGAGTAACATAATGAGTAAAACATTACAAAAATACACACTTCACGGTTGTAAATAAAAAACTTTGCTCAATAGACAGGAAACAATATTAATCATTCACAAAAATCAAACTTATAGAATACTTCTTCCTTCAAGCAATCAATGACTGAACTTCTGAATTTCTGAAAATTGCGAATATCTTTCAACTGCATTTGTAGAGAACAAGTATTGGTGTTTCTTTACGAAAATAACCAGAGATAAATAGTATAAAGAAGTTACTGTTAATAACACATGGTTTTCAAAATATGACTTGCAGGAGGTATTATACTCAAGACCAAGAATCTCAATATTCGCTTCTGCAATATGCGTTTGAACTGGAACCCCAAAAAAGTATTCCATATTCTATGATTGACTGGTCATGTACATAATAATACAATTTCATTCCATACTCTGACACCTGTTCTCGCAGGTATCTAATTACACCGCAGACCGAAGCCTGTCTGTTGTCCAAGATATCCACATGTAAATCTCAGCTCATATTCAAGTCAATAAACACCCCAAAGAAATTTATAGATGCCAGTACCGGCACTGATTTTTCATTTAATCTAACATACGGAGGTTCAAATATATTTTTGGTAAGGTTGAACATTATAAGTCCAGTTTTATCAGAATTCAAAATCAGAGAGTTATCTGTACACCACTCGTCCATTTTCTTTGCCACATTTGATGTTGAGTCAGCAAGATCCTTAATATTAGTGCTGTTTATAATAACCGAGGTATCATCAGCAGATTGAAAAGTTTGGCAGTTTCAACTGGAGAGAACAGATGGTAGAAAGTACAGGAGAAGAAGGGGACCCTGGATTGATCCCTGTGGTACGCCTCGCTTGATTAATATTTTTTCTGTTGTGAAAAACCTTTCCTCTTGCATAATCGCCACTGCTTGAAATCTGTTTTGAAGGTAGGACCTCAATAAAATTAATGGTGTACCTCTTATTATAAAGTCATCTAGTTTCTCCAACACAAGGTCATGGTCAACCATGTCAAAAGCCTTTGACAGATCAAAGTATATTCACTGCATTGTAGATGGCTAATTATGGCATAAAACAAGCGGTAATGTTTACGTGTGTAGGGACATGATTGTCGGATCCAGATCCACTGAATCCTCAAGAGCTTCATGATACACGACTTGCCATAGAATTGAACGGCATCTATTCGTGATCATCGGGATAAACTCAGAGAGGAACAAGTGCTTTCATACATCACGACACTGTAAATCTCGACCTAGTACAACAATCGAGCCTGAAAAACCCACGCTAAACTGCTCGAGATTGCCACTTGTTTATAACTTCACATTATGCGGTTTTCTACCGGATGTACTTCCGACAAATACCTTTGGTTACTTATTCCTTGATTAAATATGGATTTCCAAATGATTGGCTAAGCATATAGCATATTTATTGTTATGTTGTTGATAAAAAAATATTGTATTGAATTTATGAATTTTCATTTAAAAATAGATATAGCCGGCTTGTAATGCTTATACCTGTGCTTGCAGTTCTTATTTGTTATACCATTTTCAGTTTGCTAGCTCTGTCAGAACGCCAATAAATATGAAAATATATTTCTCTGCAGGAGGGTCACAGTCAATGAATAAATATGCAATTGAATGTTTGTTTTATTTTTTAATGAAAATACTTGTTTGCTTTATCTCAAAAAAATCAATTTTATTAAAATTCAATAACTTTCTTTTTCTTATGTTACGTATGCTGGCAGGAATTACCTTATCTAATAAAAAACAACTGCAAATCAAAATGAAAACTAATAAAATTTGAAATGTAATAATTTAGTTCACATTAACAAAACGCTTAATTCTATTTTCAAATTGTGCAAAAGAAAAGCTCCACTTTTAAATTTCGCGGTCAAATTCAGTTGATAGTTCTGAAGTTAGAATGTTTATTTGGGAAATGAAAACAGTTTTTGGCACGATTTGGAGAGTAAATCGACTGATGGTGCCGCAACTATCGCTGGGAAAATGGCGAATTTAGCAGGCTTGTTTGTTTACATTTGTTTATATGAATCATCGTAATTTGTAGTTTCGTTCAATTTTATCGTGTTTCACTTATTTTTGTAATCTTCTCGATTTTTTTGCATATCCCTCAAGTGTTAGTTTGTAGTGTTATCAAAATATTATGGTGGCATATGCTAATCATCGTCATTTGTCGTTTCGTTCATTTTACCTGGTTTGACGATAAAGAGCTGCCTACACTGATAAAAAAGATTTCTTCAATCAAAAATATACATATTCTTGAATAGAATAATCTTCTGAAATGAATAATTATTTCTAATTGATGAATATACTTTCATTTCAAACTGATTGAGATGATTGCTTCTTTACATAAATCCTCTTGAAATGAATTTGCTTGCAGTGAAAACATTCTACTCTTCATCCTAGAAAACACTCTTATTAACTCATTGTGAAACATAATCCTCTTGACACAAGAATATAATTCCTTGATATTATATCACTAGCCGTGCCACGTGACACTCATGAAGCAAGTGCTCACTTGTTTCAAAATATTTTCCTTGTAAGTGGCCAAGAGGAATCCGTTAAAAAATCACACTGATATTTGGTTGGACCTATTCAAGAATACAAATCTCTTTGAATCAACGCAATTATGCGTTGATGCAAAATATCCTTTTTATCAGTGCATATGATTTGCTGACAGGTAAGGAAACCATCTGCTGGGCATGAAATAGCATTCTTGGTGTTGCCCCAAGTCGCCTGGATATAGTTTTAGAATTTCTCCAGGTCAAGGTGAAGTAGGGGGAGGCGCTTGAAAACCAGTCAGTTTGTGACCGTTTGCTGGTTTCACATTTCGGTAGATATGGTGCTGAACATACCTTCTGTCAAGTTTGACCAGTGTACGAGGTCAAAATCCAGAGTTATGCCGAAAAACTCGTGATTTTTGAAAATCTCTAACCATTATGGTTGTTATCCACACCAGTGTCTTTCGCTGAGGTAATGCACTCTCACAATTTGTACAATAACATGCAATTTTAAAATATTCAGCACGAACATATTAAATATCTCGAATATTAACTATGATATTTACAGGTGAAGTTGAACACAATCAAAGCAGGAAAACGTAGGTGTCCTATATCAAAAGTTTCTAATATCTCTCTGTAGGGGTCGTGACCTAATGCTAAACTACTATTTTTAGAGATTCTTCTACTGGACTAATTGCTTTTTCACTATTTTCGTATTCCTCTTGATTGCGACTGATGAATGATAGTAAGTTTTGGCATTGTTGAGTTTAAAAGTGTTCTTTTCAGATCACAGTATTATTTTATCATATTTATTATTCTCTGTAGTTTTTTGGAGTGAATCCAAGACTTCGTCAATCAAAATAAATATATCATCAGCAAAATTTGTCACGAATGCCTAGTGTGAAGGAAATCAGATCAATGGCAAACAAGTAAAAGAACGGGCATGAATTCAAAGCTGATTTGGTTTTTTGAGATATGACCAGTAAGAGGAGTTGTCAACAGGTTTTCGAAACATCGACGTATTTTAAAGAAGAGGTGTTGTATTCAGTTACATTGAAATTTTTTTTTCAGATAGGCAAATTGAGAATACTGATAAGTTACCTCTTGACAGTATTAAATAATTTTTCAAGACAGTAGAATTGAACAT
This sequence comes from Chrysolina oricalcia, assembly GCA_944452925.2. Lineage (NCBI taxonomy): Eukaryota > Metazoa > Arthropoda > Insecta > Coleoptera > Chrysomelidae > Chrysolina > Chrysolina oricalcia. The sequence continues at coordinate 14,475,589 of OX101821.2, read as the reverse complement.
GCAGTACCTAACTTATCGGGACTAAATGATATACAGGGTGATTCAAAAGTACTTTGACAAACTTCAAGAGGTGATTCCTCACAAAATTCTAATATGAATTGTCCAAATAAATATATGTCCGGAAACGCTTCGTTTGAAGTTTTATATTTATTTTGGTTTTTTTCAAATAACTCTTGAAATACTGAACTTAATTAAACGAAACTTGGTAATAAGAGCTTTTGAGGTGTCGAATTCGAACCTGATGTTATTATTGCTCGTACTCGTGGGGGCGCCACCAAAACGTCTTTTTCTTTTTTGAAGATTCATAACTTTTTTGAGTGTTCTTCTAGCACATTTTTCAGTAAAAAAATCGATTCCTCTATCATATCTACGTAAAAAAGCTACCCTTGTTACAAGTCGCTGTAAGCAACCGTTTTCTAGATATTAGGACTTGAAAATTTCAAGTGGATTATTTGATAATCTATGCATGTAATAATTATTACCTTTATTTTGTATTTGCATTTGCATTAATTTGACGTTTAAGTAAGCAGTTTTGGTTTTTTTGTAGGGGGCGCTACCTATTCTATTACTTTTTACTCGCTTGAAGAGGTCATTACTGTTGGGTACGTTCCTTTATGACACCCTTAAGCGAAATAGTAATTTAATAATAATAATTCAATAATAATAATTAATAGTAATAAAATTTGCAAGAAATGTCAACATTTTATTTCAGGAAAGGACCCCGCAAACTCCTTATGGAATTTGGGTACCGGTGGATTTTTTTGAATTTTTGGTATGATGTAGTCCATATAATTCTCAACCAATGTTACCATTGCGCCAACCCAAAAAAATTAACAGTTTTGCTGCTAGGAGGCGTTGAAATCACCCCTTGCGCAGATTAGACTATTTATTTTTGAACCCGGTAACAATATTTTCACTTTTTTCATTGTTGCTAATGTTGCACAATATTGTAATGTTTTATAAAAAAAATTCTTACCCCCTCCCCTTTACCCCCAACTCCTATTACGGAACGCAAAAAAAATATTTCTCGAGTGCCTTCAAATGTATCGTCGAATGTTTAAATATGCCTAAATAAGGGAAATAGCAGTTTTTTATTATTATCCCCCCACCCCCCAAATGACACAAAACGAAAAAATTTCGGTGGATTTTTCTGAATTTTTGATATGATGCAGTTCAAGTTATTTTGAATAGAAATAAATTGGGTGACAAACTTCAAAAATGAATAGTTTTGATGCTAGGGGGCGTTGAAATCATACCTTGTTCAGAATGGACTATTCACTATTCATTATTATAGGCGGAAATAATAGCTCTACGTATTTTAGTTTACATTATGCTGATCAATTCTGTAATTTTTCATGAAATGAAAATCTAAAACCTCCCCCTTACCCCCTACCCTTAATTTAAAACACGAAAAAATGTATTCCCGACTACTTGTAAATGCTTTATCAAAATAAATGTTTTAATCAGCTCAAATTGAGGAAATCGTACAGTTGTTTAATATCACCTTTCCCTCCCTTCAGAAAAATATTGATGGAGTTTGCTGACTTCTTAGTAGGGCGTAGTTCACGATTTTTGAATATCAATCAATTGAGCAAATATCTTGAAAATAAATAAAAATTAGACATCCACAATTTGAATTTGAGGTGGTGCCTGAATTATTTTTTTTCGTGTTTTGAAATAGGGGTTGGTGGTAAGGGGGAGATTTTAGATTTTCAATTTATGAAAGTTTACACAATTGTTTGGCATAAAATTAAACAAAAATACGTAGAGATATTGTTTCCGCCTATAATAATGAATAGTCTATTCTGAGCAAGGTATGATTTCAACGCCCCGTAGCATCAAAACTGTTCATTTTTGGGGTTTGTCACCTGATTTATTTCTATTCAAAATAACTTGAACTGCATCATATCAAAAATTCAGAAAAATCTACCGAACTTTTTTCGTTTTGTGTCATTTGGGGGGTGGGGGGATAATCATAAAAAACTTCTATTTTCCTTATTTAGGCATATTTAAACATTCGACGATACATTTGAATGAACTCGAGAAATATTTTTTTTGCGTTCCGTAATAGGAGTTGGGGGAAAAAGGGTAGGGGGTTAGAATTTTTTTTATAAAACAGCACAATATTGTGCAACATTAGCAATAATGAAACAAGTGAAAATATTGTTACCGGGCTCAAAAATAAATAGTCTAATCTGCGAAAGGGGTGATTTCAACGCCCCCTAGCTGCAAAACTGCTCATTTTTTTGGGTTGGCGCAAAGGTAACATTGGTTGAGAATTACTTGGACTACATCATACCAAAAATTCAAAAAAATCCACCGGGACCCAAATTCCATAAGGAGTTTGCGGGGTCCTTTTGAATATGTAGAATAAACTAAAATAAACGAAAATAAATTGTATTCAAATAAATTGTTGAAAGTGTCCACCTTCAGCGAAGATACAGACAGTCAGTCGTCTAGTCATTGAATCTCGTACCCGCTCAAAAATTATTGGTGTGTTCCTTATTGTTTCACATGCGTCTACTATTCGGTTTCGAAGATCTTCCTCGTTCGCTACTGGAGTTTTATAAACTAGTGACTTCAAATGTCCCCAAAAATAAAAATCTATCGGGTTTAGATCTGGGGACCTTGGTGCCCACGGCTGGTTAGGTTCTTCTACACCCCTACCGATCCATCGATTTGGATAGACTGTGTTAAGAAATTCCCTGGCTACAACGCTAAAATGGGCCGGAGCCCCATCATGCATAAACCACATGCGGATACGAATTTCTAATGGTACATTCTCAAGTAGTCCCGGCAATTCATTTTCTAAAAAGTGTCTGTAAGTTGCGCCATTCAGTCGGAGCGGAAGAAAGAAAGGACCTATCAAGTAATTATCAATTATTGCCGCCCATACATTTACAGAAAATTGATACTGATAATGCCTTTCACTAACTGCATGCGGATTTTCGAGAGCCCAAACATGGTTGTTATGAAAGTTTGTGATAGCATTTCGGGAGAAGTTTGACTCGTCCGTGAAGAGTACATATCTTAAAAATTGAGGATTTCCAGCCAATTTTCTCAAAAACCACTGACACATAGTAATGCGTTGGGGAGTCTCGTGGCAAAAGAGCTTGTACCCTTTGAATATGGTATGGATAAAACTGTTGATCGTGGATAATCCTCCAAACTGTGGACTGAGTAGAATTGACAGCTTCAGCAATTATTCTTGTACTTGTTTCTGGATTCTCCTCGAGAGCGTTCAAAACAGCTTCTTCCAATTCTGGGGTTCGGACTGCTCGCGGTCTTCCAATAATATCAGCTGCCCTCTTAAAGCTACCTGTTTCTGCCAAACGACGGTGGAGACTGGCAAATGTTGGAGCTGAAGGCAGTACTCGATTAGGAAATCGCTCCTGGTAAATACGTCTTGCTTCGCGCGCATTGCCATCCGCAAGGCCATAAACGAAATGCATATCGGCTAAATGAGCATTATTGTTTAAATAATCCATTTTTTCAAAATTATTGTTTTCTAGTTCTACTTACCGAAACTTCAACAAAACGTTTAACTGTCACAAAATATGTAATTACCAAAACTACTTACTTAAACGTTAAATTCTTTTCCAAAGCATTCTTGTGAAAAATGCAAAATATTGGTAATAACTTCAAGTCCAAATATTTAGAAAACGGTTGCTTACAGCGACTTTTAACAAGGGTAGCTTTTTTACGTAGATATGATAGAGGAATCGATTTTTTTACTGAAAAATGTGCTAGAAGTACGCTCAAAAAAAGTTACGAATCTTCAAAAAAGAAAAAGACGTGTAGGTGGCGCCCCCTACGAGTAAGAGAAATAATAACATCAGGTTCGAATTCGACACCTCAAAAACCTCTTATCACCAAATTTCGTTTGATTAAGTTCAGTATTTCAAGAGTTATTTGAAAAAAAACCAAAATAAAAATAAAACTTCAACACCCTGTATCTTGGAAACGAAGCGTTTCCGGACATTTAGTTGGGCAATTCATATTAGTATATTGTGAGGAATCACCTCCTGAAGTTTGTCAAAGTACTTTTGAATCACCCTGTATTTACCCTTCTATACTCGTATTAATTTCATTGATTTTACATTTAACGGTGGAACGTTAAAGGCCATAAAACATGTCAAGAAACGAATTTCCACCACAAAATAAAAATTTTGATCAATGCTTCAATTCGACTTTGAGAACCTACCAGAAGAAGTGCAATACTAGTTTTACTCCTGAATTCTTGCAGCCACGAATATGAATGAGGTTTTTGAGGGTATGCCTCCCTAAGCAGATATTTCCAAAAGCTCTGCCGTTCATAAAAAGAATGATTGGTGAGCTGTACAAAACACCACTCGAGCAAGCTCTCATGGTGTTTCTAAGCAACACAGTTTTCGTGACAGCATGGTGAAAGCATTTTTCGAAAGTTCTACATTATGTCGGGATATTCTTACTGATAATCAAAGCCACTGCACATTTCCATACCAACTTCTATGGCAGACAGTTTCTCGTAAGAACTGATCACAGCGCTTGGCAGTGGATAATGAACTTCAAAAAGACCGAGGGTCAGGTTGCTAGATGCTTAGAGAGACTCCAACTATATTACTTCACAATTATTAACCGCAGTAGCAGGAAACCAAGCAATGCAGTTACCCTATCAAAATTAAAAGTCGAGGGGAAATGGTGCAATATCTTTCTGGTGAACCTTTCGAAAGAGTAGCAGTTGACATTCTGGAACCGTTTCCTGTTACTGTTCTCCAAGAAAACTCTTACAACACCCCTACAGCCAAAATCAGATGGCATGGTTGAACGACACAATATAACCATCAACCAGTACTTGTCAGGGATGTTCGAAAAGTTCCCAGGATGACGAAACAGCTATGGAAAAGAACACCATTTCTTTATCGACATCCGTGATTTATTGAATAATTGTTGAACATAACACCGTTTTAATACTGAATTGTTACAAACAGAATGCAAATTTCTGATAAGAGGGTAGTATCGTGCAGTCAAGTGCCTTTTTTCTTCTTCGAGACTTAATGACCTCCACCACTGTAATGTAAATAACTAGTGTTACGCACTTTGATTCAAGAGCCAATATTGTACATTTGTTCTCTCGCGTCTTGCTAGTAAAGCGCGCAATGTGAACTGTCCACCCTATAAATCCATTAGTGTTTACCACAACTCGAATAACATCCTGAAATAATATATGAAAAAACTATATATACCTCCGTGGTTTTTACATTGTCGGTGTTTACTTCCTTTGCCCAACCCCGCCAAACCCAACCCGTCTATCCATCGAGGTGTCTAACCCTCGTCCTCGCCTGATGTTAAAAAACAGACAGGAACAAGGGTCAATGTACTCATCGCATGTCAGAAAGTATTACTGATACAAGTCGATAAAAGTTGTTCATGATGTAGGGGTACACATTTCAATTGACAATTTCCTTGGTGAGATATACTTTTTGCAACATAATTTATCCACGCTGTTGGACGACAAATAGTTTTTATATTCTGAGATTTGTGGACGCCTTTAAAAATTACGAAGGAGATGAACCTTGTGTTGAATAAAAGCTAGCAAGTGTTTCCACTGTATGTTTGTCTCGTAACGAAACAAAATGAATAGGGTGGTTTCATCATGAAAGGACATGGCACTGAGTATATGGGTTTCTGGGGTTCTACGAATTCTGTTCTATTTTTGATAGTTGATGCAGGAAGGGAAGGTGATTAAAAGGTACCATCGGATCAAACGTGTGGCACGCATGGTTTTCAAACGTGTGGCACGCATGGTTTGGCTACAAAGCCACACGAAGAAAATATTTAGACAGATCCATCCGACTGTATAATAAAATACCTACAATATTGAGAAATAAAACAGAAAAAAGTTTCAGTGCATGGGCGAAATCACACTTACTGAACATGGCTACTCCATTGCGGCATTCTTAAATAGTTGATGAATGTATACAAATAGTGTAATCAACATAAATTGATTAGGTGTAAAGGTGCCTTTAAACAACATAAACGTAACTTTAGCATAAGCACCGTCTAAACTTGAACGTAAAAATAACTTTGTGTAAAACCTATATTATACAAGTTTTAGATTTAGGCATAAATTTAAGAATAACAGGTATATGTCATTTAACGTATGCTCTTCTTGGGACATTTTCACAAAATTTGCGTTACTTCAAGAAAAAATACCGTTACCAAGGAGTATGTGATGTAATCTGTGGTTACCAACTTACAAAAGACAGTATAACCATGGAACATGTATTCGTTCTTTACAGCTGACATGAAACTTTAGTTACATGTGCATTAAGGAAAGTATTTTGTTATGTAAATGGAGCCATTTGATTTAACAGACTCAACTGTCGCTTTCAACATATATTTAAGCACAATTTTAAAATGATGTTTACTAAATGCACTTAAGTTTTAATGTGTTTTATGTTGATTGTCAATGTCATAAAGTTCCAATTTTTTTTACTATTTTATTTTATTATTATAATCAGTCCTGCTATTAGGACGTTTCTTGTAAAAATAGCATCAACATTGAATAAACTTATCTATCTATGTAAATAGAAAATATTCATTTTGAATCCTACTCAGATTCCAGTTTCGACAAATTGAAAGGAAATTTTCTCAGGTGTCAGGTGATCCAGGGATCGATGTGCAATCACGAAAATCCATGCGATGCCAACATATGCCACAAAAAAAATACCAATTTCTATATTTTAGTGAGTGTGTAGATTTTCCTACTGATTGTAAGTATTAATATTTGTTTCATTCGTAAAACACGAACAGAAATTACAGTGATACATTTATTACAAGGACAATAGGTCATAAACATAATAATATATAAAAATACTAAAAATAGACATTCTGAAACAACATGTACACAACATATTCAACACTTTTGAGGTATTTTCAACCCTTCAAAAAATCAAAGAAAGAAAAATTTAAATATTATAATATGAAGGCCATGTGGAGATCACTAAAAGGATTTTTGTGAGGAAAAAACAGAATGGTCCTACAAGTATCGTCTTTGATGGTGTAGTGATTGAAAATATAGCAAATTACTTCAACGGGTCATTTTTTCACAGCATAAAAAAAATTGTACACAATATAAAACCACTCAACGATTTTAATAATATTATAATTTATCATAATGAGAAAAATTTGAATTTTGCATGAAATTCTACAATAATAGATTTTTTCAATTTTTTCAATAAATTACAAATATCATATATCAGAAATTTATTTTAAAACTCCGGTTGTTTTTAGGATGACCTCAGCGATTCGAAAAACCATTGAAAACAGTCGATTATTCCTTTGCATTTCATAGAAATTTTTCAAGTGTAAATTTTAGAGATGCCACGAATATTGATTTTGACAAATACCGAATACCGAATTTCAGGCCACGCTCAACAAGTTAACACGACCCTTACAAGTGGTGGTAAACAAACGTACAACATTATTTAAAACTGACAAAATTCGCAAAAATGTATCTGTCATGTCCCGGTTGCAGTGTAAACAGTGAGAGGCTATTTTCAGAAGCGGATATAGTTTATGAGGAAAAGTGAAATCGGTTGCTATCAACAAATGATGAAAAAATTGTTTTCATTCATCACAACTTACCTTTGATAAATTTTATGCATTACTTGTGATTTTTTTCTGGTAGAATATATTAATTTTTGAGTAATATGTGTGACTTTTTTTCATGATTAAAAAATATTTAAAATGACGGTACGGTATTCGGTATTCAGCCGAATAATTCGCAATATTCGGCCGAATACCGAATATTGAACAAAGTGGCCGAATAGGCCGAATATTCGTGGCATCTCTAGTAAATTTTGATCGAAAACGTATGGATTTTGTTGTAAGGAACTTTTTTGACCAAATACTTTCCATAACTGACTGATTCCCATTCAAATGGCGTCTAAAAACTCTAATCGATACCTGCCAATGAATCACTATCACAAAGATCATGAAAATCTGCTTTAAAATTGGCTACGAAATGATCTTTGTAATTTCGCGATTACACAGCTCTTGAGATTTGTCTTATTTTGAAAAATGCGTTTTTTTCAAGAAACCGAAAATCACTCAGTATATCTGATAGGGGCTAAGTAGGTTTCAAGTTGATGACAAATAATAATTATTATTATTCTTTAAGAACAAATAAAGATTTTTTCTATTTGTTATATTGGTATACTGGCTTCATTTGAAATGCTCAATAACCAAAACAAATAGATTCGAAAAAAAATTCTAGAGTTACTTCAGTAAATTAGTCCGGATCTTCGTATAGTTATATAGATAGCTTTTCAGGCAATTGGAAACTACTTTTTGGATGTTATGAACAATTCGTTAAGAACTGACACTTTTCCAAATTCCTGGAAACCATTATCAGTCATATCAATTCAAAAAGTGATCAATACTTCAAACTACTGTGAATTTTGACCAATAAACCTTCTTTTATATGAAAAACTCTCGGAAAAACTATTGAAAACAGTAGTCAAAGATCAGCTGCTGAAATGTATTGAAAACAACGATATAATTATCAAACAATAATCAGGATTTCCACAATCTCACTTATGTGAAACGTCCCTACAATTATTAATAACCCAGTTGAAAAACAGTATTAGCAAAAACCATGTTATAGGCGTTGCTCTTTTGGATTTCAAGCGTGCTTTTGAAACTGTTAATACAGATTTGTTATCAAAACTTAACAGATATGGTAAAAGAGGCATATTAAAATGGTTTAATAGTTATTTACGTCATAGAACACAAAAGGTGAATTTTCTCAAGAATTAAAAACTCAGTATGGAATTCCTCAAGGTTCCATTTTGGGGCCGATATTATTTACTTTGCTTCTCAACGATATTATTAATAGAGTGAAACAATGCCAACTGAAATAATTCGCTGATGACACATTGATATACAGGTAAACCAAAAAAAATAGAATTATCCTTGGATGAAGACTCAAATCATAATTACACATGGTTGTGTGATAATGGACTAATGTTGAATCTTGAAAAGATCAAGTGTATTGTGGCGAAGCTGCGGGCGATGCCGGACCTGAACTCTTACGTAGCCGGCGGCCGGCCGCGGGTGAACGTCTTTCCGCTTGCACCGAGAAGAATCTGGACAATTCGATGAATCTGGACGATTCGATGGAAAATTCTAGAGCATTCGGAGAAGTCAACGTCGGATATAAAAAGAACTACGCAGCGGAGGGACGGACAGTCAGAGACAGTTATTGAAGTGAAAGTCGAATATAAATAGTAGAGTGATTATATACATTAGATATTTAAAGAGAAACATTCTCAATTGAAAATTTAATCAATACATGACTCCTCTGGAAATGGAAAAACCCAGCGATAAAATTGATGTTACTTTTTTGTAATATCTAACAGAAAACAACTACTTCCCCGGCAAAAACCACGCTGGACATTGAACTACATCTGATAGATATTGAGAAAGACCCTATATAACTTGAGAGAAAAAATCTGAAAGTGAAAATTTGCATTTTCAATGAAATCAATAAATTAGAGTATTGTGAATCATTGTATTTCGTTAAATAGATTATTTTAGAGAGAATTAGACTTTAAATATACTACAGTATGTTGAAAGTGTACATAAAGGATGAAAGATAATGATTTTCAAATGACCTTGAGATTAATGACATTAAAATTGAGACTGTGAAAACTAAAATACTTAGGAGTAATGATAGATGAAGAATTGAATATGAATGAATTCACATTGTGATTATATAAAAAGGAAGGTTGCAAATAAAGTTCAATTTTTGTTCAATTTTTCCAAGTTGACCACATACAAATCAATAATAGCACCTCATTTTCATTACTGTGGAACCCTTTAATTTTTTCTCAAGAACGACCGGTTGAGTACTATCCAAAAAATCCAAAATCAAGCCATGTGTGTACTGAACATACGTCAATGAAGAACAAGTTAGAGATATTGTCAGTAAAACAAAGAATACACCATAACATGGTGGTTCTTTCGTTCAAGCTGAAAAATGATGTGTTACCGACCTACCTCACTAACGGAGAACATTACTTAGGTAATGAACACACTCATAACAGTAGAACTCGAACTGTGAATCATTATTATGTAAAACAGAAAACATATTGTGTGTCAAAAATTCAATAGGGGTCTGATACTTTTCAATGGTTTACTCTGAGACCATAAACGTCACCACTTTTGGTCAATTCAAAAAACAATGAAAAGATTAGTATTAAACCAATTTTGATTTAGTCACAAAAACATTCTTGTGGTTGTTTTTATTATGTTGTATTGTATTTCAATGACTTTTGTTTGTATAGTAGATATTTTTGATGTGTTGTCTTCTGATGGTTTTATCTTCTGTATGTTTCTTTCTGATTTAGTTAAGTTAGCAAGACAACTTCGAAAAAGTTGATAACGGATTATTCTATAATTTGACGCCATTTTGTCGCTAATTAGTTGCGGAGAAAAAAAAGTTGGCGATCTTTTTTTTTAAATATGCGATGTTTGATACACATGGATGTTGCAAAACAACTTTCGTAATGTTTGTCTTTCATCAAATTCAAAATATTCATTTATCTTCGCTTTTACGTTGCAAAAGTGTTATTTTTGTGGCTACAAAACAAAAGTGATATTATTCATGGGTTTTTGGATACGAAAACAAGAACTTTCTCCACTAGTCATCCTCGTATTCTATACCATTTTCCTCAAAATAACCAACAATAATATAAAAAAATATTTACTTTTGAATCTTTCATACTAATAATAAAAACAGAATGGTGAAACCTCAGAAGTATTTACATTGAAATTGACTTTCTTCAAAATTATGAAGACGTAATTATTACATATCGGAGTGAAACTAGCAAGACGACATTGCCAGCAAAAGGCAGCGCTACGCTTCGATAAAATCGTGCTCGGAGTCGCGGTAGCATATAGGTATTTATTTCATTTCGTTTATTTTCGTTCGTGTTGATGAAATATTTTTATATAAACATGCTGGAAAGATGAAATCCTATTTTTCCTCAAAGCACAGTAGCTACAGGGGAAACCATGTACCCTTAATCGAATTAATGTTGGTCTCACTTGAATAATGTTGAGACTTTATTCTATTAAAAATGATCCATTCAAACCCATTCCATCCCGTGGAAATAACGAAATAAATGTTTCTGGATAATATCAATATTATTTTACAGGGGAGTGAAATGAACGTATATTTTATAAAGAAAGAATATGCAAATTGGGTCAAAAACTTATGCTACTCTATTCTAAAGGTTTTTCCGTATGATGCCTTTTTTATTTATTAATATTGGACGTTTTCTGTATGTATGATAACCATATATATTTGATGAAGTGACACGTATTCTTTTCATTATAAAAATGAAGTGTTGAAAACGTTGATTGTGAAAGTTGATTTTTAGCATTGATTTGACCCTATTATTTATAGAGGGTCGAAAGGGGGTCAAATGGATGCTATAAAATCAATTTTCACATTAAAATTATTCCACACTTCATTTTTCAATATTCTTTAAAAAATAGCAAAGTAATAATAATATTATCCAAAAACATTTATTTCGTTATTTCCACGGAATGGAATGAGTTTGAATGAATTATTTTTCAATGAAATGAAGTCTCAACAGTATTTAAGTGAGATCAAAATTGATTTATTTTTATTAGATAGATGAAGGGTACATGTAGCTATTGTGCTTTGAAGAAAAATGGGTTTTCACTTTCCTGCATGTTTATATGAAAATATTTCACGAACACGAAAGAAAATAAACATGATAAAATGATTACCCAGACTCTGCCGCGACACCGAGCACGATTTTATCGAAGCGTAACGCTGCCTCTTGCTGGCGATGCCGTCTTGCTAGTTTCACTCCGGTATGTAATCATTATGTTTTCATAATTTTGAAAAAAGGTTAATTTCAATGTTAGTACTTTTGAGGTTTCACCATTCTGTTTTTATTCTTAGTATGAAAGATTCAGAAATAAATATGTTTTTCTCCGTTTGGCAGCAAATATTAATTTTGCTGACACATATCAATCAGCAAAGTATTACTTTTCCTGTCTAGGCAGCAAAGTGGGTACTTTGCTGCCTAAGCAGCAAAGTGATTATACTCAATGGGAATAAAACATTTGACGTAAACATTTATTAGCAATTATTACATAACACTTTTAACAAGAATTTAAAAAACATATGTTTAGTTATTATTAACATTGATGGTAAAATTACTACAATTTTGAACGAATAGGCCACCTTTTCTTTCCTCAGATATCGTTCTCTCTACATTAATTATATTACAATCGGAGAAAAATTATATGTTCAACTCGGCAGCAAAGTAGATTGACTGCCTTAGCTGAATTCCTAGCCTCGCTACGCTCGGCTATGAATTCAGCTTCGGCAGTCAATCTACTACTTTGCTGCCTAGTTAAACAAATAACTATTTATAGTATTCTAGGTTATTTTGAGAAAAATGGTTTAGAATACGAGGATGACTAGGGAGTGGAAAGATTTCTGGTTTTCGTATCCAGACACCCATGAATAATATCACTTTTGTTTTGTAGCCACGAAAATAACACTTTTGCAACGTAAAAGCGGATATTAATGAATATTTTGAATTTGACGGAAAACAAACATTACGAAAGTTGTTTCTTATCACCCATTTGTATTTTTTAAATATGGCATATTTATAAAAGAAGGTGGAATTTTATGGATACTTTAAGAACCGTGAAAAAATAGAAATTACGGAAGTTGTTTCTACAACTTCATATGAAGTTAACAAAACATCGCATATTTAAGAAAAAGAGCGACAACTTTTTTTCTCTGCAACTAATTAACGACAAAAAGGCGGCACTTCAAACCTCAAACTTCAAACCTCTGAAAAAATAGAAATTACGGAAGTTGTTTCGCTAACTTCATACAACGCATATTTTAAAAATAAAGATATTTACATTTGTTTTCCCGCAACTTATTACAGACAAAAAGGCGGCAAATTGTGGATACTTCAGAACTGTGAACAAATAGAAATTACGGAAGTTGTTTCGCTAACTGCATATGAAGTTGTCGAAACATTGCATATTTTTTTTTAATAAAACAGCGACAAATTTTTTTTCTCTGCAACTACTTAGCGACAAAAAGGCGGCAAATTATGGAATAATATGTTATCAATATTTTCGAAGTTCTCTCGCTAACTTTATATCGGTTCTTTCTGTAAATAACGAATTGTGTGCAAATAGTTATATAAATAAAAAGAGACAGCAGTTCGAAAATGTCTCTATAATCATTCTTCGTATATAAGGAAGTAAAATGTGTTCTTAATAAGTTGCCTCTTTCTGTTTTTATCATTTTGAATTGTTGTTATTATTTCAAATTTTCAGATGATGATTCAACAATGTTTCAATTTGTTCGTGCAGATCGATTCTTAATTTCCCGCTCTTGATTAATTTTAATGCGACTACTATCAATTGTTTATTATTAAGGTCATCGAGATATTAAACTCTCTTATTGAGTGTATGACTTCTGATTTCGGTTTCTTATTACTTTCGATTACTAGGTGAAAACAGAGATCTACCAGAAACAATGGGAAATTACAATAAATTGTCACGCAACGACGAACTCTGATAACCAGAGCGTATCATGCATTTTACCAAGTACTATAAAATATCTTTAAAAAAAACTAAGATCATTGCTTATGAGGAACGAGGAAAAATTTAAATAATTTGGTTCAGTCAAGTACAAGAATTCATCATACAGATCAGGCAACTAATAATTGTTTACTAAATAGTTAAGTTGTTATATATTTACACTAATTATGTGGTATCAGATGACTGATTGACTATTTCAACAAACTGTGAAGTTATGCACTGTTCACCATCGTTATTCACGATTTTATTGTGTTTACTTTTATTTATAGACTTTCATAAGCATCTAACTGCCTGTTGTTATTAACTTGCTTGACTAATCTTAATGAACTGAAGTCTACGGAGTGATTTTATTGCAAAACATGATGAACGGTTGCTGGTTTTTACATATGCTAAGTGTTCTTTATATCTTATTTTTGTAGATCTTCTTGTCTGTCCATAATATTCTGCATTGCATTACTTACATTTAATTTACTATATTTTATGAATTCTCAACATTAATAATAATAATAATGATAGTAATAATAATAATAAATATGCTTTATTATCAGAAGACAGAATCTTGTTGACAAAGCTTGGGCTACAGTATAATACATTATAGAATAAAGAATAGTAATGCTTTCGTGAATTAATGAAAAAATAAATAAAATAAGATGGACAATACGGTTAAACAGCGAATGATAAAATAATATGTATAAAATGGTACGAAAATTCGAACAAGTTCGAACGTTTTGCCGGAGTGTACAAATAAATGATAAGAATAGAATCGACAAAGTCGAAGTACCCTTCTCTACAAATATTTCCACAAAGTGGAAAAAATGAGGCAAAAATTTGACAGAAAACATCTACTTCCCTGGCTAATGCCACGACCGATATTGAACTACACATGACAGACATTTGTGCAACGTTCTTCCAAGAAGACTCAATTGCAAGTGCTTATTGTAAACAAACAATAGATTATCCTCAATTTGGTTGTGGATGACCACCTGCAGACATGTTTCGAGGTTGTTGCCTCTCATCAGTGCAAGGGTAGGTCCGACAACGTTTTGCCAGAGAGTACAAATAAATGATAAGAATAAAATCGACAAAGTCGAAGTACCCTTCTCTCCAAATATTTCCACAAAGTGTAAAAAATGAGGCAAAAATCTGACAGAAAACAATTACTTCCCTGGCTAATGCCACGACGAATATTGAACTACATCTGACAGATATTTGTGCAACGTTCTTCAACGTCCTGATTAAGTTAGCTAAAAGCTTTCGATGAAATATTCCTGGAAACTACAATAGGGTCTATCAGATAGAAATTGTTTGACTGCCTTCCCAAATTGGGATTCATTCCGATTTGCAGATCTAATGTACAGGGATAGATAATTGTACATTTTCCCACCATTGTAGTATATGGAGTAATTGGTAATATTTTTGGTTGGCACTCGGAGTTTCAGATGTGGCTATTGTTCTGGGTGTTACAATGGGTAGAATACTCAGCAAAATTAGGCAAAAATATTTCAATATAAATAGAGCAGTAATAGTAATATTTATGTTTATAAAAAAGGTTCCGAAAGATTCTCTTGGTTTGAGGTTACATATATAAATTATAGTCTTTTTTGTAATAAAGGAAACCTTTGAATAAATAAGTAACTAACTGAGAGGCAATGAGTGCATAGTAAGCTATTTTTGCTGAGTTGAAACCCAATTCTTTAGAAATCACTCTAACAGCATAACATCCCGACAAGATTTCATCAGTGAGTTGTTTTACATGAAAATCAAATTTGAAATTCTGGTCAATCAACACTTTTCCAAGGATCTATCTTCAAAAAAAAAGTTCATTAAGTTCTAAATGATATTGAATTTGTTTTAGTTGAATTTAAAAGATAAAATGTTTGCATCAGACCAATCTTTAAATTTTTTCAAATGTGCTGATATCATGTTATGCAACTATTCCATAGTATTTATTGTGGTGTTATCTGCAAAGAGGGTGAACTTTTCTAAAATATTTCTATTGATGATGACATTCACATACAATAAGAAAAGGGTAGTGCCAACACAGATCCTTGTAGAACATCTGAATCAATTTCCCTATCATCTGAAATGTCCACTGTTTTGACTATTCGTTTCCGTCCTGTTAGGTAAGATTCGAACCTTTCGAAAGTCTGCATCCATACTGTTGGGGTTTTCTCAGTAGCATTTTTTATCAACATGGTCAAATCACTTTGACAGGTCATAAAACACTACTGTTGTCATTTCACCGGCATTTATCTCGGAATAAACTTTGGGAAATTTAGGCTATCCAAAAATATGTTTAGAGTTCATCAATTTTATTTCGAAAGGACTGTATATTCAACAAACCAAGAGTGAGAGATTTATTTTTAATGTTAGATATTCTATTGTGGCAGTCTCTGTCATCAAGAGCTTTGTCTTTCATGGTTTCCCAAAAGACTCCGTGTCCGACTCGTTTTGAATACCACCCATATACCCAGTTTCTTAAAGATATTTTCGAAGTTCTTGGTGTAGTGGTGGTAATGGGAACCGAGATATATTTAGATAGCGTTTAACTAAAAGCGCCAACTCATAAAATGTTATATAAGGGTACTATCATACGACTCCAAAAGCTGAAATTTGCTTCATGTAAAAAGACCCAATTGATTTATTGAACGTGGTACCATCGATTGATGTTCCAAATGCCATTTCAATTTATATTTTATAATTTTTAAAAATGATTTGACTTTATGAAGTCATACCATAATTTGGCGCTTGGTACCTTTTAGTTACGATATCCATATTTTATCATTTGAGTTGTCTATGGTGATGTGAACTGTTAGAGATAGGTAACCTGTTAGTGCTGGTTTACTTCGTAAATAGTAAATACATCTTATTATAGTTTTCCACATCGACTTCTTATTACCAGAACGTCAAAGAATGGCAGTTTTTCCTTATTCTCTAAGTCATGTGTGAATTTATTACTCAAGAGCCACCATCACCGTGGAATTTCTTCCTCATCCCTTCCAGATAAGGTTTGTTGGCATACTTATCAAGAGTGGGGGTGGAGATATCGAACTCGATGTACATTGGCAACACCTCACCTGTTCGTTCTCGATTACAGCGCCAATCAGGTATAAATTTCCCGATCGTAGAATCCGTTTCTTGTAAAAACCATTGATTTCATAAAAGAGATATTTTTTGTATGGGCTCAGTGGTCCCATGAGAATTCCGGAAAGTTTCGATTTTTTTATTCATCGTGTCATTTATTTTTTTTTTCAATTATCATAACCAAAAATCAATGAAGTTCTGGAATATAGCCAAATCCTAGGGAAACGCTGACATTACTTTGGCTTCCATTTCGAACCTACTTGTCAACAAATAGCCAAGTACGCCGGGGTCAAAGGGATATCCATAGATGTACCTTGTTAGGGGGCCAAGTAGCCGAGTGGTTGAAGCGACATGGTTTAATAACTTTGGATGCCAGTCGGCGATGGTTAAAACCACGGCGACTGCAGAATTTTTTCTGATGGCCCGAGAAAGTGCTAGGAATCGCACGTAAAAAGGTAAGACCTCGTTAATCCTTGGCTCGCACAAGTTTCGACTTCTGAGGGCTGCCGTTCGTAAGGGAACGACAGCTGGTTAACGGAAAAAAAAAATTTTACAATTTTTTTTAACAATTGTTCATAAACGCAGCCTTCAACCTGAGAACGATTTTGTTTCTTGAATAAATTAGTAAGATAAACTAATTTTGAAATTACGAATTAAAAACTTGTAATCTTCATTTCTGTTCACTTCATAATCAATTTTCACTCCCACGATATTGAATCATGACAACATAATAATTATAAAGCAGATAGGAATGTTGAAAGCGAAGTGTCTGGATATGATAATTTCACCCATTATAAAAATTTGTATTTGCAATTATGAGGCAATCAGCTAAAAAAACGCGCAGATAACATAATAGTTATTTAACAAACTAGTGTTTAATGGGGACGATAACTGATCGACATATTTTAAAGTGTAAAGAATAAATTCATGATTAGAAAATATTAATTCAACCAAATAAACGGTACAAATTCGGTTAAACATCAATAATCATCATTTGTTTCATATTTGGATACATTTATATCAATATTTGTAATGCGTAACATTTCTGTATGCATTCTTTCTCAAGAACTGGATTTCTTCGGGGCATATTCCTCTATTTGCCTCTTGACTCTTGATGAACATAACCAATTTATTGTACTTGCTTATATCTATGTTTACTTTCACGATTAGTTGATTTGAGCAATGGCATTGATTCCGAATAGCGTGGTTTTTCTCAGTTCACCACGAAACAAATTCTGAATACGTTATCTATGCTCCTGTTTTTTTCAGGTAACAAATTGAAAGATGTCACTTTAGCAGTTTCTGCCACATCCGACGGTGTCAACGTGAAAGGACCCTGCAAAATCCTTATGCCCAGGTGGATTTTTTTGAATTTTTGGTATGATGTAGTCCATCTAGTTCTCAACCAATGTTACCTTTGTGCCAACCCAAAAAAATTAACAGTTTTGCTGCTAGGGAGCGTTGAAATCACCCCTTGCGCAGATTAAACTGTTTATTTTTGAATCCCATAACAATATTTTCACCTGCTTCATTGTTGCTAATGTTGAACAATATTGTGCTGTTGTATAAAGAAAATACTTACCCCCCTCCTTCTACCCCCCAACTCCTATTACGAAACGTAAAAAAAAAAATTCCCGAGTGCTTTTAAATGTATCGTAGAATGTTTATATACGCCTGAATAAGGGAAATAGCAGTTATTTTATGATTATCGGCTCCTCCCAAAGGGCACACAACGACACAATTTCGATGGATTTTTCTGAATTTTCAATATGATGCAGTTCTAGTTATTTTGAATAGAAATTAATTGGGCGACAAACCCCAAAATTGAATAGTTTTGATGTTTTGAAATCATACCTTGCTGAAAATAGACTATTTATTATTATAGGCGGAAACAATATCTGTTCGAATTTTATTTTAGATTACGCTGAACAATTGTGTTATTTTGTGTAAAAAAAGAAAAGACCTTCCCCTTACCCCAAACCCCTATTTTAAAACACGAAAAAAAGTTATTCAGGCACCACCTCAAATTCAAATTGTTGATGTCTAATTTTCATTTATTTTCAAAGTTTTAGAACAATTAATTGATATTGAAATATCATGAACTACGCGCCCTACTAAGAAGTCAGCGAATTCCGCCAATATTTTTTTAAGGGAGGGAAAGGTGAAATTAAACAACTGTACGATTTCTTTAATTTGAGCTGATTAAAACATTATATATACAGGGTGGGTCACGGTCGATGGTACCTTAGACGTTTACGGAGAACGGGACATAGGATCATTCTGAAAATTTGGTTTCTCAAGTAGTTGCTCTTGGTCTATCGATCTAAAACATTTTCAGCAATGCAGCGTTGCCGCTTATACCAGAAAGTAGCAGCATCTTTGTTATTTCAAATGGGTCACCCTGTATATTACCGCATTTTTTAACTTGTCATTCCTTTCTGATCATTTCTGTCCCATACTCCCCTATACCTATCTCTAACGGTTTTTGAGATATTGGTTATTTTCCATATTTTTTATCCAAAACATAACTCGAATTGAATGTTTATTTCTGCTTTATTTGAATTATTAGGAAGTTGCAATTTTGTGTTTAGTTCATCTGGATCATGTACATTGATTATGTATAGAGAAGTTTGTTCTGCGTTATACAGGGTCGTTCAAAATTCATGATCTTACTGCTACATACGAAAAGGGTTGAAAGTGTGTTTTTTTAAATGGAACATCCTGTATATTATGAATTATCCTGAAAGATGACTAAATTCCCTTCGAATTGATATATCATGTTCCTATACCTAAATAGCCAGAATTCCGAGATAATAGCAATTTTTACTTGTAATCTGCCAAGTGCTTGAATTATTGCCGGAAATTTTTCGAGTACATGAATTTTCTAGAAAATTCATGTACGAGATAAATTTACGGCAATTAATTCAAGTACGAGGAGGATTCGGTAACAAAATTTCACACCGAGAAATGAAAATCATCCAACAACTCATAAGAAATAACTAACGATGGTTTCACCTGAACTATTTATAACCACTGAAATATTGATATGTAAAATACTTAACAAAATTTTCATCAATAAATGTTTGACATGTGACATTTGTCATGTGACAAGTTGATATTTTGCTTTAATGTACAAATGGAGGTCTAGTTTTCACATGAAAGGAGATAATTATGTATTAACTAGATATTTGGAATGTGTCTGAAAATATTTTCTCCACGATTATTGTGGCCTATAAGTCGCTAGGTCCACGATAGGAACATAACTTTTTTATTTTTTTTGTTCCAAATTTAAACACATTTATTGGTGAAAATTTTGTTAAGTATTTTACATATCAATATTTCAGTGGTTATAAATAGTTTGGGTGAAACCGTCGTTAGTTATTTCTTATGAATTGCTGGATGATTTTCATTTCTCGGTGTGAAATTTTCTTACCGAATCCCCCTCGTGCTTGAATTAATTGCCGTAAATTTATCTCGTAGAAAATTCATGTACTCGAAAAATTTATGGCAATAATTCAAGCACTTGGGAGATTACTAGTGAAAATTGCTATTATCTCGGAATTCTACCTATTTAGGTATAGGAACATGATATATCAATTCGAAGGGAATTTAGTCATATTTCAGGATATTTCATAATATACAGGATGTTCCATTTAAAAAAACGCACTTTCAACTCTTTATGTATCTAGCAGTAAGATCATGAATTTTGAACGACCCTGTATAACGCAGAACAAACTTCTCTATACAGAATCAATGTACATGATCTTGATGAACTAAACACAAAATTGCAACTTTCTAAGAATCCAAATACCGCAGAAATAAACATTCAATTCAAGCTATGTTTTGGATAAAAAATACGGAAAATAACCAATATCTCAAAAACCGTTAGAGATAGGTATAGGGGAGTATAAGGCAGAAATAATCAGAAAGGAATGACAAGTTCAAAAATGCGGTAATATACAGGGTGACCCATTTGAAATAACAAAGATGCTGCTACTTTCTGGTATAAGCGGCAACGCTGCATTGCTGAAAATATTTTAGATCGATAGACCAAGAGCAACTACTTGAGAAACCAAATTTTCAGAATGATCCTATGTCCCGTTCTTCGTAAACGTCTAAGGTACCGACCGTGACCCACCCTGTATAATGCATTTACAAGTAGTCGAGAAATAATTTTTTTCTTGTTTTAAAATAGGGGTTGGGTGTAAGGGGGAGGTTTTAGATATTTTTATCAAAAATTACACAATTATTCAGCATAATCTAAACTAAAATACGTAGAGATATTGTTTCCGCATAATGAATGGTCTATTCTGAGCAAGGTATGATTTCAACGCCCCCTATAGCATCAAAACTAAGCATTTTTGGGGTTTGTTACCCAATTATTTTCTATTCAAAATAACTTGAACTTCATCATATTAAAAGTTCAGATAAATCCACAAATATTTTTTCGTTTTGTGCCCTTTGGAGGTGGAGATAATCATAAAGATCGTTATTTCTCTTATTCAGGCGTATTTAAACATTCGAAGACATCAAAAGCACTCGGGAAATATTTTTTTTTTGCGTTTCGTAATAGGAGTTGGGGGGAAGAAAGGGGTAATAATTTTTTTTATAAGACAGCACAATATTGTGCAACATTAGCAACAATGAAACAAGTTAAAATATTGTTACCGGATTCAAAAATAAATAGTCTAATCTGCGCAAGGGTTGACTACAACGCCCTCAAGCAGCAAAACTGTTCCTTTTTTGGTTTGGCGCAATGATAACAGGGACTACATCATACCAAAAATTCAAAAAAATCCAATGTGACCCAAATTCCATAAGGATTTTACGGGGTCATTTATGAAATACAAGTGTGTCCGTGATTATCGGACTCAAACAATCCCTTTTTCTATACACAGCGATAGTGAGGACCTCGATAACCTCTGGCCCTGCTGTGGTGGCCAGATGTTGAAAAAGTGACAATCAGAGGGAGGCTGACTAGTTTACAAATACTGCCATGCACGAGGTCACTGGTGCTGTTTCCAGCACATCTACGGTTAGCCTGGAGGTGATACTCTCTCCTCTGCATTTTCAAATTGCAGCGGAGGTGAGAATAGAAGCCTCCAGAATAAAGTGCTTGGGCCAGGGGAGGGGCAATAACCTAGGCCACTCCAACACAATGGAGGTCATAAAAATCGACACATCCAAAATCTGGCAAATTGGTACACGGATAGCCCTAAGACAAGAAATTGGTAGGGGCTGGAATATATGGGCAGAGACCGAGACAAGACATTAGTCTAAGCCTCGGTACTCAAGCCTCTATAGTGCAAGCCGAGCTAATGACTATTTCCGTTTGTACCAGAGAGACTCTAAAGAGGGAACCTAGAAACCAACGAATAGTCATTCTCTCCGACAGTCAGGCGACAAAAGGCCCAGCAATCTTTTCTAGTTTGGGCCACTCACAAAGACCTCAGCGACCTAGGAGCAAAGAACACGGAGAAATTTGTCTGGGTGCCAAGTCACAGTAGCATCCAGGAAAATGAGATCGTAGTTGATCTAGCAAGAGCGGGGACAGCATCAACTCTCATCGGCCCGAGAACAGCCTGCGTGCGGAATCCCGTTTGGGGACATTAGGCAAGACACGAAAAAATGGGTTAAGAACCATCATCAATCCTCCTGGGAGAACGCCTCTGGCAGTACTCACGGAAAGATGATGATGGAACCAACCAACCAGCTTTCAAGACATCTCGAACTGAGTCGGGACTCTCTCAGGTACTAGGACTCCTAACAGGGCACTGTCACCTGCGAAAACACCTGCACATACTGGAGATACACCAAGACTACACTCTATGCAGGTTCTGTGATAAAGATGAAGAAACAGCCTCCCACATAGTGTTCGAATGCGAAGCCCTGGCTCGCATGAGGATGGAAATCTTTAGACACTGCAGTGTAGAAGATATTATTCCACCGGAAAATTTCGTAAGAATTCTCCAGGAGTTCATCTTGAGTACTCACGAGATAGACATGACAGCAGGGGAACAGAAAGGTTCTATTCAGAACTGCCTGTACTTCGGCCGGTAGCCAGCCGGCAGCCCCGCCAAGCAATAATAATAATAATTATACCATGTTTGCAGGTTTTTGCCTAAGAAACCTGCCGTCGCTAACTCAATAGTTACGACATATTACTTAGGTTAGGTTATGTTCTCAGAATGGTTTTGGTGATAGTATTAATTAACATATAACCATAATTTTTCAAAATTGTGACGTTGATATGAATAAACAAAGAGTGCACATCATTCTTCGATGAAGTAAACTCGAAAACATATAAGTCGATACACAGAATATTAATAATTATCATATCGTCAGAAGAACTATTTAACGGCCGGAAAACTGGAAGTGAAATGAAAAATCTTCAAAACTACAGTTATGACTAACTAATCAAGTACTCTCTATGGTCATGTATACTCATTGAGAATGACCACAATACGTGCCACTTTACGACAAAAAACCATCACGTACATATTTGTTGGCAGAGAGTCAAATTACCCGGAAAATGACGATTTCGTGATTTTGAAACCAACTTATTGCACCTCTCATTTTCATCGGCAATGGAATTCAATAAGAAATATTTATAGAAAATTCCACAAAATTTAATGGGAATGCCTAACAATTTGTATTTCGATCAAACAGTTGAACATTGTCACTATTCCTTTCTTATCAACTTATCTTTTGTGAACTCCGATTCGGATAACGAACTATAAATAAATCAAAGCACCTTTGGCTTTGGTCTCATGATATTTTGAATTCCATATGGTATAGGTATCCTTTCGTGTGAGAATATATTGTTAAAATTGTTATTTCCGTCAACCGATTGCACCCCTACGCGCAAATCTCGGAAGTCTTCGAGAGACTTGTGTGAGCTAGGGAAGACGCAGCCCTTACCTTTTAACGTGTGATGCCATGCACGAGACCGATGACCATGCGAGGCTTTGAACCCTCGACGCTCCAAAGGCGAACGTTCTACCAGCACGGCCACCACGGCTCATAATAAAAATACAGAATTAAAAATTTAAATCGGTTACAAAAAGTGGCAAGATATGAAGGAGGGAATATATACCAGGTGTCCTATTTAAAACAAGGAAGTTTATGACATTTCCGGTAAAACAGGAAATTACATGAAGGTGAGTCACTTATCAAAAAATGCAGTTTAATGTCATATACAGATCCTTCAAACTTCATTTCATTATCTTCAAAAACAAAAAAGTTATAGAGGCACCGGGTATAAAAGAAACTTACTTTCCTTTGAATCAGATTCGTCCATTGAAAACTTAGCATTTATTGAGTTATTAAAATAGATCCGTGATAATTTTTATAGTAAATAAACTAATATTTCCTAGAATAAATGACACAAAAAGTTGTTTGATTACTTTTGAAACCGTCAGCTGTTAATAAAGCAAGTAAACTGAGTAATATTATTTCTGAGACTATGGGTGGTATGATTAAAAAGAGCATTTGCTTGTACTTCAAGTAAGAGCTTTTACTTCCTAGTATTAGGTGGAGTATAATGTTTTACATAAAGTAAATTCTTCGATGGGAAGTGTTGACTTAGGTTAGAAGTATAAACTACTAGTAAATACTAGGACGTGATTAACCTCAAATTGGTTCGATTGTTGTTGTTTGTTCTGTGGTACTTAAGAAGAGGTTTACCTTCTGAAAAAGGTCAAAGTAAATTTGCGGTGTAAAGGGGGAAGTAGGAATCTCGAGTGAGGGAGGCGGAGTCCAATATTAAAAGAAATCTAATAGCTTCTCACTCCAGCTCATTGCCCATTTACGTTATAGTAAAATTGGCCTTGAAAGCGCCATCCGCATATTCCTACGAAGCTGCTGGTATTACATTTTATTTTTACAACTCGGCCATCGTCGATAGATTTACTAATAAGTCTGGTAACTCCTTTGATGTGGTCGAAAAATGCCGCTCTTTTTGTGAACGGTCGTAAATCATACGGACACCTGCAGAAACCTCTGATACGAGGGTCAGTCTACAGTGTGAACAATATGTTTACTGGAAAGTATGTCTACGAGGGGTCGGGCGTTGAGTATTCATTATATTTTATGGTTATATTTTTGTATAAATATTGGCTTTTGATCTTTAATTGAAATGAGTCAGATTTTATACGACTATACAGGGTCCTGCAACTGCGCTTCGGTGGTCCATAGCTTCTAAACGGCGCAACTTAAAAATGTCTTTCGAATGCAAGCATGTTTCCTTCTTGAGAGAGTATGTTCGAAAAATATTACGAAGTATACACGGTGACCCAGAAAAGTGCACCAAACCAAACTTATACTTTTTGTAATGGAACATATTTCATAACATGGTTGAATAGAGAGTATTTTGACCATTCAAAAAATATGAAATCATGTATGTTCATCAACGTTATTAGCAGAGATATATCGATATTACTTCAAAAAACGTAAGGCATTCAACACTCTGTAACTCCTCGTAGAAAAATAACTCTGAAAACTTATTGAAGGCAAAATGACTCCAATATAGTCTAGTTTCTGTAACATGACACACAGTTGATATTTCATTTCTTTTTGTTTACCGGATAGATCGAAACGCAAATTGAAAGATATCTTGTTTTTTTTTCAATTGGAAATTTACGTTATTTACAAAGTTAAGTAAATACCAAGTGTGATATATCATTCGAAAGGAAATTTTATGGCCTTCCCAATACTGAACTTGAATGAATGGGTTTCCAATTGAAAAAAAAAACAAGATATCTTTCAATTTGCGTTTCGATTTATTCGGTACACAAAAAGTAATGAAATTTCAACTGTGTGTCATGTTACAGAAACTAGACCATATTTGAGTCATTTCGCCTCCCATAAGTTTTTAGAATTATTTTTCCACGAGGAGTTACAGAGTGTTGAAAAACTTATGTTTTTTGAAGTAATATCGATATATCTCCGGAAATAACGTTGATGAACATACATGACCATATATTTTTTGAATGGCCAAAGTAATCTCTATTCAACCATGTGAAGAAATATAGGGTGTTCCATTACAAAAAACATGACTTTGGTGTGGTGCACTTTTCAGGGTAACCTTGTATACTTCGGAATATTTTCTAAAGAAACTCTTTCAGGAAGGAAACATGCTTGCCTTCGAAAGAAATTCTTAAGTTGCGCTGTATAGAAGCTATGGACCACCGGAGCGCAGTTGCAGGGCCCTGTATATGAAATTCTATTGAGAAAAATTGAAAAATCTTTTTTTGTAATACCTAACAGAAAATATCTGATATTACATGTCTTCAATTGCAGACAGGTAAAAATATGGGATACTCAAAAAGAGGTCCCACAGAAAATACAAAATGAGTAAATACAAATGACGTTTTCAGTAATGTACATACATTTTTTACCTAAATATATTTACATTTTCCAAATATTTACAAGTTTTGAAAAATTTGTAATTTTCGATTTTCTTTATTTGAACATTGGGATCTTATTTGCCTGTTCGCGAATTTTAATGTGTAATATATTCGCACTCTAGTATATAAAGAAACCAAATAATCATAGGGAAAATTACTACATGGGTGAGAAAATTTTACATTAGAATATTCGTTTAAAAATATCTGTCCTACACCATGTTGAATACAATTAATATTGAAATTTGCAACAAATATATTTTCTAAGCCTATTAGGTATTGTGAAAAATCATTTGTGGGGACTGTTAAGCCACCAAATAACTCACCGCTAGCGTTGTAAGCTTTTAGCTCACATAATATCGTGGACTTGTCTCTTTGGGACATTGAACAATATTGTAAACAAATATCACAAGAATGTGTGAATAGACATTTACGTAAAAAATATCCACCAACATACACCATTGTCTTCCTCTGATATCAAATTCCTGTAATCGGTTGACAGTAATTTCAAGATTGGCGATATATTTTCGTATTTTTTTCCTGAAAACATTCGATTTTTTTAAACGAGTCCGATGTTATAGTGAACAAAATATCGCTACTATCTTTCATACAATTCCTTCTGCCTCATGAAAACACCCTATAGCAAATAGTTTTTTAAATGCTCTAGTGAACTGAATGGCAGTGGGATTTCTAGCGTTTCCACAAGCGTTTCTGATTTGACCAAAGTAATTCTCAAGACAATCCTGATTCAAATTACGGGTCAATAAAAATTTATAATTTTTATTTTTCAAAATTTTCCATAATTGTAAAACTGAGGAAATAGTAAGCCTCCAACCGAAAATAAATTTAAGAGAATTTGTTACATTCTTTCCTGCCTTACCTGAAACTTTCAATATTGAAACAAGTGTGTCCATTTCATTTAAAAATTCAAATTGCGCTGTGGTTCCCATAAAAGCGTGGCATGTTTCCAAGTTGCTTGAATTTAATATAACAAACAATTTGTTCATGTCTTCAATAAAGTTAGCAGTTACTTTGGCTTCTTCCGGTATTTTTTCAAAGTCAATATAAGTGTGCATAGCAACGGCCACAGAGTGACTGAATACTTGAGAAGCAAATTTCTCCTTCATTTTTTAAAAATTGTTTGGATTTAGGTGTTCATCACGTAGCCTAGGCGCCAACCTATACTGTTTTGCCTTATCAAGGGTATACATCGTTTCTAAATATGATTTATGCGTAACACCATCAACGAGATGAAAGTTATAAGAGAAAAAGTTATTCCTTGTTGATTTTAATAAATGTGGAACATCAAATAGATAAAAAACAACTTGTTGCCATTTGGCAATAGCCACTCGAGCCCTTCGGGCTCTCGTGTCTATTGCCTGGCAACAAGTTTTCGAAAAATCTGTCTAATTATTTTCACGTTATTCTCACTCTCTTGTGGTATTACAACTGATAATTTTCTTAAAAAGAGTCGTTCACGGTATTTATCACCAGTTCGATAATTCGAATTTGGCATAATGTTGCTTGATTAACAAATATTGAAAAATACAATAAGTGTCACTATCACAATACAAGAGCAAACTAAATTCTAACGGTAGCCTCCTCCCTTCTCTGTGACACTCATTTCGGGATAATTGGTCCCTTTGTGACTTGCCGCCAGTCGCTCGCCAGCCACTTGCAAATTGCAAAACATATCCAGTTCTCAGTAACTAATTGTGCGAGTGACCTGGAACGTAATCACGATCTATCAACAAATCGTATCTGCTCCTTATTACTTATTATTTGTCCATTTCCAGGAAGCAAATGTTCAAGTTAAATTGAATTATGACATATATAAGAATTACAATTTGATAATATATAACTTCATTATTCTTATATAGGCTACCTAATTTGGCATATTTGCAACTTCAATAAACCCATTTACAACTTCTATTGTTTTATCTCCAGAGATAAAATTTCCGGAATAGCTTCAGAATAATTTCTCTACTCATGAATGAATCTACAATTCATTCAGTTATCCATAGTATCCATGTAAAAGAGCATAGTTATGTGAGGGCGCTCGAATCAGTGAAGATAAATGCTCGAAAATTGAGTCTGCAGGGGTTCAATAGAAAACGCTTTGACGATGTAATTTTGAATGGATCATTCCAATTTTTTTTTTGAACATAGATAAATGTATAAGTGAGGCATTTCACGAAGTACTTTTTCGAAAAAAAGAACAGATCCTGAGATAAAAGTTAGTGAATCTGGTCAATGTTCTGCCAATTTTTTCAACGTTTTTCTTTTTTTTATTTGAAAAAGTACTTCGTGAGATGCCTATATCCAACATTCGAAAATCGGATGATGAAAAAAAATATCGAGTTTATTCAGCGAGCTCCGAGTATTTCATTTTCTTCCGTTCCTTGTTTTACTAATAGTCACTAATAAGGTTAAACCCCTCTTAATAATTATGAGTGAGAGTAATGATAGTGTTGAACCAAGTGCCGAGGTTGCTGAAAAGATGGAAGTAGATCTTCAGATGGCATTCGTTATTTTGTTAGAAGATTGTAAAATACTATCTGACAAACAGCAAACTCCAGCAATCAAAGCAGAAAAAGAGAAAGCAGCTGAATCACTCCCTGAAGCGTATACCAAGAATACCCAAGAAAATACCTCAATTTTCGATAAAGCTGTTCCCCTCGTCCCAATATGATTTCCTAAGAACTCTCTAGCTATCCGTTCAACATTGTTTTTATTGAACCTGAAAGTACAGAGCTTAATAGTAGCAATCTAGCTAAAATAATTGACTTACCGAAATAATTTTCTATATTGTACCTCCCCATACGTTCTACGTTCACACATTTTCCTCCTTTTTCTACCATAATTCATAAAAAAAGCCACAAAACCTTTTCAATTGAAGATATGAAGTTGGTCTATGAGTAGCTTCTTAAAAACTAGACCAAACACTCCCAAATGGAGGAAATACTTGACAACATTAGTAATTACTGCAGTATTAACTTCTATATATCGAAGTAAATAAAGCAAAGTATAGAGTAATTGCTGCTAGTACTTACTTAAGTGTTACTTCAATTATTATGTGGAGTAAATACTTTGGTTTTTTGAAGTGGAAACTACAACATGAAGCATTAACTTGAAGTAGAAGCAAATACTCTTTTTAATAATACCACCCATATTTTAAGATTTCTTATGCACCCAAGAATATATATTTTTCATTTGCGAACAGAAATATCTGCTTCTGAACACTTGAATATTTTGATACTGAGGAAACCTTTCCATAACCTCAAGGCAATGGAACTTGTAAAACAAGGTTACAAATGTTTCATAATATGTCAAATTCAACTATTTGAAGACGCCTAGAAACAAAGACACAAAAATATAAAATAGTAAATGGCAGGTAGTCATTAGAAAAAAAGCACTTTATTCGACACATTAACGATATATTCACCACCTCGACGGAAACATACTGCCACGTGGTATAATTACGTGCCACATATGGATTTCCAGGATTTCACGGTTGGCAAAGCCAACTAATCGCTCCCGGACTTCCGTCGAGCGGTTGCTTTTCTGAAGCGTTCAAAAATGGTTACTACGCAAAATAGGTACAATTATTATGGTAAGGAAGTTTTCTATGGGGTCATACTAACAAAATCAAATAATTTCTTAAATGAGTAACACACACACAAACACATTTATTTCCAGGCTTCTTGAAACAAATGAACTAGATCGTGATGTCCCCGCTCGTAACAAAAATAAACAAACAGATAAAATACCGAAGAGCTTCTTTCGTAGATTTCTTTAAAAATTTCATTCCACTGAATCCATTCATTGGGAAGAACAGGGTATTAAAGTCATAAACATTACATAACGTACAAGCAATTCAGTACCTGAATCAAAGTCAAAATATACTGCAATGGCCATGAAATCATAGCAAAAAACTCAAAAAGTGATCAAGATGAAAACAATTAAAGATATTTGAATTCAAGTTTGTTCAATTCATACTTGAATTATGAGTTTCCCAACCCATCATTGTAGAACTCTTGCAAACTGTAATACAATCTTTCAGAAAACAAGCCCTTTATTTACTTCTTTTCTTAATTGAAAAAGTGATTTGATACGTCTAATGTTAATCTTAAATCCATTATAAATTATTGAATTTTTGATAATAGTACATAGGGATTGACAATTTCAATTCATTATTTTGTCTTGTAATATCATCAGAAGAACTACCAATAGTGAATTTTGTTTGCTTTTATATCAAATAGACAGTATCGAATATGAAAATTACAACTGTTAACATTTTATGTTTTAAAAACAGAGGTGGACATGAATCCCGATACTTTGCTTTGCATAAATATCGCTGAGCACGCTTCTGCTGCAAAATTAGAACAATCTGAAATCGATATCCACAACAAACTCCCCAAAATGCTATTTCATACCACAGATGTCATTCAATAAGAGAATGGTAAGTACACAGGTATGGAAGCTGAAAATCCCAATTCCATAAAACTCTCAATGCAAACAACCAGAAGAGAGCTTTTTACATAGATTCAGTATGCTGCGCACATTTTTATGAACTATCAAGATATAGACCTAGGTACTTCAAACCTAATCTATTTTCAAGAATTTATTTATTTATTTATTTAGCGTTGCTAATACAATATCGTTTTATCACATAAATAAAAGATGAGGTATGTTAACGTGTAACAAGACAAAAAAGGAATAATTATATGTCTCTTTTTTTTTTCTTTGGTGTTTTGGCATCGACTGCTATGGTCATAAGTCATGTGTTCTTTATAGGCCTTGTTACTAACTCCATACGCCACCTTAGGAGCAGCACTGTTAATTGGAACGCAACAGTGAATCGTGCAGGACTCACCCTAGTCAAGCCACGAGATTTTAATAATGTAATCTGTTAAATTAAATTAAAAAATCCCAGCCCAACCAAGGTTCGAACTACGGACCTTTCGACACAGAGTCGGACGCTCTAACCACTGCGCCACGCCCCGACATCAAGAATGTTATTATCCGAAGGTATATCTTCAAGATGACATCTGAAGGAAATAATGTTAGTTTTCATGTTAAATGACGAGAATGGATCACAACAATCTTCTACTGTTTTCAGATCAAATCGTATAATTTTATCAAGATCCTTTATGTTCTTATGATGACACAATAAAGTGGTGTAATCAGGAAAAAGAGTAAATAAACCTGAAATCTGGACACTCAATAGGTCATTAGTAATCAATAAAAATAAAATAGGTCCAAGTACGGAACCCTGAGGAACTCCACTATGAATCCTCTTCAATCACGAATATGACGAATACTATCTGATTTCGTTCAGCTACATAAGAATTGAACCAATCATGGCATCACACGTTAAAAGGTAAGGGCTGCGTCTTCCCTAGCTCACACAAGTCTCTCGAAGACTTCCAAGGGTTGCGCGTAGGGGTGCAATAGGTCCAAGTACGGAACCCTGAGGAACTCCACTATGAATCCTCTTCAATCACGAATATGACGAATACTATCTGATTTCGTTCAGCTACATAAGAATTGAACCAATCATGGCATCACACGTTAAAAGGTAAGGGCTGCGTCTTCCCTAGCTCACACAAGTCTCTCGAAGACTTCCAAGGGTTGCGCGTAGGGGTGCAATCGGTTGACGGAAATAACAATTTTTTTTTTAATCAAAGTGATCCCTTGGAATCCATATTTTTGTGATTTAAACAAAATAATTGCATGATTCACACAGTCAAAAGCTTTAGAAAAATCACAAAATACAACAGCTGCTACTTCCCCACCAAGATTCAGAACTTGATGATTTTAGTAATGAAACAAAATACCAACTCAAATTACATTTTATCTATGCCTTTCGGTTCCCTGAATCATTTTAAAATCCTAGGAATGTCCCCGATTTCAAATTCGTAGCCATTTGATAGAAAATCGAGACCAAGTGATTTTGAGGTTAATTTAGTTAAAATGTTGGCCGTCTTGACTCAGTTTTTCATGTTTTGTGACAGTAAAATTTCAAATTTCATGTTACTTCCATGAAATACGTTTGTACTGGTTCAATAATAATGACTGAAAACTCCAAATCCTATTCCCTATTCAGAACCGCCAGATTTGCCCGAAGTAGTAGTTTAAGTAATAACAGAATGATGTAGCTGAGAATGATAATCTAGAACCAACTTTTTCGCATGAAGAAGTTACTTTTAGAACATGACTATTTCTAGACTCCAAAGAATCGCTTCGAAGTGTTAAGTCTGACTGTGAACCGACGTCAACTTTAGCAAACAAATCTTGTTTTGAAAATTTAAAAGAAGAATAATATTTCAAGTTTTTTACAGGAGTGAAAATTCTACGTTACAGTTTTTTGGATCCATTGGTGATGATCCACTCGAAATATCAATTTAAAGAGTATCGAAGAAGTAAGAAGCAACTAATCAAACATCAAAATATTTCGAACAGAGAAAAGTTATGCTTGACACTAGTTAGGTGGAGGCGTGGTTTTACCTTTGACGAACTCTCTCATTTCTTGTAATTACAGTGGTGATTGGTGATGGAACTGAAGTATTCTCACCTTGTCGTTAATTTAGAAAATCATATTTTTCAGTTACAAGCATTCCAACAATGTCGAATTTTTAGTTGGAATTCCAAGTGGTGCCATCATATATTCCAGTAAAGGGTACGAAGGAGCAGTTTCTGACAGAGAACTGTTTGAACAATGCAATTTGAAGAATCTCTTGCAGGAAAATGATGCAATTACCTTTGACTGATCATGGATTCCTTATTAGAGAATTATTGGATGAAATTAATGTGAAATTTTATACACCACCCCTTCTGATGAAAATATATTAACGAAGAGAATTGCAAAGTCAAGAGTACATGCTGAAAAAGTAATTCGTAAAATCAAATCAAATAAAATTTTATCAAAAAGATGCCCAATGCTGTTAGTACCAATATTATCCAGAGTGTTTAATGTTGTATGTTTTTTATTGAATTTTGATGATTGTATGATAACGTAGTGTACTCTAGCTCTATATAGTATCATTTGTCAAATAACCTCTGAAATAATAGTTGTTTGAATCGAATTTAAAAATTGTCTGAAAAATTAAAATTGACACCATCTGAAAAACATGACTACATTCATCTCACAACTTTGGATCCGCTCAAAATGGGATTGACTTGACTGGATCCGATACACCTAATCGATATATACAGTGTTCGGATTGGATTGAATCACTCAAGTCGATTCCATAAAATATAGGATTGGACCCAACCGATCGCCTTGAAGAGAAGTGAAATTACGAGATAAACGAGTTTGAAATTAACAAATGACAGGTAAAGGTAGCCAAATTCAGATTAGTGTTTATATTGACAATGGTCTTTCTCAAAATGAAGAGCAAAATAATAATTAAGAAAAGAAACGTATGGTCCAAAGAAGAGAGCACATCTACAGAACAACGATTCGTGATTTAATTCGCAGAACACAAGAAATTTAAGGTTACGAAATTCGACATTTTGCTGTGAAGTTAGCTTTTTTCAATCGGATTGAATAATAGGATTCTTCGATCCACTTGAATTTTGCGATATAAACTGAAGGGTGGTTTCACTCGACTCAATGCTATTGAATTTGAAGCGGATAAAGATCGTCCAGATAATAAACATCGGTAAATAAAATCAGCTTGTAATTTATTGAAATACCAACATTTTTACAATTTGTTACAAAAACTGGGTACTTTTTCAAAATTGTCATAATGTAGGGAATACAAATGTGGTAAAATAACAAATACAAACTAAATTCGATGCCAGATATTGTGAAATTTATAATATCTTATAGATAAAGGCGATAAAGTTTCATTAATTTAATTAAAATATTTGTTAAAACTTTGCAGCAGCAGAACATGAAAAATGTTTCAGCGGATAATATTTTATCAGAACTAACCTCAAAAGCGCTTTTTATCAATTTTCTACCAAATGACTTGGAATTTCAAACCATTTCTGGTGTTGTAAAATGATTTAGGAAACCGAAAGGCATAAATAAAATGAGAAGATAATGCGTTTCCAGTGGTAGAGTATTTTTGACCATTTACAAGGTTGGTAACATGTGGTTGAACTCGTCCATTGAAATAAATACGCACATAGCCGTCATTATCAGTGGCGTGCAGCTAAGCGAAAGTCGGCAGATATTCTAAATTCACTATAGAGTAAAGTGACATTAATTACAATGTAAAATATCGAAAAAAGTTAATGAAAAAAGTTGTTTGCAATTGAATGATATTCACAGTTATCCCGTTTAGTCTACCAAATACCAATATTATTTTTTAAGAGTCCTGGCTTTATTTCATT
This sequence comes from Chrysolina oricalcia, assembly GCA_944452925.2. Classification (NCBI taxonomy): domain Eukaryota; kingdom Metazoa; phylum Arthropoda; class Insecta; order Coleoptera; family Chrysomelidae; genus Chrysolina; species Chrysolina oricalcia. Next base: position 14,441,099 of record OX101821.2, on the reverse strand, counting down.
ATCTTTACATATCATGTTCAAGATTTTGTTATATCAGTTAATTTATCCTAATTTAGTAATTTCCTACTAAAAAATTTTTGTCGATAATTCCCATAAAAAATTGCGGCAAATTCATTAAGCAGTTATTAAAATTAGTAATGAACTGTATAACGGGGAATATCACTCAATTGCAAATAACTTTTTTCGATATTTTGCATAGTAATGTCACTTTAGTCTATAGTGAATTTAGAATATCGGCCGACTCCCGCTTAGCCGCACAGCACTGATAATAATGGATATGCGCGTGTTTAGTATAACTTAATGCACCAACTTTTATGAAGAACGAAATTTTCTGAGAAACTATTAATAAAAAAGTTTCCCATATGGTTCCAACATTTTGGCTGACACTGTATAAAAAGGGCCCCTACCTACATGAGACAACCTTGATGAAACTCGGGGTCAGCGCGGCATATACCTACCTCGACGATGCAGAGATAATTTTAGATTTCGTGTAGGTAGTGGATCTGCAGACTTCCAATCAAAGCCCATAATATAAACTCGAACGGTTACATAAAGATGACAACGGAACTCAAACCGTGAACGATTCAGATTTTATTGTCTATTACATAAAGTACTTATTTTACATACAGGATGCTTTATAACGGCCTTCGAGACCGTATCTTTGACGAAGGTGTGTTAATTCATCCTCAAATGCCCATAGGGATTTTACATCACATAAAGCAAAAACGGATTATATATGATGATTACTTTGTGTAGTGCACCGCAGAAGAATGGTTCAGGACAAAACAGTTCTTGGAATATTGAAAAAAAAATCCAACGTGCACTTGAAAAATTCATACACATTTCCAGTGACAGTCAGACATAACTTTCTGAAACCCATATTTACACTGTGCCTTTTGCGTGCCTATTTGTCCGCCTGACTGTCGTTAACTGAAATGAATAGGTCTAGTTCTATTTTATCGCCTGAATTGAGGGTATTTCAGGGACATTTGTGGAAATGTCATCTACGCCAACACAGTATGTATCTGTATCTGTTTGAAATTATTGCAGTAAATACCATTTCTGTTTCATCCAAGGTTTCATCCAAGGTTTCACCCACCATCTCCTGCGAGTTCTTTTTTTGTTCTCTTCTTTTAAAAATAAGTGTATCAGTGGCCAATCAATCAAATTCAAATTGGTTCATTCAAACTAGAGTACAAATTTTCACGCTTTTCCATATTGTTATTTAGAATAGAATTTCGAGATCGGGCACACTAGCCTAGGCAGGATTGTCTGTCTGCCATGTGCTCCAACTGAGAAATTTTTAAGTTAAATGTCCATTTATCTGACAAGGTGAGTAATATAATAATAATAATAGTTTCACTCTAAAATACATAGACACGGATGTATCGGAGCACCGGAGACAGGGCCTGACTAGTACATTCCTTACAAGAAAAAAAAAAATAATGATAAATGCTTTTATTGACAAATATTCTCGTACAAACTACAATGAGCAACAGGATGAATGACGATTTGTAGGATCTTGTCAAAAGGCAGAGTTCAAATCACCTGATATTACATAGTTATTTTCCGGAAATTATTGACACAGTGGTGAGGATGCTAACTTTTTCTTTTCTTTTTTTGACTCACGTTGATAACGAATTCAGTATTTCATAAAATTTCTTAGTATGATTCATAACATATTTTTTTGTTTCAGCTTTGTATTTCTTCACATTTGAAATCTGTTTTAGTTCATTTGGTAAGGTGTTGAAAAATTTGGGACCGAAGAAAAAGAAAGTTCTTTGTGTTAACGTTTTTTTAAAGGATTGAATATTGAAATCCATGTTTGTGGTAGACCTGTTTATCCTAATCTTTTTCTGTTTGAATTTCTCTTCATTTAGGAACATTCTCTTCAGACATTGGTGAGTGTATAATAGTTTGACATTCAATATATTTGCTTCTTCATATAGCTTATCTGTAGAAAAACGTTAATTTTTCTTCAGGGTGATTTTTAGTAGTGTGTTTTGAGTTGTCTGCACAATATTCAGTGTGTTGTTGAAAGCTCCACCCCATATTGTGATGCAGTAAGATAAAATTGATTCGGCTAAGGAGTTAAACAGCATTATGAGATTTTTCCTGGAATGGATGTCTCTCAAGGAATAAAAACTGTATATAAGTGTTCTAAGGCGTTTGTTAACATGTACGATATGATCAGACCATCGTATGTGTTGATCTAGGACTACCCCTAAATATTTAATTGATGACACTTTTTGAATAGAAGAACATCCACATAAGTTTTTGTGGCAGTTTACAGAGTGTAGTTTCAGTGACAAAATTATGTGGTTGACTGACGATCGTTGGTGTGAAGGCCACATCCCCAATTTTTACCCTCTGAACCCTATTTGTTAAATAATTGGACATAGGATTGAGTGGGAGACCATGAATACCGTAGTGGCTCAATTTGATAAGTAGAATTTCGTGCGAGACTAAGTCACAGGCCTCGGCGAGATCTAGAAAAACTGCTATGCATTTCGATGATTCGTCCAAGGCCTTGACTGTTTGCGCTAGAAAATCAACTACTGCATTTTCAGTTTTTGAGTTCTGGATGAAGCCATATTGCCTGTCAGTAATGACGTTCTGCCTGTGAAAAAATTCTGTCAATCTTTTTTTAACTACTTGTTCAAAGATTTTGGCTATGTTACTGATTAAGATATTGGCCTGTGGTTATTTGGTTGACCACGGTTACCTGCCTCAAAAATTGGAGTGATGAGTGATTCTTTCCATTGTCCCGGAATGTTTCCACTTGATAGGCATAAATTAATTATTTGGATTAGTGGTAATACAATGTATTCACGTGTGGTTTTTAGAGTTTTAACAGAAAGTTTATCTGGGCCTGAGGAGCATTTATTTTTTAGGTTTGATAAATGAGTAATAATTTCGTTTTCCGTTACAGGTTCAAGAAAGGTGGTAGAGTCAATTTTGTCACGTTCAGGAAAGTTTTGTTGCATATTAATTTTTTGTATATTGTCAGACATTTTTATAGCCAGGTTTGTGAAGAATTTTTTTTTTGTGTTTTTGGCATTGACTGCTATGGTCATTAGCCACGTGTTCTGGATAGGCCTTGTTACTAACTCCATGCGCCACTTTAGGAGCAGCACTGTTAATTGGAACGCAACAGTGAATCGTGCAGGATTCACCCCAGTCCAGCCACGAGATTTAAATAATTTAATTGGTCAAATTAAATTAAAAAATCCCAGCCGTAACTGGGGCTCGAACTCCGGACCTTTCGACTCAGAGTCGGACGCTCTAACCACTGCGCCACGCCCCGACATTGAAGAATTTATTAAACATGTTTGCTTTATCTTTGTTATTTGTTATTATTTCACCATCAGTTTCACTGTTCATTGGAGTATTTTCTGTTTGTTTATTAGATTTTGTTTTCCGGCCTGTTAAATAATTTATGACTGACCAAATTTTTTATTTTCGGTTCCTGCGTCTATACTATTTTATTTTGATAAAATTAATTTTTTGTTTCTTTGATCAGAGTAATGAGTTTATCACTGTATTCTTTGTATTCTTTATCAGATCCATGTCAACTCTCCTCAGTTTGCAGGCCTGAAATTACTGTCTGAAACAATCATCATAAAGGCAAGGAGTAATAATTAATGCCAGTCATTTGGGTAAATTCAGCCAACAAATAGCCATGAAAATAGGCACAAAAATAGACAAGAGAAAAGGCATTTCCAAAATTGGATTTTTGGATCTTATCTCGTGCCTCATCAATTTATGTTCAAAAAAATCATACACTCTCTATGTAACATATCTTTCTATCAACCGCTAGAAGCCAAGTGGACCAGTATGTTCTGTTTCATTTATTCCTCTTCCAGCAGTAAAAGATAATAATAATAATAATGGTTTTTGTTGACACAATGACGGTGGTGTGTTGAAAATACGCATCTATCAGAAAAAACGGAAAGACCCCCGTAATGCCAGCAGAACCACTTTGGAATTTTCAAAATTTTTTTAGGCCATGATTTTAGGCTAATTTTAGGCTAATTTATTACCCTATTCCCAAATTTTTTGCTCTTCAATTGTGAGAGATATCGCGGGTTCTGCAAGCTTAACTTTAAGCTGGTTCTGCTAGCTTTACCGTTAAGTTAGCAGAACCCATCCTTAAAAAAGCAACTCAGAACAAATCCAGTTGGACAATAATTTTGGGCTCTATTCAGGCTAATTTATTACCCAATTATAATTTTTTTTGCTCTTCATAGGTTGTGTTAACTCTACACTGAGCTAGCAGTACCAAAAGGCTAACCAAATCGTTATGGAAAATCTGATCGGACCATAATTTTGGGCTCATTTTAGGCTTACGTTTGAACCCTTCGCCGATTTTTTGGAATTCGTTTTATTTTAAATCCTGGGTTCTGCCATCTCTACCGTTAAACCAGCAGAACCCAGCCTTAAAAAGCAACTCAGAACAAATCCAGTTGAAAAATAATTTTAGGCTCTATTCAGGCTAATTTATTACCCAATTATAAATTTTTTTGCTCTTCAGTTGGAGGAGAAATCATAGGTTGTGTTACCTCAATACTGAGCTGGCAGTACCAAAAGGCTAACCGAATCGTTATGGAAAATCTGATTGCACCATAATTTTAGGCTCACATTTAAACCCGTCGCCGATTTTTTTTGGAATTTGTTTTTTAAAAAAATCCTGGGTTCTGCTAGCTTCACCTTTAAGCTAGCAGAAGCCAACCTTAAAAAAACAACTCAACAAATCCAGTTGGACAATAATTTTAGGCTCTATTCAGGCTAATTTATTACCCGATTATAAATTTTTCTGCTCTTCAGTCGAAGGATAAATCATAGGTTGTGTTAGGTCAACACTGAGCTGGCAGTACCAAAAGGCTAACCGAATCGTTATGGAAAATCTGATCGCACCATAATTTTAGGCTCATTTTTGGCTCACATCGCCAATTTTTTTGGAATTCATTTTTTAAAAAAATTTCTGGGTTCTGCTAGCTTTACCGTTGAGCCAGCAGAACCCAACCTTTAAAAAGCAACTCAGAACAAATCCAGTTGGACAATAATTTTAGGCTCTATTCAGGCTAATTTATTACTCAATTATGAATTTTTTTGCTCTTCAGTTGGAGGAGATATCATAGGTTGTGTTCTGCTAGCTTAACGGTAAAGCTAGCAGAACCCAGGATTTTTTAAAAAAACGAATTCCAAAAAAATCGGCGGTTTGACGTGAGCCTAAAATGAGCCTAAAATTATGGTGCGATCAGATTTTCCATAACGATTCGGTTAGCCTTTTGGAACTGCCAGCTCAGTGTTGAGCTCGCACAACCTATGATTTCTCCTCCAAATGAAGAGCAAAAAAAATTATAATTGGGTAATAAATTAGCCTGAATAGAGCCCAAAATTATTGTCAGAGTTGCTTTTTTAAGGTTGGGTTCTGCTGGCTTGACGGTAAAGCTAGCAGAACCCAGGATTTTTTTTAAACGAATTCCAAAAAAATCGGCGACAGGTTCAAACGTGAGCCTAAAATTATGGTGTAATCAGATTTTCCATAACGATTCGGTTAGCCTTTTGGAACTGCCAGCTCAGTGTTGAGCTCGCACAACCTATGATTTCTCCTCCAAATGAAGAGCAAAAAAATGTATAATTGGGTAATAAATTAGCCTGAATAGAGCCCGAAATTATTGTCCAACTGGATTTGTTCTGAGATGCTTTTTTAAGGTTGGGTTCTGCTGGCTTGACGGTAAAGCTAGCAGAACCCAGGATTTTTTTTAAACGAATTCCAAAAAAATCGGCGACAGGTTCAAACGTGAGCCTAAAATTATGGTGTAATCAGATTTTTCATAACGATTCGGTTAGCCTTTTGGTACTGCCAGCTCAGTGTTGAGCTCACACAACCTATGATTTCTCCTCCAAATGAAGAGCAAAAAAATTTATAATTGGGTAAATTAGCCTGAATAGAGCCTAAAATTATTGTCCAACTGGATTTGTTCTGAGTTGCTTTTTTAAGGTTGGGTTCTGCTGGCTTGACGGTAGAGCTAGCAGAACCCAGGATTTTTTTTAAAAAACGAATTCCAAAAAAATCGGCGACGGGTTCAAACGTGAGCCTGAAATGAGCCTACAATTATGGTGTGATCAGATTTTCCATAACGATTCGGTTAGCCTTTAGGTACTGCCGGCTCAGTGTTGAGCTAACACGACCTATGAGCAAAAAAATTTATAATTGGGTAATAAATTAGCCTGAATAGAGCCTAAAATTATTGTCCAACTGGATTTGTTCTGAGTTGCTTTTTTAAGGTTGGGTTCTGCTAGCTTAACAGTAAAGCTAGCAGAACCAGGATTTTTTTAAAAAAACGAATTCCAAAAAAATCGGCGATGGGTTCAAACGTGAGCCTAAAATTATGATGTGCTTATACTTTTCATAATCATTCGTTTGGCGGTTTGGTTCTGCCAGCTTAAAGTTAAGCTAGCAGAACCCGCGATATCTCTCACAATTGAAGAGCAAAAAATTCGGGAATAGGGTAATAAATCAGCCTAAAATTATGGCCTTAAAAAATTTTGAAAATTCCAAAGTGGTTCTGCTAGGTTTACGGGGGTAACGGAAAGCGCTTTGCTGTAAAGCATAAAAAGCGCTTTACAAGTCTAATAGACGGTTAACAGACCACTGAACCGCTTCAAACAAATCCAGCGGAAAATAAAGCGCTTTATTTGTCTGTAGAGGCTGGAAGCTGTTAAACGCACCCATTGACAGCTTAACCAATAACCAGTTAGGATCAATTTTCTAGTTCGTATTAATCGTATTGTTGTTTTCAAGGATTCAGATTGCGGAGAATACTTTATAATTAGATAAGAAATAATGGAAAAACAACAAAAATATACATAATGCATATTGCGAGATAAAAGAAGTCACCCATAATTGAAATACTTGAACAAAAGTGAGAAATCAATCAGCTTAGTACAAAGAAAGCGTGTGGAAACTTCAACCAAGTTTTCACAAAAAGATAAGTTAAATAAAATTGTTTCAAATATTAAATTCATGTAATCAAGTATAGGTAGACATTAGATTGATATAATTTTTTTGTCGATGGACCTATTCATGTTGAAATACAAGGATTCCTCATAATATTTTCAGACACATTCGAAATATCTAGTAACTACATAATTGTGAAATATTATCTCCTATCATATGAAAAATAAACTTCCATTTGTACATAAAAGCAAAATGTCAACTATCACATCTCAAATATTCGACAGGAAAAGTTCCACTTATTAATTTCGCCCAGGGTACCCTGAAGGATAGAAATGCCCGGAAATTTTTTTGGTTCTCATGGCAACTAAAAAGAAACCAATTTTTTGATTGGCTTAAAAAGCGAGGTAAAAAATTTTCATTAGTAATACCACAAGTGATTGAATTTTCGCGATAAGTCTGTCGATTCATTTCTGAACGACACTGAATTGCTTCGAGAAAACACCACGAGCCCGCAGGACGAGTGGTGTTTTCTCGATACAATTCAGTTGAGTTCAGAAATAAAAGACAGACTTATGAGATAAATTCAATCACGAGTGGAATTTTATTCGAATATTTCACGAAGCATTGAAAGTATTATTATAAACATGAACAATCAATGCATCATAACCAAAATCATTCAACTATAATCACAAAAAAAGTAATATAACTATCAATAATTAATTATATAGTTACGATGCGACTCATTTAAACGTTTTCGCCTACAATTATGATCTGTCAAAATGTCAAACTTTGCTTTGTCATCTATGGTTACATCGTTAAAAACACCAACGCTGACAGACCAATCAGAATTGAGAGACAGCTGGGGTTTCGCGATAATACAATTTGTCTTTGATTTGTGATTTGTCAGATTACGTGAATATCTTGAGAAGAGTGGAATAGGCAAAGAAATACATTATATCAAGAACACACGAAAACAGTACTCACAGTACGCATTGTAAAAAATAGTAATAATAATAGCATGGAATAAATTAGGGCTTTACTTCTGTCTACTGAGTAATACATAAATCATTAATTGCTCACTACCGTTTTATCTTTGCTTATTGGAACTCAAACAATTACCAATAAAGAAGACTTGCTTCTTGAGAGTGATTTGTATCTTAGTTTCTGAATTAAGATATTTATAATTTCAATGCAAAACTAGTCGCAACGGAATGAAGAATTCAATTTATTTATAAAACATAATATAAACTATTACATTCTTGTACTATCATCTGTATAATTACTATAAACAAAACCAACAATGGCTATAACATATTGATAGATGTTAGGTATTTGTCTGATATCGGTTTGACAATTGCGTAGTTGCATATCGTCGTAATGAGAAAAAGTGAAAAAATTATAGATACAATGAATTTATTATGAGTAAAATTATGACTAAGACAAAAACTACAATGTTGGGACAAATACTACAGGACTATGACAAAGACGTATAAATAGACTTTTACATCAATCTTTACAGCGATATCACTACTTGGTTGAGATTTTAAGATCGTGGAATTCAAAATGATAGATTTAATATAACTTTGAAGCAAACAACTTGTTTTTTATAAGCAATATGTATAAGCCTCATGTTCAAAATTCATGGAATATTTATTATACATTCCCATACTCTGTTTATATTGAATGACATTCGTTAAAATATTTACGTAACCGCTGTGAGAAAAAATCGCAACCACCAGTGCTGCCAACAGAAGAATATCAAGTGAGAGTTACGTGATTCCTTAACACCATTATTTGTTGGATTCAACATATGGCTAAAACAGAGGAAAGTCGCCTTATACTGGAAAAAAATTGTATTAAAATTTTTATATAAAATAAAGATATTTTAGGTATATTTGTGGTACACATACGTATCCTCTACAGTGCGGTCCACTAAGTGTGCAACAAATGGGAAACTTGTTGATTATGGGTGGCGGAAATTTGATCGAAACACAAATGATAGAAATTTTTTTGATAGAAGTCTTTTGATCGAAAGTATTTTTAATAGAAATACATTTGATCGATTTTTTTTAGATAGAAAATACATTTGATAGAAACATAAACGGCAGAAAATACAATTGATAGAATCACTATTTGATAGACAATACATTTGATAGGCACGTCATTACATCGAAAAAATAAGTAATCTCCAATAGACCAACAAAAAGACAAAATAAATTTTAGAAATTGAATACTTCCGTTGCGGACATCCATTGTCTAGAGTGTTTTTATTGGCAAGACGTTTCAATCTGTACAGTATCTCCGATCGTTATCAAGTGTTAACTGGTGCAACTAAAAATAAATGCTTATTTTTGATCACTTCATTTTAAACAGCAGTGCCTGTGAGCTGCTCAGATTGGTACAGGAGGTCGTGGGTATCGTTATCTGCAGAATAAGAGATGGATTTTTGACAAATATTAATAGAAATAGAGATAAAATATACTATAGGTAAGATGATCTTTGTGCTTCTTAACAGTAAAAAGCAAGAGTTTCAGAAAACACTATATTCACAGGAATACACAATTTGAGTTATGATTGGAGAAACATGTTTTCATACAAAAAATACACTGGTTAACAGTTTACACTTGATAACGATCGGAGATACTGTACCGACTGAAACGTCGGCATCGTGCTAATTAAAACACTCCAGACAGTGGAAGTTCACAATAAAGAAATCAATTCACAACATTGTCTAAAACTTTCAAACGAACCTTTCAAATATTGTAAGAAAAAAGCATCATTGTCTTTTGATCGAAATTAATTTTAATAGGAACATATTTGATCGATTTTTTAAAGAAAGAAAATACATTTTATAGAAAATACCATCAATAAAAACACTACTTGATAGACAACACATTCGATAGACATGTCAATATATCGAAATAACAATTAATCTTCAATGAACCAACAAAACGACAAAACTAATTCTAGAAACTAAATGTTAGAAGCAACAGCTTTCAAATATTGTAAGAAAAAATCATCATTGTCTTCAAATTCTTCATGGAATCGTCTGACAACTACAGACAGTCTTTTATTTTTATCTTTATAGAACTTGTTCGTTCTTTTTTGTACTTCAGCACCCCCACAAATTTGTTGTTGTAATTTCAGCTCCATAATGCTCTGTTCTCGAAGTAGCCCTTCTATAAATTTCCAGATAGATGGTTTTTTCGCATGAAATTGCCCCTTTAAACTTCTATGCCATCCTTCAACGATATTGTTAGTTTTATAGTGATTCTCAAGGGTTTGTTGGTAAAAATTCCAAAGTTTATGATCAAAACTAGGCCGTCTTCTATCTCTTCTCTCGAATTTTCCTATCCACGTATCCTCGAAGTAGTTAACAAAACCCTTAGCGTCTTCACGAATGACGGTTTTATTGGAAATTACTTCAAATGCTCGGACAACAAATTCTAAAGGTACAAATGCTATTGCTGCTAAGAGTTTGATTTCTAACTGAAAATCTGCATCGGAGTCATACTGCTGTTTAAGCCCATGTCTTTGAATTTGTCTATATAGACACTGTTTGAAATGGAAAAAACATCCTTGATTTTCAGCCATTGGAAAAAGTAACCGACAGGTTTTTATTGCTGCCAATTCAAAATCAGTTGTAATTGTTGTTACTGTAACTGTTTCCATTTTCATTCGCAATTGCTCAAAAACCTTAGTGTAGATGTTTTCCGTCTTGGAGTTAAGCAATGCATATGCTAATGGATAGGTTGTTCCACTTACACATCCATGTACGGTATATAACTGGTAAAACAGTTCAGGCACAATCGAAAACGTACCGTCCATATGCCAAGCAGTGCAATTTCCAAGAAGTTCCAGGTTTCGTTTTGTTCCGAATATAATAAACTTATCCACAGTACCTTCTGATTGAAAAACAACAAAGTTTTCGCCTTTCTCAGTTTTTTGGTATTGTTCTGGTAAGAAAAAATCCTCAATTTTTAGTGGAACAGTTGGACCAATACTTTCTTTTTCTCTGGTAGACCTAATACTGCGTCCCAGGCTTGAAACGGAAGGCATTCCAAATGACGCAGATTCACTTAAGCCAGCACTATGTCTGGAAATTATAGCTCTAGGAGCATCTCTGCTTGTTCCTGCGTCCTTTTTCATTTTATTGATACACTTGCTCACCTCAAGTTTTACTGCGGATCCTTCGTGATTGTGTTCCTTTCTAATAAAAAATCTTTCTACTTCTCCGACAATGCGACAGGAACATCTCAATTTTCGCCATTCCTCACACCGCCAGTAAGACTTAATTGGATCGGATTTTTCCTTAATGTAAAAATATCCATTATGATAAAGCTTTTTTTCCCTTTTGTGGTATCAATAAATTCAAAATCTTTGATTTCCATCTTACAAGAAACTTGTATTGACAACTCAATTACTAATCAAAGTTGACGTTTCAGACCTTGACAACCAAAGCAAAATTCAAAATGTATCAACAATCGAAAATTGTTTCGATCAAATGTGTTTTCTGTCAAATGGTGTTTCTATCAAATGTATGATCTATCATAAAAATTTCGATCAAATGTATTTTCTATCATAAAAATTTCGATCAAATGTAATTTCTGTGAAAAGTACATTCTATCTTTAGTTTTTCGATCAAAAGACTTCTATCAAAAAAATTTCTATCATTTGTGTTTCGATCAAATTTCCGCCACCCGTTTATTATCAATTTCTCAGAAAATTTTATTCTTGACAAAAGTTGGTGCATGTTCCAAAACTATACCAAGTGTGCCTGAAATGGCTTTATGCCAAACACCATACAGGATAGGCCAAAAAATATAAACTTCGTTCAAGAGTAAAGTACCCTTATTTAAAAAAATATAGAAATAAACTACTCAACACTAATTTCGTCGCACCCCAAAATTTTGACCCTATTAAAATCTGAATAACTTTTTTCTGCATTGAACAATTTGAATTCTGTAAATACTGTTCGCTAGCCCAGTCCTCCAGCTATAATCTCGTACTTCTTCAAAACATAAGGTTTTCCGCATAAAATCGCTACAGGGTATTATCTGAAACTGTGCAAAATTTCTGAATTTTCAAAAGGATCCCAAATGAAGAAAACATTTTTTTTTCGAATTTGACAGCAGTGGCATGAAGATGAACTCATTACCTCAAGATATTTTTCGAATTGTCTCATTATCTCTTTTGTTTACAGGGTGATCTCAAAAAATTAACTTTTTGGTTTTGCAGTCATAACTTTTTTCCTCGTCAACCGATTTTCAAAATCTCCGGCTCATTTCGAAGCTGAAACTTTAGATGAAGAGACAAGAAGATCAGAATAGACTCAAGATGAAGATTAAAAATCAAGGGTTTCCTCAAAGGTGACCTAAATCTGAAACACCCTCAAAATCCGGTTGGGAGGAGAATTAAATGAAAATCAACTTGTTTTCGGAATGATAATCCATTTTGAATACGTCCAGATCTTTCTTGCTGTCAGTGGTCAAGAATTGTGCATGAAAAAACCCAATTGTAATGGCAAGATTTTGAAAAAAAAATAATAAAATCAACCCATTGTTCGCCTGAAATGCATGGCCCGTAACCAAGGTAACAATAATCACATTCAGTGACTGACAAGCCTGACCAGCTGAGGCTCATTCCACAATAGCGGTTTTTTTCTCAATCGTGAAGCATTCATCGTGTTAGTGAGCAAGAACAAGAAAACAAGTTTTATTGAGTTTTTATTGAACAACAACAAAGAGAAAAAAACTTGGATAACATTAGAATTGAAAAATATTTACGATATTCAGTATTTAGTGGGCCCTCCCCTTTTGGCAATTACTTCATTAACCCTTTCCGGCATGCTGTCTATCAGACTATCAATGAACTCCGGTAGTAAAGCTGTCCATTCTTGCTGTACCGCATTCACCAAGTCATCCAAATTTTCCATTCACCCTTCCCTTTCTTTCAATTTCATACGACTCCAGACATGTTCCATCGGATTCATATCCGGAGAGAAAGGCGGCTGGTTCATTCGCTCAATACCTTGATCCCTCATAAACTCGTTGACAATGTGAGCCCTACGCGGTCTCGCATTGTCATCAACGAGAAGAAAGTTGTTGCCGATATTTGCGGCGTAAGGAACCACGATTTCTCTCATACATAAATCTCTATACCTCTCACCATTCATACTATCTCCTTTCAGAATCACCAATTCACTCCTCCCATTATTCCACCCCTCACAGTCACTCCTCCACCTCCAAAAGCCACCCTCGCCTCCATATGTCCTTCCAAAAACCTTTCATTCCTCCCTCTCCAAACCAACACACAACCATCCTTTCGAAACAAGTTGAACCTACTCTCATCCGTAAACGTACACCTATTCCGCTCTGCTATTCCCCAGTTTTGATGTTCTTCCCCCATAATCGTCTTGCTGCTCGATTTACAGGTTTCAGTAAGGGGCAGGCAGCTCGTTTCCTTGCGTGTTATCCAAGATCGTGGATTGTCGGATTGTCTGACTTGAAACCTGAATTCCCGTAGCATCGATCAATTCACGACGAATTTTGGGGACGGTTGAAGTCCGAGTCCGCCGTACCAATCTTCCCATAATGCGGTCTTGAGCGGGAGTTGTTCTTCTTGTACCCCTTCTTGGCCCCCTAGGGCGATACTGAATATCCCCAGCGTAAACTCGGACGTGAGCCCTTTGGACGGACCTAACTGTTGTTCCAAGCAGATTGGCAATTTGGAGGGTAGATAATCCTTGTTCCGTCATTCGTGGAATCAGTTCCAGCTGGTCGGGAGTTAGATGCGGCATCGATATGATAATTTTGTTTTGCAAACGAATCAAAATTGACGTCTAACCTAGCTTGTCAGTCATTGATTGTGATTCTTGTTATCTTGGTTACGGGCCATGCATTTCAGGCGAACAATGGGTTGATTTTATTATTTTTTTTTTCAAAATACTGCCGTTACAATTGGGTTTTTCATGTACAATTCTTGACTACTGACAGCAAGAAAGATCTGGACGTATTCAGAATGGATGATCATTCCGAAAACAAGTTGATTTTCATTTAATTCTCCTCCCAACCGGATTTTGAGGGTGTTTCAGATTTAGGTCACCTTTGAAGAAACCCTTGATCTTCAATCTTCATCTTGAGTCTATTCTGATCTTCATATCTCTTCATTTAAAGTTTCAGCTTCAAAATGAGCCGGAGATTTTGAAAATCGGTTGACGAGGAAAAAAGTTATGACTGCAAAACCAAAAAGTTAATTTTTTGAGATCACTCTGTAAACAAAAGAGATAATAAGACAATTCCAAAAATATCTTGAGGTAATGAGTTCATCTTCATGCCACTGCTGTCAAATTTGAAAAAAAAAATGTTTTCTTCATTTGGGATCCTTTTGAAAATTTAGAAATTTTGCACAGTTTCAGATAATACCCTGTAGCGATTTTATGCGGAAAACCTTATGTTTTGAAGAAGTACAAGATTATAGCTGAAGGACTGGGCTAGTGAACAGTGTTTACGGAATTCAAATTGTTCAATGCAGAAAAAAGTTATTCAGATTTTAATATGGTCAAAATTTTGGGGTGCGACGAAATTAGTGTTGAGTAGTTTATGTTGAAGAGAAAAGTTGCTTAGAATTATGTATGTATGTTCAGATACGAAGTCATGGCCTGCTATTCGAATTTCTTTTTTAGTTTGGAAAATATTGAATTACCCCCGTATGATACATATTTTTACTATTTTGATTTAATATGTATGTGAAGTAGCCACAATCAAATCAAGTTGGAGTATTTTTTATCAAATTAAAGTGTCAATTAGATGCATCGAAAGAGAAGGTGGACATACAGAGACGCTTCGATAATTTTTATTGTTAGCACCTGTTCAGTTATCTACTGTAAGTTTCTGTACTATCGCTTATTGGTTCTTTTTTGTTCATGGCTATCCGCGATAGATTTTGACAGTTTATTCATATAAACCTTTACTTAGTAAAGTATTTGCCTCGTTAAAAAGAGTATTTGTTTTATTCTAGAGTTCTGTTAAATATCGTTGCAACAAACATGAAGTTGACGGTCACATAAAAAAATACAAATCCAAGTAAATTTTACAAATACACTTTAATTTGATAAAAAATACTCCAACCTGATTTGATTGTGGCTACTTCACATACATATTAAATCAAAATAGTAAAAATATGTATCATACGGGGGTAATTCAATATTTTCCAAACGAAAAAAAAAATTCGAATAGCAGGCCATGACTTCGTATCTGAACATAACTTTTAATCCTAAGCAACCTTTCTCTTCAACATATTTCTATATTTTTTGAAATAAGGGTACTTTACTCTTGAACGAACTTTATATTTTTTGGCCTATCCTGTATGGTGTTTGTCATAAAGCCATTCCAGGTACACTTGGTATAGTTTTGAAACATGCACCAACTTTTGTCAAGAATAAAATTTTCTGAGAAATCGATAATAAACAAGTTACCCATTTGTTGCACACTTAGTGGACCACACTGTATATTGTATAGGTTGGCACATGATAAAACTGATCCAGAATGAGTTAGAAGGGTTGGCCGATGAGTCAGTTTCAGATTTCTCAGGGGATTTCTCAAATTGCTCTATAGTGGAAGATTTATATGAACTTTCCTGTCGTGATTATTCATATGACGAACACGCATTGGTCCGAAAGATTGAAGCTTTTAGTAATGTTGAAGAATTGGCGAAATTTTCCTAATGAAGCAGGAAATGAAAAAGTCCCAGAATCATTTGTTCTATGGTCAGAACCGGCACCAAATTTTGTCCCACGAAAATTAAAATTGACGCTTTCTGAATAATAATTAACTAATCTGAAATTCAAGTTACACTTTCTGAAATACAATTTACTAATCTGAATTACATGTTGCATCATCTAAAATTCAATTAACAAACCTGTATTTAAGATTATACTTTCTGAATTACAATAAATAATTCTAAATTAAAACGTTTTCTGAATTACATTTTAAATTAACGTGGAAAACACTTTTTGAGTCTCGGCGTATCTCAATACGAATGAACAACCGGTTTATTAAAGGCAGACTGGTGTCAACTAAACATTACTCGTAGCTCATCTTTTTTCATACGCTAATTGAACAGGCAAGCCTAGATAGGAATATTTTTATTTCAGGGCGTCACCGCTGGACTGTTATTCACGCGGCAGCTTACACGTAAAGCGATACATCACCGATCTAATTAGGTAATTAGGGTCAAAGGTTGGTGGCATTAATCTTCAGTTTAATCAGTTGCAAGTTCATGACGTAGAAAAATCAGTATTGTCAGATTTTGATAAAACTTTCAAACTTATTGAGGTTGCCGTTTGATTCGGTTTGAAAAACTATTCCGACAGATGACACCAATTATTTTAATGAATATTTCTCAAGTATCCGACACTAAAAACGAAAAATTGTTATCGAAATTAATTTCTAATATTTCCGGAAGCTTTCGTAACGAACAACATCAAGTTGCTGGCCAGTGTTGAAGGATGAAATAGGTAGTTATTCTAGTTTATAGTTGCATTCAAATATAGATCTATATTTTATTTGAATAATCTCTAGGCAGACATGATTTTCGACAGAAGTATTATAGAATAATGTTCTTGAAATGTCAATTCCTTTGTTTTGCAGAACAAGAGTGGTTAGGGGAAAAAACAATCTGAAACGGATTTTTTTTATATATATAAGAGCATGGCAACATGCATTACGTTTTTTTATGTACCGTTGTATGAAGATAGAAAAAATTTGGTTCAATGCCAAAATATGATCAACAGATTGTGAGCACATTTATACTTCTATTATACTATTTGTATGGTTCATTTCAAAATGTTGGCATGGAATATCGAAAACGGTAATAGATACCTACATACGGCCACAAGGGCCATTCATATGACAGGGTGGGCCATAGAATAGCAGAATAATCTACGTAGTCACAATAAATCATTTAACCATTAAAACGTAAAACCAATATAATGAAGAATCAATTATCTATCAGAAAAAACATTTTAGAAAACTTGAAAACAGAAAATCGAAATGTGTAGAACTGATTTATAGTCCGAATAGAAATTCATCTAATGTATATTTATGAGAACCAATAAAGGATCATATACGCGAAAGCCGTAGAAATAGATTTCATAGATCTAAATTCAGCAAGAATGGAAAGTGATTGAAATGAAAAAACTGAGTAATCGCAAATCTCGATAAACTAAGCTGTTCGTTATAAAACTTGCCCTATTATCTCCTAGATGCCGCTGACTTACCCGATTGATTTGCTATGCCCTCTCCAATTTATGATATTTTTCGGTTCTGTACATTTCGATTCTACCATTTAAATGTCTTATGACTTTCAACGACAATTTTATGTCTTGATTTTAGTTCATAAATCTTTCGAATATGATGCTTTGCAGACTTACGATATTCTGTTATGGTATTATCAATTTTACAAAATATCGAATAAAAGTCTTCACATTTTCGTTTATTCTCCTTTGTTGGTATTACAGATTCGTTTTCTTATATTGTTAAGTACTTCGAATTTCGGTTCTTCATAAGTCAGATATGATAATTTAAGATTCTAGGATAATTAGTCTATGATGAAAATTGGTTATTGTAATATGATGGTTTTACAATTTTTTTTTCCGATTATTTTCCATTTCATTAAAATTACGAGGATTTATTGATATCTAGTTAGCCTAGACCAGTTCCCTGCGTAAACAAAATATTGCGTTACCATAGCAACGAACAATAACTTATTAGAAGTGTCAGTGTAAAGTTTGACGTCAAAAAAGTAAACCAGAGTTACGCAATAAATTAAAAGAAAAAATATGTCCACCGAAATTGTGAAAATCGACAAATTGGAGTATCGAGCCATCATCAAGTACCTGTATTTAAAAGGGTTAAGAGGTAAGCAGATTTACGAAGATATGCTTAATACCTTTGGTGATCAATGTCCTTCGTATGCGTCCGTGAAAAATTGGACTGCAAGCTTCAAAAGAGGTAAATTTTCCATTCCCCGAAAATATCGATGCAGTTCATGACATGATTTTAACAGACCGTCGAATTGGGCTAAAACGGATATCTGAAGCACTGAATATTTCATACGAACGCGTTCATCATATAATTCACGTCAATTTGGACATGAGAAAAATTGCTGCAAAATAATAATAATAAGATGGATAAGGGTAGAACAATAACTGGAGATTACTATTCATTCGGGCTCACACTCGAAAATCTTTGAAGAATTGGAGATGGTAGGTATGAAACGCAATTAAAACATCATAGGAGGTATATAATAAATTATTGATTTTGGAATAAAAAAATACTTCAAAAAGATGAGTTTTTAAAAGAGAGTCGTAATAAGAAAAATAATAATATACTTATTCATGCAATTGTGATCAATGGTTATGAAGTTTATGGTATTATCGGTAGAACAACTATATGAAAGGGAGAAATTCAGCCCCTTCCATCCGAGAAAATTTGCAACTAAGTATTCTTCCATTGCAAAATTTGAGTTGATGATGGTTGATCAATAACGAAACGCCTCATAGTAAAATTCATTTCATCTTGAGAAAGCTTATAAAAGTTGCAGAGAAGAAATATTCCCTATTTTGTTTGAGTTCTGAGGATAACACAAAAAAATAATATTATATTCTGCAAAATACATTACTGATTTTAGAATGAAGAATACTTCAAACAGATGCGTTCATTAACAAAGGCTCGTAATAATAATAATGAGTATTTATTCATGTAGTTGTGATCAATGGTTACGAA
Organism: Chrysolina oricalcia; assembly: GCA_944452925.2. Lineage (NCBI taxonomy): Eukaryota > Metazoa > Arthropoda > Insecta > Coleoptera > Chrysomelidae > Chrysolina > Chrysolina oricalcia. The sequence continues at coordinate 14,422,346 of OX101821.2, read as the reverse complement.
GGTTTATTGGGTATTATCAGCAGGACAACTGTATGAAAAGGCGGAATTAAAAACTCCCATATTTCGTTCCAATCTGAATCTGAGTGTACTTCAAAAGCAAATTGACACAGTTCAAAACAAAAATTTTATAATACATTGTCATCGGAATTATAAACACCTACTGGAAGTGGGCCAAAATTGTAATAAAAGCTTGGAAAACTGTCAGCCGTAAGTAACGTAGGTACACTACCCTCAGAGACAAATTTAGAGAAATTCCTTGGCATTTGCATCAACTTGGAAAAGTTTCGTTATAATAAACTCCGGACCCCGTTATTAATAATTGTTGATTTTTATTTTTCTTTTAACAAATTACGCTCCTTGATACGCCTATGAATAATCTCCGAATCACATACAACACAGTGTCTTCATTTAATTTTCTATTTCTTGCTTACTCAAAATCACATTTCCATTTTATTAAAAATATGAAAGTATAGTAGGCCCCGGAATGAATGAAATATACAATGGCGCTTTCTATCCGAAAACTACCGAACCAAGAAATCGATTTGTTGGTAAAGTAGGAACTATTTATTGCCCGCCTTATGTTTGAATTTGGCTTTTCGACGCCCATTTCGTATATAAGTTAATCTCTCAAACGCTTTCAATCGGAAGTTGCACTGTTTTTATGGGCATTTCCTTCGAAATGAAACAAGCAAGTGGCTTATTTCCTTCACTTGCCGACCAAAAAATGTCAATTTTAGAGATGAAATCAATCTCAATATATTTAATTAGTAGGTACCTACTAAATTTGAGTTCTTCAAGTATATCCGTTTCTCAGTGCAAATTTAAATAAAAATACACGACATTGAAAGTTGTCCACCATAAGCCAGAGAAACAAATTTTTATCTTTTCATGACGTTTTACATATTTCTGCCATAAAAACCCGTTATAATTAATTTTCACGCTCACACATTCCAAAAACATTTAGCAGTTAAAAATATATTGTTGTGTGACTATTGATTCAAAGTAGGTCTTTTTCACTTGAAAAATGTATTAATGAACCATACAACATTATGGGATCAGAGGAAGAACCTTGAATATATTCACATCCTACCTTGCAGGCCGCCAGCAACGTGTTAAATTTAACGATGATAAATCAAAACCTCTAAAAGTCAATTATGGGGTACCGCAAGGCTCAGTCCTTGGTCCTATACTATTTATCTTATACATTAATGACATGCCTTTTAATCTAACGAATGCGTTTCCGATAATGTATGCTGATAATGGCAATTTTTTGTTAAGTGACTCTAGGCCTTTCAATCTACTTTCAAACGCTAATGAATCTGAAAGCTTCATAACAATGTGGTCTAGAAACAATTATCTCACTATAAACGACGATAAAACAAAAAGGTGAAAATAAAGTGACTACGCAGGAGGACATACACCACCATGATCTAGGACTAAAACAAATTTAAGGCTACCCAAATACGAATGCGTTTCCGATAATGTCAATTTTTTGTTAAGTGACTCTAGGCCTTTCAATCTACTTTCAAACGCTAATGAATCTGAAAGCTTCATAACAATGTGGTCTAGAAGCAATTATCTCACTATAAACGACGATAAAACAAAAAGGTGAAAATAAAGTGACTACGCAGGAGGACATACACCACCATGATCTAGGACTAAAACAAATTTAAGGCTACCCAAATATAGATTAAGCAACTCGCAAAACTCTTATCTCTTATCTATCTCTTATCTATCTTCAAATTTTATTAATGCTTTGCCAAATGAGTTTCAGACTCTCACGCGAGTATAACTACTTTTAAAGTAAAAATTAAGAATGTTCTTTTACAAAATGCCTTTTACACATTTGAAGAATATTTTGATTATTTTGACTCAATGACTAAGTTGTCGCCTGCCCAATAATAGCTATATTAGTTACATTTCTGTATTTTGAGTTGTTGTCTCTGCCCATGTTTCTTTCAAGTCGGTTTACCGATCATATTTCATTATACTTGTATTTTTTTTAATGCTATATAGATTTAAACTCATACTATCATGTATTTCCATTTTTGACGTATGCAAATATTACTTAAGTATGTACTGTATGAATAAAATTCTATTCTATTCATACATTCATGGTTAAATATTAAACAAATTGACTGGCCCATTGACTTTTATTTTAATTCATGCACGAATAAAAGTTACTTTTATTTGCAGGAATTAAAAGTGATTTCAGTGCCTAAAATAGGTGATTTGAATAATGATTTCAGTACCAACAATGCAGAAACGTTTTTGATGTGTGGTAATCGACTTTTAAAGACGTTTTTGCTGAAAACTTACGATTTAAAAGAAATTGTGTAATTCTACAAAATTCATGTAGATACTTTTATCACATAGTGTAAACTATATTTCAAATTCAATACTATGAACGAGATTAGCTGACATTTTACATTTTATTCGGTATAATTTTTCAACTGTTTCAGTATTATCTATGCGACTACGAAAAAAACACTATACAGATCATCTCACAACACTGCGAACATAGGAAATAATATTTATGGTCAATTCACCATTGCCGAGCCCCCGCCTAATGAATAACTACAAGCGAAAATACAGTAATATCTTGACCTTGACGTTTGACGAGAGATTGTCACCGAAAAATTTATACGATATTGGTTTATCGCCGGACAGTTTTTAATTGCTCTGATATTTTTATTTTTCACATATGTACGCAGTGTTGTGAGAAGTACTGTATAATAGACCACAAGCCCAGGCAAGTTTTCAGGGGGTGATTTTATACACCACGAGTCATATATAATGTTGAAGTACTGGTCGAGAAACAAACTTTAGGCACTATGTCAATTTTCCGCGGTACAGGTAAGTGCACAGGTGAGTTGAAATGTCGTAAAAAAGGGGGTACTTTTTGATTACATTATACATGACGGCCCTATTCTCGTTAAAGAGGCAATGAAAAAATAATGCTCTAAAACCCAGTGCCGTCAAAAAAATAGAGGTACTGGAAGTCAGATTTTTTTTTGAAATTGGCGATTTTACCCCCCCCCTCCCCAGTTAATCGAATACTTGACGGCGTTGATTCAGTTAACTTTACCTTTCCTTAGAAAACTATAATACATGACGTCAGACGTCAGAAAAGGGTCGTACATGGGGTCAGAAATCGCCAAAACCCGATTTTTACCCCTTGTGGGGGTGGTCAATCAGATTTTGATGGCACCGATTTCTAACTTTGAGTTAACATTTATTAAGTGTTCTAAACATTGTGCAGTCAAAACATTATGGTTCATGCAAAAATAAATAAAAAATTACTTAAATATTAGAGCAAAAAATCAATGTTTTCTCATAAGGTCATTAATTTATTTCAGGACGGCATATGGTTTTTTTATTATTATGGTTTTATAATTATGCCATCAATAATTCATGGTACCCAATTAAAATACAGAATAAATGTAAAAATGAAATTTTTAAAAATTTTGAAAATTGCCTGCATATTTATACGAGTTTATTTTTGAAATATTATTGTTTATAGCACTTCTTTAAACATAGAACATAGAAAAATCGGTGCCGTCAATTTTACCTGTTACATTTTATGCATTTGACGTGAAATCTCTTGCTACTTCTGGCTTACTTTATCTACCATTTTGGTCATAATTTTGATCAAAAATTACAAGACGGCATTAACAATATAATATTGACCATTTTAAATAGTAATTAAGAATTGTGGTGCTGTCAACATGAAACGGAAACTTTACGTAATATGAGAATTTCCAAATTTTAACGATAATCTTGGGAATATTCGTTTTCGGTCCAAAAATCGAATAGCAAACTTTCATGCACAGAAATGAGATATATCATCAAAAAAGCAGTATAAATTTAAATTTTAATAATTTTATGAAAGATTATAAACTAGATAACTATTATTAATTTTCATCAAAAGGCATTAGTCTTTCATAAAGTTTTAAAAGCGTTATAATATAATAAATAAATAGATAATGTAATAAAGGTTCAAATAAACCACCTTGTTGTGCCAAACAATAGCCGAATCTGTGAAACAGAGATAATCTCATATCACGGAGTAGATTTGGCGCTCTCTGAAATGCTTGTTGATAAGCGGATTTTTACAGATATCCCCAAAGAAAGAAATCATTTAAATCTGGTGATCTGAGAGGCCACATGATCGAACGACGTGTAGATTTTAAGCGATCAGGAAAAGTATTTTAAAGAAATTGCTCACTGGTCGTGAATTGTGACTCGAACAACTATCCTGTTGAAACCAAATGTCACCAAAATTATTAGGAAGTAACTGAATTCTCGGAATAATTTGATTTCGACATGAAAAACACATTTTCAGCGTATTGTACCAAATAAAATTGACGGCATAGTAAAATATGTTATCTTTGAACAGCTGAATTTTAGGTGGTAAAGGGGGTAAAAATCGGGTTTTGATTCGCGATTTCTGACCCCATGTACGACCCTTTTCTGGAGGCATAGATGTATTATAGTTTTTTTAGATTTTTGAAGAAATACAAAGTTAACTGAATCAACGCCGTCAAGTATTCGATTAACTGGGGAGGGAAGGGGGTAAAATCGCCGATTAAAAAAAATTCTGACTTCCGGTCCCGCTATTTTTTAACGGCACTGGGTTTTAGAGCATTCTGTTTTCATTGCCTCTTTAACGAGAATTTATATAATGTATGTTGTATAATGCAATCAAAAAGTACCCCCTTGTTACGACATTTCAACTCACCTGTGCACTCACCTGTACCGCGGAAAATTGATGGCATAGTGCCTAAAGTTTGTTTCTCGACGAGTACTTCAACATTATATGACTCGTGATGTATAAAATCACCCCCTGAAAATTTGCCTGGACTTGTGGTCTATAACTTCATCCTTAAAAATATAAGTATTTCAACTTACTGGCAAAACCTCTCTCATCCCTTATTTGAAATTACGACTTTCGTTTGTTGTTATAACAAGATGGTTCAATGAAATAATTTGAAATGCAAAAAAAACTGGCAATTGGAAAAACACGAATGAGTTAATAACGAAATAGATGGATAAATCCACCTGAAGAACAAATAGAGAGTAAGATAACCCTTTGATATCTATAACTGAAAATTGAACTTGTTTTAAATATTGAAATGAAAACTCCAAAAGATAGATAGCGACAGAGATACCGGTTCTTCAATTTCACCAGAAGTAACCAGTTTCGTTCATTCGTTTACCACCATGTTACATCCCGATTAAAAATGTTCAACCCACCAAAGAAACTGTTTTAATTATTGCCAAACTACTGTCTCCTAAAGATTACCCACAACAAACAATGCAAAACGCGGATATTATATTTACCAAGAGCTTACACAACTTATTTTTCTCAAGTGACTCAACATTCTTTTTTTAATGAACTGCTTCCCATGCAGCAATTAGTCTAACTGTTCTTTAAATTACGTAATGTTATATTTGCTATTGTCTTGCATTCTGTATAGTAACATAACGGCTACTGCTTGAAAAAAATGTAGGAACAGAGAAAGCGTCGAAGAAATGTTTCCAATAAGGAAGAAGAATCCGGAGTGCATCTGTTGTCGTTTCAGTACTTTTCCACTGAATGCTGAATGCCATGTATATCAAAAGGAAGTCGTTCAAGGCATGTCTAGGCATACGGTACAAGGCGCAGCGCCAGACATATTATATTTCCATGATATGTTGTTTATTTATGCACGAAAAAGTTGCAATTCAATTAAAAAAAATAGCAAACTGTTTTGCTTACTAGGAGAGTTCTCCAATTTAATTTCTAGGAACTAATAAGAACCCGAAAACAGAATTGGATACTGGACGCCTGTGGTGTCACTCAATGAGAACAAATTATATTTTCCCCTTTACCACACACGTATTTACACTAGATGAGCATTTCGTTAATCAAGTTATCTTCGTCAGTTAGGAACACTAAGCTATGAACATTCAGAAATGTAAATACTTACGTGGTAAAGGTGACAAATACTATCTCAACTCAAGAATAGTTGAAAATATTCCGATGAACTGGAAATATTACATTTTCGTTATCTTTTCCTTAATTCAAGGGGACAAAATAACCAAAACTTGAAATAAATGACCCACTTTACAGCATCATCTATGAATATTATTGAATTACTTAGGTAGCTAACATTCAATTATAATCGATAGCATCAGGAAACTTACTCGGTTTGTAAGCTGACTCGTATGCTTTTTCCGATTCGTTAAACCCATTTTTACAGTTTGAATAGTTGGCGGTGTTTCATTCAGGGTTGGCCGATATATATCAAGTGATAGATATCATGATAGATATCATGATATACATATATCATGATATATATCTGATATGTATTGATTGATATATTATATCATTTACTTCTTTTTAACGAAATAAATGCCAGAGCAAAAAATCCTTGATATTTTGCGTAAAAATGAATACGTGACAACAGTGCGTTTCGTTGTTACAACTTACAATGCGGGGAATCCCCGGATAACCGGGGAATATTGGTACAGTTATGTCAAAATCATGAGGAAGTTATTGATAAAGACATTATTAGAATAGTTAATGATACCCACATTATAAAAAATGCAATGGATATCATGAACCGACTTAATCCCATAGCTGTTGCTTTCGACCGCATGCAACGTGATAAAACTACAATTGGAGTTGCAGTGGAAGTATGGCATCAACTGGAAAAAGATTTGAAAGTGAAAGATCAACAAATTACGACAAAAAAGGCGTTTGGCATAAGAAAATATATGGCATTAGGATCACATCATTATTTGGCGAATATGCTCAATCACAGATTCTTAGGACAAAATTTAACACAGTTCCAAAAACAACAGGCTTTCGATCTTCTAAATTCAACAAACCCAGAATTTGTTCCGCTTGTTATGGCTCTTATTACATTCTTCTTCTTAGCTTTGTTTTTTGGATTTCTGACGTCTTACCAGACATCAATTTCTCCAGATCAGGTAAATAAATATATTTCAAGTGGTTTGAAATAGCAGTATGGCCCCTAGCTCCGACAAATCCGTTGTCATCCGGCCTGGATACCGGCGTAGAGAGCCAGAGAATTACACAATACTGCTAATTTTCAACATAGTTTAACATTCACACACATTTACTTGACTTCCAACTGAGGACGCCTTCTGTCCTCCACCATTGCCGGAAGTCGAAATGGCTCTTACTACAAAGTCTTGTCCATTTCCAAAGTATTTATTTTCCACACAATTCCAAACAACAAATCCAATGATTTGGTGGAAATCGGTTGCAATTCCTGACTCCGAATGGCCAAAAAAAGAACTCTTCTTACAACTATGTGAGCAGTTATTCAGTGCATTAGCGGCAACAGCTGGTTTAACATATTTTAACATTATTTTATTATTTCAACACAAACACACAATTAAAAACCTTTTCCAAACAGCAAAACCTTTTTCTAATATTGATAACTCTAATTAAAAAGAAAAAAACTAAAAGCAAATAGATTTTAAATTAAATTATTAACGTTATTATGTCAACATTGATATTGGTATATCCTCATCAGATGGAATATCAATATCATTCCTATTATTGACAATTACGTCAGAATCTTCAGATATGGCTGGTTTCCATGCCCAGTCAAGGTTGGTTTTCTTTTTATCTATATTTTGATTCATACACTTGAACATAAAAACCAGTCTACTGGCTTTTTGGTTTCCCAAGCGATTCCGTAAATCCGATTGAACCAAACCGAAAGAAGAAAAAAAAGGTCCTTTCAAGATATTTTCGGATGTTTAGAATGATGGAAAACATTTTTAATTTAATTAATAAAATTATCGAATATATCAGATATATATCGTGATATATATCATGATATATATCACTGGATATATATCCTCCGAACCCTGCTAAAAATGTTGGTTATGTTTGATCTGGAAAAAAGTCGATTTTTTGTGTAAATCATTTGGTTTTGGACCTTTTTATTGTAAAATGTGAGTTGATTATCGTCTATAGATGGTGTCAACAGACACAAGGAGACATTTTGTGCGATTTTTGTCTGAAATATTAGTGTTTGAAATTGATCGATTTTCAAGATTCAAGATTCTTCCTTTCCACGGCGAATGTGAACATTTTTGTTTGTTTTTTTACTTACTAAAAACAGTTTTGTACTAAATGATAATATTATGGGGAAACTATCACCAAAATTAAATAAAGTGGATGAAACGAGTTTTGGAATAAATGCTCATTCAAGTATTGGAGGTCGATTTAAATTCATAATTTCAGTGAAAATGTATCTATCTTTATTTACACATGAAAAGGCTCTGAATGATTTCAATAAACGATCACTTTTTTCTATACATTGCCTTACTTAATTATTTCATTTCATAAATGCACCAACATAAGTGGTTGCCTAGATACCAATCCCACCGTACATAAGTAAAGTCACTCGCCGCCATATTTGAGTCGACTTCCCCACCTCGAATTTTCCGCTTAGCCGACCTACGCAGGAATAAAATCAATCTGAGAACCGAATACAGTCCATGTGAGACAGATGAGCTTTCAGCCGACCCCTCTTTGCCCCACCGCATGCCAGAAAAAATTAAATCTTCTCCCGATACATCAAAGGAGCCGACTTCTGTTTACCTATGTACGGTGCCAATCCTGAAGTAGTTTTAAGGCTCATCTTCAACAAATCAACTTTAAAATTAAGTATTTAAATAAACTGTCCTCCGTATTTTATTTGGTTACACAATGTAATTATTATTATTTTTTCTTAAAAGGGCTTGCCCGTAAATAAATAAATATTATGCTTGCTTGGAAAGCGCACCAATAACTCGGGATGGTGCGTGGTTTTTCCAAGTTTTCCTAGTGCTGAAAAGTAAATGCGCCACCAGAAATAATGGACGCCCTCTACCCGCACAGGCCTCTGATTACACCCACACAAGTTTTTATTAGAAAATGTTATTATTATTATTATAGAGGGAGAGAATATATTTAATGATATTTAGATCCTTGCAACTTATAAAAAAAAAGTTTTTATAAACGTCGATTTTTTTATACTTAAAAATTTATTTTTCCACTTTTCTTAAAAATTAACAAGCAGCCGCAATGATTCCCATCCTTAATCAAGCATTGAACTGAAATCCCAGAACAGATCTCAAAGTTAAAAGTTCCTGTTCCTCTCTCTCTTATTATGAATGGCATTCTCCAACGGTTGGGCCTTCAACGCATAGTGACTTTGCAGCTCTTCAATCTCCTTTTCCATCGCAGTATCCAGCAGCTCGAATCTTTCCTTCAACTCGTCGTAAGTCAGATCTTTGAGGAAGCTGAAATTGCAATCGACAGGTCTAATTCTTTCCAATTTAACGTCCATTGGTTCGGAAATCCCATGCGAGAGCCTCGGAGATCCGCCAGCCCCACTGGTAGAAGCAAACCCCGATTCACTCAACTGCGGCAAGTTATTATTCTTCTGAGCCTCGGCTTCACTCTGCGCCTGGTCAAAGTGTTCTAAAAAGAGGGGTTTGTACTTCTTCGTCTCCGGTGATTTCATGGTGCCTTCACCGTCCTCGTCGTCACTATTTATTACGACCATGGTTCCCAGATCCGATTGGACTGTGATCATGGTTCCGGTTTGGCTTGGAGTTTTATTCGGCACTAGAGTCGCTTCAGATTCGTTTTGCTCGGGTATGATGGCAACCAACGGCATCCTGTTGTACTTCTGGTTCTTCCGGATATCGCACGCCTCTGCTATCATCTGGCTCAAGGCCATCGGCCCTTTCGATTTTTGAAGGAAGACGTGGTGGATCAAATCAGTCGCCGAAGCTCTGTCGCAGGGATTTTTCACCAAACAAACGCTAACGAAATCGATGAATTCCGCGCTCCATCGGTCAGGATCGCGAAATGACGGCGGCGGCTTGGTTGGGATCATGAACACCGCTCTCATCGGATGGATGTCAGCGTAGGGTGGCTTTCCTTCCGCCATCTCCAAAGCCGTGATCCCTATGCTCCAAATATCAGCCACACAGTCGTACCCGATCTCCAAAATGATCTCGGGCGCCATCCAAAACGGCGAACCAATGACAGTGTTTCTCTTGGAGATGGTCTCAGTGAGTTGTCCAGCTACTCCGAAATCCGCCAGTTTCGCGTGCCCGTCGGTATTCAAAAGAATATTTCCAGCCTTGATGTCTCTGTGGATCTTCCTATTCGAGTGAAGATATTCCAGGCCTTTCAAAGCGTCGGAGAGGATGGTAGCGATCTCGCACTCGCTCAAAGTCTTCTTTCTCAGTCTTATGATGTCGGAAACGGAGCCCGCACCGCAGTACTCCATGATAATCCAGAGATCGGTGTTCTTGAAGTAGCTGCCGTAGTACTTGACCACATAAGGGCTGTCACATTGTTGCATGATTGATATTTCCTTGATGATTTCGTGCAAATCGGTGTCGAGAGGCACCTGCTTGATGGCCACGACATTGTCGGATTCCTTATGCAGGGCTTTGTACACGCTTCCGTAGGAGCCCTCGCCTAGTTTGCAGATTATATCGAATACCTCTTCGGGTTGTCTAGTCAAGCTCTCTTCAGATAACAATTTCAGTTTGTTACTGGTCGCCATTTTTTATCTCTGAGTCATTGGCCGCGTCGGCGTATCTTATCGGCTTCGACGACGCTATTTGTATTTACTTTGGCAGGTATTCTCGATTCTATGAGGTGTTTTCCATCAGAGCCAGTACCTGGAAATACGAAGCTCCAAACAATAAATCATGAGGACAAGGGTTTATCTTCAAAAGCTGTTATCTACAGCTGTTAGGTTAGTCAGAAATTTCACAATGTGCAAATCATTCGGAATCCAAATTTTGACATATCAATGATTCCAAGCAGCTCGTTACTATCTCATTTTCTTCTTGGCCGAACAACAAATGTTTATAATTTTGCGAGATTCTTGAAACACTTTTTAAAATCCATAATGAATATTTTATTTCTGAAAATTTTCAAAGTCGTATGTTTTGACATCTCTTTTGTACATCCTCTAGTTTATGTGTCTAACCTCGGCCTCAACCTCAGGCCTAGGGATCAATACCAGGCAAAAAAATGTTACCCAACCGTTGAGACTTCGCGTATCTGTTTTTCATGTCGACTTGAAAATGCTATTTGCCAAAACTCACCAGTGTGAAAACAGAAACGGTCGTCGAAATCTTTCGAATTTATAATGCGACTGGAATTTTCTACACTATTGTGATGGTGATGATAACGATTATGATGAATGGAGGTGAATACAAAAAAATTATAAAAATATGCTGATGGTACATTGGATAAAACGATAAAACATAATAAGATCATATTTATCAGTGGATGTGACAAGACAATTACGTCCATCACGAGATAATACGGGCGTTTCAGTAAATTTATTTTTCAGTGTATATTCAGAACGTGCTGAGAAAGCACATCTACGTCATTTCAGTTTTTGTATCTTAATAGTCAATACTCACCCTGGAAAACTCATGTCAAGTTGGCGCCAACTTTTTGCAAAAACACATTTTTTTTTACTTTTTTGGAGTTCTGGGTAAATTTGATAGAGTTCAGGAGTTCCTGATAGGTACAAATTTTGAATAGTTCCAGATAACTGTGGATTTTGATAAGAAAAACAAATCAGGGGCGCTAATTTAACGCGGAAGAGTTCTGGATCTTTCAATTTTTGAAAATAGTTCTGCCGAAATAAAAAAGTTATTGAAGAGAATCAATTTTTGACTTTCGAAAACCATCATTTTGAAAGAAAAATTACAGATATTTCAGTTCTGATGAAAGTTATCGAAAAAGCAAGACTTTTCAATTTATTAGCTATCATAGGGAGCAAAATCCAAAAAAACGACATTCAGAATGAAGACAGAAAATAATCTTTGAACAGTTCTGATGGGAGTTCTGAGTAGCACTCTGCGAGTTCCACAAAATATTTCAATCGAGTTTTATCGAAAAATCAGAACTTTTCAATTTATTAGCTATCATAGGGTGCGAAATCCAAAAACACCAACATTCCTAATGAAGACAGAAAATAATCTTGTAAACAGTTCTGGATTAACACAGTTTGTAGAACTCGCAGAGTGCTACTCAGAACTCTCATCAAAACTGTTCTGAGATTTCTTTCTGTCTTCAGTCGAAATGTTTGTTTTTCAGATTTCGCATCTTGTGATAGCTAATAAATCGAAAAGTTTTGCTTTTTCGATAAAACTCGATGGACATATTTTGTAGAACTCGCCGAGTGCTACACAGAACTTCCATCAGAACTGTTATGAGATTGTTTCTGACTTCATTCGAAATGTTGGTGTTCCGATTTTCGCACCTTATGAAGGCTAAATTGAAAAGTTCTGCTTTTTCGGTAAAACTCGATAAACATGTTTTGTAGAACTCGCTGAACGCTACTCAGAATTCTCATCAGAACTGAAATATCTGTTATTTTTCTTTCAAAATGATGGTTTTCGAAAGTCAAAAATTGATTTTTTCAATAACTTTTTCATTTCGGCAGAACTATTTTCAAAAATTGTCAAGAACTCCAGATCTCTTCCATCTTTATCGAAAAATACCACCAGAACTCATTTTTTCGAATAAGATGGCGCCACGTGAAGTTAGCGCCACTAAGTAAGTAATTTGTTTTTTTTAATCAAAATCCAGTTAGCTGGAACTATTCAAAATTTGTATCAGGAACTCCAGAACTCTATCAAATCTACACAGAATTACAAAAAAAACTGTGTTTTTGCAAAAAGTCGGCGCCAACTTTACATGAGTCCCTGGAAACTATGAATGAACTGTTTTGTAGATTTTTTTGAATATGGGGCTAGTTTCCAGGAAATGCGGTAGGTATACTTTCTCTGCTCGTTCTGAATATACAATGAAAAAGAAATTGACAGAAACGATTCAACTCCGTTTTGTAGATTTTTTTATTATGGGGGTAATTTCCAAGGTGATTATTGAGATACAAAATCTAAAATGGGTAGGTAAGTAAGTAAGTATGCTTTCTCAGCTTGTACGAAAAATATACAGTAAAATATATTTTTTTTAATACAAGTGGTATTTTCCAGTGTTACTAAGTATTGAGATACATAATCTGAAATACGGTAGGTATGTTTCCTCGCTCGATCGGAAAATATACAGTGAAAAAGAAATTTTCAGAAACTATAAAACAACTCAGGTTTGTACATTTTGTTGAGTGCATGGGTAGTTTCCAGGATCCTTTTTAAAATGTTGTATCTAAAATAGTTTTGAAATATTTGCAAAAACCACTCTTTTTTTTACATAATTGTTTAAATCTTTTGCAAATTTTGCTAGTCTTAATTTTCCAGTTTAACATTTTTTCAAAACATGATTTTCGGTAGTCTAGATCAGTTTTTTGACAAAATGGCACTTGTGACTATTTAACCTTAAAATCGGCCCGGATTACTAAATAACGTGAAGTTTCCCGTAACAACGATAACTACTTACCAGGAATCAAACTTTTTACAAAATTTCCGAGCACTGAGCAAACCCCTCATTCTCTTCAGAACACATGAGCGAGCAAAATTATGTAGTTAACAATATATTTTGTTCAATTACCAAGATCTGAAAGGCAGTAGGTACGTTGCTATTCCTCATTCCACATTTTTATTTCTGGTACATAGTATAAAGAAAAGATACGCGGAATAAGACAGTTTAAATTTAGAAAAAGTGAAGGTGTGTCATCAAGTCTATTTATATTTTCTCGAATGAATTTCCAGAAATAAATGTTTGATTTGTGACCAATGGTAATTCATACTTTACGATTTACTCATCTCATGCACTACGCTAAATTATCCGAAATAAGCCTTAGAATATCATTTTCAACAAACACACTCTCTTATCTTCAAAAGATAAATTCCTTTATATTCCATATGTAAATATTGAAAAGATAGCTGCAACAAATATCAAGAGCCGATTAATAAAAAAAGTTGGCTGCAGTACATTTATGTTTCTTAGTCACAAACGATAAAATCACTAGTTATACAAACAAATCACATTAACATAGGGCAAGGTTGATCAGTCCTTTTATGCTGACAGGGGTCGAACTCAACAGGTACCCTGTTCTAAGTCTAGTTACACACCGGAGGCGATGGTGGGCAGGGATGAGGGAAGAATAATGTACCTATTATAAAAATTTCCCTTTTAAAAGTTAAATTGTTTTACGTAACATGGAATGGTATAAATAAATATCTCAATCCGAAGCAGCGAGGACCATTACTTCTAATCGTGGGGGTGGTGATGGGGCCTCCTATTCTCCCTTCCTTTTCTTATAGAAATGTAATGTAAGTGTGTTCATGTATAAATTATGGATGTAACAACAAACAAAATAATAAAACGGTTGTCACAGGCTAACTAGATTTTGTTTGATACATTTTGAGTTTGAAGAAATGCAGAGAGTTTTAATTAATAATACAATTTTGTGAGAGATTCCAAATGGAAATGTTTCCCATGTGTAGGTATTAAAAAATCTGCCGGTCACTGTACTCTTGTTTTGATGAAATAATGAATAACATATGAAGTTCGAATGAAATTTGAATCGCAAATATTGTCTAACTAGATTGAAACCTTATTGGAAAATCACTGTCTGGTACCCAAAGATAATAAATTCTTATATGTGAGACGGGCCAAGACGCGACTTTAGATAACAGTTGAATAGTTATTTCATATTGCAAACAATAGCATTTATAACTAAAGGAACTCATGTCTATTGTTCTAATTCAAACTTTTAAAAAAGATTTATAATCTTTCAGAACATGATGTAGTAACATATCAACCACAATATTCCAATATATTATCAGAAAACTGAACATAGTAAAGTATTTATAAATAAATTTTAATTTTTGATTTCTCAGAAAATTTCCTTCTTGTTAAAAGTTGGTGAGTCATTAAAAATGTACCTACTATGAATATCCAGTAAGCTACCAGTGGCATCCGATGAGCAGAAAATTGCAAATATTTGAAAATCGGACAAGACTAAACCACCTCTCTTTTACGAAATATCGAAAAATGCAACAGAAATAGTTACAGAGACGAAAAAGAATTGAGAATATTTATATCTTTCATAAATTGGTGCCTTCAAACTAATTTCATCCAAAGACAAAAACATAATAAGGATCAGTTCGTAAATCTGTGAAGGGTGACACCAGTGATGGGTAGTGGAGAAATATCTATCACAATAATAAAATAATTTTTTCTTTCAACATAGGTGGGTACTTAGTCTTCTTGAAATTTTAGATCTGGGTAGATATTGCCATTTTCTCGAACTATTTCTGTAGAAAATGTTCAACATCTTAATAATAGAGGTAGTTAGTAATGGTTTGATGTTTGCCATTTTCCGCTTATAGGTACGCCACTGGTAACTTATGAATCAAGTTTAAGAGGAAGTTGTACTATACTTTGAGTGAATTAAAAAATAAGTAAATATTGGTATAGATGGTATGTTCCCCTTTTTTCACTTTTTCAAAATTTGATTTTGTTTTTTTTTTTTGAAAACATCGCAAAAGTCCATGTTTTTTGATGATTTTCTCATTTTTTTTTTTTAAGAACCAAATCAAATTTCGAAAAAGTGAGAAAAAGGGAACATAGATTAGCCTTTACCGACACGTTCAAATATTTTCATCCACTAATAATGAAAAATAAACCCTGAAAGTAAGGGACAATGAAACACTTGCATGGCAACATTTTGTATGAGGATAGTAGCGCCACAGTCTTTCAGTTTGTAAGGTATCACTACTAATTAAGTAAAAAAAAAATTCTGAGAAATAAAACATTTAAAAGTTTTCCATATTAGTTATATATATATAATAAGGTGATGAATAATTAAAGAAGATAGAAAAATTCACTCACAGAGCCTAACCATTCTTTCATGCCTTGAACATTTTTGATATCTTTTGGAATATTATCTGAATTTAATTTTTAGCATTACTCGAAGAGCTCTTTTCTGTAAAATGAAGATTCTTTTGCTATTTCTACTGCACCCATAAGATATGCCATAGGTAGATAGGTATATAACAGATTCAAAATTAGCAAGGTAAGTATACAATTTTCATTGTTGTTTGATCAATTGATCTTCATATTGACTCTTGAGGAGTATAGGACAGCATACAAATTTTTTCTTGTGTAGTTGATGACTTCCCAATCAATATCGTTTGATAGGGATAGTGAGTTGAAAAACTGAACTTTTCTTTCCCTGGGTTCCATGGTAGGTATGCACGATATGTTTTAAATAGGTTAGGTAGAGACTAGTTAATGAAAGATCAATACTAGTTGTTGGAATTTCAAATTATCTGAACACAGCAACAGACTAGAGTTGAAAAAATATCCTAACTTTGAAAACTGTAATTCATTGATGATTTTGCTCATTCAAAATTAGACAGTTACACTTTTTATAAGACAGATCACTACAGACAACGAATTCAAAACTATTTCAAATTTGATTTGAATTGAAACGAAATATGATTTACTTAGTACTAGGTTAAATACCTACCTAACTGAAAAAGCCATGGATTTTGAAAAAATCAAATCAATATTTTGAATTGAAAATCATTACCTACTACTTATTTGGCTTTCGGTATTGTGGTGTTGGTAATGTTTAGTTCCTAATGTGGTAAGTCAATTATTGATCTCAGTAGTGAATGCTTTTTGATGTCTTCTGTATTTAGGCAAATTTGATAAAAAACGAACTATTTTAAATAGCAATTATATGAATAAGACGGAGAGAAAACACGTATAAAAGCTGTTGATTTGACAAAGGTATCACATTCACTTGACATTTTATCTTGTGCACTTTTAAAAAAATCATAATATCTATAAAATGCTCAAACCATAACCTGCAAAGAACGAACTCATATATATCTCTGACGAAGGTGTGATTCTATCAAAAAAGTTCATATAGGAGTAGGTACAAAATCAAGAAATTTTGATAACTGAATCTTTAAAAAACAAATTCAAGTAATTCATTCACATCTCCATTATTCCTATAGAGCAATATATAATGAATTACTCAATGAAATTTCGTTATAAACAATTTCAGTCGAGAGCCATACACCTTTGTGCAACTGTACTGAACAACTTTCATTGGGAGATGAGGATGAGATCATCTTCTATACATAATACCCGTTTGGTTTTATAATAAGCTACGCTGGTTAGTGGTTAGCACTGTAGATTATGCACTATTTCAGGCGGGGCTGACAATAAATTGAAGTATAAAAACATAATGTTGAACCGAATGATTTTCTGGTCTGTACAGAATCGAATAAAAAAAGTAATGACCTCATTTTATCCAATAATCTGTAAAATCATTGACCTCATAAATGTCAATTCAATTCCTGATATCAAATTCAATTGCCGGTGGTGGTTATTCCGAATTGAAATGAAAATACTTGTGCCGATAACGGAATTGGGAACCCAAAACGAAACCTATTCGTCGACATACAGATGAATTGACACACCCCAGACCACAGACAAATTCATCAATAGCATGATAACATTGATAACCACTCGAAATTGGTTGAAATGATGCAATTATATAATAAGCAACACTTACCGTTTATATACTAATCCAAAACAGGGTTCACTGATTTGAAATAAATCACCGGATAGCCAGCCGATTGCTCGGCAAGAAGTTTAAAAGGGTAAAGAGTAGTCACTACAGCTTCCAAGGCATACGCCCCATGTAGGTATAAAATATCACAATCAAGTTTATAACTACAATGTTATAATTACTAGAATTACGTCCTAGTTTAGTTAAAAAACACTATTTCTTTGTAATCGTTCACTAAATGTTACTCGATTCGCGTACCCCACAGCAGATTTTCTTCTGCACACAACACCAACCAAATTGTCCAAATCCTCTCGACACTACACAGAACAAGAACACTCGAACCGAGCTCTGAGGATGCGCAGATTACGCAAACTCGTCCGATTGTCCCACGAGTGTGCGTTCCGTACCGGTCACAAGAGTGAACGGCAAATCAACGATTTTCGCTCTTATGACGATGTACTCAAAAGTCAATTTTGATTTTTTCCACGCAAACACTAGCGCCTCCTCGCAAAAAAGAAGTAACTAAAATCGACGTTTTCCGACATTTTTCCTGGTTTACGTGACAGTTGTCAAAACAAAACTCAAAAAATCTCGCAAAAATTAAGGTAAAAAAATTATAAAAAGTTTATTTTTAATTTGATAACATTTTTTGTACTGTCAAGTATAACTAATTTCGTGTTTTTTCAGTAGTTTAAATGGGTAGGAGGAGCAGATCGAAATCCCCTTTTGGCACCAGGAGACGGGATAGAGAAAAGGATAAGGAACGGGACAGGGACCGTGAAAGAGATAAGGAGAGACATAGAAGGAGAAGATCCAGAGACAGGTCGCGAGACAGGGAAAGAAGACGGCATTCCCTTGAAAGAGACGACAGGAGGAGATACTCTCGTTCCAGATCCAGGTCTCCCGAGAGAAAACGGAAAAATCTCCTTCCAGACAGACCCGCTGTTACTGCCGCGGATTTAGAGGGTAAAAGTGTGGATGAACAGGAAATGATGAAGCTGATGGGATTTTGTAATTTTGACACCACTAAAGGTAAAAAAGTGGAAGGTAATGATGCAGGTGGTGTTCATGTTATTCTCAAGAGAAAATATAGACAGTATATGAACCGAAAGGGTGGGTTCAATAGGCCCTTGGACTTTGTTGCTTAAGATAATTGTGATGGTTAGAATTTGAACAACCAATACTTACCTCATTCATTTTAACCTCATATTTTTCATCTCACTACATATTACAATAGCCATACCTCTAATTGTATCAGGATTTCATTATTGATTCTTCACATTTTACACTACACTGTTTAAATTGTCTGTAAATAGCACATTACGGGTTGTTCAATTAGATAAGATTCACTTTATTATCTCTAGTTGTTGTAAGTTTTTAATTGGAACTAATCTATATTTTTTTGATAATACATTTTGAAAATTACCAATTGTTTTTCTTTCCATAGTGGCTTGATTATTTTTCAATGACATGTATATTCATCATTGCAATTTTTAACAATTTGAGCACAAAAACATTTAGTCAAAACAATTCCGAAAGAAGAAAGAATAGCTTAAGATATAAAAACAGCACAGTTGCAGGTTGTTTAATTATATAAGATACACTTTATCATCTCTAGTTGTAAGTTTTTAATTGAAAATTGAAATTGTTTCAAACTTTTTGAAAATGACTAATTGTTTTACTCTCCATATTGGTTTGATTAATTTTTAATGAATCTTATATTCATCATTACTTTGTTATTGATTGAGCACGGAAACATTTCTCCATCATTATGATTCTGAACAAAGAACAGCTCGATATTTGTAAATTAGTTACTGCGTAAAATAAGAAACTAGAAATTCATTAAAGTCATCAAACACCTCGAAATATCGATAATTGAAAGTCCATGAACTCTAGAATAGAATAGAATTTATTCATCAATCAAAGATTATACAAGGCATCCAGCATACACAAGTGTATATATAATTACCAGACTAGTCAAAAAAAGGTAATCTACAAATAAATTGTTAAATACAAAACATTTATACAGAAAATTAAATAGTATCAAAATAGTAAAATATCAACAAATATAAAATTCGGAAAATTCCCGAACATTATAAAAAACTTTTTCAAGAAAGAAGTTTCTCAATTTATTTTTGAATAGAATATTATTCAGATTCACATCTATCATATCTCTTATTTTATTGAAACATTTGATACCAATAAGCTTAGGTGAATAGGGTTGTCGAAATTTTTCTTTATTCCTAGTATTATACATATGTGTGTCCTCATTCTTCATTAACTCATTTTGATTTATTTTAATGTACATAATCAGCTCAAGAATAATAATAGTAATTGGATGAACATGACACATTGTTCTTATTATCCTGTTTTGAGATACAAATGTCCTTTCAAAGTAACGAGAGGACCCCCAAAAGATCAAGCCGTACTGCAGCATGCAGAGTTGACTGAACCATCCCAAAATATAGTACCCAACTTCAGGATGTTTGCCGATACAGTATCTCGTAGATTTTTTATTATATTGTATGTAGTGCTCAGTTATGAACATACAGTGTTTATGTGTGCTTCCCATGTTAGCTACTATCCAATGTAACACCTATGTTTCTGTGATCCTGTTTTTATATTTTACATTTTATTTTTTAAAGTACCTATATGTGAACATAAGTGTATATGTTTTTTATGACCGGACAGTATGATATAGCTGTCTTAATTATTGTTATAATAATTTTATTTAAGTATATGTATATTTTATAAAAAGATCATCAGCTGTCGCAGAGTTTGTGTTGTGATGCTGCAAGCTAGACACTTTTTCAGTGCTGTGACTCCTGGCATGAATTTCTGTCAAAGGAGGATATGCTTTTTAAAGGAAAATTTGGGCGGTTCTTGAAAAAAAATTAAATTCTTTTAAATACTTAGAAATGAGTGATAAAGTAGTACATTATCGTTTTATTTTAATCTAGAATAAGTTATCTTATTTAATAAGTTCTTATCAACTATTGTCAGAAAATGCAAAATTATTGTACTTTATTGATTCTGCAACAAGTACCTATGTATTACATCAAAACCCAGAGTACGCACATGCGCTTTCTTGCCAAAATGCTCATTTCATCATTTATTGCCTTCACAAACTCTACTGTAAATAAAATAACTTATTTGAAGATGTTCCGGAATGGTTTGAAAGTTAAAATTCTGGACTTTTTTTTCTTTTTTATATATCTAAAAGTGTGCAAAATCTTATGACCAAGGGACCCAGAAAAGCTACCCTTTTGGAAGGGAAGAGGTAAAATGAGTAGTCTCTTGAATAATGGTTGGCAGTGTTCACTATAGCTCACTCCCCCGAGTCATTATTCTTATTATTCGTTTTTGTAATTTAGTTTTTTTTCAGTATCAACTGAATTACCCCATAAAACCGTGCCATAGCTGATAAGAGAGTGGAAAAGTCTGAAATATATGCTTTTCAAGATATTTGACTTCAAACAAAGGATAAAGTTGTCTAAGTAAAATACTGGACAGTCTGTTACTAAGTTGATTTATGTATGATGTGTCCGCCTCAGAGAATGTAATTTACAGTGGTTACCTGCTGTGACTTGGATATTAATAGGAATTACTGAATTTTTCTATTGTTCAGGTGAAGATTATTCCTATAAATCAAAGATTCTGCTTCAGATATTAAGGTTTATGCAAGTTCATGTGAGAGTGAAATATTCGCATTAGATTAATGAAGGACGTGTCATCCGCAAAGATTACAATTCAACATTTGTCATCAAATGTATATTATAAAAAACAGTGATCCCAGGACAGATCCTTGGGAAACACCATGTTGAACGTTTTTCAGGTCAGGTTCGGAATTGTTGGATAGATGAACACATTGTTACCGACTATAAAAATAAGATTTGAATAATTTCAGAGGCGTACCTCTTATGCCATATAATTCAAGTTTTTTTTTAATATGATTTTGTAGCAAAAACACAGTCAAAGACCTTGAGAGGTCGCACATGGTCAATAATGAATGTTATGACCTTTCAAATCTTCAACTATGCTTTCCAGGATCTCAAGTAGTGTTTTTATTGTAGACCTATTACTATTATATCCAAATTGGGAAGGGTGGAAAAGTTTGAAGCTCTCAAATAGTTTAATAGTCCTACTTTCCATAACGTCTTAATTATCTTAGCAAAAATAACAAGAATTATTATTGTCGATAATCAAACTCTTCAACTTTTTTTATTTGTGCAGAGGTTATAACTCTTGCAAATTTGGGAACTTTACCCTGTATGAAGCACTCATTCATCAAGAGTGTTAGTAGTTCTAGTTTCTCTAACCCTGTTTTCTTTACAAGATTCTGTAGACTAATTTTAAATTTTTCCATGTATCCGAGAGCTCTTGGTTTTTCTATATTAGGTTAAGATTTAGATCAAGGTTTTATATGACGACGACTATACAGTTGTGATAGTCTAACTGGAGAATAAAGGGAAAAAAAGTCTCTCAGTGGCAGAGCATGTGGACTGTTGTTTCCTATTTTTCCTAACAAAAATCTCCATAGTAGTTCTTCTGTCAGGCCGATTGTACTACAATGCCCTGTATGGAATGCAACAAGTGCAGCTTTAGAATTAACTTGCATTGAGCTAACTGTTTTTTGAAGAACACGCCAAACCACTATTTTGATCACCTTGATAAGGGTTTCAGTCACCAAGTGACTATCTTCTGGCGGACGATTAAATCTTCTTCAATCTTTCACTTTATTCATTACTACACCAAAGGTTCCAAAAAGTGCATGTAGGGCAAGTACCGACTATTTTTGTTGACACTTGGCTGTCGGAGTAAATGACAATGGTTTGTCTGATAACTCTTGCCTCATTTACAACTTCACGTTTCAAGAAGGTAAGGAAAATCTTTTATTAAAATAACCAGCTATAATTTTTTATTAACGCTTAAATACTGAAGAGTAAAATGTCCATGATACCTACATATTCATTGAGTTCATGACAATTTCAACACAAAATTTATAAAAAATTAAAAAAGATTTGCCTGAAGCATAAACCTACATTTGAAATTCTCTTCCAAGTTGAATTATCACTTATTGTCAACGTATTATTGTTCAGCAGATTTGACTGACATTAACCAAAGAAAAATTACTGAACTCGGTGAAAAAACAAAATTTTGACAAAAAAGGTGAACCTCAAATTTTCGTTCGCTTTTTTGGAGGTGGCCTATCCTCCTCCTCTTCTTCCACTTCTTCGTCTGATTCCTCTTCAGTCGCAACAGATCTATCTGCCTGTGTCGACTGTGTGGCATCTTCATCAGCAGCCATACCCTCTTTTTCCAACACTTCTTTCAGCTCTGTAATTCGGAAATCCCGAACGATACCCTGTCCGACATATTTATTCAAGTCTACTTTCGTTTTATTTGACAGCTGAATGACACATTTACTGAACTGCTCTATTTCATAGATCACTTTTGGTATCAATCTAGTCTCTCTGAGTACTTTAGTCTTCAGAGTATTTGCATCTACGGACTTCTTCTTACTTTGAGTGGCTTGTGTTGCCTCTTTTTCACTATCTTCCATATGAAGAATGAATTTGTAAATCGCTGGAGACAATTGTTTACCAACTAGTTTGACCACACGTTCAAACCTGAAAGAACGACTTATCAGAATTTACAATTGTTTAATGTGACACTAAGGTAAACACGATAAGATTTCCACAGATTGTATTACACTCGCGACATGTTTCGCTACACTGTAGCTTTCTCATGCGATTAGTGCACTAACAGTATGTTAGTGCACTAATATTTTTCGTTGAATACCTCACTCAAATAAATTTTTTGATCAATTAAGTCGGTGGAAACCTACCTAATTTCATAACTACATAAGTAAGAAAATAAATTCAACAAATGCGTGTTTTTAAGATACAATTGGTCATTGAATAAAGAAGTTGAATTTTTGCGTTTATCAATTTCTAAGAATTCTGAGTTTTCATCGAAGTGATGATATTCTGGAAAATGATTAATAATTATGATAACATTTATTATTCCCAAGAAACAATATGTTTATAACAGGGAACATCAACTGATGTATCAAAAACATTGGTGATTTATACATACATGATGAATAAGCAGTAAAAGCAGAATAAATTGTGAGGGGTGAATGAATAAGGTATGAATATTTAAAGATTGAAATAATCTTATGGTAATAAATATTTCTTCAATTTAATTTTGAAAGCTGTTAAACTTTTTGTTAGTTTGAGGAACTTGGGTAAATTATTATACTGAATTATACCATAATGATGAATAGATCTTTTTCCAATATCTGTTTTAACTTTAATGAGAGATAAATCATTAGCTTGCCTTGTTGAATGGCTATGATTAATTTGATTCACTGTTAATCTTAAATTGGAACGTTTCAGTTTATTTTTGACAAAAAAAACTAACAAAGATATTTTGTATTTATATAAGGAGCTAATATCAAAAAGAATTCGGGATTATAAAAATTTATAGTTGGTTCACGATAGTCTGAATAGAAAATACATTTTATTGCTTTGTTTTGGAGAATTTTTAGTGGTTTGAGTAAACATGATTTGGTAGTTCCTCATATTGAAACTAAATATTGTAATTTTGAGTAAATCAATGAAAAATACATGCATTTTCTAAACCTCAACGGAACTTGATTTCGGATTCTATAGAGAATACCAATAACTGGAGCTATCCATTTTCTCAATATTTCAATATGCGTAGACCATGATAAATATTGATCAATATATCACAAAAATTTTATTTCATTGTAGTATTTGATTATATCATTATTGAAAAGAAGGGGAATTTTATAAAAATCGGATAAAAGTCTCTTTGATACGTACATGTATGAGGATTTAGAATAATTCAACGTTAGTTTATGGAAAGAGATAATATATTCATATCATTCAATATTTTTCCATTACTTTCCTCGGCATTATTTCCGGAATAAACAAGTATCGTATCGTCAGCAAATAAATACGTCTTTCCTTTCAGGTTAATATACTGTATCAAATTTATATAGATGAGATAAAAGACTGGGCCCAGTATTGATCCTTGTGGCACGCCACATAAGACAGTTTTATTGGGGCTCATTTCTACTCCCATATATACAAACTGCTTTCTATTTCTCAGATAATTTAGAAACCATGTGTGTACACGTCTCCTTATCCCTAAATTATATAAAATGCCCAACACATGATCAACAGTATCGAATGCCTTTCTCAAATGAAGTGACAAAAGTCCATAAGTTTTATTGGAATCCAATTCCATCTGGAAATGAGTACCTGCATCTACTGCTGCTGAGTCTGTATCACAAGACTTGAGAAAGCCATAATGATTTCTGTAGTGATAATCAATAGATTTCAAATAATCACATAATCTTGCATTCATAATTTTTTCGAGAATTTTGGAGAGAATGGGTAAAACAGAGATAGGCCTATAGTTTTCCATTTCACTTTTTTATCACCTTTAAAAATTGGCAATATTCATTTTTTCCGGGATGATTCCTGTTTCGAAGGATATGGTTATTAGTTTAGTTAGGGGTTAATTCTGATCTTACTGCCTTAACAATTTCAACATTGATGTTATCAAATCCTGGAGCTTTCTTGTTGTCCAAACTATCAATCACGTCTTTGATTTCTTCTTCAGCAACAGGTTTCAGAAACATTGAAGTTGGACTGGATTTTCCTTTATTTTTCATTTTTGTCGTTGGAATAAGAGCAGCTGAATTTGGTCCGACTTGTATAAAGTATTCATTGGAGGCTTAAGTTGAATTTTCTTTCTCTTTTATGTAACATATACGATGATCATGTATGAGGTTTTTGAATGGTCTATCTGTTTGGACTACATATACTTTGGGGGCAAGACCAACATTTCAATGAGCCTTTCCAGTAATTTTCAGAAAAAATATATTTCAAAATATTGCATTCTCACGTAACTCCTATCCAGTTTTCGATTTTTCATTTCATCAATTTATCGATTTAAAAATTATTGAAAACGCCAAATTAAATTACCGAATTCAAACGATCAGACGCAGAAGAAGAGGCGGAAAGCGCGAGTGATTCTGATTGGTCAATCGCTGCTGTGTCCGCGACTTCCCAAATTTCAACCAATCATATTACAAGAAGACACTGAGGAGCGTTTGAATTTATACATATGGAAATCAGTTTTTCAAAATTTATGGTGGACAAATGATTATGGCCATTTTATAAACTGCCCTCCATTACGTCTTGTAAAAAAGGTGCATATTTCAAGATACTGGAAATGCCCAAACTACTGATTTTTCTGATTTTTGTGTTATATCTTTATTATTAAATTTTTTGATAAACCTTCCCAAAATGTTATTTGTTCTATAGGCTACTCTTCAATTTTTTTTATGTAAAAATTATGTTAATTTTTGCGTAACTGGACCTGCATAGGTTAAAGTTCTTTAATTACTCTCATCGTTCCTAATAGAATTTTTTTCGCTACACAGTATCTTTCTCAACTTGCAACTTATTCGTAGAATACCTAACTTAAATACATGACCATGTTATGTGAAACAGAAAATGAATCTAACATATGCTAATCATATTTTAGATCATAACTTTAATGGAAACTTACAACAGGGTTACTTAGTAAGGTTTATTTTAGTTTATTCATACAATGTATTCTACACTTTACAGTTATGAGTCTTCCGCCGTAATACGTACAGATCGACATGCGTAAGGATGCCTCTGAGATGCGCAAACGATAGAAAGCGTGAGTAGATGTGCGACAAAGATCGACAACTGTTTAATAAGGAAGAGCAATTGAGCTCCTGCCCCACTCCAGGTTTTTGTCTACTGCGCAACCAATTCTCGGAGGCATCCTTACGCTTGTCGATCAGTATATCTATATCCTACGACCATATTAGGTCTGAATCACGTGTAACAGACAGAATAGTTCGATGTAAAAACGGGTTACAAACAAACAATACACAACACCAGACACGTTAAAATTCGAATAAAATACCACCTTACTTGGGTGCATGCCAAAATCGAAATAATAAAAAAAGCAGAATGTACAAATGAAAAAGCAGTAGAGAAAGAAAAAAAATTAATATATAAAAACCAAACACAAAACCCAATGCATATTACCAAGATATAAAGAATCGGTGTTTGGTTCTTATTCTCGCTATTAGTTTGAAATAGGCACTGTTCAAGTTCTCCAGGTCTTTTCTAAAGTTGACCGTATTGTATTTCATTATATTAATCATTTCAGAGAAATTTCTTTTAAACAGAGGAGATTCATATCATATTATTATTATTAGAATTCTTAGAAATTAATAAACGGGAAAATTCTTAATGACCAACTGGATCTTAATAACTCACCTTTCTTGAATTTATTTGATGTATTTTTTAATGAGATTTCCAGGGAAAAAGGTTATTGTTAATTAATGAGTTGTATGGGTTCTAGGGATTGGAGATAAGATTAGGAATTCAATGAAAAAAATATATAAAAATGTTCTTGTACTAACCGAATGAGAAGCTACAGTGTAGCGAAACATGTCGCGAGTGTAATAAAATCTGTGGAAATCTTATCGTGTTTACCTTGTTGTCAAGTACTAAGGATTTCCATAAGGTGAGGGCAAAGTCAAAAATAATATTGTTTATTGACCTCGATGATCAAATTCCGTGGAAATAAGGGGGAAATAAGTGAAAAAATCACAAATAATTCCCAGTCGCTGAATTTGGAGGGATGTTTTATGCATCGATTCCTTCAAATGAAAATGAGTTTTCTCAGCCACACAACTGGTGTTAGAAGGGGATATCAATTTCTCGG
Source organism: Chrysolina oricalcia (assembly GCA_944452925.2). NCBI lineage: Eukaryota > Metazoa > Arthropoda > Insecta > Coleoptera > Chrysomelidae > Chrysolina > Chrysolina oricalcia. Next base: position 14,394,987 of record OX101821.2, on the reverse strand, counting down.
ATATTCCGAACCATGATCGATAATATATAAATGAGTTTTAATTATTTGAAAATGATTTACATATTTATTGATGTATTATAGCAAATTTTGTTTTTTCAAGAAAATATTCATTGACTTGGATTTTTTTATATCGTCGGAAGTTTGATGTAAGTTTCTATAGAACCATATACAGGATTGTTATTGCCTTTATTTGAACTGATTTTATTTAACTGAAAGTTGTTTGCATTTCAGATATTAAAGTCATGTGATTTAGATTTTTTTTTAAATGACGATTACTCTTTTGTAAATTATTCGTTAGTTTGTATGCAAAAGGTGGTTCCCACGGTTTTTTAAATTGCATTTTTTCAATTAAATATCTAATTTGCGAGACGATATGGGCATTATAAATAATATCTTGAATTTGAAAATTTGGATAATCAGTTTTTCTTATTGTTTCAAATAAAGGAATAATTGGTTTCCTAATTTTATTCGCATGACATACAAAATTTAAATCTTATCCATCATCAAGACTAAATATTTGTGTTCTTCAACTTCATTTAACATTTTAATTTACTACCGTTAACTTTTATTTTAATTTCATTAGATCTATATTTTTTGTCTGAAAATCTTGTAAACAGTTTTTCTAAATTAATAGTTGTATTACTTCATCTATCCATTATTCGAACAACTGAATATCTTTTTCAGTATTACTTTCTAAATTGTTTGTATTTTTGGCCAAATAATAAAGTACAGTATCATCTGCAAAAAAAATGTGTACCTATTATTTTATTTTGGTTGCACTATCTACATAGATCAAATCGAAAATGGGAGCCAGTCTGAACCTTGGGAAACTCCAATGGTGGATTGTTTTTGAATGCTTTTATTTTTATCAATAACAACATATTGAATACGATTTTTTAAATAATTTTCGAAAAGTTTATAAATTCTCCTAAATTATTTAAAATTTCTAGTAATATTGTATGATTCAATGAATCAAATGCTTTTTTATACCTAAAAAAATGGCAGCGCCATATCTACTTTCATCTAATGTTTCAAAAATATCATTCCTGAAATCAGTTACTGCTGATTGGATAGTTGAATCTGACATGAAAGCATATTGAAATTTATCAAAACAATAATTGTCATTAATGAAATTTATCAGTTGTTCTTTCAATATTTTCTTAAAAATTGGTAAATAGATTCAGAAGAGCTATTAGGTGATTTTTTCTCCTCCCTTATAAATTGGTTTTAATTTGGTTCGTTAGAAATAGTTTGGAAAAACACATTCTTCAATACATTTATTAATAATTAGTGACAGTGGTAGACTAATTAGATCAACTATATCTTTCACGTTTTTTCAATTTATTTGATCTTCACCAGGAGAAATGTTGGATTTGAGTAAATAATAATTTCATGAATTTCTTGTTTCGAAATTGGTTTTAAAAACATAGATTTACTGCAAAATGACGACAGTAATGGTTTAGTTTTTTTGGTAAAGTTAATCCAATTTCTGAGGAAAAGTTGACGAATTAATTACAGTATGTCTTTGTTAGATGTTATTAATGTGCCAGATTTACTTTTAATTTGATTCACGGATTGATTCTTCTTCATTTTTCCTATATTGCTATTGATAACATCCCAATGTGTTTTAGGTTTTTATCAGCGTTTTCAAATTGTTTACTAAGTTCTTGTTTTTCGACTTTCTACATAATGTATGTCCCAAATTTTATGTGACAGGCAATATCTGGTTTGTTGGAGGAGATATACAAAAATGTTTTTCACAAAAGTTTTATGAGTTCATGAGAGCTATATTTTCATATAATTTTTAAATATACAGGGTGTTTGGTGTAGGTGCTACATACCAAAATTCCATTTTATAAAATAGAACGCCCTGTATATCATTACATATTCATATGCTACGTTAAATTCTGATATCATTTCATGTTTGGTTTTTGAAATTCGGTTACGGCGTTGTTGAGTTATTGCACTTTTCCTTAAATATAAGGTTTCAAAAAAACTTATTTACTCGTACACGAATCCAGTCTATACCTTTTATTAAATTGAACTAGACTACTACTGAATACAAATCATTATTCTCACCTCTACGATACGATATCGATATCAGTTGAATATAATATTGAAATTCTTGAGAAAGTGACTAACTTGAGGGTGAATTATTGCACAATTTCATCAAGTAGCTTATGCTTATTGATGCCATAGTAACAAATGTTGTTGAATTGTATCTACTGTCCAGTTCGATTCAGTGATTCTTTGCAAAACAGTAACTGTGTTTTTGTGCGAAAACTCCAGTATGCCTTTCGCGTTTAGTCCAAGTGATTGCATTGATATGTTATTAATTTTTGGGAAATGTCAGAAAAACTGCCGTCAAGCACAACGTCTATACCAAGAACGTTTTCCAGACAGACCCATTCCGTCATCATACGAGATCTGTTAGAACTGAAGATTTAGAGATCAATGTGTTGGCTTATATCATTATTCATCCACATGTTTCTATCCGTACTCTTGCAGAAGAAGTCGGTGTGAGTAAATCTAATGTACAGAGAATTCTGAAAGAAAATAAATACCACCCATTCAAAATTCAGTTGGTACAAGGTTTAAAACCCACGGACTTTGAACGACGGCTTGAATACATTGCTTGTATTCAGGTAATATTACATGAAAATCCTAACATATTTTGTCAAATTTTGTGGAGCGATGAATCGCGATTCCACAATAATGGAGTTGTGAATCGACATAACAGTCACTATTGGTCTCAAGAAAATCCCCACTGGGTCCGCGAAAGTAATTTTCAAACTACTTGGGGTATTAATGTATGGTGTGGATTGTTCAATGGCCGCATCATAGGACCTTACTTTTTCAATGAAAATCTCAATGGATTGCGATATTTACATTTTCTAGAAAATGATTTGATCCAGTTGATGGAAGGTATTCCCATAGCAGAACGACAAGGAATTTGGTGGCAACAAGATGGTGCCCCTCCTCACAATTCACAGGTTGTTACTGAATATCTGGATAGAACGTACCCAAATAGATGGATTAATAAGGGTCCAATTCGGTGGCCGGCTCGTTCCCCAGATTTATCACCGCTTGATTTTTTCATATGGGGTTATTTAAAAGATATTGTTTTCACTACTCCCCCTTTCAATGTGGATGATCTGAAAATGAAAATTCTACTAGCGTGCAGTGATGTTACGCCTAATATTATAAGAGCGACTTGTACGAGAGAAGTGATTCGACGTTTCGAAGCCTGTATAATATCTAATGGGCGTCACTTTGAACAATTTTTATGACTTATATCTAGGTACCTACCATTCTTATGAAATGATTTATCAAGTTATATTATTTACATTGTTATTAACGATTTGTTTTCGAATCCACCTATTTCAATTTCGCAATTGTTTCATATTCAAAATGATTCCTGACTGAATTCCACAACTCAAAATTGAAACCATTACTGCGAACACCCAAAATTTTGACTAATTTTCATGTGATCTGATGCAGAGAGAATAATTGTATGAGATATTTTTAAAAATAATAGTCGTTCTCAAGACTTTACATTTTAAGCAATAACTCAACAACGCCGTAACCGAATTTCAAAAACTAAACGTGAAATGATATCAGAATACTACGTAGAATCTGAATATGTGGTAATATACAGGGCGTTCTATTTTAAAAAATACTATTTTGGTCTGTAGCACCTACACCAAACACCCTGTATATTTAAAAATTATATGAAAATATAGCTCTCATGAACTCCTAAAACTTTTGTATGAAACATTTTTGTGTATCTCCTTCAACAAACCAGATATTGCCTGTCACATAAAATGTGGGACATCCGGTATAGTGGATTTTATTCTCGAAACCCATTTCCAAAATTAATATCAAGAAAGAATCTGGATGATAGCATTTTTACAATCTCCTTTTTCTGATTATCATTACTATCCAGTGAAAACTATTTTGATACGTCAACTTTAACGTAGTGAATGGAGAATTAACAAATAAAGAGTGAATCAAAAGCCACCAGGAGATAGAATGAACACAATACAAACCTAGCCCCCTGAAACGCCAAATTAATTTTGGAACTTCTCATGATGAAATGTTTCGTTAAGGAACTCAAGGTATTGAATAGGTGCATTATGTTTTTGAAAATTGCTTCGGTCATGTTTCCTGTGGGTACCAGAAGGTTGACTACATTCGTCATAATATTCACAATAAAGCACAACTGACAACATACTCCTCGTTCCTTGTTTTTCAAGTTTTCTTTTTCTGAAAAATGTTTGATGAATGATGTGAATCAATGACACTGGCAACATACTTCTCTCTAAGTTTTCTACACCATGGTACATCAACAGGTGATGTTCGGACTTCAGGCGGCTTATGAGGGCGTCAATATCTTCAAGTACAGATTTTACAGTACTACACAAAGACAGAAGCATGTTGTGAACCGTGGCCTCATTGATGATCTTGAAAGTCTCTGGATTAGGTTTCTCCTCCTTGAAAGTAGGTGAAATTTAAATTATCACCTACAGACTACACTAAGAATATTTTCATTGTTTGTCAAATATTATTCAAAATAGTGATTTGGTGATTTGGCAATTTTCAAGTTGTGAAACAGTCTAAGAAACTGAGTCTGCACGAAAACGTCATTTGCACCCTCTATTATACATTTGTGAAAGAAGACTGTTGAGAAATCCTACGGCATCAGGAGTGGGTAGAAAACCAAGGAAGAAATTTAAAGATGGTGAAGAATACCAAGAATCGTTCCTTGAATGAAGATTTTGATAAAAACCAAATTTGTGACAAGGAAAACTTTCACTTTGACAATTGTCACTTTGAAATTATGGGAATGAAATCTAAAAATATTATAATAATATAAATAATTCAATTTCTCATGGAGCTTGAAAGACACAATATATCAGAAGAGGAGAAAATGATAACCTTCCTTTGAAATACCCAATTAGTGAAAACTCGCAAACTAGAAAGTAGATCGTCAATTTCCAAATAAGCACCCAAAATGAAAAAACTGCTGGGCCCTCAGAATATCCATGTAGTCAATGTTGCTAAAACATTACTGTTAGTCAGACTGCTATCTTATGTTGAAATACGTGTGAGAAGTGTTCCGGTTTGACTAATAAAACGTTCAAATACTTCCGTGGAGAACTTGAGAAACCAGAAGAAAAAAAAATTGTATTGTCAGAACTGTTTATCATTCACATCACAAGACATGGTAAATCCAGCTTTCTCAGAAAACATTCAGTTCGAAAATTTGGGCAAAGTTGTTTTGGAAATTCAAAAGTCCATTTATGACTCATAAGCATGATAAATTGAAACAAAAAAATAAAGAAATCATGAAACTGCTCAATGAAACCAGTTGGCGTCAAAGAACTTGAATTTAAAATCAGAAGTAAGAAACTTGAAACAAGAAGTAGATTCCCTCAAACAAACTTTCATATAAGAAGAACACCGCATTTGAAAAACAATGTGGAAATCAAAGGAATACCCAAACAGGATAATATTAGTGATAAAACAATAATTGAAAAAATATTATCCAAAATTGAAGTTAAGGAAGGAAAGGAGAACATCCTGAAAGTTGAAAGAGTTCCTAATACAAAAGACAGGAATACAGGAATACAGTGAAGCTCACCATGGAGAATGAGGTATTCAAACAAAATATTGTTGCGCCAAGCAAAATTTCCGCGTTGATGGAAAATTCAACATCCAGAATACCTTTCTACTCGTAACAAAGTTTTATTTGCCAAAGCCAAAGTATGAAAAAAAAGGTTTGAAATTTATCTGGTATAAAAATAACAAAATATATGAGAGGAAAGTGAAAAAGAAAATTATTTTATCATCAGCTCGGAGGCTGGTATTAAACATATATGGATCAGTTTATTAACGTAGTAGAAAACTGCAATGAGACTAATGTTGTGAAAGATGTAAATGAGTGCAAAAATGTAAGTTTTAATAATATGCCAATCAACAGGGCTATCAACCTCAACTTAAATTGCTCCGCCGATAATTTTTTTAAAAATTGTTTAACACAGTGTGCACATTACTTCTGAGAAAAATTATCACCTCCAGGGGGGTGGAACCCCCCCAAAAAACGCGTTGAAATTAATTTTTGAGGTAATTTCGAAATATCTCAAAAAATTTACTTTAATTCAAAAAAATAACTTGATATTCAGAATGAGCACAAATTTTTAGAAAAAAAACTGTCCCTACCAAAATTTTGAGAAATCGCGCGGTATTCTTGAAAAAAATTGTTGAAGTTATATGCTTTCGCAATGGGGCAGGTATTGCGCCGGTTCCCGCCAACGTGCATTTTTTCAACCAGCGCGTGAAGTAAAGTTCTATAACTCCTCACATAAATGTTCAATTCGGATAAATCTTACGTCATTTTGAAGATAAAGATCGCAGCTTTGTATTGTGATATTATTTATATTTATATGCGCAGTTGCCAGTTGCAAAATTGCAATTGAATATCTTATAATATTAAAGTTCCTGACTTCGTGAAATAATGCTTGTGATTACTGAAATAATGTCTTATCACTTGTAGCAAGTAAAATTAACAGTTGAGGAATACTTCATTGTCAAATTGCATAACGTTTAACCGGTCCAAATAATGTTGGTTTTAAATACGAGTGTTTTCAATTCTTCGCATATTTTAGGTTACAAAATCTTGAGGGAGTTTATAAATTCAAATGCTAATAGCTCAGAGATAAAAACACGTATCAACATGAATGGAAAGCCAGTTTGCAGAAAAAACCCTGCTATTATTGAAAATATTCATACAAATTTGGTTACTTGAATGCATTTTAAATGCAACCCAGTCAATCTTTTAAGTACTTAAAATAGAGGTTACTCGGCATTTGATCGCATTATTGTTCTATGGAAAAAATAATAAAATCAGTCCTTGATGAAATATGGGGATTCGAGACCGAGGAAGAGAGTGCACCAAAGGAAACTGTCCCAAAGTGTACCTGCTTTAAACTCATTGAGATTCTAAAACCTGAAAAATAGCGGCGCCCCAGACAGCACAGTATATCCATTAGACATCCACAGGATATCATTTATGGATATCCAGTATATCCACTGGATATAGATGGATATCCTATAGACATCCAATAGATATCCATATGTCCGCCTATATCCAGGATATAGGAGATATCTTATGGATGTCCGTGAAGATATCCACTGGATATCTTGTTGATATCCCATAGATATCAATAGGATATCTTATATTCACATTTGGGATATCCATTAGTTAAATATATGGAGATTCAGAAATTTTTTATGCGTTGAAGATATGTATTAGAGCTTCCTTCTGAACTATGTTCATATAATTTTTCGATATATTATTAGATAAATATACAAAACAAGATTTTTAATCAATATCCATAGAATATATTCAATGGATATCCATTGGATATATTTCATGGACTGGATATTCAGTGGATATTGGGCTATCCATTGGATATCTAATGGATATTCAGGGTTATTCAGGTGACCATTGAAAACGAGGCAACATTGATTAATTGCCAACTACTTTTCAATGCATGTTTTCAACGTTGAGCAAAGTAACCTATTCAGGTGACCACTCATTCCCAACGATGACTCTTTTTCAACGTTGAAATAACAATGGGGTTGATGTTGGCTATTTTATTCACGGAACACCAAAATTATGCTTTGGCGCTAACTTCATGTTGACTTTTTTTGGAATTTGTTTTTGTTTACGAATTTACGATTCGTTTCGTTTTAAAAATATACGTGAACTACTTGGAAAAAAAATACATTTTGAGAATGGGTAAATTAAACCCTTGGGATGACCCCAAAAAAAATCAGAAATACGGGAAAATGACTGAGGAATTAAACGCCACTGGCGATGGCCCCACTTTAGCAGTCATGACTGGAAAAAGGTGAGTGAATTATAATGATCTGTGTGGTATGAAGAGAATATATTTTTATTACTCTCATATTACAGGTATTTCGTGAGTGGAAAAGTGCTGTCAGTAAAAGGGCTAGGGAGAAAAAAGAACTGACTAGCCTGGAGAAAAAGATCTTATAGCTAACGGGATCAGTGGCTGTGGCAGGTTTTGAACTGCCTGAAGCTGGAAGAAATTAGGGAAGCTGGTGTATCAGATACTGAAGGAGTAACTGCAGCTGCTGCTGAATTTGTACTTGCAGATGAGGCAACAATGTGTGAAACTGAGGAAAGACTATCTGAAAATGAGGATATTTCGGTGATTCAAGTGGAGGCACCAACAGTTCCACAAAAACAGAAAAATCGCCCCAAAATCCTCTGCTCACTGCATATCAAGATGGACAGGAGATGGAGAGAAAAGGACTGGAAAATATTGCCAGAGCACTTGATAATGTGGCCAGTAGTATTCATAGATTTTGTGATATTTACGAGAGGGTTCATCTAAACTAACTTTCAATTTAAATGAAGCTCTGTGAGGATCAATACCTGAAATGTGTTTGTTGTATATCATAAGGAGAATAGAGACTTTATTATTTATATCTGAATTTGTTTTAAAATTATTCACAGGAATAACGACTAGTTTGTACCAGAATTTGATTTCAATACATGTTTTTGAAAATCAATGAACATGTTTCATTTTTGAAGTGAAATCTAAAAAAACCAGTGCAGAGCAATACAAAGTATACCTCCAATACTTAGAAAAATTCAAAGTGGGGGGAAAAATTCTGGATGACGAATTTGCTAAAATGTGTAATGAATTAAACACTTTGAAGGGACCAATGAGAAATCAAAAAGAATGGCATAAGGCAGGAGAATTTTGGTCATTTTGGTTTGTCTCTTCAATAGACTTTTCTGGAATGGACTAGTGAAACCATAAAAAAGCTAGAGAAATATTCAGGTACCTACAAGAAATAGGTATAATATATAATAGGAATACCTAACTTGGAAAATTGGCTACTAAGTATTCTGAATAAGTTGATAATTGTTGGCATGAAAATTACTGATCTTGGTCTACACAAGCCAGAAAGAAAGCAGAAATCAACTTTTGTTATAGGACCAAAATATAGGGAAACAGTGAAGTGGAAAAGTAAAGTATCATATAAGTTTATTTAATTTACATATAACTTTTTTTTACAGGAATGACAAAAATAAATTCTGTTAAACAAGAATATTTACTTTCAATTTGTTAGAGATCAATAATTCCTCCCTCACTCCTTGAGGTAAGTGAGGTTCCAGAGTCTCGATCAAGTGACTCACCATGTCCCTTGATAGGCGATACACAAAATTGATTCTCATTCATATTTAAAGGATCGCTTTGATCCCTCAATTCCTTCCTCAAAACTCTGTTCTGTAATGTGAATATGGAAGGATAACTTAGCTAGACATCCCTAAGATAAATATAAAGCCATTTATTATTATTATTTGATTTATTCCAAAAATAGGAATTCTTTTTGTGAAAACTTTTTCTTTACCTTTCTTCATCATCATTGGCAACATTCATTTAGCAGAATAAAACCATTATTCGCCATTTTACTGACAAACAACGTTGAATAGCTGATAGCAAGTACCAAATCTACTTGCCAAATAACCAACAGTGTTGATAAAAATTCAATAATGTTGGTCACCTGAATAGGAAAATTAAAACAACGTTGAAAAATAAACAATTTTGATTTCCAGTGAACGTTGTTTTGTTTTCAATGGTCACCCGAATAGGAAATTTTAGTCAACGTTGAAAAGTTGGCAATAATTGATTGACAGTCAATGTTGTTCCGTTTTCAATGGTCACCTGAATAACCCTGATTGTGTGCTGTCTGGGGCGGTCCTGTCTGTGCGCAGTGGGCAACAGTCAACGTTGCTCTATGTAAACGTCAGATAATATAAAAGTTCCTGTGCAGAAAACACTGGATACTGGGATAACATCGATAGTCAGAGACGAGGAAACATCTCTTAGTGCTTTGTCACTGTTATTAATTGAAAATGGTGAGTTTATTTTTGATATATTTGAAAAAGAGTACCACTTTGAAACCAATTTTAAAAATGGTTTTTTTGTAACTGCACGACCGGCTGCATCAGAGACTCCTGCACGTGCAAAAAGAGTGGTCTAAAATGTACCAATGTTTGTAAAAAATGTACCGCAGATATCTGTAGAAACTTGGCAGTGATTGTTCCGGATTGTGAAGATGAAGATGAGGAGACTGAAGATGAAGTAGATGATGAGTTGTACGAGTGAATAAATATATTTTCCTATACATTTTTTGATGGTGATTACTTGTGGATTCATTTCTCCATACCCTTTCTCGATATCATTGAAAAACACTCTCATTTTTCGTTACCTCCGGTCCTCGTTTGATTTATACAATAAGTTGATCTTCTCTCGAATATGCGAATAAGTTCTCAACGATAATTTACTCACATTTATATCTAAGAGTAACAGTTTGAGAGTTTTTTCAAATATTCTCCCCCTTCCCTCTCACCCCAATGTTTCCGCGATGCGGGGGATATGCCCCGAATTCGGGGACGGGAAAACCGTTTCTAATAATTTATACCTATTATTTTTACAAATTTTCGCTCAGTTTCATTACTCAGGACTGACAATTTTACATATTCATAGAAAATACCCCAAAAAAAACAAGATTTCGGGAAGGGGTTGATGCCTCGGGAGGGGGTTTAATTGTTGAAAATAATTCGCCCCCATTATTATTTTCACTCATATTTATTGCCCAGAGCTAAAATGTCAAGAAAATACCTTCCAGAAAAAAAGTTTTTACGATTTTGGGGGGGTTGCAACCCCCCCCCCCCCCCCAGGGGGTGATAACTTTATTGCTCATTATTCAATCCTCCGTGACCGTGACCGAATTGTAAAAAAGAAATCGGCGGAGCAATTTAAGTTGAACTTTTATGAGAAAAATGGCTGTTTATTGGCCTATAACGGCTTAAGCATTGCATTGCAAATAATTGATGTGGCTAAATTATTCATTCAGTTAAATGAATATTGGCAATATAATTATGGAAACATTAATCAAAATGATAGAAGAAACAGATAACAGGTACTAGTGATTCACTTGGAAATTTTCGAAAATTATAAAAAATATCTGTCAGGAACATAAAACCGTTGAGTAAATAAAATCTATGAAATTGAGTGATAATTTAATAACAGACAATAAAATTATTACTCGGAAGTAACAAAAAAAATTAATACAAAAAATATTCGGTATAAAAAAAACATCCATATTTAAACCACTAAAAAACTGAACACATTGTACCTAGAAGACAAAAACCCGATTGAAATAGAACAAATAATAAGATCCCCAGGTATTGACAAAATCACTTCAGAAATACTAATATTCTCAAGTAAAATTATTTCAGAACCATTGATTGACTCATCTGATGAATTTCAACATGAGTTCAGGTCAAATTCCAAAATGTTTCGAAGTGGGCATTATTAAACAAATTTATAAAAATGTGGTGATAAATTGAAAGCTAAAAATTACAGGAATTTTTTACTAATTTCAACTATATGATGGGAAACTTTTTTGGAAAAAATAATCTGATTTCAGAAAAACAATTCGGGTTTAGAAACACTTTTCGACCCAGGATTCACCTGTCACCTGACATCAACATCTTGATAATCTAAATTCAACTATGGCTATTTTATTCAACCTAGCTAAAGCTTTCGATACGGCTGACCACAAACGACTATTAATGAAATTAACGGTTTATGATCTCGAAAACTATTCGGAAAATAGAAATATGTTGAAATTGATGAAGCTAGAAGTGAACAAAAAAACCTTTAAATTTGGTGTGCCACATGGGACAGTTTTTGGGCCACTGCTATTTACTACCTATCTCAACAACCTTTTTAACATCAATACTGTAGGTGAAATTCATAGATTTGCAAATGATACAGTTATATTATATAGAGAAAAAAACTGGATTGAACTACAGACTAAGACCACATTAGATTTTGATTTTAACAAGATTTAAAATTAGTTTGATTATAACCTACCCACAATAAACTTTGAAAAAACAAAATATATGCCATTCACATTTTATAATAATACCCTCCCACTAATACTTGATAAATACTGGAATAGAAGAAAGAGATAGTATCTAGTACTTGACAGGCATTTAAAATGCGACAAACAAATAGTATTCCTGTTGAGGAAATTACGAAGTTTATAACCAAAATTCAAGTATCTCAATCTTGACATTCTTTATTTTTCATCAATACAGTCTCGAACGAATTATGGAATTCGGGTTTGGGGAGTAATCATGAAATCCCATGTCAGAATTCTTGAGGTTATTTAGAAATGGTTATTGAAAATATATATCATAGGAGTTATTTATATCCAAGTGAAAACCTGTACGAAGAATCAAATAAAATAGACATAAGACAATTAATTATTTGGATACAACATAATGATATACAGTGACCGCCAAAAAGTATGTACCATATGGGAAACATTTTTATTATTGGAGTATTGGAAAAAATATTCTGGGGAAAAGTTTGTGCATGTCCGATAACCTAAAAATCGATTTTGACACATGTCACGTGATCGCTAGAATGGCGGCAAAATGAAAAAAATTGCAATGCAAAGGCAAAAAAAGGGGCAAGATATCAAAAAAAGTTATTTGAAAAAGTCACTTAGAATTCAATTTTATACACATAAACGAAGTTTCAAGAGATAATTTAAAAAAATTGAAAATAGCAATTTTTTAAAAATATTTTCCCATATATTTAAAAATATTATTATTTTTTTCTTATGAATAGCTTGACTATACTGAAACATTTGCATTTTAATGATAATGACAAAACTTTCTCATTTTCTCCACACCAGAGGGCACTAAATTAAAAAAATTGGTTTTTGCCAGAACCCTCGCTGTTACATTGGTTCTTATCTAACAGTTACATCAGTATTCCAAGACTATTGTGTTGATATGGCAATCTAGAAACACCATGTTTCCTGATGTTAATCAAGTTTCAATAATAATGCTGCATGAGCGTTTTACTTTGCACATAAACTTTAAGAATCTTTAATTTGACGCACTATTTTCAAGTTTATGTGCGAAGTGAAACGCTCATGCACGATTATCATCGGAACTAGATTATAATCTGGAAATTACATGTTTTTGGAGTGTCATGTCATCACAATGGTCGTGGAATTCGGATATAACTGTTAGATACGAACCGATGTAACAGCAAGGGTTCTGACAAATTCCCATTTTTTCAATTTAGTGCCCTCTGGTGTGGAGAAAATGATTAAGTTTTGTCATTATCATTAAAATGCAAATGTTTCAGTATAGTCAAGCTATTCATAAGAAAAAAAAAATAATATTTTTAAATAGATGGGAAAATATTTTTAAAAAATTGCTATTTTCAATTTTTTTGAATTATCTCTTGAAACTTCGTTTATGTGTATAAAATTGAATTCTAAGTGACTTTTTCAAATAACTTTTTTTGATATCTTGCCATCTTACCCCTTTTTTTGCCTTTGCATTGCAATTTTTTCATTTTGCCGCCATTCTAGCGATCACGTGACATGTGTCAAAATCGATTTTTAGGTTATCGGACATGCACAAACTTTTCCCCAGAATATTTTTTCCAATACTCCGATAATAAAATTTTTTCCCATATGGTACATACGTTTTGGCGGTCACTGTATATCTATAAACATAAAACGAATTCATACTTCAATAATCATATTTATAATACAAGGAATAAAAATAGTGTCACAGTGAAAAATTAAGTTGAAAAAACAAGGACTCGGAAAGATTTCAAATATTTATTGCCATATAAATATTTATGATTTGATTCCAAATCACGTAAAACGAACAAGTCTTTAAAAAACAAACGAAAAAATGGATTCAAGAATCTCATAGAAATTTATTTCATGATATCTTTCACTTCAATTAACTCAGGTAGATTATTTTTCATCATCATTTTGTTCAATTTTAAACATTTACAGAACATGTACCTATATGTAATTCTTACCTGCATTTGTCTCGCAACAACTTTTAAACTTCGCGGTTATAATTAAACCGTTTATTCACCTTTTTATATAAATTGATGTAAAGTTTTTTTTTATTGAATTTTGAATAAACTTTATTATAATTACCTCTATCAAAACGCCCATTGTTCCTCCAATGCTAACTGAAATAACTTCCAACAAATTAAGGCTAACTCTGCATTTGACATGAGTCTCGAAAAACAAATTGGAAAAGGCACTTGAAACCTTAGCTGTAACATTATTATGGTATGCGAAGTTTTTTAACCATTCTGTCATCTGAAAAATAAAGGTGTATTATACCTGATACTAGAAAATAGGATGAAGTTTGCATACCTGAACAGATGAAGAGTTAGCCATACCAGGAAAGAAGCCAGAAAGTGTTGATAATGTGTTAATAACAATAAGTGACATCTTTTTCATTTCTGGATCGTCACCAGTTTCATCTTCATCCAATTCAAATAACTTCTGATAAACTGTAATTATTTCCATTAGATGGGAAATGAATGTTCCATCATCACTATCATCTGAAACTATCGTATCGTGTGAAAATATTGAAAACTAAATTGAATACTTGAACAAATTCGCTAATATTCATTTATTATTTTACAACAAATAAATAATTGTACAATGCATCAGTTTACAAAAAAATACAAACTGCGTGATAGCTCTAAAATAATTAAAAATATCAAACAAATAAAAAAACTGGATTGAGGAAATTCTCAAAATATTTTAAATTTATTTTATTGCTTGTCAATTCCCTGTTGGCAATGTTCTTGTTTTTTGTTAATTGCCTGAAAATATATTTGACGTCGACAAAATCCGAATGACGACGTTCTAGCGCTATTTCAAAAAGTTGTGACGTAATATCCCGAGCAACCAATCCCACAGTTGCCACCGTCACTCAATTCAGCAATGTTGCTATGTTATTAAAATTTGAGGCAGCGCCTCCGTTTGCGAGAAATATGATAATCTTGACGGTATCTATGAAATTCGAAAACTATGACAGACATCTACTGTTGGAAGTTTTGGAAACCTTCCATTGTTATTCAAGAAAAAGAAACTACTCAAATACCAAAACTACGTCAAAATCAACACTTGTCGCGCGTTTCTCCAACAACATTGCCATCTTCAGGAACTTACTGATTGTATACACATCAAACGTTCGAAATATTCGACTTCCATTGTTATACCAAAAGGACAACACTGGATTTTCCAATATTCTTACTCTCCTCACAGTTACAAGGTGTCTCAGGCAAAACACCAAATAGACCTCGTATTAACATGTCTGTTTAATATGATTCAATGCAAACGAAATCGAACATTAAATGACCCCTATTAATGCTGAATTTGTCATTAATGATCGGTTTCTCTGCATGATTTTGCGCGTTGCATGGCAACCAGACATCAACGGATTCAGATTTCATGTGCGCTGTAAAATTTTGACACATAATTTTCCAATCTAAATAATGAATATTGAAGATAATTTCTTATACTTTTATAATTTCACTTATAAATTTCACGAAGAAACGTACGAACAGAACGATCTTCGTGGAATTTAAGGTCTTGAATCGACAGATTAGAGAGAAATCTTCCGTGAGGTACCTGGGAGTCCAACTGGACAGGTGTTTGAATTTCAATACTCACGTCAGCCTGGCAATTCAGAGGGCATCAGCGGCTGTCAGAAGGACATACCCGCTGATCGCCCGGAGTTCCAAGCTGACGTTAGAGAACAAAGTACTAATCTATAAACAGATAATAAGACCAGCAATGACATACGCCTGCCCAGTGTTCTGTAGCCTCCTCAAAACTCAGATGATGAGATTGGAGAGGATGCAGAACAAGATTCTCCGTATCATCACGGATAGCGATCGATACACTCGGCTGAACACACTACGTGAGTTGGCCAACACTGAAACTATCGAAGAGTACATAAAAAATATTTCAGACAAATTCTATCAATTCCACATCTTGGGAAGTCCGTTAACTAGAGATTAACTAAAATTAGAGCAAATAATAATCAAAGGTATAGGAAGCATGGAGGGCTAATATACCGGACCTTGGATATTTTCAACGAAATACTAGAACAATAACAAAACCAGAGCCGCAAAGGCACCCCATGGCTTCAACCCAGTTTTTTTTTACTGTCTTTTTCTGGGAACACCCTCTCGCATGAACATACTTGAAAGATGACAACCATGATAACCTGACGACCTGTCAAACAAAACTAAATGAATTCCCCCACATAATTCAGAGGAGGTGGGGAAAGTCTAAACACCTAGACACAGGCGCAGAAGTTATAGGGTCCCTGCTAACACGGCAGGGCGGGTGTTCATATCCCTAGGGATAGAACCCCGTGTTGGTTGGTTCGCTCGCCCACCGGTTTACCGGGAGGCAGGCAAGAACCTCCCCCCCCCACAACCCCACATGATCGAAATCTCCTCTGTCCCATTCTTTAGGCGGATGAAGTAATTTTTTATTGTCTGTTTTTATTTATACCCTGTCTACGTACTTGTTTTTATATTTACAATGAATTTAATTAAATAAACATTTTGAATTTGAATTTTGAAGACAATCCGGATGTATAGATCGGGGGTTCGAATCCTGAACCACGAAAATTTCTCAACTTTTTTTTTATTTTCTTTCATACTATCATTAGGTCGACGGAAAAGTATTGTAATCAACTCCTATATTAAAATGCGATTAATGATCTCGAACATTAACGCACTCGCTTCGCTCACGCGTTAAAATATCTCGATCATTAATCGCCTTCATTAATAACCTAGTTGATTAAACAACTATTAGAACAAGCTTTTAAAACGATTATTTACGTTTTAATTTACTGATTTTTCGGTAGGTCATCGAAAAATAAATTTATTTATAACATTTTTCTCTTCATTTAATGCGAGCACAAAATCCATTTTTAAAGACGCCCTAAGGATAAACTTCCGATATGTCTTTTGATAAATAATTTCATGCACAATTTTCAAAATAAAATTTCCCGACCGCTTCACGGTCTCGGGATTTTATTAAATTATTGTTCATTCAACTATTTTCCGAGCAAAATCATGCTCAAAATATTTTGATAGTTTAATCGATTAAATTTAAAGGTCTTGTGATATAACATACGATCATATTCAGTTTGGAATAATTCTACATCAGGAAACTGTTTTCTTTTAGAAAAATACTTCTCTGGTATTGATGAATTTTGATATCTTCGAATTGAATCAAGGTTTAGAATTTTCGTAAATGTTGATGGATTTAATAAAACAATTAGATGGAATATACTGAAATGTTGGTTAGCTAACATCGGTTGGAAATCAAGTAGGTACAGTTGTGTGCATAAAAAAGTAGTACAGCAGTTATAAGCTAGTGTGAGTCAGACTTGTAAATCTTTGTTATTAAACTTCTTATTGACTTTGACAAGTAGTGTCAAAATTCAAAATATTTTTTAAAGTAACGTGCTTTAACCATTTTTCCTGCGCAATTAGTGCAATGCCTCAGCTAGATAATATTAAAAGATCTCAAATAATTGTTTATTTATAAGATGGTCAGCCCATAATAAGAGATATAAATAGCCCATATTATGAATGTGAATAAGACCGGGCAAAACATAAAGCACAGATGGGAGACCGAAGGTAATGTAAATAGAAAAGAGCCAACTGGGAGACACAAAACAACTACGCAATAACAAGATAAAGCACTCTTGCAGTATTTGGAGGACAATCCCTTTGAAGTAGCGCGGAATGCTATTCGACATACAGCATTTCCTGCATCAAGTTCGACAGTCGTAGACTGAACAAATCGCATTTAAAAATGCTATGCTGCTGCCAAAAATATCATCATGGGAAATGAACATAATCAGGCAAAAGTTATTCTCGCATTGAATAACATGTTACGCGAAAACTGGAATAGTGTAGTATTTACTGATGAAAAAGCTTTCCAGTCATGCTTTAATGGCAATATGATAAGAGTGTACAGGCCTAGAGGAATAAGGTTTCATGAAGAATTTGTTCATAATTCAGAAAAATCCGTTAGATTTTCGGTAAATGTTTGGGCTTGGTTGAACTCTCGAGGATTGGGCGTGTGCTGGACTGTTACTGAGAGATTTAACGCTGTTACGTACAGAAATATTATGGAAAATATTATGTTATCAAGTGTTTCAGAACATTTTCCAGATCAAACTGTTATATACCAACAAGATAATTGCCCGGTCCACAATAACACAATGGTTTGAACAGCAAAATATAGAGCGATTAATGTGGCCCGCAAAAAGTCCCGACATTAATATTATGGAAAACGTTTGGGATCTTATGACTAAAAAATCCACATAGCTAACTTCTGACCAAACACAATTGATGAGCTGATGAATTTCATAGAAGAAACGTGGGACGAAATAGCCACTGATCCCGTTCTGATAAGAAATCGTTATGCTTTGATACCAAATCAGGGTACCCAACAATTTTGAAAAATGAAATTCCCTGACTTTTCCAGGTATTCCATGTCCGACTTTCAAGTTTTCCATGACCAAAAACCGATGTGTTAAAAAAAAAACCTTCACTGTCCAAACAGACACTAGGCCCAATTGTGTAGATAATTATGGTTAAGTCAATTATTTTCAGTGAATCAGATATAGATCCATTCAGAAAGTGATCGTAATTTCTAATTATTAAAAAAATAATAATAAAAATTATTTCTTCTGTTAATTTTAATTGGGGGGGGGGGGGAATTGTAGGTAAATTATCGATTATGAAGTCTTGGGGCTCTCAAATTTATTGAAACCCTAAACTGAGCTGTAACTTGTCAATTGTTTCCTCATTTTCTTTAGTAAGGGAACTAGGTATTTCTTTGTTTCTTCATTTTCTACATTTTTCTTTCATTTTCAATTTTTAGTTTTTCACTTTTTCGATCATTTTTGACGTCTTTAGTTTTTTAGTTTTTTTCAAGTGTTTCTTCATACTTTTTATTTGATATATGGCAATACCTCAACATTTTATCATTAATAATATTTTCGGTCCCACCTACACACCTAATGTTGTCATAAACAACTCTTTGTACTACAAGCAATCTCTGTTTCAAATTTTCGACAAGCAATTGCTTATTAACTGAGAAACCACTTTCTACAGAAGCGTTGCCATGAGACAATATCAAGATTAATATAATCAACTTCCATAGTTCAAAAAAATCACCTTTATATTTCAGTAATGAGTTATAATAAGAATCAAGATGTTCGTTTTTATACTTTGTAAAAAAAATTAAGTTTAAGTTTTTGATTTTTTTTTATTGTTGTTTGAGTATATCTGCTTCTTCGGTAGACAACATTTTTTTTTTCATAAAATATTTCCAGAACAATTTTCATTCTTTTTAGTGACAGTTTGGGATCTACTACAATCAAAGTAGGATCAAGACATGTTATTCCCTCAACAATCTTATAATTTAAACATGAACGTTGCAAAATTTTGCTAACAGTTTCAACTAAAAACTAACTAACTAAAAACTGACATTCTTTCAAAAAAACGAATTTATTCTTTTCTTTACATTGAGACTGCTTGAAAATCCTATATCCTTGTATTCCACAGGCAAGAAGTTGTTAATATTTTTGCCAGTGTCTTTGAAATGAATTTTAGTTCTATCCTTCAAATTTTTTGGAATATTTCCGCTATCGTGTTTTCAAACTACATTTAAATATTTCCCTAGATGGCCGAAAATAGAATTCCCTGACTATGGGCGTTTTTTAACGTTTTTCCCCGACTTCCAGGACCCATCAATCAATTCCCTGACTTTTCCAGGTTTTCCATGTTTTCCAGGTTGGTGGGCACCCTGCAAATAGACTTAACAAAATAATAGAAAGTAATGGCGCTATGACCAAATATTAAAATAGCTTTGTTAAAGTTATAATGTCATGTATTGAATTTGTTCCATTTTTTTTAATAATAAATTCACTTGAATATTTCAGGACAAAATAAAGCATGTTTTTTTCTAATATCGTAAAGTCTGAAACTGCACAAAAGTTCCAACTGTACTACTTTTTAATGAAATCTGAAACATCATAGGCAGGTTTACATGAGAACAAAAACAATGCGATTGATTGATACAGTTTTCAAAATTTCAAAGCTACTGTTCTTTGAAGAATCATGTACTTGTTTCAACTGATATTCTATACCATATTTTTCCACAAATTAAAGTATGTGAAAATTAATTTTATGAAAATTGAATTTCTTATGTTACTACTTTATTATTGCTAACCTTTTCAATAAATAAATTATTAGAACAAGAACAGGGCCTTGAGTAAACAAGAAATTTAACAGACTCACCAATTCTACTCAAAAATTCCTTCAAATTACTTTTGTACTGAGCGTTGACCACAATCAAAATGAAATTGAAACATTCCATGGCCAATATAGCAGTGACAGGGTCAAAATCAACGAATTCATTCAGGCGTTTGATTATCCGATTGAACAAAATTGTAGCTATACCAGAAATGTGATTAAAGTACAATTTTTTTATATTAGTTTCAATATCTTTACGCCGTTTTACGGTTTGGACCAAATGCAGGGTTGTCTGCATTATGTGCTGGTGGAATTCTTTCTTAGGTTTGACCATGTTTGCCTCTGAAGTTGATGCCCAGGTTACTTTGGGTCTGAAAGTAAAAAAATACGGATAAGTAATAATAATATACCGACACTGAGCACAAAGCTCTGATTTCTTTCGGGATATTTCTCCCTGTTTACTCCCATTCACCTACAGTGTAAATACTTGGCAGAAAATAATTACTACCCCGACCCACGACGGGTATTGAATTATTCAAACTGATATTTGTGCAATGGTCCCCACTGCAGATCCCTGTAACCAAGTCGCCGGATTTTGTTTTGATTCAGATAGGAGAATCACCTGCAGACTAGTTTCAAGGTTTTTCTGTCATCAGTGAAAATTCTCGTGAAAAACCATAAAAATAAATTTATCAATATGGTTTTTTGGGTGTTTACCTTACATCAGAAAGTGAAAAAATTGTAAACTCAAGGAAATCTTGTAGAAGGGTATGGAGCAAATGTATCAATTTGCCTACAAGTTACTGCGTTACAAGACTGTTGTCTTATAAAAAAGATATAATTTCTTCAGTAACTTTCTTGTATGCTAACTTAGCCTGTCAGAAAAAATAAGTTCGAAATGACTATTATAATATTTCTCTTTTTCAAAACCGTTGATGTTTCGGAGAAAATATTTGTCTTTGTTATCAAACCTCGATGAAAACTATATTCATATTAAATTTGGAGATAATAAGATCTACTTTTGACAAAGTCAAATTAAATTTGTCTGCTATGTTGATACATAAGGTGTTCGGAATCAATCCATCACCATTCTGTTATTTCTTATTTCTTCCCAGAGAAGAGGTAACCATGTCCATAAAACAACTGTAAATGATCCACTATTAATTGCTAATAAATTATGAATACTTCATGATTGCTCTTAATGGGGCAATTAAATTGATACCTAAACCGAACTACATTAAAGTCCATTTCAAATAATTTTGTTTCAAACAGCATATTTTTTTCATTTGTCACAACAGATGTTGATAATCAAGAAAAAAATAAAAAAAAATTTCATGTGGTTCTGATGACATATCTGGTATTGTCATTAAAAAATTGCAAATTTTATAATAAAGCTTTCTCATATAATTAATACTTCTTCTGAAGAGAGAGTTTTCCCTCATGAACAGAAAGTTTCAATTGTTTTTCCTATTTAAAAAAGGGTGATGCTGAAATTATGCCGAATTACCGCCCAATATCTGTATCACCAGCTTTGTCAAAAGTATTTGAGTATGCCATGCTGAAGCAGATGTTGAAATTTTTGGAAATTCATAAAGTAATTATTGATCATCAACATGGCTTTCGAGCAACATTCTCAACTTTAACAGCCATGGAATCGTTCTATACTGAGTTCTAAATTTGGTTAACCAGGGCGAAAGCCCGATTGGGATATTTTGTGATCTCAGTCGGGCTTCTGTATGTATTCAGCATGGTATTTTGAAAGACAAGCTTTATAAATATGGTATGAAAGGAAAAGCGTACGAATGGTTTTCCCAGTACCTAGACAATTCGTCAAAATTGTTGATAAATGGAAGTACGCATATGCCTGATCTTATGGTAAATACACGAGTGGTTCCACAGGGACTATTGTTGTTTATCTTATATATAAATTATATCAGAGTCATTAACCACTCTTTATGCAGATGATTCAATATTTCTGTTAAGTGATAAATACCCAAACATTTTAAAGACCAAAGTAATTAACGCTTTATTGAAATTCTCTGCCTGGTCTAGTGATCAATCCTAGTTATTTAATACAACTAAAACGAATTTCATATCAATTCATCCTCGCAAAAAAAATTCCCTTGACTTTGACATATTTGTTAACAACTCAAACATAACAAAAACAGAGAATGTGAAATTTCTGGGAGTATTATTTGATTCAGATTTGTTGCACTCACTAGTTAAATTTATCAAAGATTTTAAATTCTAAGTAAATACTTTCATATTATAATTCTAAGGAAAACACGTTTTAGTGAAATAGAGTCTAGGATTAGTTATGGAATATGTATGCTACAAATGTTTTTTTTCTTTTGTCATAGAAAAGAATTCTATAGTGTATTTCAAACACTTAATTTGTTGACTCCTGTCGACCTGTTTTTATCAACTTGAGAATCCTCTCATAAAAATGTAAATGCAATTCATGTCATTGTAACTTCGTAAAGCAGATGAGTACCCATAATCGCTCATCTCCAACTTTCAAGCTACTGATTGAAATTTAGTTGATCTTATTATTAACAACCATTTTACAATCAATTTGATGCATTGGACACTGGTACAGTAATAAAGAAAAATTAGTAATCTACTTATTGAGTATCATCAACTGTCAAAGTTCATGTTATGGTTTTTACCGTAGATGGATACTCACTCATGTAGTAGGGTCAAAGCCTTTGTGACAGTTTGAAAATCCAACACTGAAACAGGAACATTGAAAATTTTTCTTTGCTTTTGTGTCTCCGTTTTCATTGTAGCATCAGCTTGTGATTGCTGTGTTTTATCAGCTTTTCTTTTCTTTGCTCCTGCCTTCTTGGGTTTCGAAAGTGTCTGGAAAACGTTAATATTTTAATCCCATGTTTATGACAGAAAAATACGCTGTACCTTGGAAAAATGCAGCAGTCTGGTGTATCCTTGATATAAACTGTTGATAAGTTTTCCATGATTTTCTGAATTTTCACTCCATGAAAACAGCTTATAACCTATCAGAGCCTCATATACTGCCATAGCTTCTTTCAATATCAGTAATTTTTTCTGAGATTCCGGCATGATATCCAGCAAATCTGTCCCGTCATCCTAAATCCCAAATAAAAAATAGAATAACCAAAAACGTTTTGTGAACTATAGATAACATTTGCTTATTTAGTTTAAAAAAATAAAAAGAATAATATTCAATTGTTTATTGATTGAAATGATTGGAAGTACTTACCAGCTCGAAATGAACGAGTTCACAATTGGGCATTCTTTGGCAAATAGTTTCAAGAATATTCACAAATTTCACAACAGTATTATTTTCCCTATCTTCTTCTGATTCCAATACTTTAGTCACTATCAGCCCAACAGTAAAGACTAGTTTTCCCAACGGTTCCTATAAAACAAAAATAAATATGGATTGAACTTGAAATAAAAATCAAACGAAACTTGAATGAAAATAAAAATCCTAATGTAATATACACCTGTAAAATTGTCTGAGCTTCTCTAAGAACAACAATTTTGTCGAATTTCAATGGTGGCAATTGTTCTTCATCCATGATATAATATTCGCTGAAATGAAACCAAATAACATCTAGAACGGGAATACCTAGTTCCGGATTCATACATACTGCATCGTATAGACCTAGAGAATTAATAAATAAAAATCAAAGTTATATTGGATGTTGGATAATTATCAAACATGTATATAGAGAGGAATGGAATCATTTAAACTAGCAGTAAAAAAAAGTTAGTATTGAAAATAGCCTCAAATCTAATTTATTGTAACACTTAAAATATAAATACTAATTCAAATCACATTTACAATAATTTATATTGCACTGTTTTAATTTAAACCAGACTGTCTATGCTGAACTCTAACTGTATCTACCCTCTCTGATCTAGGCTATGCTATCTATTTATATAAGAGTAGATCTCTTTCAAGACTGTTCTCGCTATTCGCCTGCACGATTCTAGATGGCCCTCGGCGTTCTAGAAATGCCAAATGGCATAGCAATGCAATAACATCAGATAGACCGGGATCCCACACCTATTTTCAAAAATGATTGATAACAGCTGAATCTTCCTGAGTAGCTTCATTTTCTCGAGACGCCCAACTTTGTCCTCTACGAAAATTCTCGAAAGTGGTAGCTAATAAAATGCGTCAATCATGTCGATTTGGTGAGTGCAAAAAAGTCATTAATAACCGTTAGTTTTTCAGTTGAACCTCGAGATAATTCGATAAAGTAATCGAAAAAACTGTTGTCCTACAAAATGGATGGTAGGAGTGAAGCGTCCCCCACTCCCAACATGTACCAATAGTAACCAGCGGATTTTTTTACCGTTGCCTGATTAATATTTGTATAATTGAATGGTCATATTATCCTACAAATCGAATGATAGGTGTTCTCAGTCCTACGCTCCGAAATTATCAATTCCATGGTAATAAAATTTTTATTAGTAACTGTAGGACAATGATAACACATGAAAGGTTAGTGTATTTTTCACCTAAATAATACAGTGTCCTACAAAAAAAACGGGTATGTATCGCTAGTCCTAAAAAAATTATTCAAAATAACGAATTCTTTTGAAATTGAGGTTTAGCTAATTTAACACACTTTTATCCATAAAGTAATGTTACTTTCAATTTATAATTGTTTGTTCAATTCAAAAATATCATAATTTACGTGAGAAGTTTCGTTTAGCGTTCATAATTTTTATAAACATATTGAAAACAGCAGTAACAAAGTAAAAACATTGAAATAATCAAACTGCCCTCCGGGGAGGCTTAAATGATGTCGCATTCGCTTTCACAGGTGCAGGAAATCTCGGAAAAACCAAAAACACCACATCGTCGTCTGAAGAGCTGAAATTTATAATTGAAAACTTTCAAAGAGGACAGACGAATTGTGAAAATCTGCTCTACGGTGTCTCCAGAAGCCTCAAAAAGTCCAGTTTGAAAGAAGATATTATATTTAGCACTCTGTATTTTGACAACGAATCATTTTTCTCGATGTAGCTTGATGAAAAAAAAGTTGTTTTTTTTAGCGAGATCCATCTCATCACATACTCAGATTTTGTGAAGTTCTGAGCAACTTCATCTGGCACCAAAGTGACCCCATAACCTGCATCAATGCAGAAATTTGCAAATCTCTCAAAAACGGTTGCCCCTAGCGTTGTTGAGCATCTCTACCTTTTTTGCTGAGAAAAAGTGTGGGATCAAGATTTCGATTTAAAACGTTCCTAAATTTCAAATCTAATTTATTTTTATATTTAAAAATACACTTAAAATATAAGTACTAACTCAAATCACATTTATAATAATTTATACTGCACTGTTTTATTTTAAACCAGACTGTCTATGCTGAACTCTAACTGTATCTACCCTCTCTGGTCTAGGCTATGCTATCTATTTATATACGAGTAGATTTCTTTCAAGACTGTTCTCGCTGTTCGCCTGCACGATTCTAGATGGCTCTCGGCGTTCTAGAAATGCCAGATGGCATAGCAATGCGATAACATCAGATAGACCGGGATCCCATACCTATTTTCAAACTGAAAAACTTAATAATTGAAAATTAATGTCCGAAACATACTTTTAGATTTTACAGAAACGAATCCAAATGAATATGATGAAATAAATACTGACCACAAGAATTAACTGACAATTGTTTCATCCTCGGAGCGAGTAATAAAGTAGCTCATCTCCAAAACATCATCTCGTTAAATACTGGACAATTACAAGTGCAGGGATAAAATATTGTTAAACATCATATTAATATAATGAAATAGTTAATTATTGGGAGAATATATAGGTCTACCTGATCATTCAAAACTAAATTGTTACCTAGCAAAAAGTACTTAGGGTAGTGGTAAGCCTGATTATATTTTTTTTGAAATTAGTGCCCAAGAAAATTATTTGTCATCAAATCCAAAACAAGTAGGATACAATTAAATTAGATCAAGTAAATTCCAAAGTAAGGTAAACAATAAGAGTAGGCAATTTGGTAATGAGTGCACTTAACCACTGAGATAGGTAGTAGAGCATGTAATTTCGAAAAATAAGTATTAGATTAGACAGTTTGATGTAGGAGGGGAAAATAAGTGCACACAACCATTCAGATAGTACAAATAGGATTAAGGAAGAATAAGTAGTTTAGTAAGCGTTTAGCTCCCAAAGATCCTAACTTTGTTGGCGAAACGCGAGTCAAATGTAAAGGACCCCGCACTTTTCTTATGTAAAGTGGCGACCAGTCAAATTTTCTGAAAATTTGGTATGTTATTGTACCCGACTCAGTAACCAAAAGTGTCAATGGGCCAAACCCAATCCTATGGCTAGTTTTCTAAATACGGGGTGTTAAAGTTGAAAGTTGCCCAGATTTTCGGATTTTTTTTTTATTTATTAAAAGTTAGATTGGATTTTTGTTGCATGCAGACGTTTACTACATGTTCTAGTAATGGAATTAGTGGATACGTTTGATTAAAAATATTTATATTTACAAGGTTATTCACGAATGTATGACGATAGTTTTTTGCCAAAATTCACTTTTTCTACTGTGACGTCACGGAAACATATTTTTTAAACGTTCTCTTCGATATAGTATTTTGACGAGAAAATATTGCACAGTACATATTTTTTATACAGGGTGTTTCACAGGGAGAACCACTAGAAAAAATATTTTCTTTTAGGATTAATTCGAAACCCTGTATTTATGGATTGATTTTTGGGAACAGTAATACCACAAACATATGTGTGTCTCTAATATCCAAAATATTCAAGGTGGTTTATTCATAGGAAGGTATTCTATTTTGGGAAAAGTACAAAAAACATGAACAACCTGTATTCGAAAATTTCCTCGGTCAAATGTAACTATTTTCTCACTATATATTGATTTTCATATCATCTTCAGAGGTTTGAATTCTGAATCCGATACTATGACCAGTTTTCGAGATACAGGGTGTTAAAGTGGAAAATTACTGATTTCATCAGTTTTTTCTTCAAATTGAAAAGTTATAATCACCTACCAAAAATATACATCTTTGTCCGATATAAGTAATCGACAAGCTTTTATACACATGGCAGCCAAAATGATAAAAAGAAGTTTTTTCATTTATTCAACACTTTATAAACAAATATAATTTAACATTTATGATTCTTTTATGATATAGGTACAATATCTAAGAAGCATTTTTTGTTCCTGATCAGCATCAGAGTGCTGGTAACAGAACAGTATATAACTCGCTCTACACGTATATTGTGAAGTACCTACCTATACAAATAGGTTCTAAAAATGTTCTCATTACTTCAAAGCATAATTATTTTTGGTATTGTTGGCTGTATGGCTTACCCTGTATGAAAAGTAATCATTTCAGACTCAAAATTGTAAACGACTAGTTATTAACTTTATGGAATAATTTATCTGTGACGAGACTGTAGAATTTTGAGTATTTGCAAAAACATATTGTAATTTATTCGTGAATAACCCTGTAACAGTAAATATTTTTAGCTGAACCTTTCCATGTACATCTGACCGAAACTCATATTAAACTCATAGGCGCAACATAAAATCAATCCGGTTTTTCCATTTGAAGAAAATACTGATAAAATCAGTAATTTTCCACTTTAATGCCCTGTATCTCGAAAACTGGTCATAGTATCGGATTCAAAATTCATACCTCTGAAGATGGTATTAAAATCAATATATAGTGAGAAAATAGTTACATTTGACCGAGGAAATTTTTAAATACAGGTTGTTCATGTTTTTTGTACTCTTCCCAAAATAAAATACCTTCCTATGAATAAACCACCTTGAATATTTTGGAGATTAGAGACACACATATGTTTGTGGTATTACTGTTCCCAAAAATCAATCCATAAACACAGGGTTTCGAATTAATCCTATAAGAAAATAATTTTGCCTTGTGGTTCTCTCTGTGAAACACCCTGTATAAAAATTATGTTCTGTGCAATAATTTCTCGTCAAAATACTATATCGAAGAGGTTTCAAAACTATGCCTCCCTGACGTCACAGTAGAAAAAGTGAATTTTGGCCAAAAACTACCTTCATACATTCGTGAATCACTTTATAAATATAAATATTTTCATTCATACGTATCCACTATTTTCATTACTAGAACATGTAGAAAACGTCAGCATGCAACAGAAATCCAATCTAACTTTTAATAAATAAAAAATAAATCCGAAAATCTGGGCAACTTTCAACTTTAACACCCCGTATTTAGAAAACTAGCCATCGGATTGGGTTTGGCCCATTGACACTTTTGGTAACCGAGTCGGGTACAACAACACACCAAACTTTCAGAAAATATGACCCGTCGCCACTTTACATAAGAAAAGTGCGGGGTCCTTTGACGTAGTTTTGAGTTGATTTAATTTATTGAATAGTTACTTCAAATTATGTAATTAGATGAAAAATACATTCAAATAACTCAGATCATGGCATACCGGGTGTCGGAGGAAGGTGGCTCGCCCCTGTAACATTTTTGTTTTTGAAGGTAATGAAATGGAATTTGGAGAGTCTGTATAAAACTGCAGTTTTTTGATGAGTAATTCAGCCTCATGCAGCATCTGGTTTTACCGGAATTGGCATGAACTTTTGATTTTTAAATTGGACACCTGATATATTTTCACTTCTCTTGTCTCGTATTACACTCTGAATACAACCGTATATTACTTGCTACTATTTGTAATTATTTTATCTTGTTATTCTGAAATTTTAATTTTTAATCTAGAGGGCTATGGATTCGAAGTCATACAATGGACTAGTTTAGTGATGTTGAAAATACTATATTTGAAGCGATGGAATTAAAATATAGATCAGAACTAGTAACTCAGTGTTTTTTTTTTATCTATAAATAAATGACTGAGATATGGATTGTTTAAATTTACGTATTTTAGCGCGGAACGTCTTTGTTCTCCGACTCGTCTGTGACGTCACGCCACATGTCTGAGATCGCCACACCACAAATAATTACGTATTAGATCCTTAACCGCGCCAAGGCACACATATGTAGTACTTTTAGGTCGAATCAAGTCACGCCTCATTAGTTTGCACCACTTCTTCCTTTTATTTGGTACAAGAAAAAACAATTATTGGGGTTTTTTAATTGTCATGCTTTTATACATAGGCACAATACAATATTTGTAGGATATTTTTTTAATTTCAGCCATCGTGTAATGAACAATACACGACACGAACGGCGCAAGTGATTGTACACTGATAAATTTGTAAGCACTCTGCGGTCTGCGAATACCACACTAGGGCGCTGCGTACTATGAAATTATTCTTCCAAGCGCAACTTCAAAGTACCATAACTTTTTCATTTCTAGAGATATTTCAATGATTCTTTCACATATTTGTTTCATTTTACTTAATTTTTTTTAATAAATCCAAATAAAAAAATGAAAACTAGTCCATTGTTAGAAAAATACAACTTTACAGTTTTCGGTCAAAACGTATCTGCTATATAAAATTTTATTTTTAAAATCCATTACTAGTTTTATTTCGATTAATTTGATACTACACACTATCAGGTTTCAAACAATTTTCCTCAAAAAAACTCAATTGAAAGGATTACATTAGATATTTCATGAAAGCATGTTTTGAGATTAAATAACAATAACAATCTCATTAGTAATTTTACCATAGCGATCTTTTGTAATTTAATTTTTTTTTATGTATGTACAATTGTATAATTTTGTGGAAAAAAAAATTGTTAATGTGTTAGTAAAGTGTAAAAATTAAAAAAATAATAAAATAGTATCCAAAAAATGCATCTAGTAAGCTGTTACCAACTCAACTAATAAAACAAAATCATTAATCTAAAAGGTAATAACATTTTTTTTTTATTCGATGTAACTGATACTTGATGAAAATCCATGTTAAAGTTTTTAGTAAAACTTTAATGTTGTTATTCACAAATTTTTGGTTTACAAAACAGCAACAATAGGGAATATGCAAGTGATTTAAATTTACTTGATTTTTTTACCACATATACTTTATTGTCTCGAAATTAAACCATTAGTTTATCATTTAGTTTGTATTTAACTCCATAAAACTTCAATCAAAAAGTGCATAATAAGCGCGCGGAATTCAAATTTGCGAAACGCATCACCATTGGTCGAAACGAAAAATGACGTCACATTGCACGTTATGAAATTTATCTGTGTTAATATTCATACTGTGCTAGTAGTCTTTCATAGAAAATTTGTTTTTATTTATATATTTGTAGTGTTTTCCATTACATAGTTCGATTTTGGTCTTGTGATAATTGTAAATTATCAAGAGAAATGACTGAAAGCGGTTTTGTCAAAGCACAATCCGACAATACCGGAACTGATAAGTACTAATAGTTTATCAAATGATAGTTTTCCTTTTGTAATTTAGGTGAGGCAGGCAGGTATATACAAAACATTTATGCATACAAAACTTACTTCTGATCAATTCACTTCATGTTAACTATCGAAATACAATGTACTCACATTGAAATGATCTTCACAACAATGTAAATGTGATATTGGAGATACTTCGCCTCTTCTCATAACCTTACACCATTGTTTACGTATTTTCGCATCTCTTGGAACAGAAAAAAATAATTAACTTGGTGTACTTATAATTGTGTTTTGGCATTCCGGTACTAAACAATACCTATAGATGTTTTTTTAGCATTTTCCATGATCGTAATAGCGATTAAAACTGCAAATTCCTAACCTAATTAATAACTGTCAATAGTGTCAATGGCCATAACTATAGAAAGGCTTGTTCATTGAAGACTGCTCTGGTTGATCGAGATCACTTTCACATATGTTCATCTCTCTCTAACACTTGTACTGCATTTGTCTTACTCTTTTATAAAAGATCAACTTCAAGCAAGTAGAGCAATCAGAGTACGTCAAAACGAACGACACTGAAGAAGAACAACGCGCTGATAGCGCTATGTGACGTCATCCACAGCGCGCGAAAATGGAGGCGTTCAAATAGTTCAAATTCAATCGGTATTTTATATATTATTTTAAAAATTAATTCCAAGACTTAACCGTATTTATATTTTTTTACTATGTTGTAACGAAGTAAAAAATTGATTAAACAAATAAAAATAAATTATGCATATTCCCTGTTGTTGAGTATCCCAAAAATTTGAGAAAAATCAAAATTCAAGTTTTATTACAAACAGTACATAGTTATCTCTTTGCTTAAGTATTATTATTAACATCAATTTTGAATTTCACAGCGCAGATACTTTTTGACCGAAAACTCTAAACATGAATTTTTCTTTAAATTTTTGAACTGAAATTAGTGATTTGAATGTTTCTAAAGCTCTACAGAATTTTCAAAAAAAAATAAAAATTGGTAACAAAAAGAATCAAGTGTTACATGATTGTATTCGAATCAGAATGTGGTATGAGGTTTGTCCATTTGTGTCAGTTGATCTGAGCAGCTATTTTCGAAAAAGGAAAACAAATGAATTAGTAGTGTTAGAAAGAGATGAACCGATGTAAAATATATGCTTAGATCAGCTTTACCGACACAAATGAAGATCCCTATGGACACAAAACAAATAACAAAATACTAGGCGTCTCATTTAAAAATCTGCAGTTTACTTCTTTTCCGGTAAAACCGGAAGTTGCATGAAGTTGTTTCTCATGCCAAAAAAATGCAGTTTAATGTCTTATACAGATCTCTCAATTTCATTGCATTAACTTCGAAACCAAAAATTATATAGAAGAGAGCCATCTTCCGCGGACCCCCGGTACATTACTTGACTGAAAACTGCCTGCAAAATATCAAATCATCAAGTGTCGTTAGTGTGAAATATCTTAAAAAAACATTATAGTTCATACCTTCATACAATTGCATTCTAACTTCCATTTGCTGCATAAAGCATCTCTTGAGAATGCTTAAGACTTCCAAACATAGGGCCTCGTTACTGAAACCACTAGCACCCGTACTTTGTGATGATTTATTCAATGAAATTTGTGTGAAAAGAGAGTGACCGGAAGCAAATGATCCGGATGACTGATTGCCCTGACTCAACGATACCAAATTTGATATTTTCAGGTGAGTTATCAACTTCAGGAATCCATTTACTGCCACCTGGCGTGTGTCTACGGACCTTGAAATAAAAATTATACAAACATTCGATAGTTGTTGTACTAGTGATTTTTTCGAAAAGCTTTTCCTTTTCTACATAATGAATTTATTCCTTACTTTATGTACACACTGTATATTTCGCTGCTTGTCTGTATTTCGGAATATGAATAATCACACCCCAGCGAGCACAAACATCTCTGGGAGGTTTTGAGATGTTTCAAAAATGTAGTAACGCCGATGTTTCTTTGAGACGTAATATGTACTTCCCAAAGAGGTCCCTAAAAGATATTCAATGTTCTGTTTTTGTTCTTCTGTGGCGTTTTTTTTAAATGCCTACATGAATGTGTCGGAGATGTGCACAAAATGTTATCTTGTGGATGTTTCAACTTGGCGTAACATAGTTCACCTTTGAGACTTTCACCGAGAATATATCTAGCGTTCGCGCAATCGCAAATGTGATCATGTGATCTCAGTGATGTTTGAGTTGACGGAGAGTATCGTTTCAAGTTTTGACTTAATTTACCCCATTTTGTTTTTCGTAAAAGTAGTCGTTTTAGAGTGAAGTGAAATGTTTTGTCAAAACAAAATACTATATTTAGTAATCAAGTTGATCACGGACTGCAAAGTAAGAAATGAATTGTCGATATTCAGAAAATAACCTCAAAAACATATACCGGTTACATAATCATTATGTATACCTTATCTATGTAAAGTGATTAGTCAAGGACACTGTATTATTGAGAGTGTATTCACAGTTTTGTTTAAATTCAGTTGAACCAGACAACAACCAGTGTTAGAGTGATATTTACATTTTTGAAAAGTTGTTCAATTTGTATAAACAGAAGATATTTTAGGTTTAAAGTTTGTGTGTTCCTTTGATCCTATTAAAATAAGTTATATCGCTTAATTTTTTTTAATCGCCCCAGATTTCTCTTCATATTTTGACTATTGTCGATTTGTACAATCAACGACAAAAAACGAGATTAAAGTGCATTTTGTGATGTCTCAGAAACATCTCAAACAATGTTTTATACACAGTGATTTAATGTTGGCGAAAAGCTTTAAAAATGTTATGTTGTGTCTTTAAAAAGGCTTTGAAAAAAACGTGAAAGAAATGCTTTTTGTGATGTCCCACGAACATCCTAAAAATAGCCGCAAGCGGCGGACATTTGCACCTACATACACGTTCTATTCGTGTATGAACAGAACATCGCAGTGGAGGTTTGATGTCTCAAAAACTCTTACTTTTAACAGATGGTTTTGTGCTCGCTGGGACTGGTATGTATGTTTAAATATCCCACTATAGAATTTAGTCTCACATTCATCCCCTTCTCGCTCCCGCGTTGGTTTGGGGAAACCTTAGGACTTTCTCTAAACTGACAATTTATTTACCAATTTTGTAACTTTCTGCTCGCTGGGACTGGTATGTATGTTTAAATATCCCACTATAGAATTTAGTCTCACATTCATCCCCTTCTCGCTCCCGCGTTGGTTTGGGGAAACCTTAGGACTTTCTCTAAACTGACAATTTATTTACCAATTTTGTAACTTTCTATGTTAATGGAGAAGGCTGTGTAGTTACTTTCACTTGCATTTAGCAACTGCTCATAACACATTCAATCATTATTTTACTACTCTCATTCCATTATTTTTCACGTCAGACCAGGATTTACCACTATCATATTAAGTCTGTGGTTTGTGAAAAAATTACTTTTTTCAAAAATGTATCAAGAATGAAGACCCTCTATTTTACAAAATACACACTGAGAAAAAAAAGTTTGGGAATATTTTGTTGTCATCCAACCAACTATTCAGATTTCGGATATCAGAAGGATCCTCATTAAATTGAGTTATCATAATTATCTTACTGGTACTAAATCTCATCATTCAAATTATTTTTGATGAGACACCCTCTCGTTATTGAAATATTAGCGTGATATCGAGAATTCATAACAATTCCTAAGAGATACATTGCTCTACACTTTTTTATGAAAATTGCAGTAGATAAATCACAAACTATTAATTTAATAACATTGTACAGACTTTCTTCAACTTGACCATATACTTTTAACAATAACTTACAAATTCTTCTAAATACATACCCAAAAGATATCAATAAGAATGATAAATTTTGTATTGAAGACACAAACAAATATTTTGTCAACTTTCAAATTTGTTCCTGAATGTGGCTTCTTTTCATATTTTAATGGGCATACTAGATTTTTCAGAACAACGAAAAATCTTGCATATACCATATTCTCGTAAAGTGATCACAATAAAAAATTATTCAAATCCATGATATACGAGGATGAAATCACTGATCATTATCTGATATTTCTTCAGTATAATTTGTACATTCCATACAGAATTTATGATAAAACTTTTCATAAAGACATAAATGACTACAAAACACTACATGAGAAGTTTGTAAATGAAAATTGGAGAAATATATGCCATTCATATTTTATAATAATACCCTCCCGGAATTAGGGCCACTAATACTTGATAATAGTAATAAAATGGGTCAATTAAAAAATGGTATTCCTGTTGAGGAAATTACGAAGTTTATTATCAAAATTAATATTCATGGATATAAAAACCCTTGACATTCTTTATTTTTCATTAATACAGTCTCAACTGAGTAAGGAGAGTCTGACTTGGGGAGGAGTGATGAAATCCCATCTTATAAATCTTGAGGTTCTTCAGAAATGGTTTTTGAAAATCATATATCGTAGGAATTACTTATAACCATGTGTACAACACGGTACAACTGTACAAATAATCAAAGAAAATTATTTGGATACAAAATCAAAATTTATATCTGTAAACATAAAATGAATATGAACATCAATAATCATACTTATATACAAGGAATAAAAATAATGTCACAGTGAAAAATAAAGTTAAAAAACCAAGGTCCCAGAAAAATTTCAAATATTTATTGCCATTTTACTATGATTTGATTCCAATTCATATAAAAACGACCAAGTCATTATTCTCGTTCAAAACACAAATTAAAAAATGGATTCAAGAGTCTATTCGAAATTTATTTCATGATATCTTCAACTTCAATTAATTCAGGTAGATTATTTTTTATTATCATTTTGTTCAATTTTAAAAAATTACAAAACATACCTATTTGTAACTATTACCTGTATTTTTCTCGAAACAAGTTTTAAACTTCGTGGGTATAATTAAATCATTTATTCACCTTTTTATAGAAATTGTGAATAAACTTATTAAAAATACTAAGAAAGTTTTCCATTTGTTTCATACTTTTTGGAACACGCTGTATATGAGGAAGACATAATCCAATTAATAAGAAAGTTTTTTGGTTCTTTCCTTTTGAAAACTGAAAAGTGTAAATTATTATGCGATAAGTATTTCTATTGCCATAATATTATTTGGTATGGTATGAAGAGGTGAAATTTCAAAATGAGATCTTTATTATGGAGAGCCATGAAACGAATTAACCTGCATTCGAATTAAAATTGAAAAACTACATGAATTCTTACCTTGAATAAAGAGCTTTTCTCAAAAGAATAATGAGATGGTCTCTGATTGTAGGTGATACTTTTGTCAAAGGCATGAGAGCATCAAGTAATTGATTGGCTACAGGTGCTGGCACTTGGACAAGACAGTCCACCAGTTCCACTACACAGCTTTGATTTTCCAAAATTAGCAAAGGTAAAGTTTTCCCCAACACATAAAGACATTCTATAAAAGAAAATACATTTTATAATGGGATCATCATCCTTCACAATACAATATATATCTTTTCTATCTACTGAACAAATATGAATTAAAATTAACTTTTACAACAATAGTTTACTATTTTTCAACATGGAAACACTTTACTAGATCTGGAAAAGTTGAAAGCAAAAAAAACGATTACAATAAATTATATTAACTATTTCTAAAAAAAAATTAGATCACAAGGTTCATTGTTAATTAAATAACATCCACAATATTGAAATAACTCACCAATGTACTGTGATACATTCTGCCTTATAACTATGTGATTGCTCAACGTTTGGAGGATTGTTAAAGCAATTAGTCTTTTTCTCTTGATTATTTTCAACAAAATCATATTGCCCAGATTCCACTGTTTTTCTGCTATTATGTCCCTTCCTAATAAAGACCCTACACTAAGCAGGGCAAAGGCAAATTTAACAAGAGCCGAAAGAACTAAATCTCTGTCTTGAATGCTGAAAAATGTGATATAAAGGAATTTATTTAGAAAAATCATTTATGATAACTAAACTTGATAATTTAGTTGTTTTGTAGAATTTATGTAAATCCCAAGAAATCAAGATGGTAAAGAACTTAAATGTTCAGTATTTATTTATATCTAACTGCTCAGTACAAAAACTATATCGGTGAATGTGAAAAAGGTGTATTACAGTTTACAAGTACTGTTTTAGAACATTTATTGAGCATAGTTATACAGATATAGAAAAATATCATCGGCATATAGCATTTCCGATGGGTTTGGCTGAAAGTTCATGTCGCCAGTGGACCAGTACAAAATATAACAAATAAATACGATGTAGATTCAAGTATTCAACTGGACCACTGTTCCTCTTCTTGCAAATTGTTTGCCTTGAGCACAAATAGAACAATTTACGTTTTGTGTCAGTTTTTCAATCGTAGTAGTGCTATTAAGCATCAGTCACAATTAAAGATTTATGTAATAAGTTTTCAGTTTTGCGATTTAGGATATCAGTTTTGGAAATAAAACAGGATGCAAAACATAAATGAAAAATTAAGCTTGAATTTTACCAGCAAGACTGTCTGTGGGGAGTGACCAGAATAATAATGGCAACGACGGTTTCTTGTTAAAAGGAGTTGATTCAAGGAATGGTATTTGGGGTATTTGGAACGCTAGAGCAGTTTTATTACAAATACAACGAAAATTTGGTATGATATTTCTCGACAGTGGCTTTATCTGCTGAATTTTTTTGAAAATTTTCGTCCATTTAGAATCGGAGATAATTGTACTAAAAGTTGCTACCCAATAGTCTTTTAAATCATAGCACCATAGGTCAAATAACACGCGTCTTACAAATTTGATGGAAAACTAACACATGCCAATAAACACGATAACAATGCTAATAACCAAATCTGGAAAAATTCGTCCATCTAATTATCGAAATGCAAGCTCCCAAAGTCGGCAATGTTTTGATCGATGAAAGCGTAAGAATTACCACGTTAAGAGCAATGGCAACAACGCGCTGCAGCTCGTAAGGTATACAACTAATACGAGAAATATATCTCGAAATAAATAGACCAGAAACAGCCGCATATTGCCAACCTTGTAAATGGCCAAAAATAGTCTACCACTGGAAACGTATTTTTTTCGCATTTTATCTATGCCTTTCGGTTCCCTGAATCATTTTACAATCCTAGGAATGTCCCCGCTTTCAAAATCATACACATTTGATAGAAAATCGAGATAAGTGATTTTGAGGTTAGTTCAGTTAAAATGTTGGGCGTCTTACTCAGTTTTTCATGTTTTGTGACAGTAAAATTTCACGTTACTCCATAGAAATACGAGGATATATTGAAAAATTCTTAGCCTACTATAGAACCAAAAAAAATTTCAATGTCAACATATTTTATTACTCAACAGATTCTCTTCTTAATTGGATACATTTATTGCAGCGAACCTGCAACGTCTCTAGACCTTTCAAAAAAAATGTTTCTTCTTGCTCTGCAAACCAGACCTCCACAGCTTTTATTACCTCCTCGTTGGAAGAAAATTTACGACCTTTTAAACTTTTTTTAAGAGAGATGATAGTCGGACGGAGCCAAATCTGGTGAATAAGGGGGGTGTTCTAGTAATTCAAACCCTAAATCACGAATTTTTTGCATGGCAACATGAGATTTGTGTGCCTGGGCGTTGTCCTGCAAAAACAAAACACCTATGGATAGCTTTCCGCGTCTTTCCTCTTTAATTTTTTCCAGTAGAGTGGTCAGTAATGTCGAATAGTAATCTCCAGTTATTGTTCTACCCTTATCCAAAAAATCAATCATGATTACTCCATGGCAATCCCAAAAAACTGAAGCAAGAACTTTTCCAGCAGATTTTTGGACACGAAACTTCTTAGGTCTTGGAGAACCGGAGTGTCGCCATTCCATCGATTGTTGCTTTGTTTCTGGATCGTAGAAATGTACCCAGTCTCATCCATAGTAACAATTCGGTTTAAGAAGTCTACATCGTTTTCAAATCGAGCACAGATCGAACGCGATGCTACTACTCTTGCACGCTTTTGGTCAACATTCCATTTGGGAATTCATTTTGCAGCAATTTTTTTTTTGTCCAAATTGACGTGAACTATATGATGAACGCGTTCGTATGAAATATTCAGTCCTTCAGATATCCTTTTAGCCCAATTCGACGGTCTGTTAAAATCATGTCATGAACTGCATCGATATTTTCGGGGACTGACACAGAAACTGGCCTTCCCGATCGGTCATCATCTTCAATGGAAAATTTACCTCTTTTGAAGCTTGCAGTCCAATTTTTCACGGTCGCATACGAAGGACATTGATCACCAAGGGTATTAAGCATATCTTCATAAATCTGCTTACCTCTTAATCCTTTTAAATACAGGTACTTGATGATTGCTCGATACTCCAATTTTTCGATTTTCGCAATTTCGGTGGACATATTTTTTCTTTTAATTTATTGCGTAACTCTGGTTTACTTTTTTGACGACAAACTTTACACTGACACTTCTAATAAGTTATTGTTCGTTGCTGTGGTAACGCAATATTTTGTTTATGCAGGGAACTGGTGTAGGCTAACTAGATTTCACCGCCAGATTTACCTGAAGTGGTAGGTAGTTGAAGTAATAACAGATGTAGCTGAGAATGATAATCTAGACCCAACTTTTTCACATGAAGAAGTTACTTTTAGAACATGACTACTTCCAGACTCCAAAGAATCGCTTCGAAGTGCCAACTCTGACTGTAAACCGACGTCAAATTTACCAAACAAGTCTTGTTTTGAAAATGTATTAAAAGAAGAATACTATTTCAAGTTTTTTATAGGAGTGGAAATTCTACATTATAGTTTTTTGGTTCCATTGGAGAACCACTCGGAATATGAATTTAAAGACTATTAAAGAAGTAAGAAGCAACTGATCAGACATCAAAATATTTCGAACCGAGACAAGTTATGCTTGACACTAGTTAGGTGGGGGAGTGGTTTTACCCTTGATGAACTCTCTCATTTCTTGTCATATTAAAAAACTCTGATATCTGTTATATTTTACAAATGGGTTCAGTTTATGTATCACCAGACGATTGGTATAAGACGAGATATGTTCAGTTTTAAAAAAGTACAATTTTGTTTTCGACATGACTATTACAGTGGTGATCGAAGATGGAACTGAAATATTCTTACAAATGCCTTAAGTTTAGAAAATCACATTTTTCAGTTACAAGCATTCTAACACTGTCAAGTTTTTAGTTGAAATTAGCCCGAGTGATAAATTCCAGTAAATGGTACGACAGAGCAATTTTCTACCAAATGACTGAGAATTTCAAACCGGAGACATTTCTGGGATTGTAAAATGATTTAGGAAACCGAAAGGCATAAATAAAATGAGAAAAAAAATGCGTTTCCAGTGGTAGAGTATTTTTGACCGTTTACAAGGTTGGTAATATGTGGCTGAACTCGTCCATTGGATAATTGGGCAGCCCTCCTGTCGTCAGAATATAATTATATGGGAAAAGATTAGACGTGGAATTAAAATAATTTTCTGAACAAAATGGTCAAACAAAATTTGTCATTACTTTTTTGTTTTTGTAGTATATTTTACCTCTCTTTCTAGTTTGCCCGATTCCACTTGCGTCGGAATTGATGATTATTTTTCTGAAGTTCTGCACATTTGCATCAATCAACGATCATCATACAATCCATTTTAAACTTTTTTTTGCAGCAAACATATCTGCAACTGCATTGCGTTTCTTTGCCAAATGGATATCTTTAATGAACCGTCCCTTGAGAACTACATTGATTTGAGCCATTGCGTTAACATATTATAACATAACATATTCTGGATTCTGAATGTCTGGATTTTTTTTGACAAAAACATAATGGAATATTTATCAATATTCATATATGTCATATTTTTGGTTATTTCATTGTCATTATTACCAAAATAAACTAATGATGTGTGCAAATAATTTGAGCTCACCATACAAATTAAGATTGGATATTGAATTGAAATAAATGAGAAATAATGTAGGTACAAGAATTGATGCTTAAAGTACTCCACATGTTATATTCCCTATCAAACTTTTTCCATTCCCCATACAAACATATTGTTTTCTCCCAGATGAATAATTTTATAATCATTTACAGACAGGACCTCCAATCCCGATATTGAATAGTTTACACAATAAAATTTCGAGTTCTAATTTATCAAATGCTTTCGATAGATC
Source organism: Chrysolina oricalcia (assembly GCA_944452925.2). Classification (NCBI taxonomy): domain Eukaryota; kingdom Metazoa; phylum Arthropoda; class Insecta; order Coleoptera; family Chrysomelidae; genus Chrysolina; species Chrysolina oricalcia. The sequence goes on along the minus strand of OX101821.2, from coordinate 14,354,162 downwards.
CAGTGAAACTAAACAATATTGGAAGTGTCCCAAAACTTAAACTTTATTTCTTGTTTTGTGACCTCACTGGTTATTAAATCCTGAATTTGGTTGGGAAAAGGTCAAGATAACTGAAACCACTATGATTCTTTTGCCGACGTTTCGACTTTTATAAAGTCATCCTCAGGGCACTACAATAGGGATTATAATTATTATTCTAAGTGAATAGTATAAGCAACCTTTACAATTAGAATAAGTGATAGAGATCATAGAATTGGTTAAAAATACATACACATTTTGACAATGTTTGTTAGAATAAAAACTTGAATTTGACATGCAAATAAAATAATTAATTAAAAGTACAATATGAGTTAAAACACGAACACATTTAAGCAATAATTGGGTCCAATTATGTGAAAATAACAACTTAAGATTCTTTAGCCTCCTAAATAAGAAACGTATATCGTCAGATGGCAGTGCGTGTTCTCCCGATGGAATAAATACAAACTCCGCCTCACTTCTAACTTGGCGATTCTCGTAAGATACAGGTCCGAATTAGATAATTCGGTGCTCGTTCTTCCAAAGTACATACCTATCTAGATTAAAACCTGTTTGTTGTAGTAATCTGAAAGTTTGCACGAAAATTTCAAATGAATAAATATAATGGAATCCAGTCACACAACGTATCAAGAATTGAAAAAATATTTCAGCAAAATCTGTTTGAACTATCTCGGAAATGTTTTAAATGTGAATTTTAATATGAAGTATACCGCAAAAAGAAATAGATAATGACGTCTGAAATATCAGATAAAAGGCAATGTCAAATAAAACATGACATGCATGCAGCAAAAAATAAATATACAACTCTGAGGTAAACAGTCTATTCTATTGTTTTTTTTAAATGTATTCGACCAAAATTACTTTTATGGGATACTTGTTTTTCTTTTTACACATTTCATACTAATTTGACATGTATGCTATATGTAAGTATGTAATGGAATCGTTGAACTAAATTTACACTTGCAGACGTCCGAATGATTTGATATTTGATACCTAGGTGTTCACTGTTCATAATTCCAGTAGCAGGTGGGTACTCCATTATAAATGTCTTTAAAGAAAATACAAAAAAGCGAAATTTGTGATTTGGATTCTGATTCGATACAAAATGAGTAGGTGCAGGTTTTCGGGGTCGTAGATTATGAATCTTTCGTTAAAATTAATAATTTCAAAATTGCGGACGAGATTTGTGATTATAGTCCGATTCGATTCAAAATTTGTCTGTGGGTTTTTCTAGCTCAGAGATTATGAATATTGTCAAAATTGATGAATTTGAGATGGCGGTTCCAAGATGGCGGACGAGTTTTGTGATTATGTCCGATTCGATTCAAAATCGGTTTTTGGGTTAAGAGATCCTGATGATTTCTGTTAAAATTCGTGAATTCAAAATGACGGAAAAGTTTTGTAATTTCTGGGCGGGTTCTAAGATTATAACCTATGTATAGTTGTTTCTGGGTTCGAAGACAATGATTTTTTGTTAAAATTCAGGAATTCAAGATGGCAGACGAGTTTTGTGATTTATGGTTGAATTCTATATAAGAATGGTATTTTGGGGTTGGTGATGATGAATTTTTCATCAAATTTCAATAATTCAAAATGGCAACTCCCAAGATGGATTCCGTTTATTTTGTGAGTTATGGTCGTATTCTGTTCAAAATTACTATTTAGGTGTAAATTAATTTGAATTGATTCGAAAATATAAAATCAGATGTGGAATCATGAATAAAAAATTTAAAAATCATCCGTTATCAGATTTTGACTTTCAAGTTAGTTATTGAATATAGTCATCAATAAGATCTGATCGTAATTTTCTTGAAAACTATTTTCTAGATTTGAATTAATTTTTTTGCAGGAAAGGTCCATAGTTTAGGTACATATGTCTTATTCCATATAAAGGGTGAAACAATATAAGACTCTATCACCCGTGAAACATTCAATTCAACCGATGTGAATTAATACAACTGTTAAAAATAAATTAAACAATGTTTTAGCTAGATGTTTTAGTCTAATATAACAGAATATCAAAACAAATTAGCTATTTCTTTATTTTTTTACATTTATTCCTCTACCTTTAGGAAGATGCCCGTCCGATATTTCAGGTAGAATGCAATTTACATAATGCTTTCAGCTTTGGAAACATAATTGATTCCCAGACACAAACGTCTCTGTGTATTCTTTTTACATTGGAATTATTTCTCGTATATATTTATAACTCAATCGCAAGTTGACTTTGAATTTGATAAAAATAATTGTGATTCTTTTCCAACATAGAAGCATTAATGAAAATAAAAAAAATGGAGTGAATAAATTCGAATGTTTACTATTCTCGATATAAATGCCGCCAAAGAAACAAACAATAAAGCCGTAACAATCACTTGGTATCAAGTCAATGTATGTTTCATTTGTTTATCTTGCCACGCTGCCCCATTGGAACGTTCAAGAAGAGTCCGCTGTAGCTTTTCAACTTCAAAGGAACATCAAAAACGCCGCGCCGCCCAAATAAACCGTTGTATCGGAAACCAATGTAGAACGAAGTTACCGATATGGGAGTCACAAGAACAAGTTATTTAGGAATATGCGTAAAAATATCTCCGAAATTCTCGCTTAATAGCCCTGACGAAGTGGAGAGTGTATTTTCTGATAAATATGAATGGAAAAATGTTTTTAAACAAGATTTTATTCAAATGCACTAAAAACGGTTATTTTCTTTAAATCATTCGTAAAATATGTCATATTGAATTATTTAGTTTTGAAAAACTCATCTCCTATTCCTAAAACTCCTAGATACAAATATTGAATAGAATCTGATCTCAAATCTCGCCATCTTGAATTTTATGATTTTGACAAAAAAAGTCAAAATCACCCTTCATTCTAATTTTGAACGGACTCGGACAATAATTATTCGTTCACCGTTTTGTAACTAGCATTTCGAATTATCAAACATTGACAAAAATATCATGTTATCCGACCACAAAAATCCCTATACCTGTACCAACTCAAAATAGAATCAGCCCAAGTATCAGAAATTTCGTCCGACATTTTGGAGCTGCTACATTGAATTATTAAAAAAAATTATGACTTCCCAAACCCAAAAGCTTCTATATACCAATTTTGAATGGAATTGTATTAGAAATCACGAAACTCGTTCAACATTCTGGAGCCGCCTCTTGGTTTTTCCTAATATAAAAATGTTATGGAGTATTGTCCCTCAAGTGATGAACACATGTTGTTAAAAAAAGCTATTAATTGTAAAAGTTATAATATTCCATAGTTTCGATCGACCCGAATGAGTTTAATTTTTTCCCATTCCCGATCCGACACAGTGCCAGATGTCATACTGGCTTTATGATACTCTCTCTTTTCCTCGCCAGTCGTGTGGGAGGAGCAACCTGAGTGGCGTGTCATTTAAAAGAAATTCAGTTCTATTTCTGAATCCAGAATTGTAAGTAATAATTAGTTTTCACTGGTCGACGGCTGGACCAAACCTTCATTTGTTGACTTTGATAAAGCTGGAGATTTCTCATTTCAGATGGAATAAAGCAAGGAAACCCATTTCGCGAAAACAACACAATTTTCTGAAATTATTCACAAAAAAAATGAAATAATTAGGAGAAAAATAAGAAAGTCGTTTAACTAAGTGAATGATAGACTTCGATACTGAAATGAAACAACACCAAAATATTCGTTCGTTTTGATGGTGGAACTGAACGAAAATGCCCAAAAATGGGGGAAAATATCCTTTTCATTCATTTAAAACTGAAAGAATTTTTTTTTCGTTATTTTTATCTTTATACAATCATACAACCCTTCACCACTCAGAAAAAAATATCGTTTCTGACTCCCCTTTTTTCAGGGATGAAGGCCCTTAACTGACAAACAACGAAAATTTTAAAATATTCTGTAGAAAACAACAAGTACTCACATGGAAAATAGGTTCCTTGTCATAATAAAATGATGGTATTTAAGGGACATTTACATACAAATATTGATTCCTCTTGATTCGATATAAATATTGGTTTATATCTTCAGGTAAAATACTTGGAGTGAGTGTTGGTTTCTGTATGAAATTATTTCGTTGAGAACGAAAAGTTTCGTCTTTTTTGAACGGATTCATGATTTCTTTCAGCTGATAAGGTCAGGGTAGGTGCCATAGGCGTGCAACATTTTATTGTTACTGTATGCTCCTGTATGATCAACATAAAAAAATACAAAAATAATACGAACAAAAAAACAGATACTCAATATTTACCCAACTCATATTCATATTTGATAAATAAATTAAAAACGCCACAATAACAATAAAATGTTGCACGCCTATGGCACCTACCCAGACCTTATCAGCTGAAAGAAATCATGAATCCGTTCAAAAAAGACGAAACTTTTCGTTCTCAACGAAATAATTTCATACAGAAACCAACACTCACTCCAAGTATTTTACCTGAAGATAAAAACCAATATTTATATCTAATCAAGAGGAATCAATATTTTTATGTAAATGTCCCTTAAATACCATCATTTTATTATGACAAGGAACCTATTTTCCATGTGAGTACTTGTTGTTTTCTACAGAGTATTTTAAAATTCTCGTTGTTTGTCAGTTAAGTTGTTATTTTCACATAATTGGACCCAATTATTGCTTAAACGTGTTCGTGTTTTAACTCATATTGTACTTTTAATTAATTATTTTATTTGCATGTCAAATTCAAGTTTTTATTCTAACAAACATTGTCAAAATGTATGTATTTTGAACCCATTCGATAATCTCAATCACTTATTCTAATTGTAAAGGTTGCTTATACTATTCACTTAGAATAATAATTATAATCCCTATTGTAGTGCCCTGAGGATGACTTTATAAAAGTCGAAACGTCGGCAAAAGAATCATAGTGGTTTCAGTTATCTTGACCTTTTCCCAACCAAATTCAGGATTTAATATTGGAAGTTTTCATCTAGGTTTAGTTGAAACAAATCCAACACGGCAGACTTACAGCCGTATGCATAGTCAATTCCAGCGACTCGCCAGAGTTTCGCCGCTCGCTACACAAGAACTATAATGCACAGTCCAGCTCCAAAAAAGTGGTACATCGCCAGCGTTTCACCAAAATGTGACTTATCGTGTAGTTGTCACTTTTTTGAAGCTCGACTCTGCATTATAATCCTTGTGTAGCGAACGGCGAAACTCTGGCGAGTCGCTCGCGATTGACTATGCATACGGCTGTTAGTGTCGCTGGATCTTCAGAAACCTTAACTGTCTATTCGGTTCTTGATTTTCTCAATAATTTTGAATAAAACTGGAAATACTGATATAGGTCAATAATTGATAAAAATTTTTCAACACTTTCAAAAATAGGTGTTACCTATCCTAGCAATTTTCATATTAAGGGGAATATGGCCAGTGTCAAACGATTTATTGATCAATGCGCTTATACAAGGGGATAATTCTGATGCAATCCTTTTTACCAATATTATCGAAGCTAGACGCCTTTTTGTGATCAAGATTTTTTATAGTATAATATATATATATATATATATATTATACTTTTTTATGTCAATTGACATGCAGCATAATCCATATTTGATATGAATTATGAACCAAACTTTGGCAATTAAATTTCAATTACAAAAAGTTATAAAGGTAATAAAATAACACATCTTATTATCCATCTGGAATAAGAAATGTCCCTTTTCTTTCATAAACATTTCCTACTTATTACTATCATTCAACAAAAAGGAAAATACGACATGTACTCATCGAGACACCTTGCCGTTCAAGAATTATTTCAAATATACCGCGAGTACAAGTAGGAAATGATCTGTTATCTTCAAACACCTTTGGAATATTAGTAGAATTCTCCTGGACTTCCATTGTCTAGAAACAAAGAAAATGAATTATTTGCATGCATGCAAAGAATTAATTTTCTTTGTTTCTAGACAATGGAAGTCCGAAGAATTCTACTAACATTAATACATTGTCAACCACTTCCATACAAACCTTTGGAATAGTTACAATAGTATGTCAACTGTTGATAATTGAAAGCTAGATAACACGGGCGTAGCCAGGGAGAGGGTTTTGGGGGTTCAAACCCCCCCCGAAAAGTTAAGATATTAGCAATAATAAATGAATGAACCTTCTGTTTTTTTTTTCATCTTTATTTTTATTTCATACTTATCTTGAACCCCCCCCCCCCCATACTAAAACCTGGCTACGCCCGTGCTAGATAATGTAAAAATTAGCTGCTTATGCCATTGATGAAAACCTACCTGAATTGAATGACTTTAGAGAATACTTCTTCCGTTTTCGGTCCAGTAGGGACCATTTCACGAAACCAACAAGAATGGACTCTTTTCTGTTGTTCATGGTGAGATCTCACAATACAAGGCCTCACAATTTCAAAAACTGTCTCCTCATAATGGGGAATAGTGGAAATGGTAAACAGTGTCATCAGCTGAAAGGGGTGCAAAACAAATTCTGGAGCCTTGAGCATATTTTTCAATGAATTCAAGTAATCTTTGATACACTCGTAACCTAGAGCTGCTGCACTGTGGATGTGATATAAAACAGTACTTTCTGCATCTATTGTATCTTGAATACTTGTACTTTCTGAAAAGTGAAGGAAGTTATTATAGTTTTTTATAGCCAGGAAAACATAATATGGAAATTAGTAATTCCCTCCTTCTGAGTATAAGACAAAAAATATTTTACCTATTGCATCCAAATCAACGGTTTGATCAGGGCTATCATCATCTATCTTTGAACTTGAATAAATTCGTAGTCCGAAGTAATTTTGGAGTCTCAAAAACATAGATCTACCATTTTGTTGCTTACACAGCCTCAACAACTGATAAATAAAAGATGGTATTTCTTGGGGAGTCAGTTTTTCTAAATAAGTTCCCAACTTATTTACAACTTTCAAATGTTCTTCCTTATTAAGGGGCATATCACTAAATAAATTGAAAAAAAGTCATCAACCTTTATTCAACAGGTATTTATCTTACCAAAATACAGCTGCAAGAGTAGTTACAACATTTGGAGACCAAGAAGACATGCACAAGGTGTTTATTAAACTGGTTTTATATTCCTGTCCAGTATAATCCAATTCTTCGTATGTAAAAGTGTCTCTTTCCACCAGAACATTCAGTAATTCAGGCATCAAATCTTTCCAACTGAAAGTGAGTGTAATATTTCAATAAATTAACATTTAGTGGGGACTTTGTATTTCAAAAAAAATCGTTACTTTATGCAGCCTGTTATTATCATTATTCTTGTTCTGTGCTGCACCAAAAAATTATTATGGTGTGGTATCTTTTGGTTGGTGGAGCCTCATACATATTTACCCATGCACCTATTTTAGACATTTTTAGGCACTATGATTTCAAGACACTTTCACCCTCATGTAGCCTTACCAAGAATATGAATTTATGTTGAAAAAAAAGTACCCAACGAAATATACATGGAAACTGAATATACATGAGAAGAAACGAAAACGTCTTATTTATTTTACATTTTATATTATTATATTGGATTATTTCATTACACATAAAAAGGTTATTTCTCTGAATCAGTTGAGAGTTCTGAGTTTTGACTCGAGTTCTAGGACATTCATATTCTTATGAGATTTGCTTACAGAGTACATCAAGTAATCCTTACCCCATTTTCGTCGACTTATTTGATTGAATACATTCTAAACAAAAACTACACAGTTTTGCTAGATGCTCCGACTTGAACTTGGTTAGTTCAAGATTTAAGCGATTAACTACAGCATTGATGCGGGATGGTGGCAAGTCCTTTTCTTCTATTTCCTTCAGAACATATAAAACCAAAGCCAGTCTTTTCTCGTGACATCTTAATGTATCTCTGAATGACTTGATGATGTAGTCCCAAATTTCAGTGAAATTTGCACTGTTTATTTTTTGTTTGATTAAACTTTGTAGCTGAAAGTAGAAAAGTGGTAAAACCAATGCATAGATGAGGCATTTGTTTCCTTTTACTTCATTTTCATCCAATGAATTCATGTGCATTTCCAGACCATTTTGGTCACGTTTTTGACCAAATTCCTGAAATTTTTCAGCTATGGATGCCATATTTTATATATATATTTCTAGAAAATTGAATGCCGCCAAAAATAAGTAAACACCATTTTTAAACAAACGTCAATTTTCAACGGTTCTGTCAGTACTGTGTCATGTCGGAATGTCAGATTTGAGCTGTTTTTTGTCGTACCACTTTTTTAGGTCCGTTCGGCCCGCTTTAAAAACTTTGCATTTTAGCGTTGAACAATCATCGTAGACGAAATGTTTTGAAACGTAAAGCAATATTTTAAAACCATGAAATGAGAACGATTCCCAGCTGTCAGTGGTCTTTTTATATGTTTGCTGTTTTAAGTTTTGATCGAAGAAATTATGTATTTTCGTTCAAGTTTATACATTAAAGTATTATTTACGTATATAGAAGAAAAAATGATTCGTAGAAGAGAACATAATATACCTTTCCTCTCAAAGGGGATTTTGACGAAGATAATAACACCAGCAAATTATTGCAATCCAATCATGTGAATTATATATTTCCCAGATAAATCTGTCTATTAGACACTTCTGTCAATTATAATAACTGTCTAATAGGGTGGTATTATCTGTCTAATAGACTGATATTATCTGTCTATTAGACAGATATATTATCTGTCTATTATATAGACACTTATATTTAGGAATTAGTTTAATCAGTATAATTCCCAGATAAATCTGTCTATTAGACAATTGTATCTGTCAATTATAATAACTGTCTAATAGACTTCAGATTTATCTGGAAATTAGAAAAAATCACTACATCTGGCGCTTCTACGCCTTCGTTTCGTATATATCTATATTGAATATTGAAAAATGTTATCACTCATCATTTCAATCGCAATTTTTTCGCCGTACGAGTCGAATCCATAGAAATATATATCGTATATATCTATGGTCGAATCGCAAAAATATTGCGTAAGGGTATGAATGAGCCTTCAAGGTAATGCACAGAATCACAAATAAAAAAAAATTGAAAAGTATTCTGTAAACAAATTAAAGCAATATACTATCATGAAAATGTTTATGATACATCATTGAATGCGGTTCAACGCCAAAAAACAGATTTTTCGTACCAATAGACGAGGAAAGTGATGACGTCACAAATGTCATTCTTGTCAGAAACTGATTTCAAACAAACCTCCGTCGACTTAAAATCAGGCTTGTCCTATAACACCGATATTGTTTCCGTTAATGTTTTTAAACTTCTTTTGCCTGAGAAAACCAAGTCCAAACAACTAAACACAAACTATAAGCAAAGCAGCAAGAGAACGTCACCTAAAATTCTTCAGCCATAGAGAGTAAACTAACAGGAGGGTTTAATAAGCTCTAGCCAATCAGAATCTTGTAGCATCGACGCGTCAAAGTGACGTACTTGGACATGAGTACAGAGTCGAACTCGAACCCAGAAACAAAACTGTCACATGTAACTCTCATATATCAAGAGTGCGGAGTGCGGTATTCCGTCACTGTTTGTAGAGAAGGACGGCCATGACATATCCAACTACGTCACATTTCGTCACAAATGCTTTCATATCTTTCTATCACCATTTGTGTTATGGGGATTAGACTGGATTATGGTGGATTTATGCAGTAGTCATAAGTCATAAGTTTTAAGTCATAAGGAAGAATAGAATATTCGTCACTGATTGGTTGGAATGTACGGACCAACCAATCATTGACGAATATTCTTTCTTTATGACTTAAAACTTATGACTCATGACTGCTGCATAAATCCACCATTAGACTCTCCTAGTCAAATAACGTTTATGATGGATTTATACAGCAGTCATAAGTCATAAGGAAGAATATTCGTCAATGATTGGTTGGTCCATTTATTCAAACCATTGTGACAAAATTCTAATGGTGGATTTATGCAGCAGTCATAAGTTTTAAGTCATAAGGAAGAATATTCGTCAAATCAACCATAACATTTTCAAAATTAATGTTTGTATCATTACCCCTATTCAAGTAACCGCCACTGGCGCTTTTATAACGCTCTTGCACGATTTTCATCGAAACCTATGATTATTATAAGGTAATCGCGACGTTTTTAGATTGCCATATCATCAAAGTGTGTAGTCATGGAATTCTGATATAACTGTTAGATAAGGTTAGATACGAACCTTGATACGAACCAATGTTAGCAAATAAAAAAAGGGTTCTAGGTCCTGGCAAAAACCAATTTTTTCACTTCAGTGCCATACTGCCCTCCTAAGGAATAACGTCCTATCTGCATTTTTGGCTGTATAATATATTATATTGGTCAAACACGTATGATAGTAGTATTTTGTATTTAGGACATTTTTTCTAGATGATATAATGAAATACTCAGACACTTAGGATGTTCTAGTCAAGAAAAATAGACGAATACTGGATACAGCTACCAATATACTATATTATCAATGATATAATCAAAAATGCAGATATGACGTTATTGATAAGGAGGGCAGCATATATGGAGTGGAAAAAATAGAAATGTTTCACTACAATATGAAGATATTCAGAATAAAAATCTTTGATATTTGTAAAGAGATTGTAATAATTTTCCGAAAAAAATTAGTATTTTCGATGGTCTTGATTTAAATTTTTCAAATATAACTTTTTTTATATCTTGTCATTTTTACCACACTTTTGGCCTCTTCATATATTGATTTTTTTCAATTTGCCACCAATCCTGTGGTCACGTGTCACGTGACATGTGTCAAAATCATTTCAGGTTGTCGGACAAGCACAATCTATCACCATTTTTTTTCCAATACTCTGATGATAAACTTTTTTTCTAAATGTTTATTATAGTGAACAATGCATGAATATTTTGATTATTGGGAGTGATTACAAATTTAGTGAAAAAACTATACGGTAATACCAAAACTATACGTTTGATTTCACTCGACGCGCTTGTCGACAATTTTTGGGTAATTTTCTACGTAGTTGAAGACCAAAACTCATTTTCATCACGTCGAAAATCGAAATGTTCTTCGTAATATCTGTCAATAAATCCTTAAAATTGACCATGTTGGCGCGAACACTAGGGCCATCTACCAGCCAAACATATAACTAGTTTAGAGGTGTAGCGCGACCGCTATGGCCATCTACCGGCAAACCCGTAACTAGTTTAGAGGTAACGTTTGTGTAGTTGCCTATCTCACAGGTATAATTGGATAGCGTAGTACCAGCGCCAATTAATGACATATTCTTCTTAGCTTTGTTTTTTGGATTTCTGACGTCTTACCAGACATCAATTTCTCCAGATCAGGTAAATAAATATACTTCAAGATGAAGTGAAATTAAAAAATATTTATTGAAATGGCGCTTTCATTTATAGATATAACACGTTCAATAAATCACTTGGATCTTTTTACATAAAGTAGGTTCCAGCTTTTGGAGTCTATTATAGTAAGTACCCTTATCTCAAATTTGACGAGTTGGCTCTTGGTACCTTTTATAGTAAAACGCCATCCAATTTAAGTCTACCGATGAGTAGTTTTTGTTTTTTGAGCCATTTCACCTTTCACCACAGGATTTGAAAAACGATAAAAAAGTGTGTGCGCCGTAGTTTTTACTGAATGCTGGAGAGAACATTTTTTGAGAAGCCATATATAGCTCATAGCGATCGAGACCTCTATTCAAGCGTCATCAGTCATCAGTTCTATTCAAATCGGGCATTTGAATCTTTGGGGCATTTTCAAATACGAAGAATCCTTCGTTTTTGTGAGCTGGTCAACTTTCAGGTGAGCACCTGTAACTTACCTTTTTCCAGAGTATCATATGTTTCACGTGCTCTCAATCACATATACAGGGTGGGTCACGGTCGATGGTACCTTAGACGTTTACGGAGAACGAGACATAGGATCATTCTGAAAATTTGGTTTCTCAAGTAGTTGCTCTTGGTCTATCGATCTAAAATATGTTCAGCAATGCAGCATTGCCGCTTATACCAGAAAGTAGCAGCATCTTTGTTATTTCAAACGGGTCACCCTGTATATTACCGCATTTTTGAACTTGTCATTCCTTTCTGATTATATCTGCCCCATATTCCCCTATACCTATCTCTAACGGTTTTTGAGATATTGGTTATTTTCCATATTTTTTATCCAAAACATAGCTAGAATTGTGTGTTTATTTCTGCGGTATTTGAATTCTTAGGAAGTTGCAATTTTGTGTTTAGTTCATCAGGATCATGTACATTGATTCTGTATAGAGAAGTTTGTTCTGCGTTATACACGGTCGTTCAAAATTCATGATCTTACTGCTAGATACTAAAAGTGCGTTTTTTTAAATGGAACATCCTGTATATTCTGAAATATCCTGAAAGATGACTAAATTCACTTCGAATTGATATATCATGTTCCTATACCTAAATAGCCAGAATTCCGAGATAATAGCAATTTTCACTTGTAATCTCCCAAGTGCTTGAATTATTGCCGGAAATTTTTCAAGTACATGAATTTTCAAAGAAAATTCATGTACGAGATAAATTTACGGCAATTACTTCAAGCACGAGGGTGATTCGGTAAGAAAATTTCACACCGAAAAATGAAAATCATCCAACAATTCGTAAGAAATAACTAACGATGGTTTCACCTGAACTATTTATAACCACTGAAATATTGATATGTAAAATACTTAACAAAATTTTCATCAATAAATGTTTGCCATGAGACATTTGACATGTGACAAGTTGATATTTTGCTTTAATGTACAAATGGAGGTCTAGTTTTCAAATGAAAGGAGATAATTATGTATTTACTAGATATTTGGAATGTGTCTGAAAATATTTCCTCCACGATTATTGCGGCCTATGAGTCACTAGGTCGATGGTTCAATCCACGATAGGAACATAACTTTTTTATTTTTTTTGTTCCAAATTTAAACACATTTATTGATGAAAATTTTAAGTATTTTACATATCAATATTTCAGTGGTAATAAATAGTTCAGGTGAAACCATCGTTAGTTATTTCTTGTGAATTGTTGGATGATTTTCATTTCTCGGTGTGAAATTTTCTTACCGAATCCCCCTCGTGCTTGAATTAATTGCCGTAAATTTATCTCGTACATGAATTTTCAAAAAAATTCATGTACTCGAAAAATTTCCGACATTAATTCAGGCACTTGGGAGATTACAAGTGAAAATTGCTATTATCTCGGAATTCTGGCTATTCAGGTATAGGAACATGATATATCAATTCGAAGGGAAATATTTTAGATCGATAGACCAAAAGCTTTAGAAACCAAATTTTCAGAATCTTAAGATGTTTATTCAGGTAATTAAATTTTTGTAAAAAAGTATAACAACATTTAGACAGCAATTCACACATACACATACATATAAATATATAAAATATAAATAGGACGTATACATGTGTAAATAAAAGTAATGTAAAACAATCTCGATACAGCCACAGGGTGGGGTAGGGAGGGAGTTTGAGTGCTTTAAGGGATGAACGGTTTAGAACTGCCCTTCTGAGGCTTTCAGAGGGCGGGTCGAACCACTCCCGTCTGTCCTAGGACAGACCCTACGTTGTGATGTAGGCTCGGATGCTGTGTTGCTAAGTCGCGTAGCTGTGGGTGTTCTGCCTCCTTCAAGTTATGCAGAAGATGGTGTTGGTTTACGTGGTTGACATCAGATCATTGGACTTTCCTTATTGATATTTCGATGAGGTCCCGGGAAAAAACCTGCAGCAAAAACCGGGTTGATACATTGTGGTTGACCTTATGGTCGGTTACTCCTCTTCTGGAGTTCCATGGAAAATATCCAGTGCCTGGTATATGAGCCTCCCATGCCTCTTTGGCCTGTTATGGTGGGCTCGGACTTCGGTGATCCCTCTAGTCAGTGGACTTCCAAGGATGGAGTATCTGAAGAATTTATCAGACTGTTGTTTGATAAATTCTTCGATGGTGGGAATATCGGCCAGCTCCCTTAGTGCGTTCAGCCGAATGTATCGGTAACTGTTTGTGACGATACGGAGTACTTTGTTCTGCATCCTCTCCAATTTCAACATGTGAGTTTTGGGGATGCTGCAGAACACTGGGCATGCATATGTCATTGTTGGTCTTATGACCTGCTTGTAAATCAACACTTTGTTAGTCAAGGACAACTTGGAATTCCTGGCTATCAACGGGTGTGACCTTCTCACGGCCCCCGCAGCTCGTTGAATTGCCAAGTTGACATGCTTCACAAGTGTCAATTTACTGTCCAGCAGTACTCCCAGGTACTTCGCTGGATTAGTCTCATCAATCCGATTACCCAGAGCCGTAAATCCCCCAGTAATGATCACCCGAGAGGGTTTTCTCTACCATGTGAAATTTACAAGCTCTGTTTTATCTGGATTCAACACTATTTTGTTCTCCTTCAGATACGGTACTACTTTCCTTTGCATGTGCGTTTTCAGCATTGCTGCTGCTGTGTTGCTGTGATATGCCTGGGCATATATCGCCGTATCATCAGCGTATATAGCCGTACGCGTGTTGTGGTACTTCGGAAAGTCGTACGTATGTAAAGAATACAAAAGTGGGGATAGACTTGATCCTTGAGGTACTCCTGCTCCGGCTTTCCACTCCTTGGAGCTTGTTCCATTTACTCCAACCTTGAAGGTTCTGCCGACTAGGTATGAGTCCATGATGCTTACCATATATTCCGGCATGCCTGCCTTTAACATCTTCATGACAAGGCCCTCTATCCAGACGGTATCAAATGCTTTTTGGATGTCCAACAGGATCATTACTGTATTGAGTTGACGAGTAAAGCCGCCCCTCACCTCATGAACAATTCTAGCGACCTGGGAAGTCGTAGAGTGACCCCTCTGCGGAAGCCGAACTGCTCATCAGGGATAAGTTCTTGCTCTTCCTCGAAATCCCGAAATCTTTTAAGAAGGATTCTATCTACCAGCTTGGCAACAGAACTGAGCAGGGAGATCGGGCGATAGCTTTCAACTCTTGCGTCAGACTTTCCCGGCTTTAGGATAGGGATAATCTCCGCTTGCTTTAGGCACTGTGGGTAGTACTGCCACTTGATGATGCTGTTGGTGACGTGCAACAGTTGCACTAGGGACTTCCTTGGAAGGTTCTTGAGTAGCACCGTGTCCACTCCGTCCATGCCGGGAGCCTTGTGTCTAGGGAGCCCTTTTATGGTTTCTTGAACCTCCTCGAAGTTGGTCATCATCTTCGAGAAGGTTCTACCATTTAGTGCCGTCTTTGGGGCTTGTCTGAATTCTGTGGCTTCCCTATTGACAGTCTCGTGTTCCGGCATGGTATTGTCAGCCGCCTGAAAAGTGCTCTGGTAGTACTCCCCGAACATTTCCGCTTTCCCTGGGTCGGTCATCACCTGTCTTCGACCATTCCCCACGGCTGGGATGTCCATCCGCCTCTTTCGAAGGCCTCTAGCTGTTCATCCGCCATAGGGAATTGTCTCCGACGTTTAAGTTTTCCAATTTCCTATTCCAGGCCTCATTCCTATGGGTCTGAATAAGTGAACTTATTTCTGTGCCGAAGTTGTGCATGTTCTCCCGATGGACAGGCCTTCGGGTTCTTTGCCACTTCTTCCTCTCTCTACTGTTCAGCTTAATCAAATCCAGAATGTAGTCTGGAAGAGGATCTCGGTCCACTATAACTTTTCTCTTCTTGGTGGTAATGTTTCTGTATTCTTTCCAGTTTGTTGTGGAGTAGTCATATTGGAATCGATCACTACGTTGTTATTCATGGAATACTCCCAGAGCACCTTCCCATTGGGATTACTTACTGGACAGTTCCACTCAGGTCGCTTCGCGTTTAAGTCCCCTGCCAACAGCACCTTGTGCCCGCTGCTGCAGAGACTATCTACATCCTGTGCCGTGAAACGGTTATGTGGGGGGTTGTATACCACATATACCTTCGTACCATTTTCCAGTTGGATACCGGCGTGCTCTATTGAGCATTGCCTTTGTGGTAGAGGGGCATGTGGTAAACTGGTCCTGGCAAGGATGGCGACTCCGCCTCCTCTCCCGCCAATAGGCCTGTCTACCCTGGTGGTAGTGAATCCTCTGATCTGCAGCGTATGCTCCTGTTGGATCTTCGTCTCGGATAGGAGCATTATGTCAATCTTATGCCTGTGAATGAAATCAGTTACAAGTTGAAGCTTGTTCCTGATTCCATTCGCATTCAGCATGCATACCTTAATAGGCATTTATAGGCCGAAGCTTTGGATATTGTCTATGACCTTCCAGAAGGCCATGAATTTCTCTGCATCATCCCGAGCTCTCGTCAAGCCATCAATAATAGCGTCCATGGCCTGTAAAAGGCCTGAGGTGTTGACTAGGCCTTTTATGGTCTGATGCCTTTCCATGTACCCACTCACAGCATTCGAGGTACTTGGTGGGTCCGACCTTGGTTGTTGGGATGGGGGTAGGGATTGGGGGTGGGATACCCTGTGGCTTACCCGGTCTTCTTCTCTTCTCTGTTGGTCCAGTCTTCTTTTTTCCCATATGTTAGCCCTGGGTGCTGGGGCCTCCACATATCTCTTCGGGATCTGCTTATTGCCTTCCTTCCTTTCTTCTTGCGCCTCTGCATGTCTTTTATATGTGTCGCATGTTACTGAACAGGAGGTGTGTTGTCCTCCGCAGTTAATGCAGACAGCTGGAGTCGTCCTTGGTTTGGGACATGCCCTTGACCAGTGGTCTCCTGCGCACTTCATACATTTAACTGGTCTGTTGCAGTTGGATTGGGCATGTCCCCAGGCCTGGCATCGATAGCACTGTGTGATGGTGTGGTTATTGCGCTTGATTTCCCATTTTACGAGTACACCGTTGACTATTCGTATATTATTGTTGAGAAATCCTACGGTGGTGTTTTTGTCGGTGCCGTAGATTTTCAGGCCTTGGGACTCCAGGTCTGCATCAACTTCTTCGGTTGGTGGACAGTGGTCCAGCCCCTTCAGAATAAACATGTGCCATTTCTCCCCCGGCAGCGTGTATGTGTGATATGCGACGTCGGCCTCCTTCAGTCTTGTCTTCAGTTTGCTGTGGTCTTCTGCCGTTGACGTGTATATCAGGGAGGAGCTGTTTGTGAATTTATACGTCACTGCTCCCTGTATATCTTTTTGTAGAAGACTCCGAAGGCCGCCGTCGAGTTGGATGGTGCCCTTCACTATGATGGGAGGGCATTTTCTTTGTTTATCAGCTGCTGTCGGGGGTGGCTGTTTGTCTGCCTTCTTGTTTCGAGGGGTGGCTTTGGTTTTCGCTTTCGTCGCATGAGTTACGTACCGGTCACTGTCCGCTCCGTACATTCAACCATCCAGGAAGCGTCGACTCAGCAGAAGCAGATATATTGTATTTCAGTAAAATGTTAACTTCATATTTTTCATTCCGAATGCGAATGAACTTTTTATTCAGTCTTGATATAACCATTGAATTGTAAACTTGTTCAAATAAATTATTTTTTGTCTTTTTAAAAACGTTATTCGTTATTTGAAATACGTATTTCATGTTTATTCTGAGGGGCTTCACTCTCATCCTCCTCCTCTTTGTCTTCCTCTTCCTCCTCCGAGATTACCTCAAACCTGTTGCTGGTGTCGAGGGGGGGGGTGAACTCTGCAGATTCACTGAAGTCCATTTCTTTTTCAGTGTCTTCCTGGGTTTGATGTATTCCTCCCCTTGGGTGTTAGGGATAACTTTCGCTTTGTTCGGGGGTGCCAGGATATTCTGCAGTGCAATGAGCTCATCTCTCCTCGCTTTTGCTTCCTTTTCGTATTTTTCTCGGTAGTGGTCCGAGATCTCTCTGATATCCCTGTCTCGAATTTTGAGCCACGGGAAATCGTTAAGCTCTTCTGGGATTGGGATTCTTGTTTTACAGAATAGTGAGACTTTCTCATTGACTCTTAACGTAATTTCGTTATCGAGTCTTTTCAGTTGTTCCTGTATTTGAGTATGTTGTTCTTCTGTCACACTATCCTGTACGTCCTTACTGCATTCCGCTATTGCTTGAGGGCGGCTTTGTGCAGTTTTCTTGCTTGGTTACTTAGTCTCGGGTTTGTGTTCCACGATCCAGGTTTGAGGGAATTCCGGTGGGAGGCGTGTGGTTGGTGGTGTTAAGGATTTCCTCCTGTTCAGTAACCTTTCTTTTGGTGGTGGTGATCTTCTTCTTCTTTCTTCTTCCTCTCCATTTGTTGTTGGTCTAGGGCTTTTTGTATTTCTAGTTCTTCCTGTTTTTTCCTCTGCAGCTCCTTTCTGTTGGTTCTGCGCTGTTCGTCAAGCAGCTGCTGCGCTTTGACTTCGGCACAGAATTTCTGCAGACCTTTGAGACTCTCTTCGGGGTCGGGGGTAGTCATGGCTTCGCTTTCCTTCCCTTCAGTTGGTATTTCAGGGGTATTGTTTCCTGAGTTTGGTTTTATGTGCTCGAAGTCCATGGCTACTGTTTCCATTGTTGGTTGGGTTTTCTCCCCTTGGTCGGATTTCTCTTCTGTGTGGCCCTGTGCATTTTCCCTGCTCAGTTGATTTTCCAGGGATTTTGTCCCTACCACTAACTCCATTGCTTTTCCGAGGAGGCTCTCTCCCTGATTCATGAGATGTGCTTCCCAGTCTTCTGTGCTCGTTTTGTTTGTGTTCTTGGTGCTGGTTTCTCCTTGTTCTTCCTGTGTGATTGGCTCCTTTTGTTCCTTTTCAGGTTCTGGGGCGCTTTTGGGTGGTAGTTGGTTTTTACTTTCCTTGTTGAGATCAAAGTCCTTGAGGGTACGTTTGCCTTCGTGATCATAATGGACCTCGAATATTTTTGAGGATTTTATTCTTCGCCTCGGGACTTTGAATCTCTCTCTCTCTCTCAGCCTCTTTCTTTGCTCCAAGAATGTCACTGAAGAACTTCTGCCTTTCTTGAAAGCTGTTGTCTCCAGTGTCACTCTTGGGCTTTTTATCGGGGGGTGAGTTTCCTGCCTCTCTGCGGTAGGTCTGGTGGTAGTCTCCTTGTTTAGTGGTAGGGATACGGGCTTGCTTTGTTTCCTCATTCCCATCTTTCTCCCTTGTTTCGGGTTTTTCGCCCTGGCTTTCGTTATTGTCAGCCTGCGATGCTGTGCGCTTCTGCGCATGTGGTTGCTCCGAGTAGTTTCGCTTTTCGGGTGATTTGATGGGAATGAGGGACAGTTTCTTCGTGGTGGGTGTTTTTGGTGATTCTTCCTGTTGTTTGGAGGGTTCCGGGCTCTGGGGGGTGAGGTCTTTCTCACCCCCCGAGGGGTCTAACATCGGTTCGCTGTTTGCCTACTGCAAACAGTGGATTTTCAACTCCGATCTATTCACTTCCGCTTGATTGGACTAGACGGCCAAAGTGGGCGTGGCTTCTTGCCTGGGTCTAGACCGAGGATCCCAAGAGCTGTGGATAATCCCGCAAGAAATATCCATTCTCCTGCTCACCTGGTCTAGACACTGTGCCTCACTTTGCCGATTTTCTACTCTATTTAACACTTTAAAAATTTTCTGAATTGCTCTGAATACTTTTTAAAATTTGGCTATCGCTGCGTGTGTTCTGGACGGCTAGCCAGAGCATACTCTGGACAGACTTCTGGACAGAAAATCACGCTGTATATCGTGCCCGCAATAAAACGCACTGGTGGATTGTTGCAAACTTGAGTTTTTCCATGCCCCTTGAAACTCCAACATGGCCAGAAAGAACCCAAGTAAAATAACCCCTGAGATTTTTGGATCATTACAATCACAAGCTTGAGAAACAACGCAAAATTAATTTCATTGGGAAGTTTTTTGTATATTATGTATTTAAATAAAATATATACACATGTATCAATAGTATCACAACAGTTAGGTAGGATTATCATCAGAGTCGAATGGCCTTTTATGATAAACACATTTGCGTATCTCTTGAAGACATTTCTAGAGTTTTCTTCTGAAGCAGCATTTGTCTCAAAGATGAAGCTTCTTCTCGAAGAGTTAGGACTTGTGCTCGCAGTATGGCGTTTTCATGTTCTAATATTGTTGCCCTCATAGCTATCTGAAAATTAATTATGGATATGATAAGAATTGAAACAGTATTTATTAATAATATAAAAAATTGGTTTAATCTTCATTGAAGTAATATTGCTTGATAGGTATTAATATAATACGACGGCGTATTGGCGCCATCCTACCGGTATAATTTTTTATTGAAATTTGAAAATTCTGAGAATTTTTCTTAAAAGTTCGACATTTTTTCTCAAAATTTTGACTTTTTTTCTCAAAATTCTGACATTTTTTCTCAGAATTTTGACTTTTTATCTCAAAATTCTGACTTTTTTTCTCAGAATAATGTTTAGAACGAATCTCAAAATTCTGAGAAAAAAAGTCAGAATTTTGAGAAAAAAAAGTCGAAACTTTGAGAAAAAAAAACTCAGAATTTTAAGATAAAAAGTCAAAATTCTGAGAAAAAATGTCAGAATTTTTAGAAAAAAGTCGATATTTTGAGAAAAAATTCGAAATTTTGAGAAAAAATCTCAAAATTTTCATATTTCAATAAAAAAGTATACTGGTAGGGTGGCGCCAATACGCCGTCGTAATATACGGGTTCCAAGGACAAAAAAAAATTTACGTTACAATAGCAAGGTACAATTTCATATCAAAGTGTCAAATCAGTTTTTTGCAACAAAAAGGATCTCGACTTGGAGTAGGTATCTAGCCATCATCAAATACCTGTATTTGAAGGGGTTAAGAGGTAAGTAAATTCACGAAGAAATGCTCAGTATCCTTGGCGATCTATGACGTTCGTATGCGACCGTGAATAATTAGTTTGCAACTGCAAATGAGGTAAATTTTCCATTGAAAATGAAAAGCAACCGGGAAGGCTAAAAAATATATCTTTGGCTCCTCAGATCAATAAGTGGTTCACTTATTGATCTGGAGTTTGGCACTGAATATTTCATATGAACGTGTCCATCATTTTTAGTTCACGTTGATTTTGACATTGGACAAAAATTCCTGTGAAATGGATCTCCAAATGTCTGAATTTTTAGCAGAAGCATGCAATGGAAAAGGCTTCGCGATCGATCTTTGAAAAAGTTGCAGACTTCTTAAGCCGTGTTTTGTTACTATGCGGATACCTTAAATAAGTAAACAGAAGTAAAGGTATGAATTTGGTTTACTGGAAATCAGTTATGAAAAAATGGATCGTCGCGATTGTGGGCCCTCAGCCAATTGTAATGGTTTTGCGGAAATGCAATTCAATGGAAAAAAAAAACAGTTGAACTTCTCGATTATAGCTAGACCCTCAACCTATTCATTCATCTAATTGAATAGTATGGTATCCACTTAGAAATATCCTCATATCACATTTCCAGTTATCCAAAGAGACCAAATCTTGGCATCAGCGCATTTCCGCAAAACAGGATAGTATCATTAGAATAGGTTGAAGGTCCATAATCGATACGTTCAATTGTTTTTTTTTATATTAGATTTCCAGTAATCCGAAGTGACCAACTTGGCAACAGGGCATTTCCGCAAAATAAAAATGGCACCATTACAATTGGCGGAGGGCCCACAATCGCGACGTTCAATTGGTTTTTCCATGTCAGATTTCCAGTAATCCCAAGTGACCAAAACTTTGCAACGGCGCATTTCAGCAAAACAAAAATAGTACCATTAGATTAGGTTGAGGGTCTTTAATCGAGACGTTCAACTGTTTTCTTCATATCAGATTTCCAGTAATCCGAAGAGGTCAAATTGGCAACAGGTTATTTCCGCAAAGCAAAAATGGTACCAATACAATTGGCCGATTGGTTTTTCCATATAAGATTTCCAGTAAACCAAAGTTCATCCATAACAATCAATGAACAAGGAAAATTAGCGCTGTCCCGTGGAACTTAATAATAATAATTCTTTATTTTATAAAAAAAACATGCATAAACACGTATAGATTCAACAATGCCCTATTTCTCAATACATTTGAGGGCATATGGTGACTCTTCGGACCCACACGACACGTATGCCGCGATGGGTTTTCATCTGATTTTTGTTTGATGAAATATCGTTTGGTAATAATAATAATAAATCTTTATTTTCCAATTAAATTGTTTTTTTTTTTTGTTTTTGTTAAAATTGTTAATTCCGTCAACCGATTGCACCCTTACGCGCAACCCTCAGAAGTCTTCGAGAGACTTGTGTGAGCTAGGGAAGACGCAGCCCTTACCTTTTAACGTGTGATGTCATGCACGAGACCGGTGAATCGGTGGATCGAACCCACGACCCCACGCATGCGAGGCGACCGGAACGCACTACCAGCCGACCACCACGGCACAATTATGTAAGAACAATACATTGTATTAATGTAATAATTGGCAAATACGTCTAAGTGAATTAGAAAGACATCAGAATTCAAGAAAAAAAGAACCAAGAGATCAAAGTCCATATAAAACAAACGCTACAGATAAATGCAAATAAAACACAAAAACACACTAACCTCATTAAAAAACTCATCAAGAATATAAGAATTCTTCTCGACTATCAATTGCCTAGCCTTTTTTTAAAATACATGATCATTTGGCACATTTTTTGTTTCATCAGGAAGGTTATTTACACCCTATGTATTCAAAACTTTTCTGGTACAAGGCAGTACGATGTGCAACAGGCAGCAACAGGTCTCTAAATCTGGTATTATGTATATATTGTAGTATATTTAAACTATAATTCAGTCTAAAATAATTTATTTTAACGAAATACAATGATTCAATAACACAATACTCTAATTTATATAACAATCACGGAACTATTTATTTCGACTTTCACTTCGCTCTGACTGTCCGTCTGTCTGCTGCGACGTTCTTTTTATATTCACTGTTGACTTCTCCGAATGCTCTAGAATTTTCCATCGAATCGTCCAGATTCATCGAATCGTCCAGATTCTTCTCAGTGCATAGCGTATCGAAGGTCATATGCGGCCTGCGTGAGTGATCAGGCCTGGCATCGCCCAACGCTTCGCCACAAATATGATACATGATTTCTCGTGTACAAGGCTCTATTCCTATAAGTATATGTACAAGCTTCTAAGATTTATGTTCCAATTAGAGTTAATATATTGAGTTTTTTAAACGAATCTCTGCAGGAATCCCTGTATCTCAGTTTAGCAATGATTCTGACAGCATATTTCTGAAGGATAAAAACTCTACTGACGGAAGAGCTCATTTCCCAGTTCAGAATACCATAATGCATGTGCGAATAGAAATTTGCATTACAAGTTAATCAATTGTAAATTTTTCACCTCCATTATTTTGTATTGCAACAATTGACATTAATTATGAATTTTTGAAAGTTGAAAGTAAAAATCGTTACCTGATCTTCTCTCATTTTCCTGGCATCTCTCGATTTTTTAGCAGCTTGGTTGTTTCTCTTCCTTCTTTCGAAATATCGGTCATCTTTCTGTTCGTCTGGGATAGGTTTTTTCTCACCTCTTTGTCGCCTAGAGTTTGATGAGCCGTATATTGAGGGACATGGTGATATGTCTGCTGGACTTCTAGATCCTGAAATATTTTAGAAACATCGTTAAGCCTCAGACACAATCAAAGATTTATATAATAAGTTTTGCGATTTAGGATACCAGTTTTTGAAATGAAACAGAATGCAAAAGAGAATTGACAAATAAAGCTTGACTTTTACCAACAATATTGTTTGTGGGGAGTGATCAGAATAATAATGGCAGTGACGGTTTCGTGTAAAATGAAATTTAAACTAGAAAACTTAATGCTAAAAACAAAACTTCCATTGCGTCTCAGCCTTCATGATGGCTATTCTTAAGTATCACAATCAGGTAATAGGGATATACCTTCAAAGTTACTTAATTTATTTTATTTTGCCTGTATACAATGGTGGTATGTGGCCAAATGCATCAGGAAACGGAATATTTCCACAGCTGATTCGGGCTTGTCACAATAGCACGTATGAACTCCTACGAGTGTATTTACTTCCCAAGATTCTGAGGATTGGCTGAACAGGGAGACTCTGATCTCTGTAAAATAGTATTCGGGTGAGATTGAGCAATCAAAAACAAGCTTTGAATCTTTCAAATCTACGGGTCCAGATCAAGTCACATACCCCACATAGCACATGTATGTCCAATGTATGTGCAGTAGATGTACACCATGGATCTTATGGACGTCAACTGAACGTCCAGTTAAGTCAATAAATGACCCATAAAAGTCCACCAAATGTCCAGAGATGTTGGTTATGAACATATTATGCATTATGTGTATGTATGTACGTCGAGGATGTCCAAAGAACATACATATTAAAGGACGTTCATTGAATGTGTGAGAAATGAATCGAATTCTTCTTCAATTGATGGTACAACATTTCTATGGGTACAACATGGATCTTTTTATACATCTATGAATTGAACGTTTCTAATCATACTGAATACATCAGTAGATTATCTGAAATAGGCCCGTAACAGAATAGAAAGTCCACTGGGAATCCATATCGTGTCCATGGATGTATGGATCAATCTCGGACCCAAAATAGACATCTATTATTGGACGTCGTGTGCTATATATTGGATTTAATCATCAGGGCACATACCTGATCTTCTGAAAACTTGGAATGATACTCATGTCTAGTTTAGAAGACTGGGAACTATAGCAAGAATCCAGAAGTCAATCAGGTTAGTATTTATAAGAGTAGTTGTGTGTATAGATAACTTTCAGGCTAAATGCGTAGGGACAATAAAAGTATGATATGTTTCTCATTGAACTGATTGAAAAAAAAAAAACAATTAATCGGAAATGGGTTTCAAACCCACCAAACTCTTACTGATATGCATCTAGGACAAGCACATGAAAACAGAGGCGGTACTTCATCACCACCAGTAGGGGTGGTGGAGATACCTCTGGAGAAAAGGAGGTAGCTCTAGAAGCATTTGTCGATATTGAGAGCTACTTCAATACAATACTCCCTTTACAACTATCGAGGATCGAGGAGATGCTTGAAGATAGGGTGGTCTTTATTTCTATGGTGGGTGAACATCGCTTGGGGAACCTTGTGATGGATGAGCTCATACGCAGACTAGTTATTTAAATCATCATTGAATGATGATTTGAATATATCGAAGATAACACTATAAATAAATATTATTTCAAGTGTTATGTTCGATGTTGAAGAACTGATTCTACTAGTAGTTGATTTCATTATTCTCCAAGATTCGTTTGTTTTATTTTGTATTAATCAATTGTCTATTGTATTTAAATTTGGCTTTGAAGAAGATAATGAAGTGAAATAACAACAAGTAACAAACCATTAGAAGTAAAGAAGAAAAAAATCTAAAGAATTCAAAGGAAGTATTAAAAAACATATATTAGAAAAAGTTATCAGAGAAATTTAGATTTGGTTTTGATTAACAAGTAATTTTATTTTAGACCTGATTTGAAAGCTACCATTGATTTTAATCTAAACCGATTTTGGTGCTGGGAATCAGGAAAATCTTTCCATAAACATAGGTCCTAAACGGATACTGAATGAAACCAGGACAGGCAAGGAAAATTCACTTAAGTTTGAATATTGTGCGATTTTTATCTTCTGTCGCTCTAAAAACTTTAACGAATTCATTGCAAGATTGAACGGGAAGCAAACATTTTTTTCTACCAGATCCTATTTCACGGATGTAAACACATATTTATTACGTAAACAATAACTCACGTAAATCTCTTAAATGTTCAGGTACAACATGGAGGTGATGAGGATGGTATCCAAAAAGGGCTGAAGGTGAAGTTAAAAATGATTTACTGGGACAATTTGCCAATGGTTTTTCTTGTTCTTCTATGATTGATGATGATCTTAGTTGAAACTCTGATGAATTGAGCGGCTTCAAATGCACATCTGAAAAAAAATATTTTCCGTCATAATTGCTTTGTACCTATATGTCATTTTAACAATAGTAATATCAATTAGAGACACTTAATTAAACCATTAAATAATTTTAAATTGGTAATAGAAAGGAACTTTGAATATTTGGCAATTCTCAGGTACGAACAACAGTTATAAACATAGAAATATGATCAACAATCGAAGAGTTGTCATTTCAGTTTGGGATGGAAGGTGGATGAATATTCGGGACTGACAAATGACTTTCCTCGTTAGGCGTCGCCATCGATAATTTTTCACATACTGCTCCACACAGGGCATGAAATGAGATACAAATTCAATGATCTATAGTTAAAATTGTTTTTTCCGTTAACCAGCTGTCGTCCCCTTACGAACGACAGCCCTCAGAAGTCGAAACTTGTGCGAGTCAAGGATTAACGAGGTCTTACCTTTTTACGTGCGATACCTAGCACTTTCTCGGGCCATCAGAAAAAATTCTGCAGTCGCTAGGGTTTGAACCTTTGACTGGCAGCCAAAAGTGATTGAAACAATGTCGCTTTAACCACTCGGCTACCTGGTGGCCCTTATTTATGCTACGAAATAGCTTTACAATAATTTTTATTATCAAAACGTCACATTTCAGGTATATTTTGATGAGAGACCGAAATAGCTAATTCCAAATATACCTGATGTTCAATAATATTGTGCCCCAAAATGTTTATAACGTGGCTCAGCGTGCTATTAAGGGGTAAAGTGGTAAAATCATAATAATATTTTTTCAGGGATATCAATTATGATCACTATATATTGATGTTATTGAGTTAAGATATGTGACTTTTTTTTCTTTCAAATCATGATAATCTGACAATGGGTTGCCAACATTTTTTCCCCGAATGGCTCAAAATGAAGGACAGCATATTATATCCATAGGGATGTGTGCAAAAGGTCTGCATCTTTGATATTTGGAATATTGGAAGCAAACATTTAATGGAACTTTCGATGGTTACCTCTGAATTCCTGAAAATGCTATATTTTTTGATGAAATTGCATTGAAGTTCACACATATGGAAGATGATACACTTGAAGCAGCAGCAGGTGCCACAGTTTCCAATAATAAGAAGTATGGACAGTCTAAGAGCAATTGAGTTATCGTTATGGCATCTGTTCCATTTTCATTCACAACGAGTTTGATTCTCATATCACGTTCATTATCAAGTCATCAAAATCGAGGTTAATGCTCAATAAATGTGCTATTTGCTTTTGACGTAGTAGGAGGACAAAATCAACTTTCTAACGAATAAGCCTATAAAGTCATAGTGGTGAAAAAATGCAGATGGATAAAGGATTCCTGAAATGGCTACATGAAGAGTATTTTTTCTTTAAAATAAGCAATATTCTATATGTTCCTAATTGAATTATGATTCACGTTGATATGGTTCAGACGATATAAATAATTATCAAATAATATTGTCAGTTGCAACTTGCAATAATTCAAGACATGATTGAAGGACGATTTCCACATCAACAATGAAACATTGATTGAATGTTTGGTTTTGTGCCGGACGTTCGTTTCTTGTTGTAGCTTCTTGGGAACTTTAACCCAAGACTGTTGTCTTGAATAAAATTATTTAATTTCCTCAGTAACGTATAGTATTTCGAAATTTGCCATCTGAAAAATAAAGTTCAATTTAACAAACAAATACGTCTCTTTTTCAAAAAAAATTTACGTTTCAAAGACTACACAAGTAGCACACCTATATTGGTACAATATTGTGAACATATTCGCGAAATATTTGAAATGCAATATTGGCGAGAAAAAAATGTGAACAGTCGGCGATATTGGTCCAACATTACTTGAATAATATTGGCGAAATATTCTCGAACTAATATTGGCCTCAAAATATTCGGCGATATTGGTACAATTTCGCTGATACATTATTCTGACAATATTGGCACAATACTCAAAAGTTATAATGTGAACATTTTGCGATATTGATCGAATATTGTTTGAATATTTCAAAAATAGTATTGCTGAAATATTCTTGAAGCAATAATGGCCTCAAAATATTTATCGATATTGGTACAATATCATTTGGATATATTGGTGAATGACAATATACCTTGGTAAATTATTAAATGTCTTTTAGTTGATGAAGGTGACACCAGAGTCTGCCTTTTGATCGCCATAACCACTGAGTGAGCTGTCTTGAAAACAAGTTCTGGGAAGTATTTAATATACTTTCGTAGGTTTTAGAAGACGTTCTATATGTAGAGCCACCTAGCGGATTTTTATCCAGGTTTGATCATGATATAATTTTAATATGTTTCATTGAATATTCGGCCAATATTCAAATTTCATCCAATCTAGATGTAGGAAACAATATGAAGACAAAATTGTTTTAACGATATCGATAAATATTATTGAACCAATAATGACCCAATATTAATTATTAAGATTTGTTGAATATTGGCGAAATGATATTCAACCAATGTGTAATCACACTTGGATATACAAAATAGTTTTTATTCCTTGAATCGATATGAGGGGAATATTGGGATTGCAATATTTATTCTAGATGTTGAAAACGATGTGAAGACAATATTGTTTTATCGATATTGGTAAATATCATTCAACCAATATTGACTGAATATGAGTTATTACAATTTGTCGAATGAAGTGGAAATGATATTCAACCAATATGCCATCAAACTTGGAAATACAATATAGTTTTTTTCCCTATAATCGATATGTCTGGAATATTTGGATTGCAATATTTATTCTTGATGTGGAAAGCAATATGTATTATCGATATTGGTAGAAATTATTCAACCAATATTGACCCAATATTACATGTGACAATTTACATTCTGAACAGGTTCAACCAATATTGCACCAATATTATTAATTTAATATTGTTTTTTGAATATTCACCCATATTGTACCAATATTAATTTTTAATTTACAATATATCTATATTGGCCCAATATGGAACCAAGATTCACCTGGGCATAATTCCCCACGTTATCAAAACTGGCTGAAAACTCAATTTTTTATTATATTTGGAGATAATAAGATCTGTTTTTGACACAGTGAAATGAAAATAGTTGAATAATAATAGACAGATAGTGTAAAAAGATTAAAATAATTTAAAATTGGACACTCAATGAATACAGAAAGGACATGATGAAATCAAGGTACAGTGTAATTATGTGAAGTGAGCAATGAAGAGGGAAATTTAAATTACTGAAATGGACCATGCAATAATTTTTTTTAACAATTCGAGTGAAAAACTAATCATTTTATAAATATTTCAATTCATTTTCAAATGATGCAAATGCTTGTATTTAGTTTTTTCATCGGAACTGTGTTATCTATTTTTGGGACGTTATATAAGAAATACCGTTCATAAATTGGAAAATGTGTTACTTCCTATTATGAATAAAAAGGTGAATAAACTCGTTGTCGTTAAATTCCCTGTGTTGGAGTGATTTAAATTATACATGCCATGACATTCTAGAAAAAATTCATCAATACATGAAGTGAAGAACATAAAACAAGAATCAAAACATTCTATGAATAAAAAAATTAGATGGAATTCTACAAAACTGTCACCCAAAATTCTTGCTTTCAACTTTTATTATGAATATTTACTAATTTTTCTGGGCCTTTCTGGTTCTTTTCCTAAACTGAAACGCGAATAATCGAATTCATGGTTTCGATTTTCATGATCTCATTGACTGATATTTGTGACAGCCAAATCAAAAGCACGTTTTCAACCCATTGAAAAATTATATTTCCGCCACTGGTGAAAAACCTCAAATTTCAGAATGTGTTCAACATTCGCGTGATCTTACGAAGGCGTGATCAAATCAAAGTTTCATGTTAGGTATTATTT
Organism: Chrysolina oricalcia; assembly: GCA_944452925.2. Taxonomy (NCBI): domain Eukaryota; kingdom Metazoa; phylum Arthropoda; class Insecta; order Coleoptera; family Chrysomelidae; genus Chrysolina; species Chrysolina oricalcia. The sequence continues at coordinate 14,324,375 of OX101821.2, read as the reverse complement.
CCAGGAGATATTGTTTCAAAAATAAATTAATGTGGTCAGATAAAACAACCATAACGTGCACAATTCGTTAGTTTCTATTCAAATCCGAAAAAATCGGAATAAGAAATCACGCCGTCTGTAGAAGAGCTTACACTGCCTGGTTCTGAGAAAATGTGAATTTTTACATAGGACATGATTGGAATCCGGAAACATGCACATACGATTGTTCTGTTATAACTATGTCACGTAACCATACTTTTTTATTTTATGTCATACTAGTTAATTATTGTGTTTTTATTGCTTACTTACCAACTATCTAATGTCGTACTTTATGCCCATGCGGTCATAAAGTTCACTTTATGGCCCGCGCGGGCATAACGAGAAATAATTTCGTCAGGAATTCCAAAATCTTCGTTCATTTTGACTTATAACTTTGACACATATTAAAATTATTGTGAATTTATGACATTTACGTTTGTCAACATTCACCTAGCAACGATAGTGTCTACTATGATAAAATGATAAAATGGCAATGTAATCAATTCAAACCGAATTTTTTAAAATACTGATTTGTATTGAGATTGGATTGCAATAACGAACTAGTATGACATAAAGTTATGTATGTACCGCGGGCATAAACAGATGTGTATACCCTCGGGCGACTTACAAACCCTCAGGCCAGAGGCCCTCGGGTTCGTAAAACGTCGCCCTCAGGGCATAAACATCTATTTATACCCTTGGTATATAAATAACTATTACGTAATCCCATACTATTAGTTCGATTTAACGGTATGCAGTGTAGCGGTTGAGCTCAAGTAATATTTTGTTATCTCAGGGTAGGTTTGTTCTTCTAATTTACGGGTGTATAAAAACAACTGTGTTCGAAAAGAAAACGAGAACAGGTTATTTATTTGCCCAATTGATTCAACAGCTGCCCAGATGTACAAGTACGAAATCTAAAATAAAATAATATTGATATAATGTTCCGAGATTCACATTCAGTGGTATAACATTTCTAACGCTTTGTACAACAACGAAACATAATCTTGGAGTAAAATGATCCACTCACCTAATACCAGGGAGAGATAGCTCAAAGGTCAACAACCATTTTACCTCACCAGCCCCAAAAGGCTATCAAATTCGCAATGCACTTTGTTGGGGTCACGCAAAATCAAAAACCTGTGATCAGCTGTCGTCTCAATCTACGATTTCCGTACTTCGGTCCTTCATGGATTTTATCGTACAGACAAAAAACAAAGTAACATAAAAAACTCGGTGCTTCGCCGAGCGATACGTTGTTTAAAGAAAAGCTATTCTCCGAGCTTCGGACTATACCGGGTGATTCTGTTACATCATGCCCCCACCAATCTTATAAGCTAGCGTTCTGCTGATTATAAGATTTACCCTTAATCTGGAAATCTAGTCTGAAATCTTTTGAGTTTACTGGCATGAAATGTGCCCCTTTAGCGTTGAGTCTCTTCTTCCATTAAAACATAGGTAGCCACACCAATCAACTTTTTCACCACATAGGGTCCTTCAAAAAGAAGTAAGAATTTTTTCGTCTCGGATTTGATAGCAGATGACACCACGTTGGCTTTTAGCAACACCTTGTCGCCAGGACAAAACTCTGTCCACGGGCGCGAGGGGTGTCTTACCGAACGACGAGCGGCAGCGCTGAGCAAAGATTCACGTGCCAGAATTAATTTTTGCTCTACCGTTTTTTGTACTTGATCGGTACGCGGGCCCTGTAACTTGGTTGGGAGCACTCGGACCCGTTGTTCGCCTAGCTGCAGTTCACGAAGGCTGTACCCAGTAGACTCATGTACTAAAGAGTCGAGAAAAGTTGTGAAATTGGGAATTTCATATGCCCAACGCGTATTCTGATCATGACAATAGGTACGACAAAGCCTACCGATTTCCCGCATAACACTCTCCACAGGGTTAGATTGTGGGTGTCTAATAGACGAATGCATCACCCGAACACCTAATGCTTGCAATGTCTGAGTCCACTTATTAGCAGTAAACTGCGTACCGTGGTCAGTCAACACGCCTTCTGGCAATCCCATTTTAGGAAAGTAGTCGTTGGTCAGGCGGTGGAGAATCGCCCGAGTTGTGGCTTTCTTTAAGGCGTATAAAGTGATGTATTTCGTGAAAACGTCTAGAAGTACACAAATGAATGTAACCCCACCTTGACTTCTGGGAAGTGGCCCATAGAGGTCGATAGACAACACGCTATTTTTACCTTCTGGTATGATCGGTTGCAACGGAGGCTTTGGCAAAGAACTAGACTTGGCTTGTTGGCAGATTCAACATTTTTTTATTACCCGCTTGATATCGCGAGACATATTACTCCACCACATTTCATAGCGCATGGCGTTCCAGGTCTTATAAGAACCGAAGTGGCCAAACAGACAATGATATATTTCGACGATTTTTTCTATGAGATTCTTCGGAATACAGAGCCGATAGAATTCATCCTCACTCTGCCGAAGGTAAAGTAATCCGTTGTGTCATAAAAATCTCGACCGTAGTTTCGGGTCTTCGGGTAAGCTCTCGATGATATCTCGTAATTTCGCGTCTTCGTGTTGACCTCGACGTAACTGCCTCAGTTCGATCTTAATCTCACTTGGAAGAGATAATCCGGCATAAATTATGAAAATATTATCGGAAGGCGCTGGTGGTCGGACGGCCGCATATCTCGACAAGGAGTCTGCTACTAGGTTTTGAGAACCTGGAATATATCTCAGAGTGAAATCGTACTCCTGGATGGCTAGGGCGTATCGGGCTATCCGTGCTGACAACAGCCTACAACTTTGAAGGTAAGTTACGGAACTGTTATCAGTGTAGACAACGAATGGACGGCCTAATAAATATACTGGAAATTTATTAAGGGCCCAGACTAGTGCGAGCGTCTCTTTTTCAATGATGTAATAGCGCTTTTCACGATCAAGTGAATCTGTTTCAGCAGATTGTCATCTGCATACCGTTGAAAAGTTAATGTTAACAGCCTCCGCCCGTAAAGATTTTTTAACGGCCGGCCGCCTACAATATGCCCTGAGTTACTTCGTTTCTGAGATACAAGGCGTTGAAATAAAAAAAAAATGGTAATATTAAAATATCATGAATATCCTATACCGGGTGTAACAGGATCATGGTACACCCCCCGTATCTCCGTTAGTTTTGAAGGTAATAGATTGAAATTTGGGATATCCTATATACATAATAAGCGGCACTTTTTAACCTATAAATGATTTTTTTTAATTCCGGCTTCACCGGAAGTTATACCAACTTTCGATTTTTAAACGGAACACCCTGTATATTATTACATTTCTGAAATCTGCATAATTTTCTGAATCCAATGATACCACTTAAGTGACATTTCAAAAGTCGAAATTTTTTATGATTCAATTTTTAGTTTTCCATTTAAGTGTGCCATGATGGATCCGATTTATTCCAATTGACCCGTCTAATACTAGAAAAATCGAAATCCCGTCAAAATACTAAATTGCGTTTTTAATGAGCAAATAAAGTTCATCGTAATCGCCAGCGAGAAATTATTTTGATCGTCTTGAAAATCAATTCCGAAGAGAGCCTAACCATGATCCCGAGGAAAACGTTATCATTGACGAAGGAACGGAAATTAATGTTTTAGTTCGAATAGAAGTTGATAAGACTATTTCTTTAAGGCAAATTGGGTTTGAATAGGAAATTAGTCACCAAACGGTAAGCCGAATCTTGCACAAACATAATTATAAATCTTTCAAATATCAATTGCACCAGCACCTGTACGAAAATGATTATGAACGTTGGATGGAATATTGCAATTTGATCTTGCAGAATGATGTGCAGCTAAACAATGCTTTTTTGGGAAGGATTTTATTTTCGGACGAGTCTAGGTTTACAAATATGGGATTATTTAACCGACAAAATACAAGGTATTGGTCACAAGAAAATCAAAATTTATTGCGGGAGGGTAACTTTCAAGCGCGGTTCGGTTTCAATGTTTGGCTTGGAATACTCGGTCGTAGAATCATTGGTCCAATAATATTTGAAGGACCCTTGAATGGAGCTAGATACTTAGGATTTCTGCAAAATGAAATTGAGGACAGTTTAACTGAATTACCTTGTCCATTTACTACAGGGAATGTATTTCCAACAAGATGGAGCTCCTCCCCATAATTCAAGAACAGTAAGTGATTACCTTGAACAGGCATTCGAAGAAAACGTAATTTCGACGAATGGTCCTGTGCGATGGCCTCCAAGGTCACCTGATTTGACCCCTCTTGATTTCTTTTTTTGGGGCCATTTAAAAAATATTGTCTATGCAACCGCCGTTACAACCCGCGAAGACCTTGAGTTGCGAGTAAGACGCACAATTAATAGTACCTATAACGGCCCAGCAATTAGCAAACGTTCTTCAAGAAACAGCTAAGCGAGTTCAGAAGTGCACTGACGTTAATGGACAGCATTTCGAACAATTATTGTAATGTTTTGTGTAAATTTTTTGTATTTCAAAGCCACCTTAGTAACTTCTTAGTATTAAGGTAGAACAAAATAATTGTATTTTCTTGTAGCTGTAATTTTGATTGTTTTGATCGCACATTTTATCACCAGGTATGGATAAATTCCTTATTAATAGTACTAATAAATGGTACCACGGTACGAATATGGTTCCATTTGAAAAAATTGAGTTTTACCCCAAAAACGATTACGATGAACTTTATTTGCTCATAAAAAACGCAATTTGGTATTTTTGACGGGATATCGATTTTTCTAGTATTAGACGGGTCAATTGGAATAAATCGGAACCATCATGGCACACTTAAATGGAAAACTAAAAATTAAATTATAAAAAATGTCGACGTTTGAAATGTCACTTATGTGGTATCACTGGATTCAGAAAATTATGCAGATTTCAGAAATGTTATAATATACAGGGTGTTCCATTTAAAAATCGAAAGTTGGTATCATTTCCGGCGAAACCAGAAGGTCAAAAAGTGCTGCTTATTATGTATATGAAGGGTACAGGCTAAAAAGGGGGAATGTCACTTTTGCCTCATTTTGAGATAGGCATTTCATCAAAAAGAAAATAAAGAAGTATATCGCGTAGTAACATAATACAGGCTAACAATGGGAATAGTCGAAAGATATCATGAATTTAAATTTCACTGTACAGACCAAGAAGGGGGAAAGTCTGCGCGCTATACATGCTAAGAAGGGGGAACGTCCGCAAATCCGAGTTATTGAAATTCGGACTTCGACATAGCTAACCTTATTTTTTGTTCTCTTCTCGTGTTTAGGTACCTGTTGTTCATCCCGCTTTTTACTGTAAACGATTAAGAGTGGTGTTGAACAGTTACTTAGAAATAATAGTTAGTAAAATGAGTGTAAGTGACAGTGACTGCGAATAACGTGTTTCCGAAGTTCGTCGTAAAAAGAAAAAATGTTTCGGAAAATTAACTGATGTATCGAAAAAACTTAACCTGCAAAGTCACGAGACCGGGAGTGATAGTCAGTGTAAACGACTACGTTGTTTTGATGTTTCAGCTGACGCAAGGCAAAAATTATAAAAGATTTCAATTTATTGAAATCCGTGGATGAACAGAACATTTATTTATATGGACTGATCAGTGTTTGTCCAGTACAAAACCGACGTCCGCGTAACGTAGAAGATATTGCGAAATTTCACGACAGTTCATATTGTTACCGTGTTAAAATGACCATAGATGGTATAGAACAAATGAAGTGCCTGTTTGTTATAAGGCATTTCTTTCCCTACATGGCATAACAAAGAAAAAAATTGAAGTGTTACAAAAATCTTTGAAAACAACTGGCTGTGCTCCAACTGACAAACGGGGAAAACATTCAAACCAACCACGTAAATTAACACAGGACGCTAAAGATCGAGTGGTCAATCACATCAGCTCATTCAAAGGGCGTCAAAGCCGCTACAGTTTGAAACAGTCCTCGAAGATCTATCTACCAGAAGATTTGAGTATTATAAAAATGTACAATATGTACAAGGATATCAATAAAGATCAACAATATAGGGTATCGTACGAACCTTATCGATCCATCTTCTCAACAGACTTCAACGTATCATTTGGTTATCCAAGATCTGACACGTGTAGTACCTGTGATGAATACTTGGCAAAAATTAAATCTTTAGAAGCAGAAATAAAGAACGTGTCAGGTAATATCATCGAAAAAAACCAACTGGATTTACAAATAGAGAAATTACACATTGAAAACAAACTCCACAAGCATAAAGCTGAAGTGTTCTATACAAGAAAAAAGGCTGCAAAATCATGTAGCCAGGCAAATGAAAACCGTGACGCAATATGCATGGATCTTGCTAAAAATCTACCACTTCCAAACATCAGCACAAATGATGTTTATTACAAAAGACAAATATCTATATTTTCTTTTAATATCCAAGTTTTGTCAAGCGATCAAAGTACTTTTTACATGTATCCTGAAACAAATGGACGAAAAGGCAGTGATGAAGTTTGTTCAATGTTGCATCATTTCTGCTACAATGTTTTGTCCAGCAAAATTCGAATCCTAGATATATTTTGCGACTCATGTGGGGGCCAGAACAAAAACTATACTTTCATTCGATACCTCCATCATTTAGTACATGTACAGAAAAGATTTTATGAAATCAAGATAAGTTTTCCTACCAGATGAATGGGCCAGATGAATGGGCTCATGTTTTCAGAAGTGCGAGAGAGAAACCAAGTCCTTTTGAAGTCATGGAGGTCACTTCCAACTCTTTCAAATGCTGGACTATGCAATTCTCTTCACTAGTTTATAAACCAAAATGTCCAATGAAGACACGCCTCATACGTGAATTGAAAGTTAAAGATCATCCCAGACTGGTCTACCACCGCTCAACATGGAATGGCTCATGGGAAAGCGCTGTTTTGGTTGAACCAAGAAAGAAACTCAACGTTTTGCCAAACAATCAGTTCAAATTACCAGGTCCTTTGTACAAAGGTATGCACATAATTTTTTTTTCAATTTTCGGCATTTGTCTCAATATTTGCAGGATTACTGCCTATAACTTTGGACAAATTTGGTGACCTACAGTGCTTGATGAAATTTTGTCTCAACCCAAAAGCTGAAGAATATTATTCCACACTACCCCATCATACCAAAAAAGGTAAAAAAGGCCAAAATATGGACCCTTTTCCGAAACCTAGGCTAACAAAACGTCCAAAAATAAAAAACTGAAGATTTTGAACTCTTATAAACCTGAATACTTTAATATTGTACCTTTGAGAGAGTTTTCGTGAATAAAATACAAAATTATAATAGAATTGCCACTAACATTTTATGAAATTCCCCATTCTTCCACGTTATAATCCGTAGTATCTTTAGTTTTCGTTCGTTTAACGAAAATTGAAAAGGATTTTTCAGTAATATTTTCTACATTGCAATCTCCAATACATTCCATAATAGTTGACCACAACAGATTCAGTGCGGAATAGTGAAATACACAGTTTCAAACTTTAAAATTGATATACTGGATATTCACGTTTTTTGACATTCCTTCTTATTAGCCTGCACCCTTCATATGGGATATTCCAAATTTCAATTTATTACCTTCAAAACTAACGAAGATACGGGGGGTATCATGATCCTCTTACACCCCGTATACGATTTGGTTGAAATTAGGTACATTAATTTAATAAGGCGCTCATTTAGCCCTAACTAGATTGGAATTATTGGGGTCAGTGGCATCTTATTGGTCACCACAGCCAAAAATATTGAAAAAAATAGGTCGCGACTGACTTTTTTTGTAGATTTTTTTTATACTAAACAACTAGAAACTCCTTGGTCTCCTGTATTTTCTACATATCTAGCTTCGTTTTCGAGAAAGAAAATAAAGAAACTCTATTGGAGCACCTGCATTGCAGAACAGCTGACATTGATGGTAAGATTTTTCCTACACACATTGAAAAAGTTCATTCTTGTTTTGGATTATTAGTTATTTTCGAGAAAAAACAAAAAATAAACACCAAAAATAATAACAATTGCGATATTACAGTAAATGAGCAGAATGATCACCTACTGATTAAATACACGACCGCATTCGATTAACCATTGATTGTCTGACATGTTAAAAAATGCCTGGAGTAGTCCTTATTAGAGTCCCTATATGCAATTTGACATTAGATTGTATATTAGAGTCAGGACACTCTTTGACAGGACACCAAAAAACGCGTTTTAGGTTATGTCTACCTTATGAGGCCGAGTGAGCACAAGGGCGTATCGTCAAGGAGGGAATATGTAAAAATATGTTCTGAGGTACACGTAACCCGAGTATCTGTGACGGTATCTTTCAAAATCGAATATTTGTCAACTGAAGCTTCCGAAACGAAATACATAATAAATTCATACCATAATGTGTTCGTTACAGAATTGTAAGAGCAATTCCAATGATTTATATCTTTTTTTTTTGGGATCCATCAGTTCCATTACAAACAATGAAGTCGGCGCTCGAGAGTAATGTATTGAATTGGTAAAACTTTTGGGCAGAATAGTTTCCTCCGATCGAGAAAAACTCGACTGAATGGATACAAGGTTAAGAGTTTAAATAATATTTTTCATAAACGTACACTCCAATAAAGAATATTTCGAGTGGTATGTCGCAAAGAAGTTGAAAACTAATGCTATTCCTGTTTCAAGTACGATTGAAGAGACTGAATCACTTCAACATTTCTTTGCGCGGAGGAAGATGTATTTTCTAACGTTTTGAAAGAAAACGACGAGTTGAAATTGAAATTGGTTCAGTATGAAGTTTTCATACAAGAAAAAAATCTTTTAAATACTTTTTTGGAACAAATGGTAGAACGAGTTCAAATCGGAAATGAAAATTTGCAAACAAACAAAGTTAAATGTTTACGGAAAATTTGGCTTCAATTCAGATCAACTTACAAATGAAAATAGAATCCGTATAATAAAAAAGCTGGCGACCTGAGACTGTGGATGAAGCATTAGTTAAAACTAAATTATGCGTTACCTAGCATGAAAACGTTGAATCGTAAAATAAGTCACATTCAATTTTCTCCAGGCATATTACATGAAATACTTCAGTATGTGAAGATCAAAATTCAAATTTTTTCAGACTGCCAGAAAGATTGCTGTTTATTTCTGGATGAAACAGTTATAGAACCTGGAGAACAGTACTGTGTAGCTACTTGCACTAATATGGGAAGGGAAACGTTAGAAAAAGTGACAGAAATAGTAGCTGTTTTGGCTGTCATGTTAGGTGTAGTTTCAAGTGGATGGAAACAACTCATATCATTTCACATGGGGGAAAATGAAGGGGGAATATTTGGCAAAACACTTATTAGAAATTATAAACATATTTTCATCTATTGGATTCAATATCGTTAATGTCACCACAGATATGGGCCCTTCCAATCAAGCTATGTGGAAATATTTCGGTCTGAAGTCAAAAGAAACGAATGTTCTGAATTTTCCAGCCTTCAGCTACTCAGTTTTCATAGCCTTCAGCTACTCAATTTTTATAGTCTTCAGCTACTCAATTTTATAGCCTTCAACTAATCTTTTTCGGCCTTTAGCCTACTGTAATTTTTTTGAAAAGGAAATAATGTTGTTATTTGTTCTCATCACTGCATATTCATAATGCCTTCCCACACAAGCTAGATAACAATTTATAGGTATCTTTCTCTTCGGTTCTGTCTTTTGCAGCCTGGCACCCTCCCATCTAAACTAGGCAAGTCAACTCATGTCGTATTTGGTTTAATAGTCTGTTAATTTGAATAATCTTCTGATCAATCATTTGTTGAACATCAATCACACCCTAAACGAATCAGCAAAAAGTGATAACTTCCAGTAATTTTGAATAAAAACTTACAAATGATGTCTTCCCAAAACCGTGTGGTAGGATAAATAAATGATACTATCATCGTCGTTGAAATATCTGCTTCATCATTACTAGTTTGAAAGTGAAAAATTATTGATTTTAATGTTCTACGATCGAAATCACCTTAAGTCGAACTCTTTAAATCTCATGTACTAATGGCTCTGTTGAAAAATCCCCCTTTGCAGATATTCTGCTTGCGTGTTTTGATCAATAAGATTTTTCTCACACTTTTTACGAAACGCCACTGTTGACAGAGAGGAAAATATATTTTGTACTGCCAATACTATCGTTCGACCGTTGTCACATCAACGGTATAGATATATTTTCTGTTCTTGTTTGACTGATAGAATTCGCCATTTAAAAAATATTTGGTTTTACCCAGGTTTTACCATAATTTTTGAGATACAACCTAAAACGCGTTTTTTCGATGTCCTGTCAAAGAGTGTCCCGACTCTAATATACGATCAAATGTCAAATTGCATACAGGGACTCTAGTCCTTATTACATTGCAATTGTCAATTATCCGATTTCTCAAGTCATTCACATCTAGTACAGGAGATTTATAAACAAGAGCCTTCAGATAACCCCATAAATAGAACTCTAAAGGATTCATATCAAGACTGCCAGCTGGCCAATGTTGAGGTCCTCTACGTCCAATCCAGCGATTATGGTAGGTGATGTCGAGATGCATAAACCAGATGTTGCCTCTAACAACTATGGGTTATTCTTCTAACAAAATGGGTGAACGATCTCGCAAAAAGTCCGTCTAGGATTCACCTGTCAATCTTTCCGTTGAAAAAAAATTGGCCAATTAGGTAGTCACCAATAAGTCCTATCCGATCGTTCAGCGAAAATTAATGCTAAGAATGATTTTCTCTGGTAGCGTGGGGATTTTCGTCGACCCAAAAATAGTTATTGTGAAAGTTTATAATAGAATTTCGTGAAAAATTTGCCTCGTCCATAAATGAAATATTTGGTAAACAATTACTATTGTGTGCCATCGTACGAATCAACCACCTGCAAAACATTAGATTCGGATGAAAATCCCGAGGCAGTTGAGCTTGGACCCGCCGTATGTGATATGGGTATAGGATTCCTTTTTAGAACTTTCTGGGGTCCGATTCTCAAATGTCGACTTCTCTATGTCGCAAGCGATAAGACATCTCCATCTCTTTTCAATGCATTTTCAAGAAAGGCGATGGACATATTTTGTCGCATGCGACTTAGGTTAGTAGACATTTGAGAATAGGGCTCTAGGTCTTCAACCACCCGCATTTTTATTGAAACTCCGAGTTCATATAATCTTTCATGTAGCGCTCTAAATGTTTTAGTACAAAGAATTACTCTATTAGGATATCTGTCCTGGTAAATTCTCCATGCTTCTCCCAAATTTCCATTTGCTAATCCATAAATGAGGTGCATGTCAGCCATTTCAGTGTTAGTAAAATTATTCGTGATGGAATCGCTGCTAATTGAATTGAATTTCACTACTGTGGCAATATTGTTGTCACGAAGAACTGAAGCGAGCTGAAGTGTAGGACTGTAGCGTAGAACTGTAGAACTCGAGCTGCTAACTAAATAGTAAATTTGAATTATAGATATATATCTGATTGATGTCACTATGCTAACTCTTATAGTAGCCTAATGACAAAGCGACCTTACCTGCATTTAATGACCATTATTCATTATCGTATACAGGTACGCCTATCATTGATTAGGCTATTAAATTATTACGGGTGGTGAACAAATAACAACCAATAATTCGAATAAAAAAAAATTTCAATTTGAAATGAGCTAAGTGTAGGAAAAACCCTACTATTAATGTCAGCTGGTCTCCAATGCTGGTGTTCATGATTTGCAATAGAGTTGCTTTAGTTTTTTTTCTCGAAAACGAAGCAGGATATGAAGAAAATACAAGATACCAAAAATATAATTTTTTTTTAAATTTATGGAAAAAAATCATTGGCTTACTTTTTTTTAGAATATTTTTGGATGTTGTGCCCAATGAGACGCCACTGGTCCCAATAATTTCAATCTAGTCAAGGCTATGAGCGCCTCATTAGTTCAAATGGATGTACCAAATTTCAACCAAATAGGTTATTGGATATTCATGATACTTTTTAATAACCGTTTTTTTTTTAATTTCAACGCCCTGTATCTCAGAAACGAACTTTTCTTTTTAAAATGACCTAACAAATCACCTCCTGCAGTTAGGAACCGTAGTTAGGGAACACGCTGTATGAATTAAGCGAGCGGTGTGTCCTTTTATTGACTGCTGACGGCGTTTGTCCCATAAAACTTCGGGCTGACTATGTTAGTCTTGTTTTAGTTACCATGAACTACTTGCAGGAAAATTTCTAGATTTTATAAAACACTTTCACTGACCAAATTTTTTGACGGGTTTAGTGGGCTGCTGACGCGTCTTGTCCCAATATTCTGCAGACTGACTATTTCCGCATAGTTTGTTAGTTGTCTTACTATCCATAGACTAATTTTCAGATTTTATGAATCAGTTGCGACATACGTGTTTTTTTATAAGTTCGGAACCACCCCCGCGCCAGTTGTCCCAAAAGCTGACTGCCTAAAGGTGGGATTTCCTAGCGACGTCCAGCGTTCGCGTCCCGCCGCGACGTCTGGCCGTTAGTGACTCATACAATGAATTTTCAATGCAACTGTTTTGTTTGAAGCGGCGCGATTCAGCGTCTCAGCGGCCGGCCGTCGTCGGCCTCGTCCCGACTGCTCAAAAACATGTCAAGACGCGAACGCCGACACCAGCAGTAACATTATTTCAATGTGAAATAAGCGTGTCACAGAAATTTACCGTTACAGACGACAAAGACTTCAAAGATTTTCAAATTCGGGAAAAAATGTGGAACGAAATTTGCACAGTTTTATCCATGGGCTGCGAGTATTAAATAAAAAATTCTTTGTTTTTTTTTAATTGGTTCAGAAAAGGTCATTTATAGATTTGAGTTTTGTGAATAGTAGGGAGTCATGAAGTCAATTAGTTTCTTTGTGTTTTCCCCAATATTTTTATCGATAAGTTAGATGATTGTCAGTTTATTCAGATAATTATTGTCGGTTCAGTATAGTCGTCATCATTCTCATCTCTCAGTAAGTCTCGTTCATGTCCTCGCGAATATCGCAATTTTTTATGCGAATAAAATGGCTATGGACATAGTTCTGCATAAACGATTGGTCCAGCATGACTGGCAGCCGTTTTATTCGCAGAAAAATTGTGAAATTTGCGAAGGTACACAATACTGTAACATTAATGCTGCTAGAACATTCCCATTCCTTATGACAACAAACAATTTTCAATTTTAAACTGCATTCAACTAGAGCACAAAACGTACTGGGGTATAATTTCAATACAAAAACGCGGACGCCAGACGCTTCAAGCAAATCCAACAATCGTCGCGGCCAGCCGTTACTGCTGAACGTCGCGTCGATGCGGGCCGCGAACGCTAGACGTCGCTAGGAAATCCCACCTTAACGGCAGGCTGTTTATATTCAACCTATTGATGATCTAATATTAAAATTTCAGCATTTATAAAACTGTTGCATGTTTGGTCCCACAGCTTTTGGACTAATACCAATGAATTATAAGTAATTACACGCAAAGAAAAAAACTGAAGAAAGATTATGATCAAAGTTACTTTCAATTGCTTAAACATTGGATATATGGATAAACATTCTTCCAGTGAACTTCACTGTTTAATCCAATTAAAATGATTCATTGTACTGGTCACACAATATTATAGTCAAGTTCATCACGAATAGGGTTTACTAACTGCCGTTCGAATTTTTTCGTGTGTACTATGAGGAATAGTAGATTGAACATGGCAGAACAGCACTATCTTGATTGAAAATATGAACAGGATGTTCATAAAGTCAGTTGTGGAATCATCTGCGACTGAAAGTTGGAATTTAGTCGCTATTTTCCATCGTACAAGATAACTTCTCTTGGAAGGGATTCATGTTTTAAAGAGAAACATTCTCAATTGAAAATTGAATCATTATATGTCTCCTTTGGAAATGGAAAAACCCTACGATAAAATTGAAGTTACTTTTTTGTAATATCTAACAGAAAACAACTATTTCCCCGGCTAAAGCCACGCTGGACATTGAACTACATCTGATAGATATATTGAAAAAGACCCTATATAACTTGAGAGAAAAAAGTCTGAAAGTGAAAATTTGCATTTTCATTCAGATAGTTGATTATTTATCAAGTGTCCAGTTTCCACTGGAGATTCTTATCTATGAATGGGATAAGGGAGAATGTTATTCAGAAGTATCACTGACAGAAAATCGCTCATTCCATTGATGCGTGAATGGCATCTCTTTCGCTAGGCCTCCAATACATTTTGGTCGACAAAAATCTATTTCACTCTTCTAAGATCGTCAGGGAGGTCGGAAAAATTGGAAAACATACTTTCATCGATTTCTCGAATAATCAATAATTCCTTTATAACGGAAAATAATATTGTTTCCTAGACAAACTTCGAAACATTTCAATGACAAAATCTCTAAAATGAGAATTCATGAATATCAGTCTCATTTTGTGAGAATTCATGAATATACAAAGGTTGCAACTCAGTCTCATTCTGTAAATATATTTTCGGGCATATGCATGAGCATAAGAATACGATTCATGTTTCATACAGTGTATGAAATACAAATTCTATGAGGACCATCGCTTTCATTTTATGTTCCAGGAAAATACAGGGTGAAAACAATTTTCAAATTTTTTTACATAGGAATAATTGATTATTCGAAAAATCGATTGAATACTATACTTCAATCCCCTGTATAATTGAAACCGTGGCATTCGCGAGGTAGGCACTGTGAATCTTTTCGATCAAGAATCTATCTACGTTATGTCAGAAAATAAAAGAAATTCACGGATGATTTTAGAAATCATTTCAAAATTATTCCGAAACATCCCTTCTCCATATCGCCGCAACCGCAACTTTATTTAGATTCAGATTAATGAGCACAGACGTTAACACATTTGTATATATATTAGCTACATAGTTTCAAAAAATCAGCTAAATATACACGAAAAAAAAAATTAATAGTAGCAAGTAAAATTTGCATGTATGTAAACAATATTATAGCCACAAGTGAAAATTTGCATACTATATGGGACAAGTACACGCTTTATTAGCCACAAGAAAAATTAGATTCCTGAATTTGATCACTTGCTGTTATTGATGTAATTTCAGGAACGCAATGTGATCTAACGATATTAAACTCTTTACTAGAAGCAAACTTTTTATTTTATAAGCCTCAATCTACGTTTTATTTGCAGTAGGCGCGCAGTTTGATAACTACTAGTGACAAGTAAATTTACCATTGATGAAGAATGATTTACTCTCAAATAACTCATATACCTGAATCTACCAAAAAATATATTAGTTGCTACTATAAAGTATTCTAGTGCATCAACATTTTTAGATTATTATAGTAAATTTAGTTTACTTGGCCTTATCAAATGACTCACTTTTGGGTAGTTTATTATTGTCTTACCTTTAATAGCTTTCATTCCATCTTTGGTATAATAATAATATTTATTTTCCATTAGACACAGATTACATGTATTGGAATCGTCAAAGTACACATAAAGCTACGACAGTACAGTTCACAGTGTAAATAACTAACAACTGTAGTAATAAATAAAAAATGTAAATAAATACACACACATATTACGAGTCATCAAATTCTTGTAAATTATAAAAACTACTCTCAATTAAATAATTCTTCAACAAGCAACTGAATTTTTTTAAGTTTGTCATTTCTTTCAAATGTCTAGGGAGCTTATTAAAAATAGTAAGCACTGACGGATAATTTAAGGCTATTTTGTATTCACAAAACGGAACATGGGTATCAGGATACAACGGACTCAATTGAAATTTCCACTTGCCCTCAGTTTAGAGTTATTAGTTCTTCAAAGAAGGATCATTTGTTATAAAGCCTTATTTTCAATACATTCATTTCATTCTTGAAATTAAAATGATATGAAAGGTTCGGTTGCACCAAGGTAGCAATGATTCAGTTTAAACTATAAAAAACGTACTTGCATGACATATACAGGCTAGCAAAATACACTGCTTAAGAAAAACTGGAGAAAGAGATTGCAGTTTTATGACAATAAATTTTCGTGAACTATAAGTTGATGTGGAAAAAAGTATAAAACATTTTGACGGTTCTTTTGAACAAATCATCGCCTCTGGCCATACCCTTACTGGATCACCCAGTACAACCTGTTTCATAATTAAAATTTTCGGAATTTTGTTGAATCTGCTTGTATTCATCAGTATGAATGCTAATGCTAATGTCTTTCCTCATTATGATCATAACAAATCCAAGTTATGCATAACATAATGTATAATTAGAACGTTCTGAAAATTGAAAATAAAAGATAATGAAGAAATGAAATAAAAATATGTAAATTTTTAATATTTATATTGAAACAAAACTGCTGTTCAGTTTTTTGGGAAAATTCTCCTGATTCTATTATATATAAAATGTCAATACTCTTATAACGTTCTCAGACAATTGTTTCCGAATCGGGATTTACTCACCACGAAACTCAAACTCAAATTGTGTGAATCACTAATATTCTCCAAAATTTCTTACTGTGATAGTATTTATGGACCTGCCTTAAGGCAATCTGATTCGATGCGCCTGCAACGTATTCAAAATAGCTGCTTACGCTTTTCCTTTGGGGTGCGCAAATTTGATCATATATCCGCTGTAATGAAGGAATCAGGCTGGCTGAAACTAGAGAAGCTTAGAACATTACACTTGTTGATCAATACGCATAAAGTTTTAAACACCAGGAAGCCTGACTATCTATTGAACAAACTCAAAACTTTTTCGAATATAAATAGATTCGCCACACGTAACAGGTTAGTTCTAGTCATTCCCAAGCACAAGTCTTCAATTTTCACACGCAGTTTCTCATATAATGTCCCGAAACTTTATAACTCACTTCCCAGTGAATATAGGTCTTTCACAATCAAAAACTTCAAAAAAAGGTTGAAAGCATTTTTACTTGGTTAGTTTTTTTTATGCTGACTAGGGCTTACTCTTTATAACTCACCACTATAATTCTGAAGATGTTTTTGTATTTTGTATACAAACTTTGTGTTTACGAAATTAGTAGATTAAGATTATTGACTGTTTCTTTCTCATTTGATTTGTTTATTGTAAATGTGTTGTCAAGGTTGAGTTTAAAAACAGCGCAGGCTGACACTCCGCCTATGATTTTCTTTTCTCACAATCTCTGTCATTATTTGTTTATTTTTTGTAGTGAATAAAGACGCTTTATTATTATTATTATTAAATGTTAGGTCAAAATCCACATTCTACATACCAACAAGTAAAAACATAAATCAAACTAACACTATTCACACAACTCACAACAGTAATAATAGTATAATTCCGGCACACGATGTAACACGTCCACATACAACTACTAACTCAAATGCTGGAATTGGAATGAGGCTAGTTTTGCGAAAACGTTGATGCTCAGTGCAACGGTTACTACCGATTGATCCCGAACTGGTCGCATATCAACAAGTAGGTGAACAGTTTCATTATCGTAGGAACACCAAGCTCTACTGCAAATAAACTGTTGTATTATGCCTGTAACACGAGTCTCTGTTGTTATGATATACTTTTCATAAACACAAAGTAGATATATATGAATATTCACTTTTCCAGCGCTAGTAAAATGCTGACATTATAAAAAGTGAATCATCTAATGTTCAAAGCATTTGCTGTATGTAAACAATTTTATAGCCACGTTCATGCGTTCAGAATACTAATTTTTTTAGAGACAAAACGTTATTTTTTCAATATAGGTATTAATTTTCTTACCACAATCTAAATAAAGTCAGGAAAACGTTTTACTGGGACAATTTTTTTCCGTGTATTGGTGGATGCTGAGTATACAAAGGGATACATTTTTCCGAAATTGAAAATATATTTTTGATCGCCCCGTATCTTACAAATACTTGAAGTTGGATGGTTGGTTCAAATGCAAAATATTATCACCCTCTCATTTACTATGACATCAATTGCATACGGATCTGCAGCAAAACGAATATTTTCTCGAAAAAAGTTCGATAAAAATGACCAAAAACAAAGTTTAACCCTCTGTATACCCGCCAGTGTTGATTCTAAAAACTTTTGTCATTTGAACTTTTTGTTGCACATATTGTGGAATATTCCATTATAAAAATTCAGATCGATACGATGAAAATGACATTCCGGATTGTTTGAAAAATCGTCAAAAATCAAACTTTGACCCTCTGTAGAATCCAAACGCCGGCATTCAGAGAGTTGGCGCAATGGTAATTTTTGTTCAGGATGGCTGGGCTACATCATATTGAAATTTCAGCGATTTTCACCGAAACCGGTTTTCCATAAGATTAGTGCGGGGTCCTTTCAGATTTTTCAAATAATTAGAAGTGGATGAAAATTGACTTCGAAGATTTAATTGCATTGTTTGTGTGTTACTTAGTTATAAGTGAAGCTAATAAAAGCGTGTTAATAATTAAAATGAGAGATCTTCTCATTACTGGAATATTCACCCAATGAAAAAATCACACGTACGGTATTAAAGTGCACCGGAACACACACTGTGCATCATGTCTGAAATATCCAAAATTACTGCTCGCGGTAAAAAATTAAAACAGTCACTTCCCATATAAAAACCTCAGTACAAACCTTGTCCTTGCGAAGCTAAAAAGTAATTGCAATTTCTCAACAAACTATAAGCGGAAAAGGCCGAGACAGGCAAAACCGGACTTCCCACTGCGCTCTCGCCAAAATGATAGTGCGATAGCGGAGTTTGCGAATTCATTTCCCGGAAAATGCAAACGCGCAGAAGGAGAATGTTAAAGTGTCGCACCTGATGGAAAACTAACAATAGAAATGTCATGCAAGAATTCAATTGTTACGCTAAAGATTAGAGCATTGTATCGTTGCTATGATAATCTGTTATGACACCAGAAAGGCGTTTTCTTTATACAATTTCTCCGCCTCCGTTGTCCTGCGCAAAGGACAATGAGTCCTTTCGCACCCTCATTGGCTAGTGGTGGTCAAAAAACAGGTGCGTTACAGCATTAAAACAATGATTTGTATAACTCCACCCCGGTTTATGAAAAGTTACAGGTTTTAAGCTTACAGTCGATTACAAAAGTTGTTACTTTGGAAGTGTTGGCTTGATATATTGACGTATTTGTAGACTGGCTACTTTCAGAACTTGCGCTGCTTCAGCACGTGATTCTCTCAAGTAGAGGTAAATCTTGATTTGATTCAGTATTCTCAGGATGATGATTATTCAGAATGGTGATTGAAAGCTAGGAGCTGTATGCAGTGAATATAATAATGATAACAATGAAAATCTTTATTTAGCGAAATATGCAATACAATTGTGAAAGTATGACAACAGATTGGCTAAAAAGGCGAAGTTCATCTGTTACTACAAGGAATACACAAGATGGTCTTCCACTCAACCTTTCTATACAGATTAGAAAGAAAATATATAATGAGGCTGTCACCTCCTCAAAAATCATTGAAATAACATACAAAAATATCGGGAGGTGTTGAATGGTTGCTATGTATTTTCGATTGTTTATCGACTCCATCTGTAAAAATTTGTGAAGTTGGTGGAAATAAGTAAAATGTGATTGATATTCAAGATTGTATTTTTCATTATTCCACTAGTGGAATAAAGTAATTTCATTATTCCACTAGTGGATAAAGTGGTACTTTATACGGTTCATAAGTGTGGATAAAACTTCAATTATAAGGTGATTGTGGATAAATATTATTATTATAAGAAAAATTACGTTCATATAAGGAAGTTCCATGGGTTGGAGGTGTTATAGTACCTTTCGACCTGATGTTAGGGTTATGAATATCCATTCGGAATATTATTTTCCTGTAAAGGTATGACGGAGTTTTTGTCAAAATTATTTTATGATATGAGTGGGACAGTGAAGTTTTCTACGAGATTTCATATTCAACCTCCTAGCTTCTTGGAGTTTATGACTGATTGGTTGATGGCTACGGATACCATAATTAAAACGGTGACAATAATTTTGAATTTTTTTGACTCTTTGTGCATTTACAGCAGTGGGACAGGGACCAAAAACAGTATTACAATGCGTGAAAGTGGAAAAAACTAAGGAATCACACAGCATTTTTTTAAACTTCATATTTAGTGCCCGAGAGCTGTACAAAATTTTTAGTTTCCAGATACTTTTTCGAATACATCTTGAGATATGTTTTTCGAATAGTGAGGAACAATCCATCCAAAGACCTAAGTTCCGAACAACTTCGCAGAACTGAACAGGAAACTCATTTATTTTAATGGACATTCTTTGCGAATACAGCAATACGTCAGTGTGTTTTCTGAATACGATAGCACTACATTTGCTAGGATTCAAAGAAAGACAGTGATCTTCAGATGTTTTGTAAATTCTGTCAAGGTCTTCGTTGATTTTCAGACAGCTATTTGCAATATCAGAGGAAGGGGAGGAATACATTAACTGGGTGTCATTAGCGTACAGTTGTATATAACAGTAAGACACACAATTTCTAAAAAATACAGTGTAAATAGTATACAGGATGTGTCCCAAAATTGATCCCTGTGGCACGCCATATGTCAGATTATAATGTTCGATATCCTGTTATTTAGAACCACCCTTTGTTTCCTGCCATCTAGATAATTATCATATAATCAAGATATTCCACTAATTGTCTTTTTACACTTACCCATTTCTAGAATTTTTGAAATAACTGGAAGGATTCTGATAGGCCTTAGATCCTTGAAATCAACGACCACATCGGACTTCGGTAGAGGTATTACATGAGCTTATTTCCATTGACTGGGGTAAACTGAGTGCTCGATACAGAAGTTTAGGATATGCGAAATATATTCGATGATAAAAGGACAACACGATATAATAAAATCTATATATTCAGTCCATCAGCCCCTACAGCTCGTGTCTTTATTCTTGATAAATAATTGAAAATGTCATTTTCATCAATTTTCCACGTACCTCTTAGGATTTGAATTTTGCAGAGTACTTTGAAGGACGTCGAGCTGGATTCGTGAATTGTTTTTTAAACATCCTAATTATGTTTATATTACATGTATGTGTCCTTAATTAACTGATGTATCAAACTATGATAGAAAAATACAACGACGGTCTCCCAATACCAGTGGGTCTATCCTTATTATCAAAAATCCCAAATTCAAAAGAAAGAGTTACATATAATTCTAATTGGTCATTAAGGGTTTCAAAATTAGGGTTTTTACTCAGTTTAGTTATTTCCAACAAGTTCATTTCTCTTCTTTTATTGCACGTATGAAGGATTTTCATGTAATTTTCGTTTATTGTATGATTCGTTTCTTGTAAATATATAGCTGATTTTTTATCTGAAAACACATGTCCACGGTACCTTATTTCAAAATTTCTGCCCGTTTGGCCTGTATAAGCTGCTGGACAATCACCACGTTGCAGTCTGTATATACCTGATTTTAGCACTTATCTTTTTTTGGTTTTGCGTTGAATAGCATATTCCCTAAATTACTCTTACTAGTGAATGAAGTCAATATGCTAAATTTGGAAAAATAGTTTTTAATATTTTCAAAACTGCATTTCGGTTCACTTTTAAGCTTCCATATTTTGCGTGGAGCTTCTTCAGGGGCCACAAAACATAATTTTCAAATTGAAGACTTCTTGGTATTTCCAAGTTAGTTATTTCAATAAAATTTGTTTCGTCATCAATTTGGATAACAGTATTGCCAGCTATTGATGTATAATTATTGATCGAAATCTAATGGTATCAGGGTGGTCTGAACCATTATCTAGTGTAATTGTTAGACAATGTAAATTTCATCAACAACTAATATACCGGGTGTTCGAGGAATGTTCGCCCCTATATCTTTTTTGTTTTTGAAGATAATTGAATGGAATTTGGAAGCTCTGTATATGAGATAAAACTGCATATTTTGGCAAATGACCCAACTTCATACATTTCCTGATTACATTACATACATTTCTCATTTTTAAATGGGACACCTGGTATATTTTCACCTATTTTGTCTCCATATGACATTCTGAATACTGTGTCACTTGGCAATTTTTGTAACCAAACTTTCTTTTTATTTTCAAATCCATTTTGTAATGTAGAGGGCTATGGTTGCGTTTATATCGTTAATTTTAGTCCTAAAATGTTGGGAAAAAAACAACTTTATTTTATGTAATATTAAATTCTTAAGTAGGTATCACTAATATTTTTCAAATGGCAACAGGGTGTCTCATCGGGTTAAGAAAAAAGGCTATTTCATTAGGATTGATTTGATAGTGCACACTATTTCAAACTAGATCTTTCTTGAAATGAAGCATCTTTTGAAATTAAAATAATCATTCCTGCCCGCCAAATATGAGTTGCAGTCTTCGTGGTTCTGGTTCCCTTTCAGCGGAAGAGGCTCATCGAGTAAGTGCCAAATCGATCCCTCTACGAAACTCCTCACTTGGAAGGACCGATTGCAGCCTGCGAAATGAGTCTGATGCAGATTCTGTGGAACATGATCTTGCTCACGAGTTTGTTTTGTTTTTTCCGTTAACCAGCTGTCGTTCCCTCACGAACGGCAGCCTCAAAAGTCGAAACTTGTGCGAGCCAAGGATTAACGAGGTCTTACCATTTTACGTGCGATTCCTAGCACGTAGACAGTTGTCCTGAAAATCTTGCGAAGAAGATTGAATTAGATAATTTGGGAAACATTTGCTACATGAATAGCATTTCACAAGTGTTATTCATGACGAAAAATTTCATGAACGAGTTTTCAACGATGAACGAGAATGTTTCTCACTTATTCACCAAACTCAAACACCTGTTCATATAGCTGCAGTTTCGTAAGAATTTATCAACTTTTCCACCAACCGATTTCCTGGAGTCTTTGAAGTCCACCAGATACTCATGAGGACAACAAGAGGATCGTTCCGAATTCTTGGAATTCTCGTTGAATACTCTTCGTGAGCAGGAAAATAACAAAATGAAAAATCAATAATCCTGACCACTCTGGATTAAATGATTCCGTCCAGTCAATCTCGTCTTGTGTTTGTAGATCTTCCGCTGGAAAAATCTTCACTAGTTTACGTTGTAGTACATGTTCAAGAGGAAGCAAAAACGTATGTGCCTTTCTGGAACTTCAACTAGCATTTTCCGATATGACTGATAACCAGTCCGTGTAGAGCTTACTGTTTCATCATCTGAAAATAGAACTTTTAACTGGTGATAATCAACTACATTGCCAAATATGTGCCAAACTAACTGACAGTTATAAGACAACAAGTACAGCTGAGGCACCAGTCAATCTAACGATAACACTGATGCTCTTCAAACACGACTCAACCTCTGGCGGAAGCACCAAACTCTTACGAAGATTCGAAATAGATGGACACCCCAATCTAGCAAACCACTTTCATAATCCTAATGCAGTTAATGTTCTTTGTGGTTCTGGAGTTGAATCTGGTCATTATTACGCATTGGCCAATGACAAAACGGACTGGTTTAAGTTTGACGATAGTTGTGTCACTAAATATTCTCATGATATCTTGAATTTACTGGAGCCTCTGGAGACACCCTACATTTTATTTTATGATAGAGAGGACATTGGCAGATCTTCAGATAATATGGTGTTTCAGGTTTTTCCGGGTTTTCTTGCAGCTGAAAAAGCAAATGCGCCACTGGAATCAATCAAGTCGCCCCGGAGCGCCAATTAATTTTTATGTTGTTTTATAATTTGTATTACCTGTTATGTATATAAATATTACTAATAGATAATGTGTAAATGTATACCTACTGAGTAACTTGTCACCAACACAACTGATGATAAAATCATTAAGGTGTAAAAAAAATACATTTTATTTTACCTCGCTTCTGCGAAAGTAAATGAAAATTATTGTGTACGTGTAGGCAAGAAGATATATTTTTAGTTTTTGAATTAATGGTTTTGTTTTATCATGTTGGTCACGGGTTTCTGCATGCATTTTATTATTATCTCAATCTCAAAAGATGCTTCTGAGGAATATCTAACGTGAACTTTTCAAGATTTTTCATGTAAGTCTGGCAATAACTCAATAGTGTGTGGTATCAAATTAATCGCAATAAAATATTTTTTTCTTATCCCGTTTGAGAACATTGAGTAAAACAAATTCAAAAATTAAATTTCTGATGGCAGACACATTTTTACCGAAAACAGACAAGTTTTATTTTCCCTAAAATTTCATGACCGAAATTAATGAGACGAACGTATCATAGCCCTCTAGATTTAAAATTGAATTTCAAATTGAAAACAATAATCGATTACAAACAGTGGATTGTGGTTGTATTCAGAATGTCGTATGGGGACAAAAGAAGTGAAAATATACAAGGTTTCTCATTCAAAGATCGAAACTTTATGTCACTTCCGGCGAGACCGTAAATTGCATTAAGTTGGGTCACCTGTCAAAAAATGCGCAGTTTTATGTCGTGAACAGATTCCCCAAATTTCATTCCATTATCAACAATAACAGAAAAGTTATACGGGTGATCCATCTTCCGCGGACACCCGGTATTTTAATTTTTTTTTAAATACGTCGTACGAGATGGAAAAATAACGGAAAACCAAGAAAATAAGGCATTACTTTCTGAGTTGACTGTATTTTGTTGTTGGCGACATGTTGATTAACTCCACTGCAGTAATCATTATTTTCCATCAATATGCACGCATTTACTAGTATTATTTATTCATAAATGTCTTTTTTATTCACTGGTTTGATTCCTGAACTAGCTCATTATTTATGTGTGTATAATATTGAAAGCCATTATGTAGAATTGTAAAGGTATCATTTTGTGTTTCGCTGTTCTTTCTGTGGTTATTATGTCCGAAACTCCAAATTGATGAATATGCGATCAAATATCAACTAGAGATTAGCTTCGTGACCACGTTTTTTTCCCGTAGGCAGTTCCATGAAAATATTTACAACCGAGTATTAATAATAAATGATGATACATTATGGAATTTTCTGTCGGTTTTTACCTCCATAACAACAATTCTACATTTATAACTGATGAAAATATTCACACCCGTGCATGCGAAGGAATTTTATCTTTGTCTTTTTCATCACTACGAGGAAAAAAACGAGAAATTTGGAGCGAATTCTATTAAATATGGCATTTTGTGATGAAGAAATTTTTTTTATAATTCATTCAATTGGAACTCCTAGTAGCACACCTACATTGGTAGAGTATTTGGTACAATATTGTGAACATATTGGCAAAATATTTGAAATGCAATATTGGCGAGAAGAAAAATGTGAACATTCGGCGACATTGGATTAAATAATATTGGGGAAATATTCTCCTTAAAAAATTTAGCGATATTGGTACAATATTGCTGGTACGATATTATGGAAATATTGGCAAAATATTCGAACGTTATACAGAGTCCGGCAAAATGTTAGAATTTTATGAGAAACTTTTTTATTATAGTTTCTCAGAAAATTTCATTCTTCATAAAAGTTGGTGCATCCAATTAGACTGAATACGAGCATATTGGTTACTGCCAGTGGCGTGCGGCTGAGTGGGAAACGGGCGATATTCTAAATTTACTATTGAGGAAAGTGACATTAATATGCAAAATATCGAAAAAATTCACTGAAAAAAGTTATTTGTAATTGAATGATATTCCCAGTTATCTAGTTTAGTCTACCAATAATTACCAGTTTGGATTTTTTAAGAAACCTGGCTTTATTTCATTTTCTTTCCCGTACTGTCTTTTTGAGTCATATTCAAGATTTTGTTTAGAAGAAAAAACCGAAGCACTTTTAATTTACGCTGAAGCTGGGCGTAATTACCATGAAGCAGAAAGAATATTTAATGAGCGCTTCCCAAATAATCCAATATCTCGTACCTACTTAAGGGAATTGGTCAATAAATTTCAAAGAACTGGTTGCGTAACGAGGGAAAAAGGACCTGGAAGAAAAACCATTTCAGAAGATCAGCAAATCGACGTTCTGACAGCTGTTGTTAATAATCCGCAACAAACAACGAAAACGGTAGCCACGGCTTGTGACGTATCTTCGACCACTGTGAAAAAATATCTTAAAAAACACAAATTTCACCCATATAAATTGAAAATTCTGCATCAATTAACAGAAGATGACCCAGATAGAAGAATGCAGTTTTGTGAGATCATGTCGATCGCATAACCCAAAATCCCGGTAACATTAACTCTATTTGTTTTAGTGATGAAAGTACGTTTTTTCTAAATGGAACAGTAAAAAGACAAAATGTGCGTTATTGGTCAGACGTAAATCCTCACGTTTTTCGAGAGGGTCATACTCAAACTCCAGAGAAGATCAACGCTTGGGCTGGTATTTTGGGTGACCATATCATAGGTCCAATATTTATGGCAGAAGATGTAACTGGGCAACTGTATTTAAATATGCTTCAAAATCAGATCCATCACAGTATTCAAGAAGTAGTTGGGGCAAACCCAAATGAATTTAACATTGATGTTACCTTTCAACAAGATGGTGCACCCCCTCACTACTACAGACCTGTCCGAGAATGGCTTAACGAGAATTTTCCGGGACGGTGGATAGGCCGACGTGGCCCCATAGAATGGCCAGCTAGGTCACCTGATATGACCCCTATGGACTTTTTTTCTGTGGGGGTACATAAAATCTAAGGTGTACGTCACTTATGAACCGAATAACAGATGTGTGTTACGGTATTACCCCGGAAACATTTAATAACGTTCGGAATGAATTCCACAACCGACTTTTTTTCTGTCAAGAAGTGAACGGTGAACATTTTGAGCTTTTGTTAAAATAGTTGCAATTGGTACTTGAAATTTTGTTGAAATTAAAAGTTATTTAGGTTTTTGATTTATTTGTAAACTATTTGAAGCAAATTTCAAACGGTTGTCAGTTTGAAACGGCTTGGCCGATTATCACAAACAAAGAAGTGTTGGATAGAGAATAGGAAGACCTTCAAAACCAGGAGCCACGTAACCCACTTTAACATTAAAAAAAAAGTTGATGGTGCCCTCTTGACACTAGGCCACGTGACCACAATTATTTTTATGCCACAAAGTAGTAAAAGTGGTACCTTTTTACCTGAATTTTACCCGATCTCGATAGCTTGTTCCGTTCAAAAGTTAAGAGGGGGGGAGGACTTTTTACGTCCTCACTGTAACAATCAACATTCAGAATAGGTTGAACGAATATTCCACCTATATTATTATTATAATATTATTTTTCCATTTACAATATATCTCTATTGGCCAAAATTCAGCCAATATGATGTGCTACCTGGGAGTATTGAATTAATATAAGTATAAGTATATTTCGGCCGTTTGCAACAATTTTATTATAATTCGGCTTAACTAATTAAGGGTTAACTATTAACTAACATGGTAACTATGGATCAAAACATGTGGTGCATAAATATTTTGATTTTATTGGGGATTTAATTTTAACTAGAATTTAACTAAAATTCGTGCAAACGGCCGTTAGTCCTGGTAATATGGGTATGAGTAATACGAAAGTTTTAGGGAGTATTTCAATGTTTCTGAGATTTTCCAACTCTATTTTTTACCTAAAATATCTTTTTCTGCATATAACTTTTTCGTGGAGGATACTTTGGATGTTCCTCTGAATAATTTAGTGAAGCCATTGCAATAAGATTTAGGCCAATCAATAGAGCATTTTTTCCTAACAAAAATACACTCAAAGAAAATAATAGGTTAGAATAACCAAAAAGAGCATATGAAATTGCGCCTATCTAGTTCAGTATTTATATCAACCAGCAAATAATGGTCATGCATATTTAGTCACCATACTATTTATATCGTTATTTCGAACAGGAATACTAGTTCGTTATAAAATTAAGCATTTTCAAGTACCAAAACAAATGTTTTTGGTTACACAAGCAAATAGTAGTTTATGAGTATTATCATCTTGTTGCCCAACAGAATGAGAGCAAATTACCTATTTTTTTCTGTTTTCCAACAATTTTTTTGTTCAGTAATCATTACATTCAGAACAACAACTAAATGAGTAGTTTATAGAACATTTTTTGTTAGTTCAACAACTTAATTGAGTACAGAAACTTTTTTTTGTTTTCTGACCGTGTTTTGTTTGGCATACCTATCAGTTTCTTACCATTCTGTATATATAGAGTGTTTACGTATTTGTTACCACCCACTGTTGAGTTTATTATCATACGTATCGAGAAACTGGAAAGGTTTTAATCATGATTAGATTCTGCTACCAAACAAAAAATAAATATCGCAAATTTGAAAATATATCAGTTATGAATTGAATGTTGTATATATTAAAAAATCATCCTGATCTATACATAGGGATATTGACATTACTTTTAATTGCTTCTGGAATATTCACACTCAATTGAATATCGAAAATTCATCTGAATAACTATATTTCAATAAAAAACCCATGAGTTAGGTATTCGAATAAACATTATAAGGGGGATATCAAAATATGTGCGATGTCGATGCCTGTAATAATCCCAAATTTTCGTAATGAAATAAAAAACAGAATACGTGAAAATGTTTATTTATTTTCATGCTATCTAACAGAGATAAAACATATAAATAAAAGTAATATGATATAGAGAAACAAAATGAACATTGAACTAAAATTATATTCATCACAAAGCAATAACATAAAAAAAAGAATTACCAATTTCAGTTGGTCCAATGTTAAAAGATTGCTTTCGGCTATTCAAAATGTCTAAAGAAAATAACTTTTCGCTGCTTATTAAATGATTCAAAACTTGACTAACATCGTAATTACAAACACCTTCAAAAAAATTATGCATGATGTCTGCTACAAAATTGGTAGTAACATGGAAAGTACTAATTGTATTGAAAATTGAGCAAAATACAGTGGCACAATCTTACTCAATATGTCACACATATTATGAGCCTCAATATTTTGTACATATCAAATCAAATTCAAATCAAATCAAATTTATTTCAACAAAAACAGTTATTACAGTTCAGTTAGCTGGTAAAGCAATTTCAAGGTTATCTAATTTTTCATTAAATTAACAGTATACAAACAGAATGTCGGAAGAATAAGTAGAATTTCTAATAATACACAAAGTAATCCTTGGTGAATACAATAGGTAGATATATCTTATTATAAAATTAATATTGCTCTGTTTTAATATAATAAATCATAACTTACATTTCAGTAGAGCAAATAAGTGTCCAAATCCCTAACTATTCAGCAACTTTTTCAAAGCCAACCCTTCATCGCTTAAAACAGTTCCCACTTCTTCCGAAACATAATTAGCATTAATGATCTCATAATTTACTAATTCTGTGTATTCACAATTATTGAAATCCATCTTTACTCACCAGCATGAACTAAACTGAATGAAATGCTCAAACTCAAATGGAAATGGTGTGAGATTACCCAGACGGACATGCACAAACCTGAACAAACCATATACTCTACGCGTCCAGCCACACACAAATGCGCAGAATATTTCAATTCTTCGAAGTGGATAGACTAAAACTATATTCAGGTTTTTTACAACCTGAAGGGCAGGTTGATTATACAACTACGTTTGTTCGCCAATTATGATAGTGCAGCAAACTAAAATTCTGTCAGGTTTTATTTATGAACAGAAGAGTAGTACAATTATACAATTGTATTTGTTTGACTACCAATTACAATAGTACAACAAACAATGATACTAGTATAATTCATCTTATAACAGAAGTGTTGGTTAATTTTACGATTATATTTGTTCGTCTACCAATTATAATAGTACAGCAAACTATCATAATGTTAGAATTATAAACTAATAATAGTTGAAAACTGAAGAAATACTATTATTAGTTTGACTCGACAAAATTTCACAAATTAACAGTTGGATGACAAAATGATTGATTATAATGCACCCATTATTTAGGTTTATATTGATTTTGTTCCTCAACAATGTTTAACCAGTTGTTATGACGATCACCTTTTCATTGAAAATATCATTAAAGTTGTTTCATTCAACGAAATTAACGATATAGTTGACGGAACATTTTTTTTCTTTGAATTAACCCATACTATTTCTTTGAGTGTACTAGTAGAAAACCGACAGTGCCATCACATGGAAGACATTCCGTTGTTATATTCTAATATGTTTTCGAATCGCAACTGTTATTTAAAACATTTTACCTTCGTAATACTAAGTGGGGTAATTTTGTATTTGTAAATTGGTATTTTTTCGTGGTTATGGCGATAATTTCTATTTGATTATTAATATCCGATAATCCTTTTATATATGCTCTTTCTTAATATTTTCTAATTGTTATATAAAATTTCAAATGGAAAAACCATGCCATTCAGTATTTTTAGACGTTCAAAGTAGATGTGGTACAAAAATACTCCAGCTAGTAATGTACGTAGTCGTGCGAAATCTCTGACAGTCAAGTTGATTCCAGTCTTTTTTCGAGTTCAGATTTGTAGGATCTCTTTCGCTCACATTGATTTCTACTCTTATAGTGTATAACAGTCTGCTTGGTTATTTGTGTGTTCGCGCTATTATATCTATAGTTATTTCGAAGTGGTTGGAACTTTGATTTGTCGGGTAAGTAATGACTGTTTGTTTTTATTAGACATGTGTTACTATTTTACTTTTGTTACTTATAGGAAATCTATTTAGATGTTAGAAAATGGCTGGTGTAAAGCCTCAAAATGTAAACAGACTTACCGAGCAAGAATTAGAAATGGATCATGATGGAAATCTTGATCTTGGGGAAGATTTGCCTTGGGAGGAGGAAGACAGTGAAAAAGAGGACATAGTCGAAGAAATTGATGCTGTACCGGATGAAATTTTGGCGACTGACGAGGTTGGTCAGCTCTTGTCTGATAACGATGACTTTCTATCAATGCCTACTTTCACTAGTAAAGATGGCAGTCTATGTTGTAAAAGACCACTGAGAGGTACTAAATCTACATCCAAGAACAAAATCAGGCATGAATTGGGCCTTACAAATTACAGTAAGGATTTTGAAAGTATCAAGGAGACGTTTTTTTTCATGTCTAATGAAATCTTAGAAATTATTGTTTTAGAAACAAATAAAAAAGCTCTCTATGAACATGAAAAGTGGAATACAGTTATTTATGTATCAATGGCGTAAAGTAGGCGTTTATGGCCTGCGGCGTGGATGATGGCGTTAGCCGAGGGCCATCACACGACGAAGGCCTTAAACACATTTTACGCACGTGATACATACAAAATTTTATGCACTAGCGGTTTTATAGCGCGAATCACAAATACTGACTTGAATTGCAATGGTTTACACGTTTCATACGTTATGCATACACTAATTAAGGGTAACATAATATGAGGAATGTGAAACTATAGTAGCTGAGTGCTATATTGGAGAATCTATTTCAAATAAATAGATCGTCACCGAAAAAAATGCCAACGATTATGAACAAATGTTAGAAAGAGTATTGCTCTATTGAACTGAAATGATTCTTCGTGTTAGGAATTGCATGAAATGATGTGTGAGTATAGACAATTTGGGAATTTTGTCTACTTTACGGCCCGCCGGGCCATAATGCGCCCACGGGCGGTAAAGTGCCACTTTACGCCCGGCGAACCGGGCGGTAAAGTGTACTTTACCGCCCGCTAGTGCATAAAAGCATATATAGGTCTTTTGATTTCTCAAGGTGCTCTAAAAGCTACAAAGGAACCGACCGAAATGTTATGGACAACAGATAAGTGCATTCGTGCATTGAGATTTCTTCGCCTTGACTATTTACACACTAGAGCAGAACGTAAAATATTAGATAGATTAGCTCCTATAAGACATATATTTGACATATTTGTACAAAATTTAAAACTTATGATGTATCCTGGAACACACATGACAGTAGATTTCGGGTCTACATGAAAAGTAAACCAGACAAATATGGGATTAAAGTTTGGGCTATGTGTGATGCTACGAACTCTTACACCCACAATCTGCAGATCTATTTGGGAGTGCAAAATAATATAGTGAAAAAGAATCAAGGTGAAAGGGTGGTTCTTGATATGGTTGAACACTTACAACGATAACTTTTTTACGTCTAAAAGTTTGGCTGATAAACTTTTGGCTAGAAATTTGACCCTTTGTGAAACCGTACGAAAAAATAATACCTTTATTCCAAAAGAACTTCTTCCCAAAAGCTCTCGACCGTCACCTTCTAGTATTTTTGCCTTTACTAAAGACCATGCCATGGTCTCATATTCAGCTGTAAAAAATAAGGCAGTTATTTTGTTATCGACTATGGACCAAGTAAGTGATGAGGGAAACATGCACAAACCCGAGATTATCCTTCACTACAACAAGACCAAAGGTGCCGTTGATACGACAGACAAAATGTCAAAATAATTTACTATCCGTCGCATAACAAATAGATTGCCAATGGTTATTTTTGGACACATGATTGACACTGTGGAAAATAAAATACCCCGCGTGGAATAAGTCCTATTTGTATGCAAGGCGCAAGTTTTTGTTAAGTCTCGGTAAAGAACTTACAAGAGAAAACATAGTTAGGAGGTTTGGTAAAAAAGACATGCTTCATCAAACAATTCGTGACCATATGATTACGGTCGTTCCTGAGTTAGGTAGTCATCCAGTAGTTCCAGCAGGTGAAAGGACATCTGGATGTTGTACTCTTTGTCTTCGGAGAAGTGATCGGAAAACCCGTAACAAGTGTGAAATTTGCGGACAGTTTGTTTGTGTAGAACACAGCCAGAAGAAAATAATATGTAACACATGTAATAATTAATATCTCAATATGCATATTTTATGAGTTGATTTTTATATTTTGTATTAGTTTTGTACTGCATGATCTGTAAAACTCATTGATATATTCAAACAAAATTTGTTATTTTTGTATTTTTTTAGTGCAAGTAATGAAATAAAAGTAAATATTATAGATATATACAAAAACAAGGTGGGGTACAAAAGTACCCCAGTTAGTAATGTATGCCCTACAATGTTAATTTTATCGGTATAATGTTTTTAAATATTTTTTAATGACATCATTGCTATTGATTTTTCAGTGTACCTAAAGTTTTTAATGTTTTGTTCCATGCCCTATAATTTTAATTTTATCGAATAACCTTCTTTCTTCAAACTTTATCAATAAGATTATCTTCTTTGGACAATAAAGCATATATTATTATTTTTATTATTATTATTATTATTATTATTATTATTATTATTATTATTATTATTATTATTATTATTATTATTATTATTATTATTATTATTATTATTATTATTATTATTATTATTATTATTATTATTATTATTATTATTATTATTATTATTATTATAAGGGTATTTAAATTACTCAGTATTACAAAAGTTAAATTAAAAAAAAAATTGTTCTGCTCATAAAATGAAAACTGATAAAGCAATCTGGTTGTTCCAATGGAAAGAATTGTAGATAATTTAAATACAAACAGAATGAAATGATTTACGACCAGATTGGATCATTAGTAACGGAGGAACACCGAAAAAACCGAAAAATTTGACGATTTTTTGAAAAATTCATAATTATATATAAATAGGGTTGACCCTTATTAGGAAAGTATTGAATTATGTGTACATAAAACAGGCCCTGACGGATCATTAGTTTTGGCACAATTGCAATTTGATTTTTTTTGCACTATGTTGCAGCGTGCCTGGATGCTCTAGTTATTGTCCGATTTCAATTCCTATTACAAATTTTGAAAGTAGAAGTACAGTACCACAAAATGCATATTCTCATTTCGCGCTAAAATGCTACGAAATGGGCAAAAATGCTTGCAAACATGACTCAAAACGGCTGAGCTGGTAGAAGCGATCGAGTGGAAGGAGTGAGCGGGATATGAGGGGAAGCATTTTATCACGTAACCCGTTCATTAAAAGAACTCCCCTCATCTCTTGTACACTCCTACCACTCGGCAGCTAACGCGGGCTCGGCCGTTTTCAGTCATGTTTGCATGCATTTTTCACCCATTTCGAACCATTGTAGCGCGAAATGAAAATATACGTTTTGTAGTACTATGCTCCTACTTTCATAATCTGTTCGAGAAATTGAAATCCGGCTATCACTAGTGCATCCAGATACGCTGCAAGATAGTGCAAAAAAATTTTAATTGTAATTGTGCCAAAACTAATCCGTCAGAGCCTGTTTTATGCACACATGAACTACACATGATTCAATACTTTCAGGAGAAAGGCCAATCCTACTTCTTGAAAAATGGTGGAGTTATGAATCTTTCAAAAAATTGCAATATTTTCCGGTTTTTCCAGTTTTTCTCCGTTGCTAATGATACGATCGGGTTATAAAATATCACATTTTGTTCTTATTTCAATTATCTACAATTCTTTCCATTGGAGCAACCGGATTGCTATATTAGTTTTCATTTTATAAGCAGAACAATTTAAAAAAACACGTGTTTTGTTATTTAAATGTTTATAACAAATTAATAAATGACAGTTGCGAGTCGAAAACATATCAGAATATAACTACGGACGGTCCTCCATGTGATGGCATAGTCGGTTTCTTACTAGTATTTTTGTTAAAAACTCACGCATTTTATGCTCTATTGCTTGGTGTAATTATGAAGAGGAACACTAGAACTAACGCTAACGTAGACAGCGCGAAACCGCGAATTACTTCCGAGGCGCTTTGCTTCGATAAGAATCTGGTCTAGTCGGAGAACGTTCCTAAGGCTTTCTAGAGATATCAGGAGCGTTCCACGAAATGAACGGTGTATATAAAAAGAACCACGCAGCAGAGTTGGGAGTCAGTGAAGCATAAATAGTCCAGTCATTGTGATATAAATTAGAGTATTGTGTTGAAATTGTTGAATCATTGTATTTCGTCAAATAAATTATTTTAAAGTGAATTTGTTTAAATTTACCACAAGAAGATATTCTGTATCTGCCAGTCACCAGGTAACGGCGTAAACTTTTGTAAAATTGCACAATTAATTAGGGGAGCATGGAGGAATGTTGGTCTATTGAACATCAGACATAATTCAAAATGTCACTGAAGTTTATTGATTAACTATTCTACAAGATTCGCAAGGAACATTATTTTTTGGTAATATCAATATTTCGATATCAATCGACTGGGTAAAAATGTCTGACTGTTTCAGACGAGGAAATACACAACGAAAAAGAAATGTCAGTCGAGAGGCTCAGAAAAAGTTGCCAAACCTTGCGAAAACAAAATTGGAAAAATCCTTAAAAATTGTGAAATTGTCTTCTAATTTGAATTCGATGAATTTATCCCCTGCCCCCTGAAGCTAAGGCAAAGAACGCGTAGGAATTCGGAAAAATTTCCGACTAGGACGAGGAAAATTATGACGAAAAAGAAATATCAATCAAAAGTCCCGGAAAAAGTTAAGAAAACTTGCGAAAACAAAATCGTAAAAATCTGTAAAAATTGTGAAAAACATCGCTCCATCGAATAATTTTACCCCATGTCCATCTGAAGGATAGATAAATTGTGAGAAAGTAACAATTCACACATTTTGTTCGTTTTTTGGACAATGTCTAGAACAATTCTATTCAAACTGAAACATTGTCAACCACTTTCAAACTGTATCGTAATAGTTAAAAACATTTAAAATAATTGAAATATTTACTCGATGAGATATAATGAGATATAAGGGGCATTATTCCAGTTTGATTTGGGAAGCTGAATACACTTGCGAAGAATAAATGAAGAGGGGTTTTTTTGTACAAAGTGGATAATTTCTAAATATGCAAATCGCTTTCGACTTTCGTCATCTTCAGTGCTTCCTGAAAGTAAATACTCTGGTTGTGAGGGATTCTTGAAATTGAATTTATTGATTTGTAGGTTATGAAATTTGGAAAAATGTTTAAAGTTAGATGAGTACTTACAAGTCAGGTAACAGGAAGAATTACAATTTTTGAAGTCATCTTATATATATTTATAAAATTTCTGGCTTAATTCCAACGAAAATCATGTTAGAATTTGAAGGCCATGTGGGTATGTCAAGTATTTTGAAAGACAAATTTACTTCATCTGTCAAAGTCAAAGACTAAAATTAATACCAACTTCTGTTAGTAGTAAATTGAAATGTTTGGTTATAAAAAGGTAGACAACATAATTGAATTGAAGGTTTAATTTTGAAAAAAGTATTGATTTAATTTTGATGAATAATTCTTTGGTGAAGTAGAAGGAAATCTCTGTACAAGTTCACTTGAGTGTTCAAGCAGAAATCATTATTTGAAAGTTATTTTGAAATTTCCAGTTCTTCGAACAAATCCAGTCTCAAATAATTCTTATTGTCAATTTGGTGTAAAATTTTTGAATTTCTATTAGGGCTAAAGTTATGATTATTAATTTTTAAATGGTTACCAAATGCTGACTTATCAGGTTTCTTCAGGCGTTCGTTGATACGTGTTATGAGGGGTCTGCAGGTTCGACCTATGTAAGAAGCGGGGCAATCAGAACACTTAAGCCTATAAACGCCACTTCTATTTAACTTGTTGATTTTATCTTTATAGAATTCACTAACATGTTGCCTAACTTGTTACATGATTTAAGGGAGATTTTTGTACCAGGTATGGTTTCTAGAATGAATTTGGAAATATCATTGCACAATTTGTGATCCAAAAAAGGCATAGAAAAATATTTAAATGAAGGAGAAATATCAGAGGTAGCATTGAATGCAACTCTCATGTAAGTACTCATCTAACTTTGAACATTTTTCCAAATTTCATAACCTACAAATCAATAAATTCAATTTCAAGAATCCCTCACAACCAGAGTATCTACTTTCAGGAAGCACTGAAGATGGCGAAAGTCGAAAGCGCTTTGCATATTTATAAATTATACATTTTATCCAAAAAAAAACCCTCTTCATTTATTATTCCACTTATTTATTTATTTATTTTCATTTTCAGGCTGAGACAGATTGCAATAATTGTATAGTTAATTATCTTGTGAATCCCATTTTCATTCCTTCATTGGAAATAACCATGCGTACTCATTCAAAATTTCTGACAATTGATGGGTTAGACCGATTTTCTATATTCTTTTAATTGAGTGTCCCCTTTCAATATTCCACATTTTCATTTGTTTCAGCTCACAATCAACGATTACAACTGAAGTCTGGCGAACCTGTATAATGAGTTACTAATGTTGTTGACATGGGTATATCCGAATCAGATAAATTACATTATGGTGGGTTATCCATTCGAACAAACAAGATCCGGTGTAAATATAGCTTATTGAAATGCAAACATAGGGTGTCCGTATTTATAGAGAGATTTTATCATCGTTGACAGGATCCTAATAATTATTATTATAGAACTGATCGATACAAATTGGAATTCTGAGAAGGGAGATGTGTTTCAATGAAAGTTTTCGTCAGTGATGACACGGAAATTAATTCTAACTGAATGGTGCTCGCTAGATATTTTTGAAAATAAATAATTTTTAATGTTTCTATTTTAAAATATCAGCGAATATTCAATTTTTGCGACGCAATGTGTCTATTACTTCAAAACATTAATGGTTATTGACATTGTTGTTTTCTTTTTCCAAACTCTGCGATCCATTCGTATCACTTGAAGTAATTTTGTTACGGAATCGTTTATTAATAACTTAAAAGAACATATAGAACAAAGTAGTAAAACAATCACTATTAGCAGAAAAAAACAGAAAAGGAGTCCCTGGATAACTGATGGACTTGTGAAATCTGTAAATAAAAAAAATGAAATGTACAAAAAACTCCAAAAAAAACCAGATAACTTAAACTTAAAAAATGAATTTAAAATATATAGAAACACTCTAGATGCTCTTATTAATAAAAGTAAGGCAGATTATTATAAAAGAGAGATCAATAAAAATAAGAATTGTCCCAAACACATGTGGAACTGTGTTAAAAGACTGCAAAGGAAAGAATCAGTCAATAAGATCAAAGAAATAGAAGTAGATAATGAAACTCAAACAGACCCTTTTATTATATCAGAATCATTCAATGACTATTTCATCAATGTCGGTACAAACCTTGCTAATAAAATAACAAAAACAGATCAACAATTCCACACACATAGAATTCCGAATACATTATACTTGGGGTCAACAGATGAGGGTGAAATAAGGCAGGTTATAAAAGAACTGAAATCAAATAAGGCCCCAGGACTGGACGGAATCGGAGCAGAGACAATAAAGAAATGCATTAACCACTTAATTCATCCTATTGAAAGAATCGTAAATTTAGTCTTAGAAAGTGGAATATTTCCAGAAATATTGAAAATTGCTGTAGTGAAACCCCTCTATAAGTCAGGAAATAAAAGTTCACTTACAAATTACAGACCTATTTCAGTTCTTTCAAATATCAGTAAAATAATAGAAAAAATCATAAAAAAACGAATTATCAGCTTTGTACAGAAGTACAAATTAATTTCAGAAAATCAATA
Organism: Chrysolina oricalcia; assembly: GCA_944452925.2. Classification (NCBI taxonomy): domain Eukaryota; kingdom Metazoa; phylum Arthropoda; class Insecta; order Coleoptera; family Chrysomelidae; genus Chrysolina; species Chrysolina oricalcia. The sequence goes on along the minus strand of OX101821.2, from coordinate 14,285,937 downwards.
TGGGTTTATGGAGGGTAAATCTACACAAGATGCAATTGCTGACTTAATTAAAAAGACTTACTCAGCGGTAGACTCTAAGGAACCGGCCATTTGTGTCTTTATCGATTTAGCAAAAGCCTTCGATACCGTGAGCCATCCAAATTTGATGAAATCTCTTGAAAATATTGGTTTTAGGGGACAATCGAGAAATTTAATAAATAGCTATTTGAATAATCGACAACAATGTGTACAAATAGATAACACCCGCAGTAACAATAAAACTATACAATATGGAGTTCCACAGGGTACAGTTTTAGGACCTATTCTTTTCATACTTTATATCAATGAAATGTTTAACTTACCCATTCCTGGAGATATAACTGGTTTTGCTGATGACACGGTTGTTTTCTTCAAAGATCGAGACTGGAAAACTCTGAAAGAGAAAATTCAAAATGCAATACCAGTTTTATTCAGGTTCTTCAGTAGTAAACTTCTGACAGTCAATGTTAAAAAAACAGTATACTTACCACTGACCAGTTATGAACCAAACCTACCAAATTTCGACCAAATTGAAGTTAAAATTGAAAACCAATCTATGCTTCTGATGGAAAACAGAACAGTTAGATATCTCGGCATCACAATAGATAGTCATCTGAGGTGGGATACTCACATCTGTAATTTAATAAAAAAACTCCGTTTTTTTCTGAGTAAATTTAAATATTTGAAACGCTTTTTTGATATCCACCATCTTCGAATCATGTATTATACACTTGTCCAAACACACATTAATTATGGAATCATTGCATGGGGTGGAGCCACTAACAATTATCTGAAAAATCTTGAAACGCTACAGAAATGGCTCATAAAAATCATACTCGGAAAAAAACGTGACTATTCAAGTAATGATCTCTATAGGGAATCAGGGTTCTTTGATATACGTCAAACGTTTTTCCTCACACTCTTGGTACACCAACGAAAATATATTTCATCAAGCAAACACGTTCATCATATATACAACACCCGATATAAGAAGGAAGCTTTAGATGTACCTAAGATGACCAAGACTATTGGACAAAGATGTCATGTCTTTCTGGCTCCTAAACTTTTTAATAAAATTCCAACCGAAATTAAGAATCTCAACTCATTATCCCTATTCAAACAGGAAGCCAAGAAATGGATTAATATGAAATCAAGAAATGAGATACACTGTTTAATAGACCTCAAAAACGCAAATTGAAATCTATCCATGTTCTAACGTCGTATCTACTTATGTGTAACTATTGTTATTTTTATTATTATTATTATATTAATTACCGTGACTCTCTCATTTTAATTCCATGTAGCATGTCAAATATGTATGTGACTGTGTTTTAATAATTATTACCGAGATCTTCAGATTTTAGTATTTTAATATGTATATGATTATGTTTTATTATTATTTTTGACAATTTTTGGTATGTTTTTAATTACTATCTTTTTTATTGCATTCAAATATTTTATCAATGTTTCGTAAATTTATTATCTGAATACAAATTGCACAATACTCAATCTAAAATTTAAAATTGTAGAATAACCATAGTGATCCACGCGCAGGTTAGCCTTTGTGGATCTTCTCTGTGTTTATTTACATTCTTTAATATTCAACTGAAATTTTATGTATAAATTTTTGTGGTAAATAAATATTATTATTATTATTATTATTATTAACTGTACTGTAACGAAAATAGCTCTTGAACAGCTCGGGTCGAAAAAAATCCTGGAAGGATCAGAGAACCTCATGACAATCCAGTTTACAGAATCTGAAGAAGTTTTTGGCAGAGGACAGAAAACCAAGTTTTTGAGGAGCAATGGACCTCACGAAAGGTTATTGAAGATAGTAATACAGTTCATCAAATGAATAACTTACGGCTGTTTGCACGAATTTAACTGTTAAAAAACGAACAAAATGTGAGAATTGTTACTTTCTCACAATTCATCTATTCCTCAGGGGGACAGGGGGTGAAATTATTCGATTACTCAATTTTTACGGATTTCTCCGATTTTATTTTTGTGAGTTTTCGTAACGTTTTACGAGTCCCCGAAATGACAATTATTTTTCGTCATCATTTTCTTCGTCCTAAACCATCTGAAACTTTTCCGAATTTCTACGCGTTCTTCACTCGTTCTCTGACTAGCCTTCAGGAGGGCAGGGAGAAAAATTATTCGAAATTAAATTGTTTGACGGTCCGATGTTTTTCACAATGTTCACGGATTTTCCCGAGTTTATTTTTGCTACGCGTTCTCTATCTTACTTTCAGATGGCAGGGGGTAAATCGTCGAATTTAACTATACGACGCGACGGCCCGATGTTTTTTACAATTTTTATGTATTTTTCCAATTTTGTTTTCGCAAGTTTTGGCAACTTTTTCCGAGCCCATCTGATATTTCTTTGTCTTTATAAAGGAGCCCGCCAACTTCTTATGGAATTTGGGTCCCCGTGGGTTTTTTTCAATCTTTGGTATGATGTAGAGCATGTAATTCTCAACCAATGTTACCATTGCGCCAACCCAAAATAAATAACAGTTTGCTGCTAGGGGGCGTTGCAATCATCCCTTGCGCAGATTAGACTATTTATTTTTGAATCCTATAACAATATTTTCAATTATTTCAATGTTGCTAATGTTGGACAATATTGTGCTGTTTTATAAAAAAAATATTACAGCCCCCTTCATCCCTCCTATTACGAAGCGCAAAAAAAATATTTCTCGAGTGCCTTCAAATGCATCGTCGAATGTTGAAATATGCCTGAATAAGGGAAATAGCAGTTTTTATGATTTTCTCCCCTCCCCCAAAGGAATTTTCAATATGATGCAGTTCAAGTTATTTTGAATAGAAATTAATTGGGTGACAAACCCCAAAAATGAATAGTTTTGATGCTCAGAATATACTGTTCATTATTATAGACGGAAACACTATCTCTACGTATTTCAGTTCCGATTATATTAAACAATTGTGTAATTTTTTATAAAAAAAACTATGAAACCACTCCCTTACCCTCAACCCCTATTTTGAAACACGAAAAAAATTAATTCTCGACTACCTGTTAATGCTTTATCAAAATAAATGTTTTAATCAGCTCAATTATTAAGGAAATCGTACAGTTGTTTAATTCACCATTCCCTCCCTTCAAAAAAATATTGGTGGATTTCGCTACAGACGGCTAGCGATACGCCTGCAACTTTGGACTGAGCATGCGCCAAACTCGAATTTAAGTGATGTACAACAAGAGGGTCATTTAATGGCGGAGAAGCAAGAAGACGAAGGAAAAACAAGATTGCAAACCGTGTTGAAAATGCGTGAATTTGTTTTTTCGCTCGCAATTTACACAGAAACCTAACCTGAACAAGCTAACCTAGCTTGCGATTCGAAAATTCGTTGAATTAGTTTTTCGCTCGCAATTTACACACAAACCTAACCTGAGCAAACTAACAGCTTGCGAGTCGGAAATGCGTGAATTATTAGCCAAACCTAACCTGACCTGACTAACCTACCTTGCGATTTGAAAATTGTTAAATTTGTGACCATATAACGACTATTTATCCAAAATTCAGAGAGAGAGCAGTGATGTAGCAGCCATGGCAGCCATATTTGTCCATTTTTGGAGTCTACGGAGCATGCTCGAATTTGGCGCATGCTCAGTCCAAAGTTGCAGGCGTATCGCTAGCCTCTTTAGATTTCGCTGACCTCTTAGTAGGGCGTAGTTAATGTTATTTGAATATCAATTAATTGAGCAAGAATCTTGAAAATGAATAAAAATTAGACATCAACAATTTGAATATGAGTTGGTGCCTGGATACATTTTTTTCGTGTTTTAAAATAGGGGTTAGGGGTAAGGGGGAGGTTTTAGATTATTTTATAAAAAAATTACACAATTGTTCAGCATAATCTAAACTAAAATACGTAGAGATATTGTTTCGGCCTATAATAATGAATAGTCTATTCTGAGCAAGGTATGATTTCAACGCCCCCTATAGCATCAAACATATTCATTTTTAAGAACTGTCACCCAATTAATTTCTATTCAAAATAACTTGAACTGCATCATTTTAAAAATTCAGAAAAATCCACCGAATTTTTTCCAAATTTAAATCAAAATATCTTTGCACCACATGGTTTGATCTATAGTTATCATGTTGATTCAATTATAAGTTAATAGTTAATCCTTAATTAGATAAGCCAAATTATAATTCAAATTGGTGCAAACGGCCGTTAGTTGGTGTATTGACTCCTGAAATAATTATTACTTTGTGAATTGTGAAATAATCACAGTTTCTGGAAGAAAAAAAATGCTTGGTTTTTGTGTGGAACTTCATCAAGTCCTTATTTGTATGATTTACATTCCTCACTGTTTATGATAAGAGGTAGCCGAGTGGTAAAAGCGCCGATCTTTCAATCACTCTGGCTTCCTTCCGGTCGTGGGTTCAAATCGTAGCGACTGCAGAATTTTTCGGTTGAAAGTTGTATTCAGTGTCAGGCTTATACTAAGGGCTCACGAAACATGCACTTCAGGTTGACTATACGTGTCATAACTGTGACTCAGAATAATCTGATTAGTTTAGGTACTATAACTGTTACCAGTTTAATGTTTTGATAGTAATTTGATTGTTTTTGTAAAATTATGAAATGAAAATAATTTGGCACCTATTTTATTGTAAAAATGTTATTTCCGTCAGCCTGTTGCACGCCTAAGCGCAACCCTAAGAAGTATTCGAGGGATGTGTGTAAACTAGGCAAGACGCAGCCCCTATCTTTTAACATGTGATGCCATGCACGAGACCGATGACCATGATGGGAATCGAACCCACAACCCTAATCTTGAGAGGCCAATTTTTGGATCAATATACAGGGCAATTCAAATTCGACCCCCACCATTGGGATTTCCTAAACTACAGGAGATACGTCAAAGCTTAAATTGGGGCAAAGTTGCGTATTCTGGTGCTTAACAAAACACTGTTTTGAAACTTGGAAAATTCCGAGTATTTCCGGAAATATCGGGAAAAAACAAAAAATCGGAATTTTCGTTTTTATTTTTTTCTTTCGTTATTTGACAACATAGCTCAAAACCAAAAATACATTTTCATTGATACTTTTTTTCAGCTACACGTTTTCATGTTCAGATTTACTATCCGACGTTTCGTCTTCTGGCATTCATAATCAACTTTTTTTTCTGTTATGGGCGCTATATTGTTTTTTTATACAGAAAAATAGTGATTCTCATTCTGATTTCATTGATGTATAATTTGTTATGATTTGCTCTTCTGAAACCACAGATATTAAAAAAAAATAACTTCACCTGAGATGGTCATGTCTCCATCGAAAAATTTGTTTAATAAACACTAGTTGTCAGAACTCATTAAACATCATAAGTTTGCACAAATACTTCAGTCGAAATGTTCTCATTCTCAAATGAAGAAAAACGAAATATGTTGAAACTTTATTATAAATTTGATAGGAATATTACGGAAACAATACAAATTTATTTTGAATTATATCCGGAAAGACAACAGCCGGATAGAACATTATTCGGAATTTTGGGCAAACACTTGGCTGAGTACGGTGCGCTTCAAAAAACAAGAATGAAATCATGAGCTTGTAAAAAATGCACAAAAAGTATTACAACAAGTGTTCGAAATGAATACATAACCGAGCTCGCCGTCTCAAATTAAGAACAGCCCTAACAATATCCCTTCTTCTGATAGACCTGAATTGCGTGATGATATTGTCTCTAAGTTCATCTACTGTGTCATATTCTTGCTCTCCATAGATTCAGTTCTTTAAAGTATCCAAAACTGTAAGGTCAGGTGACCTTGCCGGCCACCTCACTGGTCCAGAATTTCCTAACCACCTATTAGGAAATCTTTGGTGTAAATATTCGCAAACTACTCTTTTATTGTGTGGAGGAGCCCCGTCATGCTGAAACCAGCAGCTGTTATAATTAACAAGGGGAAACGCATCCATACATTCTTCGAATTCGTTTCTTAAGAACCGAAGATAGGTTTCCCCGTTCAAAGTATTAGAGAAGAAATGAGGTCCAAGTATTCGGTCGTCATAAATTCCAGCCCACACATTCAAACGAAACCGAACTTGTTGTCTGACTTCTCTGAAGTGTCGTGGATTATTTTCACTCCAAATGTGCTCATTATTTCTATTAAAAACACCACAGTTCGAAAAAGTACTTTCGTCGGTCCAAATAATGTTTTTCAAGAAGTTTGCAGGGTCTACCCTTTTCGAGAGCCAGCTACAAAATTCCATCCTTCTCTCAGGATCACCTGGATGTAATTTTTGTGAAATATGTATCTTATAACATTTCAAACCACTTTATTTGAATTCCCTCCAAACGCTCGTCTGTGGCACATCCATTTCTGCTGAGACTTGATTTGTTGATTTGGAAGGATCTGCATTTATCTAAAAAAGTACCAAAAATAATTATACTTCTTCAAATATGGAATGAACAATCATTTTACCTCGGCTAATAAGTTACGTCTAATATTTTGTTCCATTCTGCTTCCATATTTCATTCTTGGTTTTTGAAACGCACCGTACTCAGCCAAGTGTTTGTCCAAAATTCCGAATAATGTTCTATCCGGCTGTTGTCTTTCCGGATATAATTCAAAATAAATTTGTGCTGTTTTCGTACTATTCCTATCAAATTTATAATAAAGTTTCAACATATCTCGTTTTTCTCCATTTGAGAATGAGGACATTTCGACTGAAGTATTTGTGCAAACTTATGATGTTTAATGAGTTCTGACAACTAGTGTTTATTAAACAAAATTTTTCGATAGAGTCATGACCATCTCAGATGAAGTTGTTTTTTTTAATATCTGTGGTTTCAGAAGTGCAAATCATAACAAATTATACATCAATGAAATCAGAATGAGAATCACTATTTTTCTGTATAAAAAAACAATATGGCGCCCATAACAAAAAAAATGATGATGAATGCCAGAAGACGAAACGTCGGATAGTAAATCTGAACATGAAAACGTGTAGCTGAAAAAAAGTATCAATGAAAATGTACTTTTAGTTTTGAGCTATGTTGTCAAATAACGATAGAAAAAAATAAAAACGAAAATTCCGATTTTCAATTTTTTCCCGATATTTCCGAAAATACTCGGAATATTCCAAGTTTTGAAACAGTATTTTGTTAAGCACCAGAATACGCAACTTTGCCCCAATTTAAGCTTCGACGTATCTCCTGTAGTTTAGGAGATCCCAATGGTGGGGGTCGAATTTGAATTGCCCTGTATAGATATTCAGTATTCCAAGACACATATTAATTCCAGAAAGATGATACATTACTTTGCTAATTTGATTTTTTAGATATCTTTCATATATAGAACAGAAGAGTTTAAACTGAAAATTGCACCAACGTTACTCGGTCTACCCTATTTGAGTGAAACTCAACAAAATTTATAATGCAATGATCCGTTAGCAAAAAAAGTTATCAGACATGTACTGAAATACTGAATTCAACACGGTATTATTAAATTGATCAATATAAGTATTCATTATACACGAAAAATGTATTCCCTACCCTATCTGCACAACGGCACTCATGAATAATATCGCTCGCTATATGACATTGTTACACTGGTGATTGTCGAAATTAAATATTCCTTTTGATAGCGGTGTTTTTCTGTAATGAATAACCAAAGTAGAATAATTGTAGATCATTTATCGGAACATATGAATTAATATAACAATAAATATAAATGGACAGGGAGCTTCAAAGAACTGCTCACTATATTATATTAACGGTCGTCTTCAGTTATAGAAAATTAACGACATTGTCTGTCACGAGATTACTTAAAAAGGTAGTAATAGAAAATTTCACTACTTTGTGATTATCCGCACAGACAGTCTTTTGATCTTCATTTATAATATAGCGGAATATTGGAAACAATTGGAGTTGTTGATTATTTCATTGGCATGTAATGAAAGATACTGAATATGCACGTTAGACCATTACAATTTTACACACTCCTCTTGGATCACAGAGTTCATTTTCGTGCTGATACGTTTACATGATATGCCACTTTGAAGCAAAGACATGTAGATTCATCCCATGTTGGATCTTATTATCGAAAACAGGAACAGTTTTGTTGTTTTTGGACATTCACTTCTGTGATTACAAGATGATGCAGGATGTTACAGGATTTAAACGGAAAACGGCGGAAACCTGACCTTGTTCTGGATTTTTAATTGCACTGTGTCACAGAATATTGAACTACACAGAAGCGAAGCTAAGCCATTTTGCTCGAACGCAGCCACCATTTAATATGCATGATTCTTGTCACTGTCACTTGTCATTGTGATCAGGTAAACAAAGATTTTGACAGTAATGACTAATTATTAATTAAACATTCAAGCATTCAACCCTATTTATATCTAAGCACCAGGCAGTGAAATTTAGTTATGTTTGCTTATTTTGTAACAATAATTCTGAAATGGCGTCGAAAAGAGGTACTGTGTGTGTTTATCGTGGATGTTCTTCCTGATATGACCAAGAAGGAATTAGTCTCTTTTCCTTTCCGAAAGACCGAAGATTTAGTAAATAAATTAAAAAAGTATTGCACTCAAAATTTTATTTGTTGTTTTTATGGGATTTTAGGGATATTGTGAAATGTCTACATACTGAGTTTTATTTGATAACTTCAAGGCTTTGGCTCAACAATAAAGTGAAAATCTGAGAATCCGCAGTCTGCATTCATAATACCTATACTTAATAAACTCTAAATGCAGATGACTATTCTGAATGAATATCATTAAGGTTTAGAGAAACGAAATACTTATTTCATATTCAACATGCCCACATGAATGCCTTTTGAATACGATGGTAAATCAGTGAAATAATGCCAAGTCTGAAAATTTTCCGACAAGAGAGAATTCAAATCAAACAAAACTTGTGAAAGTCTCAACACATTTAAAATTTAGAAGCTTTTTCTGATCAATTTACAACGATATACAATTCATGAATATTTTAATGTGAAAAATTTTTCAAGTAAAACTTATGATTGACGTTGATTCGATTTATGTTTTCTTTTTTGTCTCTGTCTTGTAAATGTAAAACATTTTCCAAATATAGTATTATTGTTAACGACTGGATTTGCTGCAAAATTGAAATAGTTGATTCCAGTCAAAAGCAGTCATTATAGAAGCGCTTTTGCTTCACATCAAACCTGTCAGTGCTCTTCCTGCTGTCAACTGCTTGAGGAACGTCAATTTTTGATATCCAGCTAAGTACTGCGCTATCATTGTTTTGTCTCGCAAATTATAATGCCACCTTTTACATTGGGAAATACAGAAATTCGACAAAACTAGACATGCTAATTGTAACAAAACTATACGAGATGGGATTTCAATAATGTTTCCATACTCCAGTACCTACCAAAAATTACTGATTACATTTGAGAAAATTTGTTTGTCGTCAGTGACAAATTTGCAAGCGCATCCTGTATCAAATAGCAGATTTATTGATTAAATGCCCGTCATGGTGCTAGCCATGGAAGTACTTATTTTCTATCGGATTTTTACTGTATTTGGAGAAGGTAAGGATATTTTATTTATTTATTTATTTATTTTATTAATGATGGGATAACGTGTAGAAGATTATGGAATGACTTTAAATTATTCATCAAAACATTCAACCGTTAACACTTGTCGGCAGTCATTTTATTTGCAGAAAAATTGCGAAATTCGCGAGGGTATGAACGAGACTTTACTGATGTTGTTTTGAATTAGTTTTCTGTGTGTAGCAAGTAGTATTCTTGAATGATGAATAAAGTAATTTTTCTCATTGTGCGAATCATGATTTCACTCAACATATCATTTCAAGGTTACCAAAATTTGCCCCCTCAACATCAAAGGTGCCGACTTTAGCTTCGCTTCTGTGTAACAGCTATTTGCACCGGTTCTCCTTAATAGCAAACTAAGCTAAGTGGAGGGATCAGCTTAAGGTACACCTTAAGGTAAAGATGCTTTGCACCGTTGATTTCTGGCCTGAACCTTATAGACCGGGGGATAGTGACAGATTTTGGGACACGAATTTACTCAATATGCCTATTGGAGGGCAGTACTGTCCGTATATCCTCGTGGTAATAATGCATGAATCAAAGAGTCGTCGTAGGTTCTTCACGCTGAAATATAATAATAATATTTTCGAAAAATTATGTGTTTCGGTACGATTCCAATCAGGTTGCCATGTGTTTTGTAATAAAGTAATAGACGTAAAATACTCGAAAAACCATTAGCATACCATCAGGATGGGCGGAGAATTCCTTTTTCCAAATACAATTTCACGTGACCATACCAGCCATTCGGACCCAACCTAACGGCCTGCCAATCGTTTTTCGAGTATTTTATTTCATCACGAAACACATGGCAGTCTGATTAAAATCGTACCCGAATAATAATAATAATAAAAATTATTATTATTATATTTTAATATGAAGAACCTACGACGACTCTTTGATTCATGCATTATTATCATGAGGATATACGGACGATACTGTCGTACAAAAGGCATACTGAGTAAAATCGTGTCCCAAAATCTGTCACTATCCCCTGGTCTATTAGTTGAGTATTAGAAATGTTTGGCAACAGCGCAAAAATGATCACGTAACCAACGACGAGACGGTAATAGTTATTTATGTATCAAGGGCGTAAAGTAGGCGTTTATGACCTGCGGCGTGGATGATGGCCCGATGGCGTTAGCCGAGGGCCATCACACGCCGAAGGCCTTAAACGCATTTTACGCACGTGATACATACAAAATTTTATGCACTAGCGGTTTTATAGCGCGAATCACAAATACTGACTTGAATTGCAATGGTCTACACGTTTCATACGTTATGCATACACTAATTAAGGGTAACATAATATGAGGAATGTGAAACTATAGTAGCTGAGTGCTATATTGGAGAATCTATTTCAAATAAATAGATCGTCACCGAAAAAAATGCCAACGATTATGAACAAATGTTAGAAAGAGTATTGCTCTATTGAACTGAAATGATTCTTCGTGTTAGGAATTGCATGAAATGATGTGTAAGTATAGACAATTTGAGAATTTTATCTACTTTACGGCCCGCCGGGCCATAATGCGCCCACGGGCGGTAAAGTGCCACTTTACGCCCGGCGAACCGGGCGGTAAAGTGTAATTTACCGCCCGCTAGTGCATAAACAAAGTTTTCAGTTCTGTCTAATTTGACAGGCTGGTAGGAGGATGGCATGTGATTTGAAAAATTTGTCTCGACCGGAAAACTAGCCACAATATCGCCTAGAGAGCTGCGTGCACATTAGTTAAAATGAGTAGTTAATAGATTATTACCCACCCTAACCTGATCTACCTTGGGTAAAAAATAGTATCCATCCAAAATGTTTACGACATGAAAATGTTGTTAACAATTTAGGATGAATAAGAAAAATTGAAATGACTGGCCGTTCCATTCCTCGAGGACAAAGCAACAGATTAATTTTGAGTTCGTAAGTAATATAAATTAACAATAAACCAATAGACATTTTGTATTAGGATATAGGTACAGTGTTGAATCTGAAAATTACTTTTTTCGTCGACCTCTGCAAAAAATGACATTTTACGTACTAATTTCCGGACGAAAAATCGACTATTTTTGAAGGCAAGTACTTTTCGTCCGCAAACACTTTTCGTCCGCAAACTCTTTTCGTCCGCAAACTCTTTTCGTCCGCTGTGGTCACTATGATACGGCACGGTACGAGAGCGGCGATTGAGTAATTTTCGTAAATCCACGTTTTAATTAATACATAGGCGCCTGTGACAATAACTGTCATTTGCTGTTGTCAAATTAATTATTTACGAAATCCGCTAGATTTTACGTGTGAATTTAGACCGTGGTGTGAATATTAGTGTTCATAATAATCAAGAATTGATCGAGTCTGCAGTTCGAAGAGTTGGACGTAGCTGAGGCCAGCAAACATGCGAGTACTTACTTTCATAAAGGTATGTAGAGGTCGACGAAAAAATGTAATATGCACCTCGGCGAAAAACTGTCTACTGTCTCGCCTGCTTGCTATCCTCGGCTGCGCCTCGGCTATCAATTTGCAGGCTCGACTATAATAGACAGTTTTTCGTCCTTGGTACATAAATAACTATTTTTGTACTCGAGTGTTTTATTGAACTCATTCGACAACCTTCTCGCTCATACAAAAAGTCCTACTTTACGAACTTGTATCATAAATAACTATTTCAGAAAAACCCTTTGTGGCGATTTTAGACTATAACTTCAATCATAATAACAATTTACCTTTTATTGGAAGATAATATTATGATTTATAATTTAAAAAAATTAAAGATGACTGGGTGGGGGTACGAGACACAATATGCACCGAAGCATTTTCAATAAAAACGATGATAAAAAATTGTAGATATTCATATACTCAATTATCACACTATGACCTAACCTCAGGGGTGGCCACGTGTGGAATCTCACGATGGGCAAGGGCGTTCGTCACTCTCCGGATATAATAATTGTTTGCCACGAAGGGTCACGTATTAGGTGATCGCACGCTAACAGAGAATTACATCAACATTTAACATTTAACTGCACCTGTACTGTGCAAAGGGTACTTTTGTTATGTTGCCAGGGTTATCAAGCATTCAAGTTTATTCATTACTGAAGTTTTTCTACGAAGACAATATTTGAAATAATTTACAAAGAATTATAATCTAAACCAGTGGCGAATCCAGAATTTTATTCTTTTGTCCTGGGGGATGGGTTGCATCGCCGTGTCCTCTTCACATTATTAGTAAATCGTTGGTTGTTAAAATTGTTTTCGTAATCCCTTACTGTTATTTTTATTTAACTGTATTCAGATGACAATTGAAAAGTTAATGTTAACAGCCTCCGTCCGTTAAGATTTTGTAACGGCCGGCTGCCGTTAAGAAATCACTTGTTCAAATATTTTTTTCAAAACTTCATTCTGCTCACAATAACAATAATTCAAATAGTACTAACTATTTATAAATTTGAAAAGTAATTTGACAATTGCTATTATTTGAAATTTATATTCCATCGATGAGAGATTTACCATATTTACTACCAGTATTTGAACTTGTTGTCGGTGTGGCCTCATTATTATGAAATGAATCTAGGAAAAAAAACCTGGAAAAAAAAACCGGAAAAAATAACCCCGGAAAAAATACCCCCGGAAAAAATACCCCCAGAAAAAAAAAACGGAAAAAAAACCGTACGAAAAAAAAACAACGAAAAAAAACCCCGGAATGAAAACCCCCGGAAAAAAACCTGAAAAAATACCCCTATATGCGATAACAATGGCCAGTACACAAAAAACTATTCAATTTTGGATTTTCCATGTATGATTTTTGCAGGCCCAATTCTTGAACTTTTCTGAAAGTGCTCTGGCAAAAAGCAAAGCAGCCTCTAATAGAAATATGGGCTCCCAGTATTCTAGTTGCTGCCTGCATCGCTGCCTTCTCAAAGTCCATGTAAAGAACCGCTGGATCGGAAAACAACTCACGGTGGGCATATACGACGAGCAAACTTTGTAGTATATTTTCAGAAGTTTGCTGGGTCTTCCTTTCCAGCAAACAGTAAGCAGCTGTAACGATGGTGCCTGAAGGTGCTACAGGAACTCTTATAACGTAGAGCTGTTTAAAAAATTGAGGTGCCAGTGAAAAGTTCCCATCAAGGTACCACGTGGTTGCTACTGCTAAATATCTTAAACAATGATCATCAGCAAAAATAACTACTCTTTCTTCGGCGTCTGCACCATTGTCATTCAAAAGAAATCTCGCATTTTCGGGATCTCCTGTCGTTTTCCATTCTTATGCAAATTTTAAACAAATTCCAAACGTCCTTTTCAAGTTATCCTCCGTTATCATTCGGCTCCTAACATATCTTGGTAGTGCTGATACACCCTCTGCAAAAATTTGGGAAGTTTTGGATAGTGTATCTTTGCACCGTTCCTTCATATTGAATACTGCCTTGCCTCTACAACTTCAATATTTTTTAAATCAGCCGGATGGTTGTGGTCAGCTCTTTTTTCTACCAAAGCGTAGCTCGGATCTGTTGGTATTGTAAAATGAATCAAATATGGTCTGGTTTCTTTAACATGACACACAGTCGAAATTTCATAACTTTTTGTGTACTGGCCATTGTAATCGCATATAGGGGTATTTTTTCCGTTTTTTTTCGGGGGTTTTCTTTCCGGTTTTTTTTCATTGTTTTTTTTCCGTATTTTTTTTTGGGTTTTTTTCCGGTTTTTTTTCTCCGTTTACCCTATGAAATAATTGTCTCGTTATCTTCATTCTCTTTTAAACTGAATTTTCAATATTCGACTCCGCCACCGCAGAGGAGTTCCAACCTCCAAGTTCTTTTACCGATAGTAGATCGCCACCAAGCATAGTAGCCGAGGATCTGCGAAACGAGTGCCCTGTGTAGAGCTGAGGATTTTTCAATTTTTAGAATGCTGCAATTTTCTTTGGGACAGCTCTAATGGTATAAATGCCCACAATTTATTTACCATTCCAAATTTGAATGCCACAAATCTACGTATTTTTGGTATAAACTCTTGGCATCAAAAGAAAGTCTTCTTTTGGGAATGAAAAATACCCTGTTCTTTTCGTTTTTAGTATACCTCAATGTAACCAAAATTCTGGTACTGGTGCTTTCGTCACGTCTACTAGCCAATAATAATTTTCCAAATCTGAAAATACCATTTCTGTAGGTAACACTCTAATATAGTGTACGATATAAAATAACTAACCTTGAAATGTCAATGTTGTCACAAACTTTCAAAGCAAGTTTCAACATTGAAATCTTGGTCCTCGCAAGTTAGGGGAATAAACCTCTGATTTTCCATTCGTATGGCTAATAATACATCTTCATTAACCACCTTTGTATTCTTGCTTTTACGCCACTCTTCAAAATTTTCATATTCTTTTTGATATCGCTCTTGAGTTATTTTCGGCAGTAAATCAACACTCGCTGCACATGATTCTCCCAATATTTTTAAAGAAATTTGTCCTCAATTTCTTCAATTTCATCTATGGTCGTTGTTAAAGCGAACTCGCGAATACGAAAAACTGACGTTGTTTATAAAATTGTTGTGATATTGTTAATCTGTTCCATGACAACACGATGTTGGGATATTTCTGCAGAATTACGAGGTACGTGGTTTGTTCTTTCTTTGGAATCAAAATGCAATCTTTCGCGAAAAGTCTTGAACGACACACGTCCGATACGCAAATAACGGATTCGGTTATTATAATCCTCGGCTGCGCCTCGGATTACAATATTCAACCTCATCCATTATTTGCTACATATCGGCCTTGTAACGTTAATAACTATAATATTGTTATTTCCGTCAACCTGTTTCACCCCTACGCGCAACCCTCAGAAGTCTTCGACAGACTCGTGATGCCATACTCGAAACCGGATGACCATGTTGGGAATCGAACCCACTACCCTGTAACGGTCCACATTTTCAATGGGTAAATAGTTAAGTATTACATCACATCATTTTGACATACCCTGTACAATTCTCAGTTACAAATCCCGAATGTTTATTTCGTTAGAAGCCGCTGAATACAACAAAATCTACATTTCATTGTATCCGTGAACGGGAGCTGTTGAATTCCATAAAATATGCTGATAACTTTTTGTCACGCTTCGAGGTACCGATCGAACTGAACAGATAATTTATGTTGAAAGGCCGACCACCACCTAAGGTAATTTTTCCACCAACAGCATCTGAAGATGCTTATTGATATGATTATAATCAATCAGATATTCTAGTTAATATATTTGAAATATTTATTATTTTAGGCCTTCTTCTTTGTTCTCTTGTGGTTTTTTCCATTTTATCTGGTATGGTACTTTTCCATCATGGCATGTTCCAAAAGAGCTTGAGAAACTATCTTGAGGTGGAAGAATTATCGATACGAAGTTGAGCAAAAAGTATAAGAAAAGCTAACTTGGAAAATAAATGAAAATTGATTACATCTGTGGAAATGGTATATATACAGGGTGTTTCTTAAGTACGTGTAGAAACTTCAAGAGCATGTTGCTGTCGTCGAAATAGGAAAAAAAGTTCCCATAAACACATGTCCGCAAGTCATTCGTTTCTAAGATACAGAGTGTCAAAGATTAATTATTATATTTGTTTTTTTGTAAATAAATGCCAAAATTTTTGTGATATTCGAGTAAAGTTTGGTATCTGGGATGACTTTTCAATTAAAAAATCAAGTTTTGTGTTAATTGTGAAAAGACTAATTTCTAATTGAATTTATTTTGAATTAAAAAATCTTGTCATTCAAAATCACTTGCATCGATGATTTCAAATCTCAATAACTCGAAAACAGTGACCTCTACCAAGAAAATTTATTTTTAACACAAACTTAATAATAAATATTCCCAGCTACCAAACTTTACCCACATATCAAAATTATTTTGAAATTATTCACAAAAAATAAAAATAAGAATTCAACTTTGACACTCTGTATCTCAGAAACGAATAATTTGTGGACATATGTTTATAGGAACTTTTCTTCTTATTTTGATGTCAGGAATATGCTCCTAAATTTTCTACACGTACTTAAGAAACACCCTGTATATAGAGGCTAAGTAAAACTCGAAGTCGTCTCCACAATATATATTTGACCCCTAAGGTAGGGAAGGGTGGGCTGTTGTCAATACAGCTTCAGCAAAAAATTGTCAAAAGTGTGGTTGTATCAACATGATACCATCAAAAACATGTTTTCGAGCATAGAAATGCTCATCATCAGTTGAAATTACAGGTCAAACTGAAATAGCAAATATAAAAATAACAATTTTGACAATGAGTTTATGAAAAAATTTGAATGGACTTGGAAACCAAAATGGATACTCACATGGCATGGAGGCGTAGTAAAATTTAAATTATTAACAAAACATATTCAAAAAATCTTGAACTAGGCGCAGTAAGGCCTACCACCTATATTAAGGTGGAATGGTGGGTGACCATTCAATTATATGGATAACCCACATTGAAAAGTTTTAAAAATTAATACAAAATTTGCAACGACAATGTGCTCTGGCAATGGCTGTCGAAGAAAAAGAAAGCTGAGCCAGTCTGATTGTTGAAAATCGAAGTATATCGGTAATAAAGAATTGTTGACATTAGGTGCCATCTATCAGTGAAAAACGAAAACAAAAATCAAAATGTAAAGCAATGTTGTAGGAATCGAACTATCAGGAGGTTGAACACTCGGATAACAAAGAAAACACACCAGACGACTTCGAGTTTTACTTAGCCTCTATATACTGAAACTCCACTTCGAGGATGGACTACTTCCTTCACATGGTATATATATTTTATGGAATTTAAAAACTACCCAAACTCAGGATATCTACTGGCGATCCTGTTAGTAATACTTCAACATTATTCTCAAAGAAAGTGGCTGATTAAGGATTTTCCGGAGATACGTGCCATATCAGTACACGGAGTGCCGAACAAAAAAGTTGGGTATATAATATATATTTTTTATTGCCCCTTTAAATTATTCATATTTGTCACGAAAGTATTTTGTGAACTTTAAAAACGGCCGTTTTATAAGTGTGTCCCTACTAGTTTTATATTTGATCTAATTCGAATCTTTATTCTTAGATAATACTTGTAGTCCGGTGGCAGGGAGGGTTTTCGTGGCCGATAAAGTGCGACGGGATCACCCAAGTTATTCTTATGTATTTTGACCTGTTGAATCCGAATTTCGAGGGTGATAAGCCGTGAAAGCATCCGGAAAATTGTTAGACGATTTTCCGAGGAAAATCGAAAAATCCATTTTTTCCAAAAACGAATGATGCTATAATGTTCTGCATAAAATTCTCTACAAAAAAGGTCTCTGCAAGTTTTTCTCCAAAATGCACCGTTTTCCAGTAAAACTTGCTCAAAATTCGACAAAATGCGATTTTCTCAATTTTCAGTGCTCTCTCATTCAGTCACATAATGATATTTTCAAGATCACCTTTTGACCCAAATTATTCATATATGTCTCGACTATAAATAATAAAAAAGATATTCCTGAAAAAATCATTCGTGTGGATTTCCGGGCACTGAATTTCCCGATACGTTTACCTTGCATAAAAGAGGCATTTTTTTATTCGCGAAGCTCACGTCGTGGACGAAATTCTTAGAGTGTCAATTAAAAAGAGTTCAGTATATATTTTGTCATGATCACAAAGTATCTTAGTAGCGGAAAAACGGAAAATTTTGCTTAAAATTACGACAATTTTCCGAGGAAAATCGAAAAATCTATTTTTTCCTAAAACAAATGATGCTATAACATTTTCTATAAAATTCTCCACTAAAAAAGTCCCAACAAATTTTTCTCTAAAATGCACCGTTTTTGAATAAAACGTGCTCGAAATTCGAAAAAATGCTATTTTCTCAATTTTCAGTGCTCTCTCATTCAGTCACATAATGATATTTTCAAGATCACCTTTTCCCAAATTATTCATATATGTCTCGACTATGGATAACAAAAAAGATATTCCTGAAAAAATCATTCGTGTGGATTTCCTGGCACTGAATTTCCCGATACGTTTACCTTGCATAAAAGAGGCATTTTTTTATTCGCGAAGCTCACGTCGTGGGCGAACTTCTTAGAGTGTCAATTAAAAAGAGTTCAGTACATATTTTGTCATGATCACAAAGCATCTCAGTAGCGGAAAAACGGAAAATTTTGCTTAAAATTACGACAATTTTCCGAGGAAAATCGAAAAATCGATTTTTTCCTGAAACAAATGATATGCTATAACATTTTCCATAAAATTCTCCACTAAAAAAGTCCCAACAAATGTTTCTCTAAAATGCACCGTTTTTGAATAAAACGTGCTCGAAATTCGAAAAAATGCTATTTTCTCAATTTTTAGTGCTCTCTCATTCAGTCACAAAATGATATTTTCAGGATCACCGTGTCCCAAATTATTCATATATGTCTCGACTATGATTAACAAAGGAAGCATTCCTGAAAATCATTTGTGTGGATTTCCCGACACTGAATTTCCCGATACTTTTAAAAATTGAACAAAAAACGAAAATTTGAAAAGAGAAGAAAACAGTTTGGTATTATCATCATGCTAACTGCTCACTTGTAGAAGATTTACCAGTGCATCTATTAAATTACATATTCTCAGAGCTTTTTACTTATAGTCCAGGGCATTTAGATCAAAATCAACCGGAATAACTAAATTTGGCCGTCACACAGATATCGAGATGCGATTTTCTGCATTGTGTTCAGGAAGGTCACAGCAAATGAGTCTAAAGGGTGTGGTTTCTCGCTTTTTTGAAAAATGCTTTCTGGGCCGGAAAATGCATTTTCCAATTGCATCACTACTTGCACCATTACAGGAACGACTGGAAACTCGGAAAAATCGCTCGGAAATTGTTATTAGGGGGTTGTTGGGGCTGCCGAACTCGATTCTGGCATTAGAATCACATGGGGGTGCACGAGGGTGGCTCTGTGGGGGTTTGCGGGGGGTGAATTGGGGGAGAAATAGCAGCGTACATGAAACTCGCTCCAAACTCGTTACTCGGGGGTTTCCGGGGATGCCAAATTCAATTCTGGCATTGGAATTCATCGGGGGCGGCTCCATAGGGGTTGCTGGAGTGGTCAATTGGGGGAGAAACGGCAGCGTGCATGAAAATTGATCCAAACTCGTTACTCGGGGGTTTTCAGGGATGCCGAATTCAATTCTGGCATCGGAATTCCTCGGGGGTGGTTCCCTGGGGGTTGCGGGTGTGGTCAATTAGGGGAGAAACGGCAGCATGCATGAAAATCGATCCAAACTCGCTACTCGGGGGGTTTTCGGGGATGCAAAATTAAATTCTGGCATTGGAATTACCCGGGGGTGCACGGGAGTGGCTCTGTGGGGGTGCGTGGGGGTGGAATTGGGCAGAAATGGCAGCGTGCATGAAAATCGATCCAAACTCGCTACTCGGGGGTTTTCGGAGATGCCAAATTCATTTCTGGCATCGGACATCCCCGCAGGCCTTTGGGGTCCCCCAGGTCCCCCAGGCTATGACCCGAGATGCGTGCAGGTATAAATATTAAATAAATGAAGAAAAGAAGAAAAATCGTATACTTACTGGCCTTTGCGGTAAACTGTGGTACTTTTCTGGCCACGGACCGTAATATACCATTTCAATCTAATTTATCTTGTGTCCATTTATGATGAAACGGATATATACCTAATAATCCAAGTAATTTATAACTCGTTAACTCGATGTTTTTTTTCTTTTTAGATGTTTAGTATTTGAGTTAAGAATTGACATTTATGAGTCAAGATTAATAAAAGCTCCTCTGTTACTTGAATAAAGTATTCTTTTCATAATTTGTGATTTTTCACCTTCTCCTTTACCATTTGCCACGGAGCCACCTCCTAGCGCCCCCGGGGGAGTGTTTTCATGGACGCTGCCATTCCCTCCCACACAACCCCACAGACGTTCCCGCGAGCGCCCTCGGGTAATTTCAATGCCAGAATTGAATTCGGCATCCCGGAAAACCCCCCGAGTAGCGAGTTTAGATCGATTTTCATGCACGATGCCATTTCTCCCCAATTCCACCCCCGCGCAACCCACAGAGCCACTCCCGTGCACCCCCGGGTAATTCCAATGCCAGAATTGAATTTTGCATCCCCGAAAACCACCCGAGTAACGAGTTTGGATTGATTTTCATGCACGCTGCCGTTTCTCCACTAATTGACCACCCCCGCAACCCCCATGGAGCCGTCCTGAGGAATTCCAATGCCAGAATTGAATTCGGCATCCCCGAAAACCCCCGAGTAACGAGTTTGGAGCGAGTTTCATGTACGCTGCCATTTCTCCCCCAATTCGCCCCCCGCGCACCCCCACAGAGCCACCCTCTAATGCCAGAATCGAGTTCGGCAGCCCCGACAACCCCCGAGTAACATTTTCCGAGCGATTTTTCCGAGTTTCCAGTCGTTCCTGTAATGGTGCAAGTAGTGATGCAATTGGAAAATGCATTTTCCGGCCCAGAAAGCATTTTTCAAAAAAGCAAGAAACCACATCCTATAGACTCATTTGCTGTGACTTTCCTGAACACAATGCAGAAAACCGCATCTCGATATCTGTGTGACGGCCAAATTTAGTTATTTTTTTCTATCTTCCCTGGACTAATAGTTTACAATCACACTCATTGTTTGGATGAGGATATTTTTCTTTTGAATCCATTGGATTTTGGGTTTATTGAAGAAGACTCTATGCTTAAACCGCAAAGGATTGAAATTTTGATCCCCCCAAGTACAGAATTGGTACCGAATTGTACTTGCAAAAGTTGTACCCGGAATACATGCGTTTGTAAGGCAGCAAAAATTGCATGCTGCTCATTTTGTTTTTGTCACCGCGGTAATACATGCCAAAATAAAGTTTTAATTAAACTAAATTTTTTTATTAGACCTTGGAAAATTCTTGGGCAGAAATTGTGTCTGACAAAAAGTAAGTACGATTAATTTTTTGTTTCAACGAAAAAGTGAATTTTTCGGAAAATTGTTGCACTTTTAAGCTAAATTTTTCGTTTTCCGCTACTGAGATGCTTTGTGATCATGACAAAATATGTGCTGAACTCTTTTTAATTGACACTCTAAGAAATTCGTCCACGACGTAAGCTTCGCGAATAAAAAAATGCCTCTTTTATGCATGGTAAACGTATCGGGAGATTCAGTGCCAGGAAACCCACACGAATGATTTTTTCAGGAATCTCCTTTTTGTTATTCACAGTCGAGACATATATGAATAATTTGGGACAAGGTGATCTTGAAAATATCATTGTGACTGAATGAGAGAGCACTAAAAATTGAGAAAATCGCATTTTGTCGAATTTTGAGCACGTTTTACTGGAAAACGGTGCATTTTAGAGAATAACTTGTAGAAACCTTTTTTGTAGAGAGTTTCATGGAGAACATTATAGCTCCAATCGTTTTTGGAAAAAATTAATTTTTCGATTTTCCTTGGAAAATCGTCTATAACAATTTTGCGGATGCTTTCACGGCTTATCACCCTCGAAATTCGGATTCAGCGGGTCCAAATACATAATAATAACTTGGGTGATCCCGTCGCACTTCATCGGCCACGAAAACCCTCCCTGCCACCGGACTATTGGTTCTCAAATACAATTTTTGTTATCTTACTGTTACATGGAAATTTACATTCCTTGATGAGATAGGTTTAAACTAAGATAATCTGAAGGATTCACTTCTATCTTTTTTGTAAGCTGATACTATCAATAGATTATATATTTTTTTATTAGTTGGCGTATCTACTTTTGTTTTGTACAACCCCGTCCTTGTCAATTTTTATTGTCTGGCGCCCTTTGCTTACAGACATTCTAGAAACACACGACCCCGCCTCCGACTATATGAGTAGCCAGGCTGTGACTAAATGAAATTTTTTTGAGAGCTCAAGTGAATTATACAACAAACTGTATATTTGTATGATGTTCATATGATTTTTGTTCACGTTGAGATAAGAAATCAGAAAAAACCGTCGTTTGAGAGGCGAACGCTCTACCACCATGGCCCATAAAGAGATGTAACGAAGGTGTTTCTATCAAATATTTTGAATAAACTGTCAAAAATATGATATTGAAGACGTGATGGTGAAATAGAAAATAGTATCAAGTAATTAAATGCAATAGCGCATAAATTTATTTTAAGTATTATTAAAACAATAAGTAAGAGAATTACAATACATTACAGTATAATGTTCATACAACGGCTCTTTTGGCATAATTTGATGGGTACTTTATCAACATTTATGCCTATATTATAATAAATGTTCATAAGGGCCAAAGAGGCGAGTCTATTTTCCGATTTTGTAATTTTTAAATAAGTCTTCAGTTTTCTGAAGGTTTAGGTTTTAGGTTTGTACGTCAGTGGGCCCGTATCAGGCCCTCCACTGCGGCCAATTGTGGCTCACCCTATGGTTATATTTCTACCAGTATATCCAATCTCCTAGCGAAATTGAGGAATGTATTGAGAGAACAATTATCAGGCTTTCTGGCCTTACTGTCGTACCGCCAAATATTGAGAATCTGGTTCTGGCCGCTGCAGGGCATGAACACAGAATGTGTTTAGCCGTTTTATCATCCTGCATCATGGCCAGCACTCCGAATCTTGTGCAAGTCCGATTTTATGCATGTGATGTTTGAGTTTGCAGAGGCCAGTAAGATGCACTCTACTGAGTTCTAGCAGCTTGACAGAGTCCTGCTTTTTGCTTGGACAAGCAATAAATGCTTTGGAATGTGCTAGGCGGCCAGGTAGACGACGCCAATACTCGAGTCTTTTATTGTCTGCCCAAGCTGTTATGACATTCTTGGCAGTGCTATATGCTAAACCGATTACCGGTTCTGGTTCAGTGAACGTTGTTTCAGCCCCTCCTTTTGCTAGGGCGTACGCTATTTCGTTTCCTTCTAGGCCTGTGTGACCTGGTATCCAGACTAAGATAACGTTGTTGCGTTGCGCTAGTCGGTTTGCAGTGTCTCTGCAGTTCTATACTGCTCTTGATTCAAAGCAGTTGGATTCAAGCGCTTTCAGTGCTGCTTGACTATGAAAATATTTTTATTGTTTTCCGTATGTGGTGTCGATTTTCCAGCTCCCTTGCACACATTTCAATGGCATATACCTCTGACTGCAATATCGTAGCTACTCTACCCATACTGAATGAGCGTTTCACTACTGGGTTCATCCCAACTATTCCGGCTCCGACGCCTTCCAATCTTTTGGAACCATCGGTAAACCAACGTTCATTTGCCCTACATACGTCGGTTTCATTCCGGACCCAGTTTTGTCTTTTGGGAAAGACCACAGTGTAGGACGTGTGAAGGTCTATAGTTTTAGGCATAATGTCTGAGGGCATTCCTAGAATGTTGTGAGCTATTATGCCCTCCAGCATGCTGCTGCCTCTCATGACACATGCCTGCGGTAGACTAATGGCCGCTTGGTAATGTTGCCCATCTTGCCTCTCTCTCCAGAACAATGTGGAGAGGAAGTAATCCAGGGAGGGCTTCTATTGCTGCCGACGGCGTGGAGCGAATGCTTCCAGTAATCGCCAGGCATGCTTGTCTCTGTAGTCCGTTAAGTTTAGCTCAAGGCACTGTAGCTTCTTTCGGAAGTTGTCACTGGTATTACTGCAACTATTCGAAGGAGCTCGTGTGTATTTCGAAATTTTCTTTTATTAAATCTATTCAATATTTGTCTTCTCCTCAACGACTATTCATCATGTACTTGTTCATGGTTGATATAGGCGCCATTTTCAAGGAGATCATCCTTATTAAATTTCACCACTAGATCGAATTCGTTTATATTTTTTCGACTTAATGCCAAACAAGAAAAAGAGGAACGAGTAAATTTACGAACCCATCTATATTTACTTTCTGTAATCATGGCATCCAAAAATGGTACAAAGAGATAAATACGAAAAGACAAATCGGGTTCAAAAATTCAAATTCAAAATATTTTTTTTCCCTTTTGATACAACATATCTCTATAAAAAAATACAAAAACATGTTCGATATAGGGTGCGTCAGACTAGTTATAAAACACTTATTTATATATAAATAGAAAAAGGGTCATAGATACAACAATAGATATAACAACAAGTTTACATCAACACACATTGAAAAATTGGTCTATTGAATAATAACCTCTGGGCAACAGATAATTTTTCAATTGTAGTTTGAACTTAAGCATATTGGTGATATTCTTTATTTCCGACGATAGGTTATTGAATATTCTTATCGACGTGGCATGGGGAACATCCATTGCGCTACAAAGGCGATATTGTGGGGTTCATAGTTTGTTCTTTCCACGTGTATTGTAGTTATGGACGTTCTCATGGGTTTTGTAGTTGTTGATCCTATTTTTCACATATACCGAGCAGGCTAAGATGTATATTGATATTACTGTTAAAATATCTTATTTAATGAAAAGCTCTTTGCACCTTTTGTGTGTTTTCAGTACAAATCCGATATTTTGTGAGTTTTCCCAACATATAACACCGTATGATAATTTAGAGTAACGATGCCCCTAGTAAAGCATGAGCAGTGTGGAATCACTAACATGTAGTCTGAATTTACGAAATAGAAAGGAAAGGGAGTTAATGGATTTGCATAAAGACTCTGTGTGCGCGACCCAGGATAGTTTGCAGTCCAGATGGACTCCCAGGAATTTTGTGCTATCTATTTCCTGTATGGTGTTTCCAATACCTGTTCTAATTAAAATGCTTTAATTCAAAAGTATATTTTTATGTTCGAAGTGAATCGACCATTCGTTCATTTTGAGTGCTATATTCTGTGAATGTTCAGCATAGAGAATAGAGTTGTCTGGTGTAATACTAGAGGTTGTTATTCATAATAAGAAACGAGGTTGGTGATAGGAAACTACCTTGAGGTAGGCCAATATTTGTTGAGAGTGGATTACTCAAGTATGATATCACCCAGCCTATCGCTGGTCCTCGTATTCCAATTTTTTCCAGTTTAAAAAAAACAATATTTCATGTTGAACAGTATCGAAGGCCCTAGTAAAGTCAAAAAATAAACCAAGAGTATCTTCTTTACTATCGGGTGATTCCAAAGTAAATTTAAGACTCTCATATAATGCAGTCTCCGTACTTTAATTTTTCAAAAAACCATGTTGAAAGGGGGTTATAATTTTATTCATGATGTCTAAAAATTTGTTCAATCTCGAAGTGAACACTTTTTCCATTGATTTGGGTATTTGATTTTGCACTGCTATAGCCCTATTTGACATCCACGTTGAAACTATGGACTTATTTTATTGTTTATTTGTCCTCGGAATAATGATTGTTGTGAACATCCCAGGAAGTTTCACTGCGACTGCCGAATCTAATTCATCATTCTGTAGGTATAGGTATTACTTAATAAAATGCTGTTTCCGCGTGAATACGAATTCGCTTATCAATAGGAAAACCATCAATTTCACAGGCGGATGGAATTGATGAATCTAGTGGCGCCAGTCGACCCATCACGGTCCAGTTCTGATTTCATCTAAAGCTTTGCATTCAGCATCCTTCCAATCGTGCCTCACAGTTGTAGGACACAGTTTCTTCAAATTAAAGTTTTTTGGTTCAATGCATAATTTATCGATCTTTTTTAATAATAGTTCCTATGTTTTAGGAGAATGGAACAATGAGCATATATTTTCAATTATCTCAAAAATATTTCTGATATTTGGGACTTGGCAAGAATCTGAAATTGTAAGATTCAGGCAGTATGACATACAATACGTTGATGTTCGAGCATATGAGAATATGAATCAGAATAAACTCTCCGCTCATAGCATTTCCCTCTTAGGTATTCAACGTCTAGACCCAGCTCTTCATTTGCATACATCTTTATCTGCTCACAAAAACACAAAAACTTTTGTTCAGTAGTTTCATAAACGAAGACTGAGAAATACTGACTTTGATACTTTCGTTGTATACCAGAGAGCCGAAAGTTTCAAGTATTTCGTTTTGAATTACAAAACTTGTATACAGTGCATTTTCATTCACGGGTCAGAGAAAAGATTTTGCCTCCCGACTGAATAGCGAATCTTAAAAGAGCCCTGAAATGTCCTTCATTTTTGTGAGTTATTCGAATCAACTGGCTCTTGATTCAGATACCTACGCAATGTCCAAACCTTGTTTTTATTATAGACTCCCCTCGATTCTTTTCAGCTTCTTTGTTTTCATTTTGGTGCAATAAAATATCCACAGTTTTTCGTCTGTGATCGTGTATTTGCCTTAAGTTGGTGTTATGTAAAGTCGAGGTTTTGTGATACTCATCCCAGCTATAATGATTATTGAAATATTTCTTGAATCCTTCTTGCACCAAATAGCCCATTGTGAAGACGTGCGTCTCCAACACTTCGCCAACCATATGGATACATTCTAAACTATGCATATTGAAATTTTCTAGATAACTCTTCACTCGAAACGCATGAAGGAAACTCGTCATTTTCTGATGGCTTTCATGTGAGTGCCATCAACTTCGAAGTTTATTTTTCAGTAACATAATGTACTACGACCTCCGAGCAATAAAGGATATAGAGGTGCCATTTTTATATGCACAACACACGTTGTTATGAAAGCTGCATATCACTATCCTTCGTGATAGTTTGTGGGGAGATTTGTTATTGTAATGATATTCGGATGCTTAGAACCAGTGGCGGCGTGCTGATAAATTGTTATCATTTTATATTTTTATCTATAGACAACCACATGCCTGGTTGGATAGCACGTGTGTTGTCAAGATGTCAATCAAAAATACTTCATTGTGCGAAGAATTAGATTCTTGCTTACAAAGCATAGAATAAGGTCATAAATACTGGAAAAATAAATGAAAGTGCTGAAGAAAGAAAGTCAAAATATTCAAATTGTTGAATCACATCATTAAACTATAATACACATGAGAGAAATTTACGTGGAAAGTGTATCATTGGAGTACTCATCCAAAGTGTAGTAAAAGCCTCAGTAGCTTTTTAACTCTTTTTCCTATGTTTTTTTTTTTTAATTTAGATTATTGGTATCCTGAGGCAGATAATTAAAAAGTTTTTTAAGAGTTGTCAAAAAGTAATGTCTTAACTTGTGTAGAGTTAGGCTCAGGAGCAATCGATATTACAAGTCTGTCTGGTAGGAGAACAAGAATTTCTCATGTAGTTATTATTTTACTTCTGTTTCTTGAACATCAAACAGTATCTAGTATAAATATTGAGGCGAGGGTCATTATAGTTTATGAGTTAAATAGGGGCCGACATATATTTCTGAAGACATCTTTGCAGACATACCACACAACAGCTCCATTTTGATGTAATCTTGATTTGCTCACAGGGTGGAGCGGTGACTTGCTTATTGTAAATCGTCTGTCCAGCTTGAAACAAATTAAAATTATGGATTGCATTTGAAAGAAGAAACATTGCAATTCAGATTCAGACAGATGTCGCTGGGGGCATATCAACTTGAAAATTTCGTAAGTCGAAAATGGGAAAAAATTTCTTAACAAAATTCTTTTCAACGATGTGACACTTGACCCCCCATGCCATTTAAAATTTTTTAGTTGATGTGCGCCACTCGCGCCCCCTGTTGAGCAATCACCAAATCTTTTATTTCAAAAAGTAGTATCGGTGAAACCCTCCAAACAGTTGTTTTTTCATGTTTGTACGTCAAAAGTTAACAGGGGGGACTATTAAATGCCGCATTGTATATTTCGCTACTTGTCTGCATTTCGGAATACGAATATTCACACCGGAATGTATTTTTACATATCCCACTATGGAATTTAGTCTCGAATTCATCCCGTTCCCGCTTCCGCGTTCCCGCGTTGGTTTGGGGAAACCTTAAAGGAATTCAATGAGGAATCTTCTGGAATTTGGAGTATGGGCTCTCTCAGAAGATTAAAAATAATACTCAACCCATTGATAAGATTTCAAACTTGCGATGATTTACAGTTTTCCACTTACAATAAAGAAGTTTGTGTCCACGTCCGGTTTAACCAGAAGCGCTACGACACTGAAAACATTCAAGATCGATTATTATTCATGTTGATATATATGTGATATTCCATAGTTACAAAATTTTGTTCAATTAGGAACATCGAAAACTTCTGATGAACCGATTACTTACGTGAAAATCCCTGTGATAATCGAGTACCCACCAGATCGAGTCTATAATACCTAGTGGCTTATGATTTGAATTTGGTTCTGAATAGTGTTGACTTGGCTTACTCACTTATATACTTTTCAGTGTGCAACAAGTTTTTCCTAATTATTGATAAGCAGGTAATCGTTTTTAAAGTTGACTTACATAGTTACAGTTTTTTTAGAGTTATTTCAAATAGTGTATTTTTTACGCAAAATCGGGATAAAAATGAGCAGGTTCATTCCGTTCATTGAAAGTTAACTCATTTAATACCACCAAAAAGGTTGATACAGAACGTCAATTAAATATGGTTTATGCCATGATTACCTTGCTGAGACGACCATGGTTTAATTTGACAAGGCGATAAATAATTCGTAAACGGACGTAAACAAACATGATTGCCAAACCCCCCATACACGTGCAAGCATGATCGGCTCGAAGAAATTACCTCGAACTCAACTTTGATCCGAGCATGCTCGCCGGTGTCCACACATGTACGCACCGAACATGCGAACTTCAGTTCAAAATTAAAAATCGCGAGCCTACTTGTGGCAATGAATTTAGAAACGGCCATTGCAATAACTGTGGGTAGTTTTTGTTGCGTAGACGAAACAAAAATGAAAAAACGGATGCGTATATGGTCAAAAAAATGGCTTATGGAACGCAATAAATTTAGTCATATGCCTCTTTTGAAAGAAATTGCTGTAAACGATCCTCAAGATTTTAAAAACTATCTACGGATGAGCGAATCTTCTTTTCGTGAGCTGCTACAACGTGTTTCTGGCAGAATAGAAAAACAATATACCGTTATGAGAGCATCAGTCAGTGCTGAGAGGAGCGCTTAGTGGCTGCATTGCAGTTTTTAGCTACAGGGCGGACGTACGAAAATCTTAAATTCAGTTGTGCAATATCTCCTCAACTATTAGGAAAAATTGTACCAGAAACATGTACAGCCATATATGATGAATTCCTAAAGCCCATTTTAGTAGCTTGCAATAAAAATAATTTCCTAATACAAGAAGTTTATTTCAAGTTGAATGGGCTTAAGAACCTACAGAGTAGTTTAAACTTTATCTCCAAATAAATTTTAAAGGGAAATGTTTATATAAAAATAACTAATATACAAACATGTATTTTACATTATATTATTCAAATTTGATGTGGAAGTGTCTGAATATGGGCAGTATTATTCTGTCCAAATACTAGAAATTCCCCCATTGCGTCATTTGCCTCTTCATCCTGCCTAGGTGGATCGAAGCGAGTGTACGAGGAGTTACTGCATCCGTCCTCACGCGAGCTGAGAGGCGTTGGTACTGTTGTATTTGTAGTAGACCTACTGGAAGATACATCCGTGACATCAAGTTCAGTTCTTGGCGTTGGTAAATAATTCAGATGTGTCGTAGGATTTTGATACATTATTTGGCGGTTATGAGGGGGGAAATGAGATGAATGCGGCATTGTTGAGACGTTTTGGGAACACTGGAAATGTTGTGGCTGGGTAAAAATGGAAGTAGAACCTGTAGCCTGCTGTGAGTTGACTGTAGTTAGAATTGCAGACATTTCCGTTAAATTACCCAATTTGGCGTGAAAGAGAACATCACTTATAAGCTTCTCCGCAATTATTCTTTGTCGACGTTCCAAGTCTCCCAATTGAAAGGCAATATTATTTCCAAACGCGTTACAACTAGTTTGCTGAGACAGTACAGTTGTAGCTACTTCCAAAAATGTTTCTTTTTTCTTTTATATGGTATTAACGGTTCTTTTTTTACCAATATGACGCGACGATTGTGTTGGGGTTGGTTGCGTTTCTGTCAGGGAAGACCGTATGCTGTCGTCTACAGTATCGGAATGCTGCCGTGAAGATGAAGATTCGGAAGGTTGATCTAAATATTCAGGGTTTCCCATTGTGTTTGTTGTGGCCTGTGTTGCCTGAAATAAAAAGTTTTGGTTAATACAGTATTACATTTATGTTGAGGTTAAGGTATACATTTTCGGTTTGACCTCATTTTTTTTTTTGCAGTTTCCTTCAACGATGGCCGATTGGATGAATATAGCGGAGGATTTTAAAAAAGTTTGGCAGTTTCACAATTGTTTAGGTGCTATGGACGGAAAGCATATTGCTATCATTAAACCTAAACAAAGTGGTTCCTACTACTTCAATTATAAGGGCTTTTATAGTGTTTTACTTTTCGCAATTGTAAATGCCAATTATGAATTACTTTACGTTCACTGTGGAAGTAACGGTAGAGTTTCAGATGGCGGTGTACTTCAAAATACAGACTTCGGTGAACTGTTGGAGGAAAAGAAACTGAATATTCCTTTTCCGACTAGCTTTGCAAATAGCAGAAATATATGTTTGCCTTTCGTATTTATAGGAGATGAAGCATTCCCGTTGAAGGAAAATATAATGAAACCTTATCCTGCAAAAGGGATTTCCCACGATGAAAAAATTTTCAACTATCGCCTCTGTCGTGCCAGACGAATAGTAGAAAATGTGTTTGGAATTTTGGCCAGCAGATTTCAGGTGTTACAAACAACAATACGCGTAGACTTGAAGACAGTGGACAAAATTGTATTAGCTTGTTGTGTTCTACATAACTTTTTACGTACAAAGAGTCGAGCTTATTTCACGCCAAGCGCTGTTGATTGGGAAGATATTTCCACAGGGCAGCTCACTGAAGGAGAATGGAGACAAGAAGTATCAGAGTAAGTGGGGCTTCAAGGAATAATTAACAATCGTAGAAAAAATAATGCACTCGCTGAAAAGATTCGAGATTTTTACAGAGATTTTTATAATAACGAGGGTGCTGTACTATTTCAAGAAAAAATGATTAATCATCGTTAAAATTCGTAGGTCAATATGCACTACAGATACAATGAGTCGTATTTGATTGTAATTCCTTGGATATGTAAGCTGTATAATAAAAGCCTAATGCTCTTTCTATTAGTAATAATAAAAATTAAAATTATGATGACAAACTTACCTCTGTGTAATTTTCCTCTTCATCACTGTGTTCCTCCTCCACGCTGCTTTAAGAATTAATCTTTCTTCTCCGTAATGAAGAGACACCTTTCCTTACGGTTTCCTGATCTGTTGTGAATAATAGCAGGTCGAAGTACCACAAATTTGGCTCATCTACATCATCTGTTGAACTTCCCGTTTTCTTAGATGCCATAACTTTTTTCAGCTCCCGTCGAAATGACGCTCTCAAACTTTCTATTTTTGCTTTTACGAATTTTTCATCCGCATCCGGAAAAATTTCGGTAGCTTTATCCACAAGTACATCATAACTATTCGTTTTCATGTGTTTATTGCTATATTCTCTACTTTTTACGTCCCAAAGGGCCCTTTGATCTCTGTATATATTTATAAATTCTGTCCAAAACTTTTTATTATCACTGAACGACATGATTTTGAAGAAATGAAAACAAATTGATGCACACTTTCATACAACACAACCAGAAACAACTGCAATTCACCAACATGCTCGTGACATCACCATACATGTACCAACTTGTTCGACGCTCGAATCGTGTTGGACGGGATCGGCAAGCCGCACACCGAGCACAGCATTCCAACTGCCAACTACGTTCGTGGATGTCACATACCTTCGAACATGTTCGACGAGCCAGCCTCCAACTACTTTCACCAACATACTCGTCCAACATGCTTGAGTGTGTATGGGGGGTTAATTAAAGAGTGAATATAATACGGAATTCCAACCTGATCAACGAGCACAATCAGAAATATCCGACAATGCCTTTTTTTACACGACTCGGGCATTGATGTTTGTAAACAAAGTCGAGTATGTTGCTTTAAAAAAAGTGACAGAAAACCCTCTCTAGGAGAGTACGACTTTTGCAAGACGAGGAATTAGGGGTGGCTTTGCTATTACCTATCACCGGGCTACAGTTTTCCGCTACCAAGCAATAATTAGTAATTGTGGACCATCAAAACGATTTCTGAGAAAGAAAGTCGATCAATTATTTTTGTTTCGCCTCAAACGTGTGATACGATAATAGTTGAATGTGTTTTCCCTTTGTCTGAGTCTGAGTACAATTTTATCAATATAAACTATATGGGCTATACAACGTTTATAATTTCGAAAGCAGTTCTGGGTTTGTCCACTAGATGCAAATATGTTTCGTTTCCAAATTTGGTTACAATTATTTGTACTAGTTGAGTGCAAGACCATATTTACGGACGCGCGGTTCCTGAAAAATAAGTCACCAGTTCAGACAAAGAATAATATTCAGTACGTAAATAAATCATCAACCTATAAGTAAATTGATACTTGTTTCTGGTCGAATTTACTACCCTTATTGGCCTATCTAGTCCTGAGTATTAATCCAAGTTTTCTGAGCACTAATATGTGTGGATCACCCTGTATACATAATAAGACGAACTGAAAACAAGACAACTGACAAAATTGTGAGAAATCGGAATACTCAATAATAATTGTAATCAACCCTTTTTGTTCTAACGACCTCGTGGTAGTACGGCTAATGTAAAAACAATAACAGCCTGAGTTTTCATAATTATTGAACAATGCCGACCTGAAGTCATAAGCCGTGAGAAGTTATCGAACAGGAACAGGTGGAAAGGCGACACGTAAGGCCGTTGCATTTCACTCACTTATTATATATAAAATCAGCCACCCCGAATTCAACGATCAAACGATGACGATCTATACTTCTGCGGGCAGGTGGTTGATTTGTAGCGGCGCTCTTCAAATTATGGAGAGATGAAATCTACCTTTCTCTCAATCTATCTCTGGTGTAATTATCGCTGAAAAATCAAGGCAAATATACCCAATTAAACAGTTGATACTTATTTATGTAACAAGTGTGTGAAATGCTAGTAAATAAAATCCACTTTTCATTTTATCTAGTTTCAGTCTCGAAAGAATACATGGTAACATAACTATACAATACAGTAATGTACAACAGTAATAAAAAAAAACTAATAAATATGTCATGCGAACAAACAAAGACATATACCGGGTGATTCTTCAAGGTGGCTCACCCCTGTAACTTTTTTATTATTGAAGACAGAAAAACGAAATTTGGGGGTTGTGTATTATAGTTCAATTCCCTTTTTGGACATATTTACTTGCATTGCCGTACTTCCAGTTTTACCGGAAATGGCCCCAACTTTCGATTTTTAAATGGGACATCTTATATATTTTCACTTATTTTGATCGAGCATGACATTCTAAATCCAACAACACCTCGTTTGTCAATATTTGACGAATAAAGTCCTTTTTATTCCAATTTTTTATTTTTCGGTCTAGAATGCCATGAATCGTGTAAATCGCTTTATTCTTGATCAAGTAACATGGAAAAAATACGACTTTGAGGCTTATGACTTCACAGTGGTTTCAAGAATTATTTAAAAATCGCTAAAATAAATTTTTACAGTTAACATGATTTTTTCAAATGGAAAGGGGATGATGGTTGTACGGAGATTTTGTGAACGCTATTTTGTAGAGGTAAAAAAGTGGCAATGATGAAGTGCCTTTGGTTTTCGCCAAACTTTTCAGATAACTTCATACAAAAATAAATACCAAATCGCCAAATTTAGGTTTTTTCCGAATATCTCTGGAAATAAACAACATTTTTGGGATTTCTCAACATTGACCCCTCAATTTCGCAACTTTTTGCCCATTTGACCTCCTGTGTAACTCTTGCGGTTACCAAGATCCCCATGCTGTTCATCCTTATCTTGGGCACAGTGTATAGATAAATTGATTATAGGAGTAAGTGGTTCGATAATTACCTCGCCTTTTTTTAAGAATCGTATTCAATATTTCGTAACAACCTGATGAATAAGAGTTTTTCATATTGTTTATTATTTATTTAGTCTCATAAGATTGAGCTGGGCCAAAGACAAAGAAATATTGCTGGTTCGTATGCTGCAACCAATGAAATCGTAATCAATTGTTTTCGTACTCTCATTCGTGGAGGTAAAATGACCAGAGGTACAAAAATGGTTGAACTCATCGGCACAGTTTTCAATTCCAATTTTATTTCCACTTACCCTGGTGATTTGATTTGCTTTTCTGACTCCTGGTGATGTTCACTATGCCCCAGACAGTTTTGCCTTCATTATTCGACTCGGATACCTGATCAAAATATATTTTTTATTTTTTACAATTTCTTTCGATATTGTTGATTGACCTCTCTGATAGTTGGTCTGTACTCTGAGTATTATTGTCTGCTTGAATCTGCATTAGGGAAACTTCGTCTTTCAACTTTGCAAGTTACTCACGTATTTCGTGCATTTTTTACCTACAATATCTGTATATTGTATATTTATACGCTATTAGGGGTTACATAAAATGAAAACTCTTATTCGACACTTTTTTTTATAGGAAAAATTAATTTTTTTTTTAATCAGTAACTTCACGAGAAAAACAAAAATAAAAAAACTTGCGAAACCGTATGTCGAGCAATTTTGTCCGTACGTCCGTTTTTGAAGTTATATTACTGATGGAAAATTTCACCTGTTCTACACTTTTGAACGGTTTGACTAAAGCCGTATAATATTTTAGCCCGGGAGACAGTGACACAAAATTCCGGGTCATTTTCTTCCGCTTTATTTTTTGAGCATGAGTTATGTAACTCTAATATGGACGTCTTCCGTTGCACCCTTACGACATGTGGTTGCAGGAGGGTTGCGATTCCCGCCGAAAGTTAATAAAAAAACTAATAGCCTCTTGCATGAAACTGGCTCTACTCATTGTTTTGAACTTGAAATGCGTAGAAAGGATCGTCTTCCATCTGATTTCCACAACAAGCTTCGTCTTCCACCCACATAAAACGCTCCAAAAAAATTAGAAAAAAATTCATAGCCTCTCAGGTGAAACTAAGTGTGATTTTTATACTTTGAAAAATAAAAATAATAGTCTTCCACGTGTAAACTACAACAAAGGTAGTCTTCCAAGCCGATAAAGATGCACTCGATGAGCGAGCGCCACGGCTACACCGCTGCATCTATACCTGTTTGAAAGATGAGAATTGATGTTGCAAATTGGTAAAATAGCAGTACAACTTTTAAAGAGAAACATTCTCAATTGAAAATTGAATCAATACATGACTCCTCTGGAAATGGAAAAAAAACCCTACGATAAAATTGAAGTTACTTTTTTGTAATATCTAACAGAAAACAACTACTTCCCCGGCAAAAGTAGTTGTTTTCTGTTAGATATTACAAAAAAGTAACTTCAATTTTATCGTAGGGTTTTTTTCCATTTCCAGAGGAGTCATGTATTGATTCAATTTTCAATTGAGAATGCTTCTCTTTAAAACATGAATCCCTTCCAAGAGAGGTTATCTTGTACGATGGAAAACAGCGACTAAATTCCAACTTTCAGTCGCAGATGATTGCACAACTGACTTTATGAACATCCTGTTCATATTTTCAATGAAATCAGCAGTACAACGTAATGATGTATATTATAAATTATTCATTCAATTGACTTTAAGTTTAGATAATAGCTGTACGAAAAATGTAAATGTGAAAATGAAAACTATATAAGTAAATCGGTGGAATGCGAGAAATTATGTTTAATAAAAACGTATATTGAATAAAATTAATTTCTTACGATATATTTAAGAAGTTATTTTAATTTTGGCTTATTTACAAAGGTCAGAAAATTGAAACACACACACACAGTTACATAAATAAGTATATATTTTATTTAAATTAGGATGGATTTAGCGAGGGGAAATATATGAAAATATAAATAGAAAAGTTATTGGGTATAACCCTCAAAATGTTGAGCAACCGTAGACACGTGTTTCGAGCTTGAGCTCTCGTCATTACGGTAAAATCAAGTGCGAAAATGTACAACACCTGGATGTAGAAATAGAAACAAAGGAAGTCAACAACAGGAAGCCAACCACACATTTGATGTACATCTTCGCACTTGATTTTACCGTACTGACGAGAGCTTAAGCTCAAAACACGTGTCTACGGACTCTACGGTTGGGTTATACCCATTCATATATTTATATTTTATTAATTTTTTCAGGAAGCTAAAAATTTTATAGAAAGTTACACTATTGATGGAAGGAGGTATTAAATGTTCCAGCTTCCTTTTCCTGGTGAATGGTACCATGACCATTTTGTGGGGGTTAATGGACATTTCCTCCCTCTCACACCATTTATATATGGTAGCCAATATATTCTGAAGGACGTAGGAGATCGTCTCTTCGGATTGTAGTTCAATGTTCAGCGTGGCTTTAGCTAGGGAAGTAGTTGTTTTTTGTTAGACATTATACATAAAAATAGCTTAATTTTTATTGAAAGTTCTTTCCAGAGAGGTCATGTTTGTTTTAATTTTCAATTGAGAATGTTTCACTTTTCAACATGAATACCTTTCAAGAGGTTATCTTGAACGATGGAAAATAGCGACTGATGTGTCTTTCAGTCGCAGATGATTCCACATCTGATTTCCACATTAAATTTTTTTAATGAAATCAATATACCTTATCCTTGCAACCAATAGTGAACGAGAAAAAACGTTGTATTTTGTGTTTATAGCTTTATGAAGAGAAAGTCGGGGGTCCCAGATTAAAGTCGGGGGTCCGAGATTAAAGTCGGGGGTCCGAGATTAATGTTGGCGGTCCGAGATTAAAGTCGGACCCCCGAGATTAAAATCGGGGGTCCAAGATTACGAGTAAATTCGGGGGTCCGAGATTAAAGTCGGACCCCTGAGATCAAAGTCGGGGGTTCGAGATGAGAGTCGGGGGTCCGAGATTAAAGTCGGACCACCGAGATTAAGGTCGGGAGTCCGAGATTAAAGTCGGGGGTCCGAGATTAATGTCGGGGGTCCGAGATTAAAGTCGGACCCCCGAGATTAAACTCGGGGTCCGAGATTAAAATCGGTGGTCCGAGATTAGAGTCGGGATCCCAAAAAAAATTGCTCGTGGCCCTTCTACGCCTTCATAAAAACACAAAAAAATGTTGATTTGAGATTTGGCTACTTTGAAGTTCTTTTAGAAGTAATAACTCTTTACCAGCCCTCCCCCAGTTCCACCAATTTCCAGTTCATAATAATAATATTTACGAGAGGTTTGCCAAATTTCGTTGCCAAAGTTCGTGTCGAATGATACAAGTATTATACACGATAACCGACATGAGACATAAATAATATTTCCTCAATGAGTATTTCGTGTTTTAATAGTGCGCCATTTGTAATTTAACGCTAGGATGTAATGTGGCGATCTATAAAGTTGGGTAAAGTTGTGTAAAGATCGCGAGTCATAGTTTCATTATCTTTATCCAGGTGATATTACAGTCTTTCGCCCCAAATGGTGAGAATGATCAGGTGTGTGAGCCCTAACTTTGTTATGGAAACAAAATTACCACTCAAATAATCATTAATGTTATTAGAGTCATCAGTTGTGACTTGGAAATGTGCCTACAGGGATGTATTGGAAACACAAGGAATATTATAGGCACGTTAATGTGAGAATCGCATTTAGTTTACTATTCATAGAAATTTCATCTTTTAATGTTGTGATTAAAAGAGTGAATTCAAGTATACTAATCTTTCACTTTCTCAATTTCCAAGGGTTATTGATTTGATATTTCTGATTTTATATTTTTTGGATAATGATAATACTGTCTCAAAAATAGGGGTATACTTAAGAGTCCATTTATCTAACTTCAAGAGGTAGACCAAGCGATAGAGGTTTTTCTTCCACAAAATAAAAGACGCAAATGGCCTATACTAATTCTAATAAGATAGTTCGTTGATTAAAACCCCCGTTTTTGCCCCAGCAAAATCGCTTTGTGGAATTTTTTAAACAAGAAATAGTGAAACAAATAACAACTGTTTTGGTTTTTTCGAAATATCTCAAAGATTATAAAACCTACAAAATTGATTTTCATACGACCGGATCGGTGCATTTTCAACTGAGAAAATTCTGGAAAACCTCGAAAAAGAGACCATTTTTTTAAAGGACCTCACACATTTCTTATGGGAAATGGCTTTCCGTGAATTTGGCTGAATTTTTGGTATGTTGTATGTTGTCTATAGCCACAAAGCTCAATAAAGTGCAGTTTGCGAGATATGGAACTTTCAAAATGGGTTTTTTCCATTTTTTGTGGTATTTGCCCACCAATCGGATATCTCTCATTTGTTGTTCGAATGGAATTTGAATGTTCTGTGCCCAGAACCCGACTGAGAAATGGCCTTTCTCAGATACATTAGGCACCGCCATTGAAAAAATTTCATACACTGCTCCACACTGGTTATGAAATGAGGTACTTATTTCAAGATTTTCCTTATATATTTTCATGCAAGATAACGCCAGTATAATTTATATTTTCAAAAAACGAAATGTGTAGGATATTTTTTGAAGAGATGCCATGATAACTGATTCTGAATGTATGTATAATAGGTATCGAATTTTATTATTATTATTTCCAAAATGTTTATAACGAGGCTCAGCAAGCGAGGAAGTTGTACTATACTATAAAACAGTGTATGCAAGGGTTGTTCCCTTTTTCTCACTTTTTCAAAATTTTAATTAGTTTTATCTGAAAAATATCGCAAAAGTCCATGTTTTTTGATGATTTTCCCATTTTATTTCGAATGAACCAAATCAAATTTCGAAACAGTGAGAAAAACATAGATTAGATCTTCACCAACACGTTAGAATTTTTTCATCCACTAAAACTGAAAAATAAACCTTGAAATTTGGGGAAAACGAAACCCTTGCAACATTTTGTATGCGTATAGTAGCGCCACAGTCATTCAGTTTGTAAGGTATCACTTCCACTTAATGGGAGAAAACGGAAAAATCTTAACCGTATATCTTCAGAGATAACAATTGTGATCACTATTGATTTCATTTACATGTGATATGTGATTTATTTATCACAAATCTCGATAATCTGACAAAGGTGTGCCAAGACATTTTCCTCAGGGTGGCTCGAAATGGATGATATTATCTCACAGCCAAACGAATCCGTGAAAATATCTACATCTTTGATACCTGGTAATACCTTCCATGTAGAATAGGAAAGTTCAGCTGTTGTAAGAAAACTATGAATGGAATTTTCGATATCTACCGCCGAATTCTTGAAAATCCAATTTTTTTATAAATGTTGCATTAAAGTTTACACTTGTAAAATAAATTAATAGATCAATCAAAAACAATGTAATATATTAATAATATAATAATAGTAGGAGTAACATTCATAATAATAATGATAATGTGAAAAATTATATTGAACAAAAAAGTATATAAACTATAATTTTTTTTTCTTTGGTGTTTTGGCATCGACTGCTATGGTCATTAGCCACGTGTTCTGGATAGGCCTTGTTACTAACTCCATGCGCCACCTCAGGAGCAGCACTGTTAATTGGAACGCAACAGTGAATCGTGCAGGACTCACCCCAGTTCAGCCACGAGATTTGAATAATTTAATCGGTCAAATTAAATTAAAAAATCCCAGCCGCAACTGGGGCTCGAACTCCGGACCTTTCGATCCAAAGTCGGACGCTCTAACCACTGCGCCACGCCCCGACATATAAACTATAATTATTCTTATTATTATTATGAATGTTACTACTACTATGTCATTGTTTCCGATTGATCTACTTTGCACAATCGCGTTATAGACAATTTAAGGGCAAATCTTTCTAAATGTGCCGATTTAAGGGATATCATCTTATTCAAAATGTTAACGGCATTTGGAAGTAGAGATCATTATCTACAATTTTTATATTTTCACCTGAGAGGTGGGAAAATTGTTGAAAATTTCACTGAATGTTGATCAAAACGCTTCAAAGTGCGTACGAAGTCACCTGAAGTCGAACTGAAGTTAACTCGAGTTGAGTTCGGGCAACTTCGGGTGCACTTTGAAGCGTTTAGAGTAACTTTCAGTGAGATTTTCAGCACATTTCCCACCGCTCAGGTGAAAATCCAAAATTTACAAATAATAATAATAATTGCAATTTATTCACGACCTTTCTGATGATGACTGTAGAGTAGTTTTTGGGATTTAGGTCTCAGATTAAAGAAAATGATATTTATTAAAAGCCGACGTTTTGTCAATTTATTTTGACATCTTCAGGGCACTGTAAGATAAATGGGAATGTTACAATTTTATAAACAGTAACAGAAGAAAAAAACAATCATTAATATAATTATACAAAGTGATTTCTTCTCTTTTTGGACATTACTATTATTATTTCAGAAACAACAACTGAATATTGTTAAGGTAACGGATAATCAATAAACTTGTTTTTCAAAGAAAATAGTATTTCTACTTACATAAGAGGAGTTTTCCGTGTTAAAAAATAGGTTGTCCACCATGATAGTTGGTTTCTGTCTTAACAGATATACATATAAAACTCAGCTTAAAACAACAAACACAACTATGAAACACGATAAAATTTAAATGAAATAATGACAAACTGATGTGCATTCGAAATGGAACTGATGAAATGCCAGGATTGTACGTTTGAAAAAGTAGGGAAATAAAAAACTCCTCTTATGTAAGTAGAAATACTATTTTCTTTATAAACAAGTTTATTGATTATCCGTCACCTTAACAATGTTCAGTTGTTGTTTCTGGAATAATAATAGTAATGTCCAAAAAGAGTAGAAATTATTTTATATAATTATATTAATAATTGTTTTTATTTTCTTCTGTTACTGTTTATAAAATTGTAAGATTCCCATTTATCTTACAGTGCCCTGAAGATGTCAAAATAAATTGACGAAACGTCGGATTTTAAGAAATATCATTTTCTTTAATCTGAGACCTAAATCCCAAAAACTACTCTACAGTCATCATCAGAAAGGTCGTGAATAAATTGCAATCATTATTATTATTTGTAAATTTTGGATTTTCACCTGAGCGGTGGGAAATGTGCTGAAAATCTCACTGAAAGTTACTCTAAACGCTTCAAAGTGCACCCGAAGTCGCCCGAACTCAAGTTTGAGTTCAGGTGACTTCGTACGCACTTTGAAGCGTTTTGATCAACATTCAGTGAAATTTTCAACACATTTCCCACCTCTCAGGTGAAAATATAAAAATTGTAGATAATGATCTCTACTTCCAAATGCCGTTAACATTTTGAATAAGATGATATCCCTTAAATCGGCACATTTAGAAAGATTTGCCCTTAAATTGTCTATATAGCGATTGCGCAAAAACTAGACATAGGACAGAAACCATCTTGCGCACAGTTGAACCACATGCTATTACCTATCAGTTTCTGCAATATTTTTTGTCCAGCTTCAGAAATTTAAAAGTTATGAATTTTTGAAAAATGGTCTTTGTCAAGGTTTTCCCGGATTTTCTCGGTGAAAAATTAAAAACCATTTTGTAGGTTTTATAATTCTCTAAAGGAGTTCTATTGACTGTAAAACGATTCCTTCAATACTTTTTGAGAAATTCGCATTAAAACAAAAAAGTTTGAATTTTTTTCACTATTTCCTGTTTGAAAAATTGCAAAAAGCAATTTTACTGGGTCGAGAACCGGGGTTTTCGTTTACGAACTACCTTATAGAAAGTAGTAGGTATTTGCGTCTTTTATTTTATGTGAAAAGAACTTCTTATTTTTATCAACAGCTTAGCCTAAAGTAGTTTCTCAAGAAGAAGGCTATGAAAGAAAGAAGAATCTGAAATCAAAATCCAGTTTCATCGGTCGGAATAAACTGAAAGATTGGTATGGAGTTGAAAACAAAGATGAAAAGATTAACCAATATTCAAATATGATTTCAAAATTGAAGCAAATTGGATACCAGTTAGATCTGCAGGAAGAAATAGATACGCCACAAGTACATCACCGTCGTTCATCGACAATGGACCGTAACCAAATTATTGTATTGTGGCAATTGTAACTACGCGACGTCTACGACGTAATAGAAATATGCTTGATTCATCCTATTAAAATAAAAAGAGAATTAGTTGGAGCTATATGTGATTTGAGAATTTGGGAAGAAACGAAGATGAGGTTTTCAATTATTTCCGTATGACCATTTCGATATGTGATGAACTACACGGTCGACTGTGATATTTTGAATTTAGATAGGTTTTGTGTAGAACACGTTTGTGAAAGTAGTAATTGTATGTATTTATCGTCCACCTGATGGAGATTTTGATTTATTTTTTAACCTGTTAAATGGCCTTTTGTTTCATACAACTGAAAATAATCTTAATGCTATAATTGGAGGCGATTTTAATGTAGATTTTAATGTAGACAGCGCTAAGCTATGGCGCATGAATGGGGTGTTTTGCCCTGAATAGAACTATCAAGGAACCGACAAGAGTAACTTCTGCGTCTGGTTCTTGTATAGATAATTTTCTGGTGAGCGAGCATCTTAATTATTTCAAGTCATCAAACATAAATCTCTGTCTGTCAGACCATTTTGCACAGCTCCTGAAGGTGCATGTACAAACTGAAGGTTAAGGGCACTAATAGTTCCAATATGTCCATGTTCCGTAGAGACTTTTCAGAAACAAACACCTCAAAATTCTTAGAGTTCTTAGAAAAGGAAGACTGGGCAGATCTTACTAAGGAAGCATGTCCAAATGCAGCTTATGAAATATTTCATAGAATATTAATATACTATATTGAGGTAGCTTTCCCTATGAAGAAAACGAAAACAGGAGGAATTTTAAAGACTCAATTGTCACCTGAATTATTAGAATTAAAAAAACTAGTCACTCTTTATAACGAACTTTCAAATACAGATGAAAACTACAGAGAACCTAGCAGACAAATAACAGAAACTTACAGGAAAAAACTAAGGGAACATAATATAAAAACTATAGATCAGAGAGTTTATAGCTCGCGAAATAAAACTAAAACAACACGGAAATGTATTAATGAAATCCAGAGGAAAAACAGTGTTAGAAAAGAAATTACTATTCTCGAAGATGGGGAGCAACTTCCTAAAGATATCGCTGCTGGTAAATTCAATAGTTATTTTACACAGGATCAGGCGTGTGGCAATATTGAATACGACTTCATGATAGGCTGTGTCAATATGTGCGCAAACTCCAAATATATGGTGCCAGTTTCTGCTGCTGATGTTATAGCTTTAATATGATCTCTGAAAACTTCAAATGCTAGTGGTTACGACGACATTTCAAATAACCTTTTAAAAAATGTCAGGAAAAATTAAGCTATCCCCTGTCACATATCAATATATCAGTTGAAAACGGTATTTACCCTAATAGATTGAAGCTAGCTCAAATAAATCCAATATATAAAAAAAATTATCCGCACCAAATAGAGAACTACAGGGCAGTCAGTATCCTATCCAGCATAGGTAAAATTTTTGAAATGAACATGAAGAACCAATTTCTGTAATTTTTAAATAAAAATAAAATGCTTTCCCCCCATCAACATGGTTTTACGTTGGGTAAGAGCACAGAAACGGCATTGAATGCTTTTCAGGAACAGATAGTAACAGCTCTTGATAGCAGGGTTAAAATTTATAGACTTTTCATTGATTTTTCACGAGCTTTTGACTGTGTTAACCACGAGCTGTTATTATCAAAAATAGAAAGGTATGGGATAAGAGGAGGGAGGAGGAGTAGCCTTAAAGTTGATGCGCTCT
This sequence comes from Chrysolina oricalcia, assembly GCA_944452925.2. Lineage (NCBI taxonomy): Eukaryota > Metazoa > Arthropoda > Insecta > Coleoptera > Chrysomelidae > Chrysolina > Chrysolina oricalcia. The sequence goes on along the minus strand of OX101821.2, from coordinate 14,241,630 downwards.
TATTTAACAAATAGACACCAAAGTGTTGTTATGCAAAACACATAAAGCCTTTCTCTACTCATAAAACAGGGTGTGCCTCAAGGTTTCATATTGGGCCCCGTTCTGTTTCTCATATATGCAAATGATCTCATTCACTTTTGACAGAACCTTTCAACGATCCAAGTGATCACGTATGCTGAGGATACAAATATTATAGTATCACAAAAGGATGTCGAAAGTCTTGTGGAATCAACTGAAATTGCCTATAAAAAAGGTATTTTGTGGTCGGCAAAAAAACACCTAACTTTAAATGTACAAAAAACAGTGTTAGTTAATTTTTCCCTGAGCAATCAAACCGAAACCCTCTCTATCTTTGAAAATGAGGATATAGGAGTAGATGCATCAGAGACAACTAAATTACTGGGTGTCAATATTGATAATAAATGGAGCTGGAAATTACATATTGATAGTCTCTGTGCAAAACTACGTAAGAACTGCTATGCATTGCGATTTATGTCCAATCACTGTAGCAAATCTATATTGTTAAGTCTATATTATGCCAACATCAATAGCCATTTGAGGTATGGGATACTTAACTGGGGTTCATCTGCTTCATGGGAAAGAGTTTTTGATTTACAAAAAATGGCAATTAGGATATTGGAAGATCTAGGATGGAGGGTCTCATGTAGAGACACTTTCAAACGTTTAAGCATTTTGACTGTAGCAGGCCTGTATGTATATGAGCTGTGTATTTTTGTCTATCAGAACAGAGATAAGGTTGCTCGTAATGGAGAAAATCATCTGCACGAAACAAGATCTAGAAATATGCTTGTTCCAGGCCAACACCGTACAAAAAAGTTTCAGAGAAGCCACCTGTTTCTTGGCTGCAAGGTCTACAATAAATTGGATCAGAATATTAAAAGTGCCTCTAATATAAGTATATTCAGGAAATCATTGAAAACCTATGTAATAAATAAGAATATCTACTCTGTAGACGAATTTCTCTCATAATTCGTGTCTAAAATCGTAATCGTTTCTTTTCACTTGATCAATGTCTCTACTGGTATTTTTGTTTTATATTTAATTTACATTTATTTTATATTCTAGACGTTTTCTTTGTTATTGTACAACTGTACCTTTCATCAAACGAAATAAATTATATTATTATTATGACTTCAACCAAGTCTTCAATATCTCCCATTTATTCAGATCAAGCATCCAATGCTGAGCAGACCTCTATGTAGGATTTTCTGGTTCCATCTCGGTCCTTAAAAATTGCACTAGTTTTATCCCTCAAGACGGGTTTGTTTTAAACCAATAGTATTAGAATTTACACATCTATGGAAGGCTCACAATTGCTCATTTTATAGTTTATACCTGAGTGGGTATGCTATAGCATCATGATCATTAAATGATATTATACACCCCTGTGGTTGAAATCGGACTGAATTGAAAGGGTTATTTTTTATTACATTTTGACACGTGTATTTTAACATTTAGTATCCACTAGAAATGTCTGCCATTTTGTTTTAGATCGATTTTTGAAAAATAAAATGTACTGAAGTACACGGCAGACATTAGTTAATTGTTCAAAATTCCAATTTTTCTTAACAATTTCAATCTTTAACATGGCGCTTAGTAGCACCGGTGGCGATTGGAAAGGACCCCGCACTATATCCGTTTGGAAAATGGCTTTCCGTTAAATTTCCTGAATTTTTGGTATGTTGTAGATCTTGTCTTCCACTACAAAAGTGTCCACGGGAACAAAAAAATCATCATAACTAGTTTTCGAGATACAGGGAATCAAAGATGAAAAGTGAAGCTTTCTGCTCAGAATTTCTAACAATTCCGAGAATTGACCAAACGCCTATTAATTCTGGGAAAACCATGCCTCAATGATGGTACAATGTCACCTTGATCTCGTGTTCATTACACTTTTTCGTTCTGTGCTCTACAACAGGGTGAACAAAGTAAAATCCAATTCGAATAATTTTAAACCAACCAGTGTGAGTTCTCTGATGAATATTAGAGAATTTAGCCTGAATGAACGATTCTTTTTCAAAATACAGGGTATTCATTGAAAAAAAAAACAGGATTTTTCTAAGAAACTTGGACCTTATCTTTTTTACTCACCCTGTATGCATGGAATAACTATGCGACGTTCTCAACATTGAAGAATGTATAAATATATATATATATATATATATATACAGGGTGGGTCACGGTCGATGATACCTTAGACGTTTACGGAGAACGGGACATAGGATCATTCTGAAAATTTGGTTTCTCAAGTAGTTGCTCTTGGTCTATCGATCTAAAATATTTTCAGCAATGCAGCGTTGCCGCTTATACCAGAAAGTAGCAACATCTTTGTTATTTCAAATGGGTCACCCTGTATATTACGGCATTTTTGAACTTGTCATTCCTTTTTGATTATTTCTGCCAAATACTCCCCTATACCTATCTCTAACGGTTTTTGAGATATTGGTTATTTTCCATATTTTTTATCCAAAACATAGCTCGAATTGAATGTTTATTTCTGCGGTATTTTGATTCTTAGGAAGTTGCAATTTTGTGTTTAGTTCATAAAGATCATGTACATTGACTCTGTATAGAGAAGTTTGTTCTGCATTATACAGGGTCGTTCAAAATTCATGATCTTACTGCTAGATACGAAAAGGGTTGAAAGTGCGTTTTTTTAAAAGGAACATCCTGTATACTATGAAATATCCTGAAAGATGGCTAAATTCCCTTCGAATTGATAAATCATGTTCCTATACCTAAATAGCCAGAATTCCGAGATAATAGCAATTTTCACTTGTAGTCACCCGAGTGCCTGCATTATTGCCGGAAATTTTTCGAGTACATGCATTTTTTGAAAATTACCCGAGTCGCGAAACGACGAGGGTAATTTTCTTTGAAAATTCATGCACGAGATAAATTTACAGCAATTAATTCAAGCACGAGGAGGATTCGATATACATGACACCAGTGAACAGTAAACAAGACCTGCGCCAACGAGTGATCAACTGCATTGAAGAGCTAGATGACAGTGAAATAAGGAGTGCTACAACTGTATCTCCAAATACCCGGATTTTGAAATGTTTGGAAGCCAATGGTCGGCATTTTGAAAATTTATTGTGAACGTTTTCTAATTTTTGACAGATAATTAATGAAATTATGTTGTAATGGTACAAACTTCCTTTTGTTCATTGGTTGTAAATCAGGGTACGTTTCATTGAATCTTCTGCACGTTCTTGCTATAATTCCCTCACATTTTCAATGAAGAATAAACATTTTCATCAGAACTTCGTTTGAATAGTTGAGAAACACACAACGGTATTATTAATAGTGCACTAATTGTCAAATTTTCATAATGTCATGTACCATCATGACATTTAATAGCCACCTTAGATGAATATGAGAAAAATAAATCGATTTTTTTTGTAAATTTCACACCGCACTTTTATAGCCCATCAAAAAATTCGTTCTTGTTTAGATACCATGGCAACCCTAAAAATTTCCTGAAATTTTTATCCTCCTGGGTACCCTGGGCGAAATTATTAAGTGGAAATTTTTCTGTCAAACATTTGACATGTGACAAGTTGATATTTTGCTTTAATGTGCAAATGGAAGTCTAGTTTTCATATAAAAGGAGATAATTATGTATTTACTAGATATTTGGAGTCTGAAAATATTTTCTCCACGATTATTGCAGAAATTGTCAATTCAGAAATCATATTTCAGAAAAAGTTCAATACACCATTTGTCACAAGTGTTTATCACAAGTCCCGTAGCTCAGCGGTAGTGTTGCGGCCTATGAGTCGCTAGGTTGATGGTTCAATCCACTATAAGAAAGAACACAACTTTTTTATTTATTTTTTGTTCCAAATTTAAACACATTTATTGATGAAAATTTTGTTAAGTATTTTACATATCAATGTTTCAGTGGTTATAAATAGTTCAGGTGAAACCATCGTTAGTTATTTCTTATGAATTGTTGGATGATTTTCATTTCACTGTGTGAAATTTTCTTACCGAATCCCCCTCGTGCTTGAATTAATTGCCATAAATTTATCTCGTACATGAATTTTCGAAGAAAATTACCATCGTTGCTTCGCAACTCGGGTAATTTTCAAAAAATTCATGTACTCGAAAAATTTCCGGCAATAATGCAAGCACTTGGGAGATCTCAAGTGAAAATTGCTATTATCTCTGAATTCTGGCTATTTAGGTATAGGAATATGATATATCAATTCGAAGGGAATTTAGTCATCTTTCAGGATGTTTCATAATATACAGGATGTTCCATTTAAAAAAACGCACTTTCAACCCTTTTCGTATTTAGCAGTAAGATCATGAATTTTGAACGACCCTGTATGACGCAGAACAAACTTCTCTATACAGAATCAATGAACATGATCTTGATGAAAATAAACACAAAATTGCAACTTCCTAAGAATCCAAATACCGCAGAAATAAACATTCAATTCGAGCTATGTTTTGGATAAAAAATATGGATAATAACCAATATCTCAAAAACTGTTAGAGATAGGTATAGGGGGGTATGAAGCAGAAATAATCATAAAGGAATGACAAGTTCAAAAATGCGGTAATATACAGGGTGGTCCATTTGAAATAACAAAGATGCTGCTACTTTCTGGTATAAGCGGCAACGCTGCATTGCTGAAAATATTTTAGATCGATAGACCAAGAGCAACTACTTGAGAAACCAAATTTTCAGAATGATCCTATGTCCCCTTCCCCGTAAACGTCTAAGGTACCATCGACCTTGACCCACCCTGTATATATATGACATGCTCTCCCCTATCCAAACTAAAAAACGGGAGGTTGACGCACCCCTATTTTCGAACCACCCTGTAAGAAAAAATTGTTTCGTTCAACTTCGACCGAGATTGAGGGAGTTCATTCAGGCTAAATTGAATCTCTTATTCTCATCAGAGAACTCACACTGGTCGGTTAAAAATTATTCGAATTGGATTTTACTTTGTTCACCCTGTTGTAGAGCACATAAAGAAAAAGTGTATTGAAAGCGAGATCAAGGTAACATTGTACCATCATTGAGGCAAGGTATTTCCAGAATAAATAGGCGTATTGTCAATTCTCGAAATTGTTAAAACTTCTGATTAGAAAGCTTCACTTTTCATCTTTGACCCCCTGTATCTCGAAAACTGGTATGCCGATTTTTTTATGCCCATGGACACTTTTGCCGAGGAAGTCTAAATCTACAACATACCAAAAATTCAGGAAATTCAACCGAAAGCCATTTTCCATAAGAAGAGTGCGGGGGGTCCTTTGTGCTAATCATAATTTTTTTAATAAATGTCTGTATCAATAGCAGAAATTTGTTTATATGACAGTTGGACATGTCGCTACCTGCCGGTCTATTACGCCCTTACCCAACTATTTCCAAAAAAACAATTGAAGTTTTTCACAAACTTTTATTTCGGACCAGAAGTTGCAATAAAAAAAAAATCCCTATAAAAATATATTTATTGATAAAAGTATAGTTTACATTTATTCACAATCATGTTTACTCCATTGCACTATTGGTATTATTGAATGTTGATTTAAGGGGTTCTTCTGGAGTGTTATACTCTATATGATGACCATTCGACAAGGTTTGTTCAGGTGTCTGGAGCACTAGTGGTATTATGGATTGTTACTTTGAGGGCTTCTTCTGGAGTGTTATACTCTATGTGATGGCCATTTGACATGGTTTCTTCAGGTATGCTGAGCATGGTTTTGTGCAACACAAGGTGAGTTATGCTACACAGTGCTCCGAAAGCACTGAACAAATGCAGGGCATTTTTTCCTCCGAGGTATTTATACAGCACTCCTCCTATGAAACTTCCCACGGCATAACCTGTTTAAAAAATAAAAATGAAGAACTATAGTATATATTTATCAAGTGTAAAATTAAGGAATGTCATTTATAACGAGCACATTTGTTCAGGGCATGTTTCGAAAGAAGTGACCCGTTGCCATCCTCATTGCATATTTCCGGAAAGTAACATTCCGATTCACAATAGTTTTACTAAAAGTGGTAGACAGGTGTATTAAAAAGGCAGGAACCCCGTCACAATAGAGAATAATGTTTGTCGAAATGCTTTGGGTTATTGGAGAGTATAAACTCATTCTCTGAAGAAAGATTTCTATTTTTAATGATTGCCGTAACGAACTTTTTATCTGCAAGGACGACAATAGAGTAAAGATAATACATATTGCTACAATGTCTCCGAAAGTGAAATTTGAGAATATAATGAATCAAATAATGGAACTGAATCGTTATGTTATATGCAAGATATTGTTCATGGTATATTAAGAGGCAACGCGTTTCATCCGAAAGAATAAGGAAATTTTTTAGTGGACAATTTCTTTCCCTTTGAATATGAAATATTCACGGGTGATATAAGCATGTAAGTTGATATTTGAAGTTGTCATGACCGGGCCTTCGGATCCCGATCTGACCAATAGCGGGACATTAAAGTCAAGTAGTTCTGGAAAGGTATTTGTTGAAGACGAAATCGTAGGGTGTTATTTTTGTCACTTTACATCAAGAATAACCTATTTGAAGGTTCGAGTTCATTGATTTAGAAATTAAAAATGATTTCAGAGAGCTTATTGTACATGTAACAGTATCATTTGCAGTTCTTCGTTAAACAATTTTAGTTGAATAGTCATTTTATAAATAGATTTATCTTATTTTCACACATGACTTTTCCTAGTCCATAAACTTGAAAACAACCAAAGCCAATTGAGTTTATTTACAATTTAGTAGAATTTTAATCAAATTTTGATAATATTAATGAAACAGTATCATCGCGTACCTATGTTTATTCTTCGAACCGGCCCTGTACCTGCCTAGAAGAAGACGAGAAAGGTTATTGGGTGAGTAAGATCATTGTTAGAATTGAGAACACATATTTTGGAAAGAATAGAATAAAATTTCACTAGCTTTAAGAATTCATAAGCTAACGGCCAACAGGCGCTATGAATAGGGAATCACACTAGGAATTTCTTTCCCAAAGATTTAAAAGTTAAATTGGGTAACAAAGGACTCTTCAATTTTTTTTCGATTGTGTTCGATCCAGAAAAAAGCGTTGGAGTAGAATTCAAATACTAGCTAAATTCGCGCGAAATGATACCGGTAGTTCATTGGACGAATACAAGCGACGTCAAAGTCTCCTGCCATTGGTGGACATAATTTCAATATAGTCAATACAAACATAACCTAGTATTGATATTGAAGCCGCCAATGACCTCATGAGAGATCTCTATACTGCCTGTCTGTCGTCAAAACCATTAAATTCAATTGAATATTATCGAAGGTAGATTAATCCGGTGTACACTGTGATTTGAATTGGGAATAATTCTTCCTTATTCAGAAAGCTTTCTCCGAGGACTCTCAAGGACGTTCAGAATAATACAAGTGACGTCAGCCCGCGAAAATATGGCGTTTGAATCTCTCTTAATTTGAAACAGTTTTGAAGTGGATTGTTGTCGATATAAAATAAATGGAAAGGTTTGTGAAATTATTTTACATTCATCATATATACAGATAAGATCATATTTTGTTACAAACGAAACCTAATTTTTATTATGGCGCAATACCCAATTATATTTGAAGAACTAAGGAAGGGAACATTAAGAGTTAATATTCAATTAAGAGAGTACACGCCGCGGCAATAGCCAGAGCAATAGTACCAGAGAGTTATTCAAGTAAATAAACGTTCAACCTGCCTTATTAAGTGACACTAGTATACAAGCAAACTGCTACGTTTTGTATTCTAATGAAACGAATAAAAATAAATACCAAAGCCATCATCCATCCCTGCTGCGATTCCTTGCATTGTGGCAGAAGCGCCAGGAGGCGACAGCTCATTGGCATAGGCAACAATCGTGGTGTACGTGAGAGCATAGGTCGGTCCTTGAAAAACGAATTCAATGGGGAGTATCCACCATGGTGAGGGCGCAACGGAGATGAGGCCAAGACGGAGAGCGTAGTTGATGAAACACATGCTGAAACAGTGAACGTGCCCAAAACGTTCCAGAATTTTGCCTGAAATCAAAGAAAATTTTTCAGTTAGTTTACTTTCAAGAGTTCCGTGAGTCTTGATTCACACACACAAACATCTATCACACTCATCTAGATAGGCATCTAGGCTAATATGACATTTGCTTTACAACAAGGCATGTGGTTGCTTATCGGTATTGATACACAATTATCTCACACACCGGAATAGAACCGAGTCCAATACTAGCAGAAGTTTTATCGACCGACACCTCGACCGCTGAGACACTCGTACGTTTTGACAACGATTTCTTAATTAATTCATTATTATAAATGTCTCTACCTCTCATGAATTTTTATGAGTGCATTTTTCTCAACCAGGAAGTTGTTGTTACTACTACTGAGCAAGTAGTTGTAGGGAGACCGCTGCCGCAGCAAGGAAGTAGGCCCCCATGGACCTTTTTTCCATCCCCTGCCTTCCACATTTCTACATTCCGCCTCATAATCTTCCTTTTTGAACCTTCGTGACCTAGTGAAGGTCAGTATGTCCGTCCACTTCAAGTCGGTTAGTACCTCTTGTTAGAGTTTCTCAACTCCCATAAAGTTTCTTCGTCTTCGCATTTGCGGCAAGTGGGGCTGTCTTCTATACCTATAATTGATAGGTATCTGCCTAACTTGTTGTGCCTTGTTAGTTTTCCTATGACGAGGCGTAGTGCTTGACGGTTTCTGCCTAAGAGCCATGCCGTCCTTGACTTACTGGAGCCGGCCACAAAGTCTTTCCACTGCCTGCAGCCGATATCATACCTCTAAAGTTCATTCGGCTCATCTTCATCCCACTCGTTAAGGACTGAAGAGGTTTGGCTTCTTGCGATGCCTAAGTACATGCTTTGGCCCTCAGGGGCCCTATTCTCAAATGTCGACCATCATATGTCGCATGCGACAAAATATGTCCATCGCCTTTCTCGGATATGCATTGGAAAGAGATGGAGACATTTTGTCGGATTCGACAAAGGCTAGTAGACATTTGAGAATCGCACCCCAGAACTGTGTACCGGAACAGGTTCTGGCAAGTCCGTCTGCCACCTCGTTTCCGCGCACCCCTCTATGACCTGTAACCCATACCAGCTGAACTTTCTTCATTTCGGCTAGTTTCTCGAGAGCATCTCCGCATTCCTGTACAAGTGCCGAGCTTGGTTTAGGATGGCAGATGGCTCTGAGCGCTGCCTGACTATCCGAACAGATATGGATTTTCCGCTCGAGCCCTTCTTTTACCTCTTGCCTCGTAGTTACGGGTAGAATGGCAACCACTTCAGCTTGAAAAACTGATGTGTAACCCCTAAAGGGTAGCTTCCTCGTACATCTCTTCCTTCCAGGTAGATGCCCGTACCCAAAGTCTGTTTGTCAGTCAGACGATCAGGTTGCTCAAAATTCCATTTTGATGATTCAGGTGCAGGAAAATAGATATTCTCAACATGCCAAAATATCTCATTATCTTACATCTATCAATGTCCAAAAAATTCGACTTTTTTTGCTTCTCAACGATATTGAACTCTTCCAGCTACTCTTGTTATCCGTTGGTGTCATAGAGTATCCACTAAGCTATGCACCATTTATCATCATTCGTGCTCATACAATTAATTTTTTTCCTTTAAAAAAGTCGCACACTCAGAAAAATTATGTGAAACTTTTTGTGAACTAATGACATTTTCATTCACCTGATATCGAGAAGAAAATCACTTCTCCTCCGAGAGTTTCTGCAGCCACTATCAAACCCTCCAATAGTTTGATATTAGTAGTTTGGGTAGCTTCTGCTAAATCTTCTAAGTACCTGAAAATTGAGAAAACAATTAATTGGTAAAAATTTAGAATCGTATAATTCAGCTAAGGTAAGCTTTGTTAACTTTTTTATAACTTAAAATCCGAGAAAGCCGCGTGTCAATTAGAAATTCGAATAATTTTGACGACGTTGAAATACAGAATTTGAGTCGAACATTCGAAAGAAAATAACAATTAGGCAGTTATCAAACAAAAACGTTGTAAACGCTGTTGAGAGTCCACTTTGATGAAGGTTAATGCCTTGCCATCAACTGGAAATGCTTTTCCTGTCATCAAACTGGTCAATCCTAAGTCGCAACCGAGTACATGGTGTAGCTGAAAAACAGAATGAAGACTGTTAAGAGGAAGACATGGAGGATTTTAGAGTTGGGTAAATTATAGAGTTGACAAAAATTAAATTTTGAAGGAAAACCTTTACATTCATAATAAAAACATTTTAATGGAAGTGGACTCGGGAGCCTGTGAATTCTTCATCCACGTTGATGAATACAAAGCAAACTTTACAACTTGGTTAAGAAACCTGTAAATTTTAAACTAAAGGTTGTTACTGGTCAGGATGTTTCTAGCTTGGGACAAATAAGAGTACATGTCATGTATATGAAGATAAATCGTTTCAATTATCATTATTGTTATCAATTTTGAATCCTCACTGGAAAAATGTATAGTAAATAAGTTACTATGTCATAGAGTCAGATGAATTAAACATTATTAAACAGTTGAGTCAAAGGAGTTCTGAAGGCAATTGTCCAGAGTCAGACAGTCAAGTTATATCAAATTCTCAAAATTGTCGAAGTCAACCAGAAAATGATCAAGTCCACAGTCAAGTAAAACAATTTATAAAAGAAATAAAGGAGAAGTTTGCCAATGTATTCAGGAAAAAACACCAATTCTTTCATCAGAGATTTCAAAGCCGAAATAACATTGAGAGAAGATATTTCATAAAGCATATGTCCTCAAACCGAAAGTCGAACAAGAGTTAGTAACAATGGTTGAATCAGGTGTCACATATTATGGTATCAGCTCAGCCCCAGGCATTTTTCAATCACTGATAAAAACAATTATAGCTGGTCTACCCAACACTAAATGTTATCTTGAAGATAAGGAAATTAACTAGAAGAGTGTTATAGATATTTAAGTTAATAAAAAAAAAATGTTTTGAGGAAATATTGTGCAATTTTTGGGTCACATGATAGATTCTGAAGGAATTTATCCAACCAATGAATACATAGAATGCACTGAATAAGCACCTTCACCAAAAGATTTGACACAAGTCAAATATTATCTAGGATTACTAATTATTATGAAAAATGCATTTCTATGTTATCTGTAGAGCTGAATCCTTTGTATGATATGTGTAAAACTTAACCAACACTTTATTTAAATGGTCTGAAAGGTGTGAAAAAAATTTCAGTCGACTGAAAAAACTTTTTACATCAAATAATGTCCTTACTTATTTTGATCCCATCCTCGTCACCAATTTAATGTTGCATATTAAAACAAAATTTCTTTAATTCTGATTTATATTAACAGGTACCAGGTCACACAGGCATCTAGGGTAATGAGACGACAGATGACCTAGCAATAGAGCGACCAGAACCCGCCTATGGAATCTTGGTGAGCAGAACACGAAGAAAATGGTTGAGAACCATTATTAATCGTCCTGAAGGAATGCCTTAGACATTACTCACGGTAAAATGACAATTATCGGGCCAACCGAACTGTTATCAAGACAGCTACCACCTATTGTTTGAATGCAATGCTTTTGCTCGAGTGAAATACCTGAAATATCCTTTGAAACTATCGAACACTTCTAGTAAATGTTCTCAGAAATACATTTGTTACGACTAGAAACTTATATTACTTTCAAGTCTCTCTTGAATATGTAATATATTTAAACTCTATTTCACTCTAAAATATTTTATTTAACGAAATACAATGATTCAATAACACAATACTCTAATTTACATAACAATCACGGAACTAGGTATTTATATTCGACTTTCACTTCGCTGACTGTTCGTCTGTCTGCTGCGTAGTTCTTTTTATATCGAACGCTCACTTCTCCGAAAGCTCATGAAATTTCTCGTGAAGCCTCGAATCGTCCAGATTCTTCTCGGTGTATAGCGCAACTTCAGTCACCCGCGGCCGAGTGCCGGCTACATAAGAGTTCAGGTCCGGCATCGCCCGCAGCTTCGCCACATTGCCTCCTTCTTAGAAAAATTTGGTCCCGAAATGTCATCCTTGGAGTGTGCCGATATTTGCAGAATTCCCCATATCTGCATCGTGAAGTTCGATGGAAATAACACTCCACAGTCTTCATGTTAGGTCGTGGAATAGGATTACAGCAAACCAAAATCTGGATGCCGCTGGATCGGAATATCGTCTCCAACTTACTTCTTATAACTCTCCAATACAGCCCATCAATACCACAGGATAATTTTGGGATTGCCAAGTCCACCAGATTCTGGTCCACCATCGTATCTCTCAGTTGGGTGAGGCTCCTCCAGACATCTTCATAGGACGGTTAATCTTGGGAATGCTTCTTGGTCACCAGGTAGTAAATGTTCCTCTGGCCCTTCTTCAGCTGTTGCACACCTCCAATTTCTGGGTTCTGTTTTCGTAGTGCTTGGAGTTGGCCAAATTTCTTGGAGAACACCACAGCGATGCCCCTGGACATTCGAAGATCTTCTGCGACGCAGTGTGCTAGGGCGTAATCGACTGGCACTTTGAAAAGGTCTCGTGGCTCCTCTCGAGTTACCCCGTGTGACTCTTTCTGTCCATTTGAGTATAAGGACATGAATTTCTGGAACATGATCGCATCCTCTGGTGGTCTGAGGGTGCGGACTTGGTCATGGTTTCCAGCGTAGGGGGCCAACCTGTTGAAATGAACGACCCTGGGTTTACCTCTGGGTTGCTTGTGGATTCGGTAAAGCAGGTCATTTATCCTCTAGATGATCTTGTACGGACCTTCTCATGAATTCCGTAATTTTGGTTACAGGCCCCGGCGACGCATCGGGTTGTACAGCCAAACTAGGTCACCAACATGAAATTCTCCAGCATCGGCATTGATGTCATAAGTCGCTTTCATTCGGTCACTGGCACTCTGGATGTTCAAACGGACTCGTTCGTGGATGTCCTCCATTCGCTGCCGGAGTTTGCTGACGTAGTCCTCTCCCGCGGTATCCTGTCCTGGTGGCATCCCAAACTTTAGGTCACAGGGAAGTCGCAGCTCTCGGCCCATTATGATACTTGCAGGGGTTTGGCCGGTCGACGCGTGTACTGCGGAACGGTAGGCCATCAGGAACAAATGGAGATGGAGATGTCAGTCTTTTTGATGGTCAGAGACTACCTTGGATAAGTGGCGATTGATAGTCCTGTTCATCCGCTCAACCATTCCATCGGACTGTGGATGTAGAGCTGTGGTTCTCGTCTTTCAGATGTTCAGCATTTGGCACATTTCTTGGAACAAATTGGATTCAAAATTTCTGCCTTGGTCCGAGTGCAGCTCCAAGGGAACGCCGAATCGACATATCCACTCTTTCACCAAGACGTCCGCGACGATGATGGCTTCCTGGTTGGGCAGGGCATAGGCTTCGGCCCACTTGCTGAAATAGTCCATTGCCACAAGGATGTATTTATTCCCGTGATCTGATACGGGGAACGGGCCGGCGATGTCAATGGCGATTCTTTTGAATGGACTACCTACGTTATACTGACGCATCGGGGCCTTGGGTCGTGTCCGAGGTCCATTGCTGGCAGCGCAAACAGCACACTTTCTGCACCAGTCATTGACATCAACTTGACAATAGACCCACTAAAACCGTTGCCTTACTTTCTGCAGGGTCTTCGTCACACCCAGATGTCCTCCAGCAACTCCATCATGGATCTCTCGGAGTACTTCCTGTCTTCTGTTCTTGGGCACCACTATCTGACGTCTGTCTTCCCCACCATCTTCGGACTCCAATACACGTTTCAGGACCCCATTGTCCAGGGTAAGGGAATTCCATTGGGCCCAGTGGGATTTGACTGCTGGGGAATATCTTGCGATTTCCTGCCATGTCGGTCTTTGATTACTCTTTTTCCAACCGAGGACTAAATCAAGATTTGGATCGCTTTCTTGGTCTTTCTGGACCTCGTTGTCATTCCAGTTGTTGTCAACTACCGTGGTTCTACAAATCGCTGCTTACTTCTCTTCTGCTCGTCGGCAGTGTGAGCAGTCGTCTGGGCATGGTCTCCTTGACAGGGCATCTGCGTTCTTGTGGCCACTTCCTGCTCGATGTTCGATCTCGAAGTCAAATTCTTGGAGTCTTTCGATCCAACGTGCTACTGGGCCCTCGGGGTTTTTGAACTGTAGAAGCCATTTAAGGGTCGGTCCTTAACAGGAATCTTCTCCCGTACACGTATTTGTAAAAGTGTTCTACTCCCTTGACAACAGCCAACAGTTCTCGTCTGGTGACACAGTAGTTACGTTCCGGTTTACTGAGAGTTTTACTGAAGTATCCGATGACCTTCTCTTGCCCATCCTGGATCTGGGACAAGACAGCTCCAAGTCCCACGTTGCTGGCGTCCGTGTCCAAAATGAATTTTCCACTCGGAAGGGGATAACTTAGAATTGGTGCGTTGATCAATGCCCCCTTCAGCTTCCTGAACGAGTCTTGGCATTTTTCGGACCATTGGAACTTTGGTTGACCTTCCGTGAGCCTGATCAGTGGTTTAGCGATATTGGCGAACCCCAGCACATATCGGCGATAGTATGTGCACAAACCAAGGAAACTACGTAGTTGGTGTATGTCTCTCGGAATAGGCCACTCCTTCACTACTCTGATCTTCTCGTCATCCACTGCTACTCCGTGCCCAGAGACAACATGGCCAAGGTAACGAACGTACTTCTTTTTGGAACAGGTGGCATTTCTTGGGGCTCAGCTTCAATCCAGAATTTCTCAGTTGCAGGAATACATCCTCCAGGTTTTTAACGTGGTCTTCGAACGATTTGCCAACTACAATAATGTCATCGAGATATACCAGACACGTCCTCCATGAAAGTCCTTTCAGAACCGTCTCCATTAATCTCTCGAATGTGGCTGGAGCATTACAAAGCCCGAATGGCATAACGGTGAAATGCCACAGTCCTGAGCCGATGGTGAAGGCTGTCTTTTCTCTATCTTCTGGAGCCAGTTCTACCTGCCAGTATCCACTCTTCAGAATAAGGGTCGAGAAAATCGTGGAGCCGGCCAACGTGTCTAGGGTGTCGTCTATTCTCGGAAGAGGGTAACTGTCTTTCTTCGTCACGTTGTTCAGTTGACGATAGTCTACGCAAAAGCGTGTTGATCCGCCTTTCTTCTTCACCAGCACGACTGGAGAGGACCATGGACTGTCGGATGGTTCAATAACTCCATTTTTTCCCATATCACTGACTATTTTGTCAGCCTCATCCTTCTTGGCAAGAGAAAGTCTTCTAGCTGATTGTCGGATTGGTAGAGCATCCCTAGTATCAATTTTATGTTGAACTACATTCGTTCGACCCCCTTTTCCTTGTCTGGTATCGAAGATGTCTTGGTACTTCTTGACTTATTCTCTCAATCTGGGCTGTTGGGCTGGTTTAATGCCCTTGGAAGAGAGGGTAACCAATTTTTCCAGTTCCGCTGTCAGGTTGTTGTCTTGACTAACAGTACTGTTGTGTACACTCCTGATCACAGAGGAAATTACGAGCAGTGCCCCAAAACAGTTCCTTTCTTCAGAGTCACTGGGTAATAATTGACATTCATCCCTCGTCCAATTTTCTCATCATGAAGCTTGGGCTCGAACATAACCACGCTTCCATTGCTAGCACCTCCATCCAAGCGAGCCTCCAGTATGGTCTCATCCCTCTCGGGTACACTTACATCTTCAGCCAGCAGAACACGAATCATCTCCTCACTTCTTCCATGTAGCACCAGCTCTTCTCCGTTCACACGTAGGACGCCATCTTTGAAGTTCAATTCAAACCCTCTGGAATTCATGATGTCCATTCCAATAATTGCGTCGTTCTCAATGTCCGCTACTAATGCTCGATGTATCACTTTTGTGCTGCCCAGAATCAGTTTAATCGGTAGCTCACCATGTACAGTGGCCGGCTCCCCTGTTGCTGTGCGTAGCTTCCAGGATGATGGTTCTATTTTCTCTGATGTTTTAGTGAAAGCAGGTCCAAGGATTGTCCTAGTCGCACCTGTATCCAGCAGCATTGTGCAAGGCTTGTTGTTGATGAAACCGTCTACGAAGGCTCCTTTGTTCTGTCGTTGGAGGACAGCGACATATGCGTTGTTCACCGGGGCTCTCTGAGTAATGGCCGACGATTGCCCCTTCTCAACAACCTTCGTTGGTTTCGACCTCTTGAGGACTACGCACGTGTCCAAGTTTCCTACAGTTCCGGCATCTCACTAGTCTTCTCTCAGGCAACATTTCCTTCGCCACCTTCCTTATGGCAGCTTCCAGGTTAGCAGGCTCCTGTGGGTCTTCTTCGATAACTCGGACTTTACTTTGGCTTCTGCGTGCCAGTGCATCCACGAGATGTGTTGGACGAGCTAGTGTTAATGCTTGTCTGGTTTCCTTGTCACGAAGTCCATCTAAGAATGCTTGAACTGCTAGTCGCTCCATTACCTTTTCCGGTGTGGCTGGGTATGCAAGGCGAACCAAGCGTGCAATGTCTGCTTCAAACTTCTGTAGGGATTCGCTTGATTTCTGGCAGCGGTTTTTGAGCTGTGAGTGGTATACATGTTCTAGATGGGTCTGTCCATACCGTAATTCGGGATGTTTATTCAGCTGCTCGTAGTCTTCTTGTTCTTGTGCCGTGAGGGTTTGTAAGATATTTGTTGCTTCTCCACGCAACGCCAGTGTTAATGCTACAGCTCTTTCTCCTGCATTCTATACATTCGCCTTTTCTGCAGCTTCAAACTGTCGGCGGTAATTTGCCCATGGTGTTTTTCCATCAAACTGAGGTGGTTTCATAGAGAGTTTTCCTGTTTCCGGGTTGATTTTCACATCTTTCAAACTCTTCTGCACATCATCTAAGTTCAAACTCAGTTCCAGCATTGAATTTTAATTGACAGATTCTGTGGTGTGGGTAGTGTCATTCTGGTTTTCCAACTTACTGATTTTCTCCTTTATTTTGATGATTTCCGCCTCGAGTCCGCCTTTGATTTCGTCACTAATTGTTTCCTTCAATTTTCCCATCTCTTCCTCAATTTCATCTTTGATGCCGCCTCTGATTTCATCACTGATGGTTTCTTTTAATTTCCCAATCTCTTGCTCAATTCCATCTTTGATTTTCTCCATCTCTGTCTCAACAGTCCCCATTCTTTCTTCTAATCGATTCGCCACGCCACAAAGTTCTTTCATGTTCTTAGAGTTTTCTAGAAGCTCCACCTTCAAACCCTTCAAATTTTCTAGCAGCTTTGCTTCCAAATTCCTCGAACTTTCTTGAAATTCTTCTTTCAGACCATTCGAATTTTCTAGAAGTTTTTCCTGAAGTTTTTCTTCCAGATTATTCGAATTTTCGTGAAGTTTCTCCTGAATTTTGTCTTCCATTCCGTCGAGTCATTATGGAACTCATATCTATTCCAGAAACTTCGAATAGAAATGTTTCTGGGTCCTCGCCCTCCTGAACTAATCCCTCGGCAAGTCTTGTTTGAAGCACGGCCTTTTTACCACTTGTGTCAAGTTCCCTCTCCTCCAGTTCTTGCTTCAATTCCGCAACCTTCAATTCAACCAGGCGAACTTTCCTCGAACACATTTTGTCTTAGTCTAAGTCTCACAGTCTATTTCACCAGTCTATTATTATTATTATTGTCTATTTCACACAGTCTATTTCCCGGACACCAGTCTATTATTATTATTGTCTATTTCACACAGTCTATTCCACGGCCACCAGTCTATTATTATTATTATTGTCTATTTCACACGCGAGAAGTGTATCAGTTTATATAACTGTCAGCTTCACGAAAAATGTTTATCAGTCACTATCTATTTTTCGCGAAAACAATTGTCCGAAATATACAAACTGTTTACTAACACGAACACTATTTATCTTTAGAAATCGCACTTCTAACACCAACTGTAATATATTTAAACTCTATTTCACTCTAAAATAATTTGTTTAACGAAATACAATGATTCAATAACACAATACTCTAATTTACATAACAATCACGGAACTAGGCATTTATATTCGACTTTCACTTCGCTGACTGTTCGTCTGTCTGCTGCGTAGTTCTTTTTATATCGAACGCTCACTTCTCCGAAAGCTCATGAAATTTCTCGTGAAGCCTCGAATCGTCCAGATTCTTCTCGGTGCATAGCGCAACGACAGTCACCCGCGGCCGAGTGCCGGCTACGTAAGAGTTCAGGTCCGGCATCGCCCGCAGCTTCGCCCGCAGCTTCGCCACAAATATTTGTTTAATGTTAACATGTGCTGAGAGGCACAGATTTTTATGATATCCCGATATGCCACCCAGAAAGCACTTCTTTTCGTTTCGGTCGTTCAAGTCGCAGTTATTTTATCATTTTGCTTCAATTATAGCAATTGTCGAAATTCAACTCTGTTCAACTCAACATTCAATCCGGGTAATACCATTATTTTAATTATTTGAATATCGATCGATCTTTCCCACCTCTCTCCAAAAAGTTTATTCTTATAATCAACTTTTAGCGTATTTAGTGTATTTGAATTATATTGAGTCTTTTGTGTTTTATCTTGAGCAATAATTAGGAAATCACTTCGCCTCAATCATCTTTGTCCGGATTGAGTTATATTAGACAAAATTAGGAGTTGCTCAATCAATTAATTTAATAAATGTCCCTAGCATCATTGGTTGTCATTCATTAATGTTTTGTTCAATAGATATACAGGGTGTCCCACGAAGTTTTGGACAGGGAGTATCTCGGAACTCGAAAGTAGTGGAGAATTGTAATTTTGGGGTTCTGAATTAAAGCAATTGTTGCAGATTTCTTAGATACTATGTTACCCAATGAGCCTTTTGTTTTCGGTCACGTGACATCTGATTCACAATCTTTAATGGGACTCCCTGTATATTTTGGCATTTTTATGTTCCTCCCGATGAAACAATTTCAACGAACTATCACACTTGTGGTCTGAAACAATTAATTCTAGAATTACAGGTACTTCAATATCCTTTGTCCCACGACGATTTTTAATAAAATATGGATAAGTAATTTTTCCTTGTTTTAATCATCACATAAAATATAGGACTGCACAAATACACAGAGTGACCCTAAACCCAAATAATTTGGAAATTGCTCGTTTCAGTTGTCGTGGGACAGAGGATATTGAAGTACCTGTATTTTTTTAATTGATCGTTTTAGACCACAAGTGTGATAGTTTGTTGAAATTGTTTCATCGGGAGGAACATAAAAATGCCAAAGTATACAGGGTGTTCCATTAATAATTTTGAATCTGATGTCACGTGACCGAAAATAAAGAGCTCATTGGGTAACACTATATCAAAAACAGCTGCTACAATTGCTTTTATTCAGAACCCCAAAATTACAATTCTCCACTACTTTCGAGTTCCGATATATTCCCTGTCCTAAACTTCGTGGGCCACCCTGTATGCATGATACTACAAACGAATTAGATATGCTCACGCGCATCTTCCCTCGACGCCCCTCCTATCGATGACGTCAGTAAGTGACAAAAGTAGTGATCAGCTGTATGTTGTCTTATGGGTAACGGGTGTTTTCAAAGTGTTTTTGCCTCATTTTGAACGAAAATGGTTATGTGCGCCGTTGTAAATTGAAATAATAATAACAATTTAAAGGTCAAAACCAAGTGCAGCTATTTTTCGTTTCCTAAAAATACGACTTTATGCGGAATATGGGTGCAAAGGTGTGGTCAGCGATTTAAATTCAATGTCACCAATGCCAGAATTTGCTCGGAGCATTGTCTAAAAGAGGACTATAGTTTGAAACATAGGCTGATGGATTTTTCTGCAAGGCGACTTAAATTGAAAACTTGTTGGGTATGCAGCAAGTATAATCTTATAACACTTGTTCTAATATTTCGACAAAGTTTATTGTCATCATCAGGGAATGAGTGTCCGTGCGGTTGTGTGCATAGATATTATAAAATATAAGTTAACAATTGCAATATACATATTAAAACACTTAGTAAGAGTCTTTAAAGGTTGCCATCACCATTAATTAAACTTTTATAGTCGGAAACAACAATAATAAAATTCAAAAAACGTACAACATAGCTACCTATATTTAAAGCTTAAACTACAACCTCAGGGACACTCTTTCTCAGATGATGACGATGAACTTTGTCGAAATATTGCAACAAGTGTTATAAGAGCAGTATGCTTCCTGCATGCTGCGTACCCAACAAGTTTTCCTAGCTTTCTCTTAACTTGTCAGCAGAATTCACATTCGTAATGAACATTTACTTTGAGATTCCTGTGGGAAGTTCTTTTATCACAAAGTCTGCATTGTTGAACACATCTTCATATTTAATATAGTTGGAGAGTTTCTATGCATCTAGACTTGGAGATTTCATCTTCTGTGACATGGATACATCACTAATAAATGCTGTGCAGATAAATCCATACTTTCCTTTCAACACCAAAATTATCCGCTGGGTCATTGTCTCCGACGGCGGCTTTTACTGATTACCATTATCAGTCTCAGATGAATTATACAGAGCATCTGATCCAACAAATCAATATTCAGTGTTTTCTTCACCCACAACAAATTTTGAATATCACTCATCCAAACTTCAATTACTCCTATCAAAGTCTAAATACCAGCTGTAAAGGGGGCAGGTATATATATATATATATATATATATATATATATATATATATATATATATATATATATATATATATATATTGTACACAAATGGTACATTTTGTCTATTCATAGTACTCAGTAAATGAGAAAACGGATTTACTTGCACAAAACTAAAAAAAGCTAATATAATTAGACGGTGCAATAAGGACCAAATTCGCATATTTGTCACTTACTGACGTCATGCGCGGCCGTGTCTCAATTGCGTTCTTCTAGTGAGCATATCCCTATATTTTATAGTATCATGCCATGTATGAGTGTTATAAATTCTGTATTTTTATCCACAAAAGTTCACATTCCAGTTTAAAAATCCTTTTGATTTGAGAGAAATGGATTTAATTGACAGAGTTGAACAGAAAGGCAATGCCGCTTCAGTTATAGGCACACTTCCCAATTCCAGAAAATTAGATGAAATTTTCTTGTACCCACAAAAACAAGGTCTTCACGGATTTGAAAACATTACCTTCAGGACAAAAATCAGAAATACTTTCTACCTCCAATCTTCTGCAGACAGTATGAGGATCCCTGTACCAATAAACAAATTTGACAGTGTTCCTGCACTGCCAGCTTCCAGTACTTCAGGAACTACCCCAAAATCTCTCGGTCTACATGGGTTGAAAAATATTGTTAACACATGCTTTATGATTTGTGTTATCCACTGTTTATCGAATACAAGATGGTAATTGGAGTATTTGAACAGAGATGCTTACACAAGTGATATAAACACTAATGTATCTAAGGAGGAAGCTTTAATCAAAACATTTGCCGAGGTGAGTCAGACGATTCGTCAGATATAGTTGTTGATACAGTCGCGTTGAAAAGTCAAATCCAAAGATTCGCTCCTCCTTTTATCGGTTATGCCAAGGAAGATGCTCAAGAGTGCTTGCGATTCCTGTTAGAGGGTCTACATGAAGCCGTCAATAGAGAAACGAAGAAGCCGAAACCCATAATGAGAGAGATAGACGAAAAATTAAATCATATTGAGAAGGCCCAAGAGTCATGGTCAAGATACTCAAGGACAGAAGGACAGACAATTCCAAAATTGTGGATTACTTCGTTGGCCAGTTGAAGTCTACATTAAAATTTACTTATTGTCGTCATTTTTCAGTGTTCTTCGATCCTTTCTGGGATCTTTCCCTCTCAATACCACGAATAACAGGGTAACTAAGACTATCACAATGTTTGGATTTATTCAAAAGGGACGAAACTCTAGATCCCTATCAATTCATAAATTCCCGAAAATTTTAGTAATCCATTTGAAACGGTTTTCTTCAACAGAAAGATTCCGAGGGAAATTGAATGTCACCATTGATTTTCCATTAGAGTGGACAGCGGACACTACACAGCGTACTGTAGACATCCTTATACGAGCACGTGGCACGAATACAATGACTCACATATAACCCCAATTCCATCCAGATCCATCGTGAGCTGAGATGCCTATGTTCTCTTTTACAGGAAGGCACTAAATCGCACCTTTCAGATCATATTTAGTTTTGTGGATTTATATATTTAAATGTTATTTTATGTGAAATACAGAGTAAATGAGTCTTTGAGTGCTAAAGTAAGTTTCGCAACGAGTTCTCATCAATCCAGCCTGAGATGAGAAATGAGAACAAAAAATGGAGTATAGAAAGGCAAGATCATCTGATGGAAAAGTAAGGTGAGTTAAAAATCTTAGATTCTGTGAGGTATGATTCCTAGTTCCTACATCCTATATTATTATGTTTTTAACGACTCCGCTCGGTCGAATCAGTTGTGATAAAGCTCTATTTAGTCAAAAATCTTCGGACACCACTCTACAGGAAAATCTTGTGAGAAATCTCCAGAAGTTCATTAGAAGATTCAGAGTACCTAGTCACGAGATGGACCTGCCAGCGTTCCACGCTGAACTACCTGCATTTCGTCCGATAGCTAATTCTTCCTAGTAATAATAATAATAGCGAAAGGGGCAGCCGGTTAACGAAAATAACAATTCAGAATAACAACGATCAACTTCAGTAACACATCTTTTGTGATTGGTTATGATATTAAATTGTCTTACCAGAACAAGTAATATATGATGAAACTATCCACGATTCCAGCACAAACTGAAAACACCATGAAAATAAGGACATGCTTGTTGTTCATCAGTCTTCGCAAATCCTTGAATATATTCTTGGGAGCTTCCATAATTGGCAACTAAAAAATATCCACGGACTGAAATAATAATAATAATGGTGATAATAAAATAATGAGATGGGATAATAAAAAAATTCCAAAATAATTTTTTTATACACTGTCAAATGAATGCGTCATTATTGTCAATTCATTGTCAACGCATTTTAACGGTGTATAAGCTGAATTATATTGTAATGGGTTTTTCTCCGTTGATAAAAAAATTGAAGAAATACTTCAACGAAAGTTATAGTTTTCTTAATTTTTGAATTACTGTAAATTGATTTGAAGCCTTTTTGGGATATCAATAATGAACCAAACGGTATCTCTAAATATAAATATTCTGAACAAAAGAATTAACTATTGAATTCATAAATAATCTTGTCTAAAATCAAAAACAAATCATTTCTTACTTCAAGTTTGACACAGGCGAGCAGATCGATTATGGAACCAATTATCATCACGACCACAGCTGGTTTATATGTGATGGAACTCCCAGAGAAAAAGTCCACAGCGTAACCACCTATCAATGCGAATATTCCAAAGCCTATCGCACCCCAAACTCGCTGTCGGCCATAATCATACTGGTCACCTGAAATGTAAGAAACATTTATTAAATATCATATGTTTGATCTATAAAAGATAATGTTACTGAGTTGAAAACCAAGAAAAAAGTGAACTAAGTCATCTCAACTATTCAAATTCAAAGGCTCACACACAACGGTTTCTGCACAAAGTTGTACAAATCGAAAAGGGTGTAAATCAGAATTAAACTATTTGTTCAATTACATTTTAGGGCTGTTATCATTCTGACTGTTATATCGTCGTTAACAATTCCGGAAGAAGCGGGCAATAATTCCAATTACAATCGATATCAAAATAAATACTGGAGATTTCAAGCACTGAGTGAAAAATTGAAAAAGTAGTATTCAAATTATTTCAAGAATTTGAATTGATGGTGGAAGTTTAGAGGTAATTGTACCTGAAAAGGTAATGTGGCAACACTGATCAAAACGAGTGGTTGCCATTAACAAGATATGTTGTCAACTTCCACTCTTTCCTATTAGACTGGGAGATGGTGACAGATTTCAGGTGACAATTTTCTCGTTTATGCCTTTGAGACCAGTGAAAGATATGAAAATTCTGACCAAATTGATGAAAAATTTGAGCGGCCGCGGCGTGGCCTTCATATAAAAAATTCAATTCCGGCACTTAAACTTCCATTATTTTGATTGGCATCAACGAGAAAATCGTCTTAATATTAAAAAAAGTTCACAAGTTTAGGCCATCATTGGTACCCTTTGGCCACGTGCAACCCTCATGCCTATAACTTTTTCGCTGCTATTGTCTATCTTAACATGCCGTTGGTGTATATAAAATCGTCCCAAAACACATATGATTTTCAATGAAAATCGAATTTTTTATATGAAAGCCACGCGGCGACCACTCAAATTTTTCATCATTCTTGTCAGAATTTTCATATCTTTCACTGGTCTCAGAGGCATGAACGAGAAAATCCTCACCTGAAATCTGTCACCTGAAATATGTCACCATCTCCCAGTCTATATTTTTCTACACCATCGAGAAGCACAGCACTGCCCTGTCTCATATGGTAATACAATTCAGCCTACTGGGATGGTCTTCGAATGTTTTTCTCAGCATTATTTCCATAGGAAAGATCCTGTTTCTCTTTTGGAGATCCAACACAATGCGCTGAGACAATTTCTGAAATCATAATGATGGGGATGCAAACACGTGTACCAAACCCGTCAAGAACTTCATCTGATAAACAAAAACTGCTCCAGAGCTGCCGCATTCAAACTGGCAGCATATATCATCGATGGTACAAAAATCAGAGCCCAGAGATCAGATCAGAATATGTTGCAGCTAGAAACATGTGCAACGAGACAATCGAATCTTCGGAAGAGTCTTACTGCCGAAATACGTCGAGTATCCTAATGGGACCTGCTTGTATTGATCTTCTGTCGAAGCTGTAGGGAGAATCTTCACATCCAGGTCATTTCCTCCCCTAACCAAAGAAGATAGAACACAAGCCACGAAACGTTCAAGAAACAGCCAATATTTTTGCCAACATGTTTGCTGCAAATTCTACTCTGGCTTCACTAGGAAAACAACTCCAGTACATCAGTCTCATCAACAGTCATATGCATGAGATTACCTAACCTTACCTTTTGCTGGAACTAAATACCAACAAAGCTAGTCGATCTGATGGAATTCCGCCGGTCGTTTTCAAGAAATGTGCACCCTAACTAACACTAGTTCTTTGCAAGTTATTTAACCTCTCTTATAAAATGGGGGTTTTCCGCACAACTGAAAGAATTGAGAGAGTACAACCAGCCCCTGAAAAAAGAGAAATAATCCTGTCTGGCAACTACACACCTATCGCATTGCTGTGTTATCTCGAAGGTCACGAAGCCATCATAATCGAGCACCTCTCTCTAGAACGTTCAGGAATTGTGAATGATCGGTAATATAGTTTTCATCATCAGGATCAACTGGTGACCTGCTTGCTTATGTCTCACATATATGACAGCTATCTACTGACAAATATGGTGGAACACTGGCCGTGGCATTGGATATCTCCAGAGCGCTTGATAGCGTTTGGCACCGGAAGACTCCTCGCCAAGCTTCCATGTTATAGCTTATTGCCCACCCCTCGCAGTTGTGTTCTTCGCTATCTAGCTTTTTCTCAGATAGAGACGTGGTGGTTGATGGAGTTTCATCCGACACTCTACCCATAAATGCTGGTGTTCCGCAGGGACCGATTTTAGCACCAATACTGTATCTCATTTACAACAATGATTCGTTGGGAGTTACCTCATGCCCAGTGCATAGCTTTGTGGATGATGGTACCTTTCATATCGCAATCCAAAGTTCCGATATCGATATGAAACTAAAAGAGAGTGGGAAAGGAACGTCAACGATTTAAATAAGGTTCTAGCAAAAATTCTAGAATGGAGATCCATCAACTTAGTAAAATGTGAAAAAACCCGAGCATGTCTCTTCCCTTTTACTTTTACATTTTTATAGAAACCCATGTAGAGTCTTTTGCCAATAGTATCTCTCAATAACTTGGTTTTCTGGTTCGTGCCAAGAGCTATTTCACTTCCTGTCAATTGATTATGATTTATACGGCACAGATCCGATCTATCATGGAATTATTTGCCCATATATGGAGTGCAGCTCCTAAGCACACACTGAAACTCTTGGATTCTGTCCAAAAAAGAGCCATTAGTCTCGGCGGTGATGATGAGCTTACAAACTCGATCACTTCTCTGGAACACAGCAGAAAGGTTGGCGATCTGTCTCTGTTTTATAGACATTTTCATGGACGGTGCTCTTCTAAAATATCATCAATCGTTCCACCGTTAGCG
Organism: Chrysolina oricalcia; assembly: GCA_944452925.2. Lineage (NCBI taxonomy): Eukaryota > Metazoa > Arthropoda > Insecta > Coleoptera > Chrysomelidae > Chrysolina > Chrysolina oricalcia. The sequence continues at coordinate 14,215,386 of OX101821.2, read as the reverse complement.
GTCCTATCAAAACTGACTCGTCGAGCTCAATCTTCACATCACTTTGTTGTCACTTTGGAGACATGCCGAACATCTCTGTTTTAGAGATTTATTCATTAATTGAGTGAATAAGTTCCAGTCAGAACAAGTTCTGATATGAGGAAGTTGTACATGTTTTAATATTAATAAAAATGATTAAATTCAAAATTCTGTTTATTTCCTGTTTGATCCAACATATCTCTAGTTATGAAAAACTTGTTTATATATAAATATAAGAACGGTCACAGAAGCATTATAACAACAAGTTTATATATTAAAAAATTGGTCTAGTGAATAATAAACTCTGGGCAACAGATAATTTTACAATTCTAGTTTGAACTTAACAATTGCAATTGAAACAAATATATCATATAATAATAATAATATTTTTATTCATCGCCAACAAACAGTACATCTTAATCACAAAACACAAAGTGTCTATAATTATATATAAAAAATAGAATCTGATGAATAAATCATAGTTCCACTGAGGGTAAAACCCTGTGTGTGGTAAAATAAACAAGTCACTATATGTATAAATAAATTTAAAGTTAAAATTATTGTGTACACAGATAAAACATGTATAAAGATATAAATCTTAAATACTAGTAAGGATACATGTGAATTAGAGTTTCCTTTGATTTAATTTTTTTTTTTTTCAATTAACTTTAAGGATCGAAATCACACAAGAGACATATCACACTTGCTAACATAAATATATAGAAATTAAAATTTTTATGCTATGCTTCAATAATCTTTTGGAGATCCTTCCTTGGTGTAGCTCGTATAAAATTTTTCAATTGTTTTTTGAATATAAAAATGGATAAACAGAATGAACATATACAATAATTTTAAATCATATTGAAATTATAAATTAGTGAATAAAGATTCAATCGTTAACAGCAGGATATGAATTCTTTCTTTTCGATAGGGATTCAAAGTGTTTTTTCACAGGAATTTTTTCTATGATTTTTTATTTTATTAGTGAAGCTTGTGCCGGGTGCGAGGAAGAAGACAATAACTTAATTTTTAAATGAATTGATAAAAATACAAATCATGTCGGGCATAGTAATGTAACGCTCTTTCGTAGTTCGGCGTCACTTTGGCGCCGAGTCCAGGTTACGGATTTTCTCGGGCGCCACCTCTGTTTTATGTGGGAAGGCCACTTGCTCCGGGCAGCTTCAGTGAAGAAAATAATACGCCAGGGGTCACTGTGGTATTGACTACAACTCTGTGGCCAGGAAGGCAGGCTTTAATTGCCTATCCTGGGTTCGAATCCTGGGTACCTGCTGCGATTTGATGGACTACTCAAAAGCAATTATTGATATATTGAATGAAACGGTTAGTAGTTTTATGAACAATAAAACACTGACTTTAATAAATATTTTATTTACCCTCTAAGTCTCCACCAATCATTCAAAATTCACAAAGTGTTACACACAAAGTGTAATACAACATTATATAATTTATAATAATAATATTACTCATGCAGAAGCAACAAAATGTAATAACGGGATTAAGCAGAACTAGGCAAACAAAAAGCGGGGAGGGAAATTCGCAAACCAATTGAAATGCAAACGCAAGCTCAAAGTTCAGCCAAAACTCTACCGGTCTTAAGGTGACAGTTCTCAGGTTCGGACAGATTTCGCGGTTCTGGGTCATGAAGCTTTGTTCTACACACTCAGAGAGTATCTGAGCTTTATTGAGTTATCACTGGAGCGTGCCACAGCAACGGCCTGACAGCTTTCAAACGGAATCAAAAATAAACCAACTAAATTCTACAAGTCTGACAATGAAGCGTGCCAAAGCAACGGCCCAATTGACAGCTTTTATGGGCTTCTTCAAGACCCTTTTTGGCGGCTGATCTGAGAACTGCTCAAACCCTTTTTAATTATGCTCACCACAACCTTTATCGGATGTCCTGGATTACCTTTGGCTTTTGCTCAATCTCGACTGATCGCCAAGAGAATCGTGCACTGAAGTGAACTGCCTGACTGAACGGCTTGTCGTCTAGGCTGGGACTCCATTTTTGATGGACTAGAGGGAATAGTTCCACTCTCGAACCGGCTAGCTCGGCGTGGTTCGGTTTCATCAGCCAGACGCAAATTTGTAGAATCCATCCCGGATATCGGGATGGAATTTCCAGTCGCGGAGTGAAGCTTATGAGAAAGAAGGGGCCTTCTTGTTAGGTAATAATTTAAACTTGAGAGTGGATAACCGCGTACGCAAGTAGTCCAGCTCTCATTCAACGCGGAAAGATTTCGCTAGGTGGATTTATATGTAGTAGTGCAAATATATATATATATATATATATGTGGTCAGTGTGCTTAAGAATGTTGTAAACTTTTACGTCCTTACCCAGTTTGTACTTATGTTTACGAATTCTTTTGTTATCGATGGCTGCTGCAGTACAAACTAGGGGAGACGCCTGAAATAAAAGTATGGCCGGGACGTTAGCCCGGAAAACAGTACACAAATATATATATATAAATAGTTCAGTATGAATAGATTATAAATAAATCAGAAACAAATAACTGTCTTTTATCAGGACGTTAGCCTGTAGAACAAAACTTTTTTTTTTTTTTTTTTTTTTTTTTTTACTTGACAAAAAAAAGAATGATGAAAATCACTGTATTCACAAGTAGCAGAAATTGTATCTTTATTTTCTATCACCGAAATCGCTGCAAATTGATGTTTGTGGTATAAGCAGGATTATACGACTAACTTTAAAAAAAAAAAACACAAAAGAAAAGTTTCTGACAGAGAGAAATGTTCACTGGTTTGGTTTAGCTTACCAAAAGGTTGAATCTCTCAACTTTCTTCGCTCTGTGAGCCCGGAACTCTGGAACAGGAACAGGAACGGGTGGAGAAATGAAACAGGAGTTCACACCAGTACAACAACTCCGCCTCTCGGAATATGAGCCTGCTACCAGGTTGTTGTCGTAGATTCCCCAAAACTCGTTCAGAAAATATCAGGTCCAAATAAAACGTCGTCTGAATATCGACGGCCGGACAGCCGGAGCTCGTCGTATTGGATATTACAGACAGTTCTGCTATACCAGTAGAACTGGAGAACTTCTCAACACTATTTGTTGTATGGAAGTCAGGTAGAAGCACTTCTACTGAATATCACTGCTCAAACTTTGTTGGCAAAAATAACGATATCACTGCTCAAACTTTGTTGGCAAAAATAACAATCTATCACATGTGCTCTGCACGAACAACGAGAGTCCCGGAGGTCGCGCTGGGCGTGGCCTACCGGAAATTCTTGCGGAGATATAACTCTCGGCTCACAAATTCTGAAGGATCATTTTATTCAAAAATGCTTCCATAAAGAAAATGAAATTGACGTTATTTGGCAGTTTTCTGTTTCAATAATCACTTTTATTGCCCGAAGACAACACTCTGGGGTATATCAAAATAGTTTCTGTACGAAATCTAATGCTATGCGCGTTGTGCCATCCATCGGCGGTACGGTACACCCACCGATAACGTACAATTTGCAATTCGAATCTATCGGTCTGGTAAATGAAGATTTCTACCGTCGCGCTCTGACTGACTTTGGACGATATGACAATAGGGGGCTAATAATAATTGTGAAATGATATACATGGATCTTAATAATGTTGCTTCTGGTAAACTGAGGAAACGGTTAATTAAGTAACTTCGTTACAGTAACTAGTCATAAGTGACCTTTTTGTCCTTCCGTGTAGGGCAAACTGGGCCATTTCGTTTAAGTACACAAAATGAAGCAAAACAATTTTTTTGCATACAGTCGAATAACCAAACTAGCCTATACCAAAGTTTTATTTGTTTTTGAAAATTTTTCTTATGGAAAAAGTAGTTTTTCTTTAAGGTGGCCACTTTGCTCTTTCTTCCCCTTATTATATAGAGTGAAACTCAAAGATACACAAGTCATCCCTAGGCTGGGACAAAAGTCGAGAACATCTCATAACGAACGAAAGCCAAAAAAATATGATAATGATAATGATCCAGAATGTTCTAATTTTGCAAAAGCTTTGCTCAGCGATATTATTTATGCAAGCAAGGTATCGGGATTCATGTCGACCTCTATTTCTAAAACTGTGTTTGATATAAAATTAACTATTGGCAGTTCTTCAGATCAAGACAAAATAATGAATTAAAATTGCCAATCCCTAAAAGTATTCTCAAAAATTCAATAATTTATGATGGATGTATGATACGAGGATATATTGATAAATTCTTAGCCTACTATAGAACCAAACAAAATTTCAATGTCAAAATATGTTATTACTCAACATATTCTCCTCTTAATTGGATTCATTTATTACAGCGAACCTGTAACGTCTCTAACCTTTAAAAAAAATGTTTCTTCTTGCTCTGCAAACCAGACCTCCACAGCTTTTATAACCCTAATAGTACCATGAAGTCCGATGGTAATCCATAGGACATCCTCTCAGGACATTCGGGACGTCCTTAGGATGTGCGAAATTGGTACCGCGGACGTCCATTGGACATCCGTGGGAAGCACCAATGTCTCGACTTCTCACCAAAATTGGACGTTCTATAAGGATATCCAATGGACATCCAGCTGGGATGTTAATCGGACGTCCCCGAATTACATCAATCGAAAGTACATCTTGGACGTCCTTAGGACGTGCAATATTGGTACGTCCTTAGGACGTGCAGTATTGGTACCGCGGACGTCCATGGGACATCCGTGGGAAGCACCAATGTCTCGACTTCTCACCAAAATTGGACGATCTATGAGGATATTCAATCGACATCCACCTGGGATGTTCATTGGACGTCCCCGAATTACATCAATCGAAAGTACATCTGGGACGTCCTTAGGATGTGGAGAATTATCACATGTGTTTGTTCCTACATCTCTTTCAGGACTAAGATTATGATATTGTTGTGGATTACTGGAGATAACAATTTGGATGGAACCAGATTTACTAGGTAAGCTCAGCACTCTCCCAGAGTCATTCATTTCGGTTTTGTACATGTTTACACAACTCTAGTTGTCTTACGGAAACACCTTTTTCAAAACAGTGTTGAATAGGTTAGTAACAACTATTGAATAGTATAACAAAACTTTTATTTTCATTTATAGATATAACTACACTGAATGAACACAAAATAACTTACAAAACAGTCACTAAACTAATTAATCACAAAAGACGATAGAAAAGCCGCCTTAGCAGCTAAATACTCAACAATTGTCTGTCAATAGACGAGGAAAGTGTGTCGTCACAAATGTCATTCTTGTCAAAAACTGATTCCAAACAAAGAATTTTAGGTGACATTCTCTGTTGATGATTTGTTGTTTTGCTTATTAGTTTGTGTTTGGTTGTTTGAATTTTGTTTTCTCAGGCAAAAGAAGTTGAAAAACAACGGAAACAATTTCAGACAAGCTGATTTAAATTCGACGGAGGCTTGTTTGGAATCAGTTTTTGACAAGAATGACATTTGTGACGTCATCCCTTTCCTCGTCTATTCGTCAACACTTCACTTGAACACAGAACACAAAACACAGAAAACAACTTTATGCACGGAATCCAAACATGAGGATTTGTTCGGTTTCAATCCGAATACGAACAAGATAGACAAACATAAATTTTTTATTTTCATTGTTGTGAAAATTCTACAAAATATATCCGAACCAGGACATCCCAAGGAAGTCCTCGCAGGCAGATATTCTAAGATTAACCAATTGGGACGTCCAATATTCATTCATGCGGGATGTTCCTAAATGACCCGTACCAGGACAACCATGGGACGTCCTTTCAAAGACATGCCAGAATACTTACTAACAGGGACGTCCGATGGATGTCCTAGGAAACATTACAAAATAAATCCGACCCAGGACATCCCAAAGACGTCCTCGCAGAGACGTTTTATACGATGTACCGATTGGGACATCCATAGGAAGTCCTTTGGGGAAATTCATGAAAATGCACTGAATCGGACGTCCCAAGGACAATGATTTTAAGTCCCGGACATTCGGACATGATTTGAACCAAATAGGGACGTCCCTGGGACATGGTGTGCTATTAAGGAACCTCCTCGTTGGAAGAAAATTTACGACCTTTTAAACTTTTTTTCAGTTGAGAAAAGAGATGACAGTCGGACGGAGCCAAATCTGGTGAATAAGGGGGGTGTTCTAGTAATTCAAACCGTAAATCACGAATTTTTTGAATGGCAACATGAGATTTGTGTGCAGGGGCGTTGTCATGCAAAAACAAAACACCTTTGTATAGCTTTCCGCGTCTTTACTCTTTAATTTTTTTCCGTTGAGTGGTCAGTAATGTTGAATAGTATTCTCCAGTTATTGTTCTACCCTTACCCAAAAATCAATCATGATTACTCCATGGTAATCCCAAAAAACTGAAGCAAGAACTTTTCCAGCAGATTTTTGGACACGAAACTTCTTAGGTATTGGAGAACTGGAGTGTCGCCATTCCATCGATTGTTGCTTTGTTTCTGGGTCAAGGAAATGTACCCAAGTCTCATCCATAGTAACAATTCGGTTTAAGAAGTCTACATCGTTTTCAAATCGAGCACAGATCGAACGCGATGCTACTTCCTTTGCACGCTTTTGGTCAACATTCAAACATTTGGGGATCCATTTTGCAGCAATTTTTCTCATGTCCAAATTGACGTGAACTACATGATGAACGCGTTCGTATGAAATATTCAGCGCTTCAGATATCCGTTTTAGCCCAATTCGACGGTCTGTTAAAAGATTGGTTAAATAGAAGATAGTTAGTCAATGCCTGTGGAAAAGGTATTGGACCAAACGCGAGTTTCATCCATTTCACTTCATTTTGATGCAGGTTTCTTCAAAAAACCCTGATTTTAATGCTGCCCCATTGTTTCAATCAAGTAACGACATGACTTGTAGGCCAGATCACTGAAGTTACGACATGACTTGGATGCGAGCTCACTATCGCCATCTACATGTCGCATCCATTTTGATCCAATTATAATCCCATAAGGTTGACTAACTATCTTCTTTATAGACAATGGTTAAAAATCATGTCATGAACTGCATCGATATTTTCGGGGACTGACACAGAAACTGGCCTTCCCGATAGGTCATCATCTTCAATGGAAAATTTACCTCTTTTGAAGTTTGAAGTCCAATTTTTCACTGTCGCATACGAAGGACATTGATCACCAAGGGTATTAAGCATATCTTCGTAAATCTGCTTACCTCTTAACCCTTTTAAATACAGGTACTTGATGATGGATCGATACTTCAATTTTTCGATTTTCACAATTTCGGTGGACATATTTTTTCTTTTAATTTATTTCATAACTCTGGTTTACTTTTTTGACGTCAAACTTTACAATGACACTTCTAATAAGTTATTGTTCGTTGCTATGGTAACGCAATATTTTTTTTATGCAGGGAACTGGTCTAGGCTAACTAGATATCAATACATCCTCGTAATTAACCACCTTCCGTCAAACATAAGTATCGAATCACTTTTTCGCTTTAGAAAGGATGTCAAATGTTTGTTGTCTGAAAGAGTGTACTTACTACAGTTTGCAAGAGTTCTATAATGATGAGTTCTGAAACTCCTAGTTGAAATCAAATATCATTTATTGTTTCCATCTGTCTCACTCTGCGAGTCTTATTTATTTCTATGATATCATGCTTTCTCATCATTGATGGACTGGAACGTTTTCACCAAGTACTGATGCAGCTGGATTGGCAGAAGATGGCAGTAATGAAGGGGTCGTTGATGTGATGATTATCGTTAGTATTTGTATTTTTATTCTCGTATAGTTGCAAGCGCTTATTCTTGCCTAAGTAACTGCTCTGGTGGTACTATAGGTTTTTCCAGGTTTTTCCTGCAGTTGGAATAGCAAATGCACCACTTTTTTTTGGTTACTTTGCCACGGAGCGCATGTGGTGTGGTGGTACTCTCTTTCATTTGAACTTATGTTCAGTTCGGGGAGACTATCACCATGATAGGTTATAATACATAACAATTTCAATTTACATGTTTATGTATAGTTGAAAAGCTTTGTCGATATGTTGAATAACTTCTGACATCAAAGTATATTTTGACTTTGACTCATACTTGTCTTTCGTCTTTCGTTTATGAGTAATGCAAGAAAATATGTCAATTCAATAAATAAAAATAAAAATAATCGCTACTTACCAATAACGTCAAAACAAATCGCATCGCTAATTGAATTAACAACATTGAATCCGATCGATCCCAGGGACATGAGAATAACAAAACTCCAGAAAGTAAAAGACTTGTAAAGACATTTGCCGTTACTCTCGAAGTCTTTGGAACACTTTATATCACAACCAAATGTATCGTTTCTCTCCTCAAGGGATTGGTTTCGCAGATAGCAGACTGTATACTGCTGACTAGAATTTGGTGAATTCACAGAATTCAATAGGAAAGCGCTTGGCGTTTGGAGGCATTCTGAAGTGCATATTACTCTTGTAGTATTGCTATTGCAGTCTCGTTCTCTCATTTCATCCTGAAAAAAATATTCGATTTGATGAATAATACAAATGAAATAAATTAGTTAAAAACGAACAAAGGGTATTATGGTGGATTTATGCAACAGATTTAAGTCATGAGTTTTCAGTCATAAACAAGAATACTCGTTCCTTACTGCAGTACAGCTGCTGTAACAGAGTAATTTTTGTGGTGCTGCACCGTGGTAAACAATGTACTAACGCATCCGGGCGTTATCATGCTAGTAATGGTGGATTTATGCAGCAGTTTTGAGTCATAAGAATATTTGTCAATGATTTGTTGGAATAAACAGTTCAGTTTATTACCGGCTTCCCACCGAATTTCTTAACGTAAAAAACGGACACGGACACAACTTAACCTAACTAATCTAGCTTTCCAAGTTGATGGTGATTCGATAAATAATTAGTATTAAAAAGTGAAATCAAAGCAAATGCGAGAGCAGCGAGCATTTGCTTTGATTTATAAATTACCAGAAGAGAGTTTCTCTTTCTTCTGGCTTCCACCGAATTTTTTAACGTAACAGAAAGGAGTACAACCTAACCTAACTAACCTAGCTGTCCGAATGACTGGTAATTCGATCACTAATTAGTATGGAAAGGGGAAATCATAGCAGATGCTCGCTGCGCTCGCATTTTATAAATCACCATTTCTGAGAACTTATTTCGACGTAATTTCGTTAATCAATCGTTCAAAAGGCATTTATACGTATGACTTGAATGTAATTTGTGCTCAAAAGAACATTGTGTTCGCGTACATAAAAGGTCATTTGACACCAATATTATTTACTTCTTCTTTTACATGTGCTGAAACTTCATTTTAAACCACCAGCTTCAGTCCCATATTTGAGTGTAGAGGAAGAACACTGATTCTGGTTGTCAAGGAATTTACATCCAGGGTGGTGCTTTCCTACACATACAAAAGGTGTGTTTATTTTGTTCCAAATGATCAAATTTTCCACTTCTTTTGATGGGGGCACATTGGATATGTCTCCGTGATTAGTCGTATCATCCATATACAGGACATCCGTAACCCTTTGAGTTGCAGAAGAAATATTTTAACTGAAAATTTACTTGTGCTTTCTAATGAGCTGTCATTTAATAGCAAACACTTTTTGTTCTGGTTAGTTTTTTTGGGGTGGATAATTATTGTCCTAGTAAACTTGTAGGGGTAGTCGTCCCACTAAAAGTTCTTTTTGAGGTGGGAAATTTTTATCCCAAAGAAATTTTATTGGGGCGATTATCACTACCAAGTTCACTTGGAGAATAGAATAATGTCCCATCTCACAAAAATAAACAGGAGACGAAAAATATGAAAAACTAATTTTTTTCTAGAAAATAACAGTAATAATATTTTCTACATTTATCAGTTCTTCTAATTGTTTATCTGAAAAATATTTGGGCTCTTATATATTATCACATGGGACGAAAATCGTACAGTGTGACTGTGAAAAAATTAGATTTTGCATGTAATTAGATATGTAAAATTACATATTTTTCCTCACTTTATATATTGACTGGTGCATACATCAAATATTACCTTTTGTAGCCATACAACAAAAAAACTAAATATAAAATATACAAATTCTAATTTCAAATCATTTATTCATAATTTCACGTATATTGTGGATAAATATTGTGGCGAAGCTGCGGGCGATGCCGGACCTGATCAATCACGTAATCAGCGAATGACCTCGAATGACTGTCGATGCGCTTGCACCGAAAAGAATCTGGACGATTCGAGGCTTCACGTGAAATTTCCTGAGCATTCTAAGAAGTTAGCGGTGGGTATAAAAGAACTACGCAGCAGACAGACGGACCAGTCAGAGTCAGTGAAGTGAAAGTCGAATATAAATAGTAGAGTGATTGTAATGTAAATTAGAGTACTGTGAATCATTGTATTGTTAAATAAATTATTTTAGAGTTAATTGGACTATAAATATATTACATTTGGTGTTAGAAGTGCGATCTTTAAATACAGTGTGTTCGTGTAAGTAGAAAGTTTGTGTATTCCGGACAATTATTTTCGCGTGTGAAATAGACAATAATAATAATAATAGACTGGTGGCCGTGGAATAGACTGTGTGAAATAGACAATAATAATAGTAATAGACTAGTGTCCGGGAAATAGACTGTGTGAGATAGACAATAATAATAATAATAGACTGGTGACCCGTGAAATAGACATAGACTAAGACAGAATGTGTTCGAGGAAAGTTCGCCTGGTTGAATTGAAGGTTGCGGAATTGAAGCAAGAACTGGAGGAGAGGGAACTTGATACCAGTGGTAAAAAGGCCGTGCTTCAGGCAAGACTTTCTGAGGGATTAATCCAGGAGGGCGAGGATCCAGAAACATTTTTATTCGAAGTTTCTGGAATGGATATGACTTCCATAATGAGTACTTTGAAAGAAGAACTTCAAGAAAATTCGAATAGTCTGCAAGAAAAACTTCAAGAAAAACTTTTGGAAAATTCGAATAATCTGGAAGAAAAACTGCGAGAAAATTCGAAAAATCTGGAAGAAAAGCTGCTAGAAAATTCGAATAATCTGGAAGAAAAACTTCAAGAAAGTTCGAAAAATCTGGAAGAAAAGCTGCTAGAAAATTCGAATAGTCTGAAAGAAGAATTTCAAGAAAGTTCGAAGAATTTGGAAGCAAAGCTGCTAGAAAATTCGAATAGTTTGAAGGAAGAACTTCAAGACAAACTTCTAGAAAATTCGAATACCATGAAAGAAGAACTTTGTGGCGTGGCGAATCGACTGGAAGGAAGAATAGGGACTGTCGAGACAGAGATAGAGAAAATCAAAGATGAAATTGAAGAAGAGATGGGAAAATTGAAGGAAACAATTAGTGACGAAATCAAAGTCGGACTCGAGGCGGAAATTAACAAAATAAAAGAGAAAATCAGCAAATTGAAAAACCAGATTGACACTACCCACACCACAGAATCTATCAATGAAAATTCAATGCTGGAACTGAGTTTGAACTTGGATGATGTTCAGAAGGGTTTGAAAGATGTGAAGATCAGTTCTGAAACAGGAAAGCTCTCCATGAAACCACCTCAGTTCGATGGAAAAACACCATGGGCAAATTACCGCCGACAATTTGAAGCTGCAGCAAAAGCAAATGGATGGAATGCAGGAGAAAGAGCTGTGGCATTAACACTGGCCTTGCGTGGAGAAGCAACGAATATTTTACAAACCCTCATGGCACAAGAACAAGAGGACTACGAGCAGCTGATCAAACATCTAGAATTACGGTATGGACAGACCCATCTAGAACATGTGTACCACTCTCAGCTGAAAAACCGCTGCCAGAAATCAAGCGAATCCTCACAGGAATTTGAAGCAGACATTGCACGCTTGGTTCGCCTTGCATACCCAGCTACACCGGAAAAGGTAATGGAGCGACTAGCAGTTCAGGCCTTCTTAGATGGACTTTGTGATCAGGAAACCAGACAAGCATTGACACTAGCTCGTCCAACACATCTCTGGCACGCGCTTTGGAATTTGAGGCGGCGAAGCAATCCTGCAGAAGCCAGAGTAAAGTACGAGTTATTGAAGAAAACCCACAGGAGCCTACTAACCTGGAAGCTGCCATAAGAACGGTCGTGAAGGAGATGTTGTCTGAGAAAAGACTAGTGAGATGCCGGAACTGTAGGAAACTTGGACACGTGCGTAGTCAATGTCCAACCCTCAAGAGGTCGAGACCAACGAAGGTTGTTGAGAAGTGGCAATCGTCGGCCTATACTCAGAAAGCCCCGGTGAACAACGCATATGTCGCTGTCCTCCAACGACAGAACAAAGGAGCCTTCGTAGACGGTTTCATCAACAACAAGCCTTGCGAAATGCTGCAGGATACAGGTTCGACTAGGACAATCCTTGGGCCTGCTATTACTAAGACATCAGACAGAATGGAACCATCATCCTGGAAGCTACGCACAGCAACAGGAGAGTCGGCCACTGTACATGGAGAGCTACCGATTGAACTGTTTTTAGGCAGCACGAAAGTGAAACATCGGGCATTAGTAGTGGACATTGAGGACGATGCAATTATTGGAATGGACATCATGAATTCCAGAGGGTTTGAATTTAACTTCAAAGATGGCGTCCTACGTGTGAACGGAGAAGAGCTGGTGCTACATGGAAGAAATGAGGAGATGATTCGTGTTCTGCTGGCTGAAGATGTAAGTGTACCCGAGAGGGCTGAGACCATACTGGAGGCTCGCTTGGATGGAGGTGCGAGCAATGGAAGCGTGGTTATGTTCGAGCCCAAGCTTCATGATGAGAAAATTGGACGAGGGATTGCACTAGGCAAGACTTTGTTGCGTGCTGATAAAATTGTGCCAGTAAGGGTAATGAATGTCAATTATTACCCAGTGACTTTGAAGAAAGGAACTGTTTTGGGGCACTGCTCGTCAATTTCCTCTGTGATCAGGAGTGTACACGGTACTTTAGTCAAGAGAACAACCTGACAGCGGAACTGGAAAAATTAGTTACCCTCTCTTCCAAGGGCATTAAACCAGCCCAACACCCCAGATTGAGAGAATTAGTCAAGAAGTACCAAGACATCTTCGATACCGGACAAGGAAAAGGGGATCGAACGAATGTAGTCCAACATAAAATTGATACTGGGGACGCTCGACCAATCCGACAATCAGCTAGAAGACTTCCTCTTGCCAAGAAGGAAGAGGCTGACAAAATAGTCAGTGATATGGGGAAAGATGGAGTTATTGAACCGTCTGACAGTCCATGGTCCTCTCCAGTCGTTCTGGTGAAGAAGAAAGATGGATCAACACGCTTTTGCGTAGACTATCGTCAACTGAACAACGTGACGAAGAAAGACAGTTACCCTTTTCCGAGAATAGATGACACCCTAGACACGTTGGCCGGCTCCACGATTTTCTCGACCCTCGATCTGAAGAGTGGATACTGGCAGGTAGAACTGGCTCCAGAAGATAGAGAAAAGACAGCCTTCACCATCGGCTCAGGACTGTGGCATTTCACCGTCATGCCATTCGGACTTTGTAATGCTCCAGCAACATTCGAGAGATCAATGGAGACGGTTCTGAAAGGAGTCTCATGGAGGACGTGTCTGGTATATCTCAATGACATCATTGTAGTTGGCAAATCGTTCGAAGACCACGTTAAAAACCTGGAGGAGGTATTCCTGCGACTGAGAAACTGTGGATTGAAGCTGAGCCCCAAGAAATGCCACCTATTCCAAAAAGAAGTACGTTACCTTGGCCATGTTGTCTCTGGGCGCGGAGTAGCAGTGGATGACGAGAAGATTAAAGCAGTGAAGGAGTGGCCTATCCCGAAAGATATACACCAACTACGTAGTTTCCTAGGTTTGTGCACATACTATCGCCGATATGTGCTGGGGTTTGCCAACATCGCTAAACCACTGACCAGGCTCACGGAAGGTCAAACAAAGTTCCAGTGGTCCAAAGAGTGCCAAGACTCGTTCAGGAAGCTGAAGGGGGCACTGATCAACGCACCGATTCTGAGTTATCCCCTTCCGAGTGGAAAATTCATTTTGGACACGGACGCCAGCAACGTGGGACTTGGAGCTGTATTGTCCCAGATCCAGGATGAACAAGAGAAGGTCATTGGATACTTCAGTAAAACTCTCAGTAAACCGGAGCGTAACTACTGTGTCACCAGACGAGAATTGTTGGCTGTTGTCAAGGGAGTAGAACACTTTTACAAATACGTGTACGGAAGAAGATTCCTGTTAAGGACCGACCACGCAGCCTTTAAATGGCTCCTACAGTTCAAACACCCCGAGGGCCAAGTAGCACGTTGGATCGAAAGACTCCAAGAAATCGACTTGGATATAGAACATCGAGCAGGTAGTGGCCACAAGAACGCAGATGCCCTGTCAAGGAGACCATGCCCAGACGACTGCTCACACTGCCGACGAGCAGAAGAGAAGGAAGCAGCGATTTGTAGAACCACAGCAGTTGACAACAACTGGAATGACAACGAGGTCCAGAAAGACCAAGAAAGCGATCCAGATCTTGGTTTAGTCGTCGGCTGGAAAAAGAGCAATCAAAGACCGACATGGCAGGAAATCGCAAGATATTCCCCAGCAGTCAAATCCTACTGGGCCCAATGGAATTCCCTTACCCTGGACAATGGGGTCCTGGAACGTGTATTGGAGTCCGAAGATTGTGGGGAAGACAGACGTCAGATAGTGGTGCCCAAGAACAGAAGGTAGGAAGTACTCCGAGAGATCCATGATGGAGTTGCTGGAGGACATCTGGGTGTGACGAAGACCCTGCAGAAAGTAAGGCAACGGTTTTACTGGGTCAATTGTCAAGTTGATGTCAATGACTGGTGCAGAAAGAGTGCTGTTTGCGCTGCCAACAATGGACCTCGGACACGACCCAAGGCCCCGATGCGTCAGTATAACGTAGGTAGTCCATTCGAAAGAATCGCCATTGACATCGCCGGCCCGTTTCCCGTATCAGATCACGGAAATAAATACATCCTTGTGGCAATGGACTATTTCAGCAAGTGGGCCGAAGCCTATGCCCTGCCCAACCAGGAAGCCATCACCGTCGCGGACGTCTTGGTGAAAGAGTGGATATGTCGATTCGGCGTTCCCTTGGAGCTGCACTCGGACCAAGGCAGAAATTTTGAATCCAATTTGTTCCAAGAAATGTGCCAGATGCTGAACATCCGAAAGACGAGAACCACAGCTCTACATCCACAGTCCGATGGAATGGTTGAGCGGATGAACAGGACTATCAATCGCCACTTGTCCAAGGTAGTCTCTGACCATCAAAAAGACTGGGACCAGTATCTCCATTTGTTCTTGATGGCCTACCGTTCCGCAGTACACGAGTCGACCGGCCAAACCCCTGCAAGTATCATAATGGGCCGAGAGCTGCGACTTCCCTGTGACCTAAAGTTTGGGATGCCACCAGGACAGGATTCCGCGGGAGAGGACTACGTCAGCAAACTCCGGCAGTGAATGGAGGACATCCACGAACGAGTTCGTTTGAACATCCAGAGTGCCAGCGACCGAATGAAAGCGACTTATGACATCAATGCCGATGCTGGATGATTTCAGGTTGGTGACCTAGTTTGGCTGTACAACCCGATGCGTCGCCGTGGCCTGTCACCGAAATTACGGAATTCATGGGAAGGTCCGTACAAGATCATCAAGAGGATAAATGACCTTCTTTACCGAATCCACAAGCCACCCAGAGGTAAACCCAGGGTCGTTCATTTCAACAGGTTGGCCCCTTACGCTGGAAACCATGACCAAGTCCGCACCCTCAGACCACCAGAGGATGCGATGACGTTCCAGAAATTCATGTCCTTATACTCAAATGGACAGAAAGTGTCACACGGGGTAACTCGAGAGGAGCCTTTTCAAAGTGCCAGTCGATTACGCCCTAGCACACTGCGTCGCAGAAGATCTTCGAATGTCCAGAGGCATCGCTGTGGTGTTCTCCAAGAAAATTTGGCCAACTCCAAACACTACGGAAACAGAATCCAGAAATTGGAGGTGTGCTACAGCTGAAGAAGGGCCAGAGGAACATCTACTACTTGGTTACCAAGAAGCATTCCCAAGATAAACCGTCCTATGAAGATGTCTGGAGGAGCCTCACCCAACTGAGAGATACGATGGTGGACCAGAATCTGGTGGACTTGGCAATCCCAAAATTATCCTGTGGTATCGATGGGCTGGTTTGGAGAGTTATAAGAAGTATGTTGGAGACGATATTCCGAACCAGCGGCATCCAGATTTTGGTTTGCTGTAATCCTATTCCACGACCTAACATGAAAACTGTGGAGTGTTACTTCCATCGAACTTCACGGTGCAGATATGGGGAATCCTGCAAATATCGACACACTCCAAGGATGGCATTTCGGGACGAAATATCTCTAAGAAGGGGGCAATGTGGCGAAGCTGCGGGCGATGCCGGACCTGATCAATCACGTAATCAGCAAATGACCTCGAATGACTGTCGTTGCGCATGCACCGAAAAGAATCTGGACGATTCGAGGCTTCACGTGAAATTTCCTGAGCATTCTAAGAAGTTATTAGCGGTGGGTATAAAAGAACTACGCAGCAGACAGACGGACCAGTCAGAGTCAGTGAAGTGAAAGTCGAATATAAATACTAGAGTGATTGTAATGTAAATTAGAGTACTGTGAATCATTGTATTTCGTTAAATAAATTATTTTAGAGTTAATTGGACTATAAATATATTACAATATCAATACTAATTGAAACAATCACACTATATTTTAGGACTTATGTGGCATACATTTTTTGGTAATATTTTCTTATATTTTTTCGTAAAAAAATGCACAAAAGCAACAAAACTATAATCCACAAAAACTCAAAAAATACATGCTTTCTGATGGACCATTGGGATAATAATTATCCACCAACTATTTCTGTGCTAGAATGGCGCTTCTTATACCTACTATTAATATCTTGGGAAGATATATTGCCAGTAAAACACTGTAAAACGTTAGATATGGAGTTGAAATATTATCCAAATAAACCTTAAACTGTTTAAGTATGGAATAAATGGGGTGTATATTGTGGGTGTACTGTATAAACTGTAAATGAAGAAACATTTCCTACACAATATGCCCTGAATTCATCTTTTGTACTGACCGTTTCGTTACAGCTCCTCATGGTGAAGTTAAAAGATCCACTAATGTGTAATTCAAGATTCGGTTCTGGTGGGACCAAAAGCATAAGAGCGAAACAAACTACCATGACAACTATGATGAGCATGAAAATTGTTTTTCTGTACTTTCTGTGAACGTCCACTATAATTCCGAATGCCGGTTTGGCAAACATGAAGGCGATAGGTAAGATGCCAGTAACGGTGCCCATAACCATCGAAGATATTCCAAGTTCTTTGCCATAGACAGGAAATTGAGGAAGAATTGGACCCATTGCTGAAAATAGAATAAATAAAATAGAATGATTTTTGGTTTTGGTTTAATAGAATAGTACGAGGATATATTGAAAAATTCTTAGCCTACTATAGAACCAAACAAAATTTCAATGTCAAAATATTTTATTACCCAACATAATCTCCTCTTAGTTGGATACATTTATTACAGCGAACCTGCAACGCCTCTAGACCATTAAAAAAAAAAGTTTCTTCTTGCTCTGCAAACCAGACCTCCACAGCTTTTATTACCTCCTCGTTGGAAGAAAATGTACGACCTTTTAAACTTTTTTTTAGTTGAGGAAAGAGATGATAGTCGGACGGAGCCAAATCTGGTGTTCTAGTAATTCAAACCATAAATCACGAATTTTTTGCATGGCAACATGAGATTTGTCTGCAGGGGCGTTGTCCTGCAAGAACAAAACACCTTTGGATAGCTTTCCGCGTCTTTTCTCTTTAATTTTTTCCCGTAGAGTGGTCAGTAATGTCGAATAGTAATCTCCAGTTATTGTTCTATCCTTATCCCAAAAATTAATCATGATTACTCCATGGCAATCCCAAAAAACTGAAGCAAGAACTTTTCCAGCAGATTTTTGGACACGAAACTTCTTAGGTCTTGGAGAACTGGAGTGTCGCCATTCCATCGATTTTTGCTTTGTTTCTGGATCGTAGAAATGTACCCAAGTCTCATCCATAGTAACAATTCGGTTTAATAAGTCTACATCGTTTTCAAATCGAGCACAGATCGAACGCGATGCTACTACCCTTGCACGCTTTTGGTCAACATTCAAACATTTGGGGATCCATTTTGCAGCAATTTTTCTCATGTCCAATTTGACGTGAATTATATGATGAACGCGTTCGTATGAAATATTCAGTGCTTCAGATATCCGTTTCAGTCCAATTCGACGGTCTGTTAAAATCATGTCATGAACTGCATCGATATTTTCGGGGACTGACACAAAAAGTGGCCTTCCCGATCGGTCATCATCTTCAATGGAAAATTTACCATTTCAATTTTTCACGGTCGCATACGAAGAACATTGATCACCAAGGGTATTAAGCATATCTTCGTAAATCTGCTTACCTCTTAACCCTTTTAAATACAGCTACTTGATGATGGCTCGATACTCCAATTTTTCTATTTTCACAATTTCGGTGGAAATATTTTTTCTTTTAATTTATTTCGTAATTCTGGTTTTCTTTTTTGACGTCAAACTTTACACTGATACTTCTGATAAGTTATTGTTCGTTGCTATGGTAACGCAATATTTTGTTTATGCAGAGAACTGGTCTAGGTTAACTATACAGGGTGTTATTTAAGTACGTGGCCAAACTTAAAGGGGTGCCTCTTTGAGTGATTCTAAGACGAAAAGTTCATATAAACATAGGTCCGGTAATGCTTCGTTTTCAAGATACAGGGTGTCAAAATTTTTATAAGAAATCGATTTTGTCGTAAATATCTTAATAACCCTTCAACCGATTTTATTGAAATTTGGCAGTGTTATTGAAGGTCGTAAAGGGCGAATTTGACCCTAACTATATCAAAATTATCATGTCCAGTGGCGTCCCGGAAGGCACTGTAACCAATATTTTTGACAGAAAACATGTGCGCCACTGATTTTTTGCAATTTCTGTATTTGTTTCACATTGAGCAGCTGAAATTACAACTTTTTTATATCCAGAAATTTTTTCGTATCTTGCTTTGTTTTTGAGAAAAAACAAAAATCACTTCATTGCACATCCCTGTGGCAACACAATAAAACATTTTAACTACTAAACCATCAAAAACTGGGGTCTCACTAATATTTTTTCATATCAATACTCTATTCTAGTCTTAGAATTTCCTATCAAAATTAATGCAATGAAAAAAAAAAAAAAATGTATGTATGACTTGCAGCACTTGCCTTCGGCTCTTGGCTTCGGCTCGTACTGCAAAATGGGCTCATTGTTGTCCATGGACATGCAATAAAGACATTTTTATTTATGATTATACAATTAATATTACATGGAAGTCATCTATTACCTGTTTTCGATGAAACAAATAATGTTGTTATGTATTACTGCAGTGTTTTGAAACTAAAGTAAGAGGGCCATGGAAGGAACAACATATGTTCAAACAAATTTATCTTCATAACTGTCACAAATTGAAACGGTACATACGTAATTATTTCATAGTAATTATTTGAAGTGTGTTCAAGAGTTTTGAGATATAAAATTTGTTACTGATATCTGAAAATGGTTCGGTTTACAAACTCGGAAATGGCCGATATGCATTTTGTCTATGGAATGGCCCAAGGCAATTACAGAGCGGCTAGACGCATTTATCAAGAAAGATATCCTCATCGAAATGTTCCAAATAGGCAAACATTTGTGAGAATACATGAAAGGCTGTGCGAATCAGGCACCTTTCAAAGGTCGGCTGCTCTTATTGGGAGACCTGCAACGGTAAGAACAGTGGCGCTGGAGGAAGAAGTTTTACATGAAGTTGAGCGTTGCCCCGATACAAGCACACGCAAAATTGCACAACAATTAAACATTTCTCACTTTACTGTATGGAAGATTTTGAAAGAGTACCAACTGTATCCTTACCACATACAGCATGTTCAAGCGTTATTTCCTGCGGATTTTCCCAAGCGAGTTGTTTATACTACGTGGCTTTTGCAACAACAGGATGCAACTCCGACATTTTTATCCAGTATATTATTTACCGATGAAGCGTGTTTTTCCCACAATTCAATTATGAACTTTCATAACAACCATATCTGGGCAGAAGAAAATCCCCATGCGGTTATAGAAAATAATAACAGCAGTTTTCCGTGAATGTCTGGGTATTGTTGGCGATTATCTCATTGGACCTCATTTTTTACCCCCGAGATTAAATGGTCAAGAGCATCGTCATTTTTTGGAATTTGTATTACCTGTACTACTAGAAAATGTCCCACTGGCAGTAAGAGGAGCAATATGGTTCATGCACGATGGGGCTCCTCCTCACTTCAGCATAGTAGCACGTCAATTTATGGATGAAACTTATGGAGAAAACTGGATCGGTCGCGCAGGTCCAGTCATGGCCACCCAGGTCACCGGATTTAAATCCCTTGGATTTTTTCCTTTGGGGACATTTAAAGTCCCTTGTTTATAAAACTCCAGTCAACACTGAAGAAGAATTAATCCAACGAATACGGGATTCATGTGATCAGATAAGACATCCGCCGGAAATATTTAAGCGTGTTCGGGAATCGATGTTAAGACGAGTTAATGCTTGCATTGAAGTTGAAGGAGGACATTTTGAGCAACTATTGTAAGTTTTGTGTTAGTTATTATTGAATGTATTCTTACAGAAACAAATTGCCTAGGTACCATTTTTGTTTCAGTGTGGTTTTAATAAAGGGTGTTTCTTGTTTGATGTTGCTTTGGCATTTCCGGCGTTACCACTATGCACGCACTGGCCAAATGAAACAAACAATTTTTAAGCATAACAGATTCACCTGTAATCATTAAAAACCCTATAAAAACAATTTTTTATTGTGTTGTGCCAGGGATGTGCAATGAAGTGATTTTTATGTTTTTTCTCAAAAACAAAGCAAGATACTGAAGAAAATTCTAGATATAAAAAAGTTGTAATTTCAGTTGCTCAATGTGAAACAAATACAAAAATTGCAAAAAAATCAGTGGCGCACATGTTTTCTGTCAAAAATATTGGTTACAGTGCCTCCCGGGACGCCACTGGACATGATAATTTTGATATAGTTAGGGTTAAATTCGCCCTTTACGACCTTCAACAACACTACCAAATTTCAATAAAATCGGTCGAAGGGTTATTAAGATATTTACGACAAAAACGATTTCTTTTAAAAATTTTGATACCCTGTATCTTGAAAACGAAGCATTACCGGACCTATGTTTATATGAACTTTTCGTCTTAGAATCACTCAAAGAATCACCCCTTTAAGTTTGGCCACGTACTTAAATAACACCCTGTATATCAATACATCCTCGTATATTATGAAGCGGGTCCCAGACACATCGCGAGTACTGAGGAGCTCAAACATTTCCGAGCACGTTCAAGTACGAGCAACGAGGTATCGGAGCTACTACACGACTTGCACTTTTCATTCGCCAATAATTGTGAGTTGCACTCACACGCCCCTTCCCGAGTAGGTTGGTCAGTTGTTTACTATCGACGAGACTTGAACGGTGAAACAAAAGTGAAATGCCAAAATCATGAACGAAAATTCTCAAATGGCAAACTGTGCTGCGTACATTGTGCTATCTACCAGATATCTACCACTTCGAAAAGCTGAAAGACGCAAGAGAAGGGGGAGGATGTTTTCCCTAAGTAAGACTAGAAATTCAAATATTTGGTCGGACGAGTGACGACCACTCCATTTTTAATAAATAATAAACTTCCGTAGACACTTATTCACCCCTGCAAGCCAACTGAGGACAAGGACAAATTAAAAATATAATTGTATATACTCGCAATGGACTAGTTTTCATCTTTTTATTATCGATTAATTCTGAAAATTTAAGTAAAATGAAACAAAAATCTGCAAGAATCATTGAAATATCTCTAGAAATGAAAAAGTTATGTGACTTTGAAGTTGCGCTTGGAAGGATAATTTCGTAGTACGCAGCGCTTTAGAGTGTGACGTCACGCCACATGAACGAGGCGACTGGTATTCGCAGTTTCGCAGAGTTCTTACAAATTTATCGGTGTACAATCACTTGTGCCGTTCGTATCGTGTATTGTTCATTACACGATGGCCGAAATTTTAAAAAATTCCTACAATTATTGTGCCTATGTGTAAAAGCACGACAATTAAAAACCCCAATAAATTGTTTTTTCATGTACCAAATGACATGAATAAAAGAAAGTGGTGAAAACTAATGAGGCGTGACTTAATTGGACCTAAAAGTACTACATATGTGTGCCTTGGCGCGGCTAATGATCTAAAGCCCAGTTAACACAAACATCCTTGAGATGTGACATTCATATCACTAAAATGTTACAAAAGTGAAACACAATAATACGTCGCTGTCACCGTCAAGGTACACCAAATAAGATGAATGTTCACAATTCTCATCACATTTCAGTTGATGTGAGACGAATGTGAACGTCAATTTGTGAATCTCTCTGACTTATCGAGCACATTCATAACCGAATAAAAAATGTCGGTAGTTTAGAAATTTAATCTTATGTCTCAAAGACGCAGAAGTGATTTGCATTGATTCAAATAAAAATGGCTATGGAAATATCAGTTTGTGCATCTATCTGACTTCTCAGAAACATTTATTTCTGACAAGAAAATTCCAATATTCTACAATATCAGCTTTGTGTGTTTGCGGAGACGTATAGTGACCCGCGCGATGAAATGAACTGTTTGGCAAAATGGCCGCTGAGGAAGTGTTGTCTTTGTGTATAGGTGCCGGAATTTGCCATTTATTGGGTCTTCAAGTGTCTAGTGTGTTTCTGCATCCTTTCCCAAGGTGAGTACTAACAAAAATTCATTGAAATAGATTGACTGATTTCTATTTTCTAGTGTATTCGATCGGGTAGTTATGTAAAGAAATATCACATTCCGCCCATTCCGGTATATCATAGCTAATGGGAATATACCGTGTGTCCATAACGTAACCCCCCCCCCCTGTTAACTTTTGAACGGATTGGATTTTCGCATGAAATTTTTTTTTGAGGAATGGCAGTTCATAAGCTACTTTCTTGTCTATCTTTCAAAATGGCGGCCCGACGCCATTTTGAAAGAATTTTTCATATGGCATAGGGGGTCGAGTGATACCTCATTCAAAACGTCTTACAATGCTCTATACGTCCCCAAAATTTCAAACAAAAATATACTTCCAAAACAAAATGGCGGTACATAATGTAAGAACTCTCTTAGAGTAACCCCATCCATGTTAACTTTTGAACGGATTGGAATTCTGTTTTGATTTTTTTTTTGGTTCAATGGTAGTTCATAAGCTTCTTTTTGACAACAAAAAAACTTTCATTTAATGATAACAAAAAAGATTTGATGATTTTACTAGAGCTCATTAATAGCAATCGAAAAGATCCTCATATGGCAGAGCTCTAACATTATGTACCGCCATTTTGGTTTGGATGTATATTTATGTTTGAAATTATGGGGACGTATAGAGAATTGTGAGGTATTACTCAACCCCCATGCCATTTAAAAAATTCTTTCAAAATGGCGTCGGGTCGCCAATTTGAAAGATAGACATTTTTTTTGTCGTAGAAAGTAGCTTATGAACTGCCATACCTCCAAAAAAAATTTCATGCGGAAATTCCAATCCGTTCAAAAGTTAACAGGGGGGGAGTGTTACTTCATGGACACACGGTATAGGTACTGAAGTAGTATTTATCTCAAGAATTTTCAACAAAATGTGAGAGAATATTACGATTGACTAAATTGGGTTGAACTAGCTCTGATGATAGGTAAGTAGATATTTGCCGACGAAAATACCTATTGTTTAGTGTTTTTAGCGGAAAATTGGATAGTTACATATTTTCCATTATTGATTTAATGATGTTTCGTGAAGTAGTGTTTTTCTTTCCTTATGAATTTATTTTCATGGTATTCGGTAATTTTCAGAAATACTCCAGAACTCTCAAGGAGATCGAGATGTTAACGAGAGATTGTCTCCGCCATGTTAGCCAAGGAACAGAAAAGGGAGCACCGTTGGCGCTTCAAGAATTTATTTTTTAGTCAAGTTTATTTCTTGATTGGAATTTTGAGTTTATTATCAGAATTTTTTCATTTATTTCTCCAATTAAATTTTTGTTAACAGTCATATTTTGATTATTCCTTATAGTATCTTTTTCCCATGAACCTAGCAGAGATAGGCGTTCAAGCGAGTCCTATGCAGTTTATAGTGCATTGTAAATTTATTCAGAAAGAGATTATCTTTCAAGTATAATTGAGCATTCTTGTGAAACCTTTAATTGGTATATGTGACAGAGATTTGAGTTCTCTTGGTCTTTTCATTTTATATCTTCATCTATCGGAATGTGTTACGAAAAAAGAATCGAAAAGCACTTCGCACTGAGAGCTAGGGGATGATAGACTCAACTTAACATTGTGATTATAATGTTACCTCAATGTGACGCCAATTTAGATGTGCAATAAAACGTCACATTAACCTCACTACGAGTAACTTCTGGAATCACAATGTGAAGCAAAAAACGACCAAAAGAGCCCGAAATAGAAGATCTGGAGATGTCGATACGAGTCGCAACTTAACTCACAGGTGTGATGTGGAACAATGTGAAGTCCACTACCATCTCTGAGATCAATTTGTGTTTAGTAAAAATGTACGTTGTGCGTTGCATTCGCCACGAAGTTGATACAAATTTATGCGAGTGTGGACGTGTTCGCCGAAAACAAACGCACGCAAAAACTTTCGACGCATGCAACGCACGCGATCCGTGGCTTGTCGGTTCTTTTTTTACATCAAAGGAATTTTCGCCGCAACATCGTTGTAATGTGGACGTATTTATCCTGAACGCAGTAGTTTTCAAGCAAAATTTTGTCACTGTTTATTGTGTTTATGTGGTAGATGATTTTATTGAGATATATGAGCATGTCTGATGCCTTAATGGTGACGAAAAGGAAATAGGCGGCTTTCATTGTGATGCACCATCTGATTCATAAAGAAAAAGAGAGAAAAAAAAGGAAAAAAGTCAGACGCTATTGGATCAAGAATCTCTATCAAGACAGAAGAACATTTAAACGGTATCACATTATTGAATTTGTTAGCCTTGGATGAGAGTACTGGTTGGTCTTAATGGGTTGGAAAATATTGGTAATACTTGATTTTTGAACAGTGCTATCCAGTGTTTATCCAACACAAGATGCTTGCTGGAATATTTGAAAAAGAACGCGTGCACGAGGGAAATTAATACGAGTATATCTTGTATGAAAGGGGCTCTGATCAAACCTTTTGCAGAGGAGATCAAAGAAATATAGATGACTCGTAAGATCGTGTAGTTGATACAGTTTCTTTGGAAATTTTATCGATCACGCCCAGCAAGATACTCAGGAGTTTTTACGTTACTTGTTGAAGGGTCAACATAAAGAAGTCAATAAAATTACTAAGAAGTTTAAACCCATCTTGGGTTCAGTTCTTGATGTCAGCTTGAAAGTTGGTCCAGTAAAACAGTTACCTTACTTTCTTCACTCGACACTCCCATATGTCTTCCGGTGACTCCATTATGGATTTCAGTATTTTTTTACTAACGAAAATTGGTCTGCATAATTCAAGCCTCTTTATTTTGAAAATAAATTTTAAAGCTCGTTTCTTGAGGTCAAAAACACTTTGGAATAAAACTTGATTACAAGAACCCCAGAATGGAATTGCATACCGTAGGTAGGACTCAATAAATGAGTAGTATGCAGTTAAGTAAGGTGACATAACAAGTTCGCGAGATATTATATTGACAACGTAACAACCAGAGGACAACTTTTTTATAGCCGTTATATGAGCCTCTAACTTCAGATTGTGGTCAATTTGTACGCCAAGAAATTTTGTTTCGGGCTTGCTTTCAATCAGTTGAGAACCTAAAGAAACTTGTTATAGATCCATCTTGAAAATGACCAGACTTGTTTTTGTAACATTTAATGTCAGCATGTAAGCCTCACACCACTTCTTCATTTTTTCTGCGTCACCAGGATTACTTCGAACCAGAGCATGACGATATTCAGTGTGCCAGAGAATCGTGGGATCCTCAGCAAACAATGTTAGATGTCCAGAAATATCTTGGCTGGCCATATCGTTGATGTAGAACAGAAAAAGAATAGGACCCAGAACTGATCCCCGGAGAACTCCAAGTACAATTGTTTCCTTGTCAGAACTTACACTATTTAAGGTTCATATAAACCCACGAAAAAATTAACGACTATGTTAAAAATTCTGAAAAAAATCGAGTTATTTTGGCAGTCAAATTGAATAATTAAAGAGATGTAGAAGAAAATCTGTGAACAGTTTACGAGGAAAAAATAAATAACTAATGTTTAGAGGTTTTTCCAAGTTTTCCCAAAAACCATGACATATCAATGTCAAAGTAAAAGATATTCACGATTTTTTTCAGAATTTTCAACTTCAACATTCCCTCACAATTTAAAAAAAAAATCTTAAAATCTTGTTATAAAATCAAAGACTGTTGAGAAGAATTGTTTTTGCAAGTGATATTTTTATGAGATTTAGAAGACTGAACATTGAGGATGTATTCATACTACTTTTCAGACACAAAATCGAACGATATATATTTTTGATAATGATTTTCAAAACCTCGGACAAAAACGGTAAATCGCTCCAGTAAATGATTCCTCTGTAGTACATCAACGAAAAGACAAAAATTGTTCTGCTACTATCCACAAAGTATTGCACAGAATTATTGTCACTGTCATATTTACTGCACAGCGTTGCCAGTAGTTTTAGACGGCGGTAAATGATGTAATTTGTTTAATTTTTCGAAAATGAAAGTTACGTCGATAGGGGTTTTCAGTTCATCAGTTGGACTTTTTACTATAAAACCTCATGTTTACTGTCCTGATAAAGAAAATAAACATTTCTGAAAGCTCGACCAAATAACAAACAGCACAATATTTTGACAGCATCCTCAAGATCCATCCGCATTTTTCTTAACTAGTCAGTCAATACTACCCTTCGCCTTATACCTACATATTACATTTTTTTTTTAAATATGCTTTTATTTCAATCAATATACATACAAAATTCTACAATACAAAGTATAAAAAAGTATAAAAATCTCTTAGCCTATATCACATATTCAGACTATAGAGTATTATAAAAACTAATTACAATTAATAGTATTGAACATTTCACAACAAGCTTGTTCCAAAATTTGATAAGATTCGAGCCTTTATGACATATATGTATATAATCAATATGTTTGTGAAGCATTGTTCCTAATCAGCAGTAAATGCTGGTACCGGAACATATCTATTTTGAATTGAATGGCCGTTAACATATTGCATCATTTCTGCTTTGAACTAAGAGTAACTATCTTTATTTTTTATATAATTTGGCAAAAGGTTGAATGATTGAAGACATTTAAAAAAGGGATCATTTAAGGCAATGTTCGTTCTCACCTGAGGTAGATAAATTTGGTCTTGACTTCTAGTTTCATACGAATGTATTTCATTAACTATATTCATATTTGTGTTGCATTTTTGTTGATTTTTTGTTATTTTGTAGATAAATTTACATTGTTCTATTTGTAGTATTTTTTCCAGCGGTAATATTTTAGTTTGATGGTAGATCATTTCTGTATTAGCTCTGTAATCATAGCCAAATAAAGTTTTTACCACCTTATTTTGTAGAGTTTTGATTTTTTTAAATAATGTTTGAGAACATACCCCCCAGTTTGTTATGAGATAACGGAATATAGAAAGAAAATAAGCATTATATATCATAATTTTATTCTGTAGATTCAAGTAGCTCTGACATCTATAAAGTGCTCTAATCATTGGTACAATTTTTTTTGTCATGTGCTCTGCATGTTTGTGCCAATTTAATTTGTCATCGATTTCTAATCCCAGATATTTCGTATGGTCGACCTTTTGAATTGGCTGATCCACAATTCTGACATCTGGGTCCCAACTTTCTTTATTTTTATTTTTGAAGAGCATATACACTGTTTTATTCACATTTATTTGCAACTTGTTAGCTAGGAGCCATTTAGCATATAGTTGTAGATCACTATTTACCAAAGCTTCCAGTTCTCCCAAGTTAGAATGGTATCATCTGCGAATATGTAATAGCGAGCTTTAAGATTTGCTTTTTTGAGATTTAGGGTGTGTGGCGAATATAATAGTGGACCAAGGACTGAGCCTTGTGGGACTCCGCAGTTTATATTCGCGATTTCACTATTTACTTTATGCCGATCTTTCAGATATGATTTTAATATTCTTGCACTGTTTCCTCGTATACCTAGAAGATACAATTTTTCGAGTAGTATTTCATGATCCACTACATCGAATGCCTTTTGTAAATCAATAAATATTGTTAGGACAAATTTTTTGTCATCCAAGTTGGATATAACATGGTTTAGGAAGTCTGTTGTGTCGCTTTGGGTGTTCGATTGTTTCTGAAAACCATATTGATACTCGTCTAATTCAACATCTAACAACATCTAATAAGAAAGTTCATGATACGGTTTTTGAAAAGAATTTCCACAAATTTTGACAATGCACAAACTACAGTAATTGGGCGATAGTTTTCTAAGTTGTTTTTTGGCCCTGATTTATAGATAGGAGTAACCTTACCCATTTTTAGCTCCTTCGGAAATTCCCCTGTTTCGAACATTTTATTAACTAAGTTGACTAAAGTTGGTGTTATTATCTCCTGTACTCTTAATAAATTTTTTATAGAAATTTGATCATTACCTGGAGCAGAGTTTTCATTCATTCCATTCAATATTTCTCTTACTTCTTTGATGTTAGTATCATGTAGGTACAAGGAGTTTTTTATATTGATTTCCTCGAAATATTGTGAAAGAGGGTTACTTATAAGTTTAGCATTGATTTTATTGACAATTGATTGACCTATATCACAGAAATATTCGTTAAATTTGTTTCCGATTTCTAATTTATCAGTTATTAATGTATTATCTAACTCTATTGTATCTACACTAGTTTGTTTGTTTTCATGTTTTATTAGGTTATTTATGAAATTCCATTGTTTCTTTGGATTTTCATCAGCATCATTCCATTTTTTTCTGAAAAAGTTAGTTTTTAATTTTCTTTTTTCGTTTTCAACTTGTTTTTTTTTATTTCTGAACTCCCATAAGATTTGTTGATCTTGAGGGAATTTTTTTATTAGTTTGTATAATTCATCTCTTTTTTCAATAATCCTAAAAACTGGGGGGTTATGCAATCATTATTTTCCCTAGTTTTCATTTTAATTGTTTTTGTAGCCTTATTTTTTGCTTCTTGTATAAGTTTCATCAAGGTTTCAAATGTATCAACTGGCATAGAGGTTTGCAATAGATCTTTCAAATTATCCTCATATTTTAAGTTATCTAGTTTCTCAAATGTTTTTAGAACTTTACAATTATAGTTTTTATTTTTCGAATAAACTTCTATTTCTAATATATTATGATCAGAAATTGTGCTATATTCAATGTTTACTTTACACTATATTTTACTTGTTGCTAAAACATGATCAATAATAGTATGAGAGTGTTGTGTAATTCTGGTTGCGTATTCTATGCTTATACTGTTTCGGATTTCAAACCCATTCAATATAACACAATTTTTATATTCACTCGTAGTCTCAGTATTATCTAATAAATTTATGTTAAAATCACCAATTATTAGTGTTTTTTTTTCATGCTGTAGTATTTCTTCTAGTATTTCCAGGAATTCCTTCACATTGAATGATATAATATATATTCTGTGTCTCAACGTAGATAACACAGTAGATAAATAATTCATTATTGAAGAGAAAAAAATCACAAAATCATCTCCACAACGAACAAGAAATGTAATAATAATAATTATTATAAGTAATTCGGCTATCCGTGAAATAGCTACATAATGCATTGACATTACCACAATTAATACCAGATAATAATTAATAATCCTCTGAGCTATTTCGCATTACTCCGAATAATGTTGAGATTTGGCAACAATGCATTAGCAGTATGGTTGACCGTTGAATATTCTGTAGATATTCCAGCAGAAAACTGTAATTTATTTGGAAATATTATAAAAGATCGCTGTCACTATGGTATGAAAAACATATCTTGTCAGTGCCATCTTACAGTTCAGAAACGCGATAGATTTGACTTTATATGAACCTTAAAATAAATTTTTGATTTCGATCAGTAAGATAAGATCTGATTCAGTCTATAAATGTGCCGCCAAATCCGTAACGTGAGAGCTTTTTAAGTGTATTTCATGACTTTTAAAGTCGAAGACCTTAGAAGATCAAGAAATATTCACGCAGCCGCCTCTTTAAAAAAAATCCAAGATTGCATCATTCGTACTGTTTTTGTTTTGGAAAACGCCAATATATCATGTCTGTGCAAGAAACCCATTACCTTACGTTTTACTAGTTTCTCAATAATTTTGGACAGTGTTGATAGTAGTGAGATCGGCCTGAAGTTGTTCGGATCATCTGTGGCACCACCTCTTTGTAGTGAATGTGCAGTCTTTAGGCTGAAAAAATTCCTGCGGCAGAAGACTTGTCAATGGCCACAGCTAGGGCACTTAGGGCTTCCTCAGGTAATTTTGACAATAGTTTGGCTGATAAGTGGTCTTCACCTGAGGAATTTTTGTTTTTCATTTCGCTTATTACTGAAGTCCGTCTCGTATAAGAGCAGAGAGTGCATCGGAGATTCCACACTTTCCAGATAATCGAGAGGATCAACTGTCGGACCTATGTTCTGGGTTAATTTGTTTGCTATAGAACAATAATATTGGTTCTAATCGTTTATGTCAACATTTACATCTGGGAGTCAGAATTTTTTTATTTTACCCCTCAGATAATTAGTTACTGTCCACAATTCTTTTTGTTTGTTAACTGCCGGATTCAATCTATTTTTGTGATGCAAATCTTTAGATAATTCAAAAGTCTGATTGTAGATACGGCAATATTTTATTATTACATATTTACGAATATGTCTTGGTGCAATGAGATCAACACCAATTGCTCCCCTGCATGTGGAAGCTCTGGAACCCCTTTCGGAGTATCGAAGGATTTATCTTAGTGAAAAATTCCTCACCAAAATATATACATAAAATTATGACTTCTTTCGTAATATATCTCTCCTAAATAGTGCAGACCGTGCTAATAAATACTGGAGATTAAAAAATTCGCCACCTTTAAGTATTGCCTTCCAGCAGTATTAACATCTTTTTGCAAATCTATCAAATCCGAACAACTTAACGTTACTTGAAGATTACACCTCCTTTTTACTCAACCTAAATGTCGTTCAACCAAGGTACTTTAGTGACATACGAATAAGTAAAACTATCCTTCTTTCATCCCTTTCAAACTGGGAAAATGCTGTGATCATTTTCACTGATGCATCCAAAACTTTGCATGGATCAGGCTTTGCCTTTTTCATACCATCTTAAAATGTAGAGAAATGGTATAAATTAGATAACAATTTCTCAATATTCTTAGCAGAGGCTGTAGCTATATTTCATTCGTTAAAAACTCTCATCCCAAAAAGATTTTCATTATCTATGATTCCTTATCTATTTTGAAAGCACTAGAAACAGTTGAACTATCGATATATAGAAAATTGACAATGGAATCCAGGGTAGCAGAAGAGAAGGCTTCCTCCTGGTTCCTAACAAATAAACTTAAAATAAATAATGATAAAAATCAATATATAACTTTCTCATCTAAAATATATAACTCAGAAAATTCCAGTGCCAAATTACTTGGTATAATCTTAGATGACAATCTTTCATGGTCAGCTCACATTGAAGACCTCAGAGGCAAACTATCCAAAAGTTTATTTGCATTCAGACAACTCCGTGCCATGATGAGTACAGATGCACTAATGAAAACCTATTTTGCCCTATTTCACTCCAAATTAGAATATGGCATCATCTTGTGGGGCAACTCCTCACACGCAATGAAAATTTTCATTCTCCAAAAAAGAGTATTGAGAATAATTTGCAACGCTGGGCTTAGGGACAGCTGTAAACCTCTATTTATCAGAAATGGAGTGATGCCTCTTCCATCAGTCTATATCTATAAAACACTCTTAGAAATTCACAAAAACGATGATCGTTACCTTTAACATTCGGAAATTCACGCTCACAATACTAGAAATTGTAATCGGCTGGTCAAACCCCGATTCAGACTCAGCAAGTGTCAGAGAAACTCTCCCGACTTGGATCTTTATAATTACCTACCAGAAAACATAAAAAATCTCCGTCCAGAATGTTTTAAAAACAAACTCAGGACTTTTTTATTGCGATACTGTTTCTATAGTGTCGAAGAATTTATCAAAACACCTTTTTCACAAAAACGCACATAATAAGTACTTACTTTTAGTGTCCCAAAACATATGTATATATTTATGACTATGGGTGTGTATATACTGTTAGTTCTGATCTAAATGTAGGTATGATTTTATTATAAATTTTGATTTTACGTGTGATTGTATTGATTGCTTTTTGTATTGTTAAATATGTCTATCTTGTTGCGATTTTATTGTAAATTGATTTTGCTGTGTGATTGTATTGATTGCATCTTGTATTGTTAAATCTGTCTATTTTGTCGGAGAAATCTCCTTGCTGACGACATAATTTTATATTTAATTTTTCTGACTTGCAGCAAACAATTGTAATTGTATACGTTGTTAAATAAATCTATCTATCTATCTATCTATCTATAATCCGTACATATTACATAATAAAGAAATTGGTGGCAAACTTAAATCTCAGCGGAACACAAATTCATTTCCTATGGATAAAGGCACATTTAGGACTGGAAGACAATGAACATGTGGATCAGCTGGCAAGAGCTGGTGTTAAAATAGGAGAAAACATTGGTCACCTAGTATGTGCAACTGATTTTTTTGCTAACTTGAGAATGAATCAGCGATCAACATGGTCATTCAGCTGGTGTTAAAACTGTAATACCAATCCCACTAGATACATACTACTACAACCATGTATACCCAAACATCATTGGTTTTCGAATCTCAATATACCCCGCAGATTCACCACAACTCTTTACGACTCAAGTTTGATCATGCCTGTTACCCACAACATCTTTTTCGGATAAATATAATTTCCAGTAAAAATTGTAATCACTGTGATCAAGAGGGAGACTTAGACCATATATTTTTTGCATCCTCCAAATATTCCGATGAGTCGAATGTACTATATGACAAACTTTGTAGTTTAGATATGCCGAATTCTTTTAATGTCATGCCGATCTCAACCTCAAATAGCATTCAATTGTATAAATGTTTAATGGAATTCCTTTACATGACGAATATTAAGCTGTAGAAGGTCTTAGAGTTGGTATCCATGTGTAGATCTTTCCTTGTGTGACATGTGCCTATCAATCCGTGGTCTATTTGTTGTGAGTCTTAGAAAAAGTCGACCCTTAGGACCCTTGGACGTGAAGCGTGTGTACCTGTTTATTCCTTTTGTACGGTCTTCAATATTGAGCTCTTATTTCTTGTTGTTTTTGTAGGGACTTATTTAATTAGAAATATTTCTATCACCTATACTATACCAGTACCACATACTCTACTTGTGTTTGGCCGAATGACGAAATGTCATAGCCATAAAAAGAATATCTATGTAGATTCCTTTCTGGATCCTTCGCGAGAGTCTATTCAGTTCTAGATGGCTGGCAGAATTTTGACTGACGTGAGTGGTACATCATCATTGTTTACGAGTAAGCGCGAAGGTCAGATGTACTGTGTTATCGACAGGTCCGGCTCCATCTCGTTACAATATAATGAAGATATATTCGTGAAAATATGTCTCTCACTAACGTATTATATGCTACGTGAGGCAACACTGCTACAAATTCGCGATACCTACTTCGCCGATTCGTCGCACAAATTCCTCCTACTAGCAGTTTGTTGTTCGTTCAGTGATCAGTGGTTAACGATCGCTGTGCGCGAATTCATGGAGTGGACCGAAGACCTTATTTTCGCTTTTATAAGCGAAGTGCATTCCTACGAATGTTTATGGAATCCCAGAGATAGAAATAAAAGATCGCGGATTAAAGTGAAGCAGGCTATGGTATCGATTGCGGAGAAGATGGACATAAATGTCGACGATGTTAAAAATAAGAAGGACAATCTATTTCAGACGTACCGAAACTATCGACGGAAGGTTAATGCCAGCATCAAGTCAGCGGGTAGCAACGTTTATAAACCGTCATGGATTTACTATGACATACTGGATACTTTCTTGCACACCGTTTATACTCCAATAAAACCTAGATTTAGTACGGTAAGTTCAGATGAACGGAGCAAATTAATTGAACCAGATAGACGTTTTCTGAGTTCTCAAATTGAAATGCATAATAACTAACTGGCAATTATATGGGACGGACGCCTGTCACGGGGTTGAAGTGGTTCAGATTCCACTTTTATTTAAACAGTTGGTCCCGGATCTTCCTCGCTCGCACCTCTGCTTTTGAGTGGTTTTCTCGGAAAACCTGGGAGTTTCGTTAAAACAAAACAAAAAGCAAGTGAATTGGATCAAAACGTATCAAAATAGTACAACATAGAAGTCGATTCGCATTTGCGCGTTAAAACAAAAAATTGTGTGGAGGAGGCTGGGGCAAATTTGTTTCTGATTATTTTTCTTACGTACTCTCTTTTGCATTGCGTGGAAATAAGTATGCTGGATTATTCCTTCATATGTTAGAAATGTTGTCAACAAAGCAAACTTGCATAAACAAAATAATCCAGTCCAATTAGGTTTTGAGGCGAGGATCGGTTGTAGCAGCACCCAATTTGGCATGCTAGTAGTTGGAACTAATGATAGTAATGAAAAAATGTTTACCAAAAATCCGGCTATAACTCATAACCCAAAAAATATTTGATTCAAAGAAAAAAACAATAAATTGTTGATACCTCAGAAATTATAAGGCTTCTCAAAAAAACGGCTCCAATAGGGTGAAAGATAATTCAATTCCCAACAAGAATGATTCCTAGTGATCACTTGTGCTGTTTTCTCAAAAAACGTGATTGAACTCCGACATTAAATTTTATACACGCGTTTGCCACAGAACTGAAAGAACTAGAAAACTAATACAAGCGGTACGTATTACTGAAATGCGAAACCACATGTATGAATACAACACCACGGAACATGCGCAAATCATCAATAACATTGCCAGTTCACGTACTTATACGAGAATCTATGGTGTACACGTCCCATAATAATATCCCGAATTCATCAATTTTCAGTTTCTCATGTTCATAAAGTTTACTTGTCGAATGTAGTCCAAAGTAATATGGAGAATAAGTGGATTACATAACAAACCGATGGACTTGTGGTACGAACTACGATTTCACAAAAGCTCACTTGGCAACACTGTTGTCATCAACAGGTGTAATTACTCTGACGCTATTTAAGTTCAGAGCCGGCCTTGCAATCTTGTGTCTATATACCTGTATCATTTCCACAGTGGATATTTACGGAAGTCAACTTAAGTAATTAGTTGTGTTTGTGCGTCTTGGTTGTTGATAATAATAATTTGTGTTTTGTGTATAGCTCTTTCTTGAGTCAATATAGTTTAATTATCTCGAGCAAAGTTTTCGAGATGTAAAAAGTAAAAAGTAAACAAGTGTAAGGTGTTCATTTCCATAATGGAAGAAGAGAGAAAAGCCAGTGTGGATCTTGATAACTTCAAATTATTGAACAGATAAAACAGAGCTGACTCATGTTCTGGATTGATCAAGCTTTTTGCAGATGTTGTATGTTTACAGAGTGAAAAGTCATCAAATAATGGCTCTGACCAGCAATTTAAATCCAGGAGAAAAACAATTTATGAACGTGACAAATATTTCTGGAACTCTTTTGGAGATAGAAAATTATTTTCGGGATTGTATAATAACTTTTTGATGTATCTATGTATGAGATTTAAATTGATTGAATGGGTTGTAAAAATGTATAGTAAAATAGGATGTTATGGTTTTACTAGATTATACAAACAGAAAGTGTATGAAAAGAGAGAAACTTTCAAAACTGTTACTCTTTTCAGATCAGTAATAGGTATTTATGTCAATTAATGTTGTTCAATCCATTTTTGTTATGGACCTCTCAAATTATTTGTAGTTTGAGGTTGATAAATTTTTCATGTACTTCTTTTAAAAATGTTGAATGAGTTACTGTGACTTCAAAACTGCAACAGAGAAAATCCAGCCTTCTTCATACCTGCATATTTGTTTGGAATTCAATTCTGATGTCAGTCATGGTTGTAATGACATGATTATCAGTCTCATCCATCCTATCTGTGAAGGGATGAAAATGTGTCAGGGTATTGGATTATTATGGAGAAGAACAAGAGGTTTGACTGCACTGGCGGGCAGTGTATATCACTCAGGCCATCACCATTGCACCGGTGGGTGCATTTTCATAATTTCCTTCAGTCCTGAGAGTTTCATCTTTCTACCTTGATAATTACGGAAGTTACGGGGGTGCTTCCATGAAAAGTGAAACAAATTCGGATTTTTCAGGACTGAATTTTTTTCAAGAAAAATGAGTATCTGAAATGAGTTGGGGGTCCTGATCACGAATCTGATGGAATTTCGCTTCTATTTTGCACCCTAATATGTATTTACCGTAAAAATGTGTTGTTCCATCGCGACTGGCGGGCAGTGTATATCACTTAGGCCATCATCATTGAACCGGTAGGTGCATTTCCATAATTTTCTTCAGTCCTGAGAGTTTTATCATTCTACCTTGATAATTACGGAAGTTATGGGAGTGCTTCCATGAAAAGTGATACACACTGTATATTCGCGTTCCTCCAGACATTCTTCAGCAGATTCCTCTTAGAAGTGATTTTGAAAGCAGTTAATGTGAAATACGGAATCTGTTCACAATTGATATTCATATGTGA
This sequence comes from Chrysolina oricalcia, assembly GCA_944452925.2. Taxonomy (NCBI): domain Eukaryota; kingdom Metazoa; phylum Arthropoda; class Insecta; order Coleoptera; family Chrysomelidae; genus Chrysolina; species Chrysolina oricalcia. Next base: position 14,178,340 of record OX101821.2, on the reverse strand, counting down.
TCTAAAAGTGTATACCTACTAATTTCTTCATAAGTTGGATTTCGTTCTATCCTTTTCAACTAGTAGGCACTGAAGACATGATTTATTCAACATTTATTTTGCAGGATGAACTAGAAGGATTGCTGGATCAAGAATACCACTACAACAGTGAAGAAGACATCAAACCATCAATAACTGACACCAAAATAGCAGGTAAAACATTCATAGAAAAATATATCGTTGTAATTTGCAAACTTTTAAATCTACTTCCGATAAATTTTAGATGTTGAAATTGTGTACAAACTACGAAGACAAAATCGATCCTATCAAAGCATGAATAAATTTTGTTTTCAATATCTTAAGAAATTTTAATAAAACTTGTTCTCGAAGTACAACACCTACATTGATTAAGTACGAATTTCTTTATCTCTGCTATTGTTTCATATATTAAGTGTGTTTTTCCGAAATTCGAAAATCTGAAAACTTGTGGTGACTCATTGAATATGTGATAAAGGAAAACGGCACTTTTGTCACTTTCATAATAGATTTATCTCCTGAAGCATGCAATATTGGCTAAACTATAAGCACAAATTATTGTCAAATTGATATTCTATATACACCTCATATAATTATTCATACCGAATACAGATAACGTTATCCGTTTATCTGAATTATTGATTGCTCCTCAAAGTATTTTTAACAATAACAATTATTTTATGATAAATATTTTCTGGTTACCCAATGGATATAAAACGGAAACACTCCTTGATCCTAATCAATTTTTAGGTTTTTTTAAGATACGGGTTTGGTTACTATTTTCATTAAGGCAAAATAATTTTACAACATATGTGGTGCGGCTTTTTAAAGTCCCATCCCCTGTCAACTTTTGAATGGTTCGACGTACCAAAATGGATAGAAATCTTTTTTAAATTAGGGTAAATGCGCCTAAGTTCGACCGCGTTCAGTAGTCGTCCACCCTTCCATAATATCGCAAATAATAATGAATCTGTCGAAAACATCGTTGTCATATTTTTTTTCTAATACTCGACCATATCTCCTCCATCTGTTCTAGATTATTTTGCCTAGCTAATGGCAACACTGTAGCGCAGTTGAAATGTTAATGGCGGCTGTGTCTGTGTCGATCCGAGAAGGTATGTAAAATATATGAATTTACTAAGAACCATCAGTTAGGAAATAGCGTATCTACTAATCAGTTATGCGAATTTCTCAGATATATTGTATTGTATAGATTAAATACATTTTTTCGACATTATTTCAGTGATAAAAACATGAAAATTAATTTTCTATAATTTTATTTTGATGTGGTCGAGTTCTGGCTCAAAATTTTCGTCTAAAACCTATAGTCGACCGGTAGGTCGACTATATAGGAAATTATCTCTATACCTCAGATTATGACCAAATTTGCCTGATTTATTAGGATTTGAATGATTTATCGTGTGACTAACACAATTTTGATGAAATTGTAAAATATCCAGTAGTCGTCCAGGCAAAAAGAGCTACCGGTCGACTATAAGTCATATGAAACCAGTACTCGACCTCTCACTAGAATACACATTCAACCATTGTGATCGTAGGTATCAAGAGGCTATTTTCAAAATTTTTTTCCAGAAAATGCCACCTGAAAAAAAAAGACCCATACACCGATATCCTGAAGCTTCTCTAACAGCTGCTTTAAAAGAAATTCGGAATGGAATGTCAGTTAGAGCCGCGGTTCGGCAATTTGGAGTTCCAAAAACGACTGTTTTGGATAGGATCCATGGTCGTATCAAAGAAGGAAAACGAAAGATGGGACCACCGACAGTTCTTACATCTGATGAAGAAACACAGTTAGTAAACTGGATCAAAGAACTGGCGAAAACTGGATTCCCGCAAAAAAAAACGATCTCCTGAACACCGTTCAGAAAATTGTCCTGAGTGATCAAAGAAAAACAGTTTTTAAAGAAGGGAGGCCAGGCGAAAAGTGGTATCGCTGCTTTCTTAGGCGACACCCAGACCTGGCTCTTAGAGAAACTGAGGGTCTCACAAAAGCCAGAGCTATCATTACAGAAGAATATCTCCGGAAATGGTTTAGGGAACTTGAAGAATATTTGTCGGAGAATAATCTCTTAGACATATTAAAGGACCCAAGAAGAGTACTCAATGGTGATGAGACCAGCTTTACCATGTGCCCCAAAACTGGGAAGGTTTTAGCTCCCAAAGGATGAAAAAATGTAGACGAATTAAAAAAGGCTAGTGAGAAGGAGGCTATCACTGTCTTGCTTGTATTTTCTGCAGCAGGAAAGACGGTGCACCCAATGGTTGTCTTTCCATATATAAGACCTCCTGCAAGTGTGGTCAAATTCATGCCAGATTCATGGTTTATCGGAAGGTCCGATTCGGGCTGGATGAAAAGTGAAGTCTTTTATGAATATATAGCAAATGGTGTGAATAATTGGCTAATAGATAATGAAGTGCCCAAGCCAGTAATTTTGTTCGTTGATGGACATAAATCCCATTTGTCCCTTCAATTAAGCCAATGGTGTGGTGCCAATGGAATAATTCTATATGCCTTGCCCCCAAATACCACTCATATAATGCAACCTGCAGACGTGAGTGTTTTTAAACCCTTGAAAACACAGTGGAAAAAAACAGTAAGAGAGTGGCAGGCAAAGCCAGAAAATCTTAATAGTGTGTTGACAAAAAATTCATTCTGTCCTTTATTAGCAGAAGTTCTGATTATGCCTACCCTTCCAAGTTCGATAATTAACGGATTTAGAAAATGTGGTCTTTTCCCTCACAATCCAGATGCTGTAGATTACAGTCGATGCATACAGAATAGCTTAGAGATTAACAATGATAAAATCCAAACGACTTCCAAAATTACTGCTGAACAAATAGAAACGACAATAAATGTTTTACAAAAACTAAACGACAAACTATTGGCGAAAGGAATTGAAACAAATGTGATAATAGATGTAATACAAAACCAAAGTGACCATGTACCTGATGATGATCTCTTACCAATAAGAACATTCCAGTTAGAAGAAGATGGGACATTAATGGATATCGACCTGATGACTGAAGAGACAAATACTCAAATTATACAGAGAGAATCGACAACCTGCGATATTTTGAATTTGAACCTAGATATAGACATAAATAAACTAACAACTCAAGAACAGACTGAATCCGAGGTCCATGATATTTTGAATACGGATATCAATGGACAGATGACCAAAGAACCACCAGATGTCGTGGTTGATGATATTTTTAATCACTTAAACAAATCAACTCAAGAACGTCAAAATAACTCCCCATCCCTCGACATTTTGAACATGAATATCATTTATTCCGATGAAAGTAAAATAAAAAACATTGATTTCTATGAAGGTGATAATAAAATTAGCGAAAAAACCATGAAAGTGGAGGATCTCCAAAGCATTGAGGAAAACAATATACGTGACTAACAAAATGGGGAAAATAGCGAAAATACCAATGGAAATCGAGGATCTCCAAAGCATTGAGGAAAACAATATACGTGACGAACAAAATGGGGAAAATAGCGAAAATACCATGGAAATCGAGGATCTCTAAAGCATTGAGGAAAACAATATACGTGACGAACAAAATGGGGAAAATAGCGAAAATACCATGGAAATCGAGGATCTCCAAAGCATTGAGGAAAACAATATACGTGACGAACAAAATGGGGAAAAAAATGAAATACTTTGTGAAGTTCATACTAATGAAGAAAGTGGGAGTGGCCATCTGAATGAGGAAGTAAATGATGTTGATGGTGGAGACGATGACATTATAGAACTGGGACCCAAAGAAACCGAAAAAGAAATAATATTGAATGAAAAAGAGAACATAATATGTCAAACACAAAAACAAAAAAGAAACGATTTAAACACTGGAGATAGTCTTACTTCAAACCAAGGAAGTCATGTTTCATAAATCATGTATTTTGGCCAGTGCCATTAAGTAACGACAGAAAAAGAAAGAAGGAAAAACTTCCTTCAGCAATTTCATCCTCATTATAACGAAAATTTCTGATAGAAAAAGAAAATAGACAAAAGAAGGATACAGAAGAAAAAGAAAAAAGGAAAAAAGAAAGACAACTGAAAGCAATACAAAAAAAACCTAGTCAACCAAAGAAAAAACCTAGTCAACCAAAGAAAAAACGAAAGATTTTAACAACAATCACAGATGCCTCCGGAAGTGATAGCATTCCAAGTGTGTCCAAGGAAAAGCAAAAATGTTCATAATGTGCTGATGATTTGGACAGTGATGCAGAAGATGATCAACTTAAGAATATTGGCTGTGATAAATGTATTCGGTGGTATCACCTTATGTGCACTGAATTTATCGGAGAGACTTATGAGAACGTTGTAATGAGAGATTTCGTTTGCATGTTTTGTACATAAAATGAGTATTCACCAAAAGAACATTTTTTTAAGTAGGTAAAGGAATTTTCACATGTTTGATTAATTCTGTACGCCATTTTTAACTATTGAATATATATTTATTTTATTTTATTAAATCTTTTCTACTAGTATTTTTTCAATGCTATCCAATTCCTGCAACCAGAGCTAATCATCGACGCCGATAAACACATTTCTCCCAACAAGATTTTTTTTCGAATCCTCCAATGTAGGGAAATCTTTATATAACTAGCTCAATATCCATTAACTTGGGGGACCACTGGCTTAACGTCTCTCCGACTTTTGTCAACCTGATAAACCCTAATCAAACATCAAACCATTCAGATTCGAGTTCATCGTGAGACGGTCGACTTTCGGGAGAATGCCGGTCGAACTTATATTTTTGGTTGTCGACTACTAGATTTTCGTACATTTTTTCCTTTTTGAATTTTTATAATATTGACACACATAAATGTATTAACACTCGTAGATTATTTGGAATATATGATATTGAACCTATGTAACAATGAAATTTTCCAAATTTAATTAAAATTTCTTAAATTTTTATGGCAAGTTGATATCAGAAAATTATTAAACTGGTCGACTACTGGCGCATTTACCCTATATCACCAATCCTGCCTACCGGACCGACCCGAAAAGTTGCGGAAACTTGCGAAAATTAAATCGATAAAAGGATCGGACAATCGAATAATTCAGAGCTTTAGCTCGAAGGCTTTGATAGCCGCTTGTTTACCCAAATAACGACTCATATTATCACAAATCATGCGACATAAAGTAATGAAAATTTCACAGGTGCAGCCTTGTGTGGATGAAATAAAGATTCTCTTCACATTGCTTGATAACGTTAATTGGAATTTCGTCTAAATCTGTTAATTTTTTATTTGGTAAAACTTGCATCACGATTAAAATTCACTTCTGAGACATGGTTAATGTTTCGGTAGTGTTAGCTCTCAAAGACAAATCAGATTGATTAAAAACTATATTAAGAGTTCCATTTGAAATAACATCATAGTTCCTTCCAGGAACTCTAGTTTTATATTTGAAAAAAAAAAAACAGCGATTGTGCTTTGTGCTTGAAACTACCGTCTTGGAACCTGTGTCAATTGATATGAAATTTGGTTACAGATGAAAAATGGAATTCATCATTACCAACGAAACAAGAGAAAAATCTCTGTGATGATGGGCTAGTTGACTATGTAGAAACTTCTAGAAAAGCAAATCTGGACAGTACGCAGAGAGACGAATGTGCGATATATGGGGAGTTATTGGCAGTTAAACTTCGGAAAATCGAAGAGACCAAGAGGCAACTCGTCATGCACACGATAGACAATATTATGTTCGAAGCTATCTGCGACCGTCCATCAAATCCTCCACTTTATATTAGTTACCTGAATCAGCTGTATTCGCAATCCAAAAATCAATCCCAAAGTTGAATAACACTTCAACTTGGAGCCACAGAGTACAAACTTTTTCGACCATTTTTTAGGTCTCAGGAGTGTAATATTACATTAGAAATGGGAAAAAGGATAAGTTCAGTTCTAAAATATGATTAGCATATATTGAATTTGTTCTTTTATTACATAACTAATAAGGTGTTTATGTACAGGGTGGCAAATTCGAGCCTCATCATTGGGATCTAGGAAACCAGAAGAGATACGAGGTGGTTAAATGGAGGCAAAATTGCGCAATTTGGTGCTTATTGTAACGCCGCTTTCATATTTGAAAAATTCCGAATACTTCCGAAGATTTTTGGAAAAAACGGATTATTCGCGATTTCGTTTTTATTTTTTTGTGACTCTATTTGAATAGATATAACAAAACAAATTTCTCATTCTCATTGCTACTTTTTCTGTTCTACAAGATGGTGTTATCAGATTTTCAAACAGACGTTTCGTATTTGAGCTGCCATCATCAACTTTGATTTTTTAAATACGGCCCTGGATTTTTTATTATAGATTTTAAAAGTTTCTAATGTCCCAAAACAAATGATGTATCGCACTTATTCTGAAAGTTTATATTAATAGCATTTTTCATAGGAACTCATGAGTTAGAGAGAGACAAAAATTAGATTTTTAAACAAACAAACTTTTTTTGCAATAACGCATTGCATAAAACTCAAAAACTAACATAAAAGTGGGTGGTTAATAAATAATATAATTGAAGTGTCATCCCTCAAACTCTAGGCCCTAGGCTATATTTACAAAAATAATTGTATTTTATCAAAGTGGCTGTGCATCGTGCATTCTGGCTGTCTTAGTTCATTTGTTAATGTTTAAATTATCCAATATTTTGACAGTTCACTATTCGTTCACTAATTGTTAACGCTTATTAAACGAAAATGACTTTTTCTAACGAAGAAAAACGAGACATGATAAGGATTTATCATATTTCGAATCAAAATTCAAAAACGGCTTGTGAGCGCTATTTGGGAATATCCAGAAACACGGCAGCCGCATAATAGTTATTTTGCTAATATTGATAATAATTTAGCTCAGTACGGAAGTTTTGTTAAACCAAGGGTTGAATATGGAACACGAATCGATCCAGAAGAGGAATAAATTATCTTGAACACTGTAAGTTTGAAAACTGTTACAAAGTAGAAAGTAAAATGAATAATTTTAAATTATTTTTTAAGGCCAATAATAATCCTCGAGCTTCAGTTAGAGTTTTCTCAGAAGAAGTAGGATTACCGCGAATGAGAGTTTGGAGAACTTTTAATAAGCGTGGATATAAACCTTACAAAATCCATATTAGTCAAACACTAAGACCTGGCGATCCTGAGAGGCGATTAGAATTTTGTAACTGGTTGCAAAATAAAATTAACGAAAATGATGACTTCCTAAATAAAACTATATGGACAGATGAATGCAGTTTTTCAACAGATGGAGTATTTAACAGACATAACGTACACTATTGGTCAATAGAAAACCCAAGGCAGAATCAAGAAGTAAGACCTCAGGGACGACAATCATTTAACGTATGGGTCGGTATGTGGCACAATAAAATTATCGGGCCGTTTTTTATTCAAGGAAAATTAAATTCTGATAGATATGCAGAATTAATAAGGACCAATCTATTGGATTCCTTAATGGAAGAACCTTTGGGCGTATTACGTCAACTATGGTGGCAACAAGACGGTGCACCAACTCATAATGGGAGATGTGTTAAAAATTTATTAAATGAATTATTCCCTAATAAATATATTGGAGAACAAGGTCCCGTACGTTGGCCAGCTAGAAGCCCCGACCTTAACCCTCTAGACTTTTTTCTTTGGGGATTTCTCAAAAACCGTCTTTATCGAAACACGCCACAAAATCTTGAAGTTTTACGACAAGGCCTAAAAAGGGAGATCAGGGCTATCCCTGCAAGGACCATTCAGCGTGCCATCCATCCATAAACTTCACAGACTGACACGAAAATGCATTCAAGCAGGTGGATTACAATTTGAATATTTGCTTTAACTTTCATTGGGTATTCAATTTTATAGTTTTTGTTTGACTTTTTTTGGAATAATTAAAACATCATGCCTATTGTTGAACATCACACATTGTTTTATATCAATTTTTAGGAGCTTCTGAGGTCCTTAAAACAATGATGTATCGTTCTTTTTCGAAAAAATAATTTTAACGATGTCCTGCTAAGATCTTACCAAAAATGTATTCTCTGTCTCTCTCTAACACATGAGTTCTTATGGAAAATGCTATTAATATAAACTTTTTTATAAGTGCGATACATCATTTGTTTTGGGACATTAGAAGATTTTAAAATCCATAATAAAAAATCCAGGGCCGTATTTAAAAAAACAAAGTTGATGATGGCAGCTCAAATACGAAACGTCTGTTTGAAAATCTGATAACACCATCTTGTAGAACAGAAAAAGTAGCAATGAGAATGTGAAATTTGTTTTGTTATATCTTATCAAATAGAGTCATAAAAAAATAAAAATGAAATCGCGAATAATCGGTTTTTTCCAAAAATCTTCGGAAGTATTCGGAATTTTTGTGGCGTTTCAATGAGCACCAAATTACGCAACTTTGCCTCCATTTAACCGACCTCGTATCTCTTCTGGTTTCCGAGATACCAATGATGAGGCTTGAATTTGGGACACCCTGTACGCGGTTTTTGAATGGTCTGCCTGGCTGGCCTACATAGACTTTTAGACAATTCAATTTATGATCTCCTGATGTTTATATTATTGGAGTTTATTCTTTTTTTTATATATACCTCTCAGAAACAGAAACTGTTTTTCGTTATACAGACTATTCTTAATTTCTTTCCTACATTAAAAAAAATTGATTATTAGAAGTCTATCCAAGACACGATGGCATTAGTTACAGTGTTTTAACTTAATTAAGACTAGTTACAAAAAAAATTTGCTTCATTTTTACCTAAATCAAATTTAAAAGTAGCCTATAAACTTGGGAACTGTACATTTTTGTTATTCGTCAAAAATTACGGGGGTTTCCATAACAAGTCAGACAAATATGAATTTTCAGAACTGATAGACTAACTTCATATCTTCAATCGAAAAGGTGTTATGGCTTTTTTATGAATTATGGTAGAAAAAGGAGGGAAATGTGTGAACGTAGAATGTATGGGGAGGTACAATATGGAAAATTATTTCGGTGAGTCAATTATTTTAGCTAGATTGCTACTATTGAGCTCTGTACTTTTAGCTTCAATAAAAACAATGTTGAATGGAAAGATACAGAGTTCTTAGGAAACCATATTGAGATGAGGGGAGCAGCTTTATCAAATTTAACAGAAAATGAGGTATTTTTAAGAGCTCTAAGTGATCCGGGGTTCAAACAAGGAGTGGGTGTAGATGTCGGGGTACATCAAACAACTGTGTCAAAAGTAATCAAAGAAGTTTCACAAAAAATTGTGTACTCCCACATCTTTAGCAACCTCGGCACTTGGTTCAACACTATCATTACTCTCACTCATCATTATTAAGTACCACAGAGCAAACAACAACAATCGAACCAATTTGAGGTTAATCACATACAAGTGTTTACTAGTAGTTTATACTTCTAACCTAAGTCAACACTTCCCATCGAAGAATTTACTTTATGTAAAACATTATACTCCACAAAATACTAGGAAGTAAAAGCTCTTACTTGAAGTACAAGCAAATACTCTTTTTAATCATACCACCCACTGTATATCGATCTCTTGGTTTCCAAAAGCACCCTGATTGTTGTATATTTTCTGACGCATAACCGTGAATTTTTGAACTAACCTTCAAATAAATTATCATCTGTTATTTTTTCAGGCATCGAATCATCAAATTAAATTTTGATGCTATGCATAGCTAGTCCTTGGTAACGACCGGTTATTATTTTAAATACAATTTTGGAATAAAAATGCCCTTTCAACAATGATTCAGATTGAGTTCCTAATGTCCTTTTCCACTTATAAAACATGAGTTGATATTTGAAAATGTTATTTTTGATTTAATTATTTATTTGTTTATTTACCCGACCCTTCTGCTGTTGCTGATATTGACATTGAAGTTGTACTTTGTCACTATCAGTCTATTACTTTAAATTGTCCTTTTATGAGCTCTGACCAGTATCATATACCGGGTGACAACGAGATCACTTTCGGGCTGCCATTTTTTATTATTTCACCATGTAAAACAAAACTTGGTAGAGTTAATATTCGAACTGAATGTCATTTGACTGATGTAACCACAAATTTCTACAATTTCCGGTTTCCCTGGAAATGAGCTTAACTTTCGAAATTTAAATGGGACACCCTGTATATTGTTTGTTCTTAGGATTCTTTAAATCATTCTACTCCCGAATTCATAATTTTCCAATTGATTTTGGCATAAATTATACTTTTAAATCAAATATCGATTTTCAATCTAGAGTGCCATGACCATCCTAAAATTTCTCTCCGTCGACTCTCTATTTTCAGAAAAATCTAAAAAGATTATTATCTCTGTTCGTTAGCCTAGAGAAAGGCTGAAAAGTTGTATAATTTAATTTTTTTGTATTAATTCAAAAAACTTAAATGTAACCATATCACTTTCATAACACTATTAAATGCATTATTTCAAGACGAATCCAAAAATATATAACACATGCTACCATCTTTCATTCCAACTTACTTTTATTTCATTATTGATTTAAATTTTGCCGAATCCCGGCCGAATCTCGAAGTCATAGTTTTTTGAATAAATAAGAAATTAAATTATACAACATAGCCTTTCTCTAGGCTAACATAGTTTTTTTTTCAATTTTTCTATAAATAGAGAGAAATTTTAGGACGGTCAAGGCACCCTAGTTTGAAAATTAAAATTTAATTTAAAAATATAATTTATGTCAAAACCAATTAAAAAATTATGAATTCGGACAGACAATGATTTAAAGAATCCTAAAAACAAACATTATACAGGGTGTCCCATTTAAATATCGAAAGTTAACCCAGATATGCCTATAGGATTATTTGAAAATTTCATGAAGTAATTTCACTGAAATTGAAGCTCATGAGTGACAAAAAAGAGATTAAATTTTTTTCAAAATTTTAATTTTATAAAAAATACAAAATCAAGATCGTACTACATATAGTACATTAGGTAGATGTACTACTACGAAAAAAAAATTATTTTGTATGAAATATAACGAAGCATTTCACATGTACTCCAATGTCACATTTTGAACATCTTGTTGTTGTTCTCTCATGACAGTATCCACATCGGGTCTGTTTTGACTGCGCAATCACAAGATGGTCTAACCGGTCGTAACGCAAATCAATACCTTGTGTTTTACTCGAATGTCCTTTTTGGAATGTAGCTTGCTTTTTATTTTGAATCAGTAATATTGTGGCAATTCGTCTTCTGAAACTTAGCTGATCTAGGACTCCTCCATTTTTTTTATGTAATTGCCAAGCGTTCTGAACGCACATGTCAATGCTGTGGGTGAGCAAAGGAATATACCATTTTTTTCCTCTCAGAGATGTGCGATATAAGCTGATATTCTGGTCAGAGCGATCGACTCGTCCCATATTAGAGTTATACATGTTTATGACATGTGGCTGCTCCACCTAAAAATAAACTATACATTATACATAACTGCTTATAAAAGCTGATTATACTTACTTGAATATTCTTCTTCTCCTTTTGCGAGTAGCGTTTGACCACATGAAGAGGTTCGACTCCTGAAAAATTCGAGCAAAGAGTTACAATGCTGTTGTCGTGCCACTTTACTGCTATTATATTCTGATTTGAAATTTTCTTATAATCATAGCTTCCTCGCTTTTTTTTCTTCAGAACTTTGGAGTCTATGAGGGTATTTCCTGCCAATCGGTTCTCTCTTGCTGTACCAGTTGCGAAAAAATTTTCTGTCATCAGCTCTTCAATCAGAGGAATGGACGTAAAGAAGTTGTCGAAAAAGAGATGAAATTTTATGTCCGTCCATGTCTTGCGCAGGGCTTGTGCATATTCCAATACCACTCCTGCGCCAACTCCGAACTCTGCATATCGTTCACTTATATTTGTTGCAGCACCTTGGTATGGTTCAAACCAATTCAAGTAACCAAGTCTTGTACTTCCAACCCATAATTTGAAGCCGTATCTTATTGGCTTTCCGTGAATGAACTGTTTGCAGCCATGGCGTCCGTAATAAGGTACCATGGCTTCATCAATTGAGTGCATTTCTTCGACAATCGAGTTTTCCATGAACTTTTTATTCAGAAGAATGAAAAGGGGCCTCACTTTTGCAAATTTGTCATGGTGGTCTAATTGTTGATTATCTGACACATGTAAATTGGAAAAAATGTATTCAAATCTGTCCCTTGAAATTGCTTCGGCAACCAACTCGTTATGTCCATCTTTTTCACGCTCCCAATACATTCTTCTCCTTGGCACCTGTACGTATCCACTAAGCAAGCAAACTCCAATGAAAGCTTTGAATTCAGAATGTTTTATATTAGGTGTTCGGTTTTTTTGTTGGGCATAATTATTACTGCTACTCACGAAAAGTTCGATTATTTCTTCATCGAAGAATTTCGAGAAAAGCTCCATTGGATTCTCCGAATTATTTATATACGCATACTCGAAGTTTGCATCTGATATAGGCAAATCTTCTTGGACCCACTCGTACTTTTTTTTCAAAGATTTTTTTTTGTTTTTTCTATCCGATAATCGCAATCGTTTCTGTAATTCGGACAAGGGCACATCGTCCTCTGATGAATAATCAATACTATCATATTTCGTTTGGAATCTAATCTCCGCTGGTGCTTGTAACTGAGATGCAGGTAGATTATCAATTGTAAAAATATCTTCTGTCCCAGAATCTTCATCTGTTACTTCAGCCGTGGCATTTTCGGGGGGAAAAATGAAAATTTCATCTACTGTTTCAGCTATTTCAGCATCATCTTCCAACATAGCTAGAGCTTCGTTGAGTGAAAAACCTCTGGAATGAAATAACATTGATAGACATGTATTTTCCTAATGTACTATATTTAGTACATCCCCAAAATGCCACCCTAAACAAATAGCAGTTTTCTGAATAATGAATATATCTGAAGGATTTATGATATTATTATCATTTTTCTTCTAATTACCAGCAATTGGTAAAATATATTCTAATTTCTTATAATTGAAATGTACATACCTTGCAAAGTTGACACCGTACTCAGCCATTTCTATTTATATCTGTATTTCAAAAATATTAAATTCTCACTTCTACACAACAAAACTGAATGTAGTCCGTCCAGGCACAATGTTACAAGTATACTGAAGCATTTACCACACTGATAGCTCTCGCGCACGTAAAAACCGCTGCACGTCGAGACTTGTTACGACCGTACTAAATATAGTACAATAGGCAAATCTGGGTTAAGGTCATTTCCAGGGAAATCGGAAGTTGTAGAAATTTGTCGTTACACCAGTCAACTGACATTTAGTTCTAATAATAACTTTGCCAAGTTTCGTTATACTAGGTGAAAAAATAAAAATATGGCAGCTCGAAAGTGATATCGTTGTCACCCGGTATAATTATATATCATTATGGTGTTCTCGATTAGGCTAACATAAATGTATAATAATGGATCTGTTATGGTGAGGCATAAAGGAAAAACAGCTGGAAGGTTTGAAGCCAACTCTGGGGTTCCACAGGGTTCAAATTTGGGGCCTCTCCTAATTACACTCTTCTTCAATGATTTACGATCTGTTTTGAGATACTCTGAATGCTTATTATTTGCAGACGAGCTGAAATTGTTCAAATCTATCTAAACGTTTTTTTTTCCTCCTCGAATTCTGGTCCTTTCACCAGCTACACCTCAGCATCTTGGGCTTTTTGTGTTTTCCGTGTTGGTTTTACAGCACCCACTCCGTAACTCTGGTCCCCTGTACCAGTCTGTACAGGTTCTTCACCGAATATTGCCTGTCTCTTGCGGTCTAATGCCTCGTATTCTGACAGTACGTGTTTGGCTGTTTCTGCCCCTTTACCACATCGTCTGCAGGAAAATTCTCCATCATTTTGTGCGGGTGTTTTCTCATTGGGCTGTGACCAGTGAGAAGAATCGTTATTGTTTAATTTGATTCCTGCTCAGCTTGAGTAGTTCTACAGTTTTGTGTTTTCACGGTTCTTTAATGTATGTTTTCCCGTGGTGCATGAGAGGGGCTTCGTACCACCTCTCCTTTTGTTTTCGCTTGACCCAGTCCCGAATGCATCCTCGAATGTCGGATTTATTAATCCCGAGTGCGGGTTCTGGGCCAATACATGGAGTTGATGAGCCCTTTCTAGCTAGCTCATCAGCTTTTTCATTGCTCTCGATACCGCAGTGTCCTGGAACTCACATCAAAGTTAATTTGTTGTGTTCTGTGAGAACACTGAGTTCTTCTCGGCATTCCCATACCAGTCTTGATGTCACTTTCGGATTCATAAGAGCCTTCAGTGACGCCTGGCTATCTGTGCATATTTTAATCCGTGCATTGTGCATTTCCCTCATATTGATTTCTCTCGCGCATTGCAAGATGGCGTACATCTCTGCCTGGAATACAGAGGTGTTTGTTCCTAGTGAGACGCTTATTTGGGAGTTTCTCCCCTCACTGTATATTCCAGCACCAGTTCTTTCTCTGGTTTTGGATCCGTCCGTGTACCAGATCCTCTCTCCAGGTTTGCCCCTGATATTGTCATCTGTCCATTCCCTTCGATCTTGCAAGATAGCCTCGAAGTTGATGTTGAAGAAGAATCTAGGAGTCATGTGGTCCGTTGGTTTCATTTCAAGAATGTTGCTCCCACTATTTCCTTTATCTTGTTGTGATCCGATCTGTTGCTCGTATTTTGTTGCCTCAGAAGTCCCATTCTTGCCTCTCCCATGATTGCTATGTCAATCGGTGGGAGGTCCAACAGTACTTACATGGCTAATGTTGCTGTTGATTTCATAGCTCCCGTTATACTGAGGCATGCAAGTCTTTGTACCTCGCTCAACTCAGCCGCGGCTATTTTTTGTGTCATCTTTGTCCACCATACCAAAGATGCATATGTGATCATGGGTTTCACCACAATGTTGTATATCAAGTACACCATTTTGGGATATGGCCCCCATGTTTTCAGTGTGCCCGCCCGACTAACATCAGTGTCATTTCGAATTTCTTCTTAACTTTTGCCTGCTGTTTATTCCAGGTGAGTTTCGAGTCTAAAATCACCCCGAAATATTTAACTTCCCCTGTCAGCTGTAGGGTACCTTGTAGGGTCAGAGGTCCTAAGCTCTCTAACTTCCTTCTACGGGTAAACGCTACAATGGTTGATTTGGATGGTCTAATAGTTAGGCCCTCCTTATCTATCCATGTACTTACCAGATTTAGGGCCGATTGCATTTTTTCCTTAACCGTGGTGTTGAATTTGCCTTGGACCGTGATGACTGTGTCATCTGCGTACCCAAGTGTTTTGTGCCCTCCCCTCTCCAGTGTGAGTAGCAGGTCCTCCACCACCAGGTTCCACAGCAGTGGGGACAGGACACCCCCTTGCGGACAACCCCTGGTGACCTTGGCTGCCAGTGTTTCTCCTACTAAAGAGGAGTAGATAATTCTATCTCTTAGCACGCAGTCTATCCACCTGCAGCAGGTCTCATCGATACCTTTTCGTCTCGATGCCCTTGAGATTGAGTTTAGAGGTGTGTTGTTGAATGCTTCCACGATATCCAAGAATGCACCCGACAAGACCTCTTTGTTTCTTAGTATAGTTTCCACCTTCTCTACGAGTTGGTGTAGTGCTGTTTCTGTAGATTTGCCTGTTGTGTAGGGGTTGGTTTACCAACACCGTATCCCTGATGTGCCTGTCCAACAGTTTTTCCTGTGTCTTAAGGATAAATGACATAAGACTTATTGGCCTCAGTGCCTTCGCTCCCTCCTATGCTGTTCTTCCAGGTTTAGGGATTAAGAACACTGTGGTTGCTCTCCATGCTTTTGGTATGTATCCCAGTGCTAGGCTGGCCCTTAGTACCGTGCATAGTTTGTGTGCCAGTAGGTCGATGCCTTCTTGTAGCATGATAGGATAAATGCCATCCGTCCCTGGCGATTTATACGGTTGGAATGAGCTGATTGCCCATTTCGTTTTTTCACCATCTATCACTTTCTTTGAGACTTGCCATTCTTCCCTGGAGGCCCACGAGGGAGGTCTCAGTTCTGAATGTCTCCAGGCCTCAGTTGATATATTTGTGTTTATTGATCCTGGAAAGTGCTGTACAGTTCTTCCAATGTATCTTTTCCATTCTGCGTGTACGCCCCTGACTCTGTCCTAATGGTCCGAATCGTTTGTTGGGGTTCTTTGGAGATAATTTTGCAGTCTTGACGCCTCGTGAGTGCCTTCTACTTCCTCACATTGTTTCCTCCACGATTCTCTTTTGGCTAGCCTTAGTGCTTTATTTTACTCAGTGAGAGAGTTCTTATACTCCCTCCATTCTCCTGAGTGTTTTGCTTTGTTGAAGAGTTTTCTGACCATTTTCCTTTTCCTAGCGAGTTCGTTGTTCCACCAGGGCACGTTCCTGGTATTTACCTTGCTAATAAGTGGACAGTTATCGTTAAATGCTGAGGTGATTGCGTCCTGTAGTTGTCCCGCCATCAGCTCAAGTTCATTTGTGTTTTCAATTTTTATTTTAATCCCCTTCAACCCATTCTCTAGTTCAGCTCTATAGCTATCCCAGTTGGTTTTGCGGGGAATCTAAACGGTTCGAATTATGTTCAGCTACAAAACGATTTGAACAGTGTATCAGAATGGAGTTAGGGAACAAATAAAATTTTAATATTGAAAAATGCTTCACTTTAACTGTAACCCGTCTGAAAGCACTGATTATCTTTGAGAATGAGACTGAAGAGAAAACTCTAAAGAGATGTAACTTTTAGTGAAAGACATAGACATCACCTATAATTTTTCTCTATGCTTTGCAGAACACATAGAAAATATAACAAATTCGGCAAATCGACTGTTAGGCTTTATAATCAGGCAAGCCTCAAACTTCACCAATATAGAAACCCTCAAAAGTATTTAATATAGTTTGGTTCAACGAATACCAATCTACACTATGGAGGGCCAGGTTGCCGAGTGATTGAAGCGTCGTGTTTCAATTACTTTGGCTGTCGGTCGCTGGTTCAAACCCTGGCGACTGCAGAATGTGGTATGGTAAGATGCAATGAGCATCTGAGCCTACGTGTCATCGGATCAGCCTAGGTGGCTGGATGAGCTGGAGTGTTTAGTGGGTATACCTGAGAGGGATTCAATTCGGACTCAAGGGATTACCACACAACCTTATGGGATATGTGAAACAGTCCGGTTAAGGTGCCCATAAAGGAATCAAACCTCCTCGTTCAAATAAAAAAAGAATCTACAATATCAATGCTGGAGAAGACTCAAAACAATTTACTAAGATATATTTACCGTAACAGTACCATGTATATAGAGATTATAACTCACCTCAGAATCGAATTGGGGATTTAATCCTTAGAAGACAGACAAAAACTTGCAGTATTGTTTTTTTTCAAAATCATCAACCGTGGTGGTCGTGCTGAAAAAGCGTTCGCCTCTCAAGCATAGAGTCATGGGTTCGATGCCCAACATGGTAATCGGTAAGGGGTGCGTATTCCATAGCTCGCACAGGTCTCTCGAAGATTTCTGAGAGTTGCGCGTAGGGGTGCAATAGGTTGACGGTAATGATAACAACAACAAAATAATTCGCTAGAGATTGTATCCCAAACATCCCGTCAATACACATAAGAGCTCGTCTTGTGTCCATGTGTAGATTAGCAAACTATTTCAACTCACAAATTGATTTGGATTGGTCATTCTTACAAAGTACATTCCGTAAGATAGTGTTAAAACAAATTATTGAATTACCTATCATTTTAGCAAGTTAATTCAGACTCAAAAATCAGTGCCCACCATTAGCCCAATATTAATAACTTATAGTTAAGATAAGATAACTTTGATAAGTATAATTAATTATTATTTTATCCAAGTAATTGAATTCGAAAAAATTCAGATGGTTGAAGAGATAATTGAATTGCCTTTTCAACGATATGGCGCTTGACCCCCCATGCTATTTAATAATAATAATTTATTTTTCAATTGTAGTTACAAATGAGGAAAAAAGCCGAAGATCAGCTGTTTTTTGTCCTGCGATACAAGCTCTGTTTTTCATCTTTTCATGTTTAAGCTCATGTGACCTTACTCCCCATCTGTACTTTATTTCAAAAAGTAGTATCTGTGATACAATTGAAAACGGTTTTCGTCCCATGTTTTTACATTGAACATTCCAAACGATAACAGGGGGAACTGTAAAAATCTGCACAGTATATTAAAAACGTTTAATATACTAGCATTGCCTAAATTAGACAATGGTACTAGCATTGTTTAAGTAGATAGAAGTACGATAGGTAGTCAATGCCTGTGGAATCGGTATTGGACCCAAACGCGAGTGTCATCTAGCATGATTAGTTACAAACATGAATATTTGACGCCATTTTAATGCAGGATTCTTCAAAGAAACATTGCTTCAATCAAGTTACGACCTAACTTAGGGGCCAGATCACTGAAATTACGACATGACTTGGAAGCCAGACCACAGACGCCATCTATATGTCGCCTCCATTTGAATCCTATATTGATCCCATAAGGTTGGCTAACTATCATCTTACTTCTATTTAAATAATGGTACCAGTCACCGTGGATCACCCTCTACAGGAACTAATCATCATAAGGCGTGATTGTAGCCCGCCCAAAATTTGCGAGAAAGATACTCACTTGGAGAGATTATTTTATTTGATATTGGAAAAACGCGAGTATCCGTGCCTTCTGCGGTTTTTGAATTGTTAAGTACCCGGTTAATTTGTATGCGCAGTTTTAGTACCTAATTCGCAATTCAAACACAGGAGAGTTGTTAATGGAATCATTCTGTTTCAAAATAATGTGAGGCAATAAACAAATGCACATAAATTGAATTATTTATTATAAGATTTTAAACAATGTTGTATAAATATTATGTTGTATAAGTATTTGTCAATATATTGCATACATTTAAATTTCCATTTACTTTGGATTGTCTGAAAGACAATGAGTAATTCACAAACGTATTGTTAGATTCGAAATCATTTTATTTGATCTACCCTTATTTACAATAAACCAAATAAGATTAAATACTAATACTGTAGAAAGGTAACATCTTCTATGGGCTAACCGTTTTTTCATAAATGCGGTGACGATATCTTTTTAAAGGAGAAATCAAACAATGATTCAACTCCTGTGTTCCTCCAATGAGAGATAAACGGTATTGAAATAAATAGTAAGTACCTACAAATTGTGAAAGGCTTTCGCGGCCATCGTTGAATGAATGATGGTTTTTCGGGTTTTTAGGCCGACGTTTATTTAGAGAAAAACTCGACGTTTCGCCAACACGAGTGGTTGGCATTTTCAAGAGAAATATTTACAGTTTCGATCACTGAACACTACTTGTTTGGTATGCGTTGTCTCAGCCAGTATTTATGGGTCGACGTACTCGTACCTGCGTCCGGTGCCATCGTCCATGCGTCGGGTACCCCCTCGGATTCATACCGGGAAATTAATGAATCCAAGGGGGTACCCGCCGGGATGAACACTGCAATCGCTTACAGGATCCACCACGGCAACAGATTAGAGAGCGCTCCAGAAGGACATTTCCGGAAATTTTTAGGGTTGCCTTGGTATCTAAACAAGAACGAATTTTTTGATTGGCTACAAAAGTGAGGTGTGAAATTTTCAAAAAAATCGATTTATTTTTCTCATATTCATCTAAGGTGGCTATTAAATGTCATGATGGTACATGACATTATGAAAATTTGACAATTAGTGCACTATTAATAATACCGTTGTGTTTCTTAACGAAAGTGACTAAAAAATAATTGAAATGGAGGGAAATAACTATTCAAACGAAGTTCTAATGAAATTGTTTATTCTTCATGGAAAATGTGAGGGAATTATAGCAAGAACGTGCAGAAAATTCAATGAAACGTAACCTGATTTTCAAAAAAGTCATGTACTCGAAAAATTTTCGGCAATAATTCAAGCACTAGGGAGATTACAAGTGAAAATTGCTATTATCTCGGAATTCTGGCTATTTAGGTATAGGAACATGATATATCAATTCGAAGGTAATTTAGTCATCTTTCAGGATATTTCATAATATACAGGATGTTCCATTTAAAAAAACGCATTTTCAACCCTTTTCGTATCTAGCAGTAAGATCATGAATTTTGAACGACCCTGTGTAACGCAGAACAAACTCCTCTATACAGAATCACTGTACATGATCTTGATGAACTAAACACAAAATTGTAACTTCCTATGAATCCAAATACCGCAGAAATAAACCTTCAATTCGAGCTATGTTTTGGATAAAAAATATGGAAAATAACCAATATCTCAAAAACCGTTAGAGATAGGTATAGGGGAGTATGAGGCAGAAATAATCAGAAAGTAATGCTAAGTTCAAAAATACGGTGTTATATATAGTAACCCATTTGAAATAACAAAGATGCTGCTACTTTCTGGTATAAGCGGCAACGCTGCATTGCTGAAAATATTTTAGATCGATAGACCAAGAGCAACTACTTGAGAAACCAAATTTTCAGAATGATCCTATTTCCCGTTCTTCGTAAACGTCTAAAGTACCATCGACCGTGACCCACCCTGTATATATATATATATATATATATATATATATATATATATATATATATATATTCCAGTGACTGTAAAACAGTCGAAAACAATCCTTTAGGAACTCACTATACCTTTGTATAGATTGTATGGCATATGTCCGACAGAAAACAACTACTTCTCTGGCTAATACCTCGACAGATATTGAATTATATCTGTCAGACAAATGTGCAAAGATCCTTACTTCGAAGGAACAACTTTGCAGGAGCTCTCAGAGACAGACAGCAGGACACCGCCTGATCCAAACAAGGAACCAACTGCAGACCGGTTTCGGGATGTAGTCCCTCATCAGTGCAGTCCAGGTTATCACGGTTGTATACACGAGGGGGCCCGGTGCCCGTCATCGTTCGCCGGGATGAACACTGCAATCGCTTACAGGATCCACCACGGCAACAGATTAGAGAGCGCTCCAGAAGGACATTTCGGATACGAAATGGTATATGCTGAATACTTGTTTCAAGGAGCAATAAATATTCCAGTGACTGTAAAACAGTCGAAAACAATCCTTTAGGAACTCACTATACCTTTGTATAGATTGTATGGCATATGTCCGACAGAAAACAACTACTTCTCTGGCTAATACCTCGACAGATATTGAATTATATCTGTTAGACATATGTGCAAAGATCCTTACTTTGAAGGAACAACTTTGCAAGAGCTCTCAGAGACAGACAGCAGGACACCGCCTGATCCAAACAAGGAACCAACTGCAGACCGGTTTCGGGATGTAGTCCCTCATCAGTGCAGTCCAGGTTATCACGGTTGTATACACGCGGGGGCCCGGTGCCCGTCATCGTTCGCCGGGATGAACACTGCAATCGCTTACAGGATCCACCACGGCAACAGATTAGAGAGCGCTCCAGCAGAAGGACATTTCGGATACGAAATGGTATATGCTGAATACTTGTTTCAAGGCGCAATAAATGTTCCAGTGACTGTAAAACAGTCAAAAACAATCCTTTAGGAACTCACTATACCTTTGTATAGATTGTATGGCATATGTCCGACAGAAAACAACTACTTCTCTTGCTAATACCTCGACAGATATTGAATTATATCTGTCAGACATATGTGCAAAGATCCTTACTTTGAAGGAACAACTTTGCAAGAGCTCTCAGAGACAGACAGCAGGACACCGCCTGATCCAAACAAGGAACCAACTGCAGACCGGTTTCGGGATGTAGTCCCTCATCAGTGCAGTCCAGGTTATCACGGTTGTATACACGCGGGGGCCCGGTGCCCGTCATCGATCGCCGGGATGAACACTGCAATCGCTTACAGGATCCACCACGGCAACAGATTAGAGAGCGCACCAGAAGGACATTTCGGATACGAAATGGTATATGCTGAATACTTGTTTCAAGGAGCAACAAATGTTCCAGTGACCTCAAAACAGTCGAAAACAATCCTTTAGGAACTCACTATACCTTTGTATAGATTGTATGGCATATGTCCGACAGAAAACAACTACTTCTCTGGCTAATACCTCGACAGATATTGAATTATATCTGTCAGACATATGTGCAAAGATCCTTACTTTGAAGGAACAACTTTGCAAGAGCTCTCAGAGACAGACAGCAGGACACCGCCTGATCTGCTGTCTGACTCTGAGAGCTCTTGCAAAGTTGTTCCTTCAAAGTAAGCACAAGGTCTTCTAACCGAAGCCACAAATGTGTGGTTGGCTTCCTGTTGTTGACTTCCTTTGTTTCTATTTTTACATCCAAGTGTTGTACATCTTCGCACTTGATTTTACCGTACTGATGAGAGCTTAAGTGAAAATAGAGTATATTTCGTTTTAATTCCGAGAGTTCCAACCTTTGACAGCTGTTTCGTGCTCACGCACTCATCAGAAAGGATTTATGGAGCTCTGGAAATCAAAACGAATCCACTCAAGAATTAATACCGTGAAGGCAAGACAGATATAACAGAAAGTTAATTATGACGTCTACAGTCACTAGTTGAAACTTAATTTGACACGAACCAAGGAATCCAAATGTAGAGGTTTGTCTACAAATTGACAGGCAGCCAACAATTCAAAGGTTGATTGAACCTTGGGTTGGTCAGAACAACGAATTGTTGACTGCCTGTCAATTTGTAGACAAACCTCTACTTTTGGATTCCTTGGTTCGTGTCAAATTAAGTTTCAACTAGTGACTGTAGATGTCATAATTAACTTTCTATATATATATATATATATATATATATATATATATATAGTGAGGGGCAATATATGAAAATATAAATAGAAAAGTTATTGGGTATAACCCTCAAAATGTTCTGCAACCGTAGACACGTGTTTCGAGCTTAAGCTCTCATCAGTACGGTACAATCAAGTGCGAAGATGTACAACACTTGGATGTAAAAATAGAAACAAAGGAATTCAACAACAGGAAGCCAACCACACATTTGTGGCTTCGGTTAGTTGTTCCCTTGTAAGCACAAGGTCTTCTAACCGAAGCCACAAATGTGTGGTTGGCTTCCTGTTGTTGAATTCCTTTGTTTCTATTTTTTTACATCCAAGTGTTGTACATCTTCGCACTTGAGTTTGATGAGAGCTTAAGCTCGAAACACGTGTCTACGGTTGCAGAACATTTTGAGGGTTATACCCTATATATATATATATGTTGACTTTTATATATTTAATTTTGTATATGCACTGTCTACTGTGAAATTTAGCTATTGGTGTTTCTATTCGACTATTCCTGTACATTTTTGTACATCTTTTTGGAAAATTGATTTTAATATTATTTCTAACTTTTTGTAACAATTTTTTTTTAATTTTGAAATTTTTTTAATTTGGAGGAAGCATCTTTCTTAAAATGAAGCACATTTTGATATTGTAACATATAACCTGTGACCAATACAACTGATGAAACAAAGTCATTATTTAAAAAG
The DNA here is from genome assembly GCA_944452925.2 of Chrysolina oricalcia. Classification (NCBI taxonomy): domain Eukaryota; kingdom Metazoa; phylum Arthropoda; class Insecta; order Coleoptera; family Chrysomelidae; genus Chrysolina; species Chrysolina oricalcia. The sequence continues at coordinate 14,154,819 of OX101821.2, read as the reverse complement.
CTAATGACGTATCTCCTTGCATAAATATCACTTATAACTTGTTTTTAAACAATAACGTACATAATAATTACCTAATTTACTTTTTTAAAGACGCCTTAATGATTTTGTTTTATCAGTTGTGTATGGTCACAACTCGCAAGTTGATGCAATTAAATCTCATTCAAATTTCAAAAGACGCTTCATTTTAAGGAAAATCTCACGTAAAGTTTTGAGTGTTTAACGGAATTTTCAAATTCATGTTGCCATTTGAAAAAATTTAGAAATACAAATTGAAATTTTAAATTTTATATACAATTTGACCGAAAACAGTAAAGTTGTAGTTTTTTCAAAATGTTAGGAATGAAATTTGTGATTTGAACCTATCAATAGATCTCTGGATTGAACCATAAAATTCAAGATAAAAACAAATTTTGGTTAAAAAAAAATGTCAAGTAATACATGGTTGTATTTAGAATGGCATACGGAGACAAAACAAGTGAAAATATACCAGGTCCATTGAAAAATTGGAAATTTATGGCACTAGGTCGTATACAGATCGTCCTATTTCGTTTCATTATTTTTCAAACAAAAGTATAGTAATAATAAATCACGAAACATCGTCAGAAATTTCTTTTTCACTGTCTTCCATTGTGGATATATCTTTCAATTGGTGTCTAACAATAATCACTTATTGATGAGGGAACATTAAATTGTCTGTTCGAAAACAAACTCAGATATAATAGATTACTTATGAACATCACATACTAAAAATATTGAAAGTGAATGGTCCTAAAGTCATTATCATTTTACTTGAAATTGCCGGTAAAAATTATTTCACTTAGTGCTAGTGATAATAGTTCGATAATATGAACATTGTGGAAACGGTTCTAGGTACACTGCTTGAAAGTCCATTATTCGAAAGTAATTTTTCAAAGGCTATTTGAATATTCCATTATCCCAAAAGTATATAGGGTGTTTCAAAATTCAATATAAAGATATGAAGGCGTATTTTTCAGGTCAAAATGAGGCTTTTTTAACATAAACATTTGTCCGCAATCGTTTCGTTATCGATCTGCAGACTGTTACAGTTTCAAGATTTTTAAATTTTTTTCTTTATAGCTCTTTCAGTTTTTGACATAATAAAATTAAATCTGAAACATGGGTTAAGTTTAAGGGATGCCGGCATGTCGAGTGATTGTAAGAATCTACAGGGAGATATTTTTTCAGTGGTAATGCTCTTTTTCGCTCCATAATCGTTTTTGAAGTGTTGAGGATTCTAAAATATGAAATTCTTCTTCTTTGTTCTGTTTATAAATTTTATTTTTCCTTGTAATTTTTAAGCATGTGCAACCATTATCGAAAAAAAATTAAATTGTGTTTTGTAATTTGTTAGATTCAATTAAAAAATTTCAACGAAACAATAAAAAAGAATTAGTGGGCTTTGACTGCTATTTTCACTTCGACGTTTAGGTTTGTTTTGAAGCATTTGACATTAGTTGAAAGTTGGTTTATGTCTCATTGTAACGTAATTTTTAATATTCCATTATTTCTTCTGTATAAAAGCAGTAAAATTTGATGTTCATTATTATTTGCATGGGAGTGCAATATACTCGTAGGTGTATGTGATGTGATGTGGATTTATTTTGAAATCATATGCTAGGCATAGGTAACAGGTTTATCGATTTCACGAAACTTGTAAGTAAAATGTCTAGCAAAAAAAGAATACGTTCATATGTAATTTTGCCCAAAAGGTTGTTATTTCTTTATAATTTCTTCATGTTTTAGTTTTGTTAGAACATTTACCTTTATAGTTTTTTCAGTACCACTTTTCGTTAGAGTAGCCTAATAATGACGTATTGAAGCAAAAAACTGTCGAGTAAAACTTAAAATGTTTTGGGATACGAGTCAGCTAAATAAAGTAATTTTCATAATATTCTCATCACAACATCAAGACACTTTAAGCACCTCGTATAATTTTTTTGAAAAAGTTCCCAAAGATTTAGGAAACTTCAGGTCTTATTCTGGCAATTTTTAACCTGACTCCCTTTGTTTCCAAAATAGCTATTTATGTACCAAGTACGTTATATAGATCCTAACGCACGGAGGGTAACATTCACCTGAGGGCCTTTGGCATGAGGGATGAATGTTGGATTTATAGATAAACAATAGTTTCTGGAGATATTTGCAAGATTATTTAGATCTTCGCTAATTTGCTCACAAGCTGTATTTACCATATTCTGTGTAAATTTCTTATAAATTGGTATATCATCTGCATAGCCCTGGATTTTGTTGTGTTTGAGACATTTGGGAAATTGAGAAGTATAAATGACAAAGAGAAGTGGTCCGATTATTGAGCCTTGTGGTACACCACAATGTATATCAAGAAAATTTGACATATTTTGACCTAAAATAACTCGTTGGGTGCGGTTCAACAAGTAATTCCTGATGAGTTCCACGGCGTTTAACGAAAAACCCAGATAGTTCAGAAGAGTCAACAAAACATCATGATTGATTTTGTTGAAAGCTTTGGAGTGGTCTATCAATACATTGGAATTGAGTGAATATATTCAGTTTAGCTATAGAAAATTCAAGGACATGTAACGTGCCTGTGTGTGAAGTTACATGTCATTAGGTGAATTGCAACGTGCCTGTGTGAGAAGTTGCATATCACCATTGTATTCATTTCAGCCTGGTGATTTGTAACGTGCCTGTGTGTGAAGTTACCGATTATTGGGCTGATTTGTGTGTTTATTGGCTTGCAACGTGCCTTTGTGAGAAGTTGCCTGCTTTTGTTGGATTTTCGAGAAACGAAGGACTGTAACGTGCCTGTGTGAGAAGTTACATGTATGTGAGCTTTATTGGAAATATAATAACTACTAACGTGCCTGTGTGAGAAGTTACGTGTTATTATATGTACAGTACTGAGATAAGATTCATTGACTTGCAACGTGCCTGTGTGAGAAGTTGCTAGTCAATGTGTTGACTCATCAGTTTATTTTTATGAGTTTATTGAAAATAAGATTTCCTTGATTTGAAAAAAAAGCTCTAGCATTGTTAAAGTGAATCCATTGTGTTTTGGCTCATGATATCAGCCTTTTTGAAGCCTACCCAATAATTCTTTGGATTATTGATATTTGAACATACCGCTGGAAGAAACCATGTCCTGATTTATGTATATGTGTGTAAATAAATTCGTAGCCATAATTGTTTCAATAAATGAATCCATTTTTCAGAACTAGATGCATTATCAATACGAAGTTCCTGAACCCCACAAAAAAAAACCTAACACATCCAATACCTGCACCTCAAAAAGTTTGAAGAAAGCGAAATAGGAGCCTTGAACTTAGTTAAAAAGTACATTGCACTACGACCAAGAGGATGTAAACAACGTAGTTTTTTTTTAACCTACAGAAATAATAAATGCATTGAGTAACCTGTAGGTAAAAATACTATAGGAAGTGTTCCTTCTATCATAGCGAAATACCTTAATATGGAAATCCCGAAAGGTTACACCGGACATTGTCTACGCCAAACGTCGTCAACGCTTCTTGTTCAAGGTGGTGCTTCCTTTGAAACACTAAAATTACATGGAAAATGGAAGAGTAGTACGGTAGCGGAGAGCTATATTAGAGAGTTGAAGTGATTACAGTACGTGAACCTTCACGTAGACGTTAACGTACGAAATATAACGTTTACGGGTTGTTATGAAATTGAGTTGAAGTTGAACGTATGTCAACCGATAACCCTAACATGTTAATTTGTCTTTACTTTGCTTTTATGCTGTTTTCTCTTAACAACTGGATTAGAGTTCATCTTTGCGGATCTTAATAGGGATTTTGACCATATACCTCCCTTGCCAAATGCAAATCAATTTCTTCCCGAAAATGTATTTTCGAAATATTCATTGTTTCAAATAAAGCGAAATACCCAACAAGATCATCAAAAATACATTAAAGAACTGATGATTAATGTAAAATTGTAAATAATGCTTTGTCACTTTTTGATGTTATAGCTTTAAAGTCAAAATTTGCTCATTCGCAACTCATCGGTGTTATTCGTATATTCTTCGGTTGACGTGCGTTGATTTTTAAGGTATCCGGGAGAGACCGTTAGGTTACGTATGCCCGTAAACCTATTTTCAACGTTAACGTGAATAGCTGACGAATGCGCATGCGTAGATGTCAATTTGTATGTTAACGTTTACGTTCATGGCAGCACTTCAACTCTCTATAGAAGGAAGTATTTCCTCGAAGAACAAAATTGCTACAATGATAGCCCATTCCGTTTCCGAGAAAGAAAATAATGTTATCGTTCCGAACGAAACTGAATGCACATTGAGGAGTTCATCATCGGTCAACTCACAGAACTTCAAACTTGGAACTCATTTTTCAGGAACATTTGAAAATTGTAATTTCTATTTGAGAGAAAATAATTAGTCCCTTTTTTATGTACAGTTATAAATAAAACTTTTCTAAGTAATTAATTTATTGAACTACACAAAAAAAACATTCAGCTGGCATTATGATTCATAATTCCCTCCATAACGCCCCGGGCGTTATGGGTCTGTTAATAGCAACCGTTGCCAAGGCATTACAAAGCAGTAATGGACAAGTGAAAAATAAAATAATTTTTTTTGTCAAGTGCTGCATCAGTCAAAATTTTCAAAGAAAGTGAAATAACTGAAAACTCCCTTGAGAGCCCTGGAGACATATGATGTTTCGAATAAAGTCATATTGAAATTAATCGTAGATTCTAAAAATGCAGTGAAAACAGGGTATTCCACTTAAGAAAACAAAGTTGGGGTCCAATTCCGGTATAACCAGAACTCGTAGACAACTGCAATTATTTCAACTGAAACGAGCTCCTCGGAAAACTCTCGTATAAGAATTTTCAGAAAAATACTCTCAGTAATTTCCCATATACAGATCGACTTATCTCATCGTGGTATACCCTGTACACTGTAATAGTCCTAAGAATTCAAAATAGTTCTCTGGCAAAATTTCCCCCTTTTGTTATGGAAAGGACCTCGCAAAATCCTTGTGGAAAATGGCTCTCGCTTAAATTTGCTGAAACCCTGTAGAAAGATAGTATTCGGTATGCTGATCAAAAGTCTCAAAGGGGCACAACCCTCCATAGCCCCCCAAAGCCCCCAATGTACACTTTCCGTTGTGTTAATGCATAAGTTTCAATTCATCTTCAAAGCGTTTCTTTTCACTGCCCACCCCTTTTAGACTGGGGGATAGTGACAGAGTTTGGGACACGATTTTACTCAGTATGCCTTTTGTACGACAGTATTGTCCGTATATCCTCATGATAATAATGCATGAATCAAAGAGTCGTCGTAGGTTCTTCATATTAAAATATAATAATGATAATTTTAATTATTATTATTATTCGGGTACGATTTTAATCAGACTGCCATGTGTTTCGTGATGAAATAATAAAACTAAAATACTCGAAAAACGATTGGCAGGCCGTTAGGTTGGGTTAGGTTGGGTCCGTATGCCAATGGTTTTTCGAGTATTTTACGTCTATTACTTTATTACAAAACACATGGCAACCTGATTGGAATCGTACCGAAACACATAATTTTTCGAAAATATTATTATTTTTCAATATGAAGAACCTACGACGACTCTTTGATTCATGCATTATTATCACGAGGATATACGGACAGTGCTGCCCTCCAAAAGGCATACTGAGTAAAATCGTGTCCCAAAATATGTCACTATCCCCGGTCCATTTCTCCAACCGAATCCTACATTCTACCCTCACCACACCTCGCCCCCAACCCTGCACCCCTACCCAACCCTTCATTAACGCCCCATCACTCACTTTCAAGGTTAAGATTCTTTAATTGTTTTATTTCAATCTTTTGAAGCTTTTGATATACATATGGATATATACAATACACCACACACCCCTCCCTCACACCTGCACCCCCACCCTTCAATGATGCACCATTAATAATATTGAAATATTATAAAAAGATTGAAATAAAACAATTAAAGAATCTTCAACCTTGAAAGTGAGTAATGGGACGTTAATGAAGGGTTGGGTAATGGTGTAGGGGTGGGGGCGAGGTGTGGTGAGAGTAGAATGTAGGATTCGGTTGGAGAAAGGGGTGGGCAGTGAAAAGAAATGCTTTGAAGATGAATTGAAACTTATGAATTAACACACCGGAAAGTGCATTAGGGGCTTTGGGGGCTATAGGGGGTCTGGGGTTGAAAATGGAGGGTTGTGCCCATTGAGACTTTTGATCAGCATACCGAATTCTATCTTTCTGCGAAGTTTCGGTGAATTTAGCCGAGAGCCATTTTCCATAAGGATTTTGCGGGGTCCTCTTCACAATAGTCAGCATTTCTGGAATATCACGTATGAAATACCTTTGTTTGCGTAATTTTACAAGAGGAATAATGTAAAAAGTTACATAAAACACACGATACCTACTATATTAAAGTACCGATAAATTTTGCAAACATTTGTAGCAGTGCAGCTTAATATGAAATAGTAATTTTGGTGTTGCAGCTGTGCTGTCAAGAAAAAGAAAGGGGATATGAAGCTGCGTAATGCTTAAAAATCACAGATAATGTCGAGATTGATTTGTGTCATTTTTCGAGCCCAGCGGAAATTAGCAACTGTCTTATTCATAAAATAAAATTAGAACTGTCCATTTCATTATGGGCATTTATGCAATTTCTTTACTTTTAGTTTCAATCTTGATCATAAGAATTTGACCTTCAAAGTTAGCAATTTCCAATTTTTATGCTTATGGTTAGGACGACAAGCACAACGCGCATGCGCGACGATGCTTTTTTGACAAATTTATTCTGACCTGTTATCCTTGTTATTTTTTATTGTGTTTCGGAAAATACGAGCCTGAAGAGGGTACTTTTATTGAAATATGTCCCCTCCTTTGGGATAAAAAGATACTAATGACAGTGTTGTGATCTGTCAAATTTTTGTATTCGGACTAATTACTGTGTTGCGTAAATATAAAATTCCTTAAGACAACGACTAGGACTGTGATAGTGATTATCACTATGATAATGATATATGTTGCATAAATTGGCCCTTAGATAAACAGCGTAGAAATAAGTCAAACATCAATCCAATAATCTTGTCTAGCATTTTATGACAATAAAAAAATTTGTAAAGTTACGTACCTGCCATGAAGAAGAAGTAATGGGCCTTTATTGGAAACAATTTCCTATTGATCGTCATTTTTATTATCCTAATTTCTGCCTCTGGTTCACATTGATATTCTGAAACAATTGAAAAAACACTAACTAAATTGCAACAACTTATATCGTTAGATTATTATTCGGACGTAGTCTACAACCGACTAATTGTGACAGTATTTTATATCTTTTATCAGCTGTTCAGTTGATTACTTATCAGAGACAATATTTATATTCCAATTAGAGGAGTAGTCAGCAGAGTAATAGGAATAATCTTCCATATGTAGCAATGCCTGCACATGAATTTTTACAAAGCAGATGAAATCATTATGATAAAAAAATTGAGTGAATCTATACTAATACCAATTATAGAGAGGTAATGTAGTAGTAGTAGTTTTTTGGGGAGGCCGCAGCCGCAGCCAGACCCTCATGGACCCTTTTTGCCATCCCCTGTTCTCCACTCATCTACATTCATCCTAGTTTTTCTTTTCGACCCTTTGTGACCTCCTAATTAATAGAGAGGTAATAGTAGGTAGATTATTCTACAAGTAAAGAAATGTGATACTTTTCTATTGGATGGAAATATCACGAGCGTGTCAATTGAATCAAATTTTCATGAAACACAATACTCGCATTTCTTAAGTTGTTTTTTCGGATTTTTAATCCAGTCAACAAAACCACAGAGCCGTTTCGGTCGTTATGGAACTCAGCCAACTTTTAACATTGCACAAATGATATCTGATCAGGTAACTAACGTCAAAAAATTTCCAGTGTAACACTTCTAGGGTACCCTGGAGAAAAAAAATCCAGAAATCGATGTGGTTGCCAAGGTACCATGTCTTCTAAACAATGCACGAGTTTATTTTCATATTTTGGCGAGAGAGCCTGAGAAGGGGGGCTCTTTTAAAAAATATGAAAATAAGCGAGTGCAATTTTTGTAACACGCTTGAATGTAAACTATTCAATGAAGCTTCTCTATTACAAATAATAAGGAAGAACAAATCGAAACCGTTGGTCACAAAAGGAATCGAATACTCTCCTCGTAATCTGCGTTGTCTCCACACCATTAGAAAATTCCATAGCAATAATTTCTTACTTCAATAGCTTTCGTCATATCTACAGACTATCAAATTATCTAAAGATTTGCATTACACAAATAGATTGGATCAGGCAGTTAAAAAACACAAAGAATTGTGGACAATAACTAATGATCTGAGGGGAAAACAAAAAATTTGAGCCACCCGAATGTAAATTTTGACATAAACGATTTGAACCATTATCATTGTTCCATAGCAAACAAATTAACTCAGAACATTTCTCCAACAGTTGATCCTCTCGATTACCTAGAAAGTATAGCATCTTCGATGCACTCTCTGTTCTTATACAATTACCTGAAGTGCCCTAGCGGTGGCCATTAACAAGTCTTTTGCCACAGGTATATTTCCTTCCAGCCTAAAGACCGGAATAGTTATACCACTGCACAAAAGTGGTGCCACTGATGATCCGAACAACTTCAGGCCGATGTCACTACTATCAACACTGTCCAAAATTATTGAGAAACTAGTAAAACGTCGGATAATGGGTTTCTTGCAGAGACATAATATGTTGGCGACTGAACAGTTCGATTTCCAAAACAAAAAGAGTACAAATGATGCAATCTTTGATTTTCTTGAAATAGTGTATATGAGTCTAAACGGGAAAGAGTCGGCTTCAGCAGTATTTCTTGATCTTTCTAAGGCCTTTGAAGTACTCTTAAAAAAGCTCTTACATTACGGATTTCGCGGCACATCTCTAGACTGCATCAGATCTTACCTTACTGATATAAATCAAAAAGTACTATTGCACAATATTAGTTCTGCCAGGGAAAAAATTGTACGTGGAGTTCCCCGGTACATCAATGATATGGCCAACCTAGATATCTCTGGACATCTTACATTGTTTGCTGACCACGATTCTTTGGCACAATGAAGATCATGACATTAAATGTTTCTAAAACAAATCTGGTCACTGGAAACCGCTCATGGACCGTTTTGGAGGGAGAAAAAGCGCGAAACCAAGCGCGCCACAAGACCGCGCGTAATTACACCGTAATTACACTTTAATTATAGACCTATTAAAAGGTCGCCTTGCATCTGATTTTGTCATTATTCACCAGAAGACGATTACGGATTCAAGCAATTGAAACGTTGTGAAAAATTTTTAAAGAGATAGAAATCTTTCAACCATTAAGATGATGGACGTCCGAAATATAAGTAATCATTTCATATACCTATGCATTCTAGTCTAGTTTAATATTCTGTATTTGATATTATATACTGTGATACTATAATATATTCACATGTTATTTTGTTAATGTCTTTTTTGTAACTTTGAAATGTTAATTAGTTTTATCTTTATGGGAGAGTTTCTCAACATGTAAAGAATTGACAGTGTGGTGGTTTTGACTTTGTCGACAAATGTTTTCATTTAGACAATAAAGTATATTTATCTATCTATCAGGTAATTTCTATACACGATGTAATTTGTTGGAATATTTCAGCTATAAAGAATTTTTTTTTTTGAGAAATATCGTACTGACAAAGCGGTGTTGTTTGTGTAGGACATTGATACTGTATAATAATTGAGTATTTAATGTAAGAAATAACAATTACAACAATAAAGATAATTTTGAAGTATCTTCCGTTCCTTGTTTTTGGTTTCCTGAAATTTCAAAATATATTTTTTTTGTATTTAACACTGTGGGGGCGTTTATATTTTGATTTTATTGACTTGTCATTATTCAATCTATACTCATTTTAACCAACAACTAAATGATGGTCACCAATATAATTTAAAAATAAATAAGTAGGACAACTGAAATTGTACAAAATACATTCACATACCATAATTTACTAGATATATTTAGGTAATGAACTGATTTTGTCACCAATTTTGTAATTTTCCAAAATATTAGTAATATGAGAAATATTTTTCTCCACGATCATCACAGAATTTGCCAATTCTGAAATCAAATTTGATTACAGAATGCTGGAATTCTCTCTCTTGAGATTGAAGAAATATTCTGCAACACTTCTGCCCCCATGCAATTTAATAGCTATTTGTGTATTAAGAGCGCAAAGTTATATTAACGCTTGACAAAGAGAGTTACCGCGCGACGCGAAGCGAAGCGCGGTAATCTTTGGAGAGCGACAATGACACTTTGTGCTCGAAATACACACAAATTTTTTTCTACAAACGCAGTTTTCAGGAAAAGAAACACCAGATGCTTTATTCAGCAAAAGTACATCACATTATAACAAACTTTCATAATGTATATGATAACCAAATTGCACTAAATTCAAAAAATACTAATCGCTTCTCAAACTACTAAAAGCATGAAATATTAAAATTTACCTTTTTTAGTAGATATTCTCCATCGGGCGCTTCTTGTAAAAATTTGTGAATATCTTCAGTGGTGAATGTCATGAATTTATCGTATTGTCATTCATATTTCTTCCTTGATTTCTCTGGTAGGAGATTCAAAGTAACAATTTTTGCACTTTCTGCTACATCAGGAGGAGTGTTTGATAATTCGCTGTCAGTGACTACGTTTATCTGGACGATCTCTATCCGCTTCAAATTCAATACCACCCTTCAATTTATATCGCAATATTTAAGTGGATCGAAGAATCCAAGATACATAGAAACCCTGGTGTGATCTCTTATAGCTGTGAGACCGACATACAAAAGTGTTAAGGTACGGCCTACTTCATTCGTGATATTTTTACTGCGTTGATACCGTTTCACCTCTTTAGCACACAGATGGCGACAAAATTACAGATTCATGATGACGCTTGGACAAATGTCATGTTATGCAATTTTCAACATTGAATTTTATTTGTTGATATTCATTAACCATAATTTGTAAACATTCAAATTTTAATCAAATAATCATTACTCAGTACTTCGGAATGTTGGAAACTCGGTTATTTTCGACTTATACGCCATCCATCGACGAATGAAGCCAACGGTATCAGTGCAATTACAGTTTCAACAACTTTTTTGAAACATAAGCGAATCAGTGATTACACCATGGTTTCTATACATCTTGGGAGAATCCTATTCTTCAATCCGATTGAAAAAAGCTAACTTCACAGCAAAATGTCGAATTTCGTAACCTTAAATTTCTTGTGTTCTGCGAATTAAATCACGAATCGTTGTTCCGTGGATCTGTGGTTTTCATTTGAACCCTAAACCTTTTCCTATCCATGAGTCCCAAAATATGTTTTTCCTTAATCAGCTGAATGAAAAAACTGCTCTCTTCTTTGGACCATACGTTTCTTTTCTTAATTATCATTTTGCTCTCCATTTTGAGAAAGACAATTGTCAATATAAACACTAATCTAAATTTGGCTACTTTTACCTGTCATTTGTCAATTTCAAACTCGTTTATCCTATATTTTATGGAATTGACTTGAGTGATTCAATCCAATCCGAACACTGTATATATCGATTAGGTCACAAAATGACATTTCACGGAAAACGTCAACTTTGCGTCGAAATCTGAAAGCGTCAAAGGCTACTTTGTTAAGCGTTTGTAGAAAAATGTATTTACATTCTCTCTTGTGATAGAATAATATTCTCACACTGGTTAGCAATAATAACATTAGCCTTGACGCAGTTGATTGTCATCGTAGTAGCAAAATTTGAGTAGTGTTAAAGTTATTGCTGTCACGTTTCCTATCTTTGATCGTCGAGAAAATATAGTCTGCTACTCGGTTAGAATGAAAATTCGTGATGCTCGTGGTTCCTCACGCTCGCCTTCGGCTCGCGCTCGGAACTTTCCACTCGCATCGAATTTTCATTCTAACCTTGTTACAGAATATACTATACTGGTCATGGAGAAAACGAAGTACTGATTTTCATTAAAATCTCATTACTATAGCTATAGTTAACGGGGATACATAATAATTTATTATATAATTGATGTTAGTTAGTAAGAAGGGAAATCCTATTTAGACTCAATTATTTGTTATATAGTCTGTTTACGTTAGGGAGAGAATGACGTCATGTTTGGTAATTTTGGATATCCGATTTAACAACGTTAAAATTCCCAATGAAATACGTTCCATAGCGATAAAACTAGTAAAATATCATTTTGTAAGTTGTTCAACTGATTGTAAAATTTAGGGCGTTGCCGAAGCGAAAAAAACTAACCTGTCATTTTGTGACGTCATTCTCAACGTAAACAGACTATATGTTTCGAGCAAAAATATGATTATCTTCTCAAACTTTAGTTACAACAAATATTACATTCTGTGTTGAATCATTTAATGCCATTGATTTTATCTACACTTGTGTTACTAAAGTAGACGGAAGTATTTTTTAAGAATGCAGTTTTGTGTCCTAAAAAAATATTTTCGTCCTGGCTTTCGTTAGGTGTTTCCCAAAACTTAAGTAAAATATAATATTTTTTGTTATATCGAAAACATATTAGACCTATGGTTTTATTTAAACATGCATTGCTTGAGAAATATGACAATTTTTATAAACAGTTTCTACTGAATTTTAATTATAATAAAGTAATTTCCTGCTCACGCAATTCATGTAGCTATTTTTGTTATGGTCAAAAGGAGCTAATTGCCGTAAACTTTTTATCATAAACTATACTTTAGTAGATTCAGAACATTTCAAACTTCAAATTTTACTTCAATTTGTTTAATGAAATCGAAGGAAGTACCTATTAGTAATTTGTTTCGAAAAAAGAAATGGATGCTATAAACATATATCTATTAACTACAAATATTGATAACACCATAAGACTAACAACATAAGACAACATAAGACGCAATGTAATCAAATTGAAGCCAAAAATATCTATCTTACCATTTCTCAAACGGCCGCTGGGAAACAATCGCGCATACCGAATTCTGAATCACGAGAAATGTCATACATTTTTAAGGTTATGCTTCTTTTGACATTTTCAACCGTCCCACATTGAAAATGGGCTAACATTATTCTATAATGTGGATAAATGAAGAATGAGTATTATGCAAGACGGTCAATTAAACTTCGTGTCACTAAAAAAACGATACATTGATCCATTTGTAACCCTAATAATAAAATGTCTGTTTGTTATACCTGCTACCAGAGTTTCATCAATCAATTTTCTGCCAAAAGCGGATAACAACTCATTAAACTTGAAGAAAAATGGATTGGGTATGTGACGGAAAATTGTTTGAAAAGGTAAATCTCGTTCCACACCTGCCTCATAAACGCCGAGAAAAATAGTTTGCTGGTAGTGATGTATTTTTCGCCTCCTGAACACGAACTCGAAGTAAAACGCGGAGATCTTAAAGTCTTTCAGGAATGAATCTAGAAATTTATAAAATGGTAATTTTCCCAGGAATAAAACCCATATAGTGCTGTCCTCTTATAATTAGCACAATCTACACTTGCTCTCTGTGAACTTATCCATATTATGAGGTTATGTTGGAATTTGCCAATTTAGCACCACATAAGATATGCTTCTCATGCTGCCGAACCATGCACGTTAGAAAGAGATGAAAAAACAAAATCGTGTCTTTGAATAGAAATCTCTGGCGCAAGCGCATTAATTTAGCAGCGTCCAATTCGAAGTCGATGCTCATTTTTTTGGCATCACATAGGCTGTCTTTATTATTCATATTCGTAGTTAATAGATATATGGCTATAAATAATACGAAATGTGCCATGGGCGACGTTAAAACAAAAGAGTGACAATGATTGACAGTTTGTGGTGTAGATATTATTTACTTTTCTGCCTAGCGCAGCGAGTGTGTATTGTTTCAAAATGAATAATTATTATTACAAGAGTTAACCTTTATTCAAGTTTTGTAAGAAGATTGACAATAGTAAGATATATCACAGGGTATATTACCTTGCCTAATGAAGATGGTTGAGGATGCTTCTGTTTTTACAAGAAAGTCATTTTAGTGTAGTTAAGAATATAGCTTATCGAGAATCTGCCTTTTTTATCACATCTCTTTTTATTTATAAAGTGAAAATTTTGGACAAATTAAAATCTCTAAAAAATTGTGTTGTTTTTCTTCTGTCTGATCAGGTGACTAACGTCAAAGTGTAACACTTCCAGGGTACCCTGGGGGAAAAAATCCGGAAATCGATCAAGGAGACTAAAATTTAACAAGGAGAGTTTAATCCCCATAAGACAATGGTGACACTAGTGGAAAGAGATGAAAGAACATTTGTGACGAAATGTGACTTAGTAGGACGTATCATGGCCGCCGTTCTCTATAGACAGTGACGGACTAGCTCTTGGTATATGAGAGTTACTGCTGACAGTTTTGTTGCTTGGTTCGAGTTCGACTCTGTACTCATATCCAAGAACGTCACTATGACGCGTTGATGCTACAAGATTCTTATTGGCTAGAGCTTATTAAACCCTCCTTGTTAGTTTCGTCTCTTTGGAAATCGATGTGGTTGCCTGGGTGATAGTCAAAATAAGAGCATTTGATTGGTCGAAAATTGCTGGTGTCAAATTTTTGGTTATATTTGCATAGGTGCATAAAAATCAATGACATTTTACGGATAGACTGCGTTATTTACATTTTGTTCTGCGGTCACATTCCAAGCACAATTTTTATCACTGCTTGTTTCGAAAATTGTTGCCACTCAACCCAAATGTGGACAAAGCTGAGTTTCTGCTGAATTATCTGCTGTTATGTAATGTATATAAGCAGATAATTTCCGCGAAACAAGCGGCAGTAAAAATTGTTCTTAGAATGTGACCCTGCTTGACCGCAGCTCGAAATGTAAATAACGATGTCATTGATAGAAATTACTGATAATTTTGCAAGAAAGCGGGTATTCTAAAAATTGCACGAGTTTATTTTCATATTTTGGTGAAAGTACCCGATGGCGAAGAGCTCTTTTATAAAATCTGAAAACAACCGAGTACAATTTTTATAAGATAACATGAATGTGAAATTATCTGGTAATTTTTGTGCACGAGCGTAATTCATTTGAATATTTCACAGTGAAGAATTTTTTTTCTTATAAATATCATAGTACTGACATCGTCTGTAAATAAAATTGTGCTAGATACGCGACATTTTTTCTCTTTTTGAAGTTTATCGGACATCTTTAACCCTGCATTACCCGCACTACAAATAATGACACCATTGCCCGCGGGTGAGCGCTGCGCTCATGTTTACGTATAATCTTACATTATTGCATAAAATGACGCAAATATGAGAAAACTTACTACGTCATTATGTTAATCTCATGGGACATCACGGTGACTCCCAGCGAAGAAGAGCAAATGCTGCTGGACGATGAGGAGGCAAACCCTCCAACTCACCCGTAGCAATGGCTACCCAAGTCAAAGTTGCCCAGGTGAACACTCATCACGCTAAGGGGGCATCAGCCGCCTTATCGAGGGTGTTAGCCAGGACAAACTTGGGAGTTGTGTTGATCCAAGAACCTTGGGTCAACAGAGGACAGATCAGAGGACTGCCGAACAAAGATGGTAAGGTGATCTGGGATGTCAGGTGTGACAACCCCAGAGCTTGCATCCTGATCAGAAATAATATTAATTATATGTCTTTCAGAATTCACGACGAGGGACCTAGTACCGGTTCGGGCCAAGATCCGCACAGGGCACTCACTCCTCGACGTAGTAATAGCCTCAGGATACTTCGCTGGAGATGGGCAAGCACCACCAGAAGAAGTACAGAAGCTAACCGACTACTGCAGCAGGAGCAATCTACCCCTCCTGCTGGGCTGCGACGCCAATGCGTACAACACCATCTGGGGCAGCACGGACACCAATCAAAGAGGTGAGCAATTGCTAGAATTTATACTCGCGGCTAACCTAAATATACTTATTGTGGGATGTGTCCCCACCTTTGTAACTAGGGCTAGGCAAGAAGTATTAGATATAACGCTCGGCAGCCAGGGCATTCGTAGAATGGTAAGGAACTGGAGGGTCTCAGACGAACCCTCTCTTTCGGACCATAGAATCATTATGTTCAACATGGAAGGGCTGGTGACACAAACAACCTTCACCAGAAGTCCTAGAAACACAGATTGGGAAAAATACACCACCAATCTAAAATGCAACCTAGAACAGATCAAGTTCAACGGCAACAGTCACGTCGAATTTGAGCAGACCCTAGGAGCGGTTAACGGGGCGATTATGGATGCATAAGAATCCAGCTGCCCCATTAAAGGAAATAAATCACACAGTGGTACTATTTGGTGGAATGAACACCTGTCAAATCTGAGATCCGAAGTCCGAGCGGGACGGAGATTGGCAGGGATACACCGAAAGGCTGACAAAATATAATAAAGAAATAAGGAAAGCCAAGAGGAACAGCTTCAGGAGCTTTTGTGAGACAATCACATCAAGCCCCGCAGCAGCCAGATTGCACAAAACTATGGCGAGGGGCAGAGAGCAAGGACCAATGTCCCTCAGAAGAGCAGATAGCAGCTACACAGAGGATGAAGAGCAACGAGCTCTCCTCTTACTGGAGACGCACTTTCCAGGTAGCTTACCATTTGAACCCGAAAGATCACTGGAAGAACCAGGTAGAGCCAGACGAGAAGACTGGGAGGTAGCAAAAACCATATGCACTCCCCAAAGAGTGAAATGGGCAATTGACTCCTTCCAACCATTCAAGTCACCCGGAATTGATGGTATATTTCCGGCCCTTTTACAAAAAGGGCAAACGGAACTAATGCCATTCATTATCAAAGCAGCCAGATCCAGTTTGGCGCTCGGGTACATACCGAGCGACTGGAGGAGAGCACGGGTAACCGTCATTCCCAAAGTAGGAAAGAAGGACCCAACCCTCCCGAAGTCATTCAGACCAATCTGTCTCTCATCCTTCTTACTGAAGACAGTGGAGAAGACGGTAGATAACTACATCAGAACCGAGATACTGGAGAGGGTGACATTGCACCCCGGGCAGCATGCATACAGGGCGGGCAGATCAACGGAAACCGTTCTGTACGTGCTTACCGAAAGCGTCCAGAGATCTCTCGAGTATAAAGAAATGGCCATATGCGCTTTCTTAGACATAGAGGGGGCATTCGACAACACCTCTCACGAAGCAATAAATAGGGCCCTAACGAACAAGGGAGTAGACAGAACCACATCCAGATGGATGTGCCAAATGCTGGCTACAAGAACTGCTGAAACGAAAGTGGGTGATACCAGCTTTCGGATCAGCACAAGCAGGGGATGCCCACAAGGAGGGGTACTATCACCTCTGATGTGGAGTCTCGTAGTAGACGAACTACTCGGAACACTTACCGGGAACGGAGTCACTTGCCTTGGATATGCTGACGACATAGTCATTATGGCCAAAGGCAATTTCGAAGAAACCCTCTGCGATCTAATAGAAAGGGAGCTAGAGACTACCAGAAGATGGTGCCTCTCTGTGGGATTGCAAATTAACTCATCGAAAACCACAATGGCAACATTCACTAAAAGAACAAAGATTCAGCACCTAAGGACTGTTCGCCTCGACGGATCAGATTTAGGATGGCAGCAAGAGGTGAAGTATCTAGGACTAACCCTAGACTCAAAACTACTCTGAAACAGACACGTAGAAAAGATCGCTAACAAGGCAAAATCATCACTGATGGTGTGCAGGAACATTGCAGGAAAAATATGGGGCTGTAACCCATCAATACTGCGATGGATGTACACCATGATAGAGAGACCTATGATCACCTACGGAGCAGTAGTGTGGCACGGTAGAACCGAACTCGCCACAACAAAGAAAATCCTGGAGAAAGTACAAAGACTAGCATGTCTTTGCATAACAGGAGCAATGAGGTCAACTCCAACAGCAGCAATAGAGGTCATTCTGGACCTCACTCCTCTCCATCTCATGGTGAGGAGAACTGCTTGGGGAGCAGACCTGAGGTTGGCCAAAGTCGGACTCAAAGGGACAGCACACAGTGTATGGGGCTCAACCCCCACCGGAAGTGCACACCTTGCCGATCTCCCAACTGACGAAATTACCAGGAAATTTAGTTTCGAGAAATTTTTTCGAACGGAACTATATACCAAGAAACAATGGAGCACAGAATCCATTCGAGCACTGGGTAAGAATACCATTACATGGTACACGGACGGGTCTAAAACTCCCGACGGAACTGGAGCAGGAGTATTTGGACCTCGTACCAAGTACTCCGAACCCATGGGACACTTCCCCAGCATTTTTCAAGCGGAAATTCACGCCATAGCAAGATGCATTCATTTCAACCTCGACAGGAACTACCGGAACAAGGAAATTGCAATCCTCTCCGATAGTCAAGCAGCCATCAAAGCGTTGAGCTCATATAACATCAACTCGAAGATGGTCTGGGAATGCCTAGAAAAACTTAATGATCTAGGCAGGAACAACAAGGTGATCCTCCTCTGGGTGCCTGGGCACGTCGGAGTAGAGGGCAATGAACAAGCAGACACCCTGGCACGAAAAGGGGCATCAACGCCACTGATCGTGCCAGAACCATTCTGCGGACTTGGAAAATCTCACTTTCAAGAAGAACTCAATAAAACTGAAGAAGCAATGAGAGCAACATACTGGCAAAGACTTCAAGGGCTAAGGCAGGCCAAAGATCTCCTCGGCAATTTCAACCGAGCAAGATCGAATACACTGATTAACCTCAGCAAAATTAGTCTAAAGACAATCACAGGATTTCTAACGGGGCATTGCAGACTCAAAGAACACCTAAGGAAGCTAGGCTTGGAGGAGGACAACACCTGCAGATTCTGTGGGGAACATCCAGAAATACCTCACTACATATTGATGGAGTGTTATGCTGTACACCACAAAAGATTAAATATACTGGGATCACACCAGCTGACTGTGGAAAAAATACCACAAATGGAGCCCCTCAAAATCCTAAAATTCCTGAAAGAATTGAGGCTTGAGGGGCTGCTGTAAACGAGAACACCTTGAGATAACAGAAGAAGATGGGGCACAATAGATCTAACTAGGTCGCAGCGCATCAGTCACCATCCATACCTACCAATACCAATGTTAATCTAAAGCAAAACGTTAAAAGGTGAAAATAATAACAGAAGGTATTCAGATTAAAATTGCACTTTGTACACTTTTGTGTCTGGTCTCCTCTTTTGAATCCATTATAATAATACTCAAATCACCCTATGAAATTATTGTAACAATTATATTTTCTCGTTAAACTCCATTTTTTTAATAAAAATTACCAAAAATATACTGCCACTGTTACCCGCAGGTGAGCGAATCGCTCACTTTTATTACTTCAAACAAATATGAAATGACACTACATACATTTATTATGGCCTAAGCGAGACTATGAATGACTTGGAAAATATGTTTCTAGGATTACCTAGATGGGTATGTACTTTATTGGAAAATTGTATCAGTTATCGCACATTTTAAAAAAAAGTAAGCGCCGCGCGGGTAACGCAGGGTTAAGTATTGTTTGTGGTGTTATGGCGAAGGAAAGATTTCGCAGTGCAATAATTTACCTCTGAAATTTTTCACTAACTGCATTCCTCTTATGAGAAATTTTTTATATGAGAGGGAAATATTCAGTAATTATCTACCTTCGTCTACTGGAAAAGATTAATTGTAGTCCGTATAAATTACCACTAGTCCACATAAGAAATTCAGTTGGTCACAAAAGACGTAACAAAACTAACAATTGCTTATAGTCAGGTCTACACGCATAACCATATTTAAGACATTTTAGGAAAGTTATTTTTCATCACTATTCGAGCTACACCGCGACACTCGTCATAACGAAAAAAATAAAACGTGTTCTGAACGCACCGAGTTGACAACTGAGCAAGTTTGTTTTAATAACGTTCAGCCTGTTTAAAGTAGAAGTTGAGTATTCGATTACGTTTAGATTCTATTCGAAAGTGAACTTGAACCTCATGTAAAAGTTATTTTTAAGTCAAGGCAGAGGGTCTCCTGGTGTGTTGTTTGTGTAGGTCATTGACACTGATATGTTAAGTGGTTATCATATTTTGTGGTTTTATTCGCCTGGATCGGGTCAATTCATGTTTATTCATAGCAATAAATATTAAGGGAGATAAAACGATGTTAGTGAGGATAACATGTTATCTCATTATTTATTTATTATCCCTCGGACTTTTACCTGTTGGGGTTTCAGTTAGAAGTTAGGTGGGTAGGAGATAAACAGGTACCTGTTGATCTCGGTAACATAAAATGGGCCGTGATTATCGAGATGGTAGAGCGTTCTTTTTGTATGGAGTGAATGAACCAGTGAAGGAACAATTAAGACAACTTTCGCTTATTGATTATTGTTAAAAAAATTAGAGAATGATCGTTTTTGCAAATTTTTTATTTCAGCCTTTCGCGGAAAAGGTCTAATTTTAATTGAAATACCCAAAAAATTATTATAAATTCATTTAAAAAAATTATATAAAAAGATCAAAACCAGTGAAATAGCACCCAATTCTAAATGGAAAACAAAATCCCCAGTGAAGGAACATCTTCCGGAACTTAAATATTTATCCGAGAACAAAAACAATATGTAGGGTAAAGGGGGGAATACCGGCCTACAGACATTTCCTATTCCTGCTGTAAACTAATATTTTTTGGCAAAAGCAAGCTGCGCCATCTGTAACAGCATGTTGGAATGTATTCTCGAAATTTTGCCAGGGTACGCAACTCAGATAGGTTTGTCACATTGCTTAACAAGAACAAAATTTTGTGATTTATAGGAAATACACTAGGAAACATTCAATCAATTATAAATCTCCATTAAAAACATGATGGTTTTTAACGTTTGGTAGAAGGGCAAAGTGCCCTGACAATACATTGAAGACCATGTATTGATTATCCCACTAAGCAAAGTAACATTCATTCAATGTTTCAGTAACCTTTCATGGTAATGTGTAATGTTACATTAGAGTTTTCTGCTACCTTACTGCAAAGGTTCAGCAACTACTGAAACGGACGTTCAGCAATATTTCAAATGGTATATGCCATTATCAATTATTCCAGCAAGGTTTCTGCAACATTGCATATAATATACAGGAAAATTGCAAATGTGATATTGAAAATGACGTCTTATGACAATGTTGCAGCAACTACTGAAATGGATTGATGGATGTAATCTTTCATAATTAGTAATTGCAGCAAGGTTACCGCAACATAGAATGTAAATTAGTGGAAAATAACATATTCAATATTTTTATATAGCAGCAACTTACCACCAATCTTGTCTATTCCTTTCCATAACATAGCAGTAAGATTTCATAAATTACGTTCAGTAGGTTTGTTCGCTACTGAAGAATTTTTGGATTTTCACTACTTGCTACTAATATTGATAGAAAATGAATACAATCTTCATGGGAGACAGATCATTCAGTATTGATGTGTCCTCTATGGAAATCAGATTCATCATTTTCTAGTTTTAAGAAACAAGCAGAGTGACAACCCAAAAAATCTTCTGAAATGATACCTATTAATTTGAATGTCCATTTAAATCTTGGAGATCAAAAAGACAAAAATTTGATATTGAAACCTTTAGTTACTTAATTAAAATATCACAAAAAAACAAATAAGTACTCATATTGAAATGTCATATTTAAAATAAAAATCTGTTTGGCCTTATCAGGTACCTGAAACAAAATAATCATTGAATTGAATGTGTAGCTAAAATATCGACATCTCGATCTACTACCTAACCCTACAAGTAACGTGTTTTTGCAAATTGCAGCCAAACCATCACATTTATTTGAAATGCATCATCTCTGATGCATGGAGATGAATTTCTCACTGCATCTGGAACAAAAATATTATAAATAAATATATAATTGGTCAACTCAACAATTATGGTCTTATTTCAATATAGAATGTACAATTGAACTTGTCCTTGATTATGACACTATTGTGCTCACATATTTGCTTTATATTCAAATTGAACTGACTCGAATTTTAAAATTTGTTTAGATTTCAATTCTTTGATTCTGAAATTGTCTTTTTTGTTGATACAATTGCAAAACACGGCACAATGATTTGTGAAAAACGTTCAAGACTTGTTCCAACACAAAACTTTTCATTCAAGCCACCAATATATTGAAAAACCTGCAACTATAATCGAGATGTAAAAGTATTCCACATCATTTACAAATGTAAAAGTACCTTCCAAATTGACACTACTACCAGATTTATTCGCAATAGAAGGAGAAAAAAACATTCCCCTAATTAACGCAGAATGAGCATACCAGACCATCCTAACCTAAAATAATATTTGATGTATCGCCTTATTACCTTACATGAAGATGCCTTAAATTTATTAGCATTATCCATTATGCTGCTTCAACACTCAGTGAACTCTCAATCAAAACACAAAATTGCAGAAGAATATGTACTTTACTTAGGTACCTAGGTTAAGAACGAATGAAATTCCAAAACGAAACTAACGCAAAGGCACGACACACAACAACAATATAATTTACAATATCAAAATGGCGCGAGGCGCGTGCTTATCTGGGATCTGGGTTACTGGGTCGCCCGTTAGGTGGCATCTCATCAAGACCGGGAAATTCAAAACTAGTTGGATTCCTGATAAATGAAATGTTATTTCAAGTTTCTTTATACTTACCATTTAAAATTGTCCTAGCGTATCATTTTGTATATTTCTGCGATGATGCAATCGAAAATTGAAAGTGTATTGTGTTTTCTAAATACTGTCAATATTGTTTGTAGTTAGCTTATGTATGGTTGTAAATATCATGGAATTTCAAACTCAGTGCAACATTGCAATTTGAACTTATTCGATAGTTCCAAATGTAACTTGCACTCACATTGTTCGTAGATAGTTTCTGTATTGTTGCATTTACAATGAACTTTCATGGATCATGTAACATTGCACTTGAAACTCAATCAATAGCTTGCTTTATAACTTTCAAACAACTTGTCTGTAGTTTATTCTGTTATGTTAAAAACTTGAATATAGCATTGAGCTTTATGCAATATTATATTTTCATTTTACGATGGCAAGCCATACATAATATTGTGGCAATATTTTGTAACATTACGTGTTTAGTGGGATACCTAATTTAAATATTTCCTTTTTTTAACTAACTATAACTACGCTTGGTCATTGAACATAGTATCAATATTTGATTTTAAGTTTTCCACAATTTTTCACTTATATAAAAAAGACGTTTTTTCTCTCCATAACTTGTAAAAGCCTCTGAAGTTGGATTCTTGCTGAATCCAAAACATGTACCTCTTATTTTGAAACTTGTTTATAATTAAAGTTGTGGAGATGATTTTCTGATACTTCTTCCAGATTTGAACATATAATAGGTTATTTCAGGTATACCAACTGGAATATTCTAAAAACATTTTCGAAAGAATATAACAGGAATATTCCAGTACGAATATTCTACGTTGCATATTCCTGGAATATGATTTAGTGTATATTCTCTATAGAACATTCATAGAATGTTACGTATGGAATATTCGTGGATCATTCCCGATCTGATATTTTCATATTTACGAGAGAAAATAAAAGGAATAATTTTCTAAATGCAATCAATTTGCGTGACTTTGACCATACGTTATCATGAGCGCTGATGCTTCAAAAATGAACGCAGTGTTTATTTATTTCGATAATTTCGGTTGGGTTATAATTTATGCATTTCCAACTCAGATTGCACGCGGCTGTCTGTCATTTTAAACTTCCCGCTATTGCCAATCATAGAGCGTGCTATTTGGATTTTACTGTCGTTTCTCGCCCACCGCCATATTGTGTGAATTGTGTTGCTCTGTTTTCAGTGATTAAGATAGTGTAATGATGTCATATAGAACAGGTAAGTAGTTAAAAAAAAATAAGTATAGCAATAAAATAGGTGTTATACTTTGAAAGCACTTATTAGAATCTGATAGCAATTATTTTTTCGAATATTATCAAACTATTATTTATAGGTTATGTATCACCACGCTGGAACAACATTGTAGCACTTATTATTTTCATTTTATTCCCAAGAATCCCTACGTCGTCATCAGTCACATTGTATGAAAGAAAAGGGGGTAAATAGTACGTAGTACGGAGAAGTCCATCAGGGAACGGATTATATATCCTTGATACAATATCACAAGGAAATGATTAAAGAAGGTAAGTAATATTTAGTAGTATAGATTTAGGTTCTGGCAATTCGCACAAAATATAGTTCATTTGCAGCTTGGCAAATCTAACTCTGAATGTGAAATCGCCAGGCCTATCGATGCGCGGTAGCAGAAGAGCTTAGTACAGTCCGAAACAAGTATGAGTTGCTGTACTGATCAGTTTCATTGTATCTTTCGCATCGCGAAGCGAACTGTGAAGTTTTATTACTGAATGTACAATTATCGTCCGAATACTTTCTCATTCCAAATTCGCGCATATCATACGTTTCTCGACAATCATAGCTAGATTTGCCAAGCTATACTTCGTTGCCTTGTTACTATTTTTTTTCTTTTCTTTCAGGATTCCCAATTCAGCAGCGGACTGGGTCAATGAAACAGAAGAGAAAGACTGTTAATCTTAATTCATTTGGGGTTTGTTTGAAATATTAGTTTATTTGAGAATTTTTCAAATATTTCTTCAAATGATGGTTTTCAATAGTTTGAGTTTTTAAAGGTTTTGGTAATTTTTCAATAATAGTAATAAATATATTTGGTTTGATTGATGATTTATTTATTTTTTAGAAATTCATGATGAAATACTGGATGGGGAAAAAAACTTTTTTATTTCCACTGAGTTTTGGTTTATTTGTTACTAACGGTTGCCGCTTTTAAACCAAGTGAGAGGTGAAAAAGCCGAAACCGGTCCGTAACAAATAAATCAAACCGCAGTAGAAATCAAGACAGAAGTTATTTTTATTCATCTAGTATTTCAGTGAATAAATATTTTCCAGAACGTATTCTGCCTGGATTATTCGAAAATGGAACTCTAGTAATATTATATTTCTAGAATATTTCTTTAGGAATATTCCTTGATTATTTTCAACTAATATTCCGGGGATGATATTGGAATATTCCAAATATTCTGGGAATATTTATTTGTAATATTGTAGGAACATTTTGTGTGGAATATCTGCGGAATATCCTGTGAATATTCTAGATATCCATAGAATATTCTTTCGGGTATATTCTATGATTATCTGAGGAATTCCCATTCGAATATTCAGGGAATATTCTTCCAATGGTATGGGATATCCTGGAATATTCCTCGAATATACCAATGTTCCAAAAGGAATGTTCTAGGATTATTCATGGAATATCTGGTGCTGTCTGGGAACATTGTCGACTTTGGACATCTCCCCAATACAGGTTTCAAAATTTGGTAATGCTATGAACACTCTGCAAGATAGAATGTAACAAGGCAATAAACACATCGGAGCTTTCAATGGGACGTCATCCAGTATTTACCAAAGAGAATGAAAAAAATCTGGCAAATCAAGTTATCAAACTTTCCGAAATTTTTAAGGAGATGGTGTTCAGAAACCAGTCGAAATTTCGTTTTCTGACCTTATAGATAGATAGATATATTTTCACCATTTTACATTTTGGCTTGTCAATAAATAATAATAAATAATAATAATAAAATAATAATATACGTCTTTATTATTTTCAAAAGAATACTACAAAAAAAATCCTATAAATCATATTTGGTGAAAATAAAGGGCGAAGTTCAATTCATCCAGAGAATAACTTCGCTAAATCAATAAAAGTATACAGTAAGTAACAAAACAATACAACATTTATATATTAATTATTAATATTTCTATTGTGCGAGAGTGGTGCAACTCCAATCTGCTTTCTTTTAATATAAACAAAACGAACTTACTCTCCTTCCAATGCAATATACCAGATATCCCGTTAGGAAATGACATAATTGCGTGGAAATCTACCAACAAATTTCTAGGAATGGACCTTTCCAAGAGCTATGACGTAACACTGAAATTAGAAAGTAAATACGCTAATATCACTCGGGATTTTTTATTTTTTATTTTTTCTGACCGCTAGTTTATCTACAATCAGAAGAAAAGTGGTTTCGTGAAGTCACGTTCATCAAAACTAAACTTGGCAACTTTGTTAAAGTTGTGCACCAAATTCTCATTCAAATATTATAATGTGTCGTATGACAGTTGTCATTTGATACCAGATGGGTTCTTTCGTCTGTTTCACGGTGCGATCAATAAAAATAGTTTGTCTCTGTCTAACTCATTTGCCTACCCATTTGATACAAGTGAAGCAGTAACATCAGATCTAAACTTCAACGAACACTACCTTGATTTATTTTTTGAGGTTAATGCGGTTTTATAAAATTTGAGAGCTTTTGTTGTTTGTGTTCTAAAATTTGTTATTAATTCCTGTATCTCCAGTACCTGTATCCCTGCAATAACTGAACATGTCGAAAAGGTGCTTTGTACCTCGGTAAATTATACGAACTTCCCTTCACGAAGCCTTGTTCCATATTTTTAATACACAATTACACAAATAAATTCATAACAAATCGTTTATGATAACACGTCACTACACTATTATCGAATTTATCAGTTGAATGTTGATTGTTGAATGCTGATTGTTGAATGTAAATAAAATAAACATTAACCTCACATCTCCATATAACTTTTGACAGTTGAGAACTGTCATTACGATTTGCTGTGTTGTCAATGCTCGTTCTTCATCAAAAGGATGGTCTGTTCAGAAAATTTGAAAGTTACAAATACAATAAAAAATAGCTAATATGTGGATTTTTATCTATGAGTTGATCAAGTGACAATGTATTGATTATTTCTCAACGGATTATATCATGCTAGAATTTATATTTTCAAGGAAAACGGTATTGCCTGTTTCGGAACGTGGATTATGGTGGGAGATATTTTCGATGAACGTGACGTCAGCGGCACACTTTCAAATGTGATATTTTTTTAAAATGAAAGAAAAATAATGGAACTTTTTGTTAAATGGACTTTTCAGACTAACAACTATCGATTTAAAAGAGTTTTGTAATTTATTTTTCGTAAATGTAAAGGTCCATTCATCTAGACTGTGATCTCAGTTTTGAAAACCACGTAGATAAGCTGAGTAAGAAGCTATCCTCAGGGTGCTATGCTTTGCGTGTGATTTCAAACGAATTGGGGGTGGCAACTGCGAAGGTAGTGTACCATGTCCTTTTCGAGTCACATGCCAGGTATGGCATTCCTTTTTGGGGAACCTGCAATAAACAGCGCCTCAATATGATCTTCATGCTCCAGAAGCGTGCTATTCGCTATGTTTGTAAAGTTGGACCTATAGAGTTTCCTGCAAGGAATTATTCAAAGAACAGAAAATCCTCACCATTCCGTCTCTTTTTATACTTGAAACTGTATGTTTGCTTCATAAAAACAAAACTACATATAACATTACTCAAGGAACCACCCGCCAAAATAATAACCTAAGGCTACCCATTCCAACCTCAAATTTAATTAAGAATTCAATTATCTATAATGCTGCTAAACTATATAACCATCTCCCGACCAGTATCAAAGCCATTGATTCCAATCATTTATTTAGGAGGTCTGTAAAACATATACTTATAGACGAGGTGTTTTATGATGTTCAAGATTTCCTGAATAAAAATACGAGATGATAATTTTTAAAATTTTTAAAATTCTGTTTTTATACATATCTGTTATCCTTGCGTATGTGAATGTTTATGTATAGGTATTTATAAACTTATGTGACATGTACATATTTGATATAGACATAATTTTTTTTTATATATATATATATAAGGCTTTGTCAATAGGATCCTCATCTTCCGACAATAAAGCATATTTTGATTTGATTTGATTTGGTCACATAGTGTAACAGCTGTAAGTAAACCTTGTTCCAGACCCTCAACTATGCCTCCCACTATATTAAGAATTGCAAGAGTTCTGGAGCGATTTTTTCGAAAACCATACTGCATTATTCAAAAATTGGTTCATTTAAAAATATTTCGTTAGTCTATTTTTCATAGTGATTTCGCTAAATATGGAAATAATGGATATCTGTCTATAATTGTCAATTTCAGTAACATCTCCCTTTTTATAAATGGGAACAACTCTGGTAAATTTGAAACTATCTGGGAAAACGCCTGCACTGAAGATCAAATTGAACAATGATGCCAATGGTTTGAGAATTATATCTGATGTTTGTTTAATGATGAAGCAATAGAGGACTTCGGATAAGGATTCAGTGATGCCACCACACAACTTTTGGCTTTAAAAATACTGGCACGTTTTTTGGCATTTTTTCTTCATGTCAGGGTTCCTGGCACCCTCAGGAACCCCTACTAGGATTAAAATTGTTCATAACGACGGAAATATTGAGATTTTCCATAAAATACAAAACACTAGGGACTTTAACTTTGTTTAGGGATTTTTCTTTCAAAATGGCGCTAAATTCAAAACTAGAGCTAGTTTTGTCATTGAATGAGGTATTGTGTAGTCTAGGAAGTGCCGGATAAAGCCACAAGAGGTCCTTGATTTGCATTAAGTATTAAAGTATAGAATATGAAATAAAACATCACATTTACAAAAAGACTTTCCGTGATTTAATCCGAGCAAATTTGGAGATAACACTCGTCAAATCAATATTTCTAAGTTAATCACTTTCTATGTTCATTATATTGAGGTCGTTTGATGTTCTTGTCCCATTGTGCTCTTTAACACATTTTTTAAACGCTTTAACGTTGAAAAAGAACATTCTCCGCTGTAGTTGGTGATTATCAAAATCAATTGAATGCGAAACACTATTCCAACATTTGGGAAACACGATTCCAATGAATTTTATGTCAACAGTTTATAAACTTGAAGTTCCTGAGCCTCGTGCTTTTTCTTTCTGCTGTCAATATCAGCAGCCACATCTGTTTTCAGCAGCTTCACAACTGCACCAGTTCATTGCCCAGACTGTCTTCCACATCGTCTAGGAAATAATTGACGATAGTTCTTTTTAAGATCTTTTCTGCTGAAGTATTTCAAATACACTAGTCACTTGATGGTAAGCTTCCATGCATTTAGCTAATGCAGACAATTACAACAATAAAAACATGAATTTCAAAATGTTGTCCAGGTGTTTGATGTTCTACAACTTCTTCGAGTGTAGTAGAGCCTTCTTTTATGAGGTATGTGAGTAGAGCTGCTGCTGAAATGGTCGTACTTTGTATTTTGCTTGGGTTTTCTTGAAGTCGATTGCTGATATTCTTCACAGCCAATTAGGGCTTTGGCTTTTGCCTCTATATCTGAAAATTTGGATCGTATTGCTTGGAAGTAGAGCCTTGTAATGATTTATAAAGAGCGTACCTATCTCGTGTTAAGATCTTGATCGGACGACTGCAACGAAGCGTTAGTCGCTTGCAAGTGTTCTAGAATTTCATTCCACACTATAGTTATTATTCCCATTTCTAACTTTATTCATTTTCTGTAGGTGGTATAAAAAACATATCTTACTTGATAGTTTTTTTTACTTTGCGCACAGGAGCGAGGCCCCCTAGGCGCGGGGCTCGTAGCATTTGCTGGCTAATTTGCTAACTGATGGTACTTGGTAGCATGCTAGCTGGCAAATGCGGCACTGAGTGTAGGGTTATTTCTTTGTCAGTGCACATTCGTTCCATGAAAAAGTTCAAAAGTAAAAATGATATTCAACCATTTTAACAGTTATGATTAAAATGTAACACATACTCACAAAACTGAAACAAAATACAAATTCTGTGATGTAACCTCAAAGTATTCAGGCCAAGAGCATTTTAATCAGAAAGGTAATAAGGTTTGTTTATCCGTGAAAGTTACCACTCAAAATATTTTCTAGATCGATCAACTGTTTGGCAAATAGGAAACGTGAAATACGCAATTTTTTTTTAATTCAGGAAAATGATATATTTTGAAATTAGCGCCATTTTGTGAGAAAAATCCTAAAAAAAAAGTAAAGTCCCTAGGGTTTTGTATTTTATGGAAAATCTCAATATTCCCGTCGTTATGAACAATTTCAATCATATTACGGGGTTCCTGAGGCTGCCAGGAACCCTGACATGAAGAAAACTTGCCGAAAAACGTGCCAGTAGTTTTATGCCAAAAGTTGTGTGATGGCATGACTGAATCCTTATCCGAAGTCCTCTATTTAAAGCATGTGTGTCTACAGCATTGGTATTTTTTAAAAGTATTAATAGCATCAAGAACCTTACAGGTTGTGGCTCCCTGTTAGAAAAAAGACTTACATGGTGTAGGAAAATGTTTGAATTGGATTCAGTCATTGTTTGGTACTGCTTTATTATGTTTTCAGCAACGCTTGTGAAGTGAGCATTCAAGGATGTTTCACATTTTGGAGTTTCAGGCTAACTTTCGGTTTTTCTATTTAACTCATAGTTTATAATTTGCCAACTAGCTTTTGATTTGTTTGCTGATTTACTGATATAATGTCCTTATGAATTTCTTTTTGCTTCTTTCAATTGTTTCGGTAGGTTTTCTTGAGTGAATTGTTTACCACCTTATCAGTAGCATTTTCATTTGTATCACAAATACATTTCACTATCGAAAGTGTCTCCCGCTTTGCTTTTAGAGAATCATTGTACCATACAACTGGTGGTGTTTCTCCTATTTTATACTTTTCATTTAGAAAATGGACTCTCACATAATTGGCATAAATATCAACAAAGAAGTTTGCTAGAAAGTTTGTACCTAAATTTGGATTTTCAAAAATACCCCAATGTATGCTCTTAAGGGAATCTCTAAATTTTTCCATCGTAGAGTGTGTTAAAGATCTTTTTATAATTATGTATGGTAGTGATTTTGTTGATAAACTGTCCAATATGGTCAGATAGACATGGATCTAATACACCTATACAGTCATGTTCTGTTTCTCAGTACATTATCAATGCAGCTGGATGAATATGCTGTTACCTAGGCCACCAGGAATAGAGACAACAGAGAATAAAATCAAGAGAAAGCAGTATTAAAATATATTCACATATACGTCTATGAAAACAGCTTTAGGCGAGAAATTTCCCAAAAAACAATTCCAGCTGCAATAGAAAAGTTGATAGTAGACGCAAAGAGTAGAGGAACAAACCCAAAATTTTAAAGGACGATGATGCAGCTGAACATAATTAAATCACTGAAACTAGGGGAAGTATCGGAATAAGCTGCAAAAAGGCACTGGCACTTGCAAAAAAGAACAGTTTAGAAGAAGACGAGATAGG
Source organism: Chrysolina oricalcia (assembly GCA_944452925.2). Lineage (NCBI taxonomy): Eukaryota > Metazoa > Arthropoda > Insecta > Coleoptera > Chrysomelidae > Chrysolina > Chrysolina oricalcia. The sequence goes on along the minus strand of OX101821.2, from coordinate 14,123,428 downwards.
TGAAAAAAAAATAAACGAAGACATACGGATAATATGTGGTGACATTTGGAAGCATAGAAAGAAATGTGGCTGCATTGCTGCAGGAGTGGTCTGTGGGCTCATGCAGCGCTTGCAGACACTGATGGCCGATTTCACCAACTGATTCCTAAAGTTAGGAAATACCTAAATCGAATTTAGGAAAGCCCAAGTGCAATTTGCGTTTCACCAAGCGTTGGAGTAATTATTAAAAGTGATAGAAAATATTGAACGTATCACTCTTAAGCATTATTCAACGTGTGGTGAAACGCAAATTGCATTTGGGCGTTCCTAAATTCGATTTAGATTTTTTCTAACTTTAGGAATCAGTTGGTGAAATCGGCCATGAATGCGATAGTAGTGGCCGATTTCACCAACTGATTCCTAAAGTTAGGAAATACCCATATCGAATTTAGGACTGCCCAAGTGCAATTTGCGTTTCACCAAGCGTTAAGTAATGCTTAAAAGTGATAGGAAATACCTGACGTAGGTATTTCCTATCACTCTTAACCATTACTTATCGTGTGGTGAAACGTAAATTGCACTTGGGTATTCCTAAATCCGTTTTAGGTATTTCCTAAGTTTAGGAATCAGTTGGTGAAATCGGCCATAGGTGTACAAACCAAGAATTCTCTGAAGCTGTTTTATGACTTTTGGAATGGGCAAATCCTTTACCGCTTTGATATTCTGTTAATTCACTGCTTTGCCTTCGCCAGAGACATGACCGAGATATCGAACTTCCTTCTGGAGTTTTTTTTTGTAAACTGAGGTGGCTTCATGGACAGCTCCTCTGTTTCAGAACTAACCCTGACATATTTTATACCCTTTTGAACTTCATGTAAGTTCAAACTTTGTTAAGCGTATTTGTGGTATGCGCAGTATCAATTTGGGTTTTCAATCTAATGATTGTTTTCTTCATTTTGCCGATTTCTGCATCGATTTCACCTTTGATTTCATCCACTTCTGTTTCGATATTCCAGCTTTGATTCTTTCTACCTCTGTATTTATTTAATTCCTGATTTTTTTTATCTGTCTCGAAGGATACCTATTCGCTTCTTGAGTTGGTTGGCCACACCACAAAGTTTTTTTTTGAGCCTAGTTCTATGTTTTCAATAAAACGAATGCTGTCCTAATGGCATACTTCCAGTTACTGGTGAGTTTATCTCATGAAAAATATAAATATTTTTTATTTATTTTACATTACTTCATCCTGAAATATATATATAGTTCAAATAGTCTATGGACCAAATACTCACAGCTGAAATCAACATCGATTGTTAAAGAAAACATTAATATATCAGCATTCAGGCAACTGATGGCATTTTTTAAACTTAAATCAAAAGGTGTTGGAAGGTGGACCATTATTACTTTTCATAAGAAAAGCTACAGATGATACTTTTCTGCTAAATAAAGTTGTTCTAGTAGTGATGATGATGAAATGGTCAAGATGACAATTGATGACATTGGAGACAGAGGAGCCGTTTTACTGATCAAGGTACCAGAAACCAAGACCTGCACCTCAAAAAGTTTCTCCACTGTTGAAGAAACTGAAATAGGAGCCTTGAACTTAGTTAAAAAGTACATTGCACCACGTCCAAAAAAGGATGTAAACAACGTAGGTTTTTTTCAAACTACAGAAATAATAAATGCATTGAGTTACATGTTGGTAAAAATACTATAGGAAGTGTTCCTTCTATCATAGCGAAATACCTTAATTTGGGAAACCCGAAAGGTTACACCGGACATTGCCTACGCCGAACGTCGTAAACGCTTCTTGTTCAAGGTGGTGCTTCCTTTGAAACACTAAAATTACATGGAAAATGGAAGAGTAGTACGGTAGCGGAGAGCTATATTGAAGAAAGTATCTTCTCGATGAACAAAATTGCTACAATGATAGCCCATTCCGTTTCCGAAAAAGAAAATGTTAACGTTCCGAACGAAACCGAATGCACATTGAGGAGTTCATCCACAGAGTACCACAGTTAGTTGGTGTACTCTTTGGTTCATCATCGATCAACTCACAGAACTTCTAACTTGGTACTAATTTTTCAGAAACATTAGAAAATTGCGGGCGTTATGATTCATAATGCCCTCCATAACGCCCCGGGCGTTATGGGTCTGTTACTAGCAACCGTTGCCAAGGTATTATAAAGCAGTAATGGACAAGTGAAAAATAATTTTTTCTACTCCTATGTTAGTAAACATTGTTTTACAAACAGTTCACTCTATAAGTAAATCCATTCTTACGCACAACTGTGCGTAAAGAATAAAAACGCACAACTGTGCGTCATGATATGATGGCTAGTATAATAGGTAACAATCAAGTTGCCTCTTGAACCACTCAAATCGTGACATTTATCTGTCTTGCGTTTTAAATATTTGACAGTGACATTGTCACTTTTTGAGATTTGAAGTTCAAATCGATACTTCATAAATTATAATCCGATCTTTAATTTTATATCTACAAATATGAGCAACTCCGATAATGAAATGAGCGCAACGCCACCGGAAATTGTTCTTCAGGCTGCTTCTGCTATGGAGAATATTCTGCCGCAAAAATCAAAGGATAGATATGAAAAAGCCTATCAAAAATTTATGGAATGGAGTATGGATAACCACGTGAGTACGTACTCCGAAAATGTATTGCTCGCCTATTTTAATATATTGACCAAAACATTTAAACCCTCCTCGCTCTGTTCATCATTTCTATGCTATATAGTACAAAATTGTATTTTCTTAGATTTAATTTGTTGTTGTTGGAAATTAAACCATAAACTGCGTTAGTTACCTTCATTTTTTTATTACTTAAAGCTTAATCAAACGCACCATCCAGTATATAAGAGTCGTAGAAAAAGTATAGTACGTATTACGTGTTGTAAAGCAATTACGCACTCATGTAATTACCGCACTCACCGCTACGCGGCTCGTGCGCAATTTTTCCATTCGTGCGTAATATGCTTTTTACAACACTTGATACGTAATATACTATTTTTTGACCTTCAAAATATTATCCAATCGCCGTCCTTGGAACTGATGATATTGGTCTAGTGGAATGAAATGGGAATGAAGTATGAATAGTGTAATCATTGTATAAAGCTTCTAACAATGATATAATCAATGTTTATTGAGTTTAGTCCCTCGATAAGAAGTAATGGTATATAATTCATTCAGCAATGACTGCGCCATCTATCTCTTAGAAGCTGAACATGATCGACAGCAATGAAAGTGTTCTTTATTAGTTGACCAACACTGTCTCATCGTTTTACATAGATGGTAGTACTTCACTTCTATCAACTAATTCAATATTATGAGTTATATTATTGTTTAAATTTCTATTTAAACAAATTTAAACTATGGCTTGATTAAATGTTAATTTCCCATGATAGGCATTAGGTCTATATAAACTAGAAAAAATGTAATTGTTGATTCCACGAATAACTGGAGTTCCGAAACTATTGAATTAGGTACTTATTTCCGGGACTACATTGACGTCAACTTCAACCTTTTTATAAACTATACTTGAAATAAAACATACATTTGTGTGACAGGATTTTTATTCTCGAGAAGATAAATTTCTGTTCTAGTAGGAGCTAAGTTTTCATTATTTCCTAGTACAAGCGAAAAATGAAAACAATAATAATTGTCAATAGTGACATAAAAAAGATATGCAGAATGAAGAAAAACGTTGATTGAAAATTCACAGTGCAAGTAACATAAGAAAATGTCAATTTAATTTATTGAACAGAGTTGTTGGTCGACTCGAGAGTCAAGTAGAATCTATATTTGATTGACGCCAATGACGCCATCCTTTAAATATTCGATAGGTACTTCTGATAGTGTGTGTAGTGTTTCTTTTTAAAATACTTAAATCAAATGTGTTTATTAATATTGCCCAATTATTATTTCTACCAAGAACTGTATCCCTTCAAGAACTGGAACGGTGAGTAGAAAGGTAGAGAGGTAAATTCAGTGATTTACAGAATTTAGTATTTTCAGGATAAGTACTGATTTTGCCGCAAAGAAAATGCTGTCCAGAGGATTGAAGTTGAATTATAGATTTTTTTACATATTCTGTATTTGTTTTCTAGCATTCGATTCCATATAAAACGTAATCCATAAGTAAGAATAATAACATTGAGGTATAATTTCTATTTATGTTGAAACATGGTGAGCTTTGTTTTATTCTTGACATACAGGAGAATCAGAAAGTGAAGCGCATTTTTGAATAAGTACCAGTCCTTTACATTTCACATTGTTACATCGAAAGGGTCTCGATGTGCATTTGATTCCGAAGTATAAATGGAATGTCATATTGGGCTAATTTTGAGTCACATTCTGCATCACATTTTGATGTCTCGACATGACCAACGGGGCACCGAATAGACGTTTATGCGATAATACTGGAAGTCACTTTGCGATTCACTGGTGTGATCTGAAACATGAATGTGAATCCCACCACCATCTCTGAGACCATTCTGTGTTGACTGGAAAGAGTAATTCATCAGTAAGAATAATAATATTGGGGTATAATTTCTATTATGTTTTATTCTTGACATACAGGTGAATCAGAAAGTGAAGCGCATTTTTAAGTAAGAACCAGTCCATTAAATTTCACATTGTTACATCGAAAGGGTCTCAATGTGCATTCGATTCCGAAATATAAATGGAATGTCACATATTGGGCTAATTTCGAGTCACATTTTGCATCACATTTCGATGTCTCGACATGAACAACGGGGCACCGAATATACGTTTATGCGATAATAATGGAAGTCACTTTGCGATTCACTGGTGTGATCTGAAACATGAATGTGAATCCCACTACCATCTCTGAGACCATTCTGTGTTGACTGGGTTTTCAATTGAATACTTTCAAATACAAAAGGCATCCAAAAGTTATCATGTGAAAATAATTATATAGCAGCAGAAAGAATAGAGTATACAGTGAGAATGTGAAAAGTTCTCCCGCTCCACTTAACTTTTGAACGGCTGCCGAGGTCGGGTAAAATTCAGGCACTACTTTTCGGCATGAAAATGATTGTGGTCACTTGGCTTAGTGTCAAGTGGGTACCAGCACCTTTTTTTTAATGTGAAGGGGGGGTCACGTGGTTTTGAAGTCTTTCCAATTCTCTATCCAACACCGCTTCGTGTGATCAAATCGGCCGTTTCAAACTGACAAGCGTTTGAAATTTGCTTCAAATATTTTACAAATTAAAAACCTAAATAACTTTTAATTGCAACAAAATTTCAAGTAACAATTTCAACTATTTTAACACGTGCTCAAAATGTTCACCGTTCACTTCATGACACAATAAAGTCGGTTCTGGAATTCATTTCGAACGTTACTAAATTTTTCCGTGGTAATTCTGCCACACACATCACTTATTCGGTCTATAAGTTCCTGGAGTGGATGCGTGACGAACACCTTTCATTTTATGTACCCTCACAGAAAAAAGTCCATAGGTGTCATATCAGGTTACCTAGCCGGCTATCAATGGGGCCACGTTTGCCTATCCAATTTTTTTCGACTCGGCCTCCTGGGCATCAAACCGGAGTTTAGTTTGCCAGAGAAATTTTTGAAATTTTGATACTAATTATCATAAATGATAGAACCATATTGTGAATCTCTTCATCGTTGAGAGTAGCCAACAAGACAGTAGTATTGGTGGTGAGAGGAGCTTTAGAGGAAAGAAGACTATGTAAAAAAAAATTCAACAAATACCTAAGGTATAAAAAAGATTAACAAAAACACATTTTAAAATACAAATAATATGCGAACCTTTTTACGTCCTCACTGTATAAACAACGGTAGAAAAGATTTTTCTCAGCCTCAGCATCTTGAGAAAATAATGAAGTTCTACAGAGAAAAATCTCTTCTCTACCTTGGTGTGGAATATTCCATTTTTTGAGCCAATAAAAACCACAATTTTGTACCTTTGTTTCTGTAATGTGATTCTTTTGTTCTTCAAAATAAAACGTATTCTGCGAACACTATTATTCTTATTTATATTCACAAGTGGAAGAGGGGATATACTTATCTAGCAATAATTTTTTGGTATTCTCATATTCTCAAGACTTATTTTATAACTCATCGTCGACATCATCAGAAAAAATGACATGATAATTTATCTTAATTGGAAGCAGTCATCCAAAGAAATTCCAGTTCGGTTGTAGATTATACAGGGTTGACCAATGCAAAAGGAACAAGTCCTACTTTTCAAAATATTACCTCTTCTAAAAAAATCGATTCATCATTTGTTGGAAACAACCTCATGTTCAAGTCAAAGCTTTGCGGATTATATTAAAGAACCTTCTCTTAGCGCTTTTTCTTCTATAGCATTGACATTGAACTACTCGTCCTGCTGACTGGCACAAACCTGCGCTGAACAATATTTACACTATCTACCCCAAAAATCCAGCGAGAGGGAAACAAACAGACGCAATGTACTCCGCCTCGTCCAACAAGTACAACTGCTAAGGCCGTATCTTGCTTCTGCACTCAATATAGGGCTGAGACACCACTTCAAACATTTTTGGGTTTGGAAAGAAGAAATTCTGCCAATTTTTTAGGAAATAACCATTATTGCTGGAGCAGGCGGAGAGGTTCGAGGCCCCTGCTGCCAATCCCTGAGAAATTTCAGCAGCAGCAGAGAAAATCTTGGTGTCCCTGTATGCTGGCAGTAGAGAACAGTCATTGATCTCCCTCCTTCGCTAAAACAAATTGAAAAGAAGTACCACCAAGCTAAACATGGCTAACGATCACTAACGCAGCACATTTCCACTTCCTGAGGTCATTTCACGAGGTCAAAGATTGTCAAAGGACCTATCAGGATGAGTAGAGACGCTGCTCCCCCAAACCTGCTCCAGACCATCTGATACAGGTGCACAACTTGATGTATGGGGGGCGTGTAGCTGTAGAAAGGCGGGCCTAAATTGTTCTGCCTTTTGCAAATTGTGCTGGCCAAGAATGTAAAAACAGGAATGAAGTCATCGTCGTCAATGACGACGGCGACGATGGCAATCTAGTAACTTCACTATTTGACGAAAATGAAGACCCCGACTTCATCAACTCACCTCCTACGAAACGAGCGAAGCGCATGTCAATTTGTTTTTCTTTTCAGTTTTTAGTTCAGATACTACCGATTTTTGTATGATTATTACTGCCTTTTGTTCTTACTTTGTTTAAATAAATGAATCTTCAAAAACTGTTTCTGCTGTGTTGGTGAGTTATTTGAACATACCCTCTCAATAGTAGCTATTCAACTAAAATATTACCTGCTTTATGAGCATTGCGCTGTAAAACATGTAAGAAACTTGAGTAGGATTGGATTTAACTCCAAATTCAAGCAAGAACTGAAAAATAATCAGTGATATGTTTTAAGCACAATGTGGAGTCACAATAGCCAAAAAAAGTAATAAGTCGTTGTTTCAACTTTTATTTATTTTCCACTCCGTATGGTTTGACAAAAAGTTGTTCATGCATTTTGTAGGACATTAAATTGTTGTTTATTGTTTAAATTGTTTTTCCGTTAACCAGCTTTCGTCCCCTTACGAACGGCAGCCCTCAGAAGTCGAAACTTATGCGAGCCCAGGATAACGAGGTCTTACCTTTTTACGTGTGATTCCTAGCACTTTCTCAAGCCATCAGAAAAATGTATGCAGTTGCTATGGTTTTAACCTTCGTCTGCTAGACAAAGTGATTAAAAAATCTGCGCTTTAACCACTCGGCTACCTGGCCTTGCAAATTTCATTCCGATACTTGTTTTCCTACTGAATTAGAGTGTTCTAAAGTTAGAAGTTTGACAATTTTCCGGAAAATGCGATTTTTTTAAAAAATTTGAAAAGTGTACATACCGATAACTATCAGTCCTAGAAACACAACGTGAGAGATATATTATAGGAAATTTAATTCTCTATAACATTGAGTAGCTAAAATGCACCGAAACAAGCAAAAATCTGAGTGCCGATTTTTTTCGGTTTTATTCAATATGGCATCGGGCGCGCATGGGGAGATAATTGTGCATTTTGCATTTTAATCACTTGATAACCATCCTAGACAACATATCAAAAATATAGAACTACCGGACCGTTTGTAAGGTAACCACCCTCTTTTTATCTCTATTCACTGGATTATCATTATGCCTATTTTCAAAGTACCCTTTTTATGGTATTGAATTTTTTGGAAAATTTAGTTGATACTCCATCAACTTTCAATTTAGAAACTTGATTACTTATATTTCGGACGTACACCATCTTAATGGTTGAAAGATTTCTATCTCTTTCAAATTTTTCACAACGTTTCAATTGCTTGAATCCAGAAGACGATTGCGGATTCAAGCAATTGAAACGTTGTGAAAAATTTGAAAGATATAGAAATCTTTCAACCATTAAGATGATGGACGTCCGAAATATAAGTAATCATGGGTGGCTACGGAAGTATTGCCTACGGAATATCTCAGTTATTGTATGAAGTAGGTTTGTGAAATTTGGAGCGTCGATATAATGACATAAGAGCTAGAATTTGAGCATATTGACATGTCGAAGTTAACTTCCGGTCTGACCGGAAGTAACATCAACTTTCTTATTTTAAATGGAAACCCTATTTTTTTTTCTTTTCGCTTTATTCAGCATTCAATTCCCTTCCTAATGACATATCACAAGTTGGTATCTAACCAGAAACTAGACCAGAAAAAAATTATTATTGAAATTCACCGAGTAGGCCGTGGAAGCAAAATGAAAGCCAAAAATTGAAAAGTTGGCTATGGAAACCATACGTCACTTGATAACAGTTGCTACTACTGTGATATTTTATTTTCATTCGTCGGCGTTATAAAAAGCCGCCAAAAAAAATATTGGAAAAATTGGGAAAAAACAATACTCTGTAGGTCCATAACTTAAATAGGAACTTACAACTTTTTCTTGCCTGTACTATTCAGCATAACCATTCCTTTCTAATGATATAAAAGAATGTAATTTTTTGAAATGAAATACCAAAAAACCAATTATTATTCTTCAAATAACGAAAAAACAGATTTATCGAAAAAAAAAATCAAATTGATAGGATTAAAGATAAAATAAATTCAAAACAAATGTTCGAAATGCATTCCCTCAGCGTCAATACATTTATTGACTCTGGTGATATTTTCATGTAAAACGTTTCTCAACATTTGGGGCGTGATATCTTGGAAAGCTCTACTTTACTTCTAGCTCATGTAGAGTTGTAGGCTGTGTGGAATACACCCTATTTTTAAGATGCCCCCATAGAAAAAAGTCGCACGGAGTAAGATCAGGTGACCTTGGTGGCCACCTGACTGGACCATAGGTTGTTATAAGTCTCTCTTGAAAGCGAATTTGAAGATAATTTCTCGCTATTCTTGAATTATGCGGAGGGGCGCCATCTTTCTGGAAGTACATTCTCTCAGTTATTTCCGCTGGTAGGTTGTTAATGAATTCCGAAATTTCATTCGTTAAAAAATTAAAGTATCTCTCTCCGGTTAGTTGTCCTTGAAAAAGAATGGGGCCAACAATATGAGTTCCAACTATTCCTGCCCAAACATTCACACCAAATCTCTCCTGGAAGCCGCCTTGTCGAAACCGGTGCTCGTTTGCTATCGCCCAGTACCTGGAACAAAAGACCGTTCACACTTTTAGCACTTTACACTTCGACTATCGACAATAATCCAAATAAAGTACAGTACCTACCTTGTATTATTCCTGTTAAATAATCCATTGTTGGTAAATCTTGACTCGTCCGTAAACAAGATATAATAGTTAAATAAGTGATTCTCAGCATTTTGTCGAAGAAACCAATTACAATATTCCAGGCGCCTTTCACCATCATTTTCATACAAATGTTGATGCAACTGATACTTGAAGGATTTCAATCGATGTTCTTTCAAAATTTTCCTAGCAGAGTCCTTACTTATAGCTAATTCGGCGCCAATCTGCCTTGAGGAAATTGTGATATCATATTGTACTAAAGCTAATACATTAATTTCAGTTTCCTCATCAATAACAAATGCTTCTTGGTCTTCGTGAACTTCAGGCTCAGTTCTTAATTTTTCTTCAAGCCACTGGAAATGCCTTCTTGACGGTTGCTGCCTCCCTGGATATCGCTCTAAATACAATCGTTCAGCGGCATAAGAATTTTTTAAACATTCACCATAAATGAGAAGCATGTCAATTTGTTCGGTTCGTGAATAACGGGGCATTTTTTTAATATTCCACTAACGGATTTCGATTTCCAAACCCTTTTAAAATGACAGAATCAAAAACACTACTTCGAACGTCAAAATAATATGGATAGCAGCGTTCGTGACAGCTCTCATTTCTTTTTTGTTTCATTCCAAAATACATCTTAATCAGCCTACTTGTTAATATTTTGGTTCGAATGATTATTGCAATGGAATGATTATTCTGAATAGCACAAACATCGTCCATAGGTAGATATTAGATTATGGACGATGGCACAGACCAAGTACGTTTATGTTCCTATTTAACCTAGAACCTACAGGATATAATTTATCATTCCACATTATTTTTAATTTTATTTTTGCGTATGGCGATAATTTGTTTTGTTATTTGAAGAATAATAATTGGATTTTTCGGTATCTCAGTTCAAAAAATTATTTTCTATTATATCATTAGAAAGGAATGGTTATGCTGAATATTACAGGCAAGAAAAAGTTGTATGTTCCTATTTAAGTTATGGACCTACAGAGTATTGTTTTTTCCCAATTTTTCCAATATTTTTTTTGGCGGCTTTTTATAACGCCGACGAATGAAAATAAAATATCACAGTAGTAGCAACTGTTATCAAGTGACGTATGGTTTCCATAGCCAACTTTTCAATTTTTGGCTTTCATTTTGCTTCCACGGCCTACTCGGTAAATTTCAATAATAATTTTTTTCTGATCTAGTTTCTGGTTAGATACCAACTTGTTATATGTCATTAGAAAGGGAATTGAATGCTGAATAAAGCGAAAAGAAAAAAAATAGGGTTTCCATTTAAAATAAGAAAGTTGATGTTACTTCCGGTCAGACCGGAAGTTAACTTCGACATGTCAATATGCTCAAATTCTAGCTCCTATGTCATTATATCGACGCTCCAAATTTCACGAACCTACTTCATACAATAACTGAGATATTCCGTAGGCAATACTTCCGTAGCCACCCGGTATATTATTTCATAGACGGGCCACAGCTGCATTAAAACAAATGTTGGTAAAGCAGGAACTATATCACTATTTTTTTGAATTTAGCTATTCGCCGCCCATTTCGTACTGAAAGTTAATTTCCAAAACGACTTTGGAGATTTGCTTTCAATCGAAAGTTGCACTATTGTTATGGGCCATTCCTTCGAAATAAAACAGAAGCAAGTATTGGCGCATTTCCTCCAGTTGCTGACCAAAAAACCTCAAATTTTGAAATAATTTCAGTCTCAAAATATTCAGTTAGTACTCCAATCATTTCTGAGTTTAACTTCTGAATTTAAGTTCTCCCATTGGAACCGTTTATCCCTAATAGCACACCATGTCCCAGGGACGTCCCTATTTGGTACAAATCATGTCCGAATGTCCGGGACTTAAAATCATTGTCCTTGGGACGTTCGATTCAGTGCATTTTCATGAATTTCCCCAAAGGACTTCCCATGGATTTCCCAATCGGTACATCGTATAAAACGTCTCTGCCAGGACGTCTTTGGGATGTCCTGGGTCGGATATATTTTGTTATGTTTCCTAGGACATCCATCGAACGTCCTTGTTAGTAAGTATTCTGGCATGTCTTTGAAAGGACGTCCCATGGTTGTCCTGTTACGGGACATTTAGGAACATCCCGCATGAATGAATATTGGACGTCCCAACTGGTTAATCTTAGAATATTTCCCTGCGAGGACTTCCTTGGGATGTCCTGGTTCGGATATATTTTGTAGAATTTTCTAGGATATCCATTGGATGTCATGGTTGGCATTATTTGGCACGTCTTCGAAAGGACTTCCTATGGTGGTCCTGGTACGGGGACATTCTGGAACGTCCTTGATGGATGTACATCGAACGTCATCCCAATCAGTGAATTTCAGAAAATGTCCCTGCGAGGACTTCCTCGGGATGTCCTGGATGGAACATTTTTCGGAATGTTTCCTAGGTGCATCCATCCAAAGATGAAGGATGGATGATCACAAAAATTAAACAAAATTTTTAAACAGTTACAATAATTAGGCCTCCATGTGTACTCAGTACCCGTGCATACATCCTAGCTAGGGGTTTTACAGAAGAGGTATAAAATGGATCGCATATTCACAACCCATCTGAAATAAAACTCTTTTCACTATCATTGAGGTCATCAGGGGCCATATTCTCGAGTTTGTGCGTATGCCAATACGATTCACTGTTTCACAACAATGAAAATAAAAAATTTATGTTTGTCTCTCTTGTTCGTATACGGATTAAAACCACTGAAATGAAATTATAATATGATGACTATTATAATTTCATTTCAGTGATTGAAACCGAACAATTCCTCTATGTATCGATTCCGTGCATAAAGTTGTTTTCTGTGTTTTGTGTTCTGTGTTCAAGTGAAGTGTTGACGAATTGGCAGACAATTGTTGAGTATTTACCAGCTATGGCGGCTTTTCTATCGTCTTTTGTGATTGATTAGTTTAGTGACTGTTCTGTAAGTTATTTTGTGTTCATTTAGTGTAGTTATATCTATAAATGAAAATAAAAGTTTTGTTATACTATTCAATAGTTATTACTAACCTATTCAACACTGTTTTGAAAAAGGTGTTTCCGTAAGACAAGTAGAGTTGTGTGTATCCTTTAAACATGTACAAAACCGAATTGAATGACTCCTGAGAGAGTGCTGAGCTTACCTAGTAAGTAAATCTGGTTCCATCCAAATTGGTATCTCCAGCAATCCACAACAATATCATAATCTTAGTCCTGAAAGAGATGTAGGAACAAACACATCTGATAATTCTGCACATCCTAAGGACGTCCCAGATGTACTTTCGATTTATGTAATTCGGGGACGTTCAATGAACATCCCAGGTGGATGTCGATTGAATATCCTTATAGAACGTCCAATTTTGGTGAGAAGTCGAAACATTGGTACTTCCCACGGATGTCCAATGGACGTCCGCGGTACCAATACTGCACGTCCTAAGGACGTACCAATATTGCACGTCCTAAGGACGTCCAAGATGTACTTTCGATTGATGCAATTCGGGGACGTCCGATTAACATCCCAGGTGGATGGCCAATGGATATCCTTATAGAACGTCCAATTTTGGTGAGAAGTCGAGACATTGGTGCTTCCCGCGGATGTCCAATGGACGTCCGCGGTACCAATTTTGCACATCCTAAGGACGTCCCGAATATCCTGAGAGGATGTCCTATGGATTACCATCGGACTTCATGGTGCTATTAGGGATTAATGCAACTTTAAATAAAAATACACGACATTGAACGCCATAAAACCACTTCCATTTTGAAAATTCAAGGTGTAGGTCAACCCTGCTAGTGAACCCAAAGAGTTTTCGCTTTGAAATAAAAACTGAAGTGTTCAAGCAAATTTTCAAATTACTTGTTTGGAGAACCAAGCTGATTCGTTCGAAAGGACCCACCCTGTATACCAAAATTAATGTACATTGTATATTCTTAGTAATTTGCAGTTGACCTCTAAATATGAATATGTACCTACCGAAGGAAAATCCAGACGAGGGAAGTCCAATAAAACTAGTCTGCGAGCATGACGTCGTTCTGCGAAGAAAAAGACATGAACTTGGTATTCATATTTCATAGTAATAGTTTAGTCAGTCAGTGTTGTTGAAATCGTCAACGAACGAGGTAGTGCCATGGTCGGTTTTGGTCCAATCACCACGTGTAGCTTGATCGCTCTCTCGTTTCTATCAATTGTTTACTGTGAGAAGTGTAAGTAGATAATAATTGACAGGAAAAGTACGCCTCTTTATTATGATACGGGATGTTTATGCAGTACACGAAACAAAATCAACATGTTTTTATATTATAATATATCAAACAAGGCATAAACAGATAAAAAAATTAACCAAAGAAACGACTTTTTCGTGTGGAGGAAGGTCGAATGTGTTGGTTTCTTGCTTTTTCATTTATGGATATACCCAAATTTTCTGCAGATTCATTCAATTATCTGTACTTATCTGTTTAATAATCAATCTCTGTTGCTCGTTCAGTTTTTTTTTTATCTCGAATATTGTTTCTACTGATTAATGAAGAACAAGGAGGCCATGACTGGGATTAAAAATCATATCTTTCAATTCAACATAGTCTGGTAAACAAGTTCAAATCGGTGTTAATCAATGATAAAGCTCCTAAAAATATGAGCGATTGGATTCGGAATGACGTGTAGAAAAATGAGCTTAATGATTTTGCAGCACATAAAAAATTGCTATTAACAATTGAAGACGAAAAAATAAGGCATTTAGTTTTTCGCTGGTAATTTAAAAACTATCAAAAATGAAGAAATTCGAAGAAAAAAATTTCCTGAATAGGAATAAATTTAAAATAAAAAAGTTACAACTCCCGGACCTCTAGCTCCATTATTAATAGATAATTTTAATTTAACGCCGAAAATAGGGCTCCTTGCTGCCGGTACGGCATGGGCGCTCCGCCACTGAAGACAGTTTACCATATGATTTTTTTTAAAAGTATCAACTACCAATTTTAACATTTGAGAAATAACGCTGTCATCTGAACACTTGAAAGAATAAAGTCCCGTTCGAAAGAAATTCTTTTGTTGATTTTTCAAAAATGTATACAGTGTCCTTCATAAAGTCCGCATCATATGGGAAAAACTTTTATTAATGATTTATTTTGAAATTCGACTTGGGCGTTAAGTTGTGCTTTGAAAAATATGAAAAATGACCTATTCGGATGTGGTCACGTGACTTTCGCTACCTGTCAAAAGTAACATTTTTTTCAAAGTAATCGCTGAAAATAGGCTTATTTATTCGAATTTCCAAAAATTTTAAGATTTTACACCTACAAAATTTTAGATTTTACACCTACATCTCGAATTTGAACGTTCTATTGCAACTTTCACTTTTTGCCATTTTTTTGATAATTACAAAATTTCTGGAATATTAAAAAATTCGTAACTTCGACAAAACTGTTTTATACCAGTAGCTCTAATATGCGACTAACTTTCAATCAAGAATCATAAAAAAAATATGTTTTTCTCAAGAAAATGAGAATTACTGGTTAACATTTCTGTTATGTTTGATGCAAAGTTGACGTATCTTCAAGCATGTAGGATAAGAATTCATTTAAGTGGTTTTTTTCAGTATTAAAATTTTATGAAATTATTTTCATTGACTACGTTTTTCATTTGTTTCCAAAGTCTACTTCACAAAATTGATGAAAGTTTCATAGCCGAATTAGTAAGAATTTAATTTGAGATTTGTACCGTGAAAAGTCATAAACTTTGGTTAGATAAGTAAAGAAGTTTAATGATGTTTTGAATTATGACGTTGGTATCATTTTAATACTGAAAAAATCCCCTTAGATGAATTCTTATCCTACATGCTTTGCATCAGATATAACAGAAATGTTAACCAGTAATTCTGTTTTTCTTGAGAAAAACATTTTTTTTGATGATTCGTTATTGAAAGTTAGTCGCATATTAGAGCTACTGGTATAAAACAGTTTTGTCGATGTTAAGAATTTTTTAATGTTCCAGAAATTTTGTAATTATCAAAAAAATGGCAAAAAGTGAAAGTTGCAATAGAACGTTCAAATTCGAGACGTAGGTGTAAAATCGAAAAAGAAACAACTTTTTCCTTTGACATTTTTTGAAATTCGAATAATTAAGCCTATTTTCAGTGCGATTACTTTGAAAAAATATTACTTTTGACAGGTAGCGAAAGTCACGTGACCACATCCGAGTAGGTCATTTTTCATATTTTTTAAAGCACAACTTAACGCCCAAGTCGAATTTCAAAATAAATCATTAATAAAAGTTGTTCCCATATGATGCGGACTTTATGAATACCTAATTGTTAACTAACAAATATTTTTACCTTCTGTTTTCACAAATAGCGACATAAAAGTTTAAATAATTGACTTATAAAGTGTTTGCTTCTTGGAGCCCTTCTTAAACAGGGTGTTCCAAATTAAGTCAGCACCATTGCCAACTCCTTTATTATTGATGCCTCGAATTCGGTTAAATTGGCAAACAAACTAGTGGCATTTTTAATAGCCTTCTCAATGCTGAAGACAAAACAAAAATTGACAGTCTCTCAAAATATTTCAAAAAATGATTTTTTTTTTAAATGGAACATTTTATATTTTATGCATTTTCATTCGTAACTACATTCTCAACAAAGCTCATGACCTTCCTTCCTAAAGTTGAAAATGAGCGACTTAGGTGGAAATATTCATTTCTTTTACTAGTACAGGTCGACAAGCATAAGGATGCCTCTGAGATGCGCAAACGATAGAAAGCATGAGTAGATGTGCGACAAAGATCGACAACTGTTTACGGCTGGTTATCATCGGAATGTACAATCGGGAGAGAAATTTTTCTGCAACACGTAGGAACGTAGGTTCTTATCTGAATTTTCATTAATTCCTAATGAACTGTTCGAATAATATAATTGTCTGTGATCACTGGACCGTTTATGAAAATTGCATAATTTTCCCGAAGCCATAAGTGTAAATAAAGTACGACAGCAAAAGAATGCATCGCCACACAATATCAGAAATAGGTAAATAGGTAAATATAATAAAGAACACGAGGAACATACTTACAGAAATTGACTAACAATATCACATGACCTCTGACCACTGCCAAATCAGCATTGTCCATGGTAACTTTTGATTTTTTGTTTCTCTTTTTATTTGGAGTTGAGAATTGTTCCATTTCACCTTTTTCAATTTTATTCATTTCTGAATTAATTTTTCTAATGCTTCTGACGCAAACTCCCGTTGCGGCAGCAACTCGTTCTTGAACCTTCACAAGAGGAATACTGGTTTCACCTATCATTGCTTCTGCCTGCATAAATTTGATGACATTACTGACAATTTCCCTACTTTGTCCACTCAGAATCTTATTTCTCCCTTTACTCTTTGAAGGCATTTTCAAACACAACAAACTACACTATAACCTATCTAATAATATTTCAAAACTATACACAACACAACCACAACACAAGGATTTCAAATTCAATACAATCAGAATAACGCCACAATAATTTTATTCCACTGACTGTACACTCACGACGTTAACTGCTTGAATCCCCACTCCAGGGTCGTGTCTACTGCGCAACCAATTCTCGGAGGCATCCTTACGTTTGTCGACCTGTACAAAAAAGTTTTTTTTCTATTTGGAGTCTAAAATATATAATATAAGCATTTTAAATTTTTTCGAGATTGGTAACAATGGTAACTTCAAATGTCAGATGAACGTCATACAAGAGGGATGAGATTTTCAGATATTAAACAAAGAAGAAGAATAACCTTTGAATGTTGTGGTGTTATTTGTTGCCTTGGATGATGCAGTTATTGTAAACTTTAAGTGTTACACATGACTGGTTTTTCGGGCGATATTGTTGATATTATTTATTAGTATTAAATCCAAATTTTTCCAATAAAAAACTACAAAAAAATGAGAAATAGAAAAAAATAGTTTATGAAACACGTTTTATAAGACACATTGTCGCACTTGTTTTCTTGTAAACAACGCGTGCGACAAAATGATGTCTTATAAAACTTGTGTATCAGAGAAGATTTGAGTGCCCTAAATGCAAAACTCGGTATTTGCCAAATTGTCGAATATGGAGATATTGGTACCAAATTAAAGGTATTTTCAATATTCACCATATAAACATCAGATCTAGCTGCAAAACAGTGTAGTTGCCATGCAAATCCCATTCAATCTGTGTGAGTTGCAAAACTCTCTATTTACAAGCGAGATTCACTTGCAAAAGTCGGTATATGTAACCTAGCCAATAAGAGTGCCGGAATATGGATCACGTGATTGAACACATGGTATTGAATCGCGTGTTTTCTTGTTTCACTAACTCATCATTCGCAATAAAAACTTCTTCAAACACTGATGTGATTTTTGTAAAGAATAACTATGGCAATGACTGGAAAAATCATCCAGATTTACAATATTATACGAGAGTATTAACATCTGCTCCTGTTCAGTTCGAGACTGATTCAGATGAGGATAATCTGTCAGATGAGGATAATCTGCAATATGAGGATAATCTTAGAGTATGAATTTTTTTAAAGTTTATTTACCAAAGAATGTATTGCTTTTCGTTTATTTCAAAGAACTGATATTAAATTTATTTTTGAATTCTACTCTTGATTTTTATGAACAAATTCCATGTCTGTAGAACTACATTGAGATGCAAAACTAGGTAAGTTTCATTTGTTCAGATGCAAAACTGGTCCTTTGCATTATTTAATTGTAAAACTTTGTATTTACAATTTTCAAACGCTGTTTTTGGAGCCATAGCATTCCCAATATGTGTGGAACAGAAAACATAGGATCGTAGATTCTATCTCCATCTATCGTGACCAATTTGAGTAGCACAAGACGATATGTTAGTGAACTATGAGTTTTTTGCAGATTACTCGAAATGACTTGAGATGCAAATACAGAGTTTTGCAGTTAAGGCACTCTTGAGAAATAACACATTGATTGATTGATATCAGACACCCTACCCTAAATGTATCCAGATAGCAAATGTCATCATAAAAAATATTTGGCAGATTTCATTTGACTTTGTCAAAACAAATCCTTCATATCCAAGCTGACAAAAATAGAATTTTAGCAAGTCTTCATCCTTCGAGTTTTGATAACGGAGACAGATTTAGTCTCCGAAACGTCAACGTTTTCAAAAAAGAGAAGTATTTTTAGTCAATTTGAAAATTTTTCTCGTCATATAGGCAAATTTATTATTCGATACGTTACTGACGAAATAATAAACTGTTTTCAAGACAACAGTCTTCTAAACGCAGTAACGGGGCAAATTGATTATTGCCCCTCTACACTTGTACAGATTTCTTTGAATTAACATTTTATCATTTCCAGACTGTGGAAGGTTAAAATTCCCAAAAAGGTATGTCAAGAAATATACTAATGTTTTGGCAAATAAAACCTCATGAGTGTCGAAACACCCAATTTTGGTAATTACTCAAATGACAATAATTTGTATTTTTTTTTGTTTTTTCCTTGGTGTTTTGGTATCGACTGCTTTGGTCATTAGCCGTAGTATTTTGTTATTAACAGCAAAAAAAGACAGTGAAGTGTTTTTCGATGAGGCTCGTCAGATGATCTATTTTCAGGAGGATGGAGCACCAACACATAATTTCTGTGGCGTAAAAAAAATGTTGCTAAGCTGTTTTGAAAAGAGATGAATTGCTACAAATAGTTAAGTAGCCCCCTCGTTCACCAGACGTGACATCCCTAGATTTTTATTTTTGGGGATTTGTGAAAAATGATTTTTACAAAATAAAACACAATAGTGTGGATGAAAAGAAAAATTATAATGAAACTATAATTAATTGAATTGCTGGAGGAACTGTATTGAATATAACAAGTAGTGTCAAGAGAAGGGCTCAAATATGTGTTCAACAAAGAGGTGGTGTTTTTGAACAATTACTTCATATTTCATAGCGCTCTGCCAAATCAGATTGTTATAAATGCTCCTATTTTCAACTCAGTTTCAACTTTAGGAAAAAAGTCATATGAACTTTGTTATCAATGAAGTAGTTACAGATCGAAATGCATGATGAAATATAGGGTGGTTCATCAATAATTTTTTTCATAAAATATGCTGAAAACTCGACTGTCAATTTTTGTTTTGTAACCAGCATCGAGAAGGCTATTAAAAATGCTAGTAGTTTTCCCTTTTACTCGAATTTGTAGCATCAATAAAAACGGAGTTGGCAATGGTGCAGACTTAATTTGGAACACCCTGTATATATACTCAAGAAGATCACGTGATAAAAGTTTTTAAAAGTTTTTTATTTCGTTTATTGTAATTGTTTGAAGTTGAAAATAAATAAAATATCCAGAAAATAAAGTAATTTTTTTTTGAAGAAATATGATATTGCCGTTTTCGTATCTAACAATGGCATTAAGGCTGGGTAAAATTTTTTCACGTCATTTATTAATGAATCGTTTATAAACAAATAGACAAGGTTATAAGTATATAAAAAAGAAACAGGATAGCAAGAAAAATGTTCTATCGATAATTTTAATGTTTATCGAGTAAACAATTTGTCATAAACAAATTCTGTCCAACATTAAAGATTTGTTTTCTAAATGTAATTAAAACTACAAAAACAGCCATATGTAGCAAAATACTGATTTAAAAAAAAATCTTTTATAACACTTTCCAATATTGGCATTTCATGCTAAGCGATACGCACTCTGGTGGCTTTAATGTAAACTAGTTTCTACGACATTGTTTTCTAACCACACTTTCATATCGTTTGTTTACCATTGATTTTTATGAATATAGAGCCTTTCTTTGAACCGTTTTTATTTCATCTTAATTTAATGTTGAGAAATTGCCTTTTTACAGGTAAAGCGACCCTTCCGGTCTTATAATGGCGTCTTACAATGGTTATTGTTCTGTGTCACATTACAATTCCTACGCCAAAAGAAATTAAATTTTCAAAGATATCCCGAGGAAAATGACCCAAAGGTTTATTTTGAAACGGAGTTCGGACGAGAATTAATCTCAAGAAGAAAAGCCTGGATATTAAAGGTTCGGATTGGCAAACCAATAAGCAAATTTATAAAAGTGCGTTCGCTCTATTTTAAACAAGATTATTATATTAACAAAGGTAGGTAGGCATCTTGTTTTTATCTACTTATTTACATTTGCATAATTTTAATATAACCGTATATAATTCTGAGTTCTCCAGCGCTTGTCTGGAGACAGAGGGCACACACTTTCGTCACTGAAGAGTTCCATTTATTTTTTCCATATATGGTCTGCATTGAGTACTTCTTCACCTTCTACTACACACCGAGAACTTTCGGTCCCTTCAACATACCTCAGAAATTCCAATAAACTTCATTTTAATTGGGCCATTTGTCTTTGTTCATAAGAAGACGATTGAAGTATTTTATCACTAGCTTTTTTCTAACAATGTAACTATTAACATCTTAACACTAATCCTTACACCAATAATTATTTAATTAAATGAACATTAATAAAAGGTAAAGTCATCGAAATCACAGTTTTAACAATGTTTGAAGGGCCTAAACCACGCTTCAAATCCCCAATACACGAAATAAACAAAGTAAACAATGAAATCTATATGGAAGAAAAAGTAAGGTTATAAATCAATGTCGTAGAAAGTACTTCATCGTCCGCCGCCGGTAGCGCTACACTACAATCTTAATTTGAAATCCCAATTACACGATACCGAAGTTATAGCGGCCACTTGATTTGTTAAGTAACAAACTGATATAACTTTTAAACTATTAATGGACATTTGATAATGGACATTCAAGATTAATTAACCTTAAAAATGAGTTAAAGACCAAGTTTGTAGCTATTATTAATCATCTGTTAAATGCATTTGTTTATAAAATATGAAGATTTTTATCTTTTATGGCTTAGACTTAAAAAATGCAAATATAGAAATGGACCTCCAAGACAATTCTGTGCAGTGATAAAATATATTCCAAATCAACATTTTTAATCCCATCCATATCTCTATAATAAAACGCTATTCCGTTGAAATAGAGTTTCATCACAGCTGATACTATTAATAGTTAGGCCGAGCGGTGCCTTTTTCAATATTTTATAGGAGCGTTCATATAGGAACACATCAGGAAAATTATACATTTACTTACCTATCAAATCTAATCTCCGGCAACCATCAGGAAGCTGCTACCAGCTTTGCACACACACTAGTTTTAATTATTTAAGTTAGTTTTTTATTATTATTTTCAACACTTTTCTGGATTTCAATCTATTCAAATACTTCTCAAATTGTTAATCAATATTATCTGGGCCGAAGGCCCAGGTGGAAGATTAAATTTAACTGAATAAAACAAAGAAATCGGCCAAAAACATTTATTATGCCGAAAGAAAAAAAATAGAACGCCGGAATAACTAAGAAGTTTTAAATTTATAAGTTATTAAATCAAACCCAATTGAAAACCAGTGAATTGAATAAAATTTTATGACATTTACGTTTTTAAACTACGCAAAAAGATATAATTCTTACTAAAGTATTGAACTGATATTTTGAAACAGATCATTCACCAGAAAAGGTCACGTTGCTAACAAACATCTAACACTCTCAAGATTTAAAACAGGACTGCCGTTTAGAAGCATAAAATATATGTCCTTCAAGTTAGCTTGGGTTTCGAAATCCCCATCGTTTAGGCAGTAAATATAAGGGTTGTTCGAAAATTAAATAGTGAATTGAATTTCTTTTTCAGTTTCTTCTACAATCGGCTTATGCATTAAATATTTTATAACTCAGATATTCCGACGTTACGAGAAAAAAAAAACATAATGCAAATTTGTCGCATTTTGAAAAAAACTCTTTATATCTAAACAATTGATCTTATTTCTACTTATTCTATGTCATGGATCTTTCTGTAACACTCGGTTATGGTTTGAATCAATTCTATTAACGGAAATATGACGTTGAATTCATAATGAAAACTGATTATTGGACACAAAATATTTGGTTCGAATTTATAAATACCCCTCGTAAAACTCTCGAAACTGTGTTGGAACTATTCTTATAGCAACCATATGGGCGAAGGTTTTGGTGCCCTTCTCGGTATCGTAAACTAAATGCTGAATTTAATGGCTTCCGGATGTAGATTCAATGGTTGTCCTCTTCGAGAACTTTTAATAAATTTCAAGATTACGTTTTGTTACATCTCTCATAGTTTGAATTATACAGTGCGGCTTTTTTAGCCCCCCCCCCCACCCCTGTTAACTTTTGAACGGTTTCACCAATACTACTATATGAAACAAAAAATATGGTGATTGCTTGACAGGGAACACATCAACTTAAAAATATTAAATGTCATGGGGGGTCAAATGTCACACCGTTGAAAAGAGAATTAAATTCTCTTTAAAGTCATTTATTTTTTAAAAATTTCTTCAATATTTTTTTTGCAATTAAAATTCGAAATATCAAATATAAATGCGGATCTGAATACTACTCATACCTTTATAAATTTGAACGGTTTGTTGTGGAATAATGAAACCAAAAACATTTTGAAGGTTATTACCGTTACTACTTTTTGAGAGAAGAAACATTGCATTTACTCGACAGATGGCGCTGGGGGCACATCAACTTGAAAATTTCGAAAGACATAAAAATCGAAATAGGGAAAAAGTTTCTCAACAAAATTCAAAAATATTTAGATGGTTGTAAAGACAATTGAATTATCTTTTCAACGATGTGACACTTCACCCCCCATACCATTTAAAACTTTTGATTTGATGTGCCCCCCTCGCCCCCTGTCGAGCAAAAATATGGTAATTATTTTTTGTTTCAAAAAGTATTATCGGTGAAACCCTCCAAATTTTTTTTTCATATTTGTTCGCCGAACTGTTCAAAAGTCAACAGAGGGGGGGGACTAAAAACAGCCGCACTGAAACGCTTATCAAGTAATATTTTCCAACTCGCGTTCAGTTTCCTTTGGTATTTCATTTCTTTATTGCATGACTCATTTAAATTTTTATATAGTTTCAAGTTTTATTTATTACAATAAGTTATAGCAGCTTTTAACTGAAAGTGCTGCTATTGTCGAATTGAAATTAAATAGGTTTTCTGAATGTTTCTACATTAACTATATTTGAATTTTTTTCATAATAATTATAGAATTACATTTTTTTGTATCCAAAAATTATTCGATATAATGAACTGGAATTAGTAAATAAATAATTTTTTTCTACAAACGTCAAAAAATGATAAGGTTCGCGCATTGATTACAATATGCGAAGTGCCACTTTTTTTCATCTTCCTACGTTACCACGACACCGTTAGCGAAATAGTGTGCGAAATTCATAATTCACGCACTGCATTTAATATGAGATTTTTATATTTTAACCTTTATGGTCCTCAATCGAGCAAAAATCCAAAAAACATTTATTTCTAGATGTTTAACAATTTTATTTCCATTGTTAAATCTCAGTCGAGGAGATTTTGCAATCTTTCCAAATATATTTTCCTGTAGTTTTACCGAATTTGTTCCTGTTAAAGTCCCCAGCCCGTATACTAAGAGAATACTTCATTTCCAATGAATAAACCATTGATGATAAATTTACAATGTTGAGTCCATTAAGATTTTGAAGTTGAACAACATTTTTGTTTGAGGCCATCGAGAATTACGACAACAAAAGTTTCTTCTTGATGAATACTTCAATTTCAAGGTTGAAACAATTCCGCGTTCAACAGTAAACAAATCTCCAAGTGATAATTAATCGTGAGCGAGGTAGTAATTAACATTTTGGAATATACACCGTTTGTCAAACAAATATTTGGAAGTTATTTCCACATTTCTTCATTATTTGGGTCGCTGCAAGTTCAACCCCCTAAATCCCCTGTTAATAAAGGTCACTTAATTTTCTCAGAAACGCTAATTTCTATGTTGAATTTCAGCCATGGGCTACCAACTGATTAAGAACAGTCGATATGATTATGACTATATGTTTAAACGTGTGAAATGTTAAATACCCATGTCTACCGCTCACCTCCTTACAATAATTATAGCTGTTGCGCAAAGTGTTAGGAAAATCTTTAGTAAATCTTGTTCACCAAAAACAGCCCATCAAGGTTTAGAGTTTTTTATAAGAATATTTTTAAATACTCTTGAATCCGCCCCATTTTTGTTTTTAGAGGGACATACATATTTCTTTTCTTATTTTGGCCGCTGTATTTTTAATAGAGGACTTCGGATAAGGATGCAGTCATGCCACCACACAACTTTTGGCTTTAAAACTACTGGGGTGCTATTCTTGAGTTTGTGCGTATGCGAATTTGATTTACTGTTTCACACTGATACCGATGGAATTTGTATACATATCTGTCTCTTTTATTCGTATACGAATTAGAAGTCAAATGATTCGTGAAGAGCCCCCCTGGCACGTTTTTCTGCAACTTTTCGTCATGTCAGGGTAGCCTCAGGAACCCCCTACTGGAATTAAAATTGTTCATATAACAGAGGAAAATTGAGATTTTCCATAAAATACAAAACACTAGGGACTTTAATTTTGTTTAGGGTTTTTTGTTTCAAAATGGCGCTAAATTCAAAACTATAGAGCTAGAGCTTTGTTATTGAAAGACGTATTGTGTAATGTAGGGCTGTTTCTTTGTCAGTGTACAGGGTGTCCCAAATTCGAGCCTCATCATTGGTATCTCGGAAACCAGAAGAGATACGAGGTCGGTTAAATGGAGGCAAAGTTGCGCAATTTGGTGCTCATTGAAACGCCGCTTTCATATTTGAAAAATTCTGAATGCTTCCGAAGATTTTTGGCAAAATCCGATTATTCGCGATTTCATTTTTATTTTATTGTGACTCTATTTGAATAAATATAACAAAACAAATTTCACATTCTCATTGCTACTTTTTCTGTTCTACAAGATGTTGTTATCAGATTTTCAAACAGACGTTTCGTATTTGAGCTGCCATCATCAACTTTGTTTTTTTAAAATACGGCCCTGGATTTTTTATTATGGATTTTAAAATCTTCTAATGTCCCAAAACAAATGATGTATTGCACTTATTCGAAAAGTTTATATTAATAGCATTTTCCATAAGAACTCATGTGTTAGAGAGAGACAGAGAATAGATTTTTGGTAAGATCTTAGCAGGACATCGTTAAAATAATTTTTTCGAAAAAGAACAATACATCATTGTTTTAAGGACCTCAGAAGCTCCTAAAAATTGATATAAAACAATGTGTGATGTTCAACAATTAATAGGCATGATGTTTTAATTATTCCAAAAAAAGTCAAACAAAAACTATAAAATTGAATACCCAATAAAAATTAAAGCAAATATTCAAATTGTAATCCACCTGCTTGAATGCATTTTCGTGTCAGTCTGTGAAGTTTATGGATGGCACGCTGAATGGTCCTTGCAGGGATAGCCCTGATCTCCCTTATTAGGTCTTGTCGTAATACTTCAAGATTTTGTGGCGTATTTCGATAAAGACGGTTTTTGAGAAATCCCCAAAGAAAGTAGTCTAGAGGGTTTAGGTCGGGGCTTCTAGCTGGCCAACGTACGGGACCTTCTTTTCCAATCCATTTATTAGGGAATAATTCATTTAATAAATTTTTAACACATCTCCCATTATGAGGTGGTGCACCGTCTTGTCGCCACCATAGTTGACGTAATACGCCCAAAGGTTCTTCCATTAAGGAATCCAATATATTGGTCCTTATTAATTCTGCATATCTATCAGAATTTAATTTTCCTTGAATAAAAAACGGGCCGATAATTTTATTGTGCCACATACCGACCCATACGTTAAATGATTGTCGTTCCTGAGGTCTTACTTCTTGATTCTGCCTTGGGTTTTCTATTGACCAATAGTGTTCGTTATGTCTGTTAAATAGTCCATCTGTTGAAACACTGCATTCATCTGTCCATATAGTTTTATTTAGGAAGTAATCATTTTCATTAATTTTATTTTGCAACCAAAATTCTAATCGTCTCTCAGCATCGCCAGGTCTTAGTGTTTGACTAATATGGATTTTGTAAGGTTTATATCCACGCTTATTTAAAGTTCTCCAAACTCTCATTCGCGGTAATCCTACTTCTTCTGAGAAAACTCTAACTGAAGCTCGAGGATTATTATTGGCCTTAAAAAATAATGTAAAATTATTCATTTTACTTTCTACTTTGTAACAGTTTTCAAACATACAGTGTTCAAGATAATTTGTTCCTCTTCTGGATCGATTCGTGTCCATATTCAACCCTTGGCTTAACAAAACTTCCGTATTGAGCTAAATTATTATCAATATTAGCAAAATAACTATAATGCGGCTGCCGTCTTTCTGGATATTCCAACAAAGAGCGCTCACAAGCCGTTTTTGAATTTCGATTCGAAAAAAAATAAATCCTTATCATGTCTCGTTTTTCTTCCTTAGAAAAAGTCATTTTCGTTTAATAAGTGTTAACGATTAGTGAACGAACAGTGAACTGTTAAAATATTGGATAATTTAAACATTAACAAATGAACTAAGATAGCCTGAATGCACGATGCACAGTCATTTTGATAAAATGCAATTATTTTTGTAAATATAGCCTAGGGCCTAGAGTTTGAGAGATGACACTTCAGTTATATTATTTATTAACCACCCACTTTTATGTTAGTTTTTGAGTTTTATGCAGTGCGTTATTGCAAAAAAAGTTTGTTTTAACTCTATTAAAAATCTAATTTTTGTCTCTCTCTAACTCATGAGTTCTTATGAAAAATGCTAAAAACTTTTAGAATAAGTGCGATACATCATTTGTTTTGAGACATTAGAAACTTTTAAAATCTATAATAAAAAATCCAGGGCCGTATTTGAAAAAACAAAGTTGATGATGGCAGCTCAAATACGAAACGTCTTATTGAAAATCTGCCACCAGCTTATAGAACAGAAAAAGTAGCAATGAGAATGTGAAATTTGTTTTTTTATATCTATTCAAATAGAGTCACAAAAAAATAAAAATGAAATCGCGATTAATCGGTTTTTTCCAAAAATCTTCGGAAGTGTTCGGAATTTTTCAAATATGAAATTGCGCAACTTTGCCTCCATTTAACCTACCTCGTATCTCTTCTGGTTTCCGAGATCCCAATGATGAGGCTCGAATTTGGGACACCCTGTACATTTGTTTCACGACAAAATTAAAATTCATCCATTTTATGATTAAAATGTAACATTTAGGGAGCGTCTGTTGACTTGAGTTTAAGAAGAATATTGCGGACCAAGTTTGATCAATTTTAGCATAGTTTGTATGTTCAACACAATTTTGTGATTTACCCAGGAATGATCACATTGGATATTCGATATTAACCATGTTACAATTCTGCAGATTTATTCATAAAATAATATTTGACACTGCTTGCAAACATATTTATTCAACAATAAAACAAACAAAATTAAATACATTGATGGGAAACATATAGAGGCCTCAGATCCATATTAAAGAATAATATTGAGCCTCTAGATATTTTTTGCAGCAAACAAATCAATGATCTTCTCGTTGTCAGTGTTTACGTCTCGGAATTGACATCAACGCCAATCCATTCAGTCTCTACTGACCTGTGGAATTCCTCAAATAGGTTTTGAGGCGTTTCAGCGAGAATAATTATCTCTCAGAAGTACATGTTGTCGAGATTAAACAGGTTCTTTTAGCCATATCAATTTCCATAGGTCTAATTCTCCTTTCAATGAGTCCCATTCTAAAAACTTTTTATACAGTATGAAATTGTCATCTTCAACACTGGGCTGTTTTTCACAACAACTTCTTCTGAAATTTTGAGTGGAATTTTGAGTGGAGTTGATCAATTAAATCAATGTACTCTTCTGGATCTTCGGTTCCATATTTTGCCCTATGACACTGTTGCGACACACTTAGTAATTTCTATTTCTTCATTTATGGATTTGAGCAAACCAAGAATACTCTTATAAATGTTGGCGAATTTTGATTTGATATTTTTTCGAATATCATTAATATTTTCTATGATAAAATCAACATGTTGCAAAGCGGCCACCAGATCACAGATAGGCGACTGGAGTATTTTACAAAGTGGAGGTATGAATGAAAACAACATGGTCAAGCAACTCAGACTCGCTACAAATTCACTTGTAATCATATACCATAAAAAGGAAGTCGCTCTTGATGAAGTTTCAAAATCCCTTTCTTCACTTAGTTCTTCAAGAGTTTCGAAAATTTCCTTGAAAATTTCACACCTCACTTTTAGAGAGAACCAAAACATTCGTTCTTATTTAGATGCCATGGCAACCCAAAAAAATTCCGGAAATTTTTATCCTCCTGGGTACCCTGGCCGAAATTAATAAGTGGAAATTTTTCTGTCAAATATTTGACAGGTGATAGTTTATATTTTGCTTTGATGTACAAATGGAATTGTATTTTTCATTTGAAATGAGATAATATTTCATATTTAGGTATTTATTAAATATTTCGAATGTGTGAATATTTTCTTCACGATAATCGCAGAATTTGCAAATTCTGAAATCAAATTTCAGAAACACTTCAATACACCAGTTGTCTACATGTAAATCAAAGGCCCCGTTGCGAGTCAGTAAAGTGTCCGCCTCGTGGTCGTGTGGTCACTAGTTCAATTCCCAGTGGAGAAGAACTTTTTTTTTGATTAAATTTAAAAAAATCAAATTGAAATTTTGTTAAGTGTGTTTTACATATCAATATTTTCATGCATCTTTTTTGTACTATGCATATAAATAGTTCAGGTGAACCATAGTTAGTTATTTCTTATGAATTGTTGGATATATTTTGGTGTAAAATTTTCTTACCGAATCCCCCGAGTGCTTGAATTAATTGCAGGAAATTTATCTCGTACATGAATTTTTTAAAAAAATTACCCTCGTCGCTGCGCGACTCGGGTAATTTTCAAAAAATTCATGTACTCGAAAAATTTCCGGCAATAATTCAAGCACTTGGGAGATTACAAGTGAAAATTTCCTTGAATCTAATTAAACCATCGCACATTGCTGTTAAGATTTTGCCATCTCACTTCGGGATAGGTTTTCTTTATATTTTCTATCAAGTTTTTCGTTCCTTTTGCCGATGCCACTGATTTTATAATACCGATTATATTTCGGATTTGACAAGAGTGACTCAAAACCGCTAAACTCAAAGAATGCGAGCTGCAATGAACGTATAATGCTTTTGGATAAGTTTGGCAGATACCTGCTTGGACACCATTAAAACAGCCTTTCATCGAAGAAGCGCCATCATTCCCTTGTCCGATAAGGTATTCACAATCAACCCCTATACGATTCAGTGTGGAGAGAATTGTATCAGCCAAATAATTTCATGAAGTACTCTGTACTGAGACAAATCTTAGAAAATCTTCACGTAGAATATTATATATGTTATCTCTGGGCTCAATATATCTCACACATATGGACATTTGTTCCTGTTGTGAAACATCAGTAATTTCGTCAACTGATATCGAAAAACATTTAGAAGAATTTGTGGGTACAGTACCCAGAAAACTGAAAAAACTGATATAAGTTCTGTGATGTAACCTCAAAGTTAAGTTATTGAATGAAAGGCCGAGAGCATTTTAATCAAAAAGGTACAAAGGTTTGTTTATCTTTGAAATTTATCCAGCTCAGAATATTTTCTAGATCGATTAATTATTTATTGGCAACTAGGAAAATTGAAATACATATATATTTTGTAATTAGCGCCATTTTCTAAGAAAAATCTCTAAGTCTCTAGGATTTTGTATTTTATGGAAAATCTCAATATTCCCATCGTTATGAACAATTTCAATCATATTACGGGGTTCCTGAGGCTGCCAGGAACCCTGACATGAAGAAAATTTGCCGAAAAACGTGTCAGTAGTTTAAAAGCCAAAAGTTGTGTGGTGGCATGACTGCATCCTTATCCGAAGTCCTCCATTACCTATTGAGACTAATATGAAAACCCTCTTTTTTTTGAATGACAAGGGATGTGTTGTCATACAGAATGTAAAACGACACGTAGTTTTTAAAAAAATTGATCTCGCAGCAATTTAATTCAACATATTTTACTATACATGTCATACACATGCTAACAATAACTGTATGCAAAAATTTGTTTGTAACACACGTTAATTTTTCACATTCTATAGGAACTTTCAGATTATGTGTCCACAAAACCAAGACAGTTCTTCAAGTGGACTTTTACTATGATCTATTTTGAAGTGTTATGACTATTATTCTTATACAGGGGGTTTCATAATAAATGCGCAGGACTTCAGGATGTGATAGCTCGTCCAAAAATATGAAAAAAAGTTTTTATTAACTTACCTTCTAAAATGCACCATTTTCGAGATACAGGGTGTTGAAATTTTAAAAAAATAATCGTTTTTTGCGAATATCTCTGGAACCGTTCATCGCACAGAAAACAGATTTTGTAGGCATTTTCTACTCATAATAAGCTATGTTTTGTGCAGATTTTTAATTTTTTCAAATTCATAATTGGTGAAAATTTTGAAGGGGTAGTGGGTGTATTTTTCTCCAACTTCTACGCCACTGGAAAAAGTATGATTTTGAGCCACCTACTTGAACCGTCAATATTTTCTACACAAAAAAGGTATTCTCGGTCATAAGCTCTAAAGTTGACCGTTTTCAAGAAAAATCAACTCTCATGTTGTTTAAATAATGTTTTTTCCTCGAAAAATTGCTGCGTGCATTGAAGCTAACGGCGGATATTTCCAACAATTCAACTGAGTATGATTGTTATTGTTTTTTTATTTTGCAATTAAGAAGTCAACGTTTGATTTTTTTACTTGTTTTAACGTTTAAATAAATTTTGTATAATTAGGAAAAAAATTATTTAAAAAAATTTACCATGTTTTTCAACATGAAAGTTGATTTTTCTTCAAAACGGTCAACTTTAGAGCTTATAACCAAGAGTACCTTTTTTGTGTAGAAAATATTGACGGTTCAAGTAGGTGGCTCAAAATCATACTTTTTCCAGTGGCGTAGAAGTTAGAGAAAAAAACACCCACTACCCCTTCAAAATTTTCACCAATTATGAATTTGAAAAAATTAAAAATCTCCACAAAACAGCTTATTATGAGTAGAAAATGCCTACGAAATCTGTTTTCTGTGCGATGAACGGTTCCAGAGATATTCGCAAAAAACGATTCTTTTTTTAAAATTTCAACACCCTGTATCTCGAAAATGGTTCATTTTAGAGGGTGAGTTAATAGAAACTTTTTTTCATATTTTTGGACGAGCTATTACATCCTGAAGTCCTGCGCATTTATTGTGAAACACCCTGTATAATGACAAAAATTAATTATTTATGATTCAGTTTGTGTACCTATCTAACATTTAATATATTTGCGCAATTTGATTAATCGTTACTTATATCTGTTTCATTACCTGGAAACAAATTCAGCTATGGTGAGTTTTTAATTCTGTCTGGTCATTATTCAAATTCTGAGATTTTTTCTGTCTATTGATCTCTGCAAAATATGATTTTCTGTTAAACATGAGTAGCAAAAGTTCACAAAAAAATGTATATGTCCAGTTATTCTGATTCTGAAGGATCTATCTGTTTGTCCAACGTAAAACAAGGTACAAGTTTTTTTCCTATAACTAATCTTCCATGTTTCCAAAGTGAAACCCCTCAAAGGTCCTGAGAGCTTGTGCGAGCAAGGAAAAGATCCGGGGTCGGTGACCGTACTGGTATTTGACCACACGTCCTTACGATTGAGGAGCGAACGCTCTACCATCACGACCACAGCCAAATTCAATTCATAAACTTTACACTTTTCTTGTTTTTGAACTTTATCTTTGTTGTTTTTAATGAGTGCGCTAAAAGTGTTATCTGTCCTAAAAGCTATAATACAACCTTGCTGTTCCAAGAATTCACCTAGTATTTTATGCTTAAGCCGCATTTTCACGTGTCAAGTAGCTGAAGCGAGTTACTAAAGCAAGTAACTAAAATTTAGTCCGTTCGTCCGTCCGTTGTTTAGTTATTTAGTACTGATTAAACATGGAAACATGGAAACGTGACGCGTGCAGCAGTGCGAAATTGTATATTGAAGTTATGTGGCGAAGTATCCGAAATACTTGCAGAAGAAATGAACAAAAACAAAAAGATGCGTTGCTGGGTACGTAAATGGCTGAGTAGTAGATAAATATATGGTGCTTCATCTACGTTATTAAGAGAATTAGCAGCCGAAGACGCACCAGAATATAGAAATTGGCTGAGGATGTCTCAAGAACATTTTGAAATATTGCTGGCTAACATTGCGCATCAAATTACGAAATACGACACTGTAATGAGATCGGCTGTTCCAGCTAGAATAAAATTGGAAAGCACATTGTCCTATTTAGCCACAGGGAATAGTTATAGAACTTTGCAGAGGTTATTTCGTGTGTCAACACCTGCAATCTCCAAATTTATACCGCATATTTATTTCGCATTTTTGAAAAGCCTATTGCATGCTTACCAGAAACTGTGGACAAAATTATCAAGGCCAGTTGCGCACTACACAATTATTTGCGAATCACTTCTCATAACACTTACACACCAAATGGATCGTTAGATGAAGAAGATAGAGAAAGCGGTCAGATTAGACCAGGTTCTTGGAGAAATGAAAGTAATATACCCTTGCCGTCAATAAGAACTTTAGGGAGTAATCATTCTTCACGACGTGCAAGAGAACTGCGAGATCGACTCTGCCAGTACTTTATGGGCGAAGGTGCGGTGCCATGGCAGCAACGGATGATATTTTGACTATACCTACTTTTATATTAATATTATAATATATACATAATTATTCCGTATTTGGTTACATAGCTGGAGAGATGTATTGCTTTAATTTATTATAAACAAGTTGATACTTTCGGGACGGGAAAACACGTATACGGATTAATTACCTATCATATGAACACTACTATAATATACCTACATTGAAATTATCCTGCGTGGGCCTCTTATTATCCTCTATATTACGTAAAAATGCGTCCATTTCCTTGAACCACTGGGGACATAAATATCCTCCGATCTTGCTCCTGACTTCATAGAGTACCTTATTTTCTTTTTTTCTTGAGAATAAGTTGACCTCAACGCCCGTATTTTGTTCTTGATTTCAGGCACTCCGAATCCTTCTATTCCCATGATCTCTTCAATTTCCTTATACGCCGCGTCCCTAGCTTGTTTATTTTTATAAATCACAGCCCTTGTATCCCATAGACATCGCCTTTCCCGATACTCTTCTACAAACTTTATTGAGACATTTTCAAAACACGCCACCAAATAAAACACAAATCAACCTTGCAGTCTGTACTTATGAACTTGACTAAGCTGACTTGTCTACACTTGTTTAGTCAGCGTTTTAGTAGGTAGAAAGCGAAGGTGGAAGAGGCAAATTGCTCAAGTAAATAGAAATTGTTTCTATTCACTTGACTAAACAGTTTACTAAATTAGGTACTTGCGCAAGTACTAAATCAAGTTGTTTACACCATATAAGTAACTAAATTTAGTTACTTTATTTAGTAACTCGCTTTAGCTACTTGACACGTGAAAATGCGGCTTTAGGTTCTCCAATGTAGGTAATGACCTTCAACATGAGGATGAACATTTTGAATTGCTTTTTTATACAGTTTTTTAGACGGAAGGCTATTCATTAAAGAAGATTTATTATTATTGTTAACCATAATTTGTTGAATAATGTCTAATTATGAATTAAAATTTATTGTTCTAAGGGGAATATTGAAAATCTATGTATCATAATATGGTTATAAGCTCCTACTTTATGTTGATATGTATGGTTTGAATAATTATGAATTGCGGTATCTGCGTGTGACGGATTGTGGTAGATAATTTATTGAATTGTCTTTGTTTCTATTGTTAAATAGGCCAAGCTGTAGATAAAAATAAGAGGCTCTTTTCACACAAAATGAAAGATGCAAGCGGCCTATACTTCTTTTTACAAGAAAGTTGGTAAATAAAATCCTCGGTTTTCGCCCCAGCAAAATCGCTTTGTGGAATTTTTTAAACAAGAATTAATGAAAAAAATTACAACTTTTATGTTTATTTACGAATATCTCAAAAAGTACTAAAGGAATCGTTTTACAGTCAATGAAAGTTGTTTTTTAATACGACCAGATCGGTGCATTTTACACTGAGACAATCCGGGAAAACCTCGAAAAACAGACCATTTTTCAAAAATTAATAATTTTTATAAATCTGAAGCTGGACAGATAATATTGCGGAAAGATGGCTTCTGTCCGATGTGTACATTTTGCAAAATCGCGTTATAAACAATTTAAGGGCAAATCTTTCTAAATGCAACGATTTGAGGGAAATCATCTTATTCAAATTCTGTGAACGACATTTGGAAGTAGAGATCAATATCTACCATTTGTATATTTTGGATTTTCACGTGAGAGGTGGGAAATGTGTTGAAAATGTCACTGGAAGTTACTATAAATGCTTCAAAGTGCACCCGAAGTCGCCCGAACTCAACTCGAGTTAACTTTAGTGCGACTTCGGACGCACTTTGAAGCGTTTTGATCAACTTTCAGTAATTTGCAACACATTTTACACCTCTCAGGTGAAAATTCAAAATATGCAAATTGTAGATAGTGATCTCTACTTCCAGACACCGGCGCCGTTTACAGAATTTGAATATGACGATTTCTTTTAAATCGGCGCATCTTGTAAGATGTGCCCTTGAATTGTTTATAACGCTATTGTGCAAAAACTGCACATCGAAAAATCTTGCGCATAGTTGAAACATATTGTTATCTATCAGTTTCCGCCATATTGTTTGTCCAGCTTCAGATTAATAAAAATTATAAATGTTTGAATGATGGTCTCTTTTCGAGGTTTTCCCGGATTTTCTCAGTGGAAAATGCACAAAGTCGGTCGTATGAAATCCAATTTGTAGGTTTTATGAATCTCTACAAAAGTTCCATTGACTGTAAAACAATTCCTTAAATAATCTTGGAGATATTTCCAAAAAACCAAAATAGTTGTAATTTTTTTCACTTTTGCTTTTTAAAAAAACTTCACTATAAAAATGAGTAGGGGAAGGTCGGGTAGCTCCGGATGGCGGGTAGTCCCGGACGGCGGGTAGTCCCGGACGGCGGGTAGTCCCGGACATTTCTATTTCGAACAAATCAAGTACTCTTCAAAAACGTAACATCGCTTCTAAGCATATAAACACAGTGTACAAAGAATACCAGTCAGTTGAGGTGGAAGCGCAGAACGAGTTAGACGTGACAGTGCGTTTTGTTCCCGCGTAACGTTCTCAGTGCGATCTTGTATAACATCATTGAATGATATAAAAATCAAAGTGTGAGTGAATCAACTTAATTGTGATATCGATCTATAGTAAATTCATCCAACTCCACTACGGTGAATTATTTATTTCATTCTTAGTATAGCTTGAATGCTATTTCTACGGATATTGTATGATACCCAATCGGGTAGACTCGGACACATGAATGTCGGGTATCCCCGGACACTTTTTGAAGTCATGTATTCAACAAAATTGAAAGTGAGTCATTATTTTTCGTTTGGGTTATTTGCTCATTGATTGTTTTCAATTAACTACTTCCTAATGTTACAGAAATAGTTGAAAGGAAAGAACAACTGACAGAGGCAAAAGGGACGAAAACAATATGAAAGGATCTATTCAGTATAAGAGGAGGCAAAGTTTCGATAAGATAGACAACAGAAAGATATAATATACCAGCATCCACCAAAACTATTCACAAACAGGCTGATTTTGACAGCCTACCCCTGAACCAGTCTCCAAACTAGCATCCAAAGAAGCACCTTCAATCATACTGAGTCTGATAAGCTATCCACGAGTAGTAAAGCTCAATCTGCCTCTAAACCAACATATACTGAAAGCACCTTCAATCAGACTGACTCTGATATGCCCTTCACCAGACATGCATCTGTTTCTGCTCCCAAATCGCCAACTTCGATCAGAAAAGCAGATTTATTGAAGCAACTGTCACCTCTTCCAGATGCAACTAGGAAACGCATTGTGACACGGTCTCGTGAAAATGCTCTTGAAGATAAAAAAGCTTTGGAGGAAGGAAAGCTTTTGAGGAAGAAAAGCTTTGGGAGAAGAATAGAAAATGTGACAAAGAAAAAGCGAAGAAAGACATCCAAATTCTCCACCAAGAAGATCGTGGTCAAGACACACAATGTATTTTATGTGGTGAAATATTTCAAGAAGACTGGATCCAGTGCCCTGAATGTGAAGATTGGGCTCACAAAGCTTGCGCTGATATTGATGTTTCAAACGAATTCTACGAATGTGATATATGCAAGGCTAAAAACCGTTCACGTTATCGTTGAATGTTATGTCCGGGGCTACCCGAAGATTTTAGAATTTCAAAAAATTGATGGCTGAAGATTTTTATATCTTGTGATTAAAATAATCAAAAAATTATTATCATTTTTGATTATTGTAATAACAGAAGTACATATGTACACTTTAAAGTAATAAATACACGTGAAAATTTGCTAATTGTATTTTTACTCATGCCCCATTCAAGTGTCCGGTGCTACCCGACCTTCCCCTATAGGCCATTTTCATCTTTTATTTTGTGGGGGAAAAAACCTCTATAGCTAGTTCTAAAAGTAACAATCGGAATCTATTTTATTGGAACATTCAAATACTTGGCAACTCATGTCTCAAATTCGACAAAGAATTCGGCGGTTTCCACAGAATTGAATGCCCTTTAAATAACCTATCACAACACACACCTTGCTATTAAATAAACATGGTAGGTGCCATCCCATAGAGGGTTGAAGTTACGGCTACCAAAACACTATAAAAACATGTTCCCTTAGGAAAAATAATTCCATAGCCCTATAGTATATTACATTACTATAGTGCGGAAAGTGACATTTTTCACACGAGTGGGAAATATTGTGGCACGAGGAGTAAGCCGAGTGCGGCAAAAAGACGACTGTGAAAAATCACTTTCGCACGAGTAATGTACACTATTTTTCCTACGACCACATAATTATTTTACCAAATGTATGAAAATATTGTAATTAAAGACATGAGTACAAGAAAATCGAATGAATAGTCCGACTGAGAACCATTCTGACTTCATTTATTTTTAATCATTAATTTAAATACAAAATATTTTCTTTATGATATAATACCGACGAGATCAAATCATAATTAGACATCTTTTATTTTTGATAATAATCACTAATCAAGATACACTCTAATACAATATACAGTGTGGATAGTCTAACTGGAACAAATTCTGTAACTTGATAAATGAAGGTTTATCGCAAAATTCCTGAAACACGTCAAGTTTTATTTTCAATGGGGCATATTACAAAGAGATGTGTTCATCTTTTTAATTATCTGGGGGGTTGCAGCCACCCCCAACTTTTTTTTTAAATGGAAGGGTAGGTTTATTGATTTTTTATTGGAAAGCTTGTTCAATTGCAAATACAACTCCATGTTTGTTTGTTACGTTTTATAAGCAATGTGTCGGACAAAAATGAAATAAGGAAATAGTTACTGAAATTACTCTAATGCAAGAAATGTTCAAACTGCTCTCCACCTTGTTGCTGACAATATCCCAATCGACAATAAATAGCATTCCGCACATTTTGTAACACTTCGAGCGTTACTTGCTTAATTTCGTCCCTGATTCTTTGTAGAAGCTCGGCGATGTCGTTAGGTTTAGTGGCATAAACCTTTCTCTTTAGATATCCCCATAAAAAAAAATCTAATAGAGTCAGATCGGGTGATCTGGTTGGCCACTCAATTGTGCCCCTCCGCCCAATCCACCTATTTGGAAACACTTCGGGAAGATAGGTCCGTACATGTTGAGCAAAATGTGGTGGTGCCCCATCTTGTTGAAACCACAGCCGTTGGTCACATTAGTTGGGATCCAAAGGATTGGGGAATAAATTTACTAACGTAGGCATCAGTTCGACTTGGAGCATATGCAGGTATGTTTCGCCGGTTACGTTTCCATTGAAAAAAAAGGACCTACTATGCGATTCCCAATAATTCCTTCCCAGACGTTTGTTTTTTGAGGCCTTAGGGTATGGCATTCACGCATCCAACGGGGATTTTCGTCTGCCCAATAACGGCAGTTCTGTGGATTGACGTGCCCATGTAATGTGAACGTAGACTCATCAGAAAACAGCACCCATTCCACAGCAATTTGTCCACCATCGATAGCAGCCATCATTCGTTCGCAAAATTCTAGTCTACGATCAGGATCATCTTCGTTAAGCTCGTGCAGGTTTTGCATCTTATATGGGTGCTTTTTGGCTGCTTTCAGAATTTTTAAAACGCTTGTGTGACTGACACCGTGAACGCGAGCTATTTGCCTAGCTGGAGTAACAGTATTTTCTTCAACTTCCAACAATATGTTCAACTTGGCGTCTTCGTCGACATTTAATCGCTTTTGTCGAGGAGCATCCCTTGCGTGGCCCAACTCCCGATATCGCGTTTCAATTTTGCTAATCGTACTTCGAGTAATTGCAGGTAATTCTGGATGAACTTCAGTAAACAAATGACCGACTTCAGCCTGTGTTCGACTTCTGTCCCCATATCCGATCATCGTTAAAATTTCGATCCGATTAGTCTCGGTTAAATAGGGCATTGTCTTATGTTTCGGTTGTAAGTTATACGTTGGACTGCAAACACGTACCAACAAATCAATCACATCCAGTTCAAATTGACCAAAAACCTATCGAGCAGGTTTTTGCTTGGGCTTCTTCGAAAGAAACAGTGTACCTATACACAGCAAAAAATCTTATACCATCCACGTCGTAGTCAGGTGCGTACGCGGACCATATAATTTCAGTAACTATTTCTTTCTTTAATTTTTTTCCCGACACATTGCTTATAAAAACTAACAAACAAACATGGACCTGTATTTGCAATTGAACAAGCTTTCCAATGAAAACTTAATAAACCGTTCCATTTAAAAAAAAGGTGGGGTGGCTACAACCCCTCAGATAATTAAACAGATGAACACATCTCTTTGTAATATGCCCTGTCGATGAAAATCGAGTAACATAATGTAATTGTTAGTTTTTTAAAATAATTTTGAAGTTGTCAAACATTAGCTGTCGAAATAAAAGTTTATTGAGTCAGATCTTGGCGAATATTTAGTTTTCTATAACAAATTGGTCCTTCTGAGCAATCTAAACCTGTCCCTAAGGTGAACAAAGTTTAGAATATAAGAATCTTTCAAACATGGCATCGCAAGCAATGTTCAAGGATGTACCTGGTATCGAGAGAAAAATCAAGGCAATTTCCGACAAAGATCTACTTGAAAATATCTACTTCCTAATACATGGAGAACGAGCTAAAGGAATTGTCAACAAACGGAAGATTCTTTCATTTCAAGGATTCAGATATGGGCAAGGGACCGAAGAATTCAGAAAATATAGTGAAAAAATCGGAAAATCTCTAAGTATTCTGAATCTTCAACAAATTTGCGATTTTTTTGAATTTAAATACGCCGATTCTGCTACTGCCAACGAATTGAGTAATATTCTGCTGAAATCATTGGAACAGTTGATGAATTCGACTATCTCAAAGGCAAAACACATTGCAAAGTCAACCATTGCTAGCATAAATAGTCGGAGAACGATTGTGGAATCGCAAAAATCCCACTGTCTACAGTATCATGAAGACTTATTCGAAACGCAGAAAGAAATCGACAAACTTCGAGAAGTTATATTTTCCAAGGAAGAAGAAATTATAATTCTTGAATCTGAAATAAGTTTTATGAAGAATAACGAAATAACTGTACCACAAGATCTACAAAATAAAATAAACGAGCTTGATAAAAGGCAAAAACTCCTGAAAATTTCTCAAAATCGGCTGAGGAGCAAAGAGGACTCATTGAAAAAACAAGAAGAGCTAATAGAGAAAGTTCAAGCACTATCAAAGTCGGAGAGTGATAGATGTTCTTCAGAAGAAGAGGAAGATTTACAAAATTCCTCAAAAATGAAAGAGGTAGAAAGATGGAGCAATTTCTCCCAGAAATATCTCAAGATACCGAACTGAAACATTTAACCAAATCAATAAATAACATGTTGTCAAGACAAACAGTTGGTAGCCAAATCCCTTCATTTGATGGATCTTCTTGTTTAAAATGGCCCATATTCTTCTCACATTACCAACTATCAAATGATGCTTGTAACTTCTCACCAAGAGAAAATGTGCTGAGGTTGAATAAAAGCTTGACAGGTGATGCTAGAAATTCTGTGGAAATGCTTCTAATAGCAGCTCAAGAACCCCGTGAAATCCTCGATATACCTCAGAAAAGGTATGGGAGACCCGAACTCATCATGGACGAATTACTCGCAAAAGCCCACTGTTGAATGCATGCAGTCTTTCCTGAATTTCAATAGTACGGTCAGAAATATTGCTGCTGTTCTGCAAGGTGATATAACAAACTTCATCGATCAGCGAAAATTGCTTACTAGTCTAGTCAACGACCAAGTTGTTATAGA
Source organism: Chrysolina oricalcia (assembly GCA_944452925.2). Classification (NCBI taxonomy): domain Eukaryota; kingdom Metazoa; phylum Arthropoda; class Insecta; order Coleoptera; family Chrysomelidae; genus Chrysolina; species Chrysolina oricalcia. Next base: position 14,082,184 of record OX101821.2, on the reverse strand, counting down.
AAACTAAATATTCGCCAAGATCTGACTCAATAAACTTTTATTTCGACAGCTAATGTTTGACAACTTCAAAATTATTTAAAAAAAACTAACAATTACATTATGTTACTCGATTTTCATCGACATTCTTTCCCTCAGTATTGATACCTTGATCATCAATACGAATGTTTAGACGATGAATCTTCCTTGCCGGTCTAAAGTTCCCAAGGAAATCATTGAAGGGACGAAAATACCTACAAAACGTCAAGTTCTAAAAACTGTTATGTCCATTTATGATCCCTTGGAATTTTTATCTCCTATCACAATTAAAGCAAAAATTATGTTGCAAAAAATATGGAAAGTTGGCCTAGGATGGGATGACGATATCACGAATGATATGTTCAGAAAATGGTTGATCTGGCTCAAAGAATTGAAGGAAGTAATTCACATTGAAGTTCCAAGGTGTTATTCCGCAAAATTCAAAGAAGCAAATTCAATCGAAATGCACATATTTTCAGATGCCAGCGAAGATGTTTATGCCACGGCAATATATTTACGCTTCGTTTATTCTGATGTAATCCAAGTGAAACTGGTCGTTTCAAAAGCCCGAGTTGCTCCGCTGAAAGCTCTGACCATACCCAAACTTGAACTCTCTGCAGCTTTATTAGGCGTGAGGCTTGCACAAGAGGTGGCGAAATATCTCGATTACGACATCAAACAGAAATTCTTCTGGTCTGATTCGAAAACCGTCCTTCATTGGCTTCAAAGTGATAAGAAGCTTCAGTCCTTCGTAGCAGTGAGAGTTGGATAAATTTTGGAGCATACAGAGGTGACACAATGGAGATGGGAATCCAGTTTGGAGAACGTCGCTGATGACTGTACCAGAGACACACCCAATAAGGAGTTCAATTCTGAAAGTAGGTGGTTCAATGGTCCAAAGTTTTTCTACAACAGCGACGACCAATATTTTGAAACTTTCAAAACCAATATTGAAAGTGAACATACTGAGAAGTACATCATGAACGAGGTGATTTTTACGAAATTATGTTTCTCTGAGGCTGTCCCAAACTTGAAGAATCATTTCAGTTAGTTGAAAATTCTAAGAATTACGGCAAGAGTTCGGATATTCCTTTCTATAATGAAAAAATCACGGGAAGTTGGAGTCACTCCTATAGCTGAAGATTTAGAATGGAGCCAGAAATTATGGTGCAAAGTCATCCAATGTCAAAGTTTTCCAACCTATCTCGAAAATTTCCAAAAGAGTAAACCTAATAAGAATGGCCGTCTTCATAACTTGTCGGTGATTCTTGATTCTGATGGAATACTTAGAATAGACAGTAGAATTACTAAAATGGAGAATGTTTCTGTCCTGGAAAAAGAACCAATAATCTTATATGGTACCCATGAGTATACAAAGAGGATCATTCTTCACTTCCATAAACAGAATAACCAACAAGGTGTTGAAACCATTATCAACAACCTGAAGAAAAACTATTGGATACCACGTATCAGATCTTCAGTGAAAAAAGTAATCAGAGAATGCCCGTACTGTAAAAGGCGAAAGGCAAGACAGGCTCAACCGAAAATGGGTCTGTTACCAAAAGAAAGGCTTTTCCAGTATGAAAAACCATTTTCCGCAACTGGCATCGACTTTTTCGGACCTTTCACAATCAAGCTGGGAAGACGATTAGAGAAAAGATACGGTGTGTTATTTACTTGTCTCACTGTGAGAGCGATTCATGTGGAAATAGCATATTCCCTCACAACCGACTCGTGTATCATGGCCATCCGCAGGTTCCTTGCCAGAAGAGGTGCAGTTAAGGTCATATGGTCAGATAATGGCACCAATTTGAGAGGGGCGAACCGTGAATTATTGGAAGCACTCGATGAACTCCAGATGGATCCATTCATCAATGAAATAACAAATCATGGTATTTCATGGAAATTCAATTGCCCTCTTTCACCATTCATGGGTGGAAGATGGGAGAGATTGATTGGATGTTTCAAGAGAGCACTTATGGCCGTCCTGAGGGACCAACATCCAACAGAAGAAGTACTCCATACAGTATCCAACGAGGCTGAGTACATAGTCAACAGCCGCCCTCTTACTCCAGTATCTGATGATCCAAATGATCCAATAAGCATCACCCCCAATGACATCCTTATCGGAAAATCAGCAAATATTATCACACCTGGACTTTTTTCTGAGAACGATCTTCTACTTAGGAAGCAATGGAGGATATCCCAATATTTCGCAGACATTTTCTGGAAGCGTTGGTTACGCGAATATCTACCTTCACTTATTGGGCGTTCAAAATGGACGAAAGATGATGAGAATTTGAGAAAAGGTGAAGTTGTTGTCATCAACGAACCAAATATACCGAGAGGAGTGTGGCCACTAGGTGTCATCGAAAACGTCTATAAAGGGCTCGATGATATCGTAAGAGTTGTCGATGTACGAACATCTCAAGGAGTATATAAGAGACCGGCAAGGAAGATTCATCGTCTAAACATTCGTATTGATGATCAAGGTATCAATACTGAGGGAGAGAATGTCGATGGAAATCGAGTAACATAATGTAATTGTTAGTTTTTTTAATAATTTTGAAGTTGTCAAACATTAGCTGTCGAAATAAAAGTTTATTGAGTCAGATCTTGGCGAATATTTAGTTTTCTATAACATGCCCCATTGAAAATCAAACTTGATGTGTTTCAGGAATTTTGCGATAAACCTTCATTTATCAAGTTACCGAATTTGTTCCAGTTAGACTTTCCACACTGTATTTTCTTGTCATAATATGTGTCCAATACCTCAGTTGGTAAGCAGCGGGACTCGACGTGACTTCTGACGAAGAGTACCCGGGTTCGATCCTCGTCCGCGGAAACTTTTTTTTTTAAGAAGATGAAAAAAATTACAGTTCTCAAATAGATTGCTTCAAGATTTTTTTGGTAGGATTTTGGATAGTATATATACTGATTTTTAGATAGTATCAGTTGGTAGAGTTTCGGCCTTCTGAATGAAAAAAAAAATCTTTTCAAATAGATTTCTTCAAATTTACATATTAAATAAGTAAATCTAAATTGAAATTATATATTTGACAACTTGACTTCGGTAAATCTTAGTAGAAATTATGCATTTGACAACTTATCCGCAAGCGTGTGAAATATTTTCCGCATGCGTGCGATATACGTTACTTTCCTATGTGGTCGTAGGAAAAAAATTTTTCATCATTTTGCGTAAATAGCTCTAAAACTTGACGGACTCTTATTGGTGGGTCATTTCATACAGTGCGACTTTTTTTAGTCCCCCCTCCTGCAAACTTTTGAACTGTTCGACATGGGTCAAAAACTATTTTTAATACTACTTTTTGAAATAAAAGAAATTATAATTAGTTGAAAGGGGCGACAGGGGGCCACATCAGTTTAAAATTTTAAAATGGCATGAGGGGTCAAGTGACATATCGTTGAAGAGAGAATTAAATTCTCTTTTCAACCATCTAAATTTTTCCGGATTCTGTGCGGATCTCAATGGTTCCCTTATCTCGATAAATTTGAACGGTTTGATAAGGGGCAATGGGACAAAAATATTTTGAATGTTATTTCCGATACTACTTTTTGAGATAAGATACATTGCAATTACTCGACCGATGGCGCTTGGGGCACATCATCTTGAAAATTTCGAAATGCAAAGAGACCGAAATTGTGAAAATACGCATTAACGAAAATTAAAATATATTATGTGGCAGAAAAGATAATTGAATTATTCTTTCAACGATGTGTAATTCGCACTTCGCACTCCGGCTGCGCCGTCGTGCTCGAAAAATCACGCGTGTTTGAAAGACCTTTTTATCCACTGTGCGGGGATATACTGGGAGGATACAAAGTGGGATTCGCCTCCTAATTCTTTATTTCTTTTATAGTTTTGAAGATAGGTATGAGTTTCAAACTTGGCATGTCGTTGCAGCACTTAAATATGCTCATTTTGACGCTTCAAGAAAGAATGTACCACTTTCGGTTTAACCAGAAATGACATTTGTAAATTGTTTATGACTATCCGAAAGCGTCCTGATGGTTTGTCTATGGTGCCGTTTTCATGTGGAGAGTGCCTTGTTTGGGATTTTACCACTGTGGATACGGTTGCACCATCACAGGTGGTTCAGAATGCAGTTTCTGTAGGATCTGCAGCTGAAAAAGCTGAAATGAATAAGAAGACCAAGTACAAAACTCTTTCGAGCGATTACCATTTTATTTCTATCGCTGCAGAAACCTTGGGACCATTTGGACCAAATGCAAATAAATTCATCGAATATATATATATATATATATGTAGGCGGTTAGTAGAGTCTAAAGGAAATAAAAAGGAGGGTCAGTGGTTCAAGGAACGACTTTCCATTAGCATTCAGAGGAGGAACGCAATTAGTGTCCAGGGAACATTTGATACCACATATTGATCTGTTTTATTTATTTTATTTTTTATTTCACTAATTTCCGACTTTGTGTAGTTGTAATTAAATGAAATTCAAAGTTAAATGTCGCAATTTTATAAAATTCTGAGTTTAAAGGCAGAATTTATCAAAATTCCGATTTTAAAGTCAGAATTTAATAAAATTCCGAGTTTAAAGGTGGAATTTAATATAATTCCCAGTTTGAAGACGGAATTTTTCAACACACGTGGAGATTACCATTTACTAAATTCCAACTTCAAACTCGGAATTATATTAAATTTTTAGTTTAAATTCAGAATTTTGATGAATTGTGATTTTAAACTTGGAATTTTATAAAATTACGACATTAAACTCGGAAATTTATTAAATTCCGACTTTAAACTCGTAATCATCCTAAATTCCGAGTTGAATGTCAGAAATTAGTGCAAATATTATTTAAAAAAATATATTAGGTGGCCCTTCTATGCCTTTATCAATTAACTGTGAAACTATAATTTTGTTATTTATTTAATTTATCCTCAAAAATCAACCTAAAGCGAAACAAAATTAGTATGAATGAATAGGTATTTTCAATACTTTTCAAACGAGATGTCACTCGTCATAAGGTCCCACTTGAAATTATATACAGTGTGTCCCACTTGGAGCAGCCACACCCTCATATTTCATTGAGAATAAAATAATTTGAAAATGTAATTTTTTCAAATCAGGAATACCTACATTTATGTCGGTATGTTGAAGAAACATTCGTATATCCATTTTCCACGGCTAACTACGACCAACTGAAAGTGAAAAATTGGGGAAAACATATTAGGGACTTTTTCATCACAAAATTAACATCAAATTCTGTTTCAGAGTACCCTTGAACACCCAGATCTCAATGCTTGAATCAATTGATTATTCAGGGTGTCATTTGTTGCTGGCAATATCATCAACCCTTTTTCATCGGTAATATTTGCTGAATTTTCAAAATTCCTTCACTTTTCTCAAAATTCACAACGATACTCAATTAATATTGCGAAAAATAACCAAATATTACTTTTCCATGGCAAACTATGACCACTTGAATAGTGAAAAATTGGGAAAAATATATTAAGGATCTTTAATTGAAAAATCAATCCCAATTCCTGGGTTTGGAATGTCTCAGAACCCCAGAACTCAATGCTGAATCATTGAAATATACAGGGTGTCATATGTAGCTGGCAACATCACCAACTCCTATTCATCCATATTGCTCGGGATGATTTCGAAAATGTCTGCTGTTGTGACAAAGAGCCCATAAATATTCCATAAATACTGCAGATTGTAAACAAGCATTACTTTTCCATGGCTAACTATGATCAGCTTAAAATTGAAAAATTGGGGAAAATGTATCACTGAACTAACTTTAGAAATGGGTTCAGAATACTCTAAAACTCTCAATCTCCGAGTCATCTGCAAATACCAATATTAAAAATTGATGTAAATTTGCAGCTGCAGAAAAAGAATGAATTGATAAGTGTCATAATTTTCAAAATAAGTCAATTTATGAGTTGAATTTTTGCCATATACAGATGACACCCTATAGAATTCTCAGGAATTCAGATCAGTGTTCTGATCCAGAATCTGATGTTAAATCAGTGATAAAAGAATCCATAATGGTTTTTCTCAAATTTTCAATTTTCAATTTGTTATAGTGATTCATGGTTACTTTCTACAGTGATAATGGAACATCTTTGGATACTTTGTGACATAAAAAGACATTTTGAAATCAACCAAGCATTATTGATGAATAAGAGTTGGTGATATTGGTGATACATATGACACCCTGTATATTTCAATGATTCAGAATTGAGTTCTGGGACATTCTAAAACCAGGAGTTGTGATTAATTTTTCAATAAAAAATCCCCAATATACAGTGTGTCCGGTAAACCTTGTACAATATTGAAACTGGTGATAGACCAGGTCATGACTGTTAAGAATATCGGAATTTCACCTCAGTAAAAATATCACCGTTTTCGAGATAATGGGCATTTTAAGAATTTCTGGAAAATCGCAACCTCACCTTGGATTTTTGAGTGCCATGTATACAAATTGAGACAAATTCAAATAACTTTACCGCTGAAAATACCTGATGAGTGATGCCTTTAGACGTACAGAACAGTTTTTCAGGATGTGAATTTTTTTTCAAGAAATGAGGATAAAATGACAGATTTGAGTCTCATCAATTTTTTTTTAAAGTTTTACATTATTGGCTGAAAGAAACATAACCAATTGGAAGTGGATATTCATTTCAAAAGAATGCTCATTTTGTCCAGACTCTACCATGGTATAAAACATACGATAATTATTTTTGGAGGAAGTGATTTCCATTGAATTAGGCGTGGTTTCATTCTAGGCTTCCATCAACTTTTATACAAATACGCCCAAAAATTATTTTATTTCGATTTCATCAAGATAAAATGTGGAAATGATTATTAACAATGAAGAATAGACTGCTTGGTAGCATTAAATAGTGTGTCAATAAAATTAACTTTTCATGTAAGTAAATTAAAAGTAAATGAAATGTCGATAATCCGACATGGCACCGATTAAAACGAATTCTTGTGATAAATGTCGCAATTGTCCAACATCCAGATTGCAACGAAGTTTCAGAAACTGACAGATATAAAGGGTGCAAAATTTTTTAGGAGGTGAATCCTTGTCGAAAGTTAAAAACTTTTCTAACTCCTGTGTTGTGTACGTAGAAGCAATAGTTTCCTGATGAAAAAATAAAATACAGCACTGTGCATGAACGGATCTTCTATAAATAGAATTAAAAAAATCTAGTATGTGGCTGTCACATTTTGTTTGAACAACTTGTGACTTCTATCGTAGTTTTTTTTTATTATTCCTCTTCTTTCATTCAGTGGTATTTATTTCTTTGTCATGCGGTACACAGGTTATACTCCCCGAGAATATGCGCATATGCACTACATTCATGGTGAATGTGGAGGTAGTGCTACTGCTGCAGCAGCGCTTTATGCAGAACGATATCCGATTGCACAATGCCGCTCAGAGAATTGCTGATTTGGGGGCTATAACCTATAACGCATTTGACAAGGTTCTTCTTGAAAAGATGTCGTCTCTGCGTACGAGTGGATGGAAAATAACATTTTTGTAATATTATTCAGTGCGATGTTGAATAATCGTTATTGTGGTTTATAGTGTATGTTGATTAAAAAAAAACGTTGAATTAGTATTTACTTCTTTACATCTCATTGAATGCTTCTAAGCAGTTGATTCGTTGTTACTCATAATTATTTAATCATTTCATCTTGATAGGATAAATATAAAAGACATTACTGACAAAATCTAATGGAGTTGATTTTAGCTCAGAATAACATCACACTGTAATATAATCGAAATTCTACTCCTTCCAAAAATAATTATCGTATGTTTTATACCATGGTAGAGTCTGGACAAAATGGGCATTCTTTTGTAATGAATATCCACTTCCACTTGGTTATGTTTTTTTCGAACAATAATGTCAAACTGTTGTTAAAAAAAATTGGTGAAACTCAAATCTGGTATTTTACCCTCATTTCTTGAAAAATTGTATCGTTTTCTGAAAAATTGTTTTGTACGCCTGAAAGCATCACTCATCAGTAATCTTCAGCAGCAAAGATATTTGAATTCGTCTCAATTTGTAGACATGGCACTCAAAATCCAAGGTGAGGTAGTGATTTTCCATAAATTTGAAAAATGCTCATTATCTCGAAAACGATGAGATTTTTACTGAGGTGAAATTCCGATATTCCGAACAGTCATGACCTGGTCTATCACCAGTTTCAATATTGTACAAGGTTTACCGGACACCCTGTATTTTTTGTCAATTTTTCACTATTCAAGTGGTCACAGTTTGCCATGGAAAAGTAATATTTGGTTATTTTTCGGAGTGTTAATTAAACATTTTTGTGAACTTTGTAAAAAGTGAAGTAATTTTGAAAATTAAGCAAATATTACTGATGAAAAAGAGATAATACTATTGCCAGCAACAAATGACACCCTGTATAATCAATTGATTCAAGCATTGAGATATGGGGGTTTGAGAGTATTCCGAAACAGACTTTGATGTTAATTTTGGATGTATATACGAATGTTCCATCAACATAAAACTATATATTCCTGAGTACCTACTATAACATGAGAAAAAAAATCTTTCAAATTATTTTATTCTCAATGAAAAATGAGAGTGTGGCTGCTCAGAGTGGGACACACTGTATAACTGTTGAGAAGCCTACATCCGATTATTTCCATCCTCCAAATATTATTTTTTTCTTTGGTGTTTTTGCTTAGACTGCTATGGTCATTAGCCGTAAATATCATTATTATAAGTAAAACCGTTCAAAAGTTAAGAGGAGGGACTTTTGACTAGCACTGTACATAAATAATCGTGGACTTGTAATGTTTCAGTTATTGAAATATGTGAAGAATTCCACGTTGGTAATATTTCTAGTTTGAGGAAAAAACACGTACCAACAGATATTGTTTTGTGCCAATATTTCATATAAAAATACTCGTTACTCCTAAACCATGATATACGGGGATGAATGCAATATGATCAACCCTTAAACCCGCATCAGTGTTTATTTGCACAATTCTCAGAACGTTCTGGAAAACTTTCAGCACACAAGTACCGACAACGAAACATCATTCATTCATTCCTTAGTAGGTATTTCATTTTCATATTATCCTTAGATTGAATAAACTCTTTAATCTAAGATATTAAGAAATTAGTAGTAGAATTGATCCATTATTGAATTAAACTTCGAGACTGTCAACACCGCTATCAGGTTTTTCCAGAGGATAACTAAGAGCTAGGTAGCATGATTTGTGTATGATAATTTGCATTCCACGCGAAACAATATCAAAAACGTAGTTGATAGTTATTGCTACCATGACTAATACTAATCAAATGTAAGTAATTATATCCGATTACAGAGCATGCACTGGTGTTAGTGATCATGTAATTATTCTTTATACCGAAGCCTGAAAACGAATCCTTGAAACTTGTTATATTTTCATGACATTTCTACGACAAATAAATCAATAGTTTGGACAGAATAAAAACAAGCAACCTTCCTTGTGACCTAAGTCTAGCCACTTATTAACTGAATTCCGAATATTGAATGGAAGCAAAGTGGTCGTGGTGTTAGAGCGTTTGCCTTCCACCTAGGCGGCCCGGGTTCGATCCCACTGCCTGTCAGAGAGCTGAAGTCGTTCGGACTCCACTTTTATGCAAGCTGTAGGTCCCGCGTCTCCCTTGCTCGACAAGCTCTACTTTTGAACGGTTTTCTTCAAAACCTGGGAGAAAAACAACATCATCTCCCAGAAAAATCTGGAAAGCCTCATGCATAATTTAAGAGAACCGTTTTCTGGAATTCTATTTGTTGAATTTCAACGAAAATGGGATGTTGGACGCAGCTGTGGTGTCATTGAATGAGAACAAATATTATTTTACCATTTACTGAAAATACTTGTGAGGTAAAGGGAAAAATACTATTTGTTCTCGATGCGTTCGTTCTGAGTGCGTAACTGATGCCAATTTTTTTTGTTACTGAAGTGACATATTAATCAAATTTCAGTTTGCTATCTATGAACATTCCTAGAAATTTGGAGTATTTTTTATTTTCTAATATGCGTCCGTTCAGATATAGATTATCATCATCAGAGCTAAATGAAATTAAGTTAATATTCTTTATATTGGAGCACAAATAATTGGAATCGCACCATTTCTTAACCATTTCCTGATGTTTGATGACAGTATCTTTCATAATTTTCCTATCCTTTCCATACCAGAGGAGGGTGGTATCATCAGCAAATATTGTTAATTGTCCTTGAATTGAAATAAAGGCATGGTCATTTAAATATATAAGGAAAAGAATCGGGCCCCGGACAGATCTTTACGGCTCGCCCTATAAAATGTCTGCTGTTAGATAATATTCCATTAGATTTAACCAATTGTTTTATGTCGCTCATATAAGACCAGAACCATTTATTATAAACTTCTTTTGAAGCCATAATAGCAAACGAAAAGTCACAGAATACTGCCTCTACAGCTTCTCCATTGTTGATATTGGTGTAAACATATTCGAGAAAAAAAAAAGAAAAAATGGCATCATTTGTGTTTTTTGAGTTTTGAAATCCAAATTGCGAGTTATCTTATATTTCATTGGCATTTAAAAAATATAATACTCTATTTTTTACAAGTTTATCAAATAACTTTGATAGTGATGATGCCAAACAAATTGGTCTAAAATTACTCGGATCTTCAGGAGTATCGCCTTTGAATAGTGGGATAACAAGAGCTGCTTTCAGACACGAAGGGAATTCTCCGAGAGCAAAGAAATAGATAAAAAAAATTTGTTTCCATATTGGCTTTCGTTGTGTTGTTTTTTAGGGATTCTTACAATTCTTGGCAACAGTTTATAAAAAAAACTATAATTTCTTAATCGTTTGAATGACCTAATATTGATTTTCATCAGTGAAAACTCCATTTTCGATAGGATTTCTAGATAAATATTCTGACATGAGACAACGAAAATGCGTCAGAATTTGAAATGTTTAAATGCAAAGCAAAGGCTTCTTCAATGCATTGTTGGAATGCGTAACCAAAGTAATATACAGTTCGGCTTTTTTTAGCTTCCCCCCTTGGTAACTCTTGAACGGTTCGACGTACAAACATGAAAAAAAAAACTTTTCGGTGGGATTTGACGATACTACTTTTTGAAACAAAAAAAATGGTGATTGCTTGACAGGGGGCGCGGGGGGCACATCAACTCAAAAATTTTAAATGGCATGGGGGGTCAAGTGTCACATCTTTGAAAAGAAAATTCAATTCTCTCTACAACCATCTAAATATATTTAAATTTTGTTGAGAATTTTTTTCCCAATTTCGATTTTCATGCCTTTCGAAATTTTCGAGTTGATGTGCCCCCAGCGCCATCTGTCGAGTATTTGCAATGTTCCTTCTCTCAAAAAGTAGTATCGGTAATATCCTTCAGAATATTTTTGGTTTCAATATTCCACAACAAACCGTTCAAATTTATCGAGTTATGAGTAGTTTTCACATCCGCATTTATATCCTAATATTTCGAATTTTAAATAAAAAAAATAACGAAATTGAATTCTCTTTTCAACGATGTTACACTTGATCCCCCATGCCATTTAAAATTTTTGAGTTGATGTGCCCCCCTGCGTCCCCTGTCGAGCAATCACCATATTCTTCGTATCAAAAAGTAGTATCGGTGAAACCCTCCAAATGTTTTTTTCAAATTTGTACGTCGAACAGTTCAAAAGTATGAGGGGGGGGGGACTAAAAAAGCCGCACTGCGTATAAACAAACATCATCAACCAAGCGTTTGACTCTGAAACGTCTCGTATTTGAAGCTTAAGCAAATATATTTTTTAATAAAAAAATAGTTAGAAAATGTCGGTGTTCATTATCAATAAAATTCTTTGTTGTTGGTTTTAATCTACCTCATTCAAGATATAATCTTGTCGTATATCACACGACCTATACATTTTAATGGATTAAACTATCAAAATATTTTTTTGCATGATTGTGCTTTTTGATAAGTAATTTCATGTACAATAATTTCTAAATTATTAAATTATTGTGCATTCAACTATTTTTCAAGCAAAATCATGCTCAAAATATTTTGATAGAGTAATCGATTGAATTTATAGTTCTTGTGATATAACATACGAGTATTCAATATGCCTCCTGCGATAATTAAGCTATATTTGGTTGAATGCTTTACCATTTTCTTGTCTTGGGACACTCCTTGATGATGAATCATTCAGAATTGCTGTTGGTTTTCGTTTAGGGTCAGTTGTTTGTGTTCAACATCAATGCGTGTGTGGTACCCTCGTCGATGATTCCGGAACACATGGTCTCTGTTGCAAACTTAGTGCTGGCCGTTTCGCTCGTCATCAAGCAGTCAATGATTTGTTAAGACGTGCTTTAGTTTCTGCTAAAGTACCTGCAGTTTTGGAGCCGTTAGGTACCAGCAGAGATGACGGTAAACGTCCTGACGGTATGTCTATCATTCCTTGGCAACATGGCAAACCAGTTGTTTGGGATTTTACCTGCGTCGATACTTTGGCTCCATCACATATTTCAACTACCTCCGTCTTTGCTGGTTCAGCAGCTGCAGCTGGTGAAAAATTGAAGACCCGCAAATATGAAAACCTGAGCGAAAATTACACTTTTTATCCTACTGGTATTGAGACGTTTGGTGTTTTTGGCCCTCAAGAAAGAAAATTCATCATGGAAATAGATAAAAGGATAACAAAAGAAACAAATGAACCCAGGGCTACTTATTTCTTGATTCAGCAGATTAGTATGGCGATCCAGAGAGGTAATGCTGCTTTTTTTCTCGGAACTATCCAAAGATTTTAAAGAGTTATTCATGAAGTCCCACAATAAATTCAAGAATTCTTCATCCGATCCAATACGCAGCAGTGAGAACTTGAGTTCGCTACCCCACCATATCGGAAGCAAAATCAACTCAGAGACTACTCGATAGCAGAAAGTAGAGACGTTTGCAGTCCAAACTACTTGAATATCACTAGCCATGTAAAAACAGATAATGGTCAAATTGATTTACCGACTACTCCAAAAGCCACAAGTTCTACAATATCTCCATCCAACTCATTATCCAGCAGTCTTAAGTCGAGAACAATTCCACGCCGCTCTAGGGATAGGAGCAATCACCACTATAGAGACAACTCAGAAAACGATAGTAGTGGCGATCGCAGCTTCAACATTATGACGCTAGTTGTACATAATACTGTAAAAAATCACGGTCTCAATGGTTTGAGAAATATTGGTAACACCTGTTTTATGAACTTTGTTATCCAGTGTTTGTCAAACACCAGATGGTTATTAGAGTATTTAAAAGAAGACGCCTATACGAGATATATAAACAAAGTATATCCAGTATGAAGGGAGCTTTAATCAAAGCATTTGCAAAGGTTATCAAGGAACTATGGTCGGAAGATTCGTCAGATCGAGTTGTAAATACAGCCCCCTTGAGAAGTCAAATTCATAAATTCGCATCTCGTTTTATCGGTTATGCCCAGCATGATACCTTTTGGATGGTCTACATGAAGACGTGAATAGAATAACGGAGAAGCCAAAAATCATTATGACAGAGATAGACGAAAAGTTAAGTGACAGCGAGAAGACGCACGAGTCATGGTCAAGATACTCAAGGATGGAAAACTCTAAAATGGTAGATAACTCCGTTGGTCAGCTGAAATCTACGCTGAAATGTGCTTATTAAGAACAGGCCAACTAGGACTATCACACTGTTTAGATTCATTTACAAAGGAAGAAACTTTGGATGTTGACGAGAAGCCGATATGTGCGAAGTGCAACAAAAGAAGGAAGTGCACGAAATCCCTATCAATTCATAAATTCCCAAACATATTAGTTATTCATTTTAATCGTTTTTCACCCATAGAAAGATTCCGAGAGAAATTGAAATAAATACACAGCGAATAACGTGCATCCATGTCGCTACAGTCTGTACGCATTGTGTAATCATAGTGGGACAACCAATAGCGGACACTACACAGCTTACTGTAGACATCCATATGCTGGTTCGTGGCACGAGCACAGCTTAAGCTGTGGCACGAGTATGATGATTCACGATTGTCCTCAATTTCATCTGAATCGCTTGTGAGCGGAGAGGCCGTGGTTCTCTTTTATGAGGAGGAAGGCACTAAATCGCACATTTAGTTCCATTCTTATTTTGTATTTATTATATTGAATTCAAATATATTTGAATTTGAAAGTGAATACCGTCTTTGAATTTAAAAACAGAATAGACAACTTCAAAAAAACGTGTTCAATTCGAGAGAAAACGCATATCCTACCATCGTATTTTAACCTTCCAGTGGTGGCGCCAAAGCTTGTTGCACCAGTGGTTGCGCTGGTGTCACAGACCGAATGTGGAGGGGGTGGGATTTTCTTCAAAAAAATAAATGACTTTCAACAAAAGGGTCATTCAAAAAAGTGTACTATAATTAAAAATTAATTTTTCCAAATTTACACGTCAAAAATTTTTCTTTTTGTTTGTTTAAACAAACAAAAAGAAAATTTAATAGGGGCCCTTTTGTTGAAAGTCATTTAATTTTTTTGAAGAAAATCCCACCCCCTCCCCATTCGGTCTGTGACACCAGCGCAACCACTGGTGCAACAAGCTTTGGCGCCACCACTGGAAGGTTAATGACAATAGCAATTTCTTACGTAGTTTTCACAAAAGTTCAGTTCTTAATTTTGATTGGGTATTTTCAACAATAAATTTATTACTCATCATGGCTAATCTGATCTAATTATTTCACTTTTATCTTGTACAACCACAACTTTTAGATAATGAATCTGCTTGACGCTTCCTGGCCACAGCCCATGTGTCATGATTTATTGGCGTGGCTTGTGTGTAATTCATCCTGTTGCTCAACAAAAATGTTACATAATAAAGGTTATTTTTTTCAACAGTCAGTCAGAAATAGTATATTGTTTACCGGGTAGGAAAAGCCTAACATTCCTGGGCGACTATGAAGATTGCTAAGTCGAGACGCAAGCCGAGACTTAGGAACTCAGAGTACAGGAATGAGGCTTTTCCTACGAGGTAAAGATACTATTTTTCCGCAAATCGCTAGGAAATTCGACAGATATTAATTCATTTTGAAAAAATCGCGAATAATTTTATTCACAAATATTACTTGGAAACGTATTAAGGTTGAATTGTCAAACTTGACGCTTATAAATTTAATTGCTGGTGTTCTCGAAAGTAAAATGATAAGTGATGTGAAATTTCCTTTCCTGGGACCCTCCAGAGCTGGTTGAGGCAGTGAATACTGCTTCATTAGAATTATTGCCACACCAATCAAGAGAAAATTACGAAAATGTAAATATTTTATGGATTGTCGCAAGAGTAAAAACACGAGTTTTCTATCATTTCATTACAGTTGAACACTATAACAACTGTAAGGTTATTACGGTAAGGAAATGACACTTCCTTACACTTACGAAATTTTGTCAGGATTGTCAAAATTTTCTAGCGATTTGCGGAAAAAACTATGTATTCAACGCATATCGTCTCGTCGTTTATTACTTCGGGTAGGAAATGCTTCATTTTTTTCCTTGATAAATAATAAAAACAATTGTTTTTTTGGATTGACGTGGTCGTTACTTGATGGAAATTTATAGTAAAAAAGGTAAAAAACGATCAAATTTACACACATTTATTGTCTTCGCGACATGTTTCGAAACACAGCATGTTTCTCAAGCGAATGTAATACATTCATTAATCATTACATTCGCTTGAGAAAGATATTGTGTATCGAAACATGTCGCGAAGACAATAAATCTGGAGGAAATTTAATCGTTTTTTTCTATATTCATGCAAGAAGCAAAACTTTATTGAACTATATTCAGTGGAAAAAGAAGTTCATCTGTCATTCTACTTCAACGTGCTGTCATCATGACAAACATAAACGTTTAAACCTACTACATATTTAGCAGATATTCTGTGAGATTGGCAATAGGTTTCTAACAGTTACATATTTTATATTATTTTGTATTATTGTTAGCAGCAAGAGTTAAACAAACAATGCCTTCCCGAGAATAACTCCATAATCAAATCCGATCCGCTTTGTTCTAAACCGTCTACCTGCATAGAGCACACTGTCTGTACTATGACCACACCTAGTGATAACATACGCGCTCACGGCTACTATGATTTTGATTTTTATAATGCAATTGTGGTTATAGAAACGTCAGTAAAAAATTAATTCTGACAATTAACAGAATTGAAAGTTTCAAAATGACTAATATTAATGGGAAAATAGATGATAGCGATGAAAAGTACTTCACTACGAAATATTCATATTGAAAATTGCACCAATTGTTCATTCACTTTCAACATTGAGGGTAAAAATGAAGTTTGAGTTAAATTGTTCGTAACGTATTAGTTCCTGTTTCAATGCAAATCGATATTAATAATAAAGTATTCAAGTTGCGCTTTTCATTTTCCTACACCTAGTGCCGCACCTCAATAAATCATTTTTTGCTTTTTGCATGAACGTAGAAAAAATGTATGCAATTCGTACAAAAATTGTTTATTGCACTTGTTGCATAAATAACTATTTACCTTATTGTCATAATAATAGCTATTTATGATACAAGTTCGTAAAGTAAAACTTTTTTGTATGAGCGTGAAGTTTGTTGAATGAGGCGCAGCCGAGTTCAACAAACACGCGAGTACAAAACAGCCCTTTATAGACGGGGGATGATGACAGATTTTGAGACACAATTTTACTCAGTATGCCTTTTGGAGGACAGTATTGTCTGTATTTCCTCATGATAATAAGGCAGGAATAAAAGAGTCGTCCTGGGTTCTTCCTAAAAAAAATTATTAATCATTTGTTCGAAAAATATGTGTTTCGCTACGATTTTAATCAGGCTGCTATGTGTTTTGTAGTGAAATAACGAAAATACTCAGAAAACCATTGGCATACCGTTAGGGCGGGTCCGAAGGGTTGGTATGGTCACATGAATTTGTATGAGAATAAGGAAATTTTCCGTGTTTCTAAAAAGGCTGCCACTGATAAGTATACAAGTTATTGTTCTGAAACTGCTTAAAAAACAGATGGCATACTGAATGCGTATGCCTAAGTACTGTTAACTCTGCAAATATTTTGAACAGGTATGGAATAACATTCCATGATTTTAATCAGCACAAAATTTGTTGTAATATGAAGTTTGTCTCCTTAATTGTTGATATGTTACATGGCATACGAGTTGACGAGTTGTGCGGTTTCGTCATACTAAAAAATTGAAATGAAGTTGGAAAATAGATTTAAAAAAATTCCATGTTTTTAAGCAGTATGCCTGTCTGTTTTCATTATAGCCATGGTATATGGAAATGAAATAAGAAATGACATACAAGTTGTGCGAGTTTTCTATATAAAAAATTGTAAAAAAATTTGCAAAATTATGAAAAAAAACATGTGTTTTTATTCAGTATGCCTCTTGGATTATGACAAAAGTTAGTGATTCACTTCGTTAAAACAAAAATGATATACAAGTAGCCCGGGTTTATCACATTAAAAAATGCAATAAAACTTTCTTACTATTTCGATTTTCCGACATTGCCATGTTGGTCCCCTATCGCAGGACCGTTATATGTGGCTTCTTTTTCATTTGTATATTTTTGTACAGTATGGTTTGTGTACGACTTAGTTTTTGAATTAAATAGAACGTAATCTGTTTTTTTAACAGCTTTTATCACAAACTCATATGGCGCCACGAGTTTGAACGTTGCGAGTGCTCTAAAGGCACTTCTTCAACACGTGCATCATACGCTATTTTTATTATGCCTCAATCGTAACTTCAGAAGTAATGCTGGAACTGAATTTTCCTACGACTACATGAGAAAGTAAAGCATATCGCACTGTACAGTCTCACAGAAAGTATTTTCCGCACTCCTGCGTAAATGTTGCCAAATACATAATTTGTTTAGATGTACCGCGGTAAAGCTGACAAATATATAATTCCTATTCAGATTTACCAAAGGAACATATATATTTGAGGAAAAACTATTTGAAATGTGATTTTTTTTTTTAAAGTTGATCTCACTTGTAATCATCGATCCCACGTACCTACTACGGACATAATAAATAAAAATAATTGAAATTTTTTTCCTGTAAATTCATAATTCTGAAAACGATATTTTATTGAAGAAACAAACTTCTGCTCTAGTCTCAGCTTCTCCCGGTAATGGATAGGAAGGAATGAGAGGGGACTGCAGGTTTCATCTTTTGACACCTGCACAATGCTTAGATAGTGCCAAGATCCCCGTGTGAACAACTCCGCCGTGTATCGAAAACGTCGTACTTCAATAGAATAATAGCGGTAACGGAATTAGGTCCGCCTCCTGCATTGCATATGCATGTGTTGTCATCTCATTCAGTACAAACAACTGGAACCCCTTAGTTTGTGAAGCACGATGTTCCGGTGCTGTCCCAGAAAAGTCTATAAGCAAATAAAACCGGAAGTACTGCGCATTGCAAATTCAACACTCTACCAACTGTGCTATCTGATCGCATATATTTCTTTGTAACACACGTGTATCTCATAAGTGAATATTTTTTATTTCTAATATTTATTAAAAAAACTGTGTTTAATCATGATTTTGATCTAGTAGTTATTATTCGTAGAGAAAATATTTTGCATTTAATAATAATTATCTAACATAGATGACGTTAGTTATGTTAGTTCTGTATAGCCAAAATATTTTAAAACTGTAAAATACGCACATTTTTCTTCGTCAAATTATTGGAAAGGTCTATACAAGCCCCCAAATGATATATCTCAATTTTGATAAATATGTGGAATACGTGGTTTTTTCTTATGACGTTAGAATAGGTGTTGTCCAATGATGAAAAACAATAATTACTCTATAATAAAGTTATGATTTAAATGTGTTTCGTTTCCAATAAACTCAATTTTCATAAATACCTTTTTTATTCTTGGTTTTTATAAACCCTAGTCCTCATCATTCGATGTGCGATTTGTTATTCCACCTACATATACCATGATTATCATGAAACCGGAAGGGAATACAGCTTAAAACACAAAAAATTTTATGTTTCTCTCACATCGGTTTCCTCTATATTTGCATCCTTTTTTAATATTTTCCGAACTCTTGGACTTTACATATTGGTATGTCATATGTTATTCCACCTACATATACCATGATTATAATAAAAACAGAAAGGTGTCATGCTTAAAAAGACAAAAATTGTCACGTTTCTCTTACACATCAGGTTATCTCTATTTCGAATCACTTTTTATATTTTTGACTAGCTTGGACCTTATCGATAGGCCTTTTGTTATTCCAACTACATGCACCATGTACATCATATAAACACAAAGGCATACTGCTTAAAATGGCGGAAATTTTTGTTTATATTTTGCAATTTTTTTGCGTATTTCTGTAATTTTTACTCTCTCAAACCATATGCCAATTTCATATACATCTTACATTACCATAAACTTAATGAAAATGGAATGGCATACTGACTAAAATCACGGAATGTTATTACATACCTGTTCAAAATTTTTGCAGAGTTAACAGTACTTAGGCATACGCATTCAGTATGCCATCTTTTTTTTAAGCAGTTTCAGAACAATAACTTGTATACTTATCAGTGGCAGCCTGTTTAAAAACACGGAAAATTTCCTTATTCTCATACATACTCACGTGACTATACCAACCCTTCGGACCCGCCCTAACGGTATGCCAATGGTTTTCTGAGTATTTTATTTTCGTTATTTCATTACAAAACACATAGCATCCTGATTAAAATCGTAGCGAAACATATATTTTTCGAACAAATGATTAATAGTTTTTTTTTTAGGAAGAACCCAGGACGACTCTTATTCCTGCCTTATTATCATGACTGTCTTCCAAAAGGCATACTGAGTAAAATCGTGTCTCAAAATCTGTCACCATCCCCCGGTCTATTACGAAAGTGTTTCATACAAAGTTTTTTTCTTCGACAGTTATTATATTGCCGAATTGTAGCAATTATATCATTAATTTGAATGTTTAATGATATGAATTGTCGTCGTATTATCAGTAGTAATATCCCGACAAAATGCTGAGGTTTCAAAAAATACTTTCACCTTGCTGTCACGAAAACTGTGTTGCTTAGAACACCACGAGAGCTTGCTCGAGTGGTGTTTTGTACAGCAACACAGTTTGAGCACCTGGCAAGGTGAAAGCATTTTGAAAATTCCGCATTTTGAAGGGATATTCGATCAGACAATTTCACGAATACATTGAATTATTATGGAATAAATGCGAATTGCAGGAACGGTTCATCATGTGTCATTAATGTCAGTTGAAGAGTTGAACTGTCAAACTGACGTTTCTCTATTCACAGAAATTGTTGTAACTATGGAAACGTATAAATAAGGAAGAAGCGAAACATCGATTTGAAAATACCACGGGCTGGAGACAGTATTTTCGAAAAGTCCTCTTCTCATTGGTTTGAATTCAAAAAATTATGGCATTTGGTTGGTTTATATAATATGAGGGAAATTGTCAAATAAAGACTTCCGAGCTACATTTGACGCAAAATACTGTATTTTTCAAAAATGCATAAATGTATGAACAGTGTGTAAAAAATTACATTACGCACAGGTGATTTTTTTACGCACTGTCAGTAGTGCGTAAAAGCTTAGTTAACGCACTGTCGTAGAAAAAAACATTTCGTAACTGGGTTTGTATCTTTATGTCTACAATAGGGATTAAAAAATTCTCAATTCAGTACAAACACAAGATACGTTCAAGGTTTAGGATCAATTCTGCTCATTTTATTGAAATTAATTCGAAAGTATGTATTTCTGAAACCTCTGGAATGTTAAATAATTATTTGAATGTAATAATCACATGAGAATATGAGCACATATTTTTCTTGAAGAACTACAAATCGCAGCAGTAGAAATGACATGTTTGGAAAATGTATATGTATTATGTATGAATTCAATGATTTTATCTAGGACTTTTGTTCTGACTTTGAATTTTTTATTTCAGATAGATTATGTGTGGTCGATGGAAAAGGACATTTCAAACGTTCCCAAAGATATTGCCCAAAACTGGATATGGCAGCAGACAGTAAAGTAGATTGTATAGTTGCACCAGATAGGTGAGTTCAAAAATGTTCTATTAGTGAAATCCACGTGACGAAAAAACTTAAAAGCAACCAATTCATTTGGGTGAAGACTTCTATTTTCGCCACGCCAGATTCAGTTTTTTCAATTCGAGAATTCGAATTGTATTCATTATAAAAGCATTTCATGAACCGACAGTTTCAAATTGAAATTTTATTATATGAATCTTCCAGATTATTATATTTTCTGAAGTGTTTTCTGTTTGCAACGTTAACTTAACCACATAATTGCTTTAAAATAAAAGCAGAATAAAACAACATCCACTAATGGAACTATAGAATGAACTTCCATTTCAACGGCATACCTATGAATGTGGAGAATGTATTGTTTTGTCACTAATCTTCAGAATTTCTTAAAACTTAGTTTCTGTTTGCTGAAATGATTTATATTCGTGTTTTTGTGAAAATTGAAGACGCCTTCAGAATCATGTTTCAAATATTGAATCATATATTGTTAAATAGAGTTGAAAGTGGAATCAATAAAGAACAATGTCATTATATAAACTTACCTAATTCTCGTATCAGCAGTTCTACACTGTCAAATTTATGACAAGGAAAACTATTTGGATCTATGAAAGCCGCTTCACTAACAAATATTTAGATTGGTGTATTGTCAATAAGAAACTGATTTTTTCAAATCTTAGTTTTTTATTGACGTTGTCAATCTTTCATAATTCTCCAACAACCAAAGGTTTTATGTTTCCATTTCAAGGTGGTAGAAACAAACAGCAAAATATATTCAAGTCCAATCCAACAAACGATTTTTTATTTATTTATTCAATTAATGAGATCACCTAACAGATGCACAAACGTAACATATAATTATAGTACTTATATGGTAATAAAAAAAGAAATTTAGAATATAATATACTAATGTTACGCATTAAAAAACAAGCTCTTACTCCAGAAATTGTGTAAAATTTTACAACAATATGTAAAAATAAATTCCTTATTCGACAACCGTACCATAGGATGAAATTAATTTTTGGCTCAATTTGCTTTTAAAATTCGTGAAGTTTTTGCCAAAGATATCTACTACAGAGTCACAACTAATATTATAAGACAAAATGGTTAAGGCTTTCGCGGCCGAAGTTTTCAGTGTTACAATTTTCACAAGGATTTGAAGGCCGTCGTTTTTTGGAATTTCATCCTAACGTTTCGAAACGTTAGGAATAAATTCCAAAAAAACGACGGACTTCAAACCCTAGTGAAAATTGTGACACTGAATATTATAAGAGTTCATGCATCTAACTAGGGGAGAATTACAATGATAATTCGTCGAAAAAGTCGGGATTTAGAATGTTAGTCGATTTCGTGAATTATCAGGATTACAATTTAGTGATAATGGTTGCAAGCACGAGTCTGAATCAATGAAATTGTTAACAAGTTGGTACACATAGGATGACTCATAAAATTCTTTCCTGATGAATAATGATTTCAATTTATAAAAATCAAGGTAGCTTGATAAACGAAATGCTTAATGAAAAATGAATAAGTCGTTGAGTTTTGTCATTTCAATATCACATGAATTGATATACCTACAATTTACTGAAATTTCAATTTATCGAGATCTATGATTTACAGCTTTCGAACTTATATCACAAAGACCATTCCAATGATTGCTAAAGTGAACATGTTTACAAAATCTAACTGCTTTCCGGTCTCCGAGTTTTTTTATTCAAAAATAATATCTGACATAATCTTCGATAGCTGTTGTTTATAAGTTACCTTGAATTGAAATCGCTGTAGATCTACCTGTTCATCATTTTAATAATCAAAAGTGACGTTGAAAGTTTGATGCTAGTTTTAATGATTTGTTTACAGATCGGATTGTCTAAGGAAAATACTAAAAGGCAAGGCAGATTTTTCCGTTTTCACACCAGAAGATCTCATCACAGCAGCCAGTGAAGGAGTTCAGTTGTTGGTAACGAATGAACTGAGATACATCAACGGTAAATATGTAAATTTATTAACAATTTGAGAAAGCCCAGAAATCTTCACTTTTTCTCTTTCATTTTATTAAATTGTAGTTTTGCCCCATTTAACAAAATGTTGATATTTCTTCATATTATAACTACCTTCCCTTTTTCACATTTATTTTATAATCATTTAAGAGGAACAAATATCAAATAATATGCACACTCTCATATGTAATAACAATACTGTTTATTTCAATAAGGGCTTCGGTTCTCTTGTAAAAAACAAAACTTAAATGAAACATTTGACGATGATATACAAGAGGATAGTTGCTGTTTCATAAGCCGTACCCGATAGAGAAACTTCAAATTACATGCAGATTCCAAGAATGTCAAATGTCGACATTCTCAATACTCTCAAATATGAAATTTGTCTAATTAGGATTAAGGGGGAAATTGGTATGAAGACGGTCCATGAGGTGTTATAAATTTATGTTATGACTATGTCAATTATTATTATTTAGCGGTATTCCCTTTTTTTCCTATAAAATGAAAGTTTTTTTTGAACATTTATAAAGTTATTTTAGTACAGCTTTGTTTAAGAGTAGCCAAACAAAGACGTTTTAAGGCAAAAAACTGTCCAGTTGAAACTTGATGTTATGATGTTATGAGTTAAGCTTGATAAAGTAATTTCAAGACTGTTCACCTGCAGTTGAAATGATATTATAAATTATGTCAAGGTCTATTTCTCAAAAAACAGCCACACCCACGTTTTTTAAACTGGGACGAAGTATGAACATCCCTCGAAGATCTGTAACAAATGATTAGGACCATAACATTTTTTTGAGATCAAATTACCGCTATTTTTAATCAGAATTTGTTGTCGTGATTTTATCAGCCCTTGAAAAACTGTAAATAATATCGAATTTCAGTTGTTTTGGAAAAAAATAATGTGTTCTGTGCATTTTTCGCCAGACCATGTATAGCAAAATAAAAAAGGTGTTTTACTAGGTGCATACATCCTTTTGCTGCTGTTTTCCTTTAAACTCATTCTGTTTTATTTAAATTGATAGTTAAAGGTGATTTTACATTGTGGCAATGTGGTTTACAAGGTAAAATTATAAAGTAAAGGGTAACTTCACACCCGTATATTACAGTGTGTGATAACATGAGGATACTATGTGGATAGGTTGAATGTACACTGTAATAGTCCTAACTATCCGTAGTCGATCATGAAAAGTTACATGAAGTATACGGATTAGTTAATAGTTTTCTGGGAAAAATACCCCATTTGCTATGTAAATTTCCACAATATTCAGCAGAAAAAAGATATCACCATTACTAGAATAGTACGACATTGAATACCTTTATCTGCGTAATTTTACATGATGAATAATGAAAAAACTACAAGAAACGTATTACATTACCGATGGTGTGACAAAATTTCGATATACAGTGTCATATCCAAAGTACCTAGTCACCATATGGGAACTTCTTTATTATGGGTCTTTCAACAAAAAGTTATTCTTGTTAAAAGTTTGTACATTCCCTAAATCTAAAACTGCACCAAGAAAATAGAGAAAAACAGGCGAACATGCGAGGTGCATTGGAAAACTTGATTTTGAGCTAAAAGTACCCTTATTTCACCCGATTTCACATGCATAAAATCACAAGATGCAGAGTGCTGGCTATGCATGGAGGATGATAAAACGGCTAAACACATTCTGTGTACATGCCCTGCAGCGGCCAGAACCACATTTTCAATATTTGGTGATATGATAGTAAAGCCAGAAAGCCTGGTAATTGTTCTCCTAATACATTCGTCAGTTTCGTTAAGAGATACTGGGAGAAATATAATCATAGGGCGAGACACAATTGGCCATTGGCCGCAGTGGAGGGCCTGATACGGGCCCACACACGTTCAAACCTAACCTAACCCTTATTTTCGAAAAGTCATGGCCATCTGAGTGAGGTTTTATTTTTTTAACAATTTTTTGAGATGGATTCTCAATAAGCCTAAAACGACAAATAATAGTTATTTATGCAACAAGTGCAAAAAGTAAATGTTTATTGCACTCGACGTGAACACGTCGAGTGCAATAAAAAATTTTTGCACGAGTTGCATACAACATTTTTTCTACGTTCATGCAAAAAGCAAAAAATGATTTATTGAGGTGCGGCACTAGGTGTAGGAAAATGAAAAGCGCAACTTGAACACTTTATTATTAATATCGATTTGCATTGAAACAGGAACTAATACGTTACGAACAATTTAACTCAAACTTTATTTTTACCCTCAATGTTGAAAGTGAATGAACAATTGGTGCAATTTTCAATATGAATATTTCGTAGTGAAGTACCTATTGCCAATCTCACAGAATATCTGCTAAATATGTAGTAGGTTTAAACGTTTATGTTTGTCATGATGACAGCACGTTGAAGTAGAATGACAGATGAGTGCAATAAAAACTTTACTGCACTAGTGCAATAAAGAACTTCTTTTTCCACTGAATATAGTTCAATAAAGTTTTGCTTTTTGCATGAATGTAGAAAAACGAATTTATACAACGATTAACTATTATGTTAACTACAGTATAATTTTTTTATGTAAAATAAACTTAAAAATTCCTTTTAATTTTTTGTTAACTCCTAAAATTACTCAAAGGGTATTGTAACTAGAAAACGATGTCCAATAATGTCGAATAATAAAACATCAAAATTAAATAAAAATCTAGGCACAAATCGAATACATTAATTATTTAGTGGAGGTTTTCATATCGAAAATAATTGTGTTAAGTTGGGATTCAATAAAAAGAAAAGTTGCGCAACATATTGCCTTTTCAAAATTTGGAAAATTCCTAATACTTTCGGAGATATCCGGAAAAAAACTAAATATCATACAACCTTTTTTATTTTTTTGCGTTATTGGAAGAACTTGGTCGAAATGAATGACACTTCAACATAACAACTTTTCCTCCCCTACAAGATGACTTTTTCAAATTTGAAATCCGACGTTTCGTCTTCCAGAAACTATTATCAACGTTGTTTTTTTAAATACGGACTGGACTTTTTTTTGTTTTTTGTTGCCTTCAGATACGCGAAAATCTATCATCAATCACAAATTTCTATATTTTAACGTTCAATGACCAAAATTAACAGTTTCCGTTCTTTTTTTTTCATTTTTAATACGACACTGTTCTATTTAAATATTATCAGAAAATGGGAAAGGTGGCCTTGATAGTTCAATGTTTAAAACGTGATGGTTCGGATTTATTACACTGTAAATAATCGAAACTCTAAAATTTCGTGTGATATTTAAAACAATACCCTGACGTACACAACCACATTATTATGCCTATCAATAGACGATTTTTTCGTAAAATGTTATTTTATTATTTCGCTCATAAAATGAAAACGAATACAGTAATCTAGTTGCTTCAATAAAAAAAAATGTAGAAAATTGATATACGAACTAAATGAGAATTTTTACGACCCGATCGGATTATTAGTACCGGAGAAAAACTGGAAAAACCGGAAAATGCAAAATTCCTTGATTTTTCAAGTTGTAGGGTTGACCCTTTGTTAGGGGCGAAATTTAGGAAAGGAGAGCAGTGAATGTGCAATGATGTGTCACGCCTCTAACATACCCAGTAGCTCAGTAGACGTGGATTCGACAATAAAAATTGATTTCGATAAGATTGAAATATGGGGTTAATTTTCCGGAGCGCCACGGATTTATCGCTAGTGAAAAATCCGAAACCACCCTGACGGAATGGGACAACCCACTGCACTAATATTACTAAAATATTAAACAATAGATACCTGTAAATGGTATAATAATAATATATAAATATGTAGAGGTTTTGTCTTCTCTTACGATTGGATAACTTGGATCAGAATAAAAGAAATAGTCATGTCCCTTACTAATAAAATATATTGATCGTTACACACCCTATATGTGCACAGTTCAGCTGACCATACAACAGAAAATGAAATTAATGTAAAAATCAACCACCAAGATGAATTCTAGTGAATGCTGTGATTGAGAGTATGGTATTGTTTGAATATATCAATATGAAACCTCCAGTGAGGGCTATGCCTGTGACGTCACGATGATAGCTTACAGTTATGGATACTTAGGCCTTAGGGGCAGTCTTATTCTAAACTTATCTGATACTACGTAGATATTCTCAAGCATGCCAGTTCACCAATTATTGTGGTTGTAGTTCATCGGTGCCTTGGTTAATACAGGTGCACAGTGGGTACGATACAATCAATCAAAGTACATGTACAGCTGGGACGAATAGCGAAGGAATGCTGAACAACAGTTATACAGCAGGACAACCACAGTCGAGCAGGAACAATCACATCAGTGGAACTCCAATAATCGGTAGCAGAGTGGTAGCAATAAACCGTAGTGGAGCACTACCAGCGGCGAAGAGATAACAGTAGCAAAGGAGCAGCAAAGTGGTAGTCGCAGAGGAGCAGTAGCAGAGTGGTAACACCCTAGAATAAACAATACCAGTCTGACTTCTGATTACACTTGTATGGGGCCATAAGTAGAGCCCAAATGCAAATACTAACCTCTATTAAGTGGGAGGGTTCTGATAACAGCTTTGATGGTCTGTTTGCTGTCTGATAGCGAGTTTCTCGTTCCAGTGGTTTCACACAATGATGAAGTGACTTCTAACCTCAAAAATCCGCAAAGCGAACGGAGATTTCTCAAAAATATATAGCGTCAAAAATCGCAAACAATATGAGAAACTCTCCTGATATGAATTTTTCCAAGATCCATCAACGATGATCAAACTTTAATTGGAAATCTTCAAAATAGGTCAGTCACTCATCAATATCAAATAAGGAAGAGGAAAATATCTCTCAGACGTCAAAGTCAAAACTGTCAATATCTGACAAGGCGCTTTCTTGTTCGTTAGTGTACGGTGGGAACAGTCCAGGAACTAACTCGAGCTACTAGGAGCTATGAAAAGAACACCTTAAGATTCAGTGTTGCCAACCGAACCAAGATGAAAACGCCAGCCTCTTAATCTCAGAACCAAACACAATCAAACAAACAAAAGGTCAAGTATTCGAATGTGAAATAGGTACCTCAATGACACAAGATAGAGATAGATTAGGAATGTTACGGTTTTGTGTTCTAAGCACAAAACAATAGACTAACCAAAAGTTTGTTTACAAAACAACGCTGTCATACCGCAAAATAGAACAACTGATAACTGTCAATAGCTTAAGGCCGGTTCATGTCCGCTCGAACTAGTACGGCAAAGGTAAGTACTAACAGTCGGAACAAGCTATACATGACAACGATCAAGTTGTCATTTTGAGGAATCAGAAGAAGAAGAAGAATACAGTGGCGTACAGAGTGGAAAGTGTATATCAATGACAGAGAATTTATGATGTTATTGTATTAAAACAGAAAGGGTTTTCTAGTGCAAAATAAACCCGTAACACCTTCTCATTAAAGTATTGAATTATATGTACTTCATGAGTGCACAAAACATTCGCTGTCAGACCATTACTTTTGGTACAATGGCAATTTGAATTTTTACGCCACAATCAGAGCTGCAGCAAAGCATTGTGCTTAGTGCTCGTGAAAGTGCTTAGAGCAATTTAGTGCTCCCGAGCACTTTTTGGATTCAGTGCTTAGTGCTTCGAGAATTTTACGAAAAGGCAGCCTTTTCTCAGCTATGGATCTTTAGATGTTGTTGAAAATATAAAACGCGGTCAGTGCCACCACCATCCCCATGAACTACTGATTGCGTCCTTATATTATGCACATTAATTGGCGCAAAAAATCCGCTATTTTGATTTCTCATAATTTTAATATAATAACTGTCACTTGCGGTATCAAGAGGAATCTAACGACCGAAAATTCATCAAAATCGGTTCAGCCGTTTGGTAGTTACAAGGAAAAAGCGACTTTGTTCTACAATATTTTGATTTTATATTTGATTTGTTACCTTAAACATAGTTTACCGAATGAATATATAAGTTGCATCACTCCGCTGAACGTGACGATCCGCCTACCCCCTGGCTCTCGCCCCTAGTGGGAGGCCCGCGGTCCACAAAAGACTCTCAAGTTATAGACCGTCAGATAATGAAAGATTTTGCTGACTCATTTTCTTTTTTCTGTGATTTTAACCACTGGAAATTATGTCAGTGTTGAGCAGAAAAACAATAAAATTTAAAAAACGATTCTGACCATGAACATTTCATTTTCTCGATCTGACTAGTTCTGCCCGTCCAGCGTCTACCGATTGTAATCAAAATTACATTCCTATTTCATTCTTACGGCAGCACGCTCTGAAATGAATGAAATATACTATACAATGGTGCTTTCTATCCGAAAACTGCCGAACTAAGAAATCAGTGAGAATGTTGGTAAGTTAGTAACTATTTCGCGCCTCTCTATATTTCAATTTGGCTATTCGCCGCCCATTTCGGAAATAAAATTAATCTCCCAAACGACATTGTCTGAATATTCCCTATCAGTTGGAAGTTGCACTGTTTTTATGGGTCATTCTATTAAAATAAGACAAAAGCATGTGTTGACTCATTTCCTTCAATTACCGACCAAAAAAATCTCAATTTTTGATATCAAATCAATGTCAATATATTCAGTAAGTACTCCAATCCTTCCTGAGTTCACCTACCAAATTTGAGTTTTCCAAGTGAAACCGTTTCCAAATGCAATATGAACTTGGAATACACGAAATTGAACGTCCACCTTAACGGTCTCGCCCTTTTGAAAGTGCTCAGTGCTCGCTAAATCGAACTACTTTCTGAAAGTGCTTAGTAATCGCGAGCACTTCATGAAAAAAAATGCTTAGTGCTCGAGACTTCCGAGCACTTTTTCAGAGCACTTTTCAAGAGCACTTTTTGTCAGTGCTCGGCACAGCTCTGGCCACAATGCGAAATGGTTGAAAAATGCTTGAAAACGGCCGCGTAAGCGGTCGAGTACTAGGAGAGAGTATCCAAGCACGCTGCAAGATATTGCAAAACATATCAAATTGCAGTGTGCCAAAACTAATAGTCCGACATAGTCTGATTTGTGCACGCATAAATTATAAATAATTCAATACTTTCGTGAGAAAGGCTAAGCCTACAACTTGATATTGGCGAAGTTATAAATGAAAAAAGAAAAAAAATCGCTAAATTTTCAAAATTTTCCAATTTTTCTCCGTTCGGGACGTAAAAAATCTCAATTTGTTCATATTTCAATTCTCTACATTTTTTCTCATTAGAGCAACCATCCTGCTGTATTAGTTTTCATTTTATAATCAAAACACTAAAAAAACGCTTTTATATTCAAATGTTTTCAACAAATTAATTAATCTGGGAGGGTGAACAAACTTTCAGTCTAACTCCACCAAAAATAATCTTTATTGAAGATACTGTGTAGTCCGAAGACTAACAACAGGCAGATACCATGCAGTCGGAGGACTTACCTTACATCAGGTCAGATGTAAACACACTTGCCGCATGGTTTAATTTAAATTTCAAAACGAATTATTATTGATATGTTGTTTGAGTGGACTAACCATGGTCCCTAACATAGGTGGGCCCCGCACTAGATGCGGACCATCAGGTCGTAATTAGGACCGTAAGTTTTTTAAAAGTTTTTCCGTTTTAATGTTATTTTTCCACCATATGATCGACTTGTAATCAACCCCTATTTTGCTGAAGATGAAGGATTAATCCTTCGAAACATGTCCTATCTATTGATGTAAGTCTTCCGACTGCATGATATCTGCCTGTTGTTAGTCTTCGGACTACACAGTATCTTCAAAAATAGTTATGTATGCAACAAGTGCAAAATGTGAATGTCTATTGCACTCGACGTGAAATTGTCCCACGAGGTCGTTAGGCCGAGTTGGACAACACGTCGAGTGCAATAAACAATTTTTGCACGAGTTGCATACATAACTATTTTTGAAGATACTGTGTAGTCCGAAGACTAACAACAGGCAGATTATTAATATCGATTTGCATTGAAACAGGAACTAATACGTTACGAACAATTTAACTCAAACTTTATTTTTACCCTCAATGTTGAAAGTGAATGAACAATTAGTGCAATTTTCAATATGAATATTTCGTAGTGAAGTACCAATTGCCAATCTCACAGAATATCTGCTAAGGTTTAAACGTTTATGTTTGTCATGATGACAGCACGTTGAAGTAGAATGACAGACGAGTGCAATAAAAACTTTATTGCACTAGTGCAATAAAGAACTTCTTTTTCCACTGAATATAGTTCAATAAAGTTTTGCTTTTTGCATGAATGTAGAAAAAGATTATTTTTGGTGGAGTTAGACTGAAAGTTTGTTCACCCTCCCAGTTTTATCTCACTTCCACTGTATGTGATGGTGTCTCCGATGGTTAAATTAATAAATAACTGTTGCGACCTGGGGCGGATGGGCCGGCCAGGATTTCGGGAGATTTTCCGAAGGGCCGGTACGTTTCGGTCGGGCTGGGCCGGTCCATTGGAACAGCGATCATGGCGCCGCTTATCCTAGGTGCATCTTGACTGCAACGAACATCGGCAACTCTGGCAACAGTTTTAACAGTTTCAAGAAGGGAATTGGAATACATTTGAAATGGTGACTATTGTTTATTGCACCAAATTAACCATCAAGGGTAATATAACAAGACCTTGATAAATAGTCGACTATTTTTATTGCATCTAAATTTCGACTGTATTTTATAATAATTTAACGAGACATTATTTTGGCATTAATAATCTCTGATTATTAATACCAAAATAATGTCGAGTAAAATTAATAAATACAAGAGAAATTTAGCAGCAATAAAATAGTCGACAATTAATCAAGGTCGTGTTATATTTGTGGAGATTATTTCTTGAATCTACTTCTTTATATCAGTCATATGAATGAATGAAAATTAAACAATTTGGAATAATTTATTCAAAATATCAAGAACAAAGCACAAAATCTAAACAAAAACAGCACCATCTTTATAATTTATCAATTGAAATTAAAAACACAATAATTGTATGTGACATTTCCACCATGCGTAATTTGTGACATTTGTTCAGCTTTTGAAGAACTTGCAGTATTAACCGTAGAAGGTCCACATTCATTCTCTTATACAGCTTCAACACGATTGATTTTATTTGACGTTTAATATGTATTTATTTAGAGTACTGTCAGATGCTCAGGCTCCTTGATATGAGTATCATGCTGAATAGTCGGTGACTATTGTGCATCATGTAAATAGTCGCTAATAGAGCGTGTTGATTGGTCCTGTCAAACAGGAAACAAACGTATGATTGGTTGATGACTGATATTTAATAGACGAAAGAAATAATCGTAGATACAGATACCCATAAATGTATACCAGACATTGGCTAACTCGACAATAATGAAATAGAAACCGTTGAAAGAGTTCGGCAGATCTACAAAAATTGTAAAAATTGTGCGGTATGCTGCTATGATATAATTTTAAAATATAATATGTTGCAGGGAGTATACCCTTCACTTTTTACTGCCAATCGATATCTTTTGACGCTGCCCATTTTCCAAGTAGAATGTAAAAGATCATTTTCTATTTTAAAGTTTATAAAGGATCGGTTAAGAAATTCATTGGTCGATGACAAACTTGAATCATTTATGCTGATGAATATTGAAGCCTCAGTATTAAACCAAATTGATAATGAGGAAGCGGCCAAAGAAAGTGATTTGTTAAAAAATCGCTTTTATTTTAAATAGTCGACTTTTTCATAGTTCAAGAGCTGAGGGCGAAAACAACTGCCTCATATGTTACTAAAGGTTTGAACTGCCACGTCGGTTTTACTTTGGATTGTGATTTTAAAACCGCCTGTCTGAAGGACGTGAGCGGTCGCTTTATTATACAAAGTCGTCCCCAAAAAGTACGCACCATATGGAAAACTTCTTTACTATGGGGTTTTCGATAAAAACTTATTCCTGATAAATGTTTGTGCATCCCCTAAATTTCAACATACACCAAAAAAAAAATTGCAAAATTTACGAAAAAGACAACATTTAAAGAAATGGTTAAAAATTAAAGCTCTACTTAGATGGCCATGACTTCAAATCTAGATGTGTTTTTCAATTTTCAATACTGAAGAACTTTTTCAGAAAAATTTTCTGAGATATTTTCCACAATAAGGGCACTTTAACTCCTCTCACTCAAATTAAAGTTTTCCAATGAGCCTCATATACTACGTGTCTACGTGTAATTTGCTGTTTTTTGTTGGTGTATGTTTGAATTTAGAGTATGCACAAACTTTTATCAAGAATAACTTTTTATCGAAACCCCATGCATAATAAAGAAGTTTCCCATATGGTGCGTACTTTGGGGACGACCCTGTATAATAAAGCGACCGCTCCCATCCGGCAGACGGGCGGTTTTGAAATTAAATTCACAAGTAGAACCGACGTGCCAATTCAAACCTTTGCCAACTTATGATGCAGTTGTTTTCACACAGCTCTTGAACTATCAGAAATGATGATGTTTGACAAATTTTTTCCTGTTCAATACCAATGAACAGGACTAGTCTTCAGTTGTTCATTAGTTATTAATTAACCTGTGTACATAAACATGTATTACTATTTGAAATTCTAATATACAAAATAGTGGAGAATTGTAATTTTGGGGTTCTGAATTAAAGCAATTGGTTCAGCTTTTTTTGATATTATGTCACCCAATGAACCTTTTGTTTTCGGTCACGTTACATCAGATTCAAAGTTATTAATGGGACACTCTGTATATTTTGTCATTTTTATGTTCCTCCCGATGAAACAATTTCAACACACTTGTGGTCTAAAACGATTAATTCAAGAAATACAGGTACTTCAATATCCTTTGTCCCACGACGATTTTTATTAAAATACGGATGATTAATATAATTTTGCCTTGTTTTATTCACCACAAAAAATATAGGACTGCTCAAATACACAGGGTGACGATAAACCTAAATAATTTGGCAATTGCTCGTTAAAGACGTCGTGGGACAAAGGATATTTAAGTACCTGTATATCCTAATGGGCTCGTGGTGTGACCAAACAATTTCATCTCGTTGATTTATGCCAGAGTTACTATCGGTAGTTTGAGAGCACTCGTGGTAGGTATTGCCCCCAATATCAGTCTCTCTGGCTATACACAGCAATTGTTAGGCCCTCGATATCGTACGGAGCCCTGCTGTGGTGGCCAAGGGAAAGCTGGCTAGTTTACAAAGACTGGCTATGCTGCCTGGAGGTAATCCTAAACCTCCTTTTCCTGAATTTGCATATTGCAGCAGAGGCGAGGATAGAAAGAAGCATTCAGGCTAAAATGTCTGGGCCAATGAAGGGGCAATAACCAAGGCCACTCCAGCATACTGGAAGTCATAAGAATCGACACGTCTGGGATGCCGTCGGACAAAGTGACTCCAACATACTCCTTTGATGGAACATACACCACCATCAATAGAAGATGGGGAAGTTACATCAAGGGCCATACCAATGCTGTCAAGAGGGCAAATCTGGTACACGGATGGCTCAAAGGCTAGCAAAGGAGTAGAGGCTGGAATATACGGGGAGAGACCGGGGCAAGACATTAGTCTAAGCCTCGGTACTCAAGCCTCTATATTCCAAGCCGAGGTAACGGCAATCTCCGTCGACACCAACCCATAGCGATTCTCTCCGACAGTCAGGCGGCGATTAAAGCCCTGCGTTCATGAAGGTTCACTTCCAAACTGGTTTGGGAGACACACCGAAATCTTAACGACCTGGGAACACAGAACAGGGTAAAACTTGTCAGGGTACCAGGGAAATGAGAGCGCTCAAGCAAGAGCGGGGGCAGCAACAACTCTCATTGGACCAGAACCAGCCTGCTGACTCCCGTTTGGGGATATTAAGCAGGACACAAAGAAATCGGTTAAAAACCGTCATCAATCTCTCTGGGAGAGTGCCTCAGGCAATACTCACGGAAAATGATGATGATGGGGCCAACCGACCGGCTACCAAGACACCTTCTTGAACTAAGCTGAGACTCTCTCAGGAAAGTGGTAGGACGGATGACAGGCCACTGCCACCTGAGAAAACACCTGCAACTATTGGGGATACATCAAGAGTCCACACAATGCAGATTTTGTGATGAGGAGGACAAACAGCCTCCCACATAATGTTCAGAAACTGCGGTACAGAAGATATCATCCCGCAGGAAAACCTTGTGAGGAATCTCCAGGAGTTCATTAAAAGATCCGGAATACTTACGAGATAGACCTGATAGCGGGGTGCAGAAAGGTTCTATACAGAACTACCTGCATTTCAGCCACTGACTATCCCCGCCATCTAATAATAATAATAATCCCCCACCATTTCATGAACAAGCAAATTCAAGAAAGCTTCATCTCCGTAAATTTTTTAATAATCTAATAATTATTACTAAATAACATAATAGTTATTTATGTACCAAGGACGAAAAACTGTCTATTATAGTCGAGCCTGCAAATTGATAGCCGAGGCGCAGCCGAGGATAGCTAGCAGGCGAGACAGTAGACAGTTTTTCGCCGAGGTGCATATCACATTTTTTCGTCGACCTCTACATACCTTTATGAAAGTAAGTACTCGCATGTTTGCTGGCCTCAGCACGTCCAACTCTTCGAACTGCAGACTCGATCAATTCTTGATTATTATGAACACTAATATTCACACCACGGTCTAAATTCACACGTAAAATCTAGCGGATTTCGTAAATAATTAATTTGACAACAGCAAATGACAGTTATTGTCACAGGCGCCTATGTATTAATTAAAACGTGGATTTACGAAAATGACTCAATCGCCGCTCTCGTACCGTGCCGTATCATAGTGACCACAGCGGACGAAAAGAGTTTGCGGACGAAAAGTGTTTGCGGACGAAAAGTACTTGCCTTCAAAAATAGTCGATTTTTCGTCCGGAAATTAGTACGTAAAATGTCATTTTTTGCAGATGTCGACGAAAATAGTTATTTATGTACCAAGGACGAAAAACTGTCTATTATAGTCGAGCCTGCAAATTGATAGCCGAGGCGCAGCCGAGGATAGCAAGCAGGCGAGACAGTAGACAGTTTTTCACCGAGGTGCATATTACATTTTTTCGTCGACCTCTACATACCTTTATGAAAGTAAGTACTCGCATGTTTGCTGGCCTCAGCTACGTCCAACTCTTCGAACTGCAGACTCGATCAATTCTTGATTATTATGAACACTAATATTCACACCACGGTCTAAATTCACACGTAAAATCTAGCGGATTTCGTAAATAATTAATTTGACAACAGCAAATGACAGTTATTGTCACAGGCGCCTATGTATTAATTAAAACGTGGATTTACGAAAATGACTCAATCGCCGCTCTCGTACCGTGCCGTATCATAGTGACCACAGCGGACGAAAAGAGTTTGCGGACGAAAAGTGTTTGCGGACGAAAAGTACTTGCCTTCAAAAATAGTCGATTTTTCGTCTGGAAATTAGTACGTAAAATGTCATTTTTTGCAGAGGTCGACGAAAAAGTCTGTTAGACTGAAATATATATTTTTAATTGATGTAGCCGATACTTGATGAAAATCCATGTTAATATACAGGGTGTTTCTTAAGTACGTGTAGAAAATTCAGGAGCGTGTTGCTAACATCAAAATAAGAAGAAAAGTTCCTATGAATATATGTCCGCAAGTTATTCTTTCTGAGATACAGATTGCCAAAGTTAAATTCTTATTTTTATTTTTTGTGAATAATTTTCAAAATAATTTTGATATTTGGGTAAAGTTTGGTATCTGGGAATATTCATTATTTAGTTTGTGTAAAAAATATATTCTTGGTAGAGGTCACTGCGAGCAACTGTTTTCGAGTTATTAAGATTCGAAAAAACCGATGCAAGTGATTTTGAATAACAACATTTTTAAATTCAAAATAAATTCAATTAGAAATTAGTTTTTTTCACAATTAACATAAAATTTGATTTTGTCATTGAAAAATCATGCCAGATACCAAACTTTACTCGAATATCACAAATATTTTGGAATTTATTCACAAAAAACAAATATAAGAATTAAACTTTTACACTCTGCATCTTAGAAAGGAATAACTTGCGGACATGTGTTTATGGGGACTTTTTTTCTTATTTCGACGTCAGCAACATGCTCCTAAAGTTTCTACACGTACTTAAGAAACACCCTGTATATCTATAATGAAACTAAATGAATGATTTTCACTGCAAAGGGTTTACAAAACCACGACTGTCGTTTCGCTGTACAACAGTTTTTTTCAAGTGGAGAAGATTATCTAAATTACAACTCTGCTGTGTTCTGTTAAATACTCATCGTAAATTGATTATGTATACCTGTCTCCAAATAAACCCCCGATAAGTACCAATATTAATGATTATATTTAATCTAGCCTTTCAAGGAAAACATTTTAAGTAATGGTGTATTATTTGATCTTAGTTGGTCATTATGAAGGTTCAGTGTCACAATTTTCACTCGGGTTTGAAGGCCGTCGTTTTTTGGAATTTCTTCCTATAACGTTTCGCTAGCGCGAGTGGCTAGCTTCTTCACGCTAACGAAACGTTAGGAAGAAATTCCAAAAAAATCTTTTTAGATAGTAAGGAGATCAATAAATGGAAAAATTCTAATAACCTTCTTAATGACCAACTATAATCCACCCTCACTTAATATGTTTTCCTGGAAAGGCTAGATTAAATATAATCAGTAATATTGTTACTTATCGGGGGTTTATTTGGAGACAGGTATACACCTTAACCCTAATCAATTTACGATGAGTATTTAAGATAACACAGCAAAGTTGTAATTTAGATTATCTTCTCCAATTGAAGAAGATGTTGTACAGTGATCGTACAACGATCGTCGTGGTTTTGTAAACCCTTTGTAGTGAAAATAATTAATTCAGTTTCATTATAGATATTGAAATATGTCATACTAGATAAAAATATGATATCAGAATTCCTCATTGTTGTTTGGTTTCGTAATGACGATGTGGTCTTACCGACTGGAAAGGACGTAACTGAATACTATCAAGACAAACCGCAGGAGATGCGGGTTTTATATTGATACAGAAATTATCAATGGAGTACATTTCGAGATGAGTATTTCTTTTTTGTTAAGAACAATTATTTTAACACGGAGTTGAATTTTCATAGGAGTTTTCTTTGTCAAAGACATAACTGCTTGAAAAAGTATGTCATATCCATAAATCAAGTAGTAGGGAGGGTGTTGCATTTAAATTTTGTATATTATTGAGATTCCATTTTCTTTTATTTACTCCAAGCTTCACCTTTGCAGAAAAAACGAGCACTGAGAAAGAGGACTGATAAGTGATTGTGAATAAAAAGAATTAGGTTCCTCTTCTTACTTATCTTGTATCAAATGAAACAGTGATCTACTTGAATGTTGAATTTTCGAATTGAATGAAACAATAAATTGGTGTATACATTTTAAAGTGTTATTCTCTATAACGTTACATTATATCATTATGCTCTTTGATTATGTAACTAATGACAAGCGAATTATAATTAGTTGTGTAAGACAAATAAGTAAGCATTTTTTAGTCCTCGAATTCCAACTGACACAGCAATCAAACAGAAAGAATGAATTAATAAAAAAAAGCATACGTTATGTGTATGTCCTTCTGTCCCTTACAAGCAACCATCAGAAGTTTCCTGGAGACTTGTGCGATATACAGATAACGAGGTTATTGTGCGATCTGAAATACCGTCGGTAATTCACTGAAAAAAATATCCTTCTAAATATTTCAGTACCCAATTCAACATCATGTAAAGTATGGAACGAAAAATTCCATGATTTCAACCCCCTGTATTTCAGCCCACGGATTTATTCCAAATCACTCTGTACACAGGTTTCAAGATAATAATGATAAGATATAAAGATATTGCTCTTGACATTAGATATGGGGACCTTAATATGTAAGTTTCGATTATGAATTTGATTTTTTGGTATTCAGTACAAACAGTTCTGTGAATAAAACAGTTCTGTGAATAATGAATATTAAAATGTCGGGGCGTGGCGCAGTGGTTAGAGCGTCCGACTTTGGGTCGAAAGGTCCGGAGTTCGAGCCCCAGTTGCGGTTGGGATTTTTTAATTTAATTTGACCGATTAAATTATTCAAATCTCGTGGCTGGACTGGGGTGAGTCCTGCACGGTTCACTGTTGCGTTCCAATTAACAGTGCTGCTCCTGAGGTGGCGCATGGAGTTAGTAACAAGGCCTATCCAGAACTTGTGGCTAATGACCATAGCAGTCGATGCCAAGACACCAAAGGAAAAAAAAATTATAGTACAATTTTTACTTTTGGAGATTTATTTTTTGAAGATTTGTCTACTTGGGATTTATTTTCTTGGAGATATATATATTCGAAATATTTATTTCGAAGATTTTGCTTCTGGGAATGTTATTTCCTAGAATCGTGCTGGCATACCCTACCACGATCTAACTTATGTGAAAAATAAGGTTTGAAGGTTGTAGATTGGTGAAACTTCTGCAGTTTTTAATTAGGATTCCACATGACTTCAGTACCTTCTTCAACATGTGTAGCTTGAATAATAGCCTAGTACGGAAGATGACACCTTCATTTTTCAATGTGTAGTTTCTGCATAAGATGGAATTTTGGTAACGATCGCTTATTGAAATATGTCCAAAAAATATTTTCAAATCATCACGAAACCGCTACTTTAGAAAAATGAGATCATCAAATTAGATCGTTGATAAGTAATAAAGTATAGCCATAAAAACATCGAATATTTTATAGAGATAGATTAATTTCACCGGCTTAACTTTTTCGTCACACCCCACTGCCTCACCAAACTAAAACACATTACACATATCAAGGTATTTCCACTCATCAAAACCTCAATTATACTATAATAAAAGGAAATACCTACCTATGTACTTTCCAGAAAATAATAGTAGCCCGAATGAAGGAAAACGGAAAATAACCATATTCCACTTATTCGCATTAAATGTACAGATGAATTGTTATCCACTTCATTGCGTACCCACTATATTGCTGACATTTTTTAACATAATCATCCACAAGTAATTATTCTTAATGATTAGTTTCCAAGATGGTTATTCACAGACAATTGTGAATAAATCCAAATTAAGCAAAATGAACATGTTTCAAATTATTTACGAAACTCATATAATTACAGGCGACATCATTATTGATTTGCTCTCTGGTAATGATTACATGGAGTATTTTGAATTCATACTTAGATGAATATCACTAGACCAGATTAAGGCTTGCCTGGACCTTTTTTTAATAAAAATTATGATGAAATGAAATCATTCGTTTTTCTTGAGAAAATTTGCGACCATCACCCTATTTCTCTCATGATTAACTTAGGTTACAATGGAATGAAAAAAAAAACAGTTGCAAATACTATATTAATTACCAAAAATCAGACTAGAAACAAGAATCATGGACAGATATTAATTCTCAAACGGATACAAATACCACCATAGAAACATACATTAATAAACTTGAGTTCATTCTAGACAAGAACACATCTGAAATCAATGTAAAAACATTGCCCGAAACTCCAAAGGATTACGTAAATCAATTAATGAAAAAACTTGTCTATACAGGGTGATTCATTGGGAAATGCGCATACATTTAGGGTAGATGGAAGACACCGAGGTCCTTCTAAATAACTTATATTTTATGGGTCTATCGTTCTTTATAACCAAGATACAGGGTGATTTATTGATTTTCCCCATTTTTTCAATTAATCTTAACTTATAAACCACCCTATACATTTTTGTGATATTTGGTTTGCATGTTCTTTGTCCACAGAGGTGTCGATTAACATGGTACTTTTCCAGCTTCAATCCATGAAATCATCATCTATTTCTTATTTTTTTTTTCTTTGGTGTCTTGGCATCGACTGCTATGGTCATTAGCCACGTGTTCTGGATAGGCCTTGTTACTAACTCCATGCGCCACCTTAGGAGCAGCACTGTTAATTGGAACGCAACAGTGAATCGTGCAGGACTCACCCCAGTCCAGCCACGAGATTTGAATAATTTAATCGGTCAAATTAAATTAAAAAATCCCAGCCGCAACTGAGGCTCGAACTCCGGACCTTTCGACCCAAAGTCGGACGCTCTAACCACTGCGCCACGCCCTGACAAATCTATTTCTTATCCTCCTGATTCCTGGATCCCCAACCTTATTGAAAAACGAGAGGACATGTCCGTATTTGGGACAAATTATTATTGTCAATGAAGAACTTTCAAACACCCTGTATGGTTGAAAAAATTATCATAACATTTGTTCATTGCGCTACATTTAGAAAAAAATTATAAAAATTAGGAAAAATGCCCATTCCGAAAAAATCATAACTTTATTTTAAACAAAAATAACGTTACAAATTGTGAAAGGCTTTCGCGGCCATCGTTGAATGAATGATGGTTTTTCGGGTTTTTAGGCCGACGTTTATTTAGAGAAAAATTCGATGTTTCGCCAACACGAGTGGTTGGCATTTTCAAGAGAAATGTTTACACTACTTGTTTACAAGTAGTGTTCACTGATCGAAACTGTAAACATTTCTCTTGAAAATGCCAACCACTCGTGTTGGCGAAACGTCGAGTTTTTCTCTAAATAAACGTCGGCCTAAAAACCCGAAAAACCATCATTCGTTCAAAAATAACGTTGCAACAAATTGTATTAAGTCAAACGAAAAGAATTAGACACAAAAAAAAATGTAAACAACATAACTTATAACAGTTGTTCAAAGTGGCCTCCATTTTGCTCAATACATTTTCGTGCTCTTGAAGTAAGATTTGTAATTGACTTTCTAATCATAGCTTGGTCATTTCTCAGTTCGTCGCAAGCGTCCTCAATTATCCGTAGAAGGTCCTCTCTAGTGTTTACTTCAGTTGAATAAACTTTTGATTTTAAATAACCCCAAACATGGTAATCGAGTGGATTAAAATCGGGCCCCCTTACAGGCCAGAGGTCCTCCTCTGCCTATCCAATGATTTGGGAAGTTGTCATTTAAAAACTCTTTCACCATTACTCTGAAATGAGGTGAAGCCCCATCATGTTGAAGTACATGCCTCCAACATCAACTCCTTCATCATCTGGCAATATGGGTAAAATAATTTGCAGGAACTCCAAATACACTTCACCCGTTAGTAGATGTGGTAGGATATGGGGTCCAATTAATCGGTTGTTAA
Source organism: Chrysolina oricalcia (assembly GCA_944452925.2). NCBI lineage: Eukaryota > Metazoa > Arthropoda > Insecta > Coleoptera > Chrysomelidae > Chrysolina > Chrysolina oricalcia. The sequence continues at coordinate 14,039,840 of OX101821.2, read as the reverse complement.
TAACGCCACACCAAACATTAAAGGAGAATCTAATTTGTGAATGTTTTTGTTTTAAGGCGAACGGATTTTGTTCGGCCCACAGATGAGAATTCCTGAAATTATTTATACCGTCTCTGGTAAATTGAGATTCATCGCTAAATAAACATCTGTATAAGATCCTATTATTTTGTAATACCCATCTACTAAAAGCCAATCGAGCAATTTCATCTCCTGCTTGTAGCCGCTGAACTTGCTGTAAATGGTACGGATGTAGATGATTTTTTTTTTATTCTTCGCCAAACAGTAGACTGAGGAACATTAGTGGCGTGACTGATTCTTCTCGAACTAATTTTTGGATCATTTTGTACAAAATTAAGAATATCTTGCTCCAATTCGATATGTCGTCTTTCGTAACTTTCATTTTGTGCTACAGTTGAAAATTTACCGTGTTCTCTAAGGTAACTAAACACATTAGAAAAAGTCTTGTCACTAGGTAACCGCCGGCCAGGAAATCGCCGTGCATATTCTCTTCGGGTAGCTTTTCCATTACCATCACAAAATCCATATACATACAACATGTCTGCATATTCATTATTATCAAATTGGTGTGGCATTTTAAGTAAGAAATGACTGTTATCAACAAATAACGTAACAACACAAGTACAAAGTCATCAACTAATGTCAAAATTGTACTCTGACATCAGCCAACTTGGCAATTAAAACAATTTGGGATATCAAACCTAAAGTGTATTATTTACAAAATCAAACAATACGTACAGACTGCTTGATTTTATTATTATTATCAAGAATGCATCAGAAGATTCGAGAAATGATCATGCTCTAGCTAAAAGGTAATTAGACGCGGATAAAGAAAATTCTAGTTTTTTGATTTTCTGTTATGTTTAACCTTTGAAATGTAGATTTGTTGCAACGTTATTTTTGTTTAAAATAAAATTATGCTTTTTTCGGAATGGGCATTTTTCCACATTTTTATAATTTTTTTCTAAATGTAGCGCAATGAACAAATGTTATGATAATTTTTTTAACCATACAGGGTGTTTGAAAGTTCTTCATTGATAATAATAATTTGTCCCAAATACGGACATGTTCTCTCGTTTTTCAATAAGGTTGGGGATCCAGGAATCAGGAGAATAAGAAATAGATGATTATTTCATGGATTGAAGCTGGAAAAGTACCATTTGGGGAAGAAATTTTATTTTTTAAATTTTGTGGCACCTCATTATCGAAACATCTAGATTTGACTCAAGTTAATAAGTAAAAAAGTTGTATGCGGAAATACCAAATATATTTAGTCTTACTTATTTTTTCCTGCTCTTTCTAAATTTGTAAATAAATTTTTAAAATATTGTTATACAGAATGTTGTTTCGACTCGAAACCTACTTATTAATTTTTTTAAGGCCGGACCTGGAATAAGACTTTATCTTATTATGTTAATAGACACTACTGTGGACAAAGAACATACAAACCAAATATCACAAAAATGTATAGGGTGGTTCATAAGTTATGATTAATTGAAAAAATGGGAAAAAATCCATGAATCACCCTGTCTCTTGGTTATAAAGAACGATAGACCCATGAAATATAGGTTATTTAGAAGGACCTCGGTGTCTTCCATCTACCCTAACTGTATGCGCATTACCCAATGAATAACCCTGTATAAAGAACTTCTCAAAAACCCACAAGACATAAAACTCAAACAATAGCTATTTATGATACAAGTTCGTAAAGTAGGACTTTTTTGTATGAGTGTGAAGTTTGTTGAATGAGGCGCAGCCGAGTTCAACACGCGAGTACAAAAAAGCCCTTTACGAAAGTGTTCCATACAAAGTTTTTTCTTCGACAGTTATTATTATTGCCAAATTGTAGCAATTATATCATTAATTTGAATGTTTAATGATATGAATTGTCGTCGTATTATCAAATAAAGACTTCCGAGTTATATATGACGCGAAATACTGTATTTTAAAAAAATGCATAAATGTATGAACAGTGTGTAAAAAATTACTTTACGCACAGTTGATGATTTTACGCACATGTGATTTTTTACACACTTGTGCGAAAAAGTATTACTTTACACACTGTCAGCAGTGCGTAAAAGCTCAATTTACGCACTGTCGTAGAAAAACATATAATCATTACAAAATTAATCTAGGTGAACTAATTGGCAAAGCTAAAAATAATCATTTATGACACAACTTCCTAAAGTTGGACTTTTTTGTGTGAGCGTAAAGTTTGTCGAATGAGGCGAAACCGATTTGAACAAAACACGGGAGCACAAAAAAGTTTTTTACAAAATTGTATCATACGATGTTTTTTCTACAACAGCTGTTATATTGAAAATTAGTGGCACATGTTGAATGTTTTATCCTATGAAGTTTTCAATTTTTGTCGTATTTTCAAATGATGACTTCCGAGTAAAATCCGACGCAAAATACTTTTTTGAAAAATGTAACAGTGCGTAAAGTATGACTTTAGGCACAGTTGATAATTTTACGCACACTTATTTGTTTACACACTTGGCTAAAAAGTATTACCTTACGCACTATGAACGATGTGAATTTGAGCTATATTGGGACTCAATTTACCTGGTTTTATCAGTGAGAATTGACGTAGGAATGTGGAAATGGAACTCAATTTACGTTTTCTGAATTTTATCTTTGTTGATGAACAGGTGATTACTTTGAATAAAATTGCAATGTTTGGGTTCAAAGGCCATTGTCAATAGTATTACTTCAGCATTAAATACATTAATTGTCAATAGGTAAACACAGAAGTGAATTTGTGGAATCGATGATGATAACTGCTGCTCAATCAGAAATAATGTGTCATCAGCAAAATACTAATCGATAAGTTGTAATTGTAGCCTGAATAAAGTGAGGGGACTATAAAAGTTAACAACATAAACATGTATTCTAATTTGTTAATTCTTTGTTTTCTAAGATCATGCTGTGAACAAAAAAATCCACAGTTTATCAAAGTTTTGAAGTCTAACTTTAGTGCCCATATATAAACCATAGTAGTTATGAGAAAAATAACACTGATGGGTATACAGCGCGGTCCATTTACCTTGAGACAGCCTGTCCGCCTGTCTATCTGTTTGTAGCGTCGTTGCATTTGAAAACGCTATCATTTCGTTACCCCTGGAAATATAAAATTTTAACCATTTTAGTAACTCGAGGACAATATTGCTCAGTTTTTTTTCGAACGGAAAACCCTCTCTTATTTTTTGAAGATATGCTTCAATATGCCCTACAATGGAAGGAGCGGAAAATGCTAAAAAAATTATATATGCAGAACTGTCCATTAAAATTGAATTTCGTGAAACGCAATAGACGAACAGATCCTACTAGAATCATCATTCAAGAAAATTATCGGAAAACTGGGAAAACTTGAAAAATATGAAAATTGAAATTCGCATTTTGGTAAATACAAAATATCTCGGAAACTGTTGATATTTTTCCAATTTTCCAAGATACCTTTTTTGATTTTTTGAACGCCTTCCGAAAATGTACAAAAAAGCCTATTGTATTTTTATCGTAATATCATTAGTCCGAGAGATATTTCAAGAAAATGGAAAATCGAGATATGTCCTTACTAATGATAAAATTGAAATTCTTCAAATCGCTTCGAGTACGTCTATACGACTAAACTTTAAAATTTAAATTGACAAAAACCCAAAATTGAAAGGTGTCAAAAAATGTGTTTCGATAATTTCATAGTCCTCAACTGGGTCTATAAAAATTTCATATGAATTTTTTTTCATATCTTGAAAAATAAACGGAATACTGAATTATCTTTCATAAAACCACCAAAAAGTCAAAGACGGCGACCGATTTTAAAATATTGCAATTTACCTTTATTGATCGCAGTTTGAAAACCTCAAAAAAATATAACAGATTTTTTGTTAGTGATAGCAATAGTCCAGGAAATATTAAAAAAGTAAAATATCGGACTATGAACAATTTTACCATTTTTTCCTAAAAACAACAAAAACTAGAAAACGAAATGAGATAGCGAAAAAATGTGTGAAAACAGTTTTATTGTTCCTGAACAGATCTACAAAAAGTTAACACAATATTTTTTCATATCTTGGAAAGTAAACGGACTATTGAATTTTCTTTCATAAAATCACCAAAAACTCAAAATGGCGATAGATTTCAAATTTCACAATAAACTTTTTTGATCACCTTTTAAAAAAAATGTAAATGATTTTTTTTGTTATATCAATAGTCATGGAAATATTTCAAATAAATGAAAAATTAGGAACTTATAAAATGTTGTTATCAATTATTCATAAAAACACCAATAACTCAAAAACGAAACGAAATATCGATAAAATATATATAATCAATTTTATTGTCCTCAAACAGATCTACAAAAAGTTTCCATGAATTTTTTCAAATTTCGAAAGAAATGTATTTTTGTTAGAATGTTTTTTGTTTCTCCAATTTTGGTGTTTTTATGTCAAGTTAGGATCGATTAGGTTAGATTTGATGATAATTTTATGATAACAAATATTTTTTTTTAAATCCATATCTCCGAGGTTAAGCCTCAAAAATTGGTGTTTTAGGGACTATGTAGGATCGATAGAGGAGGTCGAGAACGGTATTTTGGACACATATTGTTCTGCAACTGGCGTTATATGAAACTGGAAATCAAAGATTGTGCTAAAAAAACAAATGTTCTGACTCTATGGATAGATGCGATTATTCATTACGAACCCAATGGTACAGGCACAATTCTCCTAAGTATCTCTGTTCTCGACTCATCTCCAAAAAAGTGAAATAATGACTAATTACTATTTTCCTTATCGGTCAAACATCAAATCAAATCAAACACCGGTTGAATACGTTTCTCCAATAGAAACCCAACGGTGAAAATCTCATCCCTCCAGTTCCTAACGTTCTCGAGATAGCATTTTTTGGACCTTCGTGCTAGATTTTGGTCCAACGAGCCGGTATTTTTCGCGTATTAACTTTTTCCCAATTGGTGAAACATGATGTTCGTTTTTTAAAGAGAAACATTCTCAATTGAAAATTGAAAATTGAATAATCGTACTCTCGTTGGGTACGTATTTTCAATAGAAATCCAACGGTAAAAACCTCATCCCTTTTTTCTGTTCTCGAGATAGAAATTTTTTGATCCTTTGGGCCGGGTTTTGGTCTTACGAGCCGGATTAAAAAATAGGAACTTATTTGTGAAAACCTCATTCCTCTAGCGCTTACCGTTACCGAGTTATGATTTTTCGGGGAAGAGTGGGGGGGCGGAGAGAAGGGGTATGGTGGTAGCGGTTGGATGTAGTTTTTAAAAAGGAACCCAATGGTGAAAACTTCATATCGAAAAAATTTATATGTACGGTATGGTTTCCTCGAACAGGTCTACAAAAAGTTGCTATGAAGTTTTTTCATATCTTGAAATTTTTTTTTTTTCATGTCTCGCATTAGTCATAGTATTGCAATTATTGGATCCGAAAGTCATGTGATCTGAGCAGACGAAGAGAAGCAAGGATACGACCTCCTGCATTCATGCAGCTAAGATTTCTGCTATATTACGGCAAGCCGGTATTATCTTCATAATTCGAGAGCAGTGTGTCCGTCATTCCACCAAGGACTCCTATAATCAGAACCAACCACCATTTTGACAGAATGGTTTGGATAGAGCCTGCGGAGTTCAGGGAGAAGATCCCGATATTTAGTCCGTTTTTCCTCCTCTTTTCGAACGATATTCGTTTCACCTGGAGCGGAAAACTCCATGACAAAAATCGTTTTACTTGGGTGGTCGAGGAGGACAAAATCATACTTATCGGCTTGTATTGGCTAGAGGGCGGGGAATGAGTTATTCCAATAAAAGATTCATCACCTCTAATTCTCCACAACGGACTCAATATCCCCCGAAGCATAAGGCATTACTGATGTGTCGTCTATATCGTACGAGTGTCGTAGATGGTAATACAACACTCGTAGCGCCGCATTATTATTATATACTATTTTATGAATATTTTCGTAATAGTCAATGTGTACTACGGCCTTTCTTCCTTGACAATATGGTGCCTATATATATATCAATCATTATTGATTGTTTTTTTTTTCAGATGAACACGAATACGAAGTAGTCGCTGTTATCGACAATAAGTCGGGAGTGAAGAGTAGGCATGATCTTGTAAGTAAAAGATTTTGCCACCCGGGGTATGGATACGAGACTGATTGGACACGAATTTTAGCAAATGTGAGTAGAATATATTCAAATTCAAATAATTATACAGGGTGTGAATTTTAAAACTTTCCATCCTTAATATCTTCCTCTCAGTAAATAGTATGAAAAATCGAAGAGATATGCAAATTTATTTCCAACGGAGACACTTGTAATGAACCAGTATTTGTAGCCCTCGTGGTTCAACCCCCTAGGAGGGGTAGATGTTACGCTTAGAAACTGAAATGGGAATGGGGATCAGGTGACACATTATTTTAAAGAGCGTTTGATTCTCTTTCCAATAGTACCATGACTTATTATTTTATGATGAGCAGTTTTCGAAAAATTGCGTTCTAAACTTACAGAAGTATTTAGAATTTGCCTGCACTGAGGTGCATTATTGTATTGACTCTCGTTTTGATAGAAATAGTTAGAAGAATAGGTATGACACCGTTCCAACCCATGAATAACAGGAATGAATCTATTCTACACGTGATTTTTTATTTGTTGGTTATTTTCCATTTACAAAAAAAAAACTTTTAATTTGCGAGAAAGCAATTTCATATAAAACGGATTTAAGATGTCCCCGAAGGAAGAAATCTGAGGGAGCTAGATCCGGTGACCTCAGACACCATTCAACTGCTCCTTTTCTGCAAATCTCTCGTTGGGAATCTCTCCTACAACCACTGTCGGACAGGACGAAAATAATGAGGTGGAGCACCGTCCTACTGGAACTGTAACAGATCCTCCTGCAAAAGTACGTTACCTTCTGCATCAATTTGAGTTTTCAGCCCATAAGTTTGAAAGTATCGATAGTCTCTTCAAGCATATTAAGGTACAGATTGCCAGTCGAGTCTTTCTCAAGAAATAAAAGACCCATAATGGCAGTTCCAAGAATACCAGCTCAAACAGTAACGTTTTGTGGGTGTTGTGTGTCCTTCTTGAAAAATGTGCTGGTTTTCGTCACTCCAATAACGAAAAATGTGTCTATTGACATTGTCATTAAAAAAAGTAACTCTAATCGCTGAAACAGATGTTTACCAAAAGACTAGGGATGGCATTGACTCGATGAGACACGGTCTTACAAAAATATTTTATTCTATCATAATAATCCTCATGGAGCTCTTGAAGAATCAGCATTTTATATGGATGAAATTTATGCATATTCAGAGCTTTTCTTACAGTCTCGCGTGACATTCCCGTCTGTTCTGCTACTGATCGTAAGGAGCTCCTGGGCTCTGCAGCAAATGTTGCCGAACCACCAATTTGAACTTATTCATTTAGTTATTTATTTTTTTATTTTTCACCTAATCAGTTTCATAAAACTAAGTCACCAAATCAAGCACATACCGCTGATTTACATTACAATTTGTATTTCTTTCATAAAAAAATGTCGCCCTTCGTACGCACTTTCCATCTTCTCCATAAATTAAAATAATTTCAATTTTTTCTTGAAGAATGTCATTAACACACTTTTGTACACTTATTAAAGTTATCACAAAACAGCCCAACAAGTGAAACTGCATTAACAATTCTACCACATTGTCAAAATGTACTGAACAATTTTTGGCTTAAAAACAGAAAATTTTTACAGCAGAAGTAGTAATAAAGCTCTCTGTGGAATTTCAGCGATGAGAATTAAAAATAAACGCAACTTAACCACCATCCATATTTTACTATTAGATTGCTTTTTGATGTATTGATGTAGGTAATTTTTTTGGAGCTAATGGATACTGTTGCCAACTAACATTCTACTAGTTCTACTAAAAAGAGACTCAATACAATAATTTTTGTTTAAATAATATTCTGATAACTATTCATCTCAGTGCAGGCAGTTTCTGATTACTTCTGGTGGTTCAGAACGCTATTTTTCAGAAACTGCTCATCCAAAAATAATAAATCAGGATACCATTGGAACGAGAATTAAACGCCCATCAAAATGATATGCCACTTGAACCCCCTTTCCATTTAAGATTCTGAGGGTAACATCTACCCCTTCTAGGGGATTGAACCATGAGGGCTACAAACAGTTTTGGAAGTGTCCCTATTGGAAATAAAATTGACCTATTTTTTCGTTTTCTCATATTATTTACTGGGAGGAAGATGTTGAGGGTGGGAAGTGTTCAAATTGACACCCTTTATATAATATGTATCTACTCGTTCTGAAAAACTGCTGAAAAATGTTAGATCTACACCTTTTCATGTATTTGGTAAAATCGTGACTTCACCAGAGATGGTGCGAAATATAATGATACTTTCACCTAACGAGAATTAATTATTTAGATCGAATACTAACACTTCACTTTCTTCTAATTGACGCGAATTGAAACGTTCTATAATACTCAATCATTAACTAGCAAAATCTACTTTTTCTCGGAGCTATTTATATAAGTCCTAAAGCTATCTAAACTGGAATTTCCGCAATGTGCGTATCATGATATTTCACTTGTTTTCAGTTTTTTGAAGCCTCCGTGGTGACACCATCTTGTGATACCAAATTGACCTTGTCGGAAAATCGGATAAAAGCCACAGCCGAGTTTTTCCAGTCAGCATGCAAAGCGGGACCTTGGGTGAACGACCCTGTTTTGGATTATAAGTTGAGTAAGTTTTCAAGACGAACTTCGATAGCCTTCCTATTTTCGTTACTAAGAATCTAGGCTAATAGATGAAAATAAGAGGCACTTTTCACACAAAATAAAAGACGCAAACGGCCTATAACACTTTTTATAAGATAGTTCGTGAATGAAAAACTCGGTTTTCGCCCCAGCAAAATTGCTTTGTGAAATTTTTTAAAAAAGAAATAGTGAAAAAAATTACAACTTTTTTGTTTTTTTGCGAACATACCGAAAACTATTTGAGGAATCGTTTTACAGTCAATAAAACTTTTGTAGAAAATTATAAAACATACAAAACGGTTTTTAATACGATTAGATCGTTGCGTTTTTCACTGAGAAAATCCATAAAATCCTCGAAAAAGAGTTCATTTTTCAAAAATTCAATACTCCTGAACCCCTAGACGTCAGTGCTTAAATAAATTGATCATACAGGTTGTCATTTGTAGCTGGTAATGTGATTATCTCTCTTTCATCAGTAATATTTGATTAACTTTCAAAAATTTCTTCGTATTACGTTTCCATGGCAAACTATGACCACTCTTGAATAGTGAATGTCCCAGAACTCAATACTGAATCATTGAAATATACAGGGTGTCCAAAAATGTTCCATCATTACTGTAGAGAGTAACCAAGAATCACTTTTTCATCACTATGACCAACTGAAAATTGAAAAATAGAGATATACATAGTATGGATTCTTTTTTCACTAAACTAACATCAGATTCTGGAAAAGAACACTCTGGGGTGTCATCTGAATATAGCAAAAGTTCAACTCCTAAATTGACTCACTTTGAAAATTATTGCACTTACCAATTTATTCCTTTTCCGCAGCTGCAAATTTGTTTGCACGTTATGGATGTAACTAGCTTTATTGATTCATCTGTAACTGTGAATACTGAAAAATCAACTACAATTGAACCACAACGCATGGCGGCAGAGGTCGCAAAATTAATGTTTGGCGATTACTTTTTCTTGTTCGGCACACCATAATTGATTGACAAATATCTGTCTGGCAATTTTTTCTCACCCATAACATGACCAAATCGGCCGTTCATTCTGTTGTATTGAAAATTTTTTTACGGAATTTTTTTTTCGCTAGTTACGTAAAACAGTTCATTTTGTTCCGGGGTTACATAATGACGTGTGTTATACTATTATCAATCATGAAAACCATCCCCGAACGGTAATATTACTGCTAACGGAAATTGGATTTTAGGTCTATCAAAGTCAATATCCAATTAATTTGTTCGGTATATATTTTTTATATTTCCATGGTTTAAAATCAATGTCGAACATTAATGTATAATAAATACGAGGATGTATTGATATCTAGTTAGCCTAGACCAGTTCCCTGCATAAACAAAATATTGCGTTACCATAGCAACGAACAATAACTTATTAGAAGTGTCAGTGTAAAGTTTGACGTCAAAAAAGTGAACCAGAGTTACGCAATAAATTAAAAGGAAAAATAAGTCCACCGAAATTGTGAAAATCGAAAAATTGGAGTATCGAGCTATCATCAAGTACCTGTATTTAAAAATGTTAAGAGGTAAGCAGATTTACGAAGATATGCTTAATACTCTTGGTGATCAATGTCCTTCGTATGCGACCGTGAAAAATTGGACTGCAAGGTAAATTTTCCATTGAAGATGATGACCGATCGGGAAGGCCAGTTTCTGTGTCAGTCCCCGAAAATATCGATGCAGTTCATGACATGATTTTAACAGACCGTCGAATTGGGCTAAAACGGATATCTGAAGCACTGAATATTTCATACGAACGCGTTCATCATATAGTTCACGTCAATTTGGACATGAGAAAAATTGCTGCAAAATGGATCCCCAAATGTTTTAATGTTGACCAAAAGCGTTCAAGGGTAGTGCATCGCGTTCGATCTGTGCTCGATTTGAAAACGATGTAGACTTCTTAAACCGAATTGTTACTATGGAGACTTGGGTACATTTCTAGGATCCAGAAACAAAGCAACAATCGATGTAATGGCGACACTCCGGTTCTCCAAGACCTAAGAAGTTTCGTGACCAAAAATCTGCTGGAAAAGTTCTTGCTTCAGATTTTTGGGATTGCTATGGAGTAATCATGATTGATTTTTTGGATAAGGGTAGAACAATAACTGGAGATTACTATTCGACATTACTGACCACTATACGGGAAAAAATTAAAGAGAAAAGACGCGGAAAGCTACCCGAAGGTGTTTTGTTTTTGCAGGAAAACGCCCCTGCACACAAATCTCATGTTGCCATGCAAAAAATTCGTGAATTACTAGAACACCCCCCTTATTCACCAGATTTGGCTCCGTCCGACTATCATCTCTTTCCCCAACTGAAAAAAAGTTTAAAAGGTCGTAAATTTTCTTCCAACGAGGAGGTAATAAAAGCTGTAGAGGTCTGGTTTGCAGAGCAAGAAGAAACTTTTTTTTTGAAAGGTCTAGAGACTTTGCAGGTTCGCTGTAATAAATGTATCCAATTAAGAGGAGAATATGTTGAGTAATAAAATATTTTGACATTGAAATTTTGTTTGGTTCTATAGTAGGCTAAGAATATTTCAATATATCCTCGTACATCCATACTCTACACCCGTCAGACAAACAGGCGGGGGGGTTGGCCTTCCATCCAACCAAAATGTTCGGCAACCATATTGTCTTCAGGTTTAGTAAATAATTAGTGGAATTAACGAAATGCTGAACATTAACAAATAATAATGAAATAAATAAATAATAATTAATAATGAAATAGCGCCAATACGCCTCGTATCCACCCTATTTTGTCTGCCCATACTTTTTTTCAATCACAGTAACTTGCGACATACCAGGGTTTTTTATTACAACTTCACCCTCGCGGCCCCACCCTTTAGTTGCTCCACGATTTTTACTCGGCAACCTCAAATGCGGGTAGTGGAAGGTGTAATTGGGGAGCTGGCATTCTTCTGAGTGTGAACAAATGAGAACAAATACGTTGTGGCGTCCTGGTCTAATATGACAGTAGAATGATAAAATTAATTATACATGTCAACTTGTTGTAACCTTCCACAAAAATACCCAAATTGTTTTAACTAAAGTAAAAATTACACGTTTCAGAGCAGAAATATCCACAACTGTGTGAGCTTTGTGGATCCCCGGAAAAATGTACCACCCACGACAAGTACTGGGGCAGAAGAGGATCACTCCTTTGTTTGACCGACGGCGCTGGTGATATCAGTTGGGCGCGCCTGGATGACGTCAAATCGCATTTTGGTTTAGCGCCAGGAGGCGCTGAAGCAACCCCGGAGGGATACAGCCTTTTGTGTCCCGATGACACCATAATCCCACTCAACAGCAGCAATCCTTGCGTTTGGGTTGTGAAGCCTTGGCCTGTTGTGGCAGCGAAAAGGTATGTCTGATTATTGATTCTTGGATAATAATTAAAATAATCTTCTCCCCTATTCAGCCTACCTAATGCTACATGAGAAACTGAAAACTCCTCTACTAAATAACATGCATAAAATCGAAAATTTCGAAGTACATACGCTCTTGTCCAAACATTCCCACCAAGTGAAATATATAAGGCAAACATGTGACAGAAAACAACCACTTTCCTGGCTAATACCACGACGGATATTGAACTGCATATAACAGATATTTTGGCAATGTTTCTCCAAGAGAACCCAACTGCAAGTGCTCAGTGTTACTGAACAGTATCCTTTATTTGGCTGACGATGACCTCCTTCAGACATGTTTCGAGGTCCTTGTCTTTCATCAGTGCTGCGATAGGTCCAACATTAGAGTCATCCTGTCCCAGCCCAACAAATGAGAATCTCCTGTTCAATAACCTACCCTAGAACTGATGATAGGTTATCATTTCCAGCCAAATGAAGGATAATGTTATATTTCAATAAGCACAAGGTTGGGGACCCTCTTGGAGGAACCTTGCACAGATATTTGTCAAATATGGTTCAATGCCCGTCGTTGTATTTGTCAGGAAAGGAGTTGTCTTCTGTCAGCTGTTTGCCTGATATTTTCTCAATATACTCAAAATTGAACTCTGATTAATTCAATCAATGAATATGGGTTAACCATCAAAGGTGGGTTATTTGACAAATCCAGTAGTAACCAAACCTTGAACTTCTTGTAGATATATTAGGTTTTCTCGCTTCTCAAGGACTTGATAATTTTCCGTTAGGAATATATTTTTATTTTTTGATGGAGTATCAACAACTGTTACCGGCAACAAGTTAGTTTATTGTCCTCAGGCCCAATCCTAAGAAAAAAGAAATTGATTACCTAAACGAACATTGAGATTCCGTATATCTGTTATTCTTGTAGAGTCGGAGGATTTTCAGGAAATTTTATTTGTCGGACAGTCCCAAAAATGTGCATAGGTGTCAAAAAAAAACGCCGCCCACTAAACTTATTACAAATAACGTGTTTAACGACTCGATATGGAGAACAGATAGTCTCAGAACAGAATAGTCTCAACGTTCAGGTTATAATTTATTTTAGGTATTGGGCTCGACCACTATTATAAAGAGTGGACAAATGAAAAAAAAAATACATCAACATTTGAGACAAATGCTCAGACCCGTAACCTATTGATTGAATGTTGGTACTCGTTTCCAGTATTTCTGACTCTGCCATTTTTACCCCCAAGTATGTGTTCATAAAAATATTGATGTAGGAGGTCGAGTAATTCGTTTGAAAACCCTTGCCATTCTCTTTACAATCGTTTCTGAATTTTTATATTTTAAAGCATAACTGTTGACCATTCGCTTCCATAATAATATACTGATTAGATCCAAAGTGTTCTTGCATACATTATTTCGAATCATTTTCAGGATGATTCAGGACGACAGTCATCGACAATTCTTTCACGCAGATTTGCTAAAGACGCTGTTTTTGTTCTGTATATTCTAATAGAATTTCATTCGAAAAATTAACCAACCAATAGACGCACCCTAAACTCTAACGTTTTCCTTGTCATATTATGTCTGCTGAGAGAGAATAAGTAGGATAGCGAATTAAAAGAGAGCTACATTGAATAGTAAAAAATGCCTAGGGAACTAGGGAACGACTAAACCACCTCAGGTTGTAGAACTACTATCAACGACGATGACAATTATGATGATGATGTATTTCACATAACATTTCCAAGAAATATATCATGTCACTAAGTGGAGATTTATATAATAATCCACTCGGGAAATGAAAATGATGTCATACTTCAGTATTGCTCTCATAGCCACCTGAATAGATTTACATAATAAAAATGTTAATTGGAAATTGACGCAGTTTTGGTGTTTAGATGGTTTTCTATATTTTCAGCCTATCCCAATGAAAGGGTAATCCAGTTGTTTACATACCTATTGCGATCCATCAATATATTTGATAGTCAAATTATTTTTCAGAGAGAAGGCAGACGAAATTCAAAAACTTGTGTCATCACTGTCGCATAAGGACCAAAACTCTTGGAGGTTCAGTTTGATTAATCTCATCCAGATATCTTACACAACATTCTTCAAGTTACCCACGTTGGAACCTATTGAGAGCTACCTAGATCGTGCTACAGGTATTTTCATCATTTAATTTGTTATAGTTTTATAGAACATGTAATGAAAATAATAATATCTCAGGGATTGTTACCATAGATCCTTAGTTCATGTATAGAATAACGAGCACAAAGAAAAATATTACTCATTGTCAACCCAATGGTGAGCACAGAAGTTGGAGTTTGGTGACCATTTGTTCTTTGTCCCATGTTTCTCAATGACCTCATTTACAAATTCAATGATATTGCATGGCCCCCAATAAGCGATAATTTTTTGTATCAATCTATTGATGACGACAGTTCATCTGTCAATTTTTTAAAGCATTTGTACCTTAACAATTTTCCACTGGGTCTGGACAGTATCCTTTGTTTCCACAGACTACTTCCAAAATGTCTCCGAAGATCCGACACATCTGGAGTGCGCGCTGGTGTGTTTCACCCAAATTACTCCATGTCCGTGGGGTAGGAGACTATTGGGTCTGAGAATCATGTGCCATGAGCAGACGAAGTGAACAAAGAATGAGGGCCTTCTGCATATCTCCGGCTAAGATTTCTGTCATTTTACGGTATGCCGGTATGATTTTAATGATCGAGTTTGTCCATTATTCTACCAAGGACCCCTATAATCAGAACCACAATTTTGACAGAATGGTTTGGGTAGAGCCTGCGAAAGGTTAAATCTCGTTTTATCGTCCGTTTTTCCTTTTCTTTGGAATGAAAGATAGATCTTTCTCCGAACTCTTTTGATAATAGTGGTATTATATCTCTTCTTTTTTGATCAGCTACGAATAGTATTTGAGGCTTACAAATTTTTTCACATCTTGATTTGGTTCGGATGTTAGCATCTTTCAGATTTTCTAATTTGTTAGACCAATTACTTATTGATAGAACCATCTCCGGTACTGTTCATTACAGTTTGTGGATGTATGCTTCACCTGCGTATTCATTGTCTGGGTATCTTGTGTTTTTTGTGTTACCTTTTTAATGTCCAAAAACGTTTCCATTTCTCTTGGTTGTTTCTTCAAATCTTCTATTATTTTTGTTATTCCTCAGATTGTTTTGATAGTTTTTCTTCCATTTCTATTACTTCTTACATTATGTGTTTTTTTTGTCTTGATTTTTTCGATGAAACTGTCTTTCCACACTACATCTTTGTTAAGATTACTCACAGTTTCTTCAAGTAATTCTAAACGTCATTTTGTTGAGGTTCTTCTTTGTCTTCATCGCAGCAAATCACTCTGTTATTCTTGATAGGACGAATTTTGTTCCTCATTTTATTCAGACAGCTCTTCGACATTGAGAGTAAACATAATGAAGGAACACTTCTATTTTACACCATTTAAAACCAATATCCGAGGAGCTCATGTAGCTATGTTGCTCTCTGTACATACACTACTATATACTAGACCTAGTAGAGATTGGTAGACTTGGTAGACTTGGTAGACTTAGTAGACTTGGTAGACTTGGTTGACTTGGTAGACTTAGTAGACTTGGTAGACCTCGGTAGATTGGCAGACTTGGTAGACTTGGTAGATTGTTAGACCATTCTGACACGCCATTATGAATCCCTTGGTCTCCGACTTCAGTCCACCTAATCTGAAGAGGGCAATGATTACATTTTTGGATAAGCTAAGGTCTTCAATGTTCTTAAAGAAGACACAATATGCATTGGCTTATCCTTATGAAGCTTTACCCAAGTCTCCGCAGCTATGATGCTAGCTTTTTGCTGAACAGGTTTCAACTTGGTGACATATAGGCTGCGAGGGCTGCTGCCTTAAAAATAAACTCCGATCCCAGCTTTTTGATGGTAGTGAACCATGCAGAAGGTGGTCTAAACTTCTGGTGACTTTACATACTAAGTCCAGTATCATCCTGTTATGTTGACACTTAAAAGTCCACGGCCTCCCTGTTGTCTGGGGAAGTATAACCGTGGACGTGGACGATTTAGGATTGCAAGCTTCTTCTATAAAAAAGGATCATTTTGCAAGTAATTACATCAATTTTTGCAGCTCTTCTTGACTCCATTTCAACACATTGAAGTTGTAAAGTAGGATCGGAACGTCAAGCATAATTAGGTTTGAACGTGGTGACTGCGGCCAATGGCCTATTGTGGCTCACCCTATGGTTATATTTCTCCCAGTATATCCAATCTCTTGACGAAATTGAGGAATGCATTGGGAGAACAATTTAACAGGTTTTCTGGCCTTACTGTCGTATCGCCAAATATTGAGAATCTGGTTCTGGCCGCTGCAGGGCATGTACACAGAATGTGTTTAGCCGTTTCATCATCCTCCATGCATAGCCGGCACTCTGCATCTTGTGCAAGTCCGATTTTATGCATGTGATGTTTGAGTTTGCAGTGGCCAGTAAGCAAACCTAATGCAATTCTGAGATGCGCTCCACTGAGTTCTAGCAGTTCGTCAGAGTCCTGTTTTTTCCTTATACAAGCAATAAATGCTTTGGAATGGGCTAGGCCCGGTAGACTACGCCAGTACTCGAGTCTTTCATTGTCTGCCCAAGCTGTTATGACATTCTTGGCAGTGCTATATGCTAAACCGATTACCGGTTATGGTCCAGTGAACGTTGTTTCGCCTCCCCCTCCCCCCCTTTTGCTAGGGCGTCCGCTATTTCGTTTCCTTCTAGGCCTGTGTGACCTGGTATCCAGACTATAGGGTAACGTTGTTGCGTTGCGCCAGTCGGTTTAAGGTGTCTGTAGAGTTTCATACTGCCCTAGATTTAAAGCAATTGGATTCAAGCGCTTTAAGTGCTGCTTGACTATCTGAAAATATTTTTCTTGTTTTTCGTGTGTTGTGTCGATTTTTCAGCTCCCTGGCACACATTTCAATGGCATATACCTCTGCCTGAAATATCGTAGCTAGTTTACCCATACTGAACGAGCGTTTCACTACTGGGTTCATCCCATATATTCCGGCTCCGACGCCTTCCTGAGTTTTGGAACCATCGGTGAACCAACGTTCATTTGCCCTACATAGGTTGGTTTCATTCCGGACCCAGTGTAGGACGTGTGAAGGTTGATAGTTTTAGGCATTATGTCTGAGGGCATTTCTAGAATGTTGTGAGCTATTATGCCCTCCAGCATGCTGCTGCCTCTCATGACACATGCCTGCGGTAGACTAATGACCGCTTGGTAGAGTCTGTATGTTGCCCATCTTGCCTCTATCTCCAGAACTATGTGGAGAGGAAGTAATCCAAGGAGGACTTCCATTGCGAGTTCCAATTAAGTTTTTTATCCAGGGTTATTCCCAGATATTTTGCTTCACTCGCAAAAGGAATTTTTACACCATTGATGGAAGGAGGTATTAAATGTTCCAGCTTCCTTTTTCTGGTGAATGGTACTATGACCATTTTGTGGGGGTTAATGGACATTTCCTCCCTCTCACACCATTTATATATGGTATCCAATATATCCTGAAGGACGTAGGAGATCGTCTCTTCGGATTTATCGTTTATTACTAGGACCAGATCGTCAGCATATGCTTGCAGATCAACCTCCTAAAACGAGAGAATGGCAAGCATAGTGTTTTGGCATAGACTGACATGGTCATTAGCCATGTGTTCTGGATAGGCCTTGTTACTAACTCCATACGTCACTTTAGGAGCATCACTGTTTTGAACGCAACAGTGAATCGTGGAGGATTATTCCCAGCCGACACGAGCCAATCATTCAGACTTTCACATCTGAAAATGAAAAAAGATCGCACCGTCTGGGAATCGAACCTGGAACCTCTCGGTTACCTGGCGAGCGCTTAACCTCTGTGCTAGTCCCCGCTCTCCTTAGTATTATTATTTTTGAAGAAATTAATTCTCCTGGTATATAGTGCATCATTGTACAAATAGTTCCACAAATACTCCTGGGCAATTATTCAAATGCCAAACAAACCAAACATTGAGAAAAAAAATGGTTAAACTCCATTAGTTTATATCAACCGAATAGTTAAGTTATACGTTATACGTTCGTGTGAGGATAATTTGATGGATAAAAATTATGCATATATATCAAACAAGTTTTTAATTTGAACAGGTTTATGTATACCTATAAATTTGGCGAAATAATAAAATAACAGTAAAGGTTATAATTATTATGATAGCAATCAATTTTTTCTCGATTTTACAACCATCATTAAAGTTTTAGCATTCCCATAATCAGAGGAACAAAAAATCTCGGTCTGACCACAGGAAGCTGCACATCATTACATCATCTATTATATGTGAATTTGCACAATCAGCTTTTAAAAAATCAGTTCCCATAACGATCACAAAAGTTTTCCATTTCGGTAATAGATCTAATTCACAAGAAACGCAATCTTTCGACCAAAGATCAAAAGTGAGTGAAAAATTGATCCTAATAGCTTTTTGGGTTATCATCAGAACAGACCCAGCGAGCACAAACATCTCTGGGAGGTTTTGAGATGTTTTAAAAATGTATGCACGCCGATGTTTCTTTGAGAGGTAATATGTAATTCCCAAAGGGGTCCATAAGGGTTATTCAATGTTCTGTTTTTGTTCTTTTGTGGCGTTTTTTAATACCTAGAGGGAAGTATCGGAGATGTGCACAAAAGGTTATCTTGCGGATGTTTTCATTTGGCACAACAGAGTTCACCCTTGAGACATTTACCGAGAATATATCTAGCGTTCGCGCAATAGCAAATGTGATCATGTGACCTCAGTGATGTTAGAGTTGATGGAGAGTATGGTGTCTAGTTTTTACTTAATTTACCCCATTTTTTTCTCGTAAAAGAAATATTTTTAGAGTAAAGTGAAACGTTTGGTCAAGACAAAATATTATATTTAGTATTCAAGTTGATGACGAACTGCAAAGTAAGGAATGAATTGTCGATATACAGAAAATATATAATCTCAAAAACATATACCGGTTCTGACTTGTAAAATCATCATCATAATATCATTATATACCTTATCTATGTAAAGTGGTTAGTCAAGGACACTGTATTATCGAGAGTATATCCACAGTTTTGTTTAAATACAGTTAAACCAGGCAACAACCATCAGTGTTAGAGTGATATTTACATTTTTGAAAAAATACTCAATTTGTATAAACAGAAAATATTTCATTTTTAATTTGCATGTGTGTTCTTTGTTCCAATTAAACTAAGTTTCATCGATGATTTTTTTATTAATCGCCGCAGTCAATGACAAAAAAACGAAGTAAAAGTGTATTTTGTGTTGTCCCTGGAACATCTCTGGAAATGTTTTATATACAGTGATTTAATGTATGCGAAAAGCTTTGAGAATGTTATGTTGTGTCCTTGAAAAGGCTTTGAAAAAAACGTGAAAGAAATTCCTTTTGTGATGTCCTAGGAACATCCTAAAAATAGCCGCGTGCGGCGGACATTTGCACCTACATACACATTCTATTCATGTATGAATAGAACATCGCAGTGGAGGTTTGATGTCTCAAAAACTCTTACTTTCAACATCTCTGATGTTTTTGTGCTCTCTGGGGAACACAACTGATGACAGACTGCAAAAGAACGCCCTTTTTGTGACGCCAATCCTCAGTAAATATTGAGTCATTTACTCAAAAAGAGATAAACCGCTTCAAAATATCATGTTATTAATTTTTATATGTTTATTTGTTATTGTTTAGGGATTTAAAATTCTGACCAGCCACCTTTCAGTGTTATAGTGTTTAATAATCTTTTTTAGATGCCTTTGAAAATGATATAAAGAATTTCGAAAGCTCAGGTAATACCAAAGAATATTATTTAATATTGGCCATCTTCTGACTGCATCCCCAACAAAATATTCATTTTGAAAAATGGCGCCCAAAAACAGTTTTTGACAGTATTTCCTTTCTGACTTATTATAAAAATATAATATAGAAAATTAAACTAGAGAAAATGATTTTGTAGAAACCCGTTTTTATGAATAGTTTTAGCATACAAGCGTCGCAAAGTTCGACCAAAACGCCACGAGGTAGAGTGAGTCGCTATTTTATTTTTGTGGTATATTTAGTTATTATTATTCTTTGTTTATTTAGCACATTAAGCTAATTTCACCTTGTCAACGTAAAAATATTAAAATATACATATATACAATACAGTCACAAATGTAACAAATATATCACACCAAAAATGTAAAAATAAAATATACAATAAAACAATATTAGCAACATTGTAATTCACACACATTTAAACATATGAACTGAGTAGGTAGGCAAGAGTAATATTGACAATGATGCATGAAACTCTCGTAGCAGACATATTTTCTTTTCTCTTTTGAAAGTTGTAATAGTGCCGCAGGTTTTCAAAAAATCTTCTAATTCATTGTAACGCACTATGCCTTTATGGAAAATATATATTTCTCAGAGTTTTTTTTGTTTTTTGTTGAGACTCGTATATCTGCCGTTCCTCGAGTGTTGTAGTTGAGCAAACTCTGAATACTAATGAAGATGACAGATACGATGGGGTTAATGACATTTTCAGTTTATGGATTAAAGTCATAGTATGGCCAAATAATGTTGTATCGCGAGCCAATTCAATGGACGTGTCTCTTGGAACATTCAATATTCCCATGTTTCCATTTTATTTCGCAATTTCTGTATCCGCCCATCTCATTTTTATTTGCCAGGTACTGTAAAGACGAAGCAAAAGTGAAATGCGGCAATATTATCGTATTATTATTGTAGTAGATTTATACTCTAATTAACTGACTAAAATAATTAATTTAACGAAATACAATGATACAATAACACAATACTCTAATTTACATAACAATTACGGAACTAGGTATTTATATTCGACTTTCACTTCACTGACTGCCCGACTGTCCGCTGCGTAGTTCTTTTTATATCCGACGTTGACTTCTCTGAATGCTCCAGAATTTTCCTTCGAATCGCCCAGACTCACCAAATCGTCCAGATTCTTCTCGGTGCAAGCGCATCGACAGTCTCCCGCGGTTGGTCGCTAGATATACGTGTGAGTTCAGGTCCGGCATCGCCCGCAGCTTCGCCACATTGCCCCCTTCTTAGAGATATTTCGTCCCGAAATGTCATCTTTGGAGTGTGTCGATATTTGCAGGATTCCGCATGTCTGCACCGTGAAGTTCGATGGAAGTAACACTCCACAGTCTTCATGTTAGGTCGTGGAATAGCATTACAGCAAACCAAAATCTGGATGCCGCTGGATCGGAATATCGTCTCCAACATACTTCTTATAACTCTCCAATCCAGCCCATCAATACCACAGGATAATTTTGGGATTGTCAAGTCCACCAGATTCTGGTCCACCATCGTATCTCTCAGTTGGGTGAGGCTCCTCCAGACATCTTCATATGACGGTTTATCTTGAGAACGCTTCTTGGTCACCAGGTAGTAGATGTTCCTCTGGCCCTTCTTCAGCTGCAGTACACCTCCAATTTCTGGATTCTGTTTTCGTAGTGTTTGGAGTTGGCCAAATTTCTTCGAGAACACCACAGCGATGCCTCTGGACATTCGAAGATCTTCTGCGACGCAGTGCGCTAGGGCGTAATCGACTGGCACTTTGAAAATGTCCCGTGGCTCCTCTCGAGTTACCCCGTGTGACACTTTCTGTCCATTTGAGTATAAGGACATGAATTTCTGGAACGTCATCGCATCCTCTGGTGGTCTGAGGGTGCGGACTTGGTCATGATTTCCAGCGTAAGGAGCCAACCTGTTGAAATGAACGACCCTGGGTTTACCTCTGGGTGGCTTGTGGATTCGGTAAAGCAGGTCGTTTATCCTCTTGATGATCTTGTACGGACCTTCCCATGAATTCCGTAATTTCGGTGACAGGCCCCGGCGACGCATCGGGTTGTACAGCCAAACTAGGTCACCAACCTGAAATCCTCCAGCATCGGCATTGATGTCATAAGTCGCTTTCATTAGGTCGCTGGCACTCTGGATGTTCAAACGGACTCGTTCGTGGATGTCCTCCATTCGCTGCCGGAGTTTGCTGACGTAGTCCTCTCCCGCGGTATCCTGTCCTGCCAAACTTTAGGTCACAGGGAAGTCGCAGCTCTCGGCCCATTATGATACTTGCAGGGGTTTGGCCGGTCGACTCGTGTACTGCGGAACGGTAGGCCATCAGGAACAAATGGAGATACTGGTCCCAGTCTTTTTGATGGTCAAAGACTACCTTGGACAAGTGGCGATTGATAGTCCTGTTCGTCCTCTCAACCATTCCATCGGACTGTGGATGTAGAGCTGTGGTTCTCGTCTTTCGGATGTTCAGCATCTGGCACATTTCTTGGAACAAATTGGATTCAAAATTTCTGCCTTGGTCCGAGTGCAGCTCCAAGGGGACGCCGAATCGACATATCCACTCTTTCACCAAGACGTCCGCAACGGTGATGGCTTCCTGGTTGGGCAGGGCATAGGCTTCGGCCCACTTGCTGAAATAGTCCATTGCCACAAGGATGTATTTATTTCCGTGATCTGATACAGGGAACGGGCCGGCAATGTCAATGGCGATTCTTTCGAATGGACTACCTACGTTATACTGACGCATCGGGGCCTTGGGTCGTGTCCGAGGTCCATTGCTGGCAGCGCAAACAGCACACTTTCTGCACCAGTCATTGACATCAACTTGACAATTGACCCAGTGAAACCGTTGCCTTACTTTCTGCAGGGTCTTCGTCACACCCAGATGTCCTCCAGCAACTCCATCATGGATCTCTCGGAGTACTTCCTGCCTTCTGTTCTTGGGCACCACTATCTGACGTCTGTCTTCCCCACCATCTTCGGACTCCAATACACGTTTCAGGACCCCATTGTCCAGGGTAAGGGAATTCCATTGGGCCCAGTAGGATTTGACTGCTGGGGAATATCTTGCGATTTCCTGCCATGTCGGTCTTTGATTACTCTTTTTCCAGCCGACGACTAAACCAAGATCTGGATCGCTTTCATGGTCTTTATGGACCTCGTTGTCATTCCAGTTGTTGTCAACTGCCGTGGTTCTACAAATCGCTGCTTCCTTCTCTTCTGCTCGTCGGCAGTGTGAGCAGTCATCTGGGCATGGTCTCCTTGACAGAGCATCTGCGTTCTTGTGGCCACTCCCTGCTCGATGTTCGATCTCGAAGTCGAATTCTTGGAGTCTTTCGATCCAACGTGCTACTTGGCCCTCGGGGTTTTTGAACTGCAGAAGCCACTTAAGGGCTGCGTGGTCGGTTCTTAACAGGAATCTTCTCCCGTACACGTATTTATAAAAGTGTTCTACTCCCTTGACAACAGCCAACAGTTCTCGTCTGGTGACACAGTAGTTACGCTCCGGTTTACTGAGAGTTTTACTGAAGTAACCGATGACCTTCTCTTGCCCATCCTGGATCTGGGACAAGACAGCTCCAAGTCCCACGTTGCTGGCATCCGTGTCCAAAATGAATTTTCCACTCGGAAGGGGATAACTTAGAATCGGTGCATTGATCAATGCCCCCTTCAGCGTCCTGAACGAGTCTTGGCATTCTTCGGACCATTGGAATTTTGTTTGACCTTCCGTGAGCCTGGTCAGTGGTTTAGCGATGTTGGCAAACCCCAGCACATATCGGCGATAGTATGTGCACAAACCAAGGAAACTTCGTAGTTGGTGTATGTCTTTCGGGATAGGCCACTCCTTCACTGCTTTAAACTTCTCGTCATCCACTGCTACTCCGCGCCCAGAGACAACATGGTCAAGGTAACGTACTTCTTTTTGGAACAGGTGGCATTTCTTCGCAGGAATACCTCCTCCAGGTTTTTAACGTGGTCTTCGAACGATTTGCCAACTACAATGATGTCATCGAGATATACCAGACACGTCCTCCATGAGAGTCCTTTCAGAACCGTCTCCATTAATCTCTCGAATGTTGCTGGAGCATTACAAAGTCCGAATGGCATGACGGTGAAATGCCACAGTCCTGAGCCGATGGTGAAGGCTGTCTTTTCTCTATCTTCTGGAGCCAGTTCTACCTGCCAGTATCCACTCTTCAGATCAAGGGTCGAGAAAATCGTGGAGCCGGCCAACGTGTCTAGGGTGTCATCTATTCTCGGAAGAGGGTAACTGTCTTTCTTCGTCACGTTGTTCAGTTGACGATAGTCTACGCAAAAGCGTGTTGATCCATCTTTCTTCTTCACCAGAACGACTAGAGAGGACCATGGACTGTCGGACGGTTCAATAACTCCATCTTTCCCCATATCACTGACTATTTTGTCAGCCTCTTCCTTCTTGACAAGAGGAAGTCTTCTAGCTGATTGTCGGATTGGTCGAGCGTCCCCAGTATCAATTTTATGTTGGACTACATTCGTTCGACCCCCTTTTCCTTGTCCGGTATCGAAGATGTCTTGGTACTTCTTGACTAATTCTCTCAATCTGGGCTGTTGGGCTGGTTTAATGCCCTTGGAAGAGATGGTAACCAATTTTTCCAGTTCCGCTGTCAGGTTGTTGTCTTGACTAACAGTACCGTGTACACTCCTGATCACAGAGGAAATTGACGAACAGTGCCCCAAAACAGTTCCTTTCTTCAAGGTCACTGGGTAATAATTGACATTCATTACCCTTACTGGCACAAATTTATCAGCACGCAACAAAGTCTTGCCTAGTGCAATACCTCGTCCAATTTTCTCATCATGAAGCTTGGGCTCGAACATCACCACGCTTCCATTGCTCGCACCTCCGTCCAAGCGAGCCTCCAGTATGGTCTCAGCCCTCTCGGGTACACTTACATCTTCAACCAGCAGAACACGAATCATCTCTTCACTTCTTCCATGTAGCACCAGCTCTTCTCCGTTCACACGTAGGACGCCATCTTTGAAGTTCAATTCAAACCCTCTGGAATTCATGATGTCCATTCCAATAATTGCGTCGTCCTCAATGTCCGCTACTAATGCCCGATGTTTCACTTTTGTGCTGCCTAGAATCAGTTCAATCGGTAGCTCACCATGTACAGTGGCCGGCTCTCCTGTTGCTGTGCGTAGCTTCCAGGATGTTGGTTCCATTCTCTCTGGTGTTTTAATAAAAGCATGTCCAAGGATTGTCCTAGTCGCACCTGTATCCAGCAGCATTGCGCAAGGCTTGTTGTTGATGAAACCGTCTACAAAGGCTCCTTTGTTCTGTCGTTGGAGGACAGCGACATATGCGTTGTTCACCGGGGCTCTCTGAGTAATGGCCGACGATTGCCCCTTCTCAACAACCTTCGTTGGTTTCGACCTCTTGAGGGTTGGACATTGACTACGCACGTGTCCAAGTTTCCTACAGTTCCGGCATCTCACTAGTCTTCTCTCAGGCAACAATTCCTTCACCACCTTCCTTATGGCAGCTTCCAGGTTAGCAGGCTCCTGTGGGTCTCCTTCAATAACTCGGACTTTACTTTGGCTTCTGCAGGATTGCTTCGCTGCCTCAAATTCCAAAGCGCGTGCCAGTGCATCCACGAGATGTGTTGGACGAGCTAGTGTTAATGCTTGTCTCGTTTCCTGGTCACGAAGTCCATCTAAGAAGGCCTGAACTGCTAGTCGCTCCATTACCTTTTCCGGTGTAGCTGGGTATGCAAGGCGAACCAAGCGTGCAATGTCTGCTTCAAACTCCTGTAGGGACTCGCTTGATTTCTGGCAGCGGTTTTTGAGCTGTGAGTGGTATACATGTTCTAGATGGGTCTGTCCAAACCGTTATTCGAGATGTTTAATCAGCTGCTCGTAGTCCTCTTGTTCTTGTGCCGTGAGGGTTTGTAAAATATTCGTTGCTTCTCCACGCAAGGCCAGTGTTAATGCCACAGCTCTTTCTCCTGCATTCCATCCATTTGCTTTTGCTGCAGCTTCAAATTGTCGGCGGTAATTTGTACCATGGTGTTTTTCCATCGAACTGAGGTGGTTTCATGGAGAGCTTTCCTGTTTCAGAACTAATCTTCACATCTTTCAAACCCTTCTGAACATCATCCAAGTTCAAACTCAGTTCCAGCATTGAATTTTCATTGACAGATTCTGTGGTGTGGGTAGTGTCAATCTGGTTTTCCAATTTGCTGATTTTCTCCTTCATTTTGTTAATTTCCGCCTCGAGTCCGCCTTTGATTTCGTCACTAATTGTTTCCTTCAATTTTCCCATCTCTTCTTCAATTTCATCTTTGATTTTCTCCATCTCTGTCTCGACATTCCCCATTCTTTCTTCTAATCGATTCGCCACGCCACAAAGTTCTTCTTTCATGTTCTTCGAGTTTTCTAGAAGCTCTTCCCTCAAACCCTTCGAATTTTCTAGAATCTCTTCTCTCAAATTCCTCGAACTTTCTTGAAATTCTTCTTTCAGACTATTCGAATTTTCTAGCAGCTTTTCTTCCAGATTTTTCGAACTTTCTTGAAGTTCATCTTTCAGACTATTCAAATTTTCCAGAAGTCTTTCTTGAAGTTTTTCTTCCAAATTTCTCGAACTTTCTTGAAATTCTTCTTTCTTACCATTCGAATTCTGTTGCATTTTGTCTTCCATTCCGTCGAGTTTACTAATTATGGAACTCATATCTATTCCAGAAACTTCGAATAAAAACGTTTCTGGGTCCTCGCCCTCCTGGACTAATCCCTCTGCAAGTCTTGTTTGAAGCACGGCCTTTTTTACCACTTGTGTCAAGTTCCCTCTCCTCCAGTTCTTGCTTCAATTCCGCAACCTTCAATTCAACCAGGCGAACTTTCCTCGAACACATTTTGTCTTAGTCTATGTCTCACAGTCTATTTCACGGGTCACCAGTCTATTATTATTATTATTGTCTATCTCACACAGTCTATTTCCCGGACACTAGTCTATTACTATTATTATTGTCTATTTCACACAGTCTATTCCACGGCCACCAGTCTATTATCATTATTATTGTCTATTTCACACGCGAAAATAATTGTCCGAAATACACAAACTTTCTACTTACACGAACACTCTGTATTTAAAGATCGCACTTCTAACACCAATGTAGTAGATTTATACTCTAATTAACTGACTAAAATAATTAATTTAACGAAATACAATGATACAATAACACAATACTCTAATTTACATAACAATTACGGAACTAGGTATTTATATTCGACTTTCACTTCACTGACTGCCCGACTGTCCGCTGCGTAGTTCTTTTTATATCCGACGTTGACTTCTCTGAATGCTCCAGAATTTTCCTTCGAATCGCCCAGACTCACCAAACCGTCCAGATTCTTCTCGGTGCAAGCGCATCGACAGTATCCCGCGGTTGGTCGCTAGCTATACGTGAGAGTTCAGGTCCGGCATCGCCCGCAGCTTCGCCACATTATGTACTGGTTTTCTAGACCACGGTTTTAAAAATGTTGCCACTTTAAACAAGAAATTTTGTTTTTTAATATTTTATTGGTAATGTATGAAATGTATTCTTTGAAAGTAAAATTTCTATCGATAATAATTCCCAAGTTTTTACTTTTCCACGATTTCCTCCTCCTCCTTACCAATTGTAATCATATTATTATTATCTTTGAACTCAGCATACTTTTTATGGTTGCTAATTACCATGAATTTATATTTTTTGCATCTTCAACAAACTAGCATTACACCATTGTAAAATATTTTCCAGCTCTTCGTTGAGTGTATCTGTGAGTGTTTGTATGTCTTCAGAACAGAAATACAATAAAGTGTCATCGGCAAACAAATGAATTCGAAAGTTTTCAACCGAATGAACAATATCGTTGATATACAGCAGAAATAGTAATGGACCCAATGTACTTCCTTGAGGTACGCCGTTTTTATTTAGGACTTCATTTGATATTGTGTCGTTAATGTTAGGTATGTACCTGTTTACTGTTCTGTAAGTAATCAGTGAGCCAGTCGAGTAGTTTTCCAGTTATACCATACTTCTCTAGTTTGACAATTAATTTGGCACTGTCAATTGTTTCGAATGCGCGTTTGATGTCCAAAAATACAGCTCCAATCATAATATTTTTGTCCTAGTTTACCTTCCATTCATATAGAACATTTCACAGCTGTGGCCTGTTCTGAAACCTGACTGATTTGAAAATATAATGTTATTTTCTTGTGGCCATGGTGGCCGTGCTGGTAGAGCGTTCGCCTTTGGAGCGAAGGGTCAGGGGTTCAAATCCCCACAAGGTCATCGGTTTCGTGCATGGCATCACACGTTAAAAGGTAAGGGCTGCGTCTTCCCTAGCTCACACAAGTCTTTCAAAGACTTCCGAGGGTTGCGCGTAGGGGTGCAATCGGTTGACGGAAATAACATTTTTTTTTCTGTTATATGTGTTGTGAGTTGTTCAGAAATTATTCTTTCGAATAATTTTTCTAGTGTTGCTAACATATTAATTGGTCTTAAATGACTAGCTTCATTAGAGTGGAGAACTTAGGTATGGGTATAACTGTTGTTGTCCTAATCCACATGTAAAGCAGTATCTTAGAATTTATGCAAAACCATAGATTTGCTAATTTATTTCATTGTTACACGAGAAATATTTTTCAGTTGTATCACTTCGAATGTGACCATTTTATGTATTGCATAAGGTAAAATGCAACTAATTTGTGATCAAATAGACTGAAGGCAACCTAATTTCATTCCAGGCTACCTCAGTGCCAACAGTTTCTCCGGCTGTCACCCTCCAAGGACGATAAGAATTTGCACAACGTCCATAATCGAAACTGCGAAATGTTCCTGGATGCGAGAGTCAGCGGGAGTGTATGGGATAGAACCAGATCTGGAGTGCATCAAGGCGGATAACGTCACTCATTGCATGGTAGCTCTCAATATGAACGCAGCTGATATCGTGATGGTGCATCCTGATTTGGTCCATACCGCAGTCGAGTAAGATATTCAATTATTTTCAATTTAATTTTGGTAAAATCATGGGGTGGTATTTTAAAAGTCTTTGTCCTTTTCATAATTTGATTATTTTGGTACCGGTGAGGGGAAGGTGAGATTTTGACGGGATCCTGATGCAATACAAAAGATGCCAGGATTGTGATTACTTGACGGTGTCCCGAGAAGAAGAAAATTGACAATTGTCAATGTATTAGCTGGTTTCCGGATTTTCGTATTCTCTGGTAAAAATATCCAAACGTTTTACCTGTAACTACGGAATTATTTGATTTGTCGTGAAGAGTACTTCGTCCACGCCACTGAAGACGACTACCGCAGTTACAGTCGAAACGTTTGGATATTTTTACAAAAGTAAACCATGCACTGCAAAACCTGGAAACAAACCATAACATTGACGCCAGCCATGAAAGCCTGCATTTCTATATACTGTAGTCAATTTTGAAAAAACAAAACAGGTGAGAAAAATGACTATAATAATAATAGTTTTGAAGAGTATGAGTCACAGGGAAATGAGTTTTAGTGTGATCGGAGCTCTTTACAGAAATGTACTTGCATTTTCGTTATCTGATGAATGCGAAGTAAATTCACCATATATTACAATCTTTGTAATATCTGTCGAAAGATTTCACCGGGGCATGCATCTTGACCAGGTGAGCCGACTCACCCCGTGCACGATATAAGTTTAAAGTGAAGTATTCCACTTTTTTGTATAGTTTTAACAACAATGATAACATATAAAAGGAAATCTCAGAGAGCTACTATTCCAGAAGAAATTATGAAAAGGGCAATGGTGGCTGTTTTAGTGGAAAATATATCAATACGATAATTTGCAAGGCAATATGGTTTTGCCATTAATGACTCTCGGCAAATATTGCAAAAAATTCAAAGAAAAAGTTTAATCAAATAATCAAAATATAAGAAAATAGATCAAAAATACTCGAGTTATCTATAAAAGAAACTCGACAAGTAGTAGGTACCTACCTGTCGACCTGCTCAACAAGTAGTTGAATATTAAATATTCATTCGATTATATTCTACGTTCTTTCTGAAAATTAAGAAATAATGTTATGGAATCATATAAAAAAAAACTGCAGATATCCACTACCTAAGGACTTTCACCGAAAGTAGTGAGAAAAATTGCCCACCAATATGCTGTTGCTAGTGAAGAAAATATGACCACATTCTACAACATCAGCAACTCATTTGTGCAATCCAAAAGGCTGAAATTGAATGAGAGATTTGAACTCCACATGTTCTGTTTGATATTCAAAATCAACAAAAGTGAAATCCCTAGGTACTTATTTGCAAAGCTGTCTTTACACCGTACCCATATACAAAACTGCAATTTTACTCCGGGCGGCTAAGATTTCTGTCATATTACGGCAAGTCGGTATTTAATTATTTTTTTTTGTTTTTTTGTCATCGACTGCTATGGTCATTAGCCACGTGTTCTGGATAGGCCTTGTTACTAACTCCATGCGCCACTATAGGAGCAGCACTGTTAATTGGAACGCAACAGTGAACCGTGCAGGACTCACCCCAGTCCAGCCGCGAGATTTGAATAATTTAATCGGTCAAATTAAATTAAAAAATCCCAGTCGCAACTGGGGCTCGAACTCCGGACCTTTCGACTCAAAAGTCGGACGCTCTAACCACTGCGCCACGCCCCGACATGGCAAGCCGGTATTATTTTCAAGTTCGAGGAGCAGTGTGTTCATCAGTCCATCAAGGACTCCTATTATCAAAACCACCATTTTGACAGAATGGTTTGTGTAGAGCCTGTGGAGTTCAAAAAGTAGTCGATATTCATTCTGTTTTCCCCCTTTTCGTACGATATTCGTTTCGCCTGGAGCGGAAAACTCCATTACGAAAATTGTCCTACTTTGGTGGCCGAGAAGGACATCAGGTTTATTGGCTTGTATTTACCTGAGGGTGAAGAATGAGTATTATTATTTTATGATATACAATTGCGGTAAACATTCGTCAGGTAAACGAAAAATTTCAACCACAAAACGTCAACTTTCACTAGGGTGATTGTTGCGCACTGTTATTTTCCTCACTGTTGTTGCAGTTTTCATCGATAATATATTTTTTCTACCACCGCTTACCACAGCAGCCTTTGACGATCTCTACGGAAAGTTGACGTTTTCCGAGGAATGTCATTTTGTGACAGCTTTTGCGCTCTAGAAAGAGAATATTGAAAAATCGCTCGATTTCCCTAGCTTTTGTTGAAAACGAACCTACCTGCTGAATACTAGCATTATGGAAAGTGAACACAAGAAATTCAAAGCACTCTAAGGAACTGCGGTGGTGTTAAGGTTAGATATTCTTCCCACGAATCTGATTTATCGATCTTGGCGTAAGTTCGAACTCGGGACTCCTTCCTTTTGTTAGAGATGTGAATTATTGGATATTTGGACAGCTTATACATTTGGGAATACTATTGAATGTAAATTTTCTCATAGGTAATATGTGCCTATGTTGAATGAAGTGTTTATCGTTTTTATGTCTAAGAGCTGCGATTGTAGAAAAAATCATGTGTGTATTTCGAGCACAAAGTGTCATTGCCGCTCTACAAAGATTACCGCGCTTCGCATCGCGTCGCGCGGTAACTCTCTTTGTCGAGCGGCATTCAATCACTTTGCGCTCTAAATACACAAATAGGTATTTTCCCGCTGCCGACACTGTAAATAGTCCATACATGCTTAGCAACAAAACAGGTAAATGGCCTATATCATTCGTTTACTAATTCATCTTGACAACGGAACTTGATAGTGTCATTTACATGCCTAGGGTAATAATGACTTTGACTTTGACAAGTCATAACTTCAGCTACATTTTTATCGATTTTCAGGTTATGAGACTCTTTGAATATTAATTGTAAGAAAATAATGACAGTAAATCGGAAATTTGACATTTTATTAAAGTATAACTGGAACAAACAGCTCAATATTGATTACATTTTTTTGACGAAATTGAAAACTAACCTACACTGTGAAAATGTTGAATTTTGAATAACAAAGCCTGCATGTTCTAATACTTCAATCTTTTCGTTCTCAAATGACGCTGTAGTGGTTTGCATTGTGTTCACTGCGTTGGAGGAGATATTGCAGAAGAAAAAAGTATTTCAACTTTCGGAGAGTTGGCTACAATTTGTGAAGTTGACGGTATCAGCTTTCGATCACTTGATGAAGGCATATGATTTTCATTGTACAATATTTTATTAGCAACATCTAGTTTTTTCTTAATAGACTCCGCCACATAATTTTCAGCCACTGTGGACGATTTCCATCCGCCATGTCTCTTTAGCCCTAAAATGTCTTCTCCAGATTCAACCAGTAAAGTGGCGGAAGAACGTCTGAAGCAGTGTCCAGTGCATGAATTAGCTTCTGGTAAATTCAAAAACCGTGCTATAACCGATGGCATCTTAGCAAAAGTGTGCTTTCCCACAGGTTGATTGAAGCACCTTCCAAACTGATATCGCAAGAAGAAACGAGAATTATTAGCTACCTGTTTTCGAATTTCGTAATAATTTTTGAAAATTTTCAAATAATCTATCTTGCTTTCAAGATTTTCAACAATTGTGAACTTCCGTACAACATCATTTTTGGATTGCGGAATCGTTATAGTTATGTATTTTCCATGGTCAACAACATCAGCCATTTCCATTTTACAGAATTCGTCTATTCTGCATGCTCCTGCGATGCCTACTATCATAACAGTCTAAAACATTATAAAAAGATAGAATTTACTCTTAATAACAATAAAATGCCTTACCTTGATTAGGAGATGAGTTTGATCTGAAGCGTTTTCTATGAATTCTTGAATTTCTTCTCTTGTTAATACTTGAGACTTTTTTGGCTGATAACCCTGATGCTTGCGCTTCAAAAAACCTACCAGTTTTGGAAATTTTGATATATCTACATTATCTTTGTAGATCAGTGTTGTTTTTAACATTGAGTACTCGCACCATAAACTGGCTGATGATTTTAGCCTCTCCGATCGCTCCAACATATACGCCAGCATGCAGTTTTCAGACACGGATTGTACATTTTTCTTAGCACACCATTTTTTAAAAACATCGTACTTGAATTCATACCTTGCCCTTGACTTCTTGGGTAACAAACTTTGACAAGCAATACCTGCAGCTTCACATATATCCATTTTCAGATTTGTTATGACTTTGAATGTCACCTATGGTTTTATTTGTAGTCTGTTTATTCGGTAACCTAGTTACGAACGATAACATAGTCACACGCACAAGCAACTCAAAATGAAATAGCGGAACGAGTAATCATGAAGGAAGGGTGAGAAAAAAACTTCAATCCATGCAAATTTTGAAAAATGCCAATAAGCAGCGGGAAAAACGTAATAAGTAACACGGAATGTATCGACTGTTAACATCCTCGGTAAGCGACAAGCCTCGGCTTTGCCTCGGCTCATACTCGCTCACCTCGAATGTTAACACGTCTTTACATTCCTTGTTACTTAATAGTTATTTAAGTAACAAGGAATGTAAAGACGTGTTAACATTCGAGGTGAGCGAGTACGAGCCGAGGCAAAGCCGAGGCTTGTCGCTTGCCGAGGATGATAACAGTCGATACATTCCGTGTTACTTATTACGTTTTTCCCGCTGCTTGTTGACATTTCTCAAAATTTGCCTGAATTGAAGTTTGTTTTCTTACTCTTCCTTCATGATTATTCGTTCGCTATTTCATTCTAAGTTGCTTGTGCGTGTAACTAAGTTACCGAATAAGCAGACAACAATAATATTCAAAAGGTCTCATAACCTAAAAATTGATATGAATGAAGCTGAAGGTATTACTTGTCAAAGGCAAAGTCATTATTACCCTAGGCATGTAAATGACACTATTAAGTTCCGTTGTCAAGATGAATTAGTAAACGAATGATATAGGCCATTTACCTGTTTTGTTGCTAAGCATGTATGGACTATTTACAGTGTCGGCAGCGGGAAAATAACTATTTACATGTCTAGGATAATAATGACTTTGACTTTGACAAGTAATACCTTCAGCTTCATTTATATCAGTTTTTAGGTTATGAGACTTTTTGAATATTAATCCGCGAGTTTGGTAAATGCAAATCAGACAACTCGATTCAATCTGTAGGCGTGGTTTCCCTGTAGGTACTCGTAGTGGAAAATGGAGCAAACAGATTGAATCGAGCTGTCAGATCTGCAATTTACCGAAGGCGCCTATTTTGATGTCTGTTTATTCGGTAACTTAGTTACTCGCACAAGCAACTTAAAATGAAATAGCGGAACGAGCAATCATGAAGGAAGGGTAAGAAAACAAACTTCAATCCAGGCAAATTTTGAGAAATGTCAACAAGCAGCGGGAAAAACGTAATAAGTAACACGGAATGTACTCCGAGGCAAGCAACAAGCCTCGGCTTTGCCTCGGCTCGTACTCGCTTACCTCGAATGTTAACACGTCTTTACATTCCTTGTTACTTAAATAACTATAACCTGGCTCTAAGATGACGGTTCAAAATAGTGAGTTCTCGATTTTCATTCATGTTGAACGCCCAGTTTTTCACTATTTATTTTTTTACCGGTGTTCAATTGTAAATACCTACCTGCTAATGATGTAACAAATTCCTTGACCAGCATAATATCTAAAACATTATTCAATTCCAATTAATCAGAATTCAGTGAAAGTTGTTATCCAACACATCCATTACTATCACTGCCTTTACTAATAGTTTTTCGGAATGATAATCATCTATAACCTTGACTCGAGGTCATTCTTTATTCTTTTGAAATTAAGAAACATTTAAGAAATCATGCAAGGTTTTGTAGTAAGTAATGGAAAATCACACTGATGATGTTGATGAGATCTTAATGCTTCATTACTTATGCCTTCGAGCGTAGAAATTGTTACTAGTTCTTTGAATATTGGATAATGTTGTATTAGTGAGTTTGATTTAATAAGTAGACGGATATACCGGGTGACAATGATATCATTAGCACCCCTATTTTGCCAATTGTTTTTCAAGATATCAAATTAAAATTTGACAGTTAATATAAACATTAAAGGTCACTAACGAACAGTCGTTACCGACCGATGATGAACCCTTTACTCCCATAAACGATCTCCCAAAGATTTCTGTTTTCTTTGATTAAATCTCCTAACCCGGAGATTCGGAGTGTTCTTCCTCTGCTCGCTAGGTGGAGCGGCCTAGAAACTGCTTCCATCTCGTGAACCAGAATTGACTAATCAGCGGAATGTGTATTGATTTGGACGGGGAACAGATGGCTTCAGTGCTGTCCAAGATGCATATAACTCCTGGTGCGTTTACTGATTCGCTTTTGTTTCAACTAAAGTTCTTGATCCTGTAATTGCGTCAATAGAGTTTGTTCCATTCGTCAATGTATGACGCTTAAGTCGAATATAGTGGAGTTTCCAACAATCCAAAGTGCCTACTAGATACATTTTTTGAGTTTTTGAACGTTAACATTATTTTGAGGTTATATGTCAATTACATTGCATATTGGTATTTATCGTGTGATTTTTCTGTTCTTTTAATACTTTTCGCTCAGTTCGGTAGTTTTGCGACGTTTTTAGTTGTTGGGTTATTGTTATTTATTTGTTCTTGTGTTTTTCTGTCATTCGTAAAAGTTAGGGTAGTGTATAGCATTTTTTTGTGAGTCTCGACTTCGACATGACAATCATGACATGGTTCAATTTGAGGTTATGTCGATGACGCAGCATGCGTTTGTCAAAACGACATGTCAAGTCATCATGATCGGTAATGATTTGCCTGCCATCTATGTTAAAATTGAGTAAACTCTCTTGACGCAATAAAAATGTCATGAATCAAGCAGGCCGTACATCAACAGTTTTGGATGACAATTTCACAGCTATAAGTAATTCCACCAGGAGTTATATGCATCTTGGTGCTGTATGTGTTGACCTGCCCTTGCACTGATGAGAGGCAACAACCTCGAAACTAGTCTGCAGGTGGTCACCCTGTCCAAATCAAAACATAATTCTGCTGGTTGGTCATAGAGGGCACTTGCAATTGCGTCCTCTGATGCTTTGAGGAACGTTGCACAAGTAGCTGTTAGATTTAATTCAATACCCGTCGTGGTCTTAGCCAGGGGAGTAGTTGTTTTCTGACAGGTACTTGTCATAATAAGCCTACGTAGTAGGTGTTTATGGGAGTAAAGGGTTCATCATCGGTCGGTAACGACTGTTCGTTAGCAAACAATCTTCCAAAGATTTCTGTTTTCTTCGATTAAAGGTCACATTTTGAGTATTTTCTGAATTTCGGTTTGCAGTGATATCGATAATGGAATATATTATTATACTATCAAAATCCTGAGAAAATTCTGATCAGTTTAAAATAATTTTAGTCAGTTTTTACAGCGACTTGATCGTTTTGGAGCAGAGTTTTCTTTTGAATTTAGCTTCGATTAACTTAGAATTATCATTAATGACATAAAAATAATGGAAATTGTTATGTCTAAGAACTTTAATGATGAACACACCGAAGAGGTTTTGATAACAATCTATATTTGGTATTACAGAATCAGCAGTATGGTACGAGTACATATGATTGGGTTTGTAGGTACAATCGTTATATCCTTCTACGTTAGTATTTATTCAGAAACTACCTTCCGTAGCGGAGTGATGTAGGCTGATCGCTCTGGTGGAGATATAACATATGGCGTGGTGCCAGTGGTGGTGTGTTCCGTTTCTCCATGGGTACGGAGTCCTCTATACAGGGTGTTAATTAAGTACGTTGACAAACTTCGGGAGGTGATTCTTTGAAGGTTTTCCGGACGAAAAGTTCATATAAACATATGTCCCAAACGGCTTGGTTTTCGAGATACAGGGCGATAAAAATACATTTTTTTCAAGATTTTTTAGAGTTAACTTCGACATTTTCGACAATAATCAGTTCAAATTAGGCAAGTACAATCCATTCAATAGGGCGCACGATACAAAATAATGCATTTCTTAAATAATTCACAGAGTCCTCCTTTTTTCAGAGTCAAGCTTTGTTCAACCCTTCAGAATTTTTTTTCCTCCGCCACTGACATATTATGAGAATGGAATAATCAATGTTGTTTCATTTAACATCTTTTTGATATCTTGCATTTTTTCATTTACTTGTACGGTTCAGGGCCTATAATGAAAATATTAATTTAAACATTTTCCAGTGTGGCATAACATTAGAAAATTTCAAAATTAAACATTTTCAATTATTGCAAATTGATGGAAATATTTTCTCAGAATTAGAAAAATCTACGATGAATAAAAATTATACAATAAAAAATATAAAGACAAGCTTTTATACAAATGCACTGAAAATGAAAAAATAATTTGTTTAATTTTTTGTAGGTTATTCTGTGAGTATCAAAATCTTTCTGTACAAGATTACCTAGATCAAACAATGAAATGAATTATTTTTTCCTTTTCAGTGTATTGTATAAAAACTTTAATATTTTTTGTTTTTATAATTTTCATTTTTAACATTTTAGTTTATTTTTTATGTGAAACTGAAAATCTCCAACCTAAAAACCATCACATACCAATTTTGAACAGAATCGGATCATAATCACAAAACTCGTCCGCCATATTGGAGCCGCCATTTTATTTTTTAACAAACATTTTTTTAATGCATTGTCACCGGAATTACGGAAACCTGCAAAATTTCAAAATAATCGGAGTATTAGAAGTGGGTCAAATTCAACTTTTATTAAATTGTTTGTTAGTTAGTTACAAGTGAAGCTAAATAAAAGCTTGTTATTGTAAAGATGTGATTTCTTTTTGTGATATCTAACAGAAAACTACTATCTCCCCGTCACTGCGGTACGCTGGATATTAAACTAGATCTGA
Organism: Chrysolina oricalcia; assembly: GCA_944452925.2. Taxonomy (NCBI): domain Eukaryota; kingdom Metazoa; phylum Arthropoda; class Insecta; order Coleoptera; family Chrysomelidae; genus Chrysolina; species Chrysolina oricalcia. The sequence goes on along the minus strand of OX101821.2, from coordinate 14,001,844 downwards.
CAGATATTGGGAAAACCTTAACTTTCAACCTGAAGATTCTGATGGTAAAAATGTACATTTGCATTGTGATATTTGATTAAAAATGTTTTTACCCATCAGTCTTGATAGAGAACTCATACAAATTTTTTGTTATTTTAAAAAAAGATATTTTTTAGTTTTCAATTGAACGTTTCCTTTTCAACATAAAAAACTTCCGAAAGGTAATCCTGTAATGGAAGATAGTTAATAGGGTTTATCTAATAGTCGCAGATCATTACACATTTGATTTTCATTTATGAATCTCTGGTCATAACTCCGAAAAACTAAATCAAACAAATTTTTGTTTCCGTACGGAGTACATTATTTTATCAGAAATTTCGGTTTGTTTTTTCTTCTGCAGTAACGCAGAAATTTTGTAATCAATTTGAATTTATAAAAATAGCAAAGTGGGCTTTGATATTAATTCATTTATTTAAATATCAACAACTTGACAGTTATCGAAAGTTGAGAAACTGTCTCATTGTTAATTCTTCATTAGTGCAAGCTATAAAGCAGATTCATTCAATATTCCTTTGGATAAAATGGTTGAATATACAAATTCAGAAATGGCAGACATGCACTTAATGTATGGAATGGCTGATGGTAACGCTCGTGCCGCCAGACGAATGTATCTAGAAAGATTTCCACAACGTCATATTCCCAGCACACAAATGTTCATCAATATTCACTCCCGTCTTCGTGAAACGGGTACTTTCAAGAGGTCTGCTGTTCTCATAGGAAGACCCAGGAGAGTTAGAACAGTTCAGATAGAAGAAGCTGTACTTAACGAAATTGAGCAGCATCCAGACACCAGTACAAGCCAAATTGCGGCACAGTTTAACGTAACCCATGTATTGGTATGGCAAATTTTAAAAGAGCAACAACTTTATCCCTATCACATACAACGTGTTCAAGCTCTTCTGCCAAGGGATTTTCCAAAGAGATTAACTTTTTGCACTTGGATTCGAAATAAATTGTTGGAAAATCCATGGTTTTTATCTCAAGTGTTATTCACCGATGAGGCATGCTTTTCCCGTAAAGCCATTATTCATTTTCACAACAATCATATGTGGGCTGATGAAAACCCACACGCCGTGATTGAAAACCATTTTCAAGAGACGTTTTCTGTGAATGTTTGGTTTGGAATTGTAGGGAATTTCCTTATCGGGCCACATTTTCTGCCTCATAGACTCAATGGTGACCATTATCGACATTTTCTTGAATTCATCTTACCTGGACTCCTAGAAGAGATCCCACTGAGGGAAAGAATTGGAATTTGGTTTATGCATGATGGTGCTCCAGTACACTTCAGATTGGTTGCACGCCAATATTTAGAAGATAATTATTCTGATCGCTGGATTGGGCGTGGTGGGCCACAACTTTGGCCACCAAGGTCACCCGATATGAATCCACTTGATTTTTTCCTCTGGGGGCACCTTAAATCATTAGTGTACCGAACTCCAGTTCAAAGTGAAGAAGACCTGAGGAATCGCATACAGGAGTCATGCGGAATTATAAGAAACACTCCTGGTATTTTTGAGCGTGTCCGCCAGTCTATGGTTAGGCGCATAAACGCAAGCATTGAAGTTGGCGGTGGCCATTTCCAGCTGCTGCTCTGACATCAATTTCAATAATGGTCCTTTTCTGAACTTAATTTTATTTCTAGGGAATTTATGTTACTTTGCTCTAGTATTTGATAATAAAGTTATTCACTATTGAAAATGTCCAAAATTATTTTGCCATAATTAACTTTGTGCAATACATATTCAACCTGAGTTATGGTAAAAAATGTATGGGAGCTCCATAACATTACATTTTCTCTACACGAGCAGAAAATAGCTATTTGTGTAATGAGAACAAAATGACGTATTGCGTCACGCGCTAATCTTTGGAGAGTGGCAATGACACTTCGAGAAATGAATTATTTTATATCATGCGCACTATTGAATGGATTGTACTTGTCCAATTTGAACTAATTTGGATCGATTATTGTCGAAAATTTCGAAGTAAACTCCAAAAACTCCTAAAAAATGTATTTTGATCACCCTGTACTTCGAAAACCAAGCCGCTTGGGACATGTTTATATGAACTTTTCATCTTGAAACCTTTCAAAGAATCACCCTTCATGTTTGTTAGACTATTTGCTTCTCAAATTTCTTTATGTTATGCGTTACTGGAAAATGTTTGCGTTAATATTTTCATTGTAACTCCTGAACCGTACAAGTAAATGAAAAACATCAAGAGAGCAAAAAGATGTTAAATGAAACAACATTCATTATTCCTTTCTCATAATATGTCAGTGGCGGCGGAAAAAAAAAATCTGAAGGGTTGAACAAAGCTTGACTCTGAAAAAAGGAGGACCCTGTGAATTATTTGAGAAATGCATTATTTTGTATCGTGCGTACTATTGAATGGATTGTACTTGCTCAATTTGAACTGATTATTGTAGAAAATGTCGAAGTTAACTCTAAAAAATCTTGAAAAAAATGTATTTTTATCACCCTGTATCTCGAAAACCAAGCCGTTTGGGACATATGTTTATATGAACATTTCGTCCTGAAAACCTTCAAAGAATCACCTCCCGAAGTTTGTCAACGTACTTAATTAACACCCTGTATGTCACAGAAATACAAATTTGCTAATTACGAACAATTTTAATAACTCGGTGCATTTTAATCTTCTGAATACGTTGACGTTTTTTCTTTTCAAATGGTACCGCATCACCCGCTCAGTTAAATATTCTTTTGAGCCCAAAAACTTATTTGCTTTCCATTATTTATCTATGTCCAGTTCATTGAGGCTTTCTAGGCGTTCCCAAACTTGCTTTGACTTTATCTGTATTGAATTCAGAGCTTTTCATTGCGCTCTAGCAGTCGGATATAATGTAGAAGTGTTTTCTTTTATACTGTCTAGATTCATTTGTATGTATGTCCTTATGGTATGTGTGTCAGTTTAGAATATTGTGGTGTTATTACCAAGTGCATTTTTAACGTTTATTTTTAGTATCACGCCATATATTTCTGCTCCTGGTCCTACATTGTTTTTGAGCCATCTGTAAACCAGATTATTTTTCCAGATGATGGTGATTCTACTCCCGAGTCCCATTTATTCCACTTGAGCTATGTCCTGAATCATGTTTCGTATGAGTATTGAGATAGCATGTAGTCTGATATTATTTAATATCGTTGATTTTGGTGTGCCCAGTTTGTGGTCGGGTTCTCCAATTACCTGTTTGTATGAGTCTGTATGCACTCATCCTCGCCTCGCCCATGACTATGATGTAGAAGGGTGGAGGGTTTAGGATGATTTCCTTAGCAGCGGTCGGAGTGCTATTCATAGCAGACATCTGAAGTTTGTCAAGGTTGGTTTTTGATTGTCTCTGTTTTTTTTGAGCCAACTCAGAGGTTAACAATATAAGATTCTGGGTCTCACGATCGAAGTGTATATATAGTCAGTGCATGACTTTTGGTTCAAGTCCCTCTGTTTTCCAAAAGTTCTTTTAGTTTAGTTGATAGATTAGTTTAGTTTGGCGCTTTCGTGCTACTAGCCTCTACACCGCGACCTTTTCAGATCTACCCACGAAATCGTTTAGAGTTCTCTTTCTGGTCCTGTTTTCGTTATATTACGAGACTTCATAGGCTAGTTTTTAAAACTCCGATGTATCTGGGAGCTCTTGGTTTTTCTTCTCCCAGCGCTGGAAACGTCAACCTTGCCAAGAACTCGCAGTGGCATAGTATATGTACTGATGTTTTCTCTTCTACCTGACAGAACCTGAAGGTATAGCATTTCTTCTGCCAGACCGATTGTACTAATATGTGTGTTGAGCCTACAATGGGAAGTCAGTCCTATCTAGTAGTGCTCTTCTTCTGGCTTAATAGTAGTGTGTGAATGTTGGCTGCGGTTGTTTGATAAACTCTTTGGCCTGACTCCGGTGTGTGCTGGTACCCAGGCAATGGTCAGTCTATTCTGACTCCTCAGCTCTCTTAGGACTTCTATGCAGTCCCAAACAAGTTTCGAGGTAACTTGAAATTACTGCTTTTATCGCATCTTGTCTGTCTGAGTAAGTGACAATGTTTTTTTCTGAAAACTCCTGCCTTTTCATCTCTTGTGCTCAATGCTGTACTGCGACGATTTCCGCTTGAAATATTGTCGCATATTTGCCTAAGCTCAATGAGATTGTTATCTTCGGCTTGGTTCCATAAATGCCGCCTCGTAGACAGCGATTTCCGCTTTCATGGGATGTCCCTCCTTAAACGCATGACGTTCGTTGATAGATACAAAGGAGATATTGTCAAAGAACGCTCTTAGAAAAACCACCTTTTTCTCCAGAGATTTTTTAACTTTCCCTACTAAGTGCCACATCTGTCAATGTATTTACCTGCTCCAGAATATTGGTGGAGTGTGTAATAGCGGGATGGGAGCCAGTAGTCTGTCCTTGATAATCTTGATATGCCTGACAAGAAGTCAGTAATCGTAATGTTCTCAATGAGAAAAACATTATGCTGATTGGCTACATCGAGAACTGGGCTAGTGATGAATTGATGTGCCTATGCCTTTTATTTCTAACTGAAAAATTTGGAGGACTATCCAGAATATTTGCAGATAATTGTTCGAAAGCTAAATAATGAAAAGTCATAGATAGAAGTGATTTATGATTTGCGAATTATTTGCAAGTTTCTGGGTGTGATGTATTGTCTCTGCATACTCTTAACTCATCTGCATTGTACTGGTTTTAACATCGATGTAGTGTTTATCCGACAAAAATGAAGTTCAGTAAACGAAACCATTCTATGCAATAGACTATGGAACGAATCGTTAAACTTACTACCCATGGCCCTAAAATAGTTCCTTAGGACACGCCTCTTTACACAGGGTGTCCGGTAAACCTTGTACAATATTGAAACTAGTGATAGACCATATCATGACTGTTCAGAATATCGAAATTTTACCTCAGTAAAAATCTCACTGTTTTCGAGATAATGAGCAGTTTTTTAATTTCTGGAAAATCACTACCTCACCTTAGATTTTTTAATGCCATGTATACAAATTGGGACGAATTTGAATATCTTTGCTGCTGAAGATTACTGATGAGTGATGCTTTCAGACGTACGAACCAGTTTTTCAGAAAACAATACAATTTTTCAAGAAATGAGGGTAAAATGACAGATTTGAATTATACCAATTTTTTAACAACACTTTGACATTATTGTTTGAAAAAACATAACCAAGTGGAACTGAATATTCATTACAAAAGAATGCCCATTTTGTCCAGGCTTTACTTATGGTATAAAACATACGATCATTATTTTTGGAAGGAGTAGAATTTCGATAATATAATTCTGAGCTAAAATCGACTCCATTAGACTTTGTCAGTAATGTCTTTTATTTTTATCCTATCAAGATGAAGTGATCAAATAATTATGGGTAATAACGAATCAACTGCTTAGAAGCATTCAATGAGATGTAATGAAGTAAATACTAATTCAACATTTTTTTTAATCAACATACACTATAAACCACAGTAACGATTATTCAACATCGCACTGAATAATAATACAAAAATGTTATTTTCCAACCACTCGTACGCATAGACGACATATTTTCAAGAAGAACCTTTTCAAATGCGTTAAAGGTTATAGCCCCCAAATCAGCGATTCTATGAGCGGCATTGTGCAATCGGATATAGTTCTGCATAAAGCGCTGCTGCAGCAGTAGCACTACCTCCACATTCACCATAAATGTAGTGCATATGCGCATATTCTCGGGGAGTATAACGTATGTACGGCATGATAAAGAAATAAATACCACTGAATGAAACAAGCAGAATAATTTAAAAAAACTACGATAGAAGTTGTTCAAACAAAAGTTTTTAATTTTCGACAAGGATTCACCTCCTAAAAAAATTTGCACTTATTTGGTTACACCCTGTATATCTGTCGGTCTCTGAAACTTCGTTGGAATCTGGATGTTGGACAATTGCGACATTTATCACAAGAATTCGTATTAATCGGTGCCATGTCGGATAATCGACATTTTATTAGGCCTAATTACATAAAAAGTTAATTCTATTGACATACTATTTGATGCTACCAAGCAGTCTATTCTTTATTATCAATATTATTTCCTCATTTTATCTTGATAAAATCTAAATAAAATAATTTTTGGGCATAAGTATAAAAGTTGATCAAATAAATGAATATTTTGGAACCTTTGGTGTAAATACAATTCAAGAAAAAAATAAAATACCCAAACACCAAAACACCTAAACTACGTCACAATCTTAAAATATTAAAAGCTTACTTTTAGCTCCTAAAGATGCTAACTTTGTTGGCGAAACGCGCGTCGAGTGTGATTGTGACGTAGTTTTGGTGTTGGGTAGTTTCCTTTTTTTCTTGAATAAAAGTTGATGAAGTCTAGATTAAAACCACGCCTAATTCAATGGAAACCACTTCTTCCAAAAATAGTTATAGTTTGTTTTATACCATGGTAAAGTCTGGACAAAATGAGCATTCTTTTGAAATGAATGTCCACTTCCAATTGGTTATGTTCCTTTCAGATAATAATGTCAAACTTTTTTTAAAAAAATTGATGAAGCTCAAATCTGTCATTTTACCCTCAAGCTATTTTTCCAGTTTTCTTGGGCATACTGTAGAATTTGTCCGTCTATCTCTAGATTTCCTCTTTGGCTCGGTACCTATTTTTCATTAACTCTCTCGGTTCAAGAAAAATCATAGAACTTAAAGGGTTATTTTTACAATCGTTGATTGACTGTGCATTATAATAAAAAACTAAATGATAAGGATAATACTTTTTCAACTTTTGAATTTTGGTTGAACTAGGGACATCTATCTGTACAGGTTACGATGATAGAACTTCTTATCTGAATATTCGAATGGCTACCTCATCTTTTCTTCAAAACGTACAGTTTTTTATATATGGTCAGTCAAAAAAGAACGCATTTGGAATTTTGTCATCGTATAACTAACACCCTACATGGGATATTGGGCTGAAACTTGGTATGAAGGTGTTCAAAACATGCCTAAATCGAATAGGCTATCGACTTTTCGGGAAAAAATGCCTAATAATTCTCGAAATTTCGACCCATTTATCAAAGCATAGTAGGCTTTGAAAATAAGAATTGTTTTAATAATTATTATAAAATTGTTATTTCCATCAACCGATTGCACCCCTACGCGCAACCCTCGGAAGTCTTCTGGAGACCTGTGTGAGCAAGGGAAGACGCTGCCCTTACCTTTTAACGTTTGATGCCATGCACGAGACCGATGACCATACGAGGCTTTGAACCCTCGACCCTTCGCTCCAGAGGCGAATGTTCTACCATTGTTTAAATAGAAGATAGTCAATGCCTGTGGAAAACGTATTGGACCCAAACGCGAGTGACATCTAGCGTGAATAGTTACAAATATGAATATTTCACGTCATTTTGATGCAGGTTTCTTCAAAAAACCCTGATTTTAATGTTGTCCCATTGTTTCAATCAAGTAACGACATGACTTGTAGGCCAGATCACTGAAGTTACGACATGACTTGGATGCGAGCTCACTATCGCCATCTACATGTCGCATCCATTTTGATCCAATTATAATCCCATAAGGTTGACTAACTATCTTCTATATAAACAATGGTTCTACCGCCACGGCCACCACGGAACAATTCATATCTGTCAATATCTTCGAATAGAGCTCGTCGAGTACTATAACTTGAAATTTTCAATTTTAGAAATCGGTCCATGGGTTCTAAAATAATAGGGTGTTGTGGTTTCAAATCGCACACACTGTATATCAACAAATGAAAGAAAACATCTGACGAGCCCAGGAATACATGTATCCAGTGTATCTTTTTCTGTTTTATATATTATATACTGGATTATGTAGTATTATATACTGTATAACCTTTTCTCAATTCAAGTTTTTGATTATCGTAACCAATAATGAACAATTTTCTTCCAGGAAATACAATTTGAAAACACTCTTCTACGAAACCGTACTCGATACTGAAAAATACCTGACAGTGCCTGTTACTCGTCATGGTATGAACATCAACAGCTTCGAAGATCTCCGTGGTAAAAAAGCCTGCTTCCCTGTCTACGATGGGGTTGCATGGAATACGGTGAAAAACACCCTCTTCACGAAAAATCTAATCAAAAACTGTCCCCTGGACCAAGAAATGGCAAACTTTTTCGGACCAAGCTGTACACCTGGTCTACCTGCTGGAGAAAATGAAAGTTTGAAGAAAAATTGCCAGCAAGACGATTTCAGCGGCGAGTTTGGAGCTCTGCATTGTTTGTCTAGTGAAGTTGGAGACGTCGCGTTCGTGTCCAAGAATTCCATTAGAAAGTTTATATCAGGTAATGTAGATCCATTAGTTTAGATTCCATATGGATTGTCCTAGAAAATACTTTTTTCAATGGTTAGAATCAATTACTTATGAAAAACTCTCAAGGTATCAAGGACTATTTCATTATTTCTTCCACAAGTGATCTCTCTCTTGACGCTAAAACACTTTAACTACTACCACTGAGGCAGAAATATACAAAGTCCTTCTATGTACAAAATCCAAGTCATACGGGGTTGACAAAATAAATACAGACTGTTGTATTGCTGCCCTATAATTCTTCATATTATCTGCCACAACTCCAACTTCTTTATAGATCACAATATATATCCACCTATATGGAAAAAAGTTATATTATACGACTACCCAAAATGCCCAATCCTGGAAGACTTTGAATCACTTCCCCCATTAGCATTCTTTGTTACATGTCTGAAGCCTCCGATAAAATATTAGTATATTCTGTAACAAGGTTAGAATGAGAATTCGATGCGAGTGGAAAGTTCCGAGCGCGAGCCGAAGGCAAGCGTGAGGAACCACGAGCATCACGAATTTTTATTCTAACCGAGTAGCAGACTATACTTTCTCCACGATCAAAGATAGGAAACGTGACATCAATAATTTTGACTCTTATTCAAATTTTGCCACTACGATGACAATCAACTGCGTCAAGGCTAATGTTATTATTGCTAACCAGTGTGAGAATATTATTCTATCACAAGAGGGAGGATGTAATAGTATATTGTGTATTTAGTAGTAAAAGCAATACATTCCCGGACGACAATGTAATTTGCATTGCATTGAAGTCTGGGAATGTGCTTTTACTACGAGGTACACATACTATTTTTTCTGAAATCGCAATCAGCATTATCAAAAACTAAGGAATTCTACATATTGTTTGCGTGAATTCAATAACTGTCTAAAATGTAAACAAGCCTGCAAAAACATTCCCGTATCGTTTTCGATACGGGAAAGTACTTTTTCCTACGACCGTGCGTGTTTACCCACTTTCCCGCACTCATTTTAGTTTAGAAAGTGTCACTTTCCCGCACTAGTGCGGGGAAACTCGCTTTCCCGCACTAGTGCGGGAAAGTAAAATATGTCAATTTATGGTTATTAAATGTACATTTCATTGATTTTACCTGTATATTACTATTCAAACTAATATAGGTTTTAATATTCAATCTAACCCAGACTATTTTTCATTCATTGGAATGAAGAAATTGCGATACTTTCATATATCTACCCTATACATTTCTCAAAATCAATCCACATAACAATCAAACTAAGCTGAGTCAAGTGGTTTGCTGTGGTAACGAAAAATTTGTTATAACAACCAAGTTGTCATCAAGACGTCAAAGTTTCAAGTCGAAGCGTTGTCAAAGTGTCCGATTCTAGCATTTTTCAAATTATTTTCAATAAAAGCAATATTTTAATGGATTCGTCAGACGAAGAGCTCCCAGAAGCAATATTAAAGGCCGCAGATGAGGTAAATTCAGACCTGTTACCAAGTAAATCACGAGAAAGATACGAACAGCAATACAACCAATTTTTAAACTAGTGTAAGGAAAAAGGAGTGAATAGCTTCAGAGAAGAGGTTTTTTCGGCGTATTTCTCATTAATAATAATTAGTGGATTTTCATGGAATGTTTTGTATGTTGAAATAAAATATATATTTTCATTGTGCTTTTTGAATCTTTACGCGATCGTAGAAAAAATAATGTTCCTAATTCATACGTAAAGTGTCTTTCCCACCCTTGACTGCTTGCCCGAACTCCGCTTCGCGTCGTTCGGGTCAACGGCAGTCGCGTGCGGGAAAGTATCACTTTCCGCACTTGTTAGGAAAATTACTATTTCGGCAACCATCCGGGAAGTGTTTACTTTCCGGACACTTTTTCTTTTGGAAAGTAGCACTTCCCGGCCTAGTCCGGGAAGTACGTACTTCCCGGACTAGGCCGGGAAGTGCTCGAATTTTAATACAAATATTAATATAAATAATAATTAGAATGTTTCTGTTGGTACCTATCTTCTGTTCGAAGTTCAATATATAATACAAATAAGAACTGAAATGTTCGAAATATTCACATTTGGAATCGTTTCATCCGGTTAACAGATGGGTGAAAGTCGACCTCTCTTCGTCTCTTAGACTAAATGCGTCTCATTGATTTGTTATTCTACATGATTGCCGAAAAAATAGTGTACGCAACACGTCCGAAAACAGTTTTATTGGACTCGCTAACGCTCGTCCTAGAATTTGGTCTACTCGTCCAAAAAAACAGTATTTTCCGGACTTGTTACGTAAATTACTATTCCCGTACCGTTTGGTCCGAAAACGGTCCGGGAAAGTTCGTTGCTTAGCAACGGACTAAAATACTAGATTCGCGTATTTTGAGGGCTGAAGTTGCTCCGAGAAAGTGGGCATTCTTGAACGATTTCAGAAAAATACATTTAAATTGCATGGGGGCAGAGGTGTTGCAGAATATTTCTTCAATCTCAAGAGAGAGAATTCCAGCATTCTGTAATCAAATTTGATTTCAGAATTGGCAAATTCTGTGGTGATCGCGGAGAAAGTTCTTTCTCAAATTCACTGTCATCTAGAGTCGAACATCATTATCCCTTTCCATCAGGAGGGTTCCTTCCTCAACATATAGTTGTGTCGCTGCTTTAAAAGTTAAAGACGACATATAAAGAGCGACTAATCGAAACCAATAGATTGCCCTGGTTATGCTAGATTTAAGAAAGGCTTTCAATCAACACCAATTACAACTTTCCATACTCATTATATTGGTTTTACTGCTGCTGCTGCCTGCTCAATGAGAGCTTATCTAAACAACTGTAAACAAGTATAACACGACTGTTCTGACTTTCTGTTGAAAGTGAAAAATGGAGTTCCGCAAGGTTCGATATTGGGTCCGGTGTTATCTATACTCTGCACCCATGAATATTAAATAAATAAAAAACCTGTAGCAGCCTCACTTTTGTGCAGATGATACCCAGTTATTCATATTGTTTTCCGAAAGAGACTTTGCAAACTTTCAACTCATTTCTGATTTGAAAGCTATCATCTCGATATCTGAAAAATGTTGCCTATCTACAAACCCTTTCAAAAACTCTGCTATCTTGTTTGGTCTATACTATTAATAGAAAAATCTCAGACCGCAGAGCAAAAATAATTTTATGTGAGTCGCTATTCCTCCCACATTCGATTTATGCAGAAATCATTTATGGTCCTGCCATCAGCAAAACTAACGCTCGCCATTTACAGTTTACAGTACAAATTTCATGCGTACGTTTGATATGCGGACTCAGCAAACGAAACCACATTTCCTCTCCGCAGCAAGAACTAGGTTGGCTTAATACTGAAAAAAGAAGAATACTCCACGCAAACACTTCATTCCAAACCACAAACCACCTTATTTATACGACAAAATCACCTTTCACACTGACGTCCATTACATTAATATTCGGCACAAATCTCGACTTACACCACCTCTGCAGACCAATTGCAATAATCATTGTCATATAATAGTACTCTTCTATACAACAGGATCCCGAAAGATTAAAAATGTTATCCACAGCATGCTTCAAAAACAAACTCAAAAACGATTCACTTCAATACCATTCGTGGTCTTAGCCAGGGGAGTAGTTGTTTTCTGGCAGGTACTTGCCATAATAAGCCTACCTAATAAGGGTTCATCATCGGTCGCCAATGACTGTTCGTTACTAAGCGATCTCCTAAAACATTTCTGTTTTCATAATATAATTTATAATAATACTCTGTCATATCTCTATATTAAATTGTTGATGTTGTTTAAGTTGAATTATTGGTTTCCCACGTTGAGTAGTGGAGTTTGGATAATGTCAAAAAATACAGAAATAAAGAAGAATAATTAAATACTTTCGCGACAAAGAATCAATTGTGAAATCGAAGACTTGCGCGACAGATAATCAATTGTGAAATCGAAGCACATTAAAATTATGGCTCAAATATTCCTCAACCGAGTATATGACGATTCTTTCAACTACAAGAACTTTACCATGATTTTGAAATAGAACCTATTACACATCTGTTTATGTAGCTTTTTAAAAAGTATGGCAGATAAAATAAGTGGGCTGTTTGTAACAACGCTATTCCGATGAGCTGGTGGTAACAGAAATTTGGTCTTATTATAATAATTCTCATTTAGATTTCAGAGTTCTATCCTTATGGAAAATGGCTTTCGGTTAAATTCCCTGAATTATTGGTATGTTGTAGATATTCATTGTGTCAGCAAAAGTGTCCATGGGCACACAAAAATCGGCCGACTAGTTTTCGAGATACAGGGTGTCAAACATGAAAAGTGAAGCTTTCTGCTCAGAATTTTTAACAATTCCGAGACGTTTATCGGCTATATACTTTTGAATATAGGGATTGAATTGATACCTCATATGCTCCATCGGAGACCAAAATGGACTATTTGCGAGCAATTCTTCTTCTTAAAAAATAATCGGAGTAGATTAATGCGGTACCTATCCAATCATGCAATAGCTTATACAGGGTGATTCAAAAGTACTTTGACAAACTTCAGGAAGTGATTCCTCACAATATTCTAATATGAATTACCAAAATAAATATATGTCCGGATACGCTTCGTTTCCAAGATACAGGGTGTTGAAGTTTTATTTTTATTTTGGTTTTTTTCAAATAACTCTTGAAATACTGAACTTAATTAAACGAAACTTAGTAATAAGAGGTTTTTAAGGTGTCGAATTCGAACCTGATGTTATTATTTCTTTTACTCGTAGGGGGCGCCACCTACACGTCTTTTTCTTTTTTGAAGATTCATAACTTTTTTGAGCGTACTTCTAGAACATTTTTCAGTAAAAAAATCGAATTCTCTATCATATCTACGTAAAAAAGCTACCCTTGTTAAAAGTCGCTGTAAGCAACCGTTTTCTAAATATTTGGACTTGAAAATTTCAAGTCAATTATTTGATAATCGATGCATGTTGAAGTTATTACCAATATTTTGCATTTTTCACAAGAATGCTTTGGAAAAGAATTTGACGTTTAAGTAAGTAGTTTTGGTAATTACATATTTTGTGACAGTTAAACGTTTTGTTGAAGTTTCCGTAAGTAGAAGTAGAAAACACTAATTTTGAAAAAATGGATAATTTAAACAATAATGCTCATTTAGCCGATATGCATTTCGTTTATGGCCTTGCGGATGGCAATGCGCGCGAAGCAAGACGTATTTACCAGGAGCGATTTCCTAATCGAGTACTGCCTTCAGCTCCAACATTTGCTAGTCTCCACCGTCGTTTGGCAGAAACAGGTAGCTTTAAGAGGGCAGCTGATATTGTTGTAAGACCACGAGCAGTCCGAACCCCAGAATTGGAAGAAGCTGTTTTGAACGCTCTCGAGGAGAATCCAGAAACAAGTACAAGAATAATTGCTGAAGCTGTCAATTCTACTCAGTCCACAGTTTGGAGGATTATCCACGATCAACAGTTTTATCCATACCATATTCAAAGGGTACAAGCTCTTTTGCCCCAACGCATTACTGTGTCAGTGGTTTTTGAGAAAATTGGCTGGAAATCCTCAATTTTTAAGATATGTACTCTTCACGGACGAGTCAAACTTCTCCCGCAATGCTATCACAAACTTTCATAACAACCATGTTTGGGCTCTCGAAAATCCGCATGCAGTTAGTGAAAGTCATTATCAGTATCAATTTTCTGTAAATGTATGGGCGGCAATAATTGATAATTACTTGATAGGTCCTTTCTTTCTTCCGCTCCGACTGAATAGCGTAACTTACAGACACTTTTTAGAAAATGAATTGCCGGGACTACTTGAGAATGTACCATTAGAAATTCGTATCCGCATGTGGTTTATGCATGATGGGGCTCCGACCCATTTTAGCGTTGTAGCCAGGGAATTCCTTAACACAGTCTATCCAAATCGATGGATCGGTAGGGGTGTAGAAGAACCTAACCAGCCGTGGGCACCAAGGTCCTCAGATCTAAACCCGATAGATTTTTATTTTTGGGGACATTTGAAGTCACTAGTTTATAAAACTCCAGTAGCGAACGAGGAAGATATTAGAAACCGAATAGTAGACGCATGTGAAACAATAAGGAACACACCAATAATTTTTGAGCAGGTACGAGATTCAATGACTAGACAACTGACTGCCTGTATCTTCGCTGAAGGTGGACACTTTCAACAATTTATTTGAATACAATTTAGTTTCGTTTATTTTAGTTTATTCTACATATTCAAAATTTCCTGAAATAAAATGTTGACATTTCTTGCAAATTTTATTACTATTAATTATTACTATTGAATTATTATTATTAAATTACTATTTCGCTTAAGGATGTCATAAAGGAACGTACCGAACAGTAATGACCTCTTCAAGCAAGTAAAAAGTAATTGAATAGGTGGCGCCACCTACAAAAAACCAAAACTGCTTACTTAAACGTCAAATTAATGCAAATGCAAAATAAAGGTAATAATTATTACATGCATAGATTATCAAATAATCCACTTGAAATTTTCAAGTCCTAATATCTAGAAAACGGTTGCTTACAGCGACTTGTAACAAAGTTAGCTTTTTTACGTAGATATGATAGAGAAATCGATTTTTTTACTGAAAAATGTGCTAGAAGAACACTCAAAAAAGTTATGAATCTTCAAAAAAGAAAAAGACGTGTTGGTGGCGCCCCCTACGAGTACGAGCAATAATATCATCAGGTTCGAATTCGACACCTCAAAAACCTCTTATTAACAAGTTTCGTTTAATTAAGTTCGGTATTTCAAACACCCTATATCTTGGAAACGAAGCGTTTCCAGACATATATTTATTTGGACAATTCATATTAGAATTTTGTAAGGAATCACCTCTTGAAGTTTGTCAAAGTACTTTTGAATCACCCTGTATACATGGTAAACGACATGTTTTTCATTTGAAAGCCCTGTTTCCGAAGAAATTAGAGAATATTGAAAAGTATAAAAAGCAATAACCCTCTCAAAGTTGGGACTGAGTCTTCATTATTTGAAAGCTGATTCAATTCAGCGGAATGATGGACACCTGTCCATTGGACAACTTGAAGTGGGTCAAACGATCGCTAGATTTCTCCCTGACAAGCAGACAAACCGGAATCGAAGAAATAAAAGCTTGGGGTATCAATAAAATCCGTACATTCAAAAGTATATTGCCGACAAAGGAGTCCGGAGACCTATGCTGATATTGTTGACAGTATCTCGGTTTCCTCAAACCGTACATTATATCAAAAATTCATGAAAATCAACCGATTCTTTCTTAAAATATTATTCATTGAATAAAACAGCATTTTTCTAAGAAACTTTTCTTTTACCGTTTCTTTTTACTCACCCTGTATACATGAAATAACTATCCGAAGTTATCAACATTGAAGAATGTTTGATATATACCGGGTGGCTACGGAAGTATTGCCTACGGAATATCTCAGTTATTGTATGAAGTAGGTTTGTGAAATTTGGAGCGTCGATATAATGACATAAGAGCTAGAATTTGAGCATATTGACATGTCGAAATTAACTTCCGGTCTGACCGGAAGTAACATCAACTTTCTTATTTTAAATAGAAACCCTTTTTTTTTCTTTTCGCTTTATTCAGCATTCAATTCCCTTTCTAATGACATATCACAAGTTGGTATCTAACCAGAAACTAGATCAGAAAAAATTTATTATTGAAATTCACCGAGTAGGCCGTGGAAGCAAAATGAAAGCCAAAAATTGAAAAGTTGGCTATGGAAACCATACGTCACTTGATAACAGTTGCTACTACTGTGATATTTTATTTTCATTCGTCGGCGTTATAAAAAGCCGCCAAAAAAAATATTGGAAAAAATGGGAAAAAAACAATACTCTGTAGGTCCATAACTTAAATAGGAACATACAACTTTTTCTTGCCTGTACCATTCCAGCATAACCATTCCTTTCTAATGATATAATAGAAAGTAATTTTTTGAAATGAAATACCAAAATATCCAATTATTATTCTTCAAATAACGAAAATACAGATTTATCGAAAAAAAAATTCAAATTGATAGGATTAAAGATAAAATAAATTCAAAACAAATGTTCGAAAGCGTCAATACATTTATTGACTCTGGTGATATTTTCATGTAAAACGTTTCTCAACATTTGGGGCGTGATATCTTGGAAAGCTCTACGAATTTTTACTTCTAGCCCATTTAGAGTTGTAGGCTGTGTGGAATACGCCCTATTTTTAAGATGCCCCCATAGAAAAAAGTCGCACGGAGTAAGATCAGGTGACCTTGGTGGCCACCTGACTGGACTATGGGTTGTTATAAGTCTCTCTTGAAAGCGATTTTGAAGATAATTTCTCGCTATTCTTGAATTATGCGGAGGGGCGCCATCTTGCTGGAAGTACATTCTCTCAGTTATTTCCGCTGGTAGGTTGTTAATGAATTCCGAAATTTCATTCGTTAAAAAATTAAAGTATCTCTCTCCGGTTAGTTGGCCTTGAAAAAGAATGGGACCAACAATGTGAGTTCCAACTATTCCTGCCCAAACATTCACACCAAATCTCTCCTGGAAGCCGCCTTGTCGAAACCGGTGCTCGTTTGCTATCGCCCAGTACCTGGAACAAAAGACCGTTCACACTTTTAGCACTTTACACTTCGACTATCGACAATAATCCAAATAAAGTACAGTACCTACCTTGTATTATTCCTGTTAAATAATCCATTGTTGGTAAATCTTGACTCGTCCGTAAACAAGATATAATAGTTAAATAGGTGATTCTCTGCATTTTGTCGAAGAAACCAATTACAATATTCCAGGCGCCTTTCACCGTCATTTTCATACAAATGTTGATGCAACTGATACTTGAAGGATTTCAATCGATGTTTTTTCAAAATTTTCCTAGCAGAGTCCTTACTTATAGCTAATTCGGCGCCAATCTGCCTTGAGGAAATTGTGCTATCATATTGTACTGAAGCTAATACATTAATTTCAATTTCCTCATTAATAACAAATGCTTCTTGGTCTTCGTGAACATCAGGCTCAGTTCTTAATTTTTCTTCAAGCCACTGGAAATACCTTCTTGACGGTTGCTGCCTCCCTGGATATCGCTCTAAATACAATCGTTCAGCGGCATAATAATTTTTTAAACTTTCGCCATAAATGAGAAGCATGTCAATTTGTTCGGTTCGTGAATAACGGGGCATTTTTTGAATATTCCACTAACTGATTTCGATTTCCAAACCCTTTTGAAATGGCAGAATCAAAAACACTACTTCGAACGTCAAAATAATATGGATAGCAGCGTTCGTGACAGCTCTCATTTCTTTTTTGTTTCATTCCAAAATACATCTTAATCAGCCTACTTGTTAATATTTTGGTTCGAATGATTATTGCAATGGAATGATTATTCTGAATAGCACAAACATCGTCCATAGGTAGATATTAGAATATCTATGGACGATGGCACAGACCAAGTACGTTTATGTTCCTATTTAACCTAGAACCTACAGGATATAATTTATCATTCCACATTATTTTTAATTTTATTTTTGCGTATGGCGATAATCAGTTTTGTTATTTGAAGAATAATAATTGGATTTTTCGGTATCTCATTTCAAAAAATTATTTTCTATTATATCATTAGAAAGGAATGGTTATGCTGAATAGTACAGGCAAGAAAAAGTTGTATGTTCCTATTTAAGTTATGGACCTACAGAGTATTGTTTTTTTCCCAATTTTTCCAATATTTTTTTTGGCGGCTTTTTATAACGCCGACGAATGAAAATAAAATATCACAGTAGTAGCAACTGTTATCAAGTGACGTATGGTTTCCATAGCCAACTTTTCAATTTTTGGCTTTCATTTTGCTTCCACGGCCTACTCGGTGAATTTCAATAATAATTTTTTTCTGATCTAGTTTCTGGTTAGATACCAACTTGTGATATGTCATTAGAAAGGGAATTGAATGCTGAATAAAGCGAAAAGAAAAAAAATAGGGTTTCCATTTAAAATAAGAAAGTTGATGTTACTTCCGGTCAGACCGGAAGTTAACTTCGACATGTCAATATGCTCAAATTCTAGCTCTTATGTCATTATATCGACTCTCCAAATTTCACAAACCTACTTCATACAATAACTGAGATATTCCGTATGCAATACTTCCGTAGCCACCCGGTATATGACATGCTCTCCCCTATCCAAACTAAAAAAACGGGGGGTTGACGTACTCCTATTTCCGAACCACTCTGGTGAAAAAAAATAATGTCAATTATCTTCGACCGAGATTGAGAGAGTTCATTCTGGCTGAATTGAATGTTTAATTCTCATTAAAGAACTTTCTCAAAGAATTCAATAATGCAAGAAAATGTAAGAGGGTTCCATTTAAAAAATATATAATTTTGATATATCACGCTCTTTTCAAATACCTTGTACAACTTATTATTTTTAAAATGTAGTTGAGATCGACAAACATGTACTTCCACAGACCGTTTCCTGAAAAAAAAACTATTTGGCCACGAGAGTCCGAGGTGTTCATCTTGCCTCACCTTGTATATAGATATAGTCCTATAGTATTTATTCATACCAAATAAACTATAATACACCTAAACAGATATTTTAACGAATATATTTTTTTACAGATGAACGAGAAGAAAACCCAGGTAGTCGTCTAACCATGAACGACTTTCAAGTTATTTGTGAAGGCGATTCCAAAAGCTGCCATATGAGCTGGGCACCTGCCGGTCACGCGATGATACGCAGTAACTCCAGCGATCTATGGATGAAAGATACCTTGGATGTTTTCTTGCAATTGGATGGATTATTCGGAAAAAATTACAAGTTTCTCACTAATCCATTTACAATGTTCGGCCAGTACGATGGACAGTCAAACTTAGTGTTCCACGATTCAACTCAGCGGCTACGTAATCTCCCAAATGCAAGAGATACTGATACCATGCCCTATTTTTATAACAATACGCTCAAAACAGATCAGCTTTGTACGAAAACATCGTCTAGTTCAACCCTGTCACCAACATATCTGAGCGTATTAATTTTATTTTTGTATTTTTTTAATTGTTTCAACTTTGGAATGTAATATTTCAACTCTCCGTATAAGCATACGCACTGAACAATACTGTGATATAAATAATATACTCTGTATATAGAATAAAACTGTTTTCCTTTGTATTGATTTGAATTCCAACCACCTGCTCCCACCGAAGCATGCATATATTATCTATAGCGGCACTTTTATTGATTATTTCCAAGCCACTGTTTTGTTGGCAACAGTATGACACACTTTTTCCTGTCATAACACAAACACTCTGTTAAATTTTGTTATTTTTAGTTTGTTAATGTCAAAAAGGAAGGTGAGTGCAGATTTAATTGTCAATAAGTGTTTGTTTTAATTGAAACTATCTGTAGGATGTGGGTAAAACAACTAGTACGAGAAAATCGTCCACAACTTTGTCCAAGTCGACTACCAAAATCAGGGATGAGAGCACAGAAAGAAGGAAGAATGATAAAGTGGAAATACCGATCAAAAAGAAAACAAAGCCCTTGTCTTCAACTAGTGTGAAGCATACATTGTCAGAAAAGGACAGTAAACCAGATAAATCTGCATCTAAACCCATGATATCGTCTGGCACCACTAGTAAAACTGATTTGAAGGTAGCAAGTACCAGGATGAGAAGTAAACCCGAAGTGCCTGTCACTCCTACGAGCAGTAGGGTATCTAAGACTCAGTTTTTTCCTAGCAAAAATATGTACTCACATGCACTAGGTACCAAACATTCATCAACGACGAAAGTAAGTGACTCAAATAGTAATAAAATAAAACGTGATAGTATTTCGTCTGGTGAAACAAACATTGTCAAGAAAATAAGTTCATCTCAAGAATTATCTACTAGAAACACAAAACGAGCAATCATCAAAAAAGGTGTGACAGAAAATAAAATTCTCTCCTCAAGTAGAAAAAATCCACAGGAAGAAATTACCCTAAGAATTTCAAAATCATTTTTCAAAAATATTGGTTCTGATAATACGAAGCCAGAACCAGAAGTGGCCCCAATGTCTTTGGAATCCAACAAGTCTGCGTATGCCTCATCAGACTCCAGTACTTTTTCCGAACGACCTAGAACTGCAACTCTAAAAAGGGGCAGCATTGTGAACGCAAATATAGTTGGACCAGAGGCCCCCAAACCCAGAAAAAGTCATGAAGCCTCAATTGGATCCAAGCCCCGAAGTCCTCATTCAGGAACGATTGATGAGAATGTGAAATCTAAGCCAAACAGTCCAAAATCTGATATATCAGATGAATATAAATACGAGGAAGACTTTGAATCGTATGAATCTGATTTCGAACAGTACTCTTCCTCGAGTTCTACTAATTTAGAAAATATGTCCGGTGAAGAAACAAGTAGCGTTAGCACCAATAGCGATAGTGATACTCGAGCTCCAAAAACACCAACGTCGTTGCCGAAAAAAGCGATTTCTGTTGCTAACGAAGAAGAACGAAAGCTGGATTCAGGCCATTTTGATATGTCTGACTATAAACACAAACATATTTTAGATAACATCAAGGAGTCTGTTGAAAGGGAAAATTCCAACTTAACTACGATGAATAACCCAGCTTCTCTATCAGACGAAGGCTTTGAGGATCAAAAATCGCTACAGTTTATCAACTTCTTGGATGCGAAGAAAAAATATGAACAAAGGAAAAGTATTGAAATCAAGGAAAGACGCGGCAAAGAAATTCTAAGTATGATAAGACTGGATTCCTATAGTTTTACGTTATTTGATTTAGCTCCCGTGCCATACGATATTTTCATCAAAAACTATGGTACAGGCAATACGATACAAACCTCTTCACAAACCGGTGAGGATGATGTTGATGAAGAAATTCAAACTGAAGATATTGTGGCGCGAACAAAATGGACGCAGGTACCGATTTCGTTTAGCAATGGTGATCAAGATGATCCGAACTATTGGAGGAATTATAAGCAGGAGTACTTTGGCGTTGGAGGAATAGATGAGCTAGTTGAAGAGAAAATTCGAAAGCCGATTTTCGACGATTACTCTCTGAATCAATTCCTAATCTCAGCTGGTGATCTTGTTATACGGATACAAGAAGAATCAAAACTGAATAGTACCGAAAGCGTTAAGAAAAATTCCAAGACAATTCCTTTCAGTGATGGACATATTTTATTCGAAACAAGTGGAATCATCTTTGAAGGTACCACTCTCAAGTGCGCGTCTTTTTCTAGTGATATTAATAGTAAGGTTATGACTGTTCACTTGAGGAATAATGATGTATTTGGTCGTGGAAGTGTCATCGCCGTATGGAATATCTGTAACTCCGGAGAACCAGAATCAGTTTATACATCGTATGGTACTATATCTTGCTGTTCCTTTGGCCAAGAGAATTCGGAGTATATTTTTGCTGGATTGGAAGATGGGTATACATAAAATACCGTTTATCCACTGGGTGAATTGAGAGTTTGTTTCTTTCTAGGACACTGTCCGTGTGGAAGACAATAAAAAATACGACTAAACAAACATTTTCCAACAATGTTCCGGTATATTCCACTGATGTAGGTTTTGGTCATCAAAGTAGAATTGTTGCCTTGCATCCTGTGGGAAATGACTCGAAAGAATATTTTGGAGAGACGAGTTCCACAAATGAGGTGGGTTATTTTTCATGCATGGTTCATTCAACATTGCAACTCCTGGGGCGCTGCAGCCAAACAGGCGAATTTTGCTGCCCCGTACTAGTTAGTGTAGCCTTATGAAATTGGTGGTCTGGTTTGGAGGACTTTGAGTCCGGTTTTCACTTGCGGAATATATCATATATCAAACCTCGTATTCACATTGGGTAGGTACCATTCATACCGGATGACAAATGAACTAGGGCCGTGCCTATATCTCCTTCACTCACTAACCGATTTGAATTGAATTGTTACATTGATATAAGACACAATTTCGGATTGACAAACACCTGAAAAAAATTATTCCTTAGATATTTGAACATGCAACAAAGAGGTTTTGGGCTATTGATTTCAATATAACTCGTTGCTTTCCATTATAGAGTATGTTTATGAATCAATGCGAATTTTTTATAATATCAAATTGAACACCCAGTATTATTTTCTTCTGAGGAATAGGAAACTAGGTATCTTTCATTTCAAATTGGGATGCCCTACACCTAACCTCAGTAGTTTTTCAGATATTGGCTTTTTCAAATAGTAGTTCTCATCCCAATACATTCTTTAAATTGAAATGAAATTGAAATATAAATGTAGTTCATTCAAAGTGGGTGCTCTAAATGACGACCATACTGAATACATATAATATTCAAGAAGAATCTTGTACGGGAAATATAAAGGGGCTATAATGTAAAAACAATTATTGGTGAATGACGAAAAACATACATAGATATAAATATACACTCAAGTTTAACAATTACATGAATATAAAATTGAATAATGAATAATGAATAGGATCTTAAGATTTAAATATAACTATAATAAGAAAATGGTTGAAAAAAATTCTGAAACCAGTGCTGGAGTGAGTTAAATAATTTAGGTCCTAAATATTTATAACACTTTTGTCCTGTTGATTTAGAAGTAGAAGGACATATGTATTTCTTATGTTGTCTGGTACTATACGTATGCGCAAATGTGGTGAGTTTATTTTTCTCTGAGTGCTGTCTGATGTTTATATTTTTATAAAATAGTTGTCGGATATGTAATATTTGAGACTCGAGATAAAGTTGGTCACTGTTGAACCTTGGCTCCTTTTGCATCATCAATTTCAAAAATCGTTTCTGTATTACCTCGAGTGGTCTCATATGTTTTAGATACTCCTCCCCATCCCAATATTCCATACGCG
Organism: Chrysolina oricalcia; assembly: GCA_944452925.2. Taxonomy (NCBI): domain Eukaryota; kingdom Metazoa; phylum Arthropoda; class Insecta; order Coleoptera; family Chrysomelidae; genus Chrysolina; species Chrysolina oricalcia. The sequence goes on along the minus strand of OX101821.2, from coordinate 13,978,569 downwards.
ATATGGCTTTCCACCAGGCTGAAATAAATAATTTTATTCTGTTTGAGATTGAGTATGTCATTGAGTTGTCTGAACTTATATAATACGAATCGGAGTTTCTTAAGAATAAAATTAATATATGCGTTCCATCTGAAATGGGTATCCAATATTATGCCAAGGTATTTTGGGTTTGTTACAGAGGCGATTGAGAAGTTTTGTATTGTGAGTGTGGAGTATGTAGGCAACGTTGATTTGCTGTTGGAGAATGGTAAGAATTGAGTCTTATTCAAATTGATGGATAGTAATCTGGAGTCAAACCAATCTTTTACGACAACCAGATCTGCCTCTACTATAGATTTCAGTTGAGACCAGTCTTCTCCACTGTAGGTTATTGCCGTGTCATCCGCAAAACTAATAATTTTACCCTTACCTTCGATGGAAAATAGTCCATTCATATATAATATAAACAATATGGGTCCCAATACCGTACCTTGAGGCAAACCATACTCTATGTTTTTGTATTCACTTGTCGTTTCCCTTAATTTGACGCATTGTTTTCGGTTACTCAAATAGGACTGAAAGAGTTTCAATCCTCAATGCATTCTCTGTTAGAAAGATTCGTTAATATTTAATAAAATCTGTGGCGTCACTGTTCGAAAAGCAGCATTTATTCTCTCCTTCATATTTTCTAATGTCTTCAAGTGTCCCCATAGAAAAAATCGAGACAAGTCAAATCCGGTGATCTCGCTGGACGAATTTGTGGGCCTCCTCTAGCAATAGACTAGTGCTGATGCATTTTTGAGAAAAAAAAATTATTAACAGCTTGCGACCTACTGGATCTTTTTATTGCCAACAACTTTTTCCCTTAACTTTCTTTGTAGGGGGTTAATTTTTGCTGCAAATCATGAGAAACCATTTTATCCCCAAAAGTCCACCTCCTTTCGCCCTTCTTTCATAATCAAATCCTTATTTATGTCATTGTTTATTTTTCTGTACCTATTAAGGTAACATGAAATTTTTATTCTCGGAAGGTTTCAACTATTAATTTCAATAATTTTGATAAATAAATATGAGATTAGAACAATAATTTAAAAAAATTGATTTTTGAAAATCTATATTTTCATTTTTTCGCGTCTTCTGAAAATTTTTCCACAGTAGTGCTACTCTTTTATTACATCATCTGAAAGTAGACAAAACTGGCGCCTGGCGAGCTTTAAAGGTGAAACTTTTCAGTTGAAAATGAGGTCGTTTTTTCGGAATTTGTCGAAAAAAAAGGTAAAATCTGTATTCGCTAAAAAAATTAAAGCTCACTTGAAACATATTAAGTTATGTCCATCAAATTTCGTAAAAAAAAATGGTTTATCCGATTTTCCCGGAAAATTTGAGGTTATGTGGAAAAATGTTTGATACAAAAGTTGAAGATCCATTTATTTATTTATTTATTGGCAATCACGAAAACCCGAAAAATATCACTTTCAACCCCTAAAGGTTCACCCCGTTCTACCCGTCATTCGAACAATAATTTGTTCCTCTTCCAGTAGGTCTCATGCTGTTAATAATTTCTTCAGCCTTTATACTTTTTGTCGTCCATCAGCACTGGTCTACAAGCCATTTATTCGGAAAAAACATATTTAATGTGGCATATGCGGCAAATGGATTATCCGATGCCAACTCTCTCACACACACACATATTTAAAACCTGTCTGACACTGAATTTGAAATGGTGCGGAAGCTCCATCCAAGTAGAACCATATCCGATATATGATATTCACAGACATATTATCCAGTAGTTCAAGCAGATTATCCCGTAAAAATGGTAATTTTTTGAGAACGGAATTCGTCCCAAGTAGCACACCTGTATTGGTAAAATATTGTGAACATATTGGCGAAATATTTGAAATTCAATATTGGCGAGAAAAAAAATGTGAACATTCGACGATAATGGTCCAATATTACTTGAATAATATTGGCGAAATATTCTCGACCTAATATTGGCCTCAAAATATTCGGCGATATTGGTACAATATCGCTGATACAATATTCTGACAATAATGGCACAATATTCAAAAGTTATATTGTCGAGAAGTAAAAAGTGAACATTTTGCGATATTGGTCGAATATTGTTTGAATATTTCAAAAATAGTTTTGGTGAAATATTCTTGAAGCAACAATGGCCTCAAAATATTTATCGATATTGGTACAATATCATTTGGATATATTGGTGTTTGTCAATATACCTTGGTAAATTATTAAATGTCATTTAGTTGATGTAGGTGACACCAGAGTCTGCCTTGATCGCCATAACCACTGAGTGTGCTGTCTTGAAAACAAGTTATGGGAAGTATTTAATATACTTTCGTAGGTTTTAGAAGACGTTCTATATGTAGAGCCACCTAGCGGATTTTTATCCAGGTTTGATCATGATATAATTTTAATATGTTTCATTGAATATTCGGCCAATATTCAAATTTCATCTCATCTAGATGTAGGAAACAATATGAAGATAATATTATTTTAACGATATCGATAAATAGGATTATTGAACCAATATTGACCCAAAATTAATTATTAAGATTTGTTGAATATTGGCGAAATGATATTCAACCAATGTGTAATCACACTTGGAGATACAATATAGTTTTAATTCCTAGAATCGATATGAGGGGAATATTGGGATTGCAATATTTATTCTAGATGTTGAAAACGATGTGAAGACTGTTTTATCAATATTAGTAAATATCATTCAACCAATATTGACTGAATATGAGTTATTACAATTTGTCGTATAGAGTTGAAATTATATTCAACCAATATGCTATCAAACTTGGAAATACAATATAATTTTTTTCCCTATAATCGATATGACTGGAATATTTGGATTGCAATATTTATTCTAGATGTGGAAAACAATATATTGTATTATCGATATTGGTATAAATTATTCAACCAATACTGACCCAATATAACATGTGACAATTTACATTCTGAACAGGTTCAACCAATATTTCACCAATATTATTAATATAATATTGTTTTTTGAATATTGACCCATATTAGACCAATATTGATTTTTAGCTTACAATATATCTATATTGGCCCAATATGGAACTAAGATTCAGCCGATATGATGTGCTACCTGGGGTAGTACCCCAGAAACCCATATAATCCGTGCCATGTCCTTTGTCAAGTTTCATCCCCTGTTTCTGCAACCTAAACTTTGGACAAATAACCATCTTTGTCGGGTTCGTGCTCATCCGAGTATGCTACTGAATATTTTAAAATTTTAACTTCCCTAAATATATGTTTCTATTATCGTATCATGTAGGTACATATTATTGTTTCAGATCTGCAGTTTGGATGAAAATGGAGAAATAATCCTCTGGACTGTCATAGTAAAAAATATTAGTGAACTTGCACCCGATGAAGTTTGTTTGGTGATAAATGCATCAGTGTCTTTACAAACATTTCACCCCAATTTAGTTGATCTACAATGCACTGATTTCGTTATAAGCAATATCAACACCAACTTTGCATTTATTTCTACCAATTACGGATTTATTATTCAACATCTTGTCAAGGGCGGTAGAACTAGCGTGAATAAATTCTTACCAGGTGAGTCGTCAACACCCTATTTGATTATGATATTTTATGACAAAAAAATTATTAGTCTCTGATAGCATGTGTAAAACCGATTTCAACGAAAATGATTATACCTTCATACTTTCGGTTTCAACAAAAAGTGAACAAGGTTAATGAATACCACAAATAACTCGAATACATCACGGGTCACATGTTCCAATGGAATACACTGTAATCAAAATACTTTACCTTTTTACATCTTTGCGCGAATTAAATACTTTGAACGTCGAAGACTGTTTTTAAAAAGTTTTATTTTCAAAATCGAAAAAGACAGAAGTCATAAAAATACATCTGAACAATGTGAATAGTTCGTCAAGACTGAATAAAATATAAAATAATTACTACACGTTTTACGTTTCCGCAAAGTTCATTGAATGCACCAAAAGTCTGTGTCAGCATCTCGTCGGTGCTCCGATGCTGGGAAACAGGGCGGCTCAAGTGTATAACTCCTCCATCGCCAAATGGAAGCATATTTCATGGACTGAAAAATGCTGTGGTGTTCGCCGAGGGTTGTTCTTCTGTTGGCCCTGCTGGATTTGGTCTTCGTTTGTTACGAATGAATTGGAAGCTGAAGTAGGAACCTACAATAATTATTGTTATGTAGATTGGGATGATCCAGTGGGTAGTTGACGAATTTTCTCTATAGAAAGTGTGGAACGGTCCTAGGTTCTGCTGTTGCTTCTGAAGTTCATGAATCTTGTCCAGTGGGATATCTTTGATGATGATTTCGGAGACGTTCTCCCTGGGCGGACTATGTGGTAGAGTGATTTCTGGAAGGAACATTGGCTCTCCATTACTGACGATTTTTTCGTTGACAAATTTGCGTTCACCGGTTTCGAATCGGCAGCCGCTGGGTAGTTCAATCAAATAGTTTCCCCGAAGTGTTGTAAAATCACTTCGTTTGCAGGTGGTTTGGATTTTGGTTTGATTGGGAAGTATCGCTATGTAGTGAGACTCATCGATCTGCTCTATCAAATTGGTTGTGGTCCTTACTGGTGTCTGTCGGCAGGTGATGTAGGTGGACGACAGTTGAAGTAATTGAAATACACAGTCTGGTTGTCTCAGGCCGTCAACAAGGTCGTTATTTGGGCAATAGTAGTTTGGTCGCAGTTCGATGCATGGCAATGATGTGTATTGGTAGAAAGAAGTTCTCGTTCATTATCAGATAGGTACTGGGTGGAACAATCATAGTTGAATTGGTAGTAGGGATGGAATACAGATGATATAGAAGGAAGCTTTCTGGGTGGACAATAGGAAAGTGGAGCACAAAAACAATCTTAGTATTTGAATGATATGCTTCGATTTCTAATAGATCATAGTATTTATGAGTATATTTTGGATCATTTGGAAAAATCAATTGATTTGGAGAATAATAACTTGAAATCTTTTCAACTATGGACTGAAGTTCATCAATTTTCAATATACTGCTATGTGTTGTTTTGAGTCTGGCAAATGTAACTGCGTTTTCAATATCCATCAATAATTGCAAGATAATTTCTAGTGAAATATTGATTTGATCCAATACATCTCGAATTTCCCAATATTCATCTATATTTAATATGAACTGGTTCAATTTGGTATTCAATTTTTTCAGGGTGGAAGTTATAGCCTTCTCATTCTGATCAATTATTGCGATTGTTTTATTGAAATTTTCGATAATACCGGTAGTAAGAGAAATTTCTATATTCAATTTTTTAACGATTTTTTGTTGATTAGTTTGAAGATCTTTGATTGCCTCGTCATAGTGGGCAGCATCATTTGCATCTAGGTTTCCAGAAATACTTTTTATAATCGATCCTAAACCGTCTATGAGTCCTCTCTTTACTCGTCCATTTGGACTCAATGAATTGAATTTTTGTTCCGCTGAATTTATTCGATACAAAAGTGCTCTATCAAAATTTACAAGTTCGATCATTTCGGAGATATTTTGTTTTTTGTGAATTGCGACTGTTACATTCTTGTATAGATTTTTTATTGATTGAATTTGGTGTTCGATAGGTTGAAGGTCATAATAGTGGATGAAACTATGGGTTTTGATTTTTATTCTGGTCGTTCCTAATTTAAACGGTAGAATCCCTGGATTCTTGTTCAGGTTGGTTATTATCACCTCCTGTGGTACTGCTGGTACCAGTAGGTGGCACCTGTAACAATTTTTTCTAATTAGCCTTTGGTCTTTTAAAATTTTGTTTGTGAAGTGCAATGACCTTAATATTTTTATTTTTGACAACGTTTGCTTTCGTAAATTTTGGTGAAAGTTTATTTCTCGTATTCGATTTTATTTTTCGATAAAGGTCGGTGTCTGGAGTGTATTCTAAGGGTTCTTCTCGATTTCGATTATGTCTCTCAATTGTTTTCTCTTTGCGTTTTGTCATTTGTTCGTTTAGGTTTTTGTATATTTCTTTTGTCATTTCGCGATGTTCATGAATGTAATTGTTCATGAGTTTTTCGTTGATGTCAATGTCAAATGGATCTTTGGTATTCAAATGTCCGTTTATGATATCGATTGGTTTTTGTTTTGTCGATGTATGTATCGAATGATTGTACCCTAAAATAGCATAAGGCATTTGGTTCAAAATATCGATTTTATTTTTATCTTTGGATCTAATAATTCGTAAGTGTTCGATCAGAGTCGAATGGAACCTTTCAATGGCACCGTTCGATTGGGAATTATTGACTGTGATGTAATGAATACTGATCTGATGTGTTCTGAAAAACTCTTTCACTACGGAATTTTTCAGTTCCGATCCGTTATCCATTATCACAAGAGCGGGGATACCGTGATGGGTGATAAAAATTAAAAATGCTCTTACAACTTCTAATCCTGAAATTCCTGAAAGGGGGTATGCTTGAGCATATTTGGAAAATGTATCGATTATTGTTAAAAACTTCTGACCTTGTGCTTGGAAGATGTCAATATGTAATATTTCGAATGGTTTTGAGGGTGTGGGCGTTATCATAAGTTTTTGGTTTGGTGGATTCCTATCATATTTATTGATTTGGCAAATTTCGCAAAGGTTTATATACTTTGTAACGTCATTTTTTAAACCTGGCCAATAATATGATCTTTTGATTCTCGTTTCGGTTTCTACAATTCCGCGATGGTTTGTCTTACCCTCGTGATAGTTTTTTAATAATTCTGTCTGTCTGTCTTCTTCGGTAACGTCTTCTAGAACTGAGTTACATTTTATCAATTTATATGCAGAGTTTTTGAAAGTTGTTTGTAAAGTATTGACGATACGAGGGGTATACGTATCGTTTTCGTAGTAAATTGCGTGTGTGAATTTTGGATCAATATAATTTTTAAAAATATCGATTATGTCATTTTCAAGGTTAGCAATCAAAATTTGGGAAAGAATGCGCTTTTTGGTAGGGAATATTTGTTTTATCTTTGGTTTTGTTGGTGAATGTAAAACGAATTTTATCATTAATTGATGATCATAGTTGTTGAGTGGTTTTTCGGAGGTTTTCATTTCTAGTATTGGTTCTTCGTGGCTGGTGTGTATTGTATCTCCGTCTGTTTCTTCGTTTTCTTCGGCTGTGGCGGGTTTCTCGGAGGAGTGTTGTCGTTCCGTTACATCTGTCATTATTGGTGGGTCACTTACATTTCCTGTGGTAGAGAGGTTGTCTTCATTGTCATCAGATATTGATTTTCGATTGCTAGGTCCAGCTAATGATTGATTGAATTCATCTACGTATTGGAAAAATTCCTTTGTATTTATCTCGATACGAGACAGTGCATCTGCGTTGGTATTATTCTTTCCTTTTTTGTATTCTACTTCATACTCGAACTCTTCAAGTTTCAGACGCCATCTTACCAGTCTCGAATTTGGTTCTTTGAGTGACATCATCCATTTCAGTGGTTTGTGGTCAGTTATTATCTTGAATTTTCGGCCGTACAGGTATGGCCTAAAATATTTCGTAGCCCATACAATTGCCAACAACTCTTTCTCGATTGTGCTATAATTTTGCTCTGATTGATTGAGTGTCCTCGAGGCGTACGCCACTGGTTTATCTTTTCCGATGGGGCCCTGAGATAAAATGGACCCAATGGCTACGTTACTTGCATCCGTCGTCAAGTTAAAGTCTTTGGAGAAATCGGGGTACTGAAGGATAGGTTCGTTGGTCAACATATTTTTACAATGCTCGAAGCAATTTATGAATTGGGGTGTATGTTCGATTTTGGCGTCTTTTTTCAGGCATAATGTTAAGGGTTTGGTGATGCGAGCGAAGTCCTTGATGAATTTTCGGTAGTACCCGAGTAGGCCAAGGAATCCTTTGATTTCTTTGGTTGTTCGTGGAATTGGATATTTCTTGATCGTTGCGATCTTGTCCGGATTCGGTCTGACTCCTTCTGGTGTAACGATATGGCCCAGGTAAGCTACTTCTTTCTTGAGGAATTCCGATTTATCAAGTTGTATCTTGAAATTAGTATCCCTGAGGCGCTGAAATATTTTTGTAAGACTAACAATATGTTCCTGGAGGGAAGTCGAATAGATGATGATGTCATCGAGATAGACCAAGCAAATTTCGTTCTGGACACCTCGTAGAATGTTGTCCATGACTCGCTGGAAGGTCGCTGGAGTATTCTTCAACCCAAAAGGCATACGCAGGTACTCGTAGTGCCCGTTCTCAACGTTGAAAGCTGTTTTTGGAATATCTTCAGAATTCATCTCTATTTGGTGGAATCCGCTAGCTAAGTCTAAAGTAGTGAAATAGTTACACTTCCCAAGTTTATCCAGGACATCCGTTATATTGGTGGAATCCGCTAGCTAAGTCTAAAGTAGTGAAATAGTTACACTTCCCAAGTTTATCCAGGACATCCGTTATATTAGGAAGAGGATATCGATCATCTACAGTTTTTTCGTTGACCTTCCTGTAGTCGACGACTATTCTCCACTTCTTTTTTCCGGATGCGTCCACCTTTTTTGGGACAATCCATATTGGTGATGACCAGGGCGAATTGCTAGGACGAATAATACCTTGTTCTAGCATCGAGTTGACTTGTCTTTCAACTTCAGGCTTGTGGATAAAAGGGTATTTCATCTTTGGTCTTGATGCAATGTTTCACTTGGTTGGTAAAAGTCAGTGGTCTGTTTTCTGAGTGAAATATGTCGGAAAATTTTCTACATAATCGGAGTATTTCACGCTTTTCCTCCTCGTTCATGTAAGAGGTACGAATTAATTCGTCAATGTCAAATTTCGTGATATCGTTTTTTGGGGTCACATCAACATGGTATATTTCGTAATTATTTTCTTCAAAATGTATTGATTTGATTGGATTCGATAAGGACAACGTTATTTCTTGATTTGTTTTATTGGATATTTCAGCTGAAGCAAGACCGTTTTCTGATCTAGAAAGAGTTTCGGGAATTTCGCAATTCTGGATATTTTGTTTCGGTATGATGACGTCACCGTTTTTTCTGTCAACTGGAATTTTGGTAATCAATTTTGTATGAGGTTTGATTTTCACCTTGTAATTGATACTTTGAATGGATGGTTGGTAGCGTATCGGAATAACGCAAGTGGGGGTAAATAATTTGGAATTGACAAAATCAAGTTGGGCATTCAAGAGTTTCAAATTATCGAGTCCTATGAGACCATCAAAAATATTGTGGAAATTAAATAGATAAAATTTTAGACTATCATTTTTTTTGAGTTCTGGGAATGTTGGGATTTCTGCACAGTAATCATGGGATGAAGTTTGAAAAATTGTAGATACTATGAAAGGCTCAAAAAATATTTTATCGTGATAATATTTGGAGGCTATTTCGGGGTTGATGAAAGATTTCGTGGAACCAGTATCAATTAAAAGTTTCAGAGGGGGGTGATGGATTTGAATATAGGGGAGTTCTTTTTTGTCGGTTGACATATGATACTCTATCACGTCTCTTCGTTTATCGTCTGGTCCTCTAGAAAATTTTCAGGGTATTCCTCCTGGTATGTATCGTCATAGTTCTCATATTCAAAGTTACTGGGGTTCTCTTCGTGATTGGATTCTATTTTTTCGTCAAAATGTTCGGTATTAAATAATTCTTCCGATATGACATTGGGACGTTGGCCATTATTTTGGAAAAAATTATTTTGAGTCTGTCGCCTATACTGAGGTGTCGTATTTCGGGTCGATATACTCATTGGTGTAGGTGTATTTTGAGGAACATAATGGGATGGTTTCCATGCATTTCGGGGTTTTCCAAAAACTTGGGCATTTGAATGGAATCTTTGGATAGGTGGGTTTGGGTGTCTTGGCAAATTGATTGGACCTCTGGGAAATTGGGGTTGTTGTGGAGAGGTAAAATTCATTTGTCTGTATTGTGATGTTGAAGGTCGCTGAACAAAATTATTTTGAGGGTGTTGGTGTGAAAATTGAGAATTATTGATCGGTTTTCTGACAGCCATATTTGTATGATTAGGTTGGTTAGATTTTTGAAAATATTTAATATTATCTTCTTCTATTATAAATTGTAAGGATTGAGCGAGAGTGGAAGGCCTCATAGCACGTATAATTGGACCTAGTGGGTCTTTCAAACCGGCTAAAAATGTTTTAAGTGCCTGCTTTTTGAAGAATTCTCTCTTACTTTCACGCTGAACAGCATCCTCTACATGGAGGTCGATATAATTACAAATTGTATTTAATAAATGCAAAACATTTTCATGGAACTGAAACGGAGATTCATTTGGCTTCTGCCTTAAGTTAACCAAGTCCTGATTCAAACAATTTTCATCCCTTTGATCGCCAAAATTTTGGGTCAAGGCTGATTTAATATCGGCCCAGCTTTTGATACCATATATGGCGACAACTTCTTCAGCCCTTCCTTCTAGTTTATTCATAATTCCGTTCAACAAAAGTGTATTTTGAAGATTATTGGGATTTAATGTGTCCCAATAATGATTGAGAATTGATTTGGATGCACTGATGAATCTATGAAGTTTGTTTGAGTTTCCATCAAAATTTGGAATTATTGATAGATTCTTGATATCTAATAATGGAGGAGCCATATTTAAATCTGTACCGGCAATTTTTAAATTATCAAATATTTCTACTAAACGTAAATCTAAATCTTCGGTATTTTCGCAAAAGGAAGTACGAGAAGAATTTGACTCTAAATCTTGGGTGTTTTCACTGAAGGAATCACTGGATGAAGAGGAGTCTGACATGAACTAAAGAAAATCAACTTACAGCATCAGTATTGCGACGTCCAGAACCATGTGTACTCGTTCAGGTATCCTGGTTGGATTCGTGGGAGACACACTGTAGATAGAGTTCGGATATTTCGTTTAAGAGTTGAAACTCACAGATTTTCCGCGATGGATATCCACAAAACAATCCTACCGACTGCGCCAATTAAATACTTTGAACGTCGAAGACTGTTTTTAAAAAAGTTTTATTTTCAAAATCGAAAAAGACAGAAGTCATAAAAATACATCTGAACAATGTGAATAGTTCGTCAAGACTGAATAAAATATAAAATAATTACTACACGTTTTACGTTTCCGCAAAGTTCATTGAATGCACCAAAAGTCTGTGTCAGCATCTCGTCGGTGCTCCGATGCTGGGAAACAGGGCGGCTCAAGTGTATAACTCGCGCCACTGCCACAAAAAAGAAATATTGTGAGTATTTTCTTTGATAATATTCTTGATCAAGTGTACTATCAGACTGGTATTGAAATTTCGAAGTAATTACTGTGGTAAGTAGTTACTATATATTTGACAAAAAAATAATTAATTTCGAATTTGTGTTTTGCTAGAGATTTTTGCCAAAGTTTGAGCTTCTGTGGATTGAAAAATGTAGGGCGACCTGAGTGGCCAACTTTCCAAAAAATTGTAGACTTTGAAATAGTATAAAGCATGCTATCTGTTCTCTACAAAAAATTATATTCCGATGCAAATAGGGAAGTAGCCATGTTTACGGAATTACAATTCCAATACAAATAAATTGACTTTCAAATTCTGTTGACAGTACGTCGATACAAATAAAAAAGTCTCCTTCTGATCTTGAAACTTCTACTCGAGTCTTTCTCAATGCAGTAATGTTCCAATAAGCATTTATTCATTATGATTTGTGAGGGTTTCAGCGTAAATCTTGGAATATGTAATAAAATGAAAAATAAATACTTATTGATTTATTACACAATTATAGCAGGTGTTCGAATTTTCTGCCACCCACTCTGATGCAGGCTCGACATCTCTCTATGAATGATCTTTTCAGCACCTACGAATATCTTTTCCCACTAATTTCTCGAGAGGTTTCTTGGATGCAAACACGCGACTTTCGTAAGGATATGATGGTCCTCTTTTGAACAGCCCCTAAAAAAGTCAAGTGGATTCAGGTCAGGTGATCGCGTAGGCCACGAAATTGGTCCACAGCGGTCAATCTATCTAGTCGGGTGGGTTTGGTTCAAGTACCTTCGTACTTGTGTAGCTTAGTGTGCCGGCCCATGACCAAACTTGCTCTCTATGCAGATGACACGGCAATCTTTGCTGAGTCATCTCATGAGAGAGGAGTAACATCGAAGCTGCAACATCAGATAAACAAGCTGGAACCGTGGTTCAATCGTTGGAAGATCGGAATCAATGCAGACAAAAGCAAGGCCATACTGTTCACGAGGCGACGTAGGACACCCGAGGGCCATGTTACTATGAACGATGAGAGAATTCCATGGGTAGACGAAGCCGTATACCTAGGAGTAACCCTGGACAAGAAACTCACGTTTCAGAAGCACGTCTCCCACAAATTGGCTATAGCGAAAGCCGCGAGGCATAAGCTGTATCCACTCATGGGGCGTAGGAGCAACATGGCACTCGAGTTGAAACTACGCCTCATCAGGACAATCCTTCTGCCAATCATGATGTACGCGTCTACTGCTTGGGGGCAATGCGCGAACAGTTACAGGCAGAGGATGCAGGCCTTCTTCAATGTCTGCCTGAGAATGGCAACAGACGCACCACGATATATGCCAAACAGGTTCATATATCGAGACTTAGACATCCATCCATTGACAGACTGATCAGGAATCACGTGGGGACTACTCTAGACAGAGTAGAGACCCACACGAACCCGTTGCTCACGGAGCTCCTCGAGAACAGACGTGAGCAAGACGATAGAGACAGAGACAAATACAGACGACCAGTGAACCAGGGAGACAACGACACCCCTGAAGAAGTAAGACGGAAGCGAAACCTTCGGCGACGCCAACGTCTACTTCAACAGGCTTAAAATTTCGATAATCATGCTTTTATGTTTCAGATTCCAAGAAGAACCGACCAAGTGGTAAACTCAGTAAAATCAATACACAACACTTGGCCCTCAGCCAAGTGTTTTTCAGGCCTTCAGCCAGTTTCAGGGGGGCACCCTGCACATTAAGTAAAGTCATTGTTAATTCAAATTAAACTCATGTCAGATATAAGAGAGTTTCAGGCCAAGAATTGGCCGAGCACTCCATATCAAACGATCAGATTTTATTCTGCTGATCGCCAATCATCAGGATGAGGAACCGCTTTAACGAGCGGGGGTGGTGGATAGGGGGGGGGGGTGAGCTTTCGAGTACGTACGAGTGCTGGGGCGTTCATCCTTCCGGGCCTCAACCTTAGGGGGTGCATGGTGGTAGTGTGCCGGGCAAAGGTCGTTCTGCAGCCACATTGTTCTTCGCGGTTGTAAAGTTATGTGCTCTAATGAATTTGGTAATTCTTTCTGGAATTCCAAATACTTTTGACCATACAACGTGTCTGGCAGTTCGTACGGTCTTATCACTTTTAAAATCCCTGTTCAAATATTCACTTTGAATTAGTATTGCGATCTGTCCTCTCGCATCAATTGGGAAATTATGGAGGTATAACTAATCATCTATGCGACTCGATGATTCATCACTCCAGAGAATTCTGTTGAAAAAACCTGTATCTTCTCTAATTTCACTCAACATTCTGCGGCAAAAAACTACTTTCACAGGATAGTTAGTCACTTGGCACGCGTGTTCGGTAGAAAGGATGTGAAATTGGTATTTTTTCAAGATATTATGGACCCTTGTCTTCCCAATTCCAGTGCGTTGTGCTATAGCGTGCAGGTGAAGATGAATCTGATTCAATTCCATCAAGCACTATGTCATCATAATCGTATGTGAGTCCGGTGAAAGTCAAGAAAAGTCACTATTTTTATTTGTATCGACGCACTGTCAACAAAATTTCAAAGTCAGCTTATTTGTATTGAAATTGTAATTCCGTAACCATAGCTCCTTCCCTATTTGCATCGGAATATCACTTTCTTTGGAGAACAAAGTAACATATACCATTTTAAAATCTACATCCAATGGGAAAATTTTAGGAAAGTTGACCACTCAGGTCGCCCTACATTTTTCAATCCACAGAAGCTCAAACTTTGGCCAAATGGCAAAATACTTTAGCAAACACGAATTTGAAATGAATTTTTTTCTTCTCATATTACCACAGTGATTACTCTGAAATTTCAATACGAGGCTGATAGTAGACTTGATCAAGAATATTTAGAAAAGTACTGAAAATATTTCTTATTTTATTTTGAATTCATAAAAGTCCAAATAACTCGAAAATCGTAGGATTTTCTATAACACTAAATTATATTTTTTGAACGGTCTTACAGTCCCCTATTCGCAGTTGAAATGTGATCTATTATCTACGGGACACCCTGTATATTATTATTTGTAAAATTCTTTTTAAAATATTCAGCCTCTTTGAAGTATGTTTTCCCTCTATCAAATCAAACTATAAATTTCCAACTACAGCAGGTGTTATTTTTTTAGATTTTTATCAATGTTTATGTTGAAAATTTATTTTTGAAAACATTTTGTGATCCCACCTACGCCTCTATTCTTGACAGCGATAGAATAGAACACTTCCTGGGGAGCGTTCCCTGATTTGCTTCTACTGCTGACTAAAACCGGTATTCTTGAACTCGAGTGAGGAAGTGAAATCGTGGGAAACCAAGCAACAGTGTTGCCTATTATCTTGTCCAATCAAAACGGAAGAAATCTTGACAGACTAATAGTACCGGTAACGTGTCTAACATTTTCATTTCAAGTTCTTGTTTATTTTTATTGCCGTAACTTATGGAGGAAGAAAATACAACAAAGAAATTAAATGCAATCCAATGACAGCGAAACAAAAAGAACTGATGGTCTAATTCATTCAATCAAGAAGATAAATCCCAGGTAGCACATCATATCGGCTGAATCTTGGTTCCATATTGGGCCAATATAGATATATTGTAAATGAAAAATCAATATTGGTCCAATATGGGTGAATATTCAAAAAACAATATTATATTAATAATATTGATGGAATATTGGTTGAACCAGTTTTAAATGTAGATTATCACATGAAATATTGGGTCAATATTGGTTGAATAATTTCTATCAACATCGATAATACAATATTGGTTATATATTGTTTTCTACATCTAGAATAAATATTGTAATCCAAATATTCCAGTCATATCGATTATAGGGGAAAAAAACTATATTGTATTTCCAAGTTTGTTAGAATATTGGTTGAATATCGTTTCCACTTTATTTGACAAAATGTTATAACTAATATTGAGTCAATATTGGTTGATTCATATTTACCAATATCGAAAAAACAATATTGTTTTCACATCGTTTTTAACATCTAGAATAAATATCGCAATCCCAATATAACCATTATATCGATTCTAGGAATAAAAACTATATTGTACCTCCAAGTGTGATTACACATTGGTTGAATATCATTTAGCCAATATTCAAGAAATCTTATTAATTAATATTGGGTCAATATTTGTTCAATAATATTTATCGATATCGTTAAAACAATTGTATTCATATTGTTTCCTACATCTAGATTGAGATGAAATTTGAATATTGGCCGAATATCAATGAAACATATTGAAATTATGTCATGATCAAACCTGGATAAAAATCCGCTAGGTGGCTCTACATATAGAACGTCTTCTAAAACCTACGAAAGTATATTAAATACTTCCCATAACTTGTTTTCAAGACAGCTCACTCAGTGGTTATGGCGATCAAAAGGCAGACTCTGGTGTCACCTTCATCAACTAAAAGACATTTAATAATTTACCAAGGTATATTGACATCCACCAATATATCCAAATGGTATTGTACCAATATCGATAAATATTTTGAGGCCATTATTGCTTCAAGAATATTTCACCAAAACTATTTCTAAAATATTCAAACAATATTCGACTAATATCGCAAAATGTTCACATTTTACTTGTCGACAATATAACTTTTGAATATTGTGCCAATATTGTCAGAATATTGTCTCGGCGATATTGTACCAATATCGCCGAACATTTTGAAGCCAATATTAGTTCAAGAATATTTCGCCAGTATTATTCAAGTAATATTGGACCAAAATCGCCGAATGTTCACATTTTTTTTCTCGCCAATATTGCATTTCAAATATTTTGCCAATATGTTCACAATATGGTACCAATATTTTACCAATATAGGTGTGCTACTTGGGATGTATAAAGGAAAATCAACTCCTACCTACACAAGGAAGAAAATAAAGGCTTTTTGGGCTGAACTGAGCACTCTTTTCAATAGCATTGCAGGAGGACGAGCTGAAGAGTGGCAGCAATGGAGAAAGGTTATAACTTATTGGTCAGGTTCCGATATTTCTGAACAGCAATGCCCAGTAAATGTGGTCTCTCTCTCTCTCTATTGAAACTATAGGGGGAGAGTCTATATTCACTGGGCAGTACTGTCCAGAACCTGAGGGTTGTTGTTTTATCATTCGTATTTTTAGACTTGGTTGGACTTGATCTTTGTCTTGATTCTTCTATGTGAGCAGTTACCATTCCAATGATTTCTTGAAACATATTTTCATTCACTCGAAAAAGTTTAATAAACTTATCATCTGATAACGTGTTGAAAGGATTTCTCTTCAGTAGCACTTCACTGACTATATTTGAATCATCCTCTTCATTAAGAACTTCCATTACTTGTTCCCACAGTAATATTTGATTCAAATCCATGATGACAAATGTCAAGTACAATATTTTGATTCAAAACTATCGAATTTATTGGTTAAATATTCGAATATGACAACATTTCCCAACCACTCCCTAGTAAAATATCAAGAGAACGATTTCATTCGATTGAGGGATAAAGCTGGATTTATAGATTGTGTCGCAGCCGCAGCCGCTTCCGCTGCCGTAGCCGTAGCCGCTGGCAGAATTATGACCAATTTATAGTTTTATTTTGTGTTCATTGAGCGCCAACTGTTTTCCTTCATAAATATATTTTTATAATTCTTGCCCTTCGTATTGTATAGATGTGGAAATCCTTCTAGTATGTTTAGGAATACGCCCACATCAACATCTATATTTTCCTCATATTCTAACATTTGCTTTGAAACTATATAATAAAATACATAACCTGAATTATGTGACCTTTTGTTCATTTTTGACATGAAAATTTTGAGTATCATGTCATTTTTTGCTGCCGCTGCCGTCCGAGATAAAAGTTGGTTAACTACCTGCGGCAGCGACAACATCAACTGCAACGGCAGCGGATCCATAAACGTATGCATGAGCAACGGCACATTTATCTTCGTGCGGCAACGTCAACTACAACGACTGCGGCTGCGACACAATCTATAAATCCAGCTTAAAGGTTCTATCAGTATTCAATAGAACGGTGGTCAAGAATAAGGTTTTTGTGATTTGAGTAGAACCACGCCCACTTTCTCTCATTTGTTCTATTCTACTGCCGTCAAGAATAGGGCCCATAGGCTCTTGATAGTTATATAACAGTCAAGTGGTGGCCAGGCAAATGTTTTCACTAAATTTTCATTCATCAAATCAATATCTGAGAGCATTCACTGAGATTCTACTCCATTTTATACTTTCTAAATTTTCTCCGACCGAGGTAGCATAATTTGAATAGGTTACATACATTTCATCATTTATTTGTCGTTCTATATCAAAGTGATTATTAGAAGAGTTTCAGGTAAGTATATGAACCATCATTCCCAAATATTACGTCTTGTTACATTTCTTCATGTCTATTGAAATACTTTTGATTCTGAATTGCCTTCCGATGACGGGTTGTCTACTATTTTCTGGTTGTCATCTTCCTCCATAATGATTTCGAGGTTTATTTTCAAACATTGTTGTAATTCATCATTATTTGTCATGATTTCATTATACAACTGAGATAAGTTGGAACACTCAAAATAATCAAGGAAACAATAGAAGTTTCACACAAGTTTTTGTCTGGCCCAATGTATTGACCTTTGCTTTTCAAAATAGTATTCAAGAATTTGCCTACGAGTGAAGTGAAATGATAGAGCTTTTTCCCAATTTATAATGACATTGTCATCGCATGTTTTTATGAAACTTATTTTTCATTCTGTCCAGGTCAATCTACCAACATCACCGTTTTGCGTTTTTTCTTCATGCCATTTTTGAGCAATAGGTACCCTTCAGATTCCCTTTCAAATGTTATATTTTTTCTACATCGCAGGACCATTTGTTTGATAAACACAGGAACTCATAGGAAACCATCCAGGTATTACGGTCTCATTATTTCCAGAAGAAGTATTTTCATAGGTTCAAATCTTTAGCAATTAGCAATTGACATCCATTTTGACATAAGATTATCCAATCCTGGTTTTCCAACTGAAATTTTTTCTTGGCTGTCTCCAGTTCTTTTGTCTTCAACAAAATTAATCTGCAGAATTCCGTTGGAAGTTGTCCGACTGCGCCATTTGTAATAGAATGAATATCTACTATGAAAGAATCTTGGTTTCTCTGAAGGAAAATATGTATATTTCAAGTTGAATAAGCTAATACATCCATATACAGGGTGATTCAAAATTCGATGTAAACATTTCAAGAGCGTATTGTTAGAATCAAAATAAGACTTTTTCTTTATATCAACATGTGTCCTAAAATGCACCCCCTCCGAGCTACAGCCCCTGTAAGCTAGGAAAAAAAACAAGATTATCTAAAACTGTGACTGTAATAACGAATCGAATCTTCTGAAAATTGGCATACTCCAATTTTTTTAGGCACTCTATTCTTTTTTTGCTTCAAAAATTATGTAAACACAGTTTTGGGGGAGTTGGAGTTCACACTTTTATTGGCCCAATTTTTATGTTCAAAAAAAGAAACTCCGAATTCGAATAGCATAATCCTAATGGCCATAAAAAAACTAAGAATTCGGTCTCTTGCATTTTTGTCGTACAACCAACCGTTTGCCGGAAAATCGTAATCAACCAAAGGGGGATATTTTCACAATATCAAACTAACAAAACATGTATTAGCTGATTTATTCAAAATTCGATGTGAATATTTCAAAATCGTATTGTTGGGATCAAAATAAGACTTTTTCTTCAAATCAACATGTGTTCTAAAATGCATCCCCTCCGAGCTACAGTTTTAGTTAATATCGTTTTTTTTCCTTAATTACAGGGGCTGTAGCTCGGAGGGGGTGCATTTTAGGACACATGTTGATTTGAAGAAAAAGTCTTATATTGATCTCAACAACACGTTTTTGAAATATTCACATCGAATTTTCAATAAATTAGCTAATACATGTTTTGTTAGTTTGATATTGTGAAAATACCCCCTTTTCGTTGATTACGATTTTCCGGCAAACGGTTGGTTGTACGACAAAAATGCAAGTGACCGAATTCTTAGTTCTTTTTATGGCCAATAAGATTATACTATTCGAATTCGGAGTTTCTCTTTTTGAACATAAAAATTGGACCAATAAAAGTGTGGACCCCCCTCCAACTCCCCCAAAACTGGGTTTACATAATTTTTGAAGCAAAAAAAGAATAGAGTGCCTAAAAAAATAGGGGTATGCCAATTTTCAGAAGATTCGATTCGTTATTATAGTCACAGTTTTAGATAATCTTGTTTTTTTCCTAAATTACAGGGGCTGTAGCTCGGAGGGGGTGCAATTTAGGACACATGTTGATTTGAAGAAAAAGTCTTATTTTGATCCCAACAATACGCTTTTGAAATATTTACATCGAATTTTGAATCACCCTGTGTAGTGCATTATACAGGAACATATCCTAAGTCTCAGAAGAATTGAAATAATCCAGAAGTTTAGAACATTTATTGAGTAATTATGTTAGGTAGTATCTTATATTTTCTAACCAGCCATATAAATGGTCATAATAATTTAAATAAGTTTTTAATGTACCACGTTTTTAATGTACAACGTTTTTAATGTACCACGTTTTTAATGTCCCATGTTTTTAAAGCGGATTATAAAAACTAAACAAATTGTTCTAGCCCCATACAGATTTATAACCCATACATATTCCTATTAACCTCATACAGATTGGTCTGAGAATTTGTGATTGTGACCTTTTAATTGCTATGAAAATATTTGAAACGAGGTGCTAGAAATCTTACCACATTCGTGTAATTCTTACCATCGGTTTGATTTTATTTATAAGTGACCGCTCAGAAAAAATCTAATGGTACCAAGTCTGGTAATCTCGGTGACCACTCAATAGGACCTCTTTTACAACCCACTTATCTAACCTTTGCAACTTATAATTTACAGAAACAAACTCGAAAGCCAACTGTGTAGACACCTGCCCCTTCATACCGGATTATTTTTTGGCTGGTTACGACAACGGCGATATTAATCTTTATTCAAGAATGATAGAAACACCACTGATGGTCCTATCGGACAAAGAAAGCAGGAATGATGAATGCAGCATCGATCTGATCCAGTGGTCCAAAAACAAACCTTTTGTGGTATATACCAAAGACAAGCGTAATACAATACATGTTTGGGATCTGAGCGAGAGTGATATGGTTCCGATATATTCTATTCCTATTGATGAGGAAATTACGTGCATGAAATTGTCTCCGTCAGTGAGATATTGTGAAAAGGAAAAATCCTATATGGTGAGTTATATTCAGGGTAAACTATCAACAATTACGGAAAATAAAATGGTGTGTTAGTCTGTCGTATATATGGAAACACCTTGTGAAATTTTTACGAAATTCGTGATGATTTATACATCTTTTCAGTTCACGAACCCCTGAATATGCGCTACTGAATGAAATACCTATGCTTTGACTCTCTTTCTATGACCTCAACGTCTATGATTGATCTTGGTTCCAATCACATTAATCATTAGTCATTTTCAGTATATAACGGTGTCCACTGAGAAATTCTTTCGAGGTTTTTTCGTTAACCGGTCGGTCAATAGGCATTGATACGTATGGCTCCAATGTGATTTGTGCTCAAAACCCAAGTAGCACACCTATATTGGTAGAATATTGGTACAATATTCTGAACATATTGGCAAAATATCTGAAACGCAATATTGTCCAGAAAAAAATGTGAACATTTGGCGATATTGGTCCAATAATACTTATAATAATAATAATAATATTGGCGAAATATTCTCGAAGCAATATTGGTGCAATATCGCTCGTACAATATGATGAAAATATTTGGCAAAGTCCAATCATTCACAATGTGAAGAAACGCTTTTCTCAGGGGTATTTTAACAGGTTTGAAAGAAAGTCCCAGCCTTGGTTATGGATAATTTTATTGGGCTAACCGTTGTCCTCGTATTCAGACAATCAGACTTCGACTGAAATAATTGCCATATTTTAAACATATCAAAACAAACGAACACCTTTTACATCACCCTTAGACATGAATATAGAATATAAATTATATCACTACCCACCTGAAATAATTGCAGGCGCAGTTTACACAAGGTTGAACCTTATGAACGAACTTGAAATCATAAAACAATAGAATACTTTTACGATCTCAGCCGTCGATAGCGGATTCGGTAGCGCTCAAATGGTGAAATAAACCAAGAGCAGGCGAATATACCGGATAAAAGAAAACAACACCAAAACCACGGGTTGTTACGGAACGAGAGCAGAGAACTGGTATTTGTTCTGCTACAACAAGCCGAGAAGATTTCACTTCAGTAGGAAGGATTGATTGCTGCGTGCCGAGTGGTTTGGTTGAAGATATTGATGTTCTGTCAGTCAAGTCTTCAGATAGTTCTACAAGTTACCTTAAAAATCATAGGAGTGAAGTTGGATTGAACAATTTGGAAATACTTGCTAAATGAATAGCGTTTTTCATGCGCTATTTATGACGGAGTCTTTTAGGGACCAAATGTCAACCGATATTAATGATATTTCCCAGTTATTCTTCGAACTGAAGCAAATGTTCAAGCAACTTCAATTTGCTGAAAGGGTTTCTTCTATTTCTCCGGTTGATTTTAAGAATTCTTTGGGGCCAACTAGTTTTTCATCAGGACAACAAGACAGTTTCGAAATTTTGGGATACCTGTTGAGTACACTATTTGAACAGAAGAATGGTTTGATCAATTCCCAAGAAAACCCTAATTTTGTTGAATCATTTACTATCGCTTCTTCAGTACAAAAACCTTTTGGAGGAAAAATTCTTACAGTTAAGAGCTCCAGCGAATGCGGAACGGAGAGCAGAAACTCTAGTAACTTTTCTGAATTAGAGCTCGCGTTTCCCAATCTTTTGGAAATCAAGTCCGTGCAGAAGCTACTCAATTATCACCTGAGAACCGAACACCTAAGGCCAGCCGCACACTGGAAATTTTTAGTCTCGGTGATTAAAAAATCTAGTCGGTTGAAAGTTGTCCGCTGTTGTTCCAAGCGCAGACTGGCAACTGAATAGTTGCCATCAGTTTCAAAATGGATTTCGTCGAGACTGCATGTGTTTGTGCTCTTGTTTTAATGAAGAAAAAAAAAAGAAAATTTTAGGTCAATCCATTGATTAGCACAAGGCTCATGATGGACAATTTTATAAATTGTTTGACAGTTTAAAATAAACATCCAATAAATTTTTTAAAACTATTTTCGTATGAGCGAGAAAAGTTTTGAGACACTTTTGATGTTAGTAAGACCTCATATCACGTACCAAGATACACACTTACGATTGGCTGTAGGACAAGAGGAAATATTGGCAGTAAATTTAAGTTGAGTAAAGTTAATCAAACTAAATAATTTATTTTAGAACATAATCAAATATGATGAACTTCACTCCAAAAGCCAATTTTCAATCTCCAGTGTGCGGAGACAGGTATAAACATGAGCATTCTATTTTGCCGGCAACAATTGAATCTCCAAGAAAATCGAACATGTTGGAATTTTTTAGTTGCCTCAAATAAATAATCGTCTGTGTGCGGGTTCTTATAAAAAATAATGTGCTCTATTTTTGTGATTGAAAGGTTGCTTTAGAAAAATTGCCAGTGTGCGGCTGGCCTAACTGTAACTAGGCAACTGTATTGCCAAAGGACCCCGCACGGTTCTTATGGAAAATGGGTCCCAGTCGAATTGGCTGAAAATTTAGTATAATGTATTTTATGATGTCCTGATCAAATGTCTCCATGGGCACAACGAGATCTAATGGACAGTTTTTGAGATACAGGGTGTCAAATATGAAGAGGCAGCGTTGTTGTTTTTGCCCTTAGAAAATCAATAATGTCGCAATTATTTTGTTACAAACAGTTAATTGCAATCTTAATATTGTCGACACGAGTTATAATGAAAAGTTCTGAGACTCCGTATACAAGGTTATTAATACTTATATAATTTTTGTGTAATTATTTGAACAAAATCAGTCAAATGCAAAAGCTCGTAGACTTGCAGAATATGTATATATATAATTTGATTTTGAAATTGGGTGATCTGAGGTTACTATTATAATCGAATGTAGTAACACCGCACCTAGTAACACCGTGCGATTCATATTTTCATTTTCTGTAAAGGGTATTGAATTGAGGCTGGACACCGGCGATACATTGATTCGTTGTAATATACAGGGTGATTCATTAAATGAGACGACCGGCTTTATTATCAGATATAATAAAAGTTAAATGAAGTAATTATAACACATTCACCTTCGAACTCAATATATTTAATTTTAATATGTATTCAGATTACACATACAGGCAATTACAATACAAATAAAATTTATTTATTATAGTACAACTCCCTGTACATTTATGCTGATTTGGAATTTTGGCAATTATCTGAAACTCTTGAAATTTAAAATAATGATATTGAAACTGTTACATCAGCTAAACGGCTCGGGATAACATAATTAGGACGAGTATTGCTACAAGAGTAAATGCTGTACAAAATGGAACAAATGTCCAAAATGACTAATAATTAGTGACTCACACGGTATGTACCGGCGATGAAGATCTTCAGTATCTGTTGAATATGGGGTTATATTTCCAAAAGGATTAAATCATGTGCACATCATTTAGATAGGCAAGGATATATTTTAGAACCGTCCATTAGGTAATAATTATTGGATAACATAACATTAACCGATCATAAGATGAGAAATCTTGTCATTCTTACAAAGATATAGCAATAAATCTGACGAGAATATCTAACGTTTGAGTGAGAATGAATTTGAATGTTTATCCACATATTATAAATGCTTAATGAATAATAAAATGCCCTAGATCGATATTACTACACTTGTAAATCTGGTGCCGGAAGTGTCGATAATTTCGTATGCTATTTGTGGTATGCATCCACATTTTTAATGCAGTAGTCTCCCATGTGAAAGCGTAAGCTGCATCATCATACCGTTGACCAGGATCCGTATAAGATGCAACAAATAGACATAAATATTGACCATTTTTATTTAATTTTATACTTTATGATTAGTTTGTATACACATGTTCCTAAATTAAAAAAATACATCGTATATGTGTCTGTGTGAACACGTGAAGTGAGCATTATTTGCGCTCTCGGAGTAAATGTGACTTTACATGTGCATAAAGTTTACGTTCTAGTTGAAATTTATATCAATTTGAAGCGAAAAACTGGAAGAATCTACCTAGCAGTACTAATCATCAAGAAAGTAAGAAAACATTCACATAATTAGTGATTTAACATATCTCAATGAAGCACCAGTAAGTAAAAACAAATTGAACAAAAACTTATCCAGTATAAAAACATTATTTCTTTCATTATTTTGGGATTTGAGTTGAAATTTTTGGAAGTGGCTACGCACGCAATAGAAATTACTCTTAACGAATGAAAACAGATCGAAATATACCCCTAAAGCCGCAGACATGAATGAAAATGATGAAACTATAACATTGCAAATATTATATACACAAATAAAAAACCGAAATTCTGAAATAAAAAATCTCATAATCGCAAGTGAAGCAAAAATTCTGCTCAAATTGGAAGACCAGAGACAACAAATCAAAGATCTCGAGCTAGAAAATAGGGCACTCAGAGAAAAACTAGAACAAGTGGAACGAGAAAGTAAAAAAAGGAATTTGGTTATATACGGTCTGAAAAAAGCAGACCCAGGCATCGCTGTTAATAAACTGTGTGAAGAGATAAATAACCTACTAGAGCTGAATCTATCCGAAAACGATATTGGTGATTGCTATCCTTTAGGCAAGAATGCAGAATGTCCTATTAAAGTAGAGTTACTATCTCAATTCAAGAAACATCTGATACAAAGAAACTTAAAGGAACGAAAATCTCTATATGTCATGACTATACAAAAATCCAGCAGCGGGAACAAAAAATATTAAAAGAAAACTTAATCAACATAAGGAAGAGGTATCCGTCCACCGTGAGTTACATTAGGAGCAATAATATATTTATCAACAACAAACCATATAAAATACAAGATTTGCAAGACTTAGAAGAAAGGGAAGGCGAGAACGAAAAACGGAAGGAAGAAAGACATAGAAGTGATCCTGGAACACCAGTTAAGGAGATCCTTGATACTTGGAAAACTAAGAACTTTCAACAATTACCCAATCAACAAACCAATCTTACACCGCAGACATCCAAAGAATCGAAACAACCGCAACCAGAAAAGCAGCATCCAGTCCCACGAACCCAACAACAACAACCAATACGTACCAGACTCCAATCTCAAAACAGTAGCTCGAGGAAGTAATATATAAGTTAAATATTCCATATATGGATCCTTATATAACTGATTTCAAAGCAATTCGGATAAATGATAGAATTATTGATAAAAATGAACTGAAAGATATATGTAATACAAATAAAGCCAATTTTAACATCTATCATAACAATATTTGTAGTATTAGCAAACATTTTAATGAGACTTTGATTATTCTAGAGCCTATACTCAATAACTTAAACTGTATTGTTTTTACCGAGACCTTCAATATACTGATTGAGGAGATTTACCAAATAAAAGGTTTTACAACTATATATAACCAAGGAAGACTCAATAAAAATGATGGTATATTAATATATATCAAAGATAATATAAATTTCTCTTTTAATAAAGTAATGCTTGGGCCAATTACTGCCATACACGTTTTCATTAAAATTTTAGATAAGAATATTGATTTTATAGCAATATATAGATCTCCGTCCTTACCTCCTACTGATTTTAATAACGATTTGCACGCGTACCTACAAACTTGCAATAGGAAAAGTGACATCAGTTTGATTTTGGGCGATATTAATATCGACTTGATGAAAGATGACCTAGATAAAGAAGAATATCTCAATACGTTAGCCGAATTTGGGTATATCCCTGGTATCAACTCGCCTACGAGGACCCAAGGTAAATCGTCTACATGTCTAGACCATATTAACATTAAAACTAATATGCCCCTTGAAGCATTCAATTTTCTGATAGTTGATTACTTAATAACTGACCATAATCCAATACTACTACATGCTGATTTTCCCGAAAATAAAACACAAGCTCTAAATAAAGAAAGGTACAAAAAAATAATAAATTATGATAAGCTGAAAGAATGTTTAAAAAATGAAAATTGGAATGAAATTTACAATACAAATAATTTAGATGATTCAGTGGATATTTTTATTGACAAATTAAAATTATTCTTAAATAAAAACACCATAATGAAAAAAATTAAAAGAGAGAATGTTAAGAGGACCAATTGGATCACAGAGAACCTAGTAAAGTCGATAAATACGAAGAATAAATTATATAAAAAAATGAAACGTGAACCACACAACATAGAAATAAAAAATGAATTTAAAAATTTTGATAAGCAATTGAAAAACTCTATTGAAATTGCTAAACAAAATTATTATAAACAACAAATAGAGAAGGAGCAGAATAATCCAAAAAAATTATGGGACACACTAAAAGAAATTGGCAAATTAAAGTCTAACAAAAAGTTAACCAAAATAAAATGCGATGGCAGGGAAATAACGGATCCGGAAGACATTTCAAATAAGCTAGTAGATTTTTTTACTTCGGTTGGAGAAACGTACGCCGCAAAAATTAAAGTACCAAACACGATTTTTCCAGCAAAAACTACGGTGAATAGTATTATGATGTCTCCTACTACTGAAGATGAAATAAAAAGAGCAATATTGAAACTCAAGAAAAAAAGGCCCCGGGAATTGATGAAATCACATCTGAAACATTGATTGTTATAGTAGATGAAATCATAGCACCTTTTAATTTCATACTGAATAAATGTATTGCTGCGGGTTATTTTCCACTGAAATTTAAAGAGGCTGTGGTAATACCAGTGTATAAAGGGGGTGACAAAGAAAGCTGTAGTCAGTACAGACCAATCTCGTTAATTACTGCCCTGAGTAAAGTCTTTGAGGAAATAATAAAAACAAGAGTAATGGGATATCTCAATAAATACAAAATATTATCTAGTAGACAGTTTGGGTTTCGAGAAGCCAGATCAACTCAAGATGCAATTTCGTATTTAACAACTAAAATCTATAGAGCTATAGATGAAGCTAGACCTGCAATTTGCATATTTGTTGATCTGGCAAAGGCCTTCGATACTGTCAGCCATAAAAAATTACTTATCGCTCTGAATAACATTGGGTTCAGAGGCAACAGCTTGAGTCTAATGCAAAGTTATCTTGAAAATAGACACCAATGTGTTAAAAATGGTGAAACCTACAGTTATTTCAAAGAAGTCAATTATGGAGTGCCTCAAGGTACTATATTGGGACCTATACTGTTTACTATATATATAAATTATTTATTTATTCCTCCTACCAAGCAAAGGAGACATCATTAGTTTTGCTGATGATACAGCTGTATTCTATGAAGACACAGACTGGGATAATTTAAAAAAGAAAATTGAAGGAGATTTTGGAATGGTCGCTGAATTTTTGAGCTATTAAGCTATTAACGGTAAATGGAGACAAAACTTTTTTCATTCCCTTCTGTAGTAATTCAAATGGATTCCCACCATATAGTCAATTAGAAATTGCTACTGTGAACTCCTCAATGAAAATACAATCAAGAAAAGACATAAAATATCTTGGAATTTATTTGGACTGCCACTTGAGGTGGGAAATCCAAACAAATAATATTAACAGAAAACTAAGATGCCTAATCCCAAAATTCAAATTATGCAAAACTTTTTGTAACATTAAACAACTAAAGTGTCTGTATTATGCATTGGTACATTTGAATTATGGAATCATTGCATGGGATAGTTTATCAAATTATCTACGGAATAAAATTGAAGTTACTCAGAAGTGGATTATCAAAATTATGTTCGACAAACCTTACCGATACCCAACCGAGGCACTATATAATTTGAGTGGCATGCATGACTTAAGGCAAATTTACTATAAAACAATATTATCACAGCAATATCGAAATAAGAACCAAAAAATAGAACATATATATAATACAAGATACAAATACTTTTCAATAACATTACCCGCAGTCAACAAAACTCTAATTCAAAGAAGCTTCGTTTACATGGGTCCAAAACTCTATAACATTTTGCCATCTGATATCAAGTCGATAAACTCCCAAAAGATGTTCAACTCAAAAATAAAAAAGTATATGAACCAAAAGTCAAGAACAGATATACACCACCTTCTAGAAATCGTTAATTGAATTTCCCGTGTTTATGTTTATATTTATAATTATATTGTTATCTATAAAAGTCATATCTATGTGTAAGGATATAAAAATAACATCTACATCTGAATATTCAAGTAAATGTGTATGTACTATAAAAAGATTTAATTGAATTTTTCCTTTTTTATATTTTTTTTATATTTTTTTTTATATTTTTTTATATTTTTTTATGTTCATGATTATATTTACAACAGTATTATTATCAATAGTCATATATATGTCTAAGGTTATTAAAATAACATCTAATTCTGAATATATGAGTAGGTCGGCCGCGAGCGTATACCATATCCATGCGGTTGCAGCTATTTATTTGTTATCTATTATTATTATTCTTGTATTCTATGATGCTGTTTTGAAACAAATAAATAGTATTATTATTATTATTATTATTATTATTTTTTCTCCTTAGGAGTGTACCAGTCAGGCCCTGTCTCCGGTGCTCCGACCCATCCGGAGGGCGCGCTGGTGTCGTTAACCCCAATAACCACTCCCTACGTCCGTAGGGTGAGTGATTATTGGGTCCGAGAATCGTGTGCCCTGAGTAGACGGAGCGAACCAAGTATAACGGCCTTCTGCATTCTTGCTGCTAAGATATCTGCCATATTACGGCAAGCCGGTATTATCTTCAAGTTAGAGAGCAGTGTGTCCATCATTCCACCAAGGACTCCTATAATCAGAACCACCATTTTGACAGAATGGTCCGGATATAACCTGCGGAGTTCAAAGAGAAGATCTCGATATTTAGTCCGTTTTTCCTCCTCTTTTCGAACGATATTCATTTCGCCTGGAGCGGAAAACTCCATGACGAATATCGTTCTACTTTGGTGGTCGAGGAGGACAACATCAGGCTTATTGGCTTGTATTTGCCTGAGGGTGGGGAATGAGTAGTTCCAATAGATTCGGCATCTCTCATTCTCCACCACGGACTCAATATCCCCCGGAGCATAAGGCAACACCGGTGTCTCGTCTATACCGTACGAGTGTCGTAGGTGGTAGTACAACACTCGTAGAGCCGCGTTATGCCTGTGGATATAGGCTGAGACCGCATAAGATGGGCATGCTGATAGTAAATGCATTACGGTCTCAGGTGCCCCACGACATGCCCTGCATCGGGTGTCAGGGACGTCTATACCCATCACGCGACTACGGTAGACAAGGGTGTTGAAGACACCATCCTGGCAGGCCATTATGAATCCCTCGGTCTCCGACTTTAGCTCACTCGACCTGAGGAAGGCAAAGGTCAAGCTTTTGGATAAGCCAAGGTCTTCGATGTTATGAAAGAAGACACCATGCATTGGCTTATCCATATGTAGCTGTAGCAGGACCTCTGTCTCCGCAGCTTTTATGTGAGCTTTTTGCTGAACGGGTCCCAACTCGGTGACAGAGTTTGGGTTAGCCCGTTCAGTGTCGAAAACGAGACCGAGTTCATCGGCCGCACGGGTAGCTGCCTTGAAAAGGAATGCTCCAATGCCTGCTTTCTCATGGTCGCGAACCATGCAGAGAAGGGGATCTGAACTCCTGATGACTTTACAGGCCCCATCCAGAACCATTCTGTTATGCAGACACTCCAAACTCAAAAGTCCACGGCCTCCCCGTTGTCTGGGAAAGTATAACCGTGGAACGGACGATTTAGGATGCAAGCTCCTATTGAGATGCATCATTTTGCGAGTCTTAACGTCAAGTTGTCGCAGCTCTTCCTTAGTCCGCTTCATCACTCCGAAAGAGTAAAGAAAGATCGGAACGGCAAGCATATTAGTTGCAGCAACTTTGTTCTTCCCCGACAGTTCTGATGACCAGATCTGTCGGAGTTTATGCTGATACTTGCCGCGGAGAGAGTTTTTAACTGCAAAAACCTCTTGGGAGCGGCGTTGTTCCACCCCAAGGTAGGTATAAGTCTCTCCGGCATCCAGATGATGTAGGATGCTTCCGTCTACGAGCTGGACATCCTCTCCGTATTCCTCGCATCGTCCTCTTTTGAGATGAACCGTGGCACATTTGTCGATCCCAAATTCCATACCGATAGCATGCGTATATTCTTCCACCACCCTAAGGGACTGATGTAGGTCCCTTTCTCCAGAGGCATACAATTTGAGGTCATCCATATAAAATAGATGGGTGACATTATGCCTCCGGTTGCTGGGGGTGCCGCAGTTGTACCCACGGGTATTCCTTAGTGCAACGGACAATGGCAATAGTGAGATGCAGAAGAGAAGAGGGCTAAGGGAGTCTCCCTGAAACACACCTCTTCTAATGATGACCTGCTCTGTTTGGACTATGTCTCTACCTGATCTTATGGTGAAGCGAGTCCTCCAGAGCGGCATCAGTTGTCCAATTCATCCCACTATTTGACCGGGTACCTCAAGGCATCTGAGCAAATGCATGATTAACTCATGTGATGTTGTATCAAATGCCTTGCGGTAATCGATCCAGGCCATCGAAAGGTTACGCTTATACTGCACGGAGTCCTGCGTGATACATCTATCGATGAGCAGGTTCTCCTTGCACCCGGCGACCCCTTTCTTTGACCCTCTTTGCTCATTTATCCGTTCATACACCGGATCAACTGCGGAGAGAATGCGCGTGTATAAGATGCGCGTAAACACCTTATAACACGCATTCAAGCATGTTATCGGCCTGTAATTCTTTGGATCAGACAAATCTCCGTTTTTGGGGATGAGCACGGTTCGCCCCTCGACAAACCACTCTGGAATCTGCTGCTCCCCATCTAGCCATGAGTTGAAAACTCTGGCCAGATGGCGGTGGGTTGTTGGAAACTTTTTCCACCAATAGTTATTCAACCCATCAGGGCCTGGAGCAGCGAAATTCTTAGAGCCTTTTAGGGCCCCTCGTACTTCTTCCATGGTTATCGGAATGCGCAGATCATTAAGCTCAGGCTGCCGAAGCCTCCTGCAAAATGCTTCGAACTGCGCTAGGGCTGGAGTATCTACGTTGAGTGGTTGCGGATACTCATAGATATTCTTATTATTATTATTATTATTATTATTATTATTATTATTATTATTATTATTATTATTATTATTATTATTATTATTATTATTATTATTATTATTATTATTATTATTATTATTATTATTATTATTATTATTATTATTATTATTATTATTATTATTATTATTATTATTATTATTATTATTATTATTATATAATAGTAATCTCAGATCCCCCAATATCAAAATTAAATGATATTTACCTATTTTGCAGGTCAACGAGCTTTTGCGTTTGACTGATTCTGTTCGAAGAATAACATAAATATTATGTAATTATTAATAACCCTGTATACGGAGTCTTAGAACTTTTCATCATATCTCGTGTCGACAATATGGAGATTGCAATCATTATCCATAACTGTTGTAAACAAAATAATCTAAAGGCAAGTAACAACGCTGCCTCTGCATGTTTGACATCAACGTTTCAGAAATCATCATGTAATTCACGATTAACTCGGTGAAATTCCTTTATTATTATTTAATATATCCATCGTTCTCTCCTCAACACTGTCTCAAAAATTCAGTTTCCTACTATTACTAGTTTCATAGTTAATAATTGAGAAACTTTTTACCATTATTACCATTTGCATGACGAGTTGAAGGAACTTGTTCATGCGAACATTCTACTAGTGGCCAAGATTTTTCACAAATAGTGAAACGTGAGAATGTGGCGAACAAAATGAATGTGAGAGGATGGGGGTTAGAGATAACAATCACATCAGATATATGAATTTAATAATGTAAGGTAGAGATATTAAGTGAATCTGGTTGGTTTAAGTTTTGTCGGAATAAAAAATAAACTATCTGGGAAAAGTGAAAATGATGATAGAACGCTTTTAATTCTGATGGGAAAATTTTAATCTGGGCAGCAACGGCTCTTTCCAATGCGTGTTCCACTCGATTAGAGGTTTCCATGATTTTTATATTTGCTGGCTATCAATAGAAACATATAGACATCTATTATATTTCATCAATATAGGTAATTAAATACGTGAAGGTATTTAGAATCATCACTGATGGAACTAATTGATTTTTCATTTTCATTCACTTTCCGTCAACGACAGAATCAAAATGTACCCGATAGCCGATAGGGTTTTCTTGTTATATGAGGACCGTAGCGCTGCTACGGAGGGTGGATTCGGTTAAGGCTGTTCCTTGTCACCTTCAGTGATAAGTGATTTCCAGTACCGGGGCATCATACACGATTGGGCTACCCAAGCAGTAGGAATTTTATCTGGCTCATGCCTGAGCTGTAAGTTGTAACTGATGTGTCGTATATTCAGTCAGTTCCTAAATGGTAGATGGAATTGAATGGACCGTTATTGGTATTCACCCTGCATATAATGTTACATTTATTTTGATCTCCAGATTCTCACGTTTCACTATTTGTGAAAAATGTTGGCTACTAGTAGAATGTACGCGTGAACAAGTTCCTTCAACTCGTCAAGCAAATGGTAATAAGCTTCTCAATTCATAACTAAGAAACTAGTCATAGTAGGAAATTGAATTTTTGGGACAGTGTTGAGGAAAGATTGATGAATATATTAAATGATAATAAAAGAATTCCACCGAGTTAATAGTGAATTACAGGGTGATTTTTGAAACGTTGATATTTTGTCATTTTTATCATCAAAAATTTTCATGATTACCCTATATATCACAACGAAATCATGTTTATACGGTATCAGCTATGCTCGGAGGATGAAAATTCATTTGAATATATAGGATATGTACGAAAGAACCGGCCAGATATTTCACCAATTTTTCGAATCACCATGTACGAAATGTATGAATTGTGATTAATGATGGAATAAGAATAGTATATCGCATTCCAAAATAATTTCATCAATATTTCATTATCACATCGAATTTTCAGACATTACTAAAATGTTTATACATTTCACTCTGTACATAACGATATAATCTGCACCATCTGAATTATATTTAGTAATATGAAGGTACGTTGATGATGAGAGCAAAAAAAATGCAGTTGGCACTTTCAAATCCCGAGAAAATTATTTAATAAAAATTACTGATTTCAAAATTCATCCATCAATGAAATTTGCGATTCTGCACGTTCAATCAGTACATCTAATACTGCAATACAATAAGAATTCATACAATTTCACCGAGAACTATTTTACCTATAAAAAGTGCGGGGTCCTTTGATCCTGACTTTGAATCTCTTTAGTTATGCCTTAGCATGTCGCAGATGTATTGAATTTTTTCAACGTGTCAAGCTGGAGGAACACCCCTATCTAGCCGACTGCCATTATGAGCTCTACGCAGTCATCGTTCACTGTGGTTCTGGAGTTGATTCTGGTCTCTACTATACCTTGGCCAAGAATAGAACGGACTGGTATAAAGGACCCCGCACCATCCTTATGGGTTTCTGGGTCCCAGTAACTGTAATATATTATTCTCTTCATTATCCTGATCAAAGGTTTCCGTGGGCCCAACTCGATCTTATGACTAGTTATCGGGTTTCAGCCTCTCAAATGTATGATTATGAATCATTTCGTTTGATGAATACTCAAATTACTTGAACACGAACAACGGGGTGTTGACTGAATTCATGACAAGTTATTGTCCAGAATTTAGTCAACACCCTGTAGTCCGTATTCAAGTAATTTAAGTAACCATCGAAATAAATGATTGTGAAGGTACAATTCATACTGAAAACTCATTACGAGGTACAGATACACAAAAATGTGTTTTGTCGTACTTACACTCATAGGTATAAAGTCAAATCTTTGAGAGGATGTATCCCAAAAACTAGTCATAGGATCGAGTTGGGCCCATGGGAACTTTTGATCAGGATAATGGAGAGAATAACATAGTACAGTTTCAGCCAATTCCGCCGGGACCCAGAAACCCATAAGAATGGTGCGGGGTCCTTTGATGACAGTTGCGTGAATAAAATGTTTTTTTTTTTTAATTGGACCTTTTGGACTCTCTGGAGACCCGATACATCTGGTTTCTCCGGAAGGCAGATATTCAAAATTCGACTGACCTCTTTAGGAGTTATCATTTAACCAATTCCAACTCTTCAAATGATGTAGTGTTGCAGGTTTTTCCGGGTTTCCCTGCAGCGGTAAAAGCAAATGCTCCTCCGAATTAATTCAAGCCGCCCCGGAACGCCAATTACTTTTTTGTTTTTACTTTGTTATTGTTACTTTACATAATAAATACCTTTGCGTGTATAACAAACGTTATATTGGTGAGAAACAAAATGTGACCATTTTGCGAAATTGAACCAATATTGTTTGGACATTTTCAAAATAGTTTTGAGGAAATATTCCTGAAGCAATAATTGCATTAAAACATTCAGCTTCATAGCACAAAAAACTCCAACTTCATGAATCCTGGATGTTGCGCTGGTGAGCAAGCTTTGGATTTTCTCCTGCCCACAAATGACTATTATGGCTGTTAGTTGTGCATACCATTTTCGGCAAAGGACAGGGCACAAAACCATATGAAAATGGCTTTCAGAGCTGAATTTAATAATTTTTCCAGATTTTTTTTTTATCCAAAACCCTATACAATTTTGACAAGTTATGAGAGTATTGTTTGATTAGGAGAGCCGCTAGAGGGCGCCAAAGTTGAATAATTATAAATGCATTGTTATGGCATTTTCCATAAAACAAATCATAGTTCATTTGGTTGCGATGCATTATCATTGCAAAGATTTTATTAATTCACTGATCAGTAATACCCACATGTATACAGTAAGCACCAAAACTCAATAAATTGAGTAATTACTAGTAGAGGAGGGGATGAAATGATAAAAAACTTCGAAATCAAAATGCTCGGATCAATAATAGTGAGTTACGCAGTGTAATAACACGAATGAAAATATAACAGACTGGTATCTTGTTCTCAGAGTTTCCAAAGCACATCGTTGGAAATTAGAAAATTGGAAAATCGTTTGTGTAAAAGAGTCTGAAAAGACATGCATTCCTTCTCGAAGTTGAGAAGATTTGAAAGTTATGAGAAGTGGAGGAATGCACTCGTATGCAAAAGCATATGAACTACAAAAAAGTTGTCCAACATCGAAAAACAAATTTGAAAATAGAAAACCCCACTTCAAAACGTGTGCTTTCCTTCAGATGAGTCAAAAGTCAAAATATACTTTAATGTCAGATGTTTTTCATCTTATCGACAAAGCTTTCAACTATTAATAAAAATATAAATTTAAATAGGTATGTATAATATAGCTTAACTATGGACAAGATTTTTTTCGTATGTTTTTTCCATTGGGTACATGAGTAGCATTTTGTTTCAAATGATTGATTTTCAGGCAACCTAGGTAATTTTCGGTTTTTCATCATTTTGTCTTCAATTGATGTGAAATAATTCAGACATACATACATATGATTGTTAATTTCTGCCTCGTGCTCTCTATAGGTAGCTATAGATAACTGCAGCATAATAAATGCTGAGAACTAATTTTGTTCACACTCTGTAGTGAATGGTGCTAAATTAACGTTGTCAAGACAATCAATTTGTTAAACATTGATTGTCAGTAAACACATTCTTCTCACTGAAAGCTTCCTGGTTTCGCTCTGTTTATATTTAATAAACTTTGTACCTGCATTTAGGTAAGTTGAGGCTCATGATCGAAGAATTCGTTTCATTCCGAAAAGTATTTTGTGAATTACCACTTTCTTATATTTAGTGAGAAGTTTGTTGATGAGTAAACTGTACGACTTGAATTTGGAGTATCATTTCGCAACAAAATAGGAATACACTATTATTATTTACGTCCCTAAGATCTTCATAATAACCTGTTTTGCAACATAACATCTATGAGCAACGCCTGTGATTCCTTAATCTTCATCTTCCTACTGGTCAATTCTTTTCAACTGTGTCAAGGAAAATTCACATACCTCACATCTATAAATGAAATAGAAACATACACAGTCTCCTTTGAAAAAACGGTAGGTAAGTAATCGTTATGTTTAAAATTAAGAATAGTGTATTGGTTGACAGCTCTTGAAGTACCATAAACCTAATTCTGAATTGAATGTGATTTACCTAGACTGTATTGCATAATGCACATTATAATTGAATACTATAGTTTAACACGCGGCTTCTGTACAAATAACAAAGCAAGTCAATTATATGGAGGTAATGAAACAGAGAGACTTATAATGAAATAATCAAATGGATTAACAGGTTTTCGATATCAAAATCTTGTCGATACTTGAGCTATCCTTCGGAGAAAAGCACAGGTTTTCAAGTCGAAGTTTTCAATTTCATACATTTTTTTCGATGTTGGACACACCCTGCATGATAGTGGATATACCTTTTTTGTATCGCTTGTTTATGAATAAGTTACGATACGATACAACATTCAAATCTAGTCAAGTTCTATAAGAAATGAAAATATTTCCAAAATGATCAAATTCACTTCCTTAAACTTCCTTCAACGAATTACTTCTTGATTTCCTAATTATTATCTACCGATGTTTTGGAAACTCTGTGAACGAGTTACCAGTCTGTTATATTTTCATTCATGTTATTGACACCGTAAAGGATAACTCATTGTTATTGATTTAAAGGTTTAGATTACCAATTTTTGTTTCATTTAATCCCCTTCATCACGTGTAATTACTCAAATCATAGAGTTTTGGTGTCCACTGTATACATGAAAATATTACTGACACTTGATTTGAAGAGATTTTTGCTCCAAAAATTTGCTGCCGCTAGCGGATCTCCTAATTTCCTCTTATAACTTGTCAAAATTGTGTTGGTTGTTGAAACGGAAAAAATATCAAAACATTATCAAATTTTGCAGAAAGTCCTTTTTAAAAGGTTTTCTGCCCTGTCATTTGGCTTCATCTGTTCATATCATGTTCTTCATGAACTCAGTGTCCTCCTGTATCTTGATGAGGAACCATTGGCAAAATTCCACTCGTGGATGTAAGTCTTGAGGTTTCAGACTTTGAACCTGTGGTGATATTTGAAGGGACGCCACTTATGTTTGATTAAAATCCGGTTAAAGTACGAACATGGAATTCCAAGTGAATTTTCTGCGTCTTCATCGAATTTTCTGGATAAGCTGTGATGTAGGCCAGAACTACAATTTTGTTGTCCTCATTGTTTACGATTGTTTTTTTTTGTTGATGAGAGACGAAAGAGATCCGAAATCATCGCAGTTTCTTGGAGGTCCTCTCAGACTATTTTAATTAGGTTATGCAATATTATTTAACGAAAGCACATTAAATAAATGTGATGGCTGCGTTATTTATGTAAAACAAGCATTTATTATAAGTAGTGAAATATTAATGGAAAATAATCTTAAAATTGCTAAAATATCATTACAAAAAAACAGTAGAATGGTAGACATTCTTGCAACTTATAGATGCTTTGCAACCTCGAAAGAGGAATTCATAAACAACTTAAATGTAATCTTACAAAGAACTGTTATTGACCTAAATCGAATCTACATCTTTACAGGGGACATTAACATAGACTTATTGAATACAGATTCAGACTCGACAAATAATTATATAACCATGATGCAAAGCCATGGTTTTGCAAGCATGGTAAATGAAGCCACTAGAAAAGTAGGTAATGCTACAGCATGTCTGGACCACTATTTTGTAAGATGTAAGAGTATGGTATTTACACAAATAAAAAGCGTAGTTCTAGAACATAAGCTTACAGATCATGATCCCATCTTACTCAATTTACAGCTTAAAAGAAATATTATGTAAAAAACACATATCAAGTATTGAATCATGAAAAACTCACAAAATTATTAGATGAGGCAGCATGGGATGATGTATTGAATAGTCAGGATGCAAATTTAAGTACAAATATCTTTATTGATAAACTGAAAAAGATAATTTTGAACTCTACAGTAACAAAAAACATTACTAATAAGAAAAAAAGGATAAAACCTTGGATATCGCAAGGAATTATAGTTTCAATAAGACATAGGGATAAGCTCAAGAAAGAATGTGCTATAAATAACAATAACCACATTCACTTAAATAGATATAGGGAATATCAAAAAATGCTATCAAAAATTATAAAAAACTGCTAAATATTCATTCTATAAGTCTCTTGCTCAAAAAAGTGCAAATGATCCAAAGAAACTATGGAAAGTCATAAAGGAGGCAACAAATGATCAGAGCATAAAAACAGAAATAAATAGAATTGTAAACTCTGAAAATGTGGAAATAACAAATAAAAAGAAAATAGCAAATGAGTTCAACAACTACTTTAGTAATATTGGAAAGAGACTAGCTGGCCAAATTAGGAGGGGGGGGGAGAATTTTGGGGCCACCAGAAAACAAGATAGGGCAATAAACTCCTTCTTTTTAAACCCTGTATCAGAAAATGAAATCATTTTACAAATTCAAAGTCTAAAAAATGGGGTAAAAGGGGGAGAGGACGGTATAGGCTCAAATATAATAGAAAAATATAAACACAAGATAATACAACCACTCTTGCACATCATAAATGTCATATTCAGAACTGGAATCTTCCCCGAAATTTTAAAAACAGCTATAATTATTCCACTACATAAACAAGGAGACAAAAACATGATCAATAATTATAGGCCAATAACATTAACTAGTACGATTAGTAAGATTATAGAAAAGATCATTAGAAGCAAGCTTTAAAAATATATAGAAAAAAAACACCTATCAAATGAAAACCAGTATGCCTTCAGGGAGAATTCCAGTACTGAAAATGCACTCTGCAGAGTAACGGAAACTATCCTTAAAAGTTTAGATCACGGTAAAAAAGTTATTGGAATTTTTTTGGACTTACGGAAAGCCTTTGATACGGTACACCACGAAACACTACTTGAAAGATTAAAAATAATTGGGGTAAGAGGGCTTGCAAATGATCTGATAAAATCCTACCTAGACAGAAAACAAAGCACCAAAATTTCAGAAGAGGAGAGCAATAAATTGAAGGTTGAATCTGGTGTGCCACAGGGTACGGTGCTTTCCCCACTTTTATTCAATGTATATATAGATGGAATCCTATCCATAATAGATGAAGGGACAGTGTTCTGCTTTGCAGATGATGCAGGGATAATAATAAGTGGAGATGACTGGGATATAGTAAAAGATAGGGAAGAAAATGCACTGAAAAAAATAAAGAACTGGTTGGACAATAGTTTACTGTCCTTAAATGTAGAAAAGACCAAATTTTTGGCGTTTTCACTATCCCCACGCTCATTACCATTATTTAAAAATGCATGAAACTAATTGTAACATGACACCAAATTGTATATGTGATAGTACAATTGAAAGAAAGAATTGTATAAAGTACCTAGGAATTAAAATAGATGAAAATTTCACATGGAAAGAACATATTAATTATGTAACAAATAAAATTAGAAAATTAATCTTCAAATTTTATGAACTTAGAAATATATTGCCTCTGAAAACACTAAAAACAGTATATTTTGCACTAGTGGAATCGATTATTATTAATTATGGAATAGTTGTCTGGGGTGGAGCAGGGTCAACACTAATGAATAAACTTCGAATTGCCCAAAAATGGATTATAAAAATAATGCTTTGTAAAAAGAAAAGATACCCAACAGATTTAGTCTACAAAGAAAGTGAATTATTAACTCCATGTCAACTTCATTATAAAGCAATTATTAGATTCATGATAAAAACACTTTACTACAAGGAAAATATAACTCATGGGTTAAATACCAGAAATTCTGCTCAAAATAATGTTGTACTGCAAAATCCAAAACATACAGTATGTCAAAATCATATATACTGTCTAGGACCAAAAATCTATAATAACTTACCACACCATCTTAGAATAAAACCTTACTATAGAAGTAAAAATGAAATAATAAAATGGGTCAGATCAAATAATACTTTTATTACCTATATAGTATAAGATATTACAATGTTATTATATTTGTAGGTTTTTGTATTATACTAAATTTAGGAATACAAAAAAATAAGAAAAAAATTATGCAATAACTATTATACTTAGTTGCAATTAATTGGAATTATAATGTTTTGATATGTCATAACCACAAATGAGCTAACTAATGTTGAAAGGTGCACAGACAGCATTTTAGATGCCATTGTGCACAAAAGTATTAGCAGAAATATAGTTAGGATAGAGTGTTATAGTGTATTATCACATAAGGAAGTCATTAATTAATGCATATTACCTATTATTGTTAAGGTATATAATTAATTACCCACTAAGTTCTGTAATTTTACCTTATGTAAGTTTTGTTATTTTCTTTTTAAGTAAAAGTGTAATTGCTAAATTGCTGCTGCTAATAAATAAAAAAAAAATATTGTTATAATAAATCATCATAAAAAAACATGTAGACTTCGGAATGTTTCTGCAAAAACACGACAAGTTCTGTCGATCATCTTATTGCTTTCTCCATAAATTTTCTCGATGTTATGTTTTAGGTGGAAATTTTGACCACTATGGATATGTTCATGAATTGATGCTTCAGGTGTGATTCTGTAAAATTTCACATCTCCAACTGGTTACTGTCTATGAGTACTTTGGGTATAGGCATTGTCACATAAAATATGCTTTAATATTGTTGGGAAATTCCAAAATGTAATGAATTTAGGGTGTTTTATTTGAAATAAGGAAGTTGCCTTCAACTTCCGGTATAACGGTATAGACAGGAAGTTGACAATATTTTAGCTCAGAATGCCATATTGTTAAACCCACAAAATTTCAAATTTTCATTCTCAATGGTTCTCCTTATAATCCTAACGAACTCTCGTCGTAGAAGCCCTGTATTATAGTATGAAGTGTGTTATGATTATATCATAGCTCTCCATGTTAATCATTGCATTGTTTTTCAGATAATTGGAACAAGAGATGGATCACTATATTTACACCTGCTGAATGAGGAACATGGTCAGCAATCTAACCAAATTTTCGAAGAACACGTTAGAACATTTTTGAACTATGTTAACAGATTGTAATAAAAATGTTTGTCTATAAACTCTATTTATTTGTTGCGATCTAGTCTCTTACTTGAGCGCTTTCAGATTGCAGAGATTCGGCACAGTTATGGCCATATAGTAAATTAATTGGTAATATTGTCTGACAAAATTTTAGGGAAATTCTATTTGTCGGACGGCCAAAAAAAGTATTAATTTTCGTTTTTCAATATGACTGGTCGTAGCAAAACGGAAAGAGTACGTACTCACATTTAAAGTCAAAGTCAAAATATGCTTTATTGTCGGAAGTTAAGGATAAACTTACTGACAAAGCTTCATTGTATTTAAGATAATGACGAAAAATTTATGGAAAACAAATAGCACTTTGTCATGGCCACTTTTTAAGGACTACCTGATAACGTAAGCATAATTTTTCTACGACGTTTCGTCTTTTAGAAAACATAATCAACTTTTTATTTTTATATGGGCCGAAACTAAAGTATACCCTGTATACGACTACATTTTTTATTGTGAATACAGCAACGTATCACACAGTATGATTTCAGAACCATTTCTCGCGCAAAATGAAATTTAGTGATTACTTAACCTGTTTTTCTTCAATTTTAGATAGTAGGCGCTGGAAAAAATGTCATATTTTGATACAAGAAGTAAATTAATTAGTATTATTTATACAAGTATAAATTTTAACTTACCATTTGCCGGAATTTTTGCGTTGTTGAATACAAAGATAAGTCGCAATATCGAAAGTTTAGTTTATAAATGTAATAGCATTGTTTATATAGAAGATAGTTAGTCAACCTTATGGGATTATAATTGGATCAAAATGGATGCGACATGTAGATGGCGATAGTGAGCTCGCATCCAAGTCATGTCGTAACTTGATTGAAACAATGGGACAGCATTAAAATCAGGGTTTTTTGAAGGAACCTGCATTAAAATGACGTCAAATATTCATGTTTGTAACTAATCACGCTAGATGACACTCGCGTTTGCGTCCAACACCAATTACACAGCCATTGACTAACTATCTTACTTCTATATAAACAATGGTAATAGTAATGTAATAACAAGGAGGTAATATGTATTACAGGAAAATAAACAGAAACTTATAACAAGTGTTCAAATAACCCGCCGTTATTTTCTAAGCACAAGTACGCTCTTCTCACAGACAAATTTAAAACTTGAGTTAACATATTCGGAAAAATATTGTTAAAGGATGCAGTAACCGATCTTAGCAAATCTTCTTCATTTTGAAAATTATGATTAGAGTACACTTGATTTTTGATATAACCCCAAAGGAAAAAGTCTAGTGAGGTTAGGTTGGGGGACGTTGCAGGCCAGGATATATCACTATGAGTACCAATCCACTGTCCTGGGAAGCGACGCGTTTTGTTGTGACCATTTCGCCTATTAAAAATACCATTGTCGGTGATCATACTTTCATCAGACCAAATTATTTTGAAAGGGAAATTTTCATCGTTTTGGCATTTTCTAGTGTACCATTCACAAAAGGTTCTTCGCCTTGCATCGTCACGTCCATGACAAATCCTAAATTTATATGGATGATAATTATTTTTTCTTAAAATGAAGTGAGCGGTGGATTTGGCTACTCCAGTATTATCTTCAATGGTGCGAGTGGATATCTCGGGATTTTCGACAACGGCCTGTAACACATCACGCTGACTTTCTTCATTAGATAGCTTTTGTCGGGAAACCACAGGTTTTTTAAATGATCCGTATTCTTCTAAATTAAAAACTAACCGTCTAAATATTGATTTACCAGGTTGTTGCCTCTCTGGATACTTATTAGAGTACGCACGTTCAGCATCAACACAATTTTTTTGGCACAAAATGTAACATGACAACATATCAAATTTTTCAGTATTCGAAAAGCTGCCGTTTTCCATTTTTAACACAAATTAGGTAGGTAACGAGATGTAAAAGTAGAAATGGTAATATGTCAAAATTCTACCAAACTACAGTATTATTATGACAACAGAACACTATGTGTCATTTTTTCCAGCGCCTACTATCTAAAATTGAAGAAAAACAGGTTAAGTAATCACTAAATTTCATTTTGCGCGAGAAATGGGTCTGAAATCATATTGAGTGATACGTTGCTGTATTCACAATGAAAAATGGAGTCGTATACAGGATATACTTTAGATTCGGCCCATATAAAAATAAAAAGTTGATGATATTTTCTAAAAGACGAAACGTCGCAGAAAAATTCAGCTTACGTTATCGTGTAGCCCTTAAAAAGTGGCAATGGCAAAGTGCTATTTGTTTCACATTTCCTTTGAAAATAAAGCTAGGAGAAAATAAAAACGAAATTTTCAAATTTCGGTTTTTCTCGGATATCTCCGAAACTACTCGGAATATTAAAACTTTCTAAATTGCATATTGTTGGGCACATAAATGCGCCACTTTTCTCTAATTTAATCGACCCCGTATCTCTTACCGTTTCCGATATCCCCATGCTGTTCATTCTTATCTTGGACACACTGTACTACAAGGGAAAAACCCGGAAAAAACCTAGTCCTTGGTCCTTGGTGAATGAGGGAATGGAACAATACAACAATTAAACATGAATACATGCTCATTCATCAAGGAATTCTCCATCTCTTCTATTCCAGCCCGAACAACATTTTTGCATCAGATGAGGAGTATGCACATGAAATCAGAAAAAAATGTATATAAGCAGATAATTGGCGCGAAACAAGCGGCAGTAAAAATTGTGTTTAGAATGTGACTTTGTCTTGACCGCAGCTCGAAATCTAAATAACGGAGTCTAACGGTAAAATGTCATTGGTTTTTTGGGTCGCTGATCATGAATTTGAAGCAAAATTTTGGCACTTTTTTCATTTTTTGGCCTATATCCCAGAAAGAAAGAGTTTGTTCGACAAGCCCATTATTTATAAAATTGAAGAAAACAAAATTTCCAAAATTATTGAATACAAATTTTTTCAGGAAGACTAATTGTTCCACCGCTAAAGCGCACCAAAAAAGGCCATATATCCATATCTAGTGAAATTCACTAGTTGCTGAAAATAAAGTTATAAATTTCCTAAATCAGCTTGAGACTTCCTAGTCAGCAGATCAAGCCGTGGACATTTTGGAAGGAACTCTCGAGTGGTTTTTTCCCTGGTCTTTCTTTTTTGTTGAGCCCCGTGAGCTGTAATGGGACGCAGACGTTTTTACCTACAGAAGGTCTCTTCCTTATCAGATACGATTTTGAAGGACGTTCTTCCGAGAGTACGGAAACCGACCAGACTTCCATGTAGACAACCTGCAGGGACCAATCAGAACAGTTGTGAGGTGGGTGGCTGAGTTGGGGAAAGATTGACGAAAGAATAGCAATTCACCGAGAAAACTTGCATCTACGGGCATAGAAGTTACAAATATTGTTATTTAAATATGGGTATATTTTTGTAACCTAACCTCACTACCCGAAACATAAAAATCTTCCAAAATTGAATAAATC
Organism: Chrysolina oricalcia; assembly: GCA_944452925.2. Classification (NCBI taxonomy): domain Eukaryota; kingdom Metazoa; phylum Arthropoda; class Insecta; order Coleoptera; family Chrysomelidae; genus Chrysolina; species Chrysolina oricalcia. The sequence goes on along the minus strand of OX101821.2, from coordinate 13,933,594 downwards.
TTCCGAATCGCATACGCCCACTGCACAACTGTTCTGCAATATGTTATCGACGCGCGACGGTAGTTCTTATAACACAGTTGTTAAAATTTGTTGAAAAATTGTTAAAATTGTTTTTCTCGTTAACCAGCTGTCGTCCCCTTACGAACGGCAGCCCTCAGAAGTTGAAACTTGTGCGAGCCAAGAATTAACGAGGTCTCACTTTTTTACGTGCGATTCCTAGCACTTTCGCGGGCCATCAGGAAAATTTCTGCAGTCGTCGTGGATTGAACCATCGCCGACTGGCAGCCAAAGTGATTGAAACAATGTCGCTTTAACCACTCGGCTACCTGGCCCCTTTTGATTCTGAATATTGGTTGAATAACCAAATAATTGGATGAAGATATGGATTTTCATTTTTATTTATTTTTTCTATCTCAAAAAATCTCATGTTTTCATGACAACCACACAAATAGTGCAATATACACATATAAATTCTACTACACTTCTTAATAACAGTTGTCATCAATATCTATGGGCCACAGACAGTAGTTGTCTTCGATGGATATCCAGAAGGTACAAAAAGTGGAACAAAAAGTGCTGAATGGTTGAAGAGGTCTAAAAACGATTTCCGCTGATATTCTTTTCGATGAGAATATGATACCGACCATAAAGAGAGAACAATTCCTTGCCAATACGAACAACAAAAAAGGGCGATGATGGGCCATTCGACGTTGAAGTATAGGACGAACTGGGCTTCAACTTTCCTCCGGTTTTTGAGACCTTCGAAGAAAGTGTGGACATTTCCTTCCCAAAAAACGATAAAACAAAAATATTACCATTAGGATAGGTTGAGGGTCTATAATCGAGACGTTCAACTGTTTTGTTCATATCAGATTTCCAGTAATCCAAAGAGGTCGACATAGGGCATTTCCGCAAAACAAAAATGGTACCATTACAATTGGCCGAGGGTCCACAATCGCGACGATCAATTTTATTTTCATAACAGATTTCCAGTAAACCAAATTTTTACCAAAATGTTTTCTTTCTGAGATATACGCCAAAAACTCAATAAAGTTCCAAAATTTAGGCAAAAGGTGCGAAAAAAACAAAGTTCCGTGCAAAGTTTATGCCTGCAAACTTCAAAGTCATGTTCAGCGACCCAAAAAACACAAAGGGTGAGAAAATCAAAACTGTAGCAAAACTTACCTCTGAGAATCCTAAGATGCCTGCCTAACGTACCTTTCCATTCGAAATTTACTATACACACGTTTTATCACCTAGTCTATTGGTATGTGTACATTTTTCAGAATAGTCCTGACAGTGCAATTGACAAGCTGTCCGATCTGTTACTGATGGCATACTCAATATATTTTTCATCCGAATTCTTTGGTGAATAGGATTTCCACAAATTCACAATGTCAAAAAATGACAAAATGTCCTCCCAAACACTGTAAACCTACAACTAGTTTTTTCTACAAAGTCCTGGTATCCATAAAGCAACTGCAATCCAAAGACAAGTATTGTAATGGCGCCAGTCTAGAAGACATCGAGAAATTCATGGAGAAAAGGTACTGCCTCACAGGAGACATCCGCAGTCAGTTGGAAAATTCATTGTGTATTGCAGATCAATCGCGATTCCTAGTCAAAAGAAAAAAATATTACACGCTAGTTAGTCCAGCTGCAAATTTGCACGTCATTCCAGAACCCTGCGTGAAAGCCAAGATAGAGGAAATTCAACGAGCCTTCAACTCGGTCAAGTGCACAGATAGAAGAAAATCCTGTCGAATACAGTTGTCCCCAAAAGTACATTCTAGTTGCGAAAAAATCGATAAAAACAGTAACAGCAAATGCGGACCTGAATCGAAAAATACAAGAAGATCTCGATCAAGATCAAGGAGTACTGCCAGGAGACGCAAGGATATACCATGCAGATCCAGATCCAGAAGCCCAAGCAGATCCTTGTCTCCGAAACGTAGACCAAGATCCAAAAGCCCGAAGAGAAATGATAAAAACGAGAATACAAAAAGGTGTAAAAAGGAAACTAATAGGCGAGAACGGTGCAGTTGCCCGTTCACGATGCCAAGTAAATCGTGTCTGAAGAAATCCGATGATAAAAGTTCATGTGGACAGGAAAAAGAGGTTTTGTTTCAAAAAAAAGTTGACTCAAGTTGCCCTCGTGATAGTGATTCATCAGAGTGTTTTTGAAATTATTTATGTTGGTGAAATTCACAATAATTATAGCGTATTATACTGCATTACAGCTTTTATTCTTTGTTGATTATACTAGTAACTGAAGGGGGTAAATCTTCCGTTACATTGAGCATCTGAATTTCAAAAAAACTTACGTACTTTGACCTCCTAAACAAAAAATCCAAATGAAATTTTTGGCGGTCTCAAGTAATTTCGGAGATACGGGCCTTTTTGAGAACTGGCATTTTCTAGCACATGTTTCTTCTTTGAAAAACACACTCAAATGCCTCCCTATTTTCACCAGCATATTAAACACACCCTAATTCACCAGTTTTACACTTTTTTTCATTGAAAACCGTTTTTTATCAAGAAATTCTACCTTTTTTTTTAACAATAACAAAATCAACAAATTTATGCTGCTTTGTTTAGTGAATATCTGTCATATCAGGATTGTCAGGTTGGTAACTATGAAAATCACCAGCCGCCAACTTTTCATAACAATGGAATAACGTGAAGGCGAAGCTAATTTTGCGACATTGCCAATGTGATTCCAGAAATACTTGATTCACGTATCACATGGAATATTTTAATGAATGAGTATGAAAAATGAGTTGATGTAACCACTACATTTTTCCATCAACACTTTAACTGCACATTTGAAACAATGGTAATTATAATGTTTCTACTTGACTAGCAAAATTAAAAGAACAAGACAGATCACGGACATGTGCGCAAACATACCCAATATGAATACACTTGCGCTCAAAAAATAAAGAGCACTTTTTACATAAAATAACTTACTGTAGTGACTATAACTCAACCCGACCGGCCTGACCTTATGCAAACCTAACCGAGATTACCCGCGACATACCTACAATACGGTTAGGTTACGTCTTTCTCTATCTATTTGCACACATACCAAAAATGAATTTTTGTAATCCGACACGTTTTTTGAGTAATTCTTTTTTTGCAAAAAATGCCTCCTACATGCTCTGTCTGTTTAAAAATATCTTTTGTGCGTTCAAAATATTAATACCAAGAATTTTTTTTTCAATCCAGTTATCTCACAACTAAATAGCTTCTTTCATAACAAAGAGTAGCCAGTATCAATGTCTTCCATTGAACCAACAATGAGTCTTAATACTGTATAAGAGTACTATGCAACGTTGTCAGATTCCCTAAAATTCCTGCATACTGAATAATGATAAATATGAAATTTTTGTAGTGAATAGTTTTTAGAAGTATTTGCGCCCTAGAAACTGACAATTTTTTCATTAAAAATAATAATAGTAAATAATAATAATACTTCCTCATAAACACTCGAAGAGAGTACCATTCTTAGTGAAGATATTTAGGAAGGAATACGCAAGCGAAAAGAGCACGCGCATTCCTATTACTACTGTGTAACTTATGTAATATATTCCTTACTTCTTGGTGTAGATATCTAGCAAGAAAGACGCGAGCGAAGCGAGCTCGCGCATTCCAGTCACTATTTTGTCAGTTTCTGTAAACTTTGAGTAAAACCTTTCATCCCTTATTATTTGTTAGTGGAGAACAAGATCAGAAATACGCGAGCGAAGCGTGCGCGTTCGCCCGACATTTCTCAAATCCGCGCGCGCGGATTTGCGAAATGTCTGGTGAGGGCGCGCATTCCCATCACAACTTTGTCGATTTCTCTCAACTTTGAGTATAAACTTTCATCCCTCGTTTGTTAGTGAAGAACAAGACAAGAAATACGCGAGCAAAGCGAGCACGCTCCTTTCGCTAACTTATTTCTTGCTGTATTTCTTCACCAACAGATAGGGTATGAGCGTTTCCACATAAAGTTGAGAACAATCCACAAAGTATCAATAGGAATGCGCGCGCTCGCATATTCCTCGTCATGTTCTTCACGAACAAACGAGGGATGAAAGTTTATACTTATAGTTGAGAGAAATCGAAAAAGTTATGATGGGAATGCGCGCGCTCGCGTATTTCTGATCTTGTTCTCCACTAACAAATAGTTAGATTAGGTTTGAACGTGAGTGGGCCCGTATCAGGCCCTCCACTGCGGCCAATGGGATGGAAGTTTTTACTCATAGTTTACAGAAACGGACAAAGTAGTGATGGGAATGCGCGCGCACGCGTATTTCTGATCTTGTTCTCCACTAACAAATAGTAAGGGATGAAAGTTTTTACTCAAAGTTGACAGAAACTGACAAAGTGGTGATGGGAATGCGCGCGCTCGCTTCACTCGCGTATTTCTGATCTTGATCTCCACTAAGAAATAATGAGGATAAAAGTTTTTAATCAAAGTTGACAGAAACTGACAAAGTAGTGATGGGAATGTGCGCTCGCTTCGCTGGCGTCTTTTTCGCTAGATATCTACACTTAGAAGTAAGGAATAATTTACATAAGTTACAAACTAGTCATAGGAATGCGCGTGCTCTTTTCGCTTGCGTATTCCTTGCTAAATATCTTCACTTAGAATGATACAATCTTCGAGTGTTTATGAGGAAGTATTATTATTATTTACTATTATTATTATTGATACAAAAATTGTCAGTCTCTAGGGCGCAAATACCTTTGAAAACTATTCACTACAAAAATTTCAGATTTATCATTATTCAGTATGCAGGAATTTTAGGGAATCTGACAACGTTGCATTGTACTCTTCTACAGTTATTAAGACTCATTGTTGGTTCAATGGAAGACATTGATACGGGCTACTCTTTGTTATGAAAGAAGCTATTTAGTTGTGAGATAACTGGATTGAAAAAAAATTCTTGATATTAATATTTTGAATGCACAAAAGATATTTTTTAAACAGACAGAGCATGTAGGAGGCATTTTTCGTGAATAAATAATTACGTCAAAAACGTGTCAGATCACAAACATTCATTTTTGGTATGTGCGCAAATAGATAGAGAAAGACTCAACCAACCGTATTGTAGGTATAGTCGGGTAAGCTCGGTTACGTTTGCATAGGGTCGGGCCGGTCGGGTTAAGTTATATAGTCACTGCAGTAGGTTATTACATGTAAAAAGTGCTGTTTATTTTTTGTGCGCATGTGTATTCATATTAGGTGTGTTTGCGCACATGTCCGTGTTCTGTCTCGTCCTTTAAATTTTGCTAGTCAATTAGAAACATTATAATTACCATTGTTTCAAATGTGCAGTTAAAGTGTTGAGGGAAAATGCAGTGGTTATATCAACTCATTTTTCATACTCATTCATTAAAATACGTGAACTAAATATTTCTGGAATCACATTGGCAATGTAGAAAAATTAGCTACGCCTTTACGTTATTCAATTGTTTTGAAAAGTTGGCGGCTGGTGATTTTCATAGTTACCAACCTGACAATCCTGATATATGATATTCACTAAACAAAGCAGCATGAATTTGTTTTGTTATTATTAAAAAAAGCTAGAATTTGTTGATAAAAAATTGTTTTCAATGAAAAAAAAAAGTGTATAACTGGTGAATTAGGGTGTGTATAATGTGCTGATTGAAATAAGGAGGCATTTGAGTGTGTTTTTCAAAAAAGAAATGTGTGCTAAAAAATGCCAGTTATCATTCAAAAAACGGCCCGTATCTCCGAAATTACTTGAGACCGCCAAAAATTTCATTTGGATTTTTTGTTCAGGAGGTCAAAACACGTAAGTTATGTACTTTTTGAAATTCAGATGCTCAATGTAACGGAAGTTTTACCATCTGTTAGCAATTGTTGGGACATGATGAGGATAGGGAATACCGAAAAAATTGTGCACCTGAAATATTCTCTGTGTGTTTGGTGTACCCATAATAAACTACTAAACACTAATTTCGTCGCACCCCAAAATTTTGCACCTGTTGAAATTTGAATAACTTTTTTCTGATTTGGATAATTTGAATTATGTTCACACTGCTCGCTAGCCCAGTCCTTCAGTACCTCTTTAAAATATGAGGTTCTTGACATAAAATCGCTACAAGGTGTTACTTGAAACCGTGCAAAATTTCGGAATTTTCAAAAGCATCCCAAATGAAGAAAAACTTTTGTTTGTCAAATTTGACAATAGAGGTAAAAGATGATTTCATTAAATGGATAAATGTTTCGAATTGTCTCCTTATCTCTTTTATTTACAGGGTGATCTCAAAAAATTTACTTTTTGGTTTTGTAGTCATAACTTTTTTCTTCGTGAACCGATTTTCAAAATCTCAGGATCTTTTTGAAGCTGAAACTTTAGATGAGGAGATATGAACATCAGAATTGACTCAAGATAAAGATTAAATATCGAGGGGTTTCCTCAAATGTGACCCAAATCTGAAACACCCTCGAATTTCCGGTTGGGAGGAGAATTAAATGATAATCAACTTGAGTAAGGTTATTCTGGACTTTCATTGTCTAAAAAAGAACAAAGAAAAATTCAATTCTCTGCAATTTTTAATCACGATGTTTCAACTGTTAAAATCGTTACAGTCGTTATCAAGTGTATAATGCGACAATCTCAAGGACACTTCTTGTATATGCTGTGGATAATTTTGTGACATTAGCCTAGGGGAAATTTGGCGGTATTCAGGTAAGCTTGTTAATTACAGTGCCAGGCCCCTCCGGTACAGCATTGTTATTTGTTATCGCAATTTCAATTGATCCATGCCACTAATTAAGGGTTTCCACACATTACGGATTTCTATGCTAGCTTGACTGAAGACTTTGTTATTCATAATATATGCACTCTCTTTAAACTTCCTTCTATACCAGCCCTCTTCTTTATGGATGACTTCGGCTTCAGTCCATTTTATGTTGTGTTTGGTCGTCCAGACATGTGTTACGGGTTTATTTTGCACTAGAAAACCCTTTTTGTTTCAATACAATAACATCAGAAATTCTCTGTCATTGATATACACTTTCCACTCTGTACGCCACTGTATCAAAATGACAACTTGATCGTTGTCATGTATAGCTTGTTCCGAACGTTAGTACTTTCCTTTGCCGTACTAGTTCGAGCGGACATGAACCGGCCTTAAGCTAATGACAGTTATCAGTTGTCCTATTTTGCGGTATGACAGCGTTGTTTTGTAAACATACTTATGGTTAGTCTATTGTTTTGTACTTAGAACACAAAACCGTAACATTCCTACTCTATCTCTACTTCACATTCGAATACTTGACCTTTTGTTTGTTTGTTTGTGTTTGGTTCTGAGATTGAGAGGCTGGCGTTTTCGTCTTGGTTCAGTTGGCAACACTGAATCTTAAGGTGTTCTTTTCATAGCTCCTAGTAGCTCGAGTTAGTTCCTGGACTGTTCCCACCGAACACTAACGAACAAGAAAGCGCCTTGTCAGATATTGACAGTTTTGACTTTGACGTCTGAGAGATATTCTCTCTTCCTTATTTGATATTGATGAGTGACTGACCTATTTTGAAGATTTCCAATTAAAGTTGGATCATCGTTGATGGATCTTGGAGAAATTCATATCAGGAGAGTTTCTCATATTGTTTGCGATTTTTGACGCTTTATATTTTTGAGAAATCTCAGTTCGCTTTGCGGATTTTTGAGGTTAGAAGTCACTTCATCATTGTGTGAAACCACTGGAACGAGAAACTCGCTATCAGACAGCAAACAGACCATCAAAGCTGTTATCAGAACCCTCCCACTTAATAGAGGGTGTTACCACTCTGCTACTGCTCCTCTACGACTACCACTCTGCTACTACTTTGCTCCTCTGCGACTACCACTTTGGTAGTGCACCACTAAGGTTTATTGCTACTACTCTGCCACCGTTTATTGGAGTTCCACTCATGTGATTGTTCCACTGCTGTGATTGTTCCTGCTTGACTGTGGTTGTCCCGCTGTATATCTGTTGTTCAGCATTCCTTCGCTATTCGTCCCAACTGTACATGTACGTTGATTGATTGTGTCGTACCCACTGTACACCTGTATACACCAAGGCACTGATGAACTACAACCACAATAATTGGTGAACTGGCATGCTTGAGAATATCTACATAGTATCAGATAAGTTTAGAATAAGACTGCCCCTAACGCGTAAGTATCCATAATTGTAAGCTATCATCGTGACGTCACAGGCATAGCCCTCACTGGAGGTTTCATATTGATATATTCAAACAATACCATACTCTCAATCACAGCATTCACTTGAATTCATCTTGGTGGTTGATATTTAAATTAATTTCATTTTCTTTTGTATCAATCAATATATTTTATGAGTAAGGGACATGACTATTTCTTTTATTCTGGTCCAAGTTATCTAAGCGTAAGGGAAGACAAAACCTCTACATATTTATATATTATTATTATGCCACTTACAGGTATCTATTGTTTAATATTTTAGTAATATTAGTGCAGTGGGTTGTCCCATTCCATCAGGGTGGTTTCGGATTTTTCACTAGCGATAAATCCGTGGCGCTCCGGAAAATTAATCCCATATTTCAATCTTATCGAAATCAATTTTTATTGTCGAATCCACGCCTAATGAGCTGCTGGGTATGTTAGAGGCGCGACACATCATTGCACATTCACTGCTCTCCTTTCCTAAATTTTGCCACTAACACATGATCCGCTATCCCTGACTTTGATGTTTCTCCTCGTTGAGTGTTTCTCTTGTGTTCAACAAGTCTAACGCTAAATGGTCTCTTAGTTTCTCCAAGATAAGCTTCACCACATTCACAAGGGATGTGGTAGATGCAGTTTTTGGAGTCAATGTCAGCGTTACGTGGTCTCGTCTTTGTGAGATGGCTGCGAATAAAGAAGAGGGCTGATATAGAAGGAAGTTTAAAGAGAGTGCATATATTATGAACAACAAAGTCTTCAGTCACGCTAGCATAGAAATCCGCAATGTGTGGAAACCCTTAATTAGTGGCATGGATCAATTGAAATTGCGATAAGAATTAACAATGCTGTACCGGAGGAGCCTGGCACTGTAATTAACAAGCTTACCTGAATACCGCCAAATTACCCCTAGGCTAATGACACAAAATTATCCACAGCATGTATAAGAAGTATCCTTGAGATTGTCGCATTATACACTTGGTAACGACTGTAGAATTTAACAGTTGAAACGTCGTGATTAAAAAAGCAGAGAATTGAATTTTTCTTTGTTCTTTTTTAGAAATGAAACATTGTCAACCACTTTCAAACAAACGATAATCAACTTGTTTTCGGAAGGATCAATCTTTCTGGATACGTCCAGATCTTTGTTGCTTTGAGTAGTTAAGAATTGTGCTTGAGAAAACCTTATTGAAACGGCATATTTTTTTTTTAAATCAGCCCATTGTTCGCCTGAAATTCATGCATGGCCCATAACCAACGTAACAAAAATCACAATAAGTGACTGACAAGCCAGGTTAGACATCAGGACCTTTCCACGAGATATGAGAAAACACTGGGAAAATATATACGCTAATATCACTTGGATTTTTAATTTTTTTTTCTGACCGCTAGTTTCTCTATAATCAGAAGAAAACTAATTCGTGACGTCACGTTCATCAAAACTAGACATGGCGAAGTTGTAGAAGTTGTGCACCAAGGAATCTCAAATTCTCATCCAAATATGTGTCGTGTGACAGTACTGACAGTTGTCATTTGATACCAGAAGGGTGTGTTCGTCTGTTTCACGGAGCAAACCAATAAGAATCGTTTGTCTCTTTTTAACTCGTTTGCCCAAATTAAAATTGGATACAAGTAAAGCAGTTCCATCAAATATCTAGGCTGTACACGAACAGACCCTACGTGATTTCTTATTTGAGGTTAATGCGGTTTTGAAAGTTTCGAAAGTTTTTGTCCGTTCAGGAAATTCGAGAGCTATAAATACAATAAAAATAGATAATATGTGGATTTTTTTCTCTGAGTTGATCAAGTAACAAAGTTTTAATTATTTCTCAATGGCTTATATCAAGCTAGAATCTATATTTTTAAGGAAAACGGTTTTGCATGTTCCGGAACGTGGATATCCATAGGATATCCCTGAACTATATCCATAGGTCCCTTAATGATATCCATAGGACATCTTCTGAAGGATATCCATATCAAATCCATCCACGGATATCCATTTCAAATTCAGTAGGAAAACGAAAGATGAAAGTATTCTTCAAATGCTTCAATTCGAGTACGAGCATGGAAGAAACTCAGAAATTGATAATATCAAAATCTGTCTTGCAATTTAATCACATCCATAATTACTGTGGATATCTTGAGGATATCCATAGGACATCTTCTGAAGGATATCCATCTCAAATCCATCCACGGTTATCTTATGGATATCCATTTCAAATCCAGTCGGAAAACGAAAGATAAGAGTATTCTTCAAATGCTTCAGTTCGAGTACGAGCATGGAAAGAAACTCAGAAATGATAATTTAAAAATCTTTCTTGCAATTCAATCACATCCATAATTTCTGTGGAAATCTCATGGATATCCATAGGATATCTTCTGAAGAATATCCATTCCAAATCCGTCGACGGATATCTCATGAATATTCATTCCAAATCCATTCGGAAAACGAAAGAAGAGTATTCTTCAAATCCTTCTTTTCGTGTACGAGCATGGAGGAAATTCAGAAATGGATAATATCAAAATCTGTCCTGCAATTCAATCACATTCATAATTACTACTACTACTAATCTTATGGATATCCATAGGATATTTGCTGACGGATATCCATTTCAAAACCTTCGATGGATATCCCATGCATATCCATCCAAGGATTCAAATATCCAAGGATATCCCGACCAGAATTGGACATAAAATGGATATCAATAGGATATCCTGTGTTATCTGTGAACCGAGTATTTTTTTTAATCACGCTCTTTCTTCAACCTTTCAGTACGTCCAAACATGTTGGTTTTGGTTTTTCTCTATTAGATTGTTATATATGTTATTCAGTTAAAATACCATAAACGAGAGAATAAAAAAAACACTTTCTTTCTGTAAAAAAAAAAATATCTTCCACATGCCTAGCACACATCCGATCGCTGAATTTTCATTTTTTGAGGTCAACACTGACATAATTTCCAGTGTTTAAAATCCCAGAAAAGAGAAAACCAGTCAGCAAAATCTGTCATTATCTAAATTCAAGTTAAGTTAAGTTAATTCAAGTTAAGTTAACATGAAAAAACATAAAATTTTGGACTCCTGCATTTTTTCATTCATCTAAGCGTTTTCGAGAAAAGGGGGAATATTAAAGTAACAAACTAATATACTGAGTGGGCTTTGACATTTTACGTTGTTTCCTCCTTTTGACGCTTTCGACGTTCAACTTGTGAACAATCACTTTGATAAATTGTGAAAGGCTTTGACCATTTCTAAACGGTTAAATCACGATTTTTTTATCGCAACTTACCATATCGTTATCTTGGAGGGGGTGAACAAAAGTATTATTTCAACCCCATGAATACGCCCTTGAAATATTTGTATTGAATTTTGTAACACCCTGTATATTCAATTGTTCAATTATGGCCATGTATTATATCAATCTTAGAAGAAATGTTGAACTGGGATTGTGAGCTGGCTCGAAAGCTTCTACTAATCTATTTCTCAAAACCCTTTTCTGAATTTTTATTAATTTTTGAAATGGGTCAAATTTACGAAAGCGTAGAATGGTCACATAAAATAAAAAATATATAATTCTGACTTCACAACTCGGAATTACCCTAATTCCGACTTTACAACTCGGAATTAGTATAATTCCGACTGTACAACTCGGAATTAGCCTAATTCCGACTTTACAACTCGGAATTAGCCTAATTCCGACTTTACAACTCGGAATTAGTATAATTCCGACTTCACAACTCGGAATTAGTTTAATTCCGACTTCACAACTCGGAATTAGCCTAATTCCGACTTTACAACTCGGAATTAGACTAATCATTGCGATTCCATTGAAATTATAGTAAAAGTGTGAACATTGATCTCTAACGTTCAAACTCGTCAGTTTATATGTATTTGTGTATACAGTTATTACTTAATATTATTATAAAATATTTTTACCGCACGCCACTTCTTGCCAAACTCCGCTTCGCGTCGTTTGGGCATCGGCAGTAGCGTGCGGGAAAGTATAACTTTCCGTACTTGTTAAGTATTTTTATTGAAAAAAATGAGCACACTTCATTGAGAGAAAATCATAAGAAAGGTGCTAGTTTTATGCTTATCAACTTTTCTATTTAGCGAAACTTTTTTTATTGATCATTACATTGTTTCATTCCCAGGTAGCACATCATATCGGCTGAATCTTGGTTCCATATTGGGTCAATATAGATATATTGTAAATGAAAAATCAATATTGGTCCAATATCGATGAATATTAAAAAAACAATGCTTGAACTAGTTTTAAATGTAGATTATCACACGAAATATTGGGTCAATATTGGGTCAATATTGGTTGAATAATTTCTACCAATATCGATAATACAATATTGGTTATATATTGTTTTCCACATCTAGAATAAATATTGCAATCCAAATATTACAGTCATATCGATTATAGGGGAAAAAACTATATTGTATTTCCAAGTTTTTTAGAATATTGGTTGAAAATCATTTCCACTTCATTTGACAAATTGTAATAACTCATATTGAGTCAATATTGGTTGAATGATATTTACCAATATCGATAAAACAATATTGTCTTCACATCGTTTTTAACATCTAGAATAAATATCGCAATCCCAATATTCCCCTTATATCGATTCTAGGAATAAAAACTATATTGTATCTCCAAGTGTGATTACACATTCATAATATTCATCGATATCGTTAAAACAATATTGTTTTCGTACTGTTTCCTACATCTAGATTGAGATGAAATTTGAATATTGGCCGAATGAAATTATATCATGATCAAACCTGGATGAAAATCCAGGTGGCTCTACATATAGAATGTCTTCTAAAACCTACGAAAGTATATTAAATACTTCACATAACTTGTTTTCAAGACAGCTCACTCAATGGTTATGGCGATCAAAAGGCAGACTCTGGTGTCACCTTCATCAACTAAAAGACATTTAATAATTTACCAAGGTATATTGACAGCCACCAATATATCCAAATGATATTTTACTAATATCGATAAATATTGTACCAATATCGATAAATATTTTGAGGCCATTATTGATTCAAGAATATTTCATCAAAACTATTTCTAAAATATTCAACCAATATTCGACCAATATCGCAAAATGTTCACATTTTACTTCTCGACAATATAACTCTTGAATATTGTGCCAATATTGTCAGAATATTGTATCAGCGATATTGTACCAATATCGCTGAACATTTTGAGGCCAATATTATTCAAGTAATATTGGACCAATATCGCCGAATGTTCACATTTTTTTTCTCGCCAATATTGCATTTCAAATTTTTCGCCAATATGTTCACAATATTGTACCAATATTTTACTAATATAGGTGTGCTACTTGGGTTTTGTCAATCTGACAGAATTTTATTTCATTAATTGATACGTTCCCATCAAAAAATGGAAAAAATACGAGTCCAACTCTCATGCTGGGTCCACAGCAAACCAACAATACAGAAACAAAACATCAAATCAATGTTTTTGAACAATTTAACAACAAATCCGAAAATATTAATCAACAAAACGTGTTGTTTTGGTTGCAGCAACTTTTTGCGTTCCCATTTCCAATAAAAAGAAAGGAAAAATACACGTTTCCAACTCGCCGTGATTACATCAAACCAAGAACACAGAAAAAACATAAACTCAATGTTTTCCAACAATTTAACAACAAATGCAATCCATCTATCAAAAAAAGGGAAAACACGTTTTCTTCTCTTATGTTGTGTCCACATCAAACCAACAAAACAGAAACAAAACATATTCTGCAAAAATTCAACAACAAGTCTGAAACTTTTCATCAACAAAACGTGTTGTGTTGCATCAACTTTTCGCGGTCCTGTTGGAAGGCGTTGAACATCAAAGGGTTTCTGTTTTGCTGTCATCGTCGGTGCTGTGTGTACCTGATTGAAAAACAAAGAAATAACAGAAATTCCTTCAGTATGTCCTTGCAGACTCCTAGGTGTTGTGGATGATGTTAGAAAATAAATATGCATTATGTCGGGTGGACTGGTGCATCAAGCTATGAGTAGAATCTACAGTTTCCAAAAATCAGTGTTACCGCCTAGCGTTCAACCACATTAATAGCATATCTAAAATTGGTATATTTTTTCATGGATCTTAGGGTCAACCACCCGCTGTATTAAATCTTCAAAGTTCTTGCTTCATATAACTCCAATGCTAACTCGTGGAATCGATGATTACACTAATTCCGAGTTGTGAAGTCGGAATTATACTAATTCCGAGTTGCAAAGTCGGAATTATACTAATTCCGAGTTGTGAAGTCGGAATTATACTAATTCCGAGTTGTGAAGTCGGAATTATACTAATTCCGAGTTGTGAAGTCGGAATTATACTAATTCCGAGTTGCAAAGTCGGAATTAAACTAATTCCGAGTTGTGAAGTCGAATGACCAACTCACCGCAAGAACGAAAATTACTGAATACCTATCTATGAAAAAGGTAGGTTATGTTTATTCATATAAGAAGTAGATGTTTTATGTAAAACGTGTTAGTTCTGTAAGTGTAAAATATAAAATGATTGGCGTTTGGAAAAAGTGTAACTTTTTACTGAAAAATTCGTATTTGAAAATGATCGATTTTCAAGATTCAAAAGGACATAACTCGAAAAGTATTGAAGACCCTTGCGAATTTCCTTCTATTCCATCAAACTCACCTTTACCATAATTTACAAAACTCCATTTATTATTTTTCAAATAGATTAAGTGAAAAGGAAAGAGATACCTTGCAAAATATCAAAAAAAAAGTTGCTGAAACAAAATTTCTGATGGGGAGTTATCAGCTTTGATACAGCTTTTATCACCCACACACCATGCAAAAATAGAAAAATAGTGCCACCAGACAAAAGACATGAGTGTCTTCAATTGAACACGGTATATAAATTCAATAAAAAGGTACAAAGACAGGCCAACTTTATTACGAAGACTAACACTTATAAGAAGAATTGCACATCGAACACTACTTTTTCAATATTTTTCGTTTTTGCTCCACAGCATAGCATTTCCTACAATTACACTTTTTGGTCGCCCGATTCTTGAGTGAATCTAGTGCAGTACCTGAGGAACACTTGGTTTTGGCAGACTTATCGAATGGTACAGATGCATTTGTGGAATTGCCAGGCAATGTGTCATACGTCCTGGATTCCCGCAGGGGCCCAAGATGAGCGCTGTTTGGTCGACTGCTGTAAAATTGCTGGGGATCCATGCTATTTGCGGTTGTTGGCCTGGATAGGGGGTTTTTATATGCAATTTTACATTTGCTGCAGTTGCACTTGTTGTATAAAGTCCTGTCAACGGTGGGGCCAGGCGTGGGCTGCCTGTTGGCTAGTTTCGGATTTCTTCTTCCTTTCAGCATGAATATGTTTCCTTTCCGTTCAACAACATTGTTTCTGAAACCGTACTCTATGGCTGCGTTGACGACATTGTACACTTTTTCCTTGATATCATTGGCCATGTTTGCGTCATGCGGCCTGGGTGTAGATTGCCTAGCGGTATACTTGTTTGGGTTGATTGCAATGCTCACTTTGCTAGTTTTTCTGCCGCTCAACTCACGGCGCATTTTTTCTCCGCTATTTTCTCTCACTCCGGACGTTGGATGATCAGAATTTGCGAAAAGTTTCTTCAGCTTGGACAGGTAATACAGGATCAGATTCTCGTAGTTCACTGGTACTTTGCCTACAGCTTCGGGCCTTTTTATTGGAAGGTTTTTCTTGCGGAATCGTACTTCTTTGGAATTAGCTTTGTTTCTCTTGGTAGGGAGTTGCTTTTTAGCAGGGATCTTCATATGTGGAGCCATTTTCTTTAGATTGAAGATGAGATATTAGTTACACTTTGAAATTTTGACATTTCGCCGGAGAAAATAATTGACAAATTGTTATACTTTCTACGAGTGTCAATTGCCTACTATGAAAATATGAGTAAGGTGTATAGGGAGTTCGAGATTGTTGGTGATGAGGTATAGGATTTTTACACAAAAGAAAACTTGTAATGCTTCGAGAAATTCTTCAAAACCAAGGTCTGGAGGATAGAAATTAGTGTTACTCAACGACAATGACATCTGAAACTTTATCGCGGTTGAGAAAACCAGACGTGGAAAAAATGGCCGGCATATTTCAAGGCTAACAACAAAAGCGTGGGAATACTGATTTCGCCTGGTCAATGACTGAAGCATTTTATTACTCTGGTTCAATATCGAAAAATAATAACGAAGGCATTTGAAGAGGCATGTCCTTTGAGAATGGCCCCAAAGCGCCGAGTTCGGTGGTGGAACCAGTCGTTGGAGGGCCTGAGAAAAGTGACTATAAAGGCCCATAACAGAGCCAACGAGGATGCGTGAGAAAACTACAAAACCGTGAAAGAGTTCAAAAAGGATCTGAAAAAAGTGATGGAGCTAGCTGGAAGTTTAACTGTGGGAAAATCAACTCCCTAATGGAATCCGCCAGACTCATGAGAATCCTGAGCAACAAGATAGATCAACCTTGAAGAAACCAGATGGAAAATGGACAACTTCTTCCAAATATTCGCTCAGATATCTGCTGGAAGTATACTTCCGGGTAGTGCCATAGCCTGCGCAGTGAACGAGTTCAACCCATATGAGGCAGCTGGACCTGACGAAATTTATCCGGCCATGTTAGAGGGGCCTGGAACTTCTCACCCCAATCTTGGGAAGAATATTCTGATCCAGTATAGCGCTGGGGTACGTTACAAAGGTCTGGAAGTCAACTGGAGTAGTCTTCATCCCCGAGGCGGGGAAAAGAGTCTACCTGGGCATGAATTAGCATACTTTGTGTTGCCCCAAGTCACCAGGATGTATTGTCAAGAAGGCGCTAATTCATTTAAAATATTATCAGATCATATCTATTTTCCCAAAATTCACATTTTATGAATTAGTATACAAATTAGTTATTGAAGTTTATAATTTGATAAACAAAACATCGTCCCACGAAGTATAAACTAGCAGTCCATCGATGATATTATTCGGCATGTCAGTGGCTCGACATTGAATAATTTTTGCACGTAATAAAAAACAAAAACATTTACAAAAGTTGAATAAATACACGAGAACCGAAAAGACGGGACTCTCTCGGTTGCGAGTATCGCGGGGTCCGAAGAGACCCAGTGTCGTAGAGAATGATATTGAGTCATTGGTACTTATTGGGAAGATAGATCGATTTCCAAAAGTTCTTCGTGTAAAACCCGCCTCTAAGAGATGTCCCCAAGTACGCTGAGTGTCTGCGTTTGGTAAGAGCCTTTTATATTTGGAACAAATTGTTCATTGTTGTTGTTGTGTATTATACTGCCCTTTGCCCATTGCCTCTATTGTGTATCTAGTTGATAAGGTCTTGTGTGCACCAGGTTCATTATTTAATATATATACCTTCAAAGTTGGGAAGTGTTTTTGTGACTTGTTTCATTTATTAGAGGGTATTCTGAGTAAATATCAGGTTACCCCTGGGTCTTGCTGACCTACGTCCCAAGCGAAGGGCTTATAGCTTTCCTATAGAGCCCTATTCGCGACAGTATTTTTAGCATGTTTCCAGGTCAAGGTCGGGGAGGGGTGTTTGAAAACCAGTCAGTTTCTGAACGTTTGCTGGTTTCACATTTCGGTAGATATGGTGCTGAACATACCTTCTGCCAAGTTTGACCCGCGTACGAGGTCAAGGTCCAGAGTTATGCCAAAAAACCCGTTTTTTTTAATTGCGGTTTTTTCAGCATAACTCTGTATATTGACATCGTATGGACAGCACCATATCCACCGAAATGTGAAACCCGCAGACGTTCACAAACTGACTGGTGTTCCCCCTCCTTGACCTGGAGACATTCTAAAAATACATCCAGGCGACTTGAGGCAACACCAAGAATGCTATTTCATGCCCAGCAGATGGTTTCCTTACCTGTCAGTAAATCATATAGGCAGCTCTTTAACTGTTAGTAGGATTATTCTGGACTTTGTCTAGAAACAAAGAAATGAATTATTTGTTTGTGTTTGAGTCTCGACGTTTCAACAATTAACATCTACTGTCGTTACCAAGTGTGTGAATGCGAATAGATATCTCGGATACTTATTATATAGCCTGCAACTGATGTACCTGCTATAAAGTTAATTATGATCTTCGTAGGGTATCTCAGATCAATGTTAATTAATGTGATACAAAGACCTTTTTTGGTGAGTGTTATTGTTGATGACCGATTTTTGACAGGTCTTGACCCAGAGTTTTTTATTGAAATCTCAATCGATCTAGCTGAGTGCTAGGTGGCTTCCACACATTCTGAATCTCTATGCTCCGCCTCTTAGTTTCTCCAACATAATCCAACCCACATTGACACGGAACACGGTGAATGCAGTTTTTGGAGTCACTATTCTCGTTGGGTGGTTTCGTTTTTGTTAGTTGGATACGAATGGTATTACTTGATCTGAAGCATGTTCGAATGTTGTACCTTGATCCAATTCGCCTTATCTTATCCGATAAACCTCTCACATAGGGAAGACATAGGGTAGGCTGTGTTGGTTCATCTGATTTGGTGGATGACATTCTTTAACTAATAGGCAGACACCTATCACTAATAATAGGTATAGAAGATAGCCCAACTTTCCGCATATGTGAAGAAGACGAAGACACTTCAAATCACTTCCTTGGCGAGTGTAAGGCCTATGGGAGGCTAAAATTTGAAATCTTCGTAAAAGAAGATTAGGAGGAGGAATGTAGATTTGTGGAAAGCAGGGGATGGCAAAAAGGGTTAATGAGAGCCTTGCCAGGCTGCGGTAGCGGCCTCCCCAAAACTATTACTGCTACTCTGGTTACCTCAAAAACAAAAATCCTGTTATCTTCAGAAAACGTTGTGAGAACCAACGGAACAGAAATTAGTATTTTCCTTGAATCTCCTTAGATTTAGACTTGGAAAACACCACCCCAGGAAGTGACTTACATAATATTGCGATTGGTTGACAGAATGAATGAAAAATAGACATTCGGAAAATCTCCAAGGTGCCAACAGAGAGGTGTAAAGACCGAACTCGTTGGGTCAATTTCGACGAAACTGTTGACGGTGAAACGACTGATGATATTTCAGAAGAGCGTCACCGACAAGGCGAACTGCATTTTCTTGGGGTAGATATTGAAAGCGTTAATATGTATATTTAGGTGCTGTATTCAAGGTATGGAAACAGTATCACAGGTCAGTCTGAATCTGTGCCGTATACAGTGCGTTCCGATTTGAGCAGCAACACCGTCGTATTTTCTTGAGAATAAAATGATTTCAACAATTTTTTTTACTATTTATATCGCTTAGAAATATTTATCTTTAGGTGATGAAATATTCGCATATCCATTTTCCACGACTACTTGGACGAAAAGAAAATTGAAAAATTATGAAAAACGCACTAGGGATTTTCTAATCTGAAAACTAGCACCATGCATTTTATCAAGATTCAGAATACCCTTAAACCCAGATCTCATTGCTGGATTCATAAAATAGACAGGGTATTATCTATAACTAGCAGCATTATTAAATTTTAATCATGCGTTTCTCTAGTCACACATTTGTGGCCTAAAAAAGTTCAATGCATTAGAAAATAACCAAATACCTATAACTTTTAACACATGAAGGAATTGGTAAGCACAAAAGTAACTGCGGATTCTGGTTCAGAATACCCTAAAAGACCAGACCGTAATCCTTTAATCCTAAAATGATGAACTCTTATCCATCCATAATATTTAGATACTTTCAAAAATTGCCTGTCTAGTCACAAAGTACCCATAAATGTTCAATCAATGGCTTCGACCAGTTGAAATGTATTTATTATTATTTGTGGCCAGCATCAGAAGACACATTATACTTTTAATAAACATCGACGTGTCTCAGAATTTTCATGCAATTCTAAAGTTTTGGTAATAATGAATGTACCTATTCCATACCTCTGCATCATACTGTATAGATATAAGATATTCAGAATTTTGACAGATAAAATATTTATCTTCGGTATTATCTAAGACAAAGCCAATTGATTGATTTTTTCTAATTGAAAAGATAAAAGGTCCTGTTCATTCGAGAATATCTAGGCAGATATTATCAAGATGAGAATGGCAATCCTTCATCACGTTTTGCTCATTTTATTAGTGTCAAGTGTGAAAGTTTTAGCAAAAATTGACCACCTAAGTGAAGATGAACTTATATCGGTAGCTGTGGTAAGTTAAAATGAAAGCATTTCGTGAAAGATGACGTTTAACATCACTGTGAAATTGCGTTTTCTTTTTGTTTGGATCACTTTTTTCCGTCTTGTCTCGCCTCCATTCCTCATGTTCTTGCAAGCGTCTCCATTATCAAATAAAATTAGGACTGGTTTATAACACTTTTTTATTGGTTTTACATTTGCTTCAATTTGGTATATAATGTATCAGGTTTTGAAGGCCCCTTTAACAACAGTTTTTTAAGGTCATAATTAATTATATTTTTTTAGCAAATTCAGTAGTTCAGCTCAGCTTTGTAGCACATCTTTGAAATTTTTCAATGTTTCTGTTCATGTAATCCATCTTCACAAATATAAAGGAAACAAATTCCGTTGGAAGAATCCGTATTTTATTTTATAGCTTAAAGATTCAACAAATATATTATCAGAGATGGGTATTAACTGAGTTACAGAATGTTGAAAATGGCAAAAAAATTACCAGAATTCCCGTTCAATATTTCTCCATGGAATTACTATATTATTTGAAAGCATTCAATTTAAAATTTTAAAACAATTCACGTCTTCTGGTTACATCTGATTACCCTTCCGCAACTTTCACGTCTCTGGTGTAATACAGATTGTTTCTCTTTTTTTCGTGAGATAACCATAGTGAGATTACCACAGTATTCCATGTTAACACAGTTGAAGGCTTTAGAAAAATCACAGAACACTCCTGCTTCCATTTCATGAACGTCCAAAGTGGTTTAAACTTTGTTTAGGGACGAAAATACACCATGGTTCGAATGATAGGGGAGACCGGGTCTGGTTGGCATACTTTTCTTATTTGAATTTTATGTATCGTAGTTTTTATTACTTTCAATATGATCTGTACAACTTAATATTGCCTATAGTTTTGGCTACCATTATATATAATCATTTACGTAAGAATTTCAAATATACAGTTGTGGCAACCCCTTATGCACATACAACATTTTCTGACAACCTACCCCTCCGAGCAATTGTTAACAAACATCTCAGCCCGAATCATGTCAAAAATAGCCATTGTCGGAACATTCGATTGCACTCGGTGACCAGGTTGGAATTCCATGTTATATTCACTCTTAACTTGGCGATCATGTTTGTTTACGTCCGTTTACGACTTATTTATCGTCTTGTCAAATCAGACCATGGGCATCGCAGCATGGTAATCATGACACAATCCCGATTTTGAGGCAAAAATACATTATTTGTTGAAATAGCTGTAAAAAACATTGTTTCTATTCAAGTCGACATTAAAAACGATTACCTATCAATAACTAGGAAAAAACTTGTTGCAGAGTAGTACACATAAAAGAAAAAAAAAGCAAACTCAACACTTGTCTTTCGAGTACTTGAAACATAGCGTCGTTGATACTGCAATATGAGCTATGTCAGGAAACATTTATTTCACAGGAGACTGTAAAATGATAATAGGTACTACATAAAAATTTCTATGCGCGATCATTTTATACTTTAAATTCCAAAACAATCACCGGTAGAAAATGTTCTGCAACTATAACATTATAATAACTTGGCAGTTATGTGTGTGTGTTTGAAATGTATGCTATTTTAGAGGAATTCGTGATTGTGAAACCAATGATATGGACACAGATGTTACCAGAAGAAAGTGTTTAAAAGTAGCAACGAGAACTATAATCCGCCAGATACAAAAAATCAGACTACTTTAGCAAAGGAATAGAAGAATGCAATCCAAAATTTTAATTTGTTTCAAGCTGGATAGATGATTTACAATAAGCAAGTCATCGCTCCACCCTGTGAGCAAATCAAGACTACAACAAAATGGAGCTGTTGTTTGGTATGTCTGCAGAGATGTCTTCAGAGATACATGTCAGCCCCTATTTAATTCATAAACTTCAATGACTCTCACCTGTTTGATGTTTAAGAAACAGAAGTAAAATAATAATGAGAAAAAATGAGAAATTCACGTTTTTCTACCAGGCAGACTTGTAGTATCGATCGTTCCCTGAGCCTAACTCTACATAAGTAGAGACATTACTCTTTGACAACTCTTAAACACTTCTTGATTGCCTCAGGATACCAATAATCTAAATTCAGAAAAAAACTGTTATATCCTGAACAGGCTAATAGGTAGAACACTTGGTAGGAACAATTACAACCAGTACTTGACAGTTGTCAAATGGTAATGTCTACTTGAAAAGTAATTTGAAAGTGGTGTTTGTTGTACGTTGATATTAATAAAGTATTTCTTCCGAGAACCTACTGGTTACTTGTGTACCGTGAACACAACAAATTGGCGCAGTCGAAAAGTAAGAAGGAAATACTAAGAAATGGCAAACATCGGAAACATTGAACCATTCAATCCGAATGAACCTCAAAAATGGAAAATGTACGTACAACGCCTCAATTTCTACTTACAAGCCAACGGTGTTGAAGAAGACACAAAGAAAAAAGCAGTTTTCTTAAGCATTTGTGGGTCTGCAACATTTGAAGTAGCACATGCATTGACAGCACCCACAGAAATTGAAAAGGTAACCTTCAAGGATATCATTAAAAAACTCAATGCGCACTTCTCTCCAGAGAAGTCTGAAATGGTTGGTCGTTTTCGTTTCCACAGAAGAGAACAAGGACCTGACGAGACCATTTCATCCTACATTGGCGAGCTACGTAAATTGGCAGAAGATTGTAATTTCAATGCTACACTACTCTTAGAAATGCTCAGAGATAGACTTGTTTGCGGCGTGAGAGATGAGTCCTTGCAACGAAGATTACTAGCTGAATCCTCTTTAACATTTGATAATGCAGAGAAAATTGCATTAGCTCATGAAGCAGCAGTTCGGAATGTTCTTGAATTGAGAGAACCGGATACAAGTTATGCTAACCAGGTGAAACGGAATATCAAAAATAACATTCCTCAGAGACCTACAACAGGCAACACAAAATTTGCGTGTTTTCGATGTGATAACGAACATTCTTCGTCAGATTGCCAGTTCAAAGACTCAGTATGCAATTTTTGTCACAAGTTGGGACATATAGAACGAGCGTGTATGTCAAAGAAGAAGTATTTCAAAAATAAAAAGGCGAACGTTAGAGCTGTGCAAAGTTCAGACAATGACAATCAACAAATGTCATCTCAGGGAAATGATGATTCCGTATACGAGGTTGTCTATAGTGTATCGAGAAAATCATCCGAATTCAGAGTCGCAGTTACCATCAACAATCACGTGGTTAATATGAATATAGATAGTGGGGCTGCATATTCAATGATTGGTATCGAGCAATTCCATGACATTTTCACACAAGAAGAGCCAATGTTGAAGAAAACCCATTTTATATTGCGTGATTATCAGCACAATGAAATAAAAACGCTAGGAATGTGCGAGGTTCCAGTGGTATTTGGCAAACTTCAGAAGAACTTGCCATTAGTGATAGCAGGAAACGATACTGCAAATTTACTAGGTAGAAATTGGTTTGTTCCTTTGAATATTTCGTTGACAGGAATATCCATAAATTCTATTGAACCAGACCCTCTAGCGGAATCGAATCAGATTCTAAAAGAATTCGCAGATGTTTTTGCTGATGGTTTAGGAAATTTCAAGGGCCCACCAATCTCCTTGAATATTGATCCGGCAATAAAACCAATAGTACTCAAAGCTAGGAAGCTTCCGTTTTCCTTGAAACCATTCGTCGAAGAAGAGTTGAATAAGCTCATTATACAAGGTATTCTTGAACCTGTGATTCATCCAGTATGGGCCACTCCAATCGTTCCGGTGGTTAAACCTGATAAGAGTTTACGAATATGCGGTGACTACCGGATCACTATCAATAAAGCACTGCTCAAAGATGTATATCCGATTCCAGCTATTCAAGAAATATTAGCCACACTTGCTGGTGGAAAATTTTTTGCACGTTTAGATCTAAAACAGGCATATCAACAACTGTCAGTTGATAGAGCCAGTGCTGATGCTCAGACCATAATAACGCACAAGGGGGCATACAGGGTGAATCGCCTACAATTTGGAGTATCTGTGGCACCCCAGATTTTCCAGCGTTTCATGGATACCCGCCTACAAGGAATCCCTGGAGTTTTACCATATTTCGATGATGTACTGGTGGTCGGAAAATCGTCGAAAGAATTGAAGCAGCGACTTCATGAAGTTTTAGAACGCTTTCGCCAAGACGGTCTCCGCTTGAGAAGAGACAAATGCATATTCTTTGTCAAAGAAATAAAATTTCTTGGATTTTGGATTACGTCTGAAGGAATTCATCCAACAAAGGACAAGGTCCGAGCCATAAATGACGCTCCTGCGCCGACCTGCAAACAAGAACTACAAGCATTTTTGGGCATGCTCAATTTTTACCATCTGTTTCTGAAAGGTAAAGCAACATTGGCGGAGCCTCTCCACCGATTGCTTCATCAAAATGTACCATGGAAATGGACGAAGGAGCAAGAAAATTCTTTCTCACAACTGAAACAGCTGTTGTCATCTGATATGGCACTGGCGCACTATGACGAGAAGAAACCGCTCATTCTCAGCTGTGATGCCAGTCCTTATGGTGTTGGTGTTGTGATGAGTCACATAGAACCGAATGGGGAAGAGAAACCAATAGCATTTCACAGTCATACAATGTCGAAAACTGAGAGAAACTTCGCTCAACTGGACAGAGAAGCTCTTGCTATCATCACTGCTTTTAAGAAATTTCATGACTATATTTACGGCAGGTTTGTGGAAATTCGCACCGATCAAAAAACCACTTTTGGGTATACTGGGCGAAAATAAACCAGTTCCGGAAGTTATTTCACCAAGAATGCTTCGCTGGAAACTTATAATGAATAGTTACAATTATAAGCTTGTTTATGTTTCCGGAAGTGCCATTCCACATGCTGACGCGCTGAGTCGACTACCACTTGAATGTAATGAAACTGAAGCTCCTCCTGTTCTAGAAGTTTGTATGTTGGAAACAGTGCCTGAAAAACCCTTTACGGCCGAACAAGTAGCTGCAGAAACGTCGAAAGATCCAGTTCTCTCCAAAATTATGCAGTGGATTCTCAGAGGTTGGCCAGGAGAAACAAGACACTTAACAACCGAAGAGAAATGTTTTTGGCAAAAAAGAATGCAACTCTCAGCGTACAGAAACTGCTTATTATGGGGAAACAGAGTGGTTATTCCGTCAGGAGGTAGAAAACTAATAATGGACATTCTTCATACTGCACATCCTGGGATAGTCAAGATGAAAGCATTAGCACGGTCACACGTTTGGTGGCCAGGTATGAACAGTGAGATCGAAATTATGGTTGGAAAGTGTCAAACGTGCCAACAAAACAGATCAATGCCTCCTAAAGCCCCTCTCCATCCCTGGGAATATGCAAGAGCACCATGGGTGAGACTCCATGTAGATCACGCTGGTCCATTTCTAGGTCACATCTTCTTTTTGGTCATTGACGCTTTCTCCAAATGGTTAGAAGTTCGCATAGTGCCATCCACTGCATCACATGCAGCAATTGGAGTATTAAGAGAACTATTCTCAACCCATGGGATTCCGCAAGTGATTGTATCTGACAATGCAACATCATTCATTTCACAAGAGTTCCAGGATTTCTTGCAAAAGAACCTGATCAGACATGCAAGAGTAGCACCCTATCATCCTGCTTCCAACGGCCAGGTAGAACGCATGGTACAGACCACAAAGGAAGCACTGAAAAAGTTATCGATTGGCGACATGAAAACAAAGCTTGTAAGATTTTTATTGCAACAACATATCACTCCAAGTTCAACGACAGGCCAAAGTCCAGCAGAGTTATTGATGTCAAGACAACTGCATACTATGTTAGATACGGTACATCCAGATTTCCTACAAGAAATGTCAACTAAGCAA
The DNA here is from genome assembly GCA_944452925.2 of Chrysolina oricalcia. NCBI lineage: Eukaryota > Metazoa > Arthropoda > Insecta > Coleoptera > Chrysomelidae > Chrysolina > Chrysolina oricalcia. The sequence goes on along the minus strand of OX101821.2, from coordinate 13,907,296 downwards.
GAGGTAAAGATGGATGCTAACTCTGTACCTAAGGTATATCAAGAAGGCAGCCCTGTATTCGCTAGAAATTATGGCCTCGGTGATAAATGGTGTCCAGCCATTGTGGACACATCACTGGGTCCGGTATCGTATCGCCTGAAAACGTTAGATGGAGTCGATCTACACAGACATACAGATCAAATTCGCAGCAGACTTATTGATTCAGATGATCGTGGATTGAGACCAGATGTTCAAAAGAAACCGTCAGCTAGTTCTGAACTTCCTGATGAGCCTGATGAACAAACAAGACCTCCGAGAGATCTAAGTACGAGTTCAGCCAGACCTCAAAGGAGCAAACGAAGTCCGAGTTATTTAGGAGACTACATTTCATCCACAGTCATGAACAGTTCTACAGAAGTGGGGAAAGGAGTGTTATATCCTGAACAGGCTAATAGGTAGAACACTTGGTAGGAACAATTACAACCAGTACTTGACAGTTGTCAAATGGTAATGTCTACTTGAAAAGTAATTTGAAAGTGGTGTTTGTTGTACGTTGATATTAATAAAGTATTTCTTCCGAGAACCTACTGGTTACTTGTGTACCGTGAACACAACAAAAACATAAGAAAAAGAGTTAAAGAGTTATTAAGGCTTTTACTACACTTTGGATGAGTATTTCAATGATACACTTTCAACGTAAATATGTGTATTATAGTTTATGTGTAAATTCTTATGTGTAAATTCTTATGTGAATTATAATGCATGTATAGCATGTATAGCATATATATAGTGTATAGTTTTTTATAGCGTTTATGTGATTCAACGATTTGAATATTTTGACTTTTTTACTTCAGCACTTTCATTTGTTTTTTCAGTATTTATGACCTTATTCTATGCTTTGTCAGCAAGTACGACGGCGTTCTGGTGCCACATCGAAAATAAAAAATTCTGTCAATTGACACATTTAATCTGTCAATTGACACATTTAATCTGTCAATTGACACATTTAATCTGTCAATTGACACATTTAATCTGTCAATTGACACATTTAATCTGTCAATTGACACATTTAATCTGTCAATTGACACATTTAATCTGCCAATTGACACATCTAATCTGTCAATTGGCACATTTAATCTGTCAATTGACACATTTATTCTGTCAATTGACACATTTAATCTGTTAATTGACACATTTAATCTGTCAATTGACACATTTAATCTGTCAATTGACACATTTAATCTGTCAATTTGCTCATTTATTTGTCAAGTTATTTTTTTCAATCTCCTATTCATGTTCATACGCTGTTGCTCAAGACCAAACGTACAAACGGTACTTTTTTTGAGTGACAACTAAACCACAGCTTGCACGCATTTCGAATGCATCCATGAAACTGCCCTGATTTACAGATTTCATTATTTACAAACGTTAGAAGCGTTTCAGTATCTCAATAATTTCTCCATCAGAACAAATTTAAAAATTTCAATCATCGTTTCAGTGTTCTTTTACGAATCAAATCACCATTACGATGTTCCAAAAATAATAAAATTTCGTTATTGCTCAACCCAATCGAAAAGTACCTAAGGCTGAGTTGGTTCATGGCTATTCACTGGTCATGTTCAAACTACCCATTTCGTGGTGGTCGTGCTGGTAGAGCATGCGCCTCTCAAGCATTAGGTCTTCGGTTCGATTCCCAGCATGGTCATCGGTCTCATGCACGGCATCACACGTTAAAAGGTGAGGGTTGCTCCCTAGCTTGCACAAGTCTCTCGAAGACTTATGGTGGTTCGGGGTAGGGGTGCAACAGGTTGATGGAAATAACGATTTCAACAATTTTCATCATCGATATGCTCTAATCAACTCATATTATTAAATGTGTCAATTGACAGATTAAATGTGTCAATTATCAGATTAAATGTGTCAATTGACAGATTAAATGTGTCAATTGACAGAATAAATGTGTCAATTGACAGATTAAATGTGTCAATTGACGGATTAAATGTGTCAATTGACAGATTCAATGTGTCAATTGACAGATTAAATGTGTCAATTGACAGATCAAATGTGTCAATTGACAGATTTTTTTATTTTCGCCGTGGCATCAGAACGCCGTCTTAAGCAAGAATCTAATGTTTGAAAGTGGTTGACAATGTTTCACTTTGAGTAAGGTTATTCTGGACTTTCATTGTCTAAAAAAGAACAAAGAAAAATTCAATTCTCTGCAATTTTTAATCACGACGTTTCAACTGTTGAAATCTACAGTCGTTATCAAGTGTATAATGCGACAATCTCAAGGATGCTTCTTATATATGCTGTGGATATATTTTGTGTCATTAGCCTAGGGGTAATTTGGCGGTATTCAGGTAAGCTTGTTAATTACTGTGCCAGGTCCCTCCGGTACAGCATTGTTAATTCTTATAATTCTTATAATTCTTATAATTCTTATAATTCTTATAATTCTTATAATTCTTATAATTCTTATAATTCTTATAATTCTTATAATTCTTATAATTCTTATAATTCTTATAATTCTTATAATTCTTATAATTCTTATAATTCTTATAATTCTTATAATTCTTATAATTCTTATAATTGAAATTGCGATAAGAATTAACAATGCTGTACCGGAGGGACCTGGCACAGTAATTAACAAGCTTACCTGAATACCGCCAAATTACCCCTAGGCTAATGACAAAATATATCCACAGCATATATAAGAAGTATCCTTGAGATTGTCGCATTATACACTTGATAACGACTGTAGATTTCAACAGTTGAAACGTCGTGATTAAAAATTGCAGAGAATTGAATTTTTCTTTGTTCTTTTTTAGACAATGAAAGTCCAGAATAAACTTACTCAAGAATCTAATTTTTCGCACAATAAAGTATTTTTGATTGACAACACACGTACTTTCCAACCGGGCATGTTGTCATCTAGATATGAACATATAACATGAAAAAAACTTATCAGCACGCCGCCACTGGTTCTAATCTTACATCCGAATATCATAACAATAACAAATCCTCCCCTCCGAACTCGGAGGTCACCCACAAACTACCACAAAGGATAGTGATATGCAGCTTTCATAACAACGTGTGTTGTTTATTTAGAAATGGCACCTCTATATATTTTATTGCTCGGAGACCTGCCCCGGTTACGGGGCTAGTTGGTGCAACCTATGGGGTTGGTTGGCATAACCTTTATGATTGATTGGTACAACCGTTGAGGTTATTAGAGACATATCAAAACATGACATTATTTTTTAAAAACATATTATTGAGTTTAACTTGAAAAAAAAAACAATAATTTAACAAATAAAAAAGTTAGAACACACAAAAAAAATCAAAATTCTTGCATACAGCGGAGTATAGTCGTTAGTGCAGTCCTCATGTGCCCAACATTTACATTTTTTGCATTCATTACTCCTTAGGACGGCTATTTGCAAAACTGCCTAAACATATCAGGTAGCAGCAGTCTTCTTCTTCTTCAGAACTTTCTTTGAAAATATTTGCCTTTTGGTGTGTTATGCATTTGTTAGATTTTCTATCCTCGTGCTTGCTTCCTTATTCCTCTTTTTTATTACCCTTTTTGCCTTTCTTTTCGCAATTTCCATCTTTTTTTTTGATTGCCTCTTTTTCTGCCATTAACTGACCTTTTATCGGAGTACCAGTTAAAATGGCTGACGTTCTCTTTTTTTCCTTTTCTGTTATTAACTGAGGATTTTGCTGCTGCTTTTGGCAATGGTCTAATTTCTTTACCTGTCTGTTTTTTTATAGCCAATTCTAATTGACTGCCTTCTTGTTTTACTTTGTTCTGTTTACAGTATAGAAGAAGGGAGTTAATCAAATAAGGCTTGTCTTGCTGTTTTAATACGTAAAACAGCAATCTCATGTATTGCTTGCTCAATAACATCGTTCTTTACTGTATACCTATTAGTTTTTCTTTTATAATTTCTCATTTCATCTTAAAACAGATAACATAAAATAAATCAGAATTACCGGTCAAAAAACAATCTAATTTTAAATTGAAACTTATTAAAAATAATTATTTTTATCATTTCAATAAAATTAATTCCCCAACAAATTAATACTCGGGGTTGGTTGGCACACTGCCCACCTGCCCCGTTTCAAATATGCCAACCATCCCCAATGCACAAATAAACAAACATGGCGGTATATCAACACTAAAAGACAATTATAGCAATTAGAGAGTTATTGCAAACTGAAATAAGTTTACTTAATTACAAAAAACTTTAATTAAAGTATCCTGTATTGTAATTTGTAATTCTGTTTCGTAATGGTGTTATAGCAACAACCTTCTTTCTAGATGTCTTTACTCAATATTTTGACAAGTACGTCAAAGTTCAAATCTTTTCATCTATTCATCACAAGCGGCCAGCGATACGCCTGCAACTCTGGACTGAGCATGCGCCAAACTTGTCAAACTCTTTTCATAGAATTTAAGCGCGGATATTTGAAATTCTCAAACTCTTTTCATAGAATTAAGCGCGGATATTTGAAATTCTATACCGCAAAACAATAATTTCGTGAGCCTGTGAAGGACAGATTCAAAGGTTACTGCGAATACAAAATAGGTGTTCTTGCGCGGCCTGCTACTGAATCTAGTGCACGCAAAATAACCTAGTTTATTTTTTTATTATACCTACGTATATCCTAATCTTTGTCAAATGTACTAAGAAGCGCGCGGAATCTTCAAAATTGAAACACGCAGTGGTAAAAAGGTTGTTGGCGTTGTTGCTGGGAGTGGTAGGTAACAATTAAGTATAGTAACAGAGTATACACTCGTACAATAATAGCCTTTAAAAAACAAGCGATGTTAAACAAGTAGCGGGTATTTTAAAGGCTCACTTGAACACTTGTATCACAATCGGGTCGAATCTGTTTCTCAATAGCAAGATTGTTATCATAGCAACAACAATTTCAAAGCAATATATCTCAATTATGTATGCTTTATCGGCATCATATGATATGTGGCAGCACATGATATGTGGCAGCAACACATGCCTTTAGATAGCAAGCCTTTCACAAAATTCAAAACATTAAAACATAATAACCATTCACGTTCGTGAGTAGTTTGAAGATGAAAGTTCAATTTAGATTGGGTTTGTTTAATTGTTTGTCAATTGCGTTTGAATGACCCGCTTTTTTTAGTTCGACATTGGCGCATACTCATTCCAGAGTTGCAGGCGTATCGCTAGCCGCTTGTCTATTCATCCCAATCACCATCTCATAACATCATTGGTCTAATATCATTTGTATGTGCTGCCCAACAGTTCACAAAGAAGCTTATTTTTTAATCAACTGCAGCATATATTTTTTATTCCTTCCCAAACAGCGCATCCATTTGTAATATGCTTACGAGGCACAACTTGAAGAAGAATAAAGGTTTCCCCAAACCAACGCTTGAACGCGGGACGGGAGCGGGAACGGGATGAACGCGAGACTAAATTCTATAGCAGGATGTGTAAAGGTGCATTTGGTCAACATCATTTTAAAATTGTGCTTAAATATATGTTAAAATCGAAAGTTGAACCTGTTATATCAAATGGCACCGTTTATACAACAATGTTAAGTTTATGCTAAAAACCTTTGATGTTACCGTTATGTTTATGATAATGCTTGAGCTAAAGTTGACTAAATCCACCCTAAATATGCATACCGCTGGGATTATCAGTTTTCCGAAATGCAAGCAAACAGAGAATTTTGTTTGGTTTGCTCCGTGCACTGTTTTTCTAGCAATTCACACAGTTCTCATTTTCCGTTCCCGCTCCGGCTCCCGCGTCCCGCTTTGGTTTGACGAAAACCATTGTCCTCGTACGTAAATCTGGAATGTTTTTTATCTTTTCCCTCATGGTAACCTACTTTGAACTCACAATTTTCAAATATAAAAGCTACTACTAAGTTTTGATGTTCACTGCAAATTTATAGGTTACAAGTTATGATTCACAAAAATTTGGCAGATATGTCAAAATAAAGACGACTAAAATAAAAGTTTCTATTCCTTTATTTAAATTGAATACGGGATGACTGTATTTTAATACAAGAAAATTGTAAATGACATTTTGAATATCTATATGTCAAATAAAGGAAAACTTAATTAAGTATCATCACATTAGAGGTTGCAATAACTCTCCATTTTTGTTCTGAGTGCGTTATATAGATCCTAACGCCCGGAGGGTAACATTCACCCGAGGGCCTTACAACATTAATGTTGCCCGATGGGCGTTAGGATCTAGTAACGCTCGTGGTGCATACAAGATTTTATTTTTCACGAAAAAAATAATCTTTGTTTACTTCATAAAGGACCACGCACGTTTCTTATGAAAAATGGCTTTCCGTGAATTTGTCCGAATGGTATGGTGTAGATCTGGATGCACTGAACAAAAGTGTCCATTGCCAAAAACTCCAAAAATGGATAGTTTTCGAGAAATGGCTCTATCAATGTAATTCTTTTTGCATTTTTTGGATTTTGACACATAATCAGTTCACTCTCATACTTAGGAAAAACCGAGTTTCAATGATTTCACTGCAGGAATCGATTAAAAAATAATTCTTTCTTCGTTTCAGATACTGCCATTTGAAGAAATTATTATACACTGCTCGTCACTGACGATGTAACTGGACTATTATTTTCAATTTCTATAGTCCAGTTTTTGTAGAAACAAAACCTTCTGAATTGCTCAAGGTATCACAGAGTCACATATATTCAATACCTTTCGATAGGGGCACTAGAAAAATAATATTCGATACACACTATAGGAACTGAATCTGAGATACTTTTTTTTAAAAATAGTTTCCTAGTCGTCAAAGAAATAGAGGTAAATGCAAAATGAGCATATAGAAAATCGTTCATAATGTTAGCTGACGACATAAATACTCGTTGCGAATGCGGTTTGTTTATACCGAGTGTTAAATATCAATAGAAACAACGGAATACATACCCAATAATCATTTCTAATCGCTAATCGAACCAATAAGGCAAACGGATCCGTGAAAATGTCTGAATATTTGATATGATGTATGGATTTCGATGCACTGATCAAATGTCTATTGCTACAGACTACAAAAATGGACAGTTTTCAAGATATGGCCGTATCAATATCTGATTTTTTTCGTTTTCTAGATTGTGGCCCATAATCGCTTAGCTCTTATACCCAACAAAAACGAAATTCTATCGACTTCTGCACAGGAATTGACTGAAAAACAGTTGTATTTCATTTCAGATACATTCATTTGGAGAAATTATCATACACTGCTCGTCACTGGCGATGTAGCTTGGTTATCATTTTCAACTTTTGTATTTCCGTGTTCGTAGAAACAAAAATTCTTGAATTGTTCTAGTTCTAACAAACATACTTATATCCAACACAATTCAATTGTGGCATTTGAAAAAATAATTTGCGATACACACTCTAAATATGATTTGATTTATTTTTTGAAATATTCTCCTGGCCATCAGGAAAATAGTGGAAAATGCAAAATGAGAAACTAGAAAATCGTATTCATAATGTACGCTGACATATCGATATAATTTTTGTGAAGAATCAATATGTTTGATGAAGTGAACACGGTTAAGTAACTGTGGTTAAGTAACTGTACATTAACAAATTCAATATGTTTCTTATGAAATGTCAACTATTGTTGACCTACCACTCATAAATTGTTCAACTGAAAAAGCTATTGCCTATACCGAATAAAAAATTCAGACATTTTTACGAATCCGTTTGCCTTAACAGTTCAATTAACAGTAACAGTAGTAATGATTTTTGGGTATGTATTTCCTTGGTACTATTGATATAACACTCGGTATAAACAAACTGCATTCATCTCGTCAGCGTACATTATAAATACGATTTTCTAGTTTCCCATTTTGCATTTTCCACTATTTTCCTGATGGCCAGGAGAATATTTCAATAAAATTCAAATCTTATTTAGAGTGTGTATCGCATATTATTTTTTCAAATACCACAATTGAATTGTGTTCGATATAAGTATGTTTGTTAGAACTAGAACAATTCAAGAGTTTTTGTTTCTACGAACACGGAAATACAAAAGTTGAAAATAATAGCCCAGCTACATCCCCAGTGACGAGCAGTGTATTCTAATCTGAAATGAAATACAACTGTTTTTCAGTCAATTCCTGCGCAGACATCGATAGAATTCCGTTTTTGTTGGGTATAAGAGCTAAGCGATGATGGGCCACAATCTAGAAAACGAAAAAAAAACAGATATTGATACGGCCACATCTTGAAAACTGTCCATTTTTGTAGTCTGTAGCAATAGACACTTGATCAGTGCATCGAAATCCACATCATATCAAATATTCAGACATTTTCACGGATCCGTTTGCCTTAACGGTTCGATTAGCGATTAGAAATGAATATTGGGTATGTATTCCGTTGTTTCTATTGATATTTAACACTCGGTATGAACAAACTGCATTCGATACGAGTATTTATGTCGTCAGCAAACATTATGAACGATTTTCTATATGCTCATTTTGCATTTACCTCTATTTCTTTGACGACTAGGAAACTATTTTAAAAAAAAGTATCTCAGATTCAGTTCCTATAGTGTGTGTCGAATATTATTTTTCTCTTGTCCCTATCGAAAGGTATTGAATATATGTGACTCTGTGATACCTTGAGCAATTCAGAAGTTTTTGTTTCTACAAAAACTGGACTATAGAAGTTGAAAATAATAGTCCAGTTACATCGTCAGTGTATAATACTTTCTTCAAATGGCAGTATCTGAAAAGAAGAAAAAATTATTTTTTAATCGATTCCTGCAGAGAAATCATTGAAACTCGGTTTTTCCTAAGTATGAGAGTGAACTGATTATGTGTCAAAATCCAAAAAATGCAAAAAAAAATTCATTGATAGAGCCATATCTCGAAAACTGTCCATTTTTGGAGTTTTTGGCAATGGACACTTTTGATCAGTGCATCCAGATCTACACCATACCAAAAATTCGGACAAATTCACGGAAATCCATTTTTCATAAGAAACGTGCGTGGTCCTTTATTCTCATAGTATTTATTGCGTTCTGGTTGGCAACTGAGCACAAGTGAGCTTCTATGCAATTGCCATGGAAACATTGAAGAGGTTGCTAAGAGTTGTTTATTCAATAAAATTGTTGGAATCACAGCTTCCAACAAGCTCTCTATCATTTCTTTTCTAAAACATTCTTGAGCCTTCCCTGATCGCGCTCAGTCAATTCTTTGGTTGCCCCAACATTTCACGTCTGTAACCCACTAACTTTCTCCAGACAAATTCTAAGAAGTAGCAATTTCCTCACCTCTCCTCCCGTCTTCGCCGCCTTCCCTGCTATTGCATCTTCCCAAAGGAACGTTACAAGCACGGGATTCTGAGACTTTATTCCGAAGTGAGAAGTCGTCCTAGTCGAGATTTGAGTCGACATTATTTCTATTCCTGTACTTCCACGACGCTCGAATTGATGTCGGCGTTTGCATTCAAAAATAAACCAGGGGTGAATTTACGCAATTTTTAAGTGCATTGTCATTTGAAGAGGGAATCTGTAAGTAATTTTAAAACCGATTATTGAAGAGAAGCAATTTGCAAACGCCCACTTTATGTGGTAATGTCAATATTTCGTGTAGATGGTCGCTGCCCAGGAATAAACAATTATATTTAGTTAGCGAAATGATTAGCATCAATTAATTTAAACCCCAGCAACTACAAGGAATCCAGTCCACTTAACATCGAAGCCGAAAATAAATAATTCATATCCATAATAAAACTATGTTTAAAAGATTTTCACTATAAATAGGTTTACAAAACCCGCGACAATTGTTTCGCTGTACAACAGCTTCTTCAAGCGGAGAAGATATAATAATTTACATGTTTGCTATGTTACCTTAAATATACATCGTAAATTAATTAGGGTGCGGTTGTATACCTGTCTCCTAATAAATTTTCAATGAGAACATTGCATTACTAATTACATTCCATCTAACCTTTCCAGAAAAACAAATTAAGTAATGGTGAGTTATTTAATTCAAGTTGGTCATTGAGGAGGTTCTCAGAATTTTTCCACTTATTGATCTCCATACTTTCCAAAAGATTAAGCTTCATACCTGTGTTCTCTACATGAAGGACTTCGAAATCATGGTCGAAAGTATGGTTTTCGGTCAATAAGTGGTTAGCATAAGTAGAGTTTGTTTTTCCGTTTACAAAGCTATTTCTGTGTTCGGTTAGGCGTTTTTTATAGGTTCTACCAGTTTGACCAAGATAAAACTTGGGGCAACTACCACAATTTAATTTATAGACTCCACACAATTTGCACAAATTTCAGTAAATAATGGTTATAACTCGTCTCTGATTGATAACCTTCTGTCTAAAAAGCAATATAAGAAAGCAATTCAAGAAGTTTATCCTCGTTTAAAAGACCACCAAAAGTTTAAAACAATTACTTATATCGGTGAACCTAGCACTAAAATAGGTAATTTCTTGAAAAAGCAAGGTTTCAATATTGCTTTTAAGACAGACAACACTTTAGGCAGACATATTAAAAATAACAATGATAAAGTAAAAAACCAAGATAAGTGTGGAGTCTATAACCATAACCATAACCATAACCATAACCATGATTTCGAAGTCCTTCATGTAGAGAACACAGGTATGAAGCTTAATCTTTTGGAAAGTATGGAGATCAATAAGTGGAAAAATTCTGAGAACCTCCTCAATGACCAACTTGAATTAAATAACTCACCATTACTTAATTTCTTTTTCTGGAAAGGTTAGATGGAATGTAATTAGTAATGCATTGAAAATTTATTAGGAGACAGGTATACAACCGCACCCTAATTAATTTACCATGTATATTTAAGGTAACATAGCAAACATGTAAATTATTATATCTTCTCCGCTTGAAGAAGCTGTTGTACAGCGAAACAATTGTCGCGGGTTTTGTAAACCTATTTATAGTGAAAATCTTTTAAACATAGTTTTATTATGGATATTAATATGGATTTTCATCAAGTATCGGCTACATCAATTCAAAATAAATAATTCACCTGTGTTCGGAAAAAGGCAATTGAAACCAGTCCGAAAAAAAATGACGCTGCATTTTTGTAAGAATTGACAAGCTTGTTAGTGGAGGAAACTGAAAACGGTTGTGTTCGTAATAATTATGGAGATCCCACAGAATGTGACGCTCAAAGCTGAAAAAGCGTTAGGAAATTTACTGCCTGTGGAATCCAAATACTTATACGAGGAGTATGACCATTTTTCGAAATGGAAAGATGAAAACAGAGTGAAAACCGTAAATGAAACTGTCTTAATGGCATACTTCCAGGAACTGGTGAGTTTATCTCATGAAAAATATTAATATTTTTTATTTATTTCACATTATTACATCAGCATAATATATCAGCATTCAGTCAACTGATGGCCTTTCTGAAAGTTGAATCAAAAGGATACATTCCTAAAAATCAAAGGTGTTGGAAGGTGGACAAGTATTACTTTTCATAAGAAAAGCCCAGATGATACTTTTCTGCTACATAAAGTTGTTCTGGTAATGGGCGTATTTGGAGCCTTAAGACGTGATAAAATGGTCAAGATTGCAATTGATGACATTGAAGACAGAGGAGCCGTTTTACTCAAAAAGTTTCATCATTTTTGAAGAAAGCGAATTAGGAACCTTGAACTTAGTTAAAAAGTACGTTGCACTACGACCAAAAGGATGTAAACAACGTAGGTTTTCTTAAACATACAGAAATAATAAATGCATTGAGTTACCTGTAGGTAAAAATACTATAGGAAATGTTCCTTCTATCATAGCGAAATACCCCAATTTGGAAAACTCGAAAGGTTACACCGGACATTGTCTACGCCGAACGTCGTCAACGCTTTTTGTTCAAGGTGATGCTTCATTTGAAACACTAAAATTACATGGAAAATGGAATAGTAGTACGGTAGCGGAGAGCTATATCGAAGAAAGTATCTCCTCGAAGAACAAAATTGCTACAATGATAGCTCATTCCGTTTCCGAAAGAGAAAATGTTAACGTTCCAAACGAAACCGAATGCACATTGAGGAGTTCATCATCGGTCAACTCACAGAACTTCAAACTTGGTACTAATTTTTCAGGAACATTTCAAAATTGTAATTTCAATTTGAGAGAAAATAATTAATCCCTTTTTTATGTACAGTAATAAATAAAACTTTTCTTAGTAATTAATTTATTGAACTACAGAAAATAACATTTAGTGGGCGTTATGATTCATAATGCCGTCCATAACGCCCCGGGCGTTATGGGTCAGTTAATAGCAACCGTTGCTACGGTATTATAAAGTAGTAATGGACAAGTGAAAAATAAAAATTATTATCAAATCTACAAAAACGCAGGAAGACTACGTTATGAAAAATTACTTATCTCGTACGTGTTTAACTATAAACCGTGCGCAATCAGGAACACGAAATTTACTCAATGTCACAAAAAAGGCAATATATTCTCTTAGACACCTCTCAAGCTACTGAGATCAGAAGGAGATGTGTAGTTCAATCGGCTGAACGACGAAACGAAGTAGTGAGGCGGTACTACAGCAAACGCAGAAAACATTCACTATCGCCAACCAACCCCCGTCTCCCCTACATCAAAAACAGTTGCTTACAAGGCATACATAGTTGTGATTTTTGTATGTAGGTGAATTTTTATTGATTTTTCGTCAAATCATGAGGTTTTTTAGCACTGAACGGCAATGCTTGCCACAATAAAGTTCTGACAGAATAATCAACAATTTTCCAGACCACTTGTAAGCATCCACTTATTCATATACAAATATTCTTCAAAGCCGTTGACATTTTCGATAACGAAACCATCCTTTTTTGTATAGAAAACATTGAGAATTATTTCAAAAAAAGGCAAAATCGATTTGAATCCAGTGACGTGAAATTTGGCTAGGAGCCAAGTTACAAACACTTGACTTGCATTGGCATTTTAAACCGAATGTTATCAAGTGACATACCGAAAAGATGAACCTTGATATGAAGTTATACTAAAAAAAAATGTTTGCGACTTTCCACGCCCTGTAACTCGTAAATACTTATCTTGATGCTTCAGAATTATCATATTAGACAACAGCAATCACTCTACAAATCTGGCGAAACGAGAATCGTCATTGGCATCTAGACCTAAAATTTGGTTTCTTTTATACTTATCATATCAAAATAGTTTTCATAGTCAATGTTTTCATCCAAACTATGATGGTGTTTTTTTCTGCAATGACAATCGATAATGACTTGGCGAAAAAATCTGGAAAAATGATTCGAAATTTTCATTGATTTTATGATCAGAACCAATAGGAGTGTTCTAATTAGCCTAATTTTGTTTTATTCTCACTAATACTATGATATGAGAAACTAAACGGACTGCACAGTTATGTTACCTACCTGTTTTTGATATTAATGCAAAAGTAGTGTAATAGAAATACAATCAATTTCGTCGTAATAAGAATGAGAAGGAATCATTTCGAAGATTATTATATTTTTATTTTATTACTGACTTGGCAAAGCACTATTGTGTAATATGACCAATAAAGATCTATCTATCTATAGTAATTACCTATATGAACTTCCCAAACCTATATCTTCCCTTGCCATCATTACCATGTTTCATTTGAATTCATTAGCATCAATCTTTTTTCTACTGACGCAATAAGTAAGATTTAATTGTTTCACTTTTTAATGGTGTATTCTTACATCTATTTCAAGAATGAATGTGAGTATTGAAAAAAAATGACAATTATTTATATTCTATCGCTTTTAATAATTGCGGATATTTTTAGTTATACAGACACGGTGATAGAGGACCCATCAGTTCATATCCGAATGACCCTTATTATGATATACGATATTGGCCAAATGGTTTTGGACAGCTTGTGGATGTAAGTATAATGAAAATAATATTCAAAAAATTATTATGACTGAGAGAGAATAAATCACCCTGCGGAATTTTAGAGGAGGGGCTGATGTTTGGTTAGTTTAGTTAATCAATAGTTACTTTTATTGATGCGCCTCTCTGAGATTTCTCAAAAGTAAGGCGGATAGGCTGAGTTTCATCGAAATTTTCATCTCGGTTATGGTGGATTTATAAATTCAACTAAACTAAGAATTAACAATTAAGAATCAATTAAAAAGGTGTTTTTGAACTACAACTAAAAAATTATGGATTACGTTCGGGCTTGACATATGTTTTGAGGTGCAGAGCAGAACTAGCAGAATACAATTGTTTTATAAACCAAAGACTCGTAGGTTTTCGAAATTATTCACAGGGCATTTGAATTACTATCATTTTCATATACAGTGTGACCCGTTTTTAATGGAAATACCCCCCTAAAATTTGAAGTTATAAACCGATTTTAATAATTTTTTTTGAAATGTCAAGTACTAAAAGGTCTACCTTGGGACAAAATTTGAAATGTTTATTCCAATTTTCGATATTTTTTCTTAGTCGATTTTTCATTAGCGATTTTTTTAATGAAAAAAATCACTAGAAAAAATCACTACGCCACTGGATTCAGAGTGCCTCTAAACAGGTGGGACCAGAATTTCATGAAGAAATATTCATCAATAGCAAAGTTATGACAACTTGACAACTCAAAAATTTGAAAACTCAACAGCTAACAGTCACAAAAAACACCCTATATCAACAGATATAGCCACGAGAATAATTTTTTTATGATTACAACAATAAAGTGCCACCAGATGAAAAAAAAAAAACAAATAGCGTAAATATTTTTAATGAAGATAACGGAATTACATTCACACAATTCAACTAATAATGAAGCAAAACATTTTAATAAACGTAACTATTATAACTAATTATTGAAATGTTTCGATTCAGTGCAACAATTAATTCTAACTCATATTCTAGTAGCCTCTACTAATCCCACCATGTATTTCGATACATTTGTCGGAGCGCTTACGATGTTTCTGATTACATTCCTTAGTTCTTGAGGGGTAATATCTGCACATACCTGTCGAATTCTTGCACAAAGTTCATTATCTCTTGTGCAGTTTTTGTAAACCTTTTGTGTGAGAAGTCCCCAGAGAAAAAAGTCCAAAACTGTGAGGTCTGGAGATCTGGGTGGCCACTCTATAAACGGACTACCACGGCCTATCCATCGGTTTGGAAAATGTTCGTTAAGCCATTGCCTCACAGCTCTGGCATGATTAACTGAACATCCATCTAACTGAAAATTAAATTTGTTCCGAATATTAGTCGTATGTAAGAATTTTGCATGACCTGTATGCGTTGCATGATGTAGTACTGAAGATATGCACGGTCCATAAATAGTATCCGCCTAGTTGTATTTTGATAGAATCAAAGCTACACAAAGTGAAGATTTTGAATATTTTTCAAGATATTGTCTATTATTATACAGGGTGGCCCACGAAGTTTAGGACAGGGAATATCTCGGAACTCAAAAGTAGTGGAGAATTGTAATTTTGGGGTTCTGAATAAAAGCAATTGGTGCAGCTTTTTTTGACATAATGTTACCCAATGAGCTTTTTGTTTTCGGTCACGTGACATCAGATTCAAAATTATTGATGGAACACCCTGTATATTTTGGCATTTTTATGTTCCTCCCGAAGAAACAATTTCAACAAACTATCACGCTAAACGATCTATTCAAAAAATACAGGTACTTCAATATCCTCTGTCCCACGACGTCTGGAACGAGCAACTGCCAAACTATTTAGGTTTAGGGTCACCCTGTGTATTTGGGCAGTCCTGTATTTTATGTGATTATTAAAACAAAGTAAAATCAAATTAGTTATCCATATTTTATTAAAAATCGTCGTGGGACAAAGGATATTGAAGTACCTGTAAATTTTTCGCAAACAACCCTATATCAACGTGTTTACAATAAAACAGCGCTTATGCTGATATAAATTTTTTTCTATCATCACATCAAGTGAAAGTAACTGGTATCGACATACCTGGCAATCCAGTAGTTCGTCCAGGTTAAGATGTCTAGAAACCCTGGTGTGTCGACTCATACCTGCAAAACTGTGGGATAAAACGGGAGACAATTCGCCCAGTTAACACAAAATGATCTCAGAGATGGTAGTGGGCTTCACTTTCATGTTTCAGATCACATCAGTGAATCGAAAAGTGACTTCCATTACTATCGCGAAAACATCTATTCGGTGTCTCGTTGGTCATTTCGAGACATCTAATTGTGATACCAAATGTGACTCGAAACTAGCACAATGTGAGATTCTATTTATACTGTGAAATCAAATGCACATCAAGATCATTTGACGTTACAATGTGAAATTGAATGAACTGGTACTTATTTCAAAATGCGCTTCACTTTCCGACTCTCTTATATGTCACAAACACTTCAAATTTAGAATTCTATAATAGTATGATTTCGTAGGTTTCAATTGTGGCAAACAGTGTAACTCGCCTGTTACTCGTACAGACTTTTCGAGAGTTTCATGTAAGTATTTAAAATTTATCATAAACTGAAACATGTAAAGCAGCAATAATTGTGATAAACAGATTCATTCTAGAAATTCAATTTTCAAATTCGTTAAATATAATTTGCAGCGTGCTAAATTTGATGTAATGTACCAAATTTTTTATACATTCATTCACACATTGAGTCATGAAATAAACAAGAAAAAGATAGTGAAATGTTTAGACATTTCAAAATTTAAACCAACCTGCTAATTGTGATTCTTTCAAAACTTCACCACTATATACCAATAATTAATTGTTCTGCACTCACTTTGCAAATTATATGTTGATAAAACACCTTTCATGTATCAAATTCCCTGCTGAATGAAATCACTGCCTCATCAATATTCAATTAGGAACCTGAATAAATAAGAAATATGGAAAATTCGAGGTTGAAACAAATTTCGTCCTGTTTCAACATGAATAAAAATAATACCTCAATTTTATTATCCAAAGCAATAGGTAATGAATTATGGTTTATATAACATGGGATGCTAGGAAAAAAATACTTGAGTTGATTCCATAAAATATACTTTTAATAAACAAAGCATTGAAAGCATTATTTAAACCTAAATCATAACAAAACAAAATATTGAAATACAGAAAATACTTAAATTCCATTCCAGTTCTCTGTACAGCATTTTCTTCCCGACGAAATCAGTACCTAACCTGAAAATGCCGAATTTTTAGAAAAACTGAATCCTATACCGTTTTACTTACCGTTCTTGTCCTTGAAGAGATACTAAGAATTATTGGTGATGTTAACAAATATACTTGAATTAACTATTGAAAGAGAAATAATAAATCAGAACACTGAACACTATCACAAATAAATTGTGAAAGGCTTTCGCGGCCATCGTCACTTACATGGTGGTTCTTCGGGTAGTAAGGCTTTGATGTAGTATCCCTGTTCACAAAGGTCCCGTTAGATGAAGCCATGAGGGAAATTGAACTACTTTTCCCAAGTGATATATCCAATCTCTTCAAAATATGCTTAACATCTTCATATTTCATTTTCAATAACAAAATATATGAGCAATTAGATGGTGTTTCAATGGGAAGCCCACTTAGCCCAGTTATTGCTAATTTCTTCATGGAAAAACTAGAAGAAAAGGCAATTGAAACTGCAAATTTAAAACCCAAGGTATGGTTACGATATGTAGACGATACGTTTATAATTTGGAGCCATGGACCAGAAAAACTCAATGAATTCCTTAACCATATCAATGGCATACACCCGAATATTCAATTTACCATGGAAATTGAAAATGAGAAGAAACTGGCATTCTCGAAAAGAAAGACGTCTGGGGCATACGGTATATAGAAAACCAACACACACTGATCGATATCTCCACAATACCTCAAACCATCATCCGTGCCAAAAACAAGGTGTAATCAACACATTAGTTGATCGAGCTAGAAGAATTTGCGCACCTGAATACCTGGAAGCTGAACTGAAACATCTAAAAAACGCTCTTCTTTCTAATGGATACAAAGAAAGAGATATTGAGAGGTGTATGAAAAATAGAAGAGAAATCAGAGACGGAAGAATCAATAGTAGACCAAATGACTGTCCATCCAGTGAACCAAGTAGTACTCAAACCAACACCGAAAAAAGAAAAGCATTCTTACCATATGTTCCCAGAGTAACAGATCGTATCGGCCGTATTCTAAGAAAATATGAGATTAAAACCGTTTATAAACCTTCAAAGAAACTGAAAGACCACTTTAGATCAGCGAAGGACAAACGAGACGTACTATGCTCTTCTGGGGTTTATCGCATTCCATGTTCCTGTGGCAGCGTTTATATCGGAACCACGAAACGCTCCGTTAAAACAAGAATCAAAGAGCAGAATGCTTGCTGTCGGTTAGGGCACACACAGAAATCCGCTCTCGCAGAACATACTCTCAACAACGATAACCATAGAGTGAAATTTGAAGAAACCCAAGTCATCTCTTCAACATCTGCGTAATACCCAAGACTCTTCCGGGTAGCAATTGAAATCCAGAAACACCACAGCAACTTCAACAGAACCGAAGAAGGACTACAATTGAACAAGGTTTGGCTTCCAGTTCTCAAAAATTCTCAATTAGCTCCCTACCCACAAAATAACGGTACGAACGATTCTATGATGTCTGCTAACGCTATGGACCAATCAGATGTAAGAACGACAAATCACAGGTATTTATTGAGACAACGTATAACAAATGTCAAGCATTTGACAGCGACTACAGAAAGCGAAAATTTTTAAAATAACTCTTGAAAATGCTAACCACTCGTGTTGGCGAAACGTCGAGTTCTTCTCTGAAAACACGTCGGCCTTACTACCCGAAGAACCACCATGTAACTATCACAAATGCTTATAAAATATTGATAAAATGACGACGTGCCATCAACAATACTCACAAGTTTTACAACCGACTCTCGAAAGTCTCGACAAACAATGCTCAATGCCGGCTATTTAGTTCACTGCTTCAGCAATGATATAAAAATTCATGTCAATGTGCTTCGCAATTTTCTGCACATTTTGTACCTCAAAGCGATACTTACGAGAAGACAAATGTGAACAATTCATAATATTTGGCATCACAAAGCGGTAACAGCAATGTATATAAGTAACTCATACTGTTACCACAATAATCAAGAAAGCGACATCGCCTAGAGGTTTGTGTTAACTGGGCGCCAGCTTGATTAGGAGAAAACAAATGACCTGTTTCTCAAATATTCCGCATTTGCGTGTACCGCCCCGGTCGGTTTTCCTGTTAGGGCGAATTTACAAGCACAGAAGTTTTCAAGTACTGACAACGAATGAAATGAATAAAGAAACGTAATTATTGGAATTTACTGACTCGCTATCACCAATCAGTCTTATTAGTTACATTTTCGACTTATTTATATAATTTTTTACTGAAATGCAATTAACTACAATAATAACCACGCATTTCATTTGGAAATATTGAAATTAAGCTTCATAAAAATTCACCATTAGAACCTGTCAATCGTGTGCTAATATAAGCAGGAATGGCAGGCTTCCATGTGAGATATATTCGTGCCATTATTTTCATAAAAATGTTTTCTAATAATACAAGATACTATGTGATATTCTTCATAATATGGTGTTACTCACATTCGGTACTGGATATAGATGAATTATTTGTTCGTATCTCTGGGTTGCCCACAAATAATACAATAACGGAACATGGTCAAATTATAATTGTACAAACTACACAGAAAACGATTAAATATTCACAAATTTTATTCAATCAGATACATTTCGCCAGCACAGTAGCTTCTTCACTGTCTGATTGAATAAAGTTGTGGAGATCGAATCGTTTTCTGTGTATTTTATACAATTACTATGGATCTTCATCAAGTAATGGCCGAGTCAATCAGACAAATTGAATTATTATTGAATGAATGATGAATTTCTAAGAAAATATACAGTAAAATGGAGAAACTTCGCCAGCACAGTAGCTTCTTCACTGTCTGATTGAATAAAGTTTGTGGAGATCGAATCGTTTTCTGTGTATTTTATACAATTACTATGGATCTTCATCAAGTAATGGCCGAGTCAATCAGACAAATTGAATTATTATTGAATGAATGATGAATTTCTAAGAAAATATACAGTAAAATGGAGAAACACATCAATATTAGTCATCAATACAAGGAAATTGCACTATGAAATTCAGATTCCGTCACAAGTATTAATTTTTTAATATTATTTAAAGTTTGTTGAAATTCCATAAAATTGACAACAGTCATCAATCACTATATCCCTGGAATATTGACAGGACTTAAATTCTATAAGAGCGCCATCTCTGGAACCGACTAAAGAAGCAGACCACTATTTCATTTGTTAATTTGTCTTCTAAAAAATCGAAACAAAATCGAATCACTCGACACACCAGGGTTTTTAGACATCTTAGTCCAAGTAAAAAATAGACAACCCTATGTCTGCACATTCTACTTGTTTCATACTTTAAGTCCAATATCAATTTTCTAATTATCTTGATGTTGCAAAATTTTATGAAAAATGGTTTTTCAAAAAATAATTAAAAATATTCTGTCCAGATTTTTTTTAGGCAAACCATTTTTAACATATTTTCTAATATTCGAAATTTATTATAAAATAAGATTTATTCTATTATCAGCTCGGTGAAGGTCGATTTAGGTTCGGATCTTAGACTATATTATCATCTATTCGTTAAGAAAACTCTATCATATCTTTTTTCCTTGAAAATGATAAAATGTAGATGATTTTGGAGACACCAATCGAATACTAAATCTACATCCTTTTGAAAGTTGCTGCAGTCTGTATTCTCTTTGAATAACTTTTAGGTCATCAACGTAATAAAAGTTACGAAAAAGTTATTTTTTCGCTAAATCATCAATAAATAATAGAAATAAAAGTGGTCCTAGATTTTGAGCCCAGAGAAACACCGAAACTGGGGTTATACAAAGGGGACTGAAAGCTTTCGTATTCCACGTATTGTTTTCTACCTAATGAATAAGTTGCAAATAAGTTTTTTTAATTCACAGAAAAACCAAATGGCGTTAGCCGATGTAGAAGAATGTAAAAGTCAAATTGTTCAATGCTTTTCATTTCTCTATATCTTGACTTCATGGACCATAAAAAATTATCATTTTGTATTTCATTTCAGCAAGGAAAGTTGTACCAATTCAATCTTGGAAAATGGCTCAGAAACCGTTACGATGGCTTCATTTCTGAAAATTACAAACGCGAAGAAGTATTGGTTCGATCCTCCGATGTAGACAGAACTTTAATGTCCGCTGCAGCAAATTTGGCAGGGCTATTTTATACGTCTACCTCATCAAAAATGTGGCAGGAAGACCTTCCATGGGATCCTGTACCTATCCACACGGTACCTCAAACTGACGATGACATCATTTCCATGTCAAAAAGTTGTAATAAATTTGAAAAACTCTACGCTGAACTGTGCAGTTCAGAATATTTCAAAAAAGTCGCGGAGGAACACGAAGATATATTCCGATTCGTTTCTCTCAAAACTGAATGGAACATCACAGATATATCAACATTTCAAGGACTCCATACAACATTCTACGTTTACAAAACCATCAATGCCTCGTTTTTGCCTGACTGGGCCTTTCAACTCGATGAAAATGAACTCAGTTACCTCGCAGGATTGTCCTTCTCTAGAGAAACGTTCACCAAGGATTTACAGCGGTTTAAAGTTGGCCCGTTCATCAATTATCTCAACAATCATTTCGATGGGGTTATCAACGGGACCACGCCAAAGTTTTTGATGCTCTCCGGGCATGATGGAACTGTAGCCAGTGTTTTGAATACTTTTGGAGCTTATGACTATCACCCTCCAGAATTTTGTTCTACGATAATTTGGGAACTTAGAAAGAATCAGAAAGGAGACCATTATCTGAATATTTTTTACAGAAGAAATAGTACCGCAACATTAGAGCAGGTAGTTGTTGGGGAATGTACTTTGGACTGTGAGTATGCTGAATACAAAAATATTCTACGACCAGTCACTGTTGATTCTACCAAATGGGTAAAGGAGTGCAGAGGTGACAACTGAATCTACATTCCTACGGATTGACTAAAATCTTCATTAAATTGTATTATTATTATTGTTTATTACAAAATAAGATGATGATTTCCTCTCCCGAAATTTCAGTAAAATACCGGGATAAATGAAATTGTACTATTGCAAGAAAAATGTATTTAATTTCTACTACCAAAACTTTTGAAATATATCTAGATGAATTATTGTAATCTTCCAAAAAAGTGCCATTCGCGAGCCGCCACCTCACAGTAAACAATGTCATCGTAACTTTAACTTTGTTTCTGTAATCTGTGGTCACAGTGGAACTTGGGTCTTGGACACAGCTTAAGGTTCCGTCAAACCAAAGCGGGAACGGAACTTTGGAACCGTGCAAATTGCTAGAAAAACAGTACACGTAGCAAACCATATATATTTCGTTGCTTGTATGCATTTCGGAATACGAGAAACCACACCGGTATGCCCCACTAAGGAATTTAGTCTCGGATTCAACTCGTTCCCGCTCCCGCGTTCCCGCGTCGGTTTGAGGAAACCTATAGATAAATACACAGCTAAACAAACTCAGCCCTTCGTTGAAAGAATAAATCCGTAACCTTGAAGACGCCATTTCGCTGCAAAAGTCAGCCTTTCAGGGAATTTTAGGATTTAATTATTATGGATTTGAATCTTATAATAGTTTGTGGAATGATGGGAATATCCAAGAAGTGCTGTGTTCTAAGGATTAAGATTCCAAGAACGATTTGTTTACGATACAGAATTCCACAATAAATTTGAACATATTACGAATTCGCACAGAAAACTAAAGTGTATATACCAGTATCTAACAAATATTTTTCTTGCCGTATCAATTTCGTAGGACTCAATAAAGGACTCATTTAAAGATGAATATATGTTATTCCTCAATTTGATTGTGCTTTTTACAAGCTTTTATTTATTGACACCTATCTCGGTGTCTGTGTGTGTCTCAAATATAAATAAAAAGACAAGCTTCCATACAAAATGCACTAAATAGGATAAAATTATTAATTTTCATTGTTTGACCTAGGTTATTCTGCGAGTACCAGATTCAAAAGCTTACCGCGGCTACGAAATAGGTGATCTTCTGAATTTGTTACTCATACAGCAACCTATGTCAAACAATGAACAAATGTTTTGTTCATTTCTAGTGCATTTGTATAAAATCCCGTGTTTAAAAAATAAAATTATAATTTTTTAGGCTTTGCTTCTGTTGTTATGATTTCAACAGGACAACATATAGAATTGTAAAACAAAAAACAAAGAAATACAATTCCAAAACACTTTATTAAAACAGCAGATTATTGGTTGCGCTATATAATTAATTTATTTCTAATTTTTTTTTTTGGTCCTTGAAATTTCTGTTGATTAGGTACTTTAAAGTATATAGTACAACCGAACCCTCAAATATAATTTTATCACAATTTCTTTGGGAAAATTGTCACACGGATGTGAAAAAGGAAGTGTATTTGCTATATTAAAAAGATTAAAAGCATACTAATAGTTTAAAAATGAATGTATCTATGTCACTGACGAAAGTGACAAAACTATCATTTGGATCATTCAAATTACAAAATAAAGTTCCTTTCGAATTCTCATGGGCTTTAAAATGAATATATAAAGACTTCAAATGACTGTAACACACCAAGAATACCAAAGATCGGAAAGAATTGCAACTTGTAACATACAAAGTAAAAACACCGGCAAATAACACTCGACACAACTACGGCACTGGACCGATTAAATTTGCAGATAATAAATCCAAACACACACCACTGTCACAGAGTAGGGAACTATACAGAGGCGACGGCGTGTCAAATAACGAAGCTGAAATTTCTTTGCGCATGCGCTAAATAACTGGTATATTTGTCAACCTCACTTTTTGTTTGGGATCAGGGGTGCGATTACGAACACTCGATCCGTAGTTAGTTTGACATATGTCAGATTTTATCAATTATGAAAACCAATACAATTCAAGATATATTGCAACATGAGTCGATATCAATGGTCTATATGGTAGATATAATTCCATTCTATCTCTATTCAAAGAAATTTCATAGTTTCGATTTCGTTTCGAATCAAGAACATACATCGTTCTAGCCTACGTATCGTGACAGCTCTCGTATCGAGTGTTCATAATCCCACCCCAGCAGTGGCATTCCGTGTACCCTCGCTTCATAGCGAGAGTAGAATTCTACAAAATTTGATTCGTTCGTTCGTTCGTTCGTTCGGTATTCCGTGTAACTTTAGAAGTCTTGCTTTTGAATCGAAAGAGATCGGGATTATTTGACATTGTTTGTGTCGTCCTGAAAACATTGAGCAGGTTTTTGGAAATTAATTTTATGTTATTATCTTAGGCTGGGGCAACTGGCAAAGATTGGTTTGTTTAATTGTTTGTTGTTGTTGTTTGTTGTTTAATTGTAAGTGTGTGATAGTCTGTGAATTAGATATTTTTATAATTGACCCTTGCCTCTGTTAGTTTGGAAGTTTTGTATGGTTACAGTGAGTGTTCATAAATGAATGTGAGTTTATTGTTGTAACCTGTAAAATTTGGAAAATCTTGACAAAGTGCCAAATTCGCGAAAACGCGCAAAGGGTGCGACACCTACAGTCCAAAATATATACTTCGAGGATGGGGAAAACAAACCAAGTCAACATGTGATTTGAGTAGCAAATAATTAACATTTTCTTGGTTTTTAAAACAGCTTGCCGAAGTTTAATGTACCAAAATACTTCTCAAGATTCGAATAATGAGCAGCAAGTGCAAGAGGTATTACTGGGTCCCGCAGTTCAAACACTTATAAAGATACAAATGTATCAATATACATCTTCCTAAAAGATTCATATCTATGTGAAACAGATTATAATGGTAATTTCAGAAGATTTTATACCATTATACTGTATCTTGGCAATTTCAGTCATTTCAAGGAAACGTCTTGATGTTCAATATTGGCTATAATTTTAATGCTCTTTAAATTTCAATTGACTTCATGAGGCTCCGATGTTGAAGCAGAAGTTTGTAAAACCAGCCCAAATATCTCGAATTTCTCCACATGTTTAACTTGACACAAAATAATACAAAATAATATCGGCCGATTTCTATCGCCAATATATTTGGATATGTCCTCTAAATTGATCTCTCAACAAGTAACATCCTTCAAAATTTTCCTTTATTGCTTAAAATTCAAAAAAGAAAAAATGATTTATTTACCATTGAATCAAATGGGGGTTCACATTGTTTTCCCCATTCCATTGACAAGTTTGACAGATACTGCAGCGCCAACTATCGGAAAATTTTCCCCGAATACTCAAGGAGACTAAAATTTAACAAGTTTAATAAGCTCTAGCCAATCAGAAACGTGTAGCATCAACGCGTCATAGTGACGTTCTTGGGTATGAGTACAGAGTCGAACTCGAACCAAGCAACAAAACTGTCAGCAGTAACTCTCATATATAACAAGAGCTAGTCCGTCACTGTCTATAGAGAACGGCGGCCATGATACGTCTTACTACGTCACAAATATGTTCTTTCATCTCTTTCTACTAGTGTCCCCATTGTCTTATGGGAATCAAACACTCCTTGTTAAATTTTAGTCTCGTTGCCGAATACTTGCTTACAAAAATGCTGCCTGCAAATTTACTCGGGATACAATTGAATGAACTTCAAAGAAGGTAGCAAATTCGAAACTAGAACATGAAAAGAAGAGTGATGAGGTTTGACAGTGATCCATTTGTCTTGAGAGACCAACAGTTTATATATTTGTAATTCATATGTCTTTCTCATTCAAAAAATCCAACTTAGAGCAATAAGAGTACGTCTTAGCGAACGACACTACACACTTGCATATCACATAGCATAGTACATAACAGAGTTCAGACAATAAAAATGCCAGTAGCGTCGGATATTCGCATTTTGATTGGCTGAACTTCGATATTTCTTTATGCTATGCGCTATGCTGCCAGGCAAGTGTGTATGTGATAGAGCATTGAAGTCCGTTGCTCATGCACTAATGGTTTGCCCTCAAGTGACTTCACTTCATGGCGGTTTGATCAAATTTTTTGATGTCAACATCAAAGCCCGAGGCTCAAGCCACAGCTCAAAAAAAATCCATCAATTTCGGACGTGGTAAGGCTCGGACCCGCTCCATTTCAAAAAAAGTTGTAAAAACTCGCCAAAATATAATTGAAAATATCTGAAGATAGGGAAAAACATCGAGTCGCCAAATAATTTCCGTAGCTTCACCTGTTTTGTATGTATTTGTATCTAGTAGACTGGAATACGTTTCAAACGTCCAAAATAAAATAAATATTGGGAACCATAGACCATATATGGGCTAGCTGTTTTGAGAGCATTAACTGGATTTATTTATGAAATACATTTTGCACCTTTCAATTACTTTTTTTTTCCTTGGTGTCTTGGCATCGACTGCTATGGTCATTAGCCACGTGTTCTGGATAGGCCTTGTTACTAACTCCATGCGCCACCTTAGGAGCAGCACTGTTAAGTGGGACGCAACAGTGAATCGTGCAGGACTCACCCCAGTGCAGCCACGAGATTTTAATAATTTAATTGGTCAAATTAAATTAAAAAATCCCAGCCGCAACTGGGGCTCGAACTTCGGACCTTTCGACCCAAAGTCGGACGCTTTAACCACTGCGCCACGCCCCGACATTTTTCAATTACTTATTAGCGTTATTGTGGCGAAAGGATGAACCACTCGTATGTAAATTACGAGCAACCCCAGAATTCTTCGAAAGACTTGTGCGCCCTAGGAAAGAGGATGCCCTTATTTTTTAACATGTTATTCCATACCAATAATCTCTGAATATTCAGAAATAATTATATTTATATTTGCCAAAATCACACGAATGTCACCGTTCGTGTTCTTTGGTTCTGACACAGTGTCCTGTGGACAAAATCATTTGTTCTCTTTCTAAGCGAGAACTTCCTTGTCAATGTGGAATTCTATAATTAATAGCTACAGTCGCTTCATTTGGTAGTCCGTGTGCGTGTATGAAAGTCTCGCTTTCATATTGCTTTCCAATCGGAAGAGTTCGTAATTTCTATCTCGTTCAGAAAAATTTTGGGAATTTTCATTTTATCATGTTTGCTTTATGAACTTTTGTAACCATTAATCATTCAACTATTTTATAACCATAAAAAAATAAAATATATAATGTGGATATTTTTCCTCAAAAAATTTAGTAAAAGAATTATGAATGGAGCTATGGAGTAGTTATGGAAATCTATCTCAGGAACGGGCGAAACGGCGAACCTTTGGTACAAATATTCTGATGTTTGCCGTACATTACGTGGATTTTCCTTTTGAATCCTTTTACAAATTGATGAGAAATATTTGAGCAACCAATTCCTCAAAGAGATGAGCAGTTGTAATGGATAACATCAATGTTTATATTACAGAATAAGATTTTGAAGGAAGAATGATTCAGTATAATTATTAACAATACGCATATTACGAAGACATCTCACACAATCTTACAAGATCCCGGACCTCTGCCCTGCCTATAATTTTTATAATTGGTCTTGCCACGGAAGAGAACAAGAAATCAATGTGGGCTTCAACTATCGTTGAGGAATGTTATTTTTGGTCCAATTACATTTACAAGGGTACTGCAGAGGATTGATTCAAAAAATCAATTTCATAGATCTAGCCAAACATCAGTTTAGATATATAAATAAATATTTTCAACCTCAGTGACAGGGAATGAGGATACTGCAAATGGACTATTGTCATTTGTGGAGAGTACAATTTGATCTTTTTATCATAATAATGTAAAAGAAATGGAATATCTCCCACAAGTGAGAAAAACTAGGTGTATGAAACAAAATGACTGCATAAATTCCATTAGCAGTAATCTAGTTTTCAGCTCTTTTCTGGATATTTTCATAATGAAATAGAGCCATTGTGGTCGTGATGGTAGAGTGTTTGCTTCTCAACCATAAGGCCATGGACTCACATTCTAGCATGGTCCCGTACATGGTATCACATGTTGAAAGATTAGGGCCTTGTCTTCCCTAGCTTGAAGACTTCTGAGGGTTGCTCGTAAGGGTGCATGTAGGAGGTTGAAGGAAAGAACAAATTTTGAACAAATGCATAACATGAATCAATGAAAAACAAATAGATATTTCTACTATTGAAATAAGAAACCAAAATAACAAATTCCATTTGTAATCCCTACTCATATTTTCACTTCAGGAAAATATTCAGAGGAAAAGTTGAGATTGCCAAAATAGGTGTGTTCGATTCTATATATTTATTGTTTTTTGCAACTTCCAATAAACTGTGAGAAAGGTTTGGCAACCATTCAAATCTCCATTATTTCAACCCCTATAATGATCCCTAGTTGGTATTCATAAAGTTCCCTCTACCAATTACTCTTACGTAGGTACCATTCCTACACATCTAGAAGTATGAGACTGGTAACAGTTACTAGGAATTAGGAAATTTACTGAAACATTCCTTGTAATAATAAATGAATAAACTGCACTTAGGTATTATTCATTTTAAAATTGATTGGATTCATGTGATAAGTCATGCATTGAATTATTGATTATTTGCTACTGTAATAATTGTTTATTTCCAAGTTATCTTTTTCACTTATTAATTTTTTATATACCCATTGTATACCTATTGTTTGGATAATTCTTATTTAGAAGTTTGAATTATTTAAAAGGCGTGCACCCGTTTACTAAATTAAACAAAAATACAGAAATGGAACAATTTATCGAGTTACTTCAAGAACCCAAAAATTTGGTTCAATGTTTTTTTTTTAAATAGTGACGTTAGTAAACAATCAAAGTAGGGTGTTTGAAATTTGAAATTTCCGGCATTAACCTCTTAAAATAACGCTCTATCCCTTTCTAAACGAGAATTTCCTTGTCTTCTCGACACATTCTAGGCTATCGCTTCAAATAACGACAATCGTCCGAAGCGAGTGTAGCTAAAGTGCACACGGAATACCACTTTTTTCAACTGTAGCTATTAAATGTAGAATTCTATTGTAAAAGGGCCAAGATGGCGCTTCAAATGCTGTCAAATATCTATTTGTCGCCTGGAAACTGTCGCTAACTGTATACACGGAATACCATTTACGTCAAAACGTAGCGATATGTAGAATTCTATGGCTCACGTAATCCCACCGCAGTTTCTTTTGACCAGTGTTGCCGATATGTGAGGAATTCCTCACATTGTGAGGGTTTTAGACCTCAGCGGGTAATTTGTGAGTGTGTTGTAATGTGAGGATTATGTGAGGATCAACAATATTTTATCAAACAAGTACAGTCGATAGCCTTGAATTCATTTCAAATAATTGGACAAAAGAGAACATCGATTGGAGACACGAATGCTCACGCATGGCTCTAGCGGTAAATTATAAAGTTACCAAAAGTTACCCAAACAACGCAGATACGTTTAATGGTTTGACAGTTGACACGTTGAGTGGATAATTGGAAATAATAACTAGCTGTATAGTTGTGTTCATAGTTATTTATCATTCATTGTGGTTTTTTATGATATTGCAAGAATTATTTGTTCATTTTCTCTTTAACATGGTTTTTATTTATGTTATCAGTATATATTTATTTTTGAATTAAAGGGTTATTTTTTGTTTTTGTTGGTACTGACGTTTATTATAAAAATGAAAAATGCATAAAAACCGTGTTTTATTTATCATAGTGTATCTATTTTATGCATTGATTTTACTGATAATATGATGAAAAATATCATTTTTTATCAATTTCATCAACGTGAGGATTTTGTGAGGAATTTCAAATAAGGGCGCGAAAATGTGGGGGTTTCAGCAACTGTTAGTAAGTAATTTTGACATCTTACATTGGCAACACTGCTTTTGACTGCGTTTTGAAGTGGTGCTATTGTTTATTTTGTAAACTGATAGTAGGTTTGTTCGGGTTCTTTAATTGGAAACTGTTGGGAACCTGCGCAGAACTATCGACGCAATGACAAAAATTGGGAACGATTCAGAACTATTTCTAATTTAATAAAAACCAAAACGTACTCGCGTGAAGAGTGTGGCGGAACCTATTGATGTAGTGGTGAACTGATATTACAACTGACGTAAAATTTGCCATCTGTTTTCTGACTTCTACTGATGTGATCCGTGGCTTTGTTTACTTTTAGATTTTCGGCGCACACCTTTGAAACCCAAAATTAGTAACATAGCAAACTTGCTTAAAACGAAATACTTTTCTATTATGATGTCCGGTAAGAACTGAAATATGTGAAAATAATGAATCTGACTCAATATGCATACCACAAGAAAACTAAAATAATTTTCTTTGGAGCAATCCTAGCATGGTTTCAATATTAGAATAAAACTCAGATCCCTCATAGGCATGAGAAAGAGATTCTAGTATACTTCTATCAACCCTAGCAAAAAAAAGAACAATGATTCAAGAGAATAACATTTTTTTTTAAATCTACCTAAAATGTTCTTTGAATTCTTTGTCAGTAAGCAGGTGTATAGTATTCTCAAAATAGTCCTCATTTTTAATGTGAGGAGTTTGCAATTCTTGAAAAATAACCCCCACTTCTTCATCCCCAGATGACGAGCTTGACAATAGAAATACATTCATGATCACTAATTACAAATCAACAAATAATAGGAATATTTCTGTAATTAACAATATTCGGAACTTATTTTTATAACCTCAAATGGCTCAATGACATTATTGACAATGACAAATCACAAAATACGCATGTGTCAAATTATCGATTCCAAATAGATCAAGCTTGACCGAAGGGACTAGTGAGAACGGTTCGAATCGGTTCGGGATTGAATTCAAATTAAACCAAAACAAGCCATAGCGAAATTCTGAACCGTTCGCGTCGAACTCGAACGCGAATTCCAAAAGACGCATGCTCCGAACGGTTCCGAATCGGATAAAATTAGAACCCGAACAAACCTAGTGTGAATTGTGAATTATTTCGAGTTAAAACCACATACCTATAAACGTATGTATGTGGTTAAAACATGTCTTTGAAAGGTGGAACTGTTTGTGCATACCGTGCGTGCTCCTCCAGGACTGGCAAAGGAATATCCCTATTTTATTTTCCAAGAGATGCTGAAAGGTTTGTTTATGATACCAAGTTTTTTTAATATGCTATAATTTCCTACATTACCAAATCAGGGTGGATTCAGTCAACTTTAGTACAAGCATTATCATAAACATAACGGTAACATCAAAGGTTTTTAGCATAAACTTATCATTTTTGTATAAAAGGCGTCATTTGATATAACAGATTCAACTTTCGCTTTTAACATATATTTAAGCACAATTTAAAAATGATGTTGACTAAATGCACCTTTCAATTGATCTGATTTTGTGTTTAAAAACTATCGTGAAAATCTAACTCTGAATTATTGGATTTTTAAGAGCTTTGGCTTCGAGCTTGTCTGAGGGAAGATTTACTTGGTAAAATCGGTGAAACACTGTCCAAAAACTACATGCTATGTGAGGAACATTTTGAAAGAAAATGTTTATCAAAAGGTGGAAAATCCCGGAAACGTCTCAGTTATGATGCTGTACCAACAATATTTCCGCACCTGCTTGAATGTGGAACTGTTCCTAGCAAGCCTGAAGAGCGAAGCAAGAAAGTTGTGATTCTAAGCGGTGAGTAATTGAAAGATATTTTATTGAAATGAACAGTAATGGTGTCTTCATTCACAATGCATGAAGATTATAGTATAAGCCAAAAGCGAGTGTTGTGGTTCTTACTAGTGAGAAATGTCAGTTGTATTCTATACCTTTTCGGAAACTATTGAAATATAGATTATTTCCATAATTACATACATTGACATTTACTTACTTCCAACTGCCATTGTCTATGTAATGATATAATGTGTAATGAAAACCTCTATAATATATTGAGTTCTTGATCAATGAGAATTAGATATTTTTTGGTAGTTGTAAAAAAAATATTTAAATTCATGTTTCCAGTTTCATTTCAATAAACAAGAGGGTTCAGATATATTTTATTTTGCTCTAAAATTTCTATCAGCAGCTATTTTTATTAAACAATTCTTCATTTAATTAGTACAGCTTCAACATGGTATGATGAGAACATTTATTTGTTTTAATAAAGTCTTGAAAATATGTTCATCATGGTTGCAAATATACTTGGGTGTTCATATAAAAATATTTGACTCGGCTGCGCTTTGTCAAATACTCTATTTCTTGACTACCAAAGTAATATTTCGCAAAGAACTATTTGCATTGATTGATATTATCTCAAATAAAAATGATCTGTTCAAAAAAATTAAAGATTCAAGTGAGTTATTTTGAACTAAGGACTTCTCTTTTTTTGTTAATGAGATAAAAATTGTATTTACTTGATGTTATTTGCAGATATTGTACTCCGAACTACTGCAGAACAATGTGACACGAATGTGATCATCTCAAGATCTGCTTCTCCGGTACCAGGTATGTTTTTTTATTTATTTAATTTAAGTAGGCGAGCCTAATATACAAAATTACAAATGTATAAATATATTACAACAAGACAGAAGGACTTCGGTCAATAGCCTGTTGGATTGAATTTATTTCAGTTCAATAAAGTTCCTTATTATTATTATTATTACAACATTATCAAACTATGTAAATAAAACGACCATTTGAGATTACATATATAAGAAAACAAAATATACATTCATATCACCAGACTATTAGATCAGATCACATCACACAAACAGCGAAAAAAAGATTGAATACCAAAGAAATACTAGATATCACAATGAGCTGTCACTAATATACTTCTTTAATGATGAGTTAATTTGGTTTACTTAATTAGATTCTTTCAAAAATTGTGGTAGTTTACTAAACATGTTTGAGCATTTATGAAACATAATATTCATTCCAAACTTAGTATTGATCATAGTCATAAATAAAATACATTCTTCAACTGAAAACCAATTCAGACACTCTAGCTTTTGCAATTGTGCTTTTTTATTTTTACCAAGTAGAAAAAGTTATGTTGAACAATAATCAAAATGAGGTTGTTTAGAGTCAACCTGTTCAGTTATGATTTCTTATCAAATTAAAGTGTTATAAACTTTCAGTAATGTCATACATACAGGGTGTTTCCTGAATACAGTGAAAATTTTAGGATGTAACTAGTAGGTAGAATGATTTTTCATCAAGAAAAGTTTCCAATGATTCATTTTTAATGTGGGGTTTCTCTTTGATAAACTGCAATAGTTTTCTTTGTATTCATTGAAACAATTGTGAGAGACAACGGCATACAGTGACCGCCAAAAAGTATGTACCATATGGGAAAATTTTTTATTATTGGAGTATTGGAAACAATATTCTGGGGAAAAGTTTGTGCATGTCCAATAACCTAAAAATCGATTTTGACACATGTCACGTGATAGCTAGAATGGCGGCAAAATGAAAAAAATTGCAATGCAAAGGCAAAAAAAGGGGTAAGATGGCAAGATATCAAAAAAAGTTATTTGAAAAAGTCACTTAGAATTCAATTTTATACACATAAACGAAGTTTCAAGAGATAATTAAAAAAAATTGAAAATAGCAATTTTTTAAAAATATTATATTTTCTTCTTATGAATAGTTTGACTATACTGAAACATTTGCATTTTAATGATAATGACAAAACTTTCTCATTTTCTCCACACCAGAGGGCACTAAATTGAAAAAATGGGAATTTGTCAGAACCCTTGCTGTTACATCGGTTCGTATCTAACAGTTATATCCGAATTCCACGACCATTGTGATGACATGACACTCCAAAAACATGGTAATTTCCAGATTATAATCAAGTTCCGATGTAACAGCAAGGGTTCTGACAAATTCCCATTCCCTCTGGTGTGGAGAAAATGAGAAAGTTTTGTCATTATCATTAAAATGCAAATGTTTCAGTATAGTCAAGCTATTCATAAGAAAAAAAAAATATTTTTAAATAGATGGGAAAATATTTTTAAAAAATTGCTATTTTCAATTTTTTTGAATTATCTCTTGAAACTTCGTTTATGTGTATAAAATTGAATTCTAAGTGACTTTTTCAAATAACTTTTTTTGATATCTTGCCATCTTACCCCTTTTTTTGCCTTTGCATTGCAATTTTTTTCATTTTGCCGCCATTCTAGCGATCACGTGACATGTGTCAAAATCGATTTTTAGGTTATCGGACATGCACAAACTTTTCCCCAGAATATTTTTTCCGATACTCCAATAATAAAATTTTTTCCCATATGGTACATACTTTTTGGCGGTCACTGTATATATATATATATATATATATATATATATATATATAAGAGAAATGGATTATCACACCATTTCTCTTTTGCATATTGAATATGCTTGCAGGATGTTCTTCAAATTCTCTGAATTTCCTGAATAATAACACAAATTATTCCAACTTGTCAAATACTTGTTTGATTGCAGGTCAAAGTGGAGTAACCTCAGGAATAATGGACATTGAACCTGGTGCTACTTCTTATAAGCTGACCCTACCGATGTTGTCTCCAGTTTCAACTCAAACACCAGCTGCCATCAGTTCCAAGAGCCCAAGGAAACAAAAACTCAGGAAGATGGTGGATATTTTGAGGAAGACAAAAAACACGAAAAAATATTACCTCAGAGTGAAGAGGACTGGACCATCAATGATTTTCATAATATGTGTGACAAATTCCTATCCAAACCTCTTGCTGAAATTGTTAAGTCACAATCAGTGCTCAAAGTGAGGAAACCTGTTGGTAGGAGGTATTCCCAAGAATATAAGTGGTTTGCCATCACAATATATTTTTTGGGTCCCCGAGCATACAAGTTCATGCAAAAATTGATATGCCTTCCTACAAAGCGTTCCTTAGAAAGAATGACTCAGAAACTTGTTTGTCAGCCTGGTTTGCAAAACGAGGCAATATTTAAGGCTATTGATATAAAGGTGAGAACGATGTTGAATCAAGATAAACATTGCCTTTTATGCATCGATGAGATGGCCATAAAAGCAAATTTACCACACTGGTCGGGATGAAATAGTTGGACTTCATGATGTTGGGAGTGGTGAAAAGAAGTTTTTAATGGCGCACAATGCCCTCGTTGTTATGATAAGAGGGCTATACTCCAACTGGAAGCAACCAATTGCTTACTTTTTTGTTCACACACAGTTTGAAGCAAATGAATTAATAATTGTTATTAAAGAATATAGTCTAATTATATTGGTAATTGATTATTTAACAAATTGCAAACCATGTTAGAGAGATGCCACTGCAGAAATTTAAATCGTATGAATAAAAACCCATCATTCAGTCAAAAACAAGTTGTCTGTGACCCACAGGAAATAACAGAAATTTTTCTGGAACAATTTACCCTACAGTCTAAAAATTTCAACTTGAATACAAATAAAGTCGCTGATCTCAGTAGGCCGATCCCTTTCTCTTTCTTTCTGAGACCAACGGACAGCCAAGAGGTTGAAAGTGTTATAAAAAACCTGGCAACCAAATTCTCGAGTGGTATCGACGGAATACCGAGTATGGTTATGAAAACTGTTGCACGTGAAATATCGGAACCACTTTCAAAATTGGCCAATATATGTTTCTCAACAGGTATCTTCCCAGATGACCTGAAACATGCTAAAATTACGCCAGTCTATAAAAATGGTCTAAAAAGTGACTTCTCAAACTATAGACCTATATCGATGTTACCAGCATTTTCAAAGGTCTTAGAAAGACTGATTTATGCAAGACTGCTTGATTTCTTGAAAGAACACAACATTCTCAGCTCGTGTCAATTTGGTTTTTTACCAGGAGAGTCATCCGAAAAGGCCATTTATCATTCACTGAAATACTTAGTTGATCATATTGATAAAGGAGAGCTATTAACAGGTATATACTTCGACCTCTCCAAGGCTTTTGATTCTCTCGACCATGATATTCTTCTGGGAAAACTCCAATGCTTTGGCATTAGAGGTATACCTTTGCAGTTGTTAAAATCCTTCTTGACAGGAAGAACTCAATATGTTGGTTTGAGGTTTGTCAATGGCAGAATTCAGGCATTCAATTCCTCCACTAGAAATATCAGCACTGGTGTTCCTCAGGGATCCATCCTGGGACCCCTATTGTTCATTATGTATGTGAACGACCTACCTGACTGCCTATCAACTCCAGCTGTCTTCCAATATGCCGATGACACCTCATGTTTATTAATGGACAAAAATCTCGTAAACCTCGCAAAAAAGGCAATACAGGTGACACATGAAATGTTGATCTGGTGTAACAATAATAAGCTATACCTAAACACTAAAAAAACAGTGTCAGTGCAGTTTAGTAACCGCTTCAAACCAAACAGAAGTGTTTTAATAAAACTCAATAATAAATCAGTTCCTGTACATTCTGATACTAAGTTCCTTGGTGTGGAAATTGATTGTAACCTGTCATTTGGTAATCATATCTCCCAAACTGTGAAGAACCTGAATAAAATGTGTTATGCCATACGTAAACTAAACGATTCCGTGGACTTTGCTGTGTTGAAAACCTACTACTTTGCTCATGCTCAATCAATCTTAACCTATGGCTTGATTTTTTGGGGAGGATCCCAATTGGCTGATAGAGTTTTCTTGGCACAAAAGCGTGTAATACGGTGTATACTGAAAACACACTTTTTAGAACCGTGCAGACCACTTTTCAAAAAACTCGGTGTACTACCACTTCCCTCTCTTTACATATATAGGCTACTTATTTTTGTCAAAAGTAACCCAAATCTATTCATGACAAATGTAAATGGACGTACTAATAGTAATAGAGTGCTACGTTATTCCGACAGTCTGAGAATTCCAGCACACAGTACAGCCCTATTCGAAAGGGGGGCAGAGTATAGGGGAATAAAAATTTTCAATTCCTTACCTGTCAACCTCCAATCAATCAAGGGTATAAATTTATTTAAACATAAAATTAAGGAATATTTGCTTGAACACTGCTTCTACACTGTTGAAGAGTACCTTAGTTACACCTAAATTTTAACATGTTAATGTAAATAACGTTTGTGCTATGTTTGTTGTTTGATGTTGAAAGTTTTTTTTAATTAATTTACTCAAATTGTTTTTAATAGATGCTGACCATGTCAATGTCCAAAATGGATCCAATGACAACAATAAATATTATTATTATTATTATTCGAGCAAGCTTTATATTCCATTAAAGAGTACCTTGACATTTTCTTTGTGTTATTGTACGAAATTATAGTATGGATCGACATTTTCCCAATCGTAGAAAAATTACTGTACAACTCATGTGGATTGCTCATTTCTCACATGTATGAATTGCAGCACTTGCCTTCTGCTCATTGTACAATATACTATCATAGACTGAAGGATGTCTTACATAATTTGAAGAAAGTTGAAATTTTCTTTCTAAAACACTTATTTTAAATTATTTTTTGAAGTAGTTTGTTCAAATATCAGAAAATTCTTTTCAATATACAAATATTGAATGTAAAAATATTTTGATATTCATTGATTCATTAGATATACCTACTTCAATAAATTATACACCTAGTGAATTATGCTCCCCACATAAATTTATCTCAAATGAAGCATACAATTTCTCAGTGTGAACTTAACTTGTACTTCAAGGTCACGAAAATTACGGAATGAAAGATCAAAGACACCGCCTATTAGTGTCGCCTCTGTATAGTTCCCTCCTACTCTGTGCCACTGTGTTGATAGGTTTTACAGCGACGGTGGGAGATGCGCGAACTACCCCCTCCATAGGGAGTTTTACAGCTGTGTATTTATCTAAGCTGTGTCTTGGAGTTGCATTCATTTTTCTTCTGCCATCCCGACGAGAAAGGCTCAAACAGAAGTACTCTGGACGTGAGAAACCTGTAATTCATTCACAAGCCACTTTAACTTTCGTCTATCGAGATGGTGCGCAAAGTCAAAT
Source organism: Chrysolina oricalcia (assembly GCA_944452925.2). Classification (NCBI taxonomy): domain Eukaryota; kingdom Metazoa; phylum Arthropoda; class Insecta; order Coleoptera; family Chrysomelidae; genus Chrysolina; species Chrysolina oricalcia. Next base: position 13,869,289 of record OX101821.2, on the reverse strand, counting down.
TCAACAAAAGTTACAAAATTCTCATCAAATACCCGATTATCCAAAAACTATGACGAATGTGATGAAACGAATTTCCTGAAACCTGTATGTGTGCAACTCTCTGAAGGATCTGGGGCTCTGGGTAACCAGATTGACAGGTTAGAATCCGTGCAGCTGGACAAAGGATTAATACTTGGGAAACATGTCAGCTTGGCAATTCAACGAGCTGCGGCTGCTATAAAAAGGACATACCAGTTGATAGCCAGGAGTTCCAAGCTGGTCATGGAGAAAAAGGTGTTGATCTACAAGCAGGTCATCAGACCAACGATGATGACATAAGCTTGTGCAGTTTTCTGCAGCCTCCCCAAGTCTCAGACTGAAAAGGATGCAGAACAAAGCACTCCGTACCGTCACAGATAATGATAGATACATTCGGTTAGACGCATTGAGAGAGCTAGCCGATATTCCATCCATCGAAGAATTTATCAAACAACAGTCTGATAATTTCTACACACACTTCATCCTTGGAAGTTCGCTGACTAGGGATATAACAACAATCAGAGCCCACCATACCAGGCCAAAAAAGCATAGTGGATTGGATATTTTCCATGAAAATTCAGAAGACGTGTAACACCCACATATGAGCCGATGAATGTTCAAACCCGTTTTTTTCGATGCTTTTCCGGGAGTCCACAAAAACTCAATGATGAAAATAACTGCCCAAGATAACCTGATGATTTACTTATAAACCATTAAGTCCCCATGCATAACAAGGAGGAGGCAGGTACAAACAACATCAAAGAGACTTAGACCTACCAACGCCGTAGGAATCGCCCTAGGGCGGATGTGTGCCGGATTTGCCCGCCCTCTGGCAGGATGAAACCCAACACCTCAAAAATGCAATGCTACCCCATCCCAACCCCTCTGTGGCATGGGATGGTTTTAACATTGTCATTTTATATATTTAGGTGTTGTAATGTTCTATATTATTTTATATTGTAAATTTAATGTTAATAAACCCTTTTTGATTTTGATTTGAATTTCCTGAAAATTTTTCATAGGGGTTAACCTTTTTTCTTGAAAAGGCCATCGAACTTTCTCCTAGAGCCAAGAAATTCACTAGGGGCCTTGTTTGAAGAGTAAACAATGCTGCGGAATAGTGAAACTCCTTTCAAAAAACGAGTTTTTGAAAAATCGATAATTTTTCATGAAAAACTCGATAATTCAAAAACCATTCCAAATAGACATCTGCATAACAAGCTCCTCCTGTTTGAAGACAATCTTGAAGACAATCTGAGGTGTAAAATTTGTTTAAAAAGTTCTTGAAGTAACCGAAAGATCAACGCTCTCCTAGAGCTACCACATTCACTAGGGATGATATTATAGAAACAATGCTGCGAACTGCGAAATAGTGAAATTTCGATAACCGAGTTTTTACATAATCGATTTTATTTTCACGAAAGACTCGATTATTCAAAAAGTATGAGAAACAGAGCGAAGTGTTTTGCATTTCTGAGTCCCCTTACCTCTAGTGGAATTAGCCAGTAATTTCATAGTTTATTAAATTCAGGAAACGCACGTAAAAGAAAAAATAAAGTGCATTCATTTACTTTCTGCCATTAGCAAAATTCCTTTCAAAAAACGTTTTTGAAAAATCAATGTTTATTCACGAATAACACGATTATTCAAAAACTACCCCAAATATAAAAAAACTGAATACATTTCTGACTTCTATCCTGCATATCAAACTTCCCTGCAAATTCCAGGGGAGTTTTCCATCAATTTCCTGGTTTATAAATTTAGGAAACATACGTACAAGAGAATCTACTACATTATTTTCAATTCTGCCATCTCTTAGAGAAGAGCTCAAATAGAAGTACTCTGATACAGCTGAAAGTGAGGAACCTGTAATTCAATAAGAGGCCACCTCAACTTTCGTCTACCGTCTAGGAGATGTTGCGTCAAGTCAATCCTACAAAAGTTACAAAATAATTCTCATCAAATACCTGATTACTCAAAAACTATGATAACTGAGATGAAACGGATTGCATTCCTGACTTTTCCTCTACAAGATCTTCTTTTTCACGAGTAACACGATTATTCAAAAACTACGCCGAATAGAGCCAAGCTAATTACATCTGACTTTTGCACTACAATATCCTCTTGTAACGCAAATTTGAAGACCACCTGCTGCGTGAAATTTGTTGAAAACAGTTCTGGAAGAAGCTGAAAAATCAACTTTCTCTTACAGCCACCAAATTAGCTAGGGATGATGTAGTACAAAGTAGTGACATTAGTGAGTTCCTCTGACGTCCACTATACCAGAATAGGACGTACTATAAATGTTCATAGTGATATCTAGTTATGGTCTCAAGGACCTTTGAGTTCAGTACAAAGTTGTGACAATAGCGAGTCCTTAGGAGGTCCGAAGACGTAATATGGGTGTCCATAGGACTAAAAGTCAAGGTTAGGTTGAAAAACAGAGTGTATGTTTCGCACATACTCACCTAATACCTCGTCTTTTTTCCACGTTTATAAATTATTTGTTATTAAAGTTATCATTATTTTATATACTTATTGTAATCTTGTGGAAAATAAAGACCTTTATTATTATTACTACTTTGTGCTATTAGGAAATCAATTCCCTAACAAAATCCGCCAGACTCATGAGAATCCTGAGCAACGAGACAGAAGGTTCCATAACAACCTTGAAGTAACCAGATGAGACATGGAAAACTTCCTCCGAACGATTCGTTCAGATATCTGCTGGAGGTACATTTCCGGGCGGTGTCGAAGACGAGCAACAGGCTCTGCCAACACAGCATGTCCCCTATGGATCCTGGCAACTGGCAGAGAAGGTCGTTACACCCGATGCCATAGCCTGGGTAGTGAACAAGTTCAACTCATATAAGGAAGCATGACCTGACGCTACAGAATTATTATTATTCATTTATTCACCCAAGAAACATTAAATGTTTTTACAGGGAAGTCAACGATTAATTGGCTATATATAATACGTATATAGGATAAATGAATATAAATTAAATTAAATTGTCAAATCTGATAAAATTCTAAAAAATTAGGAAACTAAGAAATACTCTTTCAGTTGTAATTTGAACTTCAATAGATGTTTTATATTTTTCAAACGGTTAGGTAATTGATTATAAATTATGATACCATCATGCAAAATGCACCTCTTTCCAATTTCAGATGTTGCCTTACTGGGATATAGTTCATTGAAATTTCTTGTTAGGTGTTTATGAATGACTTTATTTTCTGTAAAATGCAAACCAGTATATTTTTTTTTAAATCGGCTTAAATGAATAAACAAACATACTGATAATTTGTAAAGAGATTCCAAGTTCAATATTTTTTTTGGCTTGTACAAATTTTTTGTTGGTTCAAGATGGGGAAGTTTGTGAATACATTTTATTGATTTATTTTGGAGTTTTTTCAAAGGTTTCAATACAGATTTATTCGCGGATCCCCATATAGATATCAAATATTGTAATTGCGAATATATGAAGGAATAATATATATTCATCAAATATTTACGACATATATAGTTTCTAATCTTGTAAAGTATGCCGATAATTGGAGAGATTTTTTTTTTAATTTTTTCAATATGTTCTTTCCAACTGAGGCATTCATCAATATAGAGTCCTAAAAATTTTATACAGTTTTTGTATTTAATTTGATTTTTATCAAAGATTAATGGTGTGAGTTGGTCATTAATTTTTCGTTTTGCAATAAACATATATGAGGATTTGGAAAAGTTTAAGGTTAATTTATGATTCTGTAACCATGAGAGAATATTTTTAATGTCGCATTGGATACTTTTTTTGAGAGTGTCTGTATTGGATCCTGAATAAATTATAGTTGTATCATCTGCAAATAATTTTAGAGATCCTTTTAAATCCAAAAAAGAAATAGAATTGATGTAAATCAAAAAAAGAACAGGCCCCAAAACAGATCCCTGTGGTACACCATAACTGATTTTTCTATATTGACTATAACTATTTTCAATGCAAACATACTGTTGTCGATTATTCAAAAAATTTTCAAACCAGTGATGAATGTTGCCTCTGATGCCAATACTGTATAATTTTTTCAATAGTATTTTATGATCAACTGTATCAAAAGCTTTACATAAATCTAAAGATAATAGTGCACATTTTTGGTTGTTGTCAACTTTTTGTTGTATAGATGAAATAACATCTTGTGTTGCTCTCTCAGTATCTCTCAATTTACGGAATCCATATTGGTTTTCAAATAGAAGATTTTTCTTTTCCAAATACTCAAATAGTTTGTCATTTATGAATTTCTCGAAGATTTTTGAAAATACAGGAAGCACCGATATGGGCCTATAATTGTTCATATCTGTTTTTTTGCCATTTTTATATATTGGTGTGACTTTAGCAATTTTCATTTTTTCTGGTACTATTGAGGTTTGGATTGACTTATGAATTAAGTATTTCAAAATTGGAGCAAGTTCAGATTTGACAATTTTTACAAGTTTGATATCAATTTCGTCAAATCCACAAGCCTTCTTTGGGTCGAGATTATCAATTATACTTATGATTTCTTCAGTATTTGGAGGATCCAGGAACATTGATGAAATGGTTGTTTTTTCTATACAGCTCTGCGATGTTTTAGGAATTTTGGAGGCAAGTTTGGGTCCTATATTGGTGAAATGTTCATTGAATTTATCACATATTTTGTGGCAGTCCTCAATTACTTCATTATCGACTTTTAAAGATTGAATATTGCGCTTCTTTCGATAGTTGGAATTCAGTAGTTTATTTATTGCAGTCCATTTTTCTTTCGTTGTTGAATTTTCGAATCTGAAATAAATTTTTTTTAATAAATGTTGTTTATTGAATCAGAATTACATTCTATTCAAATGGCTATCGACCGAGGTCCTTCTGCCCATTAAGTACAATTTTAGTAATAATAATAAAGTAAAAAAAAAAAAAAAATTAAAAATTGCATTGCTTATCCTATTTGAAAAAAAAAAAAATCAAAAATTCGTGTTCACAGAAAAAATCGACATGATCTTGAAAAAAGTATGGAATTAGTGTTGAATGTTTATTGAAAAATGTAACAGTTTTTCCAGCACGGTTTCTTCTGGATAGCGGTGTCTTTGTTGCACATTAGGGTTTCTTCTCAGGGCATATTTGGTGATTATCTCAATGTTTTCTTGTTTTTGTGAAAACTTCCTGGAGAGATGTTGTAGGCGATCCTGTATCGGAGTTACATTGGTCAGCTGATAAAGCAGAGGATTAGGAGGGTTATGAAGAGGATTGTTAGGGTGTCTTATCTTGGAGATTTTCCTGATAGCTGTTGTTTCTGCTACTTTTAATATATTCAGAGTTCGTTGTCTTGAGTTGATAAATAGGGGGTGTGCGTATTCAATAAGAGGGCGACAAATGAGTTTATATATACGACTTGCCGTTGTTATGTTTGCTCCTGCCCCTTTATATATCAGGCTTGTGAAGTGTGCAGCTCTTGCAATGGTTTTCTTCTTTTTGAGTGTGGTATGGCTATTGAAGTTCAGTTTAGAGTCAAAGTTAACTCCAAGATAATTTACGGAATCTTTTGGGCGAAGAACGTGACGATGAAAATGTACTGTAGGGGAAGTTGGAGATATCCGGTGGTTGAAGATGATATACTGTGATTTTGTTGGATTTGGTCTAAGCCTCCATTTGCTGAACCATGAGCTAGTATTGTTAATGAGCCCCTGCAAATTACTAATTGTTCTGTCTAGAGATTGGTCATGTGCTATAAGTACTGTATCGTCGGCATATTGGAGAATATAAGCTTTAGAATTGAAGTACTCAATATCCTCCTGGTGATAGTAGTAAATATCTGAGCAGTAGATGTTGTACAGTAACGGTGAGAGAGGTGATCCTTGGGGCACTCCTTGTTCGGGAGTGAATTCGTCTGAGTAGCAGTTGAGTATTTTGACTCTGAGTTTTCTATCGAATCTGTTATCATAGTAATTCTTTTTTGCAGTCCTCAATGCTTTCTTCACAAGTTTATTTTGGTGGTTATATAAATCAATATAATATTCATTACCAGGGTTTTCTTTCTTTTTTCGATTATACTTCTCACGTTTTTTGATCATTTGTTTCAGATCATTTGAAAACCATGGTTTGTCATTTCTCACTCTTATGATTTTGATAAATGCACATGATTCAAAAATGTTCAGTAGTTTATTGTATATGATATTAGGGTCTGTTAAAGTTTCCAAATAACTTGTAAATTGTATTAATTCACTTTTCAATTTCTTTGTATCATGAAGTTTGATTTGGCGCACAGTGTATGGATGTTTTTGTATTTTGTTGCATTTTATACTCAATATTTGTAATTTGTGGTCACTAAGTGAATTTTCAATTAAAGATAAGTGAAGTTCTTCCTTATTGTTTGTTAAAACATGATCAATTATCGTCGCACTAGATGCACCAGATCTTGTTGGAATCCTATCATTACATAAAAAGAAATTATTGGATGAATATATGTCTAGAAGATTTTTAGAATGTTTGCTATCATTCAATAAGTCTATGTTCATATCTCCTAGGAAAAAGCATTTCACATTTCGATTGTTAATTTTGTTCATATTATTATCCAATATATTAAAAAAGTTCGAATTTTTGAAATTTGGGGGTTTATAAATTACCGAAATTATCATTTTTGGGTTTTTGATTTCAATTTCTAGATAATTCACTTCATCTTCTTCTTTTTCCAAAATACTGAATTCTAAATCTTCATGTATGAAAATACCAACCCCGCCTCCTCTCTTCTCTCTGCTTGAAAATATAGAATTGAAGTTATTGAAACCAAAAAATTTTTCCTCGTCTTTAGATAGCCATGTTTCCGTTATGACAAGAATTTTGATCTGATTTTCATTCGCAAGTATTTCCAGGTTGTCAAGTTTATTTTTTATTGATCTTGCATTCATATATAATATTCCTAATTCATCATCTTGAAGTGCTTTTTGTTGATCCAATGATGAATAATCATAGAGATTGATAAAATTTTTATCCATAATTTATTCGGGAAGACATTTTCTCTTGGTTCATTTTATATATCGGACAATTTCGATCACTTGCAGCATGCTGGGAATTAAGTTTTGTTTTATAATTTTGATTAGAGTGTTCGCAGTTCGGACATTTCAAGATATCTGCATTTTTGCACGTTTTTTCTTCATGTTGTTTTCCACAACAGGGACAAACTGTATTGTTTCTACAATTCTTTGAAGTATGACCAAAACGATAACATTTGTAACATTGTGTTAGCAAATTATTATCAAATACTTTCAAATTTTGCCATGAAATGAATAATTTTCCAAAATTTTCTTCAAATATTTTCCTATATAATCTTCCACTTACTTCCATAAATATTGTGTAGGAGTCTTTAATCTCAATATATTTGATAAAATTTATTTTCAAAAAGTCATCGTCATTTATAAATTGATTTTGGTCAATAATAATTTTTTGCAATTCTTCCTTGTCGATACATTCTTTCAATTTAAGTCCTACAATTTTGATTTTGGGATTGATGAGCTTCTTTTCTTCGATGGAATATTTTTTTTCTAATTTATTATGAAGTTCTTCCTTTAGAGCTTCGAAATCACGTTTTTCTTTACAGGTTACCTCCAATCCACCGTTTCTTCTTGTTTTCACTGTTGCAATAGCAATTTTTAGCTTTCCTAGATTGATATTTTTGTTGAGATCTCTTTTGGTTTCAATGGATTGTTGTTCATTTTTTGGTTCTATAATTAATGTTTCAGAATATGTTTTTTTGTTACCTTTTTTTAGTGATACAATTTGTGAGTATGTTGGAATGTTTTTTGGTATCAATTCTGTTTTTACTTCATCTATTTTACTATGAATTTTGTCAAGACTTTCCATTATTGTATCTTTCTCCACAATATTGGACGTTATAAGGTTATAATTGGATCGTAGACTTTCATTCTCTCGAAGAAGTTGTTCGATATTTCTATCTTTTTCAACCAATAATTGTTCTCTCTCATCTAACATTCTCATTAAATTTAAATTTTCATTCTTCAATCTTTCTAACAAGTCATTTTCTTCTGCTTTCAAAAGTTTTCTACTATTAGGTTTTTTTTCTTCTGCATAATCAATTTGGGTGAATTCATAACTGGTTTCTTGGTCATATATCTCATTTTGGTGTTTTTTCTTTCTTCTCATGGTTTCATTTTGAGATTCTGCAGGTCCATTCCTTGAATTTTCTAATGAATCAAAAGTTTCTACATCTATATTTTGAATACTTTCAATCATTGAATTGTTACTATTTCTACGTCCTTTCTTTCTTCCCATATTCACATTTCATTTTTTTTTTCTCAAGCGGCAAAAAATATTTATCTTCACTGGACTATGATTTCAATATCTTTGATGACACAATTGACGTTTCCAAACTGTCCGAAATCTTTGCAATAAATAATATTGAAATGATTGCACTTCCTATTGAAACTTATATTGTTCTCTTGCACAAGGATTTGATAGTATTCAAAAATTGGGTTTTGGTTGTTTATCTTCGATTATTTAGTGGATTTCAGAGAAACTTAGTAGAGCCAAACTGACAGTTGTACATATGTCCACTGGGCACGTGTGAATACTACAGAGGGGCCTGGAACTTCTTACCCCAATCTTGCGAACGATTTTCCGGTCCAGCATAGCGCTGGGATACGTTCGAAAGGTCTGGAAATCAGCGAGAGCATCGTCCATAGGTATACTAATAAGTCCGCACACTCTCGCAAGCGACCCAAATCATCCCCTCCGGTCCTCGCGCATCCTTTGCCCTGTCTGTTTGGCTTGAGCGCCGGCCTGGTGGGCTAGCCAGTAACAGTTCGCATAGCCGCAACGATGTCCGTATGATTTACGACCGCTCACAAAAAGAGCGGCACTTTTCGACCACATCAAAGGAGTTACCAGACTTATTAGTATATCTATGGTTATAGCGAGAGTAGTCTTAATCCGTAAGGCGGGGAAAAGAGACTACACAACAGCAAAGTCCTTCAGACCCATGAGCCTAACACCATTCCCGTTTAAAACGTTGGAAAAGATGGTAGACAGGTTCCTGTTGGATGGGCCCCTAAGGGTGAGCTCCTTCCACAGAAATCAACACGCATACAGAAGCGGAAGGTAGACTGACTCGGCCCTCCACACTGTAGTGCGAAGGATCGCAAGGACATTAATAAGGTTCAAATAGGTAACATTAGGCGTGATTTTCGATGTGGAAGATGTATTTAACAAGGCGATGACAGCGACTATAGAGGCAGCACTAATGGCCAAAGGAACAACTCACTCGGTGATCAGCTGGCTGGGTTGTATCGTAGCTAACGAGGAGAATGTTCGAGGTATCGCGGTTTCGAGGCACAGACAAACGCGGACGATAGAGTTGTCTGCAGGCCGCCTAAAGAATAATTGAAAGATGGTGCAGTGAATCCGACAAAAAACAGAGATGATCCTGTTCACCAAACGAAGAAAAAAAGATTGATCCTGTTCACCAACCGAAAAGATGGATTCAGACCACCCATCATGTTTGGGCAAGAGCTGGAGCTAGCCACCTTGGGGTGGTCCTGCACTCCAAACTTAAATGGGGGTCGCATTTAGATAGGATTATTCAAAAGTCGGTGGGAATCCCATGGCAACTGAGGAGAATTGTAGGGAGCAATTGGGGTACCAACCCTTAGATTATGCGTTGACTATACACGGCAGTCGTAAGACTAAAGATCCATTATGGGTCAGCTGTGTGGTGGCCAGGCGCACAGCGCAGCACAATTGGCCGAAGACTTGCCAAGGATCATATGTTGGCCTGTTTGGTAATAACAGGCCTGAGATTATGCGCTGACTGTACACGGCAGTCGTAAGACCAAAGATCCATTATGGGTCAGCTGTGTGGTGGCCAGGCGCACAGAGCAGCACAATAGGCCGAAGACTCAGCAAGGTCCAGAGGTTGGCCTGCTTGGTAATAATGCAATGAAAACGACTCCAACTGCAGTGTTGGAGGTACTATGCTGAGATTGTCACTACTTCCATTCTGGATCAAGAAGGAGGCAATGACAGTTCATTTGAGGATGAGTAAGGATGCGGGATTCGGGAGTATGGGTAAACGAAGGAGCGATGATAGGTCATGCGGAAATCATGAAGAGGACGGAGCAAGAGATTCCGATTTCCGACCTCAACGTGAAAGACTACGATGGAATAGAGAGTTTGCTCTCACTATTTCGAACAAACAAAAATGGGAAGGAAATACGGTGGAGTTTCCCACGGGAAACCTAATATGTTATACGGACGGTTCCCGTCTGACTGACAAATAGGCTTCGGGTGCAGGTATCTACCTGAAAGGAAGATATGTACGAGAAAGCTACTCTTTGGTTAGATGTACAACAGTGTTTCAATCTGAAGTGTTTGCTATTCCAACAGTAGCTACGAGACAAGGCGTAAAAGATGGGCACAAGCAGAAGATTTACATCTGTTGTGATAGTCAGGCAACGCTCACTTAGCACTTGTACAGGAATGCGGAGATGCCCTCGAAAAAACTAGCTGAAACGAAGGAAGTTCAGCTGATATGGGTCATAGAGGGGTGCTCGGAAACGAGGTAACAGACGGACTTGCCAGATCCTGTTCCGCAACGCCGTTCTATGGGCCAGTGCCTGTACTAGACATCGTAAGAAGCCAAACCTCTCCAGCCCTTGACGATTGGGCGAAAGAATAGATGAATGGGCTTTGGAGGCATAATATCGGCTTGCAGGCAGTCGAAAGACTCTGTGGCACTTAGGCAGAAACCGCCAAGCACTACGACTCCTTAAAGGAATACTAACAGCGCATAATAAGTTAGACAGACACCTATCACTAATAGGTATAGAAGACAGCCCCACTTGCCGCAAATGTGAAGAAGATGATGAAACTTCATCTCACTTCCTCGGCCTTATCTTTTTCTCCTGTATACGAGCTATCCCTCTTAGACATATCTAGTTCCTTCACTCTATTGTAACGTGTTTTCTCCCCTATTCGGACGTTACAATGACGCTTACGGGTACTGGTATGCCCCACTTTCTCCCAGATGACACTTATGGGAGGCCCAGGACAGCTACAGTGAAGAAACGGTATTCCAGGGGTCAGTTGTTACGACCACGTTTCGTATTATGGCAAGCGGCAGGCTTCAATTGCCCTCACCACTGTCAGAATACCGGCTGTACCTTCTCACCCTTCTATGAAAGGTTTTCAGAGTATTACCCTACTTTCCCCTATACTCGGAATGAAAGTATGGGGATTAATAGTATAGAATTAATTTACTCCCAAAATAATGAGCACTCGGTACACTGAAGAAAGTTAAACTTGACAGGCGTACGGGAAAGCAATCGTATCAGTACACATGGGAATGAATTAAATATAATGTATATACGGCCACTGAGAACTGATTTTACGGAATCGTTGGAGGTGAATTGGTTTCCCTGTATATGACGGTCGCGCTTTGAAACTTAGGTACGACGAAGTATATCAATCTTAACGGCTAGTCCCGAATTACTGAGATCAGCTTTCAGGGAACTAGGATTTCGCGATATTAATTTTATCCACTCCTGGCTCACCGACTATTATTTATCGAATACAAATGCCAAACGAATTCCGGAGAGACGTATCGGCCAGTCCCTTCGGAATGCGTGATTTAATTATCGCGATCTACGTAATAGTTGTAAACGAAATCTGTCCCTTCTGGTCGTAATACCGATCCTTTCGGGAAAGGCTTCGAAATATGTCTTGGGTAGAGATAAAGGAGAGTGGATATCGCGATACCAGATGTCTGAAGGACAAAAACTTGAATACGCCTCCTCCTACAAATATGCTCGTTGAGTTCAGCTAGTTCCGATAAGCAGAAAGGCCGTACTTTTCGGATACGTAGGAACTTCAACAAACTGTTCCTGTGCCTGATTTCAAACGAGACACTCTCCACTTCTGTGAAAGCACATTTGTAGATAACTGTATGACGTGGCACTATATTGACTGGGATAGAAGGTATCCAAGGTGCTCGAAATTTTTACTGAACGGGCTTTATTCGGTTGACTCGACTCGTAATTCAATTTTCCACCTTAGCAACTTGTTCGATTCTAATACACAAACTAAATTCCAAAAGGTCGTATCTACCAGACCCTTTTGGAATCAGTAATTTAACTGTAACGTTCTGGTACCTGAATTCAAACGCAATTACCCTTTCCGGCTGTAAGACCTAACCTTCTTGGATAAATAACGTGGCACTTTGATAATCACGTAGGTGGTTGTTGAATTGCGGTCTCTAAATAAATAAACTAATCGCGGTTCGGGAATAACAAATCACCTATTCATATGCAATATAACTTGAGCTTACCCTCGGAACTTCAATAAACAAACTTTCAATTTCAAATAAAATTAGCGATGTGTACTGTTAACTTTGCCGGCACCAAAAGAGGCAGATTTTCATGTGCTTCCACTATTTATACCATCGGTTGGCCTTCGTAGCAAAACACATGAAAAACGGTGGCCGTCGTAGCAGGAGGCCCAAAAACTATTCAATTTCATCAAAAAATATTCCCTATCATAAAAAGTTAACTGAGACCCGAACTCTATGTAGATATTTTAGGCGCAAGAAGCCAAGATGAGCAAAGAGTGGTCGGTTCCAAAATAAGGAAATATGGATGGAATCATCTACCATTTTCTGACTTGAAAGATTGCTTTCCGTTTACAATAAATTTTGAAATTACAGTAAAATGATTTACAAAGGCGTACGAATCATTTCTGTGATATTGTTTAGGACCTAAAAATTAGTCTCAGAAATACTTCGTTACACTATTCGCCGACGACACTACCGTTCTATGGCACTCTGAATATGCAAACATGCTTCAAATTAATGTTGCAAGAGACCTACAAAAGATCAAAACGTGGTACGATGCAAATTTTGTATGTCTAAATTTCAATAAAACGAAATTACTCAAATTTAAATGTCTTCTTCCTTACATAAACTTAGGAGCTGACTCAGTACCATCTGACAGCAACATAAAATTCTTGGGACATAGATACTAATTTGAAATTCCCAAATCATATTAACATATTGTAAAATAAATTATCATCAGGCTGTTTTGCCCTCAGGTCTACAACCAATGAGTTAGGTTATGCTGCTGCTAAAACTGTTTATTTGGTTATCATTGAGTCAAACCTGAGACACGCAATTCAGTTTTGGGGATCCTGCAGTGATGAACTCTTTGAGAGTGTATTTTTGCTGCAAAAGCGGGCAGTACGATACTTATACCAAGTGAATAGTTAACTTCGTGCAAACCTCTTTTCCAAAACACGGCATACTAACACTAACGTCAATTTACGTATTAGAAGCTACTTGTCTCATTTACAAGAATAAATCTTTATACGAAAATAACAATCGCACTACAAGAAATGCAATGAATCTAACATTGATCATTCCTAAATCCACACTGATTAAAGGCTCAATAATCCACAGAGGTGTCAAAATGTATAATAAACTACCAGCAGATATTGTGAACTCGGATTTTCTCAAAGCGGTTAGAACAAAATTACATGAAAGACTGGCATCTAAAGCCTATTATAATTTGACAGAATATTTTAATGACGAAGCCGTATGATAACTGATGTAATTTTATTTAATAATATAAGTATGTGACTATTTTATATATTATGTATTATTTTTTATTGTAACTATATTTATTTGGTTGTGATCGTTCTCTCTCTCTCTCTCGGCGAGTGTGAGGCGTATGGGAGGCTAAGATTTGAAATCTTTGGAGTTGAAAAGCGCCAAACCGATTTGGAGTGGACGGACATTCTAACCTTCATTTGGAGGTCACGAAGATTCGAAGAGAGAGAATAGGAGAAGGAACGTAGATATGTGGAAAGCAGGGGATGTCAAAAGGTTCCATGGTGATCTACTTGCCTGGCAACGGCCATCCCAAAATACTGCTACTACTACTACTAGTAGGACAATTCAAAGTTTTGCACTGGGATTATTTGCATTTCAAAAGTATTGTGTGTTTTTACATTATTTTGACTGGGAAAATTGAAAGTAAACAGCTGTTAAATGTACAATATTTAATTTCCGACTATCATCATTTAGAAAGATACCTTACCAGCTTTATTAAATACCTGAGATATCGTTCACCAACTTCTGCAGCATAAGTATAACAACAATACTAAGAAATTACTTTCCAATTGAAAGCATAATTACGAGTTATGCTTTCATACCCTGTGAAGTCAAGGACATTCAAGTGTTGGTCCGTTGCTGTGAATAAAAACTCTGCGTCAAATGCGAGACTATAAACAGGGGAATTACTTGCGAATTTTCTGCCTTTACAAGCCTCCATAAAATAAACCTGCAAAAAATACTCAATTTATTAACAATTTCGGAAACTTTACAAAATACTCATTTTTGGAAAAACAATTTCAGCAAAATATTTTTGTAACTTGTATGAAAAAATGTAATTTCGATTTTTTTTAACGCAAAATATTCAGGAGCACTATATGATATTTTCAAAAAATTGCTTTGAGAATTGAACACAAAGTTTTTATGTTAAATTTTCAATTGATTTCAAACTATAGAGGGTGTCCCAAAGTTTATGTGACAGTCAATATATGGTTTGCTGGAGGAGATAGATAAAAATACTTTGTACAAAAGTTTCAGTAGTTCATGAGAACTACATTTTGATATAATTTTCAAATATACCGGGTGTTTGATGTAGGTGCTACGGACTAAAATAGTAATTTTTTAAAATAGAACACCTTCATTGTCATTGCATATTCAGATTTTAAGTTAAATTCTGATCATTCTTGTATAGTTTTAGAAATTTGGCTACGGCGTTGTTGAGTTATTGCAATTTTATTTAAATGTAAGGTTTCAAAAAAGACAATTTTGAAATTTACCTTGTACATGAATCCTAACTGAATCTCAATAGCAATAGTATAGCAATAGCTATAGCAACAGTGACAAATATACTTGGCGACACTGGAATAGCATAAACATAACCAGATATCTTCCGAATATCTGCAGTTTTCAACTTTATAATCATTTATTTGCCGTTTATGATACCAGCCATTGTGAGTTTAATTTGTGTTGTGTGTGGATAATTTGAGTTGTTGGACTGTTGTTTCGTTATTATTGACTTTAAATAAAGAATACAACTACATACAAAACTCGAAATTTGGCAATGAACAAGATGTCTTACGCGAATCGACAATTTACAGTTTTTTCCGGAATTTAAAAATGCCCAATATAATTTTTTTGAAATACATACATGCCCTTGAAAACTGTTTTTGTGAATTTTTTGAGCAACAAAAGGTGTTGGAAAAATGTTAAGGATTGTCTTTAAAAAATTGATTTTCGTATGCCTTTCGAAGACTTCCCAAAGGATTGATTACTTGTAGTCATCATTTGTGAGAGTTAAGCTTTATTATATCATTAAATTCCTAAATCAGAACATAAAGTCCACAGGTAAACAAAAACCCAATCTGAGCTGACAATTTTAAAACATGATTAATTGAATAATAATTATATGAAAAATCGTTTTCAATGTAGATTCAGCCACTTTTAATGTTTATAATAAGAATGGGAAATTTGATTTTTTTTTCATTTCACTACATCTACCCCAAATTTGATTCTATTTATTTTACGAATGGCTTGTTCAACTTTGATCCATATAAGTATCACTGATATCGGAATGAAACGTGTCACATGACACTTCTCATCTTGCTCAAATTCATCATATCTGAACCCAAAAGCTTCTGGATGTCTATTTTCAACATTGATTGTAAAACTTGTCCGCCATCTTTAAATTAACGAAAATAAAGCCCTAATCTTTTTCCTCACAAACTAATGGATTCAATTTTGAAAAGAATCACATCAATAATCACAAAAACTGTCCGCCATTTTCAGTTTTTGTCATAAAAGTTGTAATCTTCCTCCACAAAACCTCTAGATTTTTATCAATTTTTTATAGTCGGCCCATAATTTACATATTTTATTAAATCTGAACAATATTGAAAGACAATAATTTGAAATAAAAAAAATCAGATCTGAACACGTACAAAAGATCCACCGTTTAGGGACCCATTTTTTATTTCAAGCAGTGTGTATATTCATAAGTTGAGCATTGTATGAATTGTCAGCGCTTGTATGCGCGAGGGATAAGATTACAGGTTGCGCACAATGAACAAAAGTGAACAAAAAGATCAATGGACCTTTCCAATTAGAAATTAGAAAGTAAATATGCTAATATCACTCGGGATTTTTTATTTATTTTTTCTGACCGCTAGTTTATCTATAATCAGAAGAAAAGTGGTTTCGTGACGTCACGTTCATCAAAACTAAACTTGGCAACGTTGTTAAAGTTGTGCACCAAATTCTCATTCGAATATAATGTGTCTTATGACAGTTGTCATTTGATACCAGATGGGTTCTTTCGTCTGTTTCACGGTGCGATCAATAAGAATAGTTAATGAAGTTTTGAGAGCTTTTGTTGTTTGTGTACCTGTATCCCTGCAATAACTGAACATGTTGAAAAGGTGCTTTGTACCCAGTTGTCTGAACACCAGTGCAAATTCCAATAAACAATTTTTTTATGCACCTATAGATGAAGCGCGTCGGAAAATGTGGTTCGAAATAGTGAATAAACCTTTTATGAAAAGCGGAAATATATGTTTTTGTGAAGAACATTTCCAAGTGAGTACTTTACGTTATGTTATTATTGTATTCAAAGCCGAGTTCAAGGAAAGATTTAAAATATTAGTCATTGCAAAAAAGACCTTGAACTATCAAAATTAATGTTGATTGTTGAATGTAAATAAAATAAACATTAACCTCACATCTCCATATAACTTTTTACAATTGAGAACTGTCATTACGATTTGCTGTGTTGTCAATGCTCGTTCTTCATCAAAAGGATGGTCCGTTCAGAAAATTTGAAAGTTAAAAATACAATAAAAAATAGCTAATATGTGGATTTTTATCTATGAGTTGATCAAGTGACAATGTATTGATTATTTCTCAACGGCTTATATCATGCTAGAAGTTATATTTTTAAGGAGAACGGTATTGCCTGTTTCGGAACTTGGATTATGGTGGGAGATATTTCCGAAGAACGTGACGTCAGCGGCACACTTTCAAATGTGATATTTTTTTTAAATGAAAGAAAAATAACGGAACTTTTTGTTAAATGGACTTTTCAGACTAACAACTATCGATTTAAACGAGTTTTGTAATTTATTTTCCGTAAATGTAAAGGACCATTTTTGATCCTGCAGTTCTGCATGCGCACTTTGTCCGCGCCAAATTTAAAATACCGATTTTATTGTTATATGCTGTCAGTAATTATTGTGAAGTAATCTCAAATGATTTTTAGACTTTTTAGGTGGGTTTATTGGTAACTGATTTTGGTTTTTATTGAATAAACTGTTTAAAATGACTTGGTGCATTATTTGTAACAAATCGAATTACGTTGTTATTAGTTTGAGAGGTCATGTAAAAAAAATCCACTCAGGTTAGTACATAATTATTTTTTCTGTACATTGATAAAAATATTTTTAAAAATGTAAATCTACCTATAATTTATGTTTTGAAAGAGATTCTTCCCTGACTTCATCAAGGATGGTTTGGAAGGGGATTTTAGCAGCAAAATTGGCAACTACAGTTTCTCTTTCAGATTTAGACAAAATTATGTGATTCTTGATTATCGCTAACATGGCTATTCACAAATTCTACTTCACATTCTTTATTGTTCAAAACTGTAAATACAATTTAAGTTGGGCAATATCCGTTGATTTTATTGGTTCCTTGTACATTTAAGAATCTTATGCCAAAACCCTCTGGATTGTATCTGCCAGATCGGTGGTATATGAATCTACTTTTTTTAGGAATGTTTCATGAAGAACCATATATTTATTAATAAATTGACTTTTTGTATCTTTTTCGACTTATCTTTTCCGGCAATGAAATTCATCCTCGTTGGAGAATTTTAAGTTCAAGAATGTCATGAACTACTTTGAAATTATTCAATATCTTCGAATTTTCAAATTTTCCTTCGCTACATAAACAACATTTGAATTTTTCTACTTTCTTTACACTCTCATCGGAGGTCCCTTCCAGTATTTTTGGTATATATTCCAACAGTAAAACACCTCACAATAAAAACATTAGTCAGCAGAGACGTCTCTCCAAAACCAACAAAGCCGTTTCTAAACGACCTAGTAAATTAATCATTCCAGATGATATGGAGTATATTGCTATTAATCCTGTGTATCTACCAAAAAAGTAGGTAAGTTTAATAAAGTTCTTTATACATTACTTTGTTTAATATGTCCAGTTGAACAAAAAACATTACTTATCACAGCAAAAAAGGCTTTTGAGATGTTTATATCACCTCAATAAAATAACTTAACCTAACATAACTTGAGCACACCTGAGTTTTGTCAAATATCAGTTCCCAAATTATTTTGTGCACACATTATGAATTTCTATTTTGAATTTTCCGTGCTCACAATGCGCATGCGGAACTACGGGATCAAAAGTAGAGGTACGGCTAGACGCTAATGTGCCGACGCCAAGTGATCTGATTCTTTAAGATATAAACTGTGCCAGGGGTATCAACTATTTTCTTACAGGTACACTTGGAAAAGTGAAACTATTTCAAAACATCCTTTCATTCAGAAAAGTGTTGGTTGGAGATTAATGAAAAAACAACAATAAAACTTTTTCAACAAATGCCACAGTTCAAAATTTGGAGATATATGTAACATGAATGATCACCTACCTGTACAAAGTTTGTTTGTCGAATATCCCACAGTACCACTCTTCCATGCAAGTGAGTACCTGTCATAATTGTATTTTGGTAGTCATAATCCATACAATAAAAACCAGATCCAAATGGATCTGGAAAAGATTGTTCACACCTCTCTGTTCTCAGATCCCAGCGTTTTAGAGTGCCTTCATGCCCACAAGACCATAAAGTATGAATGCCATCCCATTTCAAATCCAGAATACCCTGGGCATATCCCGTGGAAGGAAGTTCTACAGGGTCGGACATTCTGCAAAGGAAAATGAGAAGTCAAAATATACTTTAATAGGGAGTTACTGCACATTGAAATAAGTTTACTTAATTACAAGAAACTTTAATTAAAGTATCCTGTATTGTGATTTGTAATTCTGTTTCGTAATGGTGTTATTGCAACAATCTTATGTCTAGATGCTTCTAGTTAAACTTTATTTTGACAATTAAGTACCTACGTCAAATTTCAAATCTTTTCATCCATTCATGAAACGTCTTCCAACACGAAAGGCGTCAGGACAAGATGGAGTGGACGTAATTCTACTCAAGAACCTTCCGCGTAAGGACCTGGTCCAGTTCCTACACGTAATCAACGCCATCCTAAAGTGGCAGTATTATCCAGATTGTCTAAAGCGAGCTGTGATAATACCAAGATTGGAACCCGGTAAGTATAACCCGGTAAGTATAAGACCGATCTCGCTGCTCAGCGTGACTGCCAAAGTGGTAGATAAAATCATCCTCAAAAGGCTGCTGAATCTTGAAAGGAGGCTGAAACTCAACCCAGACGTACAGTTCGGATTCCGCAGAGGTCATAACACGACCTCACAGGTTGTCCGCGGATTGTGCACGGGGTGAAGGAGGCCTTCAACCAAAAACTCAACAGTCATGACCCTGTTGGATATGGAAAAGGCCTTCGACACCGTATGGATCAAAGATCTGGTCAACAAGATGCTACAGGCGGACATGCCTTTGAACTCAATGAGATTGGTCGACTCGTATCTCACAGGTCGATCTTTTGCGGTAAAGGTAAAAAGCAATCTCTCCGGGAGATACCCAGTCGAAGCTGGTGTTCCGCACGGTTCCAGCATCTCTCCCCACTTATACTCACGATTTTCCACGATCCGAGAGAGTGAATACGGCGATATATGCGGATGACACCGCACTATACGCACATTCAGTCTCCAGCGTGGTCGCTGCCCAAAAAATCCAGATTCACCTGGATTGGGACATCGTGCCGTATATGGAGAGAGATAAGATCAAAGTCAACGTAGGGAAAACCGAGGTAGTCAACTTCACGAAGAGGCGATGCTTTTCGAAGCTCCCTCCTCGTGGGATGAGGGTCCGGGAAACCTACGTTAGAAAATCGAGCTCGGTGAAATACCTGGGAGTACAACTGGACAAGGGTATGATATTTGCGCAACACATAACCCTGGCTATCCCGAGGGCGGGAGCTGCCATTGTTTTTGTTTGTTTTGTTTTTTTTTTTCGTTAACCAGCTGTCGTCCCCTTACGAACGGCAGCCCTCAAAAGTCGAAACTTGTGCGAGCCAAGGATTAACGAGGTCTTACCTTTTTACGGGCGATTCCTAGCACGATCCGAGGAGAATATCGAAAGGAGGTCCGTAGGTCACCCATCCAAACCACGGTCTCGCATAGCGTTGCTTGGCTTCAGATATCGGTGAACCGGCGATCTCCGTTCGAGCTATCCCCGCGGATTGGGCGAACCTACCCCCTGATAGCCAGAAACTCTAAGCTAAGCCTTGAAAACAAACTGCTGATATACAAGCAAATAATAAGGCCCGCAATGTTATACGCTTGTCCGGTGTTCTGCAGCCTGAAACCATCGCCTCTCGCGAGACTGGACAGGATACAGAACAAAGTACTGCATATAATCACAAACAGAGACAGATACATTCGCCTGGTTATCCCCCGGGAGATGAGCGGCGTCGACTCTGTCCCGACTTATTATATATTATATTATTATATATTAGAAAGTTATGATATAACTTTTATAAATATTTCTTACCCAAAAGCCCATTGACAAGCAATCCCACTCGCATTAGGGAGTACGACAATGCCCCCCGCAAACACGGAGGTCTTATCTATCAAGCTCTGGGCATTTTCCAGGAGCGCTATGAAGAACCGGGCCCGTAAAGGGCAGCCAAAGCGATAAGTAATTAATCTATGGAAGTAATTAATTAAACTATGGAATTATTAATACAGAGTGTTTTGATTTTAAAATTTAGAAGTTGAGGTTGAGGTACTTTGAATTTGCTTAAATAGATTTGACTTATTTTATGATCATTTCATATACTTGAAAATTTTGAATCTTGAATCATCCATTCATCCCAGTCACTATCTCATAACATCATTGGTCTGATATCATTTGAATGTGCAGCGAATAGTTTAGAAAAAAACATTTTTTTTAATCAACTGCAGTTTAATATTTTTCACTCCTTATCAAACGGCGCATCCGTTTGCAATATACTAACGAGGAACTACTTGGAGGAGAATAATATTGTCCTCGTACGTAAATCTTCAACATTTCTTACCTTTTTTCCTCATGATTACCTACTTTGAACTTTTCTCACACAAAAGCTACTACTATTTTGCAGATATGTCAAAATAAAGACGACTTAAACAAAAGTTTCTATTCCTTTATTTAATTTAAATACGGGATGCCTGTATTTTAATAAAAGAAAACTGTGAAAGACATATTGAATATATGTCAAATAAAGGAAAACTTTATTGAAGTGTCATCACAATAGAGGTTGCAATAATTCTATAATGTCAGAAGTTTTTCAACTTATTGACAAAGCTTTCAAGTATAAATAAAAGTGTGAATTGAAATAGTTAATATATTATAGACTATAGTTGTCGTCAAACATATAAGATAAATAAAAAAAGACGCAAAAAATGGTCTTATCTTGTCCATCTCTGCCTGGAAAGGGCCACATAATATTGGGGGCAAGTGGTGCAAGAGTTTGAAATAGCTAGTGCATTATAGGTAAATTCGCCAAGGGTACATCGTTTTTCAATTGCATCAAATTCATTATTGAGAGAGGATTAATTAATTCTTTTTGTTTAGATAAACAAGTATAATAGAGATCGATACTAAGTACAAAGATACAATTTAAAAAATATATGCAGTTTAATGATTCGATTTATCATTCATTAAAAAGTTATTCAATAAAAAGAATAACAAAGAAAAAAATTTAATACATTCTCGTATATACAGAGTGTTCATTCAGTACTGCATTCTTCACAACTCAACATCTGGATTATCAGAAATTCAGATGTTTTTGTTCAGAGAATTTAAAAATAATCTAGAGAAGGGAATTCTCAAATAAGTGCTTATACCAACATGGTCTTCCATGAAAATAAATTCAACTTTCCAATTAACCGCCCTGTGTTTTATTTATATGAACTCTCTGTAATCCTATATTTTCAGATCGGATAGTGCGTTGTTACGTTATCATTATTTATACAGATTTTTTGCTAAAAATTACTTCGCTTTGAACTGGAATAATACTTTCGCGATTTTCTAATAGATGATTTGCACCCTGTGTGCATTTTTCTGATGGAATCTCTCAGTATGGCATGTCAATGATCAATTGTGCTAAAATTCAAAAATTTTATTGATCATATGGGTGTCTTGAACGGACTTTTCATCCGAGACAATTACATTAAATTTTGGTTCCGAATATGGTTTTCTCAATTTTTATAGGTGATTTCTATCAAGTTTTATTGCAATCATATTTGAAGGGTCCAGTGGAAAAACGATGAGGTTCCATTTTTTCCGAAATCGACATTTTAGCGGCATTGTTAGCTTATAGCTCGAAGTATCAACATACCAAACCTTACTAGGGCAAACAATGACATTTCATAAAAAACTGCGGTCGAAAGTAGGCAGCACAGTGTAAAAATTATGACAATCCCACATTGGATTTCGCTCTTCTCAACTTTTTAAAAAGAGGAACCTCATCGTTTTTCCACTGGACCCTTCATTTATTTCTTGCATAAAATTGAATGTTCTTTCATTTCCTAGAATCAAATTCGGGAATATAAACAATATTGTACACTGGCATTCTGTTTTGTAGAATCATATTTTTATTCATCTGCTCTTGGGTATTCAATATTAATTTTCAACTTTAACGCCCTGCATCTCGAAAACGAAGTGTTGTCTTTTACATGTTCACCTATAGACATTATTTCCTTGCAATGTGAGAAATTAATGAACGGACCGGTCCACCTTAGGAATCATCCTGTATAAGCAAATATTGTTAAAATTGTTATTTCCATCAACCGATTGCACCCCTACGCGCGACCCTCGGAAGTTTTCGAGAGACTTGTGTGAGCTAGGGAAGACGCAGCCCTTACCTTTTAACGTGTGATGCCATGCACGAGACCGGTGAATCGGTGGATCGAACCCACGACCCCACGCTTGCGAGGCGTACGCTTTTACCAGCCGACCACCACGGCCCATTGTGCTAGTCCTCACATTTCCTTAAAAAAAAATTAAGCAGGTTTTCAATCAAAAAGTATATATTTCTGCCAAAAATGCATAATACCACGCAATACACACCTTATATGTAATCACACGAGAATATTGGCTAAATTCAGTGTGAATCAATATCAATACTTACATACGTTCAGGAAATTACCACGAAATTAATTTCTATTTTGTCAATAACCAAACATAGTTTTTTAGACAAAAATTGCAATAAGTCAGTAAATAAAATTATTGACATCTATAACTTTGTTCAAATTATTCCGCCTATCGCCCCCACGTAACACTTGGCGCGGAAAATGTAAAGGCCCGCACAGCAATTAGGTATGTTTTTTCCATGCAGGGTCGGGCGTAGTTATAATAGAAATCACAGCTGTATGCGGTACGCCCAGCTATTAGCAAATTAGATTTCGACGGGGCAGTTGTTTACCTAATCTAAGGATATTAATAATTATAAAAATGAATTATTCTGAATACAAAAGTTACAGTGCTTTTGTTGAATTAACTTGATTAATCTGCACGCATCACAATATTTAGTGGCATATGTACTAGTCCGACCCTGGTCGTGCTAATCGACCATTTTTTGCACCTTTTCTTATTTATCTTATATGTTTGACGACAACTATATAATTGTACTAATCTTCCCGATATGAACATAAGTGCACACGAAAGAGAGTACCACCACCATAGATGAGCTATTATTATTAGCAGTGGAAGTTCAACTAAAAGCGTTCATTTATAATGAGAAATGTATTTTAGGTATCTTTAAGCTGAGCCTTTTCAAAATATCAAATTTGAGTGAACCCTCTCTCAAAACACATAAGTTCTTAGTGGAACTTCCACTGGTGGTTGGGACAAATAAGTTTGCAGTTGAAGCACTTCAAGTTAACAATATGCTTTACGAGGATGTATTGATATCTAGTTAGCCTAGACCAGTTCCCTGTATAAACAAAATATTGCGTTACCATAGCAACGAACAATAACTTATTAGAAGTGTCAGTGTAAAGTTTGACGTCAAAAAAGTAAACCAGAGTTACGCAATAAATTAAAAGAAAAAATATGTCCACCGAAATTGTGAAAATCGAAAAATTGGAGTATCGAGCCATCATCAAGTACCTGTATTTAAAAGGGTTAAGAGGTAAGCAGATTTACGAAGATATGCTTAATATCCTTGGTGATCAATGTCCTTCGTATGCGACCGTGAAAAATTGGACTGCAAGCTTCAAAAGAGGAAAATTTTCCATTGAAGATGATGACCGATCGGGTAGGCCAGTTTCTGTGTCAGTCCATGAAAATATCAATGCAGTTCATGACATGATTTTAACAGACCGTCGAATTGGGCTAAAACGGATATCTGAAGCACTGAATATTTCATACGAACCCGTTCATCATATAGTTCACGTCAATTTGGATATGAGAAAAATTGCTGCAAAATGGATCCCCAAATGTTTGAATGTTGACCAAAAGCGTGCAAGGGTAGTAGCATCGCGTTCGATCTGTGCTCGAATTGAAAACGATGTAGACTTCTTAAACCGAATTGTTGCTATGGATGAGACTTGGGTACATTTCTACGATCCAGAAACAAAGCAACAATCGATGGAATGGTGATACTCCGGTACTCCAAGACCTAAGAAGTTTCGTGTCCAAAAATCTGATCTAGAAGTGGAAAAGTTCTTGCTTCAGTTTTTTGGGATTGCCATGGAGTAATCATGATTGATTTTTTGGATAAGGGTAGAACAATAACTGGAGATTACTATTCGACATTACTGACCACTCTAAGGGAAAAAATTAAAGAGAAAAGATGCGGAAAGCTATCCAAAGGTGTTTTGTTTTTGCTCCTGCACACAAATCTCATGTTGCCATGCAAAAAATTCGTGATTCAGGGTTTGAATTACTAGAACACCCCCCTTATTCACCAGATTTGGCCCTGTCCGACTATCATCTCTTTCCTCAACTGAAAAAAAGTTTGAAAAGTCGTAAATTTTCTTCCAACGAGGAGGTAATAAAAACTTGCAGAGCAAGAAGAAACATTTTTTTGAAAGGTCTAGAGACGTTGCAGGTTCGCTGTAATAAATGTATCCAATTAAGAGGAGAATATGTTCAGTAATAAAATATTTTGACATTGAAATTTTGTTTGGTTCTATAGTAGGCTAAGAATTTTTCAATATATCCTCGTATTTTCCATACATTTTTCAACATTATCTTAAATACAATGAAGCTTTGCCAATAACTTTATCATTAACTTCCGACAATAAAGCATATTTTGACTTTGACTTTGAAAAATAAGTAAATAAAAAATATGATGCCGATAAAAATTGTATCTAGAATGAAAATGACAAAACAGTGAATCCATTATAATTGTAATATAAATCCAATATGCATATTTGTAGGGGAATACAAAATTGAGGAAAACTAATACAAAATCGTATAAACTGTTCATCATTCAATATGATATGTAAAACACAGAAGTGATATACTCTTGCTTTGTTCCAAAAAGTAAATTTACACTAATTTAAACTATTTTAACAACATCGTAAAATTCGGAAAATAGTTTATCTCTTGAAAATTTCTTTGTGTAAATGATGTCCAAATTTTCTCTTTCACAGTTCGAAAAATTTTCTTGTGTTTGTCTTCTTTGATTCAACTATAAATACTGCAACAAGGTTTTCTTTTTTATTTGTTTTGAACGAAATCAAATTTTTATCACATAGAATTTTTAGCAAACTTTGCATTCAGCATTTGGTTATGACATGTGGATCAAGTGCTGATATTGCTTTTGCCAATTTATAATTCGAACAGCAACGTTCATAGTCTTTTCGTTTGAGAAATTTTCTTGTATGGAACCCTATGTCAATAGAAAAATATGGTGAATATATTTTACCATCTTCAAAGTTCGGTTTCATCAAAGAATAAACTGATTTTTTTCGAAATAATTTCATTCTTGGCAAATCTCCGTAAGATAGACCTTACAAGAATATCCAATTCTCATATGAAAATGGAGCCAAAGGAGCAGGAGACTGAAATTTAGTCAAAAATTCTTCCAAACTAGAAGCAATAGTTGCAAAAAATGCTATTTTGTATTTCAATAACTGATCGAGGATCGAGCGAAACCGAAAACTCAAGAAGGAAGTTAAAAATAAATGTGAGTCTTCTCGACGACAATGATGTTCGAGTAGACAGGTTGGTCCAATGAAAGACTTCGAAATTGAAAATTCATATAGGTAGACAACAGGACCGACCTAGATTAATTTTCAACTATAATCAAGTAATGTAGATTTCATGTAGTCGTTTCTCGTTCAAGAATGCCCACTTTCTCGGAGCAACTTCAGGCCTCAAATTAAGCTAATCTAGTATTTTAAACGGTATGGGAATGTCCTTTCCCGTACAGAAAACGATCCGAGAAAATTTTTGCCGGCTTGTTTACATTTTAGACAGTTATTGAATTCACGCAAACAATATGTAGAATTCCTTAGTTTTTGATAATGCTGATTGCGATTTAAGATAAAATAGTATGTGTACCTCGTAGTAAAAGCACATTACCAGACATCAATGCTTATTGACAATTTACATTGTCGTCCGGGAATGTATTGCTTTTACTACTAGATACACAATATACTATACCTGACTTCTGCTAAAAAACTGAAAATTCCCTGACTTTTCCATGACATTTTGAACAAGTTTTTAATTTCCTGACTTTTCCCGATTTTTCAGGTCTGTGGGAACCCTGCTGATGAAAAGGCGAAGTATCAGCTGAAGCTGTTTTACAACTTACAACTTTAGTCTGTGAAAGCCAAAAGACCTGTCTTTTTGTTCACTGTTAATTACTGCTACCATTTACCTTTCCATATCAAAGACCAATAGAGAACTCAAATTGTTGAGTTTTCTTCCAGAGGTTCCAACAGCTAGCAATGGTTTTTCATCTGATAAGGACACTTTCCAAATCAAATCATCTAACATATTACATTGCGATTCTTCTAAAGTTTCATCAGGCTCATTATTCAGCTTCCAGATTTTCAGAGCACCGTTTCTGCATCCTGAGACTATAAGTTTTGTATCATTGTTTATATCCACAGAGTTAACATCTGAATCATGGCAGTTTCTCATATCAAATAAGGTATATTTGTCTATAATATTTTTCATCCATATACCTCCATCTCTAAAAATTTTAAAGAGGTTAAAATACACGGGATCTAGTATGTTCATAAAAGTACTTTGTTGTTTAGGCATTCTCAAAATTGTTTGATTTTTTTTTTTAATTTAATCGAACAATTCCTTATTAGTGTGTCTTATTTGCTGTTCTGAATGAAAACATTTAGGAAATTTCCATTCAAATATGAAGCCGATTATTCGATTTGTTGTCACTGCCCTAATTGATAAAATGGAGGAAATGTACAATTCAGAATTTGTGCCCAGATGAGTAGGAATAAAACGATTTCACTTGAAAGGAGCAGATAAAAAAAATAGACGAAAAGAACGGAAAACAGTTAGGTACAGAAGCGAAATACCATAAGCATTATTCATCAAAATACTCAATCAATAGACAATTCCATTGATAAAATTAAAGCCCTGTTAACGAAGCATCAATAATGCATATTTCTGTGCATTACAGAACACTGGAAATCTGAGTTGAAATTTATGGTGATATTTTGTTAAAATTATTTATAATCAAATTAAATTATTTATAATATTCGATAACATTTCATTTTCGATTCCTTTTGTCATTCTCTTCTTTTCTGTGAGAAAATCGTCAACGGACACGTGAATATAAGTGAGATAAAGAGTGGAATGTAAAAAAATTAGCGATTTTAATTTCTTCAGTATCCCCTATGGTGATACATATTCGATAACATTTTTTTTAGATTCTTCTTGTCATACTCTTCGTTGCTGGGAGAAAATCATCAACGAACACGCAAAATCAAGTGAGATACAGGGCGAAATATAACAAATTGCGAGTTCAATTTCTCCAGTCTCCCCTACAGTGAAATATATTCGATAAACATTTTTTTCGATTTCCCATGTCGTAACTTGATTGAAACAATTGGGCAGCATTAAAATCAGGGTTTTTTGAAGAAAACTGCATTAAAATAACGTCAAATACTCATGTTTGTAACTAATCACGCTAGATGACACTCGCATTTGGATCCAATACCTTCTCCACACCGACATAAGGTGCTTCTCCACAGGGACCCAATTTTTGAAATCGTAGGAATTGATTCTCTCATGAAATATTTCTCTAGATTAAATTCCCATGTGAAACAATGAAACGAGAGAACCGCTATTTTTTAACACCGTAGGAAGTCATTTCCTAGGAGCTTAGTTTTGAGACGTATGTCTTGAATGCGATCATAGAAGAATTTTGTTTGACCAATTAAAAAATAGGATTTTTGGGGACACACATTTGAATTTGACGCTTGCAGATGAGATTTTTGCTAAGTTTTGTTATAACTTCCTGGAAATAGACGTCAAACAAAAATTCATGAGCAACGCAGTAAATGATGCAGAACCAAGAATTGGTAAATTTACGAAAACTTCTAGGTACTCGTAATATCGAAAAAGAAAGGTGGGATAGCATTTCATTTCATTTCATATATTTTCAGTCACAAAAGAAATACAATACAGTAGGGTTACTATATAGTTCACTAATGTGACAATGTCACTCTATAAATAAGATGTAGATATAAAAACACAAAAATAAATAATGACAGACAGGTTAACATATAAAATAGAAATATTTGACTCATAAAATAATTAAAAATCACTATAAAATTCTGTTAAGGAGTAGTAGGACTTATTCAACAGAAGAAGTTTCACCTCTCTTTTGAAGATGCATATATTCTGCAGGTCTTTTACAGATTTAGGAAGAGCACTGAACAGTTTACAGCCATTATAATACAGACCTCTTTGATATAGGGTAGATGAATGTTTAGACGGAAGAAATCTGTTTTTCATTCTCGTTCCATAATTATGTTGCACCATTTCGGATTCGAAGTAATTTTTGTTTTTGAAAACGTAACAACAACTTCATAGATATATACCGAAATCATTGTTAAAATTGACAGGGTTTTGAAGTGTTCTCTACATGAGTCCACTGGTCCAATTTTACTTAAAATACGTATAGCTCTTTTCTGTAAAGTGAATATTCGATAGGCTTCTGTAGAATTTCCCCAGTGCATTATACCATATTTCAGATTCGAATAGAAACAGCCAAAATAAAGACTTTTAACAATACCTTTGCTACATTGTTGAGAAGTTATGCAGAGTGCATAACACATTTTTGCTAGTTTTGATGACAAGGCATCAATGTGAGTGTTCCATTTCAAATTACTTTGCAGGGCAAGACCTAAAAGCTTAGTGGAATCAGAGCACGAAATATCAGAGTTGTTTAAGACAAAGTTTTCAAGAGTTTCCACCTGAGTCTTAGTATTTTTGAAAACTACTATTACAGTTTTATCGCTGTTGAGGCAGAGACTATTTTTCATACTCCATTCACAAATATTGCCGTTAACATTTTGCGCTTGATTTATGGCGTCATCGATATTACTGTTTATGATCAAATAATTTGTGTCATCAGCATAAGCAACAAGTCGAGTAAAAAGCTGTCTCGTTTGTTCTAAGAGATCGTTAATATATATAAGAAATAATGTTGGTTCCAGAATGGACCCCTGAGGAACTCCCATATTTACTAATTTCAAATCAGAAGTAAAACCATTACATTTTACTTGCTGATACCTATCTCCTAAGTAAGAGCCAAACCATTGAAGAGCAATTCTCCTGACACCGTATCTCTGCAATTTATGGAGAAGAATTTCATGATCTACCCAGTCAAATGCTTTGGAGAAGTCAATAAATAACCCTAGTGTCACTTTTTTCGTATCCAAAGCTCTAGTTATCTCATCAATAAATTCAAACAGCGCTGTGTCGGTACTCTTGTTTTTAAAAAAAACATGTTGACAATTTGATGGCCGATTTCACCAACTAATTCCTAAAGTTAGGAAATACCTAAATCGAATTTAGGAATGCCCAAGTGCAATTTGCGTTTCACCAAGCGTTAAGTAATGCTTAAAAGTGATAGGAACTATCTAACGTAGGTAGTTCCTATCACTCTTAAGCATCATTTAACGTGTGGTGAAACGCAAATTCCTAAATCCAATTTAGGCATTTCCTAATTTTAGGAATCAGTGGTGAAATCGGCCATGAGAGTCTAGCATTATTTGTCTGGAATTTCAGAACCTTCTTATTCATTATAGCCTCAAATACTTTACTGAAACTTGAGCACAACGTTATAGCTCTATAGTTTGCAAGTTGTTCTGAGTCGCCTTTTTTGTATAATGGTATAACATTGGATATTTTAAGTTGTGATGGAAAAATTCCTTGAGAAATCAATAAATTTATCAGATGAGTAAGTGGTTCACTAATTACATCGCATTTTTTTTCAGTATTCTATTTGATATTTCGTCGCAGCCTGATGAATAGGTATTTTTCATGTTTTTTATTACATCCTTAATTTCAAACTGCTCGACAGGACAAATGAATAGAAATACACTGGAGATTTGGATAGTGCTATTAATGTAGTCATAATCTACTTTTTTTGTATTGCCATTTCTTAAGGAAGTCTGACCAGATGTGAAAAATTTGTTAAATTCATTTGCACAGTTTTCGATTCCTATGTTCTTTCCATTTATGGATAATTCAATATTATGATTTGATTTATTTTTTCTACCTGTTGTTGCATTTACTATATCCCAGATTGTTTTGCTTTTATTTTGTGATTGAGATATTTTTTTATCAAAATATTTTTTTTTTTTTTTTTCAGATAGTTTGTTTTGATATCTTTGATTCACTTCCTTGAATGCATGTCGGTACTCTGAATATTGCCTGCTTAGATCACCATAAAGAGAAACTTCTCTTTCAATTTTATCAGTTCAGGTGTAATGTTACAGTGATTGTTTCTCACCTTAGTTATGTACTTTCTCCAAGGGAAAGAATTTTCATAGTGAAAATGTACTGTTTGCATGAAAATGTCAAAGGCTTTTTCACAATTGTCCTCAATTAATACATCTGACCAATCCTCTCGTGACAAGTGAAAGTAAAATGTGTCAATATTATTATCAGTAATAGCTCTCCTAGTAGTAACTGGGCTTTCTGATTCATAGGTAATATTAAAAGTTGCCAGTTGTGGGAAGTGGTCAGAAAGATTTGATTTTATGACTTTACAATCAATCAAATTAGCACTACTGTTAACAATAAGATCATTGTTTAAATAGAAGATAGTTAGTCAATGCCTGTGGAAAAGGTATTGGACCCAAACGCGAGTGTCATCTAGCGTGATTAGTTACAAACATGAATATTTCACGTCATTTTGATGCAGGTTTCTTCAAAAAACCCTGATTTTAATGCCGTTCCATTGTTTCAATCAAGTTACGACATGACTTGTACGCCAGATCACTGAAGTTACGACATGACTTGGATGCGAGCTCACTATCGCCATCTACATGTCGCATCCATTTTGATCCAATTATAACCCCATAAGGTTGACTAACTATCTTCTATATAAACAATGATAATATTATCTATAAGAGTCGAGGAATTTGGTGTAACTCTTGTTGGTTCATTCACTACCAATTCCCAACCATATGAGGTTATCAGATCTGAAAAGGTGTGTTTTAGGTTGCATTTACTAAGCATATCGATGTTGAAATCGCCACCTATTATAATCTTTTTATTAAGGTTACTCAGGATGTTGAGTGCTTCGTCAAATTTAGAGAAAAACAGATTGCTACCACAATTGGGTGGACAATAGATGCATAATATAATAAATTAAATTGAATGCCATTCCTGGGGAACATAAAACTGGGGTTTGTTGGAAAAAGATATGTTGGTGGAATCATACATAAGAGAAAAAATGAAGCAAAATTTTCCTATCGTAGAGTTGGCAAGATCTGAAAAATCATGCAAATAAAAAGAATAGGGACGCAAAAAATTATGACAAAATGAATCGGCGGAGGGCCACCAATAACATTAGCACTGATAATGCATTGAAAAAAACACAGTGGTTTATAATATCCGCATCTGCTATTAAAAGTTTAGTTTATTTTTTCATTGCGAAAACTCGACAATCTTATCATCGATTTCTAACAATAACTTTTGAAATGTGTCCTTCCTAAATCTGAAGTGTTTCACAAACGGTCGTTCACTTAAATTGCGGAACGAATTTTGGTCTCGCAAAAAATAGTGTCATGCTTTAGCCATTGCAGCCTCCAAATTGTTCCAAACCATCTCTTGTACAATATCCATACCTATACCTACCTGAATAATAATAATTTCATCAATCCATAGAAAAAATCTTTCTTTAACCTGAAAACTAAATTTCTATCAGAATTTTCGAATTCTCCTGCATTTGGTCCTAGGAATTACATCTGTCAATATCAAGAGAAATATTTCTCTCCAGATACCCAATTTTTGAATTACCGGAATTAATTCTCAAGATTCTCAAGAGAAATATGACGTCATTTTATAGGCACCTACCTACCTATTGCTCGAAATTGAGAGAAAATGACGTCATATTTCTCTAGAGAATCAATTCCGACAATTCAAAAATTGGGTACCAGGGGCCCTCTTTTTGAATTGTTGAATATGACGTCATTTTCTCTCAGTTTCCAGCAATAGGTAGAGGTAAGTATACCTATTGAGAGAAATTGACGTCATATTTCTCTTGAGAATCAATTCCGGCAATTCAAAAATTGGGTACCTGCTATTTCAAAAATAGATATTGCTTCAAATTGAGAGAAAATGACGTCATATTTCTCTAGAAAACCAATTCCGACAATTCAAAAATTGGGTCACAGGCATTAACTAACCATCTTACTTCCATTAGGGTTGGGTAGTATAAAACTATTTTGAAAGATAACTAGAAGTTTACTTGAAAAATGACGTCACATCTTGCAGTTAACTTTATCGGGAAGAAGGGGTATCAGTTAAAATTAACTCTGAAGAAAATTGTTGTTTTCGACAGTTCTTCTGTCAATAATATAGCATTTAATATCAATTTTATTGTTTTTTGAACGATAAAGAAGATGCTGTGAATATTGTTGAAGGCACTCGGCGACAAGATGAGATATTTGAGAATCGTTTAGATCAATATGGAGAGAGACAGAATTTAAAAACCAAATTCGATAATCAAGAAAGTCTGCATGCATTTACAAAGACCATCAATGAATAGATCAGCATTTCTAGTTCCTATTTTGGTTACTGTAGTAGATAGGTATTTTTATTTTTAGAAATCATCGTCTTTCGCCGTTAATTATTCTCAGATTTTATGCAACAGGTTCATTCTTGGTAATTGCTGGAGATCTTGGGGGTATTCACAAGTCTACTGCTACTGCTACTATTAATAGTCACATGGGAAATTGCGAAAAATCTGGGTTACCTTATTGCCTTCTTCTTTTTGCTTCAGAAATGAGACTTTTATAAAACTGATATTTCAAAGCTGAAGTTAACTTAACTGTTAAAATTAAAGTTAACTTCAAAACATGTTTATAATATCGGCCCTTAAACAATGATAATAACGAAGATATATGCGAAAATTTGTGAAAATCGTGGGAAAAATGTGGAAGTTTGGCAACATCGCACGTGAATTTTGCAATAACTCATAATCCCGGTCACAGAACAGAACATCTCGGTGTTCTGTACCGTGCCCGGAAAATCGTGGTATCGTGGATATCTCCCATAGAAATATATATTATATTCGAGATCACCATTGACACCAGAGGTGCGTTTCAATATTACGTCCGACGTGCGTCCGACGTATAACTTTTCTTATGAAGCGTTTCGATATTAGAACGTCTTGACCGACAACTTCATTCCATCGTTTCAAAATTCTTGAGTGGAACGTCCGACCGTCAACTATTTACCCCACAATTTAGGAGAGCGTTTCAAAATCCAATCCGACCAGATATCGCCCGACGAAACAACTATGACATACATCGTCCGTTACCGGACGACAGACGTTAAATTGTCCGGTAACGGACGATGTATGACGTCATAGTTGTTTCGTAGGGCGATATCTTTCGGATTGAATTTTGAAACGCTCTCCTAAATCGTGGTAAATAGTTGACGGTCGGACGTTCCACTCAAGAATTTTGAAACGAAGGAATGAAGTTTACGGACAGGACGTTCTAATATCGAAACGCTTCGTAAGAAAAGTTAGACGTCGGACGCACGTCGGACGTAATATTGAAACGCACCTCAGGTGGCGCTCCAAAACTCCGGGAAAACAAAGCAAATGTCATTTAATTATCTTGTCTTGACAGTTGACTTTTTGATATTATTTTTAATTATTGAATCTTACTTCTACCTCAACTTTGGAGTGCTTTTTATAAATGCCTGTTGTGTAAATTCATTTGGCTGCAATTTTTCAGTAGTGTTTGAACGAAAAATGGCCCGTGATCATGAAACTTCAACAGCGTTTAACCTTGATTGACCTTGTCAAGTTTTGAAGTTAAAAAACAATTACAATTATAAAATCCTGTATTACTTCATCTATTCCTCTATTTCGTTGCCTCAGTAAACTCGTTTCTGCAATTTTTTGAGAAGGAATGACAATTTTTATCAATTATTTTAATGCTGTGTCTAGAAAATAAATGGATTAATTTACACCAGTTATGAACCAAAATTCTCTCACTAGATGTGAAAACATTCAAAATAAAGAGTTCACACTGTTCACGGATGCAAATACACGTATGTTTATGAATTACTTTCCCGATTTTCAGTTTAATTCCCAATGTTTTAGCTAATTTCTGGTTTCTGGGAAAAGAGTGCATTGAGACATTTACAAACGAATAATTCTTGCATTGTGGCACTGGACAATTTTTTTTGGCTTACTTGTCACATCAAAGCTATGCTTCTTCCATTAAATCAAAAAAACTGAACCAAATATGGAATGAAAAAAAAAAATCACTAATTTATTAACATGTAATCTTATGGCAGAATGTTTGTTTTCCCGGAGTTTTATATACAAATTTCGAAATGTAGATGTCGCTCACTCCGTGGTGACCCCGAATACTTACTCTAGAATGCTAATCCCGCCAATTTTCACGGCGACCCGTTTACGATGTGCGCAAGCGCGTCATCAGTGGATTTTGGGTAGATCTTTGCCAAGTTTGAAAATAATTTGGTGTTCCAATTCAGAGTTTTTTGTTGAGGCAATAAAACACATGTCATTTGAAAGAGAGAAATTTGACAGCGCATTTAGGACTTTTTAAAATCGAAAATAATTAGAGGTAGTTAACTGAATTTTACTTTCACCTTGCTGTTACGAAAAGTATGTTGCTTAGAATCACCAGGAGAGCTTGCTCAATTGGTGTTTTGTACAACAACACAGTTTGAGTGACAGCAAGGTGAAAGTATTTTGAAAATTCTGCATTTTGAAGAGATATTGGATTCGACAATTTCAAGAATGAACAGACGAAGTTGAACTTGATTTAGAATAATGATATACTTATGAATATCATTTTGCGTATTTGGCGTCCGTCAGTAATTAAAAAAATCTGGTTTGAAATAATAACATTGCCATTTTATCATAGTAGACACTATCATTGCTAGGTGAATGTAGACAAACGTAAATGTCATAAAATCACAATAATTTTTATATGTGTCAAAGTTAGAAGTCAAAATGAACGAAGATTTTGGAATTCCTGACGAAATTATTTCTCTTTATGCCCGCGCGGGCCATAAAGTGAACTTTATGCCCACGCGGGCCATAAAGTGAACTTTATGCCCGCACAGGCATAAAGTACGACATTAGATAGTTGGTAACTAAGCAATAATGACACAATAATGAACTAGTATGACATAAAAAATATTGGTGCTAGATTGGATCCCTGCGGAACATCAGGATTCATACTCAGAGTGTCAAATGAAATTCCATCAACAACTTTAAAGAGACCATTCTCTCAGAAAAAACTTGATATCAATGTAAACAACTCATATGAAAGCTTGCAGAGGAATTCCTGGTGTCAAACACAATCAAATGCATTCGGAGTGTGTAATGCTACTGCCTGATGCAGTATATGCATGGCATAAGGAAGCAGGTAACTGGTGGTTAACCTCTGGTAACAGAAACATCATTTAAATTGAAAACAGTTACCTAGTGAGCAATCCAGTGTATTATGAGTTTGATGTTGATGACTTTTTCAATGATTAATGAAATAACAGATCGCAAGGCAATATATGTCTATAGTCAATTTCACTGGTATGTATTCTGCCACAAAGTTGACAGTACCAAGAGCTACAAGCTCACTACTTCAAATTTCAGAGTCTATAATATGATGTTGGTAAATGTCCATACATAATTACCATTCAATCCTTCACTTGCCTTAGACCGCACAACAGCGAACCAGATTTAATTTGAAAGTTCACAATGTCCTCCTGGGCTTTTCCTTGAAGAACATAGCAAGGCTGAGCCACACTGATCCCGCAGTTACTTCTTTGGTAACAATAAATATTTTTGCCTCTACTAATCCAGATATTTTCATCATTGAGATGAAGCCATGGCATGAATTTCTTCTTGCTGAAGAGCAATGATTTTTCTGAGTACCCTCCATTAATCCAGTTTCTAGAAAGTCGTAGTTTTTCCAAGGCTGACAACTGATGCAAGCATCTGAAATAAAATCATTGTGTAGAGATTAGAAATCAAACAACTTGTAATTGGCTAATCATTCAAGTGTTCACTTATATAAAATTGATGGAAAGGTATATTACCTGGACCTGAAGAGTTCACATCTTTGATTCGTTACCAGGGGTTTGCCTCTTACTAGAATGTGATCCCAGGAATTGATCACATCATTAAATCTTTTACATGTTCGTTTCAAACGGCATAAATCTTGAACTTCCAAGTTGTCAAATATTTTCAAGAGCAATTCTGTTGACAGTCTTTCTAGTGGGCAATGAGAGGCCATTTTTTATAAATCCTTTACTTACTCGTCTATGCATTATGGCCTTAGTTCAGACTCAAACAAGGGGGGTCATTTCTGAAGAAATTAAATTTATAAAATAGTTCTTCCAAGTTGAAGGTTCCAACCTCTAACCTAAAAAAAAAGTGTCAGTGTCATTTCGATTTCTTCTTCTCATTTGTTATTGATATTGTTAAGGTTCATTCATACCTTGGCAACATATATCAGTGGTTAATTAATACATATGCTTGGCAGTTATTTGCATTTGTTTTACTATTCTACTTATGAGGCAAAAAAATTGCGGTGAATGATGAATCGAAACATATTATTCCTCAATATTTGGGGTAAGATATAATGATTCGTTACTGTCTGCTCTAAAAGACCTTACTACAAAAGTGAGGTTTGACTTCAAATTATTTTAAGAAAACAGCATCTCAACCATAACACAATAACAACCATAACCACCAACAAAACAGTTTCTGATGGAGGCGTCAGAGCATCAAAATTGCTCGGAGACCACATATACCTCTTGGTTCCTTCCAATCGAAAATCACATATGCACAGTTGGCAGAGTCGCATTCAACACGGCCCTAAACCTGATAGGTCAATTTGCATAGTTGAACTCAACGATTATGCAATACAAAGGATGGCTAATCTTGGTGATTTTATCTGCCTTCCCGGTAACGTCACCGGGCATGCACATGGCCTGCACTAATTTTGGCTCTTATGACCTGCAGGCCGGTTGACGTCAAATGACGCGTGAAATTTTTCCAATGTACGGAGATAGGAAATGAGCCATCCTTTGTAGGGCATAATCGTTGAGTTAAACCATAAGATAGTCAATGCCTGTGAAATCCACTGAAATGAAATTATAATATGATGACTTATAATTTCATTTCAGTGGTGGAATCGTTATTGGACCCAAACGCGAGTGTCATCTACCGTGATTAGTTGTAAACATGAATATTTGACGTCATTTTCATGCAAGGTTCTTCAAGAAACCCTGATGTTTACTGTACCTTTATTTCAATCAAGTTACGATATGGCTTTTCCTATAAACAATGATATTAACGTTGTATGAGGATTACATAGTAATATCACCTTATGGACGTTTCATTGGAGCCAAAAGGAGACTGCGTGTAGATGGCAGCATCGTCGAGGGAGACTATGGAGTTTCATTGGTCAGCTCGAACAGCCATTTAAGTCGAGATTCGCTTGCCACGACTCACCGCGCTTGGGTAAAATTATTGTTTTGCAGGTCCGCAGTCACAGATTTTCATGTTTCAGTTCCAGTCGTATTTATTTACTTGTTGGACGAATTCGCAGTATTCATGGTGAATTGGTGTCAGGCGTTTATACAGTTCAATAGTGACGATTGTGTAGATTTCAAACTGATTGCAAATCTTTGCTGAATTATTTATAGGGACGGTATAAGCGCCATTTTTAGTTTAAGTTGTTATTGATAGTGCCGAAGTATAACTGAAAGCAATTTGTTTTGATGATGAATTATTTCTATAAAAACTTAGATTTGGATAATGAAAACAGGATTAAAACCCCTACAGAATTATTGACAAATTTCATCAAAAGTTGTGTGCACAGTTGTGTTCATAAAAAGGTCGTACAGCAGTAACAGGCTATTATGAGTCAGGCTTGTCAATCTTAATTATTAAACTTCTTATCGACTTTGACAAGTAGTGACAAAATTCAAACAATTTTTGTCAGTAACGCGCTTTTAACATTTTTCTAGTGCAATTAGTGCAATGCCTCTATTAGTGATCGTACCTATTTTACTGACTGAACAATCCCTGGCGGAATGGGTAGTGAATTATGAAAGATTTTTCTCAAATTACATATTTGATTTGAACTAAGGACAACAAATATGCCTATATAATTTTTTTTTTTCGAAAAAACTTCCTTTGACCCCACTCTACTCTTGTGATTTTTCTGAGAAATTTGCGGAATGGGTAGTAAAAATGACAAAATATTTTTCTCAAATTGCATATTTGATTCAAACTGAGGGCAACGAATATTCCTATTTTTTTTTTTTTTCAGAAAAAACCCTCTTGGCCCCACGTTACTCTTGTGATTTTTCAGAAAAATTTACGGAATTGGTAGTAAATGACAAAATATTTCCTTCAAATTGCATATTTGATCCATACTGAGGACAACAAATATGCCTATATAATTTATTTTTCGAAAAAAAAAAAACACGTTACTATTGTGATTTTTCGGAAAAATTTGCGGAATTGGTACTTAATGACAAAATATTTTCCTCAAATTGCATATTTGATTCAAACTGAGGAACTAAGAAATTTTTCCGAAAAATCA
Organism: Chrysolina oricalcia; assembly: GCA_944452925.2. NCBI lineage: Eukaryota > Metazoa > Arthropoda > Insecta > Coleoptera > Chrysomelidae > Chrysolina > Chrysolina oricalcia. Next base: position 13,829,686 of record OX101821.2, on the reverse strand, counting down.
CAGGAGTAAAGTGGAGTCAAGGGTTTTTTTGGGAAAAAATATAAAGGCATATTCGTTGTCCAACCAGGGTTCGAACTCCGGACCTTTCGACTCAGAGTCGGACGCTCTAACCACTGCGCCACGCCCCGACATTTTTCGATTTATTGCTTGAAACTCTGTGTGTGAGTATAGAATTAAATTCCTAGTAACTTTTTCAAATTACTTTCATCGATATCTTGCCATCTTACCCCACTTTTGGCCCCTACATGGCATTTTTTCCCAATTTGCCGCCATACTAGTGGTCACGTGACATTTGTCAAAATTAATTTTCAGGATATCTGACATGCACAAACTTTTTCCCAGACAATAATCTGGTAACATACTTTTTTTCCATATGGTACATTCTTTTTGGCGGCCACTGTATTTCGAAATTTGTATCTGGTGGCGTAGAAGAATTACTATATAGATTGTTTCTTGAACAAAATTTTATAAGGCAGCATTAGCTGTGAGGATTTTTCTCTCTTGTCACTCGAATGCTTGAAAATGGAACTATGTTTCAACAAGTTGATATCTTTAGCAGCTGAATAAATGCTATCAAAAAAGGATTGAGTCACATATACAGGGTGGGGCACCGAAAACGAAACAGATCGAATATCTTCAAAATGCATGTGTTGTGAAAAAAATGCAAAAACACATCGATTTTTAATTCAAAGGGGACATCTTCCTATCATAACCTTAACTGTCATACCTCTCCCCCCACCCCCTTGGTCACTATCACCCAAACAATTTGAATTGGGAAAGTAGTAAGTGTGACACATCATTGAAGAGGTAATTTCAGAAGGAATTCAGTCATGTCAATTTTTGCTACCTAACTTTTCATTTTGGCGCCCTCTTGCGGGAAAAACAACAGTTCCGTATTCCAAATTATGATACTTCATTTGCAAGGTAATTTGTCATAAATTTGATGACAATGCATTATGGATTTCTTCTAAAGGAAAAAACAAAATGGCGACCTCAAAATGGCGGACAAGATTTCCAATTATGGTCCGATTCGATTCACAATTGATATATGTTGGTTCAGGGTCATAAATTATGATTTGTTCGTCAATGCAAAAAAAACAAGATAGTGGCTCCAAGATGGCGGACGAAATATGTAATTATGGTCCGATTCGAATCAAAATCAGTGTGAGGATTTTTAGGGTCGGAAATTATGATTATTTTGTCAATGCAAAAAACCAAGACGGTGGACGGAATTTGTAATTGTGGTTTGATTCGATTCAAAATTGGCATATAGGGATTTTACAGATTTGTTTTGTCCCACACATACATACATACTAACTAACTAACAGGGCAAGTTGAATGAAAGCTTTTGAAATTTAAAAAAAATTGAACATTGAATAAACTTGAGGATTGAAAAACCTTGAATAAATTCGAATCCAATCATTCCAAACTGCATCAATTCACAGTAGATGCCATTGCCATTGCCATGGACTACCATACATAAGTAAAAGTTAGTCTCGAAACGCAGTCTGACGTTTTTGAGTAATGTATGAAAAAAATTCCAATTTCTAAGTTCATACAATGGTAATTTTTTAAATTTTTGTTGTTTTCGTGAATTGCTTACATTAGCTTTCAAATTGAATATCATAAGTTGGAATACGAAACAGCTGTTTTTCCCGAAAGAGGGTGCCAAAATGAAAAGTTAGATAGCGAACACTCACATGTTTTAATTCCTTATGGAATAACCTTTTTAATGCAGTGTCACACTTAGTACTTTCCCTATTCAAATTGTATGAGTGACGAAGGGGTGGGGGGAGTGGTGCGAAAGTTGAGGTTATGATAGGAAGATTTCCCCCCTTGGATTAAAAATCTACGTGCTTTTGCATTTTTTTCAAATTTTGAAGAATTTGTTTTCGATGCCTGGTCGAATCGAACCACAATTACAAATTTCGCCCACCATCTTGTTTTTTGCATCAACAAAAAAAAACATAATTTCCGACCCTGAAAATCCACAGATACTAATTTTGATTCGAATCGGACCATAATTACAAATTTCGTCCGCCATCTTGGAGCGAATATCTTGTTTCTTTGCAATGACAGAGAAATCGTAATTTCTGACCATGGAAACCACCACATATCAATTTTGAATCGATTCGGACCATAATTGCAAATCTTGTCCGCCATTTTGGAGCCGCCATTTTGTTTCTTCTTTTAGAAAAATAACATAATGCATTTTCACCGAATTTATGTCGAGTTAGCTTGCAAATGAAGTATCATAATTTGGAATACGGAACAGTTGATTTTCCCGCAAGATGGCGCCAATATAAAAAGTTAGGTAGCAAAAATTGACAAGGCTGAATTCCTTATGAAATTACCTTTTTAATGGTGTGTCACACTCACTACTTTCCCTATTCAAATTGTTTGGGTGGTAGCGACCAAGAGGTGGGGGAAGAGGTATGACAGTTGAGGTTCTGATAGGAAGATGTCCCCCTTGGATTCAAAATCGATGTGTTTTTGCATTTCATTCACAACGGATGCGTTTTGAAGATATTCGCTCTGCTTTGTTTTCGGTGCCCCACCCTGTATACTTCCTTAAAAAACTAATGCTGCCGTATGATTGATATTGTATTGTATTATTATTATTATTATCATATCATGTACTTTAATTGGGTATTTATCTATTCTTAGTTTTAAGATGTTATACATTCATTTTTATTGCAACAAATTGTAATTGGGATTACCCGTTGAATAAATATATAAAATACTTGTATTATCGATTTCACTGAAGTGGTCACTGTAAAATTATAGTTTATCATTTGTAGAGCTAGAGGAACTTTATGGCTATATTTAAACCAAGATTGGGGCAAGGGAAACTCGTCCGCTATTTTGATGTTATGAATTTACATTTTCGCCTGCCACCTGCCAAATTTTGAGTTAATTCGAAAACTGCTAGTGAGTCAAAATGCACTTCCAAGATTTGACGCAGACAGACATACAAACAGTCTTATTTGAATAAATGCGCGTAAAATATGTATATTCTCATCATCTACCATATCGATTTTAGAACCACCATCCCAAATTTTATCAAAAAATACATTTCCGACCCCAAAAACCTCCACATACCAATTTCAAATTGATCGCCCACCGAAACCCTTATAAAAATGTCATAAAGCATCCTCACCTGAATGACGATTAACTGTCATATTTCAAGTCCATTGATTAGATTCTGTCAGACAGGTACTTACAGAAACTTGACTCACAAATTCCAATCAATTACATTTTTTAGCTTGAATAAAATTCCTGAATGTTGACAAGGGTAATATTCTCAATTGAAAATAGAGAAACAACTCCTAAGCAAATGGAAACAAACCTACAATCAAAATGAATGAATGCATTAGCCGGGGAAGTAGTTGTTTCCTGTTAGATATTACAAAAAATAGCTTAATTTTTATCGTAGGTTTGTTTCCATTTCATCATGTTCATAATTTCTTCAAAAATCATCATTCCTGAATGTGTTAGTGACAGAAAATTTTATCGACTGTAGTTTATACAGCTCGACCATGCTCGACTAGTAAATCTCCTGGATGTCAGTCAGTTCATATTTGTTTAAATGAACGGATACGTCAATAGGACAGCAGCGACAATTTAGTAAGTTGGAGCAGATTGATATTCCACAAGACAACTCAGGGAGTTTCCAATCACGTATAATATCAAAATATTATCACCTAATGCGATTTATCAAAATTTTGAACCCAATATGAAATTCTGTTAGCTATTTCATACGTCTGAACGTGAATAATGTTCAACCCCTCAATCCGTCCCTGTTTAAATTACGTTCCATCAAATTGGAATTAGGACCCTGTAGGGGTCACTACTGCACGGATTGAAAAATTCGAAGTTTCCGCATGTTCCTGGCAGATGGCGCTGAAAATCGGCTACAATAGATGATACACAGGCGTTATCCTACTATATAATCCTCATACAACGATATTAATCTCATAAAGTTGGCCAAGTATCTTACATCTATTCGAACAATGGTTGAACTATTCGCCAACAGATGTCAGTTCCTATCAGAGATCCACTTATTTTCCTATCCACAAATTTTTCCTTTACTAAAGGCGGATTTACTGGGTTCATAATGCATAATTTATTGCATATGCGTAATTTTAATGCATACCTAATCCATGAAAGTATCGATTGAAATGATTTACCCGTTTCCGCCTTAAGAAATGCTTTTTCTTGTAAGGTGCGGTTCAGAACTGACACAGAGGGCATGCCAATAGTGAGACCTCAGATTTTTGGTTAGTTAGAAAGTACTAAGATATTGGAAAGTACCTATTAAAATTTCCTATAGTAAATTATTGTAACCGTTCTCAGGAAAGATATCTCGCTGGTGATGCATCTGTTTTTGAATTGTTAGCAATGTCTGTGTGTCCTGGTAAAGGTAGGTACATTTCAACATTCAAAATTATCAATTTTTTCTTTCTTTCTCTATTTCATTGGTTGAATCCTTGTCTTGATATTTTTTGGTGCCTGATTGTATCAAAACCATGATTATATTGTCATATTATCTGTCACTACAACATATAAGTTCTAATCTGTGACTAATAATACTACATACAGCGTGACTCAAGATCGGAAATGGTAGGTTAGACGTTTATGAAAAACTCAAAGCAGGATTTTTTTCGAAAATTACACATCTTACATTTCTTTAACTGATCTATCGACCTAAAATATATTTATGATACAACTTCGTAAAGTGCCTAGGACTTTTTTGTATGAGCGTAAAGTTTGTTGAATGAAGCCCTTTCCGAAAGTGTTCCATACAAAGTTTTTTCTTCGACAGTTATTATAATTCAAAATTGTAGCAATTATATCATCAATTTGAAGGTTTAGTGATATGAATTGTCGTCGTATTATCAAATAAAAACTTTCGAGTTATATTTGACGCAAAATACTGTATTTTTCAAAATTGCATACTTAAATGTATGAACAATGTGTAAAAAATTACCTTACGCACAGGAGATTTTTTACGCACTTGTACTAAAAAGTATTACTTTACGCACTGTCATCAGTTCGTAAAAGCTTAGCTTCCGCACTGTCGTAGAAAAATATAGCTATTTTAGCATTGCGACTTTGCTGCTTCTATCAAAAAGTCATAGCAACTTTATTTTTTTTTAAATATATTATATTAACACACTCCTTGAATCGCACTTTAATTACGAGGATGTATTGATATCTAGTTAGCCTAGACCAGTTCCCTGCATAAACAAAATATTGCGTTTCCATAGCAACGAACAATAACTTATTAGAAGTGTCAGTGTGAAGTTTGACGTCAAAAAAGTAAACCAGAGTTACGCAATAAATTAAAAGAAAAAATATGTCCTCCGAAATTGTGAAAATGGAAAAATTGGAGTATCGAGCCATCATCAAGTACCTGTATTTAAAAGGGTTAACAGGTAAGCAGATTTACGAAGACATGCTTAATACCCTTGGTGATCAATGACCTTCGTATGCGACCGTGAAAAATTGGACTGCAAGCTTCAAAATAGGTGAATTTTCCATTGAAGATGATGACCTATCGGGTCCCGATCAGTCCCCGAAAATGTCGATGCAGTTCATGACATGATATTAACGGACCGTCGAATTGGGCTAAAACGGATATCTGAAGCACTGAATATTTCATACGAACGCGTTCAACATATAGTTCACGTCAATTTGGAAATGAGAAAAATTGCTGCAAAATGGATCCCCAAATGTTTGAATGTTGACCAAAAGCGTGCAAGGGTAGTAGCATCGCGTTCGATCTGTGTTCGATTTGAAAACGTTGTGGACTTCTTAAACCGAATTGTTACTATGGATGAGACTTGGGTAGATTTCTACGATCCAGAAACAAAGCAACAATCGATGGAATGGCGACACTCCGTTTCACCTAAGAAGTTTCGTGTACAAAAATTTGCTGGAAAAGTTCTTGCTTCAGTTTTTTGGGATTGCCATGGAGTAATCATGATTGATTATTTGGATAAGGGTAGAACAATAACTGGTGATTACTATTCGACATTACTGACCACTCTACGGAAAAAAATTAAAGAGAAAAGACGCGGAAAGCTATCCAAAGGTGTTTTGTTTTTGCAGGACAACGCTCCTGATGCACACAAATCTCATGTTGCCATGCAAAAAATTCGTGATTTAGGGTAATGATAAATTATACCTTTTTGGTTTTTATCACAAGATGACCATATTGTTATCAAATATCTAATCTGAGAGACAATATGGGCACTAAATGAGATTTTGGATTTGAATATTTAGAAAATCGATTCTTCTGATTGCGCCAAATAAAGGAATAATTGATTTCCTTATTATATTTACTGATCGACAAGCGTAAGGATGCCTCCGAGAATTGGTTGCGCAGTAGACAAAACCCTGGAGTGGGGCAGGAGCTCAATCGCTCTGCATTATTCAAGCAGTAGTCGATCTTTGTCGCACATCTACTCACGCTTTCTATTGTTTGCGCATCTCAAAGGCATCCTAACTCTTGTCGATCTGTATATGACATTCAAAATTAAAATCTTTATCAATCATCAGGACTAAATGATTGTGTTCTTTAACTTAATTTAGAGTGACCTCTCACTCCTAAATTATTTAGAACACCCCCCTTATTCCCCAGATTTGGCTCCTTCCGACTATCATCTCTTTCCTCAACTGAAAAAAAGTTTAAAAGGTCGTAAATTTTCTTCCAACGAGGAGGTAATAAAAGCTGTGGAGGTCTGGCTTGCAGAGCAAGAAGAAACATTTTTTCTGAAAGGTCTAGAGACGTTGCAGGTTCGCTGTAATAAATGTATCCAATAAAGAGGAGAATATGTTGAGTAATAAAATATTTTGACATTGAAATTTTGTTTGGTTCTATAGTAGGTTAAGAATTTTTCAATATATCCTCGTAAAATACTTTTTCGTTAAAAATGCCCTACTTGAACCTTTCTCTATCGGTTTTCCGGTAAAATAGTTATTTATGTATCAAGGGCGTGAAGTAGGCGTTTATGGCCTGCGGCGCGGATGATGGCCCGATGGCGTTAACCGAGGGCCATCACACGCCGAAGGCCTTAAACGCATTTTACGTACGTGATACATACAAAATTTTATGCACTAGCGGTGTAAAGTTCCCAGTAAACTTCCTGGGTGGAATGAGCTAGCGCTACTTATTACACTTAAAACTACGAATTCCTGTATTACTCTAAAGAAAGGTACATTTTCGGGGAAATGGGTAACAGTCGTCCTTAGTATTTGTAGATAATTTAGTGTGTCATTATAAATAAACAAAGCTAATTTTACTGTTCTTTAAAATACAGAAAACATTAAGGTAAATTTTTTCTCGAAAATTCAATTCATTTGTCACATGAGAATTTTGATCAGCCTCAAAATCTTCCATCATCCTATTAGACCGTCAAATAACGACAGATTTTGCTGACTCATTTTCTCCCTTCTGGGATTTTAACCACTGGAAATTATGTCAGTGTTGAGCCCAAAAATTGAAAATTTAGCGATCGGACGTGTGCTAGGCATATAGAAAATTCATTTTTCTTTTGCAGAAAAAAAAATGTTTTTTTTAATTTTCTCGTCTATGGCATTTTATACATGAATAGTTATAACAATTTAATAGTGAAGAACCAAAGCCATATGATTTGCACGTGCTTAAAGGGTTGAAATAGGGGCGCGAACTTGTAAAAAAATAGTTGGTTGCTGATGCATTTTCTCGCTTATGGCAATCAACAGAATTAAATTTAATATCGTTAGGAACCCGAAAAAAATTTCCCATAAACCGGTCAGCTGTTGAAGTATATTTTTTGGGCGGAAAATTTTGTGAAAATTTTTTTCGTTTTCCGGCAAACTTTCTCGTGAACGAAATAATGTACAATAGAAATTTATTAATGTGAAAGTCTGTCATATAAAAAGCCATAAGTCTAGTTCGTGCTTATCATACTATATGAAACTGGAAAACTTGCAGAAAAACACAGGAAATTTTGTTCATTTTCTCGTTTATGGGAATTGACATGTAGGAAGAAAAACTGATTTCAAGACTAGAAAGAAAAGTCATAAGTCGGAAACATGATTACGATGTTTGATTCAGTGAGGTCCTGAAGTAACGGGTACATTAATTTTCTACGTTATTATTTTTTAAGAAAAACGTCGAGTTATGTTTCCGATAAGACACTCTGTGACATAAAAAAATCACCCCTCCTGCACCCCCCTCAAGTTGACAATTTTTTTAATGGAGCAGGGGGTCAGTTTAAAACCCTTGAGATTCACCAATCCATTGAAGAACATAATTTTTTGGGGTTTCAATATTTTCAGAAATTCCAAGGAACCTATGTTATGGGTAGTTTTTAGAGAAACCGAGAATGATAATCTAGAATATCGGCCCATCTTAGGTCACAACGGTACTTGTAAGTCTAGTGCTAAGACATGAGAGACTTGTGCACACATATCCAGTGTGATATGGTTCCTAGGATACGCAGGAACCAACAAAATATTACATTTCCTTCTGTTCACCATTTGAATTGTACCGAAGACACTGCAAATCGATATCAACCTATGGTCCAGAACTGCTTCTAATCTGGAAATGAGTTCGATTTTTCATTTAGACATAGAAGCAATTTATTATTCTGGAACTTTCACTTCTAAAAGGTGAACTAGGCCAGAAGGGCAGGCCACTATGAAAAAACGCGCCGGAAGCTCTGCCTCTAAGGTGGTGGGGAAACGAACTAGTGTTTATTATATTCCTGCGCACACTGGCTTGCAGTTTTTACTTTTTTGTGAACTTTGATTCGCCACATCGTGTCACATATTTATATTTCAAAAATCTGATGTTCCGTATTCAAATTCGAATGATCATCCGATTATGACACAGCAAGCCAGTAGGATGGGGGAATTACGCAGTTAAGATATTTAACTTATAGGGGTTGACGCAATATTGCTTGAATTATCTTTACAACCCCTATCAGTTTGTCGCAATAATGTTCATAACAATTTTTTTTCACTCTATAAAAAATTATTTAAAACATTAATTATTTGGTTCCAATAATACTATCATACTTCCGACTTTTTTTATGGCCTAAGAATGAAGTTTGCAATGCATATGCCAAATCCCATGGAGAAAGAAATGAGCAATTTTATCTTTATTAATTTCTCGCAGCGGAATTTTCAAATAATTGTATTTATTTATTTAAAATGGAAGCACTCATATCAAACTTTAATTTTTCAACCGATTGGAATGATTTTTTTTCAATAGGTAGACAATCGAAAAGTCCATCAGGACACCAAATTTAATGAGTAATTCTTCTTTTTCTGGACCAACTGTTCTCATTTTTCAAAGTTAAAAATCTAAAATTATTTTTTTAGAAGAAATCTCACCAATCCACTGGATTCGCGACATTATTAAATAGTCCTTGTTATAAGTTTGTTGAAACTCGTCCATCAATAAGAAAGTTATAAAAAATAAAAAAATTAAATTTAAAAAATATGCCGGTTAATCAACCCACCAATTCAATTTCAGAACTCTTATTAAAATATGGAATACACCAAGAAGTCTCGAAATATTACTGGTCAGAATTTCATCAACATCTATTTATTAATAAGAAAATTACAGGATAACAAAATTTGAAAAATATGTTGATGGAATTTCATGAAAATATCATTTTATTTAATGATTTTTCATTATTATTTATCAATAGATTATGATGAAATTCTGATCAGTGATATTTTGAGACTCCCTGAATCCAGTGGTGTATTCTGAATTTTGGATAAGAGTAGAAATTGAAATGGTGGGTTGATTAAACGGCACATTTTTTTAAATTTAATTCTCCCATAACTTTTTTATTGATGGACGAATTTCAACAAAATTCCAAAATTACCCATTTGAAAATGCCACAATTCCAGTGGTGTAGTATAATTTCTAAAAAATTGCTAATAAATTTTTCAGTTTTTTAACCCGAAAAAAAAGAATAGGTAGTTGGCCCTGAAAATGAAGATTTATTCATGAAATTTGGTGTCCCAGTGGACTTTTTGATTATCTACCTAATGAAAAAAAAGCATTCCAATCGGTTGAAAAAAGTATGATTTATAAGGGTGCTTCCATTTTAAATGGGCCACACTGTATAAAACATCGATATCATGTTTCCGACTTATGGCTTTTTTTTCTGGTCTTGAAATACTATTTTCTTCTCACATGCCAATTCCCATCAACGAGAAAATGAAAAAATTTCCACAAATTTTCCTACAACTTTACAACTTATGGCTTTTCTTGAGGTACATGCAAAGCTTATGGGAATTTTATTATGATGTTTATCCATCAACAGAATCATATGGTTCAAATGCCATAAACGAGAAAGTTTGACGAAAAACGAAAAAAAATTTCACAAAATTTTCCGTCCGGAAAATATACTTCAACATCTGACCGGCTTATGGGAAATTTTTTTCGGGTTCCTAACGATATTAAATTTCATTCTGTTGATTGCCATAAGCGAGCAAATGCATCAGCATCCAACTATTTTTTCACAAGATCGCGCCCCTATTTCAACCCTTTAAGCACGTGCAAACCTTATGGCTTTGGTTATTCACTATTAGATTGTTATACCTATTCATGTGTTAAAATGCCATAAACAGAAAATGAAAAAAAAAACAATTTTTTCTGCAAAAGGAAAATTAATTTTCTATATGCCTAGCACACGTCCGATCGCTGAATTGACATAATTTCAGTGGTTAAAATCCCAGAAGAGAGAAAATGAGTCAACAAAATCTGTCGTTATCTGACGGTCTATATGTAGTATGTAGGTATCGAAAGGGATACGCAAAAATTCACTTTACGTTCAAAGTCTTCTGCTTTGAGATCTTGACTTTGGTAAATTTAAATGGATGTATTTCGTGAATTTTCAAAATTATTTGTACTGAAGCATGTGATACACCCAAATAATTTTCTGCACTAAGAATGGAAGCTTCTGGATATGCATACAAATATGCCAAAACGTTAACAATACTGTACTGATTTGAAGTAACAGGTTTAGGTGATTTTGGAACTTTGAACGTTTATTGGTGTTAATTCAGGATGCATTCGGTAAAATTTTCTGTCAGTTTTCATTTTGGGAGATTTCTTGATACCCTTCAATAACTAACTAATCCTAATTACTTATAAAAGTTACCACACTGATGTCATACGCTATCTAAAAATAATTAAATTATTTAAAAAATATTTTTTACAAAAAAGCGACTTCCTTAAGAAATCTTGATGATTTATTGATAGGGACATCTTGAAGCACTTTTCTTCATCTTTCAATTTATCGAGTAGTATACAGGGGGTTTCATTTGAAACTTTTGACTACTTTCATGCATAACGGAAATAATACTAATTTTAGCGCGCCCTTTATGATATGGAGTCGATTTCTCGGCGTGAATTAATTACTTCGAGTTTGTCTCCCAGATAACACAGGATATCCTATGGATATCCATTTTATGCCCAATTCTGGTCGGGATATCCTTGGATCTGAAATGGATATTCATGGGATATCCATCAAAGGATTTGAAATGGATATCTTTCAGCAAATATCCTATGGATATCCATGAAATATCCACTGTTATTATAGATGTGATTGAATTGCAAGTCTGATTTTGATATTATCAATTTCTGAGTTTCTTCCATGCTCGTACAAGAATTGAAGCATTTCAAGAATACTCTTATCTTTCTTTCTGACTGGATTTGAAATGGATATCCATAAGAGATTTTCCATAAGAAATATTATATGGATATCCTATGGATATGGTTCAGGAATATCTTAAGGATATACTTGAAGGATATCTTATGGATGTACAGGTTGGTACCTCCCGAACATCCATTGGACGTTCATAGTATATCTTTTGGATATTTCCTGACGTCCATAGTTCATCCAGCATATCCATAACAGATGTCCAGTGAATATCCATTGGATGTCCATTTGTTATCTGGGAAATGTCGAGCTGAATTTTGGATATCGATGTTTTTTTCTCTCTTCAACGTATCTTTATGAAAATAATATTCTCCCTGGACCGTTGGAAGATATTCTACAGATGGCCATAAAATATCCAAATCAAATATAAAATAATGAATGTTTCGCATTCTAAGTTCTGTAATAAAATGCACTATATGAGAGCTCCGACCAACGCTGCTGTTATTTACAATTTTGGAAGAATATACGATAAAACGCTAACATTCTATCTACGTAAGATTAGTCAGGTTAAGTTTAGGTTGACTGGTGATTCACTCATTTTGAACTCAGTTTGCCTTCTTCTTGTCTTGGCATTTAAACTTACCGCCATGATAGTGACCAATCACAGAGCGCGTATATCGTGCAGTTTATTTGTCGTCAGTTCTGTGAGAAACTTAACCTTACTTGCTACTTGCTTACTTTTGTAGTTTTACTGGTTTTCCATTACATATGTGTCTCTGATTCCTGGTTTAATTCACGTGGATTTTGAGGATTTTGGTTTTGGGCAATTGGTTTTTTCATTCCTTCAAATACATTTTGATGGTAAGTGGTAGAAATATAATATTTAAACTATTTTCAATCAATGCATTTGTGCCAATTAGGTGAGAGATAATGGATAACATCAAGAAATATCAAACAAAAAGGCTGATGTACTCATTAAAAATAAAAATTGGATTCCGAACGAGTATTAGCTAAAGAGTCTACAAACTTCACTAATGACGCCTGTTCCATCTCGTCAATGGTCGACAGCATCATGCATTCCTGGATAATAAAATAATGTCTATTGAAAATAATAATTCTGATTATTCATCAACTCTTGTTACAGAATTAGATAGTTCTGCAGACGAGGTTGCCTCTTTGGATAATGGATTCGTATTCAATTCAGTTACAGAAAATACTTTTCATGAAACTAATAGAGTCGCTAACAGATATGAAACATGTGAACAGATAAGATGAATAATATAAAACTGCCCTTGATATTTGTAGAATTATCATTTCCACAACGGACACCGTAGAAATTCAGAGCTGTTGTGAGTGAATAATGTTTTCCCTATCTTTTAATAAAAAATATATTTTTCAGGTCGATGAAGTTTCAAAAATTGGGGGTTCATCATTATATGATTTTATAAAACGTTGTCTTTCTTCCAATAAAACAAATGATTTTGCATCGGAATATATAGCTGGTATGGGAAAAAAAGAGTTATTGTTGAACTCAAATTGGCTGAACTTTTACTAGGTAATGAGAATATATTTCATATAAAGTTCTGCCTATAATGAAGAATACACATAGTAAATTCTTCAATAGAATTTGATTTTATTCTCAATCTTTAGAAAATTAATTCCTTATTCCGGCTTGAATTTTCTTCACTTATGTGGTATAGGATTAGTGTTTACTCAATTAATTTCAGACGCAGCTAATTACAATGGTCTGGCAGCAAATATGGGAAAATGTCAGAAGAAGCTATAAAAAGTTGGCTACGAATGGCCAAAGAAAGACATCTGCTAGCTTCGAAAAAACAGGAAAAACCCCAAGAAGAAACCGAGATTGTCATTCTCTGAGTGGCCTGTTTTTAATTTATTTTTGGTTTCAAAAAGAATATTTTATTATTACTATATAATATATTCACATTTTTAATTATTTTAATATCATAATTTGTTATTTCATCAATAAGAGTATAAATACATTTTTTTACCCCCTCGTTTTTATTTAATTGAAATTATTATTGTTTTGTCATAATTGTAATTTTTATTTGTTTAAAAAAATCCCTAAAAGATATTTTTTGGATATCTGTGAACAATATCTTATGGATTTCTTTGTGGATATCTTGTAGGTGTCACTGAACAACATATTAAGAATATCCGTGAAAAATGTTTCATGGATTTTCCTTAACGATATCTTATGGATATCCCAGAAGGATATCTCATGGATATCCCAGAAGGATATCTCATGGAAGTCCAGCTTGCTCCACTCGGAACATCCACCGAACGTCCATAAAATATCCACCGGATATCAACTGGATGTCCTCTGGATATCCCAAATGTCCAAAATGAATGTCCAGTGGATATCCATCGAATGTCCGTGTGTTGACTGGGCTGAACTATCATCAAAATATCAACTTTTTTACTCAAGTTCAATTACAAAATTTTCCACAGCTTGATATCTTATAAACACGTACTCTTCACAATTTGAGGGGTTTTTTGACGTTTATTAAGATATATCACCCCTGAAAGGGAGAAATTGAGTTTTGAATTTTTCAGAACCTTAAATTTAGATTTAGAGATTATATTAATAAATTTAAATTAGTAAAGTGGTGTAAATATGGTACCTATCTCTCAAAGGACATTGGACTGAGACATTTTTGCTACTACGAGGAATCTAACTGGTTGCGTTGCTCTTAGTCGTACTCATAAGAAGGAAGTTGTGAGATATCCCAAGTAGCACACCTATATTGGTAAAATATTGGTACAATATTGTGAACATATTGGCGAAATATTGGAAATGCAATATTGGCGAGAAAAAAAATGTGAACATTCGGCGATATTGGTCCAATATTACTTGAATAATATTGGCGAAATATTCTCGAACTAATATTGGCCTCAAAATGTTAGGCGATATTGGTACAATATCGCTGATACAATATTCTGACAATATTGGCACAATATTTAAAAGTTATATTGTCGAGAAGTAGTATGTGAACATTTTGCGATATTGGTCGAATATTGTTTGAATATTTTAGAAATAGTTTTGGTGGAATATTCTTGAAGCAATAATGGCCTCAAAATATTTATTGATATTGGTACAATATTTATCGATATTGGTACAATATCATTTGGATATATTGGTGGGTGTCAATATACCTTGGTAAATTATTAAATGTCCTTTAGTTGATGAAGGTGACACCAGAGTCTGTCTTTTGATCGCCATAACCACCGAGTGAGCTGTCTTGAAAACAAGGTAAAGGAAGTATTTAATATACTTTCGTAGGTTTTAGAAGACGTTGTATATGTAGAGCCATCTAGCGGATTTTTATCTAAGTTTGATCATGATATAAATTCAATATGTTTCATTGAATATTCGGCCAATATTCAAATTTTATCTCAATCTAGATGTAGGAAACAATATGAAGACAATAATGTTTTAACGATATCGATAAATATTACTGAACCAATATTGACCCAATATTAATTCATAAGATTTGTTGAATATTGTCGAAATGATATTCAACCAATGTGTAATCACACTTGGAGATACAATATAGTTTTTATTCCTAGAATCGATATCAGGGGAATATTGGGATTGCGATATTTATTGTAGATGTTAAAAACGATGTGAAGACAATATTGTTTTATCGATATTGGTAAATATCATTGAACCAATATTGACTCAATATGAGTTATTACAATTTGTCAAATAAAGTGGAAATGATATTCAACCAATATTCTAACAAACTTGGAAATACAATATAGTTTTTTCCCCTATAATCGATATGACTGGAATATTTGGATTGCAATATTTATTCTAGATGTGGAAAACAATATATAACCAATATTGTATTATCGATATTGGTAGAAATTATTCAACCAATATTGACCCAATATTTTGTGTGATAATCTACATTCAAAACTAGTTCAACCAATATTCCACCAATGTTATTAATATAATATTGTTTTTTGAATATTCACCCATATTGGACCAATATTGATTTTTCATTTACAATATATCTATATTGGCCCAATATGGAACCAAGATTCAGCCGATATGATGTGCTACCTGGGATGGCTGATCGCTTTGTAGATGAACTTACAACTCTCTTATAGTCTTATTCTAATACGCCTATACTATTATATATAATCTTATACGCTTATACTCTACTACTTTACATTCTCTTGTACTCGTATATTCTTTATACTCTTTTACTCCCATACTTTTATACTCTTGAACTACAAAACTTTTAAACTCTTAAACAATTCTATACTTATAACTTTCTACTCTAATATTCTTATATTATTCTTATACTAACTTATAAGAGACTTATACGCTTTTTGGTATTCCGTTCATTTTTCATTCTGCATCTGTGATGACTTGCTTCATGGCAGTTAAATGAAAATTGTTCTAGTATTAGGTTAGGTTAGGTTTGAAAAAATCGCAAAATTTTCCGGGTTTTCCGGCTTTTCCCCGTTACTAATGATGAGATCGGGTAGTAAAACATCCCATTTTGTTTGTATTTCAATTCCTCAATGGAGCAACCAGACTGCTGTATTAGTTTCATGAGCGAGACAATAAACAAAAACACGTTGTTTAGTATTCAAATGTTTATAACAAATTAATAAATGACAGTTACGAGTCGAAAATATAACAGAATATAATTACGGAACTGTCTTTCATGTGATGGCATAGTCTGTTTCCTAATGGTATTTTTGTTAAAAATTAGTCATTTTATGCTCTATTGCTTGATAGTATACGTCATACGGTTGATGTTCAAAAGATTTAAACAAAGATCGTACTCCTTCGCACCTAAACTGTACAACATCTTACAAATATACAACCCTTAAAAAAAGTTAAAGAATTCACAAGATGCATTATTTCCAGTTATTTCGAAAATTAATCATTAGATATATTAAATCCCACTCTTATATTTCAATCGTAAAATTTCAATCGTCGTTACTATATTGGACCGATGGTTCCAAAATTTTGGAAGGCGTCGGAGCCGGAATAGATGGGATGAACCCAGTAGTAGTGAAACGCTCATTCAGTATGGGTAAACTAGCTGCAATATTTCAGGCAGAGGTATATGTCATTGAAATGTGTGCAAGGGAGCTGGAAAATCGACACCACACGAAAAACAATAAAAATATTTTTAGATAGCAGCAATGAAAGCGCTTGAATCCAACTTCTTTGAATCTAGAGCAGTATGGAACTGCAGATACACCTTAAACCGACTAGCACAACGCAACAACGTTACCCTAGTCTGGATACCAGGTCACACAAGCCTAGAAGGAAATAGAATAGCAGACGCCCTAGCAAAAGGGGGGGGGGGGGAACAACGTTCACTGGACCAGAACCGGTAATCGGTTTAGCACTGCCAAGAATATTATAACAGCTTGGGCAGATAATGAAAGACTCGAGTACTGGCGTAGTCTACCGGGCCTAACCCTTTCCAAAGCATTCATTGCTTGTACGAGGAAAAACAGGACTCTGACAAACTGCTAGAACTCATTAGAGCGCATCTCAGAGTTATAGAAGGTTTGCTTGCTGGCCACTGCAAACTCAAACAGAACATGCATAAAATTGGACTTGCACAAGATGCACAGTGCCGGCTAAGCATGGAAAATGATGAAACGGCTAAACACATCCTGTGCACATGTCCTGCAGCGGTCAGAACTAGATTTTAAATATTTGGCCAGAAAACCTGGTAAATTGTTCTCTCAATACGTTCCTCAATTTCGTTAAGAGAAAGGATATACTGGGAGAAATATAACCATAGGGTGGGCCATTGGCCAAAAGGTTATTGGCCGCAGTGGAGGGCCTGATATGAGCCCATTCACGTTCAAACCTAACCTATTATATTGGTTTAAATTGATATGTTGGGAACTATAGGATGTCATTTCCTGTTTAATGAAAAATATGTGAGAAGGTTAACTCAATAATGAAATTTAATTTTTATTATACAATATACGATCACTGTCTTTCTCGAAACAAGCGTGTAATCGCGTATATTTTATTCACATAGGTATAAAATTTCAATTACATTTTAAATGTGTTACGATAATATGTAAATGTTGATAATGGAATACTGGACAAAATTATCATTTATGTGAATAAACTTCTTATTATTATATTATTAATACATTTTCCAAACCAAATGCATACTTACCTTTTATACCAATTTAGATGATATGAAATTGCTATAGCGATTCATCCACTTTTTGTCTAAAACCATAACGACTGACTATTGACCGAGACGTGAAAGTTATACTCTATTACTATTCTCAACAAATTCAACCCAATCGGAACTCCAAGATTGATTTATAAAGTCCAACGGTCAGTGTAGAGTTTCACATCAGTCCCTCTCATGTTCACGTCACTGTATCCAAGTTGAGTCATCCCTAATCGTGTTCCTGGGCTTTTCGTTCTGAATTTGTGGTTATACACATCCCCAGATAAAGGGATCATATAGCTGTTATAGGGATAAAATTATCGATGCTTTGATGTTGTATATATAAATACAGTTTATTTACTATATTAACTATATAGATACATGGTGACCATACGTACGCCCCAGTTTTTCTATGGTTTTGAAGATATCGATTTCAAATTTGGTATGTCGCTAAATTAGGTACATGAAAGAGCTTCAAAGAACCAGGCAGCAGCTTTGTGGAAAAATTGTCACCAGTTGATTCCTCTGAATTATTGGTATGTTGAACAAGAGTGTCCATGAGCCCAACTCGATCCTATGACTCGTTTCCGAGATACAGGGTGTCGAAGTTGGAAAATGGCAATTACTTTATTTTCTTCAAAGTGACATTGCTTGTAGGAAAAGAACTCGAATGGAAGTGTTTTGCACGGAAAATATTGCTTACCCATAAGGCAATCATTTTAAACTGACTTTTAATGAAAAATATTGTTACTTACCGGGCGAGTCAAGCATTTTAAAAGTATGTTCTCATTCGACCCTATAAAATGAAGATGTGATCAAACCAAGTAACACACTGAAATGCTTAGCGTTCGATTATGTCAAAATCGACAAATTCAAATTTTATACTGGGTGAGTCAAAAAGTCACAGTTTTTTGGCGACATTTGGTATATTTTTATATTATATTTTGAGCTTTAGGGATACTTGACTACGAACCATTCAGCTTAATACTGCTTGTTCGAAATTGATATACAGTATGATACAAACGCAAGTGATGACAAAATTAGCGAAAAGGCTTTTAGTTCATAATTCACCCTGCAATTAAAAATTTCGTCCTTGAAATTTTCCAATTTTTTGTCATTACTCTTAGTTTGAGTACACTATTATAATGTCAAACAGTTGTGGCTTTGCTATGACCAGTTATTGATATACTTACACATGGTAATATAAAGAAGGACTCTTTTTCACATTGCTTTCAATACCCCATCCATGGTACACAGGACATTAAAACAAATAAAACAATTGATAAACATCAACAACAGTATGTAAACACATAACATTAGCGCGAGGACAGGACACAGAACATTGGTCGTGGTATTGTGTGTACGGAAAATATCAAAAATAGTTATGTACGAAAGTTTTTTCTATATTTTCCAACATTGTTCCGAATTTTACAGAGTTTCTCATAATTTCTGGATAGTAATTGTATTTTTTTGAACGTGGCCTCCGAGCGTGGAGTGTAGAATTAATATGTTTATGACGTACTTCAAATCTAGATCCAAAGAATATATTACTTTGAACCATGTTGGTTAACTTTATACAGCGTGTCTCACGGTCGATGGTAGGTTAGACGTTTATGGTAAACGCAAAGCAGGATTTCCCTGAAAACTTCACATCTTACATTTTGTTACCTGATCTATCGATCTAAAATATTTTCAGCTTTGCGGCGTTGCCACGTTTATCAAAAAAAACTAGCAACTTTATTTTTTTAAATAGAACACCCCGTATATTAACTAATTTTTTGAATCGCTCTTTCATTATAATACTTTTTTTTTAATAATGTCCTATACCTATCTTTATCTGTTTTCGAAATAAAAAATAATTTGTGTTAAATATGGTCCAAAACATAGCCCTAATTGAACTTTAGTACATCAGTACTCTCAATTCATGAAAAGTTGATATTTTGATTATAGGTTGGACAAATTCGAAGTATTTACTTAACACCAAGAAATCGACTCCATATCATACAGGGCGTGCTAAAATTACTGTTATTTCCATAATGCATAAAAGTGGTCAAAAGTTCATTTTTTCAAATGAAACCCCCTGTATATTACTCGATAAATTGAAAGATGATGAAAAATGCTTCAAGATGATATATCATGTCCCTATACCTAAATCATCAACTTTTCTTAATAAAGCCGTTTTTGTGGAAAAATAGTTATTTATGATACCTACAAGTGATGGAAGTGGCATTTTATTTTGTGAGTGGGGAATATTGCGAAACGAACGTCAGCGAGTGGAGCAAATCCATGTATCATACACATTTTTGTGTACAACAGTTACAGCTAGTAATAAAAAAAAAACAAAAAAATTAATGAGGTCCATGGGATTCGAACACACGATCTTTGGATTACAAGGCAGATGCTTCAACTACATACACCAGCGTACATGTTTATTTAAATGTTATTATTGGTTATTCATACAGTACTTTCTACAGTTGAATTGAATAGTAGGTACTTCGTCAGTTACTTCACAGGGAATAAATATTACCAATTGCACAAACTGCCAAATACATGTGTGAACTTTTCTAAATAATTCTTTCTAAGTAGATGTTCTGATTGTTTCTATTAAAGAGATTTTTAATGACAGTTCGGACAGTTGTATAAAATATTTAAAGAATTTGATTTTAGGTGGCCGTGGAAGTATCAAGCTTATGACAGCTTGGTGACTTTTATAAGTAATTAACTAATGGTTATTGACGGTGTTTTAAAAAATCGCCAAAAATCAATGCTATTGACTATTCAAACGAAATTCTTATGAAATTATTTATTATACACGGGCAGTGTGATCAAATCATTGCCAGAACTTGCAGAAAATTCAACCAAATGTATCCTGAATTAACACCAATGAACGAGAGGAAGTTTGTAAGAGTACAAAATAATTTCCTTAACTATGGCTCAAAGTTAAAAGCGCCTTCAACATTACCAAAACCTGTTACTTTAAATGAGGAAAATACTGTTAACGTCTTGGCATATTTTTATGCATATCCAGAAGCTTCCGTTCGCAGTGCAGAAAAAGATTTGGGTGTATCACATGCTTCAGTACAACGAATTTTGGAAAATCACGAAATGCATCCGTATAAATTTACCAAAGTTCAAGCTCTCAAAGTAGAAGACTTTGAACGCAGAGTGCATTTTATACTTACACATGGTAATATATTAAGAATGACTCTTTTCACATTGCTTTCAATACCCCATCCATGGTACACAGGACATTAAAACAAATAAAACAATTGATAAACATCAACAACAGTATGTAAACACATAACATTAGCGCGAGGACAGGACACAGAACATTGGTCGTGGTATTGTGTGTACGGAAAATATCAAAAATAGTTATGTACGAAAGTTTTTTCTATATTTTCCAACATTGTTCCGAATTTTACAGAGTTTCTCATAATTTCTGGATAGTAATTGTATTTTTTTGAACGTGGCCTCCGAGCGTGGAGTGTAGAATTAATATGTTTATGACGTACACTGTTACCTAAAACCAAATTCTTAAAAAGCAATTTTATTAAGAAAAGTTGATGATTTAGGTATAGGGACATGATATATCATCTTGAAGCATTTTTCATCATCTTTCAATTTATCGAGTAATATACAGGGGGTTTCATTTGAAAAAATGAACTTTTGACCACATTTATGCATTATGGAAATAACAGTAAATTTAGCACGCCCTGTATGATATGGAGTCGATTTCTTGGTGTTAAGTAAATACTTCGAATTTGTCCAACCTATAATCAAAATATCAACTTTTCATGAATTGAGAGTACTGATGTACTAAAGTTCAATTAGGGCTATGTTTTGGACCATATTTAACACAAATTGTTTTTTATTTCGAAAACAGATAAAGATAGGTATAGGACATTATTAAAAAAAAAGTATTATAATGAAAGAGCGATTCAAAAAATGAGTTAATATACGGGGTGTTCTATTTAAAAAAATAAAGTTGCTAGTTTTTTTTTATAGACGTGGCAACGCCGCAAAGCTGAAAATATTTTAAATCGATAGATCAGGTAACAAAATGTAAGATGTGAAATTTTCAGGGAAATCCTGCTTTGCGTTTACCATAAACGTCTAACCTACTATCGACCGTGAGACACGCTGTATAGGGAGGAAATATTTGCACGAATGCATATTACATATACCCATATATGCATATTGTTCCATGTATATTATGTCTGGGGCTCGAATTTTGGGCACGTACCATGATGCATATGATGTGGGTTTTAGGATATGCACGATTCGAAATGAAATAACCGATGATGCTGGAAGACTCCTACCGGAAAATATTGATTATGGTCCAGAAATAAAAGACAGATGTAATATTCTCGACTGGTAAGTAGGTACCTCTACCTACTATTGTTCTTGTTTATTATTGGTTTGTTCATTGTTGTTCGTTTCAATGTACTGTGAAGAGTGAAGTGAGTCTAGTGGGTTAACGCTGTGTAGAAGAAATACATCCTGCATTCTACCTCGAAAGCATTGAGAAAACAAATGAATTAATACACATTTTATAATTCATCTGGGAAAACAGTTGTTCAGATAAATCTGTATGTAGGATGTGAATACTATAAAAATTAACAACTGTTGATCAAAACGCCAATAAAGTATAATATTATCAATAAATGAAGAGTTTTATTTACTTTTGTTAGTATTAGATACAATGAGGAGCGTTATTTCAGAAGTGAACAAATCCACAATTGCCATGTTTTGAGTTAGGGCGGGAATTAGGCACTCTGAGATGAATGCTACGACATGCAATGAGTATTTACATCAAAACTTTATAAATACCGTTTCGATAATGCATCTAAATCATTCTTTTTCTTCAATACGCAACAAATCCATATTTATTCAAAATAAGATTTTTACCGGTCGAAAATGAACAAATCCTTGTCTGAAAATATGTGATATTTCAAAATGAGACAAATCCCAGGAATATTGTCAGGTGATCCAAATTAATTATCTGTAGAACTGGTATTGACATCTGTGTTACAATAGTTCAACTATATAGAGAAGGAAGGTTCAGGCCCATATTTATGTAGAAATCGGTATAGCGATTGAAAGTAATGGGTGAAGCGTTGTATGAGGATTACATAGTAATATCACCTTATGGACGTTTCATTGGAGCTAAAAGGAGACTGCGTGTAGATGGCAGCATCGTCGAGGGAGACTATGGAGTTTCATTGGTCAGCTCGAACAGCCATTTAAGTCGAGATTCGCTTGCCTCGACTCACCGCGCTTGGGTAAAATTATTGTTTTGCAGGTCCGCAGTCACAGATTGTTTCAGTTCCAGTCGTATTTATTTACTTGTTGGACGAATTCGCAGTATTCATGATGAATTGGTGTGATCAGGCGTTTGTGTTTATACAGTTCAATAGTGACGATTGTATAGATTTCAAACTGATTGCAAATCTTTGCTGAATTATTTATAGGGACGGTCTAGCGACTTTTTTATGCACACAACTACACTTCGTAGGTAACAATATTTAAAAATTTCGGACCTTCAAGATTTTCAAACGATTGAATAAAAGTTTATGTAAAAGGCTGGGAAAATTTTGGTAACTCATGCAAATAATGCAGATATATTACAATTTGGAAATTATTGATAAAAACATTGATATTCAAATACTGTAGAAAATGTCAAAGTATATGAAATCTTGTAAGCAAACAAAAAATGTCAAACTATTAAAATCGCAAAACAGTGATATTATTATGTATTATTGTTATACAGTGACCGCCAAAAAGTATGTACTATATGGGAAAAAAGTTTGTTATTAGAGTGTGGGAAAAACATTTCTGGGGAAAAGTTTGTGCATGTCCAATAACCTA
Source organism: Chrysolina oricalcia (assembly GCA_944452925.2). Taxonomy (NCBI): domain Eukaryota; kingdom Metazoa; phylum Arthropoda; class Insecta; order Coleoptera; family Chrysomelidae; genus Chrysolina; species Chrysolina oricalcia. Next base: position 13,805,949 of record OX101821.2, on the reverse strand, counting down.
AAACCGATTTTGACACATGTTACGTGACTACTAGTATGGCAGCAAAATGGAAAAAAATACCATGAAGAGGCCAAAAGTGGGCAAGATATCGATAAAAAATATTTGGAAAAGTTGCTTGGAATTTAATGTTATACTCACAGTCGATTTTCAAGCAATGAATTGAAAAAATTCAAAATTGCATTTTTTTGGAATATTTTCCGATCTCTTTGCAAAAATCAAAGTTTTTATATGAATGGCTTGACTATAGTGGAACATTTGTATAACGATGATAATGATAAAACTTTCACATTTTTTTCATTGGTTTATATCTAACAGTTCTATCTAACAGAATTTCAAGACTAGTGTGATTATATGCAATCTGGATACATCATGTTTCTTAATTATAATCAAGTTTCAATGATAATTTTATTGTGCATGAGTGTTTTACTTTGCACGTAATATTTAAGCCTCTTAAATTTGACGCACTATTTTCAAGTTTATGTGCGAAGTGAAACGCTCATGTACGATTATCATGAAAACTTGATTGTAATCAGGGAACCAGAATGTTTCTAGATTGCCATATCATCACAATAGTCTTGGAATTCTAATATAACTGTTAGATATGAACCAATAGGTATCTTTACATTCACGCGCAACCTCGCGCGATTGGAGCACCACGTTCCAATCGCGCGCGAAAGAACATCAGTCTAAATGCTTAAATAATCATTCGGTTCTTAGACGTGTTAAAACCTGCATGATAACGCACGTTCTTTCGCAAGTGATTTTCTGCAGTTGATTTTTTTGAGTTGTTTTCACTTCCACGTGGTCAGTATGTTTAAGGGAGAAACCAAATTCATCAAAATATACGAAATTATTCTGTATCCATTCGCAAATAATGTTCGAAATCCATTGGAAATTTATCACGCAACTCATTCATCAAAGGCATATGCCCATATTTGTTCCAATTTTCCATCCATGCTTTTACCCGATAACTCATTTTTTGACGATTATTCAAAGTATTCAGATAGGCCAGCCACAGAGCTACCTGTATCTTTCGTTTTCGGTGTTTAATTTTGTTCATTTTGGTGAAACCGTCTATAAAACTGTTGAACTTTTTAACACCCCACGAGCCACGACTAGCTCGAGTGAAACTTGACACTTTTTGAGTTACACTAGCATTTTTATCCTCTACGATTAACGCTACAGGCCAAAACCACGCGATTGAAATGTTGCAATTTTAAGGAAATAAATTGGACAACGCGACACTCTTAGCCACGCGAAAACACGAGCGATTGGAACGTGGTGCCAATCGCGTGTGATTGCGTGTAAATGTAAAGGTTCCTAATGTAACAGCGAGGGTTCTGGCAAAAACCAATTTTTTCAATTTAGTGTCATATCTGGTGCGGAGAACATTAGACAGTTTTGTCATTATCATTGAAATATAAATATTCCATTAGTCAAGCCATTCAGAAGAAAAAACTTTTATTTTCGTAAAGAGATTTATTGCTTGAAACTCTGTGTGTGAGTATAGAATTAAATTCCTAGTAACTTTTTCAAATTACTTTCATCGATATCTTGCCATCTTACCCCACTTTTGGCCCCTACATGGCATTTTTTCCCAATTTGCCGCCATACTAGTGGTCACGTGACATTTGTCAAATTTAATTTTCAGGATATCTGACATGCACAAACTTGTAATAAACTTTTTTTCCATATGGTACATTCTTTTTTTGGCGGTCACTGTATTTCGAAATTTGTGTCTGGTCTATATAGTCTATATAGTAATAGATGTTTCTTGAACAAAATTTTATAAGGCAGCATTCGCTGTGAGGATTTTTCTCTCTTGTCGCTCGAATGCTTGAAAATGGAAATATGTTTCAACAAGTTGATATCTTTAGCAGCTGAATAAATGCTATCAAAAAAGGACTGAGTCACATATACAGGGTGGGGCACCGAAAACGAAACAGATCAAATATCTTCAAAATGCATGTGTTGTGAAAAAAATGCAAAAACAAGTCGATTTTTAATTCAAAGGAGACATCTTTCTATCATAACCTTAACTGTCATACCTCTCCCTCCACCCCCCTTGGTCACTATCACCCAAACAATTTGAATTGGGAAAGTAGTAAGTGTGACACATCATTGAAGAGGTAATTTCAGGAGGAATTGAGTCATGTCAATTTTCGCTACCTAACTTTTCCTTTTGGCGCCCTCTTGCGGGAAAAACAACTGTTTCGTATTCCAAATTATGATACTTCATTTGCAAGGTAATTTAACATACTAACTAACTAACAGGGCAAGTTGAATGAAATCTTTTGAAGAATAAAAAAATTGAACATTGAATAAACTTGAGGATTGGAAAACCTTGAATAAATTCGAATCCAATCATTCCAAACTGCATCAATTCACAGTAGATGCTCAAAGACTTTGCCATGGACTACCATACATGAGTTAAAGTTAGTATCGAAACGCTGTCTGACGTTTTTGAGTAATGTATGAAAAAAATTCCAATTTCTAAGTTCATACAATGGTAATTTTTTAATTGTTGTTGTTTTCGTGAATTGCTTACATTAGCTTTCAAATTGAATATCATAAGTTGGAATACGAAACAGTTGTTTTTCCAGAAAGAGGGTGCCAAAATGAAAAGTTAGATAGCGAACACTCACATGTCTGAATTCCTTATGGAATAACCTTTTCAATGCAGTGTCACACTTAGTACTTTCCCTATTCAAATTGTATGAGTGACGAAGGGGTGGGGGGAGTGGTGTGAAAGTTGAGGTTATAATATGAAGATTTTCCCCTTGGATTAAAAATCTACGTGTTTTTGCATTTTTTTCACAATACATGTGTTTTGAAGAATTCGTTTTCGATGCCTGGTCGAATCGAACCACAATTACAAATTTCGCCCACCATCTTGTTTTTTGCATCAACAAAAAAAACATAATTTCCAAACCCTGAAAATCCACAGATACTAATTTTGATTCGAATCGGACCATAATTACAAATTCCGTCCGCCATCTTGGAGCGACCATCTTGTTTCTTTGCAATGACAGAGAAATCGTAATTTCTGACCATGGAAACCACCACATATCAATTTTGATTCGAATCGGACCATAATTATTGCAAATCTTGTCCGCCATTTTGGAGCCGCCATTTTGTTTTTTTCTTTTAGAAAAATAACATAATGCATTGTCACCGAATTTATGTCGAATTAGCTTGCAAATGAAGTATCATAATTTGGAATACGGAACAGTTGTTTTTCCCGCAAGATGGCGCCAAAATAAAAAGTTAGGTGGCAAAAATTGACAAGGCTGAATTCCTTATGAAATTACCTTTTTAATGGTGTGTCACACTCACTACTTTCCCTATTCAAATTGTTTGGGTGGTAGCGACCAAGAGGTGGGGGAAGAGGTATGACAGTTGAGGTTCTGATAGGAAGATGTTCCCCTTGGATTCAAAATCGACGTGTTTTTGCATTTCATTCACAACGCATGCGTTTTGAAGATATTCGCTCTGTTTCGTTTTCGGTATTATTATTATTGTTTCATGTACTTTATTGGGTATTTATCTATTCTTAGTTTTAAGATTTTATACATTCATTTTTATTGCAACAAATTGTAATTGGGATTACCCGTTGAATAAATATATAAAATACTTGTATTATCGATTTCATTGAAGTGGTCACTGTGAAATTATAGTTTATCATTTGTAGAGCTAGAGGAACTTTATGGCTATATTTAACCCAAGATTGGGGCAAGGGATGAAACTCGTCCGCTATTTTGATGTTATGAATTTACATTTTCGCCAGAAATATGAACACCTGCCAAATTTTGAGTTAATTCGAAAACTGCTAGTAAGTCAAAATCCACTTCCAAGATTTAACGCAGACAGACATACAGTCTTATTTGAATAAATGCGCGTAAAATATGCATATTCTCATCATCTACCATATCGATTTTGGAACCACCATCCCAAATTTTATCAAAAAACACATTTCCGATCCCAAAAACCCCCACATACCAATTTCAAATTGATCGCCCGCCATGTTTTTCCCTTATAAAAATGTCATAAAGCATCCTCACCTGAATGACGATCAACTGTCATATAGGTACTTAAAGAAACTTGACTCACAAATTCCAATGAGTTACATCTTTTAGCTTGAATAAAATTCCTGAATGTTGACAAGGGTAATATTCTCAATTGAACATAGAGAAACAACTCCTAAGCAAATGGAAACAAACCTACAATAGAAATGAATGAATGCATTAGCCAGAGAAGTAGTTGTTTCCTGTTAGATATTACAAAAAATAGCTTAATTTTTATCGTAGGTTTGTTTCCATTTCATCATGTTCATAATTTCTTTAAAAATCATCATTCCTGAATGTGTTAATGACTGAAAATTTTATCGACTGTAGTTTATACAGCTCGACCTTGCTCGACTAGTAAATCTCTTGGATGTCAGTCAGTTCATATTTGTTTAAATGAACGGATACGTCAATAGGACAGCAGCGACAATTTAGTAAGTTGGAGCAAATTGATATTCCACAAGACAACTCAGGGAGTTTCCAATCACGTATAATATCAAAATATTATCACCTAATGCGATTTATTGACATTTTGAACCCAAGTATCCGAATATAAAATTCTGTTAGCTATTTCATACGTCTGAACGTGAATAATGTTCAACCCCTCAATCCGTCCCTGTTTAAATTACGTTCCATCAAGTTGGAATTAGGACCGTGTAGGGGTCACTACTGCACGGATTGAAAAATTCGAAGTTTCCACATGTTCCTGGCAGATGGCGCTGAAAATGGGCTCCAATAGATGATACACTGATACACAGGCGTTATCCTACTATGTAATTCTCATTCCTCATACAACGGGTGAAGCATTGTCTAAGACAATGGGTGAAGACAGCCATTTGTGAATATGTGAATCACCGGCAAGACAATGGGTGAAGACAGCCATTTGTGAATATGTGAATCACCGGCAACTGATCACTAGTAAGCACTGGACGTATTATCAAGTTTTTAACGTTTTAATAGTAAATTTTTAAGAATCAATGAAATTTAGGTTGTGTTTATTAAGAATGGATTCAGATGTGGTTGATATATCAGTTGCGGAAGGCAATAAAGGGTCCAGAAAGAAACCTAAAAAGATAAGTCAACGAGAAATGTAAGAGAAATGTAAGAGAAATGTAAGAGAATTGTAACATTCCATAGAATAATCGTTTAAATATTATCAGGTATTCTAGACCACTTTTTGGTGAAGCTTTGAAGGTAACTTGTCGCCACACGGAGAAAAGCAAGTTTATATGCTCTAAAATCGAGGTAGCTGAAATTGAACACTGTCGAAGGCGTATATACCAAAGTAATAAGGTTATTCAAGATCAGCAGATTTGCCATCATATCATTATAGATACACCGAGAAGGCCGAAATTAAATAATCCAAGGAAAAAACATAGTATTGCCGTTGAGTATATTGTAAGAATTATTATTGTACAAAATATAACAAACTACTCAACTGTATATTTCAGATTCCAAATCCGTTTGGACGAGGCTACAAAAGAGTTGCAAAGGCTCTTTTAAAAAAATTACAAAGCTTTCAAATAGTCGGTTAGTGCGAGTTGCAAAAGTACTACAAAATGGAGGAATTCCAACTGAAAATAGAGGAGGGTACCAAAAATCTCACAAATTATCTGCTAATAAAAATGAGGTCAGGCAGTTTTTAAATCAACTAAGAGGTCATAAGAAAGTCACTATGGTGCAAATAAATCAAAAAGATTGTATTTGGGCTCTAATTTAAATATTTTGAGATTGTACAAATTGTACAAGAATTTTGGAGATCCGAATATGAGGAAGGTATCTTTCAGTACTTTCCACAAAATATTTTATCGCGAATTCAATATTGGCTTCAAATCTCCTGCAACTGATATTTGCAGCATGTGCGAGAGACTGAAAAATCGTATTAAACGGGAAGACGATGTAATTAAGAAACAGGAGCTTATTGCAGAAAAAAGAGTTCATACTCTCAAAGCCAATGCGTTTTATGCATTACTAAAATAAAAACCGGAAAACACCTACTGATCTACTGTTTAGATCTCCAACAGGTACAGCCTCTTCCGAAAACCGCGATAAATGATGCTTTTTACCTCAGACAGATTAGCTATTATACGTCTGTTATTGTCGGTCCGGACTCCAAAAATCCTTATTTTTATACATGGAAAATCAGGCAAAAAGGGGCAGTACAGAAATTTCGTCAGCCCTATTTTCTTTCCTGAATACATATTTTGAAGACAAAAAGGAAGAGAATACTGACATCAAGTATATTCGTTTATTTTGTGATGCATGTGGGGGTCAAAATCGCAATTGTCACCAGATTCACTTGTTGATGTATTGGCTCGAAAATACTAAAACCGATATTGAATCCATTACACGATACTTTCCGGTCCGTGGACATATTGCCAGCTGATAGGTGTTTTGGCAGAGTAGAAAATATTTTACGAAAAGAGTCGTCAATTAAGACAAAAGACGAATATTACAAATTATATAAACAAGTGGGTCCTATTCACGGTACAGACTGGAAATTGTATGATGTAAAAGATTTGGATGGTTATAGCGTCCGACTTTGGGTCGAAAGGTCCGGAGTTCGAGCCCCAGTTGCGGCTGGGATTTTTTAATTTAATTTGACCAATTAAATTATTCAAATCGCGTGGCTGGACTGGGGTGAGTCCTGCACGATTCACTGTTGCGTCCCAATTAACAGTGCTGCTCCTAAGGTGGCGCATGGAGTTAGTAACAAGGCCTATCCAGAACACGTGGCTAATAACCATAGCAGTCGATGCCAAGACACCAAAAGAAAAAAAGATTTGGAACAAGTGATGAAAAAAGTTATTGGAATAAATAGTTACAGAAGAATTGTAATAGAAAAAAGACTATCAAAAAATAAAATGAGTGTAATGTACAAAGGTCATTCTAATTATCGGTATGAAAGTGATAGTGAAGTATTCCAGACTCTTGTCAAACGTGGTCGTTCCCTAAGGTCTTTTAAATTAAATGAATTCCCTTTGGGCCAAAAGTTACCGCCACAAAAGTTGAGAGACGTAGAGAAATTGTTAAAAGCTGCTTTTAATAATGATTGGCAGATGTATCCAGAATTGGAGTTTTATAAGAACTTGCTTGCTGACAATCCATATGAAGAAAACTCACAAATTGATGATGAAGATGATGAAACAAAGTTAGACGAAATGTGTGACTGTCTTCGTGAAGAAGATCCAGCAATGCATATCTAATGATAATAATAACAATTTACTAAAAAAGTACTAATGTTTTTTGATTATACCTAAACTTCGTTGAGTGTAATGATAATGAATTTTTTTAAATTGTACCACTTGAATGTATATGAATAAACGATTACAAATTTGTTTCATTATTATTAGAATTTAGGATTTTTATATTTTTTCATTGAATAAAATATAACAAATCCAACCGACGTGTGGTCAAAAGTGAACAAATCCATGGTATTATAACAAAACTAAACAAATCTATAAAAGAATATGAGTTTTTAGGTTAATTTCTAAACATAAAATTATTTAAATTATATGCCTCATCTTATTAATTTTTAGTAATATTTTCGATATCAACAACAAATTTTGTTAAATGATAGGAACATGATACTAGAATATCTTGATTTCTCTAAAATTTACCAAAGTGGATTTGTTCACTTTTGAAATAACGCTCCTCCAATGCCTGCCATTGTACTATGACGAAATAACAATAAGTAAACGCCAGCGTGCCTCTTACCGTTACTCTGTATGACATTTTCATTGTATAAAACTTTTTGACATTTTTTTTATAACGGATGTGTAGCAAGTCGCACCTCTTTTTATCCTGTGTATCTCAAAAACTGGTCATAGCAAAGCCGATACTTTTTGACATTATGAAAGTGTACTCAAACTATGAGTAATGACAAAAAATTGGAAAATTTCACTGACGAAATTTTTAATTACAGGGTGAATTATGAACTAAACGCCTTTTCGCAAGTTTTGTTTGTTTTGTTTGTGTCACACTGTATATCAAATTCGGCCAATTCGTAGTCAAGTATCCCAAAAGCTCAGAATATAAAATAAAAATATACCAAAGGTCACCAAAAAAAACTGTGACTTTTTGACTCACCCAAAATAAAATTTGAATTTGTCCATTTTCTCTTAATCAAACGATGGGCATTTCAGTGTGTTACTTGGTTTGATCACATCTTCATTTTATAGGGTTGAATAAAAATTTCATTTTGAATAATATGCTTGACCCACCCCGTGTGTAACAATATTTTTCATTGAATACCAGTCTTAAATTATTGCCTTATGGGTAGGTAAGCAATATTTGATGCGTGAAACTCTTTCATTCAAGATGTTCTCCTACGAGCCATGTTAATTTATTGAAATGGCCATTTTATTGTTCGACACCCTGTATCTCGAAAACTAGTAATAGGATTGAGTTGGGCCCGCGATCACTCTTGTTCAGGAGGTCGTACTCTATAACATACCAAAAATTGAGAAAAGTTAACAGGTGACAATTTTTCCATAAGGCTGCTGCCAGGTCCTTTGTGACAAAATGAATTTTCAAAACTGAAAATTCATTGAAAAATGACGGAGGTCCAGATTGTTCAATCTAATAAGATTGGCCATGAACATTGAACAAATCATCACAACTGACAAACGGAGTTGGCAGTTATCAGAGGTAGCGTCAATGTAAATTCCAATTAAAAATTGGGGTCCTCATATGAAGTTGTACTTCCCGTATATCTAACAATTATCAGACATATATCCTCAAAGAAACTTTACCAACTGTCATTTCTTAAATAGCAACAAGCTCTTTTCACTTCGTTATGTTGAGAAATGGGGTGTCACCGGAATTGTAAATTCCTTCGAGCAATGAAAGATGTAGAGGTGGCTTTTCTATCTCTGTCTTGGAAGCAACATACCAGACGTTGTTTACAAACATCAATGCCCGAGTCGTGTTAAAAGAGGGCATTGTCGGATATTTCCGTTTGTACTCGTTGCTCAGGTTGGAATTCCTTATTATTTTCACTCTCAACTTGGCGATCATGTTTGTTTACCTCCGTTTACGACTTATTTATCGCCTTGTCAAATCAAACCATGGGCGTCGCAGCAAGGTAATCATGGCATAAACCATATTTAACTGGCATTCCGTATCGACCTTTTCAGTTGTATTTAATGTTAACTTTCAATGAATCTGCTCATTTTTATCCCGATTTTGGGGCAAAAATACACTATTTATTGAAATAGCTGTAAAAAAACTTTGTTACTATGCGAGTCAACTTTAAAAACGATTACCTATCAATAATTATGAAAAACTTGTTGCAGTGTAGGCACACTGAAGAGTATGTAAAGTCAACTATTCACAACCAAATTCAAATTATAAGCCGATAGCTATTAAAGACTCAATCTGGTGGGTACTGGATTATCACAGGGATTATCACAGGGGTTATCATGTAAGTAATCGGTTCATCAGAAGTTTTCAATGTTCTCAATTGAATAAAATTTCGTAAACATGAAATATCACATATATCAACATGAATAATCGATCTGGAATGTTTTCAGTGGCGTAGCGCTTCCGGTTAAATCAGACGTGGACACTAACTTCTTTATTGTAAATGGAAAACTGTAAATCATCGCAAGTTTGAAATCCAGGAGTTTCCTCATTGAATTCCTTTAATCCGTAAATGAAAAGTGATGGACTCCAAAATTGTAACTTCCTTCATCATAGAAGGCTATGATTCCCTATATGAAACTTTCTCTCAAATACATATAAGTCACTTCTTCAAAGACTTTTTTGTGTATCGTACTCTCATGTCCCTCTTAGACAAATGAAAATAAGCACAGTTTGGATGGTGAATTTCGAGTTTGGGAAGTGCAGGAATTTAAAAAAAAAATAACATTTTCTGAGAAATTTCAAATAGGTTTAGGCTTTTCTATCGGTATGAAAAAATTGCTGGTTACTGTATAGGATTATTAGCCTCAAAGAAAAGTGCAAGCCATAGATATGTTTTCCGCGCTATTTTATTGATTATTTTTCGACATATCTTGCAACCAATAAAAACCATCAATTTAAAGCTATGATGTACTTTCAAACCAATCACAACATTATTATAGTGGAAATTTTCTACTTAGATTATTGCCTCGGAAATATTCGTGGTATTTTGTTTTTATTGTGTGACAACAACTGATACTTTTGATTTGACGTCTGTCATCAGTTTGCATGCAAATTGCCATTTGCCTGGCAAAAAGTTTTCGAAAAATCTGTCGAATTATTTTCACTTTATTCTCACTCTCTTGTGGTATTACAACTGATAACATTGTGCCGAGTTATTCGTAAAGATTGTGAAGTATTGTTGGAATGTCTTTCGAGTATTCAATACATAGTTCAGTGATATTTTTTTAGTTTAAATTTGTTGATCATGGAATTTACTTCAAGGTTCTGCATCTATAACAATATAATAACTTGGCAGTTATGTGTCTGTGTGTGTGTTTGAAATGTATGTTATTTTAGAGGTATTCGATGATATACCGGGTGGCTACGGAAGTATTACCTACGGAATATCTCAGTTATTGTATGAAGTAGGTTTGTGAAATTTGAAGCGTCGATATAATGACATAAGAGCTAGAATTTGAGCGTATTGACATGTCGAAGTTAACTTCCAGTCTGACCGGAAGTAACATCAACTTTCTTATTTTTAATGGAAACCCTATTTTTTTCTTTTCGCTTTATTCAGCATTTCATTCCCTCCCTAATGACATATAACAAGTTGGTATCTAACCAGAAACTAGATCAGAAAAAAATTATTATTGAAATTCACCGAGTAGGCCGTGGAAGCGAAATGAAAGCCAAAAATTGAAAAGTTGGCTATGGAAACCATACGTCACTTGATAACAGTTGCTACTACTGTGATATTTTATTTTCATTCGTCGGCGTTATAAAAAGCCGCCAAAAAAAATATTGGAAAAATTGGGAAAAAACAATACTCTGTAGGTCCATAACTTAAATAGGAACATACAACTTTTTCTTGCCTGTAATATTCAGCATAACCATTCCTTTCTAATGATATAATAGAAAATAATTTTTTGAACTGAGATACCAAAAAATCCAATTATTATTCTTCAAATAACAAAACAGATTATCGCCATACGCAAAAATAAAATTAAAAATAATGTGGAATGATAAATTATATCCTGTAGGTTCTAGGTTAAATAGGAACATAAACGTACTCGGTCTGTGCCATCGTCCATAGATATTCTAATGTCTACCTATGGACGATGTTTGTGCTATTCAGAATAATCATTCCATTGCAATAATCATTCGAACCAAAATATTAACAAGTAGGCTGATTAAGATGTATTTTGGAATTAAACAAAAAAGAACCGAACAAACTGACATGCTTCTCATTTATGGTGAATGTTTAAAAAATGCTTATGCCGCTGAACGATTGTATTTAGAGCGATATCCAGGGAGGCAGCAACCGTCAAGAAGGTATTTCCAGTGGCTTGAAGAAAAATTAAGAACGAAGACCAAGAAGCATTTGTTATTAATGAGGAAACTGAAATTAATGTATTAGCTTTAGTACAATATGATAGCACATTTTCCTCAAGGCAGATTGGCGCCGAAATAGCTATAAGTAAGGACTCTGCTAGGAAAATTTTGAAAAAACATCGATTGAAATCCTTCAAGTATCAGTTGCATCAATATTTGTATGAAAATGACGTTGAAAGGCGCCTGGAATATTGTAATTGGTTTCTTCGACAAAATGCTGAGAATCACCTATTTAACTATTATATCTTGTTTACGGACGAGTCAAGATTTACCAACAATGGATTATTTAACAGGAATAATACAAGGTAGGTACTGTACTTTATTTGGATTATTGTCGATAGTCGAAGTGTAAAGTGCTAAAAGTGTGAACGGTCTTTTGTTCCAGGTACTGGGCGATAGCAAACGAGCACCGGTTTCGACAAGGCGGCTTCCAGGAGAGATTTGGTGTGAATGTTTGGGCAGGAATAGTTGGAACTCATATTGTTGGCCCCATTCTTTTTCAAGGCCATCTAACCGGAGAGAGATACTTTAATTTTTTAACGAATGAAATTTCGGAATTCATTAACAACCTACCAGCGGAAATAACTGAGAGAATGTACTTCCAGCAAGATGGCGCCCCTCCGCATAATTCAAGAATAGCGAGAAATTATCTTCAAAATCGCTTTCAAGAGAGACTTATAACAACCCATGGTCCAGTCAGGTGGCCACCAAGGTCACCTGATCTTACTCCGTGCGACTTTTTTCTATGAGGGCATCTTAAAAATAGGGTGTATTCCACACAGCCTACAACTCTACATGAGCTAGAAGTAAAAATTCGCAGAGCTTTCCAAGATATCACGCCCCAAATGTTGAGAAACGTTTTACATGAAAATATCTCCAGAGTCAATAAATGTATTGACGCTGAGGGAATGCATTTCGAACATTTGTTTTGAATTTATTATATCTTTAATCCTATCAATTTGAATTTTTTTTTTCGATAAATCTGTTTTTTCGTTATTTGAAGAATAATAATTGGATTTTTTGGTATTTCATTTCAAAAAATTACTTTCTATTATATCATTAGAAAGGAATGGTTATGCTGAATAGTACAGGCAAGAAAAAGTTGTATGTTCCTATTTAAGTTATGGACCTACAGAGTATTGTTTTTTTCCCAATTTTTCCAATATTTTTTTTGGCGGCTTTTTATAACGCCGACGAATGAAAATAAAATATCACAGTAGTAGCAACTGTTATCAAGTGACGTATGGTTTCCATAGCCAACTTTTCAATTTTTGGCTTTCATTTTGCTTCCACGGCCTACTCGGTGAATTTCAATAATATTTTTTTTCTGATCTAGTCTCTGGTTAGATACCAACTTGTGATATGTCATTAGAAAGGGAATTGAATGCTGAATAATGCGAAAAAAAAATAGTGTTTCCATTTAAAATAAGAAAGTTGATGTTACTTCCGGTCAGACCGGAAGTTAACTTCGACATGTCAATATGCTCAAATTCTAGCTCTTATGTCATTATATCGACGCTCCAAATTTCACAAACCTACTTCATACAATAACTGAGATATTCCGTAGGCAATACTTCCGTAGCCACCCGGTAGACATAGATGATACCAGAAGGAAGTGTTCAAAAGTAGCAACGAGAACTATAATCCGTCAGATACGAAAAATTTTAATTTGTTTCAAGCTGGACAGACGATTTACAATAAGCACGTCACTACTCCACCCTGTGAGCAAATCAAGACTACATCAAAATAGAGCTGTTGTTTGGTATGTCTGCAGAGATGTCTTGAAAGATACATGTCGGCCCCTATTTAACTCATGAACTATGATGACTCTCACCTTAATATTTATACTAGAGACTGATTGATGTTTGAGATACAGAGGTAAAATAATAACTACATGAGGAAATCTCGTTTTCCTATCAGACAAATTCGTAATATCGATCGCTCCCTAAGCCTAACTCTACACAAGTTAAGACATTACTTTTTGACAACTTTGAAAAAAAATTTGATTATCTGCCTTAGGATACCAATAATCTAAATTCAGAAGAAAACATAAGAAAAAGAGTTAAAGAGCTACTAAGGCTTTTACTACACTTTGGATGAGTATTTCAATTATACACTTTCAACATAAATTTGAATGTGATCTCTCATGAGTATTATAGCTTATGTGGATTATAATGTGTATTATAATTCATGTATGGCATATATGTATATACAGGGAGGGTCACCGAAAACGAAACAGATCAAATATCTTCAAAACGCATGTGTAATTGTGAATGAAATGCAAAAACACCTCGATTTTTAATCCAAGGGGGACATCTTCCTATCATAACTTCAAGTGTCATACCCCCCCCCCCCCCCCACCACTTGGGCACCATCAACCAAACAATTTGAATAGGGAAAGTAGTAAGTGGGACACATCATCAAAAAGGTAATTTCCAAGACTGATCAGTCTTGGTCTTGTTTCGAGAATCTAAAAAACACAAATTTGTTTAATGACAACACGATATTTATAAAGCAGAAATATGAATATTATGGTACAAAGTACTCCATCAATTCAATTAAAATTATCTTGTTGTAGGTAAATACCCTTTCAAACCTAATGTTGAAGGATAGATGGTGATTTAGTGATTCCTCGAACTTCTTCAACTGAAATAAACTGTTCAAAGTTCGTTTGCTTGTTCGATAGTTGGTTTAAACCAAAAATTTGCCTATCTTTCCATTTTTTCTTCCTTCATTTCATTACTATCGCAATTGAAACAATGTTAGCCTCCATCTATGTATTTTAAACCAATTCTGGTTTAACGGTGAGGTGACTCAGTCTTTGAAGGTTCGGAATTCATTTACTGCTCATTTCGATTAAATTTGCATTTATTTGAAATTTGAGGCTGGATGGAGACGAGAACGGTCTATTCCCACGTGACATTCAATTTGAATGCAAATCATTGTTTTCAATGGGAACAAAAGTTCGTTAACAAAAATTAAATTTTAAACCGTGGCAGATATGCGTTCAGATAGGAAGCTGAGAGGATGTTGTATAGTACGGATGTGTTTGTTCTACTTGTGACAAATACTTTGGATTTTTTAAAAAGAGGCGAAGCTTGTACGGGATCAACACAGTTCTAACACATAAAGACTACAACTGCTCATACCACAACTTAGAAGGATATACGAGGATCTAGTGATATACAGTGTGTCCCACTTACCATGCTCACCATGGGTATCTTTTTAATGGTAAGAGATACGAGGACGGTTAAATGACACCAAATGTGGACTTCATCAAGGTCAACTATAATGTGAAAAAATATTTTGATAAAATCTATTCGTTTTTGTTTTATACGCAAATAACAGATTTTGATCATTTTCATGTCCCTTGCAAGTGAACTTTGACCCACTTCTGGCGGTCCTAATAACTTGAAATTTGGCAATTGTTCATAATTCCGGTGACAATGCACTATAGAATTTTTATTGAAACGAAAAATTTAAAATTCTCCAATATGGCTGACGAGATTTGTGATTATGGTCCGATTCCATTCAAAATTGGTATGTGGGTGTTTTTGAGGTCAGAGATCATAATTTTTTTGTTAAAATTTATAAACTCAAGATGGCGACTTCAAAATAGTTCTTGTTTTTGTATAAATGACGATAACTCCGTTATCAACAAAAAACTATTACTGTGACACATCATCTGTAAAAGAAAAAGAAGTTGTTCATAATTAAGTCATAGTGAGCTATGACCTACATTTGAAAAATAAAACTTGGTGCTGATATCTCAAATTCTAGAAGAGTTGGTATAAATTTCATATTTTTTTCAAAATCTCATCGAAAAACTGCCATGGGAATGTGAAATTTCTATTCGAATATTTTCATAAATGAAGAAGTTACGGAGGAGACATAAAAATGATCAAAATCTGTTTTTTGCGTATAAAACAAAAACGAATAGATTTTATCAAAATGTTTTTTCACATTATAGTTGGCCTTGATAAACTCCACATTTGGTGTCATTTAACCGACCTCGTATCACTCACCATTAAAAAGATACCCATGGTGAGCATGGTAAGTGGGACACACTGTATAGTTAGCCTAGACCGGTTCCATGGATACAAAACATATTGCGTTACCATAGCAACAATCAATAACAGAAGTGTCAGTGTAAAGTTTCACGTCAAATAGTCAAACTAGTTTTGCCCAATAAAATGTGACAAGGATATCGACCAAAATTATGAAAATAGAGAAATTTTAGTTTCGAGCCATCATCAAGATGTATTTGAAGGGGATAAGAGGTAAACAGATTTACGAAGATACACTGGCCATAGATTTTCACTGTAATTGATTACCCTTGTAGTTGTAGTTGTAGTTGTAGTTGTAGTTGTAAAATTTCATAAGAAAATTGAAAGATTTACAAGTTCATTGTGAAATCACAATGAACGCTTCCGCTTGAGCAGACTCCAGAAAAGTTGTGAAATTAATATAATTTGTATTTCTACGGTGTGAAATTACTTGAAACTTGTGAAATGATAATGTAAAAATCACAGTTCAACTAAAAGAGTATTGTGATTTCACAAGTAACTTTTACCATAAGTTTGTGAATGTACCCACTAATTATGCAAACGTGTTGAGAAATTAACTTGTGAAAATGGTCCAACTACAAAGGTAAAAATCTAGGGCCACAAATAACCCATAGTTTTAACTGTAATTTCACAAAACACTTTTTTCGGTGTACCAATGCCTTAAGATATTTTTACGATCAATATTGAAAAAGAATATTCTTTCACCAAGCAACGATAGGTCACTTCTGAAGAAAGTAATTATTTCTCCACCAGACTATGGTATCTGAAGAAATGTGACTTATAGCTTACAAATAGAAAATGTAAACACTGTCAAATGACAGAATTAACACATAATATAATGTTATGAACTAAGATTTTAAATTATGATGTTATTATGGTTTGTAGCATTCGATCAGTTTTTTGTTGAACCACCCTGTAATATTTTTCTTGACAGTACAAATCTTGATCAAAAAAAATATTACAGGGTGGTTCAACAAAAAACTGATCGAATGCTACAAACCATAATAACATCAAAATTTAAAATCTTAGTTCATAACATGACAATTCCACGGCTAGAGCTACTTGCAGCAACAATTGGCGCAAGGCTGTTTAGAAATGTCATAGATAATTTGGAATTTAAACGGATAGCAAGCCATTTTGGGAGTGATTCTTCTACGGTGATTTCCTGGATCCAAAGAAAAGAAGAATGGGCTTCGTTTGTTTGGAATAGAACTGCGGCAATCCGTAGTTTAACCCCTTCAGATGCATGGAGACATATTCCTGGGATTCATAATCCTGCAGACCTTCCGTCACGTGGTTGTTCTCCAAAATATTTACTCCGATCGAGATGGTGGGAGGGGCCAGCATGGCTTTATGAAATGCCAGATAAGTGGCCTAGTGAAAATGTCAACTGCAATGAAGAAGTCTTCAGTGAGCGTAAGAAAAAGTTGATTGCTACACTTCTTAGTAATGATAGTTCTGATTTTTGGCATTTGACTGTTTTTTCAGAATTCTTCCAAACAGTAAAACTAGTGGCTGCTGTCTTCAGATTCATATTCAATATAAAAACTGGAAAAGCTAAGAAGAATTTGACACTGCTGAAATCTTTATTTTGAAAATTGTTCAAGAGGAGTCTTTTCCAGACAAAGAAAAGGATAAAACCATTGTTAATCTATCTCCTTTCTGTGATGAAAATGGATTGATTCGTCTTAAATCTAGAGTATCGTCACGTACCGACTCAGAAAGTTTTCGTTTTCCCATTTTACTTCCTGCTAAACATCCTACAGTTCATCAAATTATTTTCCAGGAACACGTATGGTCTTGTCATGTAGGAACTCAAGGATTGATGAGTATTCTCCGAGAGCGGTATTGGGTACTCGGTGGACGTCGTGTTATTCGATCTGTAATTGGTAAATGCTTTACGTGTAGGAGATTCAATGCAAAACATTTGACTGGGTTCGCGATGCCAATTTGTTTGAAGTAACAGGTATTGACTTTGCTGGACCTTTATTTTTGAGAAACGGGGACAAAGCTTTTATTTGTCTATTTACTTGTGCGGTTTATCGTGCGGTTTATCGTGCGGTGCATCTCGAACTAACTACTTCTCTGTCGACTATTGCTTTTATGTCGGCGTTAAGAAGTTTCGTTGCTCGCAGAGGTCGACCAAAGACAATTTTTAGTGACAATGGTAAATGTTTCGTTGGCCTAGAAAATGCATTTAAAAAACTTGATTGGTCCACAATTTCGGAACAATGTTCGGCGCAGCGTATTACTTGGCGTTTTAACCCTCCGACAGCCGCATGGTGGGGTAAGTTTTGGGAAAGCTTCGTTGGTGTTGTGAAGACTCTCCTCCGAAAAGTTCTGGGTCGAGCTTCCTTGGACTATGAAGATTTGATAACTTTGGTTTGAGAGTGTGAAGCTGTAGTGAACAGTAGACCAATTACTTATGTATCTAACGATCCCACTGATCTAGTTGCCTTGACTCCAGCCATGTTTTTATATGATCTTGGCAATAAATATGGTATGCCAGATTGTGACCAAATAGACAGAAAATCGCTATGTCGTAGACTGAGACACAAACAAAACTTAAGAGATGATCTACGTCGACGTTTTAGAAATGAGTATTTGGGAACGCTGAAAATTGCATCAAAGAAAATGTCACGAAGTGTCTTGCTTGATGAAACTGTTCTGGTGGGTAACGATAATCAGAAGCGCATTGAGTGGTCAATGGGTCGAATTATTGAACTTCTACCTGGGAAAGATGGAGTTGTTCGACTGGTTCGAGTTCAGAGTAAGAGCGGTCAAATTCTACGACCAGTCCAGAAGCTGTTTCCTTTGGAGTGTTTGGATCCGGATGTTTCTGTTAAAGCACGATTGGAACAAGTTGCAGAAGAATCTCAGTCGCCATGTCTTTCAGATGAAGAAGATGATAGTGCGGGAGTGAATTCTAAAAGCAGAGCATCCGATAATGATAGTGTTTCGCAAGTGCTTTCGGGTGATTCGGGAGTGTCAAAAAGCAGAGCACCCGATTCCGTCATAACGCGTAATGGTAGAATTTCAAGAAAACCTGCCAATTTAAAACATATTTTTTTGTGAGAAATTGTATTACAAATAACAATGTTTCTCAGGTGGGAGAATGTTATGAACTAAGATTTTAAATTTTGATGTTATTATGGTTTGTAGCATTCGATCAGTTTTTTGTTGAACCACCCTGTAATATATATGATTAGAATCGACATTGTTCACATGATATGAACGCACCTACTATTTTACACACTGATCACAATATTCACTCAGACGTCTCAAACACGTTTTGTTTTGTTTTCAGTAAAGTTTTCCTCAAACCAACGCGGCGGGAACGGGATGAATGCGAGACTAAATTCGATAGTGGGATATGTAAACATACATACCGGTGTGATTAGTCGTATTCCGAAATGTAGGCAAGCAGCAAAATATATATGGTTTGCAACGTATATTGTTTTTCTAGCAATTCTCACGGCTTTCATATCCCGCTCCCGCGTTCCCGCTTTGGTTTGACGGATCCTTTAGAGTACAGCAATTGAACTAACAGATGACGAGTAGTTAAAGAGCTGCGTATGTGATTTACTGATAGGTAAGGAAACCGTCTGCTGGGTATGAAATAGCATTCTTGGTGTTGCCCCAGGTCGCCTGGATGTTTTTTAGAATTACTCCAGGTCAAGGTCAAGGAGGGGGGGGGAGCGTTTGGAAACCAGTCAGTTTGTGACCATCTGCTGGTTTCACATGTCGGTAGATGTGGTGCTGTACATACCTTCTACCAAGTTTGACCTGCGAACGATGTCAATATACAGAGCTATGCCGAAAAAACAAAAATTACGTTTTTTTTTGGCATAACTCTGGACATTGACCTCGTACGCAGGACAAACTTGGCAGAAGGTATGTACAGCACCTTATCTAGTGAAGTATGAAACCAACAGACGGTCACAAACTGACTGGTTTCCAAACGCCCCCCCTCCTCCTTGACCTTGACCTGGAGAAATTCTAAAAATACATCCAGGCGACTTGGGGCAACACCATTTCATGCCCAGCAGACGGCTTTCTTACCTGTCAGTGAATCATATATACAGCTCTTTAACACTCTGACCCGCAGTGAGACTCTGTGTCATATTGAATTCTACTCCTCGCTTTCTACAGTCGATAACTACTATCACAAGCGACGATCACATTATTTGGCACTCTGTGCTACAGTCGCCTACACATCGGGTCTGTTCGGCAACATACTATCCGATTTAAAAGCATTTACCAAAATTTGGTGATATTTCAGTAACATTTCATATTCTTGTGTCCAAAATTACTGTCACTGTCACATTTATCACGCATTTTTATTTTCAACTGCTGGCAGTGTCATGTGCATTTTAAATAAATTGTGATATTATTGCATTACATTGCATATAAAAGGATTACATGTATTAGCTCTAGAGGAAGAAGAAAGGCTAGAAGACATTCGTTTAGGAAATATCAAGAGAAGACTCATGGCAGAAGAGTATCCATTTTTAAAGGTGCATTTAGTCAACATCATTTTAAAATTGTGCTTAAATATATGTTAAAATCGAAAGTTGAATCTGTTAAATCAAATGGCACCATTTATACAACAATATTAAGTTTATGCTAAAAACATGTCACTTTGAAAATCCCAATTTTATAAGAATCTTCCTTTTACGATAAAAATATTGTTCTTAATTCACGTGTACCTAAAGTTTCATGTCATAAAATGTACCTAACATTATCAAATGTATGCCTAAATCTAAAACTCGTGTAATATTAGGTCTGATAAAAAATTATTTTCAAGGTTATGTTTATGTCAGTGCTTGTGCTAAAGTTACGTTTATGTTGACTAAATGCACCTTGAAAGAAGAAAGGACTCTGGAGTAAATAATTATATTTTCAACAGTTTTCTGCCTCAAATGAATCATTTGAATAAACCTGTGGCTTAACCACCAATAATTAGATGATTTCTTAGTGTCCCAAGTTTGTGTGCAACAGGAACATACTTACCAAAGAGTAAAAGATAGAAGTCACAGTCTTTCTATAGCTCAGCCACATATATCGAGGCCAATAGAAGAGGTAACCATTGCTATTGTAAATACTTTGCTAGTCTTTAGCTAATCTTTCTGCAATTTTGCAGCTTTTGTCTTCGTTTTCGACTTCCAGTCTTCCACTGCCTAAATTTAAATAAAACAGAAGTAATTATAAATATACATTGGCTAATGGATTATGGCTCTGCGCACTATTACTGTACTTTTCTGAATACAAATTATCCATTCTTCGATAGATTTCTCTCCAAAACCTAAGCTGTTAATGAGCTTGTAGCTCACATTTTGCCACATTGCGTGATCTTATGCTTTGCCCTCTATTCCATTGAATTAATATTTCATCAATTCGGGTTTTTTTCCCAGCACTCATATCGAATATTATATGCATGTATTAAATATTTATACTACTTGCTTTTGAAATTGTTACATAAATAATAATACATTTGACATAAAACATTGACAGAATAAATCGAAAGAGAAAAGTAGGGTTAAACTGGTTAAACACAGAAAACGACATGTCTCGACGTCTTGCTTTCTGGCTACCAGAATAGTCGAATTTAGGCCAAGGAGACTAAACATTATTTAACAGGAGAGTCGAGTCCCCATAAGACAATGGGGACACTAATAGAAAGAGATGAAAGAACATTTGTGGCGAAATGTGACGTAGTTGGACATGTCATGGCCGCCGTTCTCTATGCACAGTGACGGACTAGCTCTTGGTATATGAGAGTTACTGCTGGCAGTTTTGTTGCTTGGTTCGAGTTCGACTCTGTACTCATGTCGAAGTACGTCACTATGACGCGTTGATGCTACAATATTCTGATTGACTAGAGCTTATTAAACCCTCCTGTTAGTTTAGTCTCTTTGAGTTTAGGCGACAATTTTGACGCACAGAGTACCAGTCATGTGGAATTCAGTCGATAAGTGGAATTCCATATGACACAGAGTCCCACTGCTGGTTATGGGAAGTAGAGTTCTTCGATCGTCAGACGATTTAATTGGTCAGAAAATAAAGCAATCTGGGAAATTCACAAAACAACATTTTCTGATTCATTCCTTGGTAAAAATCATCAATCTATGGCATTTATATGTGGTGACTTCAACTTCAATTTTCATGAAAATTCCAATGACAGTAATGCAAGATCTCTTCGTGATCTACTCACTTCATATGGATTAAATCAATGTATTTTTGATTATACTAGAATACAAGGGAACAGTATGTCTACAGTTGATAATATTTTCACGTCCACTTCTTCCCAAATACCTTCTGTTGTCATTCATCCTGATTTTTCTGACCATGCACTACAAATTATTAAACATCCAATTAAACCTTGCATCATAGACGAGCCCCAATACACTCTTAAGAGAACGTTTAGTGACCATTACATTTATCATTTCAATAATTTACTGTCACGTGAATCATGGGACTTCTTATATCTCCAGAACCCTAATTTCGACACTGAAGTTTCCAAATTCTACACCTTATTCCTCGAGCTATTTGATGCAGCGTTTCCACCTGTCTCACGCAAAATTAATAACACTCGATTTCATAACTGTAAACCATGGATTACCAACTAGATCATCAACGAAGGTATACTACTCCGTGATATTTTCAATGTGAGCAAAATACAATTCGACGAAGTCATTAACGAGCAATATAAATTTCTCTTGAAAAATCATAGAGTGAAGATCGACCAATCCATAAAAGAATATTTCAGCCACAAATTTGTTGACGCTGAGAACAAATCCAAAGTTGCCTGGAATATAATTAAACAGAATACGACATTCAATAATATGAGCAATTGTTTACCAAGATACATAAAAACTGAAAAGGGAAGTAGTGTTTATGGAGGTCATGAAATTTCTCAAGTCTTTGACGATTTTTTTGTTGACTCTGTCAAATCACTAATTGATGATACTAAGCCTGTTGGAGAAGATCATCACGACATAAAAACTAACTCATTTTTTCTCCATCCGCTGGACGAAACTGAACTTTTCAATATTCTTAAGACTATTTCGTCTAAGAAATCTAGCGGAATTGATCAATTGCCTGGTGAAGTCTTGTTGCTTGTTGCTGAGCATATCATCGAACCACTTACGTATTTAGTTAATTTATCTTTTCTAGAGGGATCATTTCCCTCATGTCTCAAACACGCCATTGTTATTCCTGTTCACAAAAAAAAATTATAAACATTTGATTTCTAATTATAGAGGTATTGCATTGCTGTCTTCATTCTCGAAATTAATCGAAAAATCTCAACAGACTTGTATCCTTTTGTAAAAAGTATAAGTTGTTCTCAAAGAGTCAATATGGCTTTCAGGCTGGTTTATCAACTCAAGATGCTACTCTCTCTCTGATCAATCGTGTTCTATCCAAATTTAATAATGGTTTAAAGACTTGTCACGTGCATTTGACACCATCAATCATTAACTTCTTCTTGATAAACTTTATGACTTGGGTGTTTGTGGTCATAGTCTTAAATGGATTGAAACTTATTTAACTGGCAGAACACAATCAGTTAAGGTTAGGCTCGAATCGGGAACTTATTATTCTGAAAATCGTAATATCATAACAGGAGTCCAGCAAGGTAGTGTCCTGGGTCCTACCCTCTTCCTTCTATTTGTAAATGACATATCTAATATTAATCAACCAAATTGTACCGTACAGTTTGCGGATGACACGTCCTTCATATTCAGTTCTGCTTCATGTAAAGGGTTGTCTGATCAGGCAGAAAATGCAGTTGCTAATATGCTAAACTACTGCTCCAGAAACAGCCTTGTATTAAATAAAAATAAAACGAATACCATTGTTTTTTCTCTTAGAGAGTTGGATTGCAGTATATTAGTAAAAGCAAATTCAAAATTGATTGCACAGAAAAAATCAGTTAACTTTCTAGGGTTGACCATAGACTCACAATTATCCTGGAATGACCATATCGACTCTATTTCAAAAAAATTGTCAAAACATTGTTTTGTTATCTGGAATCTCAGGAATTTTATCCCTATTAACATTTTATTAAGCTATTACTATGCCTATGTACACTCAAGTCTCAATTATTGCTTACTTTCCTACGGTAATTGCGGTAGATTGAATGATTTGTTGATTTTCCAAAAAAAGATATTGAGGACTATGTGTTTTAAAAAATATGGCGATTTTTGTAAGCACTTATTTATTGAATTGAGAATCCTAACTGTGATATCCATGTATATTTTGAATTGTGTTACTTATGTAAAACAACACTGCCACATGTTTCAGGAAAGGGACACCACCCCTCTTGCCTCAGGCTACACTCTAAGACAAAATTTTAATTTCATTATTCTCAATCACAAATTACCATGTGTATCTAACGGACCCCATATCATGTCTATAAGACTTTATAATAAACTTCCTATATCCATTAAAAAAAATTCCAATCTCAATAATTTCAAAAATTGTGTGAAGATTCTTCTCTACAAGAATGCATTTTATTCTCTTGATGAATTTTTACAAACTGATTTGGCTACCAAGTTATGAATGTTTGCTTGTGTACTGTTTTGATATTTATATTGTTTTTTTACTTATATCATAGAATTCCCTTTTTACCACTACTATTAATTGTGTTGTATTCTTATATGTTAATTTAATTTAATTTCTTGAAATGATTTTAGACTGCCATTTTATATCTTAACCTTTTGTATTTGACGATTTCCATGCTTATAATAGTCTCAGGAAATAAAAGATTGTATTGTATTGTATTGTATTGTAACTGTGAAGAGTTCATAATATTTCCAACGGAAGCATGATTATTTTAAATGTTAGATACATTCAGACTCCGAAATGAAAAGAGTTTAACCTCGTATTATGATACTTGGATCAAGAGCTTGATTAAAATAACTTTTTTTCTGTGTATCGCCGCAGAGAAATTCATACTATGGGCGCCTAATCGAGATTACATTACATATTAATATTGAAATAAGTTATTGCAAAAGGGACAAACAAGCAAAATTATCTGCGGAAGAGCCGAAAATGTATGGCATGAATATTATTTAGGATAGATTTCTAACCTAGTTATATTTCCGAATATGAAAGTGTGTCTTTATAGTATATGGAAAGTTTTCGCCTTATTCATAAATTTTAGCCGCATTTTCACAACTCGCTGAGAAAAATAGCTTAAACATGCAGATAATTATGGAAGAGGAAATATCTTTTGTAATTCCATACGGAAACATAAGAAAATTTCAGCTCTACTTTACTATTGATGATATTTTCTTCTTTTAACAATCACAAAAACAACAAATGCATGCTGTTTTGTTTAGCGAATATCATTCACTCTCTAATGGCAGCTTTCTTGTAAGCTAACTTTGCGACATCGCCAATGTGATTCCGGAAACATTCAATTCACGTATCACATGGAATATTTTAGTGAATGAATAATGAGTTGATATAACCATTACATTTTCCCATCAACACTTTTTCTGCACATTCAAAACAATGGAACTTATAATATTTCTAAATGAACAATGCAGACTGGCAGAATTTGAAAGACGTGACAGATCACGGAAATATGCGCAAACATGTGCATACACGCGCGCTTATATGTGCAACTTATGCAAACGTAGAAAGAAAATCAGCGTTCGGCTCCACAAAAATAAAGACCACTTTTTATATGAAATTACCAACCTACTATGACTATAACTCAACCCGACTAACCGGTTAGGTTGTGTATGTGTATGTTTGCCCACATACCAAAAATTAATTGTTGTGATCCGTCACATTTTTTAAGTCATTATTTTTTCGCAAAAATTGATCCTATACGCTCTATTTCGAAAAAACATCTTTGGTGCATCAATATCATGCAACCATTTTTTTTTCAAACCAATATCTTACAACAAAAAATCACATTATTTCCGAATATGAAAGTGTGTCTTTATAGTATATGGAAAGTTTTCGCTTTATTCATAATTTTTAGCCGCATTTTCATAACTTGCTGAGGAAAATAGCCTAATCATGCAGATAATTATGAGAAAATTTCAGCACTACTTTACTATTGATGATATTTTCTTCTTTCTTGTTTTAACAATCACAAAAACAACAAATGCAAAAATGCCTGCATACTGATGAATATGAAATTTTTGTAGTGAATAGTTTTCAGAAGTATCGACACCCTCAAGGACTAGTATTTTTTTATCATCAATAATGAAAGTGCAAACTTGATAATTCGTGAATCCATATCACTACTTCGTCCATTCTTATCAACGTTGTATAGAAACTGTCATCCGTTATTGTTTGGAGCAGATAAATGAAATGAAATACGTGAGAGAAGCAAGCGCGCTCAGCAGATATTTCGCAAATCCACTCTCGTGAATTTGCAAAATTTTAACCAAGCGCGCGCATTTCTACTACCACTTTTAGTCCAAGAAACGAGAAAGCGGCCCAATGTTAAATGTGCAAAAATTAATATCCGAAAAATAAAAATATGAGCGTATAGGAAATTAAATTTCAGGATGAGTTTCTATTTCATGCGACTCGATCCTGATTACCGAACATAACCTAAAAAATTGGCAAAGTTGCAAATATAGGTTTTTTGTTGATAACTAGAAAACTACAGCTATGATCGAAAAAAATCAAATTAGGAAATTGTAGGTATTAAAAAGATCTATCAATTGAATAACTTATAATTTTTTGATATCATTGATACTTATCGAGGTATATCGGAAAAACCGTAAAAAATCGGATTTTCTATAACTCGTTTACTGTAAGGTATTGAAAATTGTTACTTACAGTTTTGTGTAGCCTATGGCAAGCCGAAAAAGTCTTTTTCAAAAAAATTGATGCATATTGATTATTTTTCAAAATATATAAAGTTTTCTCACAAAAGATGCTCTCTCAATATGGCTACTCTTGCTCAGGGAATGATGTTACAGTAACGATTCAGGTCTTATTTTTTTCTGTAAGAGTTGTACTTTCATATTATCGAATAAGTATATTGATTTTATTTATTTTGAGTGTAAATAAATTATTAAAAACAATTGCACAATTTTTTTACATGTTTTTTCTAAATAAATTTCTTAATTTTGTTCTTATAGAAATGACTTTTATGAAAATAGATTTTTGCACGACTTCACGCATTAAAAAAAATTGAATTCCTACTATCACTAGGAGCCGAGATAATATTTTTATTTCCAAAAAATCTGGAAGGCGCATTAATCATCGTACAGCAGTCACCTTCATGGATATTGAGGTTGAATACCTATATTTTCGATAAAAAATACTAGGATATGTCTAGTTCTTTTGCAGTATTATTAATTGACGAACAAAGTGAGGCTTGCAGGCGCGGAGCGATGCAATTTTAGCTGGTGGCGTAGAGGGGATAGATACAAATACTGTTGACATTAAAGACACTTTCGTCCTGACAGTGTTATTGAAAAAGAAAAGAGAAGTTATTGGTTCAATTTCAAGTACTAGTGTAGGTAAGTACATTGCAAAAGAAAACGTACGTGAACAACAAGCTGAGATACTCAATATTTTTCAAGCATAAGGCTACGGTTATAGTGGATGCGTGTTCTGACGAACTATCGTTCTGACGAACACGTCAGAACTCGCATGAATAATCAAAATATAGGAAGGCAATTATTCCGGTTATACTGCAAGCGGTGCGATCGTCAGATTACGTACGAACTCGTCAGAACAAGTTAGAAGTTCAAACAGATTTGATTTTATATGCGAACTGTTGCAAGTTGTATACATGGATGTCGAAAAACTCATCAGTTTAGTCTTTGAAAACCGATGTTTATGGGATATGAAGCAAAAAAACTACCATGATAGGGATATATCTCGGCAGAA
Organism: Chrysolina oricalcia; assembly: GCA_944452925.2. Taxonomy (NCBI): domain Eukaryota; kingdom Metazoa; phylum Arthropoda; class Insecta; order Coleoptera; family Chrysomelidae; genus Chrysolina; species Chrysolina oricalcia. The sequence continues at coordinate 13,778,423 of OX101821.2, read as the reverse complement.
GTGGGAAAAGATCGCTAGAGAAATGGAAAGTACAGGTAGGTAATCAAAGTTATTCAATATTCAGTGTGCATATATTACATTCTTTTCAAAAACGGTATATGCAAGGTGTATTTAAGTAAAAATATTATATTGAGATGGTACTGCACCCTCGGGGCTGCAGAAATAATCCCTGAAAATGTCTCGTATTTGACTAGCTGTTGCGCCATAGTGGTTGTAGCGTCTTGAAATGGATATGTTATCATTGTCTATGTGTCGGGTGTGCTGGAACTCCTTCAATATCAATGAGTATATTGTGTAGTAGGCATGCACTTTGGACTAAAATGTCAACGTTCTCCGGATTCACTTGCAATTCGGTTTTTAAAAATCTCCACTTCGCAACTAGTATACCAAATGCGCATTCAATGCAACGTCGAGCCCTAGACAAGCGGTAGTTGAAAATTCGGCCTTCATTCGAAAGATTTTGTCGAGCATATGGCTTTAGTAAATACGGCTTCAATGGGTACGCTTCGTCACCCAATATTACAAAAGGAGTTTTGATTTCTGTGGAGGGTATATATTCAGGATTTGGCATATTAAATGTTTTTGTCTCTAAACATTTATAGACATTGGAGAGAGAAAATATGCCTCCATCGCTTTGCTTCCCGTAGGCTCCAACATCAATAACCACAAACTTGTAATTTGCATCAGCCATGCCTTGCAATACGATTGAAAAATACTGTTTATAGTTATAGTATATCGATCCCGAGTTCTTTGGACATTTTATTCGAATATGTTTGCCGTCTATGCAACCGACACAATTAGGGAAATTCCACTTGTTGAAGTAGTCTGTAGCAATGTTTTGTAACAAATCGGTTGTAGGTATCGGCATATGTTTTTCTCGAAAATTATTCCAAATTAGAAGACAAGTTTCATAAACTATCTGTCGTATTGCAGTATGTGAAATTCTGTATGAAAAGCTCAATGTTCTAAACGACATCCCAGTAGAAAGATACCTGAAACAAAATAAATAATTATCATTATATAAAAAAATATATAAGTGGTTTGACCTTTTCTAAGTATATATTGTTTTATTTGTAGTGGAAGCCGCAAAAAACAAGTGGCGTGGTCTACGAGATACCTTTCGTAAAGAGTTGAACAAGATACCGAAAACTCGTTCTGGTCAGGAGGGAGGATCAGATAAGGCATCGAAATGGCCGTATTTTAAAATTATGATGTTTTTAAAGGATCAGTTCACAAGTAGAAAATTACAGAGCAGCATTTTGGAGCCGGAAATTGATACTCAAGCCGGAAACGAATCAGGAAATGATGCTACAGAATCTGACGATTTGACAGATTTTGTTGTTGAAACTAATGAAAACGTCGCCGACGATCAAGACGCCTCGAGAACAGCAGAAAGGGAACAACACGGTAAGACTTCCGCGTTTGTTCCACCTCCAAACAAACGTGCAAAAACTCTCAAAGCTGATGCAATTAAGCAACTTTTGAATATCGAGGAGAAAAAGTTGCACGAATTCAAGCGAAAAATAGACGTGTATAGCCAAGCACAAATTCAAGAGGATGCTGACTATCACTTCCTAATGAGCTTACTACCCTATTCTAGAAAACTTCCTGAAGAAACAAAAATGGATGTGAGAATGAAATTACAACAGGTGTTTAGTGATGAACAGAAACTTGCAAGGCAACAATGTGCATCCCGCAATTCCACGTCAACGAATCCATCTCGTAATAGCTGCCCCTCAGCAGAACTTTCTAGGCCAAGTAGTGTACAAAGTTCTGAACATCATTTGGAAAATTCTGGCAGCCCTTCAGAATTTACGACCTTGTCTGGGCCAAGTAGTGTACACAGGTTGCAATACCACATGGACAATTATGATTACGCTAGTTCTCCTGAATTGGTGACTCTTTCTAGGCCAAGTTCTGAAAACTGGCAGTATGACACCTTAGCATCCTGTTTTGCAAATACCAACCCTTATCAGTAAAAATATCCTACTGCATACTAAAATAAAGTGGAAATATAACAGTTAAGTGCTGTTTCTTTCGAATTAAATAACAGGCATAACAAAGTGCACCTTACCTTAATGTTAGCGCCAATCGTTCTTTAGCAGATATGCATTCATCAAAATTTGATTGCTTTGTAATCCTTTCTTCGATTCCTTCTAGAATGTAGTTAAACGTCCATGGTAACATTCTGAAGTACTCGAAAAATTTGTTTGGTTGCTCTAACAGGTCTGGAAACAACGTGTGGTATTCTCCCGTAATTGGTCTTGATGAAAATAGTTTATTCGCGCGTTCTGTTTTGCTCCCCATCAGTAGTAATATTTTCAATAAAGGGCTTTCTGCAATCGTGAGTTACTTCCGCTTCTCTAGGGGAAATGAGAAGAAAATATCATTGGTTACGTCTAAAACACAGGTTGCTCCAATGAAACATCAGACAAGCGTTCCGAAATTGGAATTACAAGCAGCTTTATTTGCCACACGAATAGCAAAGAAAGTAATTCAAGAACATACGGTTCATATAGAAAAAACGTTTTTGTGGACTGACTCAAAGACAGTTATTCAATGGATTAGGAACGAAAATATCAAAACCTCGAGTTACGTTTCTCATAGAATCAACGAAATACGAGAAAATTCAGCTAAAACTCAATGGCATTGGATTCCTACTAAAATCAACATAGCAGATGAGGCCACAAGGGATACGAAAGAAATACAATTTGAAGAATCGAGGTGGTTTGACGGACCAGAATTTTTATATTTTGATGAAGAGTTATGGCCGAAAGAAGTATTTGAGAAGAAATTCGAGAGCAATCTGCAAATTACACTTGTGACATCTCAAGAAGTTATAGATTACTTACCAAATGAAAATAAATTTTCGAAATGGGTATGTTTGTTGAGATCAACAGTTTATGTTTTGAGATTTGCCAGAAAGATTAGAAGATTTGGAGAAATAACTGTGGAAGAAATGGAAGAAGTTGAAAAAATTTGGTGTAGAAAAGTCCAGATTGACAGTTTTGCAGAAGAATACAGATTGCTGAAGAGTGGTAAAACCTTATCAGATTCCAGTAGGTTACTTCAACTATCTGTCGTGTTAGAAGATGGTCTGTTGAAAGTTGGAGGCAGAACAGACCTTTCTATAGAACTGAGCGAGGAAGCGAAACATCCTATAATTTTGGATGGTAAACACAAATATACTCAGTTATTGATCAAACACTTCCATGAAAAATATGAACATCGAGGTAGAGAAATGATCATAAATGAGTTAAGACAGAAACTCTGGATTATACATATAAGAAGAGCTGTCAACAAGACAATGGTGAATTGTAACTTCTGTCGAATAAGAAGAGCCAAACCTGTGGTACCAGAAATGGGACAACTGCCAGAAATACGATTGAAGAAACCACCCAGAGCCTTTACGTTCGTTGGGATGGATTATTTTGGACCCTTCACAGTACGTATTGGCAGGAGGACAGAGAAAAGATATGGTGTTTTATTTACATGCCTATCCATCAGAGCTATCCACATTGAAATAGCAGAATCTTTATCAACCGATTCCTGCATATTGGCATTGAGACGTTTTATTGCGAGGCGAGGAGAACCACAAATTATAATGAGCGACAATGGATCGAATATGAAAGCTGCGGACAAAGAAATAAAAGAATCACTTAAAAAAATCGACGAAAACTTGATAGAAAGAGAAATGGCTTCACGGAATATAGAATGGAAGTTCATCTGTCCTGCAAGTCCACATATGGGTGGGGCATGGGAGAGAATGGTGCGAGCTGTCAAACAATCACTAAAAATTACTCTGAGAGAAAAATCTACAAAACCAGAAGTTTTGGCAACTTTTATGGCAGAAGCGGAGAATATTGTTAACAGCAGGCCATTGACTTACGTCTCAAATAGTCCAGATGATCCAGAGAGCATAACTCCAAACCACTTTCTGATAGGAACTTCAAGTTCGGCAAAACCACCAGGAATTTTCAACGAAAAAATTGATTTTAGGAAACAATGGAGATACTCTCAGAAGCTCGCTGACAATTTCTGGAACCGTTGGGTTCGAGAGTATCTACCGACTTTGACTAGGAGGACAAAATGGCTCAAGAAAAGAATTCCGCTAGAACCAGGTGATTTAGTTGTCATAACAGATAACAGATTGCCGAGAAATAGTTGGCCACTTGGAAATATTGTTGCTACCTATCCAGGAAAGGACAAGCAAGTCCGAGTTGCTGACGTGAAGACCAAAACGGGTATTTATCGGCGTCCCGTTGCGAAACTATGCAAGAAATCACTTTTTGAAAGTGACGACGACACATCAGAAGATTATAAAACGTGACATATTATTTTGAGGGGGAAGAATGTTTGGTTTTGTTCAGTTTTAAAATTATGAATATTCCTGTATAGCTGAAAAATAAATTTGACATTGTTCTGACAGAAAAGTCATTGGTATTATTTTCAAATAGTACTACGAGAAAGTTAAGAAAAGGGGATTTTAAAGCTAATCCAGACATTCACTATAACCACAGTCGATCTGACCAACAATTCTGACGTGTTCGTCAGAACGATAGTTCGTCAGAACACGCATCCACTATAACCGTAGCCTAAGCCACTTTGAACGCACGAAATGAGTTTTCAGTGCTATCCCCACTCCGCCTCCCGCTACAGCTATCGTGACCCGCGCCTGCACGCCTCACTTTATTCATCAGTTGATCATACTGCAAAAGAACTAGACATATCCTAGTATTTTTTTATTGAAAATATAGGTATTCAACCTTAATATCCATGAAGGTGACTGCTGTACGATGATTATTGCGTCTTCCAGATGCTTTTGAAATAAAAACATTATCTCGGCTCCTAGTGATCGTAGGAATTCAATTTTGTTTTGAATGCTTGAAATCATGCAAGGAATCCATTTTCATAACAACCAATTTTATAAAAACAAAATTGAGCAGTATATTTAGAAAACAACATGTTAAAAAATTGTGCAATTTTTTTAAAGTAATTTTTTTACCCTTAAAATTGAAACAATCAATATACTCATTCCATAATATATATTTTATAGAAAAAAATAAGCCAAGAATCGTCACTGTAGTATCATTCCCCGAGCAAGAGTAGCCATATTTAGAAAGCATCTTTTTTGAGAAAACTTTTGAAAAAATATTTATCAGTTTTTCAAAGGAAGACTTTTTTTCCTTGTCATAGGCTACACATTTGAATATCTTACAGTTAACGAGTTATAGAAAATTTTTCACGGTTTTTACGATATAACTCGAAAAGTATCAATGATATCGGAAAATTATAAATCATTCAATTGATAGGCCTTTTTAAAACCTACAATTTCCTAATTTGACTTTTTTTCGATCGGAGCTATAGTTTTTTAGTTATCAACAAAAAACCGCTTTTCGCAACTTTGCCAATTTTTTAGGTTATGTTCGGTATAGTTGTCGTCAAACATATATGATAAATAAAAAAGACGCAAAAAATGGTCTTATCTTGTCCATCTCTGCCTGGAAAACGCCGCATAATGTTGGGGGCAAGTGGTGCAAGAGTTTGAAATAGCTAGTGCATTATAGGTAAATTCGCCATTTTTCAATTGCATTGTATACTAGAGATCGATACTGAGTAGAAAGATACAATTTGAAAAATATATGCAGTATAATGATTCGATTTATCATTCATTAAAAAGTTATTCAACAAAAAGAATAACAAAGAAAAAAAGTTGAAACATTCTCGTATATACAGAGTGTTCATTCAGTACAGCATTCTTCACGACTCAACATCTGGATTGTCAGGAATTCAGATGTTTTTGTTCAGATAATTTAAAAATAATCTAGAGAAGATAATTCTCAAATAAGTGCATATACCAACATGGTCTTCCATGAAAATAAATTCAACTTTCCAATTAATCGCCCTGTGTTTTATTTATATGAACTCTCTGTAATCCTATATTTTCAGATCGGATAGTGCGTTGCCACGTTATCATTATTTATACAGATTATTTTGCTAAAAATTACTTCACATTGAACTGGAATAATACTTTCGCGGTTGAAGATTTTCTAATAGATGATTTGCCTGTGTGAATTTTTAGAAATGGAATCTCTCAGTATGGTATGTCAATGATCAATTGTGCTAAAATTCAAAAATTATATTGATCATATGGGTGTCTTGAACGTACTTTTCATCTGACACAATTACATTAAATTTTGGTGCCGAATATGGTTTTCTCGATTTTTATCGGTGATTCCTATCAAGTTTTAATGTAATCATATTTGAAGGGTCCAGTGAAAAAACGATGAGGTTCTATTTTTTCCGAAATCGACATTTTAGCGGCATCTGTTAGCTTATAGCTCGAAGTATCAACATACCAAACCTTACTGGGGACAAACAATTACATTCCATAAAAAACTGCGGTCGAAAGAAGGCAGCACAGTGTAAAAACAATGACACTCCCACATTAAAGGACCCCGCAAACTCCTTATGGAATTTGGGTCCCGGTGGATTTTTTTGAATTTTTGGTATGATGTAGTGCATGTAATTCCCAACAAATGTTACCATTGCGCCAACCCAAAAAAATGAACAGTTTTGGTGCTAGGGGGCGTTGAAATCACCCCTTGCGCAGATTAGACTATTTATTTTTGAACCCGGTAACAATATTTTCACTTGTTTCATTGTTGCTAATGTTGCACATTATTGAGCTGATTTATAAAAAAAATCCTTACCCCCTCCCCTTTTCCCCCCAACTCCTATTACGAAACGAAAAAAAAATATTTCTCGAGTGCCTTCAAATGTATCGTCAAAGTTTTAAATATGCCTAAATAAGGGAAATAGCAGTTTTTTATAATTATCCCCCCTCCCCCCAAATGACACAAAACGAAAAAATTTCGGTGGATTTTTCTGAATTTTTTGTATGATGCAGTTCAAGTTATTTTGAATTGAAATAAATCGGGTGACAAACCCCAAAAAAGAATAGTTTCGATGCTAGGGGGCGTCGAAAACATACCTTGCTCAGAATAGACTATCCATTATTATAGGCGGAAACAATATCTCTACGTATTTTTCTTTTATTTTATGCCGTACAATTGTGTAAATTTTTATGAATTGAAAATCTAAAACCTCCCATTACTCCCACCCCTATTTCAAAACACGAAAAAATGTATTCAGGCACCACCTCAAATTCAAATTGTGGATGTCTAATTTTTATTAACTTTCAAGATATTCTCCCAATTAATTGATATTCGAAAAACATGAACTACGCCCTACTAAGAAGTCAGCGAACTCCACCAATATTTTTCTAAAGGGAGGGAAAGGTGAAACTAAACAACTGTACGATTTCCTCAATTTGAGCTGATTAAAACATTTATGTTGATAAAGCATTTACAAGTAGTTGGGAATTAATTTTTTTCGTGTTTTAAAATAGGGGTAGAGGGTAAGGTGGAGGTTTGAGATCTTCAATTTATAAAAAATTACACAATCGATCAGCATAATCTAAACTAAAATACGTAGAGCTATCATTTCCGCCTATAATAATGAATAGTCTATTCTGAGCAAGGTATGATTTCAATGCCCCCTAGCATTAAAACTATTCATTTTTGGGGTTTGTCACCCAATTTATTTCTATTCAAAATAACTTGATCTGCATCATATGAGAAATTCAAAAAAATCCACCGAAATTTTTTCGTTTTGTGTCATTTGGGGGGTGGGAATAAAAAATAGCGATTCATTTAAAGGCACTCGGGAAATATTTTTTTGCGTTTCGTAATGGGTGTTGGTGGAAAAAGGGGAGGGGGTAAGATTTTTTTTTATAAAACAGCACAATATTGTGCAACATTAGCAACAATGAAACAAGTGGAAATATTGTTACCGGGTTCAAAAATAAATAGTCTAATCTGCGCAAAGGGTGATTTCGACGCCCCCTAGCAGCAAAACTGTTCATTTTTTTGGGTTGCCGCAATGGTAACATTTGTTGAGAATTACATGGACTACATCATAACAAAAATTCAAAAAAATCCACCGGGACCCAAATCCCATAAGGAGTTTGCGGGGTCCTTTCGCGTTTTTCAACTTTTTAAAAAGAGGAACCTCATCGTTTTTCCACTGGAGCCTTCATTTATTTCTTGCATAAAATTGAATGTTCTTTCATATCCTAAAATCAAATTCGGGAATATAATCAATATTGGACACTGGCATTCTGTTTCGTAGAATCATATTTTTATTAATCTGCTCTTGGGTATTTTGTGATCCTCCAGTAATTAAAGTAAATTCGATATTAATTTTCAACTTTATCGCCCTGCATCTCGAAAACGAATTGTTGCCTTTCACATGTTCACCTATAGACATTATTTTCCTTGTAATGTGAGAAATTAATGAACGGACCGGTCCACCTTAGGAATCATCCTGTATAAGGAAATATTGTGCTAGTCCTCACATTTCCTTCAAAAAAAACTAAGCAGGTTATCAATCAAAAACTATATATTTCTGCTAAAAATGCATAGTACCACGCCATACACACCTTATAAGGTAATCACAAGAGAATATTGCCTAAATTCAGAGTCAATATCAAGGTCTGTATTATAAAGGCTGTAAATTGTTCAATGCCCTTATTAAATCTGTAAAAGACCTGCAGAATATTTGCATCTTCTAAAGAGAGGTGAAACTTCTTCTGTTGAATAAGTCCTACTACTCCTTAGCAGAATTTTATAGTGATTTTTAATCATTTTATGAGTCATATTTCCATTTTATATGTTAACCTGTCTGTCATTATTTATTTTTGTGTTTTTATATCTACATCTTATTTATAGAGTGACATTGTCACATTAGTCAACTATATAGTATCCTTATTTCTTTTGTGACTGAAAATAAATGAAATGAAATGAAATACTTACATGAGTTCAGGAAATTACAGGAAATTAATTCCTATGTTGTCAATAACCAAACACTGTTTTTAGGCAAAAATTGCAATAAATCAATAAATACATTTTTTGACATCTCTAACTTTATTCAAATTATTCCACCTATCGCCCCCACGTAACACTTGGCGCGGAAGATGTAAAGGCCCGCACAGCAATTAGGAATGTTTTTTCCATGCAGGGTCGGGCGTAGTTATAATAGAAATCACAGCTGTATGCGGTACGCGCAGCTATTAGCAAATTAGATTTCGACGGGGCAGTTGTTTACCTGATCTAAGGATATTAATAATTATAAAAATGGATTATTCTGAATACAAAAGTTACAGCTCTTGTTGAATTAACTTGATTAATTTGCACGCATCACAATATTTAGTGGCATATGTACTAATCCGACCCTGGTCGGCGGCATGGGAATCAATTTCATGCTAATCGAACATTTTTTGCGCCTTTTTTTATTTATCTTATATGTTTGACGACAACTATAATCACGATCGAGTCGCATGAAATAGAAACTCATGCTGAATTTCAATTTCCTATACGCTCATTTTTTTTTCGGATATTAATTTTTGCATGTCCTTTTCCCTATTGCTTGGACTATTTATCTATTTTTCTCTAATTCAAGTAGAAATGATAATCCTCCATTTGTTAGTGAAGAAAAAAACAAAATATATACTAGCGAGGCAAGCAAAATTACTACTTTATAGATTTCTCTCAAATTTAAGTAGAAATGCGAATCCCCTATTTGTTCGTGAAGAACAATGCAAAAAATAAGCTATCGAAGCTAGCGCGCTCATTCCTATCACTAGTTTGTCGATTTCTCTCAAAGTCAAGTGGAAATGCTAATCCCTTGTTTGAATATACTGGAGTTTTATTCATCCCAACACCAATTACTACACCAAAGGTTCTAAACAGTGCAGTGCAAATCCCTGAAGAACAACACAAAAAATAAGCGAGTACTATACTTTGTCGATTTCTCTCATATTTAAGTCGAAATACTTACCCTATATTTATTAGTGAAGAACAATGCAAGAAATACTCATAATAATAATAATAATTTTTTGTCAAAGTCGAGACAGAGTCGAACTATATCTGCCAAACAAATCTTGAAACACAGGGTGTCCGGTATTCTGTCATTTCTTACCTCTTCTTTTTGAAGAGGTAACCAGGTACGAAGGTTGAAACAACCAAAAGACCAGGCCAGAGATTATTCAACATCTTGATTTAATACATTGGTAAAATTCTGTTAATCAGGAGCTACATCAAGCAATTGTTTTTTTGGAATTCACGTAGTTTGGTCTCCTGAACAAAAATCCAAATGAAAATTTTGGCGGTCTCGAATGATTTCGGAAAATGCCTCCTTATCATCACCAGCATCTAAAGCGAGCTGTGGTAATACCAATATTGAAACCCGGCAGCATATACGTAATCTGCAGACGCACAAGATATTATACTGTAAAAGATTGGCAAATGTTCAGATAGTATCGATCAGTAACATTGCTTACGACACAGATGAGCGTAATGTTGACTGCGTAACAGCTATAACATGGATTTCGAATGAGTAATATGTATTTGGTGACTACGCTATCTTTTGCCTTCTTTAGAATCCCGTAAAAACGCAATTTTTCATATAGTTTATAGTTTTGAAGAAAGCAGAAGTAGTAATGACCTGGATTTTCAACAATTAATAAGTTGTTTTTCAATGCTTAGAGACTTGCAATGAACTGCAGACTCAATACGATGATTAGGATGAACTATGTCTACATTTTACCATCAGCCTTCTCATTGGTCAGTTTAATATTTTGAAAGGTCCAAGCGATAGGCTATCCCCTGTGCGTCTGCAGATTACGTATATGCAACCCGGCAAGGATAAGCATCAGCTTACGAGCTACCGACCGATCTCGCTGCTTAGCGTGCTTGCCAAAGTGGTAGATAAAATCATTCTCAAAAGGCTGCTGAATCTTGAGGAGAGGCTGAAACTCATCCCAGACGTGCAGTTCGGATTCGGATATAAAGAAGGCCTTCGATACCGTATGGATCGAAGGTCTGGTCAACAAGATGCTACAGGCAGGCAGGCCTTTGAACTCAGTGAGATTGATCGAATCGTATCTCACGGGTCGATCTTTTGCGGTAAGGGTAAACAGAAATCTCTCTGGGGGATACCCAGTCGAAGCAGGTGTTCCGCAGGGCTCGAGCATTTCTCCTCACTTATACTCGCTATACTCACGATTTTCCACGATCCGAGAGAGTGAAGCGGCAATATATGCGGATGACACCGCACTATACGCATATTCATTCTCTCGCGTGGTCGCTGCACAAAAGATCCAAACTCATTTGGATTGGGACATCGTGCCGTATATGGAGAGAAATAAGATCAAGGTCAACGTAGGGAAAACCGAGTGTAACAACTTCGAATGGACTGTATGATAATAATAAGAATAATAATAAATATATTTACTTTAATAGTTCGTGAGTTACTACAAATTCCACAATTACTTGTGGAGTGAATTTGGGGAATGATAAATAATGTTTAAACGATGCTGTGGTTCTTACCTTGTGATAAGGAGTAGGATGGTTCTGGAACTGTACAATATAACTTCTTAGGTAGGTAGGTACGTAACGAATTACACTGCCCGAGCTGGCCAGCTAATACTAATAATGAGTTCTATTTATCACGAGCTGTTCGAGTCAGTCTTCGAAAACGGAGTCACCACATTCTAGCGTTCCGACTCGGGGTTTTTTCCGGATCACATCGTCTGCCCATGTACGAGGCGCGCTCCATATGTTTCACAGCATATGAAACACAGCCACTCGCGATAATAATAATAAAAAAAAGAGAAGGAATTAAGTATATAATTAGACAAATACAAACAAAAAAATGATGAAGACGGAACATAACCGCCCACCAAAATGCATGAGCATTTTAATCAGAGTTACCCAGAGGCAAAGGACAAAGCTTTACGACTGGGCGCTTCAATGAACCTTGTGGTGTACGAACTGTAACAACTCGCACTATCCCGTCTGTACCTGGATGAGTATCCGTTATCCGACCTAATTGCCAACGTGAAGGTGGTAGAGAATCATTTTTAATGAGTACCATTGTACCAAGCTCAATATTAGCAGATGGTAGGGTCCACTTTCCTCGTTGGTGTAACGTATGGAGGTATTCCTTGCTCCACCTAGCCCAAAAGTCTTGATGAAGTCTCTGAACCATTTGCCAACGAGAAAGGCGATTTAATGCTAAATGAGATAGATCATTATCGGGGGGCGAGTTCAAGGGCTCCAGGGTCAAGAAGTGACCCGGAGTTAGAGCTAAGAGGTCGTTCGGATCAGAGCTGGTGGGACATATGGGTCTCGAGTTTAGAACAGCCTCGATCTGAATGAGTAACGTATTAAATTCTTCATAATTGAGTATCTGATTGCCAATGACTCTAGAGAGATGAGATTTTACAGATTTTATTCCAGCCTCCCACAACCCGCCGAAGTGAGGACTGGAAGGAGGAATAAATCGCCATTCGATTTGTTCATCTTGCGCCGCTTGTTTCATGAGAGAGATAAGAACTCGTGAAGCACCAACAAAATTGGTCGCGTTATCACTGAAAATATAAGACACTCGACCTCGCCGGGATATAAAGCGTTTCAGAGCCGCAAGAAATGTGTCAGTGGAGAGATCTGAGGCGAGTTCGATGTGCACCGCTTTGGTGGCAAAACACACAAATAAACAAATATAAGCTTTGTGCGTTTTAGCACCTCGATATCTTCCTAAGGAAATCGTATAGGGACCTCCAAAATCTATACCGATGCAAGAGAAAGGTTTGAGTTTGGAAACTCTGAGTAGAGGTAAATTTCCCATCGGGGGCTGCTGAACTCCTGTGGGACGTTGTCGCCAACAGGTAAGGCAATTAGCGAGACACCTACGAATTGTTCTTTTCGCTGACAATATCCAGAATTTCTGGAGCAGAAGGAAATTAAGTGTTTGCAAACCAGGATGAAGGTACTGTCGATGGGTATTTTCAATAATGAGGTGTGTGAGTCTGTGATGGCTGGGTAACAAAATTGGATGTTTTTTGTCGTAGATGAGACCAGAGTGGATGAGACGACCGCCCACCCTCAGAAGACCATCCTTGTCAACAAAAAGATTGAGCTTACGTAACGATTTGCAAAGAGGTTTATCGTTAGCTAAATTGGAGAGTTCATGAGAGAATTCTTGGGACTGAACATACTTGGCAATTTTGAGCAGAGCTTGATGAGTATCACGAGAGGTGAGATGAGAAAGACAACGTTTAGATTTGATTAATCGAGAATTGTTAATGAACCGCAAAACATACGACAATATTCTTTCAATTTTGGTCAAAGAGGAGTGTTTTTCAAGTAAAATTTGAATGGAATTTTCCTCCTTCTGGACCACTAGGGTCATCCTTTTTTCTTCGCAGGCAGCAACAGAGCTTAGTTCTAGTTTCTGCAAGGCAGAGGGCCAAAATCCAGATGGTTGAGAGAGCCAAGGTGGACCCGCCCACCATAACGAATGGTTGACAAGCTGGGATGGAAGGAGTCCCCTAGATGAGCAATCAGCCGGGTTTTCTTTAGAGGGCACATAATGCCACACATTAGGAGGTAACTGTTCTTGAATATGACTGACACGATTACTTACAAATGTTTTCCATTTGTGAGGGGAGGAACAAATCCAATCAAGAACCGTGGAAGAGTCTGACCAAGCCGAAATTTCATTTGTGGAAGTTTGTGGTTCAAAGGAAGATAATACGAACGCAAATAAATCAGAGAGGAGAGCTGCTCCACAGAGCTCTAACCGAGGAATTGAGATAGTTTTGAGAGGTGCCACCTTTGCTTTGGCACAAACGAAACGGACATGGACTTCACCGTCTACCTCAAATCGAGAATATATGACAGCTGAATATCCTTTTTCACTCGCATCAGAAAATCCATGAAGAGAATACTTTGAAAGAAGCGGGTGAAACAAATATCGAGGAACACTGATGTTTGCGAGAACGGGTAGGTCGGATTTGAATGTAACCCAAGCATTACTAATATCAGACGGCGGCTGATCATCCCAGCCGATACCACATGTCCACAAATACTGGATGAGTCTTTTCGCAAATAGTGTTAGAGGACTCAAAAATCCTAAGGGGTCAAAGATACGCGCCAAATCTGAGAGTATATTTCTCTTAGTACATTGAAGGTTTTGAGCAGAGATGCCAAAAGAAAATGAGTCACTGATAGGGTTCCACTGCAAACCAAGCACTTTTATAACATAGCTCTCGTCAAGATCGAGTGATTTCGAGTCAGGCACACAATCAGAAGAAAGCAACTCTGGATTATTACTTCTCCATTTATGTAGTTCAAATCCTCCTTGTTGCAATAAATCAATTAGCTGAGATTTGAGATTCTGAGCATATTCAAGAGAGACACAACTTGTTACTATGTCGTCAACATATGAACAAGTCTTCAGAGCATCAGCTGCTAGAGGAAACTTAGAACTTTCAACATCTGCGAGCTGTAATAACGTTCGAATGGCGAGGAAGGGTGCCGACGCGACACCATACGTTACCGTATTCAGCATGTATTCCTGAACAGGTTGCTCTTTAGAGAAACGCCACAGGATTCTTTGGTAAGTCCTATGATCATCAGATACTAGAATCTGACGGTACATTTGGCGAATATCAGTCATGAGCGCAACGGGGTGAATACGAAACTTGATCAATATAGTGACAAGATTATTCTGGAGTTTAGGACCCGTTAACAACATATCATTCAGAGAGGTTCCATTCGATGTTTTGGCCGAAGCATCGAACACGACCCGGAGTTTGGTACTAGTACTCTCTGGACGCAAGATACAATGATGAGGAATGTAGTACGATTCAGATTTGATTTGAGGAGTATGAGTTAGAGACATGTGATTTTGCGACAAGTAGTCAGCCATAAAATCACAATACTGTTTATAAAGAGTTGGGTTAAGAAGTAAACGACGTTCAAGTGTTATGAACCTTTTCAAGGAGATTTCACGAGAATCAACAAATGAAGGTGCTGATGAGCGAAAAGGGAGACTGACAATGAAACGACCTGTGGCGTTTCTGGAGACAGTAGAGGTGAATATATCTTCAGCAACTTCATCATCTGGGTTACCTTTACATTTTCTAGGGATTTCCTCAATTTCCCAGAAGCGTCTGAAGGCAGAGTCGAGGGGTAATTCGCAAGAGCAATGTAACGAGTTTGTAGGAGGTGGTGGGATAGAGGAACATATTACTGTTCCCATCAAGACCCATCCGAACACAGTATTGAGAGCTACGGGTTCGTTTGAGTTCCCAACAATCCTTCCTGCTTTTAACGCGAGAGAAAAAATGTCTGCACCAAGCAAGATGTCAATTTCAGCAGGAGTATTGAAGTGGGGGTCTGCAAGCTTTAGTTGAGAAATATGAGACCAAGAACGTGTATCAACATTTTGACTTGGCAAATAATTACAGACCTTCGGCAGTACGACGGCCTTGAGTTGAAGAGACGGTTCAGGGTTATAACGAGAACGAATGGTCAAAGCCACTGCTTTCGTGGAAGACGAATTCATAGAGCTGATACCCTGAATGGAAAGAGTGATATTATCATAACGTAACCCTAAACGGGTACAGCAAGGTTCACTAATTATGCTAATTTGGGAACCAGAGTCGAGTAGAGCTCTAACCTTTTGGTATTTTCCACAAACATCGAGAACTTCTATACAAGCAGTCGACAGAAGAACTGTTGTATTTGATGATGATGAACAATAATGAGAATTAACATTTCCATTTCCTTGAAATGTGTTACTGGGGTTTTCAGAAAATGGCTGAGTGAATTGTGGAACATGGGAGTTAGAAGAGTATACATGATGACTACTACTTGCAGAATCGCCCAAAGAGAACTGCTGATTATTGCGATTGGAAACGGCTGCCTGTGTGGGTGAATTTGAATTCATGTTATTTGTTATCGAGTGAGCAAGAGTCGGACCTTGGGATGAGCGATGATATAGAGTAGTGTCGTTGAAATGCAGTAGAGTGTGGTGCGGTTGACCACATTTGAGGCAGTGGGTTTTTGAACCACACTCTTTAATGGAATGCAAATTCCCTAAACAATTTACACACCATTTATGAGCCTTTACTACACTATGTCGCTCGCGTGGAAGCAAAGCCAAGAATTGAAGACACTTGTAGATGAGATGATCAGTAGCACATAAAGGACAAGAAATTTTGGTCTGTATATGAAAAGAAGTTCGTTTCGGAACGAAGTTTGGATTAGAAAATGGAGGGGAGTTACGAACTTTCACCTCAATTTTCTGAGGCCTTTTTAATGAGCAATCTGCAGCCCGATCCAAGGCACAACAATGTTTCAAAACGAAATCCTTCAGTTCATCAAATTTAGGGATATCATTAGAAGCATAATCGATTTCAAATCGCGAGACTGTGTCAGAATCAAGTTTTCGAAGCAACATATTGAAGAGAAGAAAACTCCACTGATCAGTAGGAAATTTCAAATTTTTAAGAGCTGCAATATTTTCCGTATAGGTATCCAACAATTTTCGCAGGTTGTGGGAAGTAACATTATTTTCAGGAATTTTTTGAGCATTTTCTAATTCGTGATAATGAGCTGTAGCCAAAAGTCGTTCATTCTCATATCTCTTGAGTAGAGCGTTGTATGCAACAATGTAATTTGGATCACTTATAGGATTGCATTTTACAAGAGCAAGTGGTGAACCAGATAACGAAGAAACGAGATAATTGAATTTTTCAATATTTTTCAAGGACTGGTTTTCATGAATCAAGCTATTGAACATATCAATAAATGTTTTCCACTGCTTAAGGTTTCCATCAAATTTTACTAATTCAATTTTTGGTAACTTTACATGATTGTCAATAGCTACTCCATGAGTGGCATTATCAACATTGAATAATTCATCATATATTGATTTCGCATTATAATATTCTTGATAAAACACTTTCGAAAGAGCTTTGAGTTCATCATTATTATAAGTTTCAGCAGTAATCATAAGTGGAATGAGAGCGGAATTATGACTTTCGAAATCCCGATAAATTGATTCCAAATGAGAAAATCTTGCCTTAAAATGAGAGTGCATATCACTAGAAGCTTTCGCTGCATTTGCAATGGCGCCTAAGTCAGCCATACGATCCATACATATTTGCCTGAGTTCTTTGAATTGTTTAATTTTATTAGCATTTGCCATTTTACGTTAAAGAATCAAAGTTAGAATGAAAAATAAGATGGAGCAAACCTTGAGAAAATGCTTGTCTTTTTGACGGCTCCTCGTATATGAGGATTTTCAAGATTCAGTAAATTCAATAAATCTACTATGATATGAGTTATTATTCGCCCCTGGTATATTCCGTGAACTCACTTTTATCACTGAGAAGACGATTGTCGTTTCGGGTTTTTTTTATAGCAAAACAAAAAAAAGGATACGCAAAAGAGAATGCACGAATACCTCCTACCAATTTTATCAATTACGATAAACTCAAATATCTAGAAATGAATGTAATAGGTAACTAATTATAATTCATAGATACACATAAAGAAATTACCCCTTTTTTGTGATAATATAAAAACTTTTTTACAATGTTGTACAAATCAACAATAACTCGAAAAGAATAATTGTCGTTTTATTTTATGGAGAATTTATGATCATGAATTGAGAGAGAGAGAGAAGTTGGGCAAAAAAAAACAATATCTATATATGATCATAAATAGGAAAATATCAAGAACTGACTTTTGGCAAGTTTTCCAATAGCGAGAGTTGTCACAGTTCAGTACCAAAACCAAATAATGTATGAGGTTACAGAAACGAAATGAGAAATATTTATTTGTCTAAATATAATCAATTAATTTATAATAACTCACGCAACTTTCAACAAACGAAAAACGAAATATCCGTGGGTCGTAAGGACCAAAAACCATGTAACAACTTCGAATGGACTGTATGATAATAATAAGAATAATAATAAATATATTTACTTTAATAGTTCGTGAGTTACTACAAATTCCACAATTACTTGTGGAGTGAATTTGGGGAATGATAAATAATGTTTAAACGATGCTGTGGTTCTTACCTTGTGATAAGGAGTAGGATGGTTCTGGAACTGTACAATATAACTTCTTAGGTAGGTAGGTACGTAACGAATTACACTGCCGGAGCTGGCCAGCTAATACTAATAATGAGTTCTATTTATCACGAGCTGTTCGAGTCAGTCTTCGAAAACGGAGTCACCACATTCTAGCGTTCCGACTCGGGGTTTTTTCCGGATCACATCGTCTGCCCATGTACGAGGCGCGCTCCATATGTTTCACAGCATATGAAACACAGCCACTCGCGATAATAATAATAAAAAAAAGAGAAGGAATTAAGTATATAATTAGACAAATACAAACAAAAAAATGATGAAGACGGAACACCGAGGTCGTCAACTTCAGGAAGAGGCGATGCTTTTCGAAGCTCCCTCCTCGAGGGATGAGGGTCCGGGACACCTACGTTAGAGAATCGAGATTGGCAAAATACCTGGGAGTAAAATTGGATAAGGGTATGACATTCGGAGAACACATAACTCTCGCTATCCAGAGGGCAGGAGCTGCCGTCAAGCGTACCTACCCTCTGATCGCCAGAAATTCTAAGCTCAGCATAGATAACAAGTTGCTGATATACAAGCAAATTATCAGATCCGCAATGTTATACGCTTGTCCAGTGTTCTGCAGCCTTAAACCCTCGCCCCTCGCGAGACTGGACAGGATGCAGAACAAAGTACTCCGTGTAGTCACAAACAGTGACAAATACACTCGCCTGGTTACCCTCCGGGAGATGAGCGGCGTCGACTCTGTTCCGACGTATATTAGAAAGTTATCTTACAACTTCTATAAATATTTCTTGCCCAAAAGTCCCTTGACGAGCAATCTCACTCGCATTAGGGAGTATGGCAACGCCCCCGTAAACACGGGGGCCTTATCTATCAAGCTCTGGACATTTTCCAGAAGCGCTATGAAGAACCGGGCCCGTGAGGGGCAGCCAAAGTGTTAAATAAGACCAATTTCAAACCCCGGTTTTTTGCAGAGAGCTTTATCCGGGATGCTCTACCCACTAACCTCTGCAACGATTAAGGCCATCCAATCTCTGTCACGCATAAGCTCTGCAGGAGGCGTGAATTCTGCCCGTTACCCACCCACCCCTTGAGTAATCACGGACCTGCCCACTAAGATCGTGGGGGGTCGTATCAAGAGTTCCCCATAGGGGGGGGGGGCAGGATTCGACTTGGCGTTGGAACCGAGCGATGGTTGGCAACAGTCACCACTCGGTATACAACTGGCTGTCCTCATTCCTTCCCCTTCCCCAGAAGGAGAAATAATGATACAATGTGCTTAGTTGAGGTTTGTAAATGTTATACTAGTTAAAACAATACTAATCTTGAATCATCACCAGCACAATATTCACACCTGCATCTTGTATAGCTGAGAATATTTCAGAATCAGTTCATCATGAAATTACTAACACCCCCTATCACTTTTCCTTTTTGATAACCCCGATGCAACAAGACAAATTTTACTCACCTTCTGTACGTAATTGTTCGGATGCACCTTTCACCTCGAGATTCCACTTTAATCTTCTCGCGCCAGGCTCAAACGTTACGTCATATCAAGAATTATCGTAACCATACGTGAAATACCTCTCTAGAACAAGGAATGCTGCGGCATAGTTCATTGCTGCTGCTTATTACTTTAGTCTGGAGTTCTAGCTCATAAGTTACGCTTGCATGCTTTCTCTTGGTTTCATGTTTGATAGGTATCCAAAGTTAATTCCCACCCAGAAACTTCCTAAATACCAGGGTTACTGTAATGTTTGGGGATAATTGCGAAGTGACGACTGACTGAGAAATACATAGGATATTACGTAATGTTTTTGTCTATTGATAGGTATATTTTTTAGAACAAGAATGAATTGAATTACTATTTCTCAATCAAAACCGGTAGATACTCTTTCAGACCGATAGACATAGTGTTGTAAAAAATTTGATGGACCTTTTTCGCATAAAATAGACTAGGGACTGTTAACCAAAAACAAGTGTAAATAGTTTTCGGGGCACCACAAATAAACTCTGAGATAAACTCTTTGTGAAAATTTGATATCAAGTGAAAAAACATTGAAAAACGCCTTGTGGACTTGAAAGTCGCGGAATTGAAACAGAAATTGGAGGAAAGGGAACTCGAAACAACTGGTGAGATGGCCTCACTCCAGACTAGATCATCAGAAGGACTGATTCTTGAGTGGAAAGACCCCGAAACCTTTTTATCCAAGGTTTTTGGAGTAAGCTAATGAATAAACTCGACGAAAATATCAAATCTCTATAAGATAAGCTTCGAGAAACGTCGGTAAGTTTCAAAGAAGAACTTCAACAGAATTCGAAGAGTTTGGAAGAACTTCAAGAAGCACTCCTAGAAAATTCGAATGGTTTGAAGATGGAATCACAAGAAAATTAAAAGTGTTTGGAGGAAGAATTTCCGAAAAGTCTGTTCCAAAGTTTCAGAGTTGAATATCAACGTGTCAACGCAGAAGAGCTGGTGCTTTATGGAAGAGATGAAGAGATGACCCGTTTTCTCTTGGCTGAAGATGTCAACATACCTGAGAGAGCTGAAACCATTCTGGATGCTTGCTTGGACAGAGTGCAAGTAACGGGAACGTATTGATGTTTGAGTCCAATTTTCATGATTGGACGAAGAATTGCACTATACCTTGTTGCGTGTTGATGAATTTGAGCCAGCAAGAGTCATGAATGTCAATTATTATCCAGTGATCTTGAAGGAGTGAACACGTTTCCTTGGTGATTCGGAGTGTACGCGGCACTGTCATCCAAACAACAACCTGAACGCAGAATTGGACAAACTGGTTGCCATCTCTTCCAAACCAAGAGATCTAGTCATGAAGTATCAAAACATCTTGGAAAACATCTTCGATACCGGACGAGTACGAGAGGCTCGAACAAAGTTGGTTCCACAAAACACTTACACTTGGGATGCTTTGTCGATTCGACAATTAGCTAGAAGACTGTTTCCTGTTACAAATAAGGAAGAGGCTGATGAAATAGTTAGCGATATTTTTTTACATGTTCAGTTGATAATTTCGGGGCCTTCTAGACGAGAGAAGATGATGCTTTTTGATTTTCGTGAGTGTTTCAGTTCAAACTGTCGGAAAAACCACTTTGCATACATTAAAAAATCGTTCAGAGATATCAATTTTTTTAGCAAATTCAAAATTGTTTGGTGCCGCCGCTGCACGCGAGCAGTCTTAGATATTTGGTAAGAACATTTATAAACCTATAATAATCATAATTTAAAAAAAGCATACGTTAAAAAAACGTTTCAAGAAATGTGTCGCTACCGGCCGGTACTTGATGATGGCTCGATACTCCAATTTTTCGATTTTCACAATTTCGGTGGACATATTTTTTCTTTTAATTTATTGCGTAACTCTGGTTTACTTTTTTGTCGTCAAACTTCACACTGACACTTCTAATACGTTATTGTTCGTTGCTATGGTAACGCAATATTTTGTTTATGCAGGGAACTGGTCTAGGCTAACTAGATATCAATATATCCTCGTATATTGAATCAGAATCCTAGAGCTATGTTTGTTCCATGTGCAGCACATACTTTGAGTCTGGTCGTAAATGACGCTGCAAAAGTGAATTTAGAAACTATCAAATTTTTTGTCTGGTACAGGAAATTTACAAATTTTTTGGTGCCTCCTCCAAGATGGGATGTTTTGAAAAACATGTTCCTGGTTTAACTTTGAACCCATAGTCAGACACAAGGTGGGAATCTCGTACAGATGCCTTGACACCTTTGCGATATCAAATTGGCGAAATCTATGATGCTCTCTATGATCTGTTTGAATATGGTAATAACAGTGATACAAAATTCCAAGCAAAAAATGTATGTGAGAAAATAAAAAAAATATGATTTCATATGTTCTATCGTTATTTGACACGATATTTTAATACGTGTCAGTGTTTTAAGTAAAATGCTTCAACGTATAGAATTGAATATTTCCTTAGTGCCAAAAACAATTGAAGATTTGATTGAATATTTGAAAGAGAATAGGTCTGAAGTGGGTTTTTCACGGATCTTGGTGGATTGTAATCGAATTGTAGAAACACCGTATATACCTGTTGATTTTGAACATAAATTCAATATTAGAAAAAGAACAAAAAAACGATTAAGTATTTGATTATGAATCTGAAGATCAACCACTTGTCGACCCGAAAAATAATTTTCGTATAAATTTCTTTTATTGGGTAATGGATGCAGCAATCACTTCTCTGAAAGAAAGGTACGAGCAATTGAATAAATACTCGTCATATTTCAAATTTCTCTATAGCTTTCAAAAAATGAGTGAACTTGTAGACGATGACTTGAAAAAGTATTGCGCTGATTTAGCTATATACCTCTCTCTGTTGAGAATGAGAAAGACATTGACGAACAAGAACTTTTTGATGAAATGAAAATATTCAAATGTCTATTTATATCAGAGTCCAAAGAGCTCGAAACACTACAAAAAATTTTGAATTTTTATTGAAAAATGATCTTCAACTATCATTTCCTAATTTAGGTGTTGCTCTAAGAATTTTTTTGACACTACCTATTAGTGTGGCGAGTGGGGAAAGGAGTTTTTTTTTAATTAAAACTCATAAAAAATTATTTACGAGCATCTATTTCTCAGGAAAGATCGGTTGGTCTGGCTTTGACTTCTATTGAAAATGATGTATGTCAAACTCTCTCTTTGGATAATTTGATTTCAGAATTCGATAGCCTCAAAGCTCGTAAAATTAAATGATATGTTACGTTGTTACTATTTCTCCAATTGATTTTGTATTTCATGGGAGTATTGTGGATAATTTTTTATCTCTATTTAATATCGATAATATTTTTTTTTATTATTTCACTTTATATTCTATTTAATTATAATTTTTTATGAAGAGTTATTTATTTTCGTGTCGCTCGAGTCGCTGATTCATCTATATTGGTATCTGTGATATGTTTGATAATTATCTGGTTTATTATCATTTCTATATTTTCAATTTCATCAACCCGTTACACTATTGTATTAATGTTTTGTTTGATATAGTTCAACTGTTTTGTACTTTTATGTTGATATTGTTACATTTTATATTTTTAGGTTGATACTATTTATATTTGTATGATGCATTACTTGTAACACCACTACTAAATTGATATTTTATTTCATTTTATATAGTTTAACTGATCTGCATTTCATATTTTTATGTTGTTTTTTTTCCTAGAATTATTCTTTTTTTTGTATTTCTGATATAAGCCAAATAATTATTTCTGTATCTGTTTTTATATAAATAATCCATAACTAGTATAGTATGGTATTTTTATACAAATCTTCCATAACAAAGAACTGAATACAGTACAAGTATTTCAATAATAATAAAAATGATAAATTATATGTATCAGAACAAGTTTGATGAGCAGGCAAGGTTCAGGCGTGAGCTGTTTTTCAACGCAAAAACGATGAATGAAAAAGTTTATTTTTTTTCATAATTTTTTATCAATAACTATTCAAATAATCCCTAGTTTGTTGGCTGACAAAATATGCGAAAAACAAACTACTTCCCTCGGGCCGGCCCTGTCCTCTAGTATAAAAACATATGATTTTCTTTTAACGAATTGACGGGAAACCTATTAGACTTGTCGATCGTAGGGAAACCCACTGAAGTGCATCGGTATGATGGGAAAGGGAATTTTATCAGGACTGACACCAAGTTTTGCATTTCCCAAGAGAACATATTTCCCGATCTCGAAATGATATTCTGGTCGAGAAGCTCGTGAAATATTCATCTTCAATTTGAATCTCCTTATTAAACAGTGTTTTCTACTTGATAGCTGGTGCATTGAAAACTTGCGTAGTGTCAAAGATGGAAACTTATTTCAACACAATGAATTTGAATAACAGATTTTTATTCTCTTTTCCTATGACTACTACGTTTCTATTTGTTATCATCTTGGATCGTTCGAGATAGTTTTTATCATGTATCTTCATTGAGAGGCCATGAGCGCGATCATATTTGGGACGGTTTTTTTGGTAAAAGAATCGATAACTCGAAAACGGTTCGTTGTATCGATTTCAAACAAGGACAGGATTCTAGAGGACGTTCGATTCTAAATACCTAGGTCTGCGTCAGCACCTCACGATGCTTTTCACAGATAATCAAGGTAGCTTCTAGTATTTCTCTTCCATTGAAATTTGAAGCAATCTTTATCCAATCGAAATGAATGTGGTATCAAAACAAAGGTACGAGGATGTATTGATATCTAGTTAGCCTAGACCAGTTCCCTGCATAAACAAAATATTGCGTTACTATAGCAACGAACAATAACTTATTAGAAGTGTCAGTGTAAAGTTTGACGTCAAAAAAGTAAACCAGAGTTACGCAATAAACTAAAAGAAAAAATATGGAGTATCCAGCCATTATCAAGTACCTGTATTTAAAAGGGTTAAGAGGTAAGCAGATTTACGAAGATATGCTTAATACCCTTGGTGATCAATGTCCTTCGTATGAGACCGTGAAAAATTGGACTGCAAGCAAGAGGTAAATTTTCCATTGAAGATGATGACCGATCGGGAAGGCCAGTTTGTGTCAGTCCCCGAAAATATCGATGCAGTTCATGACATGACTTTAACAGACCGTCGAATTGGGCTAAAACGGATATCTGAAGCACTGAATATTTCATACGAACGCGTTCATCATATAGTTCACGTCAATTTGGACATGAGAAAAATTGCTGCAAAATGGATCCCCAAATGTTTGAATGTTGATCAAAAGCGTGTAAGGGTAGTAGCATCGCGTTCGATTTGTGCTCGATTTGAAAACGGTGTAGACTTCTCAAACCGAATTGTTACTATGGATGAGACTTGGGTACATTTCTACGATCCAGAAACAAAGCAACAATCGATGGAATGGTGACACTACGGTTCTCCAAGACCTAAGAAGTTTCGTGTCCAAAAATCTGCTGGCAAAGTTCTTGCTTTAGTTTTTTGGGATTGCCATGTAGTAATCATAATTGATTTTTTGGATAAGGGTAGAACAATAACTGGAGATTACTAATCGACATTACTGACCACTCTACGGGAAAAAATTAAAGAGAAAATACGCGGAAAGCTATCCAAAGGTGTTTTGTTTTCGCAGGACAACGCCCCTGCACACAAATCTCTAGTTGCCATGCAAAACTTCGTGATTTAGGGTTTGAATTACTAGAAGACCCCCCTTATTCACCAGATTTGGCTCCGTCCGACTATCGTCTCTTTCCTCAACTGAAAAAAAGTTTGAAAGGTCGTAAATTTTCTTCCAACGAGGAGGTATTAAAAGCTGTGGAGGTCTGGTTTGCATAACAAGAAGAAACTTTTTTTTTTTAAAAGGTCTAGAGACGTTGCAGGTTCGCTGTAATAAATGTATCCAATTAAGAGGAGAACATGTTGAGTAATAAAATATTTTGACATTGATATTTTGTTTGCTTGACTCTGACATGCTATTCACCTATCGAGTTCGGAATTATGATCTCAGAGTGGAGCAGATTTTAGTCACGTGGCCACAAATTAATCGGATCAATCGGTAATAAACGAACGAAACGGACGTTGGCTTGACTTTGACATGCTATTCACCAATTACCACATCCAAATTTGCATCGTTTTTTTCGTAAAGAATCTTCAAGTTTGAAATTTGTACGTTTTCAATATTGCAATAACGAGTATACAAAAAATATTGCTGGTTTCTGTTTGGGAAAATCAAATCATTAATTTTAATGATGATGAACATAACCTCAAACTTTCAAATCAATCTTACTCGTCTGCCAAAATTCTCCGAGCAAACAGATCAATCTAAGTCTGATCGGATTTGACAACCGAACGATCCAGATTTACCTCCCCTACAATCGCTTGCAATAAACGAACGATCCAGACTAATCTGACTAGTCCGACGTAAAAACCGAACGTGACTAAATGAATATTCGATGTCATATTTCGGTCAAAAAACGCAGACGGCAACGGTAACGGCGAACGGAACGGAAAGTTTATGAATCGACCTTTAGTTGTTATCATTCATAGTTCCTTCAGATGTTAGATATAATGTTTTGATGACAGATTCTGGAATGTCATTATATAGTTTGATGAAATAAAGATATTCAACCATAACATTTAGTAACACTAGATTTATCTATAGTAAAAAGACAGGTCATAAGGAAAAAATCTCTGAATTATCGTGCACAGCAAGTAACGAAAACACTTCTCGAAAAAGTCGAATCAAACTACGTCTAGAAATTCAATAGCAACCTCTGGTAAAAAAGGGTAAATATGAAAAATTTAAGCAAAATATGAGACTGTTTTAGTTGTGGATGATACTATATTTCCATGAGTGAGCCGCATTGACTGCTGATGGCAATGTCCAGAATGCGATGTTTGTTGTTTTCCTCATTTTACTAAAACAGAATTTTACCTATTATTTTAGTTGTTGCTCATTAAAAAGGCTTTCAAAAACGTGGGTTTTATTTGAGAAACGACATGGACCTTAATATGGACATTGTGTTCATAACGAAGCCTATTGAGCATCAGTTTGTAACGCATGAGAAAGTATCCTTTTTTTTCGAATCACCAACTATATCATTCCATTCTATAGATAGTCAAGTATATCCTCCATTATACAAACTTTCGTCGAGGAAAATTCATAGCAGATATCAATGATGTTGTCTTAATTGGGCCTTATTTGGTACTCTTATCTCAATATTCACAACCCCTACTGAAACCGAAATCTTTATTTTTTATCGGCATCCCACCCTATACAGAAGAAACTAGATGTTCACCGACTCGTGTGGAGCACGAGAAAAATAAAACCTTCAATTGATTACGGACCTTCCGGAAGCCAATCCATTGCACCCCGTAACAAACGTGTTCGGCTGTGGGAAACTTAAAACAGCCCACTCAGAGGCAAAGATATATTCTATCTCGGATAATCACAGCCCGAAAGAAAGCGGAAATGGGGATCTTTTAATAAATCTCTCTCTCTCTTCGGAGATTATTTTCAAATCGGCGGTTCCTACAACGATTATTTACTCGATAAGATTGGCTGCCTTATTTATGGTTACTCTATCTCTACCCGAATTCTTCAATTCCCCACAGCCAGCTTTCTCTTTAATTATTACAACTACACGGGGAATAAACGTAAATAAACAATGGTCTTTGTCTTTTCTTAGGAGACGGAACAAAAATGATGCAGAACTTAGTTGCACAGGTATGATTGGAAATTATTATTGAGAGTATGGTGACACAATATGGGTACTTGCAAGCATATTTATCAGTAGCATTACTTCCCAGTAAACACAAGGATATCCATTGGATGTCCAATGGATATCCATTTCGTACATTGTGGATATCCATTGTATGTCCTTCGATGGACAAAGGATGTCCAATGAATATCCCATGGACATCCATCGGCCACTAACTTGGACGTCCATAGGATATCCATTGTGGACGTCCAGTGGATATCCATTTTCGATTAAATATGTACCTAATTTGAACGTGAATTGGACCTTCAATGGACATTTTCTGGACCTCCAATGGAGGTAGACTGGACCTGTTAGTTGACATTAACTGGACCAGTGATTTATGTTGAATAAACCTATAAGACACACAATTTACATTATGGAAAGGCTTATTCCAAGAATAATAGCACACTTTTGTGTATCCAATCAGCAACTAATGAAATCACTACTACCTTACGTCCTCAGTTATCCACATAAATGCGTTTTTTTTTTGTAATAATATTCTTTCAGAATCTCCAGTTTCCTAATTTTTGAGACATGCCTTGACATACAAAAAATAATGTAATAAATAACATTTCTTTTCAGACGTATAGCAATACACTATAGATCATCATCGCCATTTTCAATGCAAGAACTCATTTATAGAATAAAATTCGATTCATATAGACAATATATTCAAAGACGAATATGTTTTAAAAACAGAACATGATATAAAAATGTTACTATAAAATGAAAATGTGATTTTAAATCAAACTGAAATAATGAAACATTCTCTTTATCAAAAAATAAATATCTTTCTGATATTAAACTTTGAATTCAGGTATTTTTTTTTCTTTTCTTCTTGGTCACTCCTTTCCTTTGGTCTTCTTATCCATTTTTTATTGCCTCCTCTGAGGGCTTGGTACTTTCTTCACATGCCCCTGTGGATGAGTAAATAATATCAAGAACTTGTCGATTTTATATTTCAAGAATATATGTAATAGTAAAAAAAATCAAAATGATAACAATTATTTAAATATACAACCAAATAGAATCATCGAATCTATAAAAGGCCAATGAAAAAACCAAATCAAAAAAGCTATTTTTTCAAATAGTCTACACAAAAAAATATAGATATTGAATATATGTAGGGATATAAAAAAAACATGTACTCTCAGAAACTGAAATAAACAAAAAAAACATTGAAAGAACCACATGATAAAGAGAAGTTATAGTTGAAAAAATTTGTGTAAGGCCAAATAGTGTCATGTGTGCGCACCATGAAGTTTGTGGTGAAACTTAACCATTGAATGAAGATGATATACTAGCAGTTATGCTACATTATATGAAAATCACCACTTACCAATTAGCACCTTTGCTAATTTCAGGTTGCTGAAAACTTTTTTCTGAATTCTGCAGCATATGCATTGAATCATATTGAATTCAAACATATTTTCACCAAATCATATACATAGCTGCCTCCCAGCTAGGATAATTCATTTATCTGAAAAAATATAATATAATGAAGCACATTATAAATCATGAGGATTAGAGTCTTGTTAGATGGTGAACTTACACTTGCTGTACAGAGGTAGACATTTATTTTATAATGAATCATAACCTATCAGCAATTTGGCCAACTTCAAATTTCCAAACACACTCTTCTTTTTAGCTCCATGCTAGCTGAATAATGAGGCGAAAGGAATTTGATATTGTCACATTCAGACATCTTCCAATGAAATCATACAGTTCCAAACTAGTTTAGAAAGTTCGTCAACCTTAAAACCAGAAATAGGTCATATTTTCTATCGATCTATATTTTAATAAAAATGTTCAGTTTTCATAACTACCTGTATTACTCACAGTTCCGTTGAAGTTCATTTCGTTCTCTCAGTGCATCACCACAAGAATTAGGTGTTCATGTGTATATATGGAGAAGTTGACTGTTGAGATATACAACTATCGATTCCCTTGTTTCCTTATTGTGTGTCAGTTGTTGAGGGACCTTCAGTTTCTAAATTTCATCAGGAGTTTGAGGAAAGATATGTTGTATTTCCTGAAAAACAATCAATAATGAGTTGAGCATTTAAAACAAAAATATTTTTCAGAATTTTATGAGTTGAACAAAAATGGATCTTTTGTGCAATATGCAACAACAGGACAGTTAATTACCACTTCGAATAGATGTGGTAGCTATGAATTCCTATTTTGCTCTTCTGTAACATTTCGTAAAATTTTTATTTCTGTTTTATTTTTCACTTTATCTTACTCGAACACACTACACCTTGGATTCAAACGTCAATCAGTTTCAAAGCCTCTCAATCCCTCAGGAATTTGCAATCAGTTATTGTTACTTTAGCGAGACTTACCGTATTTATTAATATTTCTATGGACTTACCTGATAAATACTGCGATTCAAAATGAGTATTGAATAGTCAACTAAATGAACGTGAACACTGTAATAAATAAAGCACTTCCGAACACTATAAGAAACGAATTTAATCCCAAACAATCAAAAATTGTCCTGTTTCTTTCTCTTGCAACTAGCCACAAAAAAAATTGTTTATTGTTTTTGTTTTGTGTAACTGGCGTCAAGCGCCATTCTTTGCTTGGTCATATCATATTTGTCATTGCCTGCATTACCGATTTCGGTAGTTGCCAACTGCGACAGGGACGTTGGTACCAACATGCGAACAACGTAGAACAAACCATGTGTTTAGGCTGTGACACAACAAATACTAATTAGGATAGAATAACACAGTCTAACAGTATTTTGAATGGTCATTTATATTTCACATATATTTCATATGTTTCATGAAAACAACAATCGGTACGCTAATTTTCCGAAATTGATTCCCTCTTTGAAATTACCATATTTATACATTAACTCATAACATTACACTTACACTTTTCAGAAGTTCAGTGTTTGGTCCGAGCGAAGGATGTACAATGGACGTCCAATGGACATCCCTTTTTTAAACTGGATTTTCAGTCAATTTGGTCAAGAAATGGATGTCCATTGGATGTCCTCAAACGGATATCCATTGTACTAGCAGAAATGGACATCCAATGGATATCCATTTAACGTCCATGTCCACAAGGACCAATTATGGACATGAAATGGTTATCCATAGGATATCCTGTGTTTACTGGGTTAGGGCCGGTTGCATAAAAGCCAATCGAATATCTGATGACCCGTTAAATATTTAACATGGCGTTATATGCGAAATTGGGTTGCATAGAAACACTGATCATTGACTTTATGTCATATTAACTTAACGTTACGTTATAGTTATTAACGTTACAAGGCCGATATGTAGCAAATGACGGATGGGGTTGAATATTGTAATCTGAGGCGCAGCCGAGGATTATAACAACAGAATCCGTTATTCGCGTATCGGCCATGTGTCTTTCAAGACTTTTCGTATTCTTGCTGAAAGAATACTTTTCGATTCCGAGGAAAGAACAAACCACGTACCTCGTAATTCTACAGAAAAATCCCAACATCGTGTTGTCATGGATCAGCTTAACAATATTATAAACAACGTCAGTTTTTTGTGTTCGCGAGTTCGCTTCAACAACGGCCATGGATGAAATTGAAGAAATTGAGGAACAAAATCAAATTTCTTTAGAAATATTGAGAGGATCATGTGCAGCGAGTGTTGATTCATTGCCGAAAATAACTCAAGAGCGATATCAAAAAGTATATGAAAATTTTGAAGAGTGGCGTAAAAGCAAGAATTTAAAGGTGGTTAATGAAGATGTATTATTAGTCTATAGTCTATACGAAAGGAAAATCTTTATCTTTATTCTCCTAACTAGCCGTGGACCAAGATTTCAATGTTGAAAGGTTATAATAATAATAATAATAATAACATGACTTTATTCATCATAGTAAATGTTATACAAATAAAGGTTTAACACGAATTATGAATGGGCGGGGTTCAGCTATTGAAGCTGCTTTTAAACCCAACCTTGGAAGAACACACTTAAAAGGTTAGTTATTTTAAATCGTACACCATTTTAGATTATTACCTACAGAAATGATGTTTTCAGATTTGGAAAATTATTTTTGTTCTTGAGACGAAAGTATGAAAGATACACACCAAAAAAGGAAAAATTTTGTCTGAACAAGAAATAATTCAGTTTTTGTTGGAGGCAGATGATCATACATAGTTGCTTGAAATGGTTGTATTAATGTGTGGTATTTTTGGCGCCTGTAGACCTGACGAACATGTTAGGCTGACTGGATAATTTTGAAAGCAGCAGTACAAGAGTTTTGGTTACATTGAGGTATACTAAAAACAAAAAGAACAGGGTACTTGTCATTCCCAGAGAAGGGCTTCCTTTTGATGCCTATGGTTTACACCAAAAATACGTAGATTTGCGGCCTATAAATTTGGAAAATCGGCGATTCTTCATTGGTTATAGGAATGGTAAATGTGTAAAACAAGTTGTGGGCTTTCATACTATTGGAGCTGTTCCAAAGAAAATTGCAGCATTCTTAAAATTGGAAAATCCTCAGCTCTACACAGGGCACTCCTTTCGCAGATCCTCGGCTTCTATGCTTGTAGAAAATGGTGGCGATCTACTATCAATGAAAGAACTTGGAGGTTTGAACTCTTCTGCGGTGGCGGAGTCGTATATTGAAAATTCAGTTTCAAAGAGAATGTCAGAGTGTGCTGCCGTAAGAATGAAATAAGAATGTGATTTTGATAAACCTCGGTAGACGCTAGACGGGCAAAACTAGTCAGATCGAGAAAATGAATTGTTCATATTCATAAGCGTTAGATTTTTAAAATTAAATTTCTTTCTGCTCAACACTGACATAATTTTCAATGGTTGAAATCCCAGAAAAGAGAAAATGAGTCAGCAAAATCTGTCATTATCTGACGGTCCATAACTTGAGAATCTTTTGTGGACCGCGGGCCTCCCAATCGGGGCGAGAGACAGGGGGTAGGCAGATCGTCACGATCGTCACGAGGAAACTTATATATTTATTTGGTAAACTCTGTTTAAGGTAACAAATCAAAAATGAAATCAAAATATTGTAAAACAAAGTCGCTTTTTTCTTGTAACTACTGAGCGGCTTAACCGATTTTGATGAATTTTCGGTTGTTAGATTTGTCTTGATACCGCAAGTAAAACTTATTATATTAAAATTATGAAAAATCAAAATAGTGGATTTTTTGCGCCAAATTGAATGTCTTGATGCAACATAATAATTGTTTACTAAAAAGCTGAAAATAAAAAAAAAAGTAAATAAATACACTGAAAAACCCGACTGTGGTTTAAAATAAAAATCAAAAAAGAAGTAATATGCTTTCAAATCAAATAAAAACTGGAAGCAGCCGGGACCTATTTGCTTAAAAAAATCTATAGAAATAGAATGGGTCTCGGCTACTTCCAATTTTTCTTTATGATGAGATCATTATATTACTTGATTTTTGCATTTTAGTTTAAACCACAGTCGGATTTTTCAGTTTCTTCTATTAATTTTTTCATATTGATCAGCTCTAATAAATAATTTGGTTCAAATGAAAAAAAAAGTTGCTATATTTGTTTTGTTAGATTCGGAGCGTACGTGATAAAATACGTGGGCCCCAAAAACTCTCACTTGCAATACCTACAATAATTATGAACGTGGAATGTATAGAATCGGACAAATTATCCTAAATGTCGTCTGTCCCCTTGCGCCAACGTCTTGTTTTTCAAAATGTATTATTGTCGCGCGAATAATAGGTAAACAGACGCCAATTTTAAGATGACTGAATAATTGGAATTGATTTAAAATTGATTTGCAAGATGTCACCTCAACACACAAACACTGCACGTTAAATAATTCCTTTCAAAAATTTTTCGATAAATCTCCCTGTTAAAAAAAAATCGTCGAGAAACAATTTTCCGTAAGTACCTAAAAATATCCCAGTAGTCAGTTCAGTACGCACAGAGACAGAGAGGTCCGCTAAACGTATTAGGTAAAACATAACTTAAATCGGTGTCACTTTGACGACTTGTCTGGTCCAGTCTACAACTGTTCGAAAAATTTCTAAATAGAATATCATCGTTCGCAATTGCAACCATGAAATAATATAATTTAATAGAACTTACCCAACTGCGCACTAAATTTACTCCAAACTTTTAACTACATTTATGGCAAGACTGAGCCCTCGAACCTAGACTGTGTATAAATAAGGACGCAATCAGTAGTTCTTGGGGATGGGGGTGCCGCTGACCGCGTTTTATATTTTCAACAACATTCATGGATCCATAGCTGAGAAAAGGCTTAGTGCTTAGTAATCCCGGAAAGTGCTTACGAGCACTAGAATGCCTTAAGCACTTTAACGAGCACTAAGCACAGTGCTTTGGGACTTCAAAAAATATTTGAACAGGTGATTTCTTAACGGCCGCCGGTCGTTAAAAAATCTTAACAGACGGAGGCTGTTAACATCAACTTTTCAATTGTCATCTGAATTCCGTTAAATCAAAATAATAGTATGGGATTATGAAAAATATTTAATGGGACATGAATTATTTGATTAGCTTTTATGCAACCGACCCTGAGTATATTACTTCAATTAGGTGATTAGGTGTGGGCTAGTCTCGAATGTCAAATATATTTACCTATTTTGATACAGTTTTTATTATTTTCCTCATGGCATTTTTATCGCTTAGATCATTGAATTCATTTGGTTGCGGTTGAGTTGAAAACAGCCCTTGCTGATACTTCGCTAATGCAGCATTCATTCATTTTTCTTTTTCTTGGTATGTAAGTTTGGTGTTTTAATTCTTAGTGATAATGAATGGTATTGGAATAAACCAGTGGGGAAAGTGAAATGTCTTTTAGGTTTCTTTCGATTTTTCCGTCTGTTTGGCAGTATTAACCCCCCCCTCTGAAGAATAATTATAAAATAGTATTTTCAGTAGAAGTTCTCTATTACAGTATGATTTTTTTCATCATCAAAACCAAAAAGCATTTACCCCCATTAGAAACAAATTAGACGCCTTTATCGGTGACAGAGTTTGGATCACTCCGTACAGTGTCGCACACGAGACCGCAAGTTTATCGGTTGCATGGGCTCCGATTACGAATATTATTATCATTATTATGATATTGAAATTATCATCCATTTTTTTTCATCGTATTTGCATACATTCACGAATTCCAGCTTCCGTTTTTCTTCAAATAAGGTCCGTGAACATTATATCCTAGGAGTGTCTTACTCAAAACTGGTTGGTTGTAACTGGGTTGAATAATTTTTATAATTAAGTTTTTAACGGCTTCAATGTTAGCATGGTCGATATGAGTTTATTTGTTATATAAATATTCAATTTCTAAACGTTTTTCTGGCAAGTTACCCTGTTGATACTGTTTCGAGGACAAGAAGTTTCCAGGAAGAAGAGGGAGAACTGTCAAGGTTGGATGTGTTTCAAAATTTTTTCAAGCTTTTGTTTAGAATTCGACATTTTGTATTGAACTTATTAGTTTTCTCATTATCAATCTGTTATTTTTTGAAGACCAAAAGCTATCCTGGGAGATTTTGGTAGCAAATATTTCCAACATATATTTTTTCCATGCCTGGAGATATCAAAATTATCACCCTTGAATTGTTTTTACATTCACTCACTTGAGTTGGCCACTGTAGATAAATTGAAGGCTTGGAACCCTGATTTTCTGTACAAAAATTACAATTTTTTTTTAGCGTTTCTGATGGATCAAATAGAGTGAAACATTACCATTTGTCTGTTTTTACTGTTAATACTTTATTTTGCAGGAGCAGTGTTCCTTGACGTCTCCAAGGCTTTCGATAGAGTTTGGCACGATTGGCTGATCGCAAAACTGGTTGATGCCGGATACTCCATACCAATGGTCAAGCTGATAAACTCCTTCCTAAGGGGTAGACATTACCGATGCAAATTCGGAAATGCTCTCTCTTCACGAAGGAGGCTAGAAGCAGGAGTACCACAGGGAGCAGTACTGTCGCCACATCTGTTTTCGATCTACACTGCAGACATGCCTATGTCGGACAACCCCATGACCAAACTTGCTCTCTATGCAGATGACACGGCAATCTTTGCTGAGTCATCTCATGAGAGAGGAGTAACATCGAAGCTGCAACTTCAGATAAACAAGCTGGAACCGTGGTTCAATCGTTGGAAGATCGGAATCAATGCAGACAAAAGCAAGGCCATGTAGGACACCCAAGGGCCATGTTACTATGAACGACCAGAGAATTCTATGGGTAGACGAAGCCGTTTACCTAGGAGTAACCCTGGACAAGAAACTCACGTTTCAGAGGCACGTCTCCCACAGATTAGCTATAGCGAAAGCCGCAAGGCATAAGCTGTACCCACTCATCGGACGTAGGAGCAACATGGCACTCGAGTTGAAACTACGCCTCATCAAGACAATTCTTCTGCCTATCATACTGTACGCATCCACTGCTTGGGGGCAGTGCGCGAACAGTTATAGGCAGAGGATACAGGTCTTCTTCAACGTCTGCCTGAGGATGGCAACAGACGCACCTCAATATATGCCCAACAGGTTCATATATCGAGACTTAGACATCCACTAGGACTGTATCGACAGACTGATCAGACAACATGTTGGGACTACTCTAGACATAGTAGAGACCCACACAAACCCGCTGCTCACGGAGCTCCACGAGAACAGACGTGAGCAAGACGACAGAGACAGAGACAAATACAGACGTCCAGTAAACCAAGGAGACAACGACACACCTGAAGAAGTACGGCGGAGGCAAGACCTTCGGCGACGCCAACGTCTACTTCAACAGGCACCAAATCACGATTAATCATGCTTTTATGTTTCAGATACCAAGAAGAACCGACCAAGTAGTAATTTCAATTTCAGCTAACCAGTACACAGCACTCGGCCATCAGCCGAGAGCTTTTTCAGGCCTTCAAACAGTTTCAGGGGGGCACCATGCACATAAAGCAAAGTCATTGTTTTAAAAGTCAACTCATGTCAGATATAAGGGAGCTTCAAGCCGAGAATTGGCTGGGCACTCCATATCAAACGGTCAGATTTTATTCTGCTGATCGCCAGTCATCAGGATGAGGAACCGCTTTAACGAGCGGGGGTGGTGGATAGGGGGGTGAGCTTTCGAGTACATACGAGTGCTGGGGAGTTCATCCTTCCGGGCCTCAACCTTAGGGGGTGCATGGTTCGACGTAGTACGCGATATTGCGGCGATAAAACCGATATAATACTGCTGAAAACTGTCCAGACGGTCAGGATTTACATGTGACGAGTTAATTCGGGATAGTACTACTCTGCAAGAAATATCAGGACGAGTTATTTCGGGATAGTAAGGCAAGCGGTTAAATTGATGGCAACAGCAAGTTCAGTGTCAATTATGATAGTGGTAGATTTTTTATTAAGTAAGTCGTATGTTTTTTTGACACTTTCAAGGTAGATATTGTTTGGGGTGATAGCCCGATTGCATTGAAATTGTCTCTTATTTTTTTGGTAATGTTAATCTCAGTCAACACAGACTGGTCTCAGAGATGGTAGAGATCGAATGCACATTGAGACCCTTTCTATGTAACAATGTGAAATTGAATGGATTGGTACTCATTTAAAAATGCGCTTCACTTTCTGATTCACCTGTATGTCAAGAATAAAACAAAGCTCACCATGTTTCAACATGAATAGAAATTATACCTACCTCTATATTATTATTCTTACTGATGAATTACAGTTCATATGGAATGGAATGCTAGAAAACAAATGCGTGAGTTGATTCCGGAGTATATACTTCTCACAAACAAAAAAAAAATATCAAACTATGTCTAAATCATGAAAAAAAACAATATACAGAAATGTAGAAAAATCCATAATTCAACTCCAATCTTCTGGACAGCATTTTCTTCGTGGCGAAATCAGTAGGTACCTATCCTGAAAATGACAAATTCTGTAAATCACTGAATTTACCTTTCTGTTTCTGCTCACCGTTCCGGTCCTTGAAGAGATAAAGTTCTTGGTAGAAATAATAATTGGGCATTGTTAATAAACACATTTGATTCAACTATTGAAATAAGAAGAAGGAAACAGTACACTACACACTATCAGAAGTACCTATAGAATATTTAAAGAATGGCGTCAACCAAATACAAATTCTACTTGACTCTCGACTCGACAAACACCTCTGGCCGCTGGCCATTTTGTGCCGTGATGGTGATGTCACGATCAATTTTGTTACCAACCTAATTCCTTTTATACCGACAAAATCGCAATTAAACCAAAATTCTTGTTAATGTGCTTCGCAATTTTCTTCACATTTTATGCTCAAAGTGACACTAATGAGAAGAGAATTGTGAACAATTCATAACATTTGGCATTACTGAGTGGTAACAATGACGTCTAAATACGACTCATTTTGTTACCATAATAATCAAGAAAGCAACATCTCCTAGATGTTTGTGTTAACTGGAATGGTAAGTGTGGATGGTGACTGATGTGCTGCGACCTGATTAGATCTATTGTGCCCCATCTTCTTCTGCTATCTCATGTTGTTCTCGTTTACAGCAGCCCCTCAAGCCTCAATTCCCTGAGAAATTTAAGGATTTTGAGGGATTCTATTCGTGGTAGTTCCCCCACAGTCAGCTGGTGTGATCCCAGTATATTCAATCTCTTGTGATGTACAGCATAACACTCCATCAATATATAGTGGGGTGTTTCTGGATGTTCCCCACAGAATCTGCAGGTGCTGTTCTCCTTTAAGCCTAGCTTCCTTTGGTGTTCTTTGAGTTTGCAGTGCCCCGTCAGAAATCTCGTGCTTGTCTTTACACCAGTTTTGCTAAGGTTAATCAGTGTCTTCGATCTTGCTAGGTTGAAATTGCCGAGATCTTTGGCCTGCCTTAGCCCTGGAAGTCTTTGCCAGTATGTTGCTTGAGTTCTTCTTGGAAGCAAGATTTTCCAAGTCCGCAGAATGGTTCTGGCCCGATCAGTGGCGTTGATGCCCCTTTTCGTGCCATGGTATCTGCTTGTTTATTGCCCTCCGCTCCAACGTGCCCTGGCACTCAAAGGTGGATCACCATAA
Organism: Chrysolina oricalcia; assembly: GCA_944452925.2. Classification (NCBI taxonomy): domain Eukaryota; kingdom Metazoa; phylum Arthropoda; class Insecta; order Coleoptera; family Chrysomelidae; genus Chrysolina; species Chrysolina oricalcia. The sequence goes on along the minus strand of OX101821.2, from coordinate 13,740,109 downwards.
TGTGTAGATTTGCTGGTAGCTACTATACCGGTCATCCATACAACTTTCTTGTTTTTGAAGATAATAAAATTAAATTCGGAGGATCTGTATACGACATGAAACTGTATTTTTTGATATAGGCTTCATGCAACTTCCGGTTTCACCAAAAGTGACATAAAATTTTGATTTTTAGCTTCTGGTATATTTTTACTTCCTTTGTCCCCATACAACATTCTGCATACGACTATGTATCATTTTCCTCTTTTTGTCAAAAATATATGGAACATCCTGTACATTAAAATAGTTAATTGTCATTCAATACGTGGGTAACCCTTTTACCTTTTACAATTCAGTACGTTAGCGAAGATATTTTATTTTGAAACATAACTTGTCCTCAACAGAACATAAACAAGAGTTTTCAAAAAGGCCACTGATAGTTCGATCTGGGATTCGAGTTTAGAGTTTTGGCGTGCCCGCAGCTAGTGAAAGCTATGGGGGGAGTTTGGAAGATTCGGTATCAGATAGATGGAAAATTTTCTTTAAATGTAAATGCCAATATGTATTGTAAGTATAGATCTTTTTAAAATAATTCATTCAATCAATAACTAGTTCAGGAGAGATTCATTAATTCTTTAATTCAATATTTCCTTCATTAATTTCAATCGTCATCTCATATTTGTACCTAGTAAAATAAATGTTTTTTTATATTTTTCAAAAGTGTTTCAAATCTATAAATGATCAGTATCTACCTAGTTAGTCGTGAATAAACCCCAATTCACAAGTGGTGGAGGTTGCCGTGGTTTAGTTTGTTGATTCATTCTTCATAATGGACCAATTTTTATTTTGTTATATATTTGAATAGTGGTACAATCAACTCAACATAGTTGTTTACCTTGAAGTTCATAGACTTTGAACTTGACCTAGATCCGGTACAACTAGGTAGAAATTGCTGATCCATATGTTTTGTTTTTGAATGAATCTCTCCCAAGTATATATGCAACAATAACATTTCTAAATAAATATAGCTTCTAGGAAAGTACGCCAAATCGTACGGAATAAACTCCAGAGAATTTTTGATATTGATGTAAAGTTCAAACGATTTATTTTCAGGAAAATTATTTGAATTTTGTTGTTTTTCCATATTGATTTTCACATGAATAAATTGGACAAACTTGTAATATCTGATGCATACGGTTTATGAGAATAACTACGTGTAGGTACTTTAATACCACTTTTACACTGAAACTTCAGCTCCCCCCTGGCCCATTGCAGAGAATATGACGTTGGCAGAAGCAAGAAAGAAAGGAACGCCCGCTTCTTTTCCGAATTCGTAGCACCAGGAAAGATTGTACCTGCGATTTTTTGAAGAATCCCAACAGATGTGCTTCAGAGAATGCATACACAGATGCATTATTATTTTGGATTTTACCCAATAGGTGCAGTATACCATTGGTCAAAATCATGAAAAAGTAAATTGTTGAATCTTTGGTGTATAATTCTAAATACACGGTTTTGTCAGACAATTTGACAAAGAAGTCGCGATTGGAAGTCGTATTGAGTAGACTTATGAGAAAGGAATTTGATGAATCCTTGGTGTTTTCTAAATACACGATTTTGTCAGAGAATTTGACAATGGAGTCGCGATTGGAAGTCGTATTGAGTAGGCTTATGAGAAAGGAATTTGATGAATACTTGGTGTTTTCTGAATACACGTTTTGAAACAGAGAATGATAATGAAATCGTGATCGAAAGTCGTATTGAGTAAGCTTATTATGATGATTAATTTTATGTTGTAGGAATACCTTTGATGAGAAAAGTGTGCACACAATATTTCTTCAGAGTGATTTGGAACTAAAAGAAAAAGAAGAGTTCGTAGGAAAACTATATAAGGGTGTAGGCAATGGCCGACGTGTTGATATAAATTACAGGGTGAAGTATGAAACTGCCTGATAACTAAGCTGTGCACAGTGTTTTAATAAGTAATGAATGAGGTAGAACAGAATTTAATGGAAATTGTTGATGTAATGAAACGAGCGAGTGTGAAATTGCTTTGTCATATTCTGTATTCAATCCTAGGCGAATAATATCAGGATATCGCATCACAAAATTAGCCTCGTAATGTGAGAGATGGTGGTATTTTAATTTTTTGTAATGAAAGAGAATGATAATGGATGAATGAAAAATGTGACAATTATGATACTTCGAAAATTATTATATAATAATTAGTATATATTAATATCTGATAATTCGAAAAATATTATATAATAATTAGTATATATTAATATCTGATAATTCGAAAAATATTTTGAAACTGTATTGTTGGCATGTACTTGTATCATAATTTTGTAATGAGAATAAGGTTGAAAGGTATTTAATATATTTTGGGGCACGATATTTTTTATTGAATTAGATGATGGAATTACGTTTAAACTTTGTATTTTTGTACTATAGGAACTGTACCTCCTGTAAGGAACGCGGAAGAGTCTTCAACCACTCCAAGAGAATCCCCAGGTGAATCGTGATGAAGCCACAGTTTCCACAGCCATGTCGAGTCGAGCCTTCTTACAGTCAATGAGATAAAGCAGAGCCAAGTTCTACCATGTCAAGCTCTATGTTGTCTAGTGAAGCTGAGCCAAAATAGTATCCAACCGGACCAAGCAGTGCCAATGTCCTGTAAAGCCATGCCATGACCCGGCAGGCAGATACATGCCAAATACAGGAAAGCAGAGCCAAAATGGAGTCCAACCAGACCAAGCCATGCCAGTTCCCGGCAGGCAAATCCATGGCAAGTCCACTAAAGCCATGTCAAGTCCCGGCAGGCAGATCCGAGACAACTATGAGTTGTCCAGTATGTTTGGGTCATACCATACCTGGTCCAGCCAAGCCAACCCAAGCCTGTATAAACCAGAAGAGTGGGTCTACGCTAACCTCATTGTACCCAGGCAACGTTGAATCATGGTACAAGCTGTTGAATGGAAACGAAATGAGCCAATCAAAGATGACAGAGGCAGCAAGGGGGAGAAGAAATCAGAAGGAGATGATGTAGTATTAATTTCATAGTTTTTGTAAACCTTCGCGAGACCAAGACTGATCAGTCTTGGTCTTGGTGTCGAAAAAGAAATGTAGTCGTGGTATTGGTCTTGATGTTTCAAGACCAAGACGAGACTGGCTCAGTCTTGGACTTGGTCTTGATAGTCTTGGTCTTGGATCAAAATGCGTCTAGAAATTTGAATCATTCAATTCAATTGTCCAACAGTTTAAATGCATATAAAAGGTAGTTCTTATTGAATAATTTTCCCGAAAGTTTAAAAATACCTACATCATTACTATGTTTTCGTTCCTACAATCCCACCTTTGTGTACGTATTCTTTGTCTGAATTCTCAATTTTAATGTATAACATTTTTATTTTACAATATTCATATGTGATATCCCTAATGCTCAGTATTCTAACTTGTACTAATCTGTTTCAATAAATAAATATGTTTCTACGTGGTATTTTTAAATATAAATGTAAACCATATATAGGGTGAGCTAATAAACCTGCGGTAATAGGCTGTCGAAAATTGCAAAATTTCACTTGTCACCTGTCATTATTTCAAAAACAGTTGAAGATAGGTATAGAATATTGATGAAATATTTAACCTAAAATTCTAATAGGAATGCATCAATACACAGTACGATTTATTTAAAATGAAAACTCGTTGCCAACTTGAGCTGGAAGTGACAACAACGTAGTATCAAAAATATTTCCAAAAATTTTAAATTCAAACCAAGTAACTTTTGTATTAAATCTATTTCCATCTTCAATAGTAGGAGGTATGGACCACTGCGACCTTACATATTTTTGATTTTGAGTGAACAATTTTTATTACCAACTTAAATCTCTCTACATATAAGATTAAAATATCCCAAATATACGATAAACTTTGCCAGTTAGATCCTAAAAAAGGCCCCGGTCCCGATTCCATACCTCCCTTCATTCTGAGACCCTGCAGTTTTGTGCTATTTCGACCACTCCATTTTATTTTTAATATGTCGCTAGCCACTGGTATTTTTCCTAGTATATGGAAACATAACACCTATTCACAAGGCCGGTAATTTGTCTGATATAAAACACTACCGTCCTATTTCTATACTGAATGCTATACCAAAGGTCTTTGAAAGCATTGTAACGGATCACCTTACAGCTAATTTAGTAATATAATATAATTCCTGAGCAATATGGTTTTCAAACGGGTAGATCTACAGAACTCAATTTAGCCCTTCATTTTTCTTTCGGAAGCTTTGGAAAACGGATACCAAGTTGATTCCGTGTACACAGATTTTTCCAAGGCTTTCGACAGGATCAATCATGAGCTTCTAATGGAGAAACTGGAATGTCTTGGTATTTCAGGGCGTCTATTAGAATGGATAAGAGATTACCTTAATCAAAGAAAGCAACTAGTCAGAGTTAAAAACTTCACGTCAGAAGAAATTTTAGTGACATCTGGTGTTCCCCAGGGATCACATTTGGGACCTCTTTTATTTGATATTTTTATTAACGATATAGTTAACCAGGTGTCCAATGGAACAACTCTCCTATTTGCAGATGACCTGAAAGTATTCTTCAAAATCACCTCTCTCAACGATTCTATCAACCTTCAAGTAGATCTTAACAATATTCCAAACCAGTGCGAAATGAATGGTATTTTGATGAATGGTAATAAATGCCACATAATGAGATTCTATAGACTGGATACACCTTATCTTCCACTATCAAATCAACGATATTATGTTGGATGCTGTTTCTAGCATAAAAGACCTAGGAGTTACTCTTGACACATCCCTCAGCTTCAATTTGCACATTTCCACAACTATCAACAAAGCTTTGATACTTTTAGGTTTCATCAAAAGAACAACTTCAGACTTCTCAGATATATCATCTTATATTGCGCATTACTTCAACCACATATTGAATACTGCTCTGTGGTTTGGAACCCCCTTCACAAAATTCATATTGATAGAATTGAACGAGTTCAGCACAAGTTTTTCAATTACGTAAATTTCAAACTACAACTATTCCGTGACCACACTCAAACTGAGCTAACCCTAAATCTACCATCACTATCAACAAGGAGAAACCATAGAGACTTGACATTCCTACATAATATCATAATCAACAAGCTGAACTGCCCTGAGTTACTAAGATACATCTCAAAGTGCCTTCACGTACCACTAGAAATAACAGTACTTTTTACATTCCCTTTTACAGAACCAATTATAGATACAATAGCTGCTTACCACGTATCCAAAGAACTGCAAATAGTCACAGTCAATTAGACTTCTTCAATTCATCCTTGTGTCAGTTTAAATCCCAGCTTAGAACAATCATGAAATAAATTCATAATCATCCACAATACTTTCTCCTCGAGTCTCTCAGCAACAAGTGTTACATTTTATTATATATTATTGTACATCTTTTATCTTTTATCAACCAACTCTAATCGTCTTAACTGTAATATTCTATTTATTCTACATCATAGTTGTATTTTATCTGAATTGGAATAGTTCCGGTTGAATAAATAAATGAATACAATAAATAAAAAAACTAAAAACCTACCATATGGAAAATAAATAATTGAAATAAATTGCCATTACATTTTCCATCAGAATTTTCTTAATATTGATTAGATTTAAGTTCGTTATTTTTCTTTCGACACCAAGACCAAGACTTTTGGGAGAGAGTCTTGGTATCGAAAGTCGAGTCTAGGGCTTGGTCTTGAGAAGAATTATTAAGTCTTGGTATTGGTCTACTAAAACTAACTAAAATTTTCTGACAAATGGAAAATAAAAATGTTTCCCATAAGGACCAAACTTTTTGACAATCACTGTATATTAGTTCAATGTTTTAGATTTCGTTCAGCCTCACTCATTCTTGAGTTAACGGCAATGGCATTGTTCAACTTCGAAATTAAAATTATGTTACCTCAGCGAAAATTGCCACAAACAACTCCAATATCACTTCGATAATTTCGTCCAGTCAGGATAACTTGAGAATGAATGAGTCACTGTCTACAGTCTCCTTATTGGATCGACTAATGCTTTCTTTGCTTAGTTGTGTTGACGAATTCCGCTTGCGAGATCGAAGTAGTTTTCTTGTGAAAAAAATGATTTCTCCGGGAGGCAGAAGGTGAGTAAAATTTGAAAAAGAAATTATAAAAAAGAGTTATCGGGGATAATACCATAAGTGCTTTAAAAATTACGGATAATTCTGAAAAAAATGTGTTTTTAAAAACTGCACGAGTCTATTTCTTTCGTTGTTTCAAATCATAAATTGCCTGACTCTGAAGGAGAAGGGAAATTTTTTGAAACTTGTTACTTTTTCTATTGTCCATTGTCCATATTTATCAGCTCAACAATTTTCTCAGAATACTCATTACAAAAATGTATGGTTTGTTGATTTTCGTCCACTAGACGGAGCTGAAATCGAAAAAGTTTAATATTCGAATCGAACAATTCGAATGTAGTGAGTAGGGTGTAGGGATGGATTCATACACATATTTCTGACTTTTCAGTCCAAAATAATAATAACCATAAGAATTTCAAAATAATCAGTATTTACTGCCAAAACAAAAAGAATAAAATTCGAAACGTAAGTCAATTATTAACCGATAGGTACTTCAGAACTGACTTCTTATGATAATATGATGAATTCTGGTGAATTTTATGGACGAATAGACCAAGCCACATGAACACCTTCAACATATTGATTGGAAGTTTGATTTTATGGAGGACATTCGGCTCCTGAAATAAATTTTGTGTGTTTGTAACCTTCCAGTCTGAAAATGAATCAACGTGAGTTCAAGATGATCTATAAAAGTGTAGAAGGGCAAATGAGTGAATTGTATATTGTGCAACAGGAAGATATCCTATTCTGAAGTGAACTTCACAAACTGAGAGTTTATTAAATTTATCCAAATTGGCTTAGAATGTTGTTATTATCCCAGAAAGTAAATTCACTGATTTGCAGCTTATTCATAATATTGTTAAAACAACTAAGTGTCATTCATATTACGAAGAAGTAGTGATTTTACATAATCTGAATATTTCTGGGGATAGGTACTTAGTTCATTTATCAATTGAAAGGAAGACGTTCTGGTATTACTAATAAATATCTAAAACCATTCAATAAAGGTAAAAAAAATCTAAAAAAATTCTTGGGCTTCGACATCTGAATAATCCAAAAGATTTACAAAATGATGATGAATGATCTACCAGAGAATTAAAAAGATATATTCAATTTTCAAAGTGAAATAACGGACGAATCTGAAGCCATTGCCGATAATGAAAATAATGAAATTTTGCAGTTTGAAAACGAAAATATCTGAATTCTGTTTGGTTAGTGTGAAGAATAAGTAATTATGTGGATATGAAAATATCGCCAGTTCCATTCAGAGGACGGTTGATTATGAAGCAATATTTCCCTGAAAAGCCTATCAGGTATGGAATAAAGCTATTCAAACTGTGCTGTGGAAATAAACATACCTACCTTCATGAAATTCAAAAATACATTTTGTGAAAGAACGTGTTTTTTTTACATCAGTCACAACAAACATTGTGTTGTTTTTGTCTGATAAACTTTCATATTCTAGAAGAAGACCCATTGCTGATAATTTTGATAGTAGTGTACCGCCGGATACCAAACTTGTTGGTAAAAGAACTCATTATATCCTAATTTTTCAGGCACTTAGAAAGAGTATTTATAACTGACGAAATCAAAAACAAAAGTTTGCGACAAGACGATTTTTGTTTCTTACAAAATGATCTCGTAATTTGTGTCATTTAGTGGAAGGTTAAATAGGATATATTCGGTCACCAAACACCGTCAAACACGGTATCAGTTAGTCAGAAATTCCGAACTTGATGAAAGCGATATGAGAATCAAATAGATTTAAAAATTTAGATGTGCAATTGATGAACCAGAAGCAATATTAACTCTTTGAAGGGCATTGGCTGATATAATGAACCACCAAGAATTTTGGCTATGTGTGCGGTGGTACCAAAAGTAAACCACAATTTTACGATTTATTTTTATCATCATTGCTATCTAGTGAATGTCTGGGCAACTTTTTCATTCGAATAGTAAGTTCATCTACTCTCAAGAAGATGTCGAAACATGAAACGTTCTTCGTATTTTCACGCCTGTTCAACAATGAACAATTGTACTGTCAACTTTTGAGATTAGTGTGTGCCCACTTAGGATGATATTATTTGAAAAGTTCTGCACTTCAAAGAGTTAAACAGCATCATAAAAGAAAAGCTTCTGTAGCTGTTTTGATGTATCTGGTTATAATAAGCTACTCAAAAATTCAGTGAATTTGTGAAAAAAATTAGCATTTTCGACATAACGCTAGTTCACCAATATAGATGTATCCTTAGATAAAAAAGCCCATCAAAAAATCACAACTCCTACGTGCAACCCAAGTACAAGATACACTTTAATCAGTTATAAAAGATCTTTTAATGAAGTCCATCGTCTGCTCTAACAGAACGAAATGCCGTGAGAGTCAGAAACCATTATGACCCAATTTTTTAGTAGTAAAATAACTTATATATTTTTCTTAAAAATTTATTCAATTTTTAACATCATCTATAGTAATAGACTGCAGGCCTACCTCACAATCCTTACATTTCGGTGTGGTAAAATATTCTTACAATCAATATCATTACCTCTCCATCTCTACTATTAATTGTGTTGTGAAGTTCACAATAATTCATACAGTGTTCGAAAGAATCCCTCCCCCTTTTGTGATATTTGAACCAGAAAGATAGAAAGTTGAATCAAAATGGAGTTGAAATGGGAATGGATTTTCACAATAACTTGAAATTTTAAAAGTGGACAAATTTGCCTGCAACGTAACCAACTTCTGATTTTCTAAATCGATGATGTTCCATTCCGTGCATATAAAAGATTGATACCGTTCTCTTTTCAACCATATTCACAAACGATTCATGTGTTGATTCATCACTTGCAAAAAAATTGCGAGTTCAATATGACCTATATTATGTATCACCCAGTACAAAGACAGAGTTTTGAGATATACCAATTTAAGATTAAATGTTTTCCTATAGATTACCACGATCCTTTTGTAGAAAAAGTGTTTGAAGCAGGCGTAGTAGAGGTGCAAAATCAGCGGTCATTATGACCGCTATGGCACCACAGGAAAGTATCGTGTTGTTTTTATATACGGTTACCTTTTTCATCCATTTGATGAACTGTCATATTCTTTCCATACCCATCCTTAGATTTTTTATTTATGATATCAAAGTGTACAAATGAAAAACACTGACGTAAAGTATTCGTGGATAACTGGTCTTTCAAACTCTTGTGCTCGCTACGCCTCGAAAAATCGCACGTGTCTGAAGGACCCTTATATCCATATATATATATATATATATATATATATATATATATATATATATATATATATATATATATATATAATATACAGGGTGTTACATAATTCAATACAAATATTTTAAGGACATTTTCCTGGGGTCAAAATAAGACTTTTTTCCTATAAACATGTGTTCTAAAATCCACCCCCTCCCAGCTACAGACATCACAAGATGCGCAAAAATATTAATCGTCAAAATCGTCAATAGGGGAAACAAAGTGAAAAGTCAAAGCCCTTTAGGCATTTTTGTTTGTAACTTCAATACACCCCTTTCATTTACCAGCGATTTTCTGTAAAACGGATAGCTAATTCAAAAAAATACAAGAGACTGAAATGTATGTTTTTTTAGTGGCCAACTCAACGATGATGTTTGAATTCAAATTTTTTTGGAGGAAATAGAAAATGTCTGCCATCAAATCTGTATGCAACCCTCATTCACCCTTTTCGATTCGAGTTACCTTATTTTTGAATCAAGAAATATATAGATCGTCTAAAAATACAAGTGCCTGTGGATTTTCAAAATATTTGATGCATTATTGTAGCCACAATTCAAAATTTAAGATTTTTTTTGCGAATCTTGTGATGTCTGTAGCTTCGAGGGGGTGGATTTTAGGACACATGTTTATAGAAAAAAAGTCTTATTCTGACCCCAGGAACATGTCATTAAAATATTTGTATTGAATTATACAACACCCTGTATATACTCATTATAAAAAATAATAACATCATACCAACATAATGTGGTCTATACGAAACAAGGAGTCCTATAAAAAACTGTATAACAATACAATAAAAAAAAAGTTTAAAACATTTCAAAATTATTGACTAGACATTTTCTGCAATTCACAATAAATATGTGCTCTCATTATTCTTATGAAAAATTTCAGTATTTCAAGAGCTATAAATATAACAAATTTCATAGGTTAAAATTGTTATTGTTATTTCCGTCATCCGATTGCACCCCTACGCGCAACCCTCGGAAGTCTTCGAGAGACTTGTGTGAGCTAGGGAAGACGCAGCCCTTACCTATTAACGTGTGATGCCATGCACGAGACCGGTGAATCGGTGGATCGAACCCACGACCCCACGCATGCCAGGGGAACGCACTACCAGCCGACCTCCACGGCCCATTAAATGGTAAATGGAATTTTTTGCAAAATCATAAAAAAAATTTGTGATGGTTCCTCGAGCACCAATAAATAAACCAATAACTTTAATTTCACCAGTTATTTTATTATTTCTCCATATCAACATCAAAAGGTTGAGATTCATCTGATTCGAATTTTCTTTTTCTTTGGTGTCTTGGCATCGACTGCTATGGTCATTAGCCACATGTTCTGGATAGGCCTTGTTACTAACTTCATGCGCCACCTTACGAGCAGCACTGTTAATTGGAACGCAACAGTGAATCGAGCAGGCCTCCCCACAGTCCAGCCACGAGATTTGAATAATTTAATCGGTCAAATTAAATTAAAAAATCCCATCCGTAACTGGGGCTCGAACTCCGGACCTTTCTACTCAAAGTCGGACGCTCTAACCACTGCGCCACGCCCCGACATGATTCGAATCTTATTGTTGGATCTAATATACAGTGTGGTCATTAAAGTGTGCAACATATGGGAATCTTTTTAATGAATTGCACAACCAAAATACAGATAGTGCCGAAAGTTGGTGCATGTTTGGTAATCATTTCAGGTGCACTCAGAGTGGTTGCAAGTCAAACAGCATTCAACAAACTTCCCGCTCATACAAAAAAGTCCTAAATAAGAAAAGGAAGAAAAAATATAACTTTTTTCCAGTTTCCACTAACACTTTACTACTTTATTACGACCGGTTTCGGCTTTTACACCATTTTCAAGTAACTACAGATTTCATCAAGTTCGTGAATATTTATACATAAGAAAGTAATTAAAGGTTGGGTTTAAATTACCTAACTGATGTTTCAAAACAAGTTGGGAAATACCTAGAATCTACCTGATGAGTCAATCTAATTAAATAATAGGGGTTCATACAATCGGTGGGTCCAACTTTGTTATCAAAAGTCATAAATTCAGAAGTGGAGAGAGCTACATAATTCTAACTGTTCATTGAGGGTATCAAAATTGGGGTTTTTTATTCAATTTTTTTATTTCCAAGGCTTCCAACAAGTTCATTTCTCTTCCTTTATTGCACGTGTGAAGGATTTTCATGTTATTTTTATTTATTGTATGATTCGTTTCTTGTAAATGTCTATATATAGCTGATTTTTTATCTGATAACACATGTTCACGGTACCTTATTTCAAAATTTCTTCCCGTTTGTCCTGAATAAGCTGCTGTACAATCACCATAAGGCTTTGCAGGAAGAAATAAAAATCATAAAACAGATTGCAATAAATAACCAAATTCCAGTCTACTTAATTGATAAGATCATCTCCAATAAACAGCAGACAATGATCAGGAATGAATTATATCCAAATCAAATAGGACCCAAAGGAGATCAAAAATGTGCTAGTATAAGCTACTCGGGAAAACTCTCAGAAAATATTAAAAACTATTTTTCAAAATTTAATATAATAACTTCATTCACTAGTAGGAGTAATTTAGGGAATATACTATTCAATGCAAAACCCAAAAAGGATAAATGGAAAAAATCAGGTGTACAGGCCGTTTCTTTTATCATGTGGTAACATTGCTATATTCTAAACCGTAACAGATACGAAGACGATTAAATGGGAGAAAAGGTAACTATTGTGGAGAACAGTACAATGGTCAAAAAAAATTTACAGGGAGTCTTGCTCTTCCCGAGTTATACAGGGAAAACCAAAAATGCTGTTATTTGTTTTTACGAATAGAACTGTTATTTCTGAAAATATAAAAAAATTAATAAAGAATGTTTTAATGTATTTAAAATGTACTATAAAAATGTAATAATGAATCTTTGATTAAACGTTTCGTGTCAACACCGCCACCATCAACATTTTTTTTTTCAAATACTGACCTGTCTATTTTAGTACAAATATTGATAAAGCGATAAAATCACAATTCAGTGGTACATCACACTTGATATTTTTATAACGTTTCATTTAAAATAACTGACATCATCAGTGACAACAATTTTTAATTACGGTCCTGTCGTTAGGTCGTTTATGGATTCCACAAAACCTAACTCTCCGATATAAAAATTATCAGTGACGCTTTGAATAAATGTATGTATCAAAATTATGTTTACACTGTAATAAAAGATATCTGTAGTTTCAGAAGAACGATAGCAATTTACCTCGGAAATAAACTTACTTAAGAGTAGAAGAAATCAAACAAACAGAAAAGAATTTATTTCATATTGAATTTTTGAGTGAAAATAAAACCAATACAGAAAATGAATTCTTCATGATAACCTACATTAAATGCTCGAACTGCCGACCTCTTTGTTGAATGCACATAAGTTGTCTGTCCATACAATTTCTGTGGCAATTTTCTAGCATGATGGGTGTAATGCTATTACATGCATCTCTTATTTTTTGTTTGAGATGGTCGATATCTGTACTAGTTGTCGAAAAAACTTTATCCTTTATGTATCCCCAGCCAAAAATTCTAAAGGAGTCAGGTCTGGGGATCGAGCTGGCCAGGCAATTGGTCCATTGTTTCCAATCCATTTTCTTGGGAATAATGCATCTAAATGTTCCCTTACTATTGCTGCATTATGGGGAGGGGCACCGTCTTGTTGAAAATATTGTATTTCACGGCGGATGTTCAGTGGCAATTCATCTAAGTAGCCATCAAACTCATTGGATAAAAAATGTAAATACATTCCACCATTCAAATGCTCGTCGTAAAAGAAAGGACCTAATATGTTTGTTCCCAAAATTCCCAACCAAACATTTATTCCGAATCTTTCCTGGAAATTGGTTTCTCTATGTAAATGTTCATTTGTATTATTCCACCTACAATGGATGATCTGTTAAACCAACCATTGTTGGTGAATTTTGATTCGTCCGTCCATATTATTTTATTACAAATATTTCCAACTTCCTTATTTCTACGTCTCAACCACATCGCAAATCGTACTCTCCTTCCGTCATCCCTTTCATTGAGGTGATGAACTTTGCGTATCCTGTAGCATTTGTATTTGCTCCTTTTCAAAATATTTCTGGTAGATTTTACAGAGATCCTTAGTTCGTGGGCAATTTCTCGTAAAGAACAATCTTGATTAGAAATATTTTTGTAACTGACCAATCCTAGCCAAGCAAATAGCATATCAGTCCTTTCGTCAGCTGAATACATCTTTGATATGACTGAGTGTATAAACGACTGACAGTTCTTAACACGTATCAACAACTCATTTATTTGTCCTGCCATAGAAACCAAGCAAATCCTACTTGTTTAAAAATGGTAAATGAAGTGAGAAGCTATTTAATTGTACCATATCACAAAATAGTCGTATTTTGACCAAAAACTAATATTTTCGTTACTTCCAGGATTGAGAATTATAGAAATATTCAGTATGATAATTGATTCAGAAGAAATCAGCCTTGAAACAAGGATTTCTGTAATACAAAAATGCCCAAGAAGGAAAAATACGAATGTTCGTTGTGTTGGGGTATCTTCTTATCGAAATTATTGGGAGAAGTCTGAAGTATGCCAATAGTTGAATAGGTTTTGAAGAAATCAAAATAATTTACAAAAGAACTAAAGAAGAAAAGAAAGAAAGAAGAAAGAATTAAAAATTGTTGTCACTGAGGATGCTAGTTATTTTAAATGAAACGTTATAAAAATATCAAGTGTGATATACCACTGAATTGTGATTTTATCGCTTTATCAATATTTGTACTAAAATAGACAGGTCCGTAATTGAAAAAAAAAATGTTGAAGGTGGCCGTGTTGACACGAAACGTTTAATCAAAGATTCATTGTTACATTTTTATAGTACATTTTAAATACATTAAAACTTTCCTTATAATTTTTTTTATATTTTCAGAAATAACAGTTCTATTCGTAAAAAACAAATAACAGCATTTTTGGTTTTCCCTGTATAACTCGGGAAGGGCGAGACTCCCTGTAAATTTTCTTTGACCATCGTACTGTTCTCCACAATAGTTACCTTTTCTCCCGTTTAATCGTCTTCGTATCTGTTACGGTTTAGAATATAGCCATGTTACCACATGATAAAAGAAACGGCCTGTATATAGACTGGAATGTGGTGATTGTACAGCAGCTTATTCTGGACAAACGGGAAGAAATTTTGAAATAAGGTACCGTGAACATGTGTTATCAGATAAAAAATCAACTATATATAGACATTTGCAAGAAACGAATCATACAATAAATAAAAATAACATGAAAATCCTTCATACGTGCAATAAAGGAAGAGAAATGAACTTGTTGGAAGCCTTGGAAATAAACAAATTGAATGAAAAACCCCAATTTTGATACCCTCAATGACCAGTTAGAATTATGTAGCTCTCCACTTCTGAATTTATGACTTTTGATAACAAAGTTGGACCCACCGATTGTATGAACCCCTATTAGATAAATTAGATTGACTCATCAGGTAGATTCTAGGTATTTCCCAACTTGTTTTGAAACATCAGTTAGGTAATTTAAACCCAACCTTTCTTCAATTACTTTCTTATGTATAAATATTCACGAACTTGATGAAATCTGTAGTTACTTGAAAATGGTGTAAAAGCCGAAACCGGTCGTAATAAAGTAGTAAAGTGTTAGTGGAAACTGGAAAAAAGTTATATTTTTTCTTCCTTTTCTCATTTCATCATGAACTTCCACAAAATAAATAGATCATTAATCAAACAAGTTTAAAAAGTCCTACTTTACGAATATATATCATAAATAGCTATTGTGTTATTTACTCAATAAAACTTGTATAAATTGAATGAGTATTTTAAAACAAGCGAGTATACTGTCGGTAACCTTGAGTAACATTTGCTAGTTCAAATACAACTGTAGTTGTCGGGGAAGATGTTGATTTGTTGGTATTACTGACTGCACGGACTCCAAATGATAAAATTATCTACATTTGTAACCTGGGAAAGCTCGAGTACAATCAACAATATATTCATCACAAAGTCTAACTGCTTATCCGAAATGTCAAGCTCATATTTTATTTTTACATGCAATAACTGGTTGCGATACTACATCAGCAATTTTCAAAAGTGGTAAAATAGCAGTATTAAAGTTTTAAAGAGAAACATTCTCAATTGAAAATTGAACCAATACATTACTCCTCTGGAAATGGAAAAACCCTACGATAAAATTGAGGAAACTTTTTTGTAATATCTAACAGAAAACAACTACTTCCCCGGCAAAAGCCACGCTGGACATTGAACTACATCTGATAGATATTGAGAAAGGCCCTATATAACTTGAGAGAAAAAATCTGAAAGTGAAAATTTGCATTTTCATTCAGATGGTTGATATTTATTAAATGTCCAGTTTCCATTGGAGATTCTTATCTATGAATGAGATGAGGGAGAATGTTATTCAGAAGTATCACTCACAGAAAATCGCTCATTCCATTGATGCGTGAATTGCATCTCTTTCGCTAGGCCTCCAATACATTTTGGTCGACAAAAATCTATTTTACTCTTCTAAGATCATCAGGGAGGTCGGAAGAATTGGAAAACATACTCTTCAGAAGCAATTTCACACTGTAATGAGGAATTGTTGTACTATTTCTTGTGGGATGAAACTTTGAAAATATTTTTCTGACATCAAACCTGTCATGGGTATGTTTCTCTTTAAAACATGAATCCCTTCCAAGAGAGGTTATCTTGTACGATGGAAAACAGCGACTAAATTCCAACTTTCAGTCGCAGATGATTCCACAACTGACTTTATGAACATCCTGTTCATATTTTCAATGAAATCAGCAGTATTTAAATTGTTCGAAAAACGTAATGATTCAATTGATTGCGCACAGAAGTATTTAGAAAGATTGACTCTTCTTCACACGACATCGTTACAATGGAATTCGTTTCCTTCTTGCAATGTATAGTGACCAAAAAAAAATTGATTCTATAGACAAATATGGATATTTGAGGTTTGTAAAATCTGCATAGAACATAAAACAGTACAATAGGGAATATGCAAGTGATTTAAATTTACTTGATTTTTTTACCTCATATACTTTATTGTCTTGAAATTACACCTAAACCATTAGTTTATCATTTAGTTTGTATTTAACTCCATAAAACTTTAATCAAAAAGTGCATAATAAGCGCGCGGAATTCAAATTTGCGAAACGCATCACCATTGGTCGAAACGAAGAATGACGTCACATGGCACGTTATGAAATGTATCTGTGTTGATATTCATACTGTGCTAGTCGTCTTTCATAGAAAATTTGTTTTTATTTATATATTTGTAGTGTTTTCCATTACATAGTTCGATTTTGGTCTAGTGACAATTGTAAATTATCAAGAGCAATGACTGAAAGCGGTTTTGTCAAAGCACAATCCGACAATACCTGAACTGATAAGTATAGTAATAGTTTATCAAATGATAGTTTCTCTTTCGTAATTTATTTATGCATACAAAACTTACTTCTGATCAATTCACTTCATGTTAACTATCGAAATACAATGTACTCACATTGAAATGATCTTCACAACAATGTAAATGTGATATTGGAGATACTTCGCCTCTTCTCATAACATAACACCATTGTTTACGTATTTTCGCATCTCTTGGAACAGAAAAATAGTTATTTTTGTATCTAGTGCGCGAAATGCTACTTTGGTGATCGAGAAGTGATTTTTTTTAACGAGGCGCAGCCGAGTTAAAAAAAAATAGACGAGATTACCAAAGTATTTCGCGCATGAGATGCAAACAAAATTTTTTCTACAAATGTCAAAAATATTGTTCTAAAATCAGTAATAACTATGAAAAATAGTATTGAACTGGCTTAAATAATTTTTCCAAATCAAGTAATTACTGTAACTATGGAAATAAAATGGCATTTATTTGTTGACAATTATTTCAAAGTGACAGTTCTTGATAATTATATTTCACTTCTACGGCAGTTGCTTGCAAGTCAAAAATGGACAGTCTTCCAACCCCCGAAACTTCGAAATCACGAGCTGAATCTGAGTTATCTGGTTTAGGAATAAATATTGGTTTGTGCACTGGCTGCACCATTAATGTTAACATTGTAAATAATAAATAAAATTAGGTAGTGTAAAATTTTCTCACAATTTGAAAGCCTTGATTATTGTTCTACATTAATAAATAAACGATTTCTTGTTTTTTGCTTGATTGAGGAGTTGAGGACCATATAGGTTAGAATATGAAAATCCCATATAGTTTACATGCAGTGTGCGAAATATATTTCGCACATTACTTCGCGCACGGTATCATGGTAACGAATGAAAATGAAAAAAAGTGCCACTTCGCATACTGTTGTCAATGCGCAAACTTTGTAATTTTTTGACGTTTGTAGAAAAAATACTTTACTTGGTGTACTTATAATTGTGTTTTGGTATTCCGGTACTAGACAATACCTATAAAATGTTTTTTTAGCATTTTCCATTATCGTAATAGCGATTAAAACTGCTAAGCCCAAACCTAAATAATAACTGTCAATAGTGTCAACATAACTATAGAAAGGCTTGTTCATTGAAGACTGCTCTGGTTGATGAGATCACTTTCACATTTGTTCATCTCTCTCTAACACTTGTACTGCATTTGTCTTACTCTTTTATAAAATATCAACTTCAAGCAAGTAAAGCAATCAGAGTACCTACGTCTCAACGAACGACACTGAAGAAGAACAACACTCTTAGCGCCATGTGACGTCATCCACAGCGCGAAAATAGAGGCGTTCAAATAGGTCAAATTCAATCGGTATTTTATATATTATTTTAAAAATTAATTCCAAGACTTTCAACCGTATTTATATTTTTAACTATGTTGTAGCGAAGTAAAAAATTGGTTAAACAAATTTTAAAAAATTATGCATATTCCCTATTGTCTTGTCTGCCTCCAACATCTGCTTCTGCCTTCCAACACTTGTAACGTGTGTATTATCAAGTTCAAGTGTGGCTAGGCAATGAGCTGGACCCAGAAGGATGGGGTTGGAAATTCACTGATAATCATTTGGAGCCAATTCAAACACTCCCGCATGCTCCAGAAAAACTGCTTAATACTAGTTTTTGTAAATGCAAGACGGATTGTAGTAAAAATTGTGGCTATCAAATAGTGGGATTATTTTGTTCGCCAGTATGCATCACTTGTCACGGTCAGACTTGCTCCAATATTGAAACAAATACAACAGATGAAAATATTTATGATATTACTGAAGAGACAATTGATGCATCCCTTTTCTTAGAACAGCGAACAGAAATTCTGCAAGAAGAAGAAAATGAAGACGAAGAAAATACTTCAGTGTTACAATTTTCACTCGGGTTTGAGAGCCGTCGTTTTTTGGAATTACTTCCTAACGTTTCGCTAGCGGGAGTGGCTAGCTTCTTCAGAGGCTTATACATCATGAATAATCTCAGATCTCAGTCATCTGAGAGAAACACTTTTATTTAACACAAAAATTGAATAAATGGGTGGAATTAGGGTATTAAGGGTTACAATTGAAGGACAGAAAAACAATATTATTATTGATGCACTTTATCGATCACCGTCATCATGTCCACATGAGTTCAACTTAAACCTATCTGACTATCTCCAAAGGCACTGTAAAAATAATAAGGGCACATACTTTTTTGCATCGATATTAAATTAGAACAAGATTATAGTTTAGGCTACTTAAATCTATTAGGAGAATTCGGTTATAATTCACTGATACATGCATATACAAGGATACACAACGAGTCCAAATCAACACTAGATAATGTCTTTGTAAAAGATGAATACAAATCGTTAGTACTCCAGTTCAATATAACTAATCATTTCCCAACCATTGTAGCATGCTGTCAGGAACTGAAACGTCGAGAAATATCTGAAAAAAGTAAAAAAAACACTGGATTCAAACAAACTCAAAGAAATGATGAAAAACATTAAATGGGAAGAAATGTACGAAATGAAAAATGTAAATGGTGCAGCCGAGTGTTTAATTACTAAATTACAAAGTGCAATAAAAACCGCAACATTTCACAAAAAATTGAAGTACTCTGAAAGAAGGTGAAACTCTTGGATCACCACAGGTCTAATGAAGTCTGCAGAAATTAAACAAAATCTTTACAAAAGAGTACTAAAAAATCCACATGATATTCAGCTTGCTGATCAATATAAACAATACAAAAATAATCTCACTAGTTTACTGAAAGCAACAAAGGAAAACTATTATAAACACCAAATTGAAATAAATAAAAACAATTAAAAAATGT
Organism: Chrysolina oricalcia; assembly: GCA_944452925.2. NCBI lineage: Eukaryota > Metazoa > Arthropoda > Insecta > Coleoptera > Chrysomelidae > Chrysolina > Chrysolina oricalcia. The sequence continues at coordinate 13,720,362 of OX101821.2, read as the reverse complement.
TGTGGAATGTTATAAAGAAATACACAGTGAAAAACAAAAATTCTACGAGCATAACTGAAATAGTTCATAATAATAAAAATATTTCGGACAAGAAAGAAATGGTCAATATTTTTAATGAACACTACGCAAGCATAGGAAAGCTGAAAAAATCATAAAACCAGAAAACTCAATTTTGAGATTTCTTTCAAATGAGACAATGTTCATGAGACCAACATCCTCAGTAGAGGTGGTCAGTGTTATTAAAGAACTTGAGGCTAAAAAGAGTCCAGGGCACGATGGTATAACCTCTGAACATATAAAGCTTATAGTAGATTTCATAAAAAAATCCCTTAGTATATATAATTAATATGATACTCGAAAAGGGGATATTATCTGATATATTAAAAATTGCAATAGTAAAACCTCTATTTAAAAAAGGTGATAAAAAAGAAGTACTAAACTACAGGCCAATCTTCCTTATAATCATTGTTGCAAAAGTAATAGAAAAAATAACTAAAAGGAGACTAATGGAATATTTAGAAGAGAAACAATTATTATCAAAAAGACAATACGGATTCAGAAACGGTCACAAATAATATATATAAATCGCTGGACGAAGGAAAGTGCTGCATTGGTGTATTCTCAGACTTGGCTAAGGCCTTCGATACTGTCAATCATCAAATACTCATTGATAGTATGGAGGACCTTGGCATTAGGGGAGTTACATCAAAGCTTTTTCTTTCGTACCTGACTGGAAGGAAACAATTTGTTGAAATTGATGATACTAAAAGTAGAGTCTTAGTAGTGGAACAGTACATGGCCCGGTACTGTTCCTACTATACATTAATGGATTACTCAAACTTGAATTAAATGGTAGTGTGTCATCATTCGCCGATGAGACAGTAATCATATGTTCCGCTGATTAATGTGAAGAGGCAAAGTCGAAAGCAGAAGAAGACCTGAAAAAAATGAAAGATTGGTTTGATGCAATGGACCTAACATTGAACTTGGAAAAAACTAAATCAATAACGTTTTCCTGCAATAAAATCAACTCACCTGATATGCAACATTTAATAATACCTGGTAACAACCAGTTGGTGCAAATGGTAGATTCTATAACGTATCTTGGGATACAAGTTGATAAATACCTGAAGTGGGATATTCATGTGAATAAAATAGTAAAAAACTGAGATCAATTCTTTTTACCTTCAAACAGCTGAAGAATATCCTCGATACTAAGATGCTAAAAATAATATACCACTCTCTCATTGAATCACACTTACAGGATGGCATATCAGGATAGGGAAGAGCACCTGAAAAACTTAGAAATTATTCAAAAATATTTCCTCAAAAAACTATATGACAAAAACAGAACTTACCCCACCGAGTGCCTTTTCAGTGAAATTCCAATATTCAATATAACAAAATTATACTTCTACAAAATATTATGTCTCCAAAAAAAAAGAATAAGAAAAATCTCGTTGTTATCTCACACGAACATAACACGAGAAACTGCAGAAAACAGAACAACGAAAGTAACAAAATCAATTGGTCAGAGGTCTTACTTTTACATAGCCCCTTGAATATTTTCTCAAGTACCACTAAACATTAGAAATATAAATAATCATCAGTTATGTAAAAAAAATCAAAGATTGGTTGAGAAGTGCCACCGATGATTTGAATAAAATCATAAAATCATAAATACAACGCCAACATAGTAACACTAGAAGATGCATAAATGTTGAGAGTGGTCTTTGGGTGTAAAATCTTGTTAAATCTTGCTGAAACTTGTTAAATCCTTTTAAATATATGCTGTTATTATTTTAGTCATACTTACTCTTTTATCATTATAGTCATACTTCACATTATCCATTTATCATGATTTATAAGTGTGGGCGGGTGTGTGTGTGTGGGTGATGGTATGGGTGTGTGAGTGTGTGCGTTTGTATGTTCTGAATTAGTATCATTGAAACTATAAGATGTATTTGTTAATTGAATACTCCCATAACAAGGTAACTTCATGGGAGCCGTTTGGTTTATTCTATATCGAGTAGTATCTTTGTTTATATTGTTGCTGTTTTTTATATCGAATAAGCTATTATTATTATTATTTTTTTTCCCGTTGGGAATGTACCAGTCAGGCCCTGTCTCCGGTACTCCGATACATCCGGAGGGCGCGCTGGTGTCGTTAACCCCAATAACCACTCCCTACGTTATAATTATTAACTTTTTTTCTCCTTAGGAGTGTACCAGTCAGGCCCTGTCTCCGGTGCTCCGACCCATCTGGAGGGCGCGCTGGTGTCTTTAACCCCAATAACCACTTCCTACGTCCGTAGGGTGAGTGACTATTGGGTCCGAGAATCGTGTGCCCTGAGTGCTAAGATTTCTGCCATATTACGGCAAGCCGGTATTATCTTCAAGTTATTCCACCAAGGACTCCTATAATCAGAACCACCATTTTGACAGAATGGTCCGGATATAACCTGCGGAGTTCAAAGAGAAGATCTCGATATTTAGTCCGTTTTTCCTCCTCTTTTCGAACGATATTCATTTCGCCTGGAGCGGAAAACTCAATGACGAATATCGTTCTACTTTGGTGGTCGAGGAGGACAACATCAGGCTTATTGGCTTGTATTTGCCTGAGGGTGGGGAATGAGTAGTTCCAATAGATTCGGCATCTCTCATTCTCCACCACGGACTCAATATCCCCCGGAACATAAGGCAACACCGGTGTCTCGTCTATACCGTACGAGTGTCATAGATGGTACTACAACACTCGTAGCGCCGCGTTATGCCTGTGGATATAGGCTGAGACCGCATAAGATGGGCATGCTGATAGCAAATGAATTACGGTCTCAGGTGCCCCACGACATGCCCTGCATCGGGTGTCAGGGACGTCTATACCCATCACGCGACTACGGTAGACAAGGGTGTTGAAGACACCATCCTGGCAGGCCATTATGAATCTCTCGGTCTCCGACTTTAGCTCACTCGACCTGAGGAAGGCAAAGGTCATGCTTTTGGATAAGCCAAGGTCTTCGATGTTGTGAAAGAAGACACCATGCATTGGCTTATCCATATGTAGCTGTAGCAGGACCTCTGTCTCCGCAGCTTTTATGTGAGCGTTTTGCTGAACGGGTCCCAACTCGGTGACAGAGTTTGGGTTAGCCTGTTCAGTGTCGAATACGAGACCGAGTTCATCGGCCGCACGGGTTGCTGCCTTAAAAAGAAATGCTCCAATCCCTGCTTTCTCATGGTCGCGGACCATGCAGAGAAGGGGATCTGAAATCCTGATGACTTTACAGGCCCCATCCAGAACCATTCTGTTATGCAGACACTCCAAACTCAAAAGTCCACGGCCTCCCCGTTGTCTGGGAAAGTATAACCGTGGAACGGACGATTTAGGATGCAAGCTTCTATTGAGATGCATCATTTTGCGAGTCTTAACGTCAAGTTGTCGCAGCTATTCCTTAGTCCACTTTATCACTCCGAAAGAGTAAAGAAGGATCGGAACGGCAAGCATATTAGTTGCAGCAACTTTGTTCTTCCCCGACATTTCTGATGACCAGATCTGTCGGAGTTTATGCTGATACTTGCCGCGGAGAGAGTTTTTAACTGCGAATACCTCTTGGGAGCGGCGTTGTTCCACCCCAAGGTAGGTATAAGTCTCTCCGGCATCCAGTTGATGTAGGATGCTTCCGTCTACGAGCTGGACATCCTCTCCGTATTCCTCGCATCGTCCTCTTTTGAGATGAACCGTGGCACATTTGTCGATCCCAAATTCCATACCGATAGCATGCGTATATTCTTCCACCACCCTAAGGGACTGATGTAGGTCCCTTTCTCCAGAGCCTTATAATTTCAGGTCATCCATGTAAAATAGATGGGTGACATTATGCCTCCGGTTGCTGGGGGTGCCGCAGTTGTACCCACGGGTATTCCTGAGTGCAACGGACAATGGCAATAGTGAGATGCAGAAGAGAAGAGGGCTAAGGGAATCTCCCTGAAACACGCCTCTTCTAATGATGACCTGCTCTGTTTGGACTATGTCTCTACCAGATCTTATGGTGAAACGAGTCCTCCAGAGCGGCATCAGTTGTCCAATGCATCCCACTATTTGACCGGGTACCTCAAGGCATCTGAGCAAATGCATGATTAACTCATGTGATGTTGTATCAAATACCTTGCGGTAATCGATCCAGGCCATCGAAAGGTTACGCTTATACTGCGCGGAGTCCTGCGTGATACATCTATCGATGAGCAGGTTCTCCTTGCAGCCGGCAACCCCTTTCTTTGACCCTCTTTGCTCATATATCCGTTCATACACCGGATCAACTGCGGAGAGAATGCGCGGGTATAAGATGCGCGTAAACACCTTATAACACGCATTCAAGCATGTTATCGGTCTGTAATTCTTTGGATCAGACAAATCTCCGTTTTTGGGGATGAGCACGGTTCGCCCTTCGACAAACCACTCCGGAATCTGCTGCTCCCCATCTAGCCATGAGTTGAAAACTCTGGCCAGATGGCGGTGGGTTGTTGGAAACTTTTTCCACCAATAGTTATTCAACCCATCAGGGCCCGGAGCAGCAAAATTCTTAGAGCCTTTTAGGGTACCTCGAACTTCTTCCGTGGTTATCGGAATGCGCAGATCATTGAGCTCAGGCTGCCGAATCCTTCTGCAAAATGCTTCGAACTGCGCTAGGGCTGGAGTATCTACGTTGAGTGGTTGCGGATACTCATAGATATTCTTCCAGAATGTTTCCACCCGATCTGCAGCCGGCGGGTTAACGACAACACGTGGAGGCTCTTGGAATAAGCGAGAAGGTTTATCGCGGAACTTTATGTTTTCCGCGATACTCCTCGCCCGCCTCACTAGTGACTTCTTTGCAGCCACTAGCATTCGTATCCTATCAAGGCAGTGCTGTTTGATGGTGAACAGCACACCTTGATCTAATGTGTGGTGAGCTCGTCTCAATTTTGCGGCAATTCACCGCACTGCGGGCGTGAAAGGCCTATTGGCCGCCACGAAGTCCACCACACACTGGATACGAGACGCGTGTTGTCTCGCCGACTTGATCTTGGCTTCCATCTTGTGTACACGTCGTTCATGCCTCCCTACCAGAGCGGTTTATTATTATTATTATTTTTTTTTTCCTTGGTGTTTTGGCATCGACTGCTATGGACATTACCCATTTGTTCTGGATAGGCCTTGTTACTAACTCCATACGCCACTTTAGGAGCAGCACCGTTAATTTTTAACGCAACAGTGAATCGTGGAGGATTATTCCCAGCCGACACGAGCCTCAGTCATTCGGACTTTCACATCTGAAAATGATCGCACCGTCTGGGAATCGAACCTGCAATCTCTCGATTACCAGGCGAGCGCTTAACCACTGCGCTAATCCCCGCCCTTATTTACTATTATTATTATTATTATCGTTATTATTATTATTATTATTATTATTATGTGATTTGAATTCAAGTTCTCCAGTCGGACCCTGTCTCCGATGCTCCAATACTTTCTGAGGGCGCGCTGGCAAAATCATTACCCCAATAACCACTCCCCAAAACTATGGGGTAAGCAGCTATTGGGTCCGGGAATCGTGTGCCCCGAGCAGACGTAATGAACCGGGGTATTATTATTATTATTAATTATTATTATTGTGCACCTCTAGCGGGCTGACGTGGAGCACACCTGCTATCCTTCCCTCTCGTCCCTTCCTATCCCCTGCCGGGAGAAGCTGAGACTGGAGCAGAAGTTTGTTTCTTGAATAGTATAATAATAATTATGAGGTTTAAACTGTTTTATTAAATAATTTATTTGTGTGCATAAGAACCAAATTTTAATTCAAAATATCACAATTTATCGAATTAATATCACACTTTTTCATTTCAAACCAGATTGTATATATGCTGATCTCTAACTGTCTCTCTGCCATCTATATAATGTCGGCTGCCTAGTTATATCCAAGACAGTCGCGTGTCGAGATGGTTCTCGACAGCTTAGATTCTTCGACGGCTGTTCGAATGCACGATTGTAGATCTAGGTTCTAAAAAACGCCAGCTGGCATTCCGAAACCATATTGAAATGAGATATGCAAATGAGGTGACAGGTCCGGTTCCAATTCGTAATAATAGAATATCGTTTTCAAAATTGTGAATTTTTAGTAATAAAATTTCATTTATTTTCATTTACTGTATCCGTATTTTGAATATGAAAAAAAAAAAAAAACATTCACAGTTCAAATAGTTTGTGCTTCAAATATAAATATTACGTAGGTAAATCTGAATGGGAATTATATATTTCTCAACTTGACAGCGGCAGATCCAAATAAATTATGAATTTGACAGATGTCGACAGTCGGCGTGCGGAAAGTTACTTTCCGCACGTGTGTGTGGAATACTTTCCTTGACTGTGGGTACAGTGCGATTTACGTTGCTTTCCTATGTGGTCGTAGGAAATAGTATATTGTTCAACAAGTGGGGAAAGTTCTCACGAGTGTGGAAGTTTGTGGCACGAGCCTTAAGAGCGAGTGCCGCAAACCTACAGTGAGAAAAAGTACTTTCCATACATGTTTCACACTATACTTTTCCGACAACTGCAAAAATTTGAAAAATACAATCAAGATACCTCAATATTTATTTTTTAACAACTGCACAACTACAATAATATTAAAGTATCCTACCTCTTGACAGATAAATGATTTTTTCGTATGCAAATTCATACTTTTGTTTTTGAAATTTCTGGTAACAAATCCAACGTTACTATCGCAGCTTTTTCCAATATCTCTGGCGGAGTATTATTATCAAAATCGTTACTATTGTCAGTATCCATATTATTTATTATGAGTAAGTGTGTCTTATTGAAATAACCACGAATGAAAACTAACTGAAGAGTTTAAAAAACTTCTAAAATCTGACAGTACTGATAACTATCTAAAAATAAACAGCAGCCAACTACCTAGCCAACTAGTTTTTGTCGATTTTTGTTGATTGTGGGCAAAGTGCCGTGAGAAAAAATATTTCTCACAGTATGAGCAATACATCGTTTTGAAATTAAGTAAGCTTTAATACGCTACTTTTCATAGCAGTTGTAGGAAAATTCGTTTCCAGTATTGTTTCTGAAGTCACGATTCAGGCATAATAAAAAATTGTGATGTTGCACGTGCAGATATGCCTGTAGAGCTCTCATGTACGCTTGTATCATTCTATACTATTCCAATATTTCTATTATTCATGGCGGCATAAAAGTTTATGATAGGAGCAGTTAAGAAAAAAAAACAGATTTCGTTTGATTTACTTCATGAACTAAGTCGTAGAAAGACTATACTGTACAATATACTATTGAAAGGAAAGCCACATGTGACAATGTCGGAATAAATATAATAAAAACAGCTCAAAAACATGGACATTTTTCAATCTATTTTGCAACTTCATTTTAATGTTTTAAAATGACGAACCCGCCCAACTCGTATACCATATTACATATCAACAATTCAGGAGACAAACTCAATATAACAACAATTTTTTTTCTGAATGAAATCACGGAATATTATTCCATAACTGTTCAGAATTTTTGGAGTGTACTTAGGCATACGTAATCGGTATGTCATCTTTTTTAAGCAGTTTTGAAATAAGAACTTGTATTGAAAGAGGTTGACAATGCATTAGTATAATTCTTCTGAACTTCCTTTGTCTGGAAACAAAGGAAATACATTATTTGCATGGGTTTTGAGTCACAGCGTTCCAACAGTTCACATCTACTGTCGTTATCAAGTGTGTGAATGCGACAAGATATCTCGGATTCTTATTATATAGCATGCAACTAATGAACCTACTATAAAGGTAATTATGATGATCAGGTCATCAATGTTAATAAATGTGAACCGGCAAGCTATCACATTAATTAACGTTGGTGACCTGAGATTACGAAGATCCTAATTATTTTTATAGTAGGTACATTAGTTGCATGCTATATAATAAGTATCCGAAATATCTTGTCGCATTCACACACTTGATAGCGGCAGTAGATGTTAACTGTTGAAACGTCGTGAGTTAAAACACATGCAAAGAATTTATTTTCTTTGTTTCTAGACAATGGAAGTCCAGAAGAATTCTACAGAAACAACTTTTTTAAAAACGAGGAAATTTTCCTTATTCACATACAAATTCAAGTGACCATACCAGCCCTTCGGACACACCCTAGCGGTATGCCAATGGATTTCCGAGTATCCTTTTTTCATTATTTCATTACAAATCACATGGCAGCCTGATTAAAATCGTACCGAAAGACATAATATTTGAGATATTATTAAAAATCCCAATAACAAATCATTTTGAAAAAAAAAATATCTTCAACACACAACAATTTGGATTCCGATCACACCATACTATAACAATGGCAATAAACTCACTTATAGAGATAACCAAAGCTTTGAAGCAGGCGGATACATACAGTCTTTCTTCTGCGATTTAAGTTAAGCTTTTGATTGTGTCTGTCCCAATATTCTGCTATCAAAACTCCAACATTATAAATTATCCAAAAACAGTCTTAAACTTATGAAGTCTTATCTTGAAGACAGGCAACAAAGTGTATTTTTGTATGACAAGCATACAGATCCACTTCCAATTGAGTTTGGAGTTCCCCAGGGGTCAGTACTGGGGCCAACCCTTTTCTTGATTATATTAATGACATAGGACTTGACGACCCTCGTGCTGACTTCATATTATTTGCAGATGACACAACCATATCTAGCTCCGGCAATGATGTTGATATTTTTCATACTAAATTTGAGAATATACAGGTGAAAATTAGTAACTGGTTTGCCACACATAATCTTAAGCTCAATGAAAACAAAATACAAATGGTTAAATTTTCCCTACGTGAAATGTCCCACGTAAATAATCCAGAATACGTAAAGTTCCTGGGTGTTCACATTGACCCCAAATGGATCTGGAACGTACAAACTAACAAACTTTCATCAAAACTTTCTAAAAATACATACCTATTGAGAAACTTGCAAAAATCCGTCTCTAAACAAGCATTACTCTAGAGGAAAAGCTCAGTTGATCTAATCACATAAGGCAATTGAATTTGAAACTATCCAGTTCAATTTTTAATATGAGACAACTAAGATATATCATAAACACCACTACTCTTAGAACAGTATATTTTTCACTAATTCAGTCTCACCTTAACTACGGTATTCTACTTTGGGGTAACTCTTCGGCAGCTTCGAATGTCTTCCGACAGCAGAAAAAAGCTATGCGAATCCTAGGCAATGCAAAATTTAGAGAAACATGTCGACCACTATTCAAAAAATTCAAAATAATGATTCTCCCGTCACTCTTTATATGGAACACTATCATTGATATTCACAAAAAAATTCCCATGCTGACTACTCAGTCTGATATTCATCACCACAACACCAGATGAGCAAATATGATTAGAATACTTAGACACAGACTCACCAGATCTAAGAACAACTCACAATTTAGTGAGTTTATAATATTCTTCCCCCTGAAATAAAAAACAGTCAAAACATGTCTGACTGAAAATCCATTCTATTCCCTTGAGGAATATATTGACTATATGAGGAGTACCGGGTGCTGCATTCTCACTGAATCAAAACAAATTACCGGGCCTACTTGATTCGTATATTCAGTATCTATACTCTTATTGTCAATTGTACTTTCTTAGTTTTTTTAATATGTTTGTTATATTTCCATTTACTTATTTCATTATAAGAGTGACTATGTCTTTATGTACCAGATTTTACCATTTTTTATCTATACATTATCTTTTCAACCACACTTTTACTTATTTTTTATATATTATTACTATAATTTACTAATATTTCTATACCATTGGATTTGTCATAAATGTATCGTTGTACATATCATGATTAAATCAATCTATCTATAAAAATCGCGTTTCATGGAATAATACAATCACAAATATCCTATTCAATATTGGTATTGAGCCATGCACCCAGTGCTTCAAATGTATTTCGCATCCAAAGGAGGGCAGTTAGAATTATTGGTAAACTTCCCTATAGACGGGACTGTAGAAGCAGCTACATAAATAATAGAATACTTACTCCACCATCAGTATACACATTACAATTCTTGCTGCATGTGAAAAACCATATTGAGGAATACACTACCCATGAAAAAATTCATAGTCATAGTACTCGCAATAAAGCAAATCTATATCTCGACGGCCACAGAGTCAACAAGAACCAGAACTGGCGTAAATAACTATGCTTCAAAAATGTTTAATCTACTTCTTCAGAATCTAAAAAATCTTCCATTGAATATATCTAAAAATAAAATTAAGGAGTATCTTGTAAAAAAAGCATTTTATTGTAGGTATAGAAGAATATTTTAATAACAATTTCCAAGACATGGAGCATCATCGAACCTGTATAGTCGTACTAATGACTCCTATGACTCGTAATGTGTTTTGAGGAAATTATTTTATATCAAAATTTCATTGTTCATTGCACACTATAACGGATGATTGTTCAATCCTAAACATTCCCCCAACCTTGAAAGATGCTTTCAATACAATTATACAATTGACAACAAACAGCATAAATACCATCTAAACTCATGGTAGTAAAGGTAAAGGACAAAGTTTGGGAATAGAACGTTTGAATTCACCAACTTGAGTTTTAATTTTTGCAACTCGCACTTTGCCATCTACTATATGTGTCAACAACTCTCCCGAGTATCCACTGAAGAGAAGGAATTTTATTCTCTTTTATTAACACCAATTGTCCAGTCGTTAAGTTTTTAGTTTCTTTAGTCCACTTGCTTCTCTTCTGAAGTTCCGAAAGGTACTCCTTCGACCATTTTGACCAAAAATGCTGATTTAGCATTTGAAGATGTTGCCAGCGGGATAATTTGTTGACTGAAACGTGGCTGAGATTCGGATCAGGCAGAGAAGTCAGCTTCCGTCCAATAAGGAAGTGAGAAGGGGTTAGGATATCAAAGTCATTGGGGTCAGAGGACATTGGAGTAAGAGGTCTGCAATTCAGAACTGCCTCAATTTGAGTGAGCAGAGTGACAAAATCTTCGTAAGTGAGAGCTTCATTATCCAAAATGCATTTCAAATGGTATTTACAAGATTTCACCCCAGCCTCCCATAATCCTCCAAAATTGGGAGAGTTAGGGGGCATAAATTGCCATATTATGCCTTTATTGCCAAGAGTTGTGCTTAAATTTTTATTTTCTTCTTCTAGAAAAGTTGCCAATTCTTTCAGTTCCCGATTTGCCCCAATATAATTTGTACCATTATCAGATAATATTTTATAAGGTTTGCCTCTTCTAGCAACAAATCGTCTAAAACAAGCATAAAGGCTTCAGTTGTTAGATTCGTTACTACAGCTAAATGTACCGCTTTCGTTGAACAACAAACAAATAAACAAATGTAACATTTTGACGTTTGAAAACATCGGCCATATTTAGTTTTTTGTGAAAAGGTCCTGCATAGTCTGTTCCAGTTACGTAAAAAGAAGGTGTGAGTTGAACCCGTTCTTTTGGAAGAACGCCCATAATTTGCTCTAAAGGAATGGGTTTTGCGCGAAAACATCTGACACACCTTTGAGTGACTTTTCGCACCAAATTACTCCCACCTACAATCCAAAAATGTTCACTAATTGTACTCAACAAAAGTTGAGGTCCACAATGTAATAATCAACGATGATCCATTTGAACCAGTAATTCGGTTAACCGATGTTTTGCACTCAACAATATTGGATGCTTTTTGGACATAGGTAAGTCAGCCAATCTCAGCCTACCCCCAACCCTGATGAGTCCTATTTTTTCCAGAAATGTACTGGCGCTCTGAAGATTTGTATTTTTCGAAGGATGTCCTTTTTTCAGCTGTTGGATTTCAACAGAGAAGGATTCTCTTTGAGAAATCAAAGTTAGTGCACTCATTGCACGTTTCAAATCAATGGGAGTCAGAGGGCTGTCCTTGTTATCCTGTTTCATCTTTACTATTTTTACGAACTTAAAACACCATACGACTGCTCGTTTCAACCTATTCAAACAACTGAATTTATTCCATTGAAATGTCTCATTATCACAATTAGTTGCCAATGTTGAAGTTACCATCTTTACTTCAGGAAGCTCAAAGGCTTCTTCGAAGCCCAATCTTGGCCAATCTTCTTGTTTCATTCTCAACCAGTCTGGCCCAAACCACCAACTTTCTGCTTCAATCAGCCTAGATGGCAGTACACCTCTAGAGAGAATGTCTGCTGGATTATATTCGGATCGTACATGTCCCCATTCACACCCTTCAGTCAATGCCCTAATTTGAGACACCCTGTTAGACACAAATACATTCAAATTATTGGTGCCAGTATTCAACCATCCTACCACTACAGTATAATCAGTCCAATAATGTGTCTTCTGGATTTCCAGAGACAACCCTTTCTTAATCTTCGATACTAAGTTTGCCAAAAGAAGTGCTCCACATAATTCAAGTCTGGGGATTGTTTGGGTTTTGAGAGGAGCCACCTTTACCTTCGAACATAATAAGTTGACCAATACAACCCCATCTTGATTTACACTCCTCACGTACACACATGCTCCATAAGCAACCATGGATGCATCTGAGAAGCCATGGATGTCAACAAGACCTACAGGATTAGAACATATCACATGTCTCTCAATTCTCAAACCATTCAAAAGAGAAAATTCTTTCCTCAGTTTTCTCCACTCACTTTCCAAACTCAACGGTAGAGACTCATCCCAACTAAGCTTTTGTTGCCAAAGCTCCTGCAGCAAGATTTTTGCTACGACCACAGTTGGACCAACCAAACCCAGGGGATCATAAATCCTTGATACTTCTGACAGTATCGATCTTTTCGTGTTACTCCTTTGCTCACATTCAAAATTTATCGAATACATCAATAAATCATCAGTAAAATGCCAAAATAGACCCAAAGTCTTATTTTCTTCTTTTACGCCGAAATGAATAGGGTCACATTTGGTAGTTGACTCATTCAATATGGCAAGTACTTTAGGGTCATTTGAAATCCACTTTCTCAACTCCATACCAGCTGAGCTAAGAATTTTCGATACCTCTTCACACAATTTTATTGTGTCATTCGTAAACTCCGCACCTGTCGACATGTCATCTACGTAAAAGTCCTTGAGAATGACCTCTGAGGCCCTAGGGTTTGATTCAGCATGCTGAAATCCAGGTTCTTTCAAACAGCGTATTGCTAAATATGGTGCGGGCTTCGTTCCATACGTTACTGTATTCAGTTCGTATTATTTCAACTCATCTGATAGAGAAAGTCGCCAAAAACCTTTTGGAACCTTCTATGATAAGGGGTCACCCAAATCATTCTATACATTTTTTGAATTGATATGGCCGATACTTGATGAAAATCCATTATACTCTATATAATGAAACTGTAGTTCGAATGATTTTCACATAAAGAGGGTTTACAAAACCACGACAATTGTTTCGCTTTACAAAAGCTTCTTCAAGTGGTGAAGATATACTAAATTACATATTTGCTATGTTCCTTTAAATACTTATCCAAAATTAATTAGGGTTCGGTTGTATACCTACTCCCAATAAATTTACGATAGGTACTTTTATATTTCTATTGATTAAATCTAACCTTTCCAGGAAAACAAATTGATTATCTAACTTTTTTGTCATTAAATGAACAATAATAGGATCCCAACTTTTTATGTCAATTTCAAGTTTTTCCAGCGCAAATAAATTCTCAATCAATGTATCCAACATATCTCGTAAATCAGACGAAGATTCTTTATTCAAGGAACGGAACAATATGATGGCGTCTAAATGTAGCCCAACCAATGAGGGGTTATCATCAAACCAATCACATTACAATTTCCATACAATCGCATAATTCTCTCCAGTCATTTTTCTCAATTTCACCATTTTTTCGGGTTCACCCTGTAATGACCTTTTCAAAAAATGAAATTTCTGAACATCTGCCAAATCCGAGTTATTGTGTACTAACGATTCAAAGGTTTCTTTAAATTCCATCCATTGATCAACATTACCACAAAAATTAGGAATGGGAATTGCAGGTAATTTAGGAGTGGCTTGATGGGCTACCACCGAACTAGAACCACTATGAACCGAGGAACTATCATTATTTTGAACATCTTTTTCTCTTTTCATCAGAATTGTTTTTCCTAAAGTAAGTAATCTGTAAAAATAGTTCTCAAACGTCTCTCGTTCATTTGCTTCAATTGTCTCATCTGTCATAAATGAGTCTATTTTACTTTGAACCTCTTAAAACTCATCCAACAAATGATTCACCCTTTCTAGCCTATTTTCTAACTCGACTAAAAGTTCATTACTACTCTGACTATTTCACTCACCTACGAAATGAACCAATCAGAAGCTCTAGTCAAGTTCGTCTTACCGATAATACCAAACTTGACTCTTGATTCTGATTGGTCTGTCAAGATCGGTGTTTTCAGCTCCGTATATGTGACAGTTAAACGTCAAATATAAGTAATGACGCTATGCACGTATTTAAAATAGAGCAGATTTGGGATACATTTTATCGAATTATTCAATGTTTCCTGTTTATTAAACTTTATTACTTTCTCAGGTCAACTTTTTTGCCAATTTCCTCTAATCCTGCCAAATTTCAGATTGTCCACCTTTCACTCTGTTTGAGAAATAGTCTAATAAAATTCCACTCGTGATTGAATTTATCTCATAAGTCTGTCTTTCATTTGTGATCTCAACTGAATTGATTCAAGAAAACACCACTCGTCCTGCGGACTCGTGGTGTTTTCTCGAAACAATTCAGTTTCGTTCAGAAATGAATCGACAGACTTATCGCGAAAATTCAATCACTTGTGGTATTACTACTGATCATCTTTTACTGTACCCAAAAACTTTTCAAAATTTGTCAGTTTACCTTTAACCACCCCACGCTTTTTTTCAGTTCTTTCAACTCTGCCTCAGCCATTGTTACAGATTCAACACTCTGCCACCAAATTCAAGCAATTCAAGGATATGAGGATTATAAAGGAATGGACTCACGAAATCTCGTTATGCCACTGGCCTATGCCTTGCTGGAACCGCTCCACCAGGTCTTCGATCCACTTCCAACAGTTCCAACCTCCAATGCAACCAGTATGGCAGTTTATCGTTTTTCACCAACCACACACAACGGTCAACGGGTCGACGTTGTTATTCCAATATCCAGTTAACTTCACGTCCCAATATGACGCAATAAAAATTGTTTCCAGCAATCACTGTATTTCCATTTACCATTCAATCAAATAATCCAGCTCGAAGGACCACTATGTTAGGGCTCTGCCCTAGTATTTTGTGTTTATGAACCAACTAATAAGGCACACCAATACCAATCGTACCTTTATTTTAAACGTATCAAAATATATTCATTTATAGAAGAATTAATAGACATGTGAAGCTTTGATGTCACTGCCACCAGTGTTCATTGCACACTAAAACGGATGATTGTTCAATCTTAAACAATTATCATAAGGATATTCGGACAATATTATCCTCTACAAGGCATACTGAGTAAAATCGTATCCCAAAATATGTCACCATCCCTCGGTCTATCAGTATTGTCAAGTTGAGCTGGGATAATAAAAGAGTTGTACAGTAGCGTTTCACTCATTAGAACCCGAAAACAAAACAGTATGAATAGCTAATAGGTACCATGGAGTATTACTATAAAATGAGTTATCTTTCAATTCTTGAGTAACATAAACCATTTACTGTTCATTTACATAAACCAATACTTTAATTTTGATTCCAGGCTCAGGAAGATACTACGGATTTTCCTTACCATCCAGCTTTTCAAACAGTGTGCAGGAATTTGTGATGAATCATATACAACTGAAACTTATTCTGGGCGATATTATAAATATATGGAAGACTTTTCTGCACCAACTGCGCTACTGACCGAATTGAGAGTTGATTGCGAAGAAGTTGAACTACCAATTACATGGGTGAGAAGAAATATAAGAATAGATTCTGATTGGGGAGGTTGCACGAAAGTGCTAACAATAACTCATTCGAATCTAACCGTTGTCCCTCCAGCTGCCTTTAAAGGATTCTCAACCTTCAGCATTTTGCGACTTAGCGACCTTCATTTGGAAACATTGAAACCAGGTGCTTTCAATTCGCTTAATTCTTTGAGCAAACTATATCTTTTTGGAAACAAGCTGAGAGTGATAGGAACAGGAATATTCAACTCTTTGACCAACTTGGAGGTTCTGGATTTGTCCAAAAATGAAATTCAGAATATAAATGCGGATTCTCTTGCTGGGGTAATATATCTGAGGAGTTTAAATCTATCATCAAATCGCTTAGTCCTTTTTGAAAGTGCCATACTGGACCCGTATATATTATTTCTGGAGAATGTCGACCTGAGTTTTAACAATTTATCAAATATTTATATTGGTTCAGTTTCCAGCAAAATTAAGAATATTGATCTCTTTGGTAACAATATCAAGGAACTCAACTTTTGCCCTTTCGAGTTAAAATCACTTAACGTTAGTAAAAATATCATTACACTATTGAAAAAAGATTACTGTGCAATCTTTTCAAAGATTGTTCATTTAGATGTCAGTTTTAACAACATTTCAGAATTAGATTCTAAAATTTTTGCAAACTTGAGAAATTTAAAGTATTTGAACCTCCAACATAACAATATTTCGTCTATTCCAACAGAATTATTTTCCGATTTGAGTAATTTAATTGCTCTGAATTTATCTCATAACCAGTTTCAACAATTTCAGTTTGGCACTTTCGAATATTTGGAAAACTTACAAATTCTAGACATATCTCACAACAAATTAACTATATTGAATAGGTTTTTGCATCCACTGTCAAATTTAGGTACCCTTTATATACAAGCAAACAACATCACATTTTTAAATGTTATGAAACTCGTACAAGATCTACCAAATTTATACTTCATTTCTTTTGAAAATAATGATTTTTCTTGCAATGAATTGATCGACGTGATGCACTATTTTAGAAAAAAGGGAATTCATTTGGAATACGGTAGAATTAAAAACACAACGAACGTTCATGGCATTTCTTGTTCTGATGATGAACATTTTCGGATTTCTTCTATCGATAATATACTTTCGAAATTGGATCAGTTGGTCAATGATGATTTGAAAAAGTCGGTAGTGAACGATTACTTCAACAACGAGTTCAAGAATAGCAACTTTTACAAATACTTGGAGAATTTTCATGAGATGAATTTGCCTAAATTCAATGAGGACTACGAGAATGATTACTTTTACAAATATTCAAAAAATCTTAGAAATTCGAATAACTTTATTTCTAGAAGATCTGATGCTCAACGATTTTCAGGCTATATCGATGAACAAAACAATAAGGGACTTTTTACAACCATGGTCCTACTTTTAGTTGTTGTTGTTGTACTTATTATTATATTTTTATATATGTATTCGACCAGGCGAACAAGTGAAAGAAGAGAAAATGTTGAACTTCTCGAAGCATGAAGATATTGTGAATAAATTTTAACAAAATGATTTGTGGCATAATCCCATTTATTGTTGGAGCCCAGATGTTTCTGTTTATATTTCCTAAACCATGATTAGTTATTCCTGGCAATTATGCCAAAATAAAAATGAAAAGAAATCAGTAATGAACTCAAATGTTGTAAGAGTTATGAATATTGATAGCTTTAGTCACTAGGCTAATCACCAATATCCAATCTTGTATTTTTACTGAATATAACTCATCAAATAAAACCGTGTATATATTCTCTTCTTGCAATTATTTGGATTGTGAACACTGATATTTTTTTCGTGGCCGTTTTATATAATGAAAATAGAATCGATAATGAAACTAAATGAATGATTTTCACTACAAAGGGTTTTAAAAACCACGACGATCGTTTCGCTGTACAACAGCTTCTTCAAGAGGAGAAGATTGTCTAAATTACTGTGTTCTCTTATAGAACCCCAGATAAGTATCAATATTACCATCATTAAGAAGGTTTTCAGAATTTTTACATTTACTAATCTCCATACTTACTGAAAGATTCAACTTCATGCCCTTGTTTTTAACATGAAGGATTTCAAAATCATGCTCGAAATCATAGTTTTCGGTTAATGAATGGGTAGCATAAGTAGAATTTGTTTTCCCGTTAACAAAGCTGTTTCTATGTTCGGTTAGGCGCTTTTTGAAGGTTCTACCAGTTTGGTCAAGATAAAACTTGGGACAACTACCACAGGTTAACTTATAGACTCCACACTTTTCTTGTTTTACCACTTTATCTTTGTTATTTTCAATATATTTGCCCACAGCATTGTCTGTCTGTGAAGCAATACTGAAACCTTGCTTTTTCAAGAAATTACTCATTTTATTACTTGGTTCACCGATATAAGTTATTGGTTTGAACCTTTACTGGTCTTTTAGAGAGGGATGCACTTCTTGGATTGCTTTCTTATGAAGCTTCTTAGACAGAAGGTTATCTATCAAAGATGGTTTATAACCATTATTAACTGCAATTTGTTTGACAACTTCTTGTTCTTTATTGAAATTTGATGTGCTGAGAGGAAACTTAACTAGTATATTCATCATAATATTGTAAGCTGCTACTTTATAATGATATGGGTGTGACGAGCCATTGTGAATTGTAATATCTGTATGAGACGGTTTATGAAAAATAGAAAATTCCTGTTAATTATTTACTTTAGTTATTGTTAGATCCAAAAAATGTATCGATTCATTCATTTCTGATTCTATCATGAAGTTAATTGAAGGGCGAAGAGAATTAATAAATTCCAAGAATTGATTCAATTGTCTAATTGTACCTGTGAAACCTACCAAAATATCATCAACGTACTTATACCAATGGTGGATGTGAATAAAACAAATTTTAAGTAAATGCTTATACTTCCTTGAGGCTGACTTATTCATTTCATACATGGAAGAAAGGGATGAATATATAGTAATAGCATTTGCTAGATTTTATTTACTACACCCATTATATGAAGTTTATGGTGATTTTGGAATAATTTAGAAACCCAAATCAAAAGTAATAAAATGTTCAAAAACTTCATATATTGGTATAGGTACGTTAATGATATTTTGGTAGGTTTCACAGGTACAATTATACAATTGAATCAATTCTTGGAATGTATCAATTCTATTCACTCTTCAATTAACTTTACGATAGAATCAGAAAAGGATAATTCGATACATTTTTTGAACCTAACAATAACTAAAGTGAATGATAAACATGAATTTTGTATTTTCCAAAAACCGTCTCATACAGATATTACAATTCACAATAGCTCGTCACACCCATATCAACATAAAGTAGCAGCTTACGAGGATATATTGAAAAATTCTTAGCCTACTGAACCAAACAAAATTTCAATGTCAAAATATTTTATTACTCAACATATTCTCCTCTTAGTTGGATACATTTATTACAGCGAACCTGCAACGTCTCTAGACCTTTCAAAAAAAATATTTCTTCTTGCTCTGCAAACCAGACCTCCACAGCTTTTATTACCTCCTCGTTGGAAGAAAATTTACGACCTTTTAAACTTTTTTTCAGTTGAGGAAAGAGATGATAGTCGGACGGAACCAAATCTGGTGAATAAGGGGTGTGTTCTAGTATTTCAAACCCTAAATCACGAATTTTTTGCACGGCAACATGAGATTTGTGTGCAGGGGCGTTGTCCTGCAAAAACAAAACACCTTTGGATAGCTTTCCGCGTCTTTACTCTTTATTTTTTTCCGTAGAGTGGTCAGTAATGTCGAATAGTAATCTCCAGTTAAATCAATCATGATTACTCTATGGCAATCACTCAGCTTATCACGAAAACTGTCCACTGCGGGAGAAAAGGGATAACCGAAATGCTTCCTGGTGGAACAAAAATCTGGATAAAACACGAAAAGAAGTTCGAAGGTTATTTAACCGAGCTAAGGTATCAGGTGAATGGGAAAATTACAGGTCTGCTCTAACCACTTACAACAAAGATATCCGGAAAGCAAAACGAGAATCATGGGAACGATTCTGCGAAAATGTGTCCAACACATCAAGCGGAACCCGTATCCACAAGATTCTATCCAGAGAGCCGACACAGGAGCTGGGGTCGTTAAAGCGTCCAGATGGCTCCTTTACGGCCTCCAGGAAAGAAACACTAGAGCTATTAGCTAATATCCACTTCCCAGGCAGCCTGATTCTGGACAATCAACCTCTAGTCACAAATATAGGCCGGATAAAATGACCTCACAGAGATGACTGGGTGGTTGCCAACATAATAATTACACCACAGGCAATAAGATGGGCGGTTAACTCATTTCACCCATACAAATCGCTAGGAGAGGATGGCATAGCACCAGTTCTGTTACAAATCGGACTGGAACAAATCATACCTATCATTATAAGACTCTTTAGAGCCAGTTTAGCTTGGAACTATATTCCGTCTAACTGGAACGCGACTAGGGTGATCTATATTCCTAAGGTGGGTTGGAATGACCCACACCCAAAATCGCTCAGACCCATTAGTCTGACATCCTTTCTGTTGAAAAGCATGGAGAAAATAATGGATGGGCACATAAGGTGTGGGGCACTAACAAAGCACCCCCTCAATGTTCACCAGTATGCCTACCAGGCTGGCAAATCAACAGAACTAGCCCTCAATAACCTTGTCTCAGGAATAAGCGACGCCCTGGAACGCCAGGAGATAGCAGTCGCTGCATTCTTGGACATAGAAGGAGCATTTAACACTCCCTATATGAGGCCACTGTCTCTAGAGGGATTGAACCGATACTATGTGACTGGATAAGAACTATGATTCACAACAGAACTATAACGACCTCTCTACAGGGGGAAAGTGTTAGCTTCAAGCCAGCCAGGGGCTGTCCCCAGGGGGCGGGGGTCCTCTCCCCACTGTTATGGTCACTGCTGGTGGATGATCTGCAGGCCATTCTCTCGCTTTGGGAGGTTGATCTGCAAGCATATGCTGACGATCTGGTCCTAGTAATAAACGATACATCCGAAGAGACGATCTCCTATGTCCTTCAGGATATATTGGATACCATATATAAATAGTGTGAGAGGGAGGAAATGTCCATTAACCCCCACAAAATGGTCATAGTACCACTCACCAGGAAAAGGAAGCTGGAACATTTAATACCTCCTTCCATCAATGGTGTACCAATTCCTTTTGCGAGTGATGCAAAATATCTGGGAATAACCCAGGATAAAAAACTTAATTGGAACTCGCACTTGGAAAAGACTATGCAGAAGGCTAGCCTTTCATTATGGACATGCCGCAGAATATGTGGCAAAACATCGGGCATGTCACCAAAAAACGTATACTGGTTGTACGTGACCGTCATACGTCCAATGATAACGTATGGCTCTATAGTCTGGTGGAGCAAGGGACATTAAAAAATGGCCATTGCTAATCTTAACGGACTACAGAGACAAGCGTGCCTGGCGATTACTGGAAGCATTCGCTCCACGCCAACGGCAGCAATGGAAGTCCTCCTTGGATTACTTCCTCTCCACATAGTTCTGGAGAGAGAGGCAAGATGGGCAACATACAGACTTTATCAAGCGGCCATTAGTCTACCGCAGGCATGTGTCATGAGAGGCAGCGGCATGCTGGAGGGCATGATACCTCACAACATTGTAGGAATGCCCTCAGACATCATGCCTAAAACTATCAACCTTCACACGTCCTACACTGTGGTCTTTCCCGAAAGAGAAAACTGGGTCCGGAATGAAACCAACCTATGTAGGGCAAATGAACGTTGGTTCACCGATGGTTCCAAAACTCAGGAAGGCGTCGGAGCCGGAATATATGGGATGAACCCAGTAGTGAAACGCTCGTTCAGTATGGGCAAACTAGCTACGATATTTCAGGTAGAGGTATATGCCATTGAAAAACAATAAAAATATTTTCAGATAGTCAAGCAGCACTTAAAGCGCTTGAATCCAACTGCTTTAAATCTAGGGAAGTATGGAGCTGCAGAGATACCTTAAACCGACTGGCGCAACGCAACAACGTCACCCTAGTCTGGATACCAGGTCACACAGGCCTAGAAGGAAACGAAATAGCGGACGCCCCAGCAAGAGGGGGGCCGAAACAACGTTCACTGGACCAGAACCAGTAATCGGTTTAGCATATAGCACTGCCAAGAATGTCATAACAGCTTGGGCAGACAATAAAAGACTCGAGTACTGGCGTAGTTTACCGGGCCTAGCCCATTCCAAAGCATTCATTTCTTGTACAAGGAAAAAACAAACTGCTAGAACTCAGTAGAGCGCATCTCAGAGTTATAGTAGGTTTGCTTACTGGCCACTGCAAACTCAAACATCACATGCATAAAATCGGACTCGCACAAGATGCAGAGTGCCGGCTATGCATGGAGGATGATGAAACGGCTAAACACATTTTGTGTACATGCCCTGCAGCGGCCAGAACCAGATTCTCAATATTTGGCGATACGACAGTAAGGCCAGAAAATCTGGTAAATTGTTCTCCCAATGCATTCCTCAATTTCGTCAAGAGATTGGATATACTGGGAGAAATATAACCATAGGGTGAGCCACAATAGGCCATTGGCCGCAGTGGAGGGCCTGATACGGGCCCAATCACGTTAAAACCTAACCTAACAATGGCAATCCCAAAAAACTGAAGCAAGAACTTTTCCAGCAGATTTTTGGACACGAAACTTCTTAGGTCTTGGAGAACCGGAGTGTCGCCATTCCATCGATTGTTGCTTTGTTTCTGGCGCGTAGAAATCTACCCAAGTCTCATCCATAGTAACAATTCGGTTTAAGAAGTCTACATTCCATATCCAAATTGACGTGAACTTTATGATGAACGCGTTCGTATGAAATATTCATTGCTTCAGATATCCGTTTTAGCCCAATTCGACGGTCTGTTAAAATCATGTCATGAACTGCATCGATATTTTCGGGGACTGACACAGAAACTGGCCTTTCCGATAGGTCATTTTCTTCAATGGAAAATTTACCTCTTTTGAAGCTTGCAGTCCAATTTTTCACGGTCGCATACGAAGGACATTGCTCACCAAGGGTATTAAGCATATCTTCGTAAATCTGCTTACCTCTTAACCCTTGTAAATACAGGTACTTGATGATGGCTCGATACTCCAATTTTTCGATTTTCACTGTTTCGGTGAACGTAGCTCTGGTTTACTTTTTTGACGGTCAGCTTTACACTGATACTTCTAATAAGTTATTGTTCGTTGCTATAGTAACGCAATATTATGTTTATGCAGGGAACTGGTCTAGGCTAACTAGATATCAATACATCCTCGTACAATAGTATGATACATAGACTAGTTAACATTCCTCTCAGCACATCAAATTTTGATAAAAAACTAGAAATAATCAAACAAATTGCAGTTAATGATGGTTATAACTTATCTTTGATAGATAACCTTCTGTCTAAGAAACTATGTAAGAAAGCAACCCAAGAAGTTTATCTCTCTCTGAAAGACCACCAAAGGTTTAAAACAATAACTAACATCGGTGAACCAAGTAATAGAAAAGGTAATAGACGAGGAAAGTGTGTCGTCACAAATGTCATTTTTGTCAAAAACTGATTCCAAACAAAGAATTTCAGATGACATTCTCTGTTGATGATTTATTGCTTTGCTTTTTAGTTTGTGTTTGGTTGTTTGGATTTTGTTTTCTCAGGCAAAAGAAAATGGAATACAACGGAAACAATTTCGGACAAGCTGATTTAAAAGCAAGGCTTCAATATTGCTTTTGAGACAGACAATACTTTGGGCAAATATATTAAAAATAACGAAGATAAAGTGGTAAAAGAAGAAAAGTGTAGAGTCTATAAATTGACCTGTGGTAGTTGTCCCAAGTTTTATCTTGGTCAAACTAACCGAATGTGGAAACAGCTTTGTTAACGGGAAAACAAATTATACTTATGCTACTCATTTATTAACTGAAAACCATGATTTCGACCATGATTTTGAAATCCTTCATGTTCAAGACAAGGACATGAAGTTGAATCTTTTGGAAAGAATGGAGATCAATAAATGTAAAAATCCTGATTTTCTCTTCTTCTTAATGACCAACTAGAATTAAAAAAATTCACTCTTACTCAATATGTTTTCGTGAAAAGGCTAGATTAAATTTAATTTAATATTGGTACTTATCGGGGGTTTATTTGGAGACAGGTACACACCTGAACCCTAATCAATTCACGATGAGTATTAAAGAGAACACAGCATAATAGTAATTTAGATTATTTTGTCCACTTGTCCACTCGTTGTGGTTTTGTAAACCCTTGGAGTGAAAATCATTCATTAGTTCCATTATAGATATCAACATTGGTTTTCATTAAGTATTCGCTACATCAATAAAAAAAATAGAATCGATTAACCCCATGAGGTTATCAGGTAAATACATACGGGTTGTTCTTTGTTTCTGAATTACAGTTGATACTTTCTGAATAACAACTAACGCTTTCTGAATTACATTTCACACCTTCTGAAATACAATTAACTAATCTGAATTACATGTTACGGTTTCTGAAATACAATTTACTAATCTGAATTACACGTTACGGTTTCTGAATTACAATTTATTATTCTGAATTACAAATTATACTTTTTGAAATACATCTTATACTTTCTGAATTACAATTGAAAAAGGTGTAGTGCACTTGACACTATTCTTCGTATTGCGATATCAGAACAGTTACGATCCTCAGTATTCGATCAGAGTGTGAAATGTATGATTGCGTCGTATGTAGACCAAACTCGAATATATCACTTGTCAAATGATAGAATTCCCAAAATTACTGGAAGTTTGTGGATTGTCAACGTTTTTTGATAGCTTCCAAGGTGGGTATAAATTATTTTATCAGGAAAGTTTTATCGACGTTTGGGCTTACTATCACTTTTGCATATAAAATATTTCTTGTGGTATATAACACATTATGGTTTTTATATGGAATATCTCATTTCAAGTTTTCAAGTACAAAATTACAATATTATGAGTAAAAGTGAAAATTTGAAATTTCTTGTGCTCATTATAGTAATATTTTATTCTGGCAATGAGATAGTCCATATGGAAAAACATAATAAATTGTTGAATTCTATACTCTAAGGAATATTCTATCTGAAGGTCTACTGGGACCTGTGAAACTGGCTCTAAGTACGAAAAATGTATGTCATTACTATAAGTACTTCATTGTAAGTAGGTACGATATATTTGAATTTCAGTTTGATGATGGCAAGTAAACACTGCCTGGGTATTTTTTTTCCTAGTGGCAATTAGGTCCCAAATACAGGTGCTTTTTTGATTGCCAATGCCAAAGTTTTAATAATGGTTATTAAAAATTTTTCTCGGTGTATAGGACTTACTGCTGTACAAAAATAACGGTACTGATGAAAGCCAGGACATTTTTTTATCTTCCGCAAATGTTTGTCCTCAATTCAGGTGATTTATTACTGTACGGCATTTGTATACTTGAATTTTTATAACTACGGAGATTAATTTTTTCGCAACGCCGTACATCTTTGCCGCACGCAAATTCCTATCTCTAACTGTTACAGTTGGGGCCATTTGCTGCGGAAGAGGATGAAGAAACTGATGAGAATACAGGTAAAAACTGATTTAAGTGCATGTCTGTTGCCAGTGGCGATTCTACTATACCGCGAAACCCCGCGGTGCGAGGGGCCCCGGTGGTTACGGGGGCCCGGAGGGCTCACGCGGAAGTGATACCCAAGTTTTAAATTGTTATTCTCGTAAGCTGCTCGGAACATTTCCACATGCGAATAAGTTTTCAGGATATATATTCTCCATTCTAACGACTCTTACTGTGATGTGCTGCAAATATTCTACCCTCTGTGTGCAGAGAGTGGCGCGAGTGCACGTTATTATTTATTATTTGTCGCAAGTCGATGCAAGCCAGCCCAGCCCAGCAGCCTGCGTTCCGAATCGAAGCTTTCAGCACTACCCTAGTGCTGTAAGCTTGGATTCGGACACGATGGTCAGGGCGGATTATGTCTTTATTGGCTGTGAAACTAAGATATATTGATATAATCAAAATTCTCACTAAAATTTCACTAATTTAAAAAAAATGGAAGAACGAAGTCACGCTATCAGTCTACTGAAAAGTCTAGAACAGTTTGAGTTCATTTTTATACTAACTATGTGTTCTAAAATACTGGAAAATGCTAACATAGCATCAAAACTGCTGCAATTGGATGATTTAGATTTGTCCAAGGCTTGCAAATCTCTTGAATCAACTTATACATGATTACGACCCACTGAAGACGGAAGCTACTAATGTCGCCACAAAATGGAGTATTCAACCAAAATTTCTGGAAAAAAGAAACGTTACATCGAAAAAAAATTTGGGGAACCTAACACACAATATTTATTTTCTGAAAGAGAACATTTCTTCAAAGTAAACGTTTACTATAAGACTCTTGATATCGTTTTCTGCCAAATCAAAAATAGATTTGAAACCATGAATACCATTGTTAGCAAGTTCAACTTTCTTAATCCAAAATTGCTAGTTGAAATGTCGGAAGAAAATTTGTTCAAATCATCCGAAAACCTACAGAAGTTATACCCACTGACTTATCTTCTACTTTTCCTTTCGAGATGATTTCGCTTTGACCTCTAAAAGAAGAAATAGTGAAGTTGAAAGATATAAGAGAGTTTGCAGAGTTCCTAATAATCATGAATTCTACGCTATCTTCCAACTTTTCTGAAGTACATCCCTGTTGCTGTTTCTGACCTTACCTATAACTGTGGCCTCTGCTGAGAGGTCATTTTCCAGATTAGAAATAATTAAAAATGATTTGCGGAACAAAATATCACAAGAGAGACTAAGTGGTCTTGCAATATTATCCATAGGAGCAGAAGAAGCAGCTGCAATGGACAAATCAGTTTTTATAAACGAATTTGCAGATAGGAAGGCAAGAAGAAGAGATTTTCACTGAATTTCTATTATATACATGTTTTGGTTATATTCAATGATCATTTCCGAGGGATTTGATATTGTTATTAATTTTTTAATCATATTTCTTGTCCTTTTTCACTGATCTCTGTTCCTTCGTTTTTTTTAATATTTTATGTTTGTTTTGAGATTTCAATATAAATTCTCCAAGTTTTCTGAGTAGTTGTTACTTATTCACAGTGTTCGTAGGTGGTTATAGCATAGAAGTAGAACGCATGTTTTCACAACAAAATTAGTAAATAGATTCAGCTGAAAACAAGGGCCCTTGGCCCAATTCTCGCGGGGGGGGGTCATAAATTGTAGACACGCCACTGCTGTTGCATGGAATATTCTTCTTTATCCTCAGTTAATTATAGATATTTTTTATGTTATTTCTATTATAATATGATTCAGAATACGAAAATGTGCACAGTTCTGATGTCGATACTACGGTATGCGATAGTCAAAGTTCTGATGAAGAATGAAGTTAAATCTGTTTTTCACCAAAGAATTATATTTCGTGAATTTGTTTTCTTAGTTTCAAAAGCTATGATTATAATTATTAAAAACTAAATTTTATTTGCAGTAATAAATGTTTGTAAAAGTTTACAAAAGTTATGAAAAGTTCTTTGAAGTTATTATGAGAATATTTTTGTATAAACTCACAATATTCTCTCATATATCTTAAATCTTTGTATTATTCAATATAATGTATGGGAAATTTTTTATTCAGATTGAGATTTTAAAATTGGGTATTTTGAAAAAACGACAAAATAAAAAACGTATAATACAAAGATTGTAACGTACAGTAGAATGATGCACATTGAAGTAAAAAAAAGCAACTCGAATATTATAGTTACACGGTTTCAGTTTATCGGGTCGTATCGCATTATTTTATATTGTCAATAAAATTTTGTGAATGCCGTACAATAATTAATTACGATAATATTTCGGAAAAAAACAATGTATAATCTCTTTAGCTGTGAGAAATCCTCAAATTGAAAATGTACGCTATAAGTCACATTATGTTTGAAAACCGGTTGCCGTTCAGGAATTTATGATTATATTAACCCTAATTTTTAGACGGTCTAATTTCTGAGAACAATTTTATGTGCCAAATATGTTGAGGAATCGATGCTGTATATTATGCAATGGTCTTGAACCATACAGGTCCAAGTAGGAATTTTCGTGCGTGGCTCCTCGCCCCTGTACGCATATGCCCCCTGTACCGGCAAATACGTAAGGCGTTGCTAAAAATTAAATCAATCTACGGATATAGAAACATCATGAGCTGTTTTGAGTATATTTCCTACATAAATGATCCAACAAGGATACCTAGTGACTCCTGTTTGGATCATTTTTTTGTTTACAGTATGATACCTATACAAATCAAATAAATATTAAATCATTCATTTTTCGATATTACATTACTGATCATGCCCCAATTGCACTTACCTTCAAAATCGATGAAACTTCAACAAAAAAAATAAAAGAATGTAAAAAGTATACTGATTACAACAAATTGAGATCTGACTTGGCTACAGAGTACTGGGAATGTGTATATCAACAAAATGATGTAAACACTATGGCAGAAAACATAATTTATAAACTGAGGCACTGCATTGAAAAACACACAGGAACTGTACAAATTACGAAAAAACACAACTTATTAAAAAAAAAAATGGTTGACTAAACCTCTGCTGAATCGTATCGATGAAATAAACAATCTTCATTCATTAACCACAAAGTATCCAAATAATATTGATATGAAAGAACAGTATAAAACTTGTAGGAACCTATTGAATAGAGAAATGAAAAATGCAAAAAAACACTACTGTAGAAAATTAATTGAAAAAATCAAAATAGTTCGAAAGCCTTATGGGAGTGTATAAATGAGGTCAGTGGGAAAACACAAACTGAAACAAGTATTAAAATTATCGAAGCAAAAAAATATCTGATACAGTACAAATTGCTAATACATTCAATAATTATTATAGTGATCTGGGAAAAAATCTAGCAAATAAAATTCCTCCTATTAATAACTATAATGAAAATATGAGCGGTCTTGAAAACACATTATATATGAATCCAACGGATGAAACAGAAATCATCGCAGTAATAAGAAAATTGAAACTAAAAAAATCCCCCGGGCATGATAATATTCGTTCCGAAATTCTAAAACAAGTTGCCAACGAAATCGCTGCACCTTTAGCTTTCTTGATCAATTATTGTTTTGAAGTAGGAGCGTTTCCAAAGGTATTGAAACATGCTATCGTCAAGCCGTTATATAAAAGTGGGGAAAAAATTGAAGTAGATAGGCCCATCTCTTTAATTTCCAATATTTCAAAAATTATTGAACATCTTATAAAAGCTAGACTCACAAAGTTCCTAAAAAAATTCAATATTTTGTCAGAAAATCAATTTGGCTTTCGAGAGGGGAAATCAACGGAAGATGCTATATACAAACTTACAACATCAATTTATGAGTCCCTAGATAAATGATTGCCAACAATTAGTATTTTTCTTGACCTCTCGAAAGCCTTCGATACAGTCAGTCACCAGAAATTGCTGAACAAATTGAAATATTATGGGATCAGAGGAAACGTCTACAATATATTAGAAGATTATTTGTCAGGACGAACTCAACAGGTGCGAATTGATGAGGTATATAGTAGCCCTAGAAAAGTAACTTATGGTGTTCCGCAAGGGTCTGTTCTGGGTCCAGTTCTATTTATTCTATACATAAATAGTTTATTTAAAATAGGTAGTTTGGGGGAAATCATTAGTTTCGCAGATGATACTGTTGTTACATATTAAGCAAACACTTGGAATGAACTCCGAGAAAATATTGAAAATGACTTTCCTAGCATAGCTAAATGGCTTCAATTCAACAAACTTACTCTCAACTTAAATAAAAGCTGTTATCTACCATTCTGTTCGTATTCAACAGGATTACCACAATTGGGAGATATTGATGTTGGTTTGGATTCAAAAATTCCCGAAGCACCATCCATAAAATATCTTGGTATAATGATAGATCGACACTTGAGATGGGACCTGCAAATGAAACACCTGTCAAAAAAATTACGAGGGGTACTTCCAAAATTCAAATTTTTGAAAGATTTTTTGGATCAAAAACATCTCAAAACAGTTTTTTTCGCATTGGCGCAATCACAACTTACATATGGTATTTTGGGATGGGGTAGTGTAAATGACCGGTTTTTGGATAAAATCAACATACTACAGAAATGGATTTTGAAATTAATTTTTGAAATAGACATCAATTATTCATCTAATTGTTTGTATAAAGAAGCGCAAATATTGGACACGCGACAACTTTTCTGTTTAAAAATTCACCTGTTTCTAAAAAGCAGCAAAATAATACTGAAGGATCATAAACATACTCACAATACGAGAAGACAAGATGAGATATTTTTTCCTCGAAGTGAAAAAACAATTGGCCAAAGAAGCACGAATTATGTAGCGCCCCGATTATTCTCGTTGATACCAGCACACCTAAAAAGTATTTTAAACTTTCATTACTATAAAAGTAAACTTAAGTTATGGATAATGGAAAAGGAACGTAGTTTTTTTCATAAGTTATTGAAATAAGACAAAACCCGAAAGTGACAGTATACTTACCGAATGTGACCCAAGCAAACGACTGTGACCAATTAAATAATTTCCAAAAAAAAATACCGAAAGTGGATGTACTTACCGAATATGACGCCAGACACACGATTGAGACTATATTTTATTCTATTTTCAAATGTCACGCACAAGCAGCATTATGAATGCTTCAGTGATTTTGTCCCTGTTTATTCACAAACATTGTTTAATTATATTACATTATTTATATATTTTATATCTAATTTAAAAGAAAAAAAATATCTGTATTTGTATTATTGTGTACTTTGTGAAATTTATCTGAAAAAATTTGTGAATAAACCTTTTTATTATTATTTATTATTAGTTATAAGTCCAATCAAACGAATGCACAGTAATAAACTGCCTGAATTGAGGACAAAACATTTTTTTCTGCCTTTCAGTACCGTTTTTTTTGTACAGCAGTAGGTCCTACTTGATCTATCATCTTGAGAAATGATCATTTTGTCGAAAAATATCTCCCATCGATGGAAAGTTTCTTGCGTATTCAACTGCACCGCTCACAACTGACGGCACAGTGCTCAAAGGAGTTTTCGTATTGTACTATAATTATTCTGATTATAATTCAAGCTGGGACACATGACTTGGACTTAGACCGTTTCTTTTTACTCACCCAGTATACATGAAATAACTATGCGACGTTCTCAACATTGAGGAATGGATATACAGGGTTTTCCAAACTCGGTGGCCATTAGACGTTTCTGGAAAATGGGAAGTAGGATTATTTTGACAATTTCCCTCATATTATATAAACCAACCAAATGCCATCATTTTTTGAATTCAAACCAATGAGAAAAGGACTTTTCAAAAATACTACACCAGGATCCCACGCCTATTTTCAAAAATGATTAATAACAGGCTGAATCTTCCTGAGTAGCTTCATTTTGCCGAGACGCTCAACTTTTTCCTCTATGAAAATTTTCGATAGTGGTAGCTAATAAAATGCGCAGGCGTCAATCATGTCGATATGGTGAGTGCAAAAAATTCATTAATAACATTTAGTTTTCCAGTTGAACCTCGAGATAATTTGATGAAGTACTCGAAAAAACTTTTGTCCTACAAAATGGATGGTAGGACTGAAGAGTCCCCCACTCCCAACATGTACCAATGACGTGGTCGTAAAAATTCATTAATAACCAGTGGATTTTTTTACCGTTGCTTGGTTAATATTTGTATAATTGAATGGTCATATTGTCCTACAAGTTGAATGGTAGGTGTTCCCAGTCCTACGCTCCGAAATTGTCAAATTCACGAAAATTCTTGATATTAGTAGCTATATTGAACTACGTAGGCGAAAGTCATGTTGATTTGGTGAGCGCAAAACTTGTATGGCTAACTGTTAGTTTTACCCAAATCTGAAGCTCATGGCTCATGGTGACACAAACCAATTGAATTAACTTCATGTCAAGGCAGTAAAATCAATCCATTTGACCGTAAGCCACGGGCTTAACTAGCCCACAGATATTTCGATCATACCTTCTGAAATAAAAAAATTATCAAAATATTTTGTAAGTAGGCACATTTATCCTGATTTTTGATATGATATTTTCTTGATCCTGCCATCCTCATTACGTTGTTCAGTTCACAGATCGATCCTATGGCCAGTTTTCGAGCTATACAGGGTGTCAAGAATTCCATTACTGCTGTTTTGCGAATTATGAATCGATTTGATTTTTTTGTTTTAATTCGAAATCGATATTTTTTTTTAGAAATAAACACATTGAATCTAATTTGTAGCTCATGAGTCCCTCCATTCGAATAAGAAATTATATTTCACGAAGGGTGTTGCATTACATAGCATGACAAGACACTGTTCAAAGAAATAGAAAAATTGTACTCGAAAATCCTAGGCAAATAATTCATGAACTCATTGATACATAAAATAAATAAAAGGATATTCCCATAATTCTACCTTGTTATACTTTCAAACTTTTCAACATTCAAACTCTACATCTCTATACTGATCACAGGTACTTCTTTATATTCTACATTTTATAATAAAAACACATTTTTTATTTTTAGACAATCAAGAATTCTAACATTTTTAACACTTGTATAGTCCTTCACCATTACATATTTTGTTTGTATTTTTTATTTTACATTTTCACTCCTTACATCTTACATTTTGTTATCTCCAAGTTTTTTTTTTCTTAATTCTACGCACTATTGTGTGATTTTCATGTTGTATTGTTACATTTTTAATATAACTCTCTCTTTGAGATTTTCACATAAGTTATTTTACAACCAATATTAGTAGACCCTACATTAGTCTCATAAGAATAGTGTAGAATTTTAATTTTATTTCACTTCACTGTAATAACAACTTTTACATCCTGAAATTCTTATATCAATGTACATATCGATATTTCTTAAATAATTTATTTTATATATTATTAAGTTACTTAATCTAGCATAGTTTTTTATATAAACCACTGTTGAATACGTCCACAAACAAGCAGTGTCTACTGCTTCGTGGTATATTCTTTATTCACAACCAACCATGTTGAACAAAATTACATCATTATTACGAATATTCCATATCTGTTACTAGGATATGAGAATTGAAGTGAAATTATACTCATGAAATGATCCTTTCATCTACTCCCCTTATTTCCAGCAAAAGTCTCGCCACTCTCTGATTTACCGCCACCCGAATCCAATTACATTTTTCAGAATTCAGTTCTTGTGATACCTCCTTGAAAAGCTGGTTAAAAATGCTCTCCCACTACTTTTCCTTCCCGTCCTCATTGTTTAAAATTGTTTTTTCCGTTAACCAGATGTCGTCTCCTAACGAACGGCAGCCCTCAGAAGTCAATACTTGTGCGAGTCAAGAATTAACGAGGTCTTACCTTTTAACATGCGATTCCTACCATTCCATCAATGAACTTAACGTCGCATTGGAAATTGTTTTATATCATATTATAACAGGTTTGAAACATTATTGAAAGTTATCTTGACTTTTTCTTATATCATTAGAAATGGAGGCGGTAGAGCAACAAAACGAAATTCGACACTTGTAGTTTTTGATGAATATCTCAGTAACAAACATTGATATTCAAAATCTGAAAAAACCTTATTATTTCTTCTCAAAATAGAAATTTTTTGTCCTTTTTAACCGACCTTGTTTCCGAGATAGCAATAGTATGTCATCAGCTAAAAAGACGGCCTGTATGTATAATGTTGAACCCCTTATTACTTCAAACACCCCATCTGCTTAGCTGTATTATATTTTGATCGACCAGCTTCCATTCTGATTCATTGTCAATGATAAACTCAATCAACTTATACACTTGTATGCGTATTCATAAACAGGAGAATTGATTATATTATTGACTACTTTGTAGAAAAACAGTTTCGTTTTTTCTGTATTATGAAACATATTTCTCACGAATGTCAGTAATGACCAGTCGCTCACTAGTTCAATATTGGATATGAATGGAATATTGATATTTTTTTATTCATTCAAATTTTTCCAAAAATGTCAAAATTCATGTGTTGCCCACTAGCGCCGAATCTGGTCATACAATCGAGTAGGGCCAATGGAGACTTTTACTCAGAATAGCTTCAGCTACAACATACCAAACATTCAGCCATTATCACAGTAAGACTTTTTTTCATTAAATGTGTGCGGAGTCCTTTGATGATAGTTGTATACATTGTTGTTTAAAATTAATTTTTCCGTTAACCAGATGTCGTTCCCTTACGAACGACAGCCCTCAAAAGACGAAACTTGTGACAGCCAAGGATTAACGAATTTTTACTTTTTACGTGCTATTCCACTTTCTCGGGCCATCAGAGAAATATAAGCAGTCGCTAGGCTTTGAAACCACGACCGGTGACCATAGTGGATAAAAGATCGGTATTTTAACTACTTGGCCACTTGACCCCCGTAAAATATAATATCTCTTTCGAACGACTTTTTGAGGCCTCTGGAGAAACCATACATCCTATTTTACTATAGAGCAGAATTTCACAATTCGTCTGACCTCTTTGAAAGTTTTCAATTATAAATTTCAGCTCTGCAGACGACGATGTGATGTTGCAGGTTTTTCCGGGTTTTTCTGCATCTGTTAAAGCGCATGCGACATCATTTAAGCCGCCCCAGGGCAGATTGATTATTTCAACGTTTTTACTTTGTTATTGTTTTTTTCAATGTGTTTATAAAAATTATGAAAGCTAAACAAAATTTCACACTTATTTTATAAACTTTTCACGTAAATTATGATATTTTCTAATTGAACAAACAATTATACATTGAAAGTAACATTACTTCACGAATAAAAGTATATTAAATTGCTAAACCACAATTTCAAAATAATTCGTTATTTTGAATAATTTTTGTAGGACTAGCGATACATACCCGTTTTTTTGTAGGACACTGTATTTTTTAGGTTAAGAATACACTAACCTTTTATGTGTTATCATTGTCCTACAGTTATTAATAATTTTTGTGTACCATGGAATTGACAATTTCGGAGCGTAGGACTGGGAACACCTACCATTCAACTTGTAGGACAATAGTACCATTCAATTATACAAATATTAACCAAGCAACGGTAAAAAAATCCGCTGGTTATTAATGAATTTTTATGATCACGTCATTGGTACATGTTGGGAGTCGGGGACTCTTCAGTCCTACCATCCATTTTATAGGACAAAAGTTTTTTCGAGTACTTCATCGAATTATCTCGAGGTTCAACTGAAAAACTAACTGTTATTAATGAATTTTTTGCACTCACCATATCGATATGATTGACGCCTGCGCATTTTATTAGCTACCACTATCGAGAATTTTCGCACAGGAAAAAGTTGAGCGTCTCGGCAGAATGAAGATACTCAGGAAGATTCAGCCTGTTATTAATCATTTTTGAAAATAGGCGTGGGATCCCGGTCTAAACTGTCTCCAGCCCGTGGTATTTTCAAATCGGTGTTTCGCCTCTTCCTTATTTATACGGTTCCATAGTTACAACAATCACTGTAAATTTAGAAACGTCAGTTTGACGGTTCTACTCTTCAACTGACATTAATGACACATGATGAACCATTCCTGCAATACGCATTTAGTCCATAATAATTTAATGTATTAGTGAAATTGTCTGATCGAATATCCCTTCAAAATGCAGAATTTTCAAAATACTTTCACCTTGCCAGTCGCTCAAACTGTGTTGCTGTACAAAACACCACTCGAGCAAACTCTCGTGGTGTTTCTAAGCAACACAGTTTTCGTGACAGCAAGGTGAAAGTATTTTTTGAAAATTCAGTATTTTGTCGGGATATTACTACTGAAAATTCAATCACTTGTGGTATTACTACTGTCTTACATGTCGCGCAGTTATTTTATTCATTAGTTTTCTCAAATTATTGTAATTGTCATAATTCAACTCTGTTCAACTCCAAATTCAATCAGGTAAAATCGTTCATTTTCATTATTTGTATATATACAGGGTGTCAATTTGAAAACTTCCCACCCTTAATATCTTCCTTCCAGTAAACAATATGAGTAATCGAAAAAACAGGTCAATTTTATTGTCAAGGGGGACACTTTCAAGGACTATTTGTAGCCCTCGTGGTTCAACCCCCTAGGAGGGGTAGATGTTACCCTTAGAATTTTAAATGGGAAGGGGGGTCAAGTGGCACATCATTTTGATGGGCGTTCAATTCTTGTTCCAATGGTACCCTGACTTATTATTTTTTGATGAGCATTTTCTGAAAAATTGCGTTCTAAACTAACAGAAGTAATTATTAGAACGCCTATATTGAGATTCATGGTTTGGCCAGAACTGGTTAGAATATTAGGTGGTACAGTTCCAACCCTTTATTAGGGGTAACATTAGCCATTAGCTCCAAACACTTTACATAAAAAAGTAGTCTAATAGTAAAACGTAGATGGTAGTAAAGTTGTGTTTATTAAATGCTGAATTTTTAAGTGTCATACAGAAATTGTACAGATAGCCTTCCTTTTTTGCTACTTCTGCTGTAAAAAGTTTCTGTTTTCCGGCAAAAAATTGGTTAGCAAATTTGAACTATGTGGTAGTATTGTGAATACCGTTGTACCTGTTGGGCTGTTTAGGAATTACTTTAATAAGTGTATAAAAGTGTAAAAATGGTTTACATTCTTCAAGACAGAATTGAAATGATTGTAATTTATGGCGAAGTTGGAAAGTGCGCACGAAGGGCGGCATGTCTTTTTAACGAAAGACATCCAAATTGTAATGTAAGTCACCGGTATGTGCTTGATTTGGTGAATAAGTTTTACGAAACTGATTCAGTGACAAATAAAAAAAGAAATAACCCCAGAGTACTAAATGAAGCAGCTCAAATTGAAGTTTTGGGAACATTTGCTGCAGAGCCCACGAGCTCCTTACGATCAGTATCAGAACAGACGGGAATGTCACGCGAGACTATAAGAAAAGCATTGAAAATGCATAAATTTCATCCATATAAAATGCAGATTCTTCAAGAGCTCCACGAGGATGATTATGATAGAAGAATAGAGTTTTGTGAAATCATGTCTCATCGAGTCAATACCATCCCTAATCTTCTGTTAAACATCTGTTTCAGCGATGAGTGTTCATTTTTTCTGAATGGCAATGTTAATAGACAAAATTGTCGCTATTGGAGTGACGAAAACCCACATATTTTTCGGAAAGGGCATACACAACACCCACAAAAAGTTAATGTTTGGGCTGGTATTCTTGGAAATGCCATTCTTGGTCCATTATTTCTGGAAGAAAACTTGACTGGCAATCTGTACCTTGATATGCTTGAAGAGACTATCGATCCTCTTATAACTCACGAGCTAGAAACTCAAATTGATTCAGAAGGTAATGAACTTTTGCAGGAGGATCTGTTACATTTCCAGCAGGACGGTGCTCCACCTCATTATTTTCTTTCCGTCCGACAGTGGTTAAACGAGAGATTTCCGGGTAGATGGATTGGCAGAAGGGGAGCAGTTGAATGGCCTCCGAGATCACCGGATTTAACACCCTTAGATTTCTTTCTTTGGGGGCATCTTAAATCCGTTGTTTATAAAACACAACCTTCTGATATTGACGAACTTAAAAGACGAATTATAGCAGCATGCCGGTCAATTCCTAGTGAAGTTTTCCGTAATGTTAGAGGGGAGTTCGAAAACAGACTGTATTACTGTTTAGAGCAAAATGGACAACATTTCGAACAGCTAATAAGATAAGCGTAAGTAGATTTTATGTTGGAAATGTCTTTCTCGCAAATTAAATTTTATTGTGTAGAAGGAAAATAACCACCAAATAAAAAATCCCATGCGTAATAAATGTATTCCTGTCATTCAAGGGTTGGAGCGGTGCCACCTACTCTTCTAACCATTTTTATTAAAGGGAGTCAATACAATAATGCATCTCAGTATAGGCGTTCTAATAATTACTTCTGTTAGTTTAGAACGCAATTTTTCGGAAAATGCTCATCACAAAATAATAAGTCAGGGTACCATTGGAACAAGAATTGAACGCCCATCAAAATGATGTGCCACTTGACCCCCCTTCCCATTTAAAATTCTAAGGGTAACATCTACCCCTCCTAGGGGGTTGAACCACGAGGGCTACAAATAGTCCGTGAAAGTGTCCCCCTTGACAATAAAATTGACTTGTTTTTTCGATTACTCATATTGTTTACTGGAAGGAAGATATTAAGGGTGGGAAGTTTTCAAATTGACACCCTGTATATATATACATATAAAGTCGATCTTCTCCACCTGTCTCTAAAAAGCTGATTCTTCTAATCAACTTTTAGTATTTGTTGTATTTGAATCACTTCGAGTCTTTTGTGTTTTATCTTGTTTAATTATTAGTAAATTATTTTGCCTCATTCATACCTTTTTCCGGTTTAATAATTTGAGAAATGTCCCAAACATATTTTGTTGTTATTCCTTATTGTTTTGTTTAATAGATATAAGTGTTTTGAATCATGACTTTTTATTCTCAAAAGTTCACATTCCAGTTTACAAAAATCCTTTTGATTTATGAGAAAATTATTTTAATTCGTAGAGTTGAACAGAGTAAGTAAATTTGAGTGCTAAAGTGAGTTCCGCAACGACTTCTCAATCCAGCATCAGAAAGAAATAACAAATGGAGCATCGAGTGTAGAAAGTCGAGATCATCTGATGAAAAAGTAAGGTAAGTTTAAAATCTTAAATGCTGTGAGGTATAATTCCTTTTTCCTAGAAAATTAGAGCCCAACGTTCTCAATTATTATTATTTTTTAACGACTCCGCTCGGTCGAATCAGTTGTGATGAAGCTTTATTTATTATAAAATCAGCATTTGTTATAGTACAAGATCCTAGGGCCGTCAGACATTGCTTATTTCTAAACGAACGAATGAGTACGATTGAGTAGTATGTTAGTATGTACTATGTTCGCATGCCTACCTGCTAACTTGTCCAGATGACCATTCTTCAGATATTAGGGAATCAAAGTACGTTGAAACACTACTCACTTAGTTGATTTGCCAGTCTACAGAATTATTATTGTAACCCATGGTGGATCAGTGGACAGAGTAACTAGCTACCACCCCGGAGCTCCGAGTTCAAATCTCGTCTCCAACAATTTTTTTTTATACCTAGCAGACGCATCACTCTAAGGTTAGCCATCTCGGTTGAAAACAGCTTCGACTCTGGGAGGATTTTTGTTCAAAAAGAAAAGAAAACAGAATTTTGGTAAATAAAAGATTTTGTTAAGATTTCCTTATGAGTAAAATCCCAGTGCCTTCAGACATAACTTATTTTTGAAAAGATGAAGACTTAGGTTCTGAGTGTTGTCTCATATACTTTTAATACCTGCGTACTTGTGGAGTTCGCTCTGTGACACCTGGGCAGGTACCTAATTTGAATTTGTATGGCTGATTTTTATATATGTATTTTGTAGAATATCACTCTTAAATAATTTCAAAAGTGTCAGACGCTTTCCATAGACCAGATCTTTTGTCAAACGCTTTAAAGCTCCACAAATTACTTCAGAGTGTTATTCAACCAATTATACATGAAAATCAGCAACACAAATTTAAGTTAAGTAGGTTTAGGTTAGGTTAGGTTTGAACGTGAGTGGGCCCGTATCAGGCCCTCCACTGCGGCCAGTGGCCTATTGTGGCTCACCCTATGGTTATATTTTCCCCAGTATATCCAATCTCTTGACGAAATTGAGGAATGAATTGGGAGAACAATTTACCAGGTTTTCTGGCCTTACTGTCGTATCGCCAAATATTGAGAATCTGGTTTTAGCCGCTGCAGGGCATGTACACAGAATGTGTTCAGCCGTTTCATCATCCTCAATGCATAGCCGGCACTCTGCATCTTGTGCAAGTCCGATTTTATGCATGTGATGTTTGAGTTTGCAGTGGCCAGTAAGCAAACCTACTATAACTCTGAGATGCGCTCTGCTGAGTTCTAGCAGTTTGTCAGAGTCCTGTTTTTTCCTTGTACAAGCAATAAATGCTTTGGAATGGGCTAGGCCCGTTAGACTACGCCAGTACTCGAGTCTTTTATTATCTGCCCAAGCTGTTATGACATTCTTGGCAGTGCTATATGCTAAACCGATTACCGGTTCTGGTCCAGTGAACGTTGTTTCCGCCCCCCCCTTTTGCTAGGGCGTCCGCTATTTTGTTTCCTTCTAGGCCTGTGTGACCTGGTATCCAGACTAGGGTAACGTTGTTGCGTTGCG
Organism: Chrysolina oricalcia; assembly: GCA_944452925.2. Classification (NCBI taxonomy): domain Eukaryota; kingdom Metazoa; phylum Arthropoda; class Insecta; order Coleoptera; family Chrysomelidae; genus Chrysolina; species Chrysolina oricalcia. Next base: position 13,680,021 of record OX101821.2, on the reverse strand, counting down.
CCAGTCGGTTTAAGGTGTCTCTGCAGTTCCATACTGCCCTAGATTTGAAGCAGTTGGATTAAAGCGCTTTAAGTGCTGCTTGACTATCTGAAAATATTTTTATTGTTTTTCGTGTGTGGTGTCGATTTTACAGCTCCCTGGCACACATTTCAATGGCATATACCTCTGCCTGAAATATCGTAGCTAGTTTGCCCATACTGAACGAGCGTTTCACTACTGGGTTCATCCCATATATTCCGGCTCCGACGCCTTCCTGAGTTTTGGAACCATCGGTGAACCAACGTTCATTTGCCCTACATAGGTTGGTTTCATTCCGGACCCAGTTTTCTCTTTCGGGAAAGACCACAGTGTAGGACGTGTGAAGGTTGATAGTTTTAGGCATGATGTCTGAGGGCATTCCTAGAATGTTGTGAGCTATTATGCCCTCCAACATGCCGCTGCCTCTCATGACACATGCCTGCGATAGACTAATGGCCGCTTGATAAAGTCTGTATGTTGCCAATCTTGCCTCTCTCTCCAGAACTATGTGGAGAGGAAGTAATCCAAGGAGGACTTCCATTGCTGCCGTTGGCGTGGAGCGAATGCTTCCAGTAATCGCCAGGCACGCTTGTCTCTGTAGTCCGTTAAGTTTAGCAATGGCCATTTTTGATGTCCCTTGCTCCACCAGACGTTATCATTGGACGTATGACGTTCACGTACAACCAGTATACGTGTTTTGGTGACATGCCCCGAGTTTTGCCACATATTCTGCGGCATGTCCATAATGAAAGGCTAGCCTTCCGGATAGTCTTTTCCAAGTGCGAGTTCCAATTAAGTTTTTTATCCAGGGTTATTCCCAGATATTTTGCTTTACTCGCAAAAGGAATTGTTACACCATTGATGGAAGTAGGTATTAAATGTTCCAGCTTCCTTTTCCTGGTGAATGGTACTATGACCATTTTGTGAGGGTTAATGGACATTTCCTCCCTCTCACACAATTTATATATGGTATCCAATGGATCCTGAAGGGCGTAGGTGATCGTCTCTTCGGATTTATCGTTTATTACTAGGACCAGATCGTCAGCATATGCTTGCAGATCAACCTCCCAAAGCGAGAGAATGGCCAGCACATCATCCACCAGCAGTGACCATAACAGTGGGGAGAGAACCCTCCCCTGGGGACAGCCCCTGGCTGGCTTGAAGCTGACACTTTCCCCCTGTAGAGAGGTCGTTATAGTTCTGTTGTGAAGCATAGTTCTTATCCAGTCACATGTGACATGTGACAACGCCGCGACAAACATAGTTCTGTCTCCACAATGTAAAGTGATTATAAGTATAGTTTATGTGAGTGAATAAATTCTAAAAAGGACGTGAATCAACGTTAGTAAGGACATTGAACAAATCGTGAGTCTTTAGAAACATAATTATAATAGAAATTGCTCGTTTGATACAGTATCTATAAAATGATAACAAATACTCTCGCCAACCGCTGATAAGAAGGCAGATACCGAAAGAACGTTGCCAGACTGTCTGAGATTGTCCGAAATCTTGTTGAAAATTTTTATAAGTCATAACCGATCCACGCAAGAAAAATGAATGAATCCATTACCTTAGAAAATATCTACGCTGAAATCTTAAGAAATAGAAGTGATATACAAAACTCCATTGAAGCATCAGAGGCAAGGCTTCTTATGAACGTAATATCTATCAATGAAAAGGTACAAGAATTAGAAAAAGAAAATGAAATCCTGAAAGAAGAAGTGGAAAATCTAAAACGGGAAAATAAAGAGAATGGTATAGTGATTTTTGGACTAGATAACAAGAAAGAAACACTCACGATAACCAATATCTGTCACCAGCTTGAAACTCTGGTGGGAGTGCAAGTTGAACCAAGAGATATAAACAAATTCTATACGCTAGGTAAAGCATCCACAAGCCCGTTAAAAGTTGAATTTGTCACGCATTGGATGAAATCAAGTATTTTACAAAACTCTAAAAATCTCAGGGGCAGAAATATTACTATAGTACCCGACCAAACAACACAGCAGAGGGAAGTATCAAAAATTCTCAGAAAACATCTTCAACTTGCGAAACTGGATGAAGCGAATACTTGCTACATAAAAAGAGATAAATTATTTGTTAACGGAAAAGCATACGAAGTAGCTGATTTGATTCGAAAAGACGAAGAACTGGAAATAAAGGCCACAACAAAACCAAATAGTTGCCCTGCGACTCCAAAAACTGCAAAAGGACCGGGTACAGAGCCAGAGAATTCAGTAATTCAGGAATCAACCAAGATAAAACAAGACAAAATTACACCGAATAACATATTAACAGAAGGTAAGATCAATAAGCCAATTACTCGCCAACAAGGACAAAACGAACCCTTACGACGAAAGAACAGTACAAGATCATAGACTTTTTCGCAACATTTTCATTAATTAACGTGTATGTATCGAACAATTTTTTAAACTTTTTTATCACCTTTTTTAATAGTGTAGAGCTTCTTTTATATAATGGATCAGTATATAAGGGACTTCAAAATTGATCATATCGACACTTATAGCCTAGATACCATTGAAGAATGCAGTCAAATCCTTAATATTAATAAAAGCTCCAAAAATTTCAAGATCTTGCAAATGAATATCCGTAGCATTTATAAAAACTTAGATAAATTTTTAGTTATGTTACAAAATTTCAATACCGATTTTGACTGCATAATTTTAAGCGAAACTAGAGATGTGATCGATCAAAGCATTTTTCACATAAATGGATATAATATGTTATTTAATGAAAGCCGTTATAACCAGAATGATGGGGTAGTTGCATATATCAAATCGTGTTTCAACTTTAGTTACGAAATAATTGAGATTTTCAATGAGCTGAAGGCGCTTCAAATAAAACTTGATCTAGGCATGGAAAATACATTCGTCATTACAACTTTATATAGATCACCAAACTCCAGTACTCAAGAGTTCAATACCAATCTTTTTAATTTTTTTGAGAACCATCACGAAAACACAGATGTGTCTCTGTTTTTAGGAGATATTAATATCGATTTGTGTAATCCAGATGACAGGGATACAACTGAATACTTGAACACGTTGAATGAATTTGGGTACATCTCAACAATAAACGCACCTACCAGAGTGCAAGGTAGTAGTAAAACCTGTCTAGATCATATTTTCATTAAAACCAGAGATCCTAATTTGAATGAAAATATTTTACCTATCATATTAAAAACTACAATAACAGATCACTACACTACTCTACTTCAGATTGTACTTCCAGAAAACACTAGGGCAAATGAAAACAAAAACAAATCAATTAAATGTTTAAATATCAATAAAATGCACAACATGTTCGGTAATATTTCCTGGATCGACGTCTACACTGCATCATCTCCAGACTCTGCAACAGAAAAATTCATCAATATAACTACAAAAACATTAGAAGCATGTACAGAGAGACGTCAGATTCGTAGAAAAAATAACAAAATAGCTCCCTGGGTTACGAACGGATTACTAAATTCTATTAATAAAAAATACAGGATGTTTCGTCTTATGCAGAAACAGCCACACAATGATAATCTGAAGAAAGAATACAAATGCTATAGAAATAAGCTAACTTCATTAATCAACAAAACTAAATCCAAGTTTTATAACCAATTAATTGAAAAAAACCAGAATAATTCAAAAATGTTGTGGGATGTTATTCAACAAATATCAAGAACAAAAAAACGAAAACACATTATAGATAAAATTAAACATCCTACTGAAAACAAAATCTTGACTGACAAAATGGAAATTGCGAATACATTCAATGCAACCTTTGTTGAAACAGGTAGAACTCTCGCTGGCCAAATAAAAAACAACAAAAATTACAAGATAAAAAGATCACCTATTATGAATTCATTTGTGTTCGAACCAATTGACTCAATGGAAACAAGAAACATAATTTTTGGATTAAAAAATAACAAGGCAGTAGGCTATGATGACTTGCAAGCGGAAACTATTAAACTTATAACAGTATATATCCTAGAACCCTTGACGTATATACTCAATAGATGTGTGGAAAAAGGTGTTTACCCTGTTATGTTCAAAAAGTCGATTATTACACCACTTTTGAAAAAAGGGGATACCTCCGTCATAACAAATTATCGTCCGATCTCACTTGTTACACATCTTTCGAAAATATTCGAAAAAATCATTAAAAAAAGGATCGTCACCTTCCTCAACAAATATAAAATAATTTCAGATAATCAATTCGGATTCAGAGAAAATTTTTCGACACAGGATGCAGTTCTGTCACTGAATTCAAAAATTACCCAAGCTTTAAATGAGAAGAAACCGTCCTTGTGTGTGTTCATAGACCTGTCCAAGGCCTTCGACACTGTCAGTCATCACCTTCTTCTTCAGTCGTTGGAAGATATTGGAATGCGAGGTAACACTTTGAAATTATTCGAAAGTTATCTAACAGGAAGGTGCCAGGCGGTAAGAATAGATGATGTACTGAGCAGTGAAAAGGTGATTGATTGTGGAGTACCTCAAGGTTCCGTGCTGGGACCAACACTATTTAATATTTACATAAACGGACTTTTCTCATTGAGTAACAACGGAGACATTATTGGATTTGCGGATGATACAGCCATCTTCTATAAAGCAGATGACTGGAACTCATTGAAAGCTATGGTTGAAACCGAGTTTTCTGTGATAAAATGTTGGTTGGATAAGAAACTATTAACAGTTAACATAGATAAAACACATTACTTACCATTTTGTTGTAATTCAGCTGGAACACCTCCATTTGATCAATTGGTAATCAGGACAGAAAACCCCTTCCACATTCTGCCCGAAAACAAAATAAAATATCTTGGGATAATAATTGATATTCATATGAAATGGGATTTGCATATAAAATATACTGTAAACAAATTGAGAACCATATTATACAAATTCAGGAAACTCAAAGAATTACTACCACTGAAGCACCTTAAAACATTGTATTACTCTTTAGTTGAAAGTCACATTCGTTATGGAATAGCAGTGTGGGGGGGAACTTTGAAAACTCATATCCACCCTATCGAAGTAATGCAAAGACGTTTTCTGAAATTGATATTTTCTAAAAACAGTAGATATTCCTCTGATGCTTTGTACTCTGAGACTCAAATTCTGGACATAAGACAATTGTATTTTCTATGTTCTTGTATTAACTATCACGCAAATAAGCACACAGCACTGCTCCCCCTTCATCAATATAACACTCGCCAAAAAGATCATTATGTAACACCCCTGATGGTTAGGGTCGCTGCCCAAAGATCATACTCTTACTTCGCTCCCAAACTGTATAATAGTATACCTGAAACAATAAAATCATTACAAAATATCAATCGCTTCAAAAAAGAACTAAAAAAACATATACTTCGAAGTAAGAGAATTGAACTACATAGAATATTCGAGTAGATAAGGAAACAAAAAAATAAAAAAAGTTACCTACCTTTGCTGTATTATCCACTTGGTATTTTGAAATGATCTTGTTTTCATACATTTCATTCCTTATATCAAACTTTATATACTTTTTAAATTTTTTTATAATATATGTTTGTACTTTTTATATAGTTTATATGTGTATATGTGTATGTATGTATGCGTGAAAGTGTCTGTATGTGTATATTTGTATATATATGTTTGTTTTTATGAGTCAATATGATGACTATAATTTCACATTTTATATTTAGATTGAATTTAGAAATTTTTATGTTTACACATTTTGTCATGTAATTGTTTATTAGGTTTTCTTCTCGAAACAAGTGTTTCACACTTATCGAGTATTCATTTATTCACAATTAATTATTAATATTTAATTGTATTGTACCATGCAGGTGTGTGAATAAATATTATTATTATTATTATTATTATTATTACATAGTATCGGTTCAATCCCTACAGAGACAGTGGCCTCATATAGGGAGTGAGGTAGTGCATTGTTAAATCTCCTTCTATGTCCAAGAATGCAGCGACTGCTATTTCCTGGCGTTCCAGGGCGTCGCTTATTCCTGAGACAAGGTTATTGAGGGCAAGTTCTGTTGATTTGCCAGCCTGGTAGGCATACTGGTGAACATTGAGGGGGAGCTTTGTTAGTGCTCCACACCTTATGTGCCCATCCAGTATTTTCACCATGCTTCTCAACAGAAAGGATGTCAGACTAATGGGTCTGAGCGATTTTGGGTGTGGGTCATTCCGACCCACCTTAGGAATATAGATCACCCTAGTCGCGGTCCAGTTAGACGGGAAATGGTTCCATGCTAAACTGGCTCTAAAGAGTCTTATAATGATAGGTATGATATGTTCCAGTCCGATTTGTAAGAGAACTGGAGCTCTTTGAGGTCGTTTTATCAGGCCTATATTTGTGGCTAGAGGTTGATTGTCCAGAATCAGGCTGCCTGGGAAGTGGTTATTAGCTAATAGCACCAGTGTTTCTTTCCTGGAGGCCGTAAAGGAGCCTTCTGGACGCTTTAACGACCCCAGCTCCTGTTTCAGCTCTCTGGATAGAATCTTGTGGATACGGGTTCCGCTTGATGTGTTGGACACATTTTCGCAGAATCGTTCCCATGATTCTCGTTTTGCTTTCCGGATATCTTTGTTGTAAGTGGTTAGAGCAGACCTGTAATTTTCCCATTCACCTGATACCTTAGCTCGGTTAAATAATCTTCGAACTTCTTTTCGTGTTTTATCCAGATTTTTGTTCCACCAGGAAGCATTTCGGTTATCCCTTTTCTCCCTCAGTGGACAGTTTTCGTGATAAGCTGAGATAAGTGCAGTTTGTAGATGTTCCGCAGCAATATCTATTTGATCACGACTATTTATTGTGGACAATCCGTTTTGGAGATGGTTCTTCAGGGAGGTCCTGTCCATGCTCCGTATGTTTCGGTATTGTACCACTGGTCTAGGGCCTATTTCAATGTTGAATTGAATATGCCTGTGGTCTGAGCATAATGGCTCAGAGGACACCCTCCAGTTGGATATCTTTTTGCTTAGAAATTCTGAGCTGATCGTAAGATCTAGTACCTCTTTCCTAATACTAGTGACAAAGGTTGGCACGGAGCCCACATTGTTAATTGTAAGCTCCTCCCCTATCAGGTAATTGAAAAGAGACTCACCCCTCATGTTGATGTTTGTGCTGCCCCACGCTTCATGGTAGGCATTGGCGTCACATCCTATCAGTAGATGGGTGTTGTTCCTCCTGCAGAAGGCAATTAGTTCTCGCAGGGCCGCTGGAGGAGGCTGTTCCGCACCCACTTCTCCAGGAAAGTATGCTGAGCAGACGATCATTTCTGTCATGCTCCCCCTCTCTGGAAATTTCACATGGATTGTTGCCATGTCTTGGGTGCAGAAATCTGAAAGAATAAAATAATTAATGTTGTTTCTGGCTAGAATGCATGGCCTAGGTTTTACTCCAGAACTGACCGCAATTACCTTACCAGATGTGTTACTCAGGCTGGTAACTCGGCCTGTGTTGGAGGTCCAGGGTTCCTGGATGAGGGCCAGATCTATCCGCTCCTCTACGAATTTTTTGCCAAGGACGTGGGTGGCGGCCTTGGCATGTTGCAGGTTTCCCTGCCGGAGTCTGACTGTTGTATCAGCCAGGCCCTTATTTGCCGTCTTTTGGCGGTCCTTCCCCGCTATTTTCCTCAGAGGGCGGTTTACTTCCCTTCCCTTCAGAGGTGCCATCACCCTTTTTGAGCGGTGGTCTGTTCGGGATGGATTTACCCTTCCCCGAAGCCACACTTGCAGGTTTTTTGGTCCGAGGCGCAGCACTCGGGACGGATTTACCTTTCCCTTGCGGTGCTCCCCTTACGACCGTTTTCTTTGCTTTCCTTCCCCTCCTCCGGCTGCGTCCCGGAGGGTTCTTTCTCTCCACGGCTGCCTCTCAGACGGAACTGAATCTGTCCAAAGCCGAAGTAGGGTTTGAAGTCCAGCTCCTTCAAGGCTGTTATGGACCTTTCGTCAATGGCGAATGTCCATGTTTGGCCACGGCCCGAGTCCTCTCGGTTCAGTTATACCCAATCCTGAGTGGTTAGACCGTGGTTCATTTTTTTCAACCTTGTGAGGACCATCTCGGCCGTGAGTCGTTCGTCGGCTTCATCGTCCGGGATGTATGCCACACAGATGAATGGCTTCGGAAGATCCTGCCCTTTGACGAAATTCAATTTTCGCCCCTTCCCATGGTAATAGTTGCCTTGAAGCCTCCTCCAGCCAGCTGGCACTGATGTTGTCCACGCAAGTGATTTGTAACCATCAAGGCCAAAAAGTACAGCCCTGGAACCTCACCTGAGGGCCATCATCGAGTATTAGGCTCACAGCTTTCATAATTGAACGCTGAAGAGCCCTAAGTTGTTCGCCTGTTAGGGCAGTGGTAGGATATTCAGGGTGGATTAGGCCTACCCTGTTGCCCCCAGCCACTGTCCCGTACGAAGGTTTGGCTACCCCCGAGCAAGCCGTGTGATCAGGCGTACTGTCGTTGGATCTCAGGCGTTTGCTTGCTCCAACAGCTCCAGACTGAGATTTTTCCCCCTCCGTTTGCTGATTTGGCTTGCCAGTATCTTTGAGCACTTGCTCTAAGGCGGTCTCATAAGCCATTCCTCTCTTGAGCAAGCGACTCAGAGCTTTCCTTCTCGACCCTGAGAGTCGAGTGCGTTTCAGTTTGAGGCTATCCATAGCTATGGTAGCCTCATCCTGATCAGCTCCAGTAGGTTTCGGAGACTTTAACAGTTCCATTTCCTGATCTGGAATCAGTTCTGGAGGCGGTAAAATTCCGCTCTCCTCTTGTTGAGAGACTAGACCTACGCCCAGTCCCTCTTGTGGAGTCGGAATCCCCCCCGTTGGGGTTCTGATTTTTTAAGATTTTACTAATATTTGTTATATAGTTAAGTAACTCTTATTTTTAGTTACCATTATCACCTGGAACCTGCCCATGTGTCACAGAGCGAACTCCACATGCACGCAGGTATTTAAAGTACATGAGACACCACTCAGAACCTAAGTCTTTATCTTTTCAAAAATAAGTTATGTCTGAATGCCCTGGGATTTTACTCATAAGGAAATCTTAACAAAATCTTTTATCTACCAAAATTCTGTTTTCTTTTAAATTTCTTTTTGAACAAAAATCATCCCAGAGTCGAAGCCGTTTCCAACCGAGATCGCTAACCTTAGTGTGATGCGTCTGCTGGGTTAAAAAAAAAGAAAAAAAATTGTTGCAGAAGAGATTTGAACTCGGAGCTCCGGGGTGGTAGCTAGATACTCTGTCCACTGGGTTATAGAAATAATTCTGTTGACTGGCAATTTAACTAAGTGAGTAGTGTATTTACGTACCTTGATTCCCTAATATCTGAAGAATGGTCATCTGGACAAGCTAGCAGGTAGGCATGCGAACATAGTACATACTAACAGTACTCAATCGTACATATTTCTTTCGTTTAAAAATAAGTAACGTCTGACGGCCCTGGGATCTTGTTCTATTATAATAGAGCTTGTTAACTTGTCTTCTCACTTTGACAATCGCAATCAAACTCTTGTTTGGACTGGCATGACAGTAATAGGTTTTACGTTGTAACGGATATCATATTAATCTAAGTGGTAACAGGAGGATTTTCATGCATTTTTTTTTGATTTTTGTTGATAAGATTTTTCACATCTTCATTTTCGATCACTTTTTCTTCCGAAAATTTCAAGTTGATTTGCTTCCAGCTCCTTCAGTCGACTGATTGCAATGATTCTTCTCCCAAAAAGTAGTATTGGTAATATAATTCAAAATATTTTTGTCACATTGCTCCACACTGAACCGTTCAAAGCACAGATGGAGCAACAGTAGTGTACCATTCGGTCCTGCCAAGGGCACATAGTAAAAATATGCTGAGACTACTTCATGTTAGTCATCAAGAGGACACTGGCTCAAACTCGAAAACGATTCTATTTGGCGAATTACCGTCGAGATGTTGAAGAGATGTGAACTTCGTTCTTCAACCCAAACTAGAAGTCAACCCAAAATGAGGAACTAGGAATTAGTCAAGGAAAAACGGCACAATATCTATATGGTAAAACTTTTTGGAATGTCATCCAGACATTTAGAGAATAAAGTTCATGAGTTCTACAACAGGCATCGTCTTCAAATCTCCAGCGATAAAATGAAACAGAGAATTGGCAGCCAAGTCATAAAAGAACCTGGTTGAAAAGTTATCGAATGCATGCAGGAAACTTATATAAAAGTGGTGGTTGTGCAATTCTTATCTATTATCTATTATTAAATTAAATATTCAAGCTTTGTTGATGATATTTTGTGTCAACCATCCTGAATGTTAGTTGAGAGATAACTTTCCCGTCCCTGAATTCACTTCATTGGAATTGCTTTATTGAGGATTTTTGTGAATCAGTGAAGAACTTTTTGAAATGTAAGTTTCTAATATTAAATAACAGAGTTCTGAAATTGGGTTCAATTAACACCATCAGACATGTCTACCATTCTTTCTTTGTGTTGCAAATTAATATATTTTCGCGTTTGTAAATTATTTCCTCCCTCAGAATTTAATGATCGAGAAATGAAATTTGATAACAAGACGCTAATATCAACTTTCTTGATATTGAAGAAATATTCTACAAAAGTTCTGTTTCCATGCAATCTGAATGTAGGTATTTCATTCTCTTTGTAGATATCAAATTTTCAATCTATTCTTGTACAGAATATATTATATTGTTCAGGTACTGACTGCTTGGTTCTATTTGGCATGTACCTTTCGTGATAAAATATATTTGAGTATTTCACATTCACCTGATTATCCATTTGGTGTCAAAGAGTAATATTCTAAATTCCAAGATATGGGATTTTTTTTTATTATTTGCACTACCAAAATACGAATATTGCTAAAAGTTGCTGCATGTTCGATCATCGTATTAGGTGCACTTAGAATGGTTGCAAGCATACAGGGACGGTCAAAAAATATAAAAATTGTATAAGAGTAAAGTATGTTGATTTTATTGAAAAAATGTGAACAAGATGTTCATAAAGTCAGTTGTGTAATCATCTGCGACTGAAAGACAAACTTTAGTCACTATTTTCCTTCGTGTGGAAGGGGTTTATGCAAATTTTCACTTCCAGATATTTTGTGTCAAGTTATACTGGGTGTTCTAAATTAAGTCGGCAGCATTGCCAACTCCGTTGCTACGAATGCGGTTAAATGGGCAAACTAGTAGCATTTTTAATGGCCTTCTCGATGCCGAAAACAAAAACGAATTGACAGTCGCGTTTTCAGAATATTTCATAAAATAATATTTTTTTTCAGTGGAACACCCTATATTTCGATTCATAATAACATTCTCAACAACAAAGCTCATATCACTTTTCTTCCTAAAGTGGAAAATGAGCGACTAATGTGGAAATATTTATTTCTTTCACTAGTACAAAAAATTCCTTTGTTTTGGCGAATAAAACCTCATGATTGTCCAAACACCCAATTTTGGTACTTATAAGAAAGACAATATTTTGTTACTAATAGCAAAATAAGACAGTAAAAAGAAAAAATTGCGCAGGGATGTGAACTCGTGAAACCCGTGATCATCATGTCGCACCACTCAATTGACACCACTGAGCTATTTGGTATTAATGTGCCAAACGATAATTTCCATCTTAAAGCCATTTCGCTAGCCGCATTTATTTTGTGAATCAAAATATGTCTGCTGTAATGATAACTTTGAAGCCGTTTTTGTACGGAACAGAAAATTATGGTGGGTCATATGAATGTGGTTGGAAAAAATGTGTTTGATTCGATAAAACATAATTATTATTAGCAATCAAGTTGCCTTGAAACTTTGTTGAAATACTATTTGTCAAATATTCTCAAGTATATCATGACAATGTCATAAATTATTGTAACTCTCAACTACTGTTCGAATATTTTTCGAAATGCCGTTTTCCCATCAAGAAAAATGTGATATGTTAGAATCCTACTTGGTCTGCCAGAAAAATAGTATAAGAGCACTCCAACACTACAGCAATTCGTTCCCCGATCGTGAATTACCTAATCGGCGTTTTTTTGCTGTGCTTCATCGTCGATTCAGGAACAATGAAAAAGTTTTTGAGAAGAGGAGAACTAAAAAACGTTTTGTAATATCTGAAGAAACAGAAATTGATGTTTTATCCTATTTTGAGGTATATCCAAATAATTCCATAAGAGATTTATCTAGAGAAATAGCTCTTCCACTGTCTGGTATTCAACGAATTATGAAGAAACATAAAATCTCTCCTTATAAGTTAAGACCAGTGCAAACACTAGAACCTGGTGATCCTGAGAGACGATTGGGGTTTTGTCAGTGGTTTATGAATAAATGCAGACAAGATCCAAACTTCTATAGAGATATTATATGGAGCGATTAGTCTAATTTTTCAAATCGTGGGAGGTATAACTGAAACAATTTTCATTATTATTATCCATTTCTAGTGCATCCCCAATCCGCAAAGACGATTTGGTATTTATGATTGGTGTGGTTTATTTAGAGGCAGAATAATCGGTCCATTTTTCTACCACGGTTAGCGAGGCTGTTTTGGAAACAGAAGGATTGCTACTAATGTTCCTGTTAAGTGGCCCCCTCGTTCACCAGACGTGACACCTCTAGATTTTATTTTTGGGGATTTCGGAAAAATTAGGTGTACAAAATAAAACATAATAATGTAGATGAACTGAAAAATTATATTGAAACTATAATTAATAGAATTGATGGCCGAACTGTGTTAAATGCCACACGTAGTGTCAATAGAAGGGCCCAAATATGTGTTCAACAAGAGGTGGTGTTTTTGAACATTTAATCGATATTTTATAGCGCTTTATCAAATCCGTTTGTTATAAATGCTTCCTATCAATAAAACTGTCTTATTTTCACCTTTACGAAAAACAGTCAAGCAAGATTTGTTGTTGAGAATGTTATTACGAATCGAAATGCATGAAAAAATATAGGGTGTTCCTTTGAAAAAAATGTCATTTTATGAAATATTCTGAAAACGCTACTGTCAATTTTTTTTTGTTTTTGGCATCGAGAAGGCCATTAAAAATGCTACTAGTTTGCCCATTTAACCGAATTCGTAGCATCAATAATAACGGAGTTGGCAATGGTGCCAACTTAATTTGAAACACCCTGTATAGGGTCTTGTCACAATATCTATCCGATGTAGTTCAATGTCCAGCGTGGCTTTAGCCGGGAAAGTAGTTGTTTTCTGTTAGATATTACAAAAAAGTTATTTTATTTTTATTGTATGTTTTTTCCAATTCCAGAGTAGTCATGTTTTGGTTCAATTTTCAATTGAGAATGTTTCTCTTAACAAGTGAAGTATCCTTATTTCAGATAATTGAAAATGGTAATACGAAAACTTGTTTACAATTGAAAGTTATGCCTAAATACCAAAAGATGACCTCCTAAGAAATGTTTTTATTTCTTTTTAAACATCAATAATTTCCATTGTGATTTGTTTTGAAATATTGTCTGAAAACCGCATCATTTATTTATCAAATTGAGATTATTGTAAAAGTTTTTATCGTGGTTGAAAATGAAGACAATATCGGTGGATACATGTGCAACCCCATACGAGAAAAGGAACCTTAATTATTTACTAATATTAATTATATTATGAAGTAGTTTTACGTCTGTAGATAAATTAACTCCGAAAATAAGTTTATGTCATATCTGTAACACCCTATAGAGCACTACATACGTAGGTATTGATACAACGCACCTTTGTTTCGTCAAGAGGCTAATCTAGTGTCAAAACAAAGAATTTCTGAACCGTCTCAGTATCAGAAAATCAATACTCGAGCAGCTGAGTAATGATTTGATGAATTGACTTGTAGGGTACAGGGTACTCACGAAACGTGTATATAATGCTTGGCAATTCAGGACAGTGAAAGAAACTCAGAAAAGCAATACTTAATCTTGATTTAATTCAATCTAGAAATGAACATATACGATTATTGACCACAGTAAGCAATAATAAAATTCGACTGGTATAATGAAAAAAAAATGAGATGCAACAGCTATAGATTATGGTTCTCAACGCAGTTTATTGATTTATATATTTTTGAAATAATATGCGAAACTTAAAACATCACTTATATATAATTCATAAACCATAATCAAGTAATTTTCTTTGACTCGAAAACTGTCTGAATGAAAATTCGTTTAGCACGGCCCAGTATATGATAGTAACATTAAAAATCTTGTGGGCTATACTCTGTTTTTCTTTACCAACGGAAAAGAAACTTCAGTTGCAGTTATTAAAAATGTTTAAGAATGCATTCATAATTGATTTGTTAAATAGAAAAACAATGTGACAAAAAAACTATTCAGCACAAATTTATTATAACATTAAAATTTATGCGACAGGCCAGAATGTCAGCTGAATTAGGATAGTAATTTATAGGGTATCACTTTCATAATAAGAGTATCTTTAGGGTGATGCCCTCATCTTTCAGCTGTGAATACCGACGCGTGGCAAAAAGAAATCTTAGCACTTGCTGAAAAGCGATAATATACTTTCATTTTCGAGGACTGGCCTTTTTACGAAGAGAGAAAAATGGTATGACCAAGATTTCAGGAGACACTTCACTTTCTTTTGGACTGAACTCAACTTGATTTATGGCATGGTAAAGATGCACGTGAGCTTCACAATAAAATGACTCGTGATATCTTGATTGTGAAGGAGTGGTGTAATTCAAATATGCTTTCTTTTAATATAACAAAAACAAACCTACTGTCATTCCACTGCAACATACCTGACATACCTTTAGGGAATAACATAATCTCATCCTCCCACACGAATAAATTCTTAGGTATCCATATAGACAGATACCTCAACTTTCAGAACCATGTTATCGCGCTCAGTAAAAGATTGCCCTCAAGCTGCTATGCTCTACGAGTAGTATCAAATGAATTAGGTGTGGCGACTGCGAAAATAGTGTATCATGCCCTATTTGAGTCACATGCTAGGTATGGAGTGGCATTTTGGGGAACATGTAATAAACAACATTTCAAAATAATTTTTACTCTACAAAAGCGTGCGGTTCAATATCTCTGCAAAGTTGGGCCAAGGGTTTCTTGCAGAGAACTCTTCAAAGAACAGAAAATACTAACACTTCCTTCCGTTTACATTCTAGAAACAGCAAGCTTGGTGCATAATAACAAATCAACATTATTCATGGGTACACCCGTCAAAGTAAAAACTTGCGACTTCCTATTCCCTCTACAAATCTTATAAAAAAAATCGCTAGTGTATAATGCTGCCCTGCTATATAACAATCTCCCAACATCTGTCAAATCCATTAAATCGAGTCAGTTATTCAGGAAAACCTTAAAACAATTCCTTACAGAGAAGGTCTTTTATGATGTTAATGAATTCCTCAATAACAATTGGAACACTCTTGAAGATTGATTTGCATATAAATGTATGGGTTTCCTATTATTTTAGTCATTATTCTTTACCCCTTCCTGAATTATGTATGCCTATTATATGACTGTATTTTTTATCAACTTGGAGATTGTGTATTATTTATTTATTTAACTACTATGACAAATATGTTTATCTTTAATTTTTATTTTATAATATATATATATATATATATATATATATATATATATAAATAAGGATGGATTTAGCGAGGGGCAATATATGAAAATATAAGTAGAAAAATTATTAGGTATAACCCTCAAAATGTTCTGCAACCGTAGACACGTGTTTCGAGCTTAAGCTCTCATCAGTACGGTAAAATCAAGTGCAAAGATGTACCACACTTGGATGTAAAAATAGAAACAAAGGAAGTCAACAACAGGAAGCCATATATATATATATATATATATATATATATATATATATATGTATAAAAATATAAGTAGAAAAATTATTGGGTATAACCCTCAAAATGTTGAGCAACCGTAGACACGTGTTTCTATTTTTGCATCCAAGTGTTGTACATCTTCGCACTTGATTTTACCGCACTGATGATAGCTTAAGCTCGAAACACGTGTCTACGGTTGCACAACATTTTGAGGGTTATACCCAATAACTTTTCTACTTATATTTTCATATATTGCCCCTCGCTTAATCCATCCTTATTTGTATTTTCCTGGGTAGGATTGTCACGCTGGTAGCTATAGCTGCCTCCGTGGCGACTTTAGTTGTTGCCTTGTAAGCACAAGGTCTTCTAACCGAAGCCACAAATGTGTGGTTGGCTTCCTGTTGTTGACTTCCTTTTTTTTCTATTTTTGCATCCAAGTGTTATACATCTTCGCACTTGATTTAACCGTACTGATGAGAGTTTAAGCTCGAAACACGTGTCTACGGTTGCACAACATTTTGAGGGTTATACCCAATAACTTTTCTACTTATATTTTCATATATTGCCCCTCGCTAAATCCATCCTTATATATATATATATATAATATATATATATATATATATATATATATATATATATATATATATATATATAATGTTCCAGAGAAGTAGTTGTTGTCTGTCGGACATATGCCATACAATCTATACAAAGGTATAGTGAGTTCCTAAAGGATTGTTTTCGACTGTTTTACAGTCACTGGAACATTTATTGCTCCTTGAAACAAGTATTCAGCATATATATATATATATATATATATTGTTATGAAATTAGATCAACTAAATAGAAAAATACAATTTCAAAATAAAAATTTTATTATCTCAAAATTTCATCAGAAAGCCCAAGCAAATACTTATTTTTTTTTACTCAATATCTTTCATATTATAGAAAACTTCATAATTATAACAAAATTTTATCAGAAAAACTTTTTACCAAACCAAACGACACAGAAATACTGACAAAACATGAAAGTAATCGTAAGACGACGGACAGTACATGACCTTTTCAAGAATGCCATTTTTCAAAGCACTAAAATTAAAATAATAAATTTTGAACAACAGTTAACTCATTAGAATCAAGAAACAAATCCAAATTCAATTTACAATTTTGAAAAACAATGATTTTCAAATAAATTTGGGAAAAACTTGCTATTTAAAATAAAATCACTTTGTATATCATATTTGAGTTATTTGACACTGTAAAACAGAAAGTACGTTGGAATTGAGATGTCAAAAAATGACTTGTCATGGGAGTAACATTTCAAAAATTCAGAAAAATAAAGAAAATGTAGAAAACTAGCCAAATTGTTGACAATCATAGATAAGAATTTATGATATAATGTTGTTCATTATTAGTATAAGGCATATTAAAAAGAAAGTGAAAATTAGTGCGGCGAATCGCGAAAGTGGATCCAGTATGTTCGAAAATTTCAAGAAAAATCACCTAGGAACGAGGAAAAAAGGACAATGAAAGGAATCAACAAGGTAGCAGAAAGGAAGTTGTGGAAATTATCTTTGGGAGAGAAGAAAAATTATAAAATACACAAGTAAAACCCAAGACTGTGCCAGAAAACCTTTACGAACGCTGTCAAACGAATATTGACTAAAAAGGTAAAGCAAAACCACTTACCATAAACCCTGTGTATATAGAAAATCCTTGAACTGAAAAGCAGCTACAGGAATGGTCCTTTCGCAGCCAAATTGTAGATTTTCGAACTTTTCATAAGAACAACAGTTTTCCACCAACAAAGTGCACCATAACCTGATTTTCTACACTCCCGAACTTTTATTCCTTCAATCACAAACAATTTCATCCCAATAGTGCACCAAAACTTTTAACCCTCCAGAACTTTATTCAATTAGTATATAGTAATTAGTAAAGTAGTTTTTTTTTATTATTTCTTGACCTACACACGGCCGAAACCAAGGTGAAGGCAAGTAGAGTGCAAGAAAATAATGAAAAGAAGTAGGCATCGCAGTTTGGAAGTATCTAAATTTGCGATCACGTTAATTTAATCTGAATATTATTGATATTCTGCATTTTGCATTGCAGATTTTCTGTCACATTAGAAATAAGTTAGCTAATGGTTAGGGGTAGGTAGAGTAAGAGCTGACTACAATAATTTTGATGGTATTTGCATTTTCTCTGACATATTTCAATTTAATAAAGAAAGTGATTTTGATTTGCATAATACATTTATTTAGTGGAAGTTCATTACAATTGCATTTGTTTGATACATTTCAAAATTTTCCTTTTCCTGAATTCTACCCTGAGATGAGGAGTTTTTCATGTGGCGTACCGATTTGAAGCAGCTAGGTACCTGAAAAAGTAAGAAAAAGGTAAAATCTACAAGAAAGAGTAAGTATTTAGCAAGGGCAATCTGAAATTTCAATATTGTATACTACAATTTATCCACGAAAGTGATTTTTCTGATCTAATTTCTACAACTAACAAATCTCAAATCTGAACAATAATAATAATACTGTTTATTATTATTTTCAACTATAGTAGATAATTTATTACCAAAAAAATTCACAAAAATACAATTTTATTTTATATCATTTTTATTGCTAGGCAAAATACATTATTTCGTTTCAATATAAGTCATTTCCAAAATTATATGTCATTTTCTACATTTCTACTTTTCTAACATTATCTACTTTTTCTACAAAATCATAAAATACAAAAATAAAAACAAAATATAAAAATCATTATTATATTACAATTGTCGCCAGCCACGTGGGGCGAATAGGAAAGGGAAAATTCAAGGAAATATCACAGTAGGTAAAGTGTGTGAATAGGTACAGGAAACTTCAGAGAGTGAGTCAGAGAGTGAGTCAGGGAGATTGTGAGCTAGGAAAGTATAAAAAAGGAAGGATACAATGGATTTGAGAGATGGTAAGAAAGTTGGTATAGATGGAAGAGAGATGGGTGATCATGAAGAAAGTGGTATGGCAGAGCAAGGACAGAGTAGTAGTGGGAGTGAACAAGTGCAGAGAGAAAGTAAAAGCATGGAAGATCAGATACAAATGCTGATGCAATTTATTACAGGAAATATGGAGAGAATGGAAGGTAATATGAGAAAAAATATGAGAGAAAATATTGAGAGTGTGAATGGAAATGTAAGATAAAATATAGAAAGTGTGAAAGAAAATGTAAGAGAGAATATAGAGAGTGTAAGAGGAGATATAGAGAGTGTGAAAGGAAATATAGAGAGTGTGAAAGAAAATGTGGAAAGTGTCAAGGAAAATATCAGAGGAAGTATGATTGAAATGGAATTATAATTACATAATAAATTAGAGGAAAATAAGCAGGAAATGTTTCAAATGTATAGAGACTTAGAAAATAGAATTGAACAAAAAAATAAGGAATTTTATAATAATACAAAACAGGATATTATTGATATAAATAATTCAATTGAAAATAATTATAAACAAATACAAGAGGTTAGGGTAGAATTAGATATAAATAATCAAGAAGTTATAGGAAAAATAATCAAAGTTAGTGAAAAGGTTGTAACGTTTCATTTTCAACGTTACGAATTTACATCTAATTTCTAGCTCTGCCCTGCTCACTCCTATATAGATTTAGCTGTAGGCGCGCAGGTCAATTTGTCAGAGCCCGCTTCACAACGGACGTGACGTACCTGGGTAGTTTTCGCTGTCGAAGAATTCTTACTAACACCATCCTACACCGTCAAGGTTACGAGTGGCGGACTATTATCAGTGAGTTATCTGTTGTTATGATAACTATCACATCGTTTGACTCAGTTTGTGCTGGTATTGTTTTAGATCTGTTTTGTATAATTTAGTATTGTCTGTCGTCGAATTTAATTGTTACAAGGTCCACAGAGTAAGTGAATTAAAACGTACTAAAACGTACCTCGGTAGAGTGTTTAGAGTCGGTACGTTGGCTACACTGTATTTTGAAGTCACCAATGGATTTGGTAGTGGGACTTCCGTGTTAGAGCAGTCTGTCTGAAGCTGTTGTGTTAGTAGGAACTGGATGAAAAAGTTATTGTGAAGAGCCGTAGGTTCGTGCGTTCAAGTAAAATATCTGAGGATATCTAGTGACCTTTGTGTCATCCCATGTCGGGGATCCTTGATCTTGTTGCTGTATGGTAGTTTTGGGAAGCGTTGTGGTTTTTGGAAGCGTCGTTGGATTTGGAGCGCTGTTCTGGAACCTTGCTGGTTTTTTTGAAGATAACCTTCTCAAACCCCTTGAGGGGATCACCATCACATAACTCATCTCGTCGTCCTACAACTGTTGTATTTTGTGTGGAACTCTTGTTAACAAGGTAAATAATTCTTTACATGTTTTATTTCATTTCTTTCTATGTGTTAAGTGTAATTTCAATAAGGGCGCTGTTCGACACACAGTCATTTTGTTCCTTTTATTTTTGAAATAATAATAATTCACTATTTCGAGTCAATTGTCGAATGTATATGGGGAGTTTTCAATGATTATTAGCTTACTTTATCGCAGTTCGATTGCTTATTTGTTCAACATACAATTTTCATCGTGAACTCATAAAATCACGTAGAGGACTGGGGGTAATCGGAAACATTTTTATCTACAAAGCTATTCGTTAGAGTAATGCTGGTATTCTTGTTCCCTAGGGTTCTTGTCCGAGGCCAAGTTTTTGTCCGAGGCCGAGTTCTTGTCCGAGGCCAAGTATTTGTTCGAGGCCAAAGTGTTTGGGTGAGGCCTACGTTTCTATTCGAGGCCCAAGTTTTTGTTGGAGTTCATTTCTGCTGGAGTTCTACGTTTCTGTTGGAGGACCAAGTTTTCCTGTGGGATGCCTACATTTCCCGATAGAGGCTCATACTCATGTTGAATCTGTAATACGTTGAGAAAACTATTTTGGAGTCCTATCAGACTCATCTGGAAGCTGTAAGTCGCTGCTAGAGACTGCAAGTCCAGAGAATTCCTGTTCCAGAGTCCTGTCGGATGAATAAAGTCCATATGCCAACAGATAAGTGGTTAAAAACTATGTGAAATATTTTTATTATTTTATTTACTAGTCACATATTATTTTGAAGGGTTGAAACCCCTTAGAACTTCCGTAAAGTTATAGTTTAAAAAGGGTAAATAACATACTGGTATTCAAAGGTACTTTTTGTTGTAAAATATCTGCGGAAAGCCCATAACATCATATACAAGCGCACGATTTGCACATAATAAACCTCTGCCAATGGATCCATTCGCCGATGTCCCTTTATAATTTGGTAATCTTCAGAGGGTACACTTTCCGTACGGTATAAATATTTACTCACTCACTAGGAATCTATTTTTGTGTTTATGAAACTAATTTAAGCATTCCGTTTCATAGTTATACCTTGGATACCGAAAATAATAATAATACATGAATTTATCGTAATTGCCAAACACAAACATTGTCAATTTAATTCATCATATACATTACCGTTGGCACAACAATTTTTTTGAACCATATAACTTTCCATAAATGTACAGGGTGTGTTTTTTTCCAAATTTTAAATATACAGGGTTATAGTTTTGGGAATTGGTCTTTCCTTTTTCCGATTTCCTAGTTCTTTAGGAGGAAGCCAGTTTCGAACCTGCTGTAGAAGGGAACTAGGTGGTGCCCACAATTATTTTTTTTACAGGTAGGGTGAATTTGTTTTTTTTCTATTAGTCACCTAAACGCTCACCTGTAGTTTTACCCACGACCATCTCCACTTCGAGCGTAGCCGCGAGCATGCAGGGATTTTTGAGCGTCGATCCCCGAGACAAACCTTTGTAAACGAACCAGTTGGGGACATATTACTGAGTAAGGAGTATATGTCAATTATATAATCGGTGTCACAAAAGGATCGTTACAAGGTAGATAGGAACAAAAAGGAGTCAAATGAACTGATAATTGCAGGACTTAGAACAAAAAATAAAAGAAATTGAAAAAACTAAAATAAGTACTAATGTTGAAACAAAATTTGTAAATACTTGTCAGAATATTCAAATCAACAACAAATTTGAGGGGAACATAAAAAAATTTCACCCTAATACTTTTGTAAAAATAATGAAAAACAAAACTAAAAATATTAATAATATAGAAGAATTGAAGGACATTATTAGGCAACACATGAATAATCAAGCATGTGTATGGTTTAACAGCCAGGAGAAAAATATTTTGAGGAATTTGAATATTTATTCAATGGACAATATTGGGGGGAGAATGCTCAACTCATGGTTAGGGATAGGTTGCAATTTGGTAAATTTGATGAGAAAAGAGGTACTAATTATAATTTCTACGCTATACAATTATATGCCATTGCACAACATTTAAATCCTATAATGCAAGAAGAAGAAATTGTTAGAAATATTAGTAGACATTTTAAACAGGAAATATTTGAATTTATTAATATGCATGAAATAAAAACCATGGATAGGATTAGTGAATATGTGTTAAGGTTAGAAAGAACTTTATATAATAGAAATGAACCAAGTAGGTATAATCCAAGATATAATCAAGGTTACAGAACAAATCAAGATAGGGATTGGCAACGTAATAACCAATATTATGAAAACAAAAATGTAAATAATAGTAATAATTATAACCAAAGCTCACATGCACAACACACTAACTACCATGCAAATAATAGAAACTATGAACAAAATAATTACGGGGGAAATAATTATAGAAATCAAAACTACAATAACAATAATTATAGACCATACAATAACAATTTTAACAGAAATAATCAACAACATTTCTATAGCAATAATAATAATAATAGACCAAGAGAAAATAATGAAAGACAATATAATAGAGAAAGTAGGAGAAATTCATTTTGAGAACAGGAACAGGGAAATAATAATGAACGTACAAAACAAGTACATTTTCAAAGACGATCCAATAGTTTAGATAGGAATTTTGAAATGCAACAAAATCAAAATAGACAGACACAAAATGAAATAACAGAACCAACACCATCAACTTCAACTGCAACACAGAATTTTTATTAAAACCGTATGAAACAAAGCTGAATACACCAAACTATGAACATCCTATAGAATTCATTAAATTAGACAAAATTGAAGAAGAACATTTTACAGAATTAATTACTATAAAAGGGGATAAAAATATCAAAATGCTTATTGATACTGGCTCAGAAGCTTCATTAATAAAAGAGTCAATATTAGAAAATCAAGAAATCCAAAATAAAATAGTTAAAATGCCCAAAACAATATTATTAGGAGTCAATGGGAAAAAAATAGCAGAAACAAATCAATACATTGATATTAAAGTAGAAATTGAAGGGAAAAATATAAATTTACAATTACTTGTTATTAAAAATATGGAATTTGATATAATAGTAGGAACGGATCAATTACAAAGAATGAAGGCTAAAATAAATTATGAAAGGAAAGGTATTGAAATGGAAGGTCAATGGTTTAATTTTATAGAAGAAACAGATCAAGTACAAGTAAACTTTGAAAAAAATATTTTATGTATGAGAGAGATGAATGAATGTGATAATAATGATAATAAATACGAAGAAAATGAAAATAAAGGTAAATATAAATGTAATGATAAATATAATGAATATATAAATGAATTATTAAATAAATATAAAAAATTAATTATGAATGAATCAAGAGTAGCGAGAGAGTACATGCACAAAATACAAGTAAAAGAAACTGATAGGTTTAAATCTAAAAATTATCCAATTCCGTATAAATACAGGGAAAAAGTCAGGGGTGAATTGAAAAAGATGTGGGAATTTGGTATTATAGAGCCATCTACAAGTAATTATATCAATCCTATAGTAGTTGTTGTTAAGAAAAATGGGGAACTTAGATTATGTTTGGATGCTAGAGAACTCAATAAAATTACAATTCCTCACTATGAATCTCCTTTAAATATAGAAACTATTTTTGGAAAAATAACAAATGTAAAATGTTTTTCTAAAATTGATTTAAAGCATAGCTTTTGGCTAATACCCTTACATGAAGATTCTAGAAACTATACAGCTTTTTGCATAGAAGGAGTAGTTTATAGATTTCGTGTAGTTCCATACGGTCTACAATCAGCTTGCCCAGCATTAGAGAGAGCGTTACACAAAATACTTGACAAATACGAAGACTTTGCTGTACACTACATAGATGACATTTTAATATACTCACAAGACGAAACAACACACAAAAGACTTACCGTACTTCTTCAGGGGTGTCGTTGTCTCCTTGGTTTACTGGACGTCTGTATTTGTATCTGTCTCTGTCGTCTTGCTCACGTCTGTTCTCGTGGAGCTCCGTGAGCAGCGGGTTCGTGTGGGTCTCTACTCTGTCTAGAGTAGTCCCCACATGTTGTCTGATCAGTCTGTCGATATAGTCTGGGTGGATGTCTAAGTCTCGATATATGAACCTGTTGGGCATATATTGTGGTGCGTCTGTTGCCATCCTCAGGCAGACGTTGAAGAAGGCCTGTATCCTTTGCCTATAACTGTTCGCGCACTGCCCCCAAGCAGTGGATGCGTACAATATAATAGGCAGAAGAATTGTCTTGATGAGGCGTAGTTTCAACTTGAGTGCCATGTTGCTCCTACGTCCGATGAGTGGGTACAGCTTATGCCTTGCGGCTTTCGCTATAGCTAATCTGTGGGAGACGTGCCTCTGAAACGTGAGTTTCTTGTCTAGGATTACTCCTAGGTAAACAGCTTCGTCTACCCATGGAATTCTCTCGTCGTTCATAGTAACATGGCCCTCGGGTGTCCTACGTCGCCTCGTGAACAGTATGGCCTTGCTTTTGTCTGCATTGATTCCGATCTTCCAACGATTGAACCACGGTTCCAGCTTGTTCATCTGAAGTTGCAGCTTCGATGTTACTCCTCTCTCATGAGATGACTCAGCAAAGATAGCCGTGTCATCTGCATAGAGAGCAAGTTTGGTCATGGGGTTGTCCGACATAGGCATGTCTGCAGTGTAGATCGAAAACAGGTGTGGCGACAGTACTGCTCCCTGTGGTACTCCTGCTTCTAGCTTCCTTCGTGAAGAAAGAGCATTTCCGACTTTGCATCGGTAATGTCTACCCCTTAGGAAGGAGTTTATCAGCTTGACCATTGGTATGGAGTATCCGGCATCAACCAGTTTTGCGATCAGCCCATCGTGCCAAACTCTATCGAAGGCCTTGGAGACGTCAAGGAAGACTGCTCCTGTAAGATGTCCTCTTCTCGTGCGGTTCCAGCTCTGGATGGTGGCGTCCACTATCCGGGTGACCTGGAGTTCTGTTGAGTGTTCCTGTCTGAAGCCGAATTGCTCATCTGGTAGGATGTTCAATTCTTCAGACATTGTCTCAAGTCGAGTCCTGATCACCCTTTCTGCGACCTTACTCATGGCAGGTGTTAGGCTGATGGGGCGGTGGTTTTGCGGGAACGTGTGGTTCTTGTTGGGCTTCGGAATCATGATGACCGTTGCTTCTTTTCAGCTGGATGGAAAGTGTCTAAGTCTGAGTATAGCGTTTATGATGTTTGTCAGAGCTGCTAGTCCTTTCCTAGGTAAGGCTTTTAGTGCCCTGACTGGGATGTCGTCTGGGCCCGGTGCTTTCCTGGTCTTGGCGTGTCTAAGTATGGCCTTGATTTCCTCTGGAGATGTTGGCTATAGAAGAATGACTGAGTCGTCAGTTCTTCTGAGCCGTCGGATCGTCTGGTCTACGTGTGTTTCCGTGTCCTCGACCTCATCGGTGTAATCGACCTCGTTCTCACGGCACTGACGTTCGAAGGAGTCCGCAAAAGCTTCTGCCTTGTCCGTCTCAATCATCAAAAAGCACACAGGATGCTATTTTCGCCTTCCTACATAAACTTTACCTCAACCTAAATGATCGAGAGGTAGCGGCGGCAGTGTTTTGTGACTTATCTAAGGCTTTCGACTGTGTAAATCACGAAATACTGCTGCGAAAGCTCGAAATCTACGGATTTAGAGGTATTGCATTGTTTTGGTTCAGATCATATCTATCCGACCGTCGCCAAAATGTGCTATTAAATAAGGCTGAATCCAAAGAATGTATGGCTAACGCTGGTGTCCCTCAGGGCTCCGTTCTTGGACCGGTTTTATTCCTGCTTTATGTCAATGACCTGAACCATCTAGACATACAGGGTAAATTCACCATGTTCGCAGATGACACCACAATTCTTTGGCACAACAAATCACTCACTGATCTGTCTGACTAAATTAATTCGGATATAAAAATGGTGAAAGAATGGTGTGATGCAAATCTCCTTTCACTTAATATTAGCAAAACAAACATTGTCTCATTTAAGTGTGACATTGAGGATATTCATTTGGGAAGCGATGAAGATAAAATTACCAGTATCACAAAAAATAAGTTTTTGGGGTTACATATTGATAAAAAACTAGGTTTTGAAAGCCATGTCAGGAACTTGTGTAAGCGGTTAGCCTCAGGGTGCTACGCTGTACGCATTACATCAAATGAATTAGATACTGTAAATGCAAGAAAGGTCTATTTTTCACTGGTGGAGTCTCATCTCCGTTATGGTATTTGCTTCTGGGGCGTGTGTTCGCAATATCTATTTAAAATGGTCTTCATTCTACAGAAAAGAGCCATCAGATACGCATGCAAAGCCAATCATCGGGATTCCTGTCGACCACTGTTTATGGAGCAAAAAATATTAACACTTGCATGCCTTTTCATTTTAGAAACAGTGTGTCTAATTCAAAAGAAATTTAAAAATGAAATAAATACCCCATCAACACACAATACACGCTTATCACACCAAGCT
This sequence comes from Chrysolina oricalcia, assembly GCA_944452925.2. Classification (NCBI taxonomy): domain Eukaryota; kingdom Metazoa; phylum Arthropoda; class Insecta; order Coleoptera; family Chrysomelidae; genus Chrysolina; species Chrysolina oricalcia. Next base: position 13,653,360 of record OX101821.2, on the reverse strand, counting down.
CCACTCCCTACCCCTACTTCAACTCTAACTCAAAACTCACTCATTTATAAGAGCAGAAAACTGTACAATCACCTTCCTATTGCAATTAAAGATATACACAGTGTGTTCAAATTTAGAAGAGAAGTGAAAAAGCTCTTAGTTGCGAGGGCCTATTACTCTACGGAGGAATTCTATGAAGATTCTTTCAACTGAAGTTTTATAATTTTATCATAAGTCATAAATTTCATCATAAGTTTTAATTTCATCAACTGTGAGTGAATTATAATGTGACCCTACTTTTTACTTTTTATTTACATTATCTTTTATTTCACCTACTACTTAAACTTGTTTTTCCTACCTACAGTAATTATTACTACTAATTTATTGTGCAGATACTAGACTGTATGCTATATTTGACTTCTTACATGTTTTTATTGTTTTCCTGTGCTTTGTCTACGAGAATGTAATTCTTTTGACAATAAAGTGTACTTTGATTGATTGATTGATATCAGACGGGAATTTGAATATGAAATGTGAATCGCCGGTTTCTGAATAAGGATCAATGAGATCCCGAGTTCAAATCCCGGTTGATCCACACTTTTTTAAATTCAAGTCTGATTTTTATTTTCCCGTCTGATTTGCCATAAACTACTTCTCAAGTTTGATTATATTATTTGATATTGTAGCTACAGCAGTCGACGAAACGTGAGGATTGGCTCAAAGCGATCATTCTACAGTGGTCCAGTTAAATACTTGATTATTCATCGCGTATATCTGTAACATTTTGTAATGGTTGATTGGAACTGATTAATTTCAGATAGGTGTTTTGTTATTCTTTAGGAGTATGAGGTGGATACTGAAGGGTTGATTAGTGCTTTATTCAAAAAATTGTTTCAATAATTTTTGCTAGGGATCGCTATGGATGAGAAGTGTTCAGTTTGTGGTGAAAATTTGGCAAGTGATGACGTGCAGCAATGTGATGGGATACATTTCAATTTTTTGAATAAGTGCAGTGAAATACGAAGAGACGGGAAAGCATGTACTTGAAGGTTTTGCATGAATTTTCCATAGAATATTTTCAACTTTTAAATTCAAATTGGCCACGCGAGCTCACCAGTGGAGGAGGAAATTGATAGAAACTGGAAATATCCTATTAAAATTGATATAAAATTGAATTTATTTGATTCAGATCTAGGTATAATGAATATAGTGAGTATTTTTCCATTTTCAAGTTGGAAATCTTTTGCCTAAAATGTAAACCCGCTAAGTAATTTTTAGCCAATTTCACACGAGATGTGAAAAAAGATTCGTGGAAATTACAATTCATATAAATCATCGTAATACATGTAGAAAGCATTAAATGGTATAATAAAGTTATACATTACTGGAATCCCAAATAGCACAAGGATGTCCATTGTACGTCCAATGTATGCAATTTTAAGGATTAACGGACATCCACTGAACGTCCATTAAAGGACCTATAATACCAATGGACGTCCATTGTACATCCATGGGATGTCCAGAGACACTAATCTGGGCGTCCAATTGATGTCCATCTGTACGTACAATGTACGTCCAATGTGTGTCCTTAGAACATCCATTGGACGTACATTATCGTCGAAATGAATGTACAATGGACGTCCATATTGTGGTAAGCTTGGATATCAGCATTACGATAATGCAGTGCATGCTGAAAGGTCCAGAATCATAAAATAGGCTGTAAAACAGTCGAAAACAATCCTTTCAGAAATGACAAAACCTTGGTATACATTGTATTCTATATGTCTGACAAAAAACATTTACTTTTCTGGCTAATACCCCGACAGATATTGAATGATATCTCAGACATATGTGCAAAGATCCTTACTTTTGGAATGCTCTCTAATTTGTCGTCGAGATGGATCATGTAAGCAATTGCAGTATTTACCTCGACAGATAACGAGACCCTGTGTGCATACAACCGGTGATAACCTGGTTGCACTGATGAGAAACACACTTTTCGAAACCAGTCCGCAAATAGTTTCCCGTTTGAATCAGGCAAAGTGCTGCTATTTGTCCCAGAGAGAGCTTTTGAAAAGTTGTTCCTTTAAAGTAAGGATCTTTGCACATATGTCCCAGAGCTATCATTCAATATCCGTCGTGGTATTAGCCAGAGAAGTATTTGTTTTCTTTCAGATATATGCCATTCAATATATACCAAGGTATAGTCATTTCTGAAAGGATTTTTTCGACTGTTTTAGAGTCACTGAACCATTACTTAACAGAACTGATTTATATTAATACCAAACTAAAACGCCTACACTCCACACGTGTTTGACGAACCAAGTTGGGAAGAATTTGTCAATTTTCTCCTGAAGATACCAGCTGATGCTTGTTTGGAAAAACGCGCGTAGAGTGTTTCCAAGCTCTTAAAAAAAAGTTTCACTTCTATACCAAGCCAATAATTCCTGAAGTTGATATTTTAGATTAGGAAGCCGATTTAGCAAGAAAAACAACCATATATTTTTCTTATTATTTTAAAAACACTGAGATCAGACATTCTTGAAAAGTTTTGAAAAAAATTAAAGCTTATTCTATGAAACTTAAAATCTCTTGAATAACCATGTCTATCTTCAACAAGTCTTCATTTTCTCTCCTTTGCCTGCCTCAACCATTTTTTCATTGACTCTTCGCACAATTTCTGGTCTCCTTCGACTTTTGTTAGTTCAGCAGCTTCTGTAAAATAAATGAAATATTCACTTCACAAATATGTATAAGATAATGAAATAAAATTTAGTGGATCTACTGAAGACATAAAACTGCTTTTTTGACAAGTGACCCAACTTCAATCAAATTCCGGTTTCACCAGAAGTATCATAAAGTGGTAATAAGTACCTGGTTGCACAATTTCAAAACTGATTTTTCTTGGACTTCTCAAAAGAGTCCTGGCATCCAGAGGTAATTCACTAAAATGGGGTTTCAAAACTTTCAATAAATCATTGATCGCTAAGTGTGTAATGTTATGTTTCAGTGCCTACTCTACTAAATTGGAAGAAAGTGTTTTTTCCTCAACCTTGTTTACAACAGGGTCTTGCATGCTATCATGGATTTCTGTATTGTACTCATTATCAGAACTGCTTTTCGAATGGCAGTTCTGATCATTGGGATGTTAAGAAGATCGAAATGAGATACTGAATCAAAAGCTGAACTGGTTGAAGGAAAGACGCCGTCAGAAGAAACATCATCGGCTGAAACCACAATATCATTTTCAGCTGCGTTATTTTCTATAAAACCAACTTCATTCTCATTCCGAACTCTTTTATAATATTTATTCAAGAAATGAGACTTCTTATAAGATCTTTTCATGTCTCTATATTCCTATACTAATTGCACTCACCTTTAAACTTGAACAAATCTTAATTTTGTTAATGGCCACTAACTTTCAACTTTCAACGCCGATGACGCCGGTAATAAATAACGTGACACAACACAAAACTAATTTGAGGTTAGGTTAGGTTAGGCTGTACTGTGCCGTCCGTCGTTTCGAACTCACTGCCAGTGCTACCTAAGCAGAATAAGGAGATGGGTATAGTACACAGATATTTGAATTTAACAACTCTTTTTTCGTGGTTCGGGTTTCTATCAAGTAACTATCACTTATACGAGTACGCGATTGATGCTTTGTCGCAGTTCAGCACACATTCCATATCGCTCTATGTCATTCTAATTTCTAGTGTCGTGAAAATTATTTCACTCGATTCACCTTGGATATTGGGGCTCCGAGTTTTTCCAAAAGACAATTAAAATTGAATTATCTTTGTTTGGACCTTCATTATGCGTAAAAACGAAAGGCCCATTGCCCATTCGTAAATTTTCGGGACAATAATTTAATGCGTCTTAGCGTAAACATAAAAAAATCATTAAATTTATCATTTATTTCCTATCTCAGAACTGAACCAAATTCAGAATAGATATCGCTAAAGTTATTTTAACTCACCAAAACTATTTTTTGTTCCCGCAATTTGTTTTGAAACACTTATATTCATATTAATTAATTACTGCTTATAAATAATGAATTTACGTGATAAAATAAAAGACATAAGATAGACAACAATCATTTGAACGTTCAATATTGGTACATTTCCCGATGTCAATTGAATGTCCAGTTTTGTACGTCCAGAAGAAGTACAGTGTCGGATGTTCGGATTCAAGTCTTCTTCTGGATGTCCAATGGATGTCCATATTCGGACATCAATATTAGTATCCAGAGATGTACGTCCAGTGGACGTCCAATCTGAATCCATGGACGTTTGGACCTAAAATGGGTAGAAAATGGACGTCCACTGGACATCCCGTGTTATATGGGATATTCATGAGAAAATTATTATAGGATTAACTATATGATACCTGTCAGTCTATCTGTCACTGATTATGGTCAGATTCTTTTCAAAATTGGTGTGAGGGGGTTTTCGAGGTCCAGTTTATGATTTTGTGGCAAAATGAATGGAATGAAGATGGTGGACCAGTTTTGTGATTTGTGATTTTTTCTGAATCTATTGACTACCTAAGAGTAAAAGGGGTTCTTTGGGTCTGAGTTTATGAATTGGTTCGCAAATTATAATATGTTCTTTTTAATTTCATCGATTATAGATGGCGTCTCCAAGATGTCGGATGAGTTGATTATGGTCCGATTCTGTTTTCAAATTGGGGGTGTTGGGATCGGGGAAAATCAAGTTTCTGTCAAAATTAGAAAAACGATTTCTAAAAAGAATTGACTGAAACTGATTGAAATCAATTTTCATCCACAAGTTTTCCTATACAAATTACTGAAAATGTTAAAATAGGTTTTTATACAAATGCTCTAAAAACGAAAAAAAATTTCTTCCATAGTTTTATCAAAGTTGTTCTGTGAATTGAATGAATAATTCTTTCCTTTTTTAACATTGGGGTTCATCACTATCCGCGTTATATAATTATAACATTTTGTAAATTGTGAAAATTTTATTGAATGTGAAGAAAATGTACTTTTAGCTGAAGAGTGGAATTGAGAAAGTTTAGTTTACTTCAAGTAAGATGAAAAATTAATCCTTAATAGCGGCGTGCCCATAAACCATTATAGAGTGAAAATTGAATGAATTGAACTAAGTAAATTTGAAATCTGCACCTCAGAGCTATAATAGATCGAAATTCTGTGGGCGTGACTTTCTGTACAAAATCCAAAAAGTTGTATTGCTGTTGCTTCATTTGCGATGGAGATTTGACGAATGAAGAACTAGGCACTTTTAAGAAAAAAGGGATTTACAATCTTATTAGCTGCAGCGAAAAAAGGAGTGACGGAAAAGGAGCAGATCTTGATGGATTATCTATACAAGTCAGAAACAAACATAAGAGCAGTCGTGAATCGAAAGAGCGAATTCCGAAAAAAAAAAACTATCAACAGCCGACTAACAATCAGGAATTCAATTCCATCATTAAAATCATTTTCTTGATTTATAACAATTTTGAAAATAAAGAGGAGTAAAAACACCGTGATGTAACCCAGTTGTAGGGTAACCGAACTATATTGTACAACTGTGTTACGTCAGGCGAAGTTGATGACAACACTGTACGTGAGAAAATCTTCATTTGCCAACTTGATTTGAAAGAAAAATTTAAAAAATATTTTATTCTACGACCATTAAGAAAAATGAACATTTCAATTGCGTCTTCGATTAAGAAACCTACCACGTTGTAACACCGATTTTCATTTCCCGCGGGCTAGCTGTATCGAAATATTTCATTTCCTACGACTTTCATGAACTACTAGACTGTCATTATAGGTAGGTATTAACGAATTTCATGAACATAAATAATATCGAATCAAGTTTGTTTACGTCTGTCTATTAATTTGACATTTCACATCAGTGGATAATTACAAAATTCGATTGAAAAAATTAAGTTATTAAAAATGATTAGCGATAGTGAGGATGATTTAACAATCAAATTATTGAATTTATATCAGAAGCTCCTGATAATGCATATCTTCTGACAAAGGTATGATTTTCTTTTCATAAAACCAGAATAATTTCAATAAAAATATTAATCCTCCACGATTCACTGTTGCGTTAAAAATTAACAGTGCTGCTCCTAAAGTGGCGTATGGAGTTAGTAACAAGGCCTATCCAGAACACATGGCTAATGACCAAAGCAGTTGATGCCAAAACAGCAAGGAAAAAAAAATAAGAATATTGATTACAATCGGATCCTATATTTTTGAATAGCTGACAAATACTTTCTATATAGCAGTTAATTATTATGTGCTCTAGTAACGACGAGTGTTGATTCAGATGACACACGGACTTTGGATGGCGGGAGCGAGGGTTCAAATCCACGCAGCCACATTTTTTTTTTCATTTTATGAAATCGATTAGTGTTTGATTTTTTCTGAATAAAGTTTTTTTTATTTCCAAGTTGTCAAAATTTGAAACTTTTGAATATTATTTGTTTCACGACGTAGATATGTACGTGTACAAAAAGAAAAAATAGATGTTTCATTCAACGGGTGAAGAAAGAAAAAATTATCTAAACCATGTAAAAATGACGGCAGGAGAGTTTATGATAAAAAGGATTATTAAAAATATTACAGATTTGTCAATGATTCAGATGGTCTTAAAAAAAGTAATGTGTGCATTTGCCACTCGTGGGTATATGAAATTTTGTAGTACTCGCTACGCTCGTATGTCATTTCATGCTCATTGTACAATATACTATTTTGTCACAGAAAAGAATTCTAAGATGTATTTCAAACATCTCATTTATAGACTCCTGTCGGTCTGTTTTTACTAACTTGAGAATTTTAACTATGTATGGTCTCTATATATTGGATTTAATCATCAGTTCATAGAAATAAAAACGATTATTTACGGAATAGTAATATTCATGCTCATGACACAAGATATAATTCAGATTTTTCTATACCTTGCCAGCGTATAGAAATCTGTAAGAAATCACCTAGTGTAATGGGAATTAGACTATACAATAGTGTCCCACAATGTTTTGAAGATATTGACTTAGTGCATAAATTTAAAGAGAAAACTAAAATTTATCTCATTGATTTGTGTCCATATTCGGTTGAAGAATATTTTGAACATACTCATTGAATTATGTCTAAACTGCAACATTTACTTTGTTTTACCTTAATTTTTTTTTGACGTACTGTGTTCTTAGTTTTTTGTAATATTTTCTGTATTTGTGTATTGATGTATTTTTGTTAACCTAAATTATAGCTCAATTTTAATATTTTAAGTTGAATGTTCTAGTTTCAGCTAGACTTCTTAATTTTAATTTCAATTTGTTTATATCTGCCCTGTCTTATATCTTTATTTGATATTGTGAGATCAATAAATTATATTCTATTGTATACTAGTAACCTTGAAGAACCATGTGTTTTCAAGAGCCCAATAAAAATTAACTCTACAAATGTCTCTGACTTCTTGATGTACATTTTATAATACGTCAGACTATTTCAGGAAGCTTATAAGTTGAAAACATATGTTTGTGATGACCCTGGTAAACTAAATACCGTTTTGGATCACAGTAGTGTTGCGTTTTCAAAAGCACGACATATTCAAGCCAAATCACGAAAATAAACAAGAAATAGTCTCAATTTGTGATAAAATACATTAATCATCTGTTTTTGTGAGTATACTTTTGAAATCACCCTGTTTCTCCGAAACTAATCATAGGATTTGATTATGGTCCATTTAAAGCATTTCCCAAACATCGTGATCTACAACATATAGTCTGTTTACGTTAAGAAGAGAATGACGTCATATTCGGTAATTTTGTATATCCGACATAACACCGTTGAAATTCTCAATGAAATGGTTTCAGTAGCGATGAAAATAGTAAAATTTAATTTTATGAGTTGCTCAACTGATAGAAAAATTTCAGAAGTTGCCGAAGCATAGAAATATATACTATATATATAGAATGCTAATCCCGCCTATTTTCTTGGCGAAAAGCATGCCGCGTATTTGGCCCGTTTACGATTGTGCGCATGCTCGTCATCAGTGTAGTTTAGGTAGATCGTTGCTAAGTTTGAAAATAATTTGGTGTTCCCATTCAGAGTTTTGTGTCATGAGTCAATAAAACCGATGTCATTTGAAAGAGAGAAATTTGTCAGCGTATTCAGGACCTTTTTAAACCGAAATAACCTTTTAGAGATAGATTCGTCCGAATTTTAGGCGCGAAAGAAACTTATTTAATACGATAATGTACACTATCTTACTATTATTATAATGACCGTGCAACAGTGGTTTTTCATCAACAGGAAGACTTGCATTAATCTTGTTCCTTTGATATTTTTTAATAAAACCGTTTCATCCTACAAATGAAAAATGAACTGTTTAGTGTTGTAGTGTGGAAGTGAAGGAAAAATACAAATTATTTTTGGTAGATAATAGATATCTTATTATTATTATTATAGCTCGACACAAAAGGCATGATTCTGGTCAATGTATTTAGGAAGAGACCCCAATGCAGAACATTTGAGTGAGAAAATTGTAGTTTGTGGCATTTTTCTCATGAAGATTTATGTAAAATAGGCAAAAGAATCATTTGAAACCTAATGGCGTACCAACAATGTGTCTGTGTATAAGCATGGCGAGTGATACAACTTTTTGCAAACAAATTTCAGGTATTAGCCACACCGCTTATAATAAGTTCTGACTATTCTTGAATTAGTTCTTGATTCCTCCAAAACGTACTAAACTCAATAGAGTCCCCTCAGAAAATAATGTCAACATGGAAGTGCTTTTCTTGATGATAAGAAAAATGCTTCTAGTTTTTTTCTGGACTTTTCTGGATATTTCCATAAATCCCCATTTTAGAAATTGCACTAAGGTAACACAACCAGAAATAATCGTAGAAATAGTATGTTAATCTCTTTTTGAATGCAGTTACATATTTTGACATGAATCGTTCTATAAAAAGAAAACCTTTAGCTTCATATAATATGGACGCATCCAAATTATTAAATACAAATTTGAGTTCAAATTATTCATAATATCAATTTTCATAGTTTCTTGTACTTTCAAATTATTTGAAATTCGCACAGACTATACTTGGGGTGGTTCCGTAGTTTTTTGTTGAGTTTATCTACAGCTGAAAAGTGATTGCGATAACAAAAATCAATGAGTCGCTTTTGAGCGATAAATAATAATGATAACAGTACTCTACTTCCTGATGGACCCTTGCTGATTTTTGGGATCATTAATATATGAAAAGATGTATTGAAGATGTATTGAGATGTAAATAGCAGGTGTGAGTAACAACGTTTGTTAATCTTCACCAGTGCCATAATATTTTACTAAAACCGGGCCTGTTACAAAAACAATAATGACGCACATGCGCATTTCGGACTGATCTGAACTTTTTACAACACTTTTGACATATGAGATTAGCATTCTAGAATGAGTATATAATATATATTTCTATGTGCCGAAGCGAAAAAACTCGAAAACTGTCATTGTCTGACAGCTGTGACTTTGTGGTTCAGTTTGTGTGATTTCATTTGATTCCTTACCGTTTTCTGTTCGATAATAAAGATAGTTCTTTTCAGAACTAATCAATTCGTTTGATAAGACCTGCATAAATTCAATATGCCTAAAGCATTGTCAAAACAGTCTCAACAAATAGTAGCGTCTTTAATAGACAACTTTGAAGGAGAACGTGTGAATGGAGGACTTTTACTTCCAGTAACTGCTGTTAAAGATGTAAGTTTTATTAATTACCTTTTCCATGCACATCTATAGGAACTAAAGAAACATCATTATTTTTCATAACTATTATGAAAAAAGTTGAGTGCCACTCTGATTGTATTTCAACTAGGTAAGTTTGAGACATTCAGTTAATATAACTCATTTTATGATTGTTAAAACAAATCAACAGTACAAAAAAATTTGAAACTTCGAAATAGTGCACATGTTGGCAACGCCGTAACCTGTCATCTTGTGACGTCATTCTCATCTTAACGTAAACTAGAGTTTCATTGAAATCCGCAATCAACCAAAATCCCATGTATTCCGTGCGGGGTTCTTTTGAACAAATCATGTCTATTTCTACAGGTCTAATATTCGACATATTCGACATTGTGAGAACCAAAGAAAACAGGCTCTGCAACGAAAAAGCGCGTCACAAAACAGCGTGTAATAAAACAGCGTGTAATAAAACAGCGCGTAACAAAAAAGCGCAGTAACAAAACAGCGCTGTAACTAAACAGCGCGTTACAAATTAGCGAGGTACGAAATAGCGCTATAACCAAACAGCGCGTATCGAAACAGCGCCAGTCATGAAGGATGGTTATAAATCAAAAACCTATTCAACTCCATGGTTTATTGGACAATAAAGAGTAAATCTGAAAATATAACAATTAAATCCTCAAATAATAGGCAACAGACTGCAAGTAATCTTCAATTTGGTCAAAGTTATAATTATTGACTAATCTTTCAAATCGTTTGTTCATTTGCACATATTTGTTGTTATTTATCTTTTCTTGTCTGAAGCCACATTTGAAGCGAGTGATAAAAATTTCAGCCTGATGCTGTTCTTTTTTCAAATGATTGATCAATTTATGCATAGATGGATGTTGGCAATCTATTAAATGTTGGAAAGAATTGCGCCAAGCTTCTAAAGAGTCATTTGTTCTGGGCAAATCATTTTTTATGCGTTCGACCAGATTCCATGTAGAAATAGGAAATCGAGGTTCCAATTTCATCAGTTTTCTTCCCACGTAGTTTTGTTCCCAATATTCCATCAATGGAGCCAGTTCTTCTGAGGTTGAGCAATCCTGATTGTGTGCGATTGCATGGAATGCTCGTTTGACATTATCTTCACGAACAAAACTCAATGCTAGAAGCATCTTGGAGCGAACTCTAAAACTTTCATCCGACCTGTAGATTGTGGTCAGTTTGGATTGTTGTATTTTTCTCTATACATTTTGGGAAAGATGAAAAAACAACCATCAATTTTTGCCTTCGGAAATGTACATTTCACAGCATTCATTGATGCTAATTCAAAATCTGATGTAATAGTAGAGGGACGTAAAAGCGGCTATAAATTGACAAATCTAGAAAAATTCTCTTTATATCTTCTGTTTTATTGCGCATAGACTAGTACATGAATTGTGAACAACTATGAGAAAAGAATTGGCGCAACTTTGAATGTGCCATCGATACTCCAGTGCTTGAATTCTTTCATAACGGAGAGGTTTCCAGTTGTTCCAAAGATGAATATTCTGTCGGCGTCTTCTGTGCCAGAATCCCACAGTAAGAAATTGTCTCCTCTTTCCGTCAATTTGTGGTTTTCACCAATAGTGATAATCTTCACGGAACTATAAGTGGGTTGTATCATACCTTCGCTGCGACGTTGGCGATGTATGAGTGTCCTGGCAGCTTCATATGTCGGTAATGAAACTGAAAATTCTTCCGTAATACCGCTAGTGGATGATATTTCTTGGTCTCTCTTCGGTGCTCCTCGCAATGTCGCGAATTCTCTCCTTCACCTTATTTACTTCATTTTCCAGCAAATCAGGTCCATGATTATGACTAGTTGTTGCTTTAGGCTCTCCGGAAGTAACAACCAATCTCCCCTTGCAGGCAGCTTTTTCGCGTCTCCATGGTTCGGAAAGAATATGCACTTGATCGCGTCTATCCCTATAATCTTCATTCATAAGTAAATCTTTCCCTTTCTGAGTTTTCGAAATCTCCATTATCATGACAATGATTACAGAAAATTGATATTTGCTGTCAATTTTGAAATTCAAATAACGCATCTATGATACTATTCGTGAATTACATTTCCAAATCAACGACTAACTCACTCCAGAAAATAGTAAATACTATTAACACTGATTCGATTGGTATAGTGGATGATGAGATTTGAGTTGATGAAAATTCCTTACATGTGAAATCCGAATAAGAATTGGCGCTGTTTCTATACACAGCAGTTATAGCGCTATTTCGTAACGTGCTAATTTGTAACGCGCTGTTTAGTTACAGCTCTGTTTTGTTACTGCGCTATTTTGTTAGGCGCTGTTTTGTTCGCGCTGTTTTATTACACGCTGTTTTGTAACGCGCTATTTCGTTGCAGAGCCAAGAAAACAAAGTAAAAATTTGTGTCATTATTCAAATTTTAGAAACTTCTGAGGTTACCTCTAGAATACCTCATAGATTGAAAATGAATGTGAATTACTAATCGATGATATTAAAGATGACTGAAAAAAAAAACATTTAAAATTTTTTTACATTATATGATACATTCATTGGCTTTTTACATAAACTAATATTTCGTTTTCAATTCCAGGCTAAGGAAAATACTACTGACTTTCCTAACCATAGAGCTTTTTCAACAGTGTGCAGGAATTTGTGATGAATCATATGAAACCCATAACGTGATTGATCCTGAATATTATGATGAGGATACTGGAAGAGTTGAACCGGCCACAACAACGAAGGTACTGACTGAGTTGACGGTTGATTGCGAAAACGTTGAGCTACCAGTCACATGGATGAAAAAAAGTTCAACAGTAGATTATGAGTGCGGAGGTTGCCCGCAAGTGTTAACAATTTCTCATTCAAATATTTCCATTGTCCCTTCAGCCGCATTTAAAGAATTTTCAACCATCACCATCCTGCGAATTAACGATCTTCATTTGGAAAAATTAATACCAGGTGCCTTCAACTCCCTTCATTCGTTGAAAGAACTGTATCTTTTTGGAAACAAGCTGAGAGTAATAGAAACAGGAATATTCAACTCATTGGCCAACTTGGAGGTTCTGGATTTGTCCAAGAACGAAATTCAGACTATCAGTACCCATTCTATTACTGGGGTAACACATCTGAGGAAGTTGAATTTATCATCAAATCGCTTGGTCATTACGCTGTTAAACAATTTTTCTTTATTTTTTTTGGCCGTGATGGAAGAACAGAAACAGTTTCAGCTGTTATCTGAATCAATGTGCCTTTTACTCACATTATTCCTATGCTCCGATATTATGTGTGTCGGTAAATTTTTGTGTTAATTATTGTTATCAAAATGTACACATTTCTCTGTATAACATAGTGGGTAATAAAAAGATTATTTTTTTTTTCTTTGGTGTTTTGGCACCGACTGCTATGGTCATTAGCCATGTGTTCTTTATAGGCCTTGTTACTAACTCCATACGCCACCTTAGGAGCAGCACTGTTAATTGGAACGCAACAGCGAATCGTGCAGGACTCACCCTAGTCTAGCCACGAGAAAAAAAAAAAAAAAAGATTATTATTATTATTCTTATTATTATTATTATCTGAACATTTTAATACACTTTTCTCAGATGAGAGTGTAAAATCACTCCTGTATAATATTACCCGTTTCTCTCGAGGCCGCTGATGAATTTCCTGATTTTCTAAATTTTCTATAGCTATTACTTAAGATGCCATTCTCTCACTACAAAAATCTTTGAAAAAGTATCAAAGATTGCTTTGGGACTTTTACTATAAACTATTGGACCAACCTATAAATTTCACATCTTATAAAATTCTCGCATTCGACATAAATTGTCGACTGCCTTTGACCATTCTACAATTTGTCTTTCAAAAATTTGCGAATGCGACAATTGAGAATAAGAATATTCAGATTTCGTTCGACAAAGAGCATATCTCGCATGCGACAAAATGTGTCACGGTTTGAGAATAGGGTCCCTGTGAAGTTATCTGGTTATCATAGGAGAAACAGTTTTCATAATCATCAGTTATGATACGATTTCTCTTAGATAAAAGTCGTTGTAAATGTTCAAATAAAAGTTGATTTTTCATTTCAATATCCACCCTATACGAAATGTTCAGAAAATCAAGATATTTACAAAAACTACAATACCTCAAAATTTCATTGCGTCCATATATCGGACACATCTAAAATATAAGTTTTGGATTTGTCTAAATAAATCTTATACATGAAATAGTAATTTACGTAACAAATCCGGAAAATGCTGTTTTTTTGGACGAGTAGACCAAATTCTACAAGTCTACAAGTCCAAAAAAACTGTTTTCGGACGTGTTGCGTACACTATTTTTTCGGCAACCATGTAGAATAACAAATCAATGAGACGCATTTAGTCTAAGAGACGAAGAGAGGTCGACTTTCACCCATCTGTTAACCGGATGAAACGATTCCAAATTTGAATGTTTCAAACATTTCAGTTCTTATTTGTATTATACAGTGCGGTCCAAAGGTATGGAATAAATTCATTTTTAGCGTTATTATGTATTTTATGAAAAAATCCTGAAACAGGTCAATTTTTATTGGCAATTTGACAATTTACAGTATGAAAATATTACCCCCTTCTTGCACCCCCTCTGAATTATGAGCACCCCCTCAAAAATTTTAAATGAGAAGGGGGGTCGTGTGGCATCTTGTTCGAAAGGGATTTTCATTATCTGTTCAGCAATACTAAGTTTTTCATATTTGGTGCAACCATAACTGAGAAATTTTTTTATTAAAATTTAAAAATATTGACACTGTAAATTATGTATCCGTTGAAAAAACCTGAAACAGGTCGATTGCTATTCTCAATTTGACAATTTATACTTTCTTATCTGTCTTGCTAAAAAAGTCAGGAAAAAGTCGTTGAAGACACCAAAAAATTATTCACAAAACCCATAAATAATATAATGTCAATCTAGTAAACTACTGTTATTTTGATATTTGTGAGTTGCTGGCAGACGTCGGTGTATTGAAAAATATTTTTGTGTGTATTCGATTCATCTATGGCTCATTTATCCGAAACTCAAAGAATAGACATTTTAATTATGCTTGGATGCGGTAATAAAACACGAACTCAAACGGAAGTTTGTGAAATGTTCAATAATAAATACCCTGGTCAACACGTATCACAATCTACAGTTAGCAAAATAGAAACAAAATACCGTGAAACTGGACATGTAAAAACTCGTCAAAAACCAGGTCGAAATGCTGCATTGGATGAGGAGAAAAAGTTAGATGTACTGTTAGCGATTGAGGAAAATCCGCATATGACAAGTAGACAACTTGCCGCCGACAATGATGTAAGTAAATCATCGATATTGAGAGCTTTACATAAAGAAAAATACCATCCTTATAAAGTTCAGTTGGTTCAGGAGTTAAATGAGGATGACCCTGATAGAAGGCAACAATTCTGTGAACTGATGATGGATAGAATCGAAGCAGATTTGCAGTTCATAAACAAAATTGTGTTTTCTGATGAAGCTACTTTTTATTTAAATGGAACGGTTAATAGACAAAACTGTAGATATTGGAGCAGAGAAAATCCTCATTGGATGTGTGAGGCTCACACACAATATCCCAAAAAAGTGAACGTTTGGGCTGGTATCATTAAAAACAAAATTATTGGCCCCTATTTTTTTGAAGGCACAATTAATGGTGAGGTTTATCTAGGTTTCTTGATGAACTTTTTAGTGCCTACATTAAAAAGAATTTTCCCGATGTTAATGATCCAAATGGAATAGATAGATCAATTTGGTATCAACAAGACGGAGCTCCACCGCATTACACACGTATTGTTCGAGATTATTTGACAGAAGTTTTTCCCAATAGGTGGATTGGCAGACGTGGAACGATTGAATGGCCGCCTAGATCCCCCGATTTGACTCCTCTCGATTACTTTTTATGGGGTTATTTAAAATCAAAAGTATATTTCAATAGACCAGACAATATTGCAGATTTAAAAACTAGGATATCGGAAGAAATTAACAACATAACCCCTGAGGTCCTACAAAATGTTCTACGAGAATTCCAAGATCGCCTTGCTTATTGTCAAGAAGTGAATGGTGGTCATTTTGAACATTTAATTTAACTGTAAAACAAATTGAAATATACTTCCTAAACATTATGTTACATTATTTCCTTCAGTCTATCAACATTTTACATATTCAGAATAAATTTTCTCAGTATTGCTGAACAGAGAATGAAAATCCCTTTTGAAAAAGGTGCAACACAACCCCCTTTCTCATTCAAATTTTTTGAGGGGGTACTCATAATTCAGAAGGGGTGCAAGAAGGGGGTGATATTTTCATACTATAAATTGTCAAATTGAGAATAGAACTCGACCTGTTTCAGGTTGTTTCAACGGATACATAATTTACATTGTCAATATTTTTAAATTTTAATAAAAAATTTTCTTCGTTATGGTTGCACCAAATATGAAAAACTTAGTATTGCTGAACAGATAATGAAAATCCCTTTCGAACAAGATGCCACACGACCCCCCTTCTCATTTAAAATTTTTGAGGGGGTGCTCATAATTCAGAGGGGGTGCAAGAAGGGGGTAATATTTTCATACTGTAAATTGTCAAATTGCCAATAAAAATTGACCTGTTTCAGGATTTTTTCATAAAATACATAATAACGCTAAAAATGAATTTATTCCATACCTTTGGACCGCACTGTATATTGAAATTTGAACAGAAGATAGGTACCATCAGAAACAGTCTAATTCTTATTTATATTAATATTTGTATTAAAATTCGAGCACTTCCCGGCCTAGTCCGGGAAGTACGTACTTCCCGGACTAGGCCGGGAAGTGCTACTTTCCCAAAACAAAAGTGTCCGGGAAGTAAATACTTCCCGGATGGTTGCCGAAAAAATAACTATTGACAAACAAGTACATTTTCATTTTAGGTTAAACCGGAATTGACACCAATTTGGATATTCTCAGTTGCCTCGTGTATACATTATTTGACAGTTCCGGAAATAGCATCATTCAATATTAGACACTTATGTACAATCTGATACATGTATTAAAATTGCCAAGTTAATGTTTTTGAACAAAGGTGGCCATTAAGGCTATGTACAGTGTGGCCGCCTGAGTGTGCAGCATATGGGATTTTTTAAAATTATTATCCAACCAGAGTACAAATATTGCTGGAAGTTGGTGAATATGTGCCCTTAGAATGGTTGCCAGTCAAAAAGTACACAGGTAAGGTCAAAAAATATAAAAATGATACAAGAGTAAAAAATTATTAAAGAAATTCAGCAAAATCGAGTATTATAACGATATTTTTTTATTTTTTTTAATATCAATAATGTCCCAAGTTTTTTTTGTATATTCAGCCTAAACACTTTCATAAATCAATCACCACCATATCAATTGTGCATAGCTTTGTTCAAATTGGAGCAAATTTCTGAAATTAACTTAGATTTAATTTTTTTAGTAAATCAAGAACTACATGTTTGTTGCAATGATTTTAGACGCAACCTTGAAATTTCGCAAACATTATTTTTAACAAGTTAAAACATTAGTAATTAAAAATTAATTAATTAAAAATCTGTATACATTAATCAGCAAACAAGAAATGCTACTGAAAAAATCGTTGAAACCCATGGAACAAATAGATGAGGGTTGAAAGTGGACATTGACAGTTTTGTTATATTAATTTTACAATCTTGAATAATTATTTTTTGAATATTAAGTTTATTTGATTTCAAATACCTCTTCCAAGACAGTTAACGTTAACCGAGAAGGCAGAATTAGTTTTGATATGTGGGGATAAACCAGTGCTTGAAGCAGCGGATGACTTCTGTGGCCAAACCATGCGTGCGTCACGTTTGGACCAATGGTAAATTTAATCACCTACCCATCCTACATCATAATATCAAAAATTTAACGAAATTCATAGAACCCAGAAAACTATTTTCGTTCTTATTTGTATTTGTTATGTGAGTAATAAATCATTTAGCTATAAAAATGTTTTTATTCTCAATTGCTCATTATAGACAAACCTTTAATGTTAATATACATGATAAAAATATGGGGTGCATATGCACCCCACTTTGTATTTGATGTGAATTTTTGAGGTCAGTATTATGAAGGTTAAGTGGGCCTTATTTGGTTCACTCATCTCAGTATTCACAACCCCTACTGAAACCAAAATCCTAATTTTTTTTTCGGCATCCCACCCTATACAGAAGAAACTAGATGTTCACCGACTCGTGTGGAGCACGAGAAAAATAATACCTTCAATTGATTACGGACCTTCCGGAAGCCAATCCATTGCACCCCGTAACAAACGTGTTCGGCTGTGGGAAACTTAAAACAGCCCACTCAGAGGCAAAGATATATTCTATCTCGGATAATCACAGCCCGAAAGAAAGCGGAAATGGGGATCTTTTAATAAATCTCTCTCTCTTCGGAGATTATTTTCAAATCGGCGGTTCCTACAACGATTATTTACTCGATAAGATTGGCTGCCTTATTTATGGTTACTCTGTCTCTACCCGAATTCTTCAACTCCCCACAGCCAGCTTTCTCTTTAATTATTACAACTACACGGGGAATAAACGTAAATAAACAATGGTCTTTGTCTTTTCTTAGGAGGCGGAACAAAAATGATGCAGGACTTAGTTGCACAGGCATGATTGGAAATTATTAACAGTATGGTTACAGCATTTGGGTTATTAAAAGCATACTTAGCAGTAGCATTATTTAGCATATTAGTTCGACTAGGTGATTAGGTGTGGGTTAATTTCGAATGCCAAATATTTTTATTTTTATACATTTTTTGTTATTTTTTTATTTGGGATATTTTCAGAGCATTTATCATTGAATCATTTGGATTCGGTTGAGTTAAGGTATTTGGAACGCTAGAGCAGTTTTCTTACAAATGAAATGAGAATTTTGTATGATATTTCTCGACAGTGGCTACATCAGCTGAATTTTTTTGAGAATTTTCTTCCATTTAGAATCGGAGATAATTGTACTCAAAGTTGTTCCCCGATAGACTTTCAAATCATAGCAGCATAGGCCAAATGCAATCATCGTTTCAAATAACCCGCTGTACAGAAGAAACGCGTCTTGCAAATTTAATGGAAAACTAACACATGTCAATAAACTCGATAACAATGCTAATAATTAAATCTGGATAAATTCGTCCTTCTAATTATCGAAATACAAGCTCCCAAAGTCGGCAATGTTTTGATCGATGAGAACATAAAAATGACCACGTCAAGAGCAATGGCAACAACGCGCTGAGCTCGTAAGGAACATGAGAAATATATCCCAAAATTAATAGACCAGGTAATATAGAAAATTGAAACTCTTGACTTGGAGAATTGGGCAGCCTCCCTGCCCATAATTGTCGTCAGCATACAGGCTCTTTCACGACGAGCGTTCGTTAGGAATATATATGGAGATCGATTCAAAATAAAAACTTGACATTTTGTGGTAGTTGGTTTTACGAAACGGCCTTCTCAACTAAAATATTTCCAACTTCCGGTCTCTTTCCATTATACCGGAAGTTGAGAGCAACTTCCGTATTTCAAATGGAACACCTTGTGTTTTATTACATTTTTGAATTTCTCAGCCCATTTCAGGCCTATTTTGTATAACAATCTGCCTATACCCAAATTTGTTACTTTTCGAGATATTGATTTTTTTCTGAAAAATTTGATATAGTTACAGCACCTCTCCGAAAAAGTCATAACTCATAGACAGTAACAGTGGAAAATGTGAAATTTCACCGAATCACACCTTAAGCATCAAGTCATGAATAGGTCCATCGAATTATCGAAAATAATTCACAGGGTGGTCGAAATTTCCACCTAAAACATAACATCGAGAAAACTGATGAAACACGATTTTTTCAAATGAAAGCAATACAATACAATTATTTTTGGATACTACAAAAAAAAGGTTGGTTAAAGGCAACTCAACATGAAAATAGATGGATTGAAATGAAATACAACCAGAGAGATAAATTATATCTTTGTTTATTGTTATAGAATACAGTAATTTTAATTTGTTTATATTTTTTAAGGTTAGATTTTACTTTAATTTTAGAATTTAACTTAATTTCTTTAAATTCAAATACTATTGTGGTTCATTTCAACAGATGTTCAAAGACATTGCCGTTTTGTTCTGAACAAGAATATATTCTTTTTTGCATACCACTATTTGTAGCTTTCTGTATGGAGTCAGGAATCAAATTATTGAAAGCTCTCAGAACCCTTCGATTCATGTTTTCTCTATCACTCACAGGATCCGCATAAACAGTTTCTTTGATGTTTCCCCAGATGAAGAGGTCCAGTGGCGTCCGGTCTGGAGAGCTTGAAGGAAATTTAAATGGCCCATTGTAGCAAAGCCACTGATCTTCGAACATCCCATACAACAACCCAGCAACGGTAGCAGTACTATGTGCAGGGGTTCCATCCATCTGATAACATAACTTGGAACGGTATTGTTCAGAAACATGCCCTATGGATTCACCAACCACATTCCCAATTATATGCGAATATCTATCGCTATTCAAATTCTCATCATAAAGATTTAAACATAAAATCTGATCTTCCTTTATAGCGCAAAAAACATTAAAACTCCATGAATCCTGGAAGTTGTGCTGGCGAACGAGCTTTGGATTTTCTGCTGCCCAAAAATTACTATTATGGCAATTGTACATACCTACCACTCTTGGCAAATTTGGCTTCATCTGTCCATATAATGTTCTTCATGAACTCAGGGTCCTCATGTATCTTGATAAGAAACCATTCGCAGAATTCCACTCATGCAGGTAAGTCGTGAGGTTTCAGATTTTGAACCTGATGATATTTACAGGGACGCCACTTATGTTTGATTAAAATCCGGTTTATTGACGAACATGAAATTCTAAGTGACTTTTCTGCATCTTTCAACGAATTTTCTGGATAGGCTGTGAAGTAAGCCAAAACTACAATTTCGATGTCCTCATTGTTTACGAGTGGTGTTTTCTGTTGATGACAGACGAAAAAGATCCGAAATCACGGCAGTTTCTTAGAAGTCTTCTCAGAATATTTTTATTGGGTCTGTCTGACAAGTTCTGTCCATTATCTTATTGCATTCGCCATAAATGATTATTAAATTCAGGAAAACTTCATTAGAATACCCCAAACGAGACATTTTGCACACAAATAGAAAACTACGAAATATACGTCAATAATATAAAATTTTGACATATTTGTTGTAACTTCATTTGTTTTCAAAGCATGCTTGGTTTGGTATTGCTTCGAATGATTTACAAATATTTCCCAAAATCGGATATACGTATCTTGCCAGGGGTGTATTTTAGGTATAGGACATTCTTCATGAACTTGATACCTTTTTTCTCGTAGTATCCAAAAATGATAGAATAGTGTATGGTTTCCATTTGAAAAAATCGTGTTTCATCAGTTTTCTCGATTTTATGTTTTAGGTGGAAATTTCGAACACCCTGTAAATTGTTTTTGAAAATTCGATGGACCTGTTTATGACTTGATGCTTAAGGTATGATTCTGTGAAATTTCACATTTCACATTTTCAACTGTTACTGTCTATGAGTTATGATTTTTTCGGAGTGGTGCTGTTACTGTCAAATTTTTCAAAAAAAAATCAATATCTCGAAAAATAACATATTTGGGTATAGGCATTGTTTCACAAAGTGGGCCTAAAATGTCCTGAGAAATTCAAAAATGTAATAAAATACAGGGTGGTCCATTTGAAATAAGGAAGTTGCCCTCAACTTCCGGTAAAACGGAAAGAGACCGGAAGTTGAAACTGTTTTAGTTGAGAAGGCCAATTTGTAATACCCACTACCACAAAATTTCAAGTTTATATTTTGAATCGTTCTCCATATATTCCTAACGAACGCTCGTCGTGAAAGACCCTGTATAATTATATGGGAATTTTGGAAGAGATTAGAAGTGGAATTGGAATAATTTTCTGAACAAAATGGTCAAAGAAAATTTGTGATTTCTTTTTTGGTTTTCGTAGTATATTTTATCTCTCTAGTTTGGGCCGATTTGCATCGGAATTCATGATTTCTTTTCCTGAAGTTCTGCACATTTGCATAAATCAAGAACGATCATCATCATATAACAAACATTCGATTTTCCATTTTTAACATCGCTGTAACTGCACTGCGTTTTTTTTCAAATGGCTTTCTTCAATGAACTGAATTGGTTCGAGCCATTGCGGTAACAATTTATCAGTTTTCAATCACTTTTAAGCAATCTGATGTTCGAGACTATAAAAGTTACTGACACTAGCGACAGAGCAGTGTTGCCTAGCGCCTCCGACACTAGATTGGATAGTTGAAATGGTGGGGAAATCGTACAGTCGGAACACCAAAGCACCCCGCACTTTCCTTATGGTAAATGACTTTCGGTTAAATTCCCTGAATTTTTGGTATGTTGTAGATTTCGACTACCTCGGCGAAAGTATCCACAGGCACAAAAAAATCGGCCGACTAGTTTTCGAGATACAGGGTGTCAAAAATGAAAAGTGAAGCTTTCTGCTCAGAATTTTTAACAACTCCGAGAATTGACAAAACGCCCATTTATTCATGGAATGACATGCCTGAACGATCGTACAATATCATCTGGATCTCGTATCCATTATATTTTTACGTTTCGTGCTCTACAACAGGGTGAACAAAGAAAAATCCAATTCGATTAAATTTAAACAAACCAGTGTAAGTTCGTTCTTGAGAATCAAAGATCCAGTTGAGCCTGGATGAACTACCTCAATCTCTATCGAAGAGTTTACTGACATTTTTATTATATACTGGGTGGTTCGAAAATAGGGGTACGTCAACCCCTAGTTTTTTAATCGGATAGGGGAGAGTATGTCATATATATCTCAAACATTCTTTAATGTTAAGAACGTAGCATAGTCATTTCACGTATATAGGGTGAGTAAAGAGATGTAGTCCAAGTTTCTTGCAAGAATGCGTCTTTTTTTCAATGAATACCCTGTATTTCCAAAAAGAATCGGTAAATTTTCTTGAATTTTTGATATTATGTTTGATTTGAGAAGTCCGAGATATTGTCATCAATCTCAGCATAGGTCTCCGGACTCGTTTGTCGGCTATATACTTTTGAATGTACGGATTTTATTGATACTCGATATAGTCTATTGGAGACCGGAGTCCGGAGACCTATGCTGAGATTGATGTCAATATCTCGGACTCCTCAAATCAAACATAATATCAAAAATTCAAGAAAATTAACCGCATTTTTGCAAGAAACTTGGACTGTATCTTTTTACTCACCCTATATATATGAAATGACTATACGACATTCTTAATATTAAAGAATGTTTGATATATATATATATGTATATATATGACATGCTCTCCCCTATCCTATTGAAAAACTAAGGGTTGACGTACCCCTATTTTCGAACCACCCTGTATAGATTGAGGAAGTTCATCCAGGCTCAATTGGATATTTAATTCTCATGAACAAACTTACACTGGTTGGTTTAAAATTAATCGATGAATTGGATTTTTCTTTGTTCACCCTGTTGTAGAGCACGAAACGTAAAAATGTAATGGATACGAGATCCAGATGATATTGTACGATCGTTCAGGCATGTCATTCCATGAATAAATGGGAGTTTTGTCAATTCTCGGAGTTGTTAAAAATTCTGAGCAGAAAGCTTCACCTTTCATTTTTGACACCCTGTATCTCGAAAACTAGTCTGCTGATTTTTTTGTGCCTGTGGATACTTTCGACGAGGTAGTCGAAATCTACAACATACCAAAAATTCAGGGATCCTTTACTTGATCGACTTATGTCTAAAAGGCCGCAAATAGAAAACTTTTGGCGCATACCGTATACCGTTCCAAAAACCTGACAAACAGCTCTTGCTGATACTAGGCCTATTTATCATTCATTTTTCTATTTGCTTGTTGGCAAGTTTGTTGTTTTTGTTCATGGTGATGATGCATATAGCCGATTTATTGTTATTATTACTATTTCCGTTTGAGGTGAATGGAACTTTTCCGCAAGGGGCATAATGGAACATGAATCACTCTAGAGAAGATAATTTATTCATCCATTTATTTATAGACTATAGACCAATTACAATGTAACGGATGAATATAGTCAGTAACTTCACATAATAGTGAATATCAAATAAGTTCAAGAGAATGATCAAAAGTAAAAAACATTTCTCAAAGTATTTATGGTTGTGTTTTCTTCTATGTATTTTATTGTTATTTTTGTCGGGAGTGAATGCACATGCATCACAATAGTTGATATAGTTTGAAATATTTTGACGAATATTCAATAATATTCTGAAAAGTTTTCTCTATAAGATGTCTCATAATCTAGAACAAATATTATTCGTAGAATTTTCTTCTGAATATAAAATCATAATGATAATATGTTTGATTTCATCAATATAGTAACCCGGATACATTTTAGAACCAGATCATGAAATAAACAATGCAAACAGCTGCTAAAGTAGACAACTACTCGGTTGCGGTGATATCAACAAACTGAGTTCGTGGCGACTTAAAGTAAAATAAAATAAAATTCTCATGAGGCAAATTTTCAAGACTAATAATATTTCTCTTCTATCAAATGTTTTTATTGATAGGTCGTCGTACGATTTCGGTAGAGTGAATATACATATATTTATATTCAATAATATCGGCCCCAAGACTGTACCCTGAGGCACTCCATATTTGAACATCGTTTTTCGCTTAGTTTTCTGTTTATTGTAACTCTCTGACTCCGATTTGTGAGGTAGTCTTGCATAATCTCATATGGATTTCTTCTGAAACCAATGCTTTCTAGAACCCTCAATAAATGCTTAACACCTTGACAGCCATAGTGGTGGTCATTATGACCGCTACGATACTTTCCTGTGGTGCCATAGCGGTCATAATGACCGCCGATTTTGCACCTCTACTACGGCTGCTTTAAACACCTTTTCTACAAAGGAGTCGTAGTAATCTTTTTGAATATATTCAATCTCAGATTGGTACTTCTCAAAACTCTGTCATTGTACTGAGTGATTTAGAATGTAGGTCATATTGAACTCGTAATTATTTTTGTAAGTGATGAATCAGGATAAATCAACACATGAATCGTTTGTGAATATGGTAGAAAAGAGAACAGTATCGATCTTTTATATGCTCCGAACGGAACATCATCGACGTAGAAAGCTCAAATTGGATGTTGGTTACGTTGCACGCAAATTTGGCCACTTTCAAAATTTCAAGTTTTTGTGAAAATCTGATCCCATTTCAACTCCATTTTGTTTCAATTCTCTATCTTTCTGGTTCAAATATTACGAAGGGGGGGGGGGTTCTGTCGAACACTGTATAAATGAACTCCACAACATAATTATTAGAAGAGACGGAGAGGTAATGGTATTGATTCACCTCAAAACATGCAAGAATATTTTAGCACACCGAAAGCAGACTAGGATAATAGTATACAGAATATAGTATATAGAATACAGTCTTTTACTATAGATAATGTTCAAAATAAAATGGATTTTTCAGAAAAATATATAAGTAGGTACATTTTACTACTGAAAAATTGGGTTAAAATGTTTTTTGACTCTCACGGCATTTCCTTCTGTAAGAGCAGACGATGGACTTTATTCAAACATCTTTTATAACTGATTGATGTGTATGTGTATGTGAGTTGTGAATGTATGATGGGCTCTCCTACTTTAGAATAAATATTTTGTAGTGAACTAGCGTTATATCAAAATGCTAATGTTTTAAACAAATTCAGTGATTTTCTAAGTAACTAATTATAGCTAGATACATCAGAAACATCTACAGGAGCTTTTCTTTTATTATGCTGTATAATTTTGCTTCTGGTTAATCGATTGCACATATAAATTTGTTAATATATTTGATTTCCAAACCATCTTTCCGCAAACTTCTGATTTTGATTTCGTCAGTTATAAGTACTTTTTCAAAGTGCCTGAAAAATTATGATGCAGAGAGTTCTTTTTCCAACAAGTTTGGTAGCCAGCGATACACTACTATCAAAATTATCAGCAATGGGTCTTCTTCTGGAATATAAAAGTATACTAGACAAAAACAAATCATTGTTTGTTGCGACTGATGTATCAGAAGCAAGTTCTTTCACAAAATGTATTTTCAAATTTCAAGTATGTAGGTTAATTTCCACAACACTGGTTGAATAGTTTCATTCCACACCTGATAGCCTTTTCTGGGAAATATTGCTTCATAATCAACCGTCCTTTGAATGGAACTGGCGATTTATTGATACTCATATAACGTTTCTACAGTTATGAATGTCATTTCATAGAAAGTGCTACTAAAAATTAAAAATTACTCACTCTCAAGAAGTATTGAAATCCTTTCTTCGTTATGATTTGTGGGACAAAATGGTTTCGAAAGGACATATCGGTTGGCCAATAATTGGCAACATGAAGCTTATGATCTTAACATTTTATATACCCTGTGAGTCTGATAAATCCCTGGATTTCATTTCTATTGGTTGGGGTCCATTCATGAAGCCTTGATTGAGTAGAAATACCATTGTTATTCGACCAAATTTGATTGAATTACTGAAAAATTCATAAGGGTGTTTATTTAAAGTAACCAAACAGAATTCGGCTAATTATTCAGATTTTTCGTTTTCAAACTGAAAAATTTCATTATTTTCATTATCGGCAGTGGCTTCAGATTCGTCCGTTATTTCATTTTGAAAATTGAAAATATCTTCTTAATTTTCTGGTTCATCATTCATCATCATTTCGTATCTCTTTTGGGTTATTCGAATGTCGAAGCCCACGAATTTTTTACCTTTTTTGAATGTTTTTAGATAATTATTGGGCGTACCGGAACAACTTCCTTTCAGTTGATAAATAAACTAAGTCTCCCCAAAAATCTTTGGATTATGTACTTTTTCGTAACATGAATGACACTTACATGTTTTACCAATGTTATGAAGAAGCTGTAAATCTGAGTGAATTTACTTTTTTGAATAATAGCAACAATTGCAACCGCTGACTTGATCACTACCGCCACATGAAGTGCCAATTTGGATATTATATTTCATAGACTACCAGTTTGTAAAGTTTACTTCAAAGTAGGTTATCACCAGTTGCACAATATAGGTACAATTTACTAATTTGCATTTTTACACTTTTATAGATTATCTTGATCTCACATTAATTAATTTTCAGACAAACCCACAAAATTAAACTTTCAATATGTTCAAAAGTGTTCATGTGGCTTTGTCTATTCGTCCACAAAATTTACCAGAAGTCATCATTTTATCATTAAAAGTCAGTTCTGAATAACTGGGTGATAATTTATTTACGTTTTGAATTTTATTGTTTTTGTGAACTATTATTCTTCATATTTGGCAGTGAATGAATATTACTTTGTAATTATTGTTATTATTATATTGGACTGAAAAGACAGGAATAGGTATGTGTATGAATCCATCCCTACACCCTTCTCACTACATTCGAATATTAAACTTTTTCGATTTCTGCTCCATCTAGTGGACGAATCTTAACAAACCATAGATTTTTGTGATGAGTATTCCTGGAAAATTGTTAAGTCGATGAAAATAGACAAGGTGCAATTTTGTATATAAAAGTTGTCAGCACTTCTGACTCGTACTGTACGATTATGTCAGGAACGGTTCCACAAAAATTTCATATATTTCAATCCTATACCTTTACTTCAAATTTGAAATCTCTATATGAAGCGATAACTGAATGGTAGGTTAATCTCATATGTCATTGCTACACGGTACCCGTTTTCTGTGGCACCATGGGTAAGTCAGTATCAATTTCTTGGCAGTCAAGGTGTTAATATGGTCTTCAGTATAATATGCGTTCTGTAGGAAAATAAATACTGCCAAGGTTGGCTTTTCGATATCCAGTGACCTATAGATTTTAGTTGTTAAGTATACTATGGCGTTTTGTGTGGACATTTTCTGACACCAAATTGCTTTGGTGACAAAATATTATACTTATTCAAATAACTGATAATTCTTATTTTGAATTTTTTCTCAAAAATCTCGGCAATGTTGTTTATAAGATAAATTGGTCTATAGTTCGTCATTTCCTGTTTACTTCTTTGTTTAGGGTTCGGAGTAATCACTGACAATTTTAGTGCTGATGGAAATACCCCCTTCAGTAAGCATTGATTAATCAGGTATGGCAAAGGAGCAGATAAATAGGAGCCAATTTGTTTTGACGTTTCAGAATTCATTCCATCATTTCCAGGAGCTTTTTTATTTTTAAGTCCTTCAATAATTTTTTCAATGTTTTTTACATGGGTGGGTTTCAAAAATACTAAGTTCTGAATGAGTTGCCCATTTTCCATTTGACTTTTGTTTTCATTAAAGGTTTTGATTTTTTTCGCTAGCGTTTCTCCTATGTCTGTGAAAAAAATCATTGAATTTATATGAAATTTGTTGGTCATCGGTGAGGGTGACAACTGATAGAATGAAATCAGGATTTTGAAGATGAAGTGTGTGAAGCTGAACAAAGTTTTTCAATAGAAAGTCAAAAACAACGGCTAACAATAAAGGAAGTAAATGAAGAAACTATGAAAATGACTGAAGATATCACCCTCTAACAAAAGAAAAATGAAGCTGAAAGTATCATCAGAGAAATGAAGGAAATGAGGAAAAATATGTTAACTTCAATTGTGGCTCTTACCCAAGGATATAAATTATATTATAGTCAACTGTAGGATATTAGGAACGGAAGGCAGTCAGCTGAAGTAGAACCCTTGAAACAAACGAGTCCTCAGAAAAACGATAAAAAAAACGAAACAGTAGGAGAAAGGAAAAGAAACAGTAAACATGAGGACTATCCAAGGAAAAATTATGCGGCATCTAGGACCAGGATTTTAATGGTGACTGTAATTCAAGTAGAGATATAGCACACAAACTCTATAATATACTAGGTGCCACGTGTACAGTTCAGTCTATACTGAAGCCAAATGCAACTGATAAAACATTAATAGAAACTGCTTTAAATAATAGCAAGGATTTCACTATTAATGATGTTGTCATTCTATGGCCGAATAGATGTGATAACACAACCAGCAAAGATTTTTTGATAAAACTCAAGCATACCCAACCTCTCATTATTACAGAAGCCTATCGCTATGATTATAGGAAGGAGAATGAAAGTATTTATAAAAGGAACCTGGATTTAGTCCAAGAAATATATACTTTTGGATTGAACAAGTGTCCTATTATGGAATGCACTAATATTATTATTAGAAGCTGTTAGAAAATGGATGGGGTTAGTCTCAATTATAATGGAGTATTATTATTAGATAAGGGAATTGCAACGTATTTGAAAAATTATTATTGTAAAAACTCTACAACTCTCCATGCACCCTCCAATAGTTTTATATCCGGAGTGGAAATGTCTACTCCTTTTTTAGGAGACAGAAAGAATCAAATAATTGCTGCATAGTCAAAGCGTGTGATGAGGTCAAGACAATTAGGCAAACAAATATCACGAACAGTCGTTACCGACCGATGATGAACCCTTTACTCCCATAAACACCTAACTATGTAGGCTTATTATGGCAAGAACCTGTCAGAAAACAACTACTCCCCTGGCTAAGACCACGACGGGTATTGAATTGAATCTAACAGCTACTTGTGCAACGTTCCTCAAAACATCAGAGGACGCGATTGCAAGTGCCCTCTATGACCAACCAGCAGAATTATGTTTTGATTTGGACGGGGTGACCACCTGCAGACTAGTTTCGAGGTTGTTGCCTCTCATCAGTGCAAGGGCAGGTCAACACAGACAGCACTGAAGCCATCTGTTCCCCGTCCAAACCAATACACACTCCGCTGAATAGTCAATTCTGGTTCACGAGATGAAAGCAGTTTCTAGGCCGCTCCACCTAGCGAGCAGAGGAAGACACTCCGAATCTCCGGGTTGAGAGATTTAATCGAAGAAGACAGAAATCTTTGGGAGATCGTTTGCTAACGAACAGTCGTTACCGACCGATGATGAACCCTTCACTCCCATAAACACCTAACTATGTAGGCTTATTATGGCAAGAACCTGTCAGAAAACAACTACTCCCCTGGCTAAGACCACGACGGGTATTGAATTAAATCTAACAGCTACTTGTGCAACGTTCCTCAAAACATCAGAGGACGCGATTGCAAGTGCCCTTTATGACCAACCAGCAGGATTATGTTTTGATTTGGACGGGGTGACCACCTGCAGACTAGTTACGAGGTTGTTGCCTCTCATCAGTGCAAGGGCAGGTCAACACAGACAGCACTGAAGCCATCTGTTCCCCGTCCAAACCAATACACACTCCGCTGATTAGTCAATTCTGGTTTACGAGATGAAAGCAGTTTCTAGGCCGCTCCACCTAGCGAGCAGAGGAAGACACTCCGAATCTCCGGGTTGAGAGATTTAATCGAAGAAGACAGAAATCTTTGGGAGATCGTTTGCTAACGAACAGTCGTTACCGACCGATGATGAACCCTTCACTCCCATAAACACCTAACTATGTAGGCTTATTATGGCAAGAACCTGTCAGAAAACAACTACTCCCCTGGCTGAGACCACGACGGATATTGAATTAAATCTAACAGCTACTTGTGCAACGTTCCTCAAAACATCAGAGGACGCGATTGCAAGTGCCCTCTATGACCAACCAGCAGAATTATGTTTTGATTTGGACGGGGTGACCACCTGCAGACTAGTTTCGAGGTTGTTGCCTCTCATCAATGCAAGGGCAGGTCAACCCGGAGATTCGGAGTGTCTTCCTCTGCTCGCTAGGTGGAGCGGCCTAGAAACTGCTTTCATCTCGTGAACCAGAATTGACTAATCAGCGCAGTGTGTATTGGTTTGGACGGGGAACAGATGGCTTCAGTGCTGTCTGTGTTGACCTGCCCTTGCACTGATGAGAGGCAACAACCTCGAAACTAGTCTGCAGGTGGTCACCCCGTCCAAATCAAAACATAATTCTGCTGGTTGGTCATAGAGGGCACTTGCAATCGCGTCCTCTGATGTTTTGAGGAACGTTGCACAAGTAGCTGTTAGATTTAATTCAATACCCGTCGTGGTCTTAGCCAGGGGAGTAGTTGTTTTCTGACAGGTTCTTGCCATAATAAGCCTACATAGTTAGGTGTTTATGGGAGTAAAGGGTTCATCATCGGTCGGTAACGACTGTTCGTTAGCAAACGATCTCCCAAAGATTTCTGTCTTCTTCGATTAAATCTCTCAACCCGGAGATTCGGAGTGTCTTCCTCTGCTCGCTAGGTGGAGCGGCCTAGAAACTGCTTTCATCTCGTGAACCAGAATTGACTAATCAGCGGAGTGTGTATTGGTTTGGACGGGGAACAGATGGCTTCAGTGCTGTCTGTGTTGACCTGCCCTTGCACTGATGAGAGGCAACAACCTCGAAACTAGTCTGCAGGTGGTCATCCCGTCCAAATCAAAACATAATTCTGCTGGTTGGTGATAGAGGGCACTTGCAATCGCGTCCTCTGATGTTTTGAGGAACGTTGCACAAGTAGCTGTTAGATTTAATTCAATACCCGTCGTGGTCTTAGCCAGGGGAGTAGTTGTTTTCTGACAGGTTCTTGCCATAATAAGCCTACATAGTTAGGTGTTTATGGGAGTAAAGGGTTCATCATCGGTCGGTAACGACTGTTCGTTAGCAAACGATCTCCCAAAGATTTCTGTCTTCTTCAAACAAATATCAATTCCACCACCACCAAAACATTCAGTGCATAGGTAATAAAATTTTAAGGATTGAGGATGTTCTTATTGATAGAAAATGTGACATTTCACTTATTTCTGAACACTGCAATGTGGCCATTGGAAATTTTCATTTAACAAATGCCTACTGTAGATCTCTCTCAAAACACGGAGCAGTAGCTATACTCAAACATAACTTGGCAACAAAATCTTTCGATTTGACTGAATATTTTTTAATGTTGTGTGTGCTGTGTCAATTGTGCAATAATCATATATGTTATATATAGACCACCAGGTAGCGATATTAGAATATTTTTAGAGTTGCTAGCGAACCTTTTAGAAAATATTTCGAGCCTCTCTAAATCAATAATTTTTGGAGGTGACTTAATATTGACTTCCTCACAGTAAGTAATAATCTAGCATTAATAAAAGATCTTTTAGGGTGTTATGATCTATGTTCAAAAATCAAGTCGACAACCAGAGTAACGGCTGTATCCTCAACATGTTTACATAATTTTATCATTAGTTCTAGTTGGAAATGTTACGAATCAAATGTAGTGAATCTTCGTCTGTCTGATCATTATGCTCAACATATATAAGATTATCAAATATGAATAATGTGAAAGAAAGCTCTCAACGTTATGTATACCGTAGGATTTTCTGTAGTAATATACCGACAAAATGCTAAATTTTCAAAAAATACTGTCACCTTGCTGTCACGAAAACTGTGTTGCTTAGAAACACCACGAGAGCTTGCTCGAGTGGTGTTTTGTACAGCAACACCGTTTGAGCGACTGGCAAGGTGAAAGTATTTTGAAAATTCTGCGTTTTGAAGGGATATTCGATCAGACAATTTCACGAATACATTAAATTATTATGGACTTAAGGTGGATTCATAAAATATTAATTATAATTATATTAACACTACATTATTATCACATTAGTTCAGTCAAAGAAAAGGAGAGTCCTTTTAGTTTTTTCAACTCTATTATTGAGCCTTTATGCATTAATTGCAAAAAAGAGAAAGGTACATCGTAGGTACAAAATCAGAACCTTCCTGAGAAATCGACAGAATAGTGGACAATTTGAGAAGATGTTTCTTCCAATGAAAAGTAATGAGGAGGAATTTTTTGGTTATACTAGGATGTCACCTAAAGTCTTTCAGTACCTCTTGAGCTTGATAGAACAAGATCTACAAAAAGACCCCCGAGGAGCTCCTCTATCTCCAGAACTCAGACTAGCTGTTACTCTACAGTAAGGTTTTCACTCTTCCATCCTGCATTGCAATAAAAAATTCCGTTCTCTTTTGTAGTTTCTTGGCAGAAGGATTATCGATGAGAGAAATAGCTAGAAACTATCATATTGGGAAGTCAACAACACACTACATAATAAGACAAACACTACATAATAAGACAAAAGAAAGAACTCTAGCGACAGTGGATCGAATGGCTGCCAGGAACAAAGTAAAGCATTCCTACCGTATGTTCCTAGGGTCACAGATCGTATTGGCCGTATACTACGAAAGTATGATATCAAAACCATATATAAACCTTCAAAGAAACTGAAGGATCACTTGAGATCGGCGAAGGATAAACGTGATGAACTAAGCTCATCTGGGGTGTACCGCATTCCATGCACCTGTGGCAACGTTTATATCGGAACCACGAAGCGTTCCACAAATACCAGAATAAAGGAACACAAGGCCCATTGCCGGTTAGGACACTCAGAAAAATCCGCTGTCGCAGAACATGCGCTTAACAATAACAATCACAGAGTGAAGTTCGAAGAAACCCAAGTAATTGCCACAACACATGCATATTATCCAAGACTCTTCCGAGAAGCAATCGAAATCAAAAAACATCTCAAAATTTCAACAGAATTGAAGAAGGGTTACAATTGAATAAAGCATGGCTACCTGTTCTCAAGAAAACGGTAATAACACCATACCGGGAAATTAATGAATCCGAGGGGGTACCCGACGCAGGGACGATGGCACCGGACGCAGGTACGAGTACGTCGACCCATAAATACTGGTAGAGACAACGCATACCAAACAAGTAGTGTTTAGTGATCGAAACTGTAAACATTTCTCTTGAAAATGCCAACCACTCGTGTTGGCGAAACGTCGAGATTATCTCTAAATAAACGTCGGCCTGAAAACCCGAAAAACCATCATTCATTCAACGATGGCTGCGAAAGCCTTTCACAATTTGTAAAATATGCATCCTACAAAACTAAAAACGAAATATGCATTCTACAAAACTAAAAACTAAATAAATACTACATCATCTCAAACTGGTATCAAAGAAAAACTAGTGTATTATTCATATTGTTCAATTATTCATATCGTTCGATTATTGATATCGTTCGATTACTTCCAGGATCTCTATTTTGGCCCGAGCCTTGGTCTTTCTATCCTGTAAGAGTGCCAAACTCTGGCCAATAGATTTTCCAAATTAAATATCTTCAGTTTCCTCAGGCGTATTCAAGATATTTCTAATTGCTCCTAAAGCATTTGATATAGATTGTTCAACAGAATTTGATTCTTCAGTTTTCCTTTTTCTACTTTTTCTCATTGAATATATATTTTCCTTATGCTCTTTTGAACCACCTGCTTTTGGTTCCTCATCAATCTGTGATGACTGCTCATGCTGAATCATGATTGATTCATCATGATCCAATGATGATGACTGTTGTGTTTCGGTGGTATTAATGGAGTACTCCAAACATTAGTCTTTGAAATGTTTCCCTCTGTTCTAGAAATAAACAAACATTTTTCTGTATTTCACTGTTATAAATAATAGGTATACATACTTTCTTACAGTAATGAAATCGTCTAGGAATTCCATATTCTTGTAGTACCTCCATATTGGAAGGATCTTTCTCTTTTCAGTGACATATCTATTTCAGAGGGACGTCCACATGGTCTCTACTTCTTCCCCTGTACAAATCATTCTCAAATGCAATATTCACAGAAATCAAAACAGTGTTCTTACTTGGATATTCCATTATTTCACTGATCATTTTCCAAGAATTTTCCCTGGACATTTTATTTTTTAAATCGATGTGACTTTTATCATATATATGACGATATTGCATAATCAATTCTATTAAGGCACCCTGATCCATTTTAAATTAATTTTCTATGAATAAAAAAATGAAGATCACCAATTAAAAACGAACCCCAAAAATATTCATAACTTTGACATTTGACATTCGATTAATTCGACGTTGACACTATGTTGACAGTTGACGAGAACGGACTTGCGCAAATCAATTTCCACTAAGAATTTATAATGAAAAGTTAAAAGTTGGCCAATTTCTACTAGTTGTAATATAATGTAAATGTGATAATTTACTTATATGAATAGGTGCATTAATTCTCAAGTTCTCATCTTTTATAATGATAATGAAATGTGCTTGTAGTGATAATGTAATTATAATTTATGTTTTATGAATCTATCTTAAATGCGTATTGCAGGAACGGTTCATCATGTGTCATTAATGTCAGTTGAAGAGTTGAACCGTCAAACTGACGTTTCTCTATTCACAGAAATTGTTGTAACTATGGAAACGTATAAATAAGGAAGAAGTGAAACACCGATTTGAAAATACCACGGGCTGGAGACAGAGTTTTCAAAAAGTCCTTTTCTCATTGGTTTGAATTCAAAAAATAATGGCATTTGGTTGGTTTATATAATTGACGGAAATTGTCAGTAGTAATACCACAAGTGATTGAATTTTCGCGATAAGTCTGTCGATTCATTTCTGAACGAAACTGAATTGCTTCGAGAAAACACCACGAGTCTGCAGGACGAGTCAGGACGAGTGGTGTTTTCTCGATACAATTCAGTTGAGTTCAGAAATAAAAGACAGACTTATGAGATAAATTCAATCACGAGTGGAATTTTATTAGACTATTTCACGAAGCATTAAAAGTATTATTATAAACATGAACAATCAATTCATCATAGCCACTCCTTCGATTTCCTTGTATTTTTCGGTACATTTTCATCGATTTTTTCGTTGATTGATTCGATAGAATTCATCCCAAATCTACTCATTTTTGAATGCGTGCACAGCGTAATCACTTATATTTGACGTTTAACTGTCACATGCACTGTAAACAAATCTGAAAACACCGAACTTGATAGGCCAATCAGAGTCAAGAGTCAAGTTTGGTATTATCGGTAAGCCGAACTTGACTAGAGCTTCTGATTGGTTCATTTCGTAGGTGAGTGAAATAGTCACTGAAAGCAATAACAATAATTTTCTCGAATGTTTGGTAGCTGAAAATTGGAATGATATTTACAATGAACAGAATTCAAATATAGCATGGGATAATTTTGTCAACACCATAACCAAACATACGAATAACTGCTTCCCATTTCCTTAAATTTCTTCAAACCCTAAAAGACGAGGTGTAAAAAATGCGTGGATGACTGATGATTTTAAACAACTCAAAGAACGGATGATTTTATTTTCAGATTTATCACAAACAGATCCTCAATATAAAATTGCGAGTACAGAGAGTCAGAAGCAATACTGTATTAACAAGGGCAAGGAAGAATTACTTTGATAACTTAATAATGAATTCTGATAATAATTCGAAAGCGACGTGGGACATAATTAATAAACTTAAAGGTGCAAAAAGAGGAGAAAACAATTAATTGAAATAAAGGAAAATGATGTGCAGTTCTCCGATAAGGAAATGGCAACAAAATTCAATTTGCATTTCACGAAAGACATCATTCAAGACCGTAGTAACAATGTAGATCTTATTAACTTCAATATACCTATCTGTAACTTGTCCTTTTTCTTAAAACCTGTCTCACTTTTAGACGTTAAAACCGTTATTGATAATTTGAAGACATCCAACTCATCAGGATATGATGAAGTTCCGAATATATATATATATATATATATATATAATTAAAAAAGCAAGTCGTTACTTGTGTGCGCCATTGGTATTCTTGATAAATAAGTCCTATGAAATGGGTACTTTTCCAGACTGTCTCAAACTAGCAGAGGTAATGCTTCTCTATAAAAAAGGAGATAGTAGTGACCTTGTATATATTTTGGAGGTGTGCATATAATTCTATAACATTACAACGTACTTGCCAAAACATGATAGTAACACTCGTCACCGCAGTATGTTACAGCCCAATTCTCACAGAACTGCACTATATCAAAAAAGTTTCTATTATGTCGGGTTCAAACTGAACAACAAATTGAATACAAAAATTAAATCTGCACAAAATGTCAGAATATTCAAAAATAGACTAAAAGAATTCTTAATTGAAAAGTGCTGCAACTCACTAGACGAATTTTTTAATTTGTGATATTTATTATATACAGGGTGTCCGGTAAACCTTGTACAATATTGGAACTGGTGATAGACCAGGTCATGACTATTCAGAATATCGAAATTTCACCTTGGTAAAAATCTCACCGTTTTCGAGATAATGAGCATTTTTTAAATTTCGGGAAAATCACTACCCCATCTTGGATTTTTGAGTTCCGTCTACGAAGTGGGACCAATTCGAATATCTTTGCTGCTGAAGATAACTGATGAGTGATGCTTCTAGATGTACAAAACAGTTTTTCAGAAATCGATACAATTTTTTCAAGAAATGAGGGTAAACTGCCAGATTTGAGTTTCACCAATTTTTTTAACAACAGTTTGACATTATTGTTTGAAAAAAAACATAACCAAGTGGAAGTGGATATTCATTACAAAAGAATGCCTATTTTGTTCAGACTCTACTATGGTATAAAACATACGATAATTATTTTTGGAAGGAGTAGAATTTCGATTATATTAGCCATAAATGTAGTGCATATGCGCATATTCTCGGGGAGTATAACGTGTGTACGGCATGACAAAGAAGTAAATACCAGTGAATGAAACGAGCGAATTTCAAAAAACTACGATAGAAGTCACAAGTTGTTCAAACAAAATGTGACAGCCACCTACTAGATTTTTTCAATTCTATTTACAGAAGATCCGTTCATGCACAATATTATATTTTATTTTTTCAATAGGGAACTATTGCTTCTACGGACACAACACAGGAATTAGAAAAGTTTTTAATTTTCGACAAGGATTCAC
Organism: Chrysolina oricalcia; assembly: GCA_944452925.2. Lineage (NCBI taxonomy): Eukaryota > Metazoa > Arthropoda > Insecta > Coleoptera > Chrysomelidae > Chrysolina > Chrysolina oricalcia. The sequence goes on along the minus strand of OX101821.2, from coordinate 13,615,777 downwards.
CTCCTAAAAAAATTTGCACTTATTTGGTTACCACCCTGTATATCTGTCGGTCTCTGAAACTTCGTTGGAATCTGGATGTTGGATAATTACGTCATTTATCACAAGCATTCGTATTAATCGGATAATCGACATTTCATTTCGATAATTTCATTAGGCTTAATTACATGAAGAGTTAATTTTATTGACATACTATTTAATGCTACCAAGCAGTCTATTCTTTATTATTAATAATCATTTCCACATTTTATCTTGATTAAATCGAAATAAAATAATTTTTGTGTGTAAGTATAGGAGTTGATGGAAGCCTAGAATAAAACCAAGCCTAATTCAATGGAAATCACTACCTCCAAAACTAATTATAGTTTGTTTTATACCATGGTAGAGTCTGGACAAAATGAGCATTCTTTTGAAATGAATGTCCACTTCCAATTGGTTCTGTTTCTTTCAGACAATAATGTCAAACTGTTGTTAAAAAAATTGGTGAAACTCAAATTTGTCATTTCACCCTCATTTCTTGAAAACAATTTTCACTTTCTGAAAAACTGTTTCGTACGTCTAAAAGCATCACTCATCAGTAATCTTCAGCAGCAAAGATATTTGAATTCGTCTCAATTTGTATACATAGTACTCAAAAATCCAAGGTTAGGTAGCGATTTTCCAGAAATTCCTAAAATGCCCATTATCTCGAAAACGGTGATATTTTTACTGAGGTGAAATTCCGATATTCTGAACAGTCATGACCTGGTCTATCACCAGTTTCAATATTGTACAATGTTCACCGGACACCCTGTATATGCATGTGTGTATGTGTGTATATGTTTGTGTGTATATGTATATATTATACATTATGTATATGTGATACATATTTTGTATTTGTAGGTTGTCTTTTTTGACATATTACTCACGAATTGTTCGCGACAGAACTTCCCAGGTTTTGGGATAGGGATAATATCCACTCGCTTTAGGAACTGTTGGAGATGCTGCCTTTTAAATAATGTCGTTAGTTATGTGCAGGAGTTGCACAAGGGACTTCCTCGTGATGCTTTGCCCTTACACAGAAGAAGGATTGTATAATATTCTTGTGAGAAAACTTAAAAATACCCCCTCTTCTGGTGCGGATGAAATTTCCAATTTTCTAGTCACCAAAATTCTCTTGTGTATTATCAGGCCTATCACCTATTTAGTTAATTTTTTCCAGACAATCTAAAACTAGGAAAAAACATTCCGATACACAAAAAGGGGAACACACATAGTTTAAAGAACTATAGACCAGTAACAATACCTATGACTTTTTCAAAAAATTGGAATATGCATATCTAGAGCGCCTACTTGAATACATAAACAAATATGAAATAATTTCTAAAAATCAACATGGATTTCAAGGAAATAAAAGTACCATTACAGCCATTCACTCATTCTATGAGGATATAGTCAGACTGATCGACGCGGGCGAGTGCCCTGTTGGGATCTTCTGCGATCTGAGCAGGGCGTTTGACTGTGTTGATCACAACATACTCATAAATAAATTAAGAGAAATTGGTGTGGAAGTTCTAGCACTCAACTGGATTAAAACATTTTTAAGTAACAGGAAGCAATTCGTAAGTATCAAGAATACGAATGAGGTGAATTTCCGTCAGAACACAAAATCTTCTTTACTCTATACAGCCATAGGCGTACCACAGGGATCAATACTGGGGCCAATATTATTCGTTTTATACACTAATGATATAGAGTACTGTTATGACGATGTGTTCTTTACTCTTTTTGCAGATGACACTTCTTTAATAATATCCCATAAATATGATGAAACTCTTGAAAGTCAGTGTAATAATACACTTCTGAAAATAAACGATTGGTTTTCTGAAAATTCCCTTTACATGAATAACAAAAAGACTCAATATATCAGGTGAACATCAGATACAACAAAAATTAATATTTATCTGAAGAGTCATCTGTTAAATTTTTGGGTTTAAATCTGGATAATGTTTTAAATTGGAAAACTCACTGTAATAACTTGAACCGTACCTTATCTTCCTATGATTTTCTTATGAAGAACCTGCGGGGAATTTTGAACACGCAGCAATTATTGATGGTGTATTATGGCCAAGTTGAATCGCGCTTACGATACGGCATTTGCTTCTGGGGATGGTCAACCAACTCTGCTGAGGTATTCATTGCTCAGAAGAGAATTATTAGAACAATATTGAATATGTCACGTACAGATAGTTGTAGAAATGTTCTTAAAGAATTAAAAGTATTGAAACTTGCATGTTTATATATTTTCGAAATGTGTGTTTATGTCCATAATAACAAAACATTTTTGAAAATTCACAAATTCATGATTTCAACACTAGGTCAAAAGATAACCTACATCTACCTATTACTAAGAAGACTCTTACTTTCAAATCTCCCAACAATATGGGTCTAATGTTATATAACAAATTACCATCAAATATTAAATCTTGCTCCTCAACCAAAATTTTTAAAACAGAATTGAAACAATATCTATTGTCGAAGTCTTATTATTCTGTAGATGATTTTTTGTGATACCACATTTTGTTGGCACTTGTTTCTTGTTCCTGTTCTTGTTCTCATGCTATTCATGTCCTGACTGTGATATTAGATTAAGTTAGATTATAGTTTTATAATGTGACGATTCCTATACAATGTATTTTGTCTGAAGGGAATAATAAAGTTTGATTGATTGATTGATTGATGTTCCTGAGCAGAACCGTGTCCACTCCGTCTATGGCCTTGTTCTTAGGTAGCCTTTTTATGGTTTCTTGAATCTCCTCAAAGTTGTTCACCAACTTCGAGAAGGTTCTTCCATTCAATGCCCACACCGTATGAAAAACACTCAAAACATGATACAAACAAAAAGAAATTAGTTGAAAAATTATCGAATGCTTGCAGGAAACTCATATAAAACGTGGTTGTGCAATTCTTATCTATTATCTATTATTAAAGGAAATATTCGAGCTTTGTTGATGATATGTTGTGTCAACCATCCTGAATGTTAGTCGAGAAATAACTTCCACTTCCCTGAAATTACTTGATTGGAATTGGTTAATTGAGGGTTTTTGTGGAACAGTGAAGAACTTTTTGAAATGTAAGTTTCTAATATTGAATACCAAAGTTCTAAAATAGGGTTCAATTAACAACATCAGACATTTTGACCATTTTCTTTTGGTTACAAATCAATATTTTTTCGCGATTGTAAAATATTTTCTCCATATAAATTTGCTAATTCAGAAATCGAATTTGATAACAGAATGCTAATATCCACTTTTTTTTAAACAGTTCTGTCCTTATACAATCAGAATGTATTGAATTCTTTCTGTAGAAATCTGAAAAATATTCTCACAGTTGAATTTATTAGCCGGGAAAGTAGTTGTTTTTTATTAGATATTACAAAAAAGTAACTTCAATTTTATCGTAGGTTTTTTCAATTGCCAGAGGAGTCATGTATTGGTTCAGTTTTCAATTAAGAGTGTTTCTCTTTACAAAATTCGTTCTAGCAATACTAAACCAGCCTTGACTGTCATCATAGTGACAAAATTTGAATCAGATTGTTAAAGTTATTGTTCGTTAATCCTTGACTCGCACAAGTTTCGACTTCTGAGGGCTGCCGTTCGTAAGGGGACGACAGCTGGTTAAAGGAAAAAACAATTTCAACAACTTCTTTTAACAGAACATATACTGGTTAAGTACTACTTGGCTCTATTCGACCTGAATCTTTCAGACTGGGAGATGGTGACAAATTTCAGTTGACGATTTTCTCGTTTATGCCTCTGAGACCAGTGAAAGATATGAAAATACTGACAAGAATGATGAAAAATTTGAGCGGTCGCCGCGTGGCTTTCATATAAAAAAATCGATTTTCATTAAAAAATATATGTGTTTTGGACAATAGCAGCGAAAAAATTATAGGCATAAAGGTTGCACGTGGCCAAATGTTACCAATTACGGCGTGAACTTGTGATTTTTTTTAATTATTAGACTATTTGCTCGTTGCTGCCAATTGAAATAATAGACGTTTCCATCATGAATGTCTCCTCGAAAAAGTGGCATAAGGTTGGCAGATGTTGAAGTCAGGTTAAGTGCCGGAATTGAATTTTTTGTATGAAGGCCACGCGGCTACCGCTCATTTTGGTCAGAATTTTCATATCTTTCACTGGTCTCAAAGGCATAAACGAGAAAATCGTCACCTGAAATCTGTCACCATCTCCCAGTCTGTTTCGTGATAAAATATATTTGAAAGTATCTAGTCAACTTCAACTATTTCACATTCTTGAGCTGGTTCTGCTAATTCTGAATTCACCCAATCATTTATTTGGCATCAAAGATCAATACTCTAAATTCCATACTATTCAGTGTGGCTTTGTAAGCATGCAACATAATATGGTTTTTTTATCAATTGCTCAGTCAAAATACAAATACTAATCTTATTAGGTGCACTTAGAATGGTCAAAGAGCATACAGCGTAGGTCAAAAAATATAACAAATTATAAGAGTAGGGTATCCTTATTTCAGAAAATTCAGCAAAATGTTATCAAGAAAAGTTGTTTACAATTAAAAGTTATGCCAAAATTCCAAAACTTGACCTTCTGAGAAATATTTTAATTTTTACACTTTGATAAATTGACCACCATCAAATCAATTGTTTATTACCTTGTTCAAATTGAAGCATATTTGTGATATAAACTCAGAGGCGTCTGATAAATTGTGAAAGGCTTTCGCGGCCATCGTCACTTACATGGTGGTTCTTCGGGATGTAAGGCCGACGTATGTTTATAGAAGATCTCGACGTTTCGCCAACACGAGTGGTTAGCATTTTCAGGAGATATTTTCAAGTTTCACCGAGGAAAAGCATGATTTTCCTACCTTGGTATGTAAATAGCTATTCTTGTCATTTTCCCCTCATTTCCGTGTTGTAGTAGAGGTTGCAAATTAATGAAAACATTGTGAAGACATCTTCTTATTAATAAAAAAAACAAACTGGTAAAAAATATATTTTCAGTTTGACGCAAGAGGTTTCAAATTAAAGCAGTTCTCAAGAACAGTATTTAGTTATTTTTTCGAGTTTGCAGTACATTTGGAACATTCTTCGAAAAATTAGGATTAAAAACGCAACTAAAGCAAACAGTTCCGTTTTGTTTGAATGGCTGCAAATTTATCAGAAGATATAAACTGCTATTTGTCAACACTTCGAAAGTTTACAGAACTTTTGAAATTTCTGCCGCGCTGAAAGCCTTTTGAGATATGGCATCACTGCTTGGGGTGCAGCTCTACGAACATATCTAAACCCTTTAGAAGTATTACAAAGAAGATTCCTAAAATTGATTTTGTTAACAAATTCGCGATATTCGTCGGATAGTTTATATGAAGAAAGTCGAATAATGGACCTTGGACAGCTGTATTATTTTTGTACTAATGTAAAATACCATTTCAGTGAAAATAAATCAAAATTTAGGAACTTACTTTTCCAACTACATTGAAAAAGTCTATATCTCAAAGGGCGTACTCCTACTGTGCAGTAAAGTTTTATAATACATCAACAGAGAACATAAAAACATATATTCGAGACCAAAATGTTTAAGAATAAATTGAAACTTCGAGAAAGAAAGGCAATTCGTAACGTATTTACTTGAATTAATATCCCTTGGTGAACTAAAACTAATTTACATATTTTCTAAAATTGACGTTATTTTGATATATCTATATGTTTTATACATTGTCTATAAAGGACCCTGCACTTTTGATTGGTAAAATGGCTCTTGGTGAAATTGTCTGAATTTTCAGTATATTGTAGTATTCGATGTACTAATTGAACGTGCAGAATCGCAAAGTTCGTTCAAGTTAAATATCAGTAATTTTTATTTAATTATTGTCTCGGGATTTAAAAGTGCCAACAGCATTTTTTTCCACTCTCATCATCAATGTAACTTCATATCACTAAATATCATTCAGATGGTGCAGATTATATCATCATGTATAGTATGAAAAATTAAAACATTTTAGTAATGTGAAAATTCGATGTAATAATGAAATATTGATAAAATAATTTTGACATGCAATATACTATTCTTATTCTATCATTAATCACAATTAAAACATTTTGTACAGGGTGATTCGAAAAATTGGTGAAATATATGGCTGGTTCTTTCGTACACATCCTGTATATTCAAGTGACTTATCATCCTCCAAAGATAGCTCAGACCGTATAAACATGATTTCGTTGGAATGTATAAATATCAACGCTACAGAAATAACTCTGTAATTCACGATTAATTCGGTGAAATTCCTTTATTATTATTTGATGTATTCATCATTCTCTCCTCAACACTGTTCTAAAATAGTTATTTACCTAAAAAGTGCGGAAAGTAGTACTTTTCGGAGTTCGGGCAAGCCGTCAAGGGCGGAAAAGACGTTTTCCGCAAGAGTTAGGTACATTGTTTTTCCTACGAGTGTTTTTGTTCATCTTATTTATGAAAAAAAAAAGGTTTTTACCAAACAAGATTTTATAATAATGCTACAAAATGACACATAAGACAGAATAGTTACGTAGATCATTTAGTTAGTCCTAAATATCCTCATTTTCAACAATATAAAAATCGTGCGGAAAAGTAACTTTTCAGCACTAGTGCGTAAAAGTAACTTTTCAGCACTAGTGCAGAAAAGTAACTTTTCCGCATGATTTTATCTCTCCTCGAGATTTCTTTATACACTGAAAAAATAATGAAACAATTGTATGATTATAAATAATATGAGATCGAATCTAGTCTGTTAACGACTGTTTGATAATACCTTTCCGATATTCCGTAATTTTCATAAAATTAATTTCAAAATATAAAGTAATTGAGATATTATGAAAATAAATAGTGATATTTAAAATTTGACAGGATTTGATACGGTATTATAGCAATTAAATTAATATCTCTAATAGCTCAGTTGGCAAAGTAAGGGAGCAGTCGTTCTACGCTGGTTAATGGTTAATGGGGTAGGCGGTTCGATGGGGAAGTCACTTTTTTGATTTTGTTTTGAAATCGATGAGAGTACTTACTATTCATTTTTCGTTATATTTTTCAATATTTGTATATTCATTGACGACATGAGTGTTTTTGATAGAATCAGTTATGAAAAAAATATTCGCTCGTACTACAAAATTTCATATACCTACCTACTCGTGGGAAATGTCATTTCATGCTCATTGTACAATATACTAATCTTGAATTAAAATATTGTGCTTTAAATAGAAAATCTTGCGTAAAAGTAAAAATCGTGCGGAAAAGTAAAAATCGTGCGGAAAAGTAGAACTTTCAAAACGAAAAATCGTGCGGAAAAGTTACTTTTCCGCACGCTCCTAGGAAAATTCAGTTTCCCACTATGACTAGTTTCATAGTTATTAATTGAGAAATTCATTACCATTTGCATGACGAGTTCAAGGAACTTGTTCACGCGTACATTCTACTAGTGGCCAAGATTTTTCACAAATAGTGAAACGTGAGAATGTGGAGATCAAAATAAATGTAACATTACGTACAGGGTGATGACTAATGACGGTCAATCCAATTCTATTTACCATTTAGGAACTGACTGAATATACACATCAGTTACAACTTACAACTCAGGCATGAACCACACAGTAAGAAGTGGGTGGAAAAATACATGCCAAAATGTAAAATATACATAATCCTGCTAGTATTATAACTTGATTGCACATGTAATTTAAAATTTTAATGTAAAATTAGGTAAATGTCCTCCATATCTCCCGTCTTTTACAGTGAGCATGTAATTCAATGCTTTATTACATGTAATTTTCGCTGGTTTACATGATGACTGTAAATGAATGTGATAATCAGTAAAACAACGTATTGTTACAGCGAAATGACGACAATTTACAGAATATTACAGGTAAAGTGTAAATTCTCCTTTGTTTAAAAAATTCTCCATGACGCTATCGCCATGCGCACCTACCGGCATTCGGCCCAATCCTCATTCACAGTTCATGTTGGTAGGATGAACATCGTTGGGCATCTGGCGAAGGCACGTTTTAAAAACAAACAAGCCGTCTTTTGTGTTTTATGTAAGTGAATATGTGGGTGCCAAAATGTCATCGGATTATATATCAGGTGAGTAAATAGGTAAGTACTGAGAAAAAAATATGAAACATTCATCATGAAATTATAGTCATTTGGCCATTTAGTCATTGTTTGCTCCATAATATTATCATGGGAATATTTCAGTATTCTCGTAGGAAATTGATACGAAACTTCCGTTGTCGCAGACCCAACTGTGAGATAATTTTGAGATTTTATTCGACATTCAAATCTCTAGTGGATTATAGATATAATCTCAATTCGAACATGAAATCGGAGTGTGAGAAATCTTACTAGGTCAGCTGAAATATTTAGTTAATTTCCAAATTGAAGTATAGAGTAAGATATTTTAAATGATTTTTTTAACAACATTCAAATGATTTGAGAGTTTGAGTTATTTTCCTTCAATATATGACAATATATTATAATGTTATGATGAATAAAGTATCATTAATACTGATTTTATGTCTTTTTTCCAGATCCCCCCTCTTCATTATTAAGGAATTATAAGCCTATATATGTAAATTTAATGGACTCTACTTGAAAATATTGGTGAAGACACTTGAACAGACATGTAACGATTTCCGTTAAATATTTAATTAGGGAAAAAGTCACATGAAAATACAAGTGATTATCGGGGAATAAATGGAAAAGCACATTTGATGTATTTAAAAATTCATGTTGATCCAAGTTTAATTTACAACAAAAATTGTATTTTTCTGCACAATTACTTGAATATATATCTAATAATACATACCAAAGCATGTATGTCAATTGTCACTACTTGAATATGATGGTAAAAACACCAAATCAAACATGTAGAAATCGCCATTAAATCTGGAATAATGGAGAAAATTACATAAGTATACAAGTGATAGTCCATGGAATATAATGGAAATTCACATTTAAAGTCAAGTTATGACTTCACATTATATTACAAGAGGTATGTAACTTTACATGTTTATGCATGGCAACGCATTACCCATATGGGATCATGTAATCTGATGGAAACAATATGTACAGTGCAGATAAAATTCATAATGCTTGGATAGTTTGACTCTCCCAATCGTGTATGAGGCCCCAATACGGGATATCACTAATCACTGAAGGTGACAAGGAACAGCCTTAACCGATACACCTCCCCCGTAGTAGCGCTACGGATTTCATACAACAAGAAAACCCTATCGGCTATCGGGTTCATTTTGATTTCGGTCGTTGACGGAAAGTGAATGAAAAAGAAAAATCAAGACAATTTACAGGTACTGGAGTTCAATGATGTTTGCAAGGCGTTCTTTGGGTTTCGGGTGCTGTTTTGGAAATGAGGAATCATAGAGATGTGTATCACATTAAATAGCTACTATTCCTGTTATTATGAATGGGGTGAGAGTTTGAGATTATTTTGCGAGGTGAATCGATCTCTATTCCCATTTGTGGTGTTTTATCAATCTTACTTGGGTGGGTGTTCGTTAGATATGCCGATTGAACAAGGCCCTTGGCCTTAGGCTAATGCCTATTGGACTTGATACCGTAGAAGTCTCCTTATGAGAAATGAAAGACATATATTGTCGGATCCATTTTTTAAAATGAAACAGAATAATCTTCCAAGCAGTGAAATCTCGAGATTACTTTCAAAATTCGACACTTGAATGAAATATTCACAATTATTCCAATATTTTTTACGTTAGTCTTCTCGACTCAAACATTCGATTTCTGTCTTTGTACGGTTGACAAACTTAAAGCCGTAACATAGGTGATAATGCAACTCTTGAATTTTTTTCCGAAGACTCATTATCGGAGTGGTGTATTTGAAAGAAAATTTTTTAGCACATTTCAACTATTCGTATTGTTTTGTCATGCACCTTTCTTCCCCCAAGGAATTTCATGATATTGTTGTATGATGTGATCCCGCATTTCCTTCAAAGAGTTATTTCGGTTTGGCATATATTCATAACAAGTCTTTTTTTGGTTGATTTGACGATTCCAGAACTATTCTACTATCAACTTCATGTATATTTCGTCTGAACTACCTAATTTTCTTAGATATTTCGTTGTGCTAATCCTTGAATAACAAATTGTTACATGGTTCTTTTAGCTTGAATTCTCAAATCCTCATTGATATTTTGATATTTTTGATTTTGTTCTTGTAATTCACATGTTCGTTTTTGTTATGGTGGTGGGATAAGTTATCCGAGTTTTCCTACAGCTGTAAAGTGAATAAGTCGACTTGGTGCGCCCTGGCAAATAATAATAATCACAACCATTTTCCACCCGCACAGGCTATGTCTTCGAGTGTTTTTGGAGGAATATTATTAAAACTCCAATTCGCTGTATAACTCCGTTTTTTCGATAGAAGGAATTACCTCTTCAGCTATTCAAGCAGTGGACTTTTTGGCAATAGATAATTTTGAAGAGAAAACCAATTCTGAACTTCTTCTTCGATGATCACTATTGTTTAATTTTTTTGTCAATTCGAAGGAAAATATGTATTCACACGGGGCATGCGTAGTAGTGTTTTCAGCCAAGATATTTGTCATCAAAAATCATCTGGAACTATTTATTTGAGTGAGTTTGGTGAGTTTGTAAATGGTGCTTTGTCTATAAGCAATTTCAACTAAAATGATCTGAATATATTATTCATTTTGGTGAAACTTTACATCTGAATCGATACATAGTTCAGTCGAAAATATTCCTCTCGATATTACCTCAAGTCTTTCGGCTCATTTCCACTGGGAAGCAATAACATACGATTCACTTGAAAATATTTAACATTTAAAGTAATTCCTTTCGTTGGTGATGTATTTCTCACATACTTTTATAGTGCCAAACTGCACGAGCCTTTCGTTTGATGGAAACCAATCTGATGAATCTCCTAATCTTGTGTCAAAGTTGATGTCTTTGTCAGTGAAATCTCGCCCACAAACCAGCTTACTTAATTGGAACATAACACAACACCTGAATTGAATTGAGTTGAATTGAATACCAATCTGATGAATCCTTCAACCTGCACGTCAAATTTGGTATCTGATTATGTAATGGTTCCTTGAGGAATACTCAAATCAGATCGAAAACGTTCAGAGGAATTCCACAAGAACTTAAATGGAATTTATAGAAAAATACCCAAGATGTCATTGGAAATAATGTGAATAAAGAATGGCAACGGAATTGATGTATTTTATAGAGGGTTGATTTTTTTGGTCCCCCTAGAGATATCATCTCATAGGCAACCAAACACCATTTTCATATAGGAACGAGGATTATATACTCTTGCAACACGTTCAAAAAAACCCCGAAGCTATCGAATTTACAAAGTGGAGTTATGAACGAGATCTGCCGTCACTGCAAAAAAAAAAAACTGGTGGATATTAAACGACTTTGATGGGTGTCTTTCTAACAAACTTGCTTACTGAAATTTCTCTCCTCTATGATTTATATCTCACAAACTCTCTTGCTAACACACTGCATGAGACTTATTTAATTGAAACCAAATCTAATGAATATCAACTTTGGTGTCTCATTTGTTTTTTATATGTTATTGTCTCTCGAGAAATACTGTGATTACGAAATGTCCATGAAACTGTTCCTTGAATGCATCTTTTCCCATCGTTCCATACCTTTTTGTTCACCTCAATTTTTCATTTTGAATCTCGTTCGCATTTTATTTTTCACGTTACCTTTTCGTTTCATTGCGATTCGTTTTATTTAACACGTCAAGACAGACACAAAGGTTATTAGTTGTCGTTCTCTATATTTCGTAGTATTATTATTATTTTCACGACGCGACGTTTCGTTCAATGCATTGATCTCTAAACCTGTCGAACGCGTTATTTATGCGCTGTCTCTATTTCTCATCATCACAATTATTTTTATGATTTCATTAATTCATTTTCGCTTCCTTTCATTTCATATCGTTTTGTTTCTTCGAACGCGTCAAGCTTGATACCCGTCGGACGCCTACGGTATATGACGTCGACCGCATTTTTATTATCATTGTCATTATTTTCATAACTTTTTGTGTCGTTTCGTTTCATTCAAATCATCGAATTTGATACCTTCCATATTAATTTCAACCTCTACATTTATTACTATTATTATTATTATTCTCATAATTTCGTTGATTCATCCCGTTTCATTTCGTTACTTCTGACGCGTTGAGCTTGAAATCTGCGGCAAGCATAATTTATTAACAGCCTTCTATACTGTATAATATGATGTCTTCTACATTTTTTATTATTATCATCATTATTTTCTTGATTTTTTGTGTCGTTTCATCGTTTCATCCAAATCGTTGAATTTGATCCCTTCCATACGTATATTTCAATGCACTGACCTCTATATTTATTACTATTATTATTTTCATAATTTCGTTGATTCATCCCGTTTCATTTCATTTCTTCTGACGCGTCAAGCTTGAAATCTGCTGCAAACATAATTTATGTACAGTCGTCCATACTGTATATGACGTCATCTAATTTCGTTTATAATTATTACCACTATTTTCATGATATTTTGTGTCGTTTTCGTTTGATCCAAATCATCGAATTTGATTTTTTTATACGAATATTGTATCATGTCCCGATAAAGGTTTATTATCTGATTTGAAAGCTGTACTTTTGAGAGTGATTCCCATTTATGAATATATGTTTATATGAAAAATTATTGTAGATAAAATAATCAATTAACCAATAATGACGTCACCATGCCTCACAGCTAAAACTTTTATGAAAATTTCACTCAATCACATTTCAGATAATTAAACACATATGACGAAAATCTTATTTTGAAATTAGACTCTAATAATTTGTGAAAACCCCTATATTCAATAAAACTGACTATCTCAAAAAAAATCATAATGGACTTATGTATCCAAAACGGACTTTATTCAAAATGAACATTGTGAAAATCGACAACACGAAATAAATTTTTGTAGGTGCTAACTGAAGTAAAATGAATAATAATACTCATAATTTCCTGGATAAATTCAAGATATGAAATATAAACGCCTATCGCCCTAAACCACACAATGGTGATAACTCCAATAATAAAACACGATATTTGCTGAAATTATGTTTTCTCGACTGAATGATCAATTATTGTCATCTTTAGACTACGTTGCTACATGATTAACTGAAACCCACTTACCTCAAAATCATCTGTACTTCCAAACATAATCCATATTATATTGAATTACAAACTACACATACTTAAAATGATGCCGGTACTGGTCACAAAATAACTATGAATAACATTTTCATTTCTGGGTTTTCGCTCACAGGAAATGCGATAATAACTCAACGGGAAGTACGTCGGTTGTAATAATCGAGTTTTGTTTTGTGCCTCTAAGATCCGTTCTGTGGCCACTATCACCATACACGAAATCACGAAAACTCATGCTTTTTTATGGATTGTTCAATAGAAATAATCTCTACCGACCGAAGGTCTTACCTTTTTTACGTCCACGACGTAAGCTCAACATGTAGTGATACTCATTTTTGCGTGAATTGCGGTTTTAAAATTTCAATTTTGAACGTAATAAACGTATATTTTGGTCATATTATTTGAGTGAATTGACGTTTATCTTAATTGTAGCGTGTAAAAACGTCCATTTTAAACAATTTAGAAATATCAAATCTACATAAGAAATACATGTAAACGTGTATATTGTTTGCCTTAATTTTCGTCATAATAATTAATGCGAAAACGTCTATTTTTGTACGTATTTTTGCGTGAATTGACGTTCGTATTTTTTATCTTTTTTGAAACTCGTAAAACGTATGTTCTTTTCACATTTTTGCGAGTTCAAACGCTTTTTGAATTTACTCTTTTTTTTGGAGCGTGGGGAAAGTCTATTTTGGTCGCATTTTTTTGTATGTATTGACGTTCTCATCAATTTGTATACAAAAAACCTTGATACAAAGATCACTCAACACATCAACTATTGAAGAAAAATGGTCGATTTTTCCCACTTCAAAAACGTGACTATCTTACTGCCAAATTTCACCAGTTGGGCCTACTTACACGAGTTGTGAACTTGGAGGATTATGATAATACGTTTTGGATGGTTCCCACATTCAGCAACAATGATGGCATCTCACCTTGTATGCATATATTCGTCGCAATCGCCGCACCAACTACAATTGCAGCCTCCGAAACGTAGATATTCTTTACAAATGGCTATGTGATATATTACCGAAATAAAAATACCTAATAAATTTTGTATTCACGATGTTTGAATTTTTTACCCTATCCTACAATACCAACATTTCATTATGTATACTTATAAGTTAGGTTGGCTGAGCGGTCTGAGGCGTTGTGGCGTTGTCTTTAAGTTGCGATTTCCGAAAGGGAGCGTGGGTTCGAATCCCACACCCATCCTTTTTTTTCGATTTATTTATCTAACCTCACTTCATGAAAATTTACTATACAAACTGATAACTAAATAGTAATTTTTAATAATAACTACAAAACGTCCAGAACTGAGTGCAAGTAGTTGAAGCCTCATAACCACCAAAATACTTAAAGCTAAGTGCAATTGAGTAAAATTTACTATATAAGTGTGATAACTGGTACTTTTTGATAGGATTTTTTACTTGTTTTAACGCTTATAATTTTACTCGTTTTTTGGGACGCGAAAACCTCTATTTTTGTTGCATTTTTTACGTGTTTTAACGCTTCTAATTTTACTTGTTTTTTTGGGACGCAAAAACGTCTATTTTCGTTGCATTTTTTACGTGTTTCAGCGTTTCAAATTTTAGTTGTTTTTTGGGACGCGAAAACGATAATTTTAAACTATTTTGAAATGTCAAATCTCCATAAGAAATACATGTGAAAGTAAATTTTTGGCGTTCGTAATTTTAGTTGTTTTTTTGAACACGAAAACGCATGTTTTCGTTACATATTTTATGTAATTCGGCGTTCGAAATTTTATATGTTTTTTCGAACATGAAAACACATGTTTTCGTTGCATTTTTTACGTGTCTTAACGCTTCTAATTTTAGTTGTTTTTTGGGACGTGAAAACGATCATTTTGTGCAATTCTGAAATGCCTATTGTCCATAAGAATTACATGTAAAAGTGTATTTTTGGCGTTCGCAATTTTAGTTGTTTTTTGGATCGTGAAAACCGCTGAATTCGTCAAATTTTTTACACATTTAAGCGTTTGTTATTTTAGTTGGTTTTTGGAACGAAAGAATCCTCAACCTTCTGTCTGTACTCTTCAGATACCATTCTATTGGTGATTGCTTCAACTACCCAATGGCACTAACATAATGCCTTTATGATGATGTCAAATGGCGGGCATGTTTTTTTTTCACTCTAAACGACAACCCATCTTTTTCTATTTCCAGTGATATTTTTTCGAAACACTCGGTATATGTTTTTCCGCAATGGTAACTTTTTCGTTGATCCTTTTTCCCATTTAACATTTAAGACTGAGGATTTTGAATCACCCTGTATATATATATATATATTTCACCCAAATGGAAAAATTTGTGAGACGTCCTTGTACAACTATAATGAGCTTTGACCAATCAGACTCCGCTATGTTTTTTTCCCTAAATGAACAGTCCAAATGTCCTCTTATTATACATTTAGATGTCTGCATCTCTGCATGGGCAAGTAGTTGTTTCGAATCTCCATATGCCCATTGAAGCGTTCTTCCATCACTCATGCAGCCATGTTTTTCTCTTGATGATCCACCATGTTTTTTCTCTCAAACGTTGTGGGACACCCTGTATATACGTTGACAACCAGCCACCATGTTTTTTTTCTCTTAATCGATGTATTTTGAGACACCCTGTATACCAAATTTGACAGCTGCCATGTTTTTTTTCTCTGTCTCATGTCATTTGACAATCAGCCATGTTTTTTTCTCTTAAATGTTGCGTTGGTTCACCCGGTATACCAATTTTCATAGCTGCCATGTTTTTTTCCCTTAAATTCCAAGTTGGTACACCCTGTATGGTAGCAGCCATGTTTTTTCTCTTAAATACTATGATGGTACACCCTGTATGACAGCAGCCATGTTTTTTTCTCTCAAATACTATGATGGTACACCCTGTATGGCAGCAGCCATGTTTTTTTCTCTTAAATACTATGATGGTACACCCTGTATGGCAGCAGCCATGTTTTTTTCTCTTAATCGATGTATTTTGAGACACCCGGTATACCAAATTTGACAGCCGCCATGTTTTTTTCTCTTAATCGATGTATTTTGAGACATCCGGTATACCAAATTTGACAGCTGCCATGTTTTTTTCTCTTAAATATCGAGTTGGTACACCCTGTATGGCAGCAGCTATGTTTTTCTCGCTTAAATACTATGATGGTACACCCTGTATATATATTTATGCCAACTGTACTCCCAAAACGCACTTTAAAAATGACGGACCACGTCACGATGCACGTTTATGAGACACCCTGTATATATTTTTTGTCTCAACTGGCACGTTGGTACACCTGTTATATATTTTTTTCTTAAATGACAAACCCCATCACGGTGCACGTTTATGAGACACCCTGTATTTATTTTTTTCTTAAATAATGTATTTTGACACACCCTGTATACGTAAAACGAAAACTTCTGAATCCCTGCATGCCCCAATGATGCGATGCCCCAATGATGCGATGATTCTTGTCTCCCACCCAACATTCCATGTTTTTCCTCTTAAATGATGTATTTTGAAACACCCTATTGTTTTTTTCTCAATTGATGACTGTTTTGAGACACCCTGTTGATTTTTCTCTTAAATCATATATTTTCAAACACCCTGTATACGTTCCTCATTGGAATCGCACGTTGAAACGTTACACTCCCGTTACCCGCCGCCATTTTTCCTATTTTTCCAAACATCATTATTATTATACCACTTTAACAATTCGAATTAAGTCATTCACAATTACTATTGTTTTTATTCCAACTCTCGGCTTGCGGTTTGATAACACCCGGCTTGCGGCAAGATTACATCGCTCGACTCGGCGGATCGGCGGCTCGCGCCCTATAAACAACATTTCAACCTACATTCACTAAGAGGTCTCATAGCCTAGTTGTGTAGACGTGGGCTTCGTAATCCGAAGATTGCTGGTTCGCTACACTTCGATCTCCCACTCATCGACATCTTTTTTTCATTTTATTCATCGACATCTTTTTTTCATTTTATTTTCATGCATGTTAATTAATTTTCACTACTTGGCGCTGGGTACTGGGAAAATCTTTATCGCCACGGCGGATCAGCTCTCATCGACATCTTTTTTTCATTTTATTCATCGACATCTTTTTTTCATTTTATTTTCATGCATGTTAATTAATTTTCACTACTTGGCGCTGGGTACTGGGAAAATCTTTATCGCCACGGCGGATCAGCTCGACTACGTCACACGCTGACAGCAGACCAGCGAGCTGAAGCTAAAGCCCACTTGATATTCCACGACTTCGAGGCTTTAGAGATACCATCGTCACTGCGTGTTCGTGAAGGTATGAACTCGCCTTTCCGTCGTAAAAAGTCCACGATGGAGCTTGGCGTTTTCCCGTGTTAATTTACATAAGAGGTGTTTTAGAATTGTCCTAGGTCCTTTACTAAAATATTTTAGATCGATAGACCAAGAGCAACTACTTGAGAAACCGAATTTTCAGAATGATCCTATGTCCCGTTCTCCGTAATCGTCTAAGGTACCATCGACCGTGACCCACCCTGTATAATACCATTTAACTTTGTATAGAGGCAGAGATAATTTTACTTGTTCATTAAGATCGATTCTTCACCTCTAAATTCTTCATTATGTTTTTATTTTATTTTTTTCATTTTTGCGAAACAAGTAGGTTCTTATGCACTTTCCTTTGTTCATACCTATTGTATTGTTAGCAGATGAATTTTATACTTTTCATGAATAAAGTTTTTTATTATTATTATCATTATTATTAATGGATGATATGAAAGATGACCAAAAAGAATAATTTTGAAATTATTTGCATTGAAACATTCGTTGTCACTTTACATAATCTAATATTTCATTTCCTATTCCAGGCTCACGAAGATACTATTGACTTTCCTAACCATACAGCTTTTTGAACAGTGTGCAGGAATTTGTGATGAATCATATAAAACTCGTAAGGACTTCATTCCTCCACATTATAATCAGTTTGGAGGTTATATGCCTGAGGAAACAACTGAGGTACTGACAGAGTTGACAGTTGATTGCGAAAAAGTTGAATTACCAGTTACATGGATGAGAAAAAGTATAACAATAAATTATGATGATGGAAATTGCTCGCAAGTGTTAAAAATTTCTCATTCAAATATTTCCGTTGTCCCTCCAGCTGCCTTCAGAGGATTTTCGACTTTCACTGTTCTGCATATTAGCGACCTGCATTTGGAAAAATTAAAACCAGGTGCCTTCAACTCCCTTCATTCGTTGAAAGAACTATACCTTTTTGGAAACAAGCTAAGAGTAATAGGAACAGGAATATTCAACTCTTTGACCAACTTGGAGGTTCTGGATTTGTCCAAAAATGAAATTCAGAATATTAGTGTGGATTCTCTCATTGGGGTAACATATATGAGAAAGTTAAATTTATCATCAAATCGCTTGGTCTTTTTCGAAAGTGCCATACTGGACCCGAATATAGTTTCACTAGAGCATATCGACTTGAGTTTGAACATTTTATCAAATATTGATGTTCGTTCAGTTTCTACAAGAATTGGACATATGTATCTTTTTGGAAACAATATCAAGGAAATCAACTTTTGCCCTTTCGAGTTTACAACACTCGACATTAGTAAAAATAGTGTTACAATTTTGAAGAAAAATTACTGTTCAAGCTTCTCAATTGTTCATTTCGATGCCAGCTATAATAACATTTCAGAATTAGATTCCAGAATCTTTTCGAACTTGACAAATTTAGAGTATTTGAATCTCCAATATAATAATATTTCATTTATTCCAACAGGATTATTCTCCGACTTGAGTCATTTAACTGCCTTGAATTTGTCTCATAACCAGCTGCAACAATTTCAGTTTGGCACTTTCGAATATTTGGAAAACTTACAAATTTTAGACCTATCACACAATAAAATAAGTAATTTGAATAGGTTTTTGCACCCACTTTTGAATTTAAGGACCCTTTGTATACAAGCAAACAATATCGCATTTTCAAAAGGTATGAAACTCCTAGAAGATTTACCAAATCTATCCTCTATTTCTATTGAAAATAATGAGTTTTCTTGCAATGAATTGCTGGATCTCATACACTATTCCAGAAGTAGGGAAATTTATGTAGAATACGGGAGAAATAAAAATACAACGAACATTCATGGCATTTCTTGTTCTGAGGATGGAAACTTTCTGAGATCGTCTACTGATACGACAAGTGATGTTAATTCCGAGTTTGAAGCTATTATACTTTCGAAATTGCAACAGTTGGCCAATGGTGATTTGAAAAAGTCGGTAGTGAACGACTACTTCAACAACGAGTTTAAGAATAGCAACTTTTACAAATACTTGGAGAATTTTCATGGAATAAATTTGCCTAAATTCAATGAATCGACAATTTTCAATTATTTTAACGAAGACTTCGAGAATAGCAAATTTTACAAATATTTAGAGAGTTTGAAGGATAACGAGAATTTCACTATAGAATTCAGTAAACGTATGTTCCAGTACTTTGATAATGATTTCAAGAACAGCAACTTTGTCAAATATTTGAATGAATTGAAGAAAGCTGATGATGATGTAAATAACAATTTTTTCAATAGTTCTATGTATAAATATTTCAATAAGGATTTTACAAATAGTTATTTTTACAAATATTTGGAGAACCTTAGAAAATCGAATGAAAATATTTCTAGAAGTTCTGATGGTTCTCAAAACGGTTCCGGCCATATCACTGAACAAAACAATCGGGGACTATTCACAACCATGGTCATACTTCTAGTTGTTATGGTTCTACTGATGATTATTGTTGTGTATAGTATTGTGGATTTTACCAGGAGAACAAGTAGAAAAAGAGAAAATGTTGAACTTCTCGAAGGATGATGATATTGTGAATGAATTTTGACAAAATTACTTTTAACTCAACTGTTTATGTCTACACAAGAGGAACATGTTCTCGAAAGTGATGAAAAAATAGAATTCAGAAGAAATTTATATGCTTTTTAACCGTTATGAATATTGTAAGAAATATTCAATCTTGTTTTTAAATAAATGTAACTGATCAAATAAAACTGTTTGTTTTATTTTCGAAATTCTTTCAATCGAGAACCAGAGCCATATTATCCAATAGGCTGACATAGGCTATTGGCCAGGGGGCCGTGTAAAAAGTAGGCGCTGACTGACGACTCACAATTCGTGCAAATCATTTCTGCTGCATATATATTTTTTTAGAGATCGAAGAATTAGAGTAGGGATATTACTTGTATATGTGTTGTAAGGTACCAATTATAAACAAAGTTTTATTGAATAGTGACATATTATCATTATTTCAGTCGGCTGGGTTTGAATAGATTGTAAAGCACCGCTTTACATACTTATATTTTAATTATCAATGCGGTAACTATAGATAAATCTCTTTTTGCGGCAGCCAGTCGAAGGTCCAAACCGACGCGACTGTAGACATTTTTCTGGAGGCCCGAGAAAGTGCAAGGAATCGCACGTAAAAGGTAAGACCTCGTTGAGCCTTGGCTCGCACATGTTTCGACTTCTGAGGGCTGTCGTTCTTAAGGAGACGACAGTTGGTTGACAAAAAAAAACAAAAACAAAAATCGCAAAGTACTGCCACGTGCGCCTTGCGCTTGCGAAAAAATTCATACGATGAAATCAATGGGTGTTTCGGTTTTCTCACAAACTAAGAAAATACTGAAGACAATATAATAAAAGAAAAGTGCAGACATCTTCAAGGAATTTATGCTAGAGATTTGTTGAAAATGAATATGTACAATTTAAATATTTTATTCAAACTCTGGACTCACCTTAATCTGAGAAAAAATAGGTCATGAAAGCAAACACTTCGTAGCAAAAATTCAATATGTACGTCTCCCAACATGGATATTATTTCAAGAATATATCTGTGTCTGTCAGTGTAGGCCAATCATTAGAGCATTTTTTCATAACAAAAATACTAGTAGACTACCGACTGTACCATTACATGGAAAACAGTCCGTAGTTATTTTCTGTTATGTTTTCGACTCGCAACTGTCATTCATTATTTTGTTATCAACATTTAAATAACAAAAAACGTGTCTTTTTAAATTCTTTTGCTTATAAAATGAAAACTATTAGAGCAATTTGGTTGATTGAAATACAAACGAAATGGGATTTTTTACGAAATTTAACAATTTTTTTAAGAAATGCATAACTCCGACATTTTCCAAGAAATAGGGTTGGCCCTTCTCATGAAAGTATTGAAACATGTGTACTTTGTGTGTGCACAAAACAGGCTCTGACGGATCATTAATTTTGGCATAATTGCAATTTGAATTTTTGAATCTTGCAGCGAGCCTCAATGATAGTCCGATTTCAATTTCTAAAACAGATTTTGAAAGTAAAAGTACAGTACCACAAAACGTATAATCTCATTTTGCGCTGAAATGCTGCGAAAGGGGTGAAAAATGCTTGCAAACTTGACTGAAAACGGCCGAGCTGCTGAAAGCTGTCGAGTGGTAGGAGTCAGCAAGAGATGAGGAAAAGCGTAACCCGTTCATTAGAAGAATACCCTTCATCTCCCGGACTCTCCTACTACTCGGCAGCTAACGCGGGCTCGGCCGTTTTCAGTAATGTTTGCAGGCATTTTTCACCCATTTCGCACCATTGTAGCACAAAATGAGACTAAACGTTTTATAGTACTATACTTCTACTTTCATAATCTGTCTGAGAAATTGAAATCGGGCTATCACTAGAGCATCCAGGCATGCTGCAAGATGGTGCAAAAAAATTAATTAAATTGCAATTGTGCCAAAACTAACGATCCGACAGCACCTGTTTTGTGGACACATAGAGTACACATGATTCAATACTTTCATGAGAAAGACCAATCCTAGTTCTTAAAAAATGGTGGAGTTATGAATCATATTGCTCTATTAGTTTTTATTTTATGAGCAAAACAATTTTTAAAAACACATTTTATGTTATTTACATGTTTATAACAAATTAATAAATGACAGTTATGCGAGTAGAAAACATAACTCAATATAACTACGGACTGTCTTTCATGTGATGGCATAGTCGATTTCCTACTTGTATTTTTGTTGTAAACTCACTCATTTTATGCTCTATTGCTTGATGTAGTGACGAATTGTAAGGGCGAAAGTTGTTGAAAACGAGTAATAAATCAGAGGCACTAGAAAGGAATTTTGACGATATCATACAAACATTATCAAGTATTGAGTGTCGTAAAATCTACCTGTAAAAAATCGATTTTTATATTTTCATAAATACATGTTTTTTTTGTAAAATTCGTTTTATTTTACATGTACTTATATTATTACATTCCTAGTTTAGATGCGCCAAACTGATGTCAGCTTGGGGCGCTCAAATGTCTTAATCCGACCCTGTTGATAACACTGATATTTTTCACATTAAATTAAACCTTAAGAGTTATCTTGCTATCGTAGGACAAAATGTATCCAAAAACATCAGTTATGGAATGATTCCTAGCTCAGAAACAAGTCGTTGCAAAGGACCCCGCACCATTCTTATTGGTTTTTGGGTCTCGGTGGAATTAGCTGAAACTGTAGTATGTTATTATCTGATCAAAAGTTCCTATGGGGCCAATTCGATACTATGACTAGTTTTTGGAATACATCCCCTCAAAGATATGATTTTGTACCTATGAGTGTAAGTACGACAAAGCATTCCTTTGTTTACCTGTGCTTCAGAATGAATTTTCCAGTAAAAGTTGTACCTTCACAATCATTATTTTTGATGAATACTTAAATTGACTAAATTCTGGACAATAACTAGTCATGAATTCAGTCAACATCCTGTTGTTCGTGTTCAAGTAATTTGAGTATTCATCGAACGAAATGATTCTGAAAGTACAATTCATACTGAAAACTCATTACAACGCAAAGAAACACAAAAATTATGTCATAATTGAAAGTCAATTGATACTATCTGTGTTAATCTTATTCCTTCAATAATAATTGATAGAGTAGAGTGGAGTAAGGTAGAGTTTATTGACTACGTTACATAATTTCATAACATTTGTAGCAGGTCCTTGAAAATAGATTTTTTTAGAAATATCTATAGTTAAATCATATAAAATTTATGGATCTAAAACTAATGATAATTACAGGTAGTACCTTAATTATCGAAAAAGTAAGTGTTTAGTGTGTTTCCCTAGGGTCATTATTACTCATCATAAAACTATTTCATTTATTGGAATAATAGTTGATAGTAAAGTTTGAACAATTACTTCCAACATAAATTCCCGAAGATGTTCCATGTTGCTGCTGATCAGAAACGTTATAGTTCGAGAGCTGCGGTGAAAATGACTTCCTCATAGTTACCAAAAGTTTGAATTGGCACGTCGGTTCTACTTTAGATTGTTATTTCAAAACCGCCCGTCTGCCGGGCGTAAGCGGTCGCTTTATTAGATTTATAATTTGAAAAAAATACTCAGAATTGCTAATAATTATCTGATTATTACCAAAATTAATATTTTGAGAAAATGGTCTGAGATCTTAACTAAATTGAAATCGTAAACGTCTACCGTTGGTAACGGTCGCTATTTTGGAGCAGACGCTGTCAAATGTATCAAAAAACGCCAAGTGGTCGAGGTGTTAGAGCGTTTGGCTTCCACCCAGACGGTCCCGGTTCGATCTCCGGTCGTGTGTCACTGAGCTGAAGTGGTTCGGATTCCACTTTTATTTAAACTGTAGGTCCCGGATCTTCCTTGCTCGCACACGCTCTGCTTTTGAGGGGTTTTCTCCGAAAACCTGGGAGTTTCGTAAAAACAAATTTTTTTTTTTTACGCCATCAAGTTCTCACACGTTATTTTCGTGCCAAAGTTTGACTAAATATGTTACTAACCAAAATTCAAAAAGAAAACTTTGGCAGACGGTCGCATTGTAACAGTAGACGGGCCTACATTACTTTGAGTATATGAAATTACGCGTAATGTAATTATTGAAAACGACCTAGATAATAGAGTTCCTTAAGCAAAAACTTTATATAGTGTAATATATGAACTTTACCGTAAAGCGAGAGCAGTAATCGTCAGGTAGGAGTCAATGGGAATTATTTCAATGTCTTCATATTATTTTGCAGTGTTTACTCAGTTCATCAGTATCCCCTTCTACTTCATTTCGATTTATATGTAGATAAACTTATTTATTGCTAAGTAAATTTCGATAAATTATCGTTATTATTATATGAAAAAGTTATAGTCATCACCCAGTAAACATCAAATGTTCATGAAATATATCGAAATCACTATACTTTTGAATATTTGAAATAATATTTTTGTGCTATATTTCAGCACTAACATAATCCAGATCTCTTCAAAGAAATCGTTGTGAGCTCCTGTCTTATTTCCGTATTAACACCTGGTGGAACATTTCCTTAACATCACTACAAAATCCGTAACGCCTCTGTCTGAATTTCCACAATATTCCCACGAGAGATCGTAATGAATCAGGACCTGCTAGTAGAAAGTCATTCAAACTTATACCATGAGATTTTAAACCTGCATCAAACAACAGTCTGATTTTATTTGACTTATTCTGGTTTCCAACAGAGAAATGTGGAAGATGCCAGGTTGTAGCAAATTCTTGTTCAGCTTCTTCGGGTTTTAGTTTCGTGATGTACCCTTTCTCTTCATATTATTTCATTTTGGAACAATACGTATTTGCATAATTTTAATTCATTTTGCATTTCTCTTCTACAGATTTCAATCTTTGCATCGCTCTATATGTACTCTCTGGTAGTTGTATACTTTCAATTTTCCACAGTAGTCCTATCTCGTATCTATCTTTCACATAATTCACAGTTCCGTTCATCAATTTAGTAGCAACAGAATTTTCTTGACTAAGTTGATCATGTAGAGTAATCAGTACCTTCTCAGAATGACTCTGTATAGAAAGAGTGTGTTACAAGTTGTGAATTTTCGTCTGGGTTGCCTATTTTGCAAATATGTAAAATATGAGCCATCAAATATTCCTCATCCTTCGAATGATTTGATAGACTATTTACATCTGGTGGCAACCGGTACACTTTCTGAACCACACCTTAGGCGGGTTTTCGTATTCAAAACTTTTGATAGGTATTCCATTCAAATATGGGGATTTCTTCCAGTTTTCCATTATTATTGTCTGCGACGGCAAAGGCAAATTTTCTAGTGTTCCAATGCTTTTCAAAAAAAAAGGCTCTTGGTCTAATTTAGAAATCTTCAGATCGAGCTTTTGGGAGTTATTTCGCGTAGAAACATAATCATTAGTCCATTGAAGACAGAGCGGTTCTTTGGTTCCTTTCAGAGCAAGTTTTTCGGCTACCTTGCTATCCTAAAGTATCACCGTTGAAGCTTAATCACACAGAGAATCTTATTGGTACCATGCGTAGTAAGACTGATTTCTCGTTTTCCACAATACACAATCTTTGCCTCGGCGAGTGACCGTGTCGGCAGCAACATTCTCGGGGGGAATAACTGATAACTCAGGTTTTTCTTTGTGCAAAAGATGGTAGTGTTATGTTACAGTTTACAGGCTGAAACACCAGATGCTTTGCTACTTCTACATTTGAATTTCTGATGATTCCGTTTGAAACACTTTTTCTTCCTTATATCAATATCATCAGATTTCATTTGGGGGCATATAGCATATATCTTCGTGGGAATCCTTTCCATAGTAGTAGCAGCAATTTTTCGTTCTTTCAAATTAGCTGAATACTCTTTCCGGTCTTCTTGAGTAGGAATACTTCTGTTTTGCACGGATTCTGCAGGCATAGTGATATGCTACCGTCTGCTGTTTGAATGCGACCGTTTGCCAAATTTTTCTCTTTGAATTTTGGTTAGTAACATATTAAGTGAAACTTTGGAACGAAAATAATGGTAGTAACCTGTGAGGAAGTTGACGGCGTTTTTTGATACATTTGACAGTGTCTGCTCCAAAATAGCAACCATTCCCAACGGCAGACGCTTACGATTTCAATTTAGTTAAGATCTTAGTCCATTTTCACAAAACACTTGTTTTGGTAATAATTAGGTAATTATTAGCTATTTTAAATTATTTTTTAAATTATAAATCTAATAAAGTGACCGCTCACGCTCGACAGACGGACGGTTTTGAAATTACAATCTAAAGTAGAGCAGACGTACCAATTCAAACATTTGGTAACTTATGAGGAAGCCATTTTCACCGGAGCTCTCGAACTATTAGATATTTCTTGAAGAGTTGATTCCACAATTTTATCAGATATTTTAATTTGTTTGGAAGAAGATGGACAATTCAATATTTTGTTAGAAATCTCAATTTTGTTATTCAAACTATCTTCTATATATGCTTCTGCTACGGAGGCATGACAACCACATGACCACCACCATGACGTTTTATGGATGTAATATTGTCCCCTGCATTGGCCAAAAGAGTAACAGATCTTCTCCTGAAAAAGCGACCTGTGAGCTCTTGTACATGTCTTTTCCAAGCCTTTTTGCAATCAATTAGGGAATTTCTTCTACTTTATTTATCTCCACGCGTGGGTTAATACTCTCGAATATTTCAAAAATAATCTGTTACTTTTTGTATGATGCGGCCGTAGTGCTCTATACTTGCGGTATATCTCAATATAATCAGAATTTAAAACAGTAAACGTTCTTGCTCAATAGGTCTTCGTATCAGGTATTTTAACAATCCATATATATCCAGCATCTTCAATGGCATCAACAGTTATATATGTAATCATTTTTCACGCTGATACCCAACATTAGGACAACCTACAGATAAAAATATTGAAATTACTAATAATCTTACAAAAATATGATTATATCTGTACCTTATAAAGTGATTTTGGGCTCAACTTCCGTTTAGCTGAAATCAGTTACAGAAAAACTGGTGCCATGGCAATTCCCATGGCATCGTCCATAGATATACTAATAAGTCCGCTCACTCTCGCAAGCGACCCAAATCATCCCCTCCGGTCCTCGCGCGTCCCTTGCCCTGTCTGTTTGGCTTGAGCGCCAGCCTGGTGGGCTACCCAGTAACAGGGAGCAGTACTGTCGCCACACCTGTTTTCGATCTACACTGCAGACATGCCTATGTCGGACAACCCCATGACCAAACTTGCTCTCTATGCAGATGACACGGCAATCTTTGCTGAGTCATCTCATGAGAGAGGAGTAACATCGAAGCTGCAACTTCAGATAAACAAGCTGGAACCGTGGTTCAATCGTTCGAAGATCGGAATCAATGCAGACAAAAGCAAGGCCATACTGTTCACGAGGCGACGTAGGACACGTAGGACACGTAGGACACGTAGGACACTATGAACAACGAGAGAATTCCATGGGTAGACGAAGCCGTTTACCTAGGAGTAACCTTGGACAAGTAACTCACGTTTCAGAGGCATGTCTCCCACAGATTAGCTATAGCGAAAGCCGCAAGGCATAAGCTGTACCCACTCATCGGACGTAGGAGCAACATGGCACTCGAGTTGAAACTACGCCTCATCAAGACAATTCTTCTGCCTATCATATTGTACGCATCCAGTGCGCGAACAGTTATAGGCAGAGGATACAGGCCGTCTTCAACGTCTGCCTGAGGATGGCAACAGACGCACCACAATATATGCCCAACAGGTTCATATATCGAGACTCAGACATCCACCCGGACTATATCGACAAAATGATTAGACAACATGTGGGGACTACTCTAGACAGAGTAGAGACCCACACGAACCCGCTGCTCACGGAGCTCCACGAGAACAGACGTGAGCAAGACGACAGAGACAGAGACAAATACACGCGTCCAGTAAACCAAGGAGACAACGACACCCCTGAAGAAGTACGGCGGAGGCGAGACCTTCGGTGACGCCAACGTCTACTTCAACAGGCACCAAATCACGATTAACCATGCTTTTATGTTTCAGATACCAAGAAGAACCGACCAAGAAGGGGCACCATGCACATAAAGTAGAGTAATTGTTTTAAAAGTCAACTCATGTCAGATAGACTACAAGCCCATATAACAATTTGGGGGGTCATTTGACCCAGGATGAAACATATTCAGAACGATGCTGCAATATGAAAAAATAACTCTAGGCACTATGCCGTCAATTCTTGGTGGTGCAAATTACTGTAATAATAATAATAATAATAATTTTTGCTCTTCCGACAAAATATTCTTGTACGGCATTCCTCACGTTGGTAGATTATGAGATAATAATCTCCTAGAACCTACTGCCGTACAAAAATAATGGGACCAGAATCCAGGTTTTTTTTTTAATTTTCGGAAATTGAAATTTTTTTCTGGCTTCCGGTCCCATTATTTTTGTATTTCATAATCTACCAACGGGAGGAATGACGTACAAGAATATTTTGTCGGAAAAGCATATCTTCGGATGAAAAATGATTATTATTATTATTACAGTCATTTGCACCACCAAGAATTGACGGCATAGCGCCTGAAGTTATTTTTTCATATAGCAGCATCGTTCTGAATATGTTTCATCCTGGGTCAAATTACCCCCCCAAATTGTTATATGGGCTATAGTCTAAGATATAAGGGAGCTTCAAGCCAAGAATGGGCTGGGAACTCAAACGGTCTGATTTTATTCTGCTGATCGCCAGTCATCAGGATGAGGAACCGCTTTAACGACCGTTGGTGGTGGATAGGGGGGGTGAGCTCTCGAGTACGTACGAGTGCTGGAGCGTTCATCCTTCCGGGCCTCAACCTTAGGGGGTGCATGGTGGTGGACTTATTAGTATATCTATGGACTCTATGGACGATGCCCATGGTGCGGAAATGCATGGTTGCCAAGTTGTCTACTTTAGTCTAGCTGAAATCAGTTAAGGAAAAAAGGTTACCATGGTAACCGTTGTTAGGGTGAGGAGTAAACAAAAATGCTTTTCCCGTTGTGCGGAGATGCATGGTTGCCAAGTTGGACAAGTTACAGTTTAGCAGCAATTGTTTATGGAAAAACTGTGACAACCATTACTATGATCACGAGTATAGAAAACCCTAATTTCCGTGGTGCGGAAATGTATGGTTGCCAAATTATTGTTGTTATCCAGTTGGGTGCGCTTGAAACAGATTTATGGAAATCACTGTTGAATAATATCAAAATAAATTCTTATTCATCCTAATCAGTTGCTATAATTTTAATTTTACGAAAGTGTAACAATGTCAAGTTGGCTCGTTAGACTTGACATCACTGGAAATCTGAAGGCGCATCGTTTGGAAATATTATTAATATAACTATTTATATTTGTCAATATTACTTTGATTACAACAACTGAACAAAGCAGTCGCTTGCCTCACAGGCCACTCACTATAAATAGTCAAGAGCTTTTTCATAGATTTAAGAAAATGGATAAAGTAGTAACGTGAAGGCGAGCGGGTCTTGTGATATAGTCGTAATATCTCAAATTACTGTATGGTTTCACAATAAATTCAACATATGACTGAATCATCATTATGTTAGTCTCCACCGTGAACTCGTCTCTTCAGAAACAATTTCAACATCGAGGTTGAGTTTAGTTATAGTTTAGAACAGATCAGGTTGGGTCAATATACGTTTCTTTCGAATATTTGTATGGTCACGTGGTATGGTCACGTGAAATTGTATTTGAAAAAAGGAATTCTCCGCCTATCCTAATGGTATGCCAATGGTTTTTCGAGTATTTTACGTCTATTATTTTATTACAAAACACATGGCAGCATGATTGGAATCGTATCGAAACACATAATTTTTCGAAAATATCATTATTATTTTTTAATATGAAGAACCTACGACGACTCTTTGATTCATGCATCATTATCACGAGGATATACGGACAAAACTGTCCTCCAAAAGGCATACTGAATAAAATCGTGTCCCAAAATCTGTCACTATCCCCCGGTCTATTTGGTGTGTTCTGGATATGATATTTTAAATTGATCTGTGATTTTGCAGTGAATGAATTATATGATCTATTCCTAAATGAACAACCCACAATTGGTATAAACAGTGAAATCTTCTCTTCCGAAACAATAAGGATCAATTTGGTTAGTTCAATACATTTTGATGTCCAGCGTGGCTTTAGCCAAGAAAGTAGTCTGTTAAATATCACAAAAAATAGCTTGATTTTCATCGTAGGTTGTTTTCATTTCCATAAGAGTCATGTTTTTCTATTGAGAATGTTTTCCTTTTCAAATTTTGATTTATTTTCAAGTTGATAATTTAGTAACCGTGCATTTTGAATAAAAAGAACATCGGGTTTTTCTTGACATTCATCCTACCAACCGTTGCAACTGCATCAACTTTCTCGTAACTAATTTCATCTAAACTTAAGCAGGCAATTTGGCAACCACGTATTTCCGCACCATGGGAATTGGGTTTTTGTTTACTTGTTATCAAAGAAACAGTTCTTCCATGACTGATTTCAGCTAAACTATAACTGGCCACACTTGGCAACCATGCGATTCCGCAAAACGGCAATAGCATTTTTGTTTACTCCCCACCCTAACAACGGTTACTATGGTAACCTTTTTTTCTACAACTGATTTCAGCTAAACTGAAGTAGACAACTTGGATATTGGTTCTCTGTATCCTTGTTACCATGGCAACAGTTTTTCCATAACTTTTTTCAGCTAAACGAAAGTTGGCCCTGAATTTGTTTCGTTAACAGCATCTTGAATGAATTTATGGATATCATCCCTTGATAAAACTTTAGATATCTTTCCTCGGTATCCGACGCTTTTGTTCTTAACGAGTAGGACCAAAATTAAAAACTTCCATATATTAATATTTTTCATAACATTCAATGTACTTTTCAACATTGAGTAGACACTCCATAACGTAGGAGGTTTTATAATTTTTGATTTTTCTTCAAAATAGCATGAAAGCACATTTTCAGAAACCTTTCATACATGTTTCTTGTCGCACCATTCACGAAATTGGTCATACGTTTTCTCATATACTAACTTGAATTTGGCTGGTAACATATTAGATACCATTTCATTTGCTTTCTCAGATACATCTGATGGGGTATAACTACCACTATCATAATCAACATCTTCTTGAAAATAACTTGAAATTGAAGCAATTACGAGCAAACACAGTCAAACAGTCAAACACGCGGCGTGCCAACAAACCGTTTCTGTAGTAACGACATAGAAATACCACTGGATGCTGTGAAATTGTATTGGAAGTATTGATAACATTAAAGATAACATGTATGGAAAAGAGAATAGACTGGGATCCCACGCCTATTTTCGAAAATGATTAATAACAGGCTAAATCTTCCTGAGTAGCTTCATTTTGCCGAGACGCCCAACTTTTTCCTCTACGAAAATTCTCGAAAGTGGTAGCTACTAAACTGCGCAGGCGTCAATCATGTCGATTTAGTGAGTGTAAAAAAGTCATTAATAACAGTTAGTTTTTCAGTTGAACCTCGAGATAATTCGATGAAGTACTCGAAAAAACGTTTGTCCTACAAATTGGATGGTAGGACTGAAGAGTCCCCCACTCCCAACATGTACTAATGACGTAGTCATTGTCCTACGCTCCGAAATTGTCAATTCCATGGTAAAAAAAAAATATATTAATAATAGACCGTCAGATAACGACAGATTTTGCTGACTCATTTTCTCTCTTCTGGGATTTTAACCACTGGAAATTATGTTAGTGGTGAGCCCAAAAAATGAAAATTCAGCGATCGGACGTGTGCTAGGCATAAAGAAAATTCATTTTCCTTTTGCAGAAAAAATTTGTTTTTTTTTTTTTTATTTTCTCGTTTATGGCATTTTAACACATGAATAGGTATAACAATCTAATACTGAAAAACCAAAGCCGTAAGGTTTGCACGTGCTTAAAGGGTTGAAATAGGGGCGCGATCTTGTAAAAAAATAGTTGGTTGCTGAAGCATTTTCTTGCTTATGGCAATCAACAGAATGAAATTTAATATCGTTAGGAACCCGAAAAAAATTTCCCATAAGCCGGTCAGCTGTTGAAGTATATTTTCCGGACGGAAAATTTTGTGAACATTTTTTTCGTTTTCCGGCAAACTTTCTCGTTTATGGCATTTGAACCATATGATTCTGTTGATGGATAAACATCATTATAAAATTCCCATAAGCTTTGCATGTACCTCAAGAAAAGCCATAAGTTTTAAAGTTGTAGGAAAATTTGTGAAAATTTTTTCATTTTCTTGTTGATGGGAATTGGCATGTGAGAAGAAAATAGTATTTCAAGACCAGAAAAAAAAGCCATAACTCGGAAACATGATATCGATGTTTTATACAGAGAGGCCCATTTAAAATGGAAGCACCCTTATAAATCATACTTTTTTCAACCGATTGGAATGCTTTTTTTCATTAGGTAGATAATCAAAAAGTCCACTGGGACACCAAATTTCATGAATAAATCTTCATTTTCAGGGCCAACTATTCTTTTTTTTTTCGAGGTAAAAAACTGAAAAATTTATTAGCAATTTTTTGAGAAGAAATCAGACTACACCACTGGAATTGTGACATTTTCAAATGGTTAATTTTGGAATTTTGTTGAAATTCGTCCATCGATAAAAAAGTTATGGGAGAATTAAATTTAAAAAATATGCCGTTTAATCAACCCACCATTTCAATTTCTACTCTTATCCAAAATTCAGAATACACCACTGGATTCAGAGAGTTTCAAAATATCACTGATCAGAATTTCAACAAAATCTATTGATAAATAATAATGAAAAATCATTAAATAAAATGATATTTTCATGAAATTCCATCAACATATTTTTCAAATTTTGTTGTCCTGTAATTTTCTTATTTATGAATAGATGTTGATGAAATTCTGACCATTTATATTTCGATACTTCTTGGTGTATTCCAAATTTTGATAAGAGTTCTGAAATTGAATTGGTATATATTGAACCGGCATATTTTTAAAATTTCATTTTTTTATTTTTTATAACTTTCTTATTGATGGACGAGTTTCAACAAACTTTTAACAAGAACTATTTAAAAATGTCGCGAATCCAGTGAATTGGTGAGATTTCTCCTAAAAAAATTATTTTAGATTTTTAACATTGAAAAAATGAGAACAGTTGGCCCAGAAAATGAATTACTCTAAATTTGGTGTCCTGATGGACTTTTTGAATGTCTACCTATTGAAAAAAATATCATTTCAATCGGTTGAAAAATTATAGTTTGATATGAGTGCTTCCATTTTAAATAGGCCACACTGCATAAATAAATACAATTATTTGAAAATTTTGCTGCGAGAAATTAATAAACATAAAATTGCTCATTTCTTCCTCCATGGGATTTGGCATATGCATTACTCCATTCTTAGGCCATAAAAAAAGTCGGAAGTATGATAGTAATATTGGAACCAAATAATTTATTTTTTTAAATAATTTTTTATAGAGTGAAAGAAAACTGATAGGAGTTGTAAAGATAATTCAAGCAATTTTGCCTCAACCCCTATAATTTAAATATCTTAATTGCGTAATTCCCCACGCATACTGGCTTGCTGTGTCATAATCGGATGATCGGAACATCAGATTTTTGAAATAATGTGATTATGCCCATTACCTGTTTATTGTGACCATGCGACACGATGTGGCGAATCAAAGTTCACAAAAAAGTAAACACAGCAAGCCAGTGTGCGCAGGAATATAATAAACACTAGTTCGTTTCCCCACCACTTTAGAGGCAGAGCTTTCGGCGCGATTTTTTTCATAGTGGCCTGCCCTTCAGGCCTAGTTCACCTTTTAGAAGTGAAAGTTCCAGAATAATAAATTGCTTCTATGTCTAAATGAAAAATCGAACTCATTTCCAGATTAGAAGCAGTTCTGGACCATAGGTTGAAATCGATTTGCAGTGTCTTCGGTACAATTCAAATGGTGAACAGAAGGAACTGTAACAGCCGTATGCATAGTCAATTTCAGCGACTCGCCAGAGTTTCGCCGCTCGCTACACAAGAACTATAATGCACAGTCGACCTCCAAAAAAGTGGTACATCGCCAGCGTTCCGCCAAAATGTGACTTATCGCGTAGTTGTCACTTTTTTGGAGCTTAACTGTGCATTATAATCCTTGTGTAGCGAACGGCGAAACTCTGGCGAGTCGCTGGCGATTGACTATGCATACGGCTGTTATATTTTGTTGGTTCCTGCGTATCCTAGGAACCATATCACACTGGATATGTGTGCACAAGTCTCTCATGTCATAGCACTGGACTTACAAGTACCGTTGTAACCTAAGATGGGCTGATCTAGATTATCATTCTCGGTTTCTCTAAAAACTACCCATAACATAGGTTCCTTGGAATTTCTGAAAATATTTGAAACCCCAAAAAATTCTGTTCTTCAATGGATTGTTGAATCTCAAGGGTTTTCAACTGACCCCCTGCTCCATTAAAAAAATTGGGTGAATGACTGTCACCTTGAGGGGGGTGCAGGAGGGGTTATGTCACAGAGTGTCTTTTTGAAAACATAACTCGACGTTTTTCTTAAAAAATAATGACGTAGAAAATTAATGTATCCGTTACTCCAGGATCTCACTGTATAAATATCGTAATCATGTTTCCGACTTATGGCTTTTTTTTTCTAGTCTTGAAATCAGTTTTTTTTTTATTATGCGTCATATACACCCTAATGTACTTGAATAAAATTATGAATGGGCATGTTAACGTATTCCGAAAAAAATATTTTGATCATGAATTTGTCTCATTTCGACTAACAAAACAGATTATTTTCTCTGTCAATCTTACCCAAATACGAGGTTTTTACTAACTTTGACATTTTTCTGAGGACTCATTCCACTATAACACCAAATTTAAGCCAATTTGACCGAGAGCCAATTTGCCATATAGGCCAATAAACAGAGCAATTTTTCTCATAAAAGTTCAACTTAAATTGCTCCGCCGATTTCTTTTTTGCAATTCGATCGCCACGGAGGGTTGAAAAATTAGCAAAAATGTTATCACCCCCTAGGGGGGTGCAACCCCCCCAAAATCGTAAAAACTTTTTTCTGGAAGGTATTTTCTTGACATTTCAGCTCTGGACAATAAATATGAGTGAAAATCAAACAATTAAACCCCCTCCCGGGGCATCAACCACTTCCCGAAATCGTGTTTTTTGGGGTATTTTCTATGAATATGTAAAATTGTCAGTCCTGAGTAATTAAACTGAGCGAAAACTTGTAGAAATAATAGATATAAATTATTAGAAACGATTTTCCCACCCCCGCATTCGGGGCATATCCCCCGCATCGCGGAAACATTGCGTTGAGAAGGAAAGGGGGAATATTTGAAAAAAACTCTCAAACTACTACTATTAGATATAAATGTGGGTAAATAATCGTTGAGAACTGTCGTTATTGAGATTAAGTAGTATTGTTATGAAAATTATTCGCAAATACGAGAGAAGATCACCTTATAGTATAAATCAAATGCGGACCAGAGGTAACGAAATATGAGAGTGTTTTTCAATGATATCGAGAAAGGTTATGGAGAAATGAATCCACAAGTAATCACCATCAAGAAATGTATAGGAAATTATATTTATTCACTCATATATCAACTACTTCATCTTCAGTCTCCTCGTCCTCATCTTCACAATCCGGAATAACTGCCAAGTTTCTACAGATATCTGACATTGCGTTATTTTGGAACAGAGCTGAGTTTTACATGAAACAAATATTTCAAAACTAAACTCACCATTTTCAATTAATAACAGTGACAAAGCACTGAGACGTTTTCTCGTCTCCGATTATTGATGTTATCCCAGTATCCAGTGTTTTCTGCACAGGAACTTTTATATTATCTGACGTTTACATAGAGCAACGTTGACTGCTGCTCACTGCGCACCGACAGAACTACTATACTACTATACTATATATACTATACTATACAGCGGCGTGCTAGCTGCCGCATTGACAAGGTCCCAAGCCGATATTTTTCAGGTTTTAGAATCTCAATGATTTTAAAGCAAGTATACTTCACGACAGTTTTCTTTGTCTCGAATCCACATATTCCATCAAGGACTGATTTTATTTTTCTTTCCATAGAACAATAATGCGATCAAATGCCGAGTAGCCTCTATTTTAAGTACTTAGAAGATTGACTGGATTGCATTAAAAATTTGTACAAGTAACCAAATTTGTATGAATATTTTCAATAAGAGCAGGGTTTTTCCTGCAAACTGGCTCTTCATTCATGTTGATACGTGCTTTTATCTCTGAGTTATTTGCATTTGAATTTATAAACTCCCTCAAGATTTTGTAACCTAAAATATGCGAAGAATTGAAAACACTCGTATTTAAAACCAACATTATTTGGACCGGTTAAACGTTATGCAATTTGACAATGAAGTATTCCTCAACTGTTCATTTTACTTGCTACAAGTGATAAGACATTATTTCAGTAATCACAAGCATTATTTCACGAAGTCAGGAACTTTAATATTATCAGATTTTCAATTGCAATTTTGTAGCTGGCAACTGCGCATATAAATATGAATAATATCAGAATACAAAGCTGCGATCTTTATCTTCAAAATGACGTAAGATATATCCGAATTGAACATTTGTGTGAGGTGTTATAGAACTTTACTTCACGTGCTGGTTGAAAAAATACACGTTGGCGGGAGCCGACGCAACACCTGCCTCATTGCGAAAGCATATAACTTCAACAATTTTTTTCAAGAAAACCGTGCGATTTCTCAAAATTTTGGTAGGGACAGTTTTTTTGTAAAAATTTGTGCTCTTTCTGAATATCAAGTTAATTTTTTGATTTGAAGTAAATTTTTTGAGATATTTCGAAATTACCTCAAAAATTGATTTCAACGCGTTTTTTGGGGGGGGGTTCAACCCCCCCTGGAAGTGATAATTTTTCTCAGAAGTAATGTGCACACTGTGTTCTACAATTAAAAAAAATATCGGCGGAGTAATTTAAGTTGAGGTTGATAGCCCTGTTGATTGGAATAATATGTTTATGTGCGAGGTCCTTTCCAAACTCATACATAGTTCACGAAAACATTTCGGTACGAATCCATCCAGAAATCCACCTGAATAGATTAATACCGTAATAAATTATTTGAAAAGGGGGAATACAACTCCAAATGGAGAACCCAATACTTCAGATACCAATATTTTGGAGAAGAAAAACTATAAAATCAATACAGGGTGTTTCAAATTCGATCCTCACCATCGGGATCTCGGAAACTATGAGAGATACGAAGAAGGTTGAATGGGGGCAAAGTTGCGCATTCACCCGACTAACAATATGCCGTTCAGAAAGTTCTGAAATTCCAAGTTTATCCGGAGATATCCGGAAAAAACAGAAATTTCGGAAAATGGTCTTTATTTTTTCTGGCTTTATTTTTCAAAGGATTCGGCAATAAATTGCACTTCCTCATTGCCACTTTTTCCCTGCTACATAATGATGTTTTCAGATTTGCTAGCCAACGTTTCGTCTTCCGGCCACCATCATCAACTCTATTTTTTCTTATAGGCGCTACATTGAATTCTTTCTGTTTTGATTAGAAAAGGATTTCACCTTTTCAATGATGTATCATAAGTTATCAGTCTTTTTCGAAAAATTGGAGATATTGAAAAAAATTAATTCTTATCATAATAGGCTTTGACTTTGATGTTTCTAAATTTGACATTCAATTTGTTACACTCAATGAAATTTTGTTATTGTACAAGTCATTGACTTTCCGGCCAGATATGGCTTTCCCGAATAGAGGAAAAAGAGATATGATACAAGTTTATTACAAATACCATAGAAACATCGGAAATGTATTTAAATTTGTATTCCGAAAGACGACAACCACATTGAACTATGTTCAAGTTATTAGATCAAAATCTCACCGAGTTCATTTGAAAAGCCAATGAAAAAATACGGAGACAGAATCAACAATCATAAAATTTTATAAATGAGGTGTGTATGAGGTAAGTAGGACATTGTGTCCTTCTCAATGAAAATTGAGCTTTGAACAAATAGCAATAATTAACTGAAATGTAAAGACAAAAGCTCATTTTATGACACAACTGTGCCCTTCTTCGAATATTATTCACTGCACGATTAATTTTCATCCTCAATCTTCCGAACACTAACAATGCTGTGTTGAAAAACTCTATTTTTCAGCCCATAAGAATGTATCCATAACATTTAAGTCTGGAGACCTTGCTGGCCACCTCACCGGCCCATTATTCCCTATCCATTTATCACCAAACCTTTCAGTCAGGTAATTAGATACTCGTCTGGTAGTGTGCGGTGCACCATCATGTTGAAACCAGATGTTGTTATAGTTAGCCAAAGGTAGATCATCCAAACAGTCTTCGAAAATCGCCTATAAATTCTGGTGAATTCTCCATTCAGAATTCCGTCAAATAAATGAGGACCCAAAATTATATCTTTGTAAATTCCTGACCACACGTTAATATTAAATCGCACTTGAGGTCGAATTTCTCGGAACTGCCTGGGGTTGT
This sequence comes from Chrysolina oricalcia, assembly GCA_944452925.2. NCBI lineage: Eukaryota > Metazoa > Arthropoda > Insecta > Coleoptera > Chrysomelidae > Chrysolina > Chrysolina oricalcia. The sequence goes on along the minus strand of OX101821.2, from coordinate 13,577,065 downwards.
TTATGCTCCAAATGTGTTCGTTATTTTGGTTGAATATTGCACAATTCGTAAAAGTGCTTTCATCTCAGAAAAACAGGAAAATCAGGTCTTCTTATTAGCCAATTACAAAATTCTTATCGCCTTTCGGGATCACCTGGATGTAATTTTTGAGATATGTGTATTTTGTAACATTTTAAACCGCTTTTTTTGAGATGTCTCCAAGCACTTGTATGACAAATATCCATATCGGATGAAATTTGACGTCTAGATTTCTCCGGGTTCATGTTTATCTGCAAATTATTAGTTTTCATTGAAAAATACACAATGTCTAATTTACCTCATACATACCTCATTTATCAAATTTTCTTTTGTTTCCTCGTCCATTCTGTCTCCGTATTTTTTCCTTGGCTTTTCAAATCATCATTGTTTATTTTGGAATCAGTATGCCTCATAAACAAAAATATATCCATGTTTCAAGCTCCCACCAATCCATACGACACACGTAATAATGGGTTAAAATTACCACTTCCCACAACAAACCTAATTAGGGATTCCATCTATTATAATGGGGTCAAGATGTATAATCACTTGCCTCAACATATCAAGATGGTTAACAGGAATATAAAAAACTTCAGGAAAATAGTTAACACATTTTTAGCAGATAGGCCCTATTATAATTTGCAAGAGTACTTCAATGACAGATTTACATGAGCTATACGAGTAACTACTGGTAAGAGTGTAATTATGTTTATTACTTGTCTACTTCTATGACTAAATTTATTTATTTTAAGATTATTTGACAATTTATTAAAGATAAAGCTCATTTATTTTCATGTTACTTCATGTTACTTCGTTTTTTGTATAACTTAATTATTTTAAATTGTGACTGTTTATAATATGTTTTTATGTTATATACGTTTTATTTACATGTTTTATGACTACGATTGATTACTAACTCGATTGTGACTCTATATACACTTTATTCTTGGTTACATTGTTATATATATATATATATCTACCTTCGCTTTGTCAACAAAAATTATTTTTTCCGACAATAAAGCATATTTTGATTAATTGATTGATTGAACCAACCTCCGTGAGATTTCGATCCAATAACTTGAACATAGTTCGATGTGGTTATCGACTTTCGGGATACAAGTTTAAATACATTTCCGATGACCTAACACTTTTTTTATGGTATTTGTAATACATTTGTATCATATTTCTTTTTTCTTCATTCGTGAAAGCCATTTTTTGCCAAAAATTCATCAACTTGTACAATAACAAAATGTCATCGAGTGTAACAAATTGAAAGTCAAATTTTGAAACATCAAAGTCAAAGCCTATTATGATAATATCTCCAATTTTTCGAAAAATCTGGTTCTGTTCAAAACAGAAAGAATCCAATGTAGCGCCCGTAAGAAAAAATAAAGTTGATGATGGTGGCCGGAAGACGAAACATCGGTTAGCAAATCTGAAAACACCATTATGTAGCAGGGAAATATTGGCAATGTGGAAGTGCAATTAATTTTCGAATCCTTCGGAAAATAAAGCCAGAAAAAATAAAGACCATTTTCCGAAAGGACCCCGCACAATAGCATAGGAAAATGGCCCACAGTGGGATTTGCCTGAAATTCACATATGTCATTGGTATTGAGTTTCTGATCAAATGTTCTCATGGGCCCAATCCTCTAAGACCAATTATTTAGCTCTCAGGGCCGTATTTAGTATAGGTGGTAGATAAACAATGACACTTTTTTCCCAAGTCCATAATTTTTTATTTCCTATTAAATTTTAATAAAATAAGACATATTTCAAAATCTCAGCATTTGTCTTTCAGCACAAGTCCTCTGTGAAACATGTTTTGCCCTACAGGACCCTATTTAGTTAAACTGTATTTTCCAAGTGATCCACAAATGACTGAATCAATTGATTTTGTTATATCATTCTTATTTCTTGATCTATGTCAGTGGTTGGTGGCTCGTTTGATAGATGAATGTAGCTTTCTTTGTGTACATAACAAAAGTGGTCGCCATCTTAATATCCAAGATGGCCGGCTTAACCTATAAACTTTATGTAGGACTTATTTTGTAGCTTTTAAAGAAAGAAACAGGAAAAAATAAGAACTACAACATTTTGATTGTTTAAATTGGTCATTTACTCTTTGAATTATCTAACTCTATAATATAAATATAACTCTACTATCTGATCTTAGAGTAATAATTTCCTAAGGTTCAATACATTAAAAAAAAATAATGAATCTGGATTTGTTCGGCATAGAGTGTATTCAAGATTCAGAAGGAGAGAAAATATCAAGCATGTATTCAATAAACTATGCATGAAAACCAGCCTGACGAGAATAATGAAGAAAATGTATTGGTAATAGGATACTACTGCAGTGTTCATATGTGTAGCATATTGCCGTATTTGAGATTTGCACGCCATAATCAAAATGCGAATTATCCATCGACTTCTGTGTTACAGCATTTCAAAGATGCCGCAAATGGTCCAGTGCAAGATGCAATACTCCCGCATCTGTAAGTGTTCAAGTATTATTTTGTTGATTTTGATTTTTTGATTAGATATAGTTTTGATAAGATAGTAGAGTTATATTTATATTAAAGAATTAGATCATTCAAAAAGTAAATGACGTTGTTTGTTATGAATAAGATATAGTTTTGATAAGATAGTAGAGTTATATTTATATTAAAGAATTAGATAATTCAAAAAGTATATGACTGATTTCATCAATCAAAACGTTGTAGTTCTTATTTTTTCCTGTTATCATCTTTCTCAAAATGCTACAAGATAAGTCCTAGATGGTTTATAGGTTTGGCCGACCATCTTGGATATTAATATGGCGACAACTTTTGTTATGTACACAAAAAAAGCTACATTCATCTATCAAACCAATGACATAGATCAAGAAATAAGAAAGTTACAACAAAACCATTTTAATTCAGTTTTCTGTGGATCACTTGGCACATACAGTTTCACTAAATACGGTCCTGTAGAGCAAAACATGTTTCACAGAGGACTGGTGCTAAAAGACAAATTCTGAGATTTTGTATCTCTTTTGATATTTCTTATTCAATTAAATTCTAATAGGAAATACAAAAATCATGGACTTGAGAAAAGTTTCATTGTTTATTTGGCACCTATACTAAATACGGCCCTGACAGCTAAATCATTGGTCTTGGAGGATTGGGCCCATGAGAACATTTGATCAGAAACTCAATACCAATGACATATGTGAATTTCAGGCAAATCCCACTGTGGGCCATTTTCCTATGCTTTTGTGCGTGGTCCTTTATATTTTTTCCGGATATCTCCGGATTTACTCGAAATTTCAGAGCTTTCTCAACGGCATATTGTTAGTCAGGTAAATTTGCAACTTTGATCCAATATAACCATCTTTGTATCTCTCATTGTTTCCGAGATCCCAATGGTGAGGATCGAATTTGAAACACCCTGTATAATTCAAGGTATTGAGGTCTCAAACATAAATTACCTTGCGAATATAAAATAGATATATTATGAGTATTGTTTCATTGTAATGGAATAAAATAATAAAATTCCAGACTCCTAACAAATTCCATTGATGGTTTATGAAAAAAACCTCAGAAATATTGTGAAACTATATACAAATCAGAAGGCAATAACAGGTTTCAGTCAGGTATTGATGGGTACCAGTCAGGAATTACAGGTATTACTGGTGAAATAAAGGTTTAATTTGGGTATCAGTATATTAGAGGAATCACTTTGGCATTGTTGGTACGAGGGTTGCTATGTATGTATTGAGAATTGGCAACACTGGTGTTGCTAGGCGCGATCCAACTGCACTATCGCAAAGTTTGACATTTTTGACAGAATTCGTAATCAGAACTTCTTGTCATACATACGCTATTTTTATTGTTAATAGACATTTGAAAATTTTATTTCGGCCAACAAATGGAACTAGATCGTGAACATTTTCGTGCCATGATTTTTTACGATTTTTACGTGGATTTTCTCAACAGCAGTGTGCCGATCAACTTACTGTGATTTTTGCTGATGAAGCACCATCCAAGGCCACAGTATATCGCTGGTTTAGTGAATTCAAACATAGACGTCTTTCGCTGGCGGACGAAGTTAAAGATGTGTCCGAACTGATAATGCAGGATCGTCATGTGACATATCGCGAAATCGAGGCATCCCTGGGCATCAGTATGACAAGTGTACATAAAATATTGCATGCACATTTGGCAGTCAGAAAGATTTGTTCTCGTTGGATTCCGCAAAATTTGACAATAGATCAAAAAAAGCCTCGTGTGAATTGGTGCAAGGGAATGATTACAAAATATGTTCACGGTGCATCAAATGCAGTTTATAACATATACACAGGTGACGAATCTTGGATTTATTGTTATGAGCCCGAAACTAAACAGCAGTCGACTGTATGGGTCTTTCAAAATGAACCAAATCCAACAAAAGTTGTTCGTGCTCGCAGCACTTCGAAGCAAATGGTGGTATTTTTCTTCGGTATAAACGGTCATGTGGCAACCGTGCCTTTAGAGCAACGTAGAACGGTAAACTCTGAATGGTACACTACTATTTGTTTGCCAGAAGTCATCAATGAAATAAGGAAAACGAACCGTCGACGAAGGATAATTCTCCATCATGACAATGCGAGCTCACACACATCGGCTCAAACAACCCGCTATTTCAGCACTCAAAACGTTAAATGGATGGGTCATCCGCCGTGCAGCTCTGATTTAGCACCCAATGATTTCTATTTGTTCCCTCAAGTGAAGAACAAATTACGTGGTCAACGCTTTTCGACGCCACAAGACGATGTTTATGCATTCAAAAACCATGTTTTGGAGATACCTACTTCGGAGTGGAAAAACTGCTTCTCCAATTGGTTTAATCGAATGCAAAAATGTTTAGATTTGAAAGGAGAGTATTTTGAAAAACAATAAAGAAGTTTCTACACCCCAATTATTGTTTAAATTCTTCATTCTCAATACATAAATAGCAACCCTTGTATTAGTTCGGTATTACTAGGGAATTACTTGGGCATTAGACGAATTAGCTAAGACTTTTGGGAATTTCCTCAGTGGTTTTCCACTCGTCTCCAAGCCTTCTTAATATAGTTTGGATGGTACATAAGGAATTCATAAAAATGCGGAAACTTCCACAAGAATTCATTTGGGAAACTATAAATGAAAATATCCACTAGTTTCCATTTTATTGGTGTCGCTTTCAGCATTCGAAAGGAGACAGGCGGGAAAAAAGGACCGTTGACACGCACTGTATATGCGGGAGGAAGACCTTACATATTCTTCAAACGACGGTTTCCTTGCATGATAAAACTTTCAAATGCGAGACGTATTCAAAAGGAAATTTGTAAGGGGTAACAACTGCACACGCCTAGCCCGCTTTCCCGGGAAACCGAGAGCATATGAAACTTATATCCGTTCCGTAACGGTATGCAAATTCGCGTTGAATGTTGGATTTCGTGAAACTTTCTGAACAATTTTAAATGGAAGAGTTGACGGAATATCAGGCGGTGAACGCTTCACATCTCCTTATATCTGTGCAAATAGTTATTTCTGACGCTAAATGCAGAATGTATTTTTAGCAATGGATAACGGATTTTTTGGAGATATTGGTATGAATATTGAGGAAAAAAAATTGACATTATTGTAATAATTCTTAATGGTTTTACACTAATTCAGAAAACACATAAAGTCTAGTAGAATTCTTCTGGACTTCGATTGCCTAGAAACAAAGAAAATGAATTCTTTGCATGTGTTTGAGTCACGACGTTTCAACAGTTGACATCTACTGTCATTCACACACTTGATAACGACAGTAGATGTTAACTGCTGAAACTTCGTGACTGAAACACATGCATAGAATTCATTTTATTTATTTCTAGACAATGGAAGTCCAGAAAAATTCTACTAACTCTAATACATTGTCAACCACTTTCAAACAAACATGAAGTCTAACTTCCAAATCATTTCACAATTTATCTAATTTATATAACACTATACATTATATCAAATCATACTTTCAATGATCGAACTCTTACTGTTTCTGCCCTCTCTAATCTGGGCTGACTAATTATATCCGAGTAGGTCTCTTTCGAGATTGTTCTCGCAGTTCGCGTTTTAGAAATCCGACTGACATGCCAAAGCGATGGCACATCGTTGCTTACGGATGAACGCCGGTCTACTATGCAAGAGGCGACAGGTCCGGCCTCAGTTCATTACATTATTATAACCGAAATATTACCAATCAGTAATTTCTCATAGATATAAGTTATTCTTCTCATGCTGCCTTACACTAAGACAGCACATCACGTCTCAGAATATTCTAACTATCTTCTGAATGTCCATCCTGCAGAATATTCAAATACGATGCTACCACCCTACTAAAGGTGACCTAGTAGCAACGGTGGTGGCTAAAACTTCATGTAAGTGTAATTATTTAAACGTCTGAAGGGGAGGCTGCCAGCTTACATTGAAGAAGGGCGTGGGTAAGGTGGTGACACGTGCACCACTCATTTTAGTTAAACAGCTGCCTATATGACTTACTGACAGGTGAGGAAACCGTCTGTTGGGCATGAAATAGCATTCTTGGTGTTGCCCCAAGTCGCTTGGATGTATTTTCAGAATGTCTCCAGGTCAAGGAGAGGGCGGGGGGGCGTTTGAAAACCAATTAGTTTGTGACCGTTTGCTGGTTTCACATTTCGGTATATATGGTGCTAAACATACCTTCTGCCAGGTTTGACCCGCGTACGAGGTCAAGGTCCAGATTTATGACAATTAACCGTTATTTATTAAAATCGCGGTTTTTTTGGCAGAACTGCTTTATCACTCCTTTACGACTCGCTCAAGGATGTTACAAAATAAAACAAAACGGGAAATTATCCAAAGATAATTATTGAACTGCAATTTCGTTTGAACGTTAACTTTATACAGGGTGAGTCAACAAGATTCCCGTGGTCCGTTGTGAATCATTATGTAAATTTGTTATATTTTTTTGCCAAACGGACCATTCAAGACTATCTTCCAAAATTATTCTTATTCATACAGGATGCACCATTGAAGCGTGGCTGACCAAAGTTGTTCTTTTTCAAATGAAACACCCAGTACATTTTCATATATTCCGATCCGCTGTTTCATTGGCTGCTCAACGATTTTTTCAATTTTGGATTCCGTTGCGGCGTTGCCAAGTTGTCTAAAAAATATCTATTTTGCAGACTTCTTTTTGAAAAATCTCCTATTTCACGTTTCGAAAAATTTAGTGGAGATAATTCGAGAATCGATAGTCTTAATGGTGAAGTTAATTGTGAATATGGTGAATATTATATGAATTATAGAGGATGTTCGGTACAACAATACAAACTTGACGATTTTCTAACATCAATATTTTAATTTTTTTCAAATGGAACACCCTGTATGTTATCATTCATATCAACTCCTTTTTAATGACTCTTCAATTTTTATTCCCGATGTTATGCGCCTAAAACAACCCGTTTCCGAGATATTGTGGTTTTTAAAGGAATTGTTCAATGGCAACTCAACAATCCTGCATATTTTTCACCAACACGTTTCTTCACAGAAAATACTGACACTGAATGCCGTTTTAATCATTTTATCCTTCTTCAAGAGCACCCCTGAGAAATTATGAATAACTATCATAGCAAAAGAAATTTTGAAAAGTAACTATTTTTTCTAGTTTAGTTATTCATGACTACCGCTGAAAAAAAAGACTATCGGCATTCGTAAATAGAGGTAACTGTCAAACTACAATCCAGTTGTGTTGACAAATGTGGCATTATGAATTATTGTTTAGAGGATACGGTTCAAATGGTTTATGCTTTGGGGGAAAGTGACGGTAACTGCTTTCTGGCATCTAGATTATACCAACAAAAGTTTCCTGAGAAAAGACATCCAGACATGCGAGCATTTCAAGCCCTCAAAACAAGATATCCGGTTTCCTCAAGAAACCGGAACGGTATTTCACAAAAAGTTTCAACGTGCCCGTCCTGTAACGAATGATGAAAATACTCTTGATATTGCATTACATATTACCGAGAATCCCCATGTAAGTACACATATTCTGAGTAGGGAGTTGGGAATATCACAAAGTAGTGTTTCTCGGATGGTGAGAAAATGCAATTTCCATCCATATCATATGCAGTTGATGCAGGAGCTAACTGAAAGAAATTTTCCAAAGCGAATGCGGTTTTGCCAATGGGGTGTAATCAGAGAAGAGCATGATTTTTTTGAGTATGTTCTATTTTCGGATGAAGCCAGGTTTCTCAACAATGGCAATGTGAATCGGCATAATATGCACCATCATGCAACTGAAAATCCCCATTTCGTTAGATATGTCAATCACCAACAACGTTGGTCACTGAATATTTGGGGAGGTATAATTGGACGGCGAGTGATAGGGCCATTTTTTTTCAATGGTCTTCATAATGGAAGAGAATATCTAAGGTTTTTGCGACAGCTATCTAATTTATTAGATGATCTGTCATTGGCAACAAGGGAGAGAATGTGGCTCCAACAAGATGGTGCGCCTGCACATTACCAGACTGATGTACGGAAATACATCAACAATACATTTCGTGGAAAATGGATAGGTAGAGGAGGGCCAGTTCAGTGGCCTCCCAGGTCACCGGACCTCACAAAAATGGATTTCTTTCTATGGGGATACATTAAATAGGTTGTTTATCAAACTCCGCCTTCAACTCCTGGAAATATGAAAGCAAGAATTCGGACTGAAGAAGATGAGTCGTTCGGTTGGAAATGAGTTAGTGGTGAGTAAAACATCAAATATTGATAATTGGATAGCAGGAGAAGATCCTTGGAATACAAAACATGCAAATTCAAACTCTGCTTATAGATCTGAAGTAGAAGTAGGTGATTTGCATTCTATTCAACAGGAAAAATATCCTATTCCGAATCAAAATGACTTTTATCGGTGTCAGGCAGCTAATCCAAATATAACAAAAATGTTGACTAGGCAGTCTATTCCAAAAGATTTACCCATATTCAGTGGAGACCCCACTGAATGGCCAAATTTTATATTTCATTTTAGGAACTCGACAGCTCTTTGTGGTTACTCTAACGAGGAAAATCAGTGTAGACTGCAAAAGTGCTTGAGGGAAAACGCAAAAAAGGTTGGTGATCTTCTGGGCAGCTCTCCATTTAGACAGAAGATTCACATTTTATATGTCTGCACATGGCAAAGCAGTATAGGAAGGTCCAATCAGGAAATGATTTGTTGTCAGTGCTTCTTGGTCGTCGGGATCTATTGGTACATGAGTCAGTGGTCTGGAGTTAAGTATGTTTTCTATCTCAGTGAAAACTGCTCTCAAAAGATGCTTCTGGGGATATTTTGACTTCAACACTTCCTTAATATTTTTCTTCACCGATTGTATGAGTCTTTCCCAAGATCCTCCCATATTCGGCGCATGAATGATAATATTGTGTGGATAGCGTTGACTCCGTTCACCTATCTCGCCCAGCTCATAGCGTAGGTTCAACTTGTTTCAGATTAATGTTATTAATAATGTTAATGAGCAGACATGAATCTAATTACCCTCTAATCGACTCCAAAATAGACCAACACGTATTTGAGATTATTTTAATCTGAGCCAAGATAAGAATGAGAACACCCACAATATTCACTGAATAAATACAACAGAATTGGTTTGTTTTAATTCTAGTACTGTGCCAAACCTGGAACGACAGAAAATGTCAAACATCATTGAAATGGTGAGGTTATGTCAAATGTACCAATATCCTATGCAATGATCACAGAACATTCTGGAAAATGTTCGCAGCATATTCTATTGTCAAATTCAAGAATGTACTACCAAATACTGAATGCACTAGCACATAATATGAATATCATTTTAGAAATATAATGAGAATCTTCACTGAAGGAAATTTCGTGAATATTGTGAATGTTCTACGACGACTAATGAAACTACGACTGTATTTGAATATTCTTGAGTAGGAACGTTCAGAAACTAGTTAGCACATTCTCAGAACATTAATGTGTGTTGCCTGGGAAACAGTGCAGAAGGGTTGTATAAAGTGTAGAAAAAACATTCATTTCTGACCGAGATATTATAGGCTTGTATCTATGACGTTACGCACGCTATCAATAAAGAGGGTCCCTTGGGACATTATAGATTCTATAATTCCTCTAGCTTTCACAAGCTAAAATAAAATAAGAAATGCTAATATACAGGGTGTTTCATGATAAATGCGAAGGACTTCAGAATGTGATAGCTCGGCCAAAAATATGAAAAAAGTTTCTATCAACTTGCCCTCTAAAGTTCACCATTTTCGAGATACAGGGTGTTGAAATTTTAAAAAAATAATCGTTTTTTGCGAATATCTCTGGAACCGTTTATCGCACGGAAAACAGATTTCGTGGGCATTTTCTACTCATAATAAGCTATGTTTTGTGCGGATTTTTAATTTTTTCAAATTCATAATTGGTGAAAATTTTGAAGGGGTAGTGGGTGTTTTTTTCTCCAACTTCTACGCCACTGGAAAAAAAACAGTTTTGAGCCTCCTATATGAGCCACAAATGTTTTCTACACAAAAAAGGTATTCTTGGTCATAAGCTCTAAAGTTGACCGTTTTCAAGAAAAATCAACTTTCATGTTGTTTAAATAATGTTTTTTCCTCGAAAAATTGCTGCGTGCATTGAAGCTAACGGCGGACATTTCCAACAATTCAACTGAGTATGATTGTTATTGTTTTTTTTATTTTGCAATTAAGAAGTCAACGTTTGGTTTTGTTACTTGTTTTAACATTCAAATAAATTTTGTAATATTAGGAAAAAAATTATTTAAAAAAAATTTACCATGTTTTTCAACATGAAAGTTGCTTATGATCAAGAGTACCTTTTTTGTGTAGAAAACATTGGCGGTTCAAGTAGGAACCAATTATGAATTTTTAAAAATAAAAAATCTGCACAAAACATAGTTTATTATGAAAAACTATAATTTTTTTTAAATTTCAACACCCTGTATCTCGAAAATGGTGAATTTTAGAGGGCAAGTTAATAGAAACTTTTATTCATATTTTTGAACGAGCTATTACATCCGGAAGTCTTGATGCGAATTTATTATGAAACACCCTGTATATATTTATGAAATGAAAACTGAATCATTGAATCATTTATTCACGTCATTACAAATGATAAATGAACCATTTTGAATTGTTCCCTGAAAATTACTTTCGCCACTGGAAAAAATTTCTTCTCTTGTATGGCTGTAGCTTCTGTTCACCACAGTCGAGGTACCTGCCTCTTCTAATGGCAAAGTAGACAACATACGCGCCGTTTTATTTCTTAATTCGATGCTATTCTCCAAGTTAGTCATAAGTTGCTCCTGCATTGGCTAGAGCAGTAGCAGAAGTGCGACGAAGGCAATGTCCCGTATAGGAGAATGGGTTTGGCAATCCTTAATACACTGCGATTTTGCTGGGGATTTTCCCAAACATATTTTTCCAATTGGCTGAGATATAAAATTACTTTGTCGGAAGCTAAAAAAAAATGGTTCAATACCTTCAGGACGCGAAGACATATAAGGTCTTAATATAGGCAGAGCGCAGAACTATTTTTTATCAACAACTGTAAATTTCTTCGATACACCAGTTTTACTTTCCGGTACGTTTACTACCATAACGGAATCTCGGTCCTCTATATCCGATATCTTCATATTCAAAAGTTCCTGACTTCTGCATCCTCCAAAATAACTCATAATCAAAACAACTTATAACAAAAAAAGGAAATAAAAACAAACAAAACGGAAAATTAAAAAAATACCTAATGCAATAAATGAATTTCATTAGGAGCAGTCTTTAGAAATCTGATGACATCTTTAGAAAATAAAACAGCAGACTTTCTCGGCTTATAACTCTTACTCTTCCGTGTCAAAAAAGCCTCTAGTTCATTGAACTAGGTGATATATCGTTTCTCATGTATAGTCACCATCGATTTTAGCATTGACCATTTAGTCCATAAAAAATTCGGACTATACGTTTCTGATAACGAATAAACACATTTACTACCAAATCTACCGAAAAACATAGAAAATTCCTTACTATCAGTTCTTGGAAATATGCCCGAAATACAGTTTCAGTGGCATCTTTTGACATAACATTTTTCGGTGTCAGCCACTCCAGATATATTTTCTATCCTTTTTGGTATTTTTCAGCATTTTTCAAAATATTCTCCATTATATTTGGGGTATAATACACGTTTTTAACGCAAACACAGTTTGAAAACAAAGCTTTGTTTGTAAATAAGTAACACAGCAACAAAACTCCTATAATCAACGGTACTTGATTCAAATATAGCGGGAAGGTAATGAATTGGTACATTTATTCCGTTTTGAAAATGAATAAAACTTTAAATCTGTCAGAAATAAAATTATCTATGTGTAACGGTGATTAAGCCCTTATAATTCCCTTGATACATAAATAACTAGTAGTTACTCAGATACCCACACTATATATGCATGAGAACTGATAATTTTTAGGAAAGTTATGAAAGTTATGACAAATTTAATGTTCGGCAGGAACTTGCAGCGGCGGGTGAATGCGAGAATGAAATTTGATGCCGTCGTCCAAACACGTTTTCTGAGAAAACAGGCGCATTTTGTAAGAGATTACTGAGAATCATTCTTGTAAGGAATTGAATTATCTTTCACCTTACTGAAATAGTTATTTTCCTAACAAGTGCGGAAAGTGATACTTTCCCACACGCGACTGCCGTTGACCTGCACGATGCGTAGCGGAATTCGGGCAAGTAGTCAAGGGCGGGAAAGACACTTTACGCATGAATTAGGAACATTATTTTTTCTACGACCGCATAAAGATTCAAAAAGCACATTGAAAATATATATTTTATTTCAACATACAAAACATTCCATGAAAATCCACTAATTATTATTAATATTAATGTTGAAAACACAATTTGTTGCATTCTGCAAATGCGTCAGAATAGCCGGTCCAGAGTAGTTAGTTGGTGGTAACTGGCTGTTAAGAGTAACACTCGTAGATTGCAAAGTGCATGAAGATGACGGAGACGGCATCGGTTGCAAGTTGCCAGTACATGAAAGAATTTTATTCGAGATGGTTTTCTTCTGTTCTACGAAGTCCTCCAAATAACTCTCAGCAACAGCAGTTGACTTCCAGCCTCCAAGACGTTTTATGTTGGTTATCCCTTCGCCTGAATCTGCTAGAAACGTTGCCCAGGATCGTCTAAAACTGTGACCTGCGTAACGTTCTGGGTTAGGTAGGTCTAAGTAGGTAGCGATCTCTGCCGGAATTTTACCAAATGTGTTTACGCCTACGCACTGAAACGACGGTGCGTGGTGGTAGGAGGCCGTAAATTTGAATATTTTCTATAGAGCTTCAAAAAGGTTCCATTATTTATGTCTTCAGATATAACAAAGGATCTTGAGGTATGGTTTTTCGAATCGGAAATTTTCACTTTATCTTGAATATCGTCAAGCGTGATTTTCACAAGCTCCGCTCTACGAAGAGCACTGGCTAAAGCAAAAATGGTACTTACTTTAATCATAAGATATATCTCATCAGGGGCTAGCATAAACTTGGATATGTCTTCTTTGGTAAAAATCTGCGCTTTATGTGGCCGAGAACCAACATTTTGCTTTTTTAGGAACGATGTCAATTTATGAAACTTGCGTATGTCCAGGTTTTGTTTTATTTTAACCTTTCAGTGGTGGCGCCAAAGCTTGTTGCACCAGTGGTTGCGCTGGTGTCACAGACCGAATGGGGAGGAGGTGGGATTCTCTTCAAAAAAAATAAATGACTTTCAACAAAAGGTTCATTCAAGAAACAAAAAAAAAATTGACGTGTAAATTGGGAAAAATTAATTACTAATTGTAGTACACTTTCTTGACTGAACCTTTTGTTGAAAGTCATTTAATTTTTTTGAAGAAAATCCCACCCCTCCCCATTCGGTCTGTGTCACCAGCGCAACCACTGGTGCAAGCTTTGGCGCCACCACTGGAATGTTAACTAAACATTTCACCATCGAGTAACGCGACCATAGGGTATTGGATTTCAGTACCTTACTCAGCTTGGAAAAATACGCCAAAAAACCTCTTCTCTGAAGCTATTCACTCCATTTTCCTTACACCAGTTTAAAAATTAGTTGAATAGCTGTTCGTATCTTTCTCGTTAGTTACCCGGTAACAGGTCTGAATTTACCTCATCTGCGGCCTTTACTATTGCTTCTGGGAGCTCTTCGTCTGACGAATCCATTAAAATATTGCTTTTATTGAAAATAATTTGAAAAATGCCAGAATCGGACACTTCGACAACGCTTCGACTTGAAACTTTGACGTCTTGATGACAACTTGGTTGTCATAACAAATCATTGGTTACCACACCAAACCACTTGACTCAGCTTAGTTTGATTGTTATGTGGATTGATTTTGAGAAATGTATAGGGTAGATATATAAAAGTATCACAATTTCATCATTCCAATGAATGAAAAATAGTCTGGGTTAGAATGAATATTAAAACCTATATTAAACGATGCAGCAAGAAAACACAAAGTCGTCTCCACAATTTAATATTACCAACTGGGTATTGTAATGGTGTACGGCAAGTACTATCAATCAGCTAAACCGTAGTGTTAAAAGGACATGTTTCGAACCTATATAGGCTCATCATCAGCTTATAATAATTCTACAATAAAGGAAACACAATATAACTTAATGTAACAAGGTATGTTGTGATTACTTACATGGAGAGGAAAAATTGTTGCAATAAAAATATTATGAAAGTTAAAAATTGTATTTCTACATGTTGCCTAATAGGCCATCATGTGAAATATCATTATGAAATCCAAAAAACTTCAACAAAACGGAGAAGAGGGCGGCTATAGAGCCGTAGTGCCCTTTTCTTCGGAAGGAAAATTGATAGAAAAATAAATTATGGGGCCACATGGGGCGGAATATAAAATTTATGTAGAACGTGCTCTTCAGAATAGCCAAGCAACTGAAGCAACGAGGAAGAATGAAGAAGGCCAAAAGAACCTTTGGCAGTTTGAACTGTCAGAAAACACTTTACGTCATTGATGACATAGAACAGTGACAGGAGAACCCGCCACTCGGAACGAAATTGATAGAAGACAACTCCTATCCAATCAAGGATCAGAACAACAAGATCTCATGTCACATATCCAGGCCAATGACATTGTACTCATAAACAAACGTAACGTGCGGAATATGAAAGTAAAATTAAAAATCATAGGGGACGCGAAACAAAGGGGACGCGAAACAACTACTACCTCTACACCGAACAATAGGAAGAATACCACCCATCCGTGACATGAGGCAAAGCCAAACCTCAAGAGTAGACAGAAAGAACCTCTCCCCGCCGCCACACACATCCCCAAACCACCACATAAGAAATAATGTGGAAATTAAGGACCCACACAGCGACAGACCGAAGCCAACCTGAACACACCCAGAGCAAGGCCGCCTAACATACACAGACCAAGGATAGACACCCCACCGCCGGAGCAGAGCGAGCAGCTATTGTACAACTATACGGATCGAAATACAAGAATATAAATTAAATGGTAGATGATCAAGGTAAGAACTGATAGTTTAGTTTATTGAAACTTAAGCGAATTGAAAAACTTTTTGCAGTCGAATTGTACTTGTTCATTGAGAGACAAGATCATCGGATTACTTATAGCGGAGTTGATATTTTTCTATCAATTTTCCTTTCGGAAGAAAAGGGCACTACGGCTCTATAGCCGCCCCCTCTTCTCCGTTTTGTTGAAGTTTTTTGGATTTCATAATGAAATTTCACATGATGGCCTATTAGGCAACATGTAGAAATACAATTTTTAACTTTCATAATATTTTTATTGCAACAATTTTTCCTCTCCACGTAAGTAATTAAACATACCTTGTTACATTAAGTTATATTGTGTTTCCTTTATTGTAGAATTATTATAAGCTGATGATGAGCCTATATAGGTTCGAAACATGTCCTTTTAACACTACGGTTTAGCTGATTGATAGTACTTGCCGTACACCATTACAATACCCAGTTGGTAATATTAAATTGTGGAGACGACTTTGTGTTTTCTTGCTGCATCGCTTAACTATACTACTCCACTTCGAGATACAATGGACTTGTACCACAGATTTTTAAAACCTATATTAGTTTGAATAGTAATATACAGGTAAAATCAATGAAATGTACATCTAATAAGATATCTTACTTTTCCGCAATAGTGCGGGAAAGCGAGTTTTCCCGCACTAGTGCAGGAAAGTGGGTGCAGGAAAGTGGGTAAAAACGCACGGTAGAAAAACGTTTTTTTGAGAAATCTTATTCATTCCAAGGTAACAGCAAAAAAAAAGATTTTAATAAAACATTTTTTGGGTTCCGCCTCTGGATTTTTTATAAACAATTTTTGTTTCTTGTTTGTGATGGTTCCAATACTAGCATGACAATTTTAGTGCTGCTAATCCTCTCCGCAAAACCTAATTATCAATAAATAGTAGGTAAGTGTGAATTGCAAACTAAGTGAATCGACGAATTTCCTAAAATAACCACTTATTTTGTTTTTGAATTTATTATTCGTAAAACTAATGTTCACTCAGAAACTGTTCGAATCAATATATTTTTATATTTCCATCATTTAGTTACAATTTCGTACGTAGAAGGTAGAGATATTAAAATGAACTCCTTGCCTTCAAAAACTAAGTACTGAATAATAACTTCGTTTGATTTTCCTGAAAAGCCCCTGTTGTAGAATTTCTATCATCTGGGATTCCCCGATATTTCATCCAACGCAATAAACAGCTATAGGAAGATCAAGACCGACGACGCCTACAATGCGTTGTTCAGATAACCGATAACGATGATATCTAATAGAAATTAAATAAATACACTTACACAATATTTGTCGCGTATGATAATCAGAGGCGTACTTCACTTTTATTGAATATTTTTAGTCTTCACTCAATAAATATCTGAGTGCCTTTGATAGTCTTTCTCGACAATTATGAGAGTTCATTTAAGTAGAATTATTTCAAACAATATGGAAATGGCTGGCTGGCAATGGCTGCAGATTGCCAATTACTTTTATACTATTCTCATAATCAACGCACCCATGTAGGTAAATTTATGTGAAAGTTAAGGTACTCTCATTTGATTCCCCTTATAAATACATTGATCGCCTTCAGTTAAAAGTGAAATAAATTTAATAATACTTATAAATATTCAACAGAGTAATAGAAAATAAAAGAATATCAAAACGAGTTAAGGTAGGAAAGGTTGACAACAGACTTCATGTTTATTATGAAACAAATGGCGGAGAAGTGTTGTTAGCAAAACATGATGCATACAGTGTTCCTTGAGTCAAAACAAGGTTTTTGCCTGAAGCGAAATATGAAACAGAGGAGTTTGGAAATGAATACTGAAATACTGAAAGTGCCCATCAAGTTGATAATAATATGATACAATCAGAACCAGTGGAAAAGACAACACAGAAAATGTTTTATAAGTTTTGAAATAAATTCAATTTAGGTATAAGACAAGGAGATGAACTGTCTGCTATATTATCCTAGTTAACACAAACATTTAGGAGATGTTGCTTTCTTGATTATTATGGTAACAAAATGAGTTGCATTTAGACATCACTGTTACCACTTAGTGATGCCAAATGTTATGAATTGTTCACAATTCTCTTCTCATTAGTGTTACTTTGAGCAGAAAATGTAAAGTAAATTGCAAAGCATATTAACATGAATTTTGGTTTAATTGCGATTTTGTCGGTAAAGAAGGAATTAGGTTGGTAACAAAATTGATCCTGACATCACCATCACGGCACAAAATGGCCAGAGGTGTTTGTCGAGTCAAGTAGAATTTGTTTTTGGTTGACTTTATTCTTTAAATATTCTATAGGCTGATAGCGTGTAGTGTTCTGTTTGCTTCTTTTTATTTCAACAGTTGAATCAAATTTGTTTATTAACAATGCCCAATTATTAATTCTACCAAGAACTGTATCTCTGCAAGGGCCGGAACGGTGAGTAGAAACTTAGAAAGGTAAATTCAGTGATTTACAGAATTTGACATACGGAATCAGCTCAGGCATTTGATGAACAGTAATTCATCACTAAGAATAATAATATTGATTATTAATTTCTATTTATGTTGAAACATGGTGAGCTTTGTTTTATTCTTGACATACAGGTGAATCAGAGAGTGGAGCGCATTTTTAAATAAGTACCAGTCCATTCAATTTCACATTGTTACATCGAAAGGGTCTCAATATGCATTCGATTCCGAAGTATAAATGGAATGTCACATTGGGCTAATTTTGAGTCACATTTTGCATCACCTTTTGATGTCTCGATATGACCAACGGGGCACCAAATAGACGTTTATGCGATAATAATGGAAGTCACCTTGCGATTCACTGGTGTGATCTGAAACATGAATGTGAATCCCACTACCATCTCTGGAACCATTCTGTGTTGACTAGGATAATACAATGACTTTATAGGTTTTGTATACGATGATTCTCTGAGAGATACAAATTTGTGCTATGTGTCTCAGTACGGTGAGTTTGATTTCGAGCATCCAAATATATTTTTAATATTCCTACTAGGAATTATAGTTTCAAATTTTTGTAATAATCAATTCAAAACACACATTTTTATATTGCCATAATATTGATCGTACTCACCTCTTTGCACACCATTATTAGTGTTCAACTATTTCGATATTTATTTTGGGGTAGGACAAAGAATAGCCAGCCCTATATTAGGTAAAACCTGTCAGTCGTGAGAGGCGACTAAAAGGATAACCATATGGGTGGAAGATGGTCTCCACCATCGTCTGGTAATATACCACTGTATCGCTATACAGGGTGTTTCTTAAGTACGTGTAGAAAATTTAGGAGCATGCTGCTGACGTCAAAATAAGAAATGTTCCAACAAACATGTCCTCAAAATATTCGTTTCTGAGATAGTTGAATATTTAGGTATTTTTTGTGAATAAATTTCAAAATAATTGTGATATTTGAGTAAAGTTTGGTATCTGACGAAATCAAATGTTAAATTAGTTTGTCGCTTTTGTGGGGGTGGCTCCACCAACATGTCTTTCCGTTCATTCGCAATGTCATAACTTCTTTAGACATACCCGTATCACGTTTTTCAGTGGAAAAATCAATTCTCCGAACATTTTTGTGCTCGAAAGATATTCTAGGTAG
The DNA here is from genome assembly GCA_944452925.2 of Chrysolina oricalcia. Lineage (NCBI taxonomy): Eukaryota > Metazoa > Arthropoda > Insecta > Coleoptera > Chrysomelidae > Chrysolina > Chrysolina oricalcia. The sequence goes on along the minus strand of OX101821.2, from coordinate 13,557,786 downwards.
AGGTCGCTGCGAACATCTGTTTTCGAGTCATTGGGATTTGGAATAATAATAATAATAAATCGCCTGTTCATCTCAAGAAGTACATGAAATGGTGAAGTTTTAGCTCAAGATTATCTTTCAGCTTTACCGTAAACAAAATTTTTGAAAATAAAAATTGGTAATGGACAATCTGAAAACAATATCAAAGAGTAGTTGAAGTGAACTAAAGTGAAATGTCCAGAGAAAACAAAATGGATGATTTTATTATGATACTTATTACGATTTCTATTATTATTATTAAGTTCCACGGGCAAGCGCTAATTTTGCTTGTTCATTGATCATCATATTTATAACTAAAAAAACCCTAGAGGACTTTCGTTATGAAATCATGACACAATTTGGCAGTGGGCTGACGGCCTATATCGAATGATTTCAAATCACGAAAAGTACGTACCTACTTGCATTTTGATAGAATATCCATCACGTCGCTATCCAAGATCAAACCTTGCAAGTGATTTTGAATGACAAGATGTTTAAATTAAAAATAAATTCAATTAGTTAAGGAAATAATTTTTCCGCCTACCTCTATCCAAAGTATACATTTTCTGGCCTCATTGTAAGGAGCAAAGTCATACTTTTCCTCCCTAGAGAGGAAAAGTGAAAGTGTCTTCATGAAATGGAATAGTTTATACGACAGTGACGACCTAAACTATATTCTATTAAATAATTATAAATTTATTTATAGAACACCCTGTATTTTGCAGAATGGTAGTAATCAGTTAATTATTATTTCAATTTAACGATTTCTACAACAATAATTTGACTTCAATTCATAGATTCATCCGGTTTTCGAATTTAGGACAGAAATATTATAGCATGTTATGGTCGATTGACACATAGTTTCAAAGTGTGTTACGCTATAATACAGTGTGTCCCACTTACCATGCTCACCGTGGGTATCTTTTTAATGGTAAGAGATACGAGGTCGGTTAAATGACACCAAATGTGGAGTTTATCAAGGCCAACTATAATGTGAAAAAATATTTTGATAAAATCTATTCGTTTTTGTTTTATACGCAAATAACAGATTTTTGATCATTTTTATGTCTATTGCAAGTGAATTTTGACACACTTCTGGCTGTCCTAATAACTTGAAATTTGGCAGATGTTCATAATTCCAGTGAGAATGCACTATGGAATTTTAATTGAAGTAAAAAATGAAAAATGGCGGCTCCTCCAATGTGGCGGACGAGATTTGTGATTATGGTCCAATTCCATTCAAAATTGGTATGTGGGGGTTTTTGAAGTTGGAGATCATTATTTTTTTGTTAAAATTTATAAATTCAAGATGGCTTCAAAATAGTTCTTGTTTTTGTATAAATGGCGATAACTCCGTTGTTATCAACAAAAAACTGTTCTTGTGACATATCATCTGTAAGAGCAAAATAAGTTATTCATAACTAAGTCATAGTGAGCTATGACCTACATTTGAAAAATAAAAGTTGGTGCTGATATCTCAAATTCTAGAAGAGTTGGTATAATTTTCATATTTTTTTCGAAATCTCATTGAAAAACTGCCATGAGAATGTGAAATTCCTATTCGAATATTTTCATAAATAAAGAAGTTACGGAGGAGAAATGAAAATGATCAAAATCTGTTTTTTGCGTATAAAACAAAAACGAATAGATTTTATCAAAATGTTTTTTCACATTATAGTTGGCCTTAATAAACTCCACATTTGGTGTCATTTAACCGACCTCGTATCTCTCACCATTGAAAAGATACTCATGGTGAGCATGGTAAGTGGGACACACTGTATATCTACAAGTTATAAAATAATATTTAAAATAATACACCACCGGATATTTTGGAACAAGTTATTGTAACAGAACAATCTCTATTACCACAAAAATGTAAAGAACAATACGAAAAAGGGCGGGGATTAGCGCAGTGGTTAAGCGCTCGCCTGTTAACCGAGAGGTTCCAGGTTCGATTCCCAGACGGTTCGATCTTTTTTCAATTTTCAGATGTGAAAGTCTGAATGAGTGAGGCTCGTGTCGGCTGGGAAAAAAAACAGTATTTACATTTCAAGCAATGGGCCGAATAAAAGCATATTCGTACTAACTCAGAAAATGTTATTTTGGGGTATTTTTCCCTAAAACAGATCAGACACGTTTATTTGTCTGCTATATAGCAGGAAAATGTATCAACCGAATGGTTGGAAAGAATTCTATGGCTGAAATTCCTAAAAAATGCAGAATTTTTAAAACTGCCTTATGCCATAAATTATATCGGGCATCGTTTCAGAACCTCGGCAAGTTGAGTTGCAAATTCTGGAGGAGACATTCTTACTTTAAAGCAACACGACGGTTGGAAGTCTACGAATATCGCTGAAGGGCATGTACAGCAATATCTTGCAAAAAGGCGAAATATTTCAATTCAAATTATGGTAGTCACTGAAGTTGATGAAATTGATTGTAATCAGCCAAGTACGAGTACTTCCGGGGAATACCAGCTGTATAATAATGTTGTTATTAAAAATATCACGAAAACTGCGTTGGCTCCAGCTCTCACTTCTAGTGGTATTCAAATAACCACTGTTCAGAACTGCACGTATAACATTAGTATAAATAATTACTCTACAACAAATTAAAAATATGTAAGATGCAATAATAAAAATAACGTGCCTATAAGTAGTTATACTGTACCTACTCCTCAGTTTTAGTTCTTTAATAAAATACCCCGCATATCTTATATGGGAAAATGGCTCTTCGTCAAATTTCTTGAATTTTTCATATGTTGCAGAATTGATCATTCTGATAAAATGTTTCAATGGGCGCAACACGATCCTATGACTAGTTTTCGAGATACAGGGTGTTGAATATGAAAAATATTCAGTTTTCATCACTTCGTATCTCCCAAGTTATGATTTAGTTCCAATTTATCTTTTGTGGTATTATCATCCCATCCTTGTACGACAAGTTCATAAGAAATTCATTGCCAAATCTTTTCGTAGTACAGGGCGATTTCACTTGATAATAATGCTATTTTGAGACTTTTATAATTCTGTTGTTTTATAAAGAGAAAATGCGAAAAATTGTAGAATTATAACATAATATTATAAATTCATTGCATCTATCATTAAAGTTGATACAATTTATACAAGGTTATTCACGAATATGGAAAAATATCGAATTTTTGTTTTTGAGACACCTTGTAGTAATAAACTCACATAAAATGACAAAATTCTCGTGAAGAATGTTAAATGATGTGATTCATAGTATACAGAGTCGAATGATATCAATTTGAAAAATTAGTTATATTTCAACAAATAAAAACATTTTTTTCATCACCCTATAGCTCATAAGGGAGTCCGAAAAGTTAGCGACATTTTTTCATGGGAGAACTTGAAATATTCCCATTCATATTGTAGAAAATTTTCATCGGAATCCTATTACGGGTTTTTCATATACAAGACGAAAAATGTGTGAAAAAATCTAAGATTTGTACATTTCCCCATTGCTATATTTTCACTCCAGTTTTCAGCGGGTTTGCTAAAGTTCTTTCTCTTCAGGCCTCTTTTATTCGAGATTTTGATTTTTCAATGAAATAGTGATCAGTTATAATACCGTACAATAGCTTACCGTATGCCTCGAAAAAATGTCATTACTCTAATTATTATCTGCAGCATCGTCTGGTAGGCGATTCAATGGCGAAGTTATTTTTTTATGCTTAGTGTTTCTCAGAAGTCATATTTTAATTGTTTCATTCGCAGATATTTCTTTATCTGAATTTTTACTTTATAAAACAATAAAATTGTGAAAGTCTCAAAATAGCATTATTATCAAGTGAAATCACCCTGCACTACGAAAAGATTTGGAAATGAATTTCTCATGAATTCGTCAAACAAGGATGTGATGATAATACCACAAAAGATTACTTGGAACTAAATCATAACTTGGGAGTTACGGAGTGATGAAAAGTGAATATTTCTCATATTCAACACCCTGTATCTCGAAAACTAGTCATAGAATGGTGTTGCGCCCATTGAAACTTTTCATCAGAATGATCAATTCTACAACATATCAAAAATTCAAGAAATTACAAGGAGAGCCATTTTCCCATATAAGGTGTGCGGGGTCCTTTTGTAAGTTAGTTTCATAAATAAATGTTTTAAAAATGACTTGTTACTTGAGGGAGGCGGAAAAATCATATGACGCTATGCGTCGGGCAGTAAACTTCATCCTCGGTAGGAATAGTGGCACTTTCCTCCTTTGTTATACAAATAGCTATTTCATTAATTTCATTTCAAAATAGGAATCAGAATTAAGAGCTATTTTAATACTCAAAACTTATAGATGAGGGAACTAATTGAAGTAATTGTTCAAATTGACCATCTTGCACCATAATTCATGCGTCGGCTCGTACACGTTCAATTATACCTGGTGTATTTCGGATAGCGTCACATCCAGCAATGATTCGTTGATGAAGATGTTCTTCGGTTTCTATTGGCACCGTATAAACAAAAACATTCAAGTGACCCCACACAAAAACATCGATTGGATTTAAATCAGGGGACCTCGGAGGCCAGAATTGATTTGGAACTTCAGCGACAAGAACCAATCCATCTGTTTCTAAATCGCTGTTTTGAAAATACTCGAAGTATTAAACTAAAATGCGCGCTTAATCATGCGCACAAACAATAATCTGGAATGTTTTCAATTCAATGTTATTTTGGAAGTTGTTTTTCCTTGCACGGAAATATCTCTTCTGCAAAGGGGCACATCATATAAATATATATATATATATATATATATATATATATATATATATATATATATATATTGTCATGAAAATAGGATATAAGAAGTAGTAGATAGAAATTTAAATATAATGAACTTTATAAAAACAAAAATAACAGTATTATTTCACAGAACAACCCTGACTGATACTTTGTCAAAAAGATATAACCTCTATCAATTAAAAATATAACACTTTCAATTTATAAAAAAAAAAATCCTTCAGAAACCTTGCAAAATAAATAGTTATTTTCAAATCATAAGTAAACGTAACACTCTGAACTCAATCAAGAAAGCTAACTTTTCTTCAAAGAAAATAATTTCAGCAACATAGAATCATTAACTTAGCTATCATCAAAGGAAAGCAGATCCAAAAGTAGAGGAAAAAGTTAGAAAAAGATTATTTCCAGTTGAAAATAGAATATTATTAAATAAAAATTATAACATCTTGTATATGAAACTGTCACACAGCCAATCACAGGTAGAGTTTGGAAGAGATGCCGAGGAAATAATAAGTCAAGAAAACTCATATCAGTAACTAAAGAGGAAATAAATATCATGAAAATAAATGTGAGAACTGAAGTAAATTCTTGTTGAAAGTAAACAAAATGTACCATATAGATATAAGTGTAAATAGGTTAAGTAATTATAAGAAATTAATTAAAAACAGTGACTGCTAATCAAAAGTGATCGAGTGCGTTTGTGAAAATTGGAGAAAGAAGGAGCCTAGTGAGAAAAAAAAAATCTATCTATCTATCTATTTTCTACAAAACAGCTTATAAATATCGATAAAAAGAAACAAATTCCTAACTACTACTACTATTACCATTGCTACTATCAATCAAACTACTTTCAATAAACAAAGACTACAAAACCAAAATTTGAATTCAATACAACTATTTTTCTACACCACAATAATAATACAGTTTATTATAACTACAACAATCACAAATTCTTATTATTATAACAATATGACACCCAATGTAGTGGCAAATTAGATATTTCATATTATCAAATTCCATTGTATTAAAATAATAATAACAATATATATCTCGGAATTCGAAAGTAGTGGAGAATTGTAATTTTGGGGTTCTGAATTAAAGCAACTGTTGCAGATTTTTTTTGATACAATGTACCTGTATTTTATGAATTGATCATTTTAGACCACAAGTGTGATAGTTCGTCGAAATTATTCCATCGGGAGGAACATAAGAGTGCCAAAATATACAGGGTGTTCCATTAATAATTTTGAATCTGATGTCACGTGACCGAAAACAAAAAGCTCATTGGATAACATAATATCAAAAAAAGCTGCACCAATTGCTTTTATTCAGAATCCCAAAATTACAATTCTCTACTACTTTCGAGTTCCAAGATATTCCCTGTCATAAACTTCGTGGGCCACCCAGTATAAATCCTTTATTTAGTCCATTTGGCTAATATACATTTTCAAGTAAGGGTATAAGATCCAAGAAATGAACAATGCAACATATTCTCACAAATTGGGCATTTGAACATACATATATGTCACTGGTCTCAAAAGCATAAACGAGAAAATCATCACCTGAAATCTGTCACCATCTCCCAGTCTATAATCAAAATATTATCGTTGGCAGAAGGGTATGATTACCTTAAGATGATAAACCCTTATACCAAACCCAATTTGGAATTATAAAGAAATGAACAAGGAAGCAGAAATAATCACATTTAAAATTTTATGCAATTATTATTAAAAAATAATAATATTTCTTGATATTATAAAAAAATTATTGAATTTAGTTTTCATTAACTTTTTTTTACAGCGACATATCTTGTTTTCCTGGTTCAGAGGGAGTAATCATTGCAAACAAACCTCTATCCACATTGTCTCATTTCATTTCTATACAAAACAGATAATTCCTAATCTGTTGATAAAAACAAAATGTAATTATTCATTTTGTTGTTGCCTCATTCATGTTGGTGGATGAGTTGTCCGTAATACTCTAATCACTAAAGACTGATTGTCATAGAAAAATGGTTGAGCAGCATTTCAACTGGTAAGTGATAATGGAATTATTGATTCACCGCAATTACCTAATTATGAATCTCAACTGATTTTTTTTTTAAATGGCAACATGGTGGCTGGTAGGGTTAGGAGAAAATGCCATTTTATTATCATTAATCTAATACCCCACACTAACAGTTTTTGGACAAAATTCCGTTAAAAAATTTAAAACACCACGTTAGATGATTCATAAAATGAAGCATCTTCTGGTATTGAATTGAGATATAAATGCATCGAGTATCCTGCGACAAACACAATTGATAAAACAGAATCATTGAGGAGGAAAATAATTTTGGCATGCAATATACTATTCTTATTCCATCATTAATCACAATTCATATATTTCCTACAGGGTGATTTGGAAAATTGGTGAAATATAGGGCCGGTTATTTCGTACATATCCTGTATATTCAAGTGAATGATCATCCTTCGAAGATAGCTGATACCGTATAAACATGATTTCGTTGGGATATATGAGGTGATCAAGAAAATTTTTGATGATTAAAATTACAAAATATCAACGTTTCAGAAATCACCCTGTTATTCACGATTAACTCGGTGAAATTCCTTTATTATCATTTTCTTCTCAACACTGTCTCGAAAATTCAGTTTCCTACCATGACTAGTTTCATAGTTATTAATTGAGAAACTTATTACCATTTGCATGACGAGTTGAAGGAACTTGTTCACGCGTACATTCTACTAGTGGCCAATATTTTTCACAAATAGTGAAACGTGAGAAACAAACTGTCTGGGAAAAGTGAAAATGCGACGGTTTTTTTTCGAAGCGTGTTCCACTCGGATAGAGGTTTCCATGATTTTTATATTTGCTGGCTATCAATAGAAACATATAGACATCTATTATATTTCATCGATATAGGTAGTTTAATACGTAAAGGTAATAATGAATATCTCTGATGGAACTGATTGATTTTTCTTTCACTTTCAGTCAACGACAGAATCAAAATGTATCCGATAGCCGATAGGGTTTTCTTGTTGTATGAGGACCGTAGCGCTGCTACGGGGAAAGTGGATTCGGTTGAGACTGTTTCTTGTCACCTTCAGTGATAAGTGATTTCTCGTACCGGGGCCAAATACACGAGTGGGCGAGTCAAACTATCCAAGCATTAGGGATTTTATCTGGCTCATGCCTGAGTTGTAAGTTGTAACTGATGTGTCGTATATTCAGTCAGTTCCTAAATGGCAGATGGAATTGGATGGACCGTCATTGGTCATCACCCTGCATATAATGTTACATTTATTTTTATCTCCACATTCTCACGTTTCACTATTTGTGACAAATTTTGGACACTAGTAGTATGTACGCGCGAACAAGTTCCTTCAACTTGTCATGCAAATGGTAATAAGTTCCTCAATTAATAACTATGAAACTAGTCATGGTAAAAAACTGAATTTTTGAGGCAGTGTTGAGATGAGAATGATGAATATATTAAATGATAATAAGGGAATTTCACCGAGTTAATTGTGAATAACATGGTGATTTCTGAAACGTTTTGTCAGTTTTATCATCGAAAATTTTCATGATCACCCTATATATCCCAACGAAATCATATTTATACGGTATCAGCTATCTTCGGAGGATTATCATTCACTTGAATATACAGGATATGTACGAAAGAACCGGCCATATATTTCACAAATTTTCCAAATCACCCTGTAGGAAATATTGAATTGTGATTAATGATGGAATAAGAATAGTATATTGCATGCCAAAATAATTTTATCAATATTTCATTATTACATCGAATTTTCAGACATTACTAAAATGTTTTTATTTTTCACTCTGTACATAATGATATAATCTGTACCATCTAAATGATATTGAGTAATATGAAGGTACGTAGATAATAAGAACGAAAAAAAATGCAGTTGGCACTTTTGAATCCCGAGAAAATAATTAAATAAAAATTACTCATTTTTATCTTGAATGCCCTGTGTTTCAAAATCTTTCCATCAACGAACTTTGCGATTCTGCACGCACAGATAAAAAGGATTCCTTGATTTGAAAGAATTTGAACTTGCCGCAAGGGCGCCCAGCATTTAATAAGGGCGAAATGCATGGATATTTTGAACCAAAATTTGAATTTCTTTGAGGCAAACGCATCACTTTCTTTAGCACAATGTTATATAAATGTCAGGCAAGAAACCTTAGTTTTGTCATAATATAAAATGATTTTGTCTCAAAATCATTATTTTTCCAGATTGTGAAAAGCTTTGAGGGAAATGCCATCTTTTTTCTAGCTCAAAGTCATGTGAACTTAAATCAAAAGAGCCTAAGTTTTCGATCAAATTCATTAGGAGATTGTTTGAAAATTACGTGCTTTAAAATAATAGACATGATGTCATTGTCTTGGAATAAAAGGCTTTTGATATAAAACCAACAAATGCTTCATTTAAAACTCCTCAAGTGAAAATTTTACTCTTTTTTAAAAAGATCCAAAACGGTCAACAAAATGTGTATGGTCTAGGCCAAATTTCCTGAGGATCTTTTTAAAAGATAATAATAGTTCATGTGAAAATTTGGAAAGTTTTGAAGCAGCAGACTTGCATTGGTTAAAATCAAATTCAAAATTGAAATTTAAATATTCATAAAAACTTATAGGGATATTAAGAAAAACAAATATTAATAAAGACGTATTTATTTAAATAATAACACATAACACGTTACTTTGGTTACTGAACACAAATCAGGGAAAAATTGGTATTGCTGGTGAATAAGGAATATTATACAGTGTGGATAGTCCCCCCCTGTTAACTTTTGAACGGTCCGACGTACACACATGGGACGAAAACAGTTTTGAATAGTATCACCGATACCACTTTTTTTTAAACCGGTTTCACTCATCATACCTATTCACAACACACATCTTGCCGGCAAACACCATTTATCAACATCAACTCATCGACATTCGACATAAGAAAATACAATGGCAGAATGGCGCTAACTAGTGACCAGTGAACTGATACGCTGACACCTGCACCATGCACCTACGCCGGTCGTTGCGACTTGCTCAAATTCAAATGGGTATCGACAAACTTCGGGCAGACCGGTAGACCCGAGCTCATGCATGGCGAATATAGCTGAGGTAGATTATGTCAACCAAACACATTTGGACCTTGTATCAAGTGGTTATGGTTTTGAGACAAGAGTCAACCAAGCAGGACTGGAGACAAAGTTAATAATGTTCTCTCAAAAGCATTTGAAGCCAAAAGAATTGGAAATTTATTACAAAAGCAACAATGATTTTCATTCAAGAGCAAAATATTTGGGACGAAGACAATTTCTTTGTCAGAAGAGAAAATAATCCAAAAGCATGATTATTTCGTCTCTAATCGGGTATTTTTATCAGTGCGTTCAATCAATACATGGAATACTACAATATACCAAAAATTCAGACAATTTCACCGAGAACCATTTTACCTATAAAAAGTGCGGGGTCCTTTCTAATGCAATCTTTTGAAGTTTATTAACGGAAGTTTGTTTAGAAACATAATAATGTGCAGCATCAAATTATTTGTAATCAAATGCTCATTTTTCCTAACCCAACGAGCCACTATGTTACAATTCAAAAAAAACTTTGTAATAGAAATTTTAAAATGATATTTTGCTAACAGATACATTTTGATCAGAATCAGCGAAGTTGTATTATTTTCAAAATTTTAGTACCGAAATTAGTATTTTCAAGATATCCAAATCCCTCTAGAATAAAAAATAGATTTTAAAATAAAAATCAAATACATTTACAAAAAGTGACGGATAGAACAAGGTAGTATTCAGTATGTCATTTGGAGACAAGGAGAGAGAAAATATACCAGGTGTTTCATTTGAAAATCGAAGGTTCTGGTGAAACCGGAAGTTGCATGAAGTTGAATTACCTGTCAAAAGATACAGTTTTATGTCTTATATAGATCCTTCAAATTTCATTCCATTATCTTTGAAAACAAAAAAGTTATAGTGGCGAGCCACTTTCCGCGGACACCCGGTATAGACCAAGCAACAGAGGTTATTCCCCCACAAAATGAAAGACGCAAATGGCCTATACTAATTTTTATAAAATAGTTCGTTAATGAAAACCACAGTTTTCGCCCCAGCAAACTCACTTTGTGGATTTTTTTAAACAAGCAATGGGGAATAAAGATACAACTTTTTTATTTTTTTAGAAATATCTTAAAGGTTATCCCAGGAATCGTTTTACAGTCGATGGAATTTTTGTAGAGATTTATAAAACCTATAAAATGGCTTTCCATTCGACCGGATCTGTGCATTTTCCACTGAGAAAATCCAGGAATACCTCGAAAAAGAGTCCTTTTTTCAAAAAATTATAATTTTTATAAATCTGAAGCTGGACAAACAATAATGTGGAAACTTATATGGTTCAACTGCGCCCAAGATATTTTCTGTCCCATGTGTAGTTTTTGTACAATCGCGTTATAAACAATTCAAGGGCACATCTTGCAAGATGCGCCGATTTGAGGGAAATTGTAGTATTCAAATTCTGTAAACGGCGTCTGGTAGTAGAGATCAATACCTACAATTCGTTTATTTTGGATTTTCACCTGAGAGGTGGGAAATGTGTTGAAAATGTCACTGAAAGTTGATCAAAATTCTTCAAAGTGCGTCCGAAGTCACCCGAAGTCGACTTGAGTTCGGGCAACTTTCATAATAGACGGAGGGCTAGCAACGAAAATAGGGCAACAATTTATAGAACGATTAAAACCACCTAATCAACCTGCTTTAACACCATTATTAATTGATTCGGGCGCCTGGCAGCTTTTCGTTGGTGGGGGTGGGCGTGGTACGGCCGTAAAGGGGTTGAAAAATCAATTGAAGGTGTTCAATTTATAGAACACTGGTTTTCGGTGTGCTTGTAGCTAATTATGTTCCAAATTCGAAAATAATATTGCCAGGCGATTTGCTTGGGGAAAAAATAGTACCAGGTGACGTTAAAGGTGCGTAGAAAAGTGCCGAAGTCGTCTCATTTATAGAGGGCTGGGACTAAATATTTTTGTTTGATCCGAACACCTTGCCAGGCGCCGATAGTCAATCAGATGCTAAAAGTTATGTATATTTTATTATGAACGTTGTACGTTATTCTACCGTTATGGATAGAAGGGAAAATATGTTTTATTCATTATTATTTATTATTTTTAAGCAGTCTTAACATTTACAATGTTAATTGTTTATCTTTTATCAATTAATATAATGTTCATTGTACATGAAAACACGGTAACAGAAACGGCTAGATATCTTGATAACTATTCTGAATATTTAAGTATAAAAATTCCTGATAGTTTGACAAAATGGTTAAGGCTTTCGCGGCCGGAGTTTTTAGTGTCACAATTTTCACTCGGGTTTGAAGGCCGTCGTTTTTTGGAATTTCTTCCTAACGTTTCGCTAGCACGAGTGGCTGGCTTCTTCAGAGGCTTATACATCATGAATAATCTCAGATTATTCATGATGAGATTATTCATGATGTATAAGCCTCTGAAGAAGCTAGCCACTCGCGCTAGCGAAACGTTAGGAAGAAATTCCAAAAAACGACGGCCTTCAAACCCGAGTGTAAATTCCTGATGGTTTGTTGAGCAGTTATGATTTCTACATATTATATACCTGGCTTCTAACTACTAAAACTGACAAAGTTTAAATCGAGTAGATAAATAGTTAGCAATTATTAGAAGCTAGGTATACCGGTGTGTAATTAAGTTTGAGGGTTTACAGAGTAGGCCATAACGTTTTCAGCATATGGGAAATGTTTTTATCATCAGAGTTACAACAATATGTTATGAGGAATTGTTTCTACCTGAAAAAGGGCATGTTGTAAAATTGTACATTGTGGTCTTCAGTCCGTGCCTACAAGCATTTGAATACAGTGCGTTAAATGTATTATTCCTGAATTGGAAATCATGGTTTCAGCTTCGCCACTGTGTATAATTTGTAAAAGTGCAAGTGCAAAAGTAATATTGTTTAACGAAGACGTTGGCAAAGCGTCGGGACATTGAAAAAATTCACCTTGAGTACGGATTAAAATATGGTGATAATGATTTACCATCTGCCCCAAGTGACTCAAAATTTCGTTATCGTTTTATCGCCAAATTAAATTTCGATCATTCACCGACTCACAATGCCCACCTACTAATTGGCACATAAAAGGCATCCACAAAGAGACGACTATAAATGAATGAGCGTGGCAGCATTAATGTTTGAGGTATACTTTATTATTGTTTAATCAACTAATTGTGAATGAGATCGCTGCAAGATATGTACTGATAACTTTGACTTCATCTTACAGATCACGAGAACTATCGGACAGAGAAGCCAAAAGTCCGAGAAACATTGATGTCAATATTTCATACTTAAAATAGTTTTTTAATTATTATATATATATATATATATATATATGTTCGGAAAGGTTTCCGCGGTCAGAAATATGTACATTACTAAGTTCATGGGTTGAACCACGTTGAGAGTTTATAATTCGACGTTTCGGCTCCTGCTTTGGAGCCATTTTCAAGAGTGTGACTGCGAGGCCTCTATCTGCCTACTCCTCGAGTCGTGGTCTTGAGAGATATCAAGGTCTCAACCTGCCTACTCCTTGATCTCAAAAGACGATCCGATGTTGGTTGCACTGTAGTATTTATAGGTGGTTGGCTGCCTGGAGGTGGGCGGGTCTTACGGGTCTTCTCGTTTGTCTTGTCTGCTGGTGCCTGCTGTGTAGTTGGAGTTAATGGGATAATAATTGATTGCGGATAAGTTTCACGTGGCCTGGTAATTACGGTTGGAAGAAGGGGCTTCAGACCAGACCACATAGACAGAAACATCCAAAAACAGCTTCAGAAACCATTAGTAACCAAAAACGAACCACAAGTTGAAGACCGTCCATCCAAAGTCTTCTTCCCTTACATCAAAGGGGTGACGGACAAAATCAGTCGACTTTTCAGAAAAGCAAATATCAAAACCATCTTTACCACAGAACAAAAACTATCACACCTCATCAGACCAACAAAAGACAAAATTCCCAACGAAGACCATGGTATTTACGAAATTCCCTGTTCTATCTGCCCCCACTCTTATATAGGAGAAACTTCGAAACAGATCCATTTTCGATCCTATCAACACTCCATTTCAGTTAGAAATCGAGACACCAGCTCCGCATTAGCTCTTCATTTCATCCAAACGGGTCACCCCATAGATTTCGAGAAAACGAAAACCATCGCCCCAGTACGTTCAAGAACTTCTCGTTTTATCAGAGAAGCCATCGAAATCGAAAAACGGCCTGATTGCCTGAACATTAAAGATGATAGCCGTAAATTGAATCCCATTTGGAAGCCCCTTCTTCCAACCGTAATTACCAGGCCACGTGAAACTTATCCGCAATCAATTATTATCCCATTAACTCCAACTACACAGCAGGCACCAGCAGACAAGACAAACGAGAAGACCCGTAAGACCCGCCCACCTCCAGGCAGCCAACCACCTATAAATACTACAGTGCAACCAACATCGGATCGTCTTTTGAGATCAAGGAGTAGGCAGGTTGAGACCTTGATATCTCTCAAGACCACGACTCGAGGAGTAGGCAGATAGAGGCCTCGCAGTCACACTCTTGAAAATGGCTCCAAAGCAGGAGCCGAAACGTCGAGTTATAAACTCTCAACGCGGTTCAACCCATGAACTTAGTAATGTACATATATATATATATATATATATATATATATATAGCTTTTTTCATAACGAGTTATAACAGTTATTTTCATACATCAAAATTTCGAATAATTATCAAGATATCTAGCCGTTTCTGTTACTGTGTTTTTGTTTGATTGGTAAAAAATAAACAATTAACACAGTGAATATTAAGACTGCTTAAAACTAATGAATAAAAAATGTTCTCCCTTTAATCCATAACAATAGAATGACGTACAACGTTCGTAATAAAAAATAACTGTTAGCATCTGATTGACTGTCGTGCGCTCATTTTTCGTTCTTTATCGGCGCCTGGCAAGGTGTTCGGCTCAATATTTACGTCTGTCATTTTACACACACTATCCTCAGGGTTAAATGAAACGAAAAAATTCAGTCTCAGCACTTTTCTACGCACCTTTAACGTCACCTGGCAGTACTTCCACCTAAGCAAATCGCCTGGCAATATCATTTTCGAATTTAGAACATAATTAGCTACAATCACACCAAAAACCAGCGCTCTATAAATTGAATACCTTCAATTGATTTTTCAACCCCTTTAAGGCCGTACCACGCTCCCTCCCCCCAATGAAAAGCTGCCAGGCTCCCGAATCAATTAATAATGGTGTTAAGGCTAATTAGGTGGTTTTAATCGTTCTTTAAATTGCTGCCCTATTTCCATGGCTAGCTCTTAGTCTATAACTCTTCTCGCATCACAGAATATGTACATACTGGAACTAATGATGTTTGAAATTGAAATCCAACGTGGAATCCGCAACTTTGTCAAAAAATTGAGTTCTTCTAACCAATTTAAAAACTGGATTTTAATTTCTTGTGGAACCTCCGTGTCCCACCCAATTTTCAGAATCCATGTCCTATGCAACAAAATTCGAAGACAAATTTGCACGGGACAAGAAAGTCCAATAGGATCCAAAATTTTATGAGCAATTGACAAAATTACTCTCTTGGTAATCACATCGAGTTCAATATTTTTCAACCATTCAAAATTTAATTCAGGTGTGTTGTTAATTCATCGGGTGGAAAGTCATTTTCGACACTGTCGATAGAGTACTTCCTTCCACGAAGATCGAATTCACCAAGTAACATCAACTCACTGGATTCAGAAATGAAGTGATGAAGTTTTTCTTCGTTAGCTACACTTGTCACATAATTGTCGACATAAAAACTTTTCATTAATTTCAGAATGATCGATTTTCTAAATTTATCCACAGGATTCTCAAAAAATCTTTTCAGATGTAGGTGAATTATAGATGCTAGCATAAAAGGGCTACACGTGACACCAAATACAACCCTTGCAAGACAAAAAAATTTGAGATTTCTATCATGATCGTACCATAAAAATTTCAAGAAATTTCTGTCCTCCTTTTTCATGCTGATTTGTAAGAAAGCCTTTCTGATATCGGAAATAACCCCAATTTTTTCAAGTCTGAAACGGATCAGAATGGAAGGAATGATTTCTATCAAGTTCACGCCTCTTCCAAGAGGGAGAATTCCTTCCTTTTGCTGAACCATCAAACACTGGACGAAATTCTGTTGTAGAGCTAGGTACTCAGTTTGATGACATGACGATGAGGTGAAAAATAACCAATAGACCCATGATTCTCAGTGGAAACCTCTTCAATAATCCCTTCATGAAGCTATTCATTGAAAACTGATCATAGTCTCCATAATACCCAATCAGAGTTTAGTTTTTTCATAAGACCATCCAATCGTTTTTTAGCAGAATGAAAATTGTTTGGTAATGATCTACCCAGATCAAACATACTTCTTGCCTACCCGCACTATTCAAAGTGACAGACTCTAAAAATGATATCATCACAGCTGCCTCTTGCTCCTTATTGGTCTGCTTCTCTCTAGGATCTGAAATACCTGAAATATCTAGAGATAGAACACTAGCTATATCCTCTTGGCAAAACAATGGAGTAACCACCATCGATGAAGATCTAGACGTGTCTTGATTTTTACAAGAACTTCTACCCATCAAAATCCAACCTAATTTTGTCCCCTTGGCAAAGGTACGTTTATTACCAGTAAATAATTTTCCGGCAATGTCAGCACCCATTAAAATTTCAATTGGACCATCTTTTTCATCAGTTATGGACATTCCTAACTCGATAAGTTCTGACTTCCAGGGACCATCTCGAACCGAAATAATTTGAGTACATATAACTGCTTGACTGAGAGCATTAAAAGTACACTTATATTTCTCATTGACATTTTCCAAGTGAACATTGTAACAATCATGGCCAACAACATCGGAATGAATACCACTGAATAAAGCATGAACTATTTATTCTTTTTTGAATGAAATATATTTCATTTCGACAGCAAGATGTTTAGAAATGTAGGAACGCTGTGAACCTGTATCTATGATGGCTCTAACGTAACGGGATCTACCAGGACCACAAGTTTTGACAACTAAAGGTTGTAAAAAAGTTTCGTCAAAACATGAATTGCATAAACTTTCAACAGTGATCCCACCATCTGAATTTGAGTTGGAATTTGAAGGTTCTGAAATTTTCTCAGATTTTTTATTCCACATTAAGTAGCGTGCCCACAAAGAACATACGATCTTAACGAAACATTTTCAAGCAATATGTCCAAATTTCAAGCATGAATAACATCTGCCCTTGCTTATTAAAATTTTCTGTTTATCGTCCAATGATAGTTCTTTTGTTTTACTATCGTCACAGTTGCAAAATACACATTTGGGTGTTTTATTTCTGTTCGATAAAACAGAAGCAGTGGGCATTGGCATGCTAATGTACTTGCTGCGCCAAATTCGGATTTCTTCTTTTGATGGACATCAAAATTAGTTTTAACAAGAGAAATCGTCTGTTCATTTTCGACTTCCCTACCGAGAAATTCCATCAATTTATCTAATTTTGATTTAAAAAGAGTTGTAGTATCAAAATTGGAACTACGCTGCCATACTCTTAGAATATCTTCCGGTAAACAGGATTCTACTTATGGAAAGATCATTGCCTCACAATTATCTGTTGTCACACCTAAAGCTTCCAAAGAACTCAGTTGGGATTCGAATTGGTCATATAGATAACTAAGTTTT
The DNA here is from genome assembly GCA_944452925.2 of Chrysolina oricalcia. Lineage (NCBI taxonomy): Eukaryota > Metazoa > Arthropoda > Insecta > Coleoptera > Chrysomelidae > Chrysolina > Chrysolina oricalcia. The sequence goes on along the minus strand of OX101821.2, from coordinate 13,540,176 downwards.
ATTTTGGAGTTCAAATTTGTTAATATTAGTTTGAGCAATTCCCTCACGTAAACTTCGACTAATAGATCTTCACGTCCAAAACGAGACTTAAGACTCCTTATGACCTTCGGGTAATTATCAGCAGAAGGCGGATAGCTCTCCACGAGCTGACGTGAACGAGAGTTGTCAGCAGTTGCTTGGAGTAAATATTGAAAGGACCCTGCAACATCCTTGGAAAATGGCTCTTGGCTAAATTCGCTGAAACTTTGCGGGAAGATAGTATTCGGTATGCTGATCAAAAGTCTCAATGGGCACAACCCTCCATTTTCAATCCCAGACCTCATATAGCCCCCTAAAGCCCCCAATGTACACTTTCTGGTGTGTTAATGCATAAGTTTCAATTCATCTTCAAAGCGTTTCTTTTCACTGCCCACCCCTTTCTCCAACCGAATTCTACATTCTACTCTCACCACACCTCGCCCCCACCACTGCAACCCTACACAACCCTTCATTTACGCCCCATTACTCACATTCAAGTTTAAAGATTCTTTAATTGTTTTATTTCTATCTTTTGCAGCTTTTATTATACAAATGGATATATACATTACACCACACCGCTACCTCACCCTAGCCTTAAGTGGCTGGGTTCACACTCCTTGGGAGCGGGGATGAGGGTGAGGGAGGGATGAACTGTAATGTAAGCTTCAAAAGATTGAAATAAAACAATCAAATAATCTTTAACCTTGAAAGTGAGTAATGGGGCGTTAATGAAGGGTTGGGCAGGGGAGCAGGAGTTGGGGCGAGGTGTGGTGAGGGTAGAATGTAGGATTCGGTTGGAGAATGGGGTGGGCAGTGAAAAGAAACGCTTTGAAGATGAACTGAAACTTATTAATTAACATACCGGAAAGTGTACATTGGGTGCTTTGGGGGGCTAAAGGGGGTCTGGGGTTGAAAATGGAGGGTTGTGCCTATTGAGACTTTTGATCAGAATACCGAATACTATCTTTCTGCAAAGTTTCACCCAATTTAGCAGAGAGCCATTAACCATAAGGATTTTGCGGGGTCCTTTATCTTCGTTAGTAATCGAATCATCTGTATGAATTCTATTAAATTGCGCCCAAAAAGGTAACCAATTTTTAATTTCGCCAGAAAATTTTATGAGTTAAATTTTGGGCAACTCAATATTTCGCCTGACTTGACTTAAGCTGATAGATGAGCGTTCAGAGAGAGTATCTTTATTTGAATAACTATCAATGTTTGCCTTAAGCCTATTATAGTTACCCATCAATTCATCAGACCTCGATACTTCGGCATCAACTTCTTCCTCTGTCGTATCATCTTCTAGCATCTTATCCAGCAGCTGTTTATCCAAATCTTGAATAATTCCAATCTTCTGATCAAGCATTTTGGCGTTTCCTTGTACATCAGTCAAATCATGATTTGCATTCTTCATCAGTTCGACCGTTTCTCGATAAACTTGCATGAATGAAGTTCGGTGAACATCTAGGGCCTTCAGTAATTTTTCCATCGTTGTCCTGTCACGGTCGCCAATTGTGGGAAAATGCAATGGATGACACCTACCCGGATTTACAATGGCAAATTTAATCATAAAAAATACTTTAATATTGAAATGAAAAAATTACAATACTATTATTCTGACAAGTTTTTCTCAAGAGACAATACATTCAAATTTTTATCCCTACAGAGTCATCCAAAATGATTTATACAAAACACCAATACATTATAGATTTCAAATTGGAGGATTTTCAATACATATCAACATCCTGATATACACCATTCTATCATATTTCATGATTAGAAATCAATACATTTTATTAGTAATATTAATGCACCCTTCTGTTGTTTTCAATTATTATTTTCTCTGATATATATAAGGCTAGAGTTGAAGATTTTTTTTGTGTAAGTGATTCGAACATGTTCGAAGGTTTTGCCGGAGAGTAAGTAAATGTGAATAAAATCGACAAAGTCGAAGTACCCTTCTCTTCAAATATTTCCACAAAGTGAAAAATATGAGGCAAAAATCTGACAGAAAAGAAATACTTTCCTGACTAATGCCACGACGGATATTGAACTACATCTGACAGATTTATTTTTTTATGAGTTTTGGGAGTTTGTTATATTTCAAAGACCTTGAAGAAATAAGTAATTTATTGTTTTAGAGTAATTCAGTTCTGGGAACATATAGATCCTCATTGTTTCTAGTAGGGTAATTATAAACTTGATGTCATAATATTACATATTTCTGAAAGTATACCAGACGAAAAATATGTATTATTTTAAAAATGAATACCATTGAAAAATAGAACAGGGTATTATATTGAAAAAAAAAAAAAAAGAAAATATCCTCCGCTCTGGTAGATTGTTAGCGCAAAGCGCAAGAATCATTATTATTGATTTTGGATCCATTTTTATGTTCAGTGAGATTAAGCGAAATTATAATGCTTTTTTCAATTATGATCTGGAAAATATCGAGTACGAATCAGTCCAAACCATTTCGCGAGTCCTGCCCTCTTATCGACACCTCCCAAAATGGCGTCTAGATACTTTTCCACATCGAAGGCTGCAGCGCCGAGGTCACTGAGGATTATTACGTGTTATTGTGCTGATGAACTCGTTGAACAGCGACAATCAGATACACACTTTCCGATCGTGGAATCGTATTTTTGCAAAAACCATTGATTTCATATAAGAGACATTTTTGTATAGGCTTGGTGGTCCCATAAAAATTGGGAATCTCTCAATGTCATTTCAGTTTTTTTTCTTAAAAATTATTATAACCAAAATCACCAAATTTCCCAAATTAACATGAAAACATTGAGTCATTTGCCAAAGGAAAAAAAAATCTTGAACAAAAACTGTAGGCGTAAAAGCGATTCCTGTTTTTCCAAGGTAGCGTTAGCTCTCAAAACAAATCACCTTATCGAAACTATATTCATTTCAGGTGGAGGTTGAGATTCCTGATCGCAGTCCTAACTTTCTACACATCGAAGACGTGTGCTGGTCTCCACTGCGGGGAATCTGCTGTGACTGAACAAAAACGTGACCCTTATCAGTCCTATCGAAGATATCCAGTTATTACCCATAATATATCAATTGAATGCTCAGGGGTCAAATTACCGCTACCGACAATTAGTTCACAATATAATTGCGATGGCTGTCCACGTATATTGGAAATATTATCTTCAAATATTTCGGTTGTACCTTCGGCAGCATTTTCAAATTTTCCGTTGATAACAACCCTACGTATGGAAAAAAATCATATAAGGAATCTATTACCAGGAGCGTTCAACGCATTACATTCTCTTAAAGAAGTTTATCTAGGAGGCAACAATATAACCGAATTGAATCCAGGAATTTTCAACTCCTTATTAAACCTGGAAGTTTTAGATCTATCCAAAAATAATCTCAAAAGCTTAGGGGAAAATTCGTTGACAGGAACAATTAGATTGAAATTGCTGAATTTATCTTCGAATTCCTTGATATCTTTCAAGGATTCAGTGCTGGACCAAAACCTTGTTGAACTCGAATACATTGATTTAAGTTCCAACCAGATCGTAGAATTAAAAATTGAAAAGATACAACAAAAGATTGTTAACATTGACTTGAGCTGGAACAAAATGAGAAATGTAGATTTCTGTGTTTCAGAATTCAAAAGTATCAACATCAGCAGAAACGAGCTGAAGTCACTGGTCAAAAACATTTGTTCGAATCGCACCTCCAGGGTCATCAACTTCGATATGAGTTACAATGAAATTTCTGAACTCTTGCCGGATGCCTTCGTCAACTTATCCCAACTCAAGCGCTTGAGCATACAACATAACAATATATCGTCGCTTCCTACTCAAATATTCTCTTATCTTTTCAATCTGACTGATCTGAATCTGTCGAACAATGGTTTGGAGCAATTTTCTCACGGAACTTTTGAAAGCCTTGAAAAACTACAATTCCTCGACATATCAAACAATAAATTCACAACTATCAAAAGATACCTACACTCTCTGGTAAACTTGAAAGAGTTGAATATCCAAAGGAATAAAATCTCTGATTTGGATTCCCAACAACTCGTCAAAGATCTACCAAATTTAACAAAAATATCTCTGGATGGGAATAACTTCACCTGTGATGATCTGATTGATATAATACATGATTTCAGAAGTAAGAGTGTTACTATTGCATATGGAAGCGCAAGAAATACTTCCAACATACATGGTATTTCTTGTACTGATAATTCAAATTTGCCTACAGGATTTTCAGAAAAAGTTGGTTCAAATCTTGAAAAACTCATACTGAACAAATTAGGACCACTATCAGATGAAGATTTCAAAACCAGCGCTATGCACAAATATTTCAACGATGATTTTAAGAGCAGTAACTTCTATAAATATCTGGAGGAGATGAAGGAACAAAAGTCATTGAAGTTTAATGATTCTGAGATCTTTGAATTTTTCAACCAGGACTTTGAAAACAGCAAGTTCTACAAGTATCTGGAGAATTTTAAAGATGCTGAAAATTTTACTTTAGAGTTCAACAAAAGCGTTTATGACTACTTCGACAAGGACTTCAAGAATAGTGGTTTTGTTAAATATCTCGAAAATCTGAATAGTGCTGATGATATTTTGAATGGAGAATTCTCAAAAAGTGAAATGTATAAGTATTTCAATACAGGCTTCGAGAAGAGCAGGTTTTACAAATACCTGCAGAATCTCAAAGTGAATGCGGAATCTTTCAATTCGTCAGATAATTTGGATTATGTGAGATTTGATCAGCACGTGGAAAAGACTGAAGACTTGTTGATAGTAATAGTGGTTGTTTTGGTTATAATAGCCCTTATTTTCATGACACATACAGTCATGGTTTTTCACAACTCCAACAAAAAGAAAAGGAGCAATGAACAAGTGGAACTTATCGATGCCTGACTTTGACAAATTGTTATATTTAGTGTAAAATGAACTAATCGAGATGAATTAAACAAATCAAATAAAGAGAGTGTCTGCTGGAAATAAGTATTCAGTAAGAATGAATTATGAAACATAGTGTATCATTAGGTATTGTCTACTTGCGTCATTCAATAGTGATAATAACCCTTTGGGTAATGTTAAGTTTATTGGGCTTTTTCTTGAAAGAAAAAGAAAAGTGGTGTAACTTATGTAGTTTTATCTCCTGAACACGAATCCGAGAAAACTCTACTAAAGAATCAACCTTATTATGAAGTATACATAACCCTCTCACATCTCTAGAACGAACGCCAATGAAGAGTGAGGTTAAAAATAGTGTAATATAAGGTCAATTTTTTTCGTAAAAAGTTTGGTTTTGGTGCTTATAATTGTGAAATAAAAGTTGATTAGGGAATGAAGAAAGTATTGACAAAAAGAAGGAGGCATTTTGTGAAATTTTTAACCGAAAAAATCGTATCGAACAGTCGTTGTCGACCGATGATGAACCCTTTACTCCCATATACACCTACTACGTAGGCTATTATGACAAGTACCTTTCAGAAAACAACTACTCCCCTGGCTAAGACCACCACGGGTGTTGAATTATACCTAACAGATACTTGTGCAATGTTCATCAAAGCATCAGAGGACGCAATTGCAAGTGCCCTCTGTGACCAACCAGCAGAATTATGTTTTGATTTGGACCACCTGCTGACAAGTTTCGAGGTTGTTGTCTCTCATCAGTGCAAGTGTAGGTCAACACAGACAGCACTGTAGCAATCTGTTCCCCGTCCAAATCATTACACACTCCGCTACTTGGTAACCTCTGGTTCACGCGCAGAAGCGAAGTGAAAACAGTTCTTTGGGATATCGTATACTAACGAACAGTCGTTGCCGACCGATGATGAATCATTTACACCCATATACACCTACTACGAAGGCTTATTATGGCAAGTACCTGTCAGAAAACAACTACTCCTCTGGCTAAGACCATGACGGGTATTGAATTGAATCCAACAGATACTTGTGCAATGTTCCTCGAAGCATCAGAGTAAGCAATTGCAAGTGCCCTCTGAGACCAACCAGCAGAATTATGTTTTGATTTGGACAGGGTGACCACCTGCAGACTAGTTTCGAGGTTGTTTTCTCTCATCAGTGCAGGGTTAGGTCAACATAGACAGCACTGAAGCCATCTGTTTCCTGTCCAAATCATTACACACCCCGCTGCTGGTCACCTCTGGTTCACGCGATGCAGCGGTTTCTAAGCCAATCCACCAAGCGAGCAGAGGGAGAACACTCTGAATCTTCGGGTTGAGAGATTTAAGTGAAAACAGAGTTCCTTTTGGGATATCGTTTAGTAACGAACAGTCGTTGCCGACCGATGATGAATCATTTACTCCCACCCAAATAGCACATGTACGTCTAATGTATGTCCAGTGGATGTCCAACATGGATCTCAAGGACGTCCACTGGACGTCCAGTTACCTCCATAAATGTCCTTTATATAAATGGCCAGATACATCTTATGTACGTACGCCGAGAATGTCCAATGGACGTACATAAAGAAATCCAGTGGATGTACAGCATGCATCTCATGGACGTCTACTGTATGTCCCGTTACGTCCATAAATGTCCGGTATAAGTCCATCAAATGTCCAGATACACTGGATATAACGTCGTACGTACGCCGAGGATGTCCAATGGACGTGCACAAAGAACGTCCATGGGATATACGGAAATAGGACCCAGTTGACGTCCATTGGAAGTACAATATGGATCTTGAAATTTCATTGGTAAAAGTTTTTCAATAAAATCAGAATCTGGTAAAAACTCACTGATTTTATTACTAATAACAGTTTTCAATAGATATGACTACATTTCCATTAAAAAAGAATAATATTCTAAAATAAAAATCCACTATTGTTTTCAACAAAAAATTAAACATAAAATATAAATGAAATATCAAACCATCAGTCAGAACAGAAACTGAGAACTTCCGAACTCTCATATCACACATTCAACAACAAAAAAAAACTAAATACGTATCAAAATGCACATTTACAAATTAACGCACATTTACAAATTAATGCACATGCCCTTTCCTCTCATTTCTCTTTCTGAGCCATTTGGAGATGGATTCTTCCGTCTTTTCTTGTTGTCAGTACTCGTGATTGTTCTGCAACTCCCTGTAAAATTCAGTTTGAATCAAAAATTTTTATTGAATCAGAAATTTTTATTCCAAACTGAATTGAACTATCCTGCACACCTCTCTCGAAGACTTCCGAGGGTTGCGCGTAGGGGTACAATCGGTTAACGGAAATAACAATAACCTGTCAGCAAACATGAGGACCTGTATCGGAAGTTCCAGCTACACTTTCAGAAAAAAACATCTTTTTCAGACTTACAGGTTAGGTTACGTTTAAAAGTACCTGTACCAGTCCATTCACCGCTTCTCATGGCCTATTGTGGCCATTATTACAGGTTTTTCTAACAACTATATCTATTTCACCATTCATTGGTATATTCATTGAACCTAATCTAACCTCTGTTCTTTTCACACACTTCGATCTTCACCAAACTATTAACAATAACAAGTTTCAAAAATATTCACAAAACTTACAATACAACAACAATAACAGTAACAACAACCAACAATAACAGTAACAACAACATTATAATATTTAATGGCGGACTAAGAAGCAAAACAAACGAAACATGAAAAAGAATCACACCCATAAACGGCGAATGGGTGAATATCCCTTATCATAAGACGACAGTAAATGTGATTTGTCACTGTTTATGGTGGGAAGTTCAAAATGACAGAGAAAGCCGCATGCAACGTACATATTGTATGGTCCGGTATTTTACATTCGGTGTACATTCGTAAAAGTCTGATAATGTAAATTTCCAAATAATCCAATTTTGTTCATACAAAGGACGTTCAAAACCGTAGCTCATTGAACGTAGAGATCATGTCCAGGATTCTACATTCCGTGTACAACAGAAAACGTGCAATAGTGAACGTACATATATGAGGTGCAGTTTTCTACATTCGGTGTACATTCGTAACGTACGATAATATCAATTTCCTATAAGTCCAATTTTGTTCATCCAATGGACGTACAAAAACATAACTTATTGAACGTGTACAGATCAAGCCCAGAATTCTACATTCCGTGTACATCCGAAAACGTACAATTAAAGACATTTCAAGTTGACCAGGTGCTGTCCGTCCAATGTACGTACAATAATGGACGTACTTATGTGGTCCAGTATTTTACATTCGGTGTACATCCGTAAACGTACAATTATGGAACTTTCCATTTGATCCAGTTCTGTTCATCCAATGGACGTACAAAAACGTAAAATATTGAACGTACAGATGAAGTCCAATATTGAACATTCAATATATACATCCAAATATGTACGTTTATGGACGTATCAGGTTGATCCAGTAATCTTCGTCCAATGGACGTACATATCCGTATAGTAACTAAAATTTGGATTATTGGTCCATTATTGTTCAACCAAAATTGTTCTCAAGTTGATGTTTGATGTTGGTCCCATATTTTACGTCCATTGAACATCCATAAGAAGTACAATTCGCAATGTACAAAGCACATCCAGAATAGAACTTCCATTGGACATCCAGATAGAGTCCCTTGACGTCTGGATCAATCTTGGACCCAAAATGGACGTCCACTGGACGTCGTGTGCTATGTGGGCATATACACCTACTACGAAGGCTTATTATGGCAAGTATCTGTCAGAAAACAACTACTCCCCTGGCTAAGACCATGACTGGCATTGAATTCAATCTAACAGATACTTGTGCAATGTGTTTCATCAATTTTTACAATAATCGTAAAATTTTTCAATGAAACGGACACATTACCTACATTTTTTGTCACCTTAAGTTATTACTCATCGTTGGGTACCGAATGGTAAAAATATGATGTCAATAACTCTATTACAACATTTTCAATCTACTGTTAAAAAAAAATTATCTCTCCAAATAAAGCATGCCACTCTTAGCCATATTTTAACAGTTGATATAAAATGTTACGATTGACTTATAAACAAGTTTCATCATCAGGTAGCTAATACATAGAAAAATAACTAAAAGAAATGTTTAAAAAGGTAGATGATATGGCGTTTTATTGAAACAAGTTACGATTATTTTAAAAATGTTTGAAAAAAAACATATTTTTGCTAAAGAAACATGTTTATTCTCAGTTGGTGACAGTATTTTCCATAATTTTCACTTCAGAAGGACGCCCTATTACTTTCAGTCAATATGGAAGTTTGCTTCATCGTGATAGACCATTTAGTTCGAAAGTTACACTGTTTTGTTCACACAGGGGTTACGGCAGCGAACAAAATTTAAAAAAATTCCATAAAAAACAATTTTTTTTAGATTTTTTCAATACGTCTATAAAATTTAGCATACCTAGTTTTTCTCATTTCTTCTTCTTCTTTCAATTTAAATTTTTTCGAAAGTTTCAAATTTTGGTGTGATTTAAACTGTGAAATTTTGAAATTTCTCTCCAGATTTTTTTTGCACAGTTGGCAACCTTAGGGTTGCATCAAATATGGCCCTGAACTAATCGGGTGAATCAACCATATTCACCGAGGCCATATTGTCATGCGACAATACCAACTACCCATTGTCACTAACTGTTAAAATATAATCTATCTGTAAAAAACGGCGACACTTTAGAATGTTCTATTTGGTGAGTTTCAGAAAAATTTATACTGAAGAGGAAATCTATGATAAATGGGTAGATATCACTATCGGCATCACATTCCACCTGAGCTTTGATAATAACAACGTTGGCACTATAAATCAGTAAAATATTTTCAACTACATTTGCCTTATACATGCGGTAACCAAGAAGGTAATTTTTAACACTGCTCTCCGTGTACTCCTCTTTCCAAATATTACTTTCTTCAGGAAATTCCAAAACGTTTTTGTCCGCACGGTCCCTTAGGTTTCATTTATAAATGAAACAACTTCTTACTAAACTCACTCCCACCCTACACAATTTTTTTTTGAGAAATACACTGTCCAAATAAATATTATTATTTCAAACTTTTTCTGACGGAGTCTTAGTTGAGAACCCTGGTTAGGGCTTACTATAGGTATTGGTGCAGGACAATATGGCAACGTTGAAGATGGTTAATTTATAATCCCTATTCCGCTACCAAGTCTCGCCCCTAGAAGAAAACCTATCTACGCGCCTGGTATGCTTGGGATGTGATGTTGTTTTATCATTACAGTAACATAACAACAAACATCGAGTTCTTTAGTGTAATTCAAAATAAAAATGCATTATTTTCTCTTTGAATCATTTTGCCCTATAAAGAGTTTAGTGTAAAAATAAGGCAAATATAACAGTACGGAAAGCTAGCCAAGCAATTAATTAAGCTGTTATGGACATATTCAAATGCCACAAAATCATGTTATGTTATTTTCAAGAATGATGCTGTATGCATCTATTGTATTCTTATCCATGCCATTTGGGGTTCTAAGGGGGGATAACTAATTTTTTTAATAAATTGATGGATGTAGCCGTTACTACGTGGTAGGAAATCATCACGAAAAATGAGAAATAAAACTTTCTATGTTTTTATACCACTTCTATTTGTAACCAACGTTACTGCAGTTTCGTCCTATATGGAATGTCCATATAGGACGAAACTGCAGTAACGTTGGTTACAAATAGAAGTGGTATAAAAACATACAAAGTTTTATTTCTCATTTTTCGAAATAATTTTTTGACTCCGTTTTGTTTTCCGATGGATATACTTTTCGTAACAATGGCTAGGTGAACACACACACACACCTTATTCATTACTGATATGAATCCACATTTTTTCCGCATTCTTGATCACCAGAATAGATGGTCTCTGAAGGAAGGAATTATATAGGATTATAATTTTTTGATGGACAATAGAGGACTTCGGATAAGGATGCAGTCATGCCACCACACAATTTTTGGCTTAAAAACTACTGACACGTTTTTCGGCAACTTTTCTTCATGTCAGGGTTCCTGGCAGCCTCAGTAATATGATTGAAATAGTTCATAACGACGGAAATATTGAGATTTTCCATAAAATACAAAACACTAAAAAATTGCTTACTTCACTTTTGATAGTTTCCAAATAATTAGTCGATCCAGAAAATATTCTGAGCTTGGTAACTTTCACGGATAAACAAACCTCATTACCTTTTTGATTCAAATGGTCTCGGCCTTTCATTCAATAACTTAAATTCAGGATTTGAAAGTACGTGTTACATTTTTTATCATAACAGTTGAAATGGTTGAATATCATTTCTACATAAATAATCCTACACTCAGTGCCGGATTAGCCACATAGCAAGCTACCAGTTAGCAAATTAGCCAGTAAGCAAATGCTGCGGGCTCTGCGCTTGTGCGCAAAGTAAAGAAAAATATCAAGTAAGAAATGTTTTTTATACCACCAACCGCAAATGAATGAAATCAGAAATGGGGATGATGACTATAGCCTGGAATGAAATTCTAGAACACTTGCAAGCGACTAACGCTTCGTTGCAGTGGTCCGATCAAGATCTTAAGACGAGATACGCTCTTTATGAATCATTACAAGGCTACTTTCAAACAATACAATAAAAATTTTCAGATATAGAGGCAAAAGCCAAAGCCCTAATTGGCTGTGAAGAAAATCAGCAATCGACTTTAAGAAAACGCAAACAAAATACAAAGTACGACCATTTCAGCAACAGCACTACTACACTCGAAGAAGTTGTAGAACACCTGGACAACATTTTGAAATTTTTTATCAAGTGACTAGTGTATTTGGAATACTTCGGCAGCAAAGATCCTAAAAAGAACTCCAATTATCGTAATTCTTTCCTAGACGATGTGGAAGACTGTGGAAGTCTGGTCAATGAACTGGTGCAGTTTGCTAAGCTGCTCAAAACAGATGTGGCTGCTGATATTGACAGCAAAAAGAAATAGCTCAGGAACTTCAAGTTTATAAACTTTTACGGAAAATTTATTGGAATCGTGTTACTCTAATGTTGGAATAGTGTTTTATATTAACTTGATTTTGATAATCACCAATTACACCGGAGAACGTTCTTTTTCAACGTTAAAGCGTATTAAAAATGTGTTAAGGAGCACAATGGGACAGGAACGTCTAAACGACCTCACTGTTGAACATACGAGGGCTGTTTGGTAACTCCGTGACTATTTGAATAAAGAGAAAAAAAATTGGCAAATAAGCGTTTTATTTTTCAACATAATCTCCTTTTAGATCAATACATTTAGTCCAGCGTTTTTCCAGTTTTTTTATTCCTTCCAAATAATAGGTTTTCTCAAGGCTCTCAAAATAGGCGTTTGTTTCGGTTATAACCTCTTCATTCGACCCAAATCTCTTACCACCCAGCCATTTCTTCAGGTTTGGGAAAAGAAAATAGTCGCAAGGGGCTAAATCTGGAGAATATGCTGGATGGGGTAGTAGTTCGTAGCCCAATTTATGAATTTTTGCCATAGTGACTACACACGTGTGCACTCGTGCATTGTCTTGATGAAGCAGCACTTTTTTTTTCGCTAAATGTGGTCGTTTTTGCCTCAAATCAATATCGAATCTGTCTAAAAGCTCTGAATAATATTCGCCGTTGATCGTTCTACCCTTCTCTAAGTAATCTATATGAATGACACCGCGTGCATCCCAAAAAACTGTGGCCATAACCTTGTTGGCTGACAGACGCACCTTAGCCTTCTTTGGTGCACGTTCACCAGTTGACACCCACTGTTTTGATTGTTCCTTGGTCTCTGGGGTATTGTGATGGATCCATGTTTCGTCTACGGTTATATAACGGCGTAAAAACTCGCCCGGATTGCGATTGAACTTTGCCAAACACTCCTTTGAAGTGGTCACACGGTTGCGCTTGTGGTCGAGTGTGAGCAATCGCGGCACCCATCTCGCGGATAGCTTCTTCATGTCCAAATATTCATGTAAAATGTGATGTACTCGCTCAGTTGAGATGCCTACAGCCTCAGCTACCTCACGTACTTTTATTCTCCGATCGTCCAATATCATTCCATGGATTTTATCGACGATTTCTGGCGTGATGACCTCTTTTGGGCGACCTGAACGTACGGCGTCACTTGTGCTGGTACGACCACAACGGAACTCAGTAAACCACTTCTTAACCATTGAAATTGATGGTGCAGAGTTCCCATAGTATTTATCAAGTCTTTCCTTGGTTTCAGTTATGGTTTTTTTACGCAAAAAATAATGCTTAATCAACACACGAAATTCACTTTTTTCCATTTTTGTTAAAATTCACGAGGTTGTCTGCTTCTAATTGCTGTCAAACACAAACCAAATGTCGCAGCTTGCTCAAAATTTGACAGTAGTCTATTGAAAGATGGTGGTTGACAGCAGCAGTGTTGCATTTAAAGTTACTGCGCGGGAAATTTAAAAAGTCACGGACTTACCAAACAAGCCTCGTAGATAGTGATTAAATCAGATTTGACGAGTGTTATCTCCAAAGGACACCGCACTTTTTACAGGAAAAATGGTTCTCGGTGAAATTGTCTGAATTTTCAGTATATTGTAGTATTTGATGTACTGATTGAATAGCAAAGTTCGTTGATGGATAGATTTTGAAGTTAAAAATCAGTAATTTTTATTAAATTATTTTCTCGGGATTTGAAAGTGCCAACTGCATTTTTTTTTCGTTCTTATCATCAACGTACCTTCATATTACCAAATATCATACAGATGGTGCAGATTATATCATTATGTACAGAGTGAAAAATAAAAACATTTCATATAGAGCGGATGCTAAGTATATCCATGCGGTTTCAATAATTTATTTATTAATTTTTGTAAATTTAAAATTACCTATATGAAAATGTTATGCTGATACATATATTGATAAATAAATATTACTATTACTATTGTCTGAAAATTCGATGTAATAATGAAATATTTGATCATGAAAATTTTCGATGATAAAAATGACAAAATATCAACGTTTTAGAAATCACCCTGTAATTCACGATTAACTCAGTGAAATTATTTTATTATTATTTAATATATTCATCATTCTCTCCTCAACACTGTCCCAAAAATTCAGTTCCATACTATGACTAGTTCCATAGTTAATAATTGAGAAACTGGTTCACGCGTACATTCTACTAGTGGCCAAGATTTTTCACAAATATTGAAACGTGAGAATATGGAGATCAAAATAAATGTAGAAGAGGGTGAAGATTAGAGATAACAATCACATCAGATATATGAATTTAATGTACAGATAGGTGAATTTTAATGGTTTAAGCTTTGTCGGAATAAAAAACAAATTATCTGGGAAAAGTAAAAATGATTGATAGAACGCTTTCATTTCTAATAGGTGAATTTAAATCTGGACAGCGGTGGTTTTTTTCCAATGCGTGTTCCACTCGGATAGAGGTTTCCATGATTTTTATATTTGCTGGCTATCAATAGAAGCAAATAGACATCTATTATATTTCATCAATATAGGTAATTCAATACGTAAAGGTATTAATAATTATCACTGATGGAATTGATTTTTCTTTTTCATTCACTTTCCATCAACGACAGAATCAAAATGTACCCGATAGCCGATAAGGTTTTCTTGTTGCATGAGGACTGTAGCGCTGCTACGGGGGAGGTCGATTCGGTTAAGGCTGTTCCTTGTCACGTTCAGTGATAATTGATTTCCCGTACCGGGGCCTCATACACGATTGGGCGAGTCAAACTATCCAAGCATTAGGAATTTTATCTGGCCCGTGCCTGAGTTGTAAGTTGTAACTGGTGTGTCGTATATTCAGTCAGTTCCTAAATGGTAGATGGAATAATTGGATGGACCTTCATTGGTCATCACCCTGCATATGATGTTACATTTATTTTGATCTCCACATTCTCACGTTTCACTAATTGTGATAAATCTTGGCCACTAGTAAAATGTACGCACGAACAAGTTCCTTCAACACGTCATGCAAATGCAAATGGTAATAAGTTTCTCAACTAATAACTATGAAACTAGTAATAGTAGGAAACTGAATTTTTGGGAGAGTGTTGAGGAGAGAATGATGAATATATTCAATGTTAATAAAGAAATTTTACTGAGTTAATCGTGAATTACAGGGTGATTTCTGAAACGTTGATATTTTGTCACTTTTATCAACGAAAATTTTTATGATCACCCTATATATCTCAACGAAATCAAGTTTATACGGTATTAGCTATCTTCGGAGGATGATAATTTACTTGAATATAAAGGATATTTTTCAAATCACCCTGTACGAAATGTAGTGTGGCGAAGCTGCGGGCGATACCGGGCCTGAACGCTCACGTAGACCGTGCGTGATAGCGAGTGACTTTCGAGGCGCTATGCACCGAGAAGAATCTGGAAGATTCGATGGCTGGCCCGGAAAATTCAAGAGCATTCGGAGAAGTGAACAGTGAATATAGAAAGAACCACGCAGCAGAGTTGGGTCAGTCATTGAAGTGAAAGTCGAATATAAATAGTTCCGTGATTGTTTTATAAATTAGAGTATTGTGTTGTGTTATATAATCATTGTGTTTCGTTAAATAAATTATTTTAGAATGAATTTGTTCAAATATACCACAGTATGAATTGTGATTAATGATGGAATAAAAATAGTATACTGCATGCCAAAATTATTTTATCAATATTTCATTATAACATCGAATTTTTAGACATTATTAAAATGTTTTTATTTTTCACTCTGTACATAATGATATAATCTGCCCTATCTGAATGATATTTAGTAATATGAAGGTACGTTGATAATTAAAACGGAAAAAAATGCAGTTGGCACTTTCAAATTCCGAGAAAATAATTAAATATAATTTACTGATTTTTAACTTGAACGCCCTGTATTTCAAAATCTATCCATCAACGAACTTTGCTATTCTGCACGTCCAATCAGTACATCGGATACTACAATATACTGAAAATTCAGACAATTTCACCTAGAACCATTTTACCCGTAAAAGTGCAGGGTCCTTTGCCCAGATTAAATCACGGAAATACTTTTTGTAAATGGGCTGTGTTATTTTATATTCAATACTTAATGCAAATCAAGGACCTCTTGTTCATATGTGGTACGGGTCCCACGGTGGCTTTTTCCGGCACTGTCGACACTGCACGATACCTCTTTCAATAACAATGCTATAGCTCTAGTTTTGAATTTAGCGCCCTTTTGAAAGAAAAATCCCTAAACAAAATTAAAGTCCCTAGTGTTTTGTATTTTATGGAAAATCTCAATATTTCCGTCATTATGAACAATTTCAATCATATTACGGGGTTCTCACTAAGACATGAAATCAAAATGGATCTGTTGCGACTCATAGCATTTTCAAAAACTTTCAGATTAAATAACGAATTGGTTTTCCTATAGTAATTTATGCGAGATAACATTATTATTCCCTTAAATAGTAGTTTAAAATTCGCCAGACGTCAAATTTTTTCCAGAAGTACAATCCTGATTGTTACTGATTCCCTTTGTTAAAGTATTTCAACAGAATATATATTGGTGTTTGAAATAACTAGTTCATAAAAATCTTCATTAGCCACCAAATTGATGTTATCTATAGGACTATTTCCAATTGGATTTATCTTGAAACTTCATTAACCTGTAAATGGTATCCTATCAGTTTGAATTACCTGTGATGTAAAGACCAAGTAAAAGGTATCTGCCTGCGATCTTTCTCCATTTTTATTTTGATGATGACTATATTCTTTAACGAATTGCTGGATTTGTGATAAATCCTCACCTTGAGGATTATGATCACTATCATCACTCTGGTTTTCTTCCGTTAGGAAGAGTCATTTCATCCAATTTATCATCATCAGATCGTTCTAATACTATCAACTCAGTTCTGTTGGAAGTTGGAAGTTCACAATGATGCTTTCCTTTTTTTGAAGTTGAAGGTATACCGTCTCATTTTGTATTGAAACTAAGTAGAGCCGCATTTTTTTCTACTATTGACGCAATAAAAATTAAATTTTCGCCATTTATAATAATAATAATACTCCATCATGAACACTCGTAGAGTGTACCCAAAGGCAAAGCCTGGTATCATTATTTGCAGTGGCGCTCTTGGACGACTAACTGATTTCATGGTAGCGTACACAGTTTTAAGGTTTAGGAAAACCCGGAAAACATATGGCACTACCCCAAGTCGGTGCTAATCCCAAGCAAGCATTAGAGGACGGGTTTGGCTGGTTTGGTTTGGTCGCAGACGAATGTATTAAATGGGTTCGTTAATCCTACCCAAGTACGATGTTTTTAAGAAATTTGAGCGCTTATCTCAGAAACGACACAAACAAGATCATTTCAAGAACTCACGCATTTTTCTAATGACTAATCCCGCTATAGCGTAATAAAATGTCAGTTAATTTGACCGAGTGCCAATTTCCCATATGTTTTTGTGCGGGGTCCTTTTATTTCGATACATCCCAAACTAACGATAGTAATGGAGGAGTCTAATGTTTCAGATACGTCCGGTATACAACGATTCAACAACCGTCGATTGCGATGATTCAAATGACATTCTTTATGGGGGAAAATTTATACAATGTCTTTATGATTAGCATTACTTCATTGTAATTATTTGATTACTTTGCAACATTTGTTATAATATTAAAATGCAGATAATATTCAGGTGGGTGTGAAAAATACTGATTGTTTATTTGTTTCCTTTTTGTCACTTCCCCTAGTACCGGAAAACGTTCGGATAAATATAAAAAAAATTATCAAGTTTGAACATTTCTGAGTTTACTAATGAATATTGTATTACCGTTGAGATGAACAAAGTATTTGTTTCATCGTGTAAAATTTCTATGAAATAGTTCGGCAAGCAGTCAAGGGCGGGAAAGACACTTTACGCATGAACTACGAACAAATTTTTTCTACGACCACATAAAGATTCAAAAACCACATTGAAAATATATATTTTTTCTACTACCTCACTAGAAAACTTTATTTTCGACCCCTAAAGAAGGGAGGAAAATGGTACTTTTCCTCCCGCCGGGAGGAAAATAGTACTTTTCCTCCCGCCGGGGGAAAATAGTACGTTTCCTCTCGATTTATCAGGAAGAAGATGCATTGAAATCAATTTTGCCTCTTCAGCGATATCTTTTGGCAGGTCGTCTTCGCTAGAACTCATTTTCAAAACTTAGAAGCAACTTAAAATGGTAAACAACGCGACAGCTTATGACAACTGTTATGTTTGTATTACCAAACAACGCCATAGCAACAAATCGTTGTCAACACGATGACGACGACGCAACGCTTACTTAATATTTTGTCATATAGCAGCATTATTTAGTTCCACAACTTTCTGCAGTTGTTCTTATAAGTATGCACGCATTATAATTTTTAGGACGTTATAAAAATGACGACCTTAAAGGTAGTAGAAAAAACTATATACATACCTCAGGATGAAAATGCTTTTCCTCCCGCGGATATTAATGCCCTCCGCTTCGCGTCGGGCATCACACTATCCGCGGGAGGAATAGCAAGATTTTCCTCCATTGGTATGTAAATAGCTATTTAGCTGACAGTACGTAAAGCAATACTTTTTCGCACAAGTGCGTAAAAAAATCACCTGTGAGTAAAATTATCAACTGTGCGTAAAGTAATATTTTACACATTGTTCATACAATTATGCATTTAAAAAAAATACAGTATTTTGCGTCAAATATTTCTCGGAAGTATTTATTTGACTATTCCACTCTTCTCAAGATATTTACGTAATCTGACCAATCACAAATCAAAGACAATTTGTATTATCGCGAAAACACCAGCTGTCTCTCAATTCTGATTGGTCTGTCAGAGTTGGTGTTTTCAACGATGTAACCATAGATAACAAAGCAAAGTTTGACATTTTGACAGATCATAATTGTAGGCGAAAACGTCAAAATGAGTCGCATCGTAACTATATAATAAACTATTGATAGTTATGGTACATTTTTTGTGATTATAGTTGATTGATTTGGTTATGATGAATTGATTGTTCATGTTTATAATAATACTTTTAATGCTTCGTGAAATAGTCTAATAAAATTGCATGCTACGCGACCACGATTGGAATTACATTAGTTGATTTAGAGGATGTAATTGAAAAATATGATAGGGTTTCTAGGCATCGACAGAATTTACTGAAATTTTAGTATGTCACACCTTAGATATATTAGAGTATAAAGTATAGAAACCTCGCAAGGTAGAGCGGCATATACAGAGTTTCATCGCGTGAGACCAGTGGTGACCGAATAGTCAGAATGTGGGATGATTTGAACGTGGAACAGATGTCTTCAGAGCTGTCTGCGATAACCTACCCTTGCACTGATGAAAGGCAAAAACCTCGAAACTAATCTGTCAAAATCAAAATAGCGATAACTGCTAGGTCTAGGTTAGGGACCACTATTCCACAAAATTTGGCAATTACTTCATCACAAAATGAATTCAAGTCAAGAAACTCACAAGCAATTTCTAATCTCATAAAAATTAACACCCCTCCATGCGCCTTGTTAGATCTGCTGTAATGAGAAATTAATTGATTAATGATCTATTTGGAATAATTCAATGTTGGAATGACTTAGCCAATGTTCTGAAATCTATTGAGTTCTTGGCCTCGTTCAAGTATAATGATAATTGATCAATTTAATTTGACAAGCATTATACAGGTTGTTTCTTGAGTACGTGTAGAAAATTTAGGAGCTTGTTGTTTACATCAAAATAAGAAGAAGAGTTCCTACAAACATATGTCCGCAAGTTATTCGGTTCTGAGATACAGAGTGTCAAAGTTGAATTCTTATTTTTATTTTTTGTGAATAATTTCCAAATAATTTTGATATTTGGGTAAATTTTGGTATCTGGGATTATTTATTATTTAGTTTGTGTGAAAAATATATTCTTGGTAGAGGTCACTGCGAGCAACTGTTTTCGAGTTATTGAGATTTGAAATAATCGATGCAAGTGATTTTTAATGACAAGATTTTTTATTTCAAAATAAATTCAATTAGAAATTATTTTTTTCGCAATTAACACAAAATTTTCATTGAAAAATCATTCCAGATACCAAACTTTACTCGAATATCACAAATATTTTGGCATTTATTCACAAAAAAACAAATATAATAATTAAACTTTGACACTTTGTATCTCAGAAACGAATAACTTGCGGACATGTGTTTATGGGAACTTTTTTTCTTACTTCGACGTCAGCAACATGCTCTTGAAGTTTTTACACGTACTTAAGAAACACCCTGTATACTAATATGAAAAATACTCCATGTACGAGGATATATTGAAAAATTCTTAGCCTACTATAGAACCAAACAATATTTTAATGTAAAAAAATTTCATTACTCAACATATTCTCTTCTTGATTGGATACATTCATTACAGCGAACTTGCAACGTCTCTAGAACTTTCAAAAAAAAATTTCTTCTTGCTCTGCAAACCAGACCTCCACAGCTTTTATAACCTCCTCGTTGGAAGAAAATTTAGGACTTTTTAAACTTTTTTTCAGTTGAGGAAAGAGATGATAGTCGGACGGTGCCAAATCTGGTAATTAAGGAGGGTGTTCTAGTAATTCAAACCCTAAATCACAAATTTTTTGCATGGCAAAAGAGATTTGTGTGCAGGGGCATTGTCCTGCAAAAACAAAACACATTTGGATAGCTTTCCGCGTCTTTTCTCTTCAATTTTTTCCCGTAGAGTGGTCAGTAATGTCAAATAGTAATCTTCAGTTATTGTTCTACCCTTATTCAAAAAATCAATCATGATTACTCCATGGCAATCCCAAAAAACTGAAGCAAGAACTTTTCCAGCAGATTTTTGAACACGAAACTTCTTGGAGAACCGGAGTGTCGCCATTCCATCGACTGTTGCTTTGTTTCTGGATCGAACAAATGTACCCAAGTCTCATCCATAGTAACAACTCGGTTTAAGAATTCTACATCGTTTTCAAATCGAGCACAGATCGAACGCGATGCTACTACCCTTGCACGCTTTTGGTCAACGTTCAATCATTTGGGGATCCATTTTGCAGCAATTTTTCTCATGTCCAAATTGACGTGAACTATATGATGAACGCATTCGAATGAAATATTCAGTGCTTCAGATATCCGTTTTAGCCCAATTCGACGGTCTGTTAAAATCATGTCATGAACTGCATCGATATTTTCGGGGACTGACACAGAAACTGGCCTTCCCGAACGGTCATCATCTTCATTGGAAAAGGACCAAGCACACACCTTGTGGGAAAAAGTCTTTGGGTGAAATTTGCTGAATTTTTGATATGTTGTAGCTGGAGCCATTATTAGTAAAAGTCTCCATTGGCCCAACCTGATCGTATGACTAGATTCGGCGCTAAAGGGCGACACATCATCAACTTTGTGATTTTTGGAGAAATTCAGCTGAATGAAAAATATCAATATCTCAGTTATACTCAATATTGTGTGCGACTGAGAATTCCTAATGTTCGCTAGAAATACTTTTCCATAAAACAGAGAAAAAATACGCCGTTATTTTTAACAGGGTAGTCAACAATATACTCAATTCTTCAGTGATTGAGTTCGCCTACGAGGTTAAAAGTTAATTGAGTTTATGATTGAGGATCAATCAGAATGGTTTGTTGATCGACCAAAATATAATGAAGCTATGAATACAGAGTGTTTGGAGTAAGATAGGATTCATGTTTCATATTTATTTAATTAATCCAAATCACAAATTTTATTAATTTTGAGTGAATTCAGATAATTGAGAAACATTTACATAGTATTTATAATCGATATAAAACTGTTGTTCAACTGAGCGTTACCAAGATCCGTGCATGATTTGTCTATAATACAAAAAAAAACGAAACTGTCTTTCTATAGGGTACTTCACAACATACTCAATTTTTAGGTGAAAGAATTCGCCTGTTTTTATGGGCGACTGTAAACTGGGCCGATTATCAGGTAATGTTCACTAACGAGTATGTAATCTTGGCCGTCCAAAATTTCTTACCTGATTTCGGGTATGTTAAATCGGCCGCCTATAATAACTATACATATTATAACTATATAATTAACATGTTTTGAAGAGTTGAAAATTGGCGAAATGAAGTGGACTCGCAAACAGCCAAACAGCCACGCATTCAAATGTCTAAGTAAGGATAGTTCGTTCTGGTTCGATTATACCAAAAAATTCACTGATTCACCGGTCTCGTGCATGGCATCACACGTTAATAGGTAAGAGCTGCGTCTTCCCTATCTCACACAAGTATATTGAAGACTTCCGAGGGTTGCGCGTAGGGGTGCAATAGGTTGACGGAAATAACAATATTAAACAACATTTTTTTCAAACAATTACTTTCTTACAAAATGTGTGTATTCAATTTCCACGCATTAAAATGTCTACGTAAGGTTAGTTCGTTCTGGTTCGTTTACACTAAATAATGAAGATAATCTCAGGTTTGGTATCGGCCGAGATTACATATCGTATTTGGGGGTATCCTTTGATTGAGAAAATTAAAAATCCTCAAGAGGTCGAGTTTACATGTGCCCGTTTGTAGACCAAGCATAGGTAAATATGAATAATCCTTTTTTCAAAACAGCTTATCTCAATTCTCACAGTGGAAATAGTAATAACGGAAATAGTTCGGAGTCACCATCTGTACCAGAAAATAATACTACTATAATGTCACCGAATTATAAAATATCCAACAAATTATGAACAATATACGTTCCTCTAGGTTTTATAATCGAAGGATAGTGCCTATGAATGAATTCTGCCTGAATTCAGATGGGTTCAATCAGTTCGAACATGAATTCGACGGAAATATACTCAATTTCCTCGGAATATTAGATATATTTCTTTGAGTGGCTCACAAAATATATTCGTATTTTATAGCTTGCTAAATCCTACAAAAACACAGTATTAATTATTTGGTGCCCTCTATCTCCGAACCATTAGGTATTACGACATATGTAGGTTTAGGACGATGTCATGATGATTATTATTCAAATTGAATGGAACCTTCCTTGTGCATTTTGTTTTGAGAGGTCAACTTCTATTCTGATCGATCATCAATAATAATTAACTTAATGATCTCTTAGTCTCAAAGGTGGATTTAGTCACCTAAAAATTGATTATATTGGAAACTATCATGTAGAAAATATTTTTTTTGTTTTATAGAGAAATCATTCACGATATTAGTAAATCTCAGTTGAACAACAGTTTTATATCGATTACAAATAATGAAAATGTTTTTTAATTATCTGAATTAACTCAAAGTTGATAAAATTCGTAGTTTGGCGTAAAACATTAACCCTATCTTATTCCAAACACTCTGTATTCATAGCTTCATTATATTTTGGTCGATCGTCAAACTGTTCTGACTGATCCTCAATCATAAACTCAATCAACTTTTAACCTCGCAGGCAAATTCAATCACTAAAGAATTGAATATATTGTTGACTACCCTGTATAAAAATAACGGCGTATTTTTTCTCTGTTTTATGGAAAAATATTTCTCGCGAACATTAGGAATTCTCAGTCGCACACAATAATGAATATAACTGAGATATTGATATTTTTTCATTCAGCTGAATTTCTCCAAAAATCACAAAATTTATGTTTCGGCGCCCTCTAGCGCCGAATCTAGTCATAGGATCGAGTTGGGCCAATGGAGAATTTCACTCAGAGTGGTTCCAGCTACAACATATCAAAAATTCAGCCATTTTCACCAAAAGACTTTTTCCCATATGGTGCACCAAGGGTATTAAGCATATCTTCGTAAATCTTTTTACCTCTTAACCCTTTTAAATACAGGTAGTTGATGATGGCTCGATACTCCAATTTTTCGATTTTCACAATTTCGGTGGACATATTTTTTCTTTTAGTTTATTGCGTAACTCTGGTTTACTTTTTGACGTCAAACTTTACACTGACACTTCTAATAAGTTATTGTTCATTGCCATGGTAACGCAATATTTTGTTTATGCAGGGAACTGGTCTAGGCTAACTAGATATCAATACATCCTCGTATTGTAGTCGATTGATTCCTGTTTGCTATCAATTTTCTTTGCCGTTGATGATGATTTCTTCGGTGTCATACGCGTTGAAAATTTCTGTACAGTTCAACGAACCTTTGAACATGTGCTTTAACTGGCCACTTAGAGGGGTCCATGGCTGTGTTGAAATTTTCTTCGTAAATGCTGACTATGAAGGATGAATAAATTTCGAGATGATTTGAGGAAACCGATTCACACCTGACTTCCAGAAAATGACGTTTCACGAGTTCGGTTAGATCTTGTGCATTCTGTGTCGGATCAACTCTAAACACATGTGGATTTGTCAACTTTGGCACCCCTTTCACCACTCTTCCATTCACTTCTATATTATTATTGTTTCCCACTATTACATTTCTCTTGTGGCGTCTTCCAGAGACCTGTTTCCAGTTTCTGTCGGAAATTTCTGTTACAGAATCAGGTTGTTTTTAGTCCATCTTGCAATGTTGAAAAAAGACATCCCGTGTGCAGGTAAATGATTAAGTATGGGGAGCTATATCAGGGTGTTCAGGGGGACGGACGTATGGAACACAAAAAGCGTCTGGCGTATTTAAATTGGCGAAAAGTGGGGTTCGATGAGCTAGCATCTGAATCGGGTGATAACTCGGTAACTATCACATTTATGTGAAATATTCAAGAGAGCAAACTGATAGGAAATACTCGTTTCCATATTACTTGTGTCATGCTCAAATCCGCTACTCAGTGAAGTTCGCGAGGTAAAATCGATTTACTAATTATTCTAATACAGACATCGCCAAAATTATTGGACCCCCCTATGTTTGTCGAAATGAGACGCTATTATTACAAGTCAAGAAGTGTATGTCAAAATGCATTTAATTTGGTTAAGCAACCAATGCAAAGTGGCTGAATTTAATTTCAACTGAAGCAAAAAAAAAATACAAACGAAATATAGTGCATAAGAAAATGATTACAATAATCTGAAATCTAGTAGAAAATCACTTCAGAGGGAAATAAAAAACGCTTTAATAGTCGTTGTGTCCTCCCCTATTCTGTAGTAAAGTGTTAACTCGCCTGTGCATGGATACAATAAGGGCGTTAATGGTATCCATTGGTATGTTGTTCCATTCTTCTTGGGCCGCGAGGGTAAGTTCCTGGAGGGTGCTAGGGGGATTAATTCTGTTTGAATTTGCTCGTTTGACGAAATCCCACATGTGCTCGATGGGATTCATGTCTGGCGAATTTGCTGGCCACGGTAATCTTTGAATATTCTCAATCTCCAGTGCATTTTGTACTCTTCTCGTGCGATGAGGCCTAGCATTGTCATCCATAAAAATAAAATTGGCTCCAATTTCATGTCGGAGAGGATGAATAATGGGTTCAATAATGTTTCGAAGATATCTATCCCCTGTCATAGTGTCTGGAATGGGAATAAGCTGTGTACGACGACCATGCATTATGCCTTCCCAAAACATTACTGATCCTCCTTGGTATGGAACGACTTCTCTGGCAAAAGATAGTCTTTCTTGTCGCCCTGGCACTCTCCAAACTCTGTGTTGCCGATTGTCACTAACCAAACCAATTCTGGTTTCGTCCGAAAAAAGGACATTTTGCCACTGAGCTAAAAGCCAGTCTCTGTGTTCTTGTGCCCACTGTAGACGAGCGGCTATGTGTCTGGGAAGTAACCTGGGTACTCTTAATGGCCTCCTGGATCGCAAATTGGCTCTAGCAAGTCTCCGCCGTATGGTGGTATTGGAAATTAGTCGATCGAACGTTCTTCGCAAATGAGTTCGGACAGCTGAGACTGTTATGGTTCGATTCCGACGTACATATCCTGCTAGATACCGATTTTCTCTGGCATTAGTTACCTATGACGTCCAGTTCCACGTCTATAGTCAACGCTGTTACTTTCCTGGTACAAATGCCCTATTCGGAAAACTGAAGCGCGTGGAATCGTTAGTCTATCCGCGATTTGATGATTCGACACACCCTCGTCATGCAAAGCCACTATTCTTGCTCTATTGAATACTGAAATTCTATTTCCAGGCATAATTGCAAAGAACTCAACAATCACTTGACAACGTTAAATCGATTTGAATCACTTTTTAAACATTGGTAGGTATCTAAAATTGTTTTTGTAAACATTTTTGGATGCCTAGCAACGGTGAAAGAAATAACAATTGAATGTACAGAAAACCAGCCATAATAAATATTTCGTTGTAAAGTTTACGAGGGGGTCCAAGAAGTTTGGCGATGTGTGTATATTAAATTCATTTAAATTAATGAAACACATATCAGATATTAGATCGACCAAAACTGCCAGCTAGACTGAAGGCTGGGCATGGCAAACAAACAACTTTGTGAACGGTATTGGGAGGGAAAGGGGGTGTTTGGTAGGCTGAAATCAAAATTAAATGATAACTCTCTAACAATCAAAGGTACGTGAAAAAAAAAGTCAAATTACCGAAAAGATAGATCACTTATTTTTCTAGAATAATTATTCCTTGCTTTTTTTCAAGATACCTGAGACAATTTCTGTTTCCAGTTAAACGCATTAAACATTTTCATTCGAAGATAATATTCGTTGATAACAAAAGGAATAAGAAACTGAACTATCTAGTTTTACCAATCGGAATCTTCAGTTTTGTCATCACTTACAATCCCTGTCTCATTATAAACATTATTGCAGAATATTTTTCTTCTAGACAAGCACACATCTCTGCGCATAGAAGTTGACTTGAAATACGACTGCAGAAGCCCTTTGTGAGTGAAATAAGCTCTTACGGTCCACACAGACGATCACAAAGCTCTGGTACCAATGTTCCATCTTCAACCTTCTATCCAAGTTGTAGTGGTAGGGAAAGATGAGGATGCGGACGCCACTCCATAGCCCTACTTCCACTTAACTAGAAAGTTCCAAATTCATCAACCTTTCCTTTAATTGAAAGTGTTTGGAAAGAAATAGTAATACTACAACGGTCCAGGTATTCCTCATTTCGGCAGCTATAGTACCGCATTCCTGTTTCAAATCAGGGTTTTCTTTTGGATATAACCCAATATCCTGAGAGGATTCTTTGGCTGATAGCCGACCAAAACGGTTTGTGGAGTTGTTTGTTTGTCATGCTCATTAATGTTTTGGGGGAATATCCGACAAGAATGATTATCTGTATTCCATTGAATAATTGAATTTAATACGAGGATATATTGAAAAATTCTTAGCCTACTATAGAACCAAACAAAATTTCAATGTCAAAATATTTTATTACTCAACATATTCTCCTCTTAGTTGGATACATTTATTACAGCGAACCTGCAACGTCTCTAGACCTTTCAAAAAAATGTTTCTTCTTGCTCTGCAAACCAGACCTCCACAGCTTTTATAACCTCCTCGTTGGAAGAAAATTTACGACCTTTATAACTTTTTATTCAGTTGAGGAAAGAGATGATAGTCGAAGTAATTCAAACCCTAAATCACGAATTTTTTGCATGGCAACATGAGATTTGTGTGCAGGGGCGTTGTCCTGCAAAAACAAAACACCTTTGTATAGCTCTCCGAGTCTTTTCTCTTTAACTTTTTCCCGTAGAGTGGTCAGTAATGTCGAATAGTATTCTCCAGTTATTGTTCTACCCCTATCCAAAAAATCAATAATGATCACTCCATAGCAATCTCGAAAAACTGAGGCAAGAACTTTTCCAACAGATTTTTGGACACGAAACTTCTTAGGTCTTGGAGAACCGGAGTGTCGCCATTTCATCGATTGTAGCTTTGTTAAGAAGTCTACATCGTTTTCAAATCGAGCACAGATCGAACGCGATGCTACTACCCTTGTACGCTTTTGGTCAACATTAAAAAATTTGGAGATCCATTTTGCAGCTATTTTTCTCATGTCCAAATTGACGCGAACTATATGATGAACGCGTTTGTATGAAATATTCAATGCTTCAGATATCCGTTTTAGCCCAATTCGACGGTCTGTTAAAATCATGTCATGAACTGCATCGATATTTTCTGGGACTGACACAGAAACTGGCCTTTCCGATCAGTCATTACCTTCAGTGGAAAATTTACCTCTTTTGAAGCTTGCAGTCCAATGTTTCACGGTCGCATACGAAGGACATTGATCACCAAGGGTATTAAGCATATCTTCGTAAATCTGCTCAATTCTCAACCCTTTTGAATACAGGTACTTGATGATGGCTCGATACTCCAATTTTTTGATTTTCACAATTTCGGTGGACATATTTTTTCTTTTAATTTATTGCGTAACTCTGGTTTACTTTTTTGACGTCAAGGTTTACACAGGCTCTTCTAATAAGTTATTGTTCGTTGCTACGGTAACGCAATATTTTGTTTATGCAGGGAACTGGTCTAGGCTAACTAGATATCAATACATCCTCGTATATTGAAATAATTAGTAAATTAATTTTATCTGGCGAACTTCACCAAGTAGCGGATTTGAGCCTAACACTAATTTTATAGAAACGGGTATTTTCTATCAGTTCGCTCTCTTGACTTTTTCACATAAATGTGATAGTTACCGAGTAATCACCCGATTTAGATGCTAGCACATCGAACCCCACTTTCCCCTACTTTAAAAATGCCAGACGCGACACTCAGATGGTCACCAACGGTTTTTGTGTTCCATACGTCCCCCTGAACACCCTTATATAGTTTCCCATACTTAAGAGGCCATGAGCGCGACCATATTTGGGACGCTTTTTAGAGTAAAGAAGTCAACTAATAACTCAAAAACGGTTCATCGTATCGATTTCAAAGACAGGCTCCTAGAGGACGTTTGAATCTACCTACGTGCTGTAATGGAAATTGCAATTTCATTCCGCTTTTTCCCAAAAAAAAATCCCAAATATGCACTAATATTCGGTTACTTTGACGCAATATTTTGGGTAGATGAACAAAGTATTTCAAAAAAACATTACAGCACGTACGTACGACTAACGTTTTATCTTTAATTTGATACCAAATTCATTTCGATTGGATAAAGATTGCTTCAAATTTTAAGGGAAGAGAAAAACCTCTGCATCTGCCTCTATTGTCTATGACCGGCATCGTGAGGTGCTGCCGCATACGATATACTCAAGAACTATTGCCCTACGACGTTTAAAATCATACACACAGGGTCGAACTCGGCTTCAGATGTATGGGGATATGAATTTAGTAATCGTTTCAGACATTATTTGGGCGCTATCTATATATTGGTTGGTCTATTCTATATATGCATTCTACCATAATAGTTATGTCAGTTAGACGACTATAACTTACTTCTAATATCAGAATACATAAGGACACAAAATTGGTTTTATTTTTGTCTATGATCTCTGAAATCATCTAATGACCGTAGTCAGTAATGAAATGATTTTATTTTCTTCGTAGACGTTAGCCATCAGGACAGCGGCAGGGACAATTCTCACGTTTCAGTTCAGGCGTCGGCGTCGGCCTGTTTGTACATGTTGTAGTTGTGCATCAGAACGTCTACTGAGGGAGCACGCGCGCTTGTACTGAATTAATTTATAAGTTGGTACTTCTTGTCGGTGGGTTATTTACGTGAACTATTCTTTGGAGATAATAGTATTTTGTGGCTTGAACAGTGATAAGTAGTTATTCAATGAAAGAGTTGTATTTCGTGTATGTAACAAACTTCACCATAAGTAGTTATGGAAAGCGATAAAAAAAGAGGAAAAAAATCGCATTATCGATTATCTGCCTACCGAATGCCTCGGCTAGTACTGGCTCACCTCGAATGTTAACATTTCTTGTTACTTAAATAACTATTCTATTGTACTGCTCGACTTGTTGACATTCCATGCTTAACTAAAGTCTAAACTAAAGTCAAAAAACACTAAGAGACCTCTTTCTAAAACTTTCAAGCACTTGACCGGAGGTCACAGACCTGGAAAATATTTGAAAAAATATGAAGAGACAACCATAAAGGGTACAGAAAGGAAGAAATGTAGACTCAAATTAATATTTTCAGTAAAAAAAATGTGAACAGGATAAAAACTACGGAGAACACTGTGAAAAACCAGATATGGATGCAATGACCTATGAGCATTTCAAATTGATTCATTTGGAGGAGTTGGAAGAAACTGAAGAGGAATATAGGGATCTAGAAGAGAGAACTCGACTTCAAACAGACAGCTCAGAATGGCAACAAACCAGGAAACATCTCCTAACAGCTTCAAACTTTGGCAAGATTTGCGAAATGCGTCAATCAACAAGTTGTATCTCTACTGTAGAGAGTTTATTATATAAACATATATTTTCCAAAGCAACAGCTTGGGGTAGAAATAATGAAGATCGTGCCAAATATGCACTGGAAGGTCAATGCAATATAACCATATCCACTTGTGGCCTTTTTGTAAATAAAAAATGGCCATATCTAGGAGCTACCCCTGATGGAGTTACGGACAATAATAATTTGTCCATATTCAGCTAGGAATTTGAGCATGAAAGAAGCTGTAGCGCAACGCAAAATCAATTATTTGATAGACCTGGGCAACAACGAATATAAATTGAAAAATAATCACAATTATTATTACCAAGTTCAAGGACAGTTGAATATATGATCTAAAAATATTTGCTATTTTGCAGTATGGACATTGAAAGAGTTGGTGGTTATCAAAATGGACATCGATACATTTTTTTTTTGAAACTAACATGATACCAAAATTGAAACAGTTTTATTTCGATTGTATGTTGCCTGAAATAATAAATCCTCGACATACCCGTGGACTCATAAGAGATCCGTCGAGGGAACTGAAAAATGAAGAGGTTGACGAAAATGAGAATGAATGAAAATCTGTTGTTTATCTCGTCATTATTTGAATATGAATAAATTTTCACTTATTATCTCCTTAGTGCTTGAATTATTGCCGGAAATTTTTCGAGTACATGAATTTTTTGAGTCGAGAAGCGACGAGACTAATTTTCTTCAAAAATTCATGTAAGAGATACATTTCCGGCAATTAATTCAAGCACGCTGGAGATTCGGTAAGAAAATTTCACACCAAACAATTAAAATCATCCAACAATTCATAAGAAATAACTAACGATGGGTTCACCTGAACTATTTATATACTTCTACTTAACTATTGTTATGTAAAACACTTAACAAAATTTCCATCAATAAATGTGTTTCGGTTAAATTTTGAACACAAAAATAAAAAGACAATTTGCTCTAAGCGTGGTTCGAACCGGCGACCTAGCGACTGGTGATCGAGTACATTACCACTGAGCTACGGGAGTTACAATTAATGATCGTGACAACTGCTGTTTTGAACTTTTTCTTAAATTTGATTTCAGAATTGACAATTTCTGCATTGATCGTGGAGAAAATATTTTCAGACACATTCAAAATATCTAGTAAATACATAATTATGAAATACCTATTATCTCCTTTCATATGAAAAATACAATTCCACTTATTACATGTCAAATATTTCACAGAAAATTTTCCACTTATTAATTTCGCTCAGGATACCCCAGAGGATAAAAATTTCCGGAAATGTCTTGGAATGCCATGGCATGTAAACAAGAACGAAATTTTTGATTGGCTAAAAAAGTGAGGTGTGAAATTTTCGACGGAATAAAATATTTCTGTTCATAAATGAAAAGCGTTTGATTTTCGAACACATCCGTTTTTATTATGATCATTGTAGTATGTACGCATGAAGAAAAAACAGTGTATTGTTTCAGTTATTGAAAATTAGAATACCTATCACCAAAGAATATCTACAATACTGAACAAGAAGCGACACTCTTGTCGGCGCCTTTGATGTTCGGAGGGTAATTTTTGATGACCTCCGCCATTTTGTTGGGGTGCTAAAGGTCGGGACACAGGAACAAATTCATTATTGAACGACAGAAGCTGCCTCCGCGAACTGTAGGAAGCGTTGCGAAATGAAAAGAAAAATATTTGGTATGGTTTAAGATTAGCTGATTTATTAATTTAATTTTCATACGAGAAAGGATTGAATTTTTTTTAAGCACAGAAGTTGTTAAAAATTACTTAAATAATATTACAACCACAGAACAAAACTGTCATAGCACAGAACATAATATTTCTGACAGTTGACAATGGCAACAATGAATCAGCTGCATCGACATAACCTTGTTAATGATCAGCTGTTCAACATCCGCCATTTTGCCAGTAAACATGCGCACTAGAAAACAATTTTCCCCCTCCACTGCTAGTGTCGCTTCTTGTTCAGTATTGTAGATATTCTTTGCTATCACCCCAATCCTGTCTAAAATTACCCGATACTACAATATCAAAATACAATTACATAACATTTGGAGATCACCATTCATAAATGCAAAAATAAACTCATATTATGAACTTCATCGTCGTAGTTATAAATTCAATTGAGATTCAACTGTGATAATAAGCGAGGAATGCGAACTGGAATACTGCGAAAGTGCGAACACTACCGACAGTGACAGTGGGACAGTGCCAACTAGCCAAAATCTCCACAGTACAGGCTTTGGATTTCGTGGTAGAAGGGATGTGTAAGTATCCGCCCAAAGCTGACGTCACGTTCGTCAATTATCTCCAGAATACGCGAACTGAATCATGCTCATATCATTGTCTAAAGAAGAATAGTAAAACAATCCCTGTGCAAAATGCATTGGATGGCCGTCACCTGAGACATCTATAATATTTTACTGGAAACATTGAAAATGTATTCAGTAATGTGGCGCCGTTATCGGATGGCACGCAAAACTATACTTCTGTCTCTTTTTAAAATAGAACGCCAGTTTTCATTCACTTCATTCATAAATGTGCAGAATATTGTCATTGGTGAGATGTTTAGCAGAATAAAAGACGAGTCAAAGTTTGCATTCGGATGTTTCGAATATCAGATGATCAGTGGTAAAATTTCATATTGCTGCAATTAAGCCTAATATAATGAAACACGTAATGTAGCAATATTCTTACTGAAAAATGATGCCTAAGTATAGGTACAAAAAAATGTTCATTTACGATATTATATCGCAGTTGATATGTTTTGAAAACACATAAAGAATATTCATTAGTGCTTGAAGGCACCCAATAAGTAGGTAAATAATAATATATCAATATTATTTGTACAAGCTTTTGTTTAGTTTCACTCACACGTAACAGGCATAGTATCTACTGTCTAGGTATAACGGGGTCAAAACTTCAGTGGAAATTTTGAGCCAATTCCGCTGATCCAATCATCTTTAAATTTGGCAGGTGTCCATTGAATTCATTCAGGTTCGTTACGACATTCACAAGAGAAAAAAACAAGATAGCGAACAGTTTTTGTGATTTATTGTCCAACTATTCATAATGCGAATCTATTTTTTCAAAATTTGAAATGGCGAATACGATTTTTGATTAGATTCTTTCAAAATTGGTACCTATACAAGGGCTTGTTGTGTTGGAGACCAATACGAACATTCAAGATGGAGGACAAATTTTGTGATTCATGTCCGAATCCGTCCATGATAGATCTAGAATTATTTGGGTAGGACAGTTCAAGGACAATTCAAGGAAAATTCAAGTGTTGGTGGACAGGTGGTTCGATGTTATCAACAATGTATATGGACATATAAGGAGAGTTTCAAAGGAGGTTGTCACCAGAAATCATCCATCTCCTACACGGGCCTAAAATACATTTTTTGTTGTACAATATAGTTATTTGTGTATTTAGAGCGCGAGGAGCGCGGTAATCTTTGGAGAGCGGCAATGGCACGCGCGAGGAGCGCGGTAATCTTTGGAGAGCGGCAATGGCACTTTGTTCTCGAAATAAACACATGTTTTTTTCTTCAAACGCAGCTCTTAAACATAGAAACGATTGACAATTCATTCAACATAGGCACCTAACATTACCCATGAGAAAATAAACACTCAATAGTAATCCCAAATGAATAAGCTATCCAAATATACAATAATTCACATCTTTAACAAAACAATATAACTTGAAAAAAAAAGTATGTCGAGATCGAATCACAGGCCTTCAGCTTGATAGCAGTTACGCTCTCAACACAACCACACAGTTCCTAAGAGTGTTATGAATTTATTGTCTATACTAAACATCATGCAAGAATAGCTTCGTTTTCAACGAAAGAGATCGAGAAATCGACCGTTTCTTCAATATTTTCGCACTAGAGCGAAAAAGCTGTAACAAAACATTTCTGAAAAAACATCAGCTTTGCGTTGAGATCTAAAAGCGTCAAAGACTACCTACTTTGGTAAGCGGTTGTAGAAAAAAATATAGTTTACTGACCATGCACGATCATCGGGGAGATGGAAATATTTATGGTTTTACGCAGTGTCCACGTACAGTGCCTAAAGTGATACTTTTCAGGACACGTAAGTGAAAAAATCAAATATGCGTAAAGTTATCTTTTACGCATCGTTCATATAATTCCAAAAGACAGTATTTTGCGTCAGATTTCACTCGAAAGTCATCAAATGAAAACTTCATAGGATAAAATATACTCAATAGTTGCTACAATTTGCCAATATAATAACAAAGTTATGTTTTACGCATCGTTCATATAATTCCAAAAGACAGTATTTTGCGTCAGATTTTTACTCGAAAGTCATCAAATGAAAACTCCATAGAATAAAATATACTCAACAATTGCTACAATTTGCCAATATAATAATAGGCGTAGAAATAAAATTGTAGATACATTTTCATAAAGAGCTTTTTTGTACTCACGTGTTTCCACTCTCATAAAAAAAGTCCTAATTTACGAATTTTTGTATCATATATAAATAACTATTTCATCTTCTTTATATGCGTTTTCTGTGCGTATTGGTCATGAAGTCATAAAGTTTCATTTTTGATAAGGACATCCACTTGAACTGAAACTTCAAATTCAGTCGCAGATAATGCCATTATATCAGTACCTAATTTCGAAAAAAAACCCTTCTTAGGTTTTACAACTTTGACTTCATGGTAAATAAATAAACTTGAAAGAAAACATTTTAGAGAAAAGTTTCTATTTAAAAAGAAGAAAATTAATTTAAAAGTAAATTAAACCCATCATTTTGTTACATTATAAAATTTTAAATGATATAAAAGCTTGTCGCGAGAAGTATATATGTAATTCTTATAGTATATAAAATTAAAAAATCTCCTCAAGATTTATTAACACGACAAGCTTTTATATCATTTAAAATTTTATAATGTAACAAAATTATGGGTTTTTTGCTTTAGTGCATTTAAATGAAAGCTTTTATATGAAAAGGTTTTTTAAGTTTATTTATTTCTTATTTTAGTTTTCTGTGAATATGTTTCTTAGTCTGTTCATTACAATCAATGCGCCATTGTTGCACGGTCGCTTTCCTAATAATTTACCAATGGAAATTTTTCCTAATTTCTACGTGTTCTCTAAATAGCTTTAGAGGGGGGCAGAGGGGTGAATTTTTTTTCAATGGCCAGATAATTTTCACTATTTTTACGTATTTTTTTGATTTCTATTCCGCGAGTTTTTCTATTTTTTTTTGTGACAGGAAAGGAGGGCGAGCCCCAAGATCTATTTTTGTTTTCATCATTATTTTCCATGTCCGAAACTGTTGAAACATTTTCCGAATTCCTTTGCGTTCTCTACCTAGCTTTTGAGAGGGGAAAGGGGAAGCGAAATTATTTAAAACATAATTTCCGACGGTCAGATATTTTTCACTATTTTTACAGATTTTTCCGATTATAATTTCGCGTTTTTTCCATTTTTTTTTTCGAGAAAAGAGGGAGGCGAGTACTCCCCTAATTTATTTTTTCTTGCTGTAATTTTTGACGTCCAAATCCGTCAAAAAAACGTCCGAAAACCTTCGCGTTCTCTATCTAGGACTGGGGGAGACAATTCCTTTTTATAAACCATAACATTCGACTGTCAGATATTTTTCACGATTTTTAGAGATTTTTCCGATTTTAATTTAACGAGTTAGTTTTCCAACTTTTCGAGAGAAGGGGGGCATCCCCCCCCCCTACTTATTTTTTTTCGTTGTTATTTCTGACGTCCAAATCCGTCAATAAAACTTCCGAAACCCTACGCGTTCTCTATCTAACTTTCGGGGGGCAGGGGGGACAATTTCTTCGACATTAATGTTTTGTCATCGGAACTGAACCAACACGAAAAATTTCAATTCCATAGAATAAGAGGAAGTGGTTCTAATTCAGCTTGCAAGATTTGTACCCATCTAACACACACAGAGCAAGTTAAATAAAAGCTCTCAATAAAAACAGAAAATAATATGGTAACTGTCGGAAATGGCATTATCACCTTCATAACATGAAACCAATCATCGGTTGTCATCAAGAACGTTGGACATCTTCCCCCAAACATTAGTCAAGAGAAATCACCCTGAAAATATCTACTTATGTGAATTCGAAAACTGACTGAGACCTAACAAGACAAAAACAATGAAATGCCAAACACCACGAAAGTTCGCTACTTTGCTCTCTCATTTACATGCAAATTGCAATTGGCAGGTGGAACGGACACTGAGCCAATCAAAAACACGAAATAAGGTCCATTCATTATTCACTTTACGCGATTACTAGGACACTTTCCATCTCCTTCGTTTGTCTCTTTTTTGGGGGCAATCGTGCTGGCGCCATCTACTAATAAACCCCATCGTCATCCAATAATAATCCCATAAGGTTGACTGACTATACTTCTTTAGACAATGCTCATATTGCTCATGGCCTCTTAATAGTCTTAATCATTTATCTGGACACGGGATTACACAACTGTATGGACTATTGCCTCATTTGCTAAGTTTATGTAATTTGAGCATTTCTGATCAGTGTTTGCTTCCATAATCGCTTGAGGAACTTCTTTTGCGATAACGCAGTTTTCGAAGAACATCCAGGGATGATGGCAACACTGTGTGATAAGCCGAATGTGGGTGCACTCCTTGGCGGCTCAGAACGAGTTTTTGTACTAGTACTTTTTTTGTCGCTAATGACATTTTCTTTGCGTGCTGATTCTATTTTATTATTTGAATACAATTGAAGATTCAGAATACGAATTTTATCTTTCAGTTCGTCGATGATCATATCTTTTTGCTTTATGACATATTTAAAAATATGAATATCTACCTACCATTTTGTCCGGATTTAGATTCTCCAATGCATCTAGAAAATTTGTAACCATATCCGTGGAAATGATTCACAACAGAAGAAAGTGTCATTTAGGAATTTTCCATTGTTGGTTGAGATAAAGATTTTTGCACAATTCTCGTGACAACTTTCACAATTTGAGCACTTCGATGCATTTACAAGTCTTCTATTGCACTTTTTACAGTTAATTGGTTTGGGAGCACTTAAAAAATACACGTCTTAATTCGCATCAGCCATTGTTGCCATGATATAATTCAATACCCGTCGTATTCTTAGCCAGGGGAGTAGTTGTTTTCTGACAGATACTTTTCATAATGAGCCTTCATGGTAGGTGTATATGGAAGTAAAAGGTAGAACATCGGTCGGCAACGACTATCGTCACAGTTCAGAATGGTTCAAATGGTTGGTTCGTTTTTTCCGCTATGATCAGCATAAAAAATGCTAGTAGTTTGCAATTAATTTATATCGTTTTGTATTCATTGTAACCGAAACTAACTCTAGTCTCAACTTCCCCATACTTTTCCTACAAAAATTATCACACATTGAACGCCAAAATATGATTTTATGGCCATACGACACTGTCCATCAAGTTCACAGATTTTTTTAATCAACTGATGATACGCAGTTATCTCGACTTCCTGTAAGAAACTGAGTTTGCTACTAAATTCGAGTGAATCATTTGTATAGCGTGTTCTTATGTGAATAAACGTATCGTGAATCATGTTGAGGTAAGTCGTATGTTTCATGAAATTATTCGAAAACATAATACAACCTTGCTTAGGTGATAAGTGTATTAAACAGATCTTTGCGCAGTTTTACTTGACAGGTACAGCTATAGAGCTGTGCCAAGCAAGGACAAAAACTGCTTCGTGTACTGAGCACTAAGCACTCTTGAAAAGTACTCCAAAATCTCATGTACTAAGCACTTCCAGTTATAAAATGCTCGCGATTACTAAGCACTTTTAAAAAGATTTCCGCAAAATAATATCATATCGCGACATGTTTCGCTACACTAAAGGTTTTTCAAACGGTTATTGCATTAACCACTTAAAAACGCAACAGTGTAGCGATTTTATATAATTTGTTGATATCTTATCGTGTTTAATCAAGTTCCAGTAACTTACGTATCTGAGAAGTGCTATAGATTTTCTTCGAGTAACAACTGAGTAATAACTCAAGTTGGTAATGGTAATGGTAAGTGTGGATGGTGACTGAAGCGCTGCGACCTGATCAGACCTATTGTGCCACATCTTTTTCTGCTATCTCAAGGTGTTCTCGTTTACAGCAGCCCCTCAAGCCTCAATTTCTTGAGGAATTTGAGGATTTTGAGGGGGTCTATTCGTGGAATTTCTCCCACCGTCAGCTGGTGTGATCCCAGTATATTCAATCTCTTGTGTTATACAGCATAACACTCCATCAATATATGGTGGGGTGTTTCTGGATGTTCCCCACAGAATCTGCAGGTGCTGTCCTCCTCTTAGCCTAGCTTCCTTAGGTGTTCTTTGAGTCTGTACTGCCCCGTCAGAATTCCCGTGATTGTCTTTACTAGTTTTGCTGAGGTTAATCATTGTCTTCGATCTTGCTCGGATGAAATTGCCGTGGAGATATTTGGCCTGCCTTAGCCCTGGAAGTCTTTGCCAGTATGTTACCCTCATTGTTTCTTAAGTTTTATTGAGTTCTTCTTGGAAGTAAGACATTACAAGTCCGCAGAATGGTTCTGGCCCGATCAGTGGCGTTGATGCCCCTTTTCGTGCCAGGGTATCTGCTTGTTCATTGCCCTCCACTTCAACATGCTCCTGCACCCAGAGGAGGATCACCTTGTTGTTGCTGCCTAGGTCATTGAGTTTGTCTAGGCATTCCCAGACCATCTTCGAGTTGATGTTATATTAGCTTTACGCTTTGATGGCTGCTTGTCTATCGGAGAGGATTACGATTTCCTTGTTCCGGTATTTCCTGTCGAGGTTAAACTGAATGTACCTTTCTATGGAGTGAATTTCCGCTTGGAAACTGCTGCGGAACTGGCCCATTGGTTTGGAGTATTTGATGCGAGGCCCAAAGACTCCTGCTTCAGTTCCGTCGGGAGTTTTAGACTCGTCCGTGTACCATGTTATGGTATTCTTTCCCAGTGCTCGAATGGATTCTGTGCTACATTCCTTCGTAGTATTCAATTCCGTTCGAAACATTTCTCGAAACTAAATTTCCTGATGGTGATCTCGTCAGTTGGGAGATCGGTAAGTTATGCACTTTCGGTGGGGGTTGAGCCCCTTACACTCTGTGCTACTACTATTACTTGTACGACTTATTTTTTCTACACCCGTACTATACTAAAACACTTATATGTCCATTAATCGTTTCATAATGAGATCCATTATGCTACAGATTTTTCATAACAATCACAATCGAGGTATTAGAGCGTTTGGCTTCCACCCAGACGGTCCGGGTTCGATCCCCGGTCGTGTGTCACTGAGCTGAAGTTGTTCGGATTCCACTTTTATTAAAACTGTAGGTCCCGAATCTCCCTTGCTCGCAAAAGCTCTGC
Source organism: Chrysolina oricalcia (assembly GCA_944452925.2). NCBI lineage: Eukaryota > Metazoa > Arthropoda > Insecta > Coleoptera > Chrysomelidae > Chrysolina > Chrysolina oricalcia. The sequence continues at coordinate 13,500,515 of OX101821.2, read as the reverse complement.
TTTTGAGGGGTTTTCTCCGAAAACCTGGGAGTTTCGTAAAGACAAATTTTACAAATTTTTTTTACACATAAAATTTACTTCTTAACTCAATAATTTCAAAAGTATTGAATCAATTGTCTTGAATTGATAGAATATAGTTTCTAATCAAGAAAATTTGGTTATTTTGATCAAATCGAAAGTTTTATTTCAAAACTTTAATATTCTTGAGCAATTTTCTAATTCTGAGAAAATTTTCTTGTATTGAGAGAACTAAAGTATCAGAATATTTTGTGTATTTTAGTACAAAATATTCAATTTTCCCCTTTCAATATAATATTATTCTCAAAGTATACTAATATTATCTTCATATATGGTACTACTTACCGCACACTTGTGAAATATCATTTTGAAAGGAATTCAGTTACAAAAACAAAGGTCTGCCACAATTTTATCGAGAATCGAGAACAATTTAATTCTATTCCAAAATGGATTTCATGGCAAATACATCATATTTTTATCATCATAACCTCAAACAAAGGATCCCCACTTGTTATAGTCAAATTATGAATACTTCAAATTGATAAAAGGTAGAAATTGCGGAAGTCGTTTCGTTAACTTCAAATGAAGTTAGCGAAACATCGCATATTTAAAAAAGAGCGACATTTTTTTCCCAACTAATTAGCGACAAAAGGCGGCAAATTATGAATACTTCAGAACTGTGAAAATATACAAATTGCGAAAGTTGTTCCGTTAGCTTTAAATGAAGTTAGCGAAAAATAGAGCGACATTTTTTTCCGCAACTAATTAGCGACAAAAAGGCGGCAAATTATAGATACTTCAGAACTGTGAAAAAACATAAATTACGGAAGTTGTTTCGCTAACTTCATAAGACGTTAGCGAAACAACGCATATTTTTTTCAAAGAAAGAGCGACAAATTTTTTTTCTTTGCAACTAATTAGAGACAAAAAGGAGGCAAATTATGAATACTTCAGAACTATGGAAAAATAGAAATTACGGAAGTTGTTTCGCTAACTTCATATGAAGTTAGCAAAACATCGCATATTAAAAAAAAAGAGAGCGACAAGACAAATAAACATTTCTGTTGGCTGAGAAAATTGAGTAATCGACTATTCTTCAATCTCGTTGTGATAAAAATTTTGAAATTTTCCGATGAATTACTCAACACTGCAACCTATTTTTGACCAGAACTGCATTTGTCATTTCGAAATGAAGGAATGAATTTGCGATGGTATTTACTTACTGAAATTATTATAAAATGGATTGATTGATCATCAAAAACTTAACAAAATAATCATTACTTTCAGTACATGTACAAAAACAAGTTTTTACTCAGATTTGTATGAACACAAACAAGTTCTCGAAATAATTCAGCTTTCGTTATTCCAAGAATATAATTCTGTTATATATAATCTATAAAATTATTCTTTCAAATGGAGAATTTAAAGTTCTCAATAGAAGGTAATTTCTTGGTTAGAGCAAATGTATTTCTTGGATAGAGAAATAGTAATTTACGTAACAAGTCCGGAAAATACTGTTTTTTTGGACGAGTAGAACAAATTCTATGACGAGCGTTAGCCAGTCCTGGAAGTCTGCGAGTCCAAAAAAACTGTTTTCGGACGTGTTGCGTACACTAATTTTTCGGCAATCATGTAGAATAACAAATCAATCAATCAATTTAGTCTAAGAGACGAAGAGAGGTCGACTTTCACCCATCTGTTAACCGGATGAAACGATTCCAAATTTGAATATTTCGAACATTTCAGTTCTTATTTGTATTATATATTGAAATTCGAACAGAAGATAGGTACCAACAGAAGCATTCTAATTCTTATTTATATTAATATTTGTATTAAAATTCGAGCACTTCCCGGCCTAGTCCGGGAAGTACGTACTTCTCGGACTAGGCCGGGAAGTGCTACTTTCCAAGTGCTACTTTCCCAAAGAAAAAGTGTCCGGGAAGTGAACACTTCCCGGATGGTTGCCGAAAAACGTAATTTCTTGATCAGAGAAAGCGTAATTCCTTATTAGAAAGAGAAAATGTAATTTCTTGGACAGAGAAAACGTGATTTCTTGAAAGGAGAAAACGTAATTTCTTGGATATAGGAATCTAATTTCTTGGACAGAAAAGAGCAAAACTGTTTGATTGAAGTAAATCGCACTGAAAAAATAGATTTCTTCGAATAAACATACATTTTATAGATTATATATAACAGAATAATTTTCTTAGAATAAAGCAGGCTGCTTTATGATTAAAACTTTAATTTTGTTTTTGTGCAGTTTTTCAAACGAAACAGCTGACGAAAATCAAAACTGAAAAACAACAAAACAACCCCAGATATGGTAGGTACACCTAATATTATAGAGAATCGGGTCAAAAAGAGGGAACTACGAAGTACGAATAATGTTCTTGCTGAAAGGTATTTGAATGACATTCATAATGCAATTATATAACAATAGATAGAAAATACATACTTCACAGATAGAGAACAGGTTCAGCTGACCTACGAAGTCAACCTTTACAAGCTCAATACTTTAAACTCGGGTTAAAAGAGATGAAACATGTCATATAAGCGAACATCATTTTACTAATCTATTTTATTCAATTTATGAGTCAAATAAAAAAAAAAAAAACTTTCTTGGTTCAATAAATATTAAGTATATTTTTTCTAACATCAACACAGGACTTTCTTTTCAGACCAAGAAATGATGTTCTCAAATTGAAATATTATTCACGAACATTTCTCAACCCAAGAAAATATTTTGTTATATTTTCTTACTTCAATGAACACACAATTTTGAAATTGTTTTCGTTTGTTTTCGGCAGATATCGATGTGATGAACTGCTATCTGTGTCCTTTTCAGCCATTTCACCTTGGTGTTTGAAACGTGGCCGGTAAATAGGTTTAATTATTTCTGATCATGAATTGACAACACAGAAATGATTTTGTGTGAGTGGGTTGTGCCTTGAGAATGTATTGTGGATTTTAGGGGTAAGTACAATTATTGTTTTCATTTAAGTCAGAATATTCCTATAAAAGCTAGCTTTGAAATGTTAAAAAATGTTATAATTATTTAAATTCTAAATGAGATTATCCATCCTTCAGTCATCGTTTACAGTAGGTACCACCGTATTTCAACAACAAGCCCAGTTTTTTAGTTAACAGACAGTAATGAAAGTCGAGTCACTACTGCCTCTGGTATTTTTCATGATATTTTCTTACCAAGCCATGTATGTCAGTTAGTGAATAAATTGCAATTTCTGTGATCAAATTAGGAACAGGGTTGTGTTGGAGACCAGTCATATCTACCAAGTATAAGCACATTCATAATAGTATGGTAGCTCCTCACGTTTGAGTTTACAGTGTTTTGTTTGGTGTATTTTTAGTTTAGTATTTTATATAATTTAAAATAAAAAAGACAGATGTAATGGGAACAAGAGTGAAACTTGATGGTATCTAGCGAACTTAAATAAATTCCATTTTTGCAATTAATTATACTGAACAAAAAAATTTCTGAAGATTTTGTCTATATAAACTGGATTATATAATTTATTCAGTTATAATGACAAAGTTGATTGTTACATGGCAAAAAATTATTTATAACAAAAAAAATATATTTTTTCTACAAACGTCAAAAAATGACAAGGTTCGCGCATTGACAACAGTATGCGAAGTGGCACTTTTTTTCATTTTCATTCGTTACCATAACACCGTGCGCGAAGTAATGTGCGAAATATATTTCGCACACTGCATGTAAACTATATAGGATTTTCATATTCTAACCTATATGGTCCTCAACTCCTCAATCAAGCAAAAAACAAGAAATCGTTTATTTATTAATTTAGAACAATAATTAAGGCTTCCAAATTGTGAGAAAATTTTACACTACCTAATTTTATTTATTATTTACAATGTTAACATTAATGGTGCAGCCAGTGCACGAACCAATATTTATTCCTAAACCAGATAACTCAGATTCAGCTCGTGATATCGAAGTTTCGGGGGTTGGAAGACTGTCCATTTTTAATAATAAATATCACGCACGAAATTGACGCGAATAAAAAGTCACTCCAAAATAATTATCAAGAACTGTCACTTTGAAATAATTGTCAACAAATGCCATTTTATTTCCATAGTTACAGTAATTACTTGATTTGGAAAAATTATTTAAGCCAGTTCAATACTATTTTTCATAGTTATTACTTATTTTAGAACAATATTTTTGACTTTTGTAGAAAAAATTTTGTTTGCATCTCATGCGCGAAATACTTTGGTAATCTCGACTATTTTTTTTAACTCGGCTGCGCCTCGTTAAAAAAAATCAGTTCTCGATCACCAAAGTAGCATTTCGCGCACTAGATACAAAAATAACTATTCTTGTTTTGACAAGATAGGTTGTTGATCATACTTTTTTTGTTCTAAATTCACAGTGTTAACATCCTTACCTTATCTTACCTTAGTGCAAAACTGGGTTGAATGAAGAAAAAGGTACGTTCAAACTGGTTCTTGAACACCATCAATACCTTCAGCAAGAAAAAAAATTAAAAATTTGTTTGCAAGTTACCTCAGTTATGAAATATTCAAACAGTGAACAATGAATTTTTAAATTTATTTCAATCGAGCTACAGAACTAAAACCAAATCAAAATTGTAACTCGGAAACACTATTAGCACACTCTTTTTTAATACTAACTGTACTTTCAAATTATTATTTCAGTTGCAATTTTCTATTTTGACTTATATGTTCAGACATTTTTGCACCATGCACCTCTTCTCACAGTATTGTATTATTGCGTATTTTTCAACAAGAGTCGTTGATTATCACCTGTTCAATTAAATGCGAAAGATTCGGCAATAGTCCGATCAGTTTACTGAAGAGTGAAACATTATTTAAATCGAATACTTTTTACAATTTTGAAATTCCTCTCTCTCAATTAATTTCAATAAAGTAGAATATGGGGCAAATTTCTGACAGAAAACAACTGCTTCCCTGACTAATACTATGACGGATATTGAACTACATCTGAGAGACAATTTATTTTTTATGTCGGTCGTGGCGAAGTTGTGAGAGCTTCCGACTCTGGGCCCAAAGGACCGAAGTTCGAGCCCCAGTTATGGCTGAGATTTTTTAAAATCAAATTTAACATTTTGAATTATCAAAATCTTGTAGCTCGACTGGGGTGAGTAACAAGGCCTACCCAGCAGAACACATAGTGGCTAATTACCATAATAGCAGTCGATGCCACTATAAACAACAAACGAAAAACAAAAGAATATTCAATGTTCCTGAAGGAAGGAAATATTTCAATTACCATCATGGTATTATACTTAGATAAGTAGTTGTCAGTGAGAAATATGCGTCATGTATTTCTTTTTTCATGAGGATAATATCTAATGGGTAGAAGAGCTTGTGAGGCCGCATAGCCTGTACAACCCTCCTACAATATTTCGAACTTTGTGGTAATTATATTATTATTGAAATTTCTGAAGTTCCAGTATGGAGTAGGTCATAATTTGTACCGCATTTTTTCAAAAGCCGCCATGAGTAAGTTCATTGATTCTTCAATTTAATGACTCCCAAAATAACACTTTAAAATTTGGACTTTCACTAATGCGTTCTCTATTAAAGTCTATTCGAAATAAAATATTATTACCTATCGACTTGTAGGGATTTGCAGTAGTAATATTTCCCTATGCATAGAAGAATTATTTTTGATTCTGTAAATTATTCAAAAAAATACATTTTCTGTTTCCTTGGTAGTGGTTATCTTTACACTCTTGAAAATTGTACTCCAAAACTAAGGAAATTAAAGCCTCTGTATTTTTCATATCCAACAGGAAAAATACTGATTATAATTTTTCAGGAACCTGGAGATGTTACTGCAGTGGATACAAGGAAGCATAATATACAGGAAAACAGACGTTCAGCCATATTTATTAGATATATAGTTTAGTTTAATTTGATTCATGTTTGAAAGCCTTCAATACCTCGTCAAGGTATTTCATGCATTTCTTCCAATTTATCATTATACTATGTTTTTTGGATTTTATTGAATGCATTTCCTTAACTTATTCCTTTTGAGACAGTGACGAGCTATTGATTTAAATGTTTAATTTTTGTCTTGACATTTCATAGAATAAGGTTACTTTGTGATATCTTAGAAAGACTGATATAGTGTGATAATATAACTGTCTTTGATACTTCATGTTTTCCTTCAAGCCTCACACCTTCAAAGAAATAAGTACACTAATGACCATCGTCGAAAATCATATATTGCTATATTTCTGCAGAGAGCGTTTTCCTTCCTTAAATACATGTACACTTATTTTTCCTAGGTTTCTTTGATAGTATACAATTCCCGGATTAAAAATTCATTAATTCAGCTTTTGCAAAAATGCTATTTCTTAGATAAAAATGATAGAAATAGAAAACAACCCAAACTATGTCACTGGACGCACCTTTCATTCTAGAAGAACTATAGGTAACCATGTTCTCTCACTTGAAGATAATGATCCACGCTAACATTTTTCTCTTTATGGGTGAATGAAATATTTCATCAGGAGTGCATTATTATCTTCGACTAAGAGAACATGATTACTTCTTTAAAAACTTTTGATTTTTTAATTTCAAGAAATTGTAAATTATCGGAAAAAGACCAATAACAGTTTCAATGGGCCGTGGTGGTCGTGCTGGTAGAACGTTCGCCTTTGGAGCGAAGGGTCGAGGGTTCAAAGCCCCGCATGGTCATCGGTCTCGTGTATGGCATCACACGTTAAAAGTTAAGGGCTGCGTCTTCCCGAAGACTTCCGAGGGTTGCACGTAGGGGTGCAATCGGTTGACGGTAATAACAAAAAAAACACGATTACCTCGCACAAGAACTTTTGTTTTCCATACTCAAGAAAATGTAGAAAACGTAATCTCTTTGATGAAAAAAAGTAAATCGTTACTTCTTGGAAAGAGAAAATGTAATTTCTTGAACGGAGAAAACGTGATTTCTCAGATAAAGAAAATCTGATTTCTTGGACAGAAAAAGTTCTTGATGTATTTCTTGGTTAATGAAGTTTCATGACTCCGTTGATGTATGGTATGTCTTTCTGGTAACAATCTTCCACCTACTATAGCTATTGAGTAAGGCATTCATGTACTGGTATCAAAGACTTTCGAAGAAGCAATATTTCAGCTAATATCAACCTGGTTGGACCATCCTAGTTTCCTGCACTTGTAGCAGAGACTGTCAACGAAGCACCATTGCAGCTACGATCAGCCTGGTACGGCCACCCTATTTGACCTGACTTGGCACTCCAAGTACCAGATCTCTCTAACACTAAGGGCCAGTCTTTTCAGTTCCAGTTAAACTCAAGATTAATTAACTAATGGTTATAATGTGATACTTCAAACGTCATTTGAAGAATGTCATTCACCATCTAATCTATTAGTTAGTTATCTGGAGTTTAACTGGAACTGAAAAGACTGGCCCTAAGTATCCTACTGTTACTGATATCCTTTTTCATAGCAAATGCTTTAACTTAAGGCTAATGTGTAAACGCTACAAGGTAAGGTGTACCATACTAGTGCGGATTGTTTAACTGATAATCTTTTTTACTACCCTACAGCGGTTGATGTATTTTGTGTGAAATATTGGATACATTTTACCTTTTTCTATTTACTAGTGCCTGTGTAACCTCACCTAAGAGGTTTGTTAATGTTTGAAACATATTTGGTCATTGAACTGTACCTGTAGACCAATTGTAAAGTCGATTTTAATAATTAAGGTATTTATATAGCTAGTTAGCTTTGTGTGAGAATGTACCCGTACAGTCATTTCACTATCATTTTGATTTTAATAATTATACTTCTTCAAACAGTAAGCTGTTTATCATTTAGAGTGTGGTAACTTTAATTTTTAATACTACTCGTGTTATATGGGAATCAGTATCAATAATCTATAGGGTGAGCCTGCATTCATATAGCTGGCGCCCACATTCGTACATCTCATCACAATTTATTTCGTAATGACCCACTCCCTTCTCCACTTGAGTTAGCCGCGAGCCGCCATGTCACTCTGACAGCTTCGTTGACATTATAAAGGCCTAAAGCTAAGTTATACGCGTGGCATATTATCCATACAAACTAACTTTATAGATGACGTCAAACTTCATTATTTTTGAAGGTTTTTTTGAACAATTTCTATTTCTTTTAGATATATATGTACAAAGTGACTTTATAGGTTTAGTGGAACTTTGTCAACAAGATCATTCTTGTGACAATGAAGTATATTTTCTCTCTCTCTCTCCTACTTTACGAACTTGTATCATAAATAAGCATATCCTTCTTCTTCAAAGTTTATTTGTGTCAAGCATACTAGGACTTTTTGAACTTTATTATTGCCCTAGGACGATAATGAACTTCGTTACGTCACTAAAATACAATGACATAACGATGTCATCATGACATGCCAGCATTGAACTGGATTTCCTTCATATATTTTCATTGGCATCCGAGAAATATTCACTAATTTGTTTGCTTACCACTGTAATGGATTTTTTCTTTCAGAAATACAGTCATTTGGAGGACGATCGTCTACATCTTATATTTATTCGATCAGTGCTCCCCTTTTTGTGAAGAAGAAGGCGATATATTGAAAAATTATGTTCCTCCTGAGTATCCTGACTATAACGGAATAATAGAAGAATCTTACTATGCGGAAACAACTGTCAAAATACGAATGACCTGTAATGAAAGTCATTTACCTTTATTTGGAGTTGGCAGAAAGTATAGCTGTGAAGATTGTCCCAAGACATTGAAAATATTAGATACTCAGATAACGGAAGTACCTTCATCATCATTCTTGCTGTACTCAGATTACAACATTTTATATCTAGAGAATCTGGGAATAGAGAAAATACTACCAGTTGCCTTCCACTCTCTGAATTCTCTGAAGGAATTGTACTTATCGCGAAATAAACTCGTACAACTATTTGCAGGAGTATTCAACTCATTGAACAAGTTAGAAATTTTGGATTTGTCAAACAATAAAATCAAGGGTATTGGCACACATTGCTTTACTGGAGCAGTGAATTTGAAATTACTCAATTTATCATCCAACAATCTTGTTACTTTCTCAGATTCAACACTGGATGGAAATATGAATCCTATGCTCTATATAGATTTAAGTTTTAACAATATTTCGGAACTCCATTTTGGATCAATTATTCAGGTTGTCGATGGTATAGATTTATCTAATAATCAAATCAACAAACTGATCAGTGGACTGTTTGGGGTTAGAAACGTTAACGTGAGCAGAAATAAACTGAAATATTTTGAAATTGAAAATACATCTTCGATTGCTTTTATAACTCACCTTGATGTTGGTTACAACGAAATTTCACAATTGAACTCAAATTTTTCTTTACCGCTTCTTCAAACTTTGAGTCTGGAACATAACAACCTCTCAAAAATTCCTATTGAGTTTTTCTTCAATTTCAATCAGTTGGTGGCTTTGAATTTATCATATAATCAGCTTGAACAGCTTTACCATGGAACATTTGATCAGTTGGAGAATTTGAAAATATTAGATATTTCTCATAATAAATTGAAGCGGATAGAGGAATATTTGCACTCTTTGTCTAATTTAACAGAGTTGAATATTGATGGCAATATGCTCAAAAATTTGGATTCACAACAATTACTGGGATATTTACCTAATCTCTCTAAATTGTCTTTAGAAAACAACAATTTCACCTGTAATAACCTAACTAATATTATTCACAGTTTTGGAAGACATAATGTTAAAATACCTGGAGGCCATACCAGGAGTGTCACTAATATATTAGGCATCAGTTGTAATGATGACTCATTGAGAAAAACGACTACTGAGTCAGTTTCTGATATCAGTTCAGCTTACGGAAGTGTATTTTCCACCAGATGGAGAGAATTGTCTACCGAAATTCCTACAAAAAATGGAGCAGTCATGGATTATTTCAATAAAGACTTTATGAATAGTAATTATTATAAGTACATGGAAAACTACCCATTCAAAATGGAGGAGAATGGCATATACAAGTACTTCAATGAGGATTTCAAAAATAGTCAATTTTTTAAATACATGGAGAATTTCAAAGACTATCGCAACTCCACTATTCAGTTTCAAGAATTTTTCAATAACTTCACAAAAAGCAGTTTCGTGAAATACTTGGAGAATTTGAAGAATAATCGGGACTTTTTTAATGCAGAATTTAAAAAAAGCCTCATGTATAATTTTTTCAACCAAGATTTTAAGAAAAGTGAGTTTTACAAATACTCACGTAATTTATAATGTCCACTCTCTTTTTTAGAGTCTGAACATGGCAACAGCTCCAATTGCAACTCTTTAAGAAATAATTACGGAGAGATATCGGTTACGATTACTGTACTATTAGTTATCATAGTCTCTTTGCTTCTGGCTCTGATTTTTATACTTTATAATGCATTCATCAGAAAGAAATACAACAGAAACGAACAAATCGAACTCATGAAAGAGTAAAATATAAGATAGCTTTATTTCTAGTTAATATGATATCAGTCTTGTATATTTATTTTACATGGTATAATAATTATAGGTAAAACTTCCGTTAGATTGACAGAATTTCCAAAAAAATTCCTTGAAAAACACACTCAAATGCCTCCTTATTTCCACCAGCACAATATACACACCCTATTTCATCTATTCAAATGTGCAATTGAAGTATTGATGGAAAAATGTAGTGGTTATATCAACTCATTTTTCATTTTCATTCACTAAAATATTCCTTGGGATACGTGAATTAAATATTTCTGGAATCACATTGGCAATGTCGCAAAATTAGCCTCGCCCTCACGTTATTCCACTGTTTTGAAAAGTTGGCTGCGACTGATTTCCAAGTTACCAACCTGACAATCCTGACATGACAGATATTCACTAAACAAAACAACACGAATTTGTTGATTTTGTTATTGTTCGATTTTTTTGATAAAGAACTGTTTCCAATCAAAAAAATGTGTAAAACTGGTAAATTAGGGTGTGTATATTGTGCTGGTATAAATAAGGAAGCATTTGAGTTGTTTTTCATGGAAAAAACGTGTGCTAGAAAATGCCTGTTATCATTCAAAAAAAGGTCCGTATCTCCGAAATTAATTAAGCCCGCCAAAAATTTCATTGGGATTTTTTGTTCAGGAGGTCAAAATACGTGAGTTTCACAATTTTTTTTTGGAAATTAAGATGCTCAATGTAACGGAAGTTTCACCTAATTATTTATTTCATCCTATATCAATTCCTTCCTATTCTTTATGAATCATATACAGGGTGTCCGGTAAACCTTGTACAATATTGAAACTGGTGATAGACGAGGTCATGACTGTTCAGAATATCAGAATTTCACCTCAGTAAAAATCACACCGTTTTCGAGATAATGAGCATTTTTTAATTTCTGGAAAATTACTACATCATCTTGGATTTTTGAGTGTCATGTCTACAAATTGGGACCAATTCAAATATCTTTGGTGCTGAAGATTACTGATGAGTGATGCTTTCTTTCACACGTACAAAATAGTTTTTCAGAAAACGACACCATTTTTCAAGAAATGAGGGTAAAATGTCAGATTTGAGTTTCACCATTTTTTTTAACAACAGTTTGACATTATTGTTTGAAGAAAACATAACCAAGTGGAGGTGGATATTCATTACAAAAAGAATGTCCATTTTGTCCAGACTCTACCATGGTATAAAACATCCGATAATTATTTTTGGAAGAAGTAGAATTTCGATTACATTAAAGTGTGATGTTATTCTGAGCTAAAATCAACTCCATTAGACTATGTCAGTAATGTCTTTTATTTTTATCCTATCAAGATGAAATGATTAAATAATTATGAGTAATAACGAATCAACTGCTTAGAAGCATTCAATGAGATGTAAAGTTATATTGAATCAACATACACTATAACCACAATACCGATTATTCAACATAGCACTGAATAATATTACAAAAATGTTATTTTCCATCCACTCGTACGCAGAGACGACATCTTTTCAAGAAACCCTTTTCAAATGCGTTAAAGGATATAGCCCCCAAATCAGCGATTCTCTGAGAATTTTTTCAATTGTATATACAGAAGAAGATCCGTTCATTCACAATTTCATGCACAATTATTTTTTCATTAGAAAACTATTGTTTCTACGGACACAACAAAGGAGTTTTGAGTTTTAAATTTTCGACAAGGATCCACCTCCTAAAAAATGCTGCACTTATGTGGTTACACCCTGTATATTTGACGGTATCTGAAACTTCGTTGGAATCTGGATTTTGGACAATTGCTATATTTTTCACAAGAATTCGTTTTAATCGGTCCCATGTCGGATAATCGACATTTCATTTCGATAATTTTATTAGGCTTAATTACATGAAAAGTTAATTTTATTGACATGTTATTTAATGCTACCAAGTATATTCTTTATTATTAATAATCATTTCCACATTTAATTTTGATAAAACCGAAATAAAATAATTTTTGGGAGTAAGTATAAAAGTTGATGGAAGCCTAGAATAAAACAGCGCCTAATTCAATGGAAATCACTTCCTCCAAAAATAATTATAGTTTGTTTTATACCACGGTAGAGTCCGGACAAAATGAGCATTCTTTTGAAATGAATGTCCACTTCCAATTGGTTGTTTCTTTCAGACAATAATATCAAACTTAAAAAAAAAAATTGTGAAACTCAAATCTGTCACTTTAACCCCCATTTCTTGATTTTTTTTTTCACTTTCTGAAAAACTGTTCTGTGCGTCTGAAAGCATCAGTAATCTTCAGCAGCAAAGATATTTGAATTCATCTCAACTTGTATACAGGGCACTCAAAAATCCAAGGTTAGGTAGCGATTTTCAAGATATTCTTAAAATGCCAATTATCTCGAAAACGGCGATATTTTTACTGAGGTGAAATTCCGATATTCTGAACAGTCATGACCTGGTCTATCACCAGTTCCAATATTGTACAAGGTTTACCGGACACCCTGTATATCTGTGTCATGTATGAGTTCAGTTATTGTTGTTAATTGAAAAAATATATTGACTTTGACAAAATAATATTTCCTTATTTGAATCCTAATTAAAACCTATTACAGTTAAATATTGAACTTTTCGAAGTTCTTTGAAGCCTTTACTGAATAAGGCAATTGAAAACATGCCCAATAGAGATGACAGGGAACCTAAACATCTTCAGAAGGATCATACGTTGGACATGAAAGTGTTGATCAGAATTTCACCGCAGAGTCCTCTAACGCAGACTGCAGGAAGAAACACTGCAAGAACAGTTCCATTAAAGACGAAAAATCCATAGGTTCGAAATTTTGCGAACGTTCGATGAAAATTAAGGCGGAAATGTATCCCCAATTCTGTCTTAATTTTCAAGCGGAATTCACGAAGGAAGAACTGAAACAAGAATCATTGAAGAAACAGCAAGAGCTATCAGATCTACAACTGGCTTTACAATTATCACAGATGGACTCTTCTGATGCCGTTGGAGATGATTCAGGATCAGGGTCGGTGGTAAGCAGTGTTCTTGGTCCGGATGTTCAAAAGTGGGCAGAAAAACAGTCAAGTTTTACTGAAAATGAGAACACAATAGGTAGGTAATCGATATTAGAAAAGAATTAGTCAACGTGGACTGTCGAATTGGCGTTTCGTATTGGATAGCTTGTTCTAACCAGGTCTTATGATTGGCTGAAGAGACATAAAATTGATATTGAAGTATTGTCACGGTGACCAATAGAAATCGCGGAAGGTTATCGCCGTCGTGTCATCGATGTTTAGTTCAGGAACTGATCACATTGGAGTGCTGAAATTTGAGATTGTTGCTGTTTTATTTTGTAGGTCCCCAGTTACAATTACCTACTTCAAAATTTTTGTTTATTGTCTGTTTGAAATGTGGCGTCCTTGGACAAGTCCTGTGATTGAAAATAATGAGTGTAATAATAACGCTGACTTTTTCCAGTGCAGTGATTCCGATAGCGATTGTGAACAATGCGAAAAAGAGATACCAGCAGTGAATAAGATTCGAATGCATTTGAATATTGAAACACAGGAAGTATGTTTCAATGTATATAAGAATGTGAACCATAAGTTTGGTTTCGAGGGAAACAAATAATTATAAGCAACATCTGATTTAACCGAAATTCCTTTTTCAACTGTACGTAAAATAGTCAAAAATAAACCTTATGAACGCAAGAAACGATGTGATAAAGGATTATCAAAACCATTAGATGTTCATCTGATAAAACCATTGAAAAAAACAGTATACGACAGTTACGAAAGCAATGAGATACCTACCATTGAAGTCATAAGAAAGAAGTTGAATTTTGCCGGCCATAACGTGAACTGCTGTGATAAAACTTTTCAGAATTGGATAAAGAAAATGGAATTTAAATTCAAAACAATAAATAAACGTCAAGCAGTTATGGAAAGCAGAAGAATAGTAGATTGACGTAATAGTTACTTGGAACAAATAACTAAATATAGACAAGAACATAGGCAAATTATCTATTTGGACGAAACCTGGTATGACACACACGACACAGTTAGGAAAGGATGGACTGATGGTTCAAGAATGTGTACGCCTAAAATGCCTGCAAACAAAGGATCGCGACTAATCATTGTGCATTGCGGAGGAAGTGAAGGATGGGTTCCGAATGCTTTGAAATTATGAGGAAAAAAACTTGAGGACTGCAATGTTGACTATCATAAAAACATGGAAGCTAATATTTTCGAGGAATGGTTTGAAAACACATCGATCTCAAATTTGGATACAAATAGTGTGATAGTTCTTGACAATGCTTCATATCATTCGCGACAACTCATCAAAGTGCCGAATAAAGACTCAAGGAAAGATGAAATACAAAGTTTTTTAATGGACAGTAATTTGTATTTTGAAGACTGCTACACGAAAAAACAACTACTTGAAGTTTTACAGACAAAGAAATTTGAAAAAGTATACGCCCTTGAGCGTATTGCTGAAAAGCATGGACACACTATATTGAGACTTCCCCCTTATTTTTGTGTTTTCAATCCCATAGAGTTAATTTGGGGAAAATTGAAACAAAGCATAAGGCGAAAAAATACTTTTCCAAAATTCGATTAGAAGGTAATTGAGCTTATTAAAGAAGAAGTAATTAATATTACCAAAGAAGACTGGCAAAAAAGGATTGACAAAGTAATTCAAGTTGAAAAGGACTACATGAAGATTGGACACTTCCATATTAATGGTGGAAATAAATTTATTATAGATTTAAATGATGACAGTGATAGTGAAGAAGAAAATATGGAAGAAGGAGTATTAGAACCGTTCGAAGAAAATTAGTTAAGTGTTTTTAAAGTGAATAATCGGTAAATATGTGAGTTAGAAGAATTTATAGTTATTTTATGCGTTTTAGGATGTTGCTATAATTGATATTTGAGAATTATTCTTTTTGAAATATTTAGTGTTTTTTCAATATAGGTAACCCGTTTATTTTAATTCCTACCGTTCCACCCACATATCTGGATGAATTTTCCACTTCACACTTCTTTTCAGGTGAGAAAAGTGCTCTCACATACCATATCGCTATTGTGATTCTTACATATTCAGAAATAATTTTTTAATTACGAAATTCATTAGCTCCCGTACTATATTCTTAAAGGGAAACTGTCTGAAGGTAGGTTGCACTATATCGTTTACTTGGACTATACACATTAAACCATTTCGGGAAAATTTGCATAAAGTGATGCAGCTGACGATTTCTCCAATGAAAACCAATGAGAAGAGGACTTTTCGAAAACACACAGTGGTTTCGAGTCGGTGTTTCGCCTCTTCCTTATTCATACGTTTCCATAGTTACAACAATCACTGTAAATTTAGAAACGTCAGTTTGACGGTTCAACTTTTCAACTGACATTAATGACAAAAGATGAACCGTTCCTGCAATACGCATTTTAGAACTTAACAATATATTATAATGTATTCGTGAAATTGTCTGATCGAATATCACTTCAAAATGCAGAATTTTCAAAATACTTTCACCTAGCCAGTCTCTCAAACTGTGTTGCTGTACAAAACACCACTCGAGCAAGCTCTCGTGGTGTTTTTGAGCAACACAGTTTTCGTGACAGCAAGGTGAAAGTATTTTTGAAAATTCATCATTTTGTCAGGATTTTACTTCTTACTATTTCACCCACTTGCCAAATGAACCAATTAGGAGCTCTAGTCAAGTTCGGATTATCGATAATACCATAGAAAGATACATTATACAGGGTGTTTCATAATAAATGCGCGGGACTTCAGGGTGTGATAGCTCGCCCAAATATATGAAAAACAGTTTCTATTAACTTACCCTCTAAAATGCACCATTTTCGAGATACAGGGTGTTGAAATTTAAAAAAAATAATCGTTTTTTGCGAATATCTCTGGAACCGTTTATCACACAGAAAACAGATTTCGTAGGCATTTTCTACTCATAATAAGCTATGTTTTGTGCGGATTTTTTATTTTTTTAAATTCATAATTGGTTAAGATTTTGAAGGGGTAGTGGGTGTTTTTTTCTCCAACTTCTACGCTACTGAAAAAGGAAAAGTTTTGAGCCTCCTATATGAACCGCCAATGTTTTCTACACAAAAAAGGTATTTCTGGTCATAAGCTCTAAAGTTGACCATTTTCAAGAAAAATCAACTTTCATGTTGTTTAAATAATGTTTTTTCCTCGAAAAATTGCTGCGTGCAATGAAGCTAACGGCGGACATTTCCAACAATTCAACTGAGTATGATTGTTATTGTTTTTTTTTTATTTTGCAATTAAGAAGTCAACGTTTGGTTTTGTTACTTGTTTTAACGTTTAAATAAATTTTGTATAATTAGGAAAAAAATTATTGAAAAAAATTTACCATGTTTTTCAACATGAAAGTTGATTTTTCTTGAAAACGGTCAACTTCAGAGCTTATGATCAAGAGTACCTTTATTGTGTAGAAAACATTGGCGGTTTAAGTAAGTAGCTCAAAATTATACTTTTTCCAGTGGCGTAGAAGTTGGAGAAAAAAACACCCACTACCCCTTCAAAATTTTCACCAATTATGAATTTGAAAAAATAAAAAATCCGCAAAAAACATAGCTTATTATGAGTAGAAAATGCCTACAAAATCCATTTTCTGTGCGATGAACGGTTCCAGAGATATTCGCAAAAAACGATTATTATTTTTTAATTTCAACACCCTGTATCTCGAAAATGGTGCATTTTAGAGGGTAAGTTAATAGAAACTTTTTTTCATATTTTTGGACGAGCTATCACATCCAACTACCCAACGTGTCGCATGTGACTAAATATATCCATCTCTTTTCAATGCATATTCAAGAAAGGCGATAGATATATTTCGTCGCATGCGACGAGTTTTAGACATTTGATAATAGACGAAGAAAGTAATGACGTCACAAATGTCATTCTTGTCAAAAACTGATTCCAAACAAACCTCCGTCGAATTTAAATCAGCTTGTCCGATAACTCCGATATTGTTTCCGTTAAGGTTTTTCGACTTCTTTTGTCTGAGAAAACGAAATCCAAACAACCAATAACAAACTAATAAAGTAAAGCAGCAAATCATCAACAGAGAATGTCACCGAAATTCTTTGTTTGGAATCAGTTTTTGACAAGTATTACATTCGTGACGACACACTTCCATCCTCGTCTATAGGCCCACTCCTCAGAACAGTAGTGTTTGAGTAATTATTATTTTGAAGGTGTATCACTAAATTAAAACCTAAAGCTAAAAGTAAAGAATATAGGCCCTCCACCTCGTCATCTGCGAGTCCGTCACGGAAGTCAAATTTGCTGGAAACACATTTCCGAGCAATAAAAGATATAGATATGCATTTATTATGAAACACATTGTATTCCTACTCTAGAATGCTAATACCATATGTCGAAAGTATTGTAAAAAGTTCAGACTAGTCCGCAATGCGCATGTGCATTATTAGTCTTTTTTTGAAACTGGCCCGGTTTTAGTAAAATATTATGGTACTGGTGAAAAATAATAAACGTTATTGTTAATTCTGAATCTCTGGGGATGAGGTATTGGAAAACGCAATGTACTTATACCTGCTATTTGAGCCGATTTGAATACATCTTTTCTCATATTTATGATCCAAACTAATCGGCGAAGGCCATTAGATAGTAGAGTATGGTTATTATCATCATTCATCACTCTGAAGCGACTCATTGATTTTTGGTATCGCAATCACTTTTTAGCTGTAGATAAACCCAACAAAAACTACGGAACATAATATAAGCGGTGTGGCTAATACTTGAAATTTGTTTGCAAAAAGTTTTTTTTCTTCATAATTTACACTAATACACATTTTTTTAAATATTGAAAAATAAATGCATTTGTTATTAAATCTGGGTGTTTATTTCAATCAATTCTGATTCGTCAAAACGCCATAGGCGACTTGATGAATGATAAATTTCTCAAAATCAGTTTGCAAAATGGAAATGTGCGTTATACTTGAAAACGTGAAGAGTTAGCTAGAGGAATGTATACTAGTATTCGATAGACAATCAAATTTGACATCTGCTCTTGACATAAAATACAGGGCATTCCCTTTAAATTAAACAATTTATTACTGTTCAAAGATTGTGATTATTTTGTCTTAATTTTTACACACCTTGTAGTGAATATTTCACAACTGCTATATGGAAGTTATTCAGTTAGCAGCCTCTAGCATTAATTTGGTTGAAAACAAAAAAACACTGGTTGAGAATTTAAGCATTAAAGCTGATGCTGCATTTTCATAAAATAAGAGATATTTCAAAAACCATAAGGTTTAGGTGAAACTTGCCTTTATTTTGATCGTTAAATCCGAAAATGAAATGATATACAGGGTATTTTATTTTAAAAATAACAAGTTTGATTCGTTTCGTATTTTTGTACAACATGAAAATATTTTCAAATTGTAGGACAAATAGGTCCCTATCCATCGTAAAAATCAAATGAACGAACCATTATGGTTATGCTTCTTGTCGAATAACGTGAATAACCCTGTATATTTCCTATATGCATAGATACTGAAATGATGAATAAAGCCGCTTCATTATTATTATTATCATTATACATTATTCAGAATGTTACCTTTGAGAATATAAATTTTTTTAAATAGATTTCCACCAAAACTTTGATGGTTGTTGGTGTACTTTTGTACATCTATGCATCTGTGTGATTTCCCGACGGGGTTGACGTAGATAACAACTACAATTAGAGAATGATAATAATTTCCTTGATAGCATTGATTTACTTTGTTTTTGAGTTTGGTTGTCGCATTATTCAAATTGAGATTACCCAGAGAAGTATATTATCATTCGAAATTTGGACTTATCCGATCGATAAAACTTATCATAACAAAATCACATACGTAGTATTCTTTCCAGTGCAGCGTTAAATATATTGTTGGAATGTGGGTACATAATTTCAATCCTTGAAGAGGTTCTTGTGAAAAGTGTGTAGTTGTTGTGACTTCATCGAAGACATTTAGGAAAGACAGTGCCAATTATGTACAAATCAATAATAAATCAGTAAGTCGAGTGAAATGAATAACTTTATGGTTTCCAAATGTAGCTGTAGTTTGAGTTGTTTATGCATTTACTATTGCTTCAGAATCCAGACTCCACAATTTCCCCCATTATAGTCAATCATGTCTTGGATTAACTAATACAAAAATCATTTATCAAAATTTCTTGCCCAATACCGTTAGTAAAAAGGGATGTAGATGATTTGATCCTAGCTTTACCAGCATAAATAAACCATGTTCTGAACATCTTTAATAGTTTCAACGATCTCCTGCAATTCACTGTCGAAAGAGAAAATGAACAAAGCATTACTTTTCTAGGCATGAAAATATGTAGAGACAACCCCCATAAAATGAAGATAAACACGATCACGGCGATGAAAAGAAGAGCCATCAGGTTATCAAATCCGGATTACAGACTCGGGAGTTTAAATAAACTCAAATGTATGTTGAAAGAAAATTCTTTTCTTTTCAATATTCTCTTTTCACAAGATACCATTGACTTGAATAACATGAATGCTGCAACTCCCATAAATCAAATTAGTACAAATGTTTCTCAAACAAAAACAATTTTTTAAACAAACAATGTAATGTTCCTAACACAGTTGGAATAATAGATTAGCTCATATATCACATCAGAGTGTACTTTTTGAAATTCAAATTAAGTAGCTACTGGCCTCGTATTGGAACCTGGTCTCGCATAATGATGAAGCTCGATATCGTTGTTGTTAAAAAATTGTTAATATTGTTATTTCCTTCAACCGATTGTACCCCTACGCACAACCCTCAGAAGTATTCAAGAGCCATGTGCCTTCCCTTTCAACGTGTGATGCCATGCACGAAACCGATGACCATGCGGAGATTTGAACCCTCGACCCTCAGCTCCAAAGGCGAACACTCTAGCAACACAGCCACCACGGCCGGTAATTTTAAGAATTAATTGTAATTTGTAATTAATGTAATTAATTGTAAATCATGCTCGAAAAATGAGACATGTATTGAGAAGTCTGAGGTGTTGGAGGTTTTCCGAGGCAAATTGTCAGTTGAAAAGGTGATTTAAGTGAGAGACAGAAGTTAGGATGATAAAGATGAAGAAGTCAGCAAATGCTGGGTCCTGAAAAGGGAATGTTTTCTGTTACACTACATACATAATTTTCACCTCACCTGTCTCTATAGCACGCATTATTTTCCTATGTATAGAAGGTTTCCTCTCTATTTTGTTTATGAATATGGTGAAGCTTTGTTGTGACAATTCACATATGTAGAAAACTTCCAGAGCATAAAACTAGGTCAAATTTGCGCGATACGCTTTTCACGAACAAAATGGGGATCATCAGAAGCTGTAAGTAGTAGTTTTGGTGTTTGAGTAGTTTTATCTACGTTTCGGAATATTTCTTCGATTTATGTGTATTCTTTACTCCCTCATTATACTCGTTCATTAATCGACAAACATATTGGGTGGAGCGAATAAAATCTAGCAAATACTCATACTATATATTTATCCCTATCATTTCTCTATGAAATGAATAAGTCTGTCTCCCTAGAGTATAAGCATTTACTTGAATAGTATATTGTGTATCTAGTAGTAAAAGCAATACATTCCCGGACGACAATGTAAATTGTTGGCCGAGGCGTTAAGCCGAGGCCAACAAGCATAGAAGTCTGGGAATGTGCTTTTACTACGAGGTACACATACTATTTTTTCTGAAATCGCAATCAGCATTATCAAAAACTAAGGAATTCTACATATTGTTTGCGTGAATTCAATAACTGTCTAAAATGTAAACAAGCCGGCAAAAAATTCCCGTATCGTTTTCGATACGGGAATAGTATATTGTGTATCTAGTAGTAAAAGCAATACCTTCCCGGACGACAATGTAAATTGTTGGCAGAGGCGTTAAGCCGAGGCCAACAAGCAATGAAGTCTGGGAATGTGCTTTTACTACGAGGTACACATACTATTTTTTCTGAAATCGCAATCAGCATTATCAAAAACTAAGGAATTCTACATATTGTTTGCGTGAATTCAATAACTGTCTAAAATGTAAACAAGCCGGCAAAAAATTCCCGTATCGTTTTCGATACGGGAATAGTATATTGTGTATCTAGTAGTAAAAGCAATACCTTCCCGGACGACAATGTAAATTGTTGGCCGAGGCGTTAAGCCGAGGCCAACAAGCAATGAAGTCTGGGAATGTGCTTTTACTACGAGGTACACATACTATTTTTTCTGAAATCGCAATCAGCATTATCAAAAACTAAGGAATTCTACATATTGTTTGCGTGAATTCAATAACTGTCTAAAATGTAAACAAGCCGGCAAAAAATTTCTCGGGTCGTTTTCTGTACGGGAAAGTACTTTTTCTGCAACCATCCGGGAAGTGTTCACTTCCCGGACACTTTTTCTCTAGGAAAGTAGCACTTCCCGGCCTAGTCCGGGAAGTACGTACTTCCCAGACTAGGCCGGGAAGTGCTCGAAATTTAATATAAACAAGAATTGGAATGTTTCTAAAGAAAGAGATGCAATTATTCACGCATCAATGGAATGAGCGATTTTCTGTGAGTGATACTTCTGAATAACATTCTCCCTTATCTCATTCATAGATAAGAATCTCCAAAGGAAACTGGACATTCAATAAATAATCAACTATCTGAATGAAAATACAAATTTTCACTTTCAGATTTTTTCTCTCAAGTTATATAGGGTCTTTCTCAATATCTATCAGATGTAGTTCAATGTCCAGCGTGGCTTTTGCCGGGGAAGTAGTTGTTTTCTGTAAGATATTACAAAAAAGTAACTTCAATTTTATCGTAGGGTTTTTCCATTTCCGGAGGAGTCCTGTATTGATTCAATTTTCAATTGAGAATGTTTCTCTTTAAACCATGAATCCCTTCCAAGAGAGGTTATCTTGTACGATGGAAAACAGCGACTAAATTTCAACTTTCAGTCGCAGATGATTCCACAACTGACTTTATTAACATCCTGTTCATATTTTCAATGAAATCAACATGCCATACCCATGACAGGTTTTATGTCAGAAAAATATTTTCAAAGTTTCATCCCACAAGAAATAGTCCAACAATTCCTCATTACAGTGTGAAATTGCTTCTGCAAAAAAACAGTATTTTCCGGAATTGTTAGGTAAATTACTATTCCCGTACCGTTTAGCTTCAAAAACGGTCCGGGGAAGTTCGTTGCTTAGCAACGGACTAAAATACTAGATTAGCGTATTTTGAGGCCTGAAGTTGCTCCGAGAAAGTGGGCATTCTTGAACGATTTCAGAAAAATTTATTTTATTCACATCCCCCATTAAGTTATTTACTTGTAGGTTATAAATTGAAAAAAAAAAACTTGATATTTTGTGGTAGTAGGTTTTACAATGTGGCCTTCTCGCAACTGAAATATTTTCAACTCCCGGTCTCTTTCCGTTATACCGGAAGTAGAGAGTAACTTCCTTATTTCAAATGGAACACCCTGAATTTTACTATTTTTTTTTTATTTTCCAGCAGATTTCAGGCCCACTTTATATGTTAGTTTTCGAGATATTAATTTTTTGAGAAATTCTACATTTACAGCACCACTCCGAAATATTAGTCACTAATAGTTGGAAATGTGAAATTTCATAGAATCACACCTGAAGTATTAGGTCATGAACATCAGGTAGGTACATCGTTTTTTTAAAAATAATTTACATGTTGGTCAAAATTTCCACCTGAATTATAACATCGAGAAAATTGATAAAACACGATTTTTTTCAAATGGAAACTACACTATACTATTATTCTATTATGGATACTAAAACAAATATCAAATTCATGAAGATAACCCTATACCTAAAATAACCACAAATAGTAAGATATATCCGATTTTAGGAAAGACTTGAAATATAAATTATTCGAAGCAATACCAAACCAAGATTGCTTTGAAAAGAAATGAACTAATATTAACTCTAGCAATTTCAGTTGTACTAACTTTCCTACTAGCAAGTCTTAATCAGGTGGATTGAACATTTAATTAATTGGATATCAGATTAGAATAACTTATTATGTCCCCTCCCTTTATTTATTTACATATAATTCACAGCGCTGGTTGGTCGTTAGCGCGTGAATTCTTTAAGCTGGTGAAATGATAAGTTTTGTTCTATTCTACCCAAAATCCTCTCATTTAACAAACAACTTCACAGAATAACACTTTTTTGGAGATTCATTCAGCTATGAAACCCTCATCTCATACTTACCTTACTCACAAGGCCGTAGCCAGGAAAACATTTCGGGGGGGGGGGGGGTCAGGTCAGGACCGAGGATTTCAATACCATTATCATGATAATTTTTAAAATTTGGATAAATTTGCCCATACAAAATATTATTGGAAGATGAATGATTTGGTTTTGTTAGAGTATTTTTTATTTAATTTAATAGATCAGATCAATCAGTAGAATGACATTGAATATTAAAATAGCTATTGCTAAACATAATAAAAAGGAAAAATAACCCGTTAATATGCAACATTATTAATTTTTTTTAAGAAAGTGGAAAGAGTTTATACAGGGGGAAAAGTTTACAACACAAAATTTAATCTTCTGCTATGGTTTGAAGCAAAAATATTCACAACTTCGTCTGTTGAAATCGATGTACTCCTGTGAACTGACATCAAGGCTAGTCCACAAAGCCGGTCTTGACCACAAGCGTTTCTCAAATATGTTTTTAGCCTTCTAAGTGTTTAGAACGTACGTTCTGGCGTGCAGGTGGTTACTGGCAGAGTAGAAAATATTTGTAGCAGCTTGAAGATGTTAGGGTAAAATTCTTTGTTGCATTCTGAAAGAGCTTCAATAGCATTTGATGGACGATCACACTCTGCCTGCTTTTCCCAATAAATCTTCCACAAACTAAACTCAGCTTTCAATAAGTCTAAGTCAACTTTATTTTGGTAAATTTTTAAGTATTCCATATCTAAAACAACAGAAGTATTGCAACAAACAGACGGTAACAGAGAATTCAAATTCTGGGAAACTCCTTGGTGATCCATGAATCGTTCTTGCAGCTGATTTGTAAAATCGTCAAGCAGTGGAATTGCCATCGCAATGCGAAAATATTGTTCTGGGTCTGAAATTTGTATGTTACATCGGTTGCGCTGTTTTGCAGCGACACGAGGAAGCCTGACCTCTTCACCAACATCAGTTAGTAACAATTCAGCTGTTTTGTAGATACGAGAAAACTCCATCTCAATATTCTTTCGCATATTCTGAAAGAGGTGTACTGTGTTTCCAACATGATCTGTTGCACATTTCAAATCACATAGAGGTGATTATAACACCTTACAAAGAGTCACAGTATGTGAAAACACTTTAGCTAAGAAGCATAAGCTAATAACAAACTCCCCACAAGTCAATGTTTTCACAAATGATGACGCCTTGGAAGACGTATCCATGTCTGAGTCACTGCTTAGGTCTTCCAAGGTGGCAATGATAGTTTTGAAAAGTTCCCGAAACTTTAGTAGGCTGTTATGGTTCTCAACCCACCTGGTTTCACACATCGATGTTAGAGTTTTCCATCTTGAGTCTGGGTTTTCTGTTTTAATTTTATCTCTCAGTAAGGTCATTCTTTTAGGGGAACTTTTGAAAAAACTTATCACAGATTTGACTGTGCCAACACAGTTTCTCACACTCTGTGAATTGCAAGAGTGACAAAGAGCAAGGTTCAACGAGTGAGATTAACAATGGACGTAAAGAGCTTCTGGATACTGTTTTCTTATCAAAGCTTGGACGCCCTTAAAAGATTCTTTCATGACAGAAGTCCCATCATAGCCTTGACCTACCATATCCTTGCATTCCAGACCTAGACCTGACAAACATGAAATTATAGTATCAGCTATTGATTGAGCATTTGTGCCTTTTAGGTGTGTAAACCCTAAAAAGTCTTCTTTTGTCACATAACAGGTTTCTTTTTTTTTGTGTACCGTACACACAGAGAAAGTTGTTCATGTCCTGAAATGTCTGCAATTTCGTCTACCAAAATAGAGAATACACCAGCTTTAACTATGTCTTTGACAATTTCTTTTTGAATAACTTCTCCGCATATAGCAATTTGCTCATTTTGGACTGTTGGGCTCATATATGTAGCATTTAGGGACATATTCTCTGTATGTTTCTCGAGTTTTTGGTCACCGCATTTAATTTTCAATCTCAACAATGAGCTAAAGTTTCCATCATTAATAGGGGGCTCTTCATCATTCGGCTTCAAGGGCCCTGAATCATTGGTTCCTCTTAATGCGAGTTCCTGCCGACCACAAAACTTAATGGTATCTACTATACAAGCCAACATCTCTCGGTTTTCTTGTACTTGTTTCTTCCTAGCTGAATCAACTTGATTTCTTATATCACGTTCAGGATTTTTTGAAACACTTATGAAGTTGCTCCCTGATTCCATTGCAGCTTTATGGTAAATACTATCTTGATGATTTTTAAAGTATTCCAAAGCATCTTTCCAATTCCTGTACGGTTCTTTCACTAGTAATCTCAACTTTTGATGTCCACCTTTTCCAGCTGTATCTTTTGAAAACAGTACACAATACTTACAAAGTGCTGCATCATTATTTTTTGAATAAACAAGCCATGGATATTTATGTAGCCACTGACTTTGAAATCTAAGATTCCTCTTTCCGCTGGCTGGGAATCGAAAATCTACTTCTGGTACCCACGGATTACACAACAGTTTTAATTCTGTGTCAGGGTCTATTATTTTAGAGGGGTTATTGAGATATTTTCCTAAATCGAGGACATTTTCATCATCACAGTTAATTTCAATACTGTCAACAATATTACAATCTTGTAGTAATGACAAAGTTCCACTTTCGCTGGAGGTACCTGCAACCGGCTCAGTGGAATGTTTCGGCTCCGTATCATTTGAGACTTCAGAGTCAGAGATTTCTTCTTGATTTTACTAAAAAAGTTTAATAAGGGGATCTGCGAACTCGTACGTTTAGCCATTGTGATCTGTTCCCTAAAAAAATTCAAAAGATGTAAAGAATCAACAACAAAACAATAAATATAAGCTTAATTTTAAAAAGTTAGTGATTTGTGATGCAAACTCTCCCGCATGTGATGCGAGAGCGTTTACATAATCACTATTTACACGTTAACTACCAAATTAATCAAAAAATTGGTTTAAGCGATATTTAAAATACGTACCTTTGTCTAAAATTTGTCTTCAGTCGATAAATTAAAACTTCTCACAGTCATCGACTTCTGGAGTCAAACAGAAAATTATTTTACGAGTTTTAAAAACCGTACGTAACTTAACTTCTTTGACAACAACAAAGAACTACATAGGACACTAACAAGTGATTTTACTCTATAATCACTGAGACACGTTCACATTTGGTGTTGTCGATCGACTGTCGCTAAGAGAATGAGGTTGGCGCGGCGGCGCGCTCTCTCGTCAACAAGCCTGCGAGCACGATAGAGACAGCGCAATACGTAAGAGCGAAAAGCCGTAAGTGAGGCCAGCCACACACAGTCACACACACACTGCACTTTCCCTCGCAATACGCAACAACAACAATACTTCAATTCTTGATTTTCGATACGATTATTACGATTGTTAATTATTGTGAATTTGTTGGAGGTCATTTTTGAGCAAATATAAATATAAGTATGCTTGTTGCTATGCACAATGATGTAAAATGTGTTGGAACCTCTGTTGTGTGTGCTGTTTATAATTTAATTTGCACTTTTTAAACCTAGTATTAATTTTAAATACTAATCAATTTCAGGATATCGGGGGGGGGGGGGGGTTGACCCCCTAACCCCCCCCTTGGCTACGGCCTTGCTTACTCATACTTACCTTACTCATACTTACCTAAATACTCCCGTCGTCAGCTTAATGCTCTGGGTTGGTTACACTTCAACTTATCGAACGTGCACCAATAATTAGCCTGTTCAGAACTGATTGGTTCCAGTAATTCAGTAATTTTGATTTGGTTTCATTAGTGACCTTTCAAAGGAAACTCGAGAAATAGTCTGTTTTAAGACAAAAGGAGTGAAAATAAATACAAAACTGTATGAATATGCGACTAGAATGTTGATATTTTCGAAAAGAAAATGAAATAATAATAATAAAAGACTTTATTCATATTCGTAATAATGAAAAGGCGAAGCGTCACTTTACAGTGTTTTTCATTGACCTACAGAAAAAGAAAATCTTAGAACTAATTAACATGCACATCGTAGATATACCTTATCTCGTATACAAAAACAAACAGTTATTTATCAATAAATACTAGTGAATGAAGAACAAAAAAAAACAAAAAAATATAATAAAACGCTATGGTGAGCATGGTATCTCTTATAAGAGATACGAGGTCGGTTAAATGACACCAACTGTGGAGTTTATCAAGGCCAACTAAAATGTGAAAAAATATTTTGATAAAATCTATTCGTTTTTGTTTTATACGCAAATAACAAATTTTTATCATTTTCATGTCTCTTGTATAATAAAACGCTATTCCGTTGAAATAGAGTTTCATCACAGCTGATACTATCAATTGTTAGGCCGAGCGGTGCCTTTTTCAATATTTTATAGGAGCGTTTATATAAGAACACATCAGGAAAATTATACATTTACTTACCTATCAAATCTCATCTCCGGCAAAAATCAGGAAGCTGCTACCAGCTTTGCACACACACTAGTTTTAATTATTTAAGTTACTTTATTTATTATTAATTTCAACACTTTTCTGGATTTCAATCTATTCAAATACTTTTCAAATTGTTAATCAATATTATCTGGGCCGAAGGCCCAGGTGGAAGATTAAATTTAACTGAATAAAACAAAGAAATCGGCCAAAAACATTTATTATGGCGAAAGAAAAAAAATAGAACGCCGGAATAACTAAGAAGTTTTAAATTTATAAGTTATTAAATCAAACCCAATTAAAAACCAGTGAATTGAATAATATTTTATGACATTTACGATTTTAAACTACTCAAAAAGGTATAATTCTTACTAAAGTATTGAACTGGTATTTTGAAACAGATCATTCACCAGAAAAGGTCACGTTGCTAACAAACATCTAACACTCTCAAGATTTAAAACAGGACTGCCGTTTAGCAGCATAAAATATATGTCCTTCAAGTTAGCCTGGGTTTCGAAATCCCCATTGTTTAGGCAGTAAATATAAGGGTTGTTCGAAAATTAAATAGTGAATTGAATTTCTTTTTCAGTTTCTTCTACGATCGGCTTATGCATTAAATATTTTATAACTCAGATATTCCGACGTTACGAGAAAAAAAACATAATGCAAATTTGTCGCATTATGAAAAAAACTCTTTATATCTAAACAATTGATCTCATTTCTACTTATTCTATGTCATGGATCTTTCTGTAACACTCGGTTATGGTTTGAATCAATTCTATTAACGGAAATATAACGTTGAATTCATAATGAAAACTGATTATAGGATACAAAATATTTGGTTCGAATTTATAAATACCCCTCGTAAAACTCTCGAAACTGTGTTGGAACGATTTTTATAGCAACCATATGGGCGAAGGTTTTGGTGCCCTTCTCGATATTGTAAACTAAATGCTAAATTTAATGGCTTCCGGATGTAGATTCAATGGTTGTCCTCTTTGAGAACTTTTAATAAATTTCAAGATTACGTTTTGTTACAAAAACAGTAATAATCCCTACCAGTACTAGGTACAAATGCTGAAGACGTAACCTAATGAAACACAGAATCATGAAGCATTGTTTTAATTTTTTTTTTGAAATTCAGGAGTGAATAGTCTTCATAACAAATAGAGATACTTTCATCGGTAACGTCAAAATAGGCTTTCAATGATTACACTAGAACAGACTGAAAAAAATATTTCTTTAATTCAAAACAAAGTCCTAATTGACAATATAATACCTAGCATGTAAGCTTACCAAGACCATCTTTAAATACGTGAAACTGATTAGAAACTTCGACAAATGATAACATACTTTAGAAACCCTTTAACTCTGAGAAAATATATCGGATATGTCCCAGGTCAAGGTGAGGCCTTGATCTGAGAATGTTCAACTCCCTTCTTGTTATCAGAACTCAAGCGGGTCAATCTATAATTCGTTAAAAGATAGAGGGGATAGTCCCACCCTCAGGATTTTACTTGTAAGATCTTATGATAGGTGTCGTTACTTGACTGGTTTTTGCATTCTAAAGTCTATTCTGGTGTTCTACATTCCTAATTAATTACATATAAGTTTTCATTACGTGAAATCATTTGGGTGATCGCCTCGTACAAATTGGACTCCGCTGAATGTGTTCTCTTTATTTGGTAGAAACGATTACAGAAACTACATAAACATTATATTTATCTTCCGATATCACTAGCCGCCTTTATATTTTTAAAATAACTACAATTTGCATACATTTACAACAAACAACCGTATTATCTAAAAGAGCGATACCAGATCTATTCAGTCTGCAATTACCAAATTTCACAATATCTTCAAAACTGTCCAAATTTTACGATTCTTACGAAAAATATATTGTCGTCCCTCAAAAATTGGGGGTACGATTTATTTTTGTACCTAAACTTGGCACTATTTCCTGGTTGAACATGTGGGGTGCAACTTTCTTATTGAAATTAATTTTGTCACACGACTAGTGGCGTCTCAATATTGCATTACACAGTTTCGTTGGTAACAGGTTACTTAAAATGGAAATGAATGGATTGAAATGAAATATTACCAGAACTACATCTTTGTTCATTGATGTTGAATACAGTCATTCTTCTTTCCACTCGAGTTCATTTCAACAGATGTTCGAAGACATTGCCGTTTTGTTCTAAACAAGAATTGATTATTTTTCGCATACCACTATATGTAGCTTTCTGTATGGATGGAGTCAGGAATCACATTACTGAAAGCTCTCAGAACCCTTCATTTCATGTATTTTATCCCTCAGTGGATCGACATTAACAATTTCTTTGATGTATCTCAAGATGAAGAAATCCAGTTGTGACAGGTCTAGAGACCTAGGAGGAAATTTAAAGCATCCATTGTTACAAATCTACTGATCTCCGAACATACCATTTAATAACCAACCAATGGCAGCAGTACTATGTGGAGCGGCTCCATCCATCTGATACCATAGCTGGAATGGTATTGTTCAGAAACATGCTATTCAACTTGTCATTATACTGATAAAAACATAAAATTCGGGTATCTTTTATATCACAAAAAACACCAAAACTCCATGAATCCTGGAAGTTGCGCTGCGATCGAGCTTTGGATTTTCAGTTGCCCAAAAATTACCACAAA
The DNA here is from genome assembly GCA_944452925.2 of Chrysolina oricalcia. NCBI lineage: Eukaryota > Metazoa > Arthropoda > Insecta > Coleoptera > Chrysomelidae > Chrysolina > Chrysolina oricalcia. The sequence continues at coordinate 13,469,618 of OX101821.2, read as the reverse complement.
GGACCACGCACGTTTCTTATGGAAAATGGCTTTCCGTGAATTTGTCCGAATTTTTGGTATGGTGTAGATCTAGATGCACTGATCAAAAGTGTCCATTGCCCAAGACTCCAAAAATGGACAGTTTTCGAGATATGGCTCTATCAATGTAATTTTTTGTGCATTTTTTGGATTTTGACACATAATCAGTTCAATCTCATACTTAGGAAAAACCGAGTTTCAATGATTTCACTGCGGGAATCGATTGAAAAATAGTTCTTTCTTCGTTCCAGATACTGCCATTGGAAGAAATTATTATACACTGCTCGTCACTGACGATGTAACTGGACTATTATTTTCGATTTCTATAGTCCAGTTTTTGTAGAAACAAAAACTTCTGAATTGCTCAAGGTATCACAGAGTCACATAATAATATATTCAACACCTTTCGATAGGGGCACTGGAAAAATAATATTCGATACACACTATAGGAACTGAATCTGAGATACTTTTTTTTAAATAGTTTCCTAGTCGTCAAAGAAATAATAGTAAATGCAAAATGAGCATATAGAAAATTGTTCATAATGTAGGCTGACGACATAAATACTCGTATCGAATGCAGTTTGTTTATACCGAGTGTTAAATATCAATAGAAACAAGGGAATATACCAATAATCATTTCTAATCGCTAATCGACCCGTTAAGGCAAACGGATCCGTGAAAATGTCTGAATATTTGATATGATGTGGATTTCGATGCACTGATTAAGTATCTATTGCTACAGACTACAAAAATGGACAGATTTCAAGATATGGCCTTATCAATATCTGATTTTTTTAGTTTTTTAGATTGTGACCCACAATCGCTTAGCTCTTATACCCAACAAAAACGGAACTCTATCGATTTCTGCGAAGGAATTGACTAAAAAAATAGTTGGATTTCATTTCAGATACATTCATTTGGAGAAATTAGCATACACTGCTCGTCATTGGCGATGTAGCTGGGCTATTATTTTCAACTTTTGTATTTCCGTGTTCGTAGAAACAAAAACTCTTGAATTGTTCTAGTTCTAACAAACATACTTATATCCAACACAATTCAATTGTGGCATTTGAAAAAATAATATGCGATACACACTCTAAATATGATTTGATTTTTTTTTGAAATATTGTCCTGGCCATCAGGAAAATAGTGGAAAATGCAAAATGAGAAACTAGAAAATCGTACTTATTTATAATGTACGCTGACGAGATGAATGCAGTTGTGGAATAAACAAACAAGTTAGGAGTTACTTGAATACCTAGTGAACAGCAAAAAAATATTCATTTCTTCAACTTACCCCTATCAAATAGAATAAGATCACAACAGCAACCACATCGTTGTATAGTACCCTACCCGATTTTGTTCAAATTATACATTTTTCGTTCAATAGTTCTTTATTCAATGAATGCACCTACACTTCACTTCTGTAAAGATGATCACTGTCAGATTTTTGTGCCTTGACTCTGTCTGTACTCTTCAAAAAAATTTTTCGTCGTTTTGGTGTTTCAGCTACTGCGAAGACAGACATAGAACTGAGATTGAATGACGTTATCTTATTTGCCCCATGTATAATTTTGCAATAGTTCGAGTGAATATTTGGTGGGTTGAACAATTGACCCTCGTTAAATGTTACGCATACATGATTTGATGAACGTTTGGACCAACTTTCTTTTACGTACTATAATTCTTACTACTATCATCATCACTTTGGTGGAGAATTGATATTTTTCATGAAATAAATATTGTTACTGTTTTACAATTTTCCCATTATTAGTTATATATTCTTCCCATGAAAACTTATTTATTTCAAAATTCAAAGTTGTCTAGAGTTGATGGCCGTGAACATTAAACATCTGAGACCACAGCACTCCTCATCGGTGGTCTCAGTTTTTCAAGTCCATATAGGCTTTCGGCTGAGAAAAATCTGGCCGCTAGGCCCAGACAACATTGAATATATTGACTTCGGCCGTAAAAGCCTACATTCTCTCATCAGTTATCGGTTCAATTAACAATTAGAAAAGATTTTTCAGTTTGTATATTTAACACTCGGTATAAAAAATCTGCATTCGATACGAGCATTCATCTCGTCAGCGTACATTATAAATACGATTTTCTAGTTTCTCATTTTGCATTTTCCACTATTTTCCTGATGGCCAGGAGAATAGTTCAAAAATAATTCAAATCATATTTAGAGTGTGTATCGCATAATATTTTTTCAAATGCCACAATTGAATTGTGTTGGATATAAGTATGTTTGTTGTTAGAACTAGAACAATTCAAGAGTTTTTGTTTCTACGAACACGGAAATACAAAAGTTGAAAATAATAGCCCAGCTACATCGCCAGTGACGAGCAGTGTATGCTAATTTCTCCAAATGAATGTATCTGAAATGAAATACAACTGTTTTTCAGTCAATTCCTGCGAAGAAATCGATAGAATTCCGTTTTTGTTGGGTATAAGAGCTAAGCGATTATGGGCCACAATCTAGAAAACTAAAAAAATCAGATATTGATACGGCCATATCTTGAAAACTGTCCATTTTTGTAGTCTGTAGCAATAGACACTTGATCAGTGCATCGGAATCCACATCATATCAAATATTCAGACATTTTCACGTATCCGTTTGCCTTAACGGTTCGATTAGCGATTAGAAATAATTATCGGGTATGTATTCCCTTGTTTCTATTGATATTTAACACTCGGTATAAACAAACTGCATTCGATACGAGTATTTATGTCGTCAACCTACATTATGAACGATTTTCTATATGCTCATTTTGCATTTACCATTATTTCTTTGACGACTAGGAAACTATTTTTAAAAAAAGTATCTCAGATTCAGTTCCTATAGTGTGTATCGAATATTATTTTTCTAGTGCCCCTATCGAAAGGTGCTGAATATATGTGACTCTGTGATACCTTGAGCAATTCAGAAATTTTTGTTTCTACAAAAACTGGACTATAGAAATTGAAAATAATAGTGCATTTACATCGTCAGTGACGAGCAGTGTATAACAATTTCTTCAAGTGGCAGTATCTGAAACGAAGAAAGAATTATTTTTCAATCGATTCCTGCAGTGAAATCATTGAAACTCGGTTTTTCCTAAGTATGAGAGTGAACTGATTATGTGTCAAAATCCAAAAAATGCAAAAAAAAAATTACATTGATAGAGCCATATCTCGAAAACTGTCCATTTTTGGAGTTTTGGGCAATGGACACTTTTGATCAGTGCATCCAGATCTACACCATACCAAAAATTCGGACAAATTCACGGAAAGCCATTTTCCATAAGAAACGTGCGTGGTCCTTTGGCTCCATCTGTCCATATCATGTTCTTCATGAACCCTGGGTGTATCTTGATGAGAAACCATTTGCAGAATTCCACCCGTGCAAGTGAGTGAATTTTCTGCGTCATTCAACGAATGTTCTGGATAAACTGTTAAGTACGTCAAAACTACAATTTTGTTGTCATTTTTCAGTGTTGTTTTGTTGATGACGGACGAAAATGATCAGAAATCTTAAAGGTCTTCTCAGAATATTTGAATTAACAGAACAGAACCACCAATATATTTTGCAACCTCTTAAACATTTATATAATTTGTTCACTGAAAAAGGGCATATCCCCAGTCAGCTGAAATATTCTATAATTACACCAATTCATAAAGCTGGCTACAAGTCTAAAATAAGTGATCACAGACCTATCAGTGTTATAAATAACTCTTATAAAAATATTTGAAAAATGTTTAAAAATTTTTTGATGAAAAGAAGATTATCCATGAATGCCAATATGGGTTTCGTGCTGGTATATCTACCACTGATGTTATGTACGATGTTATTAGAATTATTACACAGGGACTACACAGAAACAAAAAATGCATTGCAGTGTTTTTAGATTTGGCAAAGGCATTTGGCACTGTTAATAATACAATGCTTATCAACTTACAGGAGCGTTATGGCATTCGTGGTGCTGTGTTAAATGTCTTTCGGAGTTATTTGACTAATCGGGAACGATATGTTAAAATAAACGATGCGGTAAGTGAAAGCATGACTGGAAAAATGGGGATTTCTCAAGGGACCGTTCTTGGTCCAATACTTTTTCAAGCTTATATAAATTCATAGCTCTGAAAGTAAAAGCAAAAATTATATCATACGCTGATGACACGGTTGTAATTGTCGATGGAGATACATGGTCTGAAACTGAAAATGATGTCCAGTAAAACATGGAAGTAATAAGTGGTTAAGTGGTTAAGTATGTATCGCCTTTCATTAAATGCTGGTAAGACCCACCATCTTGTTTTCTGTATAACTGAAACAAATAGACCAAATTTTTTAAGTAATTAAGATCCAGGCTTGAAAGATGAAATTAAAGAAATAAACGAGGTCATATATTTGGGCACAATTATCGACAAAAATTTAAGATGGAACAATCATATTGATTATTTAACAAAAAAGGTGGGAAAGCTAATTTATAAATTTGACCATCTACGGCAGTTTTTATCAAGAAAGCTACTTATATTAAGTCTAGCTGAATCTAGCTAAATCACTTTTTCGATATGGTATTTTGGTGTGGGGAGCAATGTATAGAAATACAATGCAAAAACTAAACATAATACAAAACCATATCCTGAAAATCATTTTCAAGAAACAAAGATCTTTTCATACTAACCTTCTATACACAGAAGATATTTGTAATATCCGATCATTATATTTTCATAGCCTTTGTATGTATGCGTTCAAAAATAAAATATTGCATAATTCCGTTCCCACAGTTTATGCTACTAGAAGAACAACAAATGGATTGCTACCCATTCCCAAATTTCATAAAAATATTTGTTATCGATTTCTAACTTACACATTACAAAAAAATTTGTAATATACTACCATTAAGAATAAAACATAAGAAATAATAAAGGCTTCTCAAGAGAAGCAAAAAAATTTATATCCGAAAATTACTTTGAGTTTATCAAAATATTAGAACATCAGCAGTTACACTGAAACTTCGTTATACCACTATTTTGCTCTCCTACCTTCTGTACACAATCATTGTAATTCAGTTTAAGTATTTTTCTTTAAGATTATTCAGTATTACTCCACGGCATAACACAAGTGGTAGGATCTCTGTACATAATCTGTAGGTCTTCATATTGTATATAAACTGTTTTTTCGATCCGCTTTCCTTCTGTTATTTTGTAATTTTGTGTACCTAATAAATAAATAAATAAATGAATATGCATTAGTTCTGTGTAGAGATTTGGGAATCTTTCTGCGAAAACACGACAGGTTCTGTCGATTATCTTATTGCATTCACCATGAGTATTTATCAAATTCAGGAAATCTGCCTTAGTAAACCCCAAACGAGACATTTTGCACAAAAATAGGGAACTAGGAAATACACGTCAATAATATCGCATCAAATTATGATATATTTGTTGTAACTTCATCTGTTTTCAAAGCCTTGGTTTGCTAATGATTCGAATGATTGAAATTTCAAATATTTTCGAAAATAGGAAATATTTTGCAAATGGTGTTTAAGATTAAGGGTATTCTTCATGAATTTGATTTTTTTTCGTAGTACCGAAAATCGTGTTTCATTAGTTTTCTAGATGTTATGTTTTAGGTAGAAATTTTGACCACCCTGTGGACTATTTTTGAAAATTCAATGTATTGTTCATGTTTTGGTGGTCCAAATGTGACTCTAATAAATTCTACATTTCCAACTGTTACTGTCTATGAGTTATGATTTTTTTGGAGTAGTGCTGTAACTGTCAAATATTTCAGAAATAAATTAATATCTCGAAAACTAACAGATTCTGGTATGACATTGTTATACAAAGTGGGCTTAAAATCTGCTAGGGAACTCAAAAATGTAATGGAATTCAGGTTGATTCGGAAGTGGCCATCTACTTCCGGTACAACGGAAAGAGGCCGGAAGTTGAAAATATTTTAGTTGAGAAAGCCATACTGGATAACACACTACCACAAAATTTCAAGTTTTCATTTTCAATGATTGTCCATATAATCCTAAAGAATTCTCGTATTTATATTTATCAATTCGACACACACTTAACTAATTTGTTTTTTTTCTGATTGACTCGGCCGTTACTTCATGATCCATGGTAATTATACAAACTTCATTGAAAACGAATCGATATTCACAAACTATATTTAAGTAATAGCAGTAAACAATGGGTGGTAACATGCTGAATAAATAGATGAAATACTTTCTAAAAAATTGTACTCAATAGCTATTCGCAATGTTTTTCCTATCACAAAAACAGAAGATCAAAATGACAGAGCTTCGACCTACTTTGGACAAGCAACAAAAAAAGTAGTTTCATTTTTAAGCAGACAAGTTAAAAAAATTGCATATAAAACAGAGGATACGGTGGGAAGGTATATCAAAAAAAATATAGACAGAACTTCCAAATTCGAGAAATCAGGAGAATAAGTTACATTGTGGAACTTTTCCATATAATTCTTTCATAAATACATAACAAGTGAAATAAATATAAACGTTATACGATACTCGTGCAATGTCCGCTGTAGGTAGTCCAGTGTGAATATACAAAGCATACAGGTTAAAGGGGCTACATTCATAGTCAGCGGCATAATAGCTCATATCTAAACCTTCTAAGGGAAAATCAACGGCATTGCTCAATTTTTCTATAAAAACATCTGCCGAAAATTAACGTTTTGAATGGATGACTAGAATTTTAGGGAATTTTTTAATCGTGCAGTTCCACCTTTCTTTGCATTTTGAGCGAGAGGTTTCTCATTACCATCCAGAGATTTCTCACTAGTGAATGAATCCAAATAATCGGACAGTCTTAGTTTGTTCTTTCTTAGCGGAGTGCGTACGGATATGTCCCAAAATGGATCAAACGTAACTGAACAATGACCACAATATGTACATTTCAATTGACCAACAAAGAGTTCTAAAATCATGGAGTTGTTCATCATCAATAATTTCGACCAAGCCTTTTCTCCTTTTTCACTATCATTCAGATAAATGATTATGTTTCTGCGTAATTCTATTTACGTCAGCATGTAGACCATCCAGTAGGATCCTCAAAAATTCGTGAGCATTTTGTTGAGCATTGACGATGAAGAGAGGTGGAAATCTTTGAATATCCTTTCCTAAAGAGTCTGTTTCAACTGATTGTTGTGATGAATCTTCCGACCACAGTTTTTCAATCACCTCTGCGAATGATTTTCAGTTTTCTTATCAATTATTTTGATACTCCTAGGTACCATAGTATACTCATTGTAAAAATCACTGTTCTGTTTCTTAGATTTCATTGGCAATGCAACTTTTCGAGGATTCAGAAACAATTCATCCAACTGTCGAGATGCAGCAATGGTTCCGAGTACTGATGCTGCATTTCTCCTCTGAATTGCGATACTTACTCGTTGGAATAAAAATGAAGTAGCTCTTCTATCACTAGTCTCTTCAGTTATCCGTCTTCCCATTTCAGTATTGAATTGAGGGCCCAACACACCGAAAGTTCTATAGCTACAGGATGAAAAATATATAAATCTTTCAAGTTTTGGTATTTGAGGTTTTTTATTTTCTCTCCATTTACTGCAGATGCACCTGAGCGATTGGAAGTGGCAGATACGTGGGATACAGCAACCGTGTCCACGCATGTAAAATCCCAGACAAATGGTTCACGTAAGTTCCAAGCGACAAGTCTCATACCGTCAGGCCGATTACCACCATCACGGCTCACACACAGAGGTTCCAAAATTGCTGGAATGTTTGCTGTATCCAAAGCCTTTTTGATCAAGTCATTCACGGCGTTATGGCAAGAATGACGGCCAGCACTGTTAAATATTGGTCAAACTGGTAGAACATTAAAAAATCGTACTCATGAACATCATATGAGTTATGTGAACAAGAAGACTAAGTCAACATAGTCAAATAATCTTCAAGAAGAGAATCACACTTTTGATGAGGAATTTAAAATGTCACAAGTAGAATATAAACGATTGAAGTTTCTTCATTAAGAATTATTAGAAGTTAATATACTTGAAAATTCAATCGCATTGCCCAACGACCCACTGGATTTGAAAAACTCACCTTTGTTGAATTTATTTTCTTGGTGGTAGACATTACTAGAATCTCAATCTTTGAGGTCACTCTATTTTTTTTCCTTGGTGTTTTGGCATCGACTGCTATGGTCGTTAGCCAAAGAGGTCACTCTATTTTTGTAGATATTATATTAAGGGTTATATTACCTGTAATTTCGATCAGTACTAACATGGAGAAGGTTTTGCAAATCGGTTCATGAATGTTAATTTAGCTTGCATATTTACTTGAAGAAGTTGGTTTCAGGCCCACCACTGCGGCCAATGACCCATTGTGGCTCACCCTATGGTTATATTTCTTCCAGTATACCCAATCTTTAAGCGAAATTGAACAATTTACCAGGTTTCCTGGCCTGTCATTTTGCCAAATATTGAAAATCTGGTTCTGGCCGCTGCAGGGCATGTACACAGAATGTGTTAAGCCGTTTAATCATCCTCCATGCATAGCCGGCACTCTGCATCTTGTGTAAGTTCGATTTTATGCAAGTAATGTTTGAGTTTGCAGTAGCCACTAAGCAAACCTGCTATAACTCTGAGATGTGCTCTACTGAGTTCTAGCAGTTTATCAGAGCCCTGTTTTTTCCTTGTACAAGCGATAAATCTCGGAATGGGCTAGGCCCGGTTGACTACACCCGTACTCGAGTCATTTATTGTCGGCCCAGGCTATTATGACATTCTCGACAGTGCTATATGCTAAACCGCTTACTGGTTATGGTCCAGTGAACGTTGTTTCGGCCTCCTTTTGCTAGGGCGTCCGCTATTTCGTTTTCTTCTAGGCCCGTAAGACCTGGTATCCAGACTAGGGTAACGTTGTTGCGTTGTGCTAGACGGTCTGAGGTGTTTCTGCAGTTCCATACTGCTCTACATTTGGAGCAGTTTGATTGAAGCGCTCTCAGTGCTGCTTGACAACCTGAAAATATTTTTATGGTTATTTGGGTGTGGTGTCGATTTTACAGTTCCCTTGCAAACATTCCAATGGCCTGGAATATCGTAGCAAGTTTACCCATACTGAATGAGTGTTTCACTACTGGGTTCATCCCATATATTCCGGCTCCGACGCCTTCCAAAATTTTGGAATCATCGGTAAACCAACTTTCATTTGCACTACTCAGGTCAGTTTCATTCCAGACCCAGTCTTCTCCTTCAGGAAAGACCACATGTGAAGGTTGATAGTTTTAGGCACGATGTCTGAGGGCGTTCCTACGCATGCTGCTGCTTCTCATGACACATGGTCGCTTGGTAGAGTCTGTATGTTGCCCATCTTGCCCTCTCTCCATAGCCATGTGGCGAGGAAATAATCCAAGGAGTGCTTCCATTGCTGCCATTGGCGTGGAGCGAATAGCTATAGTAATCGCCAGGCACGCTTGTCTCTGTAGTCTGTTAAGTTTAGCAAGGGCCATTTTTTGATGGCCCTTCCCAGTAAACACAGAATGGTCTCAGAGATGGTAGTGAGATTCACATTCATGTTTCAGATCACACCAGTGAATCGCAAAGTGACTATTAAGTGATTATTATCGCATAAACGTCTATTCGGTGCCCCGTTGGTCATTTCGAGACATCAAAATGTGATGCAAAATGTGACTCGGAATTAGCCCAATGTGACATTCCATTTATACTTTGGAATCGAATGCACATTGAGGCCCTTTCGATGTAACAATGTGAAATTGAATCGACTGGTTCTTATTTTAAAATGTGCTTCACTTTTTGGTTCACCTGTATGTCAAGAATAAAACGAAGCCCACTATGTATCAACATGAATGGAAATTATACATCAATATTATTATTCTTACTAATGAATTACGGTTCATATGGAATGGAATGCTAGAAAACAAATGCGTGAGTTGATTCCGTAGTATATACTTTTCACAAACAAAAAAAAAATTATCAAACTATGTATAAATCATGAAAAAAAACAATATACAGAAATATAAAAAAATCTATTATTCAACTCTAATCCTCTGGACTACATTTTCTTCGCGGCGAAATCAGTTCCTATCCTGAAAATGCCAAATTCTGTAAATCAGTGAATTTACCTTTTTAAGTTTCTACTCACCGTTCCGGTCCTTGAAGAGACACAGTTTTTGGAAGAAATAATAATTGGGCAATGTTGAAAAACACATTTGATTCAACTAATGAAATAAAATGAAGCCAACAGAACACTACACACTATCAGAAGTACCTATAGAATATTTAAAGAATGGCGTCAACCAAATACAAATTCTACTTGACTCTCGACTCGACAAACACCTCTGGCCATTTTGTGCCGTGATGGTGATGTTATTCCCAATTTTGTTACCAACCAAATTCCTTCTACACCGACAAAATCGCAATGAAACTAAAATTCATGTTAATGTGCTTTGCAATTTTCTTCACATGTTGTGCCTCAAAGCGACACTGATGAGAAGAAAATTGTGAACAATTCATAACCATTGGCATCACTAAGTGGTATCAGTGATGTCTAAATGCAACTCATTTTGTTACCATAATAATCAAGAAAGCAACATCTCCTAGATGTTTGTGTTAACTGGGTTGCTCCATCAGACTACAGAGCAATACATGATCTTTGTTCATCTGACGGTCACATACAAACAGCCAATATACGTGTTTCAGTGACATTCCCCATATTTTGCCACATATTCTGCGGCATGTCTGTCCATAATGATAGGCTAGCTTTTCGGATAGTATTTTCCAAGTGCGAGTTCCAGTTTAGCTTTATATCTAAGGTTAATCCCAGATATTTTGCTTTCCTAGAAGAAGGAATTGTTACACCATTGATGGAAGGAGGTATTGAATGTTCCAGCTTCCTTTTCCTGGTGAATGGTACTATGACCATTTCGTGGGGCTTAATGGACATTTCCTCCGTCTTACATCATTTATATATGGTATCCAATATATCCTGAAGGACGTAGGAGATCGTCTCTTCGTATTTATCGTTTATTACTAGATCAACCTCCCAGAGCGAGAAAATGGCCAGCAGATCATCCACCAGCAAAAACCATAGAAGAGGGGAGGGGACAGTCCCTGGCTGGCTTGAAGCTGACACTTTCTCCCTGTAGAGAGATAGTTATTGTTCTGTTGTGAAACTTAGTTCTTATCCAGTCACATAGTATCGGTTCAATCCCTGTAGAGACAGTGGCCGCATATAGGAAGTGAGGTAGTGCATTGTTAAATGCTCCTTTCATGTCCAGGAATGCAGCGACTGCTAATTCCTGGTGTTCCAAGGCGTCGTTCATTCCTGAGACAGGGTTATCGAGGGCAAGTTCTGTTGATTTGCCTGGTAGGCATACTGGTGAACATTGAGAGGGTGCTTTGTTAGTGCCCCACACCAGAATTTTCTCTTTTTAGAAGTTTTAGCGAAACATTTCGTGATTGAATAAACTTTGTGTAGTTTGTAGTTTGTACAATTGAAGTAATTGAGTTACCAAAAATATAGATAACTGAATAAATAAGTGATAATTTTCAATTTTTTTGTTACAGGAAACTTCTATGGCGGTTTCTGTCAGCTCTAGCATTTATATTCGTGGTCCAGGCATCAAACTCCTGCAATACTGACTACACGACAAACCAAGAAATAGTTACTTGTACCAATTTGACATTTGATAATAAAAGCATCATTGTATTGAATAATGATCTCAACAGGGACTACACAAGGATTCTGATCGTGAATAAATCGGATATAACGAAATTGCCATTAGATTCAACTTTGGAACCACTCATCAATTTCACTATTGCTTTTTTCTCGAATGCTCACATAAATGAAATAGAGGAATTCGCTTTCAGCATCATGCCGAACTTAGCAAAGTTGGATTTATCCAATAATAACATTGGAATGATTACGCCTAGGATATTCGATTATCTGGAGAATTTGAATATTCTAGATTTGTCGAATAACAGCATCACAACCATCACAGTTCATTTATTTTCCACGTCCAATATAGGGACTCTCAATTTGTCATCGAACCATGTGAGCACCTGGGATAGTATTTCATCCATGAGCAAGATTGAAGTACTTGACTTCTCGAAGAATAGTTTTTCCAGTTTCTCCCTGGAGCAGATGCCAAGTACCTTGAAGGTTCTCAATTTGGAACAGAACAAGATTGGGAAGTTTGAGACGACCGAAAACAAATCGTACGTCTCGAAACTAATGTATCTTGATTTGAGTGAAAATATGATATCAGACTTGGAGCCATTACCTTTGAAGAATCTCAAGAATTTAGAGAGGTTATACCTGCAGAAAAACAACATTAGTACGTTTCCGAAAGGATGTTTCTCTGATTTGCACCATCTCCGGTACCTGGATGCATCCGATAATAACCTAAAAGTGATCCAGAGTGGCCTTTTCGACACGCTTTCTTTATTGGAGACCCTAATTCTCTCCGACAACCATCTCACGGCTCTAGGATATGAGCATTTTCGATTTTTGTACAAGCTGAGCCAACTTTATATCGATAATAATGAAATGAGCACTTTGAATTTAACCGTCATGATCGAACCACCAACACATTTGAAGAACGTTTCATTGGACGGTAACACATTTTCGTGTGACTATCTTTCTGGACTGATTCAAGCAATGGTAGATGCAGGTATAGATGTCGCCGATGGAGTACATTCCAAATCCAGCAACATAAACGGCAATACTTGTTACAAGCAACACTCTGGTGGGAACGATAACTTTTTTAAATCGAACAGGCTTTCAATAATTTTGAGTATCCTCGCTGGTGTTATTGTTGCCTTGTCTATACCTTGGTGTGTGATATATTATAAAAAATCTAAATCGAGAAGAGGTTTACTGGAAAATATGGAAATGACGACATATAATACATAAATCATTTGTTTAGTCATTAATCCATTCAGTTCGTCTCATCGTCAGTTTCACAAAAGTCTCCTGTTGAACCATTTAAATAAATGGTAAATAAGTCTCAACTAATTGTGAAAAGCAGGCTTGTAAAGTGGTAGTTGTGGGAATTGAACTAGATAAATTCATATGTAGAAACATTGCAGTGAAATGAGTTTAAAGAATAACAAAGAAATCGATCTCATATTAAAAGAGAGCAGTAAAGTTCATTATTCCTTAGAACTGATTGTTGAGTGAGTGCTTTGGAAGTCTTATCAGCTGATATCTGACACGGTCCATTCACACCAATAAACATACCTCAGTAATTGAATATACCGGGGGTAACAAGATCCTGGTATGCACCCTTTATCTCAGTTAGTTTTGAGAGTAATTGACTGAAATTTGGGAAATATCATACACATAATAAGCGGCATTTTTTTTAACTACAAATATTTTTTTCCACTTCTGATTTCGCCGGAAGTGATACCAACCTTCGATTTTTAAATGAAACACCCTGTAAATTATTACATGTATGAAATCTGCTTAGTTTTTTAATCCAATGATATAACATAAGTGACATTTCAAACTTCAAAATTTTTGATAATTAAATTTTTAGTTTTCATATTTAAGTGTGCTATGATAGCTCTGATGTATTCCAATTGACCCGTCTAATGCTAAAAAATCGAAATATCGTCAAAAACACTATGTTGTGTTTTTATGAACAAATAAAGTTCATTGTAATCGATTTTGAGGTAAAACACAATTTTTTCAAACATATTGGTACCGTGGTATCAATACGGAATGTATTCATACCTGGTAATAAAATGAGAGATAAATACAATCAAAATAACAGATAACAGAAAATAAGAGAATACAGTTTTTTTATTTCAGATTTTCAAAAATAATAGTTTTTCTACGACCATTCTTCGATTAAGAAACCTACCACGTTGTAACACCGATTTTCATTTCCCGCGGGCTAGCTGTATCGAAATATTTCATTTCCTACGACTTTCATGAACTACTAGACTATCATTATAGGTAGGTATTATAGTTATTTATGTATCAAGGGCGTAAAGTAGGCGTTTATGGCCTGCGGCGTGGATGATGGCCCGATGGCGTTAGCCGAGGGCCATCACACGCCGAAGGCCATAAACGCATTTTACGCACGTGCTACATACAAAATTTTATGCACTAGCGGTTTTATAGCGCGAATCACAAATACTGACTTGAATTGCAATGGTCTACACGTTTCATACGTTATGCATACAATAATTAAAGGTAACATAATATGAAGAATGTGAAACTATAGTAGCTGAGTGCTATATTGGAGAATCTATTTCAAATAAATAGATCATTACCGAAAAAATTGCCAACGATTATGAACAAATGTTAGAAAGAGTATTGCTTTATTGAACTGAAATGATTCTAATTCGTGTTAGGAATTGCATGAAATGATGTGTGAGTATAGACTATTTGAGAATTTTGTCTACTTTACGGCCCGCCGGGCCATAATGCGCCCACGGGCGGTAAAGTGCCACTTTACGCCCGGCGAACCGGGCGATAAAGTGTACTTTACCGCCCGCTAGTGCATAAACGAATTTTATGAACATAAATAATATCGAATCAAGTTTGTTTACGTATGTCTAATAATTTGACATTTCACATCAGTAGATAATTACAAAATTCGATTGAAAAATTAAGTTATTAAAAATGATTTGCGATAGTGAGGATGATTTAACAATCAAATTAATAAATTTATATCAGAAGCTCCTGATAATGCCCATCTTCTGACAAAGGTATGATTTTCTTTTCATAAAACCAGAATAATTTCAATAAAAAGATTGATTACAATCGGATTCTATATTTTTGAATAGGTGACAGATACTTTCTATATAGCAGTTAATATGAAAAAATTATTATGTGCTCTAGTAACGACGAGTGTTGATTCAGATGACACATGGACTTTGGATGGTGGGAGCGAGGGTTCAAATCCACGCAGCCACTTTTTTTTCATTTTATGAAATCGATTAGTGTTTGATTTTTTCTGCATAAAGTTTTTTTATTTTCAAGTTGTCAAAATTTTTAAATTTTGAATGTTATTTGTTTCACGACGTAGGTAGGTACGTCACAAAAAGAAAAAATTACCTAAACCATGTAAAAATGACGGCAGGAGAATTTATGATAAAAAGGATTATTAAAAATATTTCAGATTTGTTAATGATTCAGATGGTCGTAGAAAAAGTATAGTGTACAATGAGCATGAAATGACCCATTTTCCACTCGTAGATATATGAAATTTTGTAGTACTCGCTACGCTCGTACTACAAAATTTCATATGCCTACTCGTGGGAAATATATGTCATTTCATGCTCATTGTACAATGTACTATCATCTAACAAGTGCGGAAAGTGATACTTTTCCTCAAGCAATTGCATCGCGTGCGGATGATGAGTCACTTCACGCACGTGTTAGGTACACTATTTTTTCTGCTATCGTGCGGAAAAAACCCAAAAGTTAACATAAAGAAACATTTATCATGGCGTAGGTACATATCAAAAAATTAATTATTAATATTAATATTGAATGTGCAATTTGTAGCATTCTGTAAATTAATTGCAGAGGCTAAAATTTTTTCCTATGAAGTCGGGGACTTGAAGGTTGAATTTCCGACTTTTTGGTTTTCCACTGCTTTGTCACAAGCATCAATTGTTGCAAACGTAGCCATTGGAGAAACTTGGCTAGAAGATGTCATTTTTAAAGGCTGCTGTACTGGTGAAAGTTGCTGACAAGTGGTAGGTCCAGCGACAGCGTCACTGAAGTTTATTATTTTATTGGATAGGCCTTTTTGGAAACTACATAACTCTCTGCGACGCTGGAATATTTCCAACCTCCGAGGCGTTTAATATTTGTTATTCCTTCCCGGGAATCTGCAAGCATTGTGGCGGCGGAACGTCGGAAACTGTGGCCCGTATATAATTCAGGATTTGGAAGCTTCAGATAACTTGTAATCTCTGATGGCATTTTTCCGAAAATGTTTATTCCTATACATTGTACAGTGCAAGTTTGTTAGGTGCGAAATTTAGGAAAGCAGAGCAGTGAATGTGCAATGATGTGTCACGCCTCTAACAAACCCAGTAGCTCAGTAGGCGTGGATTCGACAATAGAAATAGATTTCGATATGATTGAAATATGGGGTCAATTTTCCGGGGCGCCACGGATTTATCGCTAGTGAAAAATCCGAAACCACCCTGATGGAATGGGACAACCCACTGCACTAATAATACTAAAATATTAAACAATAGA
Organism: Chrysolina oricalcia; assembly: GCA_944452925.2. Classification (NCBI taxonomy): domain Eukaryota; kingdom Metazoa; phylum Arthropoda; class Insecta; order Coleoptera; family Chrysomelidae; genus Chrysolina; species Chrysolina oricalcia. Next base: position 13,453,374 of record OX101821.2, on the reverse strand, counting down.
TACATCTAAATGGTATAATAATGATATATAAATATGTAGAGGTTGTGTCTTCCCTTACGCTTAGATAACTTGGACCAGAATAAAAGAAATAGTCATGACCCTTACTAATAAAATATATTGATGCATGTTACACAAATATGGTACCACCAAAATGGATTCAATAAATTGAGAGTGGTGTACTGGTTAACTAAATAAAATATTGAACCTCCAGTGAGGGCTATGCCTGTGACGTCACGATAGCTTACAATTATGATTACTGATGCCTTAGGGGCAATCTCTTAAGCTAAACGTATCTGATCATAAGTAGGTTTCCTTCGTAAGACAGTGGGTACGTCTCAATCAATCTAAGTACCAGTACATCTGGGACAACACCCTCAACGAAGAATACCAACAATGGGGACGAACAACAGATATACAGCGGGACAACTACAGTTGAGCAGGAACAATCACAGTAGTGGAATAGTGGAAAGACAATCACATTAGTGGAACTCCAATAAACGGTAGCAGAGTAGTAGCAATAAACTGTAGTGGAGCACTACCAGCGGCGAAGCAGCAACAGTAGCAAAGTAGTAGCTACAGCGGAGCAGTAGCAGAGTGGTAGCAGAGGGGTAGCAAGCAATAGCCGCAGCGGAGCAGTAGCAAAGTGGTAGCCGCAGCGGAGCACCCTAGAATATACAGTACCAGTCTGACTTCTGATTACACTTGTATGCATGGGGCCATAAGTAGAGCCCTAATGCAAATACTAACCTCTATTAAGTGGGAGGGTTCTGATAACAGCTTTGATGGTCTGTTTGCTGTCTGATAGCGAGTTTCTCGTTCCAGTGGTTTCACACGATGATGAAGTGACTTCTAACCTCAAAAATCCGCAAAGCGAACGGAGATTTCTCAAAAATATATAGCGTCAAAAATCGCAAACAATATGAGAAACTCTCCAGATATGAATTTTCCCAAGATCCATCAACGATGATCAAACTTTAATTGGAAATCTTCAAAATAGGTCAGTCACTCATCAAGATCAAGTAATCAACCGGAAAGAATGTCTCAGACGTCAAAGTCAATACTGTCAATATCTGACAAGGCGCTTTCTTGTTCGTTAGTGTTCGGTGGGAACAGTCCAGGAACTACCTCGAGCTACTTGGAGCTATCAAAAGAACACCTCGAAATTCAGTGTTGCCAACTGAATCAAGACGAAAACGCCAGCCTCTCAATCTCAGAACCAAACTCAAACAAACAAACAAAAGGTCAAGTATTCGAATGTGAAGTAGGTACCTCAATGAAAATAGAACAACTGATAACTGACAATAGCTTAAGGCCGGTTCATGTCCGCTCGAACTAGTACGGCAAAGGTAAGTACTAACATTCGGAACAAGCTATACATGACAACGATCAAGTTGTCATTTTGATACAGTGGCGTACAGAGTGGAAAGTGTATATCAATGACAGAGAATTTCTGATGTTATTGTATTAAAACAGAAAGGGTTTTCTAGTGCAAAATAAACCCGTAACAAGTTCCTTTCTAATATTTCACGAAAAATCGCTTATGTGTGGTTTCAGGCTTTCTTAAACTCACATACTTTCTGACCAAATTGAGCAATTTTCCATTTTCAGCTTTTGCGTAGTTTAGATCCAAATATTCGTGGACAATTCGGAACAATTTTTTTTTCTTCAAATTAGAGCAACAATCCTCTACTAATGCGAATAAATAAGACTTGGTACGATGATTGATCATTACATCAGACATTTTCACGCATATTTTGCATATAGTATGATTTTCAAATCGATTCATTTTTTAAACAAAGAATTTTATTGGTTTTAGTGGCTATGCAATATTCTTTATTGCAACAAATAACGAGTTTTTTTGATGTTTTGAAGTGTCGAAATACAATGATCACTTCCTCCTATGATTGATGCTTGCTGACGCTGTTTATGAATTCCATACCATTAATGCGCGCATATCGCATGTTAATAAACTCAAAACTTATGTGAAATTGAAGAATATACTATTTCCTATCTTGAAATGGTATTCCCATGCAACTACAAAGAGTAGAAATTTTACCAATTTGCAGGCCTAAATAATTGCTGACAAAGATGTGACGCGCTATGAATCTGTTCATGCAGCTTCCCGAAAAACCTCTAAAATTATAATTTTCTACCACTTGTAGTAAGCTCAAGTTTTGTCCCTAAATGGCACTTTTGAGCTACTACATCAGTAGTAATCAACAGTTTATAGGTTGAATCCGTTGGTGTGAAGACAAACTGAATATTATTATATAATCTGTTTCTGTAGGTATGTATCTATAAAACTAATATTTTTTTCATTTTTTACCTCTTGTACTAGCCCGAAGTAAATAAAAAAAATCAACGGATGTAATATATTTCATTATAAAACTGCATTACCGTGTAACTACAATGAGTAGAAAACAATATCTTATATAAAGGGCAGGCTGAGAAGCCATTACCGAAACTGCAAAGCACATTAAATTTTATAGAATTATAACTTTCTACCACTTGTAGTAAGTTGAAGCAGACCTCATTGCGTCAATTATTTCCTGATGATGGCCCGAGTCTATTTCCAGATATGGTTTTATTGAGTGGCTGCTACCATGACCGGTTATTTTAATCAATTGCTGTTCTCCAATTCCCGTTTTGGCTAAAGTTGAAACAGCAGTGGCCTTTGCAGAATGATTTGTTATTTTGATCTTTTTGACATCAATTCCAATCAATGATGCAGCGAATTTGAACCAGGAAGATATTGTATTCTGTCCAACTGGACTGTTCTTGTACAAGCCTTTGGAACTGGGATTCTTCCAGTTTGGATTTGGCGTCAAAAATAAACGCTTCGTTTTGATGGGGTCTCGCTTGCTTTTTAGTTTTCTGGACACTCTCACTGGGCATATTTCCTCGTTGAGTGTATTTGGTACTAGCCACTTTCTGTCAGCCATTTTCTTTGGACCGCCTTGGATGTTCTTGGAAAAGACCAGGTTATATACTCAATGCAGCCTGTTGGTTCCTCTCTACTGTCAATTTCCTCCACAAAATATTTGAGTCGTGCTGCCGCTGCTTTATTTCCTCGCCAGGCCAATTCATGACCAGCAACGTGGAAAAACTTTTTCTGCAGTCCTTCCGGAGTGTTTTCGTCCCATAGCTCAATAATTTATCTCAGCTCGTCTGCTGATAGTGCAGATGAACTTTCCTTTCTCTTGGTTGGATCCATTTGTAGCTTCCGGCGCTGAGCCCTTTTTGCAGCTCTTGCGTTCAAACATTGTATGTCAAAGAATGGATTAAATTTGCGATTATACTTTTCAAAAAAATATTCCTGCAACTGCTTGGCTATGGAATTCCATAAAACTTTGATAACACTCTCCTTGTAGTCTTCGGAGTTCTTTTTTCGCATGTTGAACTTATAGTTTTCAAGAATAAGCGCCAGTACTTCCACAGGTATATCCGCTCTATCGAAATTATACGATTTTTCTACGCAAAAGTTTGTAAACTGCCTCCATACGCTTGACTTTGATTTTCTGGGATTTGCGAGTGTCAACTGCTCAATCTCCTGGCGAATATTTTCTTTACATTCTTGACCGAAGCGAAACATCTTATTACGTCGTGCCACTTGATAGCTTCAAAAGTGAAATAATAATTTCGAGGTTAGGGTCTCACTTAGTTACCATGGTAACTTAACAATCAAATCGACCACACATTTTATGTTTTGCCGGTGACTTGATGAAGAGAATAATTTGCATCGTTGAGAATCGGTGTGGAATTTTCTTAACGAATACCACGCGAAGTCAAATTAATATCCGGAAATTTTTTCTCACTCATGAATATTTTTAAAAAGAATTCCAATGTCTGCGACTCGGAAAATTTTCGAAAAATTCATGAGCTCGAAAAAATTTCCGGAAATAATTTGACCTCTAGTGGTATTACTAGTGATAACATAAATTTATTCGGATCCCTTAAAATTACTTATTTCCAAAAAACTAGTGTTTTCAATAAGTTTATTAATTTACAAGTGACACAAGTTTATATTCAGAATGCCATAGGGAGACAAAATAAGTGAACATCTACCAGGAGTACTAATTGAAGATGGAAAGTTTATGTAATTTCTGATGAAACCGGAAGTTGTATGATGTCGAGTCATTTTGGCAGAAAATCTATTTTTATGTCGTATACAAATCTCCAAAATTTCATTCCGTTATCTTCAAAAACCAAAAAGTTATAGGGGCGAGCCACCTTCCACGAAGCAAACGAGTTATGGGCTATTCTTAAGGTTCACATAAACCCATGAAAAAATTAACGGCAATGTGAAAAATTCTGAAGAATATGTTTTGCGATTTGAAATAAAACAGGACGCAAAACAGAATTGAAAAATAATAATAATAATCACAATAGCGTCTTTATTGTTTATTCCAGTTGTTTTCAAACAACATTATATTATATTCATAAAGAATGACTTACAAAGTTGAAAAATATTGATAAAAATGAATTATAGTGAGTTGTTCATATTAGCTGCTCTTTTTGAATTTTACCATCAATATCGTTGTTTGTGCTAAAAGCAAATCTAATCTAAGAAAGATCAAGGACGTACTGACTATATCTATAACAAACCCGAGGGCACTGCAACCCCGAATATCAGAAAAACAATCGAAATGAATACAATAAATAATATACAGGTGAACCGGAAAAAAGGGGCAATACCAAAGATTCCCAAGATCTCCTCCCACAGGAAAACCGGATGCACAGACATCATCAATAAACCACAATCTTAGAAAAAGAATGAACCAGCCTTTGGAAACACTAAAAACGATTGAAAAGATAACCCCTTTTAGAACTAAAGGAGGTCTCTATCCATGGTAAGCCTGGATATTCTGCAATTTTTCCGAAACTTGCAGACATGATTCGGCATGGGGGTTAAGTTCGAAAAACGAGGTCTCCACCAAATACAAATCTGAGGGTGCTGCAAATTTCCTGAAATTTTCAGACAAAACACAACAATGAACTCAGTGTTCATTCGAATAATAAAGTTTCCAAGGTCTCCACCCAACAAAAACCAGAGGCACTGCACCTCTCACCAAATTCACGGACTCAGCAGAGGCCACTGAATTCGAATAACGAGGTCACCGAGGTCTCCACCCAACAAAATTATAGAGGCACTGTAAATTCCATAAAATTCACAGATAGGACTCAGCAGAGGCCACTGAATTCGAATAACGAGGTCACTGAGATCTCCAGCCAACAAAAGCGCGGATACATTACAAATTCCACCAAATTTGTAGACAGGACTTAGCAGACTTCGTAAAACGAGGTCCCCGAGGTCTCCACCCTACAAAATTATGGAGGCACATTTTTTATCATTATCATTACCATCATCACTTGGTTGAATTTGTAGTATCTCTGGTTTTTTGTTGGGCGGAGACCTCGGGGGCCTCGTTATTCGAATTCAGTGGACTCTGCTGAGACCTGTCTATGATTTTGGTTGAATTTGTAGTGTCTCTGGTTTTTTGTTGAGCGGATACCTCGTTATTCGAATTCAATGGCCTCTGAAGAGTATTGTCCGTGAATTTGGTGAAAGGTGCAGTGCTTCCGGTCTTGGTTGGATGGAGACCTCGGGGGCCTCATTATTCGGTTTCAATGTCCCTTGCTGTGTTCTGCCAACAAATTTCAGGAAATATGTAGCGCGCGCCCTCAGATTTGACTTGGATGGAGACCTCATTGTCCAACTCAACGCCCCGTACTGAGTTATGTGTGTATGTTTAAAAAAATATAGGAAAGTTTGAACCGAAATTATTATAATAATTATTAAAAAAGGAGTTGGACATTTTCCACCATGATGAATCATGACTTTGGATGTGTCTCATCAATGTTGACTCTTTACTATAACCTCATGTTTAATGTCTTGATAAAGAAAATAAACATTTCCGAAAGCTCGACCAAATAACAAAGAATCTTCTTTTAAACAGCCCAGTATTTTGACTGCATCCTCAAGATCCATCCGCATTTTCCCTTAACAGTCAGTCAAGACTACCCTTCGCCTTATACATATTATATATATTCTATATCTCTAATGTAGATAATACAGTAGATAAATATAATTCATTATTGAAGAGAAAGAAATCACAAAATCATCTCCACAACGAACAAGAAATGTAATAATTATTATTAGTAATCCGGTTATCCGTAGTATAGCTACATAATGCATTGAACCCCATTACCACAATCAATACCAGATAATGATTAATAATCCTGTGAGCTATTTCGCATTACTCCGAATAATGTTGAGATTTGGCAACAACGCATTAGCAGTTGAGTTGACCGTTGCAGAAAACTGTAATTTATTTGGAAATATAATAAAAGATCGCTGCCACTATGGTATGAAAAACATATCTTGTCAGTGCCATCTTACAGTTCAGAAACGCGAAATATTCGACTGTATATGAACCTTAATAGGCACGGCTTACAAGTTTGTAACAAGTTTCTTTAATTTTCTACAAAAAATTGCTCATGGATCACCTTACCAAAATCAAATCAACCGAGATATTCAAATAAAAGCTTGTTAATTTTGTATTATTAACTGAGTAAAGAATTGGAATTTTCAAGAGGATATCATCACCAAATTTTAATAGAAATAATTCATCAAATCTTGATAAGTTATTGTGAAAAATTAATTTTGAAATTTCAAACAACACTTCTTCCCAAAGCGCAGTGAAATGTATATTTGTATTATTTACCAAATATTATGCTTCACCATTTACTTTCAAGTCCACCAATTAACAAATAACTCCATTTTTTACCCTTCGTAATTAATTTTTCCAAATTGCCAACATATTGGTAGCTATGTGACGTATGTCGAATCATTTATTAGGTTTTTCAATATGCAGAAACAATCCCCTACCCTATGTAGTATTCTTTTTAACTGCAATAATATTTTTTTTTCCATTTGTTGCAAACTTATGATCCACACTGCAGAAAAAAAGTTTTGTTGTAGTTTGTGAGAATCAATCAAGTTTTCGTTACTTCGCTATTTTCATAAAGATTAATTTTGGTGAAATCACTTATTTTGTTGAGATCCACATCCTTTTCAGAAATATTCTTCCTGTTCAAGAATACCCCTCATATTTTGATACTTTTGCTTATGGTAATCATACTCATTGTAGGGGTTTTACCAACAATTTTCCGAAGAAAATAATATTTCACATTTCTAAATATTTCATATTTATTTCTTTTTCCTTCTTAAATTGACAGGTCCTTTGTCCGATTATAAATGTTTTAATGGGGAAAACTCTGAATCCGGTAAAATAGTTTCAGAACTTGGAATTCCGTAGTTGGATTTCTGATAATCGGATTACCTACGATGCGAAATCATGCCAGCAAGCAATTAGTTTTATGACTACGCTTTCGTAAGCCGGAGAATTTGGAAATTTGGAATGACGTAGGCTGAGTTTTTCTTTATTTTTGACCTGCAATGAAAAGATGGAATTCAAAAGACGAGAAAAGATAATAAGTTGGCCACCAGTTCTCAAGCCGCAATGTTCACCGTTGTTCGAGCTCCTCGACTAGCATTTATCTGGTCGAGCCTGATCGTCATTCTTTAGCAACTGTACGATATCTAGTTAGCCTAGACCAGTACCCTGCATAAACAAAATATTGCGTTACCATAGGAACGAACAATAACTTATTAGAAGTGTCAGTGTGAAGTTTGACGTCAAAAAAGTATACCAGAGTTACGCAATAAATTAAAAGAAAAAATATGTCGACCGAAATTGTGAAAATCAAAAAATTGGAGTATCGAGCCATCATCAAGTACCTGTATTTAATAGGGTTAAGAGGTAAGCAGATTTACGAAGATATGCTTAATACCCTTGGTGATCAATATCCTTCGTATGCGACCATGAAAAATTGGACTGCAAGCTTCAAAAGAGGTAAATTTTCCATTGAAGATGATGACAGATCGGGAAGGCCAGTTTCTGTGTCAGTCCCCGAAAATATCGATACAGTTCATGACATGATTTTAACAGACCGTTGAATTGGGCTAAAACGGATATCTGAAGCAATGAATATTTCATACAAACGCGTTCATCATATAGTTCACGTCAACTTGGACATGAGAACAATTGCTGCAAAATGGATTCCCAAATGTTTGAATGTTGACCAGAAGCGTGCAATGGTAGTAGCATCGCGTTCGATCTGTGCTCGATTTGAAAACGATGTAGACTTCTTAAACCGAATTGTTACTATGGATAAGACTTGGGTACATTTCTACGATCCAGAAACAAAGCATTAATCGATGGAATGGCGACAATCCGGTTCTCCAAGATCTAAGAAGTTTCGTGTATAAAAATCTGCTGGAAAAGTTCTTGCTCCAGTTTTTTGGGATTGCCATGGAGTAATCATGATTGATTTTTTGAATAAGGGTAGAACAATAACTGGAGATTACTATTCGACATTACTGACCACTCTACGGGAAAAAATTACAGAGAAAAGACGCGTAAAGCTATCCAAAGTTGTTTTGTTTTTGCAGGAAAACGCCTCTGCATAAAAATCTCATGTTGCCATGCAAAAAATTCGTGATTTAGGGTTTGAATTACTAGAACTCCCCTCTTATTCAACAGATTTGGCTCCGTCCGACTAACATCTCTTTCCTCAACTGCAAAAAAAATTTAAAAGGTCGTAAATTTTTTTCCAACAAGGAGGTAATAAAAGCTGTGGAGGTCTGGTTTGCAGAGCAAGAAGAAACAATTTTTTTTGAAAGGTTTAGAGACGTTGCAGGTTCGCAGTAATAAATGTATCCAATTGAGAGGAGAATATGTAGGGTAATAAAATATTTTGACTACGACACCACATTGTAAAATTGGGAAGAGTTCAATGCAGATTTTCTATGTACTGCTCATTTATGCTGAACATTCCTTAATCTTATCCCAACCTGCTGTCAGTAATTGATTTGAGTTCTCTGGGTTTGACACCTACTTATAAAATTCTGAACGGTCGGATAGATGCTTCTGAATTATTAGTAAAGTATGTGAACCTTCTAGGGTACTGCGTGAATATAGCACATTTTCCTTGGTTGCAAATCGATCAACTCATGGTGCAAACATAGGGATGATTAGATAACTGCTACAGGCAAATGTTCACTCGAAGGAATAGATATTTTTCCACCTTGCTTTGACAAATGAAGAGAGATACTATGTATCTCCAGTTTTCATTTCATTTTAATTTTGTTTTTGTCCAGTTAGTGTATGAACCTGTCTTCAGATATAGGTAGTGATTTATATTAATGTTATAAATAAATTAAATAAATGAAAAATAAATTATGGGAATCTGATGCTCCCCATGCCGTTTGTCAGATCTGACGTGGTCATTTTGCTCTCCATCTATTGGTTCGAGCCCTTGAAGATGTTCGTTCCTAGGTATATTTTATTCCATTTTTTGCACCACCCGCTATTTCACCGGGGATCTCAAATTACTATCGATTGGGTTTCCTAATTATTTAAAAGATTTCTCTTGTTGGAGCCACTTACAGATCGTTATCCCGCGGCAGCGAGAACAGATGGTGATGGATGACGGTCGTGATGAGTGTTCGCACTGGAAACATCAATCAAGTCGCCGGAAAAACAACTCGTAGTTGAAACGAAAGCATGTCGGAACATTAAACAAGTTACCATCTTGATGGTCATCTAACGAAGTAAAATAGATTTGTTTCCGAGCAGTTCTCGTGTACCAGTTTATGTCAGTGGCGTACAGTACTGATATCGCAAGAAGTGGGATTATTGTTTATTCATCAATGTTTTGCCTTTCTCATCAACATTTTAGAACAGTTCATTATTGTCCGAATATTATTAATATTTCAGTAACCTTGTTGCCTAAAAATGAGGATGTTGTGTCAGATACGGTTCTGATTTTTTTCCGAGCTGTTTATGATGTTAGCCAAATCAATAATCCAAGTTTTCGACTTCGAGCAAAGAACACGACATTGTCAAAATTCAAAAAAAATTCAAAAAAATGCACATTTTCTACCTTTTGTTCAAGCACAAGGTGACGGGTGAGTTGATGTAATCAAATAACGGACAAAGCAGCTAATAAGCAACCATTAAAAATTCATTTACACGTGTTACTATAAAAACACTCACAACTAAACGTAATGCTTGCTGAAATATGACTCTCAAGTTCGACCAGAGAAATGCCAGTCGAGGAGCCTGAAGAGCGGAGAACATCGCCATTCGAAAACTGAAACTCTCTCTTTAAGTATAGCAGGCCAAAAATAAAAAATAAACCCAGAGCGGGTCGCCTACGTCATAGAAAAGTTTCCCAGTTAAAGGGCGGTTGACCGTACGTACTAATGGTGGATTTATGCAGCAGTCATAATGATAAGTTTTAGGTAAGTCATGAGAAAGAATATTCGTCAATGATTGGTTGGTCCGTTTATTTGTTAAAAGGGTTCAGGTGAATTGAATAAAACGCTGGATCTTCGGCTCAGAAAATGAACTGGACTTTTATTGAACTGTTACATTGACACACTTTTTGTGCAACGCCATCTTTCAAATATGGTACAGGAAACATACAGGGCATTAAGGAAAATTTCGAACTATTTATAACACCCCTACTAGTTTGAAATATTTCTCAAGACTAATAAATAATTTTAACACAACTAACAAATTTGTGAAACCTTAAAGTTTCAAAAACTTATAGTGTTTGTTTGCTCCCAAAGCTTTCGTCAAAATAACTGCAGGCATATCATGTGTCTGCAAATACTCGGTACTGATCAAACCATTCGCTACCGTTTCTCTGACAAAATGGTGACGCACATCGATGTGCTTTGACCTTTTGTGAAATGTTGGATTCGATGAAAGCTTTAAGGCACTTTGACTATCACTATACAGTAAAACACAGTCTAAAGAGCTTCCCAATTCTCCCAATAGGTTTCTCAAATATATGGTTTCTTTAGCTGCCTCTGCTAAGGCCATATACTCTGCCTCAGTATTGGAGAGTGCAACGGTTTTCTGTTTGTTGCTCTCCCAGAAGACTGCACAATTTGAGTAGGTAAAACAATAACCAGTATAGGACCTCCTATCAAGAGAATTGCTACCCCAATCAGCATCTACAAATCCCATCAAACCTTTGGAATCCTTTTCAAACTTTCAACACAAATCTTTTGTTTTCTTCAAATATTTCAAAACTCTTTTACACTTTGCCAATGAGTATTGTCATGGCAATTGTTAAATTGGCTTAGATAGTTTACTCTGTAAGAAATATCTGGCCGTGTCATGACCGCTAAGTACATCAGCCCACCAATCAACTGTTGATAAGGTACATTATCACAATTTTTGCCTTTCAAAAGATTTGAATTCTTTTCCATTGGCGTATCCACTGTCTTGCAATCTGCCATACTGAATTTAGACAACAACTGGTCTATGTACTGTCTTTGATCCAATGTTATGATATTTTTTGTTTTGTCGATACAAATATTCATTCCCAAAATTTGCTTAGCCTGGCCTAAATCTTTCAATTTGAAATTTAATGCCAATTCCCTTTTCAAAGCATTTGATTCTGAAATATCACTCGAAAAAACGAAAAAATCGTCAACATACAACGCAATAACCTTCATGAGACTGTTATTATCTTTGATAAAGACACATGGTTCAAAGTTAGACTTGTTGTACTCTAAATTAGTTAAGGCATCTTCAACTTTCTTGTACCAAACACGGGACGACTGTTTTAGTCCATAAATTGCACGTTTCAATTTTAAAACTTTTTTATCCTGACCTGGTTGTATGAAACCCTCAGGTTGTTTCATATAAACAGTCTCCTCTAAATGGCCATGCAAGAATGCTGTGGTAACGTCAAGATGAAAAATGTCTAAACCTAAATCTACACTTAAAGCTATTAACAATCTTAGGGTGGAGTGCCGAACAACAGGAGAGAAGGTTTCGTTATAGTCAACCTCTTCTTTCTGGGTGAAACCCTCAGCTACCAACCTAGCGCGATAGGTTTTAACATTTTCACTATCACTTTTGATTTTTTAGACCCACTTACACTGCACTAAAGCACTCTCTCCACACGATTCTTCCACATGCCATGTATAATTTTCTTCTAGATTCTTCATCTCTTCCAACATGGCTTGCTTCCACATGTTACTATCAGACCTGGACACAGCTTCTGAAAAAGTTTCTGGAGCCTCCTCTGCGAAGTTCCTGGTGGTAGTTTCAGCTGTTAGAGTTGAGTATAAAACATAATCATCATATGTTTTTACTTTTCTCTGTCGCTCAGATCGTCTTGATACTTCATGTTCACTGGTACTTGCAGACTCCGCTTCACATATCCTGACTGGCAGCTCCGGCTCATAGTCGCTATCACGTGAATCTTCTGCTGGTCGCATGTCACTAGAAGTATCATAAACTGAAGTACCGTGGGAACATATTTCTTCTACTTCTGTTGTCAGTGTTGAATCTATCATTGTCCCATACTGAATCTGGTATCTGATTGTGGACTTCAGCAGTTGTGATATTGAGAATTCTGGTTTTCAAATCCCCATGAATATTCACATCTCTGCTTGTTCTTACATCATCGGTTTCAGGGTTGTAGACCTTGTAGCCTTTTATTTCTTCAGAATAACCAACCAGAATGTGTTTGATTGACTTTTTATCAAACTTCAGCCTTTTTTCTTTGGGAATATGTACCATGACAGTACTTCCGAAAATACGCAATCCTGATAAATCTGGTTTTTTACCATACCATATTTGAAAGGGAGTTTTTCCATTCAGGCTGCTGGAAATGCTCCTATTCCTCAGATAGTTAGAAGTATTGACGGTTTCGCCCCAAAAACGTTTTTCTAGTCCAGCATCGAATAGAAGACACCTTGCCTTTTCTACAATGGTACGGTTGAATCTTTCAGCCATCCCATTTTGTTCTGGAGTATAGGTATTCGTTTTTTGGTGGATAATGCCTTCTCTTTTCAAAAAACTTTAGAACTCCCTGCTACAAAATTCGCTTCCCTGATCAGTTCTGAAAATCTTTATATTTTTGTTTTTTTGATTTTCTACCATGACTTTGAATTCTTTGAATCGCTCGAAAACTTCACTTTTCGCTTTGAGGAAGTAGGTAAAGGACATTCTACTGAAGTCATCAACAAACAGTAAAAAATACTTTGAGCCACCTATGGAGGTAGTTTCCATCGGCCCATCAGCATGAATAATTTCTAGTGTATCAGTGCTCCGCCTACCAACAGTTGAAAAAGGCAGCCTCGACTGTTTGCCTTTACAGCACACACTACAATTATTTTTGTTGATTTTGGACATCATCTCTATTGACAAACCATCAATACATTCTCTCAGTTTATCCAGATCCTGACTGTTTATGTGTGCTAGCCTTCTATGCCACATTTCAGACTCATCACACACACCTAACATGCAATTTTCTTCTTTCAAGTCAAGCTCATACACTCCATCAAATAAGCTTGCTGTCGCCAACAATTTATCATCACGGGAATAAATGCAACATCCGATATTTGTGAAAGAAACATTGTTACCTTTCGAGATGAGCTGGCTTACTGAAAGAAGGTTTGTAGTAAGTTCTGGAATAACCAAGACGTCTTCCACAGTTATATCATAGGATTTTCCATTTACCAAGATTACAATATCCAAATCTCCTGAGCATTTCACTAGAAGCTTTTCCTGATTTGCAACAGTGATTTCATGAACAACTGGCGGTGAAGTATTCTTAATCCAACTTTCATTTGGAGTCATATGTTTGCTTGCACCAGAGTCTAAATAAAAGTAATTCTCGTTGTATTTTGCACTCAAGAATACAGCACTCAAAGCGTACTTATCATCAGATTTGGAATAATTGGCTGCTTTTGGGCACTGGGACATAAAATGGCCGATTTGCTTACATTTGAAGCAGGTTATTTTGCTTTTATCCTTCGGTTTGTCAGCTATTTTGCCACTGCTTTTCTTGCTGCTCAAGCCACCTGCTGGCTTCTTTTTAAAATGATTGAACTTCGCGGTAAAAGCACCACCTTTACTACCACCTTTACTACCACTAGAGACATGTTTCCATATCGAGTAACTTGCTTTTAATAACATCTGTAGTAATGGAGATTCCTGCATGCTCGATAGCCATCAACATTGGTGAATATTTGTTTGGTAAACCTGCCAACAACAAAGAACCGATCCATTCTTCGGTAATGGCTAATCCAGTTTTTCTCAACTTCTGGGCTGCTTTAATCACCTGATTGACATAGCTTCCATGGATTCACAATCATCCAATCTCAATGATATGAGAGTTCTGAGCAATCCAATTTTCCTTGAGAAACCTGTGTCAGCATAGAGATTTTTGATCTTGTCCCAAACGTCTTTACAAGTGTTCGCACCTCTGACATGGACATACAAAGACGGATCAATTGTCAATATTAGTTTTGCCTTTGCCTTTGATATCAATACTGCATCAGTTTCAATACCATCAATTCCTTTGGACAGTCCTTCAACGGCAAACGCCCATTCGTCGTAGTTTTCTCTCCCGAGAAGTTTTGGTACACAGTTTTGGTAATTTGCGAGAGACATTATTTGCACGAAATTGAACCAACTGCGTGATTAATACGGAAAACTCGCTGAAAATGCGTTTCCTGGGCCCAGAACCTGTAAAAAGGGTTCAGGTGAATTGAATAATACGCTGGATCTTCGGCTTAGAAAATGAACTGGACCTTTATTGAACTGTTACATTGACACACTTTTTATGCAACGCCATCTTTCAAATGTGGCACAGGAAACATACAGAGGGCATTAAGGAATATTTCGAACTATTTATAACATTATTCCAACCAATCATTGACGAATATTCTTCCTTATGACTTAAAACTTATGACTGCCGCATAAATCCACCATAAAACTAATTGTCTGGGCTGGCAAGGTTTTGAATCGTCGGTAATCCTATCATAACAAATATGCTCATGAAATCTCCTAAATAAAAATCTTTGAAATTCGGTTATCATAAATATGACCATGAAAATATTTAGAAATGTTGTAAAAGATTATTTTATTTGGAAATAAAAATTTATTGTTGGTAAAGCCCCTAAGCTTTCTTCAGTTTTCAAAGATTTCAACCCTGATGGGCTAGTTTTACAATGATAACTACCAAAGTAACCATTTAAATGTCAATTCGATTGATGCTAGTTCTATGAAAGTCTAATGATGGGTAGGTAATAGCCAAAGGACCCCGCACTTTTCTTATGTAAAGTGGCGACCGGTCAAATTTTCTGAAAGTTTGGTATGTTGTTGTACCCGACACAGTAACCAAAAGTGTCAATGGGCCCAACCCAATCCGATGGCTAGTTTTCTAAATACGGGGTGTTAAAGTTGAAAATTGCCCAGATTTTCGGATTTAGTTTTTATTTATTAAAAGTTAGATCGGATTTCTGTTGCATGCAGACATTTACTACATGCTCTAGTAATGAAATTAGTGGATACGTATGATTAAAAATATTTATATTTACAAGGTGATTCACGAATGTATGACGGTTTTTTGCCAAAATTCACTTTTTCTACTGTGACGTCAGGGAGGCATATTTTTGAAACATTCTCTTCGATATAGTATTTTGACGAGAAATTATTGCACAGAACATATTTTTTATACAGGGTGTTTCACAGAGAGAACCACTAGACAAAATTATGTTCTTTTAGGATTAATTCGAAACCCCGTATTTATGGATTGATATTTGGGAAAAGTAATACCACAAACATATGTGTGTCTCTAATCTCCAAAATATTCAAGGTGGTTTATTCATAGGAAGGTATTTTATTTTGGGAAAAGTACAAAAAACATGAAAAACCTGTATTAAAAAATTTCCTCGGTCAAATGTAACTATTTTCTCACTATATATTGATTCAGAATTCATACCTCTGAAGAAGGTTTCAGAGGTATGAGTTCTGAATCCGATACCATGACCAGTTTTCGAGATACAGGGCATTAAAGTGGAAAATTACTGATTTTATAAGTTTTTTCTTTCAAATTGAAAAGCCGGATTGATTTTATGTTGCGCATATGAGTTTAATATCAGTTTCAATCAGATAGATGTACATGAAAAGGTTCAGCTAAAAATATAAATAAATCACAATAGGTTTTTGCAAAAACTCAAAATTCTACAGTTTCGTCACAGATAAATTATTCCATGAAGTTAATACCTAGTCATTTACAATTTTGAGTCTGAAATGATTACTTTTCATACAGGGTGAGCCATACAGCCAACCATACCAAAATTATAATTACTTATGCTTTGAAGTAATGAGAACTTTTTTAGTGAATTTTGAGTAACTTTATGAGCGTACTTACCCACTATGCTATCACCCCCAAAAGATATAATTATCCATCTTCTTGTGTAGGTATAATTCGAACCTATTTGGATAGGTAGGTACTTCACAATATACGTGTAAAGCGAGTTATATACTATTCCGTTACCAGCACTCTGATGCTGATCAGGAACAAAATGCTTCTTAGATATTGTACCTATATCATAAAAGAATCATAAATGTTAAATTATATTTGGTTATAAAGTGTTGAATAAATGAAAAAACTTCTTATTATCATTTTTGCTGCCACGTGTATAAAAGCTTGTCGATTACTTATATCGGACAAAGATGTATATTTTTGGTAGGTGATTATAACTAAATCACCATGTATATCTAAAATTCTTACGGTTATGCATACTTGATGTAATGTTATACAGTTACTCAAAATTCACTAAAAAAGTTCTCATTTCAATTATTTCAACGCATAATTATTTTTGGTATGGTTGGCTGTATGACTCACCCTGTATGAAAAGTAATCATTTCAGACTCAAAATTGTAAACGACTAGGTAATAATTTCATGGAATAACTTATCTGTGACGAAACTGTAGAATTTTGATTATTTGCAAAAACCTATTGTGATTTATTCGTGAATAATCCTGTAACAGTAAATATTTTTAGCTGAACCTTTCCATGTACATCCGATCAAAACTCATATTAAACTGATAGGCGCAACATAAAATCAATCCGGCTTTTCAATTTATAGAAAAAAACTGATAAAATCAGTAATTTTCCACTTTAACGCCCTGTATCTCGAAAACTGGTCATAGTATCGGATTCAGAATTCATACCTCTGAAGATGGCATGAAAATCAATATATAGTGAGAAAATAGTTACATTTGAGAGAGGAAATTTTTGAATACAGGTTGTTCATGTTTTTTGTACTTTTCCCAAATTAGAATACCTTCCTATGAATAAACCACCTTGAATATTTTGGATATTAGAGACACACATATATTTGTGGTATTACTTTTCCCAAAAATCAATCCATAAATACAGGGTTTCGAATTAATCCTAAAAGAAAATAATTTTGTTTAGTGGTTCCTTCTGTGAAACACCCTGTATAAAAAATATGTTCTGTGCAATAATTTCTCGTCAAAATACTATATCGAAGAGAACGTTTAAAAAATATGCCTCCCTGACGTCACAGTAGAAAAAGTGAATTTTGTCAAATAACTACCGTCATACATTCGTGAATCACCTTGTAAATATAAATATTTTTAATCATACGTATCCACTAATTCCATTACTAGAACATGTAGTAAACGTCTGCATGCAACAGAAATCCAATCTAACTTTGAATAAATAAAAAATAAATCCGAAAATCTGGGCAATTTTCAACTTTAACACCCCGTATTTAGAAAACTAGCCATCGGATTGGGTTGGGCCCGTTGACACTTTTGGTTACTGAGTCGGGTACAACAACATACCAAACTTTCAGAAAATTTGACCGGTCGCCACTTTACATAAGAAAAGTTTGGGGTCCTTTGATCAATGCAGGTCATAAATTGTTCCTAATACGATCCCAGAGCAAATAGTGCATAGCAAATAATGAATCGGTTTTAAAACACCCCTGAAGGCTCTAATATGAAACCAGGTTTGTTTTCATGAAGGTTTTACAATGGCTGTATACACATACACGATAACCCTTTTTGGTTTTTGAATAATTCAAGCAGAAACTTAGTATCATAATGGTTTTACAGCACTCGCCAAGTCCATGCCATGGTTCTATGATAAAACTAACAATGAGGTTTCATTCTGGTTTTGAGAACCGCTACAAAATCAAAGCATAAAACTATTTCTACTTAAATGCCAGTATGTCCCTCTAAACAGTAGTAAATCAATCAGAATAGTGACAAAAGTTTTATGAGATCATTAAAATATTCAGATGATAATTTCTATTGCCATCTTAAACTGAACGGAAATAATGTAATAGTAAGAGTCAAAATTATAACTGGAAGAAATAAATAGTAATTAAACGTTTCACAAGGACTTAAACAATACTCACTGATCACGGGAGTATAGACACAGAGTACCGATTACCTGATCATGAATCACGTTCATCACGAGTTGTGCAATTTTTAGGTGAAAATATTTTATAACGGCAATATTTGCAGCTAATGGCAGGGACCTACAAAATTGCTCCTGCATGTGTGCGCTGATGTAGTTGGAAATCCTTCATTTTTGACAGCTTGAGCTTTTCATATGAATTATTGTGGTATTTTGTACAATTTTTCTTGGGTTTTAAACGAGTTGTGAAATACGAATAAAAAAACGGCTTGATTGAAACGTAAGCTGTTCATAATCTCAACTTATTCCTGTTTCCAGTCAATGAATGATAAATTGTAAGTTTTAGATTGGAGTGATGAATTAATTTGTTCGATTCCAAATGTCTACCACCCTACATCAATATGATTTCAAATGCCAAATTTTAGTAGATCGTAAGACAATTTTTAACCTGTAAGTAATTCTATTTTTATACCTCCCAAATGACTCATTTTATCCTCACACGTCTACGATTGTTTTGTAATTGCTACAACTTCCAAGTGATTTTATTATACTCCATGTGATTTATTTTATTTATGATTGTCCTGTAACTGTCTATTTTATTTATACCACATATAATTAATTTTATATATTTACACGGCTCCAAAATTTCTGATGTTGTATATATTTATTTACACTTTTGTTTACCTTTATATATTTCAAACTACTTTTTTATGCAGATTTATACTTTTTATTTATATTAGTATCTTTAGTTATTAAAATTTAATATCTTTTTTCCACCACGTACACTTGTTGCTTCTGTGGTTTTACCAATGTTCATTTGCAGAATGTATAGTCTTGTAATAAAATATTGAGACGCCACTGGTCGTGGGACAAAATACATTTCAATAAGAAAGTTGGATCCCAAATGTTCCACTGGGCGATAGGGCCAAAGTTTAGTAACAAAAATAAATAACACTCCAAATTTATGAGGGGCGTATTACAAACAATAGATTTCTTATGGAAATCAGAAAATACATTCAACTTTGAAGATATTGTAAAATCTGGTAATTACAGACTGAATAGCTCAAGAGTCAATAAATTGTTTACCATCTGGTACAACTCGTTTGGATGCCATAGATATTCCTAGAACGAACGGTCAGAAATATCTTTCTGATCGTTTAATCAATTAATTTCTGGTCTCAAATAGTAAATATATGGAAATAGGTCACTCGTTGTGAATGTATTGATATTATTGTTATTTTAAAAGTAAAAAGGCAGAGTGACATCGGAAGGACAAAAGAGAATGTTTGATAGTTTTTGTCGATCGTTTTCTATCAAAGTGAAACATAACCACATTCGACGGGAGTCCTATTTGTACGGGGCGATCACCCATTTGATGTCATGTAATAGGAACACTTATACAGGGTGTCCGGTAAACCTTGTTCAATATTGAAACTGGTGATAGACCAGGTGATGACTGTTCAGAATATCGGAATTTCACCTCAGTAAAAATATTACCGTTTTCGAGATAATGGTCATTTTAAGAATTTCTGGAAAATCGCTACCTAACCTCGAATTTTTGAGTGCCATGTATACAAACTGAGACGAATTCAAATATCTTTGCTGCTGAAGATCACTGATGAGTGATGCTTTTAGACAAAAAGAACAGTTTTTCAGAAAGTGAAAAAAAAAATTCAAGAAATGTGGGTAAAATGACAAATTTCATCAATTTTTTTAAAGAAAGTTATACATTATTGTCTGATAGAAACATAACTAATTGGAAGTAGACATTCATTTTAAAAGAATGCTCATTTTGTCCAGACTCTACCATGGTAAAAAACAAACTATAATCATCTTTGGAGGAAGTGATTTTCATTGAATTAGGCGTGGTTTCATATACTTACGCCCAAACATTATTTTATTTCGATTTTATCAAGATAAAATGTGGTACTGATTATTGATAATGAAGAATAGACTGCTTGGTAGGATTGAATAGTTTTTCAATAAATATCAACTTTTCGTGTAATTAAGCCTAATAGAATTATCGAAATGAAATGTCGATTATCCGACATGGCACCGATCAACACGAATTCTTATAGTAAATGTCACAACTGTCCAACATCCAGATTCCAACGAAGTTTCAGAGACCGACAGATATACAGGGTGTAACCAAATAATGATATTTCAGGAGGTGAATCCTTGTCGAAAATTAAAAACTTTTCTAAATCCTGTGTTGTGTCCGTAGGAGCAATAGTTTCCTAATGAAAAAATAAAATACAGCATTGTGCATGAACAGATCTTCTGTAACTACTAAGAATCTAGTAGGTGGCTCTCACAATTTGTTTGAATAACTTGTGACTTCTGTCGTTGTTTTTTTTTAAATTATTCCACTTGTTTCATTCAGTGGTATTTATTTCTTTGTTATGCCGTACGTACGTTATACTCTCCAAGAATATGCGCATATGCACTACATATATGGTGAATGTGGAGGCAGTGCTACTGCTGCAGCAGCGCTTTATGCAGAACGATATCCGATTGCACAATGCCGCTCAGAGAATCGCTGATTTGGGGGCTATAACCTATAACGCATTTGAAAGGGTTGTTCTTGAAAAGATGTCGTCTCTGCGTACGAGTGGATGGAAAATAACATTTTTGTAATATCATTCAGCGCGATGTTGAATAATCGTTATTGTGGTTTATAGTGTATGTTAATTCAAAAAAATGTTGAATTACTACTTTACATCTCATTGAATGCTTCTGAACAGTTGATTCGTATTTACTCATATTATTTATAATCATTCCATCTTGATAGGATGAAAATGAAAGACATTACTGACAAAGTCCAATGGAGATGATTTTAGCTCAGAATAACATCACACTCTAATATAATCAAAATTCTACTCCTACCAAAAATAATTATCGTATGTTTTATACCATGATAGAGTCTAGACAAAATGGGCATTCTTTCGTAATGAATATCCACTTCCACTTGGTTATGTTTTTTTCAAACAATAATGTCAAACTGTTGTTTAAAAAAATGGTGAAACTCAAATCTGGCATTTTCCCTTATTTCTTGAAAAATTGTATCGTTTTCTGAAAAACTGTTTTGTACGTCTGAAAGCATCACTCATCAGTAATCTTCAGCAGTAGAGATATTCGAATTGGTCCCAAATTGTAGACACGACACTCAAAAATCCAATATGAAGTAGTGATTTTCCAGAAATTAAAAAAGTGCTCATTATTTCGAAAACGGTGAGATTTTTACTGAGGTAAGAATCCGATATTCTGAACAGTCACGACCTGATCTAACACCAGTTTCGATATTGTAGAAGGTTTACCGGACACCCTGTATGTAATCAATTAAGACTGTAGAATACCAGAATATGGTCTAGAAGGCCAAAACCATTCAAGTAACGACACCTACCTTAATATCTTACAAGTAAAATCCTGAGGGTGGGATCATCCCCCCTATCTTTTAACGAATTATAGAGATCTGAAAACAAGAGGCAGTTGAAATGTTGTGTCTGAATTAGTAAGTCGAGTGAAGAATACTCAGGCCAAGGCATCACCTTGACCTGGGACTTGTCCGATCTATTTTCTCAGAGTTGAAGGGTTTCTTAAGTATTTTATCATTTGTCAAAGAATCTAATCAGTTTTACCTATTTAAAGATGGTCTTGGTGAGCTAACATACTAGATAATGTTTTAAAGAGAAACATTCTCAATTGAAAATTGAATCAATACATGACTCCTCTGGAAATGGAAAATTGAAGTTACTTATTTGTAATATCTAACAAAAACAACTACTTCCTCGGCAAAAGCCACGCTGGACATTGAACTACATCTGATATATATTGAGAAAGACCCTATATAACTTGAGAGAAAAAGTCTGAAAGTGAAAATTTGCATTTTCATTCAGATAGTTGATTATTTATTAAATGTCCAGTTTCCATTGGAGATTCTTATCTATGAATGAGATAAGGGAGAATGTTATTCAGAAGTATCACTCACAGAAAATCGCTCATTTCATTGATGCGTGGATTGCATCTCTTTCACTAGGCCTCCAATAAATTTTGGTCGACTAAAATATATTTCACTCTTCTAAGATCATCAGGGAGGTTGGAAGGATTGGAAAAAACAAACTCTTCAGAAGCAATTTCACACTGTAATGAGGAATTGTTGGACTATTTCTTGTGCGGTAAAACTTTGATAATATTTTTCTGACATAAAACCTGTCAAGGGTATGGCATGTTGATTTCATTGAAAATACGAACAGGGTGTTCATAAAGTTAGTTGTGGAATCATCTGCGACTAAGAGTTGGAATTTAGTCGCTGTTTTCCATCGTACAAGATAACCTCTCTTGGAAGGGATTCAATACAAGATAACCTCTCTTCCAAGAGAGGTTATCTTGTACGATGGAAAACAGCTACTAAATTCCAACTTTCAGTCGCAGATGATTCCACAACTGACTTTATGAACATCCTGTTCATATTTTCAATGAAATCAATACTAGATAGTATATTGTCAATTAGATAGGTCTTTGTTTTGAGTTATAAATATATTGTTTTCAGTCTGTTCTTGTATAATCATTGAAATTTTCAGTATTTTGACGTTAATTATGAAAGTAAATTATCTCTATCCATTTTTTCTCGTAAATATTACCATTCTAGTCGCATATTTATACAGTTATATTTATTTTATCTCCTTTCGCCTTAATAAATGAAAAACAGACTATTTCTCGAGTTTCCTTTGTTAGTTAAGTCAATAATTGAACCAAACCAAAATTAATGAATTAGTGGAACCAATCAGCTCTGAACGGGCTAATTAATGGTGCACGTTCGATGAGTTGAAGTGTAGCCAATCCAGAGCAATAAGCCGACGACGGGGGTATTTAGGTGAGTAAAATTCATTGTTACGATTGAGATCACATATGAGGGTTTGTAGCTGAATTAATCTCCACAAAAGTGTATTCTGTGAAGTTGTTTGTTAAATGAGAGTATTTTGAACGTAATAGAACCGAACATATTATTTCACTAGCTTAAAGAATTCACACGCTAACGGCCAAACAGCGCTCTGAATTGTATGTTATTCTTATTCAATGTAATATGCAATCGAAATTGACCTTTAAATATTTGTATGGTTGCAGAATATGTGGCCTTAGCTGAAGCTACTAGAGAAGGCCTATGGTTGATGAATTTGTTGAAAGAATTTGGCTGTCAGAAATCTGGTTTTACCATTTTTGTGGACAATCAATCTTGCATTAAGTTAACTAAAAGGTTTGAACACAAAAGATTGAAACACATAGATGTCAAATTCAACTTTATTAGAGGTACATGATAAAATTATTTCAATAGAATACATTAATACAAAAGATCAGGCTGCAGATATCTTAACTAAAAATTTAACTGTTGAACAATTTGATAAGTTGAAATGTATGTTAGGTTTGAAAATGCTGAAATGATGTTTATTTGTTATTTGCTAAGTATACTTGGGGAAATTTCGATTGAGGAGGGGTGTCATTCTTATTCAATGTTCTATGCAATCGAAATTGACCTATAAATATTTGTATGTTTGCAACACTGTTTTAAATATGCTCTTTGACATCTGTCATTATAATAGTCGATGTGGTCGTTGTACTGTAACAGACCGTAACTGCTTATGCTCCAATCCATTCATGTTTGTTTGTTGTCTTGTTTATTTAAATTAAAATATATTGAACATTGCAATTGGTGTTGATGTTTATTGGCCTCCCAGCAACTACTGTGTTTTGAAACCAACTCTGCTCAACATTATATGTTTGAATAAATGAAGGGAGGGGACATAAAGAGTCATTGTAATCTGATATTCAATAAATTGAATGTTCAATCCAAAGGACTAAGACTTGCTGATAGAAAAGCTAGTACAGTCTTGTTATGTTTATTGTACTTCTTTATATGAATAAACGATGATGATGATATGTCGCATGCGACAAAATGTATCCATCGTCTTTCTCGAATATGCATTGAAAATGAATGGAGATATTTTGTTGCTTGCGACAGAGTATTAGACATTTGAGAATCGGACCTCAAATTGGCATCTTACGTTAGAAATGATATCTTTTCAAGAATAGGCATAGTCTGGCTGAACAAAATGTTTACTGCAGAAACATTTGTTGTCGTTGTATTTTATCTCGTCTGATAACACCAATCCACTTCTTTATTTTTTTTAAAATTAAAATAATCATATATTTCAGTAAAAGATAATTTAATTTAATCGAAATATTTTGAGAATGATTTTGCTTGATCAGTCACTTATCTAAACTGAATTCGTTCAAAAATTGGTGGTATCTCTGATTGGTCTATTCCATATAATGAGGAAATAATCATTCATGAATATAATTTTCTATCGTAAGATCCTCACATAATAAGTAATATAGGTAAAAAACAATACACCCTGATAAATATCGCCCTTTTCAGAACTTTTTTTTTCAGAATGCTTCGATGATGTTACATAAAGAACAGGCTCAGCAAGTGATGAGAAATATGAAACATTTGGTTGTAGTTCATCTTTAGGTCTGCTCAAATACCTTCATTATTCAATTAAATTATGGAGAGGGCATTTTTCGAAAAAAATAGGATAACAGGGTCGAAATTCTCACAAAAAAACAAAATATTGCTAAAAATGCCCAAGTTCGAGAAAATTAATAAAATTTAAAAAGGTTTTTTGGATATACAAAGATAGTTTTGTTATCAAATTTAGCAAATTTAGTACTTTTAGACAAAAACCTTTTTAATTTTAAAATCGAAAATGTTAAACTACAGAAATCTCAAAATATTTTTTTTAACAATCACTTGATTCAATTCTAAAAAATATTGCCTTTTCTTTCCACTTTTATACGCAAACGAATATATTCACTTTATATTCAATTTTAGCAATCATTTCATAAGAGATTCTACAAAATATTCAAATTTAAGTATTGT
Source organism: Chrysolina oricalcia (assembly GCA_944452925.2). Classification (NCBI taxonomy): domain Eukaryota; kingdom Metazoa; phylum Arthropoda; class Insecta; order Coleoptera; family Chrysomelidae; genus Chrysolina; species Chrysolina oricalcia. The sequence goes on along the minus strand of OX101821.2, from coordinate 13,428,098 downwards.
AGTTCTGCTGAACTACTTCAAGATGAGTTTTATTTTTATGAATAATTATGGGAATATCTCTCACAGATAATTGTGTTGAATCCAATACCTTTAGTTCTGCAAATGATGCATCAGAGAACTTACTTTTTCCTAATTACTTTCCATATATTGGCCGAGCTGTTTCAATTCTGTTTGTATTTCTTGTTGATGATAACTTTGTTTTGCTTTCCTCAATATAGAGTTCAATTAATTTTTGTAATGTTTGTATTTTGTTCTGAGAATTATTTGATATTTTGTGGGATTTGAATATAGATAATCTCGGTTTTTTATTGACGACATTTACGTTTTTTGTTGATTTTAATGTTTTGATTATGCTGGTCATGGACTTTTTTTTATCATTTATTCAAGTTTAAATATAAATCGGTGGAGCGCAGAATCTGGGGTATCACATAACATAATATCATTCCAAGTTTCTTCACCAGTGAGTTAGGCACATTTTCCATGATTTATTTTCTCACGGGTAACGACAATTTTTAAAAAGTGCCGTTACTCTCAGATTTTCAGAAAAAAACATCAAATACTATTCCTCAAACTGTATATAACTTTCGGAATATCATATACCTGAACTGAACCTACATATTATCACATCAAAAATCTGAAACACACCAATTGTATTGCCTAAAGAAAATGCTGATTATGAAAATCATTCGAGTTTGTCATGCCACACAATATAAACTTTATTTACTTCCATAAACTGACTTTTCTTCTCTATTTGATCCGCTGACTATGCAATTTGTCTCACCGAGCTGTCTAAGAAATACGTGAGTTGGAAACTGAACGGGACAGAATCGAAAACATTTCGAGCAACATGGACAAAATAAAGGCTTATTTAGTGTTTAACATCTTGTTGAAATAAGTAGGGCACATTCGTGTGAATTGAAAACTGAAAGTCTCATAATTATTTTGGAATAGAAATTAAATATGGTTCGAAAGGCGATTTAAGATATGATATACAATATTTTGCTATTTTCCTTCACCGATTCATGTTGGATTTAAGTAACATAGAGTGGAGATAATTGAACTAGTTTTCACTCTAACAGGAATGAGAATATAATGCAGTTAATTCAATTATTAGTAATATTATACTTGAACTTGATTGGGGGATGCTTGATATTAAATTGGACGGAGATGTGGCAGAACTTATCATTACTTTCTGATATTTATCGTATTCGAACATACTTTGTGGACAACTGAATACTTCATCCAAACTATAATTCACAGATATAGAATCTAAAATGGATGCAGCATTTCATCTTTGCATGGCAACACTTATGCGTCGCATTAAAAAAGTACTTGTCCTTCGATCATCTATTTTATTGATAAGTTTTTGATCAATTCGGAGGCATATCTACCAAAAGTACCGTATTTTCGATGGTAGCAGGGTAGAAGATGAATCGGTCTCTCAATATGAAGTATTTTGAAATTTTTTTTTTATCTTGGAAAACATATATTTCACATAAAATAACATTTAAATATATAAAACCACAGTAGAACATATAAACAATAAAACATAATAAAACAGAAATGAAACATAAAATAAAACTAAATATGATCTGACAGGTGCGATTTAGTGCCTTCCTGTTCATAAAAGAGAACATAGCCATCTCCGCTCACGATGGAACTAGATGGAATTGGGGTCACATGTGAGTCATTATATTCATGCTACGTTCTCGCATGAGGATGTCTACAGTAGGCTGTGCAGTGTCCGCTGTGGGTAGTCCCACTATGATTAGACAATGCCTATAGACTATAGCGACTGGGGGCTACGTTTTCATCCGCATAATTAGTCATGTACAATCTCTCTAAAAGAAAATCAATGGGAACATTCAATTTCTTACGGAATCTTTCTGTAACAGAAAACCGTTTCAAATGGATTAATAAAATTTTCGGGAATTCATGAATTGATAGGGATTTTGAACACTTCTTTCTCGCTTTGCACTTCGCACATGTCGGCTTCTCATCACCATCCAGAGTTTCTTCCCTTTTGAATAAATCCAAACATTGTGATAGTCTTAGTTGACCTGTTATTCGTGGTATTGAAAGAGGAATATTTAAATTTTTTATCTGAAATTGCAGCCCCAGCATCATTTTTCGATGTTGAATCAATATGTGAAGCTGCAACTGTGTCCACGCAAGTGAAGTCCCAGACTACAGGATTTTCGTGGCTCCAAGGAATTAGAGATATCCTGTCCGGTATCTCACCGTCACAACGAACAATTCCCAAAGATTCGAAGGCAGTAGGAAAATCAGCTTTTGATAAAGATCGCTTCATTAACAGATGAATGTCGTGAAAACCGACCGGAACTGAATCTACAACTTAATCCATGAAAATCCTTTTTTCGTTGACGATTGAATCACATCTGCATTTATGAGTCACACGAATCAAGCAACCCAAACTTAAACCCACAGAAATCCTGAAAGATTCAGCACCCATTAAACTTCCAAGAAGAGCTACAGGAAGAGCATTGAGCTAAGCTCCAAATTCCTTCGTACTTACTGCAGAAAATTGTTTAGATGACAATTCAATGAGAGGAATATCCCAGGACCTCTGCGAAATTGTTTTTTCAGGTTTAGAGGTAACAATTATAGCGTACCAAACAGATTCACATTGCACATAGTAAACACCAGGAACATTACACATGTGACCAGGCAAAATGATATTCATCAGATGTTGAATGCTGTTGTAAGAACGTAGAAATGATGTTAAAGCGACAGTAGATGCCATCAAACTTAGAGAATTCGTTTTTGGTTCGGACATTCTTCTAAAAATTCTTCCGAAATATTTGCAAGAAGAAGATTCCAATAGACAAGTTCACAAATGCGTAAATTCGATTAGAATGTGCATATGACTGAAATATAGCTATTAAATGACGTTTGTGCATAATTTTTAAAACAATTTATCTTGTAACGTTCCTACAAACGCCATTTGCATACCTTAACATTTCAAGGATCATTCAGTTGACGCCACATCCATAACAGTGGATGACGTTACAAGTGCTGTCAATTGCTTATTTTCTCGTTGTCGGTTGTAAGGAACATCAATTATATAATTCTTAACTTATCGTTTGAAAACGAAAATAACGATACTTAGAATTAAAATAAATTAACATACCATTTAGCAAGTCACTCATATTGAATTAATGTTATTTAACATCACTATGAAATAGCTGTGTTCTATCGTTCTATACTTTACCCACGATTTTGAGCAGCAAAATGTTTGGCAAACGCAGTAACGATTATAAATTACTATTATTCAAGCATGATGGAACAAAACACGTCTTCACGCCATTGTTATTCAAAAATGCAATATCAGAAAACAACAAATGAAAACTGTTAAACAGAAGTCAAATAAACTAGTAATAACATGATCGTCAATCGCAAAAGGTAACGAGAGAAATAAATAAGAAATGTCGAATTATAATAAAGTATCAACTGCCCGTTATAATGATATAGAGGGGTGTTGTCATATCACTTGAACACCCTGAAACTGCTGCCTTGAACTGATTGCAATATATGTCTCCGTATGAGAATACTCAACTTTCCATACCATTATGTAACTAATTAATAAATACAACCTACTAATATCATGAGAGAATCAAGAACTTATCAACAAACTGACTCATTATATTCAATTGTTTGGCATTTACTCTTGAATAAATTCCCGTGCAGTTTTCATCGTATTTAAAATGAAGTATTTTTTTTCAAAAACTGATATGAATCAAAAAAATATTTTTATTCATCGTACTGAAGGTCGTTGTATTTTTTCAGATATTAGTGTTCTCGCCTATTGCTCTTCTTCACAATTTTTATGTCAGTGGCAATAGAATTTTCCTGGTATAACTATCTGAATGTTCGTTTTACAAAAATAGTTCGCATTTTTTCGATTCTGGTTTAGTCCAATTTCTTCGGACGATGAAATAATTTTCTAGAAGTGTTCTAAAATTACATCAGCTTCACCTTCTATGGAGTAATCATCAAGACCAGCAATTGAAATCGGCCTCGATTGATCGATTGATGTTTTTGTTAATTTCTCAATGCGTAAACAAAGAAAAAGTGCTGTGCCTAACGGATGTCCTTGTTGGATGTCTCTTTCTGACAAAATGACGTTATTTTCATTTTTCAAAAAGTACAAGGAAAAAATTGTTTTAAATTTGCAATGTATTTTGAATGCTTAAAGTGTAACATTCTTTCAGTTTCATGGGAATCTTACTTCTATCGTTCAATTTTTAAACTACAAGACTACGCACTTGAAATGAGATTTCATTCAGCGCGTAAAATTTCCTTCGATATACTCAAAATAATTGTGTCACGGGCGTAGCCAGGGGGAGGGGTTTTCGTGGTTCAAACCCCCCCCCCCCCCCCCCGAAAAGTTAAGATATTAGCAATAATAAATGAATGAACCTTCTGTTTTTTTTTTCATCTTTAATTTTTATTTCATACTTATCTTGAACCCCCCCCCGATACTAAAACCTGGCTACACCCGTGAATTGTGTGAATATCCCTCGACTATGAGAAGACTGGAATGTACATCCGTTTTGGAGTAAATTTTCGTGTTGGTTGTAAAATTACGCATCCACAGGGTTAAGTCAGCTCCTACACGTTCCTGTTCATTATTTTTTGTGACCAACTGTGGTATTGAGGTATTGCAAGTAATAAGTAATGAGTGTATTTTGTGCATAGCATCACCAATACAAGGTAAGTGACCTTTTTTAAAATTATTACATGATATTTACGAGATTGCATTCAGGTTTCTTCTTCATAATATCTAATGAAAATGAGAAATATAACCTCAAAATCACGATGAGTTTTGTGGGAAACACCGAAAACTTTCGATTTCGAAAGGTTATTATATGTTTTGAAACGTGTGACTTTCGATTAATGAATCCCAAATTATAATGAATTCAATAAATTCTTTGGTCGTTTTTTCTTAACACATACTTACTTTTTTGGAGAATGTTGGCTGTCGCTGAGTTTATTTGTGACGAGTTTATTTGTGACACTTGCTCTCAAAAATTCAAATGCTTAAAAAAAAACAACGTACACCAAAAACTCCACAAGTACTTCTTCCATCATTGTAAAATGACATTTTCCCGACTAGAAAGCATTGAGCTGTCGAATAATAGTCCATATTCTATGATAATTTAAATTGAATTTTATTGGTATCTTCCCTAACTGTTTCAAGAATTAACAAGACGATGGAAAGCCTGTGGCTTGTATAATACAACTATTTTTTGTTTTTAGGACAATCGCACTGAATAGGAAGACCAGCCCATAAATCTTTATAATATATTGATAATGATTAATGTTAGTTTATGATATGCAATGTATTATTCGAAAATGTTTTCAGTTTTTTGCTATATTGGAATTAAATATTCAGTTTATGTTTGAAATTTGTTTTTATATCCAATTATTAAAGAGATATCGTGAGATAATGAAGATAAGGACAGAATTTGTTTATACTAATACAACATAGAATTTTTGTTTTACGACTGAACGCCATAGATCCAAATATTTTGTTCTAGTTCCTACTTGAAGTGTGCTAGACGATTCTTACCCAGATAATACGGGGTCAATCTGTCTGCCATTCAGCCAGAGTGGATAATAAAGGTATAGAAGTGGATGAAAAAATATTGAGGATTTTGGAAACGCTCTACGTTCAAAAATTTGAGCAATATATCTCCACTTCACCAAAACACTTTATTGCTATAAATACTCATCTGGAGACTATTATCAGTCTTGATGATGCTAGTTTTATTAGCGAAACGTAAATCGAGTATAATATAATGAAGTGCTTTGGTGACCTGGAGACGACGAATTTCTCAAATCGATGGATAAATCTATGGTGTGTTGAATAAAAGACAAAATGTACCTACGTATCCAATAAAAAAATATAAAGTGAGATCTTAAAGTAACGGATAAATTCATTTTCTACGTTGTTATCTATTTTCAAGAAAACCCCTGAAACACGTCAATTTATGTTTTCAAAAAGATACTCTGTGACCTAAAAAAAAGCCGCTCCTTCACCCCCATCAAAGTGGCAACCACCATCCCCTAATTTTTTTAAATAAAATATGCGGTCAAGTGATACCTCAACTCGAAGGGTATTCAATTGTCTATACAGCTGTGTGTCACGTATGACAAACAACAGTTGGTAAATGAACCAAAAAATAGGGTACTTTGAATATACAGCGAATTTAATAGTATTCGTGGTAATTTTTAACATTTTGAAAATTAATTTTGTTTTGACGCAAAAATTCAAAATTCAAAAAAATAGACATGGCTGTATAGACAATTAAATACCCTTCTAACTGAGGTATCACTTGACCCCCTATTTTGTATGTCACAGAGTGTCATTTCGAAAACATATATCGATGGATTTCAGGGTTCTTCTTGAATATGGCTAATAAGGTAGAAAATGAAATTATCCGTTACTTTAGGACTTCACTGTATAAATTCATGATAATGTAATCCCACATTATGAAATTCCAAAGCAACTTCACATCGTAGTGTATTTTTCAAGTTAAAAAATCAAACCGTAATATTACAATGTAAAACTCGAATGCAAGTTTTTGTTGTGAAGTAATATAAAAATGTAAAGTTCCATCGCAAAATTATGTCACAACGTAAAGTTATATCGAAGAAGTGCACAGAGTTCAGAGTAAATATCCAAGGTGATATAACACGTGGTATGCAAAATTCCACTCGAAGGTAAATTCCCGTTAAAACGGGCGGTAATTAAATTGTGGAAGCGGAAAAAATTCTCCCAGTGTAGGTTTTTGGTAACATTGTCTAACGAAAGGAAAGACATGCGGTATTGTATAATTGACTTTTTCCAAAAGGATATTTCTACAAATCGTATTGAGAGCATTCTGTTAATCTATTTTCAGGAATACGGAAGAATAAGGATTTGAGTGTTGATTTAAGGATTGGCGGGCAGCGTGGACAACGGCTTCGCATCCTTCTGCTGTTTCAAAACCAAACTGAATAGTACGGAATAAGTTACCTAAGGCTATTTTGATCTTCGAAAAGGCTAATTTTGCCACCAGACTAAAAACTGTACCTACGGCAATTGGTCACATGCCATCATCTTTTTTCTCAAGACAACACTATTGGAATCACACCACTAAGTGGAAAATTACAAAAAGAACTCAAAGAACGTAGACGTACGTTTCTTGCCCATGAATCCGGAGCTTTTAGAGAGCAAATCTTGAAGATTTGATGGCCGCAAGGAAAACCAGACCACCACCAGACCACCAGAAAAAGTGGATCAAAGTTTTCATTTCCTTTGTAAGACAAATTCAGTATCACAGATAATAATAATAATAATAATAATAATGTTTATTCAATTACAATATTTCTACAATTACAATAATCATTCATGAGGATGTGCATATGAATAAACAGTTGCCAGTCCCAAGGAAGTTAATCCGCACGGGGCTATTGGCTAGTAACAAATATTGACAAAATTTCGATATAAAAATACGGTTAGTACTAAGTGAAGGATAGTGAAGTACTGTAAATAGGTACTTGATAGAAAGATGTTTTGATACAAGCTATGATAAAGATTGATTGTCAAAAGTTGCAAGGGTCTCAGTGGACGTCAAAATTCCAACAGCAGAAATGAGATCACCATCAGAAACTTTATCGAATTTCAAATGTTTTCAACATACAATGGTATCATTCATGTGACATCACCACCTCATTACCAAGCGTAAAAACTACACGCAGAGAAAAGAATGGTAGGAACTACTAGAATCGTCCATGAAAAACATTAAGAATATGGACAAACTTTGATCGTAGTGAGAAGTACTCTTTAAAAACGCTGAGACAACCCTGAGAAAGTATTGTTAGGGTAACGCAGTAACATTGATCGCGAAAAACAAAATTTGATAAACGGACCAACGTGGTTATATTTACCACGACTACATAATATCGAATATCTACCCTCTGATTATTTTATACTATAATTCATTAGTAAATTTGGAATAGCCCCCCCCCCCCTATTCAACTGTTAGATTTGATCAGAGAATTGTTTACTAAAGTTCGCGGCATATGTTTCTTACATCTGTAATATCACCTGTAGAGTATTTTTTTACCACGACTAGCTAGTAGACTGATTATCGAACATTTTCCCACACTCTCGCCCACGATATCATTATTCAGTATACAATGCCTTATCAGAATGTACCATTTGCTATTTTTCATATTAGTTTTAGTCTTTTCAATCAGTATGGCAAAATTGATGTCTTTTTGCCTCAAAATTCGTGATCATTAATATTGCCATACTGTAATTTGAAACAAGACTAAGACTAATATGAAAAATAGCAAATGGTACAATTTGATATGGTATTGTATACTAAACTGGATTATAAAATCATGGGGTCAAAGAAACTAAAAAAATAACAGCTAATATTTGTCAATTATTCAACAACTATCAGAATATACAGAACAAAAGTTTTCGTTGAAAATCTACTTGTATTTGACTCATATGGATAGGCAAATAATAATAATATAAATGAAATCACAATTAAAAAACAGTTTATCCACAACATAACACGTTTGTCTAGTGCAAACATCATCTTCCCCAGAAACAAAGTATTGATTGTGCACTATCAATACTGTTATCATGCTAATTTCAACGTCTATATTTGTTTCATGTATAGAGCAAATTGGGCTGTATATCTGGAACAGTCTGAAAATAAAAATCCAACAAATAGGAATTGAATCGAATATGTCTGGATGAGGATATGGTCCAAAAATCAGGAAAAAACTAAGACGCTAGGAGTTTTTTAAAAAACCTTTCATTTAAATTTTTGTTCAATTACTTACTAAGTATGGATATTTTCTATTATTCTAAGTTTACCCTAAATTATAAGAACTTCAATTACATTTACCTTAACAAAGTCCCTAGCTCTGATAGCCTGTATAATATACCACGACTCCTGGTGATGTGAAAAGGTCGTTTCACTGAATTGTTTAGTTCTATCATTCAAGAAATATTATTCGTCTCAATAATGAGAAAAGTAAACTAGTTACATACCTTCAAATAAAAGAATTGAATGAATTCCAACTGTCTTCGTAATTCCGTTGATTTTTTTTTCATAATCAGGTTAATTATTGTTCAGAGATACTATTCTTTGATGCAACCCTGATGACCGGTATACTGAAACAGGAACACAAATCTGTAGATTCAAGACTTTCATCAAACTTTTATCTTGCTTTTTCTATTTGTTCAATCTCATGGAAGTATTTACATTTAATTTACGTCCAGTAGGTATGGCATCATCTAAATTTTCTTCAGCATTCATCTATGCAGTCATCGCTGAAATCTTGTTCAGCTGCTTATGTATGATCCAATGATGTTCAATTATTGACTTCGGTCCATGGAACGTATCGTATTTGAATGAGTTCTCTGAAATGTCAAAACCGTTTAGAATCCATATCCAGAAAATTCTGTTGATTTGAAACTCACCTTCAGGAGTAGTGATAAATTTCACTGCACACTGACGATAATAATATGCTCAGACCTCTCGACTCAAACGTTAGCTCCTAAAAATTCTTCATAGGTGTACGAACCCTCTCTCAATCGTCATCGCCCGGCACCTAAACTGAACGTTGAACGATAATTTCAACTAATATAACTTTATGTTAAGTATTACTACGAAACGCAATTAATTCGGGTGAATAGTAATCTTAAAACTTGATTTGTGTTCAGATTCAATGAGAATGTGATTATTATTACTCTTATCCCTGATAATCACAAAATAGTAAGTAAATATTTTCTTTTACATGCGGTAATTACCGCTATCAACTTTAGTTGATAATACTGGTAACTGAATAAAAAATACGACTATGTTTTTGCAGGACAGCATGATGAACTATGACGCATCTTATAGCGATTTCTACCGGAAAATGATAGTTTAATTTACCAAAATATTGGAGAACTCTGAAAATTCTCAATAGGCTAAACTATTATGGTACAAAGTAACGTTAATTTCAGTATCATTTGAAGCGTGTAAATGCAAATGCAGACATTTCACTTATAGCTAGTTTTGAGTAAAACGCAAAAAACTCGCCTACAGCTTATAACTCTATCAATCAACTTGAAATTTTTATGGAAATTTGCTATAATGTTTTTAATGATATTAGAGTTTTATTCAGAAATTTCTGATTTATTATTAACAAGATAATTTGTTTAAAAAATGACACATGTCTGCTTTTGCAGCTGAGCCTTGCAAATGTCTGCTTATTCATCTGAGTAAACTCCAATTATCTGGGTTTGCATCTTATGATAATAGTGGGATCACCAATAATATTACGGCAGGTTATAAAATTTGGTATTGACATAAAAAAATCAAGAAGTATGATTGAAAAACTTGTTTATTATTTTTGTAGCAACTATACAGGTAAAGCAAAAAAATTAACAGAACTAAACTCTGAATGCGTCGTTTTCAATATACGTCTTATTATGATCTTGAGTTCACGTGACTAACGAAGTGCAACCTGATTCGTCCAGAGGCAAATGTCTAAGGCTAAATTTAAGACGCCAATAACGGACTCAAATGACTGTTTATGCTCCTGGACGTCAGAAAATCGTATTCCTAATAAAATCTGCTTGAAGAATACATAGCCGACTCATTTTACTCGAAAAGGTGAAATGTCTGCTTTTGCATTTAGATGCTTCATTTATCCACTAATACACGAAATATTCAACCAGATTTGGAAGTTTACGTTCACTTTTGTAAGAGTGTAGCTCACTAGTCGGAGTTATGATTTGTTCTACGATCGGGTTCTCAAGTATCACGATTTTCAGACTGCCAAAGTGTGGTGAATCAGTCTGTCGGATTTTTCTGCGTGTATAAAACTACAAATATTTTTGATAATGTTTTCTAACAAACCAATCTGACGGAATTTGATCGCTGTTATTTTTAATGCTGTATAGAAATACTAAGCAGAGTGAAGCAATGCCAAAAACAATCCCGACTCGTGATACAAAACTGAAATAAAATACTTGTGGGCCAGTGATCACTTAAACATTGAAGAAGTCAATTCTCCATAATGACGGTCCACTTATATTTTTTAAAAAAGTCAAGTAGGTCATAAACCTTACAAAAACAAAAAAATTATTTCTGTGAGCGTTTATGATGGCATACACTGGTTTGACAAAAGTCGGTGAATTTTATCATTGGGTACGTCCAGAGTGCACGCGAGAAAGCAATATTGCGAGTCGGCTTCTCACTTGCCGGGAGTCTGCGCGAGAAAAAGCAATTGATAAATAAGGGGTTCAAAGCTGAAGTGAACCCAGTCCATGTACGATAAATGTTATGAAGATTTGAAATTATTTGTCAATGGTTAATTCCTATATCATCCATTTGATTTTTTTCGATTGGGGATCATTAAGACCACTCATAACTTGAATTGGAGTACCATCATTGAATCAATAAATTGAATAGTTTCAGATTTGATACTTGTTTTCTTCTCTCATGTTGGACTTGGTTCACTTTTCCTGTGAATATTTTATGAATATTGAATAAAAAAGGTCAATCTGAAGAAAATGAACTTTATTCATTGAAACGAGAACAATATAATAAATTCCTCAATAGTTCAATGATCCATCTCATTCATCATAAACCAATTCGTCATCAGCAATATCAGGTTGCAGTTGAGTGGCTCGGGTACAAGTTGTTGAGACTGGTAGGTTTTTAAAGTAGTTGTGGTGCACCGGAGGAATATAAGGAAGTAGACTGATCATGTCATTTTTTTTAGCTGAAGTTACAGGCCTCCGAGTAGTGTAAAGGGATTCTTGTTGGACATTTTTTAGAGACTCCAAATGTCTTCCTGGGCCACTTGCTTTCTTGACATTGATTGTACGAAAATCTACTGAATCATTGAGAGTTCTTTGAATTTTATTGAAAATTCTTGACCTCTTTCAAAACGAAGCCACCGAATTTTCAACCAGTTCACAGGAAAGTTGTCAGTGCCTGTTTTTCTATTAAGTACGGATTCTTCTAGTGTCTTCGTACTAAGAGAATCATTTCTGCCCATTTCAATAACTTCATAGCGTGGTAGCTTTCTCTTAGCATTCTTGATAATATCGAACCAATCTTGCGGGACAAAAATGTTATGATGTTTCTTGCTGGATGATTCTATTACTCCGAATTCTGAATCATTTGGCAAAAATAAGTGACCAGATACCAGAAATTTCAAATCTATCGTTTCTGCAGCTATGCAAGGATCCTGCACAAGTTCCAGCAAAGTGAGTGACATCTTAATATTACGATTCTGCCCAGTGCAGGAATCTGAAAACATAATTATTTCCTTGGAGGTATCAGCATGTTCTTTGATGTGTTTGAGAATACACGAAGCTACATCCTGAGATCCTCTTCCACCTTCTGTCTCATCCCAAACATGCATGAAGCCTGTACCCAAGTTGAAAGAATGTATGCCAAAATTATAAACATACAAGTTGCGCTTGTAATATGCAACTGATGTAGAAAGCTTCGGAAAAGGAAGTACCTTCTGTAAGTCGAATGTGCAGACATAAATTTCATCAGAAGCATTTTGCTGATCTCTTCTCAAAGTCTCTCTGGCCTGATCAGAACGCGCTAAATGCAGCCTTTTTTGTATTTCTAGCTCCTTCCTCTTCTTTTCATCAGTTTCCGCACGAATCTTCAGGTGTAATTCGTCGCACAAACGGCACGTGTCTTTACTGGGAATTTTGAAGTGGAGATTGAATTTATTGGCAAATAATTTGTAGTAGAATTTTTCTTTCACTGGTTGTCTATTTGCTTGAGAGCATTCTTGAACATAGAGGTCATACATCTTTCGTATGTTCAATTCTGGATCAAGGTATTTCCTCTGCTCATTGTCTTTCCGACTGTAATGACTTTGGTAAGAAGGGAAAGATTTGATATGCTTGATTACATCAGTATCATCTACTTTGTTCGTGGGAATCTTTTTACCACGATTATCCATAACTGCGAATACTTCTTCTTTAACTAAACATCTATACAATCGTCCCCAACTAATCTGAAGTGTACCCAAAAAAAAATTTTGCAAACTTTGATGTTGGCTTCTTTTAAACGTATAGTATATTCAAACGTCGATGATTTGTTTGTCCCAGAACCATCTCTCGGACGCTTTCTTCTTACTGTAGACATTTTCACTAAACCTCGCAGAAAAATGTTTTGCTTACTCTAATCTGCTAGATTTCAAAATGATTCGAAAAACTTTGACAAATCTTCAATATTGATTTTCGTCCTACACTGCTTGCGGCATTCACAGTTATAATCAGGATTGAAACATTTAGCTGGAACACATTTTTTGTTTTCGTTTCGTAAGTTTTGCCACTATTTCTTAGAATTTTCCTTTTATTCCTGTCCCAATTCGCTTCGTTGCGAGCTCGTTTCCGACCACGTTCTTCTACTTGTAGATTTACTGAATCTTCTGAAATGAACAATACTGATGAAAAAATTATCCAAAATATCTTAGTAGGTATTACTTACCATTATGAACCACAGCTGTCCGTAGTCTTCGGTTGGGTTGTAAAAGTTGTATCAACGGTATATCATCTTCTGAATCTAAAACGGTGAACGAATCCATGAGTGAGGTAGGTTTCCATGAAATTTACTTATGCTGTTAATATAGACATCATAACCTCAAAGACTGAATACAAAAATTGTGAAGAATTGCGTGAAATTGATGATGAGGATTGATAATATCAACTTCCTGGTTTCATTTTGTCAATTCATATGATATTAGAAATAGATAACTTCATCATTCATTGTCATTTCCATTGATATTCTACATAGTACTCCAGAATCTCATACAAAAAAAGCGTAAACAATATAACTTGGACTTGGTTCACTAATGCTCTGAACGTTCTGCAAAATAATTTTCACCAAATACATCCGCTACATCTAGAGCTCAAAAAACTAAGTAGGGACTTGGTTCGTTACAGCACTGAAAATTATGACCATTTGAGAACATCATGCAAGGTATATCTAAATATATTGATTTCATGGACTTGGACCACTTCAGCTTTGAACCCCTCAAATAATGGAAGCGGTCAAAGTGACAACGCTCATCTCGCGCAGAGTCTCGCGCATCGGAGTCCGACAGCTTACCGGAATGAATTATTGTTTCTGGTTTCCGACTCTGAGAGATTTCTCGCGTGAGCCAGAAGGTAGTTTCTTATTGATTCCTGTTTAGAAGAGTGATTACTTCGAACTTTACTGCTCTGTTGGGGATGTTAATTGGTTACTTTTTTTATTTTATCCCTAAAACACATGGATTAGAAAAAAAATCACAAGTCGTTCTTCTTGAAGGATCTTCTGTTAATGAAGATTACACCAATTATTCATCAAGCGAATATTATTTTTTTCAAAGGGTATGATGAAATAGTTATTTACCTAACAAGTGCGGAAAGTAGTACATTTCCGCACGCGACGGCAGTTGCACGAACGACGCGGAGCGGAGTTCGGGCAAGCCGTCAAGGACGGAAAAGACGTATTCCGCAAGAGTTAAGTACAATATTTTTCCTACGAGTGTTTTTGTCCATCTTATTTATGAAAAAAAAAATTATTAAACAAGATTTTATAATAATGCTACAAAATGACACATAAGACAGAATAGTTACATAGATCATTTAGTTAGTCCTAAATATCCTCATTTTCAACAATATAAAAATCGTGCGGAAAAGTAAATTTTCCGCATGATTTTATCTTTCCACGAGATTTATAATATGAGATCGAATCTAGTCTATTAACGACTGTTTGATAATAACTTTCCGATATTCCGTAATTTTCATAAAATTAATTTCAAAATATAAAGTAATTAAGACATTATCAAAATAAATAGTGATATTTAAAATTTGACAGGATTTGATATGGTATTATAGCAATTAAATTAATATCTGAAATATCTCAGTTGGAAAAGTAAGGGAGCAGTCGTTCTACGCTGGTTAATGGTTAATGGGGTAGACGGTTCGCTGGGGAAGTTACTTTTTTTTGTTTTGAAATCGATGAGAGTACTTAATATTCAATTTTCGTTAAATTTTTCAATATTTGTATATTCAATAACAACATGAGTGTTTTTGATAGAATCTGTTATGAAAGAAATAATTCGCTCGTACTACAAAATTTCATATACCTACCTACTCGTGGGAAATGTATGTCATTTCATGCTCATTGTACAATATACTAATCTTGAATTAAAATATTGTGCTTCAAAGAGAAAATCTTGCGTAAAAGTAAAAATCGTGCGGAAAAGTAAAAATCGCGCGGAAAAGTAAAAATCCTGCGGAAAAGTAGAACTTTCAAAACGAAAAATCGTGCGGAAAAGTAACTTTTCCGCACGCTCGTAGGAAAAGTATCTTGTTCCATTCTAAAACATTCTTGAAATTTTTCAAATCTGCAAAATTCAAATAGCTTCTTTCTCGTGCCATTGCAAATTGTTGTGAACCAATAGCATTGCCGTTTCACGTCATAATCAATCTGATCGAGCTCGGGAGAATACTTCACAAGGAGCGCCAATATTAGTACATTTGAAATTTGCCGATTTTCAAAATCGAATGGAAACGGCTGTAATTGAAATTTGACAAAAATATTTTCTGGGTTCATTTATATATGCGTTGTATATTTCGAAGCATATTTGAAGCGATCATATTTTTTCGTGTTCTCACCTATTCTCTCAGGTTGAAGATTTGATAGTACGTTACTTTCAGCAGCTACACTTAAACAAATCATTTCTCCCTGAGATAACTACATGATCATTACTGATCTGCTCTACTCCTCTAAACTGTCACCTGCGCAGAGCAACCTGCCTCTACTATGACCACACCTCGCGTTTACGCCAACAAACTTGTCAGTGCGAGTTTTTCGTAAGCGAGAAGCCGACTCGCGATATCGCTTTCTCGCGTGCACTCTGGACGTACCCTAAGTCTGGTTAATTTTATTCGAAAAAATTGTTCAAGTTTGAGACGATACTATTCGAAGTGGATAAACTTTTTGACTTACGCTATCGATGGACTAGATGCAGGTAAGCTTAATATTTCATCGCATATAAATTATGAAGATTTCTTTGAAAGACTCCTGAAATAATCAATTATTTAGTGAGTACGTGTGAAAGCAAAAACTAAAATGACACTTTGATATTTCACGAGCGATATCGCCAAAGCTGCACAGAGCTACACTATTTTGTTGATGTTGTTCTCATAACCAGTTCTAAAGCTTCATTATTGAAAAAAAAAATTACCGAATTTTGCCTATACAGAAGAAAAAGCAAAATTTTCTGTGCGGGGAAGGTATTATTAGCTTACGCGAGTGGATATACACGGTAACATTTCAAAATTCTCCATTACAATTTGATGCAAAATATCGCATATCGACTATAAGTTGAAGGTAAATCTGTCATTTTGACAGTTTGAACATATTTTCGAAATGTTATATTCAAAAGCAGTTTTGGTGGTAAGTTTTTTATAAAAAATTTCCCATTCAATCGTTACTATATTGCCTATAAATTGGCAGAGTAATGTTAAATGATAAATTTTGCAAGTTGTCTAAACTACATGAAACAAAAAGGTGTAGTTTTTCAACTTTTTGGTTGAAAGTTTATTTGTTTTTCATTTTTATAGCGAAAGATCCACAGAATTCAGGTCAGAACTTTATTTGGTGGTGGAATGAAACAAAATAAAATAAAACAAACTCTTTTAATTGTAGTACGCCAAAAGTGATGCTAGCAAAATCAAAGAACAATTCAGGATTCATCAAGGATTACTCTGTTCAGTTCCGTAGAGGGTGGATCGCAGTAAATATAAATAAGAAATTTCTTTTTGAGCAAACATTAAAATTGGCTGAACAAGTCTTTGTTTTTAAGCTGCATGTCTGCCAAAAAACATGAAATTAGAATTTTGCCAGCTCACCTACAGCAGTAAATTTCGTAAAATTGAAAATTTAAGAAAATCTGATAGTAACGAACTTCCGTTTGCAGCTCAGCTGAACTTAAAGCCAATGGCAGAAAAACGACCGCTAAATGTATACGCAACATTATTAACGAAAATAACATTTCAAACGAATTTAAGTGCAGTAGAAGTCAATTGAGCAGTTAAAGGGTCTTGGCTTTGACAGTGGAAGCAGTGGATGCATTATCAATTTCCACTTCACCACACTAGTGATTTCAATCCTAGATGCGCATTTCTTTAACCAAGTTAACTTCATCAGTACATGATTACCAAACTAACATAACTGAGGTTTGAACGTGAGTGGGCCCGTATCAGTCCCTCCACTGCGGCCAATGGCCTATTGTGGCTCTAACATAATTACCAAAGTAACATAATTACCAGACCAGTTGTATTTCTATTAAACCTTTAATCACACTTATTATTAGGATATGTTACTGGGTGCTCCTTTCTCTAAACATACCTGACGATGGCGGTCAGGTATAATCACAACCACCCATGCTAACATTAAATAATTATTCATTTATTGGTAGTAGCTCTACTGTGGTCCACAATCTCATGTTATCTTTGCGGACCCTTTGAACTGTTTATAAATAACCTCTTACACACAAGTATACATTCTAGCGTGTTTTAAAGTATGGAGTGATTGACAGAAGCCAATGTACGATGAAATTCAATGAATTTGTTGAGTGTGGATATTTTTCAATGTTTTACGAAATTCTGGCCCACTGTGCGACGATGGAAAGCCAGTAAGAATAAATCGGAATTTTCAGGTAATTTTCCTCTGACCAATAACATTCGGGAGACAGGTCTCTACGGCTGGAAGTAGATATCCAAATTGTGGAACACCCGGCGCTCGACTCCAGCGTCGTAGAAACCCTATTGTGGGTAATGTTTCATCTTAATAAATTACTAGAGAAAAAGAAGGTTTGTGGTATTTCAAAATAAGAATCCAGTTCTGTATTGAGAAAGGAGGAGTTTTAGGTTCATTGAAGAAATACTTTCTCTCAGTGTACATTTGTTTATTGGGCAATAAAATACGTTTTTTGGTATAGGGAATGTGATCTCGAACTGTCTTTCCACCTGGCCGTGAATAGGATCTAGGAATTTTCTTCGAAAGCAATTATTCGAAAACAATTCTTCGAAAAACAATTCTTCGAAAATGCAATTCTTCGAATACCATATTCTTCGAATAAACAATTCTTCGACTAATAATTCTTCGACAGCTTTATTATTTGGATTTACTAAAATCTGGGATAAGTTTTCATTAGACAATAATCATTATTTCTCTCATGATATATAAACGTATTATGCGGAACATACTAATAATAAATGAAATACCTATAAATGTGGGGTTATTAGGAACTGGAAATAAAACACTACTTTTTTTATTTGTTATAATTATGTCAACATTTTATTAATAAATTACAGTAAAAATTACAGATAAATGACATAAATACTATCAAATACCCAGGTAATAAAAATATTATAGATTAATATGATATGTTGTGAGCTAAACCTCTAATGTATTCTATTATATTATTTTTATCATACTGATTTACAAGAGTTTTGATTCGTTGATTACAATCTTTGTACTTCTTTCTTGGTGTTTGTGGTTCAAATCCGCTTAAATATTGTTCTACACGAAGTTCATTTAGACTTTGCTCATTTTTTATACATTTTATAAATTTCCACAAGTTGGGGTGAACTGCTGATACTTGTGTTTCAAAACTTCGATGCCATCCTTCTACCGAATTATTTGTTCTCGGTAAATCATCCAAAACTGTTTGATATAGATTCCACAATTTGTATGGATATTGTAGTGGTTTTCGCTGTTTCCGATTTGGTCGCCCAATCCACGTATCTTCAAAATAATTAATAACACTTTCGGCTTCTGACGGAAATATTTCACTATCATATAATTGTTCAAAAGCCATAACTATATCATCCACTGGGACAAAAGCAATAGCACACAACATTTTTAGTTTGAAAGCAAATTCACTGTCAGTCTCATAGCGTTTTTTTAATCCATTCCTTTGAATCATTCGAAAAATGCATTGACTGAAGTGGAAAAAACAGCCTCTTTTTCTACAACTTGGAAAAGCACTATTGCAGGCATTAATCAATGCTTTTTCGAAGTCAGTGGTAATCGTTGCAGGCACTAAAGCTGATTTCAAATTTTTAAGTTCTTGAAAAAATTGATCATAAATTCGTTCTGATTTTTTTGGTAAGAGTGCATAAACTAAAGGTACCGATAAATTGTGTTGCAGTCCGTGAACGGTTAGTAATTGTTGGAATAATAACGGCACGGTTTTAAATGTGCCATCAATATACCAATGCTTACTGTTAGACAATAATTGGAGATTTTGTTCTGTAGTAAAAATTAATATTCTCTCGTCCACTGGACCGGCATCATATAGCAAAAAATTTTCATTTTTGTAGGTTTTCGTATATTCCTCCAAAAATATTATTTCGCTTCTATTAGTAGGAAGAGCTGGTCCTTGTAGATTTTTTTGTCTGATAATGCGAATACTCCGTTTCATACTGCTAACACTTGGAAGCTGCCGTTATGGAACATGTAGTCGAAGCAATTGATATAATTCTGTGCGGAGGATCATTACTTATTTTCGAATTTTTTCGTACACTTTGGTCGCTTCCACCTCTGAGGCGTCAGCAATATGATTTTGTTCTTTTGTTATTTTACTGATTTTATCGTCGACAGTAATTATTCTCACTGGACAGTTTGTTTTTCTTTTTTCAAAAAATGCGCACTTCCAATACACTTTTTCACCTTTTTCAATATCTTTAAAATAAAAATGTCCCTCGAACAACAATTTACGTTTTCCTTTTTCTGAACAAACAAATTCTGCATCCATATTTACTTGCACAGGGTTAAATTAAAACTAATTTTATTTTATGGAACACAATCCCTTTTATACCCACTCAGGTAATAAAACAGACATATTTTGGGATATATTACTTTCTTATTACAATTGTTTCCATATAATTTGTAAATCGAAACCTGAGCAATAAACGAAACGAAGAAATTCCCTAAAATGAGGTCAAACTGAACTCGCTGACCGGGGTAAACCCGATGGTGAATTTACAACCTGATCCAAGGGATTATCGTCAGTTGCAAACTTGGGATTAGATAAATTATACCTGATTTATATCACGAACAAATTCTGCATCCATATTTACTTGCACAGGGTTAAATTAAAACTAATTTTATTTTATGGAACACAATCCAAGGGATTATCGTCAGTTGCAAACTTGGGATTAGATAAATTATACCTGATTTATATCTCTGAATAAAGTCATTCCTCAATACCCACTTTCTTTTCCAATTTTAAAACAGTTTCCTGGGTTAAATTAATTAATTAATTTATTTTTTTAAATACAATCTATAGATAGAAAAAATGATAATGTCATTTTCACGATATTTTTTTTTAATCGTAGATATACTCTTTGGCTTCCACTCTTTAATTCGAGTTCTTTACTTTCTTAGTCTATTTCATAAAACAAAAAGAAAAACCTATATATGTATTTTTGTCCATCTTAATAGAACCACAATGAATCGATAAAATCGTATTACCATCTTCAGTGCCGCAGTCATGCAATGAATTAGAGCTGTTTTGTTTTGGATACTTCGAAGAATTGTTATTCGAAGAATTATTAGTCGAAGAATTGTTTATTCGAAGAATATGGTATTCGAAGAATTGCATTTTCGAAGAATTGTTTTTCGAAGAATTGTTTTCGAAGAATTGCTTTCGAAGAATTTTCCGGATACCCCGTGAATACGATAAATGAACAATATATGTAGTTTTAGTAGATGGTCAAGAACAATACAGATTAATTGCAAATCTATTACTATCCTCAAAGACCAAATTATCCGAAAGATGCAAAACCTTTTTGTGGTGATACAATAGTTTTGTATACTTCATGTCTAGTAAAATTGATAAAATCGGTAAATAATTCAATTTACATTTGAAGTATATTTGCATAAATAACAAACATTTTACAAAAAATATAATTTCCTGTGAACACTTTTCTAAAGCATCACACCCCACTCTCTGCTCCCTCAATACGCTCAGGGTAGAAGAAAATATCATTTATGGTGAACGTGCTTTTGATCGAGTACAACCTTATGATTTATTACCACTTCTCATATTTTCGCATCTAATTCAGATGCAATCTGCGGCATATTTCCGGACAGTCTCCTAGTGGAAACAACCGCATAAGCGGCTTTAAAAATAAGTGGATGGTGAAAGAAGCCGTAAAATATTTTCAGGAAAGGAATTTCTCTTAATGCCTAGCAGTGGCGGATGTGAGAGTTTCTGGCACTATGATTTGCTGATGCAATATGATAAGATCTTAGAAGATCATAGAAGAGTGAAATAGATTTTTGTCGACCAAAATGTATAGGAGGCCTAGCGAAAGAGATGCAATTCACGCATCAATGAAATGAGCGATTTTCTGTGAGTGATACTTCTGAATAACATTCTCCCTTATCTCATTTATAGATAAGAATCTCCAATAGAAACTGGACATTTAATAAATAATCAACTATCTGAATGAAAATGCAATTTCTCACTTTCAGATTTTTTCTCTCAAGTTATATAGGGTCTTTCTCAATATCTATCAGATGTAGTTCAATGTCCAGCGTGGCTTTAGCCGGGGAAGTAGTTGTTTTCTGTTAGATATTACAAAAAAGTAACTTCAATTTTATCGTAGGTTTTTTCCATTTCCAGAGGAGTCATGTATAGGTTCAATTTTCAATTGAGAATGTTTCTCTTTACAACATGAATCCCTTATCTTATACGATGGAAAATAGCGACTAAATTCCAACTTTCATTCCACAACTGACTTTATGAACATCCTGTTCATGTTTTCGAAAAAGTCAACATAGAAATGATATTCAACCATTTTAACTGACTGTTATGATTGAAATGTAACACATACCCACAAAACTGAACAAATTCTGTAATGTAACCTCAAAGTTAAGTTATTGAATGAAAGGCCGAGAGCATTTTAACCAAAAAAGTAATTTGTTTATCCGTAAAAGTTACCAAACTCAGAATATTTTCTAGATCGATTAACTATTTGGCAACTAGTAGAAGTGAAATACGCATTTTTTTTTAAATTCAGGAAAATTACATATTTTGAAATTAGCGCCATTTTGAAAGAGAAATCCCTAAACAAAATTAAGGTTCCTAGTGTTTAGTATTTTATGGAAAATCTCAATATTCCCCTCGTTATGAACAATTTCAATCATATTACGGGGTTCCTGAGGCTGCCAGGAACCGTGAAATAAAGGAAAAAACGTGTCAGTAGTTTTAAAGCCAAAAGTTGTGTGGTGGCATGACTGCATGCTTATCCGAAGTCCTCTTTTGAGGCGAAGAGGTTACTGAATTCAGAAGCTTCAATGTCGTGCACAGACCTATTGGGGGTACGTGTGTTTGTTTCTTTCATAATTTACTAGTTGTCAACTATTACGAACCTTACTTTCAGAATTTGCCATATATCGATCGTAATTATATTTTTTGCTTTGAATTATTTTGCATTTGTATTTTGTTGTGAATTCTCAAGTCTCATGGAAGAGAAAACACAATAACACATAATATATGTACTCTCATTTCAATTCAAATCATCAAGTAAGTATAAAAAGGTCTCATTAATATTCTGAATGATATAGCTGAATTAATTTCAAAAATATTCATTGAGATGATATTGTTGTCATACAAATATCCTTAAGAAAATGCCTATCCAAAAAGCTTTGTCAACAGAACAATCCAACACATTGACAATAGAAAACAACAAGTCCTTCCACAATTACTATAGTGATAAGTACAAAGCCATCCCTGATAAATGCGGAATTTGCAAATATACCTACCTACTATATACAGGGTGGCCACTTTTTTAATGGGATTGTATAGGTATCTTCCAAAACACCCTAGTAAGAAGGTCGGATGCATAATCTATCGGTGGAAACTAATCGAAAATATCAGGGCCGGTTCTTGAGATATGACAAAAAAAGTAAATTCGATTATTTCTGTTTTTTAGTTATACTTCATTTATTTTCAGAAATATCAAAAATTATTTTGGCAGTTTTTTATTCGAAAGCAAATTCTCTTCAATTTGACGTCTTCAGATTTCGTATTCTACGTTTCGTATTCTCAGGACCACCCTCAACTGTTTTTTTTTAATACGGCCCTGGATATTTTATGACACTGTTCGAATTACCTTTTCATTCTGAATCCAGAGGTGTATCATACAATGCCCTTTGAAGATGTGTTGCGGGTAATATGGACCGTAATCAAAATTTTATTAAATTACAGTTAGTTCCCGTCATCTTCAGTTGAATCAACGTTCAGGTAATAAGACCCTTATCCAAGTTTTATTGATGGGAATCTGTAGTGAATTTGTATTCTAGATTCTATAAAGAGTACAATACTTCTAGCAGAAAGTGTCTAATTACGAAAAAATAAATGAAAATCAATAATTATTATTCAGTTATCCGAATATTTCTCCATGAAAATATTGAAGATGTATTGAACGATATCCAAGTAGAAGCAATAAGCAATTGCATAAGAAATATTATATCAGAATTGTCAAGTGTATTGAAGAAAATTATGTACATTTCGAACAATTAATCAATTAATTTAAGTGACATTTTCGAATAATTTGGTTTTAACTTACTTAATTTCTTTTTGTTATTATCAGTAATTGCGTTTTGAATTATCAATATTAAGATTGATTGCTCTTGTTGCTGAATTGTTAAATTTTTGGAGAATTGACTTTATTTTTCTATTTTACTGTGTTAAGGCATAACCGAAAAATCTGAATAGTCGATTTTTGTTTATTTTTAATCTTTGAAAAAGTGGTAGAGGTTTTGAACACGTACCTACCTACGTCGTGAAACAAATAATATTCAAAATTTTCGAATTTTGACAACTTGGAAATAAAAAAAATTTATGCAGAACAAATCAAACACTAATCGATTTCATAAAATGAAAAAAAAAATGTGGCTGCGTAGATTTGAACACTCCGCTCCCACCATCCAAAGTCCATGTGTCATCTGAATCAACACTCGTCGTTACTAGAGCACATAATAATTTGTTCAAATTAACTGCTATATAGAAAGTATCTGTCAACTATTCAAAAATATAGAATCCGATTGTAATCAATCTTTTTATTGAAATTATTCTGGTTTTCTGAAAAGAAAATCATACCTTTGTCAGAAGATAGGCATTATCAGGAGCTTCTGATATAGATTTATTGATTTGATTGTTAAATCATCCTCACTATCTACTGATGTGAAATGTCAAATTATTAGACAGACGTAAACAAACTTGATTCGATGATATTTATGTTCATAAAATTCGTTAATACCCAAGAAGAATAAACTCCTAACAAGGAGACCTTGATCAGCTCTAGCCAATTAGATTACTTCAGCTCTAACGCGTCATAGTGACGTATGGGGACATGCGGTCGGGTGACCCAAACAAAGTTACATATACAGTGGCCCAAATATAGCAATCAAGGTAGTCGTTAAGGGGGGGCGTCAGGGAACAAATTCTAACAGGAAAAATGGAACAGGAACACACGTAATCAAACTGGATACATGTTCAACATCGTGTCACATCTATTTTATCTTACTGAAACTGTAATTTAATTACGTAAAGCGCATATGTTATTTTATAGAAGAGAGTTCCTACGGAATTGACAATTATTCACATTTTGATTTCAATATTTCCTAGAGGGTACATAAGTTCTACAAGGTTAATATAGTTACATAGATCCTCATTTTCAACCATACAAAAGTCGTGCGGTAAAGTAACTTTTCAGCACTAGTAAGGAAAAGTAAATTTTCCACACGATTTTTGTATTGTTGAAAACCTTACGGAAAAGTACAACTTTCAATCAAAACGAAAAATCGCGCGGAAAAGTAACTTTTCCGCGCGCTCGTAGGAAAAAAATATTTCTGACTAGTTTTTGCTGATGAAAGTGGACCCATTGCACTGCTCATATAATGGAAGTGAGACTTGGTGTAAAACTGATCACATTTTTATCTAGGATTTTGATACTACATAGAGTTTGTCCTCAATACTGCACTTTTCACTCTCACTCTGGTACTGCAGACTTTTGTCACTTTAAAATAGCTCAACCATGCCATGCTGTAGAGTGGTTATTGTTGTAAATAAAAATACTGAATATCTTTTCGATACCTCTTTTTAGATAATGGTGGATTTATGCACCCCTACCTAAGAACTAAACCTAAGACTCAAAACTAAGAGTGAAATAATGCAAATGTTCTTAGTACTAGGGAACGTTCCATAAACCTTCGTGCGGTTCTTTATTGTTGAACTCTTAGTTGTTAGGTTTGGGTTTAGTTCTCAGGTAGGGTTGCATAAATCTGCCATGAGTTGAGAAAGCTGAAGAACCTGTCAATACCTGATAAAGATAATTAGGATACAAAAATAAATAATAATACATGGATACATTATATTGAAAATATATCCAAATTCAAGTCCAATTAATAAAAAGAATACACAGCAAAACAAGCAAACAAGATAAAAGTAATATCAAAACATCTTGATTCAAATCAACGCTCTCATCAGAATTCAGAAACAAGAATGAACGATTACAAAATTACAATATTATTTACAAATTGAAATTCATAGTCTATTTATTATTGTCTGTGCACAAATCACAATCATTCCTTGGTGTCACAAATCATATGAAAACTAGTTCCATACTGCGCCACTGGTGAATATGGATGTCGGACATGACTTGTCCTCTTACGTCACATGACGTCACAAGATGTATTTTCATCTCTTTCTGTTCGTGCCACCATTGTCTTATGGGGATTGATATTCTCCTTGTTAGGAGTTTATTCTTCTTGGTTAATACCTACCTATAATGACAGTCTAGTAGTTCATGAAAGTCGTAGGAAATGAATTATTTCGATACAGCTAGCCCGTGGGAAATGAAAATCGGTGTTACAACGTGGTAGGTTTCTTAATCGAAAACGCAATTGAAATGTTCATTTTTCTTAATGGTCATAGAAATTTTTTTTTCCATAACTGTTTTTAGATATTTTTAGAAATAATTTCACAGGAATTGAAGCAAAGTAAAATTTCGAATAGGTAATGCAATTAAGGTTCATATAAACCCATGAAAAAATTATCGGCAAGGTTAAAAAATCTGAAAAAAAAATCGAGTTGGAATTCAAATTGATTAATTAGAGAGATGTAGAAGAAAATCTGATGAACAGTTTTTGAGGACAAAAATAAAATCCTAATTTTTAGAAGTTTTTTAAGTTTTCCCAAAAACCATTCATCAGATTCCATTTCAAATATCACATATCAATGTCAAAGAAAAAGATGATCTTTTTCAGAATTTTTAACTTTAACGTTCCCTCACAATTCAAAAAAATTCTAAAAATCTTGTTATAAAATCAAAGACAGTTGAGAAGAGTCGCTTTTGCAAGTGATATTTATATGAAATTTAGAAGACATTGAAGAACTATTCATACTATTTTTCAGACATAAAATCAAACGATTTATATTTTTAATAATGATTTTCATAACCTCGGACAAAAAACGGTAAATCGCTCCAGTAAGTGATTCCTCTGTAGTACATGAACGAAAAGACAAAAACAGTTCTGCTACTGTCCACAGCGGTAACCGATGTAATTTGTTTAATTTTTCGAAAATGAGAGTTACGTAGATAGGGGTTTGTCAGTTTATCAGTTGGATGATGGATTGGTCCACCTAAAGCCTTGGAGTCCTTAAACATAATTCAAGAAGTATGTAAGTTATAAGTTTTATGTTTTGCTATTTAAAATATAAGTTTTGGAAATCAAAATATAAGAAAACGAATGAACCAGCTTTAAAGAAAATGGTACCCACCTTTGGAAACACTAAAGACGATTGAAAATATAAACCCTTTCAGAACAAAAGGAGGTCTCTATCCATGGTAAGCCTGGATGTTCTACTAATCAACCGAAATTTGCAGACAAGGAAAATACATAACTGTTTCTGAAAAATGTGGTGTACACCCATTACAAAACTGAAGACTCCGCATATTTTCCGAAACTTGCAGACATGATTCGGCAAGGGGGTTAAGTTCGAAAAACGAGGTCTCCAGCCAATACAAATCTGGGGGCGCTGCAAATTTCCTGAAATTTTCAGACAGGACACAGCAAGGAATACCGAATTTGAGTAATAGAGTCTCCGAGGTCTCCACCCAATAAAAACCAGAGGCACTGCAACTCTCACCAAATTCACGGACTTAGCAGAGGCATCTGAATTCGAATAACGGGGTCACCGAGGTCTCCACCCAACAAAATTATGGAGGCATTGTAAATCCCACGAAATTCATAGACAGGACTCAGCAGAGGTCACTGAATTCGAATAACGAGGTCACCGAGGTCTCTAGCCAACAAAAGAACGAAAACACTACAAATCCTGAGATACTGAGATACTGCAAAACTGAAATAGAGTGTGTCCCACTTACTATGCTCACCATGGGTATCTTTTTAATGGTGAGAGATACGAGGTCGGTTGAATGACACCAAATGTGGAGTTTATCAAGGCCAACTATAATGTAAAAAAATAATTTGATAAAATCTATTCGTTTTTGTTTTATACGCAAAAAACAGATTTTGATAATTTTCATGTCTCCTCCGTAACTTCTTAATTTATGAAAATATTCGAATAGGAATTTCATATTCTTAAGGCAGTTTTTCAATGAGATTTCGAAAAAAATATGAAATTCATACCAACTCTTCTAGAATTTGAGATATCAGTACAAACTTTCATTTTTCAAATGTAGGTCATAGCTCACTATAACTTATGAATAACTTTTTTTTCTCTTACAGATGATATGTCACAGTAATAGTTTTTTGCTGATAACAACGGAGTTATCGTCATTTATACAAAAACAAGAACTATTTTGAAGTCGCCATCTTGAATTTATAAATTTTAACAAAAAAAATTATGATCTCCGACCTCAAAAACCCCCACATACCAATTTTGAATGGAATCGGACCATAATCACAAATCTCGTCCGCCATATTGGAGGAGCCATCATTTTTTTATTTTTTATTTCAATAAAAATTTCACAGTGTATTGTCACCAGAATTATGAACATCTGCCAAATTTCAAGTTATTAGGACCGCCAGAAGTGGGTCAAATTTGACTTGCAAAAGACATGAAAATGATCAAAATTTGTTATTTGCGTATAAAATAAAAACGAATAGATTTTATCAAATTATTTTTTCACATTATAGTTGGCCTTGATAAACTCCACATTTGGTGTCGTTTAACCGACCTCGTATCTCTTGCCATTAAAAAGATACCTATGGTGAGCATGGTAAGTGGGACACACTGTATTTTGTAGACCACTGAACAATAAGCCTATACGAAGAGCTGGAAAAAAGAAGAAAAGAAAGGAAGAACCTTGAAAACGAATTCAATGTCCTCTGAAGAGTATTGTCCGTGAACTTGATAAAAGGTGCAGTGCTTCCGGTTTTGGTTGGATTGAGACCTCGGGGGCCTCATTATTCGGTTTCAATGTCCCTTGCTGTGTTCTGTTAACAAATTTCAGGAAATTTGTTGTGCGTGCCCTCAGATTTGTCTTGGATAGATACCTCATTGTTCAAACTCAACACCCCGTACTGAATTATGTGCGCAAGTTTCAAAAAATATAATAGAAAAGTTTAAACCGAAATTATTATAATAATTATTAAAAAAGGAATTTGATGTTTTCCACCATCATGAATCATGACTTTTTACTACAAACATCATGTTTAATGTCTTGATAAAGAAAATAAACATTTCCGAAAGCTCGTCCAAATAACAAAGAGTATTCTTTTAAACAGCCCAGTATTTTGACTGCATCTTCAAGATCTATTCGCATTTTTCCTTAACTAGTCAGTCAAGGCTACCCTTCGCCTTATACATATTATATACAGGGTGTCCCGTAAATAATGGTTAACATTCCAACTGCGAATAGGGGACAGTAAGACTGTTCAGAAAATATATTTTTGTGTTATAGAAAATCCTATGAGTTTCGAGTTATTTGGACTTTTATGAATTAAAAAAAATTGGACCCTTTTTACATTTTTGCTCGTCACTGCCACATAAAAAGAAATATTCTCAGTGTTCTTTTTTTATAATATACTTGATCAAGTGTACTATCAGAATGGTATTGAAATTTTGAAATAATTACTGTGGTACTATGAGAAAAAAATATTTAATTTCGAATTCATGTTTTTCTTCCGGTTTTTGCCAAAGTTGAAAAATGTAGGGCGAACTGAGTGGTTAACTTTCCTAAAAATTCCCTATTGAATGTAAATTTAGAAATGGTATAACGTATACTACTTTGTTCTCCACAAAAAATTATATTCCGATGCAAATAGGGAAGGAGCTATGTTTACGGAATTACAATTCCAATACAGATAAGCTGAATTATGTTGACAGTGCGTCGATACAAATAAAAATAATGTCTTCTTCTGACTTCCACCTGAGTTTTCCTCGTCCTTGTGTGATTAAAAAATGGATGGCTCTTGTGAAGAAGAGTGAGACATCGACATATCGCGTTATCTTTGACTAGTTAGCTGAGCAATCTCGATTGAGTGTGTTTTATGCAACTGACAACGATTTGACGTATCCTCTAATTTTCGACTTGGTGTCTAATGAGCTAAACCTTGTTAGTCGTTTCTACTTTCATTTGTACTCAACAAGAAGATTAGCTGAAATGCCTCGAACACAGTACACACCGCTCGAGTATGCAAATATGCATTTTGTTTACGGCGAATGTCGAGGCAACGCCAATGCCGCCGCTGAACTTTACCGGGAAATATACCCAAACGCACGCTACACCGACTACCGCGTTTTTATCAGAGTGCACAACGCGTTTTGTGAGGAAAGATTACTTGGACATGGTGATAGGGGCGCCAACGAAGGAAGACCCGTACATGATTATGATGACATTGTTCTTGATGAAATTGAAGCAGACCCATCTTCATCTGCTCGTGCTATAGCACAACGCACTGGAATTGGGAAGACAACTGTCCATAATATCTTGAAAAAATACCAATTTCATCCTTTCCACGTAACACGCGTGCAAAGTCTGCTGCCCAGGGATTATCCTGTGAAAGTAGTTTTTTGCCGCAGAATGTTGAGTAAAATTAGAGAAGATACAGGTTTTTTCAATATAATTCTCTGGAGTGATGAATCATCGTGTCGCAGAGATGGTTACTTAAACCTCCATAATTTACACAGCTGGGCGGTGGAAAATCCCCACTTGATGCGAGAGGACAGATCACAATACCAATTCAAATTGAATATTTGGACGGGAATTCTAAATGGAGAAGTGATCGGACCGTACGAACTGCCAGACACTTTGAATGGTCAAAATTATTTGGAATTCCTACAGAACGAATTATCCAATTTATTAGAAGACACAACTTTGCAACTGCGAAGAACAATGTGGCTGCAGAACGACGGTTGCCCGGTACACTATGCTACAGAAGTACGAAGGTACTTGAACCAAACCTATCCGAATAGATGGATTGACCGCTGTACTGAGATTTACGCTGAAATCCACACAAAACATAACGAATAAATGGTTATTGGAACATAACTGCATTGAGGAAGACTCGAGTAGAAGTTTCAAGATCAGAAGAATACATCATTTTTATTTGTATAGACGTACTGTTACGTGTTTATTTCCACTTTACCTTTCAGCATTTTTAGATTGTAAATCAGATCATCAACTAGAGAAAAACAATATTTATTGAATGGTCTTGTACATGATACTCGAGCTATCTCAACGACGAAGTGCCCCTCTGGTACTATCAGCGGTTTCCTAAAATAATAATAATATGTTACTATTATGCTATAACAAGCAACTTTCTTAACCTACCTTTCAGCCAGCTACGAGGACCCCTGGATCACTCGTGGATGAACAGGTTCTGCTCACCTATGAAAAGATGTCATTTCATAACCCACATAGTTTGTTTTTATCATATTTGTTTATATCAACAATTATCTCTAACCTCTTGATTTGTCACGACTCATGTTTTCTTCTTTCAATTCCATGATTTTCAGAACAGACCTCTTCTTCTGGTCAATTTCAATTTGTGGCCTCTCCTATTCCATGAGAAACGCCATGTCTTCTTCTTCTTTAGTGGAGAATATTCCAACTCCCCACCAGTACTCATTTCCTGGGACTCGATGATCCGTGGTTTAGTCTTGCCAACTTAAGCCATCCAGGCAATAAATAACCGAAAACCAACTAACATAAAAAACCCAAGAACTGACGCGGTTAGATTCAGAAAAAACTTTCTTTCTTTTTTCCATGTGCTTGGAACTGAAACGTACGCATCAGCGGATTCTTCTGTTGAAATTCTCAAGAATACTTATAGAAAAGCTAAAGTCTGTAAGTGTTACAGCTATTCACATATAGTGGATTCAGTTTTCTTTGATTTTCTGAATTTCAACCTCTTCGGCTAACCGCAGCAAAATCACTCGAAGGCCACACATCATCCCAGGTATGTTTCAAAAATCTGAAAAACATTCAGAAAGTTCATTAGCAGTCTAATACTAACATTTCATACCTACGTCACATGTCTGAAATCGATACTTCTCCACAGGCCTTCTCTTATCAGATTTATCTTGTTCGTAAACCGCCCAGTGGCACCATCCATTTCAAGACACTGTGCGAAACACTTTGAGGAATCCCCTTTGGTGGAATCCTTCCTCACTAGCCAACCCCTACTGTGGGACCGTACCATCTACCGTTGAAAGGCGAAACTGACCAGTTCATACCACGAGCGACTCCACGAAGCCCTGCTCTCAGTGGCCCTGGCCCAACACCGGCACACTACCATCAAGGATCCATCAGATAAGCTTTATATTTATTAGTAGATTTTGATTATTTCATATACCATTACATCCTATCGCTTTCGACTTAGACGCATGTCCTGAAAAGCTTTGCATGAGTATTGCTACATGCTTGTAAATAATATGGTATGAGTAAGAACAGGGGTGAAACGACGAAGTTGTTCCTCTTAAACAAAACATTAAAACCTGAATAAGGGTACGAGATTCGTACTACTTGATATTATATTTAGGGTGAAATACTTACTTATATATTTTCGCTGTAAACTTTCAGCATACGTATGGTGGAGGGTATTCTTCAACAACTGTTTATCGCTTACTATTTTAAAAGTATTCACCTTGGTGCTTGAGTGCATGGTGCATCTGTTTAGCGATTTTATTATTTTATTGAGGTTAAGATAGTAATTTTAATTTAATTCATTCACAATCATTTGTTGCCGTATTCGTGCCACACATCATTCTGGCCAACGTTGATAAATCAATAAAAATATTACATCATACTCAGTACAACCACCATTATTTTACCCACCCCATCTCCACTAGAGCTTTGGGATTGAAAATTGACACATATCCAGGTTAGTCAGTGACGAGGTTGGCCCATTCCCCTTTCATTGGAAATTGGCGATCCTCAGACTAACAAAATAGCGCCCAACGTGTTTTTTTTACTATGAACTAATGTACTGACTGTTCCTCATATTTTGATCATTTGTATGATGTACTTTTTCAACTCCGTGAAAAATAATCAAACTTTCAACAAGTAATTTATATGAATGGTGTTATCTTTGAGGGTAGCGTTTTGAATTAGAAAGTGCTTTCAAATCTTATATTTAAATTTTTAATTTGCGAGTTGAGATAGGTCGTGAACATGTACAGGGTGATTCAAAGGTGTAATTGAATTTGACTTATCAATTTTATTAGAATTTCGCATTCTTCCTGTATTTGTGTGAATTTTCTCTGAACTTTTTTTTGTAAACAAGGTACAGGGTGATTCAAAAGTATAATTGATATATCTTACACAGTTTGAAGACATTTTTTTTTTATTCTCTCAGAATTTGAGTGAAGCAAATCTGATTTTTTTGTCTTTTTTTAGAAACTGTATACAGGGTGTACAACGAAACTTAATCCGTTTGTACCCGCTTTTGGTAATTTTTGGGTAGAACTAGAATTCAAATATCTATACCAATTTCTAGTTTATTATCGGTATACATATATAGGGTGATACAATCATCAAGGAACCGATTTATATATTATAGAGTATTTGGGTATTCTTTCTTCTCATACAGGGTGGACCTGCATGTTACTTTGGAATTTATTATTCGGTGTTTTTTTCTTTGCCTTCTTTCTGTTCTCCTATTGTGAGAAAGAGGAAGGGTTCATAGTACTTTATTCTTTTGTTTATGCTGCTTGTGCTAAAACCATGGAAGTAAATCGTTTGTTAGGGGATGAAATATGTTATGAACTGGCAATTAGGGGATTACCAGTGGCTCGAAAGGTTATGGATAATCGAGTTACTTTACGAGACGCATTTCGTTGCGAAAATGGTGAAACGTTGGTGGGTTCGACAACTACCTTCATGATGAATCTTGAATCGGAGGAGGAGTTAGATATTTGCTCGCAGAAACTTGAAGACTTGAGCGAGGACATCAGTAACTTCGACAAACTGAACCGACTCAACGAATTCAAACGTATCTCAACGAGGATCACACACATCCGTGGCAGATTACAGAGATTTCAGAAAGGTAATGAAGAACAGGAGAACCTAAGAACGGAACTGCTTCGACGATATACAGAACTGGTGGATATTCTCCGCGCGCTGAACGAAAATCTACTATCCGCAGAAAATACTCGGGGGAAAACGCACCAGAACCCGTCGAAACGTGGAAACGAACAGGTCTCACTGATTGACGAACCAATTCTACTTCTTCCTGAAATAGTTCACACATCCGCCACCAGAGTTGAACAAACTCTTCAGAATTCACGTGAAAACCATGATGCACAAGACTTGATGTTATCTCATACAAGTTCAACGCCTGACGATCGTGACTCAGACGATGAGATAGAAATTCAACCCCCACCTTTGGAAATCAGCAACCGAATCACTTCAGGTCCAACAACAGCACAAGTGTATCAACAGTCACATATTCCTAATCTCGAATACCGAAACTCGACGACCTACCAAGATCAAACAGTTCGAGGAATATTGAAAAATGATTATTTGGACAACTATCAGCCAGGTACTCGACACTCTGTTAGAATTTCAGAACCGAGATTCGAATTTCCATTGCCAGATTATCAAGACCGATATTTTGAATCAAGAAATCATTATGATGAAAGGGAAAGTTTAGCAACCATGAACTCAACGCAGGAAATGGATTCAAAACTTCGTGACCTGAAACTTTCGCCAATTCACTATGTGCCAAGGCAATATGAGTCTTATTCGTCGAATTGGGATGTTTCTAGATGGAAATTGAATTTTGATGGGGAATCCAGCGTGACAACATTCTTAGAAAGAGTTGAAGAACTACGAACTTCCCGAGGTGTTACTAGAGATCAATTTCTGCGATCTGCTTCAGAATTCTTCACTAAGGGAGCGCTACTTTGGTGGAGAACTCAACATTTCTCGTCGTGGAATCAGTTGGTGGAGAAACTTAAAGAAGATTTTCTACCATACGACTATGTATACGACTTATGGGAAGAGATCAGAAGAAGGACACAAGGAGCGCGGGAACGAGTAGTGAATTACATCGCAACCATGGAAAACATGTTCAACAAGCTTGGTGCAGGAAAACCATCAGAGGAAAGCAGGGTGAAAATGATAAGGATAAACCTTCTGCCTACCATTCAAACGCAATTAGCCTTGTACCCACTCACAACAATATCTGAACTTTCTAAACTTAGTCGTGCTATAGAAGAGACTGCCGTAAGAGTTCAAAATTTCTGTCCCCCTCCCACAAATTTCAGGCAGTTGCTTGAACCCGAGTTGGCTTATAGGAAGTTGTCATCGGGTGCAATCAATGCAGTTTCTGCAGTTCAGTCCTGCTCGACTACTAGTTCTGACTTGTCAGCTATTGAGGCGGTTGTCACACCTTCTCCGAGTGTGTGTTGGAATTGCCTAGAAGCTGGACACCGATTCCGACGTTGTCAAAAACAACGCAAGATTTTCTGTTATAAGTGTGGAAAATCTAACACAACCGTGAAGGATTGTCCATCTTGCTCAAAAAACGTCAGGAGAGGTACCCAGTAGGTCGTCTGGCCACACCTCCAATTGAAAATACGATCAAACCCGAGTCCACTATAGCTGTTCTTGATTTTGTAATAGCACATGCAAAGAATGACTGTCGTCCTTACTTGAGGGTGAACATATATGGTCATGAATTCATGGGTCTGTTGGATTCTGGGTGTTCCAAGACTCTAATAGGCGGTCCCGGATGGAACCTATTGAAGAATTCTTGCCCATTATTAGAGTCACCTTCGAAGTTTTGCACGGTGGCTAATGGTGACACCTGTGATGTTCTAGGAGTCACTACCTTGCCTATTCAACTTCATGATCGAGTTGAAATTTTTTCAATTTTGGTTGTACCTACCCTTCCCCATTACCTGATTTTGGGTATCGACTTCTGGAAGCAGATGAAAATTGTACCTGATTTGTATTCTGGACAATGGAACTTTTTCTCTGGTGACGAAACGAACAGGATAGAAGTAAACGCTATCCACTCCATCGATAACCTGTCCCCTGTAGAACAGCAGCAGCTTACTGAACTTGTCAAACAAACTTTCGAGAATATGGGAGATAAGCTAGGGTGTACTTCCTTGGTCGAACATGTCATCCGCACTACATCACCACCCATTAAGCAGCGACACTATCCGCTTTCACCAGCTCTCCAAAAGCACGTTAATGCTGATTTAGAGAAAATGCTTCGTGATGATATAATTGAACCGTCGAATTCCCCTTGGGCTTCCCCCATCGTCCTTGTGAAGAAGACTGATGGGACTTATAGATTTTGCGTGAACTATAAGAAATTAAATGAGGTAAGCCTACCTGATGCCTATCCATCACCATTTCTCAGTGCCACTTTAGATAAGCTGCGAGACGCTAAGTATCTCACGACATTAGATATAAAGTCGGCGTACTGGCAAATCCCCGTAGCAAAAGACTCAAGACCTATGACCGCCTTTGTCGTCCCTACTAGGGGTCTGTTTCATTTTAAACGTCTTCCGTTTGGGTTACACAACGCCCCTGCTACTTTTCAGCGCTTTATAGACAGAGTTGTGGGTATTGACTTAGAGCAATACGTTTTCGTGTATTTAGACGACATAATCATCTGCACCCCTACCTTTTCGAAACATCTTGAAGTTTTGAAAGCAGTTCTTAGTCGTATCACAAGCGCTGGCCTAACTCTGAATAAAGAAAAGGGCAATTTTTGCAAGCCTGAGCTGAAATATCTAGGTTACATAGTGAATGCTTCAGGACTCAT
The DNA here is from genome assembly GCA_944452925.2 of Chrysolina oricalcia. Classification (NCBI taxonomy): domain Eukaryota; kingdom Metazoa; phylum Arthropoda; class Insecta; order Coleoptera; family Chrysomelidae; genus Chrysolina; species Chrysolina oricalcia. Next base: position 13,391,715 of record OX101821.2, on the reverse strand, counting down.
GGTAGACCCTGGAAAGGTGGAAGCTATAGTGAATATCCCTGTTCCAAAGACCGTTACGGAGGTGAGACGAATCGTTGGATTGGCTTCGTGGTACCGGCGATTTGTCAAGGACTTTTCCACTGTTGTTGCACCTATGACTGCTTTACTTCAAAAGAGTAAGAAATTCGTTTGGGACGATCTATGTCAGAAAGCTCTTGATACCGTCAAAAATCATCTTGTCTCAGCACCCATCTTAACTTGTCCTGATTTTAGTTTACCCTTTACTGTACAATGCGACGCCTCTGACTATGGTTTGGGCGCAGTATTGTCACAACTACAGGGTGATAAGGAGGTGGTAATTTGTTATCTGAGTCGATCATTGACTAAAAATGAACGCAAATTCAGTACCACCGAGAAGGAGTGTCTCGCTGTCCTTTTTTCTATTGAGAAGTTGAGGCCATACATCGAGGGAACTCGATTTACGGTTCTAACTGACCACTATGCACTTAAATGGCTATACAGCATCAAACATCCTGTTGGGAGGATTGCGCGATGGGCTGTGCGCTTGCAACAATATGATTTTGATATTGTTCACCGAAAGGGGAAAGATAATATTGTTGCTGATACTCTTTCTCACTCAGTACCACTGGTTGACGAAGTCAACGTTACTCCTATTCCTATCAAGGATAAGTGGTATAACAAGATGGTTACCAGAGTCACCAATGCTCCTGAAAATTTTCCTCTTTGGAGAATCGAAGACGACAAACTCTTCAAAGCCGGTAAGGTTAAGTACCCCGAGTTAGGGAACACCGATGGATGGCTCCTAGTGGTGCCGAAAGAGAGACGACTTGAGGTAATTCAGTCACACCATGACCCTCCTACTTGTGGCCACCTTGGTATTTTTAAAACGCTTGGTCGATTGAATGCAGAATGTTATTGCCTAAAATGAAATATGATGTTGCTAGGTACGTTCGGCGTTGTAATGTATGTTTGCAGGTAAAAAGTGTTCAACAAAAACCTGCTGGAAACATGCTCAGTCTCACACCTACGTTGGTAAGACCATGGCAGTTGGTAAGCATCGACATCGTTGGTCCACTCCCACGCACTACCATGGGACACTCTTTCATCTTCTCGGTGTCTGACTGTTTCAGCAAGTTTACTCTTTTGTTTCCGATGCGTAAGACGACGGGCAAAAATATTGCAACAATTTTCGAAGATCAGGTAATTCTGATATTTGGTGCTCCTACGCGGGTTATCACCGATAATGGCAAACAGTTCACCAGCGATGTTTTTAGATCCAAGATGGAGGAATATAGTATTCAAATCCGTTACACGGCAAACTATCATCCCCAAAGTAACCCAGTTGAGAGGGCGCATAGGGTAAATAAAACGATGCTCTCTGCATATGTAGGCGATAACCACAAGTCCTGGGATCGATACCTTCCAAAGGTCGCATCGGCCATAAGATCAGCTAAACATGAAGCAACAGGCCTCACTCCGAAGTTTGTAGTATTCGGTCGGGAAGTGTACTTGGATGGGCGCAAAGAATCTACTCCATACCAGCAGGAAACCAGTGTAGAAAGTAGGTCGAGGGCACTACAAAAGGTTTTTGAAGATGTTGCTGAACGAATGAATAAGTCATACGAAAAGAGCAGCAAGATTTATAATCTACGCAGACGTGATGAGAAGTTTACGAAAGGGCAGAATGTTTGGAAGCGCAATTATGTAATTTCCGATAAAGCGAAGAAATTCACTGCTAATTTGGCTCCAAAGTATTTGGGACCTTTCATGGTCACCAAAGTTGTTTCACCGTGGACTTACCAGCTGAAGAAAACAGGTGGTAAGGATGCAGGCATATGGCATGCAAAAGACCTCAAAGCGCATGACATAGTGGAGTAAAGTTTTTGTGAAGAAAAACTTTTTCTGAGAAAGGGAGGTGTTGTTACGGGTTTATTTCCACTTTACCTTTCAGCATTTTTAGATTGTAAATCAGATCATCAACTAGAGAAAAACAATATTTATTGAATGGTCTTGTACATGATACTCGAGCTATCTCAACGACGAAGTGCCCCTCTGGTACTATTAGCGGTTTCCTAAAATAATAATAATATGTTACTATTATGCTATAACAAGCAACTTTCTTAACCTACCTTTCAGTCAGCTACGAGGACCCCTGGATCACTCGTGGATGAACAGGTTCTGCTCACCTATGAAAAGATGTCATTTCATAACCCACATAGTTTGTTTTTATCATATTTGTTTATATCAACAATTATCTCTAACCTCTTGATTTGTCACGACTCATGTTTTCTTCTTCCAATTCCATGATTTTCAGAACAGACCTCTTCTTCTGGTCAATTTCAATTTGTGGCCTCTCCTATTCCATGAGAAACGCCATGTCTTCTTCTTCTTTAGTGGAGAATATTCCAACTCCCCACCAGTACTCATTTCCTGGGACTCGATGATCCGTGGTTTAGTCTTGCCAGCTTAAGCCATCCAGGCAATAAATAACCGGAAACCAACTAACATAAAACCCAAGAACTGACGCGGTTAGATTCAGAAAAAACTTTCTTTCTTTTTTCCATGTGCTTGGAACTGAAACGTACGCATCAGCGGATTCTTCTGTTGAAATTCTCAAGAATACTTATAGAAATGCTAAAGTCTGTAAGTGTTACAGCTATTCACATATAGTGGATTCAGTTTTCTTTGATTTTCTGAATTTCAACCTCTTCGGCTAACCGCAGCAAAATCACTCGAAGGCCACACATCATCCCAGGTATGTTTAAAAAATCTGAAAAACATTCAGAAAGTTCATTAGCAGTCTAATACTAACATTTCATACCTACGTCACATGTCTGAAATCGATACTTCTCCACAGGCCTTCTCTTATTAGATTTATCTTGTTCGTAAACCGCCCAGTGGCACCATCCATTTCAAGACACTGTGCGAAACACTTTGAGGAATCCCCTTTGGTGGAATCCTTCCTCACTAGCCAACCCCTACTGTGGGACCGTACCATCTACCGTTGAAAGGCGAAGCTGACCAGTTCATACCACGAGCGACTCCACGAAGCCCTGCTCTCAGTGGCCCTGGCCCAACACCGGCACACTACCATCAAGGATCCGTCAGATAAGCTTTATATTTATTAGTAGATTTTGATTATTTCATATACCATTACACCCTATCGCTTTCGACTTAGACGCATGTCCTGAAAAGCTTTGCATGAGTATTGCTACATGCTTGTAAATAATATGGTATGAGTAAGAACAGGGGTGAAACGACGAAGTTGTTTCTCTTAAACAAAACATTAAAACCCGAATAAGGGTACGAGATTCGTACTACTTGATATTATATTTAGGGTGAAATACTTACTTATATATTTTCGCTGTAAACTTTCAGCATACGTATGGTGGAGGGTATTCTTCAACAACTGTTTATCGCTTACTATTTTAAAAGTATCCACCTTGGTGCTTGAGTGCATGGTGCATCTGTTTAGCGATTTTATTATTTTATTGAGGTTAAGATAGTAATTTTAATTTAATTCATTCACAATCATTTGTTGCCGTATTCGTGCCACACATCATTCTGGCCAACGTTGATAAATCAATAAAAATATTACATCATACTCAGTACAACCACCATTATTTTACCCACCCCATCTCCACTAGAGCTTTGGGATTGAAAATTGACACATATCCAGGTTAGTCAGTGACGAGGTTGGCCCATTCCCCTTTCATTGGAAATTGGCGATCCTCAGACTAACAGTACTGTCATCAAAATTTGAAAGTCAGCTTATTTGTATTGGAATTGTAATTCCGTAAACATAGCTCCTTCCCTATTTGCATCGGAATATAATTTTTTGTGGAGAACAAAGTAGTATGCGTTATACCATTTTGAAATCTACATTCACAAGGAAATTTTTAGGGAATTTGGCCACACAGGTCACCCTACATTTTTCAATCCACAGAAGCTCAAACTTTGGCAAAACACTCTAGAAAAACACGAATTCTAAATTGAATATTTTTTTTCTCCTAGTACCACAGTAATTTATTCGAAATTTCAATACCAGTCTGATAGTACACTTGATCAAGAATATCATAAAAATTAATACTGACAATATTTCGTTTTTTTGTGGCAATGGCGCGCAAAAAAGTAAAAGGAGTACTTTTTTTTTTAATTCATAAAATTCCAAGTAACTCGAAAATCGAAGGACTTTCTATAACACTAAAATATATTTTCTGAACGGTCACACTGTCTCCTATTTGCAGTTGAAATATTATCAATTATTTATGGGACACCCTGTATATATCCTATATCTCTAATGTAGATAATACAGTAGATACATAATTCATTATTAAAGAGAAAGAAATCACAAAATCATCTCCACAACGAACAGGAAATGTAATAATAATAATTTTTTTTTTCTTTGGTGTCTTGGCATCGACTGCTATGGTCATTAGCCACGTGTTATGGATAGGCCTTGTTACTAACTCCATGCGCCACTTTAGGAGCAGCACTGTTAATTGGAACGCAACAGTGAATCGTGCAGGACTAACCCCAATCCAGCCACGAGATTTCAATAATTTAATCGGTCAAATTAAATTAAAAAATCCCAGCCACAACTGGGGCTCGAACTCCGGACCTTTCGACCCAAAGTCGGACGCTCTAACCACTGCGCCACTCCCCGACAATATAATAATAATTATTAGTAATCTAGCTATCCTTAATATAGCTACATAATGCATTGAACCACATTACCACAATTAATACCAGATAATAATTAATAATCCTCTGAGCTATTTCGCAGTACTCCGAATAATGTTGAGATTTGGCAACATTGCATTAGCAGTAAGGTTGACCGTTGGATATTCGGTAGATATTCCAGCAAAAAACTGTAATTCTTGTCAGTGCCATCTTACAGTTCAGAAACGCGAAATATCTGACTTTATATGAACCTTAATAAAAAAAATTCCATATGACTTTCCTGGTCACACTGCATAGGTACTCTATAAATGCACACATTTCATTCAATATATTTATACCTTCTCATGGGGATTAATTCATCGAATTGGTCACAAACACATAAGATGCAGTAAAATTGTAAGGTTTTACTCTCATTCATCGACATCACCTTTTCTTTCCTTTGCTGATCCTGCAGAATAACTGTCTCTATATTTCATTCCACCCTGACATCGTACCCTGGTGAAAACTTTATTATCTCCATCGTAAAAAAAGTTATAAAAATAAGAGCCATGTAATCCTAAATATAGCATCGTTGCTCCAATAAAGATATACAGTGTTATATCGTGTGCCCGTTGACGATATAAAAGGGGTATTATACGCCCTAATATAAATATATGGCGAAAAGGGCTATTCACAGTATAGTACAAAATGTCTACATGAAAAGAACTCCAAGGACAAAGAAAAGTTCCAACAATGATATTCGTTAATGACAAAAAAGTTTTTGAAAGAGCTGTACAGTATCAGCGTAGTTGATGAAGATCAACAAAGAAAAAGCTCTATGAATACGAGGTTCGATAAACTGAGGGAAAAAGAATACAGACCACATTTAGTTCTGGAACCTATAATAGTTTTTAAATAGCCTCAATAAAAAAGTTCGATTGAGTGCGACTTTTTGTAGATCGAATTCAGATTCCAAATAACAGGGGGAATGCATATTTATGTTGAAAGTACATTTAAATTTCATGAAGACTGAGTTTACTAATAATGAACTATAATAATAATAATAATATAATATTTATTCACCATATAAATTATATACATACATAAAAAATCTCATTGGTGAATAAAATTCAGAAAAACCACAGGAGGGCAAGCCCTCGTGCGTGGCATAGAATATAACATGAAATATGAGTAAGTAGTTATATAAATCTCAAACATTAGTAGTTATATAAATCTTAAACATTACCTAAAACTTAAAATCTAAAATTAAAATTGCATAGCCGTGGTATTTTTAAAATATGTACACAATTTTATATATACCTATATACTGCCGTCCTAACTTAAAGAGCAGTATCTCACAAATTGGTACTCTCGAGAAAATGTACATGAAAGTATTTGGATCTGTGCCACCTTCTGAATATTCATTAATTCTCAACTGAGTTCAGCATACCATGATATTTCATTGTATATTTGGATGATTCAGTGATTTCTTTGTTTTTTTTTGGTAAATAAGTGGTGAATTGGCGTTTAATGCTTTTTAGTTTAGTAATTTGCTGCCAATTTTCATAATTAACATCACTAAAAAGCAGTAAAGATCATCAATTGGTGATAACTGCTATTTAGTGTAGTAATTTTCTGGGAAATAGGGTGAATAACCAAACAGTTAATGTAGTTTTAACAGTTGAAGATATGAGTCAGATTAAAATAAAAAAGAGAAGCATGTCTGGCTGAAAAACTAATGAAAATGGAGTTACTACATAAACCTTAAATTGAAAGAAGCTCGCCGAATCAAAAACAAACTAGCGAATATGATTATTAAATAAAATGAAATGAAATGTAAAAATATTGAGATAACACAGGCTTCAACATAGTCTGTTCTTAAATGGACGGTATCGTCGTTCACTAGAAGATTCACCTAAAATTGCCTTCGATTTTAAGGAATCAACTGAGTTAGATTATTCAAAATCATTTGTTTTCTTTTCTGCTTGATTCCTCTGAGTTGTGAGATTTTCTTTTGTTTTTGAATACGCCCTTTCGATAGTTTCATCTTCAAGAAATTTAGCTCCATTTGTGTCTCCAAGGTAAAACTCGTTTTGTAAAATAATACATAGCTATCACGCTTAGCAGTAACTTCAACTATGTCCTTCAAATACGGTCTGGGATTCGCATCATTAATTTTATAAATTGACGAGTTAGGTCAAACAAAGAAATCATCTTGATTCATCACTTTAACATCAACTTTTTCAGAATTGGATAATTGCACACAATTAACAAAATCAGTGAAGTCATATACCTTCTTTATTCGTTGTAAAGATTGTTCCACCTGATCTATCTGCAGACATAAACGTGTGCCCAGGTTCAAAATATCTGAAAGTTATTTTCTGAGCCGATATTTCCTGTGATTGATTGATTAAATACACCAAGAATGACCATGCACAATTATCAAGCCAGATGATTATATTTTCCTTGTCACTCATATGTAACATGAAATGATGAGATCCTCATCCTTCCTTCCCGACGCAAATTCATGCCACAGGCATGCTAAGGGTCTATTCTTCTATTTTGTACCCACTGGTACAAAGCTTTCGTTGAAAGCTATGATTCTCTGACAAAACACAACCCTCTTAAACATGTCAATTCGAGGCAACATTATTACTTCCTCCAGATCTGCAGAAAAACAAACTGTACTTAATGGTAAATCATAGTTTGCATCGCTCTTTTACTTGTCACGTGACTCCTTTGATTTATGTATAGTTTGGGTACGATTTAGTTCAATATGGATTCCTGATGTTAGACTAAACAACAGTAAATCCAAAATTAGTGGGACATACTGCTTTTAAGTCTTGTATATGGCTCTTGCTGCGTTTTAGCATACCAAGTCATGATAACAAGTTTACTTACTGCATGGTGCATATGTTTTTTCTTATAGATCTATATTTTTCATTGCTTTTTAGCTTCGTAGGATGATAGATATAGTCATAATGAACACACCAAGTGGATTAACTGCAAACGGGCTAAAAGTGGAGATACTGCTCTTTAAGTTAGGACGGCAGTATATAAGTTTTGAGTTTCATACATAGTTTTCTATCAAACGATGAATACAAATTGTGAAAGGCTTTCGCGGCCTTCGTTGAATGAGTGATGGTTTTTCGGGTTTTTAGGCCGACGTTTATTTAGAGAAAAACTCGACGTTTCGCCAACACGAGTGGTTGGCATTTTCAAGAGAAATGTTTACAGTTTCGATCACTGAACACTAATTGTTTGGTATGCGTTGTCTCAGCCAGTATTTATGGGTCGTCGTACTCGTACTTTCGTCCGGTGCCATCGTCCCTGCGTCGGGTACCCCCTCGGATTCATTAATTACCCGGTATGGTGTTATTACCGTTTTCTTGAGAACAGGTAGCCATGCTTTATTCAATTGTAACCCTTCTTCAATTCTGTTGAAATTGTTGGGATGTTTTTTGATTTCGATTGCTTCTCGGAAGAGTCTTGGATAATATGCATGTGTTGTGGCAATTACTTGGGTTTCTTCGAACTTCACTCTGTGATTGTTATTGTTAGGCGCATGTTCTGCGACAGCAGATTTTTCTGAGTATCCTAACTGGCAATTGGCCTTGTGTTCCTTTATTCTGGTATTTGTGGAACGCTTCGTGGTTCCGATATAAACGTTGCCACAGGTGCATGGAATGCGGTACACCCCAGATGAGCTTAGTTCATCACGTTTATCCTTCGCCGATCTCAAGTGATCCTTCAGTTCAGTTAGTTCCTCTCTCTTGAGTTCTAACGAACGTTTTCAGTTTTTCTTTGAATGTACTCATCGAGGGCTGTTCCTTAATGACCGAAGGCAGAAAGTTGTATAATTTAGGTCCAAGGTACATATAGCTTCTTTGTCCGACCGATTTATTCATTTGTGGTAATAGATATAAGTCTTTTTGTCGTGTGGTATAATCATGTACTTTTGTTTTTAAGCTTGTTTGATTTAAATGCTGATTGGTAGTGAAAAATATTTGTCTTGGATCCATTAGTCCACTCTCTGAAAAAAGAAGGTCTGACGAGTACTTACGATCCTTCCCTAGCAAAATTTTCAAGAATCGGTTCTGTGATACTTCTAATTGGTGATAGTAGGTTTTTGCTACTGCTCCCCATCCTATTAGACCATAGTTCAAATGCGATTCTACCAAGCTTTTGTATATAATAATTTTTTGCTTATGTGATAGAAAATGGTTAATGTGCTTGAATTTAAATAAAGTACATCTGAGTTTTTTAATCAGGTACTTGATATGTTCATTCCATCTGAACTAAGAATGAACAATGGAATAAACAGACATTTAGTTCGTAATTCTTTGATATTTCGAAAGCCATAACCACTAGAGAAAAATTTTGATGAAGAAACTTCTTCAGTTACTGAAGTTACCCATTTCAAAGATATTTTCAATATTGCTGGGTGTTATATAAAAGCGGGACGACACAGAGAAGAGTTGTTTTTCAAATAGAATATCCTGTATTTCTTATTCAAAATTTATTTCACTAAGTTTTACCTAATTATACCGCTGTCACAGGACAGTCAAGGTTTTGACAAGATCATTCAGGTATTTTTGAGATATGTGCATTGTCCAAATTTGAAATATTCAGTAATCTTGTTACCTTTGATATATATCATAAGTATGTGAAACAAATAAAATAAGTCAAAACTAATGTCTGCCGTTAGAACAGTGGTTTGGAGGTATTCATCCACTGGCCTTGCCTTCAAAGTGTTTCTATTTTAATTACATTATTTAGTTCGGAGCGACAACCTATTCTTCATTACCAAGTATCCTAAAAACCCACTGAAAAATACCTGAAATATCCACACACACATGGATCGTAAATTTGATATTGTTCTATAAATTGGTCTCATTATCTGTAGTGAAATCCTCAAAATTGTTCTCTATAAGTATACCTCTGCGCATCCTATCTTTTTACTTAGCCATGAAAAAAAATTTGAACGATTTGTTGACAGTTTCGTTTAATTCAGTTTCGAAAATTGAGAGTGCTTGAGTGTTTGAAATTAATTATTCTCAGGAAGAATTGATAATCATGAAGTATCCTTCACAAGAAAGCCATGATAATTGTCTCTCAGCCTCTAGAACCTATGGACAATTCTTTTTTCAAAGACGACAATCTCAAGATATACACTTCAGAAGATTGAAAAAAAGAATTGAGCGCACAAGAAGTGTGCATTATGAAAAATCCACAAAAACTGTTTTGACAGAAAAAAATCAACTTGCAATCGCTTTATCAGTAACTTAGGAACCGACATCAAGTGTTGAGAGATATTCAGAAATCATCAGTAGGGAAGTGCCACGAAAAGCATAAATTTCATTCATACCATGTTTCCTCCACCAGGAAATGATTTTGGAAGATGATTTAGATTGTCAATGGGCAAACTCTCAATTTTTCAAAAATGTGAAATTCAGTGATGAAGCAACATTTCACAGAAACGGTTTTGTTAATCGTCATAATTCCCACTATTATGTTACTGAAATCCCGCATGCAGTTCTAGTTTCTAACTTCCAAGATAAGTGGACGCTCAATGTTTGGGGAGTTATACCATTATTATTACTTTATTTGGGCATTTTTTTTCGATCATCATATAACCGGAAAGAGATTTTTACGATTTCTACAAGGTGATCTGACAAGCTCATTTCAGCATATTGCATATACCATAGACACGCAATATTTCCACAATAGAAATAAATGAAAGAACTATGACTCACAAATTACCCTGAAATAGTGGTAAAATATGCCACAAACGATTTTTTATCCAGCAATAGAAAGGCGACAGATTTCGGAATGAATTTCGTATGGAAAATACAGAGTGTTCCATTTAAAAAATTTGAATGAATGTCGTCTGAATTTTACAATATTCTACATCCGAATTTAAGCACCCTGTGAAGGAATTTGTCGCAAAATCACTGGATTGGTGTACGTGAGACCTTTTCTACTCGTTTCAAAACAGTCGCTTCAAAACAGAACTGAAAAAGCATTTACTTTAAAGCAAGAATTGAAATTCTCGGAATATTCGTGTAAATATGATGGATCTCAATTCCTTTGGTATATGACGACTTGGATTTTTATTTCATTTCTAATCATAGAGCTGCACTATTTTTGCCGTGGTGGCCGTGCTGGTAGAGCGTTCGCCTTTCAAGCGAAGGGTCGAGGGTTCAAATTCCCGCATGGTCATCAGTCTCGTGCATGGCATCACACGTTAAAAGCTAAGGGCTGCGTCTTCCTTAGCTCACACAAGTATCTCGAAAACTTCCGAGGGTTGCACGTAGGGGTGCAATCGGTTGACGGAAATAACCAAAAAAAATGTAAAATAATTTTTTATTCTCATATTTCACTCAATTAATTATCAATATTTTATGTATAGTCATACTATCTATTTCTCATATTAACAATTATTTGTTTGTCATTATTTTATGAAAGCGTAGAAGGGCCACCAATAATTAAAAAATTTAATTCGCCTATTTCCGACTTCTAAATTAGTATAATTCTGACTTCACAACTCGGAATTAGTATAATTCCGACTTGACAACTCGGAATTAGTATAATTCCGACTTTACAACTCGAAATTAACGTAATTCTGACTTTGCAACTCGGAATTAGTATAATTCCGACTTTACACCTCGGAATTGGTATAATTCTGACTTCACAACTCGGAATTAGCCTAATTCCGACTTCGCAACTCGGAATTAGTATAATTGCGACTTCGCAACTCGGAATTAGTATAATTCTGACTTCACAACTCGGAATTAGTGTAATTATTGCGATTTCTCGAGTTGGCATTGAAAATGTAAACTTGAACCGTCCAGCGAGAACTTTGAAGATTCAATGCAGCTGATTGGCCCTAAGATCTATGAAAAAATAACAAATTTTAGAGATGATATTAATGTGGTTGAACGCTTGGAAAGGAAGATTCTGATCATAGCTTGATGTACCAGTTCACCCGACATATATTGCAGATTTATTTTTTGACATCTTCCACAACACCTCAAAGACATACTGGATGTGTTTCTGTTTCTTCTTTATTTTTCAATTATATACACACAGCACCGACAATGTGGCCAGCAATGACAAAAAAACAGAAACCCTTTGATGTTTAACGCCTTCCAATTGGACCGAGAGAAGTTGGTGCAAAACAACACTTTTTGTTGATGAAAAGTTTCAGATTTGTTGTTATATTGTTGAAAATCATTGAGTTTTGTTTCTGTTTCGTTGGTTTGATGTGGACACAGCATAATAGTTGTACACGTGTTTTTTCCATTTTTTTTAATGGAAACACATCAATTAATAAAATAAAAATCTTTCATTTTGGCAAGATGAAATAATGTAATGGTCAATAATAAAAGTGTTGCTGAGTAGAAAAGTTGCTAACCATAAAACTAGTACTTTTCTTACGATATTCACTCAATAAAGTAAGTTCTTTTCCGTTAAAAATACTTAACAAGAGCGGAAAGTTATACTTTCCCGCACGCTACTGCCGATGACCAAACGATGCGAAGGGGAGTTCGGGCAAGAAGTGGCGTGCGGGAAAAATACGTTCTAATAATATTAAGTAAGAACTATACAGAAATACACATGAACTGACGAGTTTGGACGTTAGGAATCAATGTTTACAATATTACTATAATTCCAATTAGACCGGGGGATAGTGTCAGATTTTGGGAAACGACTTTCCTCAGTATGCCTTATGGAGGAGAATATTATCCATATATCTTCATGATAACAATGCCTGAATTAAAGTGCCCTCGTAGGTTCTTCATGTTGAAAAATAGTAATAATGATTATAATTATTATTATTATTCGGGTACGATTTTAAACAGGCTGCCATGTGTTTCGTGATGAAATAATAAAACTAAAATACTCGAAAACCCATTGGCTGGCCGTTAGGGTGGGTCCAGATGGCTGGTATGGTTACGTGAAATTTTATTTGAAAAAAGGAATTCTCCGCCCATCCTAACGGTATGCCAATGGTTTTTCGAGTATTTTCCTTCCATTATTTCATTACAAAACAGATGGCAGCCTGATTAGAATCGTACCAAAACACATAATTTTCGAAAATGTTATTATTATTTAATATGAAAAACCTACGACGACTCTTTGATTCATGAATTATTATCATGAGGATATACGGACAATACTGTCCTCCAAAAGGCGTACTGAGTAAAATCGTGTCCCAAAATCTGTCACTATCCCCCGGTCTGAATGGAATCGCTATGACTAGACTAATTCCGAGTTGTAAAGTCGGAATTATACTAATTCCGAGTTGTGAAGTCGGAATTATACTAATTCCGAGTTGTGAAGTCGGAATTATACTAATTCCGAGTTACGAAGTCGGAATTAGGCTAATTCCGAGTTGTGAAGTCGAAATAATACTAATTCCGAGTTGTGAAGTCGGAGTTATACTAAATCCGAGTTGTGAAGTCGGAATTATACTAATTCCGAGTTATGAAGTCGGAATTATACTAATTCCGAGTTGTGAAGTCGGAATTATACTAATTCCGAGTTGTGAAGTCGGAATTATACTAATTCCGAGTTGCGAAATCGGAATTAGGCTAATTCCGAGTTGTGAAGTCGGAATTATACTAATTCCGGGTTGTGAAGTCGGAATTATACTAATTCCGAGTTGTGAAGTCGAAATTAAACAAATTCCGAGTTGCGAAGTCGGAATTAAGCTAATTCCGAGTTGTGAAGTCGGAATTATAATCTTTTTATTCTATGTGGCCCTTCTACGCTTTCGTATTATTTTATGTTTGTTCATAACGAAACTAGTACATACTTGTTTTTTCACCCAGACTGTACATTCCAATTTTATGTTGTTGATCAATTGTTATGTGTATTGTATAGGAAGCAGCTTTTTGTAACTTCTTGATTTTTTTGGTTTCTCTCGAAAAGTTCTGAGTATTGTACGTAGAGATGCAACAGATTCACGGAAATATTAATTGAACAACAATTTTTTAACATAAACAATTCAAGTACAAACGTTCCAAGGAAATTATTGATCTTGCTTCTTCATAAATATTACTATCGGACTGAATTTTTAAGCAGGATATAGTAATTTTTCTGGAGAAACGTTGTAGCAAATTAAAATAATAGATTCTGGACTGACTCAATATGATGGTTTCAAACATCTTGATTAAATGGACTTTTTTATGTTAGTTTCTTGAAACCTCATTCCGTTTAATTTTCTACTACGTAATTAACAAAGACGGGAGATATACATCATGAGGGAAATCAATAAGCTGATGAACCATTTACACTACATCAGTCATTTATGATCATTTCAGGAGGCATTTCTAGCCTATCGCATCCTCTGTTGAGGAAAAGGAAATTGGCAAACGCACTGTTCCGTGCATTTCATAATGACGTTGTCCATTGTTTCTCCAATTCGGGTCAATCATATATCTCCAATTGTTTTGTGTGAATCTGATATTGTACTCCATCAAAGAGACAGTTTGCATCCCATCCGGATTATAACAGATAGTGATTGATTGGAAATAGAATGGATTCATGCATGAACAGGATGAATATCATGCCCAAGGAAAAATTACTTATGATTGCAACACATTGTGTTACACTGTACATGGAAGGAAATTCGAACATAGATGAAATATGAATTGATATCGAATCCGGTATAAATTCTCCTACCTAGAAATTGTCGAAGTGTTCATCGAATGAGTTTGGTATCTTACCCATCCAGCAGGAGAGCTTTTCCATTGAGAATTCATAGGAATTCGTCGATCAAATAAAAAACTTGAAACTGTAAGAGAGCGAGAAGTTGGTCTCATTTGATCGATACCTTGGAGTTCTGAGTTTCTATGTTACGGATTATTCATTTCGGGAGAAAAAAAGTTTAGACTATAGAGATTTACTAATCCACATATTGGTGAGCAATGCATTAAATGAATCCATGTACTTTTCTGCATGGCGTGAAACTGCTCTCGTTTCAACAGTAGGTTTTATGTGCAGTATTGAACCTTGTGATATTGATGACTACAATAGCGATAAAACTGTAAAATAGGTCTTCATAACTTCGATGTAGCGCGATGTCAGTTCACTTATTCCCAGTGTGCCCATTGCAGAGACCTTGGAATATTTAGGAGAATTATTAGAACTCAATGATATTCAAAAGGTAAAGGTCTCTGAGTTCACCAGTTTAACGTCCTTATGCTTGCAGAAGAAGTATTTTTTTCTTTCAAGGAAATTTTTCTAGCAGCAGAAAGGCACTGCCTTGGGTGATTATCTGTCACCGTTTATAGCTAATCTGTTTATGAGAAGGTTTGAAACAGATCATAAATCATTCAACAATTATTTTCCAAGAGTTTGGACGGATATTTTGAATTCAATATTTGAACAAATGAAATTCACGGTACAGATGGAAGTTGACCCATTGGTAAACAGGAACGTCTGGAAATTGATATCTACAGAAAGCCAACCAACACTAATAGATTTTTACCCGTTGATTCTAACCACCACATTCAGCACAAAATGGCGAGTAGAGGTTTCCTAATCGCAGCCTTTCCAACAATAGAACTTTTATAAATTACCATCAGCACCTTCGGGAATACGGCAGATTTCAGACTCCAAGGCACGATGCTGGCAGACTGCTACAAACACGCAACTCAGTACAAGAAAGTACAAGAACACTGTAGATCCTATATTATTTCGGAAATTAATTGAAAATGTGCTATTTAAAAAGGCATATTACAACGTGCAGGAATATTACAGTGACAACCTCCGAGCAGTAAAAAATATTATAGAGGTGCCATTTCTATATGCACAACACACGTTGTCATGAAAGCTGCATATCACTATCCTTTGTGATAGTTTGTGGGTGAGGGGTAACCGCCGAGTTCGGAGGGGGAGATTTGTTATTGTTATGATATTCGGATATAAGCATAGAACCAGTGGCGGCGTACTGATAAATTTTTATCTTGTTTTTTTTTTTGGTGTCTTGACATAGACTGCTATGGTCATTAGCCACGTGTTCTGGATAGGCCTTGTTACTATAACTCCATACGCCACCTCAGGAGCAGCACTGTTATTTGGAACGCAACAGTGAATCGTGCAGGACTCACCCCAGTCCAGCCACGTGATTTGAATAATTTAATCGGTCAAATTAAGTTACAAAATCCCAGCCGCAACTGTGGCTCGAACTCCGGACCT
Organism: Chrysolina oricalcia; assembly: GCA_944452925.2. NCBI lineage: Eukaryota > Metazoa > Arthropoda > Insecta > Coleoptera > Chrysomelidae > Chrysolina > Chrysolina oricalcia. The sequence goes on along the minus strand of OX101821.2, from coordinate 13,375,845 downwards.
TTCGACCCAAAGTCGGACGCTCTAACCACTGCGCCACGCCCCGACTTATATTTTGATCTATAGACGACCACATGCCTTTATGGAAAGCACGTGTGATGACTTACATAGTAACAAAGTTTTTACAGCTATTTCTATAAATAGTGTATTTTTACCTCAAAATCGGGATAAAAATGAGCAGATTCATTAAAAGTCAACTCATTTAATACCACTAAGAAGGTCGATATGGAATGCCAATTAAATATGGTTTATGCCATAATTAACTTGCTGCGACGGACGTAAACAAACATGATTGCCAAGTTAAGAGTGAATATAATACGGAATTGCAACCTGATCAACGAGTACAAACGGAAATATCCGACAATGCCCTTTTTAAACACGACTCGAGCATTGATGTTTGTAAACAACGTCGGGTATATTGCTTCCAAGAAAGAGGTAGAAAAGCCCTCTCTATATCTTTTATTGCTCGGAGGTGACAACCTCGGTTAGGTCAATGTATGACACTAAGAATAATATTTCATGCCCAGCAGATGGTTTCTTTACCTGTCAGTAAATCATATAGGCAGTCTGCCGTGTTTTTTTAAAACGCCTCAACTACTGAAGGAGCCATTTTGAGTAAACGACAGAAATATAAAATTTAATTGCGCGCCATGAATTTCACTTTTGCATAGGTGAATAATCTGCAGATAGATTTCAAAATAATTCAATTCATGTTTGAACATTGTTTAAATAGTTAAATCATCAGTCTAAGGGGTTATTTAGCAGATAAGTCCAATGGTGTATGCACCGTTGTTGATAAAAAAATGACTCATTTGCTTTTGAGACATTTTTGATCACCAATGCTCTGTTGTAAGTAAATGATTATTGTTGTGAAAAATGTCTTATGGCGGCAGGTATTACTATAATTAGTTAATAGACCTACACAAAATGTAGGTATGGAAAGAACGGATAAAAAGATATATTCTGTACTAAAGTAGATACTCATAATTATAAAACTAAATTTATTCAAGTTAAACAAGATATAATAAGAGAAACAAATGTTTTCTCAACAAAAAACGAAAAAATACTGATTTGAAATTCATTTGATTTGAAAATCAATATCAGTAAGTAGATCTAAGACTTCATCATGCCGGTCGAAATTTCTTAAAATTTTCCAGATTATTCGTTTTGATATCTTCATGCCGAGTCGTTTGTGCGCGTAACTAGATTACCAAACAAACAGTCTACGAATGAAACAATAATATTCAAAATGTCTCATTTATGCCAAATGTTTTATTCACTGTCATTATTTTCCTAGGCACGTAAATGACACTAATTACATTCCATTGACATGTTATATTAGTAAACGAGTAATATCGGTCATTTACATGTTACGAAGCTTATCATGTATAGGCCGGCAACGTGAACAGCACTCAACTGACGCTAATCTTATTGGAAGGCTAAGAAATAATTGCATTATAATCGAGAAAAACCTTCAGATATAACATTTTCATTATTCATTACTTATATTCATATTATTGACTTTTAAACTTACCTGTTCGATGAATGAAGTCACTCACTGTATTATAATTTGAATTTGAAGTTAAGATGTACATACATTAATTGCATTGAAACTACAACTAACTACCAACAGTTGGTACACTTAAAACACTATTTTCCGCGAAAAAAGCTGCAATAAAAATTGTGCTTAGTAAGTGACTGCAATCTGAAATGTAAATATCGAAGTTTATCCGTAATATGTCATTGGAAATAACACGGCAGAGCTCTCTATTATGATTATTTCGAAATGCAAAAAAGACGTCTCAGTTGGTACACTTCGATCATGAATGGAAATAAAATATTCACACGATCATAATGTTCTCGGCAGTATTGAAATTTTCGTTTCAGTTAGAAGTTGAATACTTGTAAGGAAACCTTGTAGAAATAAGCAAATAATATTGCCTCAGCTCACTGAAGAAAGCCGATTAGGAAATTACGGCGTTTGGTGAATACTCTACTTAAATTATAATGTGCAGTATTTAAGGAGGATACTAGTATGCGGGATATTAATGGATGAAACTCAGGAAAATGTGGTGAAATTATGGCCCAAATCTCTCGTAACACGTGTGTACTAAGCATTTTAGGAATGAATAGGTTAAACGACGTTTTGAAAGTGATGGATATACAAATTTAGAATAGGGAAGGGTCGAGTCTACTGAATTAACATGATGTTCTGCGGTTTCAGTTCCGAAAAGATTACTGTTGCTAGGTGGGTAACTGAGAATCGCTGTTCGAAAAGTTTTGTATTTTGATGGTTATGCTATATCGAATACAATTGAGAGAATCTTCCCATGGTTTTCGAGTTTATGAGACGCGTGGCAGTAAGAGACGAGGTGAATTTCTCGAGAAATGTGGGCTGGCCTTCAGCGTTCGTAGAGAAGCCGAATTGATTCCTTGGCTGTCTCCGTGTAAGGAGGCGTTCACATTGCACCAAGACGTAATAATAAACTCACACACCTGCCGCAGGGGCAATCTAGGGTGTAAAAGTGGGGTTGACCCTTAATTGCCTCCTAGATTGTGACGAGTGTAGGCAAGCAGGGCCAATTTCCTAGATCGCCTCCTTTGCAGGGCGGCAGGCGCGCCGGACCTTCCTTGCTTCCTAGATCGGCTCCAAGCGCCCAGCCACAACTCGCGTGTGTAGCGTGATTGGGGCAATTTCGACTCAGTTCTGTAGAGAAAGCCGTGCGGAGTCTTCGTTTTCATTTTGCAGCTCGCTGAGGTGGATCGAATATTATCATGGAAATGGAGAAAAATCAAGAGCGAGAAGTTTGGACGCGGGTTATAGAAGTCTTCAAAGACCGGTCCCACGCGTGGGATGAGAAAAACAAACATTACTTCATCCAGTACTTCCTTTTTCTCTTCTGTAGCATCACGGAAGCAGCCAAGGCAATGCCGATCTTTTGATTTTTTGAAAGTGTTGTCACCATCTTCACGACTCAAGTGATAGTCTGTTTTTGCGGTACGTTCACTGTCGCACTGAACGGCAGGTTCGTGAGTAGAGACGCTTCCTAGATTGCCCCAATCACCAACAGGTACGGACTTTTCTGCGATAATGCATGTTATGCCGATACTCGACGCATGTTGGGATTGTTGATTTGATTGAACTTTTTACATTTATTTTATATCGATTTATATCATTTTATTGTTTATGAGTTACTTCAGGGTAAGATATTAGAACATATAAGTATACTTATGAATAAATTTATGTATCGATGACAATGCTTAACGTATAGAATTACTTTCATTTCAAATCAATAAAAATTTTTACGAGATCATACTTATCTAATTTATAAAAATGAATGTTTCGGTTTTATGCGTTCCTATACCATTTATCCATCGACATGACATGACTTGTCTTCAGTTTGTTTCGGGTTTATTTTGCACTAGAAACCCCTACAATAACATCAGAAATTCTCTGTCATTGATATACACTTTCCACTCCGTACGCCACTGTATCAAAATGACAACTTGATCGTTGTCATGTATAGCTTGTTCCGAATGTTAGTACTTACCTTTGCTGAACTAGTTCGAGCGGACATGAACCGGCCTTCAGCTAATGACAGTTATCATTTGTTCGATTTTGCGGTATGACAGCGTTGTTTTGTAAACAAACTATCTCTGTCTTCTGTCATTGAGGTACCTACTTCACATTCGAATACTTGACCTTTTGTTTGTTTGTTTGTGTTTGGTTCTGATATTGAGAGGCTGACGTTTTCGTCTTGGTTCTTTTCATAGCTCCTAGTTGCTCGAGTTAGTTCCTGGACTGTTCCCACCGAACACTAATGAACAAGAAAGTGCCTTGTCAGATATTGACAGTTTTGACTTTGACGTCTGAGATATATTTTCCTCTTCCTTATTTGATCTTGATGAGTGACTGACCTATTTTGAAGATTTCCAATTAAAGTTTGATCATCGTTGATGGATCTTGGGAAAATTCATATCAGGAGAGTTTCTCATATTGTTTGCGATTTTTGACGCTATATATTTTTGAGAAATCTCCGCTCGCTTTGTGGATTTTTGAGGTTAGAAGTCACTTCATCATTGTGTGAAACCACTGGAACGAGAAACTCGCTATCAGACAGCAAACAGACCATCAAAGCTGTTATCAGAACCCTCCCACTTAATAGAGGTTAGTATTTACATTTGGGCTCTACTTATGGCCCCATACAAGTGTAATCAGAAGTCAGACTGGTATTGTATATTCTAGGGTGCTCCGCTGCGGCTACCACTCTGCTACTACTTTGCTCCTCTGCGACTACCACTTTGCTACTGCTCCGCTGCGGCTAGTCCTGCTACTACTCTGCTACCGATTATTGGAGTTCCACTAATGTGATTGTTTCACTGTTTCGTTGCTAAACGATTGTCTTTCCACTGTTCCACTGCTGTGATTGTTCCTGCTCGACTGTGGTTGTCCCGCTGTATATCTGTTGTTCAGCATTCCTTCGCTATTCGTCCCAGCTTTACATGTACTTTGATTGATTGTGTCGTACCCACTGTGCACCTGTATACACCAAGGCACTGATGAACGACAACCATAATAATTAGTGAACTGGCATGCTTGAGTATATCTACATAGTATCAGATAAGTTCAGAATAAGAATGCCTCTAAGGCGTAAGTATCCATAACTGTAAGCTATCATCGTGACGTCACAGGCATAGAGGTTTCATATTGATATATTCAAACAATACCATACTCTCAATCACAGCATTCACTTGAATTCATCTTGGTGGTTGATATTTACATTAATTTCATTTTCTTTTGTATGGTGAGCTGAACTGTGCACATACAGGGTGTGTAACGATCAATATATTTTATTAGTAAGGGACATGACTATTTCTTTTATTCTGGTCCAAGTTATCTAAGAGTAAGGGAAGACAAAACCTATACATAGTTATATATTATTATTATACCCTTTACAGGTATCTATTGTTTAATATTTTAGTAATATTAGTGCAGTGGGTTGTCCCATTCCATAAGGGTGGTTTCGGATTTTTCACTAGCGATAAATCCGTGGCGCTCCGGAAAATTAACCCCATATTTCAATCTTATCGAAATCAATTTTTATTGTCAAATCCACGCCTACTAAGATACTGGATATGTTAGAGGCGTGACACATCATTGCACATTCACTGCTCTCCTTTCCTAAATTTCGCCCCTAACAAGTTCTTGAATGCTGAGTATTGTGAAGTTTGAATTAGTAATATCATAACAATATAAACTACTTTCCAGATAAAATGGGACAGCCAAAAAATTGCCTAATTTTGACTAGCTATAACTTGGACATTTCTTGGCCGATGTTGGATTTTCAACCAAAGGTGGAAAGCGTCATCCTTGGTCTATGCATCATTGTCATCGAGATTCTTTTTTTGCAATTTGTTATTTTTGTACAGGGTGAGAATTTAGAGCCGGAAACATTTTAAATTTTTGACCAATAATTTAGGAAATGTGAGGGACCCTAGAATTTTTTTTCTTGGGTGAATTGCTGGGCCGATAGCTCGAGACACCTTTGAAATATTTTTGAGAAATTGCGTTGCTATGGCAATATCGCCATTTTATGCAATTCTGATTTTATTTAAAATTGTGGCCTTTTCAGTTAAACAATGACAGCCACCATCTAAACTGCAACAAGGGATATTTCTAGTGAAGATAATTAACACCAGTGGCGCGCAAAAAGGGGTTTATGATATTTTGTTAAGGAAGTTTCGTTTTTATTGAAAAAATGTCTAATCATATTTTGTAACTTAATTTTGATCTACTTCTATAAGTGCGTCGAATTAACCAAGCGAGCGTTCCGTCCCTTTTTCATTCAGCATTATTTTGAAATTTTACACATTGTGTGTCACATGTTATTGACAAGGTAGAAAAAAAGATGTGTGAGTTGGATAACATTATGGAAGCACACGCTGAAATGGAAAATTATAATTGATTTCGATGATTGCAGTTCATCTACATCAGATTGAATAAAGCATTGCAAAATTTGGCGTTTTTCTTCCCAATTTCACTACACCACAACTTCAGTTGAGTTGTCAAAAATTACATTTCTACGAATTGTTCAAGAACGGTTCTGAATACGGCCCTGCCTATTTCACCACTCCGACATCGATGATCACGAAGTAACAGCGTGTATTTGTTTTGACGCGGCTTGACCTGGAGTTCTATAGACTTTTATATTATACAGCTTGGCCTATCAGTTATACGTATAAAACTATAAAATATGTAAAAGTACATAATCCATAATCATTTGTAATGGTGTTTTTATTTATAGTTACTAAATCTTTGTTGATAAATTTAGAAACACCTGAAATTGAAGTACATTTTTCTTACTTTGACAGCTGATGACCATGGGCAATATTTCCTACGACCAAGCAGTGTTCCTCATGAACCTTCAAGAATTCAGGAGGGTATAAGTACTCCTCCTATGACGAACACTATTTTACAGTGGAAGATTTGAGATAAAAAATTGTTCAACAGTTTCATAATTCATCCCCTCTAAATTTATCACTTGTTTAAGAATTTCTGTCATATCGGAAAATATTATAGGACATATTTTCTAACAACCAAAACTCTCTACCACTTTCAGATCTCTCTGACAAATCTCCAGATTGAAAAAAGGGATGAAAATATTTGCTGCCTTGGACGAAAGGCCAAGTCTGAAATTTGTTTTTCGCCCTCGTATCCTGAAAAGAATACAATCCCGCATTACACGGAGATATACTCGTACACCACTCAGCATCACGGACTTTTTCATTCCGCTCCGGTCATTTGGGACTTACTTATTTACTTATATCTTTTGTCCTTTTCCCATTTCCATTCCTGTTTCGAAACTGGACTCGTATCGGGAATATCGAACGGTCGATCGGGTCGGGTATTACCTTTTACAGCCTTTATCGGTTAGATTGGCATTTTCTTTCTGCACCACAAATTCTCCTTTCCCAACTTTTCCGATTCGCTGAAAGGCGGTCTAAGTAATAATGCGCTTTGTTGGAAAATATCAATGTGTATTGCGGTGGAAATATCAGTTTTCGGGAAAGGTAATCAACATTTTATGTTGAGATACCGCTGCTTTAGCTATGAATTCATCATACTGGAATAATCATATTAGTTTGATGCGAATTCCTTATGTTTGATTGTTTTTTACTCTCTATAAACATTGATTATTCTACATTGAATCATAATTAAGAAAATCATTCATAAACCAATCAATAGAGCATAAAACGAGTGAGTTTTTAACATAGTAGGAAACCAACTATGCCATCACATGAAAGACAGTTCTTGGTTATATTCTGTTATGTATTCGACTCGCAAGTGTCATTTATTAATTTGTTATGAACATTGAAATAACAAAAAACATTTTTTTCATTGTTTTGCTTATGGAATGAAAACTAATAGAGCAATCTGGTTGCTCCAATGAAAAAAGTTGTTGATAGAAATACGAACAAAATGGGATGTTTAAAGACCTGATCGGATCATTAATAACGAAGAAAAAACAGGAAAATCCGGAAAATTTTGCCATTTTTTTAAATTTCATAATTCGGCTATTTTTCAAGAATCAGGATTGACCTTTCTCTTGAAAGTATTGAATCATATCATAACTTATTCATAACTTCTTTGACTAAAAAAAGCCAAGATAGTTACATGTACATCAACTCAGTCATATTCTTACATAGATAATTTTTTTAAATGTTTGTATATTTACACTCTTATCGATCGCCTAATATATCTTGCAATTTCAATATCAATGTATGAACATCAATAGGAGCATTCATTTCCGCATTTTCAATTATCAAATCCAAGGTACTTGGACTCCGCCAAAATAACACTCAGTATATAATATAATATAATATATATATATATATGTTTATTCATCATCATCATCATACATCATCATCACAGTCTGGGTTAAAATATAAACATTTAAGAACAATAATACGTTAATGAATAAACACAGAAAAACCACAAGGAAATGAATCCGCGCGTGGCATGAAATCCTTGTTCAAACATTAAAAGTGAACGACAGTTAAATACAGATGTTCCCAATTCTGTTAAAATGTAAATAAATACACACACATATATATATATACAGGGTGTCAATTTGAAAACTTCCCACCCTTAATATCTTCCTTCCAGTAAACAATATGAGTAATCGAAAAAACAGGTCAATTTTATTGTCAAGGGGGACACTTTCACGGACTATTTGTAGCCCTCGTGGTTCAACCCCCTAGGAGGGGTAGATGTTACCCTTAGAATTTTAAATGGGAAGGGGGGTCAAGTGGCACATCATTTTGATGGGCGTTCAATTCTTGTTCCAATGGTACCCTGACTTATTATTTTGTGATGAGCATTTTCCGAAAAATTGCGTTCTAAACTAACAGAAGTAATTATTAGAACGCCTATACTGAGATGCATTATTGTATTGACTCCCTTTAATAAAAATGGTTAGAAGAGTAGGTGGCACCGCTCCAACCCTTGAATGACAGGAATAAATTTATTACGCATGGGATTTTTTATTTGGTGGTTATTTTCCTTCTACACAATAAAATTTAATTTGCGAGAAAGACATTTCCAACATAAAATCTACTTACGCTTATCTTATTAGCTGTTCGAAATGTTGTCCATTTTGCTCTAAACAGTAATACAGTCTGTTTTCGAACTCCCCTCTAACATTACGGAAAACTTCACTAGGAATTGACCGGCATGCTGCTGTAATTCGTCTTTTAAGTTCGTCAATATCAGAAGGTTGTGTTTTATAAACAACGGATTTAAGATGCCCCCAAAGAAAGAAATCTAAGGGTGTTAAATCCGGTGATCTCGGAGGCCATTCAACTGCTCCCCTTCTGCCAATCCATCTACCCGGAAATCTCTCGTTTAACCACTGTCGGACGGGAAGAAAATAATGAGGTGGAGCACCGTCCTGCTGGAAATGTAACAGATCCTCCTGCAAAAGTTCATTACCTTCTGCATCAATTTGAGTTTCTAGCTCGTGAGTTATAAGAGGATCGATAGTCTCTTCAAGCATATCAAGGTACAGATTGCCAGTCAAGTTTTCTTCCAGAAATAATGGACCAAGAATGGCATTTCCAAGAATACCAGCCCAAACATTAACTTTTTGTGGGTGTTGTGTATGCCCTTCCCGAAAAATATGTGGGTTTTCGTCACTCCAATAGCGACAATTTTGTCTATTAACATTGCCATTCAGAAAAAATGAACACTCATCGCTGAAACAGATGTTTAACAGAAGATTAGGGATGGTATTGACTCGATGAGACATGATTTCACAAAACTCTATTCTTCTATCATAATCATCCTCGTGGAGCTCTTGAAGAATCTGCATTTTATATGGATGAAATTTATGCATTTTCAATGCTTTTCTTATAGTCTCGCGTGACATTCCCGTCTGTTCTGATACTGATCGTAAGGAGCTCGTGGGCTCTGCAGCAAATGTTCCCAAAACTTCAATTTGAGCTGCTTCATTTAGTACTCTGGGGTTATTTCTTTTTTTATTTGTCACTGAACCAGTTTCGTAAAACTTATTCACCAAATCAAGCACATACCGGTGACTTACATTACAATTTGGATGTCTTTCGTTAAAAAGACATGCCGCCCTTCGTGCGCACTTTCCAACTTCTCCATAAATTACAATCATTTCAATTCTGTCTTGAAGAATGTAAACCATTTTTACACTTTTATACACTTATTAAAGTAATTCCTAAACAGCCCAACAGGTACAACGGTATTCACAATACTACCACATAGTTCAAATTTGCTAACCAATTTTTTGCCGGAAAACAGAAACTTTTTACAGCAGAAGTAGCAAAAAAGGAAGGCTATCTGTACAATTTCTGCGATGACACTTAAAAATTCAGCATTTAATAAACACAACTTTACTACCATCTACGTTTTACTATTAGACTACTTTTTTATGTAAAGTGTTTGGAGCTAATGGCTAATGTTACCCCTAATACAGGGTTGGAACGGTACCACCTAATATTCTAACCAGTTCTGGCCAAACCATGCATCTCAGTATAGGCGTTCTAATAATTACTTCTGTTAGTTTAGAAAGCAAATTTTTCGGAAAATACTCATCAAAAAATAATAAGTCAGGGTACCATTGGAACAAGAATTGAACGCCCATCAAAATGATGTGCCACTTGACCCCCCTTCCCATTTAAAATTCGAAGTGTAACATCTACCCCTCCTAGGGGGTTGAACCACGAGGGCTACAAATAGTCCTTGAAAGTGTCCCCCTTGACAATAAAATTGACCTGTTTTTCCGATTACTCATATTGTTTACTGGAAGGAAGATATTAAGGGTGGGAAGTTTTCAAATTGACACCCTGTATATATATACACATATATACACATATATATCTGAACAATTAAATAACAAGACAGATGAATCTTAAAAATAAAATAAAATATTGAATATAAACACCATTGAAATACAAATACTTTCTAATTTTGTTAAAATAAAAAATTAAATAAATATAAAAATTATTAAGATTAAAAGTTTAAAATCAAACCGAAGGACTAAACAATCAAAATTCAAACTAAAGGATTGAACAATTAAAAATGAAATTATTGGTATTGTTAAAATTTTATATAAAAGCTTTAGACAACACAATTCTAAAATATTAAATTTTATATCAGATTGAGGAAATATTTTGGCAATAAAGTCGCATTGGAATGATAACATCTACAGGCATGAGCAACACCTCATGCAAGTCTATAATATACTCTGCTTGTAGCTATAAAGCTTTCTAGTGTTTCCAACGGAATACCGAATAGCCAAGTTCTGACCTTTTTCTTGAACATTTCGTATGAGTTGATCGTTTTGAGTTCGGGCGGTAGCTCATTGAAAAGTTTTGGTCCCAAGAAAGTGTAACATTTTTGTCCTATCGTTTTTTCAGTTCTTGGTATCACAGCGTTACTTTTATGTCTTGTGTTGTAAGGGTGCTGAATAGGTACCAACGACGATTTATGTCTAAACTGCCTCAAGAGGATCGCAAAAACAAATATCTGACTTACATTCATTATCATTGTTTCTTGATATAGGCTACAGGATGGATATTCTCGCGGTTTTTTATACATCATTTTAAGAATGCACTTTTGAATTTTTTGGAGGTTATTGATAAGTGTTTTTGAGGCTCCTCCCCATGCAATGATTCCATAGGAAAGATGACTTTCGACCAAAGCATGGTACAATATTTTCATATATTCTATATATGTATGTATATATATGTATTTTATATTTTTATGCATGCTAATTTGATAGTCGCCTCAGCCGGTGAAACCGAGCGTTTCTTGTCGTCGAGATTGTTTGCCGAAATATTGTGGAAAAAAGGGAAAGAAAAAGCGTTTGGATGTATTCGTAGTTGAACGATTGAGAGTGGAATTTTAGAAACGAATGGGTGAATAGTGACTGGTAGATTTAGCGTTTTCAACGGATTTTTCACACGACGATTTTATATGGTTTCTGGTATTTTGAGGGAATCGTCGAACGTTCTTTATTATGAAGGATATAGGGATCGTAAATTTGTATTAAAACGTCTCTTGGTTGCATCGGGATATCGCACTAGAGGTGAGATTTTAATAATATCATTCTCATTTCACTGCTTCAATCTGGTTCATATTTTTAGAGACGTTTTTGGGAACCGTTTTCCGGCGAACATCTACATGAGAAGTCGTATTTTGTGGCAATCTTGAGTATTCCTTGCCGATCTGAGGTACTCAGTGGTTGTACTAACATTTGGAACGTACCGGGAAAGTCTTTTCTTTTTCGGGAGCTTAGAAGCCCGTGCCTACGAACAAGATTAGTGGATGTAGGACCCTCAGTTAGTAGCTGACGACTGGAAATATTATGAGACTCTTCTTTCCTAAAAGCAGCCCAAAAGGATCGTGATAAGTACCACATAGTGGCTGGTTTATTTATTTCAATTGTGTAACGTGGTATATGCGGAGTTCGTATTTTAATGACTCTTATGAAAACAAGTATTTTTCCCCATACATAACTCACCCTATCTATTTCTTAATAGTCATATCTCATAGTAGTGTTCGATTTTGTTTAAATTCTTGGTTGACTAGATATTAAGTAGATAAGCTGCGGAGTTCCTGGATCAAGGTTATGGGATGGCCCATATAACTTTATCTTTATCTTTGAACCGGACTCTCGAGAGGTTTCCATATTTTTAGTGGAATAAGGACTTTTGTCTACGATTTGTAATATTATACTGGGTATTTCCGAAAATTATTACATAGTTATATTTCAATTTTGTATTTGTTATTTTTCTTTCACTAATCAAGGTTGTCAAGTAAGCCTTTAGGGTTTAGTGATTTGTTGTCTTTCGAGGGGGTATGTTTCGGTAAATCACTTGGCGCCCCTACTGAAATTTTATGAATATTTATACCAGAAAATAAATAAAAAGAAACCACACCCGACTCCACTGAGATTTTAGTCGGTGCATACCTCTAACTGTTTCATTGCTTACTTGTAAAGCCATTTTGTACGTAACAGTATGTATTAATTATGTTGAAATATATATTGTGTGTGAGTGTATGTGTGCTTCTATGTTTATATTTACTATATATATATATGTGTGCGTCTTGTGCTTGTTCTATTCATTTGTTTGTGTCATAAAAACTATGTCTGATTCATTATTATGTTTATTATATTATATCTATTGTGAGTATTTCCGGTGAGATTGAATTATTTTGTTAAATAATTTTTTTACCTCTCAGATTATAAGTATTTTGTAAGTATTTTATATTGAAGAAATGCTAGTGAAAAAATAGACATTGCAGTGACTAGTTCTACCTCAATTTTTTATTTTTATTATCTAATTTTACACATACAAATTTGTACCACGGACAGCCTATGGCTTTGTGGTTCTCCATGTTTATTCGTAAATATATTTAATGTAATTTATAACCATTTTATTGAAATAAACAAACTTATATTATATTATATGTACTTTATGTGTGCACAAAACATGTGCTTCCGGATCATTAGTTTTGGCACAATTTCAATTTAATTTTTTTTGCACTATCTTGCAGCGTGCTCTAGTGATAGCCCGATTTCAATTTCAATTTATGAGATTATGGAAGTAAAAGTATAGTACTACAAAATCTACATTCTCATTTTGCGCTACAATGGTGAGAAGTGGGTGAAAAATACATGCAAACATGACTTAGTCCGCGTTAGCTGCCAAGTTGTAGGAGAATCCAAGAGGGGGGAGTTCTTCTAATTAATGGATAACGTGATGATACGCTTCCCCTCATCTCCTGCTCTCTCCTACCACTCGACCAGTTGCGCCATCTCGGCCATTTTCAGTCATATTTGCAAGCATTTTTCACCCATTTCGCAGCATTTTAGAGCAAAATGAGAATATATGTTTTGTTGTACTGTACTTCTACTATCATAATCTGTTTCTGAAATTGAAATCGGACTATCACTAGAGCATTACATTCACATTCACATTTCTCAATAAATTGTACACTGAGCTGAACCAAAAAGAAGTGTGTGAAGCAATATTTTGTGACTTGTCAAAAGCATTTGACTGTGTAAACCATAAAATATTGTTACGCAAGTTACAACTTTATGGTCTAAGAAATCAATGTCTTAAGTGACCCAAAGAGAACCCAAATTTTAAAAACACATAAATTATCATGCACTGGTGTAATTCGTTGTAGTGTTCCTCAAGGCTCGGTGCTTGGTCCAATTTTGCTTCTGCTGTATATCAATTACCTGGCTACCATTGTACCATTACATCAGAGGGTTTATTTACACTTTTTGCAGAAGATACAACTATTTTGTGGCATGATAATAATGTAGACAATCTGCACCTAAAAATGGTACGAGATATATCAAAGATAATGGAATGGTGTGATGCCAATTTACTCTCAATATGAATTGATAACCAATGTGGATATGAATGAATTTCTTGGGGTCCATATTGACGAAGATTTAAATTTTCAACAACATCTGGGAAAAACTTTGCCTCAGGATGTTATGCAGTACGTGAAGTAGGCAGGGAATTGGGTATGGCAACAGCTGAAGTGGTTTCCTTCCATGCTCTGATTGAGTCTCACATTCGATATGGAATTGCATTCTGGGGAGCTAGTAATAAAAAGAACTTCAATTCAATTTTCGTCATGCAAAAACGAGCCATCCGTTACTTATGTAAAGTAGGACCTAGAGAATCATGTAGGACTCTGTTCAAGGGTAATGCACTTTTAACTCTTTCATCACTTTTCATCCTCGAAACGACTCGTTTGGTTTTTAAAAATAAATCGTTGTATAAAGTCAATGATGGAACCGCTCGCCAAAGAAATAATTAAAAATTCCCGATTCCTACTTCTAGTTTGATGAAAAACTCGCTCATCTATAATTCGGCAAAAATATACAATCGTCTCCCAACAAACATAAAAAAATATTGAAAAATATTATTTGTTTAGGTCTTCTATGAAAAAATATCTCCTGGAACTAGTTATTAATGCCATTCAAGATTACTTTCTGATATAATCAAACTAGTCAACCCTTTATACATTCTACTACTCTAACTTTCATTTACATAGGTGTATTAATGTGATATCTGCATTGTATTTTTGCCTAACTTCAATCCATATTAGCACGAACTTCAATATTGATATGACTGTTGTATGGTATTGTTCCTATTTTAGTTATCTAACTTCAATTTTTAATCAATATGAATTGACTATGATAATTCTATTACCTACCAACCTTTTTAAACTGTCTGAGAATGTATGTATATATTTACTCAAATACCAGAAAGTATAACTATGAAGCAATAGTTTTTAATAATTTGTTTACTAAACCTAATTCATTCACATTTTATATATACACCCACTAAATATGATTCATGCTTTATGTTCAGTAACGCTTTGTCAATAAGGTTACATTTCTTCAGACGATGAAGTGTATTTTGATTGATTGATTGATTGATCCAGGCACGCTGCAAGATAGTCCAAATTCAAATTCTAATTGTATCAAAACTAATGATCAGATAGAGCCTATTTTTTGCACACATGAAGTACACATGATTCGTTACTTTCGTGAGAAGGGCCAACCCTATTTCTCAAAAAATGGCGTGGTTGAAAATTTTTAAAAATTTTTTTAATTTTTTTCGGTATTTCTCCGCTACTGATGATCCGATCAGATCGTAAAACATTCCATTTTGTTTGTATTTCAATTATATCCAATATTTCCTATTGGAACAACCAAATTGCTCTATAAGTTTTCATTTTATAAGCAAACAATTTAAAAAACTCGTTTTTTATCATTTAAATGTTTATAACAAAAAAATAAATGACAGTTGCGAGTCGAAAACATAAAAGAATATAACTACGGACTGTCTTTTATGTGATGGCACAGTCGGTTTTCTACTAGTATTTTTGTTAGAAAATCACTATCAGCATTTGGTTTCACAGCTGCTGGCAGACCCAGAAAAACTTTAACAGCCGTATGCATAGTCAATTCCAGCGACTCGCCAGAGTTTCGCCGCTCGCTACACAAGAACTGTAATGCGCAGCCGAGCTCCAAAAAAGTGGTAAATCGCCAGCGTTTCGCCAATATGTGACTTATCGCGTAGTTGTCACTTCTTTGGAGCTCGCTGTGCATTATAATCCTTGTGTAGCGAACGTCGAAACTCTGGCGAGTCACTGGCGATTTACTATGCATACAATTGTAAGTCTCACATCATCTAAATATATCCAGATCTTGTCAATGCATCCAAGACATCTATCTGTCACTAATTAAAAGCTTTCAATGGTCTGTGGTGGTGGAAGTGAAAGCCCCTCAATCATAGGGACGTGGGCTCGATTCCCAGCATGATCACCGGTCTGGTGCATGGCATCAAACGTTATAATAAGGTAAGGGCTACGTCTTCTCTAGCTCGCACAAGTCTCTCGAGGACTGAGGGTGGCACGTAGAGGTGGCAACAATAGTAAAAGAGAAAAACATTTTAGAGAAAGGGAAGAACTCCAAGGAGATTAAATGAAGAATGTTCTTCTTTTTTGGGTTGGATATTATTTTGGAACACAAATATAAATCTAGAATTTTGAAGTATCGTCGATATCCTCTCTCAAAAGAATCTTGGAAGATATTATTCACTGAAACAAATCCTATTAGGTGCGTTGAGATATTCCTGAATAATCTGCAATATTATGATATTTGTTTTACACTGCCCGCCACTCACGATGGAACAACCCATTATACCGGAAAGTTATATTAGGAGGCAAAATTGGCCCCAAACTCCTTCGGATTCATGTTCGGGATCCTCAAATTACTGATAAAACACCTCTTTCCTGAACAATTTTCAGTCCTGAAAAAATCGAATTTGTTTCACTTCTCCTGGAAACACCCCCGTATCTTCTGTAATTTTCTACGTAAAACCATAGAAAGGGTCATTATACATGATATGTACTGCATGTCAGCAGCGATGGAAAAATGGGTGGTTTCTAGGCTGCAGGCAGAGGCGGATAAAACGTGGAAAGCGCCCTAGGCAAGCACCTCATAGGCGCCCTTCTAGCACATAATTATTACTAACTTCGAAAGAACGAGTAATAAAAAACATAAATTTACAAATTATTCATTTTGAAATTAGTACTAATCACAAGCAATGACAAATGTTAAAAAAGATAAAAAATTTCTACTTCTATATTTTTGTAATTTAATCTATTATCTGTCATAGATGAGCGAAGATAATTTTTCACTCTCTTTATAGAATAAAAACTCCGCTCATCACTGCAATTGCTGACTGCCGTCGATACACATATTCTTGAGGCTATGTCAATGTTTGGGTAAATTGTCCTTTATTTCTTAAAACTTGTAAGCATTGGTTTACCGTCTTGAACTAGCGTTATTAAATTTTTTTTTTGTAAAATTTGTATTTACGAAACTCCCAGGTTTTCGAAGAAAACCCCTCAAAAGCAGAGCTTGTGCGAGCAAGAGAGATCCGGGACCTACAGTTTAAATAAAAGTGGAATCCGAACCACTTCAGGTCAGTGACACACGACCGGGGATCGAACCCGGACCGTCTGGGTGGAAGCCAAACGCTCTAACACCTCGACCACTTCGCTGTACGTAGATGGATACATTCATCAAAATGCATTTTTCAAAATCTCCATAATACGTCGTTACTTACTGTAATGTTTTACGTACGGCACTGGTTGTTGAATTTCACTTCTCAGTTTTCACAGTGATGTTTTTGCCTTACTTGAATACCTACATTATCTCTTAACGACGACAAATACGAAAGGCAGTTTCATTTTGTACTTTACAATATCAACAGTGAATTATATTAATAAATAATATATATTGAGGGTAATCAGTGTTTCCACTAAACTACCCTCAAGACATAAGACTTACATATTTGCTGTATTTTAATATCTTCAGTGTTCAAATTGATCAAATTGCTTGAAATCGAAAATTTACTATGAAAATTGCTGTACCTTTTCGTTTTTTTTGAAGTTCAACTACAAGTCTATCTAAAATATACTGTAACTCTGGATGTTTCCAGACCAGATAATGAAGAAGTTACATCCTCGGCAGATTCATTTGCTGTGAGCTTTCTCTTCCGTATCCTCTTTGTGCCCTTTTCATATTCTTTGACAAATGAAACTTCTAAGGCTTGCTGTTCATGTTTATTAAAAATTTCTTTTTCAGCAGATGTTATTTGAATAATTGTACAAACGTCAATATCAACAGACTGTAATATTTTGTTGGTTTTGTTCATGTGCACCAAAATAAAACCCCAAAACACAATCATGAATGCCGTTCCTAGTCGTTCTTATTTCAATCTAATGCCTTCAGCTGCACACACAATAAAATGTTTTTGCTGGATTGCAATCAAGGCATCGTGAATTTCGAGAAATTACTCTTTCAAACTTTTACAAGCATCTGCTATATAGAGCTGACCAGCGAGTGGCAGATGGATTTTTGACGGTAGTTTTTTTTTACAATTACCTATATAGGAATATTTGTGTTTGTAGAGTTTTCCATCTTTCAGTTGGAGCTGTAAAAAACTTGTAAATTTCTTGAAGGATACCAAAGAACGAACAAGCTTCTTGAGCGCATTCAGCGGCACATTCACCTACTAGCTTAAATGAATGTGCGGAGCAAGATATATATTTTGGTAGGGGACTTAGTTCTTTTATTTTGGCCTGTAATCCGTTGTAAATGCCTGAGATATTTGCCGCATTATTATACGACTGACATCTACAATCTAACACATTAATTCAAACACGTTTAATGTTTTTTATAGCAGCTGCTATGTCTTGTGATTTGTGAGCAACATTTTCGATAAACGTTCAACGGGCATAGCATCGGCTTGTATGTATCTGATCACGAAAGTTACTTGGTCAATAAGGGAAATATCGGATGGTGAATCCACTATTATGTAATAGTATTTTGATAGCAAACTCTTGCTAAGTCAACTCTAAACGAATCGCGCGCGACCCTTCGTAACCTCGCGCCCCTAGGCACTTGCCTAGTTTGCCTTATGGATAAGACGCCTCTGGCTGCAGGCGTGCAGTGTATATTACGTAGAATGACCATTTCCGTGCAGTGAGTTCATTTATAGTGTATAAATCGATCCTGCAAATTTCATGGTTCTACGTAAAAAATTATGGAAGATACGGGTGTGTTTCCATGAGAAGTGAAACAAATTCGATTTTTTCAGGACTAAACATTGTGTATTATCAGGAATTTGGGGATCTTGAACACGAATCTGAAGGAATTTTGGGCCAATTTTACCCCCTTATTTAACTTTCCGGGATAAGGGTTGTTCCATTGCGAGTGGCGGGCAGTGTATATAAATTAGGCCAACCTGTTCAGGTGGTAGGTGCATTTTGAGCATTTCCATCAATCCCGAAAATTTCATCATTCTTCCTCAATTGCTACGGAAGATACGGGTGTGTTTCCATGAGAAGTGAGACAAATTCGGATATTACAGGAGTGAAATTTTTTCATGGAAAAAATGTATCTGTAGTGAGTTGGTAGTCGTGATCACGAATGTGAAAGAATTTTGAGCATATTTTGCCTCCTAGCATGTTTTACCGTAAAAATGGGTTGTTCCATCGCGAGTGGTGGGCAGTATATATCACTTAGGCCAACCTCATTCAGGTGGTAGATGCATTGGTAGCATTTTCATCCTGAGAGTTTCACCATTCTATCTCAATTATTACGGAAATTACGTGGGTGTTTCCATGAGAAGTGAGACAACTTCGGATTTTTCAGGACTGAAATTTTTCAGGGAAAAGTGTATCTGTAGTAAGTTGGTAGTCCTGATCACGAAACTGAAGGAATTTTGAGCCTATTTTGCCCCCTAGTAAGTTTTATCGTATAAATGGATTGTTCCATCGCAAGTGGCGAGCAGTGTATATCTCTTAGGCCGACCTCATTCATCTGGTAAATGCATTTTTAGCATTTCTATCAGTCCTGAGAGTTTAATTATTCTACCTCAATTATTATTACGGAAGGTACGGGGGTGTTTCCATGAAAAGTGAGACAAATTCTGATTTTTCAGGAGTGAAATTTTTTCAGGGAAAAAGTGTATCTGTAGTATGTTGGTAGTCCTCATCACGAATCTGAAGGAATTTTGAGCCTTTTTTGCCCCCTAGTATGTTTTACCGTAAAAATGTATTGATCCATCGCAAGTTGCGAGCAGTGTATATTACTTAGGCCGAACTCATTCAGGTGATAGGTGCATTTTTGATCCACTTCTGGCGGTCCTAATAACTTGAAATTTGGCAGATGACAATGCACTATGGAATTTTTATTGAAATAAAAAATGGCGGCTCCTCCAATATGGCGGACGAGATTTGTGATAATGGTCCAATTCCATTCAAAATTGGTATGTGGGGGTTTTTGAGGTCGGAGAACATGATTTTTCTGTTAAAATTCATAAATTCAAGATGGCGACTTAAAAATAGTTCTTGTTTTTGTATAAATGACGATAACTCCGTTGTTATCAACAAAAAGCTATTACTGTGACATATCATCTGTAAGAGAAAAAAAAGTTATTCATAACTAAGTCATAGTGAGCTATGCTATGACCTACATTTGAAAAGTAAAAGTTGGTGCTGATATCTCAAATTCTAGAAGGTATAAATTTTATATTTTTTTCGAAATCTTATTAAAATACTGCCATAAGAATGTGAAATTCCTACTCAAATATTTTCATAAATGAAGAAGTTACGGACGAGAAATGAAAATGATCAAAATCTGTTTTTTGCGAATGAAACAAAAACAAATAGATTTTATCGAAATATTTTTTCACATCATAGTTGTCCTTGATAAACTCCACATTTTGTGTCATTTAACCGACATCGTATCTCTCACCATTAAAAACATGCCCATGGTAAGCATGGTAAGTGGGACACACTGTATAGGTGTGCTACTTGGACAGTGCCTTGAAAATTAATTCAGTTTTTAACCTAATTTAAAATAATCAAAACAAAATCCTTAATTCACTTTTTTAATTTTAGAAATAATTCTATTGTTCGCATGTTTATGCGTCAACAAAATCAACAACTGAAAAAACAAAAAAATGTTATTTTCGCTACGGAAAAGGTTATTTCACACTTCCTTGGAATAAAATGAAAATTATGCAACATTGAATCACAATACACGAATTTACATTTCAATTTGTATTTCGTTGTACTGTTTTAATGAGAAAGGGAATGGAATAAAAGTTAAGCAAAACGAATTCATCGGATTATGGTTGATTCTGCGGTGAAATCTTTCATTAGTTCTTTGAGCAGGGAACTTTCAAGACGATTTTTGTTACAAAATGAGGAAAGTTGTGAAAGTTCAACAAATCAGCTTATTTATTCTACTTGGATTATTCGAATTGAATTCAGATGAACATTTTCATTAAAATAAAATGAATTTTATCTTGAACTGTTATACATATTAATCAGTGATATCATTTCTGGATCTATTAGGTCGGTTGAAAGTGTAGTACATATTTAGGCGCTAGTTTTGTTATGAAGTTGTACTAAACAGAATAGTTATTTACACAACTAGAATATAAAGAGACCAATTTATACACGTTCGATATATTTTCATAATGAGACGTAGGCGAGTTATGAAACCTTGTAAGTGCAAAAAATATGTTTCCAATACTTTGATTTTCAAATATAAAATTCAAAATATTTGATTATACAAAAACATAATTTGGATTTAGCATATAGCATAAAGCAATTTTACTATTGGCCATTTTCTTTTTGTGACATTGATTTGATTCCATTACCACATGGGTGACATGTGTCACCACAATCCGTGCAGTTTTCATGCACCAATGGCTTACATAAGATACATTTAAATCAAATCACATCAAGTATATTTCTTCGATATGGCATTGTACAGTTCACATTTGGTTTTGTCTATAAAGGACGACCTAGACACAAGTGCCTGTTGTTTCATTATCCATTTTCGACAGTAAAAATAAATAACAAATAACCAAATAGATGCATGAATTCGGCACGGGAATAGAGGTTGGTAGTTACAAGGAAATGATATTAATATCGATATCAATATCAGTATTAAACAGAGAACAGTATATGGATAATGAAAATATTGATCAAGGAAGAACGATATAGTTCATGTATACTCAACGAGTATGAATACATGTTAGAAGAGTCATTCAAGTGATATTTCAGAAAAACTCAAATTGTCTGGCATTGTTGAGAATGAATATTTTTATTTAACATTTGAATTTAATGTTGATGCGGTCCAAAATGAAGGAAATATCTTTTTGTGACAGATTTTTTGACTTTGAGGTTGGTTGCTGCTTTATTATTGAGATGGCTCATTGAAAAATGTTCAAGGTTTGATGTATTCACAAGAGATATTGGTATATATAAATTTGTCTCACTTGGAAAATACCAGTATCTTGGTGGAGTATTTTAGCGGAGATAAGGAGTTTTTTCTACTGACATAATATTTCGCAGTAGGAAGAATTTCTGAATCAACGCTCTGAGTCATTTTATCACATGAGTTAGTGGTCCTTCCATTTGACATGCTGATCAATCATGACACCAAGATATTTTAGACCTTAAATTTTTTGCAGTTTGGGACAGCCATGCCCAATGAAACTTTCATATTTAGGGAGTGTAGTTTAACATTTATATTGGGTTGGTCGCTTATCCTAGGTGAGAATGTGATTTGGTTTTTTTTCGCAACGTTTATTTATACTAGATAGATTATGATTCAACCAGATTTTCATATTTTTCACACCCATTTCAGATGTTCTATTTACTTCATCTCAACATCCCCTAGTAAAGATAATTGCCGTATCGTTAGCAAAGCAGATCATTTGACCTTCGGAATTATTGGTTTTTGCAATACTGTTTATATATTTATATTTGAAACAGTATGGGTCCAAGTTCAGTACCTTGTGGCACTCCTGTCTAAACTATTGATTCGGTACTCAGTACATCTCCTATATTTATTCTCTGTGTTCTGTTTTTCAAATAGTGCGAATGCCGTAGTGACTCATTTTTACCAATAATTTGTTATGAGAAAATGCCTTGGCCAAATCAAGATGGACCGCTAGGCACTTATCTGATTTGTCCCACGCTTTTACTGTTTTCTCAACAAATCTCATGATGGCATTCTCCGTATCATAATTTTGCAAAAATCCATATTGATTGCTGGTTATTATGTGATGCTTGTCCAGAAACTTAATTAATCGTGTTCGAATATTTTTACAAAGTTATCAATAACTGAGATGGGGCGATATTCTGTCAATAAATTGCATTTTCCAGATATAAAAATTAGGGTAACAACGGACTCTTTCCATTGCATAGGCCTTTTCCCATTGAGAAACCAGAGATTTAAAATGTGTTGCAGAAGAATTACAATGTGTTTGTGGATAGGTTTTATAACTTTTGTTATTCCTATCAGGACCCTGGGAACAGTTACTTTTTTATTTTGAGGAGAAACTGATTAATTTCGAATATTTGATTGGTTCCTAGAATAATGATGATTGTGTAGACTTACACCCGTATGCACCGTATGTACTTAATCTGGATTAGATCTTTAATCTCGATTAGATGAAGAAATTGTAATGCACCGTTGTGAAACAATGGCTTAAGCTAGTATAAAACTAAACCATCCATGAAGGGTGGATTACCAAATCTAATCGCTGGATTGACCGAATTCCTAACCTCATTGTTCGACATTTGTCAGAAATGAAATTATAATTATGATCACACGTCATACGATCATAAATAAAATGTCATAGCATTGCTTGGGATTGTAAAGAGAAATTGGTTATTTGCAAAGGCGTTTGGTGTGTAATCGAGTTTTTATTGTCCAGAAATGGAAGTGGGAGACGAAATTTTTCTGGAAGATGATCGGGATATCCTGGATATTATACATTGGAGGTTTCCACGACAAAAACTATGAAAGAAGTGAATATACTTCGATACAATGGACAACTTGTCTTTTTTTCGTTGATTTCGATTACAAAAACATACAGTTTTGAATTTCTCACAAGATATTGCAGAAGAAATTGAGCACGACAATGCTTTGTAAGTACTTTGAAAGTTCTAAAACTTGTTTAACAAACTTTTGTTGTAGAAACAACAGTTTGACACCTATGAACCAACTTCTAACAACATTGAGGCTTTATTCTTGTGGTACATATCAAACTGGAATATCGGATTTTATTGGATGTCATCAAACAACTGTATCCAGAATTTTGAAAAGTGTGACCACTGACCAATGCCATTGCACGTACCAGACCAAATTTTATGCCATGCCGTCAAGTAACCGTGAAATATTGAGAGCTGCAACGGATTTTCACAATATTTCACGCTTTTCAAAAAGTATTGATTGTATTCTCTGTGACTTTGACATGAAGTAAACAAATTTCAAATCAATCTTCTATTTCAAATTTTACTTTTCAGCGATACGATATTCTTAGTTATTCGTTTTTTCTGACGTGTACATTCGTCAATTTGTCATTTGCACCAACACAAAGGAAAAAAAATAACTAAATTTTGCTTCTTTCTAGCCATGTTGCCAATCCTTCAAAAGAGATTACCTAATCCACGATTGGCTTACGGTGCATTGCACTGGGTGAAAATTAACTTGAGCGAGATTAGCTAACTGGGATTAGTCTATGAAAACGGTGCATATGGGCGTTAGATGACAAGAGATATTGAAAAATTAAATTTTTATTATTTCAATATCTCTTGCCATCTTTGTCCCTAAACTAGAAAAGGGGTCATTGAACAGATTAGCTTTTTCGTAGTTATTACATATTGAGAGTCCGTTTTCATTGATAATGTCAGTCTGAGAAACACATGAAATTGTTCTGGTGTATGAGATATCATTGATTATAGAACAAGTCTTCTCACAGTTCCTAACTGCTTCACTCAATTTTCTTTGGTGAAAATTATTCAGACTTTTTCTTATTAGTACTTTGAGATTATTTATGTACCGTTTGTATTCCTGTATAGGATAATTATGCAATACTTGATTTTTAATGAGTCTCTTTTATGAATATACGTAATCAATCAAGTCTAATCATGGTTTTATTTTTCGAAATGATTTTTTTACGATTTAAATGCTAGTCGATTTTTCGACATAGTCATTGAGTTTTTGAAGAGGATGTTTGAACGTCTTTACTTCTTACCACATTTATCCACAGCTCATTGCTCACCAATATTTGTTGAGTTTTCCAAGATTTATCTGCTTCTGGATGTTACAGGATTCGAATTTTTCTTCAAAAATTTTATGAAAATGAAGGTGATCAGTATAAAAATTATAGGGTCTTTTATATTTTATTCAGAAGATGATGATTGATTTGGAGTCCAGTGCAACACGTATGCTTATCAATATACGAAACGAATCCAGGCAGGTTTGATGAATTAATATATTCATTTGTTTCAATCAGATCTAGTCTCGTAAACTAATGTTAATATCTCCCAGATACATCTATGTCTTCGAAAAACCTGTGAGTGGTTGTTGAAGGGGGTGTATGATTAGCAGTTATACCAATTTCATTATTATGCTTCGAAGTGAAAGTAGAAGAGCTTTGATATTTGTTTTGAACAAATGAAAGGGAAATATTTGTACTGTTAATGGTAGAATGTTGTACAGTTGTACATGCATCTAGAGAATTAGAGGAAGATTTCATTGATTTGTTTCTGGCAGGCCCTATAGTTGGTGGTAAAATTATTCTTCCTTAAAAAAGAAGAGCTTTGTGAATGTATAGCGTGGAAAGGGGCATTATTCCCAGTTATTTTGATATCGGGCGACTGTATGAAACCTGTATTCGCCACAATTCTAACAGCTTTTTTTGAAGCTTGAAAACTTTGTCTGGGGACGTAGAGTTGTCACAAAGAACAACCCCAAAATGCTATGTGGGTGCATTTTTTATGTAGATAGGAAAATTCAGAAAACAATAAGTTACTTACTTTGTAATAAATTTCAAGGCAACAGTCTTGTAACTTATGGAAACAAATTGGTTCGTTTGCTCTTCTACACTTGTATAGATTTCCCTGAATTTACATTTTTTATTCAGTTCCAGACCGTGGAAGACTAAAACACCTAGGAATCCATGTCAAAAACTTTTGAAATTTTATTCATATGTGTTAGCAGTAGAATATTTGATGAGAGCATTCAACAGCATACAGAATCATGAATAAATAATTATTGAAATTCGTTTTGAATGAATCTTATGGGAAACCGGTTTCCGTGAAAATCGCTCAAATTTCAATATGATATAGCCCATACCATTCTGAACAATAGTTACCATTGCGCCAACTCTCTGAATGCCGACGTTTGGATTCTACAGGGGGTCATTTTGATATTTTGAAGATTTTTAAAAAAATCCGAAATTTCATTTTCATCCTATCGATCTGAATATTCATAATGAAATATTCCACAATATGTGCATCAAAAAGTTCAAATGACAAAAGTTTCTAGAATCAAAACTGGCTGGTATACAGAGGGTTAAACTTTGTTTTTGGTCATTTTTATCGATCTTTTTTCGAGAAAATATTCGTTTTCATGCAGATCCATATGCAATTGATGTTACTTACAGTACATGAGAGGGCAATCATATTTTGCATTTGAACCAACCATCCAACTTTGAGTATTTGGAAGATACGGGGCGATCAAAAATATATTTTCAGTTTCGGAAAAATGTATTCCTTTGTATAGTCAGCTTCCACCAATATATTCAGCAGATTTTTTAAAACTATGTAGCTGATATACAGTGTGGTCCACTAAGTGTGCAACAAATGGGAAACTTGTTTATTATCGATTTCTCAGAAAAATGTTTTCTTGACAAAAGTTTGTGCATGTTCCAAAACTATACCGAGTATTCCTGAAATGGCTTTATGACAAACACCATACAGGATAGGCCAAAGAATATAAAGTTCGTTCAAGAGTAAAGTACCCTTATTTCAAAAAATATAGAACAATGTTGAAGAGAAAAGATACGAAGTCATGGCCTGCTATTCGAATTTTGTTTTTCGGTTTTAAAATATTGAATAAGTATGATACATATTTTTACTATTTTGATTTAATATGTATGTGAAGTAGCCACAATCAAATCAGTTTGGAGTATTTTTTATCAAATTAAAGTGTATTTGTAAAATTTACTTGAATTTGTATTTTTTTAGGTGACCGTCAACTTCATGTTTGTTGCAACGATATTTAACAGAACTCTAGAATAAAAAAATACTCTTTTTAACGAGGCAAATACTTTACTAAGTAAATGTTCACATGAATAAACTGTCAATAAAAGTATAAAATTTCTGTTCTTCTGACAACAATGCCTCAACTAGAACAGATATTAAAAAACACTCCAAAATCTATCGCGGATAGCACGAACAAAAAACACATTCGCCCGAAAACAATACTGTAGTTTGATAGTGTGGCGTCTTGAAACTTGCCTGTCAAACGTTTTTATATTTGTCCTAAATTAAAAATGCTTCGCCTAGTAGTATTAACGTGAACTGAAAAGGCAAAATTAAAACAATGCGCGAAGCTGCAAATATTTTCAACGAGCGGCATCCAGAATTTGCTATTCAAGTGTAAGTAGAATTTTAAAGAATTTCAAACAGACCGGCTCACTAGAATATAAACATAATGTATTATGCACAGAAGAAAACCAGCTTGACGTACTTCAAGCAGTAGTAAAAAATCCTAGAAGGTCCACCCAAGAAATTAGTGATTATACCGGCATAAAATAATCCTCTGTGAAACGTATTCTCAAGAAACAGAAGTACCATGCTTACAAACCTACATTCATTTGTACATTGCAAGAAAGAGACTATGATTTGAGATATGATTTTTCCATGTGGATTCAGGGTGAAATAGAAGAACAAAGAGATTTTCATCGATGTATTCTGTTTGGAGATGAATCGACTTTTACAACAAATGGGGTTCTATCATCACAAAATTGCAGATGGTGGTCAGATGTCAACCCAAATTTCATTATTGACAACAAAAATCAATACTATCAGGAAACAAACGTTTGGTGTGGTATATTAAATTTTTTTCGAGAGAATTTGAATGGTGACAGGTACTTCATCTTTTTCGAAACTGAAATAGGAGAGTTTTTGGATGATATGGTATTAGAAGAACGGCAAAAAGTAGGGTTCCAACATGACGGATGTCCTGCCCATTCTACTAGAAATGTTTCTCAGTGGCTGAATAGGACATTTCGTAATAAATGGTTAGGACGAAATACCGATCCTCGATGGCCTCCTCGTTCTCCAGAATTTACATCTCTGGATTATTTCTTATGGGGATACTTAAAACAAAAAGTCTAATGAGATCGCCCCTTCCCAAGTAGCACGCCTATCTTGGTAAAATATTGGTATAATATTGTGAACATATTGGCGAAATATTTGAAATGCAATATTGGCGAGAAAAAAAATGTGAACATTCGGCGATATTGGTCCAATATTACTTGAATAATATTGGCGAAATATTCTTGAAGTAATATTGGCCTCAAAATGTTCGGCGATATTGTTACAATATCGCTAATACAATATTCTGACAATATTGGCACAATATTCAAAAGTTATATTTTTGAGAAGTAAAATGTGAACATTTTGCGATATTGGTCGAATATTTTAGAAATAGTTTTGATGAAATATTCTTGAAACAATAATGGCCTCAAAATATTTTTTCGATATTGGTACAATATCATTTGGATATATTGGTGGATGTCAATATACCTTGGCAAATTACTAAAGGTCTTTTAGTTGATGAAGGTGACACCACAGTCTGCCTTTTGATCGCCATAACCACTGGGTGAGCTGTCTTCAAAACAAGTAACGGGAAGTATTTAATATACTTTCGTAGGTTTTAGAAGACGTTCTATATGTAGAGCCACCTAGCGGATTTTTATCCAGGTTTGATCATGATATAATTTCAATATGTTTCATTGAATATTCGGCCAATATTTAAATTTCATCTCAATCTAGAAACAATATGAAGACAATATTGTTTTAACGATATCGATAAATATTATTGAACCAATATTGACGCAATATTAATCAATAATATTTGTTGAATATTGGCGAAATGATATTCAACCAATGTGTAATCACACTTGGAGATACAATATAGTTTTTATGCCTAGAATCGATATTAGGGGAATATTGGGATTGTGATATTTATTCTTGATGTTGAAAACGATGTGAAGACAATATTGTTTTATCGATATTGGTAAATATCATTCGACCAATATTGACTCAATATGAGTTATTACAATTTGTCAAATAAAGTGGAAATGATATTCAACCAATATTCTAACAAATTTGGAAATACAATATAGTTTTTTCCCCTATAATCGATATGACTGGAATATTTGGATTGCAATATTTATTCTAGATGTGGAAAACAATATATAACCAATATTGTATTATCGATATTGGTAGAAATTATTCAACCAATATTGACCCAATATTTCGTGTGATAATCTACATTCAAAACTAATTCAACCAATATTCCACCAATATTATTAATATGATATTGATTTTTGAATATTCACCCATATTGGACCAACATTGATTTTTCATTTACAATATATCTATAGTGGCCCAATATGGAACCAAGATTCAGCCGATATGATGTGCTACCTGGGTTTAATAATGTTGCTGAGCTTGAAACTTCAATACGATTTCATTGCAGAAATATTCCCGCTAATGTGTTGCGATCTTACAGTAAACGAATTTTATGAGCGAACAATTAGATGCATCGAAAGAGAAGGTGGACATACAGAGACGCTTCGATAATTTTTATTGTTAGCACCTGTTCAGTTACCTACTGTAAGTTTCTGTACTATCGCTTATTGGTTCTTTTTTGTTCATGGCTATCCGCGATAAATTTTGACAGTTTATTCATATAAACATTAACTTAGTAAAGTATTTGCCTCGTTAAAAAGAGTATTTGTTTTATTCTAGAGTTCTGTTAAATATCGTTGCAACAAACATGAAGTTGACGGTCACATAAAAAAATACAAATACACTTTAATTTGATAAAAAATACTCCAACCTGATTTGATTGTGGCTACTTCACATACATATTAAATCAAAATAGTAAAAATATGTATCATACGGGGGTAATTCAATATTTTCCAAACGAAAAGAAAAATTCGAATAGCAGGCTCTGACTTCGTATCTGATCATAACTTTTAATTCTAAGCAACTATTCTCTTCAACATATTTCTATATTTTTTGGAATAAGGGTACTTTACTCCTGAACGAACTTTATATTTTTTGGCCTATCCTGTATGGTGTTTGTAATGAAGCCATTTCAGGTACACTTGGTATAGTTTTGGAACATGCACCAACTTTTGTCGGGAATAAAATTTTCTGAGAAATCAATAATAAACAAGTTTCCCATTTGTTGCACACTGGTCCACACTGTATATACGAATGTGTTAACGTCTGTGCTCATTAATCTAAATCCAAATAAAGTTGCGGATGGTCCAAAAATATGGAGAAGGGATGTTTCGGAATAATTTTGAAATGATTTCTAAAATCATCCGTGGATTTTTTTTTTGACATGGTGTAGATGAGCCATCTTGATCAAAAAGTTCCACTGTGCCTACCTCGCGAATGCCTCGGTTCGAATTATACAGACGTTTTCTCGAATAATCAATAAATCTTTTGAAACGGAAAATAAATCGTTTCCTAGACAAACTTCGAAACATTTCAATAACAAAATAGCTGAATAGGGAATTCATGAATATACAAAGGTTGCAACTCAGTCTGATTCTGTAAATATATTTTCGGTCATATTCATGAGCATACGAATACCATTCATGTTTCATACAATGTATGAAAATACAATACAAATTGTATAAGGAACATCGTTTTCATTTTATGTTCCAGGAAAATATAGGGTGAAAACAATTTTTGGAAAAGTTCCGATGTGTTCTGTTAATCTGATCTTTTAAAATTGCCTTCAGCTTTTTAAAAAACGTTAAAGAGGCACAAGAGAAATATGGCAGTCATCAATTTAAGCAATGTATACACTGCTGAAATTAACTGTACTACTTTTCTATGCAAGCAACTGTACACAATTCGGGAATATGTAAAACCAGACTACCTGAACTTGAAACTAGTATATCAAAAGACAACTTTTGAAAAATGAAATAGATCTGGGATTGCAGGAAGATGTACGCCCCTTCCACTTGGAAAACTCTGCAGTACCTTGGTCATGCTTGGCATGACACTTTACTGGCAGACACATTCGAAGCAGCATCGGAACTTTTCCGAAATTTGTTTTCGCCCTGTATTTTCCTGGAACATAAAATGAAAACGACGGTCCTTATAGAATCTGTATTTATTATCATACAATGTATGAAACATGAATCGTATGCGTATGCCCAAAAATATATTTACAGAATGAGACTGAGTTGCAACGTTTGTATATTCATGAATTCTCATTTCAGATATTTTGTCATTGGAATGTTTCAAAGTTTGTATAGGAAAAAATATTATTTTATGTTACGAAGGAATTATTGATTATTCGAGAAATCGATTATTAATGAGCATAACACACATTTGTATATATCAGCTAGATAGTTTCCAAAAATCCGCTAAATATATTGGTGGAAGCTTACTATACAAAGGGATACATTTTTCCAAAATTGAAAATATATTTTTGATCGCCCCATATCTTCCAAATACTTGAAGTTAGATGGTTGGTTCGAATGCAAAATATGATCGCCCTCTCATACTGTAAGTAATATCGATTGCATATGGATCTGCAGGAAAACGAATATTTTCTCGAAAAAAGTTCGATAAAAATTACCAAAAACAAATTTTAACCCTCTGTATACCCGGAAGGTTTCACCATTACGAGTAACCATACGTGTGTCTAGGCATCTTGAGAAAACATTTCTACCTACTATGTTAAATCACCAATAACCCTGTACGACTAACTACACGGGTGTCTAGACCTCTTGAGAGAACATTTCTACTTACCTTGTATATAAATTACCAATAATCCAATTTCGAGGACCCTTCAAATTTAGATTTCGATTCCACTCGTAATTGGAAAGAAATGAAAATTGTTCGTCTTTTTGTTATGAATGGGAGATTTTCTGGATGGCGTCCTTTGAATGTCAATTTTGTAATTCATTAGACATTATGGGGCGATAAAATCCGATCGACTTCACCGTCGAGGGAGTCCTTTGAAAAATAACTCTAATTTTGGTTTGCCGCTCCATCTAACATAGACGTGAACGGAAGAGAAGGAAAGTTCGGAAAACTTGATGACTTATTTATCATCGCTAACTTTATCTGCAATTTTCTCTCGGTAATTGAGACATTATTCGGTCCTTCCCTCCACTTAACTTAAACGAAGAAATTTGTGAGGAGTTACAAATAATATATGACATGCTACTAAATTTCGGAGGTGCAGTGAGGTTTACCTTATGAACCATAAGTACACTGATGAATACAGAGTAAGCGAAAGTATACTTGAATTACATTTTTCACTGCACGGAAAAAAATTCAATAATAGCAAGTAAAATTTGCATACCACCAAGTGAAAATTTGCATAGTATATGGGACAAGTACACGCTTCATTAGCCACAAGAAAAATTAGATTCCTAAATTGATCACTTGCTGTTATTGATGTAATTTGAGGAACATTACGTAACCTGCCGATATTAAACTCTATATCAGGAGCAAACTTTTCATTTCATTAGCCACAATCTACGTGTTATTTGCAGTAAGTGCTCAGTTTGTTAACTACTAGTGACGAGTAAATTTACCGTTGATTAAGAAGAAAATTGAGCTTTGTTTTGAGATCTAGCCGTGAATTCAGTCACGATACTTGTTCAATACTTTTCAATTCCATTGTTCGATCTAAACTAGAATATGGATGTGTCATTTGGAATCCAAAGACTTTTTTATATTCCGATATGATAGAAAAAATCCAAAAACGATTACTGAGAACTCTTTCCTTCAGGAAACACAAGGTCTGGCCCTTATTTATATCTTACTATTAGAATTTAATGTCCAACCATTGAAAGATCGACGTGAGTCCTCGGAAGTAATTTTCGTTTTTAACGTTCTTAGAACATTGAAAGCACCTGAAATTCTCCAAACCATTGATTTTATCGTACCTGACATAAGAGTTAGAAGAAGAAACAATCTATTTCGTGTCTTGAACAGTTTGTCTCCTCTTCAACAATGTCTAGAGACCGTTAACGAAATGGTGAAAGACTGTGATCTAGATATATTCAATATTACAGAGGGACAACTCCTTCGAATGCTCAAATGTACCTGAATCTTCTCTGGCATATTTAGACTTAAATCTACAAAAAACTATATCAGTTGCTACTATACAGTATTCTACATCAGTAACATTTCTAGATTATTATAGTTATTTTGGTTTACTTGGCCTTATCAAATGACTCACTTTTGGGCAGTTTATTATTGTCGTACCTTCATTAGATTTCGTTCCATCTTTAGTATCAGGATACACTAGACTCAATTAAAATACTCATTTGTCCTCTGTTTACTGTCACCCATTCTGGATCATCCAGTACAACCTGTTCCAAAATCAGGAATTTTGATACTTTGTTGAATCTGTTTGTATTCAGTTTGAATGAATGAAAAAGCAGGCAAGCTAATGTCTTTTCCCATTATGATCATAACAAACCCAAGTTATGTACACCATAAAGTACTTAGAATTAGAACGTTCTGAAAATAAAAAAAAAATTATTGAAGAAAGGAAAAATTTGGAAAATTCTCCTGGTACTATTATACATAAAATGTCAAAACTCTAGAAATGTTAGGACAAAATCCACATTCTACATACCAACAAGTAAAATACATATAGATCATCTCACAGCACTGCGAACATACGAGGATGCATTGAAAAATTCTTAACCTACTATAGAACCAAACAAAATTTCAATGTTAAAATATTTTATTACTCAACATATTCTCCTCTTAATTGGATACATCTATCACAGCGAACCTGCAACGTCTCTAGACCTTTCAAAAAAAATGTTTCTTCTTGCTCTGCAAACCAGACCTCCACAGCTTTTATTACCTTCTCGATGTAAGAAAATTTACGACCTTTCAAACATTTTTCAGTTGAGGAAAGAGATGATAGTCGGACGGAGCCAAATTTGGCGAATAAGGGGGGGTGTTCTAGTAATTCAAACCCTAAATCACGAATTTTTTGCATGGCAACATGATATTTGTGTACAGGGGCGTTGTCCTACAAAAACAAAACACCTTTGGATAGCTTTCCGCGTCTTTTCTCTTTAATATTTTCCCGTAGAGTGGTCAGTAATGTCGAATAGTAATCTCCAGTTATTGTTCTACCCTTATCCAAAAAATCAATCATGATTACTCCATGGCAATCCCAAAAAACTGAAGCAAGAACTTTTCCAGCAGATTTTTGGATACGAAACTTCTTAGGTCTTGGAGAACCGGAGTGTCGCCATTCGATTGTTACTTTGTTTCTGGATCGTAGAAATGTACCCAAGTCTCATCCATAGTAACAATTCGGTTTGAGAAGTCTACATCGTTTTCAAATCGAGCACAGATCGAACGCAATGCTACTACCCTTGCACGCTTTTGGTCAACATTCAAACATTTGGGGATCCATTTTGCAGCAATTTTTCTCATATCCAAATCGACGTGAACTATTTGATGAACGCGTTCGTTTGAAATATTCAGTGATTCAAATACCCGTTTTAGCCCAATTCGACGGTCTGTTAAAATCATGTCATGATCTGTATCGATTTTTTCGGGGACTGACACAGAAACTGGCCTTCCCGATCGGTCATCATCATCAATGGAAAATTTACTTCTTTTGAAGCTTCCAGTCCAATTTTTCACCATCGCATACGAAGGACATTGATCAGCAAGGGTATTAAGCATATCCTCGTAAATCTGCTTACCTCTTAACCTCTAAAACAGGTAATTGATGATGACTCGATACTCCAATTTTTCGATTTTCACAATTTCGGTGGACATATTTTTTCTTTTAATTTATTGCGTAACTCTGGTTTACTTTTTCGACGTCAAACTTTACACTGACACTTCTAATAAGTTATTATTCGTTGCTATGGTAACGCAATATTTTGTTTATGCAGGGAACTGGTCTAGGCTAACTAGATATCAATACATCCTCGTATAGGTAGAGTTAGAGCAATTGATAATTGTCCGGCCTATTTTCAAACTTTTCAAAAAATAATACTTTAATCTGACGCAATGTACGTCCTTGATCCTTGAAAATACCATTTGACAATTTGCACTTTCTCTGCAATTTCGTAAACCATGTTCAAGAAATGTTATTACGTATTTGAATGAAGTACCTATGTGCCTTTGCTAGATAATAATTTGGATGTCACGATGACAGTTATTGTCATCATGAACAGCGAAACCGAAAACGGCGAAAACTGAAGGGGTTAAACGATAGTTAATTGGTCATATCCTCTTCTATGTTCACAGTGCTGCGAGATGATCTGTATATCAAACTAACACTATTCACACAACTCACAACAGTAATAACAGTATAATTCCGGCACAACATATAAGGCGTCCACAAACAACTACTAACTCAAATTCTGAAATTGGAATGACGCCAGTTTTGCGAAAACGTGATGAAACTCCCTAATAGGTGAGGCATTTACTCCCGATTGATCTCGAACTGGACGAAATCAACAAGTACGTGAACACGTTACAATTCCGTAGGAACACCAAGTGCTACTGGAAAATAAATGCAGTATTATGCCTATAACACGAGTTTCTGTTGTAATGATATACTTTTCGGAAACCCAAAGTTGATAAATATAAAAATACACTTTTCCAGCGCTAGTAAAATGTTGACCTGACATTATACAAACTGAATTATTTAATGTTCGAATTAATTGCTGTATGTGAACAATATTATAGCTACAAGTTCATGAGTTTATAATGCTCAGTTTTCTAGAAAGAAAATGATAATTTTTCGAATACAGGTAATAATTTTCTCACCACAATCGGAGAAAAGTCAGGAAAACATTTTACTTCGGCCATCTTTTTCCGTGTGTTATTTCTGATGATGAGAAATAGTTATTTTGTTTTTGAATTCTATAACTTGACGAGACAGTTGCTTACGGATTCATTTTGCACTGTGATAAATAATATCTACTGGAATTTTGTGTCGATTGATACAAACTCACCTTTCTATATGCCGTTGTATCAATATTAAACGTTTAACATGAGTACAGTTGTGTGCATAAATAAATAAACTTTAAAAAACAACTTTTTAGAGAAAAGCTTTCATTTAAATGAACTAAAAAGAAGAAAATGTATTTTAAATTGAAATAAACCCATCCCTTTGTTACATTATAAAATTTTAATTTTAAATGATATAAAGGTTTGTCGCGAGAAGTATCTACGTATCTCTCATTGTAAATAAAAATTAAAATTACCTCAAGATTTATTCTCGCGACAAGTTTTTATATCATTTATGATTTTATAATGTAACAAAATGATGGGTTTTTCACTTCAAAATAAATTTTCTTCTTTTTAGTTCATTTAAATGAAAAGCTTTTCTCTAAAACTTTTTTTTTCAGTTCATTTCTTTATTTCTTTTCAGTTTTCAAAGATATCTCGAGGAAAATGACCCAAATGTTTATTTTGAAACGGAGATGGGACGAGAATTAATCTCAAGAAGAAAAGCCTGGATATTAAAGGTTCCGATTGGCAAATTTATGAAAGTGTGTTCGCTCGATTTTAAGCAAGATTATATTAATATCTTGTTTCTATTGACTTATTTACATTTGCATAATTTTAATATAACCGTCTATAATTCTGAGTTCTCCAGTCACTTGATGAGGCTCGGATTGCAGAGCGTTTGTCTGGAGACAGAGGGCATACACTTTTGCCACTGAAGAGTTCCATTTATTTTTTCCATATAATATTATATGATCTGCATTGAGGACTTCTTCACCTTCTACTACACACCGAGAACTTTCGGTCACTTCAAAATACCACAGAAATTCCAATAAACTTAATTTTAATTCGGACATTTGTCTTTGTTTATAAGAAGTATTTTATCACTGGCTATTTTCTAACAAGGTAACTATCAACACCTTAATCATTTATTTAAATGAACATTAATAAAAGGTAAAAATCATCACAACCACGCTTCAAATACTCAATACACGAAATAAACAAAGTAAACAATGAAATCTATATGGAAGAAAAAGTAAGGTTATAAATCAATGTCGTAGAAAGTACTTCATCGTCCGCCGCCGGTAGCGCTACAATCTTAATTTGAAATCCCAATAGCCTATAGATGCTGTACAACTTTTTTATGCACACAACTGTACATCCCTTTTGGAACAGTAGTTCAAGTACTCACCTTAGCTATATTATTTCGAGCATGCATTAAGAGGGGCCCTCTGGGTGAAAAGTGTTTTTGCAAATAAGTGAAATTTTGTGTCAATATATTTATTAGTTGTTTGGTAACATCGGTTCGTGGAAACCGTATCACCTATTTTGTTATTTTTCGTGGGTGACTTATTTCTATTGCAAAGACGAACACTGAAGATAACTTTGATAAATAACTTTATTAATTAGCTTGTAGTATGTGTGTATATAACTTAATGGAGTTTTTGGATCGCGAGTAAAAAGTAAAAAATGTAAGCCGATGTTGAACGGGTGAAGTCTTCGAACGAACTGTCCTTTTCGAAGGGCGAAAAGTGAAATTAAAATGGTCACACAGATGACCCTCAACTTTCTTAGAAGGACAACCATGCAATTGCCTGTTTTGTGTCTTCGGAAGAAAGTTTTGGTGGATTAAATAAGGGTTTTTTATCCTCTCATTCTGTTTGAATAGTTTACAGAGAATAGGTTGAGGTATCTGATTTTGTTCTCATACATCGAACGTGACCTGAAGTAAAAGTTACGGATTAGATCGGTTAGAGATAGTAGATAGGTTGTAAATGAAATGTCTTTACAACTGAATTCACTAGATAAAGAAAAGTTTGCTTTCCAACAATAAACATCTCTAGACTTGAATACGAAATATTACTTATGTAAATATCGTAACATGAGAAATTTACATAAAAAAATATTATATAAAATATACAGAATATATGTGGAATATTTCCCCACAGTTGTAGCAATATTTTTCATTTTGCTTTGCGATATATTTATTTTCTACCAAATACAATATATTTACGTTTCAAGCGTTGCAAATATATTAAATAATGCCCATATATTTATAAATTCGATCTATTTTACATCGTCAAGAGATGGCGCAGCCGACGCGATTCAATGCACTCTTTAATTTTTTCAGTTCTAAGGTATTTGACTTTGAATAATCCAATGATTATTCAAAAAAACTAATGAAAAAGTATTCTGAGAATATATTCTGGTGGCTGCGATATCATTCGGCCGCTAAATTCTCGAGAGTGTAATGAAATCGCGTAGGTGACGCCATCTCTTGACAACATGAAATAGATCGAATTTATAAATATATAGAAATTCAATTTTTTATTTATTTCTAACACTTAAAACGTAAATATATTGAGTCCGATCAAAAATAAATATATCAGGAAGCAAAATAAAAAATATATTGACACAAAATTTTATATATTCGAAAAAACACTTTTTATCCAAACGACCACTCTCCCACCGTCTACAATAATTATAAAATAGTATACTCGCCATTGTTAATAGCTACTAAATTAACTAGTGTACTAATGAATGCGAATAATGAACGAGATACTTTAACGCGTGAGCGAAGCGAGCGCGTTTATTTTTGAGATATTTAATTGCATTTTAATATGAGAGTTCATTACAATATTTCTCGGTCTACGTCATTCTAGTTGAAATAAAGGAATTCTAATTTTTTTCTGGAAATAAAATTGAATATGCTAGGTAAATATGTAGGAAGCAATTGGGGTACCAATCCAGAGATCATGCGCTGGCTATACACGGCAGTCGAGAGACCAAAGATCCATTATGGGTCAGCCGTAATGGTGGCCAGGCGCACAGAGCAGCAAAATAGGCCAACGACTCAGCAAGGTCCAGAGGTTGGCCTATTGGGTAATAACAGGCGCAATGAGAACGACTCAACCGCATCAGTGTTGGAGGTACAGCTGAGGTTGCCACCGCTTCCAGTCTGAAGCAAGAGGGGGGCAATGGCAGCCCATTTGAGGATGCTGGATTTCTGCCATCAGAGTGAAAAGCGCACAAGACAGACTGCGCTGGAATAGAGAGTTTACTCTTACTATTCCTAGCAGAGAACAATGGGAAGGAAATACGGTGATACAAAGAGCCTAATAGATATCCAACAGTGTTCACCATCCTAACCGTAGCTACGAGGCAAGTGGATAGTCAGGCAGCGCTCAGTACTATCTGCTATCCTATACAAAGCACTTGTACAGGAATGCGGAGATACGCTCGAGAAGCTAGCTGAAACGGAGGAATATCATCTGGTAAGGGTCAAGGGTAACAGAGGGGTGCGCGGAAACGAGGTGGCAGACGGACTTGCCAGATCCGGATCCGCAACGACGTTCTGTAAGCCGGAGCCTGTACTAGGCATTACAAGAAGTCAAACCTCTTCAGCCTTCGACAAGTGGGCAGAAGAAGAGCTGTATAAACTTTGGAGGGATAATACCGGCTGAAGGCAGTTGAAAGACTTTGTGGCTGGCTCCAGTAAGTCAAGGATGGCATGGCTCTGAGGCAGAAACCGCCTCCTTATAGGAATACTAACAGGACCTAATAAGTAAGGCAGACACCTATCACTTATAGGTATAAAAATGTATTACATTCGCTTGAGTAATATACTGTGTATCGAAACATGTTGCGTAGACAATAAATCTGTGGAAATTTAATCGTGTTTACCTTAGTGTCATATACTATGAATTTCAATTAAGTCACGGCCACGTCAATCCAAAATTTAAAAAAAGTTGAATCTGTTATATCAAATGGCGCCATTTATTCAACAATGTTAAGTTTATGCTTGAAACCTTTGATGTTACCGTTATGTTCATGAAAATGCTTGTGCTAAAGTTGACTAAATACACCCTAAGATAAATAAGAAAAATGTATATCTGGCGGCAAGGAGGACAAGGGACTAGTCGAGAGAGCTTTATACTCCTTCTTTTCTTTTCCTCAAATCAATTTTCAAAATCAGTCTCGGCCCTATTTCTAGAAAGAATTGTCGAATGAAATAATATGGAAAAAATAGTAGTTAATAATTGGGTTTTTATTACAAGTGAAAAATAACCTTCGATGGACAACCCTCTACTATCATATCATAGTACGATAAAAAGCAGCGCATATAATAAAATAAGTCTCTCCTACGCTTACGCCGCGCCGTGCTCAAAGTGGGTTATGTTTGCATATTATAATTCAAATTTGAATTGAGATTCAAACGAGAAACCACACAAAAGAGCATGGTACAAATGGAAAACCAAGCTCACCTTCGAAAGATGTGATGAATTCGGCTAGTTCCCAATCCTGTAAAAAAACATGCAAGTGAGTATTAGGTATCTCCTCGTTCACAGAAGATTTAACTTCATTAGATTATTACTCAATTTCATCACATATCCTAGTGATCATACAACTCTATTCTACCACATAAATCCTTTTTGCTTGTTCGTAAGGAGCATAGTTATGCATTAGCTGGACTGGACCTAGGTATAGGATGCCAAAAGAAAGGCAGCAATTGATGAAATGGGCATAATTTCAGATTGTGTCGTGTTTACCTACTGTACAATGAACCAATTATTTGAACTGAAATTCTAAATGAAATCATTAAACGAT
The DNA here is from genome assembly GCA_944452925.2 of Chrysolina oricalcia. Classification (NCBI taxonomy): domain Eukaryota; kingdom Metazoa; phylum Arthropoda; class Insecta; order Coleoptera; family Chrysomelidae; genus Chrysolina; species Chrysolina oricalcia. The sequence continues at coordinate 13,335,512 of OX101821.2, read as the reverse complement.
CATTTAATTTTCAGAGATTTATAAATAGAATTGGAGAAGGACGAGTGGCTCCTGAATTAGATGATGCAGCAGCACAGGTACTAGCGGTCAGTGCAGATCTGACTTCATCGTTAGAAATTTTACATTTTCTGTGATATATACATTCACCTACCTTGATTAGGTCCGAAGCGTATTTACCTACCCCACCTTCCATAAAATTAATAACAGAAAGAACTAAAAATGTGGCCAAAAACTCAGAAAAAATCAAATTATTTGGCGAAATTCTTATCCGTCAGTTCCTCATTGATACTTCAATCAGTGGTGCATCTCTGATCGAGAAAATGCATGATTAAATACGCGTTTATGTGATATTACAATTTGATTGGCTTTTATGCAACCCATATCATATCATAGCCATCATCATTGGTGAACGTTACGTCAAGTTAATGTGACATCAAATCAATGATCAGTGTTTCTATGCAACCCAATTTCGCATATAACGCCATGTTAAATATTTGATGGCTGATATTGTGTCAAGTATATAAAATAATCATAAAATAAGTCAAATCTATTAAAGTAAATTCTAAGTATCAAGATCCCTCAACCTCAACTTCTAAATTTTAAAATCAAAACACTTTGTATTCATAATTCCATAGTTTAATTCTTCAAGTTCATAGACATAAAAATTGATACAATTAGCGGATACAGAAATATAAACTAGCTCGAAATTCACAGACTTGCATAGAGAAGGTAAGCATTTTTATGCCGTACAGCAACCTGACGAAAAATGCACCTATTGAGCAGGTCAAGATTCATTCATGATTTCATTCAAGACAGCTCGAAATTAATTGTTATTTATAATGTCGTCTTACATCTCCCCATCTATGGCTCTGCTGGTTGGCAGCATATTGTAAGTAATGTTTATATTTATATATTTTTCATAATTCATTTTGTTTAGTTTTTTTTCTGCTAGTGTAGCAGCTTCGTTCTTTTATTTCATTTTCTTGTTTCAATAAATATTAATTTGATTCAAAAAATGAGTTCTTTCATTATTTGGATGAATGTGGGTTGGGTGAAAACAGCTTAAAAATCCTATCGAAAAGCCAAGCGAGTTCTGAGTTGCGACAATATACAAACGGCCCAAAGTCAATTTAAATTTAAACTTACTCCTTTGAACCCAGCTAAAATACACAAGATAGACATTATCATTAGACCGGTGGTTTCTTCCATTCACTCTCGAGTTTCTTCCCTTTCGTCCTGGTGGAACAATACAATCAGGGATCTCACCGGTTTCAACAATCCTTTCTCTCTAAAAATTCTATGGATCTTGATGCCCAGAAGATTCAACATACTCATATAAATACTTGATAATTCTACTTTGGTATGTCCTTCGATGTAGTTAATTTGTTTCCTTCTATACCCCCTGAAGATTGTATACGTATATTGAGAGATCAGTTATTTGATACATTTGATCATTTGTCCCCCCTTATACATAGTTTTGTAATAATTTTGTTTTCAATCAAGCGATGAGTTCTATAAACATAAACATGTTTCGGGGTTGGCTATGGGTTCTGGGTTCTGCTTCTGGCAGAAATTTTCTTATTCGATTTAGAGAAAAAACTCAAATTGTTCCTCCTTTTCAAAAAAATTTATTTTTTATAATAGATATGTAAATGATACAACAGTCCTTTTTGATGGCTCTCTGAATGAACTCAACATTCATTTACTATTTTTGAATTCCTTACACCATTCCATCTGTTTCACAATGAAAATCATAAATAATGATTCTATTCTGTTATTGAATTTGTTTATCTCTGAATCAAATAATACTTTAGAATTGTTTATTCTTAGACAACCAGCAGACACTGATACTGTTATATATTTACATTCTAACCATCCTTTCAATAAAAAAAACAGCAGCTTTCAACTAAGCTTATTTTTGATAAGGAATTTGTTGTTGTTATTATTATTATAAAACAAATAGCATTTAATAATGTTACCCTGATTCTTTTGTTTTCATACGAAAATCTTCGAAAGTTGTGAACGTTAATTTCATTCCTCCACCTACAGGTTTTCATTGACCAAGTCTTACTTTCTTTGGATGCATTGGATGTATTGAATTCGTAAATGAATTCAATACATCATTCAATAACACCGGGAAAAAACTTCCTCAAAATATAAACCCTGATCCTAACTACAAAATCAATAGACCCTCCCTTCCAAACTCAATTACACTCTTGCCCACAAACACACTTGAAGTAGAAAGCCTTATTCATGAGTTGACAAACCACAAAGCCGTGGGATCAGATGAAATAAAATTGGAAACACTCAAAGTTAACGCGTCATTATAGCTGAACCATTAACATACATCTTCAACAAATGCATATAAACTGGTATCTGGCCAAGAGCATTCAAACATTCAATTATCATTCTAATATACAAAAAAGGTAACAAAAAAACTGACAGAAAACTGTAGACCTATTTCATTAATCACCCACTTATCGAAAATATTTGAGAAGCTTCTAAAAAACAGACTAAAAAATTTTATAAATAAATATAACATACTTTCCGCAAAAACAATATTGTTTCCTAGAAAAACGTCCACTCAAGATGCTATTCTGACCCTTACTGCAAAAATGTATAACTCGTTAAACATCAACAAACCCTGTCTATGTGTTTTCATTGATTTATCGAAAGCATTCGATACTGTTAGCCACGAGTTACTCTTTCAGTCGCTGGAGGACATCGGTATCAGAAATACTTGCTTAGATTTATTCAAAAGTTATATCACGAATAGGTATCAGACAGTCTGAATAAATAATGTCGACAGTAAATCGTTAGTCGTACAATGTGGAGTGCCTCAAGGTACGGTCCTCGGACCCTTACTTTTCAACATCTACCTGAATGGATTATTCTCTGTAAAAAGCAGGGGCAACATTATCGGCTTCGCAGACGATACCGCAATTTTTTACGAAGCAGATACCTGGACAGAAGTGAAGGAAATAGTAGAAACAGACTTTATTATCATTAAAAAATTGCTTGAAAGCAGGTTACTAACTATAAACTTTCAAGAAACCAACTTCCTACCCTTCAGTTGTAATAAAACAAATCTTCCTCACTTTACTCAGCTCAATATCCTCGATGACAAAAACGATCTTACAATTACAGCCGAAAGTAACGTAAAGTATTTAGGAGTCGTAATAGACAGGCACATGAAATGGGACATACACCTCAACTACGTAACAAAAAAACTGCAATGTATCCTTTATAAATTTAGATACTTGAAAATAAATCCTTCCTGTTCATCAATTATTAACACTATATCATGCACTAGTTGAAAGTCACTTTCGATACGGTTTATTAGCATGGGGAGGTGCACTAAAATTCCACATCCGACCCCTTGAAGTTCTACATCGACGATTCCTGAAAATAATTCTCAGTAAAAACTCAAGATATCCAAGTGATCTACTTTTTCAAGAATCGGAGGTACTCGACCTTGAACAACTCACTACTACAATGTCAACATAAAGTACTATACAACAAAACACTCGTCAAACTTACCAACACATACCTATAACAATAGACAAAGAAATAACTACATAATACCGCAAATAACAAAATCACTGGTCAAAACTAGTTTTTCTTACAACGCTCCAAAAATGTTCAATTATTTACCTGAAACAATTCCAATTCAAGAAACAGCTGAAAATGTTCATGAAGAGATCTAATGCACGAGTCTTTTGAAAATGATTATTTCAATCAATATTGACCAAGAAACCTCCTCGTTATATTTCGCATACATTTTTTATCTCTATCCCTTTTCCGTGTGTGTTAAATATGAACACGCCTCAAGGAATATTGTTGTTTTATTACATTTTTACTTTATACGAGGTACTGCTTTTGGGCCCTCAATATGTCGTTCTTTCATTCGATTGGATGTAGTCTAACGCATCTTTCTCAAGAATCAATTATGTAATATCTCGAATCTCAAATAGAAAGAATTCTATAAACTTCAAAGGACCCTCGTATATTGCACCAACCATGTTGACGGCGTGATTCCATTTTCGTAGGACGTAAAAACTTTTTGGACCGTTCGTTTGTATGCTTTGAATATAATCCTTCGGAGGGCAAGGTTATTTTGAACTTTTTATATTCTTTGAGCTTGGAGAATGAACCAGTTTAATTTCAAAGGAACTTCTTCAGGAGAACTCTCTGCTGATATTAACTTTAATGTTTTCCAAATGATACTGTCCAAAGTTTAATAGGTGCACGGTGGTGGGTATTTAAATTTAATGAGCTGGGACGTTCAGGGAGCTCACCACTGAGTGAAAAATATAAAATGGATATTTATGATACAAGTTTTAGAAATTTATCCTAATTTTGTTAGTGGACAAAAATGAAGCAGTACAATGAACATAAACAAAAACTCTCTTTCAACTTGTGGATCATAAGTTTTTGTTTAGAGAATATGTTGGAAGCAGTGGCGGATCCAGAAAATTATTAGAGAGGGGGCACAAGACAATACAGGGTCTTTCAAGACGAGCGTTCTTTAGGAATATATGGAGAACGATTCAAAATAAAAACTTGATATTCTGTGGTAGTAGGTTTTACAAAATGGCCTTCTCAACTAAAATATTTTCAACTTCCGGTCTCTTTCCGTTATACCGGAAGTTGAGACCAACTTCCTTATTTCAAATGGAACTTCCTGTATTTTATTACATTTTTGAATTTTTCAGTCCCAATTTGTATAACAATGCCTATACCCAAATTTGTTAGTTTTCGAGATATTGATTTTTTTCTGAAAAATTAGACAGTTACAGCACCACTCCGAAAAAATCATAACTCATACACAGTAACAGTTGAATATGTGAAATTTCACAGAATCACACCTTAAGCATCAAGTCATCAAATTTTCGAAAATAATTTACAGGGTGGTCGAAATTTCCACCTAAAACATAACATCGAGAAAACTGATGAAACACGATTTTTTCAAAAGGAAACCATACACTACTCTATTATTTTTGGATACTACGAAAAAAAATATATCAAAATCATGAAGAATGTCCTATACCTAAAATACACCCCTGGCAAGATATATCCGATTTTGGAATTATTTGAAATGTAAATCATTCGAAGCAATACCAAACCAAGAAAGCTTTGAAAACAAATGAACTAATATTAACTCTGTCGTTGGTAAAAGGCAACTCAACATGAATTATATCTTTGTTTATTGATATCGAATAAAGTAATTTTATTTTGTTTATATATTTTAAGGTTAGATTTTACTTTAATTTTAGAATTTAACTTAATTTCTTTAAATTTAAATAATAGTGTGGTTCATTTCAACAGATGTTCAAAGACATTGCCGTTTTGTTCTATACAAGAATATATTCTTTTTTGCATACCACTATTTGTATCTTTCTGTATGGAGTCAGGAATCAAATAATTGAAAGCTCTCAGAACCCTTCGTTTCATGTTTTCTTTATCACTCACAGGATCCGCATAAACATTTTCTTTTATATATCCCCAGATGCAGAAGTCCAGTGGCGTCAGGTCTGGAGAACGAGGAGGAAATTTAAATGGCCCATTGTAGCAAAGCCACTGATCTTCGAACATCCTATACAACAACCCAGCAATGGTAGCAGTACTATGTGCAGGGGCTCCATCCATCTGATACCATAACTTGGAACGGTATTGTTCAGAAACATGCCTTATGGATTCACAAACCACATTCCTAATTGTATGCGATTATCTATCGCTATTCAAATTCTCATCATAAAGATATAAACATAAAAATCGGCCTTCCTTTATAGCGCAAAAAACATTAAAACTCCATGAATCCTGGAAGTTGCGCTGGCGAACGAGCTTTGGATTTTCTGCTGCCCAAAAATTACTATTATGGCGGTTGTACATACCATTCTTGGCAAATTTGGCTTCATCTGTCCATACAACTTCATGAACTCAAGATCCTCCTGTATCTTGATAAGAAAACATTCGCAGAATTCCACTCGTGCAGGTAATTCGTGAGGTTTCAGATTTTGAACCTGGTGATAAAGGGACGCCACTTATGTTTGATTAAAATCCGGTTTATTGACGAACATGAAATTCTAAGTGACTTTTCTGCATCTTTCAACGAATTTTCTGGATAGGCTGTGAAGTAAGCCAAAACTACAATTTCGATGTCCTCATTGTTTACGAGTGGTTTTTTTGTTGATGACAGACGAAAAAGATCCGAAATCACGGCAGTTTCTTAGAAGTCTTCTCAGAATATTTTTATTGGGTCTGTGTAGATTTGGAAATCTTTCAAGACAAGCTCTGTCCATTATCTTATTGCATTCGCCATAAATGATTACTAAATTCAGGAAATCTTCATTAGAATACCCCAAACGAGACATATTGCACACAAATAGAAAACTACGAAATACACGTCAATTATATCGCATCAAATTTTGAAATATTTGTTGTAACTTCATTTGTTTTCAAAGCTTGCTTGGTTTGGTATTGCTTCGAGTGATTTACATTTCAAATATTTCCCAAAATCGGATATATCTTGCCAGGGGTGTATTTTAGGTATAGGACATTCTTCATGAACTTGATATCTTTTTTTCATAGTATCCAAAAATAATAGAGTAGTGTATGGTTTCCTTTTGAAAAAATCGTGTTTCATCAGTTTTCTCGATGTTATGTTTTAGGTGGAAATTTCGATCACCCTGTAAATTATTTTCGAAAACTTGATGGACCTATTCATGACTTGATGCTTAAGGTGTGATTCTGTGAAATTTCACATATTCAACTGTTACTATGTATGAGTTATGATTTTTTCGGAGTGGTGCTGTAACTGTCTAATTTTTCAGAAAAAAATCAATATCTCGAAAACTAACAAATTTGGGTATAGGCATTGTTACACGAAGTTGGCCTAAAATGTGCTGAAAAATTCAAAAATTTAATAAAATACAGAGTGTTCCGTTTGAAGTAAGGAAGTTGCCCTCAACTTCCGGTATAACGGAAAGAGACCGGATGTTGAAAATATTTTAGTTGAGAAAGCCATTTTGTAAAACCCACTACCACAGAATATCAAGTTTTTATTTTGAATCGTTCTCCATATATTCCTAACGAACACTCGTCGTGAAAGTCCCTGTATATTTCATTCCTCTCTTAACCTAATCTGAAGAGCTGTTTAGGGACACGGCATAATGCTTTCCAAAGTATACACTCATGAAAAATAATTCTTGGATCAAAAACACACATGCTTCAATCCAGGAAAATTGTTCGATTATATTATCTACCGGAATAAATATTGTCTCATTACTAGGCATCGATATTGTTAGAATTATTTTCTCAGAATGAGGTAATGATATTCTTGAGCTAAGTAAACGATGATTTCATTCAAGTATACTGAATTCTCCATTGAAAAAAAATAAATGTTAGAATCAATACCATGATACATTAATGAGAAGAGGAAACTAAAAGCTTGACTCAAAACTTTGCTGTGGTCATTTTGAATTAGGCATTTCCTCATTTCTACATTATGATAATGTAGTGTTGAAGGAGTATCGTTTTGATGTAAATTGAATATTTTTTGTCAACCAAGAAAACGGTTTTTTGAAAGAATACTTTCTCCATTTATTATCATTTGTTAGTGTCATTTAAGAATATGGTTTCTCCGCTTCAAAAATACTGGTTTCTTTCTTCTGATAATATTCCATGTCCATACATTAGGTGAAAGGATATACTCAAAATATCTTCGGAAATACGTTCTGCCGGAAACTTTTGGAAAAGATATCAATTTTTTTTAAGGAACAAACCTTAAGAACTAGAGGATATGACTACAACTCCCATCTTTCAAGTATAACAGGCACATTTCGGGAACAAAATCATAAAGTATTTCAGAAAAATATGAGGTATTTCCTTTTAAATCACAAAGTATTGTTTCACTTCTGGTAGGTACAATTCTGATAATCAAAAATTTATGTAACCTAGTTCCGTTCTTTAAGAGATTTTTTTTGGGAATTGTTCATTTACAGCATTCAGAAATAATTAGCAAGTCCACCATTCACCAGGTTTATCATTATGTGTTAGTTCACTAGGAAAAAAAATGATAATCTTTATTTGCTAATAAACAAGAATCAAATGTGGCCAGAATTCACGAATTCACCACCACTTTTTCCATACGCTTACACCTAATAAAACTGGCCCATGGGTTCGGAGTATTTGGTGAGAGGCCCAACGGTTCCTGCTCCAGTTCCGTCGGGAGCTTTGGACCCGTCCGTGTACCATATTATGGTATTATTTTCCAGTGCTCGAATGGATGGTGTGCTTCATCCTCTCTTGGTTCGAAAAAACTTCTCGAAACTAAATTTCGTCAGTTGGGAGATCGGTAAGGTGTGCACTTTCGGTGGGGGTTGAGCCCCTTACACTGTGTGCTGTCCCTTTGAGTCCGACTTTAGCCAACCTGAGGTTTGCTCCCCAAGCAGTTCTCCTCACCATGATATCGAGAGGAGTGAGGTCCAGAATGACCTCTGTAGCTGCTGTTGGAGTCGACCTCATTGCTCCTGTTATACAAATACATGCTAGTCTTTGCATTTTCTCCAGGATTTCCTTTGTTGTAGTTAGTTCGGTTCTGCCGTGCCACACTACTGCTCCGTAGGTCTCACATGATGGTGAATTAAGCCAGACCATTTATCTTTCTTCAGTAATTGTGACGCGTAGATCAGTTTTTAGTCGACGCAAAGTTCAAATGGTTCGCATTGCTGTACTGGTTGCTACGGAAAGAGTGCACAACAGCTGCAATAACACACTGTTGTTTGGAAGCGAATCAGCAAACTTGTAAGCTTGCGTCGGGTGTTAGGCATCTTATTTTCAGGATTTGACTTTCACATGTTTTTAAAAATTTGCAGCTCACTTTTTATGGCATGTGATATCGTTTTTGTTTTTAATTGTCCCTTGAAGAATATCATTCATGAGGGTCTCATTTAGATCTGGTGATAACGAATGTTGCAGCTTTCCTACGCATTCCAACTACATCTTGTAATCAGTTCACTGATTATAAAAACCATAAAAGGGATGTATATTGTCAACCGGTATAATAATCATCAGCTGACTCAGTATGTACAAGAACCTCAGCTGACACTATAAGTACACTGATGTCTGATGGAGGAATAGGAATAACTTTTAGAAGTACAGGAAGTACAGGAAGGTGTTCCCTGAATGTCATCATGGCTTCCTGTTTTTCTATCCATCTTGCCTCACTGAGCTTTTTCAAACCATGTTAACAATGTTGAGATCATGCTTCTTCCGCATCTCTCCTTCCATAGTTTCAAATCTTGCAGCGAAGTCACGGAAAGAAAAGAAATTAGCATTTCTGATCTTAGCAACAGAACAAGCTTCACTGATAGCAAAGTTCAGCCTGTTGTTGGCACATTGATTGTAAATTGCAGGAGGTTGAATCCTTTATATATTCCACTTCAAAGGCTGGTCCTTGGCAGTTAGCCAAATCGAGGTCCTGTTTGCTGAGCTCTTGCGAAATTGTGTGATCCAAAGTTTTCAGCAGTTTGGTGACTTGAATCTTTTAGAGAGTATGGAAATTAATAAATGGAAAAATTCTCAGAACCTTCCTAATGACCAAATCGGACTGAATAATTCACTCCTAATTAATAAATTTTTCTGGAAAGGCTAGATTAAATATAATCAATAATCGAGGGTTTATTTGGAGTCTGGTATAAAACTGAACCCTAATCAATTCACGACGAGTATTTAAGAGAACACAGCAAAGTTGTAATTTAGATTATCTTCTTACTAACTTGAAGAAGCTGTTGTTGGTTTCGTAAACATTTTTAGTGAAAATCATTCCATTTATAGTTTCATTATAAATATTAACATGGATTTTCGTCAAGTATCGGCTACATCAATTAAAAACTATACCAATTGTTTTCCAATTGCACTATTATTACTGCATTATTTCTTGGTATCCTATACCAAAAGTAGGCTATTCAAGTGGCTGTCAGGGTTTCCACAGCAATTGTACAAATTCATTCCAAATAACTACCAATAGCGAGTGAGCTTCTAAACTTATGTTGTTCGAAACTCAAGTTATGAAAGCAAGAGTACAAAACATGTACTACTTTTGTAATTATTATCAAAAAAGTACGATGTACTGGGGACTATAATGTTTTTGTAATCTGACATAATAGAAATCGAAACAACCGGTTATTTCTCGGATTGTAAATAACACCTGCTGAGTTTATTATTTTTCCACTAACATAACGTCCAAGGATGGGTATTGCCAATACGGAAATGAAGTAATTTCTATCAAATCGATTGAAGTTCACTGAACTTCATAATCAGGAACTCGTTTAATTTTGATGATTTTATGACACGTTTAAATATGTAAATATATCACAATTACTATTATATATAGTATCTGCAGTTATCGAATTATTAGTCAGGTGAAATATCCAAATAACAGACATGAACTCAAATATGATATTGTCAGCTGTTGCTGTAGTGGTATTGTTACAGGTAAGATTTCGATGTACTTAATCGAAAATCATTGAAATTTAATATATCAGGATGGAATTTTCATAATTTTACCCTCAGGCGTCAGAGACGGTACTTGAAAAATTATTGAAAGTGACTTGAAATCTCAAATCATATTTGAAAAAAGCTTTGTGCTAAAATAATTAAAAATTAAAAAAAAAATCGATTCCATTTTGAATAAAATAATGTTTTATTGTAACTCTTCAAAAACCAGAAACCGAACTAAGTAAATATGCACTGTAGTATTCACCGAATTTCACAAAATGTTTCCGAAATGATTTTCAAACAAATATGCATACGTACCTGTATTAGCTGTGAGTTTTCCTTCCATGAGCATCAATTTCTTATACCATGGGTTGTGTAAACAACTGATACTGCAGGAGGGAACTATGATTAGTTTACTGTCGAGCATTCTTTGAAATCCCTAGCATTAGCGCTGGATTTGATGCTCACCTGCCGTGTAAAGGACTCATATTATTAACTTAATATTTGCAATTAATGAACTTGTATCTTTTATATATTTTTTGGAAATACTGGTAGACTTGTTCGGAATTTATGACGTGCTGTAAAATGGACCATTCATTTAAAGAAATACTATAGCAAGGAATATGCGGTTATAGATCATATTTAGGAGATAGTGGTAGATTTAGAAAAGTCATAAAAACGCATGGCTGTGTTTTGTCGGTAAAAATTTGGTTTACTGGAAATCTGTTATGCAAAAATAACATCGCGATTTTGTGCCATCAGGCGATTCCAATCCGACAGGATGGCTTGAATATCTGAGGTCTAGCAACGTTAGGCGAGGTCAGGCTTTAGGTGGGTGACCAACGGACTTCTTTTCGAGATTTTCCTTTGAACGTGCTAGGAATCGCACGTAAAAAGGTAAGACCTCGTTAATCCTTGGCTCGCACAAGTTTCGACATTTAAGGCTGCCGTTCTCAAGGGGACGACAGCTGGTTAACAGAAAAACAATTTTTAAACATTAGCAATTTTAAACAACTTAATGGTACCATTTTTGTTTTGCGGAAATGCTCTGTTGCCAAGTTAGTCACTTCGTATAGCTGGAAATCTGATATGGAGATGGATCAAAGAGGACATTCTATTCTATTATTCTTTTCTATTCAATCAGGTGGTTTCTGGTATGAAATTTTTACTTTGCAGAAATGCGCTGTTGCCTACTCAGGGGAGCAGGATATCATTAAAAAAAAGCTTGATGCAGATTTTGATTGGATATAGTTATAAATCTTCAGCCAATTCTAACAGTTATTTTTTTTTGTTATTTCCGTCCTATACCATTATTGTTTTGCGAAAATGTGTTGAAGTTCATCACTTCGGATTACTGGAAATCTGATATGAATATGGATTGAAGTAGACATTGATCTTTTAGATGTTTCATGCTATGACATTATGACTTTGCGAAAATTTGCTTTTGCCAAGTTATGAATGCGAGAAATCATTCAGAGAACCCTCATAGGAATTTTCAATGGGGAGTATTAATATAAAGGATGCCGCACACTTCAATAGGGAAAGTGGTCCCCTGTCGAATTACATGAATTTTTGATATGTTATAGCCCAAAATCATTCCATTGTTAAACAACTCAAAACGTTATCCTGAATAATTTTCACTATTCTGAGTAATCATTAATATGAGATACTATTAAAAGTATTGTTCATTGGTGTCATTTCAGATGCACAATTATACAGTAAGTTCCAACTAGTCTGGTCAAATTAATACTTCAAGTTGATGATGCGACTCAAGGAAGATATAACAAAAAATGGTCTATTTCATTTCGATAGGGTTGTGTCGACTGATTATGTAACTATATCTGATTATTTCATTGGCACTCAGGAAGTGTGGTGGAAAAACTCCTCCTGGCGGGTCAACCAAGCCTCCATTTGCACATTTAGTATGAGTATAATTTGGAGAAAATAATGGGTCATAATTCAATATATTAAATATTACATTTAACGTACCTATTGAACCTTGAACCGTTGACCCTAATGAAAAACCCTCGAAACTTTGACATCGTTTCCAAAGCCATCTACAGAAAAATATTTTTTTTTCTACATTAAAGGGATGCAATGTTTTCATATTACCCAGTACGTACCCCACAATTCCGAAATTACTCAAATAAGTTCTAAAACAAATCTGGACACTGTAATATTTTTATACGGGGTGAGGAAATAGTTCGATTTCTCAAGTTCTATTGTGATAACGATTTAAAAACGAAAGTTAACTAAACAACTAGATCCTGTTGAACAAGAATTTATTACCGCACATACAGGGCGATACGAAAAAACTTGGGTTGAAAGGTGGAGTGCATTATTTTAAAATGAAATATTAATGATAATAATATATATTAGTAAATTCAAATATCTGCGTAACCTTCACTCACCCCTAAACTACCATTGAGTGTCTCTGAATCGCTCAGATGTTACGAATTTTTGGTCAAAATTGGACCATTTGCAGATGAATTCTGTAAAAATCCCTGACGTTAAAATGATAGAGTTAGAAAAAAATTTTGATTCCATTATATAGACAGATTTGTAATATTTCTTAAACTTTTTCATGCCTTGAAATTATACAAGATGGTCGAAAAATATTTTTCATACGGAACTTTTCGAATATAACTTTAGCTTTCTCTTAAAAGGAACACTAAATATATTTTTCCACTATGTGAAGTAGAATATGGTGTAGAGTAGGACTCATAAACCTTTTTTGATAACTAACTATTTTAGAATTATTGAACTCTAAAAATTTTAAGTAGCTGGAACACACTGTATAAATGACCAAATATAACTGAACACTTTTAATACTATTGAAAGCATCTCATATCAATGACTGTCTACATTTTGATCAATCAAAATAGTGATGATTATCCAGAATTACATTTCGTGTTATTTAACAATGAAGAACAAATGAGAGTTTTCAGGGGCCTCTAGCGCCAAAACTAGCATAAAGAAAAATTTGTGCCTATTGAGCTTTTGGTTTGGAATGACATCAAAAATTCATCCAATTCGACAAGGGGCCAATTTCCCTATTAAAGTGTGCGGTATCCTTTTTAGCCGATTCTAAAGGTGCTATTTTTGTTTTGGGGAAATGCGCTTTTGCCAATGTAGTCACTTCGGATTACCGGATACCTGTTTTGGTTGGTAAAGAAGTTTAATAGACATTTTGGACACAAACTAACGTAACCCAACTAACCTTGCTATCCAAGTTGCTGGTAATTCTATCACTTATTAGTATGAAAAGGTGAAACCAGAGTAAATGCTCGCTGTGCTCTCATTTTATAAATTATACCAGAAGAAAGAGACACGCTATGACTTTTGTTTCCAAGGAAATGAAGTTGATGTCAAACTCCTAATCATTTATAGTCTGTGAGCTGTAGTATGATAATTTGTGACTGAGAAATCCAGAACTTGAGCATTTCAACAATTTGATTATTTCAAGAATTTTCAACGTACCTATATAGTTTTAACTTAAAGTAAGATTTACTAAATGAAATAAAAATGTTATTTCAGACTATACAAATTGATATGCATATTCATATTGATATTCTTTGACCAAAATTTCCATAAATCTTTTTTTAATAATTTCCAGCGACCACAACTTGGGCATATTGGCGCATTTCTGCAAGATTCAAATTTCATAGCACAATTCATCTGATTGAATATTATGGTATCATGGTATCTACTTAGAACTATCATCATATCAGATATCCGGCAATCCAAACGACCAAATCCTGGTACGGCGCATTTCCGCAAAACAAAAATAGTACCATGACAATTGGGTGAGGGTCCGTAATCGCATAATCAATTGTTTATTCCATATCAGATTTCCAGTAATCAGAATTTACCAAAACTTGGCAACGGCATATTTCTGCAAAATAAAAATAGTCCCATTAGAAAGGGTTGCGGGTCCATAATCGAGAAGTTCAAGTATTGTTTTCGTATCAGATTTTCAGTAATCCGAAGTGACCAACTTGGAAACAGAGCATTTCCGCAAAACAAAGATGGTACCATTACAATTGGCTGAGATCCCACAATGGCGACGTTCAATTGTTTTTTCCTATCAGATATCCAGTGAACCAAAGTTCACCCGTTTTGGTATCTGGCCAAAGCATTTGATACCCCTACAATGTGTTATTAGATAGTCTCAATAGGGTTGGTATAAGGTGTCTTGTTTTGAAACTGTTACAAGCGTATTCAAGATCCAGAGAGTTATGGTCGAAAATACGTTGAGTAATCCACTCAAAGTAAATTGCGGAGTACCGCAAGGTACAGTACTGGGATCGATCATGTGAAACCAGAGTAAAAATATTCGAGCTCATAGTGGTCAGCGATTCTTCACTTTGTATGAATTATCAGTGATTGACTATTCCAATCAACTTTCAGATTATCCCAGCCCAAGGATGCCCCCTGAACGCCTGCAGACCCCCCATAAACGCCTGCAGCTATGGTGCACCAATAAATCTACCATTGCAATTACCATCAACCATTCCTCTAGGACAAATATGCACATGTAACCAAATTGCTTTGAAGCCAACATTTGTAAGTATATTTCAGTGGCATCGACCTCGACGGTTGTTTTCAAATGAAAGGACCCCTCAAACTCCTCATGGAATTTGGGTCGATGTGGATTTTTTTGAATTTTTGGAATGATGTAGTATATGTAATTCTCAACCAAAAAGATGAACAGTTTTGCTGCTAGGGGGCGTTGAAATCACCCCTTGCGCAGATTAGAATATTTATTTTTGAATCCGGTAACAATATTTTCACTTGTTTCATTGTTGCTAATGTTGCACAATATTGTGCTGTTTTATAAAAAAAATTGTTACCCTCCCTTCTTCCCCCCAACTTCTATTACACAACGCATAAAAAAAATATATCTCGAGTGCCTTTAAATGTATCGTCGAATGTTTGAATATGCCTGAATGAAGAAAATAGGAGTTTTTTATGATTATCCCCTCTCCCCCTAAAGGGCACGAAACGAAAAAAAATCGATGGATTTTTCTGAATTTTTAATATGATGCAGTTCAAGTTATTATGAGTAGAAATTAATTGAGTGACAAACCCCAAAAATGAATAGTTTTTGATGCTAGGGGACGTTGAAATCATACCTTGCTCAGAATAGACAATTCATTATAATAGGCGGAAACAATATCGTATGTTACGTATGTTAGTTTCGACTGTGCTGAAAATTGTGTTAGTTTTTATATAAAGAATCTGAAACCTCCCCCTTACCCCCAACCCCTATTCGAAAATACGACAACTATCAATTCAAGCACCATCTCAAATTCAAATGAGTGATGTCTAATTGTTATTTATTTTCTTTCGCCCAATTAATTGATATTCAAATAACATAAACTACTCCCTACTTAGAAATCAGCAAAATACACCAATATTTTTTTGAAGGGAGGGAATAGTGTATTTAAACAACTGTACGATTGACTCAATTTGAGTTGATTAAAACATTTATTTTGATAAAGCATTCATAAGTAGTCGATAATTAATATTTTCGTGTTTTGAAATAGGGGCAAAGGGGAAGGTTTAAATTTTTTTTATGAAAAATTATACAATTCACTTTGAGTGGATTGGGTGATTTCAACGCCCCCTAGCACCAAAATTGTTCATTTTTTTGGGTTCGCGCAATGGTATGGTTGAGAATTACATGGACTACATTATACTGGAAATTCAAAAAAATCCATCTGGACCCAAATTCTATAAGGAGTTTGCGGGGTCCTTTTGGATGTACTTTGGATAATTATTTAATAAGCCTGCAAAGAAAAGCTGAATTTTCTGTAATTAGTGTTATATTTTCAATAGATGAAAATTGTGTATGCTAAGTTAAGCTTGTTGAGCCATACTGAGCACAGCTAAACTCACCTAACCCAAACTGTATTAGACCAGTCAACAAGTGCTTTTTAGGTAAAACTTTTTTCTCCGCCTCCAAAAAAATATGAATAAGGTGTCATCGGATTTGGAATAACGTGTAGATGATTTGTGAAAAAATCAAGAGCCGCTTGCAAAAATTGCAAAAATTATCAATAATTAGCTGAAAAAACAAAATGTGGTTTGTTTTTTTTTTTGCAAATATCTCAAGAACCACTTGACATTTTTTTAAATTTGAAAAAAGATTCAATAAGAGGATGAAATTCCCACAAAGTTGTACCTCCCGAAACTGTATGACCAATATTCATAATTTTCCCAGAGGGTTGAAAATACGGCCGAATATGGGGACTCCGGCTTGCTGAAGCTCGTCCCACTTTGGATCTTTAATGAATAAATATTATTTAAACTTATTAAATATGAGAACTGAGAATTAAAAAAAACCAGGCATCTACTGGATAGATAAATGAACAATAATCCGTGGTCAAAAAATTAGTTAATTACGTAACAAATCTGAGTTTTTTTTGTGCTATTTTTCAAAGGTCTCAGAAGAGATTCTCGATGGAAAAATTAAAAAAAAAAAATTTCACTTTGTTATCAACAATTTACTTAGGTTGCGAATTAAAAAGCTTGATTTTTTTTAACACTTTTGATATGTTTTTTATAATCAGAAGCCACTTGAAAATGATTCTTGAAATTTTTTATTTCCTATCGTTTACAAAATTATTATAAACAAATGCGTTGTAAATAAGATTGTTTATATTTTTTTTGGAAACATAAGCTTTGTTGCAAATATTGATTTTAAAAAATCGTCTAATAAGAAAAATAATTTATTGCTCAAAAACGGATGTGTTGAGTAACAACTTTTTTCCACCACCTGTAATTACTATTAGGGGACAACTTTTTTTTCAAAATAATAATTTATCTTGTTCTTTGATAATTAAAAAAATTGTTATATGCAAGTTTTCACTGTTTATGTAATAAACAAATTTTTAAAACATTTGAATATATATTTATATATATTTTATTGAATTTTAAAAATTCTGTTCTCCTTTACTCCATCATTATCATTCTATCCTGGTTTTTTATGTTTAGACTCATTAAAACTTATGAACTGATCAAGAAACTATGAAAATATCTAACACTCATTTATTCTTTTATGATAAAAGAACAAATTAAGCACAAAATTCATGGTCTTACCCAAATATTTATTTAAATTATAGCATTTATTTATGAAAAAAAGTTTATGAATTTTTTTCCAACTTTTATGTTTGAAAGATAACACATGATTGTTTTTATTCCATTATCTAGGAAAAGATAAATCAAATATCTTGATTAATCGAGCTTTTTGATTCTTTTCCTAAGTAAATTGTTGAAAACAAACAAACTTTTTTTTTATTTTCCCAACGGGAATCTCTTTTGAGACCTTTACCAAATAGTTACAAAAAAAGAAAAACATCTCAGATGTGTTATTTAATAATTATCGCACTTTTTTACCTTCGATTATTGTTCATTCATCTATTCAGTATATGCCTGATTTTTTTCATTCATTCATAATTTTTATATTCAATATGTTTAAATAATATATATTCATTGAAGGTCCAAAGTGGGAGGGGCTTATGCAAGCCCGTTATCGGCCGTATTTTCAACAAAAATTTAAATATTGTGTAGGACCAATATTTAAATTTTTGTTGAAAATACGGCCGATAACGTTGGAAAATTTCCTCCACTTTTTGAATCTTTTTCCAAATTTGAAAAATGTTTAATAGTTTTTGAGATATTTGCCAAAAACTAAACCCAATTTTGTTTTCTCAGTTGATTGTTAATAACTTCTGCAATTTTAGTTATTTAGTTAATGTTGAATTCGTAAATGATCATGCATTCGTTATGAAATGCACAAAAATAGATGAATGAGGTTATTTGTACCGCCAGATCTGTCAATTGTGCATCAAACCAATAAGCTACCCCAACATTACTTAACAGTTTTATTGGTAATTCTGTTATACCATCTTGATGTATTCTTATTTTTCAGTTACCACCATGCCATCGAAGCTGTAACCCATGTAATGCTCCTTCAGTAAATCCAATGCTTTTGAAACAGCTTTTACCACTACTCACATCTATGTCTTGTTGATAGCTGATACTGTAGAATAACTTACTTGTGAATGAAATAAAAAATATAAGAATACGTTTTTGTTTTCTAAAAGTTTATCCTCGTTTTCTCCAATTGCGAAATTTCTTGTGATACAAATGTGACTTGTATGAACACAAACGAAGACCATTATTATCGTCTAGCCGGATGACTTGCATTTTGGGCCAAATCGAGCAGTGAAGTTCAGGAGCCTAGCACAGTGGTCTTTTCGACAACTGAGATATAACATTAGCAATGCATGAATGCAATATTTTCATTTTAATTTTTGAGTAATCGAAAGAATCATCCAGTTTCAGCATATTGACAAAAAATATTTTAAAAAAGTTCATAACTCGATGATGACACTGTGTTGAAATAATTTTCAGCAAATTTGTTACAGGATATATTTTTTATATAAATTGAAAGTCTCTATTTCCTCAATATTTATGAGTTGAGATGAATTCACACGTATTAAATGTCAACACTAAAGAACGATAAGAAAAGGATTGAGACTATAGTGCATGGTCGTTTTACGATATCAATTCATTCTAATAGGAACTGCAGTACCAAATTTCTTCAAATTCAAATACCTGAGATATCAAATTCTGGAATTCTACACTTAGACATTAACCTTTCAGATCGTTTCTAAATATACGCAGGTTCAATCAATCAATCCATCAAAATATCCTTTTGTCTAGATTTACATCTTATTGACAGAGTCTTGTAAAAATATAAATAAAATAAAATTAAGTAAATATAAAACACATTCCACATAACAATTAATGGATAGTTTGAAAACAACATATATTTAAAGTAGATTACAAATTTAAATTGAAGGATTACTCATGTTTTTATTGAGGTAATCTTGGACATCATAAAATACTTCTTTCATAAGCATATGTTTCACCGATTTTCTGAATAAAGTGAAGAAATCAATGATTTTGACACTTGCTGGAAGATGGTTATACAATTTAGCAGCAATGTAAATTATTGAGCTTTTTATCAAGTTGGAAGATGGTTTAACTCCGCAAATATAGCGAACAGCATGTTTCTGAAGAGTAAAAATCATGTTGAAACGCTGTTGTTGCAGGTTCTCCTGAAAGGGATACCATACCTGACATGTGACTCAAATAGTGCGTGTTGTCTCACCCAATTCGTTTGAAATAACGCGCAGAGCATAGCACCCTGAGGACAGCTTTTCATTCAGAAAGCAAATATGATGTTCAAAATTGAGGTTACTGTCTAAGTGAATCCCTAGGAAGGTGTTGAAATTGTAAGAAGGATTGTTGTGTCGTCTGCAAAAACATTGAATACACCCTAAGTCTTGATATTTGCAAGGTAATTGAACTATAGCAAAAAGGTCCAAGCACAGAAACCATGTTTAATTAAACCAATATCGGAATAGCTATTAGCTTTTACAATTTGAGTTCTTTGACTCAAAACTCAAACCAGTCATGACTTCGGTCTCTGAACCCGTAATGTGCGGAGAATTCTGGTTTGAGAATGAAGGTAGAATGAATAATCATCACCTTTCTGCCTTGGACAGAATACCCTCTTCATTGAACAGAAAATTGATATCGAGACACCTTGTTTCTTTCCTAGGAAGCTTACCTTAGCTATATATCCTCAAATATGTTCCATGTTCAATTTACGATAACCTACAAATAGTTAAAAAAAATGAAAGATCAGATCAGCCAATGGCCAACTCGTCTGCAATTATGTATGGTTTTGTGGTTTGAAAGGGAATTCCAGAAAGCTTACCGTCTTTAAATATCAGGTAACATTATTAATGAATAAGTCTTAGTGTTCAATGATAATATAAGCTTCTTCAATGTTATAAATCTATTCTTAGGTCCTCAATAGTATAAAACTCTCACTACCACCATTCGTCCCACATAGTGTAAGTAAGCGCATGGACTATAAGGTTGTAAAAAAGTACGTTATGATACCATAGAAATATATATTACTTACTTACTCTAGAATGCTAATCCCCATGTCAAAAGTGTTGTAAAAAGTGGAGGCTAGTCCGCCATGCGCATGCGCGTCATTCGTGTTTTTTGTAACAGACCCGGTTTTAGTAAAATGTTATGGTACCTATAAAGATTAACAAATGTTAATTCTGAATCTTGGAGAATAAGGTTGGAAACCTCATTGTGCTGTTATTTGTATTTAGCCGATTTGAATACATATTTTCACATATTTATGATCCCAAATATTCAGCAAAGACCATCAGAAAGTAGAGTACGGTTATTATTATTATTTATCGCTCTGAAGCGACTGATTTTTGGTATCACATTCACTTTTCAGCTATAGTTAACCAACAAAAACCTAAGGAACCACCCCAAATCGTCGGTGCGAATTTCAATTAAGCTCTGGATTGGAAAATAAATTGGAAGTACAAAAAACTATGAAAATTTATTTCATATCATGAATAATTTCAAACTAAATTGGATTTATAAAATTGGATGATTGGAAGCTCGAGTTTTTTTTTCTAGAACGATTCATGTCAAAATATGCAACTGCATTTAATTTACATCATTTGAAGAGATTAACATGCTATTTCTATTTCTGGTTGTATTACCTTGGTGCAATTTCCACAATGGGGGTGCATGAAAAAGTGAGGCCAGAAGCATTTTCCTTACCATCAAAGAAAAGCACTTCCATATTGACATTAATTTTCTGAGGCGATTCTATATATGTTTAGTGAATCTATTACTCATAATATAAGCGGTGTGGCAGAAAGTTGTATCACTTTCCATGCATGCTTACGCAGACACAGTATTGGTACTGCACTAGGTTTCAAATTATTCTATTGTCGTTTTCACATGAAGGAAAATGTCTTCCACAAATTACAATTTTCTCACTCAAGTGTTCTGCTGGGGGTCTCTCCCAAACAACAACCAAAAATCATGCCTTTTTTGTCAAGCTAAAATAATATTTAAGCTATTTTGAGCAAAGCATATACATACATAAAAAAATTCATTATTTACAAGACTAATACAAATTCACGAATGATAAAAGAATAACCAACGACAACAAACACCACACAAAACGACAAGAGAAAATCTGAAATTCTAAAAACCGTCTCTGATCTCTGACAAGTGTGTGTGTGTGTGTGATGAAAAAGCACTGTTGCACGGTCACTATAATTACAGTAGCATAGGGCACATTATTGTTTTAAATAAGTTTCTTTCGTGCCTAAAATTCGGAGTAATCTAAAAGGTTCTTTTCGGTTTTAAAAAGTCCTAAATGCGCTGTAAAACGTCTCTCTTTCAGATGACATGTGTTTTATTGCCTCATAACAAAAAATTCTGAATTGGAACACCAAATTATTTTCAAACTTGACAACGATCTAACCAAACTACACTGATGACGCGTATGCGCACATCGTAAACGGGTCGCATACGCAGCATGCTTTTCGCCGTGAAAATTGGCGGGATTAGCATTCTAGAGTAAGTATATAATATATATTTCTATGTATGATACATAACATTCTGATGTATTGTGACGAAGTAATTTATGACGTGTTAGGAATTCTACCGATTACGATTATGATCGTTTGATATTATGATGCATTGCTAATGTGATGGCATGATATTATAATGCCTTGTGTTTATGATACAATGATTTCATGATATTTTACTGTTATGAACCTTCTGAAACTTCACAATTTGCCAGTACACCTCTGTCTTGTAATATTATATGATCAATTGCGATTTCTACCTTTTGAATTTCTGTGTGTTACGATTTCTGTAATATACATTAGGTGTTTCCTGAAAACTCTTGCTTGCGACATGCAACAGATATACCCATAACCAACACAACCTTTTAAAGTCATAATTTTCAAAATGTTTAAATACCAATGATCTTAACGAACAGTCGTTGCCGACCGATGATGAACCCTTTACTCCCATATACACCTACTACTCTGCTCACTAGGTGGAGCGGTCTAGAAACCGCTTTATCGCGTGAACCAGAGTTGACTAAGCACCGAAGTTGTTATCTTTTGCCGAGAAATGAACAATAAATGAAGATTTAAAAATTATTTGGCGAGACCATATCTGGAGGGAAGACTCCAGTAGGCTCCGCCCACCGCGGCTTTGCTTCGGCATTGGCCGGAGCAAATGTCAGCTTTTCCTATTTAAGAATCCCGTTTTGGCCGGAATAATCAGTCACTCGGGAGCTTCCGAGAGGTACGTAGTATACCTGGTGATTGCACCCTACCCGGGTGACTCACCCGACTTTATAAGTTATATTTGATGCTTTTGTAAGCAATCAAATTGAGCTCCGAGCTAGTCTCACGGTAGACAGTTCATTTTCGGCGAGTAATGGAATCTCCGGCCTGCCCTGATTGCATTGGTTTGGAAATTCGTTGGGAACACCAACAGTTTTATAAAAGAATTCGGATTTCGTAAAGAAACTCCACTCCGAACTATGCCTGAGTTCTTTTCAGGACTCTACTGCATAGTGTTGCTGCTACCAGTCTATAATAGTCTGAATCCAAGGACAATCCGAGGCTGC
Organism: Chrysolina oricalcia; assembly: GCA_944452925.2. Taxonomy (NCBI): domain Eukaryota; kingdom Metazoa; phylum Arthropoda; class Insecta; order Coleoptera; family Chrysomelidae; genus Chrysolina; species Chrysolina oricalcia. Next base: position 13,312,456 of record OX101821.2, on the reverse strand, counting down.
AAAAGGGGAACGAACAAATTTTGCTTCAACGCCGGCGCTTCGAGGACAAAGACTGAGCTAGTCGGATGAAGGAATGGATATTCCTTGTTATTTCCGGAACCCGAGCGTCGGCGGATGTTGACAAAGTGTGTATTGGTTTGGACGGGGAACAGATTGCTTCAGTGCTGTCTGTGTTGACCTACCCTTTGCACTGATGAGATGCAACAACCTCAAAACTAGTCTGCAGGTGGTCACCCTGTCCAAATCAAAATAATTCTGCTGTTTGGTCACAGAGGGCACTTGCAATTGAGTCCTCTGATATTTTGAGGAACGTTGCACAAGTATCTGTTAGATTTAATGCAATACCCGTCGTGGTCTTAGCCAGGGGAGTAGTTGTTTTCTGTCAGGTACTTGCCTTAATAAGCCTACTTAGTAGGTGTATACGGGAGTGAAGGGTTCATCATCGGTCGGCAACGACTGTTCGTTATTAAACGATCTCCCAAAGAATTCTGTTTTCTTCACCAATGATCTTGTTTTAATACACCTAATTTTGTTTTGTTTATATTTTTAATTTGATATTATATTAAAATAAAACGTGCCTACATTAAAAGCGGAAGAATTTTGAAATATTACGATATAATTCATAATTTTTGTAAACAAAACGTGGCAGCCACCTACTAGATTTTTTCGATTTCATGTACAGAAGATCCGTCCATGCACGATATTGTATTTATTTATTTTTTATTAAGAAACTATAACTTATACGGAAACAACACACGAGTTGCAAAAGTTTACCAAAATCATTTTGTTCAACAGATATTTTTAAATAAAAAAACTATAATGTCAAGAACTTCTGGAAAAAATGGAATATGGGTTGCATGTTTCACCCCTTAAATACGATGTCGTCGTAGAAAACTTATATATCCTCATTCAATACCCAATCGAAATTGAGAAGCTATCAATGTAGGAGCATGTAATCCCATCAGCATCCAAAATATTATGCAATTAATATTACCAAAATTGACAAGTCTTGATTTCCTAAAAAAGTTAATTGAATTTAGTGTAACCTAGCGTTCAACTTTCACTACCTCAATTCATCTGGTTTTCCTGGTTTATGCGAACACTCATATATCTACATTATCTCTTCTTTGTCCAAGCAATAGGGAAAAGTGCGTGCAAAAATTAATATCCGAAAACAAAAAATATGAGCGTATAGGAAATTTAAATTCAACATGCGTTTCTATTTCATGCGACTTGATCGTGATTACCGAACATAACCTAAAAAAATTGGCAAAGTTGCGAAAAGCGGTTTTTTGTTGATAACTAAAAAACTACAGCTCCGATCGAAAAAAGTCAAATCGAGAAATTGTAGGTATCAGAAAGATCTATCAATTGAATCACTAATAATTTTCCGATATCATTGATACTTTTCGAGTTATATCGGAAAAACCGTGAAAAATCGGGTATTCTATAACTCGTTAACTGTAAGATATTCTTGTTACCGTTATGTGTAGCCCATGATAAGCCAATAAAGTCTTCCCTTGAAAAATTGATGAATATTGATTATTTTTCAAAATATATGAAGTTTTCTCAAAAAAGATGCTCTCTCAATATGGATACTCTTGCTCGGAGAATGATGCTACAGTAACGATTCATGGCTTATTTTTTTCTGTAAGAGTTGTTCTTTCATATTACCGAATAAGTTTATTGATTTTGTTGATTATAATGGGCAAAAAATTACTAAAAAAATTGCACAATTTTTTTACATGTTTTTTTTTAAAAACATTGGTCAATTTTGTTTTTATATAAATGACTTTTATGAAAATGGATTCCTAGCATGATTTCAAGCATTCCAAAAAAATGGAATTCCTACGATCACTAGGAGCCGAGATGGTTATTTTATTTCAAAAGAATCTGGAAGACGCAATAATCATCGTACAGTAGTCACCTTCATGGATATTAAGGTTGAATACCTATACTTTCAATAAAAAAATACTAGGATATGTCTAGTTCATTTGCAGTATTAATAATTGATGAATAAATTGAGACGTGCAGGCGCGGATCGCGATAGCTGTAGCGGGTGGCGGAGTGGGGAAAGCACTGAAAACGTATTTCGTGCGTTCAAAGTGGCATGTGCTTGAAAAATATTGAGTATCTCGGCTTGTTGTTCACGTACGTTTTTTTTTTGCAATGTACACTAGTACTTGAAATTGAACCAATAACTTTTCTTATCTTTTTCAATAACACTGTCAGGACGAAAGTGTCTTTAATGTCAACAGTATTATTTGTGTCCCGACTGCACCACCCGCTAAAATTGCATCGCTCCGCGCCTGCACGCCTCACTCTGTTCATCAATTAATAATACTGCAAATGAACTAGACATATCCTAGTATTTTTTATCGAAAATATAGGTATTCAATCTCAATATCCATGAAGGTGACTGCTGTACGATGATTATTGCGCCTTCCAGATTTTTTTGAAATAATAGTATATTCTTCAACGAGCGTATAATGATAGCTATTATTCTCGAGGATAAAAATTCCTAAACGAGCCGAAAGCGAGTATCCTAGAAAATAACAGCTATTATACGCGAGTAGAAGACTATACTTTCTCTGCGACTATATGATAGTCAGAGTTTTAATGAAATCTAAATATTATTTATGAAAATAAGTATATACTATAAAGTAAATCATGATGGATTTATCGAGGGGCAATAAATAAAAATATAAATAGAAAAGTTATTGGGTATAGCCCTGAATTTGTAGTGCAACCGTAGACACGTGTCTCGAGATTAAGCTCTCATCAGTACGGTAAAATCAAGTGCGAAGATGTGTAACACTTGGATGTAAAAATTGAAACAGAGGAAGTCAACAACAGGAAGCCAACCACACATGTGTGGCTTCGGTTAGAAGACCTTGAGATTTCAAGGCAACAACTAACGTCGCCACGGAGGCAGGTATAGCTACCAGCGTGACAATTGTTGACTTCTTCTGTTTCAATTTTTACATCCAAGTGTTATACATCTTCGCACTTGATTTTACCGTACTGATGAGAGCTCAAGCTCGAATCACGTGTCTACGGTTGCACTACAATTTGAGGGCTTTACCCAATAACTTTTCTATTTATATTTCTATTATAAAGTAATATAAGGTAGAATAACAATTATACATGAATAATCGGTGTTCATTCATGAATGAATAAATGCCTTAATTGAAAATAATTTTATAAAAATTTTCTAAGAGTGGGATTCGAACTCACGCCTATATAACTACCTTCGTTATATATTTACTTATATATATATATATATATATATATATAACAGGCACTCGAAAATTTGTGAACGAAATACCTACTAGAGAAACTCTGACCAGGAAATGAGAGAGTGTGGAACGTTCAAGTAAAAATTGTTTAACATACCTTTGTTGCAAGATAGATTTCATCTTCCTCACTATCACTGCTTTCCCAATCCGCTCTATTCATTTTTGATATTGGGTAGTCATGCTAGAATTATATTTTCATAAAAGTAATTTCTATAAAAACAAAATTAATGAATTTATTTAGAAAAAACATGTAAAAAAGTTGTGCAATTTTTTTAAGTAATTTTTTGACAATTAAAATAATTAAAATCAATATATACTTAGTCGATAATATCAAAGTATAACTCTTACAGAAAAAAATAGCACCTGAATTGTTACTGTAGCATCATTCCCCGAGCAAGAGTAGCCATATTTAGAAAGCATCTTTTTTGAGAAAACTTCATATATTTTGAAAAATAATCAATATTCATCAGTTTTCTTAAGAAAGACTTTTTTGGCTTGCCATAGGCTACACAAAACTGTAAGTAACAATTTTCAATACCTTACAATAAACGAGTTATGGAAAACCGGATTTTTAACGGTTTTTCCGATATAACTCGATAAGTATCGATGATATCAAAAAATTATGGTTCATTCAATTGATAGATCTTTTTAATACCTACAATTTCCTAATTTAATTTTTTTTGATCGGAGCTGTAGTTTTTTAATTATCAACAAGAAACCGCTTTTCGCAACTTTGCCAATTTTTTAGGTTATGTTCGATAATCAGGATCGAGTCGCATGAAATAGAAACTCATCCTGAATTTTAAATTCCTATACGCTCATATTTTTTTTTTTTTTTTCGGATATTAATTTTTGCACATTAAACATTGGGCCGCTTCCTCGTTTCTTGGACTATTTCCTGTCTATACGGAACAGATAATTCCTAATCTGTTGATTGAAACAAAATGTAACTTTTCATTTTATTGCTGCCTAATTCATGTTAGTGGTTGAGTTGTCCTTAACATTCTGATCACTGAATACGACTAATTGTTATAGAGAAAATGGTCACAAATCATTTCAACTGGTAAGTAATAATGGAATTATTGATTCAACACAAGAAAGTACCAAATAGATAATAGTGCGTTAAGTGATCAATTAACGGTGGTAGGAAAGAAAACCTGCAGGAAACTACAACTGAATACTCACGATTTTAATATTTTTTGTTATTGGCGCCCCATTTTATCTATTTAAAGCACGCCTCACCGTGTTTAAATATAACTTTAAAAAACGCGCGTTTTTTGAAGTTACCATGGTAACATCAACAACTCAAGAAACGTGAAGTCTAAAAATGACAACACTTTGATTATTGCTCTGACAGCAGTAACCTGTAACGTCAAATAAACGACTCGTTCATTTATATGTGGTAGGTACCTTTTGCCTTTGATGAACTTGCCAATATTATTTTTCATGCGCATCACTAGATTTCTGCCGTATTAACCGCGATTCTGCTCTACCGTTCAAAGAATTGATATTAGAATTCATTTTCAGGCACTACAGTGACAGCAATTAATCTTTGATAACACATTGCAAAGGACCCCGCACCAAATACTTAGGAAAATGGCTTTCAGCCAATTTTGATAATTTTTTGGGATATTGTAATACAAGTTACGCATGCAAGTTTGAATTAGTTCCTATGTCCAGTTTTGGAGATACGAATTTTTGAAAATCATAAAAATTGCTGTTTTACCAAAACACGTCAAGGTTCACTCATCCAAAAGCATTGATGGTTTGAAGAAAGTCGAGTGTCATGTCAGTTAGTCGGTCGTTACGATAGAAGAAGCCACATATACAGGGTGGGTCAAAAATAGCGACAATTTGGGATATTTTTCCAATCTTTATGAACGGTCCCTGTGGTGAGACCGAGCATTTTTCATTAGGAAAATACCTATTGGGATTCTTTTCTTACGACAAGAAGATTTTCTCTAAAAGTTTAGACATTTTTTACAATACAGTAATTTTTTTTCAAATGTTTCTTTTTTATACTATATGCGTATTGAACAATAGCCACACAAACTAGCCATTTTGAGTCAATAAATCCGCTTTGGAGCCAAAAGTATTTGAGAAAGGCTTATAGTATTTGCTCAATATGATCAGCTTCGAAAAGTTACCATCACATTTTATACGGGGGCTGTTTACAAATATTAGTTGAAATCGGTTTTGTACGTGATATATATGTTTGTTAATTATATTTGAATTGATCTCCCAATTTGAATCATAATTTTCAGTTATACTTTCAAGTAAATCACCCTACACTCTGATAAGTTTCATTCATTTCCTATGTCTGGTTTTTGAACTATAAATTAAAATTGATATTCTATAGAAGATATCCAATCTTTTTTCTTGATGAAAGTAGTTCAAAAACCAGACATAGGAAATGAATGAAACTTAACCTAGTATGGGGTAATTTACTTGGAAGTATAACTAAAAAATATGATTCAAATTGGGAGATCAATTCAAAAATAATTAAAAAACATATACATATATCACGTACAAAACCGATTTCAACTAATATTTGTAAACAGCCCCCGTATAAAATGTAATCATAACTTTTTGAAGCTGATCATATTGAGCAATTACTATAAGCCTTTCTCAAATAATTTTGGCTCCAAAGCGGATTTATTCACTCAAAAAGGCTGTTTTGTGTGGCTATTGTTAAAAATATGTGGTATAAAAAACAAAAATTTGAAAAAAAATCAATTGAATGGGCAGAGGAGTGTTTGACATCAGTAAGGTTTATTGATACTCAACTTAAAAGTCATGACATTCCATGTGACTGAATGTAGTAAGTAATTTATTATGACATATTGGGGTATTTTTCATCTTCCTTTTTTGAATAGTTGAAAAATTTAAAACTTGGTGAGGGTGAGTTTGAATTAGACCGTCAAACTCCTTATCTTCATTCCGCACATTATGTCAGAGTGAACAGTTCCTTTCAACGTGTGACTTGAAGATCAACCAGTATGAGATACAAGGTATTTGAGAGTGACAAAATTTTTGTTTTAAATATTTTTTATTTTTTTAGAACACGTGCTTCTACTTCGATAGTTCCACCGTTAGTGGTACCATCAACACTGACTCGTCGTGGTCAGCCTTCACATCCCTTTGTCGCCACTTTGAAGACTTGTCTTTTGCCTAGGACTCGTTCTTTCAAATAACGGCAGTTTTGGTACTCACTACCTCGGGATATGTTCCATGAGGCATATAGCCTGCAGAGATTCAAGAAGAACACCATACAGTGTGTTTTAATTCGTGAGAATCAGAACATAAATAAAAGTATCTCGAAGACTATTGAGGGTTGCAATTGAGGGTGCAGGCGGTTGACAGAAATAATAATTTCAACAAATAATCAACCTACTCCAAATCCAATCACTTCCAACTTTTTCTCGCACAACCAAACAACTTATTATGATCGTTGGATCGAGTTTGTCATGGTGAGGATTTCCGCCAGTCAGCAAATTTCCCACTGTGAATCATGCTGATACTAACCTTTCCTTTATCGTGAACAAATGACTGAATTACATTATTATTAATTATAATGAAACTATAACTGAAATGATTTCCACTAAAATGGTTAACAAAACCTGTGTGGGTGTGTGTGTGTGTTAGTGTGTGGTTTTATTAAAGGACACGGCACATATATAAGAGGGATAGGTATCTATAGAATTTGCTGAAATTTTATTATGTTACGCCAAAGGTTCATTAGATTAATAATTGCTTGCTACGAGACCACGATAACAACTGCATTAGTTGATATACAAGGCGTAATAGAAAATATAAGTGGGTTTCTAGTTATCGATAGAATTTGCTGAAATTTTGGTATGTTACAACGAAGGTATATCAGATCAATAATTACACGCTACTCGCCACGATAATAACATTACTTGATATAAAGAGTATAACAGAAAATAGAATGGGATTTCTGGGTACCGATAGAATTTGCTGTATGTTATACCTAAAGTAAATGGGATTGCTGAATGCAATCTACGTGACCACGATAGCAATTGCTTTAGTTTTTAATAACAATAATAATGACGTTTATTCGTGATAAAATCGATACAAACATTAAGAATTAAGAAAGTAATAATGAATAAACGTGAAAATATCCACAGAAGTACTATACGTACTTGTTGGTGGCAAATACAATGTAAATAAATATAAATGTAGTAATACTAAAGTGTCTGGTGTGATAAAATAGATATATAAGAAAATACAATTATACATGTTTAAATATTTTTTCAATAAAATTAAAATAAGATTTAAATTAATAAATAAATATTGTCTCTGGTGAGGTAAAATAGACAATACGGGAATACAATTATACATGTTAAAAAGTTGTTTTTTTACGATAAAATACAAATAAACAAATATAATAAAATTTAGTATCAAACGCTCAGTGAATTGGAATAGATATAGGTGAAACACAGTTTAATTTTTTTTTCAACTTTCTATCAATTTATGAATATCAGTTTTATCATGTTTCTTTATAAATGTTATGAGCCGCTTTTTAAAGCGTTTCAGAGAAGTTTCAACTATAATTTCCTTTGGTAAGTTATTCAGTAATTTTGGGGCTTGGTACAAGTAGCTTTTCTGTCCGATGGACTTAGACGCCAGTGGTATGTAATATTGATGTTTTGTTCTTGTTGCATATGGATGGTTTGGAGTGTTATGTTTATGTTTGTTTTTATATATTTGACATCCTATTTGAATGCTATATAATTGTCTGATATCTAATATTTGTGTTTCTGCATAAAGCAAATTACTTGAATATCTTGCAGGCTTGTTGAGTAGTAATCTAAGAAATCGCCTTTGAGAAACTTCGAGAGCATACACGTGCGTTCTCGATAATTCCATAATTCAGGTGTGATTCAACTAAACTATGGTAAAGAATTTTTTTGTATTTGTAGTTCAAAGGTTTTACAACTTGTTTGAATCGATATAGAATACAACGTAATTTTTTAGTTAAATACTTCATATGATGGTCACATCTGAGATGATTATCTATATACAGGGTGGGGCACTGAAAACGAAACAGATCGAATATCTTCAAAACGCATGTGTTGTGGATAAAATGCAAAAACACGTCGATTTTTAATCCAAGGGGGACATCTTCCTATCAAAACCTCAACTGTCATGCCTCTCCTCCCACCCCTTGGGCACCATCACCCAAACAATTTGAATAGGGAAAGTAGTAAGTGTGACACATCATTGAAAAGGTGATTTCAAAAGGAATTCAGCCATGTCAATTTTTGCCACCTACCTTTTTATTTTGGCGCCCTCTTGCGGGAAAGACAACTGTTCCGTATTCCAAATTATGCTACTGCATTTGCAAGCTGTTTTAACATAAATGCATTATGGAATATTTCTAAGAGAAAAAACAAAATGGCGGCTCCGAAATGGCGGACATGACATTCAATTATGGTCCGATTCGATTCAAAATTAATAAGTGGTGATTTGCAAGGTCGGAAATCAAGATTTGTTTATCAATGCAAAAAAACAAGATGCTGGTTCAAGATGGCGAACGAAATTTGTAATTCTGGTCCAATTCGAATCAAAATTAGTATGTGGGGATTTTCAGGGTTAGAAATTATGATTTTTTGTCTATGCAAATGACGAAATGGCGGGCGAAATTTGTAATTGTGGTTCGATTACAGTCAAAATTGGCATATAGGGGTTTTCAGTATAAATAAAATGAATTAATTAAATTGATAAAAAAAGCTTTTATACAAATGCGCTAAAAGGAAATAACGGCAGATAAACGAAAAGGAGAGAGAAGGAAATAATATTTGTTATAGATTTGTGACGTAGGTTATTTTGTGTGTAACAGATTCGAAAGCTTGTCCTGAATACAAAATAGGTATTTTTGCGAGGTAAAATTTTGATTCTGTTACGCATAGAATAACCTAAGTCACACATCTGAAAAAAATATTATTTCCTTTTTAGCGCATTTGCTTGAAAGGTTTTTTTAAATCAATTTAATTCATTCATTTTAGTCATACTGAAAACTTGCAAAACCGCCATATACCAATTATGAATCGAATCTAACCACAATTACAAATTTCGTACACCATCTTGGTTTTTTGCACTGACAAAAACATCATAATCTTCTACCTTGAAAATCCCCACATACTAATTTTGATTCGAATCAGACCAGAATTACAAATTTTGTCCGCCATATTGAAGCCACCATCTTGTTTTTTTGCAATGACAGACAAATCATAATTTCCGACATTGAAAACCACCACATATCAATTTTGAATCGAATTGGACCATAATTGCAAATCATGCCCGCCATTTTGGAGCCGCCATTTTGTTTTTTCTCTCAGAAACATTCCGTAATTCATTGTCACTGAATATATGTCAAAATAGCTTGCAAATGCAGTCCCACTAAACATGCAATGTTACAAAATATTGCCACAATATTATGTATGGCTTGCCATAGTAAAATGAAAATATAATATTGCATAAAGCTCAATGCTATATTTAAGTTTTCAACATAACAGAATAAAGTTGTTTGTAAGTTGTAAAGCAAGCTATTGATTGAGTTTCAAGTGCAATGTTAGATGATCTATGAAAGTTCATTGTAAATGCAACAATACAGAAACTATCTACGAACAATGTGAGTGCAAGTTACATTTGGAACTATCGAACAAGTTCAAATCGCAATGTTGCACTGAGTCTGAAATTCCATGATATTTACAACCATACATAAGCTAACTACAAACAATATTGACAGTATTTAGAAAACACAATACACTTTCAATTTTCGATTGCATCATCGCAGAAATATACAAAATGATACGCTGGGACAATTTTAAATGGTAAGTATAAAGAAACTTGAAATAATATATATCATTTATCAGGAATCCAACCAGTTTTAAATTTCCCGGTCTTGATGAGATGCCACCTAACGGGGCGACCCAGTAACCCAGATCCCAGACAAGCACGCGCCTCGCGCCATATTGATATTGTAAATTATATTGTTGTTGTGTGTTGTGCCTTTGCGTTAGTTTCGTTTTGGATACTTTCATTCGTTCTTAACCTAGGTACCTAAGTAAAGTACATATTCTTCTGCAATTTTGTTTTTTGATTAAGAGTTCACTGAGTGTTGAAGCAGCATAATGGATAATGCTAATAAATTTTAGGCATCTTCATGTAAGGTAAGGCGATACATCAAATATTATTTTAGGTTAGGATGGTCGGGTATGCTCATTCTGCGTTTATATTCTTTTTCTCCTTATATTGCGAATAAATCTGGTAGTAGCGTCAATTTGAAAGGTACTTTAACATTTGTAAATGATGTGGAATACTTTTACATCTCGATTTTAGTTGCAGGTTTTTCAATATATTGGTGGCTTGAATGAAAAGTTTTGTGTTGGAACAAGTCTTGAACCTTTTTTCACAAATCATTGTGCCATGTTTTGCAATTGGATCAACAAAAAAGACTGTTTCAGAATCAAAGAATTGAAATCTAAACAAATTTTAAAATTCGAGTCAGTTCAATTTGAATGTAAAGCAAATATGTGAGCACAATAGTGTCATAATCAAGGACAAGTTCAATTGTACATTCTATATTGAAATAAGACCATAATTGTTGAGTTGACTAATTATATATTTATTTATAATATTTTTGTTCCAGATGCAGTGAGAAATTCATCTCCATGCATCAGAGATGATGCATTTCAAATAAATGTGATGGCTTGGCTACAATTCGCAAAAACACGTTACTTGTGAGGTTAGGTAGAAGATCAAGATGTCGATATTTAAGCTACACATTCAATTCAATGATTATTTTGTTTCAGGTACCTGATGAGGCCAAACAGATTTTTATTTTAAATATGACATTTCAATATGAGTACTTATTTGTTTTTTGTGATATGTTAATTAAAGGTTTCAATATCAAATTTTTGTCTTTTTGATCTCCAAGATTTAAATGGACATTCAAATTAATACGTATCATTTCAGAAGATTATTTGGGTTGTCACTGCTTGTTTCTAAAAACTAGAAAATGATGAATCTGATTTCCATAGAGGACACATCAATACTGAATGATCTGTCTCCCATGAAGATTTTATTCATTTTCTATCAATATTAGTAGCAAGTAGTGAAAATGCAAAAATTCTTCAGTAGCGAACAAACCTACTGGAACGTAATAGAAAGGAATAGACAAGATTGGTGGTAAGTTGCTGCTATACAAAAATATTGAATATGTTATTTTCCACTAATTTATATTCTATGTTTCGGTAACCTTGTTGCAATTACTAATTATGAAAGATTACATCCATCAATCCATTTCAGTAGTTGCTGCCACATTGTCATAAGACGTCATATTCAATATCACATTTGCAATTTTCCTGTATATTATATGCAATGTTGCAGAAACCTTGCTGGAATAATTGATAATGGCATATACCATTTGTAATATTGCTGAACGTCCGTTTCAGTAGTTGCTGAACCTTTGCAGTAAGGTAGCAGAAAACTCTGATGTAACAATACTGAAATATTGAATGAATGTTACTTTGCTTAGTGGGGTATCACAATTTGGAATACGGAACAGTTGTTTTTCTCGCTAGAGGGTGCCAAAATAAAAAGTTAGTTGGCAAAAATTGGCATGGCTGAATTTGTTATGAAATTACCTTCTTAATGATGTTTCACACTTACTATACCTTCCCTACTCAAATTGTTTGGGTCATAGTGCCCAAGGGGTGGGGGGAGAAGTATGACAGTTGAGGATATGATAGGAAGATGTCCCACTTGGATTAAAAATCGACGTGTTTCTGCATTTTATTTACAACACATGCGTATTGAAGATATTCGATCTGTTTCGTTTTCGGTGCCCCACCCTGTATATACCTAGATATTTTGTTTTTTTGGCAGGTTTAATTACAAAATCTGTTTGAATATTGAGATTGTATTCTGGCAAGGATGTAGTATGACTGCTAAATGGTAAGTATACCGTCTTATCGAAGTTAATAGAAAGTAATCTACTGTCAAACCAGTCTTTGATGTTCCCTAGATCTTTTTCGATGTTCAGTTTCAGATTGTACCAGTCATCGTTTTTATAAAATATGACAGTGTCGTCCGCGAAACTGATGATTTTTCCAATTGTATCTTGGATGAATAGGTCATTCAAATAAATCACGAATAACAACGGTCCCAGTACTGTCCCTTGAGGTACACCACATGTTACTTTCATTTCTGTACTTACCTGGCTTTCAATTCTTACTCTTTGGTTCCTGTTTGTTAGGTAACTTTTTGATAACTTGTGTGCTATTTCTCTCACACCCATATCTTCCAGGGTATCTAGAAGTATGGAGTGATCGACCGTATCGAATGCCTTTTTCAGATCTATGAAATCACCTACAGAAGGAGTACTCGAGTCTAGAGATTCATTGATGATTTTTGTTAGAGAATGAATTGCATCAGTAGTAGATTTATTATCTCTGAAACCATACTGGGATGTTGATAAAAGATTATATTTTTTAAGAAATGTTCCTAATCTCGCTTTTAAAATTTTTTCGAAAATTTTAGTTATTGATGGTAAGACGGAGATAGGCCTATAGTTCGTGATATTATCGGTGTCACCGCTTTTAAATATTGGTGTCACAATTGAGTTGATGTACAGAGTCTAATAGAAAATCTAAGGGGGTTTCTAGGTATCGATAGAATTTGATAAAATTATAGTTTGTTACGCCAAATGTATATTAGATTAATTAATAATTGTATGCTATGCAACCACAGCGTGTATTAGGAGATAGAAGGGGGTTTCGGAGTATCGAAGGAATTTGTTAAAATCTTAGTATGTTATACCTAAGGTAAATGATAATAAATACAGAGTGTAATAGAAAAAATAAGGGTGTATGTAACAAGGTCTCGATAGAATTTGCTGATTTGAGTATGTATTACATCTGACGTATATTAGATTTACTATTGCATTCTACGCGAGCACGATGGCAACTGCATTCGTCGAAATACAGGATTCGATAGACACTTTTTATTCCTCCTCATTTAGTAAGCTATCGAATACATACATTGTAACATTTTTATCTCTTTCGGTTCGACTGAAAATATAAATATAATGTCAATGTGTTGGATGTAAGTACATCGTCGACACTTTTCGGATGGCCGAAATAATGATGCTGCTATTTTAATTCATGTCCTGATACAGAACCAGGCAAATCTGAGACAATGGGTTCTAGAAGGCGACATTTTTATAATTGATCGAGGCTACAGGGATGCACTTGGGTTTCTCGAAGATTTGAATATTGATTATAAGATGCCACCATTTTTAGCTAGAGGCCAAAAACAATTTACGACAGAAAAGGCAAATCAATCACGATTAGTAACTAAAACTAGACGGATTGTGGAGTCGCGGAACGGACATTTAAAAATAATTTAATAATAATAATAAATTGCCTTCATTTAACCTGGCGGAGTCCAGTTGTCGCTGCTCTTCCACTCAACCATTCGGGACATAATTCCAATACAAAATTCCTCTAACTTTTAAGAGTTTCTAAAAATTGCTTGTGTCATAATTAATTTACTTCACAAACCTACTCTCAAGCAAAATACAGATAATGCTTCATCCCAAAGAATGCGATCCAACTAGCTCAAACTGATAACTTGTTTCAAATGAGAAAGAAATGGGCTAAAATCAGCCTAATTTCCCCAGACTGCCACTGCAGTGTATTTTAGACAAAACTTTTGGTACATATCAAGTTTGTTTGGCACCCGCATATATCCAAGATACATTGGGTCGTGACAGAGTACCTATGGCGGATTTTTTTTTGAGACTCAGCTATTTCAACATTAATTACTGTTGCCCACACTGATAAGAGTTAAACTTCTGTAAGGAATCATAGTTATATTTGATATTTTTAACGTCACCAGCGCCGAGGAAATATTATATCAATTCCTTTGGTGGTTTGAGATTTCCATAACTATCGAAATATATAACTTCATCATTATTCTTGAAGTATGCCGTCCAATGAGTTCCTTCTCCTACGTCAGAATCAAGATTGATAATGCCGCACTCCTTGCTCTTTATTTTTGTGGGAAGTTTATCCCTTATGAAAACACCTCGAAAGTAGGCAATCCTCAAACGTTTCGCATACTTTATCAAATCGATATTGGTTAAGCCTCGGCGTGGTAACTTCAACAGTTTTTTTGATACGGTTGAGCAAACATTCCATAACCTTTGCGTGGTCTCAAATATAAACCTTTTACTTTTTGTTCCATCGCTAAATCATGTCTCTTTTGCTCAATGAGCCTTTGTTTCTCAGATTTTGCTTTGTTAACTGCTGAAGCAATATATGCTGCCCCACCTCCTACAGCACCTAGCGCCCCTAGTAGTGGTAGTAAACATGGGAGAAATCCACCTTTCTTTGGAATTGGTATGACTCTTTTCTTCTGTTTATTCTTTCGTTTCTTGGCAAGTTTCAGTTCACCACCCTTTTTTTGTTTCTTAGGGTTTTTTATTTTTTGTTTCAATTCCATCCCCGACTTGCTCTTAAGATTCATGATATTAGATACGCCTAATGCTGTTTCCTTTTCCCCCAATTGTGCATTGGATGATTTTAAACGTTAATGAGACAATAAGAGCACGATTTTACTCCCGATTCACCCAAGCAAGAAAGCATACTTTGTGGAGATGTTACGATGAGCACGTAATGAATAATCATAACCAAGAGCCAGATGAAGAACCAATAAGTGGTACTAATTGCACTTGCAAAGTAGGTGAAAGGACTCTTGGAGTAAGTGCTCACGTTTCCCTAGCATCATATGGTTCTTAGGTTATGCAAGGTGCGAAGAAAATATTGCATACCCCTATATTCATAATATTTAATTGTTAACTATCAACTTGTTGAATTGTTGTTGCATTAAACAGGAATTTTTAAATTAAACCACTGTGTTAATTCTTCTTTCTTTCTTTTCAATAGTCAAGTAGATATTGTTATGTACTGTCACGAGTTTACATCCCTTGGCTTACATGCTAAAGTATGCATTCAGGAATATATTGGCTACAATCGAATAGTTATTACATAGTTTCATTCTTTTTATTCAGTGGTGCCACCCCTCAAATGTTTGCCGAACCACCAAAACCTGCAGGCTCCTTCTGGAGGGTATACTGTAGCAAATGGGCATGTACCCGCAATAATATAAAAAATATTAGTGTGTTATTTCAAGATTTATTTCATTTATTCGATAGATAACATAAAACGAAATTATATTAGTACATATTGTGATTATTAGGAATTACATAAAATTCAAATGTTCCGACGCTGGTCCGCAGAAAGAAAAAATATAAGAATATTCCTGATTGATAGTATTTTCAGTCGAACCGAAAGAGATTAAAATGTTACATTTGATAGCGTATTACATGACCCAAGTAGCACACCTATATTGGTAAAATATTGGTACAATATTGTAAACATATTTGAAATGCAATATTGGCGAGAAAATTAAATGTGAACATTTGGCGATATTGGTCCAATATTAATTGAATAATATTGGCGAAATATTCTTGAACTAATATTGGCCTCAAAATGTTCGGCGATATTGGTACAATATCGCTGATACAATTTTCTGACAATATTGGCACAATGTTCAAAAGTTATATTGTCGAGAAGTAAAATGTGAACATTTTGCGATATTGGTCGAATATTGTTTGAATATTTTAGAAATAGTTATGGTGAAATATTCTTGAAGCAATAATGGCCTCAAAATATTTATCGATATTGGTACAATATCATTTGGATATATTGGTGGATGTCAATATACCTTGGTAAATTATTAAATGTCTTTTAGTTGATAAAGGTGACACCAGAGTCTGCCTTTTGATCGCCATAACCACTGAGTGAGCTGTCTTGAAAACAAGTTATGGGAAGTATTTAATATACTTTCGTAGGTTTTAGAAGATATTCTATATGTAGAGCCAACTAGCGGATTTTTATCCAGGTTTGATCATGATATAATTTCAAAATGTTTCATTGAATATTCGGCCAATATTCAAATTTCATCTTAATCTAGATGTAGGAAACAATATGAAGACAATATTGTTTTAACGATATCGATAAATATTATCAAACCAATAATGACCCAATATTAATTAATAAGATTTGTTGAATATTGGCGAAATGATATTCAACCAATGTGTAATCACACTTGGAGACACAATATAGTTTTTATTCCTAGAATCGTTATTAGGAGAATATTGGGATTGTGATATTTATTCTAGATGTTAAAAACGACGTGAAGACAATATTGTTTTATCGATATTGGTAAATATCATTCAATCAATATTGACTCAATATGAGTTATTACAATTTGTCTAATAAAGTGGAAATGATATTCAATCAATATTCTAACAAACTTGTCAATACAATATAGTTTTTTTCCCCTATAATCGATATGACTGGAATATTTGAATTGCAATATTTATTCTAGATGTGGAAAAGAATATACAGGGTGAGTCAGGCTGAACGCCTCGGACTCTCGTTGCCATATGGTATTTTTTTTTTTTTCAGTAAACGGCCTGGGGGAGTACATGTATGTCGATCTGAAGCACATTTTAAAAATAATGATTTTTATACAAGGTGTTTGAAATAAGCGTGACAAATCAAAGCAATGTTTTTTTAATGAAAAACCATATATTTTCTTACATTTATTAATTCTTTGAGAAAAAATAAGCTGACTTTGCTAAAGTTTCCCTATACCTAACTCTCTCCATTTATGAGATATTCAACTTATTCTCAAAATGTAACGTTGTCAAAAAAATTCAATATCATTGCAATTATCCAATGCATGTGTAGGAAATTTTTACCGGTCACTCTTATCCCTTTCAGCTAGTTACTGGAACTTCAGACGATGATCAATATCATACAGTGTGTTTTATATTGTCAGGAACACTTACCGCATATTTGAACTCCAATAACTTTGTTATCTCAAATGGAACACCCTATGTTTTTCCACGTAACAATATTCACCTTTCCATTCCCTTTCAAACCATATGATATTTCCCCATAACTAAATGTGGTGCTTCAGAAGTTATCGAAGCATTTTCAAATTCCGATGAACTTTTTGCATTGACATTATTTCATCAAGTTGGCTGATGCCTTGGATACTTGAGTAATGCGTTCAACTGTATTCAATTGCGTTGTTCCAAGCGGGCTTCTGACAAATAGCGTCATTTTTTGTCATAAGTTTGTGTTGAAATCGTTTTGTTCAAGTGTTCTCAAATTTGAAGAGTAAAATGAAAAGTTTCACACTTCAAGAAAGAATCAGTATGATAATAACCATTGGAGAGTGTTACAAAAATTGCTTATTAGCGTCGAGGGTTTATGCACAAAAATACCCAGATCAACAGCATCCTGATAAAAATGTATTCGAAACAGTTAGTATCGAGTACACTGTTCGAGAGCTATCGAAACCAGTTACTGGGAATGGGGAACACAATATCGAAGTTTTACAACATGTGATTGAAGATCCCAATACCAGTACCAGACCCATTGCAAATGCCACAGGTATAAGTCAATCGAGCGTTAGCAGGATTATTAGAAAACACAAATATCATCCATCCCACATTCAGCTGCATCAACATTTGTATGGAAGGGACTTTGAACGCAGGATAGATTTCTGTTTATGGTATCTTGAACGAGTTGGCGAAGATATGAACTTTTTTGATAATATTTTATTCACTGACGAATCAACATTCCATAACAATGGTCTGGTGAATCTACATAATTTTCATTATTATGACACCGAAAACAGACATTTATTTCGAACCGTCGATCGCCAGAACCGGTGGAGTGTTAACTCATTCGGTGGAATCATAGGAGACACCATAATTGGTCCTTATTTGTTTGACGGGCTTCTGGATGGAAGGAAATTTTTAAGATTCATGAAAAGAGATTTTTGGAATCTTCTGGAAAATATTCCTTTGAATTTGAGAGAGAAGACATCTCTCTCAAATTAATTCAATTAGATGGTGCTCCGGCACATTTCAAACGTGTTGTCAGGAACTATCTGGACAGAAAACTTCCAGATCAATGGATAGAGAGAGGTGATCCTTATAACTGGCCAGCAAGATCTTACACTTTTGGACTTTTTTTATGGGGATATATCAAGAATATTGTTTACAGTACACCACCCACTACTCCTGATGATATAAAAGTGATGATTAGAAATGCCTTCCAAACAGTAACTCCAAATATGTTGAACAATGTCAGAAGCTCATTCGAAAAAAGAATTAGATGCTGTATTGAAGTAGATGGTGGTCACGTCGAACATTCCTTATGATTTTTTAAATTTTCACTTAAACTTTAATTGCTAAATATTGTTTTTTTTTTATCAGTAACCACAAAATTAGAAGATACAGATGGACCGATATAACAAATGCTCCAAAGAAAATCAACTGTAAGTAGAGAGTGTTCAAACTCAATTTACTAAAGGTAATGGAGAACTACTTTTTTCAGTATTTGACATCAGCCGGAATTTTATTATTTTGAAACTTATATTGGTTTACAAAAAGGCTTTGAAAACTCCTGAAGCACTATATGTAGGTATAGCGACATATTACATGGTTCGAAAGAAAATGAAATGGTGAATCTTTTCACGTGGAAAAATACAGGGTGTTCCATTTGAAATAACAAAGTAATTGGAGGTCAAATATGCGGTAAGTGTTCCTGACAATATAAAACACACTGTATAATATTGATCATAGTCTGAAGTTGCAGTAACTAGCTGAAAGGGATAAGAGTGACCGGTCAAAATTTCGTACACATGCAGCGGATAATTGCAATGATATTGAATTTTTTTTTTCAACGTTACATTTTGAGAAAAAGTTGAATATCTCATAAAGGGAGAGAGTTAGGTATAGGGAAACTTTAGCAAAGCCAGCTTATTTTTTCTCAAAGAATTGAAAAAAATTAAGAAAATACAGGGTGTTCCATTAAAAAAAAACATAACTTTGATGTGTCACGCTTATTTCAAACACCTTGTATAAAAATCATTATTTTTAAAATGTGCTTCAGATCGATATACATGTACTCCCCCCGGCCGTTTACTGAAAAAAAATACCATATGGCCACGAGAGTCCGAGGCGTTTAGCCTGACTCACCCTGTATAACCAATATTGTATTATCGATATTGGACCCATTATTTTGTGTGATAATCTACATTCAAAACTATACCAATATTCCACCAACATTATTAATATAATATTGTTTTTTGAATATTTACCCATATTGGACCAATATTGATTTTTTATTTACAATATATCTATATTGGCCCAATATGGAACCAAGATTCAACCGATATGATGTGCTACCTGGGGAGGAGAACTGTAAATTGTCTATCAAAGCCTGTATATCGACGAATTCAGTTGCGATCGTGTTCGCGTAGAATGCAATTGTAAATCTAATACTTATACGTCAGTTGTTACATACTCAAATCAGCAAATTCTATCGAAACCTAGAAACCCCCTTTATCAAATCTAAACCCTGTGAAAACTGGCAGAATACTTCATCCCAAACCAAACTCAGAGAGGTCGGGACATCTACGACACCTTGGTCACGTTTACCAATTTCCAGGAAGCAGCAATCAATCTCAACCCGCCTGAGAATAGGCCACACTCGATATACCCACGAACACCTATTCAAGAAAGAAGAACCTGCTGTTTGTGAAGTGTGTAACACAGATATCAGATATGATGACTGCAACTTCCAAAATCTATTTGAATATTAGAAGGACATCAATGTATACAATAAAATATGATTTATGTGTTATGGGTATTGTACCACTGCTAATAACCCATTTGTGGTTGATGCAATTATTTTCGAATAAAAAAAATCTAATATACTTCAGGTGCATAACATACTCAAATCAGTAAATTCTGTCGATAACTGGAAACCCCTTTATAGTTTATCTCACTCTGTATATCAACTAATGCAATTCCTATCGTGGTCGCGTAGAATGAATGCAGTTATCAATCTCATTTACCTTAGGTATAACATACTAAGATTTCAGCAAATGCTATCGATACAAAGATTTTATATTATACTTTATTATCGAGAAATGCAATTGTTATCGTGGTCGAGTAGCGTGCAATTATTGATCTAATATACCTTCGGTGTAACATACTAAAATTTCAGCAGATTCTATCGATACCGAGAAACCTCTTCCATTTTCTATTATTCTCTGTATATCAACTAATACAATTGTTATCGTGGTCGCGTAGCATGCAATTATTAATCTAATATATCTTCGGTGTAACATACTACAATTTCAGCAAATTCTATCGATACCTAGAAAACGTCTTATATTTTCTATTGCACTCTGTATATCAATTAATGCAATTGCTAGGTGGTCGCGTGAAAGCCAATCTGTTTCTGAATTTTCAAAAAATTAGGTCCAAATTAACGTAACAGTTTTCGAGATATTCAATAAAAACTTTGTAAATGACTTTTAAAAAATGTAACGCACCCTGTATTCAAACGGAAGTTAATATTGAACAACTCAATTCATCAGAAAATTATCTCATCTTTTGTTCAACCAACAATGACAATAAAATAATTTTACATGTAGTCAAAACCGATCTGTCAATGGTTTTCAGTATAGGGGTATAAGTAAACCAAAATCAAGAAACAAAACACGTTTCAATCGCCTAGAATAGAGTGAAACTATGATGTCACTAAAATGTAATTTATTGGTTTTGGTATAGTTCTAAAAAATATCTTAAAAACCGACTTTTATACCCTAATGTACTATCATTAATAAGATTATAATTGAACATGTTAACGAGTTCCGATAAAGCCTAATTACTTTAGCAATAAAATTCAGCAATATTGGCATTTCTTTCTTAACTAGAATTTAATATAAAATTGCTAGTTGGGGTCATGGCAATGGTTGGTCATGACATATCTGCCAGAATAGTTTCCCCAGAACAAAAAACTTCGAGTCAAGGTGTTTTTTCATTATTCTTTCCACTTCGCAGATATTAGGAAAGGAAGTTAAAAATAGGGTTTCGATAGGGAATATGCATAATTTTTTTTCATTCGTTTAATTAATTTATTACTTCGTTACAACATAGTAAAAAATATTATTACTGTTGGAAGTCTTGGAATTAATTTTTAAAATAATATATAAAATACCGATTGAATTTGACCTGTTCGAACGCCTCCATTTTCCGCGGGCTGTGGATGACGTCACATGGCGCGATCAGTATTGTTCTTCTTCTTTTATAGTTATGGTCTTTAACTGTGTTGTTTACAATATGCATTGACACTATTGACAGTTATTAATCAGGTTAGGGATTTTAATCGCTCTTACGATAATGGAAAATGCTAAAAAAACATTTTATATTTGTAGGTATT
Organism: Chrysolina oricalcia; assembly: GCA_944452925.2. Classification (NCBI taxonomy): domain Eukaryota; kingdom Metazoa; phylum Arthropoda; class Insecta; order Coleoptera; family Chrysomelidae; genus Chrysolina; species Chrysolina oricalcia. Next base: position 13,290,750 of record OX101821.2, on the reverse strand, counting down.
GTCTAATACCGTAATGCCAAAACACAATTATAAGTGCACCAAATAAAGTATTTTTTTATTCTGATCCAAGAGATGCGAAAATATGTAAACAATGGTGTTATGTTATGAGAAGAGACGAAGTATCTCCAATACATTGTTGTGAATATCACTTTAATATGAGTATATTGTATGAATACAACATTTGAGGTTATGTTTTGCATGAAAACTTATTTAGTAAATTACAAAATATCATGTCTTCCAACAACTACCTTGCAGCTGTCACTCCTTTAACCTCAGCGGACGTGAAATCTGGATTGGATACAAAATATGCTGTCATCATAAAAGCATCTATTTTTGGTAGATTGTCGGTTTGTGCTTTGACAAAACCACTTTCAGTCATTGCTCTTGATAATTTACAATTGTCACTAGACCAAAATCGCACTGTGATGGAAAACACTACAAATATATAAATCAAAACAAATTTTCTATGAAAGACGACTAGCACAGTATGAATATCAACACAGATAAATTTCATGTGACGCCATTCTTCGTTTCGACCAATGGTGATGCGTTTCGCAAATTTGAATTCCGCGCGCTTATTTTTGCACTTTTTGATTAAAGTTTTATGGAGTTGAATACAAACTAAATGAAAAACTTATGGTTTAGTTGTAATGTCAAGACCATAAAGTATCGGAGGTAAAAAATTCCCTATTGATATTTTTACAAATCAAACAATTCTTTTCAGGTGGAGGTTGAGATTCCAGATCGCAGTACTAACTTTCAACACATTGAAGACGTGTGCTGGGCTCTACTGCGATGAATCCGTTGGAACTGTACAAAATCGTGACCCCTATTGGCCCTATTCATTAAAAACATTCATCCATAACATATCAATCGAATGTTCAGGAGTCGGACTACCAATACCGCCTATTTATACACAACATAATTGCAGTGGCTGCCCTCGTATGTTGAAAATATCATCTTCAAATATTTTTGTTGTACCTTCTACAGCATTTTCTACTTTTCCGTTGATAACAATTCTACGTATGGAAAAACTTCGTATAAAGAAACTTTCACCAGGAGCATTCAACACATTACATTATCTCAAAGAGGTATATCTAGGTGGCAACAATATAACCGAATTGAATCCCGGAGTTTTTAATTCTGTATTAAATCTGGAAGTTTTAGATTTATCTAAAAATAATCTCAAAAGCTTGGGTATAGGTTGCCTGACTGGATCAATCAAACTGAAATTGCTGAATTTATCCTCAAATTCCTTGAAAACATTCAAGGACTCATATCTTGATGAAAACCTTGTTGATCTTGAACATATTGATTTAAGTTCCAATCAAATAGAACAATTGAAAATCGAAAATCTTCAATACAAGAATATAAACATTGATTTGAGCAGGAACAAAATCAAGAAAGTAAATTTCTGTGTATCAGAGTTCAAAAGTATCAATATCAGCAGAAATGAGCTGAGGTCACTGGAAAATAATGGCTGCCGAAATCGCACTTCCAGGGTTACCAACTTCGATGTGAGCTATAATGAAGTTTCTCAACTGTTGCCAGATGCCTTCGTCGACTTCTCCCAACTGGAACGCTTGAGCTTGCAGCATAACAATATATCTTCGGTTCCTACAGACTTATTCTCACATCTGTACAATCTGACTGATTTGAATCTATCGAACAATGATTTGGAACAATTCTCTCATGGAACCTTTGATAGTCTTCACAAATTACGATTCCTCGATATATCAAACAACAAATTCGCAACTATTGAAAGATACTTACACTCTCTTGTCAACTTGCAAGAGTTGCATATCCAAACAAATGAAATCTTTGATTTGGATTCCAAACAACTCATAAAAGATCTACCAAATTTAAGAAAAATATTTTTGGATGGCAATTACTTTACCTGTGATGACCTGATTGATAAAATACATGATTTCACAAGTAAGAGTGTTAATGTTACAAATGGAAGCGTGAGAAATACATCTAACATACATGGTATTCCTTGTATTGATAATTCAAATTTACCTTCAGGATTTTCGATAGACATTGGTTCGAATTTTGAAAGAATCATAATGAATGAAATGGTACAAGAACAATCAGATCAAGACCCCAAAGCAAGCTCTAAGCACGAATATTTCAATGATGATTTCAAGAGCAGTAACTTCTATAAATATCTCGAGGAGATGAAGGAACAAATGTCGTTGAAGTCTAATGACACTGAAATCTATGAATTTTTCAACCGGGACTTTAAAAAAAGCGAATTCTACAAGAATTTGGAGAAAGGTGCTGAAAATTTTAGTTTTGAATTCAACAAGAGCATACATGACTACTTCGACAAGGACATCAAGAATAGTAGTTTTGTTAAATATCTCATGAATATGAATAATGCTGATGATACTTCGGATGGAATATTCTTAAGTAGCAGGTGTAACGAATACCAAGAGAATCTCAAAACATTTTTTACAGTAACAGTGATCTTTTTCGTCCTTATTTTAATTATGCTAACAGTCATGGTATTTCATTACTCTAACAAAAAGAAAAGAAACAATGAACAAATGGAACTTATCAATACTTGACCTGACAAATTTAAATACCTATTCATTTATTTATTTCAACGGATACACCATTACTCTGTAAATATAATACTTGGTAAATTAACAATAGGAGCTATACAGATCATCTTACAGCAGTGCGAACATAGGAGAGGACATGACCAATTAACTATCGTCCAACCACTTCAGTTTTCGCCATTTTCGGTTTCGCTGTTCACGATGACAAAACTGTCATCGTGACATCCTAATAATTATCAGTAGTAATACCACAAGTGATTGAATTTTCGCGATAAGTCTGTCGATTCATTTCTGAATCGTGCGGACTCGTGGTGTTTTCTCGATACAATTCAGTTGAGTTCAGAAATAAAAGACAGACTTATGAGATAAATGCAATCACGAGTGTAATTTTATTAGACTATTTCACGAAGCATTAAAAGTATTATTATAAACATGAACAATCAACTATAATCCCAAAAAATGTATTATAAATATCAATAATTTATTATATAGTTACGATGCGACTCATTTTGACGTTTTCACCTACAATTATGATCTGTCAAAATGTCAAATTTTGCTTTGTCGTCTATGGTTACATCGTTGAAAACACCAACGCTGACAGACCAATCAGAATTGAGATACAGCTGGTGTTTTCGCGATAATACAAGTTGTCTTTGATTTGTGATTGGTCAGATTACGTGAATATCTTGAGAGGAGTGGAATAGTCTGGCAAAGACACTTATAGGTAGTTTAAAGACGTACTAACATTTGTTGAACATGGTTTACGAAATTGCTGAGAAAGTGCAAATTGGTATTTTCAAGGATCAAGGACGTACATTGCGTCTGATTAAAGTATAATTTGTTGAAAAGTTTGAAAACAGGACGGACAATTATCAATTGCAGCGGGGTGGATAAATGGTGCCGTTCGGTGGGAGTCAGTGTAAACCCTGAAAAGGCTGAACTGGTTCTCTTTACCAGAAAACGCAAACCAGGGGTCCTCCCAGATGTTCAACTCACTGGAAGGTCCCTGCAATATAAAAGCTCAGTTAAGTACCTTGGAGTCATCCTTGACTCCAAGCTAAACTGGAACGAGCATATTGATCATAAAGTTCAGAAAGCCACAGCGGCTTTCTGGGCATGTAGAAGGGCATTTGGCAGTACGTGGGGGCTCGGCCCCAAGATTCTATATTGGATCTACACAACTCTCATACGCCCAATGATTACGTACGGAGCCATCGTGTGGTGGCAAGGTGCAACATCCGGCAAGTCGAGAACCCAATTAGATAGGGTACAAGGCTTGCCTGCCTTGCGATAACAAGTGCAATGAGGGCGGTACCTACCAGGGCGCTGGAGACGCTCGTAGGACTGCCCCCCTTATACCTCCTTATCGAACATGAGGCACGCAAAGCCGTAGCTCGCCTAAGAAGTTCTAACCAATGGCGGAGCGAGGGAATGTATGGACATTCTTGATTATGGAATCAGACGGTAAGGGATTGTCCCCTTCTTGAAATGCTGGGTGACAGTTCGTTACCTGCCATACGATTCAGTAAAAGGCCACTGACAGTAATTCCCAAAAGGGAAGACTGGGAGCAGATCGGGCACCGCCTGCTTCCCACCAAGGGGATCATTTGGTACACAGATGGCTCCAGAATGGGTAAGTCAGCCGGCGCCAGGGTATACGGGCAGTCTCCGAAAGCGGAACTGTGTTACGCTCTAGGAACTTTTGCTACTGTATTTCAGGCAGAAATGTTCGCCATACTCGCCTGTGTAAGAGAAAATCTCAACAGAGGCTACCGCGGCCAGCAAATCACGATATGCACCGACAGCCAAGCGGCGATCAAGGCTCTCACATCATATAGAGTCACTTCGTTGCTGGTGTCTGAATGCATCGATGATCTGCAAAGGCTATCTTCCGCCAATAAAGTAAAGCTACTTTGGGTCCCTGGTCATACCGGAGTACCTGGAAACGAACGGGCTGATTATTTGGCCAGACAAGGTGCGAAAAGCCCAGCGATGGGACCAGAACCTATCATAGGAGTTTCAAGATCATGGTGCGTCTCAACCATGAAAGAAATTCTGGAAGTAAAATTCCAGGATACATGGAAAGATACACCAGGCATGAGGCAATCGAAACTCTACATCTGAGGCCCTTCTACCAGGAGGACCAAGACTCTGCTCACACTGAGCAGAAAGGAAATCAGATTAGTGACAGGGCTCCTGACGGGACACTGCCACCTCAACAGGCACCTCAATATTTTAGGTTTCACGGATGATACCGAATGCAGGTGGTGCTTGGAGGATGAGGAGTCAGCCACTCACATCCTCACGGAATGCCCGGCAGTGGCAGCAATACGGGAAGCACACCTCGGGAGCATCGTACTGAACCCGGAGAGTGTGAGGGTGGTATCGGTCAGAAGGCTGGCCTCTTCCGCTCGCGAGATAGGCTACCTTCAAAACCATCTCCCAGCAGTAGTGGGTGCATAACGGGCCCGATTGAGAGGCCTACATGCTTATGGCTTTGTCCGCCCACATACCTTGTTCTATCTATCTATCAATTGCTCTAACTCTACCTATGTTCAGTGCCCTGTGAGAAGTACTGTATAAGAAACATATGCAAAATACGTTGGTTATGAATAAACATAATTATTATGCCCTAAACCATGCATTACCATTAACTTAAATCAACTCCATTGTATTTTATGCAACGATCATGTGTTAATAGCCATTACATGATCGTTGCATACACTGTTTTTTCCACGACCAATAAATAAAGAAATAAAAACAAGAACTCATCAATATTGTTTCTTTATTATCGTAATGTCGCCCTCCTCATCAACTTATATCATAGCAGAAGTTCTGCGGAAGCAATGGCAGGTATACAAATATGGATTGGTGGGTGGCTATTTGCTTTCTAAAAGTACCGCATATATACATCCCAGTATTTTGCAGTGTACATCTATCATTGTAATAGTTGAGGAAGTAGGATGGTGTACTTTTGGCCTTAGATTCATGTACCAGTTACCGTAGAATTTATTTGTCTCTTTGTTTTGGCGTCGGGAATATTTACAAGTATTTCATCCAAATCCTTCACATGACAACATTGAAAATTTTGTGACTCATAATAACACTAATAATAATAATAATAATTTGTGAGTGTTTGCATAACAGAATGGTGCTGGATGGAGCCTGTAAGGTCATCAGAAGTTCAGATCCCCTTCTCTGCATGGTCTGCGACCATGAAAAAGCAGGGATTGGAGCATTTCTTTTCAAGGCCTTGAACTTGGTTTCGTATTCGACAATGAACGGGCTAAACCAAACTCTGTCACCGACTTGGAACCCGTTCAGCAAAAAGCTCACTTCAAACCTGCGGAGACCCAGGTCCTCCTACACCTACATATGGATAAGCCAATGCATGGAGTATTCTTCAAAAACATCGAAGACCTTGGCTTATCCAAAACTTTTACCTTTGCCTTCCTCAGGTCAAGTGAGCTAGCATCAGAGACTGAGGAATTCATAATGGCCTGCCAGGATTTAACCATAGTCACGTAATTGGTATAGAGGTCCCTGATACCAGATGCAGGACGTGTCGTGGGGCACCTGAGACCAATAATTTGCTGTCAGCATGTCCAGCTTATGCGATCTCATCCTATATCCACATGCATATCGCGGCGCTAAGAGTGTTGTACTACCATCTTCAACACTCGTACGGTATAGACGAGACACCGGTGATGCCTTATGTACCGAGGGATATTGAGTCCGTTGTGGAGAATGAGAGGTGCCGAATCTATTGGAAATACTCATTCCCCACCCTCAGGCAAATACAAGCCAATAAGCCTGATGTTGTCCTGCTCAACCACCAAAGTGAAACGATTTTCGTCTTGTTATTTTCCTTCCCAGGCGAAACGAATATCGTTCGAAAAGAGGACGAGAAACGGACCAAATATCGAGATCTTCTCTTTGAACTCTGCAGGCTGTACCCAAACCATCCTGTTAAAATCGAGGTTCTGATTATAGGGGTCCTTGGTGGATTGATGGACATTCTGCTCTCGAATCTGAAGATGATACCGGCTTGCCATAATATGGCAGAAATCTTAGCAGCACGAATGCAAAAGGCCGTCATCCTTGGTTCACTTCGTCTGCTCAGAGCACTTGACTCTTGGACCCAATAGTCACTCACCCAACGGATGTAGGGCGTCGTTATTCGGGTCAACGACGCACTAGCGTGCCCTCAGGGTGTGTCGGAGTTCCGGAGACAGGGCCTGACTGGTACATTCCTAACGGAAAAAAAATATTGATCCATTTTGATCATTTACTACAGATACTAGTTAATAATTATAGCACATGTTGAAGTATGCATCGGAAGAATACAAATAATTCTGTATAAGGAACTTTTTTAGGGCTGTGTTTAACTTCATACTCTAAATAATATTTTTAATTTATTGCGGCAACTTGTAGATCATGAGTTTTGTTATACCCTGTATTTATAATATGGAATTTGAAATTTTCTTTTTCTCGTGTATTCACTTCATGAAAGTTTTTATTCAGAGTGAATTTAGTTTTGTCCTTAAAAAGATAAGTGCATTTTTCATAAATCTACAAAGAAAAAAGTTTCAATACGAATAAAGGAACGAACGCCTGCCACTCTCCTAATATTCCTTTCTGCAAAATGAAAACACCATGAAGAGAAGTTGAGTTGCCCCACAAACATATACCTTACCTAATTCGAGACGCTACTTGAGAGTGGTACATAATAAAATATTATTACTATTTTTTCTTGGAACTTGTACTTTATTTATCATTTTACTTCTTAATTTACCCAAATCTATTTATTTCAATGTATAATTGTTTTAAATACATTCATTCATTATTCATAATGTTTATTGTTTCATTGTATTGTTCAGTTTCATTGTATTGTGCATTTTCATTGTATTGTTATCATTTACATTTGTCATTTTATATTTCACAGTTCACTATTTCACATAAGAAATTTCTTCTTGAAACAAGTGCTTCGCAGTTATCACTAAACATCTTTATTCGCTTCCATTATCCGTGTTATTATTTTGTATTTGTATTTATTTTTGAGTAAATAAAGATATTATCATAAATCAGGATGGATTTATCGAGGGGCAATATATGAAAATATGAATAGAAAAGTTATTGAGTATAGCCCTCAAATTGTTGTGCAACCGTAGACACGTGTATCGAGCTTAAGCTCTCAGTACGGTAAAATCAAGTGCGAAGATATACAACACTTGGATGTAACAACAGAAACAAAGGAAGTTAACAACAGGAAGCTAACCACCATTTGTGGCCTCGAAACACGTGTCTACGGTTGCACAACAATTTGAGGGCTATACCCAATAACTTTTCTATTTATATTTTAGTACAAGGTCTTCTAACCGATGCCACAAATGTGTGGTTGGCTTCCTGTTGTTGACTTCCTTTGTTTCTATTTTTACATCCAAGTGTTGTACATCTTCGCACTTGATTTTACCGTACTGAAGAGAGCTTAAGCTCGAAACACGTGTCTACGGTTGCACAACATTTTGAGGGTTATACCCATTAACTTTTTTACTTATATTTTCATATATTGCCCCTCGCTAAATCCATCCTCATATAATTATATGTATATGTTTTAACTAAAGAAGTTATCTCGACTGGACAAATAGTTATAATTGAGTGTTTTATTGGGGATGCAGTCAGAAGATGGCCACTTTTGAATATATTATATGAAATGAAATAAAGACTTCAGGCAATACCAAAGAGTATTATTTAATAGTGGCCACCATCTTCTGACTGCATCCCCAATAAAACAGTCAGTTATATGTTTCAATATATTTTAACCATGTAGCGTTGTATGTATGAAATATGTGCTTGAATTAAATTGTAATTGATGTTTATTTCTTACTTTTTATTTCACTTTGTCAATAGGAATAATAATTCTGAAGACAATAAATTAATTTTGATATTTGATAGATTCATCGCACAAAAATATTCCAAAGCGAAGTTCTTATAAATCTTCAGCTTTTTTTGTTTGGGTACTTCAAATTACCGTTGAATATTGAGAAAAGAGGAAGAAGACAAAATTCTGCAAGACATTCAATCTGCTACTTGAACAGAGAAATCGAAAATCACAGGCATTACTCCCAAAGATATGAGTCTCAGCTCAAAAGTTTCCAGAAACTTGGCAAGGCAAGTACAACAGAAGACTCAAAAGTAGAAAAAACAAGAAGTGAAGAACATCACAAATCAAAGACAAAAATTTGCATACTTCTGGCAAAAGAAGAAGTTAGGAAGAGGTTACCAAAATTATATGACAAAATGAGCCACAAACAAATTTCATGATTCCTATTTGTTATAAGGTTTAGTGTTTTGTACACACACGTTTTTTGCTTCTAATAATGAAGCATCGAATCGACTCGTTTTCGAACAGTAATAATTATTGATAAACGTCAAAATCGACTAGTTCGTTTGAAAGTCAAATATGCTAACATTGAATGATTTTCCCTTGAAACAAATCACTGTTCAAATAAAAATATATGCTCTAAATGGGAAATCGGACATGCCAGCTAACAAATCCTGTTCCATATTTCCACTTTGATCCAGCAATCCCAATAATCCAAACACATGCATGTCGAGATTAGTACAGCACTTGGATATCACGGGCGATTTGCAATCACTGCTTTCCACAACAACCCTAGCAAAGATTTTCTGTTCTGTCAGCAGGATTGTAAAGTTCAGCAGGACGTTAGCTTGTCTGTTTTATTCGTGAGCTCGCGGTAATACTTCCGGGGCGTTTGCTTGAAGGATATATTGCGAGAAGCGAAATTCCTACCGGACACAGATATGTTCAAGATGTCGAAATTGTTTTTCTTTGTTTTTCAATCAGATATTTGTTTTGCATTTACGCCGTCCCACAATTTTATTTCAGATATTTTATTTGATACTTTGCCATATTTTTGCAGGCCTTTATAAAATCGGGCATATCAATTTTGTACGTTTTCTTATAACTGAATATTGCAGCCTTCTCAACAATCCAAGAGAATGCAATTATACCGGGTGTCCGCGGAAAGTGGCTTGCCCCCATAACTTTTCTGTTTTTGAAGGTAATGGAATGAAATTAGGAGAGTTTGTATAAGACGTAAAACTGCATCTTCTGACAACTTTTGGTTTGACAGGAAATGACATAAACTTCGATTTTCAAATGAGACACCTGGTATATTTTCACTTCTCTTTGTCTCCATATGACATATTGAATACAACCATGTGGTACTTGTTATTTTTTGTAACCAAATTTTATCTCAGTTTTAAAATTTATTCTTCATTCTAGAGGGCTATGGATATCTTCAAATCAGTAATTTTGGTCCTGAAATTATGAGAATAATACTAGTTTATTTATAACCATATATGTAATGCTGTCATTACTAACATCATTGATGGTTGGGAAGTGTCACATTACACTCCTCTTCATCCCGACCTCATTTTCCGCCCTCACTTTCCGCCCTCATTTCCTGCCCTCATTTCATCTATTCTAGATGAATATTTTTTATATTTGAAAAAATAACAAATTTTTTTGACAAATTTTATGATACCTATTTAATGGCAAACAATAAAAAACAACCATGAACTAAAATATAACAAACTACTTATTGATATTAATCGTTAAATTTGAATTATTGTACAGGTCGACAAGCATAAGGATGCCTCTGAGATGCGCAAACGATAGAAAGCGTGAGTAGATGTGCGACAAAGATCGACTACTGTTTACGGCTGGTTATCATCGGAATGTACAATCGGGAGAGAAATTTTTCTGCAACACGTAGGAACGTAGGTTCTTATCTGAATTTTAATTAATTCCTAATGAACTGTTAGAATATTATAATTGTCTGTGATCACTGGACCGATTATGAAAATTGCATAATTTTCCCGAAGCCATAAGTGTAAATAAAGTACGACTAGAAAAAGAATGCATCGCCACACAATATCAGAAATAGGTAAATAAATATAATAAAGAACACGAGGAACATACTTACAGAAGTTGACTAACAATATCACATGACCTCTGACCACTGCCAAATCAGCATTGTCCATGGTAACTTTTGATTTTTTGTTTCTATTTTCATTTGGAGTTGAGAATTGTTCCATTTCACCTTTTTCAATTTTATTCATTTCTGATTTAATTTTCCTAATGCTTCTATCGCAATCTCCCGTTGCGGCAGCAACTCGTTCTTGAACATTCACAAGAGGAATACTGGTTTCACCTATCATTGCTTCTGCCTGCATAAATTTGATGACATTACTGACAATTTCCCTACTTTGTCCACTCAGAATCTTATTTCTCACTTTACTCTTTGAAGGCGTTTTCAAACACAACAAACTACACTATAACCTATCTAATAATATTTCAAAATTATACACAACAAAAGGTTTTAAAATTCAACACATAATCGCAGAGAGTTGAAGTGATTACAGTAAGTGAACCTTCACGTAGACGTTAACGTACGAAATATAACGTTTACGGGTTATTATGAAATTGAGTTGAAGTTGAACGTATGTCAACCGCTAACCCTAACATGTTAATTTGTGTTTATTTCGCTTTTATGCTGTTTTCTATGAACAACTGGAAGATGAACTCTACTTTGCGGATCTTAATAGGGATTTTGACCATATACCTCCCTTGCCAAATGCTAATCAAATTCTTCCGGAATTGGCTTTCCGAAATGTTCATTGTTTTAAATAAAGCGAAATATCGAGCAAGATCATCAAAAATACATTGAAGAAATGATGATTGATGTAAAATTGTAAATAATGCTTTGTCACTTCTTGATTTTATGGCTTTAAAATCAAAATTTGCTCATTCGCAACTCATCGGTGTGATTCGTATATTCTTCGGTTAACGTGCGTTGATTTTTAAGGTATCCGTGTGGGACCGTTAGGTTACGTATGCCCGTAAACCTATTTTCAACGTTAACGTGAATAGCTGACGAATGCGCATGCGTAGATGTCAATTTGTACGTTAACGTTTACGTTCATGGCAGCACTTCAACTCTCTAATCGCCACAATAATTTTATTCCACTGACTGTACACTCACGACGTTAACTGTTTGAATAATGCAGAGCGAGTGAGCTGTTGCCCCACTCCAGGGTTGTGTCTACTGCGCAACCAATTCTCGGAGGCATCCTTATGCTTGTCGATCAGTAGGTAAGCGTTTATTGAAATATTTCGGCCTGTACCAGCGCTGGCCCCTTCAACAGTTGTCTCTTTGGGCGACAAATTAATTTCATGTTGAATGACTGGGGTTTGTGAACTACTTGCAAAAGCTACAGAAGACATGGCACATTGGGACAGCATAGTGGCAGTTTTCGTTTTATTCTCTATTGAGCCATCCACATAACCTTCTGCCGCAGTACTAGATTTCCATCCTGCCAGCTTTTTTAATTGGAGTACTGTTGGACCACTGTTGGCAAGTAACGTAGCGACGGTTCTTCTGAGTGCGTGTCCTGTGAAGCCTTTCCAGTTCTCTGAATTCAAAAAATTACCATTTTTTTGGGGAAAATTAGCTATTGTATTTTGTCCAATTGGTTGATTTCTTGCTGTTCCTCCTCTGAGCTGAACAAAAAATCTATCGATTCCTATTGTTTTTTCTCAAATAAGGCACAAATATTTTTCATTATGAATTTTTCTATACACACAAACGTCAAACTCTAATCATGAAACATCGTAGGTAGTTGAGATATATGTGCTTGAGTACTTCCACAGCGTTAGTTTAGAAAATATGAGTGAGTGTGACATTTCGCAACAGACTTGGGCTTTCTTCATGAAGATCAATGGAATCTTGGCCTACATTGGCGAAATATCGGAAATGCGCGCGCTACGCGCGCTCTCATTTACCAACTGTTGGCAGAGTGCAAAGCGTTTGCACATTTTTTAAGAAACCACAACCGACTTAAGCTTCCTACATGAAAATATAAAAAATGGACAAACCGGAAATGCGCAAAACCGCGCCCGCGGATTTGCAAAATGTCGGCCGAGCGCGCGCTATGCGCTCGCTTTTCTGCCAATATCAAAGCCTTTGCAATTTTTATATGACGTAATCGCAACAAACTTAGTCTTCCTATATGAAGATCGAGAAAATGTACATGAAAACGAAAATGCGCATGCGCTACGCGAGCGCTTTTCTACCAAGATCAAAGCCTTTGCAGTTTCTTATATGTAATCGCAACAGACTTAGTTTTCCTACATGACGATCAAGAAAATGTACATCAAAAAGAAAATGCGCATGCGCTCTGCCGATTAAAGTGCATGTGTTTGTGCACTTTTACATACCACTATTCAACATTTATTGCGAAAATAATTGTCTTGGTTTTTTATCGTTTTTAATGTAGGTACCCTGAATCATCAGAAAAAATTTCATCAAAATCTGAGAGGTTACCGTTTTCTTTACTTTTTCCCCGATATTTTTAACCTTTCTTTCTTCGCACCACTTCCTATATAATTCAATGGCTTTTTGATACCAATGCTTACTTTTCTTTGGCACCAAGTCCTGGACTGCTGCATGAGCAGCCTGTCGTACTTCTGGTGGGGTACAATCCATAAATTCTTCGTCGGTAGACATGTTTTTCAATTTATTATTCGCGAATTTAATATCCGACTTTATCTGACATTTATTTATATTGTGACAATAGTCACGGTAACAATATATCTACTTGATTATTCTGAGAGAGTTCTTGGTATTTTGTCGTTGAATGTAATATTTTAGGTATGTTCAGAACGAAACAGAGATTTATTAATTTTGATCAAAATATCATGGTTGTAAATAAAATAGTATACAAACCTCGGTAGGAAGTTTCATTCCTGTCTCGAGACCATAGCTAACCTCGACGCTTTGCGTCGAGGTTAACTAACTAATCTCACGACAGGAAAGAATCTCTTCCCACCTCGGTGTGTAATATTCTTTCTTTCTTTGTAAATATAATTGATCCTTCATTATCATTATATACAACCAACCTATGATTCTATCGCAAAATGGAAAAATATGTTAAGGAATTCGAGTTGAAAACAATCGAGACAGAAGTTTTATCGAATTTTTTAGAATTTCAGGAAGTTGTGAAAATAAACAACAGTAGCGCAAACTTTAGTATTATACATAATAACATAAGGAGCATACACAAAAATTTCGATTTCTTCTTGTGCTATTTTAATCAATTGAAGGATGAACCAGAAATCATTGTACTCACGAGACAAGACAGATCCAAGATTTAGATTTATATTGTGTCAATGGGTACGATTTAGTATATAACGAAGGAACGTACAACCAGAACGATGGCCCAGTGATGTTCATCAAATCGGAACTTCAGTACACATATGAAATAATAAAGTTGAGAGTCGAAAACAACATGATACTTTGGAATGTTCTTTTCAATAATAGGAAAATATCAATTCTTGCTATGTATAAAAATCCCCCCTATTGTTGCATGGATTTTGTCGATTCCCTTAAAAATTATTTCACAGAAAGCGATAATAGAGCGGATTATTTCATATTCCTTGGAGACATAAACATTGATATTTTGGACGAAAATATAGATATTTCAACAGTTGAATACCTGAACGTTATAAGTGAATTTGATTTAATTTCCCTGATCAATAATTATACAAGGGTAACAGAAAATACTAAAACCTGTTTGGATCACATATTTATCAAAACCAAGTACGATACTGATCTCTTACTACCTATTATCATTACCACAAAACTTACAGATCACTACACTACATCCCTACAGATTATACTTGAGAAAAACGTCAATAAAAATGAAAGTTTCTTAAAAAACCCAACCGCAGTAAACTATCCAAAACTTAAAAAACACCTCCAGGCAATAAACTGGAAATCGGTATATACTGCACCTAATGTGGAATCTGCAACAAAATTATTTCTTAATATAGTAAATGAAAAAATCAAAGAATGTAGCAACGTGATGATATCAAAACAAAAAAAAGGAAAGAATGGATTACGAAAGGAATAATGAAATCAAACGATACCAGAGACAAAATGTTTCAAGAATATCTACGCAATTTAAATGATAAATCCTTACAAACCAATTATAAATCTTTACGAAATAAACTCAACAAAACAATAGAGAATGCCAAAAAAATGTTCTACCAAAATAATATAGAGAAAAATAAAACAGATATGGGAAACGGTGAATGAAATTTGCGGTAAAAAAGGCAATAAATAAAATAACCAACATAAATATAGGAGGAAAAACACTACAAATGCTCTCGAAGTTGCAGATACTTTCAACGAGCACTACACTACCATAGGCCAAAAATTAGCAAGTAAAATAAAATCTATTCCAAATTACAATTGTTTCAATAAAAACGTAAAAAATCATTAGTGAATGTTTCTATTCCCCACTGATCTCGCCGAAATGGTAAAAGTAGTTCAATCACTGAAAAACAAAAAGGCTATGGGAATTGATGGAATAAAGGCAGAAAAAATGCTATTCCATTCATCATCGATCCATTGGTGTACATAACAAACAAATACTTTGCTGAGGGCATCTTTCCATCGCCGTTGAAGTTGACACAGGTAATACCCATATAAAAAAATGGTGACAGAGATCAGGTTATAAATTATCGTCCAATTTCTCTAATAACTGCAGTAGCAAAAACTTTTGAAAAATTGATAAAAGACAGACTCTCATCCTACCTCAAAAAATACACCATACTTTCCTGCAGACAATATAGATTTAGAGAAGGCGTGTCAACACAAGATGCTATCTTGAATTTAACGACTGAAATGTTCTCTGCGTTGGATAACAATATGCCATCATTGTGTGTATTCATAGATCTTACGAAGGCATTTGATACGGTTAGTCATTAACTCCTTCTCCAATCGCTAGAAAATATTGGCATAAGAGGAACCACTCTAAATCTGGTTGAAACTAATTTATTAAACAGGAAACAATGCGTGAAAATTGGAGAAAATAAAAGCGACTTCCGAGATATAGTTTATTGGGTACCACAGGGAACCACCCTTGGCCCAATTCTATTCAACATCTACCTAAATAACCTGTTTTCAATCTCGACAACTGGACAAATATTCAGCTATTTTTTACAAAGATGTAACATGGACTACATTAAAAAGCAAAGTGGAAGCAGACCTAGAAAATATTGCAAACTGGTTTTCTCAAAAACTCCTTACAATAAATTTAAGTAAAACACATTAATTACCAAATTTTTAACACTACATGATGCTCCCCACCTTTCACTTCTCTGAGTATAACCAACCTCTTCATTATCTCGCCCGTGAAACAAATAAAATATCTAGGCATAATTATTGATAATCAACTCAAATGGAAAGGACCCCGCACATTTCTTATGGGAAATGGCTTTCCGTGAATTTGGCTGAATTTTTGGTATGTTGTAGCCACAAACCTCAAAAATGGACAGTTTTCGAGATATGGAGCTTACAAAATGAATTTTTTTAATTTTTTGTACTATTTGCCCTTCGATCGAGAAGTTTCATTTGTTGTTGGGATGGAATTTAAATGTTCGGCGCCCAGAACCCGACTGAGGAATGGTATTTCTCAGTTACATTCGGCACCGCCATCAATGATTTTTCATACACTGCTCCACGCTGGACATGAAATGAGGTACTAATTCCAAGATCTTCTATACAACTTTTCATTCTACAAGATAACGCCAGAATGATTCATATTTTCAAAAAACAACATGTGTTGGGTATTCTCTGGAATAACTGATTCTAGATATATCTGATGTCCAGTAATATCAAATATGCTTTCTAAAATTTTCATAACGAGTCTCAGAGAGCTTTAATGGGGGAAAACGAAAAAATCATAGTCATGTATCGTCAGAGATAATAATTCTGATCACTATTGATGCCATTTACATATAATATGTCATTTAATCCACACAAATCTCGATAATCAGACAATGGTGTGCCAAGACATTTTTCGCAGGGTGGCTCTAAATGGATGATAGCATCTCACATCCAAACGAATCCGTGAAAATGTCTGCATCTTTGATACCTCCAGGTAGAATAAGGAAGTTTAGATGAGGGAAGCAAACTGTGAATGGAACTTCCGATATTTGCCCCCGAACTCTTGAAACTACTATAATTTTTTTATAAATGTTGCATCAAAGTTTACACAAATAAATGAATTCTATCTGTTCATATGATTTTTGGTAAAATGAATGAGTAGATCATTCGAAAACATTATAATAGTAAAAGTAGCATTCATAATAATACAAATAATAATAATGATATTATATAAAAAAATAAATAAACTATCTTAGCAATCTCAAGAAATCATTTAAAATATTATGAATCAGATCACGGGTAAAGTGATTTACTGGTAACATATAACTATAATTATATCAACGAACCCAATACAGTCATAAATCATTTCAAGAATATAAAGGAAAAATAAATCCGCTTCGCTCATAATATTTCAGATGATTTTTTGAGATTGCCAAGATAGATTATTGTTGTTTTTTATTTAATATCATTATTATTATTATGATTTTTACTCCTACTATTACATTATTTTTGATTGATCTACCCATTCATTGTGCAAACGATCATATGAGTAGATACTCAATTATAAGTGTAAACTCTAATGCAACATTTATAAAAAAATAGTATTTTCAGGAATTCTGTGGTAAATATCGAAAGTTCCATTCATAGTTTGCTTTCAACACCTGAACTTCCCTATTCTACCTGGAAAGTACTACAAAGTATCAAAGATGCAGACATTTTCACGGATTTGTTTGGCTGTGAGATGCTATCATCCATTACGAGCCACCCTGAGGAAAATGTCTTGGCACACCATTGTCAGATTATCGAGATTTGCGAGAAATAAATCACGTAATCTCATGTAAATGACATCGATAGTGATCACATTTGTTCTTCTGTGAACACAGTATTATGATTTGTCCATTTTTTCCATCGAAGCTCGCTGAGCCTCGTTATGAACATTTTGGAAAACATGCTCGATATTATTGGACATTAGATATATTCAGTATCAGTTATTATGGTCTCTCTTCAAAAACTACCCAACATATGTCGTTTTTTGACAATTAAAATTATACTGGTGCTATCTTGTAGCATAAAAAGATGTATGGAAGATCTTGGAAATAGTACCTGATTTCATAACCAGTGTGGAGCAGTGTATGAAAATTGTTTGATGGCGGTGCCTAACATGACTGAGAAAGGCCATTTCTCAGTCGGATTGGGGGCGCCGAACATTCAAATGCCATCCCATCAAGTAATAAGAGCTATCGGATTGATACTACAAAAAATGGAAAAAATCCATTTTCAAATCTCCATATCTCGAAAACTGCCCATTTTTGAGCTTTGTGGCTATAGACACTTTTGATCAGCTCAATGCGCATGCGTAGATGTCAATTTGTACGTTAACGTTTACGTTCATGGCAGCACTTCATCTCTCTAATCGCCACAATAATTTTATTCCACTGACTGTACACTCACGACGTTAACTGTTTAAATAATGCAGAGCGAGTGAGCTTCTGCCCCACTCCAGGGTTGTGTCTACTGCGCAACCAATGCTTGTCGACCAGTAAGCGTTTATTGAAATATTTAGGCCTGTACCAGCGCTGGCCCCTTCAACAGTTGTCTCTTTGGGCGACAAATTAATTTCATGTTGAATGACTGGGGTTTGTGAACTACTTGCAAAAGCTACAGAAGACATGGCACATTGGGACAGCATAGTGGCAGTTTTCGTTTTATTCTCTATTGAGCCATCCACATAACCTTCTGCCGCAGTACTAGATTTCCATCCTGCCAGCTTTTTTAATTGGAGTACTGTTGGACCACTGTTGGCAAGTAACGTAGCGACGGTTCTTCTGAGTGCGTGTCCTGTGAAGCCTTTCCAGTTCTCTGAATTCAAAAAAGTACCATTTTTTTGGGGAAAATTAGCTATTGTATTTTGTCCAATTGGTTGATTTCTTGCTGTTCCTCCTCTGAGCTGAACAAAAAATCTATCGATTCCTATTGTTTTTTCTCAAATAAAGCACAAATATTTTTCATTATGAATTTTTATATACACACAAACGTCAAACTCTAATCATGAAACATCGTAGGTAGTTGAGATATATGTGCTTGAGTACTTCCACAGCGTTGCCAAATGACCTGAAAATATTTCGAATTTATCAAACGTTAGTTTAGAAAATATGAGTGAGTGTGACATTTCGCAACAGACTTGGGCTTTCTTCATGAAGATCAATGGAATCTTGGCCTACATTGGCGAAATATCGGAAATGCGCGCGCTACGCGCGCTCTCATTTACCAACTGTTGGCCGAGTGCAAAGCGTTTGCACATTTTTTAAGAAACCACAACCGACTTTAGCTTCCTACATGAAAATAAAAAAATGGACAAACCGGAAATGCGCAAAACCGCGCCCGCGGATTTGCAAAATGTCGGCCGAGCGCGCGCTATGCGCTCGCTTTTCTGCCAATATCAAAGCCTTTGCAATTTTTATATGACGTAATCGCAACAAACTTAGTCTTCCTATATGAAGATCGAGAAAATGTACATGAAAACGAAAATGCGCATGCATATTATTGGACATTAGATATATTCAGTATCAGTTATTATGGTCTCTCTTCAAAAACTACCCAACATATGTCGTTTTTTGACAATTAAAATTATACTGGTGCTATCTTGTAGCATAAAAAGATGTATGGAAGATCTTGGAAATAGTACCTGATTTCATAACCAGTGTGGAGCAGTGTATGAAAATTGTTTGATGGCGGTGCCTAACATGACTGAGAAAGGCCATTTCTCAGTCGGATTGGGGGCGCCGAACATTCAAATGCCATCCCATCAAGTAATAAGAGCTATCGGATTGATACTACAAAAAATGGAAAAAATCCATTTTCAAATCTCCATATCTCGAAAACTGCCCATTTTTGAGCTTTGTGGCTATAGACACTTTTGATCAGCTCATCAAGAACTACAAAATAAAAATTCAGCCAAATTCACGGAAAGCAATTTCCCATAAGAAATGTGCGGGGTCCTTTCACATAAATAATGTCATAAAAAACTACAATTTTTGATGCATCGGTTCAATGTTTTGAGGGAAATATTAGACATCAAAACACTCAAGACATTATACTTCTCTCTTATACAGACACATATAAGCTACGGAATATTGGCATGGGGATCGGCTGGAAAGACTGCTATGAATAAACTGATCGTGACACAAAGAAGACTACTTAAAATAATATTTAGAAAAAAAAGGAATTATTCATCAAACGTCCTTTATGAGGAAGCACAAGTATTCGACCCAGTACAGCTCTTTTTTTCAAACTGTATCTTACGAACACACAAAATTAAAAAGAAACTTCCAAAAATAGAACATGAATATAACACTCGATCCAAACCAAACAATTTCAAAACACCATTCATGAATAAAACTGTAGGACAAAGAAGCTACAACTATTTCAGTTTTAAATTTTATAATGCTCTTCCAATTCAAATAAAAAATTCGAAGAGTCCAAATGGATTCAGGAAAAGAATGAATAATTATATCAATGTATTGACTCGTTTAGAAGTACATAAATTAGTGTACGGTTAGTACTGTTGTAAGCACTGACTCGGTAATCTATAATGTCCAGTGTGCACAGCTCTCGTGAATAATTTATAGGAGTATGTATGTATTAGTGTGTATGTGTATATTTGTACAAATACCCCATTTTAATCCGTAGTTGTCATATTTTAATTAGAGTGTCTGATATTGTTTCTCATATTATCATTGTTATTATTAGTATTATATGTTTACTGTTATTTTTATTATCGTTACTTTTAGATATACATTTGTTGTCGTCCGGATTTTATCAAATCTATTTTATTCAATTTTATTCTAATTATTTATATTACTATTATTAATAACTGATTTTTTAGTCACACACAAACTGGCAACAGTTTACGTGACTTTCTCCTGTTTATTAACCTGATTACCTTTCTCTGTTTTTATTTTATTTTATATGTATGATCATGAGATAAACATTTGAGGCATAAGATGTCCGGAGGACTGCTCATTGCTAGGATCCTATACAATAGAAAAAGTTGGGTCGAAAATCCATCAGAAAACAACTACTTTCCTGGCTAATGCCACGACGAATATTGAATTACATCTGATGAAATTTCTGTGCAGAGTTCCTACAAGGTTGGTTATCTCTGCAATTGCTTGTTGCATGGAAATGTTCATCGAAACATTCGGACCACCTATATATCGATTTCGGGGTGTTGCCCCTCATCAGTATAGGGTAGGTCTAGCAGTCAATAACTAATTACTGCATCGAATGAATCGATAACCAAATCCATTTCAAGACCGAAACTGAGATCGCGCCCGCACAGTGGATAACTCCAAAACTGCGAGCGCCATCCCAGCGCCGACCACCCAACTAAGCAATACCCATGAACCACGATCGTCAAGACCGTATAAAACGGAGAAGAAAACTGTAATTGACAAACAATGAGCTTATGACTTGAGGCATCAGATGTCCGGAGGACTGCTCATTGCTAATATCCTTCACAATAGGAAAAGTTGGGTCGAAAATCCATCAGAAAACAACTACTTTCCTGGCTAATGCCACGACGAACATTGAATTACATCTGATGAAATTTCCGTGCAGAGTTCCTATAAGATTATCTCTGTAATTGCTTGTTGCATGGAAATTTTCATCGAAACATTCGGACCACCTATATATCGATTTCGGGGTGTTGCCCCTCATCAGTATAGGGTAGGTCTAGCAGTCAATAATTAATTACTGCAACGATTGAATCGATAACCAAATCTATTTCAAGACTGAAACTGAGATCGCGCCCGCACAGTGGATAACTTCAAAACTGCGAGCGCCATCCCAGCGCCGACCACCCAACTAAGCAATACCCATGAACCACGATCGTCAAGACAGTATAAAATGGAGAAGAAAACTGTAATTCACAAACAATGAACTTATGACTTGAGGCATAAGATGTCCGGAGGACTGCTCATTGCTAATATCCTATACAATAGGAAAAGTTGGGTCGAAAATCCATCAGAAAACAAGGCTAATGCCACGACGAACATTGAATTACATCTTATGAAATTTCCGTGCAGAGTTCCTACAAGGTTATTTCTGCAATTGCTTGTTGCATGGAAATGTTCATCGAAACATTCGGACCACCTATATATTGATTTCGGGGTGTTGCCCTTCATCAGTATAGGGTATAATGAATCGATAACCAAATCCATTTCAAGACCATTAACATTATTATTAGATTATTATTATTATTAGATTATTATTATTATTATACTATTACTGTTTTTGATCAAAATGTATCTGATATGAAACGTCTCATTTTAAAATGTCTATAACTATATTTTTTGAAATGGCACCATAGCGGCTCGTTGGGTCAACAAAAAAGAGCATTTGATAACGAATAATTTGATACTGCACATTATTAGGTTTCAAACAAATTTCCGTTAAAATACTTCAAAAGAATAAATTAGAAATTTCTCAAAATGAAGGATCCTAAAAGATTGAAATGAAATTTAAATGCATTGAGCAACCTGTAACCAACACAACTTATGAAACAAGATCAATAATCCAAAAGCTAATAAAATATTTTGTTGCATGAATATTATCATAAACATGTTCTTAAGATAATTGCACAATAAATACCTAATTTAGTTATGCAGAACCGAGGTATGATAGGAGGTCGACTCTCCTTGATGATTTTGTTTTGTCAGTTGTGTTAGTCACAGGTTACTCGATGAATTTACATCTTATTTTTATACCTTTTATACCTACATTTTTATTTTATAAAATATCGAACGTAGTTTTTTGAGTTTTTTAACGGAACTTTGTTTCAAACCTATAAGTGTGGGGTATCAAATTATTCGTAATAAAATGGTATCTTGTCCTAACACGACGAGCCACCATGTTGCCATTTGAAAAAAATTAGAATTTTAATTGTAAAATTCAATTTCATATAGCATATTTTTACCAAAAACAGTGAAGTTGTATCCTTCCCAAAATTGTATGACTACAATTAGTGATTTGAACGGATCCATAGCATTCTAGATTAAAAAATAAAATTCAAATTAAAATAAATTGGTTACAAAAAGTGACAAACGATACATGGTAGTATTCAGAATGTCATGTGGAGACAGAAGAGGTGAAAATATACTGGGTGTCCCATTTAAAAATCAAAAGTTCATGTCACTTCCGGTGAAACCGGATATTCTATTAACTTGAATTACTTGTCAATAAACGTAGTTTTATGTCTTATGCAGATCCCCTGAATTTCATTCTATTATCTCCAAAAACAAAAAAGTTATAGGGGCGAGCCACCTTCCGCGGACACCAAGTATATTGAAAAATTCTTAGCCTACTATAGAACCAAACGAAATTTCAATGTCAAAATATTTTATTACTCAACATATTCTCTTCTTAATTGGATACATTTATTACAGCGAACCTGCAACGTCTCTAGACCTTTCAAAAAAAATGTTTCGTCTTGCTCTGCAAACCAGACCTCCACAGCTTTCAATACCTCCTCGTTGGAAGAAAATTTACGACCTTTTAAACTTTTTTTCAGTTGAGGAAAGAGATGATAGTCGGACGGAGCCAAATCTGGTGAATAAGGGGGGTGTTCTAGTAATTCAAACCCTAAATTTTTTGCATGGCAACATGAGATTTGTGTGCAGGGGCGTTGTCCTGCAAAAAAAACACATTTGGATAGCTTTCCGCTTCTTTTCTCTTCAATTTTTTCCCTTAGAGTGGTCAGTAATGTTGAAGAGTAATCTCCAGTTATTGTTCTACCCTTATCCAAAAAATCAATCATGATTACTCCATAGCAATCCCAAAAAACTGAAGCAAGAACTTTTCCAGCAGATTTTTGGACACGAAACTTCTTAGGTCTTGGAGAACCGGAGTGTCGCCACTCCATCGATTGTTGCTTTGTTTCTGGATCGTAGAAATATACCCAAGTCTCATCATAGTAATAATTCGGTTTATGATATCTACATCGTTTTCAAATCGAGCACAGATCGAACACGATGCTACTACCCTTGCACGCTTTTGGTCAACATTCAAAGATTTGGGGATCCATTTTGCAGCAATTTTTCTCATGTCCAAATTGACGTGAACTATATAATGAACGCGTTGGTATGAAATATTCAGTGCTTCAGATATCCGTTTTAGCCCAATTCGACGGTCTGTTAAAATCATGTCATGAACTGCATCGATATTTTCGGGGATTGACACAGAAACTGGCCTTCCCGATCGGTCATCATCTTCAATGGAAAATTCACCTCTTTTGAAGCTTGCAGTACAATTTTTCACGGTCGCATACGGAGGACATTGATCACCAAGGGTATTAGCATATCTTCGTAAATCTGCTTACCTCTCAACCGTTTTAAATGCAGGTACTTGATGATGGCTCGATACTCCAATTTTTCGATTTTCACAATTTCGGTGGACATATTTTTTCTTTTAATTTATTGCGTAACTCTGGTTTACTTTTTTGACGTCAAACTTTACACTGACACTTCTAATAAGTTCTTGTTCGTTGCTACGATAACGCAATATTTTGTTCATGCAGGGAACTAGTCTAGGCTAACTAGACATCAATACATCCTCGTATATCATCAAGTTTTCGATAAATCTGTAGGAACACGTTTCAAATTATAAGCACACTTCGACGATCTCCAACGCTGTATAAACAACTTCTGTTGACACCGCCCTTCTTCATTCAAGCGAACGCCGGGAAAGTTTTCATTACTGGGTGCGACACTTAATTTAGTTTTGATATAGCTCGCATCCTTTTTGCAACACCATTTCAGGAAAAACCTCTCAACTTTTCATTCGGATATTTGACAGCGACACTTCCTTGAAAAGGATTATGGCTTTAATTACTCCATTTTAAAATGAAGGATATCAATCTCCCCGAAAACATGGAACATCTATCAGATTGCTTATAAAAACTCTCCTGATGAATGTGTGATTTTAGGCCAAGCTGTAGATAAAAATAAGAGACTCTCTTCACATAAAATAAAATACAAAACCGGCCTATACTTCTTTTTATAGGATATTTCGTAAATGTAAACCCCGGTATTCGCCCCAGCAAAATCTCTTTGTGGAACTATTTATAATTTTTTTTTGTTTTTTTGCGAATATCTCGAAAAGCTTTGGAGGAATCATTATACAGTTAACAGAAATTTTGTATAAAATAATAAAACCTCAAAACTATATACCTAGTTGAAACTTTTCATATTTCCCTAACTTTAGCTACTGATGAAATTGTGATTATGGAAATTTATTAGTTTTTTTTTTCATACCTGTATATTTCTATTACTAGATTGTAGTCCCTAGTCATAAACATGTAATGTTTCTTGGGACAATAAAGTTATTATTATTATTATCATTATTAATATACGACCAGATCGGTGAATTTTTCACTGAGACAATCCGGAAACACCTTGAAAAAGAGACCATTTTTCCAAAATTCATAATTTTTATAAATCTGAAGCTGGACAAAAAATATTGCGGAAACTGATAGATAATAACATGTGGTTCAACTGTGCGCAAGATGGTTTCAGTCCGATGTGTAGTTTTTGCACAATCGCGTTATAAACAATTCAATATTCTATATTCGCCGATTTAAGAAATGTGTTGAAAATGTCACTGGAAGTTACTCTCAATGCTTCAAAGTGCACCCGAAGTCGCCCGAACTCAACTCGAGTTGAGATTTTGAAATCGGTTAATGAGAATAAAAGTTATGACTGCAAAACCAAAGAGTTTATTTTTTGAAATCACCCTGTGAATAAAAGAGATAAGAAGATAATTCGGAAACTATCTCAAAGTAATGAGATCATCTTCATGCCTCTGCTGTCAAATTTGAAAAAAAAGTGTTTCTTCATTTGGCATCCTTTTGAAAATTTCGAAATTTTACCCATTTTCCGATAACACCCTGTAGCGATTTCATGTAAAGAACCTTATGTTTTGAAGATGTACGAGATTATAGCTGAAGGACTGGGCTAGCGAAAAGTTTGAACAAAATTCAAATTGTTCAAAGCAGAAGAAAGTTATTCAGATTTCAACAGCAAAATTTTGGGGTGCGACGAAATTAGTGTTGAGTAATTTATTTCCTTACTGACAGTAATTTTAAGAATTTCTTTGCAACACATTTTTGATTTAACATAATTTGTTCTGTAAAATTCCATCAGATTCATTTTTGCAATATTGTTCATAAGAAATGTCGATTTGGTGAGTGCAAAAAAGTCATTAATAACAGTTAATTTTTCAGTTGAACCTCGAGATAATTCGATGAAGTACTCGAAGAAACTTTTGTCCTACAAAATGGATGGTAGGACTGAAGAGTCCCCCAGTTTCAACATGTACCAATGACGTGGTCATAAAAATTCATTAATAATCAGCGGATTTTTTTACCGTTGCTTGCTTAATATTTGTTTAATTGAATGGTCATATTGTCCTACAAATTGAATGGTTGGTGTTCCCAGTTCTACGCTCCGAAATGGTCAATTCCATAGTAAATAAAAAATATTAATAACTGTAGGACAATGATAACACATGAAATTCTTCATCTTAATAATACAGTATTGGTATGTTGTAGCTGAAGCTATTCTGTGTAAAAGTCTCCATTGGCCCTACTCGATCGTATGACCAGATTCGGTGAAGGAGGGCGACACATCTTGAATTTTGAAATTTTTGAAAAAATTTGAATGTATAATAAAATATCAATATACCTTTCATATCCCAAATTGAACTAGTGAACGACTGGTCATTACTGACATTCGTGAGAAATATGTTTATATGTTTCATAATACAGAAAAAAAGAAACTGTTTTTCTACAAGGTGTCAATAGTATAATCAATTCTCCTGTGTATGAATATGCATACGAGTGTATAAGTTGATTGAGTTTATCATTGACGATCAATCAAAATGGGTTTTTGAATTTTTGACACCCTGTAGCTCGAAAACTTGCCATAGGATCGATCTGTGAACTGGACAACGTAATGAGGATGGCATGATTAAAAAAAAAGATCATATCACAAATGAGGATAAATGTGTCTACTTACAAAATATTTTGACCATTCATTATTTCAGAAGGTATGGTCGAAATATCTGTAGGCTTGTTAAGCCCGTGGCTTACGGTCAAATAGATTGATTTTACTGCCTTGAAATGAAGTTAATTCAATTGGATTGTTTCACCAGGAGCCATGAGCTTTAGATTTGGGTAAAACTAACAGCCATAAAATTTTTACGCTCACCAAATCAACATGACTTTCGCCTACGCAGTTCATTAGCTACTAATATCAAGAATTTACGTGGAATTGACAATTTCGGAGCGTAGGACTGGGAACACCTACCATTCAATTTGTAGGACAATATGACCATTCAATTATACAAATTTAACCAAGCAACGGTAAAAAAATCCGCTGGTTATTAATGATTTCATATGACCACGTCATTGGTACATGTTGGGAGTGGGGGACTCTGCAGTCCTACCATCCATTTTGTAGGACAACAGTTTTTTCGAGTACTTTATCGAATTATCTCGAGGTTCAACTGAAAAACTAAGTGTTATTGATGACTTTTTTGCACTCACCAAATCGACATGATTGACGCCTGCGCAATGTATTAGCTACAACTATCGAGAATATTCGTATAGGAAAAAGTTGGGAGTCTCGGCAAAATGAAGCTACTCAGGAAGATTCAGCTTGTTATTAATCATATTTGATAATAGGCGAGGGATCCCGTTCTAAAATGAATGTGCTTGCAGTGAAAACATTCTACTCTTCGCCCTAGAAAACAGTAACATTAACTCATTGTGAAATTTAATCGTCTTGACACAAAAATATAATTGTTTGAGAGAAATCACTACCCGTGCCACGTGACAACACTCAACCAATGAGCAATCGAAGCAGGTAAGAGCTAATGCGTTTATGAATGTTTCTTTTTAGGCCAAGCTGAGGAATAAAATAACATGCTCTTTTTACACAAAATAAAAGACGCAAACGGCCTATTTATACTACTTTTTATGAGATACGTAAATGGAATGCCCGTTTTTCTCCCCAGCATAATCGCTTTGTGGAATTTTAAAACAAGGAATAGTGAGAATGTTACAACTTTTTGGTTTTTCTGGAAATATCTCAAAGATTATTCAAGGAATCATTTTACAATCAATAAAACTTTTGTGAAAATTCATAAATCCAACAAAATGGTTTTTAATACGCCCAGAAAAGTTCCCACGACTGTAAAACGATTCCTAGAATAATCTTTGAGATATTTCCAAAAAACCTAAAAATTTGTAATTTTTTTCACTATTTCTAGTTTACAAAATTCCACAAAGCGATTTTGCTGGGGCGAAAACTAGGGTTTTCGTCAACGAACTATCTTATAAAAATTAGTATAGGCCATTTGCGTCTTTTATTTTGTGGGAAATAACCTCTATGGCTTGGTCTATTTATGAATAGTAAAAACTGATTCTATACTACCTGAATAGCTATCAAGATGTTGCTTCTCCGAGAGTGTATTCACTTGTTATCCATACAACTATTTCTTAATTGAACACAGAAGTTTCACCTACGGCGCGGTGGTCTGTGTAGGCGCCCCCATTGCGTATTTTTATAATACTACGAGATATATCCATTTAATATTTACGTAACCATGTTTTGGTAACGTCATATTTCAAGTTATCCCAAGGTTGTTAATTGTCACTCGTGATTTAGTTGTTTACTTTTGGAACTCTGTTAACACTTTCCATTCCACGTCTTGGGTGTGCGCACTAAGCGTAGTAGGCCATAGATTTGTGGTTGTTGTGACTTCTGCGTTCAGCTGGAGTAGCACGGAGTGACTTTTGTTGGTTTCATAACTGAAGAGGCTAAATAGGTTATGTCATGCAGTATTACTCAGGCGTGTTTCATTTGAGGATAGGGCTTCATAATATCTTTCTAGCTTGTGGAAAAAGTTCAATAAGTTGAGAGTGTGATACTCTTCGAGAAGTGTACTTGGCAATAATTCACACGGATTTGACATTGTGACTTGAAGTTTGAGAAGAAGAAGATTAATTAGCTAGTCTTTCACCACAAAGCTGTGCTTTCATTTTTGACATAATTGGGAAATGAGTTGTAAGTTGTTTCCATTTGAATCGTCCGTAAAAGAATTATATCTTGCTCCAACCAAAAGGTTTCAGTTTTCGTTTAGTCTTTCGAATTGCTGTGTATGCATATTTCTGAACCTTACCTCTCTGGGGACTCTATAACCCAATTATCTCTGGTAAGTCTGGCACATGGTATTCTTCTATCATTGGGCAGTTCTTCGTGTATTTTAGGATCTGATTAGTTAGGCCCTTTGGCCTTTTTGCCGCTGTTTACGCTTTAACCAGGATATTTTGACATCTGAAAGAGCCTACCGAAAGCATCTTCCACTGTGGGATCCCCTAGGCCTGTTCTGGACACAGGGTTTATTTATAGGGCACTATAGTTCTGTCCCTAAAACAGGAATTATTTTCTTTCTGGAGGAAGTTTCATGACTCCGTTGATGTATGTATGTATGTATGTGTTCCTGTTGACAGTCTTCCACGTACTACAGCCATTGAGTAGGGCATTCATGTACAGGTAGCCTAGACTTTCGAAGAGGCAACATTTCAGCTACGATCAACCTGGTTGTACCAACCTAGTTTCCTGCACTTAGCACTCCAAGTGCCACATCTAGCGCTAAGTATCCTACCGTGTACTGATACCCTTTTCATAGTGTAGTCTTTAACCTAATGCTAATGTGTGAACGCTACAAGGTAAGGTGCACCATACAATTGCGAAGTGTTTAAGAGATATTCCTTTCTTCTACCCTACAGCGGTAGATGTATTTTGTGTGTGATATTGGATACATTCAATCTTTTACTATTTACTAGTACCATATAATCTCACCTTAGAGATTTGTTAATGTTTGAAACATATTTGGTACCTGAACTGTATACCTGTAGACCAGTTGGAAGTTACACTACAATATTAATAATATTCAGGTATTTACGTAGCCAGTTAGTTGTGTGTGAGTACGGTACCCGTAACAACCATTTTACTACTATCATTCTGATCTTAATAATTATACTTCTTCAAACAGTAAGCTGTTCATCATTTAGAGTGTGGTAACTTTAATTTTTAATACTATCCGTGTTAAATGGGAATCAGTATAAGTAATCTATAGGGTGATTTATTTTGTTATGACCCACTTCCGTCTCCACTTGAGTGAGTTGCGAGCCACCCTGTCACTCTGACAGCTTAGTTGCCATTATAAAAGCCTAAAGCTAATTAAAACTCGTAGCAATGCAGATTATTGTACATTTCAACACCATTGTAGATAATAGAATATTTTACCATAGTGTTGGTAGATATTGGTAATCTGCTGCAGTTGTTTTATCGTGTGTTGTGTTATTTTGTGAATCAGTTGTTTCAAGAAGATTTTTGTTTTATGGATTAGGATGACTGATTCCATGATACGAATGGAGAAAACTACTAAGAGCTCTTTTTGTAGTACAAGTACGTTGGAAAATAGATATAGTTTGCACACCCCACAAAATGCAAAGCCAGAACTAGATCAGAGTATGCAGTCCTGCTGAGTATCGTACCCATATGGCATGTTGATTTCATTGAAATGATAATCAGGAAATGGTCACATAATCAGATGTGGAATCATCTGCGCCTGAAAGACAAACTTTTCTCGCTGTTTTATATAGTTCAATTCGAAACTCGTTGCTGCCAATAATCAATAATCTGAATATACAGTGTGTCAATTTGAAAATGTACCAACCCGAATATTTCAGCCCCCGCAGAAAATCTAAGAATATGCAAAAACACGTCAAATTTATTTTTATGGGGGACATTTTGTAGGATTGTTTTCATTCAAATTACGTCAACCCTGAAGCGGGGGTGGAAACAACCCCTAAAATCTTAAATAGAAAGGGGGGTCGAGTGAAATCTCATTTGGAAGACCGTTCAATTACCTATTCAAAAATACTACATACTTGATATTTCTATCCAGTACTTTTGGAGAAATCAGTTGGAAACTCTAAAAAGGTCTAGGAAACAGTGTTTTGCAATCAAACATAAACAAAATAACAAAACGACCTTTATTTTATCAAATGTTCAATATGTTGTCTATTATTTTGTAAACAGTAATACAGTCTGCTCTCAAACTCTTCTCTAACTTTCCGAAAAACATCTACATGAATTTCTCTACACGCAGCTTTTATACTTCGCTTCAAATCTTCCAAACTCGAGGTTGTGTTTCAGATGGCCCCATAAGGAGAAATCTAGAAGCGCCAAGTCGGGTGATCTTGGTGGCCATTCAATTGCTCCTCTTCGACCAATCCATCTACCAGGAACTCTATCATTTAGCCACTGTCTAACTGGAAGAAAGTAGTGTGGTTGAGCTCCGTCTTGCTTGAAGTAAATAAGATTTTCTTCCAAAACCATATTAGCAGCCGCATCTAGTTGATTTTCCAAAGTTGATGTTATTAGCGGGTCTATTTCTTCAAGCAGATTCAAATAGAGCTCACCAGTTAGATTTTTCTGAATTAATAAAGGTCCAATAATAGCATTTCCCAGAATACCAGCCCAAACGTTCAATTTCTCTGGATACTGTGTGTGACCATCCCGAAAAAGACGCGGATTTTCATCGCTCCAGTATCAGCAATTTTGTTTGTTAACATGCCCATGCTCTAGCAAGACGGAGCTCCACCACAAAACTTTCTTTCACTTAGACAGTGGCTAAATGATAGATTTCCTGGTAGATGGATTGGTCGAAGAGGAGCAATTGAATGGCCACCAAGATCACCCGACTTGGCGCCTCCAGATTTCTTCTTATGGGGCCATCTGAAATCGGTTGTTTATAAAACACAACCTCGAGTTTGGAAGATTTGAAGAGAAGGATAAAAGCTGCGTGTAGAGAAATTCAGGTAGAAGTTTTTCGGAAAGTTAGAGAAGAGTTTGAGAGCAGACTGTATTACTGTTTACAAAATAATGGATAACATTTTGAACATTTGATAAAATAAAGGTCTTTTTGTTATTTTGTTTATGTGTGATTGCAAAACACTGTTTCCTAAACCTTTTTAGAGTTTTCACCTAATTTCTCCAAAAGTACTGGATAGAAATATCAAGTATGTGGTATTTTTGAATTGGTAATTGAAAGGTCTTCAAAATGAGGTATCACTCTACCCACCTTTCCTAAGATTTTAGGGGTTGTTTCCACCCCCGCTTCAGGGTTGACGTAATTTAAATGAAAACAATCGTACAAAATGTCCCCTATAAAAATAAATTTGACGTGTTTTGGCATATTTTTAGATTTTCTGCGAGGACTGAAATATTCGGGGTGGTACATTTTCAAATTGACATACTGTATAATTAGACATTGCTTTCACTGAATCATAATCATCATCCTCGAAATAATTCCTAACGCACAATCGACAGTATCGCAGGAATGGCCGGGATAGTGGTCAGTGACAAGATGGGGATCTCTCATTAGTATGCCTCACGCATCGGAATGGTGTTCTGGAGACAGCCTACTAATTACCGAAAACAATTAGTGGGATTTTGGTGCTGAAATTGAATTTACGTGCCAATAAGGGAAGCATAACGGAGTGGACGTTGTACGTTCTAATCAAGTCAATTCTGGGTGCGACTAGAGTAAGTGTGGCAGATGGTATTAGTGATTAGGTCAGTTTCAACGTGCTGGGGACAGGGACTCTATACAGAATGAACCGTGTGGTATGAATAATTGAATGTAACAAGTGTTCTGACGAATACTTGATGCAAAGTCAAATACGGCTCTCGTTCCACTAAACAATAATTCCACATGGGTGATATAGTAAGTAAGTTTAACTTTACGGTTCGTTATTTTTTCGATAGACCGCCTGAGCTGAGCTTGTATCGTGGGTTATTCCATTTTCTTATCATACATTTTCATGTTGAATACTAACAGAGTGAAAGGAACTATAATCAATTGCCAAAATTGGTTTTATGAGAGAAACAAAAAAAGAGGAAAATAACTTGGTAGGTATACTCGGAGACGATCATAATAGTCAGTCACTAGTAAGAAACAACGAAATAAGAGTGGCTTAAAATAATATTCAATATTTCACAGTAAAAACCTATTGTATCCTGAATCAATCTACCGAAATGCCAGTTGTTCCAAATGCGGACACAGTGTATCGACACAAAAAGGGCACTGGTGCCAAATTTATTTCGGCCGTGCAATAGAGCTTACCAAGCATTTGAAGCAACGAAAGTTACAGCCGTATGCATAGTCAATCGCCAGCGACTCGCCAGAGTTTCGCCGTTCGCTACACAAGGATTATAATGCACCGTCGAGCTCCAAAAAAGTGACAACTACGCGATTAGTCACATTTTGGCGAAACGCTGGCGATGTACCACTTTTTTGGAGCTCGACTGTGCAGCGAGCGGCGAAACTCTGGCGAGTCGCTGGAATTGACTATGCATACGGCTGTTAGTGTTGTGTTGTGTTTTGTAATGCAGCTGATATAACATGGAAAATCTTTTATAATTACATTTTACTATTACGTATTTTAACTATTTTATTTCTGATTAGGATTTCATAAGCTTGCGTCACGGTTGCACTACCAAAAAGAGGGATTATTTGGAAATCAAAGATTCTTTACAGGAAAATTTTTCACAGGTTTGCTTGTAAGCAAGTTACATAGCAACAACTTAGCAATTAGCAGAACTCCTATCAGATCCTATTCAGATATACCTGAATAGTCAAAAAGTGAAACATTAATTTCGTTTTAAAAGGAAATATATTTTTTTTAATCGGTCAGAAATAAAATTATCTATGTACCATGGTAAATAATGATCCTTGATTAAGGAACTTATAGTTCCCTTGATACACAAATAACTATTATTCATGAATGTTTGTGCCTTAAACGTAATAACTGACAAACGTCGGTAGTGACCTCAGAGAGAATTACAGTTTATTATGTTTTTTTAATGTGTTTGCGATTGAGTTGTGTTTTCCTAATATTAATTTTTGATATGAAGGAACTGGGAGAAGCTTCGAAAAGTCTTGGCCCTCCTTCTAAAAGAGTGAATAGCTATTTAAATACCAAGGGAGGAAAATCATGCTTTTCCTCCCGCGGATAGTTTGATGCCCGACGCGAAGCGGAGGGCATTAATATCCGCGGGAGGAAAAGCATTTTCCGCCTGAGGTATGTACTAGGATATATTGAAAAATTCTTAGCCTGCTATAGAACCAAACAAAATTTCAATGTCAAAATATTTTATTACTCAACATATTCTCCTCTTAATTGGAGACATTTATTACAGCAAACCTGCAACATCTCTAGACCTTTAAAAAAAATGTTTCTTCTTGCTCTGCAAACCGGACCTCCACAGCTTTTATTACCTCCTCGTTGGAAGAATATTTACGAACTTTCAAACTTTTTTTCAGTTTAGGAAAGAGATGATAGTCGGACGGAGCCAAATCTGGTGAATAAGGGGGGTGTTTTGCATGGCAACATGAAATTTGTGTGCAGGGGCGTTGTCCTGCAAAAACAAAACACATTTGGATAGCTTTCCGCGTCTTTTCTTTTAAATTTTTTCCCGTAGAGTGGTCAGTAATGTCGAATAGTAATCTCCAGTTATTGTTCTATACCCTTATCCAAAAAATCAAACATGATTACTCCATGGCAATCCCAAAAAACTGCAGCAAGAACTTTTTCAGCAGATTTTTGGACACGAAACTTCTTAGGTCTTGGAGAACCGGAGTGTCGCCATTCCATCGATTGTTGCTTTTTTTCTGGATCGTAGAAATGTACCCAAGTCTCATCTATAATAACAATTCGGTTTAAGAAGTCTACATCGTTTTCAAATCGAGCACAGATCGAACGCGATGCTACTACCCTTGCACGCTTTTGGTCAACATTAAAACATTTGGGGATCCATTTTCAGCAATTTTCCTCATGTCCAAATTGACGTGAACTGTATGATGAACGCGTTCGTATGAAATATTCAGTGCTACAGATATCCGTTTTAGACCAATTCGTCGGTCTGTTAAAATCATGTCATGAACTGCATCGATATTTTCGGGGACTGAAACAGAAACTGGCCTTCCCGATCGGTCATCATCTTCAATGGAAAATTCACCTCTTTTGAAGCTTGCTGTACAATTTTTCACGGTCGCATACGAAGGACATTGATCATCAAGGGTATTAGCATATCTTCGTAAATCTGCTTACCTCTCAACCCTTTTAAATACAGGTACTTGATGATGGCTCGATACTCAAATTTTTCGATTTTCACAATTTCGGTTGACATATTTTTTCTTTTAATTTATTGCGTATTTCTGGTTTACTTTTTTGACGTCAAACTTTACACTGACACTTCTAATAAGTTATTGTTCGTTGCTATGGTGACGCAGTATTTTGTTTATGCAGGGAACTGGTCTAGGCTAACTAGATATCAAAACATCCTCGTATATAGTTTTTTCTACTACCTTTAAGGTCGTTATTTTTATAAGGTTCTAAAAATTATAATGTGTGCATAGGTATAAGAACAACTGCAGAAAGTTGTGGAACTATTTAATGCGGCTATATGACAAAATATTAAGTAAGCGTTGCGTCGTCGTCGAGGTAAAAAAAAACTCTTGCTAATGTTAAAGTATTAAATCACTTGAGGAATGAAAATTTTTGTTGCTAGGGAGGAAAAGTACCATTTTCCTCCCTTCTTTAGGGGTCGAAAATAAAGTTTTCTAGTGAGGTAGTAGAAAAAAGACATTTAATTATGGGCGGACATGCACTGGCAAAAACTGTGTATGAAAGTATTTGCTCTCGAAATCCCAATTTGTGTGCCGAGGATGCAACAGAATTGTGCAGGAGTTAACAAAATTGTGTTCGCGGACAGTTTTTAGATCACTTAAAGTTGATAACAAGAAGCAAAAAAAAGGAGAGAAGAGGTAGACAGAAAATAATTGTAGATAATGACAAAAAATATGTAATTCGCCGGAAAGTGCACAGTTTTTTTAGGAATGAAATGCCAACCCTGAACAAAATCAAGGCTGAAGTATATGCTGATAATTCTGTACCCAAAATAACCGAAAATCATGTGATTTGAACTTCCGGTATCTAAGATGAAATCGCAAAAACTTTTTAAATAAAAAAAATTTGATTTTGTTGTGGAGAAGGAAATATTTACAAGAAATACGTGACCATTGGCTTGAAGGGGATGAAATATATTATACTGACGAGACTTGGTTGAATTAAGGACACATCCGCTCAAAAACATGGCAGAACTTAAATGTAACGAGTCCACCGCAAGCATTTTTTTGCGGGTTATCGACAGGTTTGAAATCTCCTTCCAAAAAGTGCCGTCGATTGACTATTACCCACATAGGTAGTAACTCTGGATATTAGGATGGTGGTCTAAATGATTTCGAATCTGAGAAGACTGGCGACTATCGAAAAGACATGAACGCTGCAGTTTTTGAAAAGTTGTTTTCGTCAGTATTAAAGCTCGTGAAGCCCGGTTCGGTAATCGTTATAAACAACTTCCCGTATCACAGTCGTGAGTGGAAAAAGGATCCATGCCTGCTTGCTTGGCGAAAGGCCGACATAATAGAAGACATTGTTGGAAAAATGGGTGGTTCCATCGCTGCTGGCTGGCTGGCTGGGTAGATCAACACACACAGCACTGAAGCCATCTGTTCCCCGTCCAAACCATTACACACTTTGTTGCTCGGTCAACTCTGATTCACGCGATAAAGCGGTTTCTAGGCCGCTCCACCTAGCAAGCAGAGGAAGAACACTCCAAATCTCCGGTTACCTCCGGATTACCTACCCTTGCACTGATGAGAAGCAACAACCCCAAAACTAGTCTGCAGGTCGTTATCCTGTCCAAATCAAAATATAATTCTGCTGTTTGGTCACAGAGGGCACTTGCAATTGCGTTCTCTGATATTTTGAGGAGCGTTGCACAAGTATCTGTTAGATTCAATTCAATATCCGTCGTGGTCTTAGCCAGGGGAGTAGTTGTTTTCTGTCAGGTACTTGCCTTAATAAGCCTACATAGTAGGTGTATATGGGAGTAAAGGGTTCATCATCGGTCGG
Organism: Chrysolina oricalcia; assembly: GCA_944452925.2. NCBI lineage: Eukaryota > Metazoa > Arthropoda > Insecta > Coleoptera > Chrysomelidae > Chrysolina > Chrysolina oricalcia. Next base: position 13,254,037 of record OX101821.2, on the reverse strand, counting down.
CACGACTGTTCGTTATTAAACGATCTCCCAAAGAATTCTGTTTTCTTCACATAAATCTCTTGACCCGGAGATACCGAGTGTTCTTTCTCTGCTCGCTAGGTGGAGCAACGAAGTGTGTAATGGTTTGGACGGGGTACAGATGGCTTCAGTGCTGTCTGTGTTGACCTACCCTTGCACTGATGAGAGGCAACAACCTCGAAACTAGTCTGCAGGTGGTCACCCTGTCCAATTCAAAACAAAATTCTGCTGTTTGGTCACAGAGGGCACTTGCAACTGCGTCCTCTGATATTTTCAGGAACGTTGCACAAGTGTCTGTTAGATTTAATTCAATGCCCGTCGTGGTCTTAGCCAGGGGAGTAGTTGTTTTCTCTCAGGTACTTGCCTTAATAAGCCTACATAGTAGGTGTATATGGGAGTAAAGGGTTCATCAACGGTCGACACGACTGTTCGTTATTAAACGATCTCCCAAAGAATTCTGTTTTCTTCACATAAATCTCTTGACCCGGAGATTCGGAGTGATCTTTCTCTGCTCGCTAAGTGGAGCAACGAAGTGTGTAATGGTTTGGACGGGGTACAGATGGCTTCAGTGCTGTCTGTGTTGACCTACCTTTGCACTGATGAGAGGCAACAACCTCGAAACTAGTCTGCAGGTGGTCACACTGACCAAATCAAAACAAAATTCTGCTGTTTGGTCACAGACGGCACTTGCAACTGCGTCTTCTGATATTTTGAGGAACGTTGCACAAGTATCTGTTAGATTTAATTCAATACCCGTCGTGGTCTTATCCAGGGGAGTAGTTGTTTTGCTGACAGGTCCTTGCCTCAATAAGCCTACTTAGTAGGTGTATATTGGAGTCGGCAACGACTGTTCGTTATTAAACGATCTCCCAAAGAATTCTGTTTTCTTCAAGTTCATTTCTATTGTATTTATCGATCTTGAAAATTTCATTGTTCTACATCAAAAATTACTGAAGATACGGGGGCGTTTCCATGAGAAGTGAAACAAATTACAATTTTTCAGGACTGAAAATTTTTCAGGAGACAGGTGTATTAGTAGTTATTTGGGAATCCTGAACACGAGTCCAAAAGAAAATTCGGGCAAATTTTGTTCCCTAATATAACTTTCCAAAAAAAAAGGTGGTTCCATCGCTGCTGGCGTGCAGTGTTTATCACGTAGGATGACATTTTCTGTACGGTGAGTTTATTCCTAATGTATCTATCGATCCTAAAAATTTCATGTTTCTACCTCTAAAGTTACTGAATATACGAGGGTGTTTCCATGAGACGTGAAACACACTTTATGTTCCTAAATAAAATGAATACATCTAGAAGAGACATAGAAAGTTTTGAGTGACTCTGTATAAAAGTAACCTCAGATCACCCAATATCAAAATCAAATGATATTTACTTATTCTGCAAGTCTACGAGCTTTTGCGTTCAACTGATTTTGTTCAAAAAATTACATAAAAATTATGTAATTGTTATTAACCCTGCATACGGAGTCTAAGAACTTTTCATTATAACTCGTGTCAACAATATTAAGATTGTAATTATTATTCTCAACTTTTTGTAAGAAAATAATCGCCTTATTATTGATTTTCTTGAGGTAAGTAACAACCTTGCTCTGCATGTTTGATCCAATGTTTCTCAAAAACTATCCATTAGATCTCGTTGTGCACATAATGATATTTGATCAAGACATCATAAACTACATTATACTGAATTTTGAGCCAATTCGAATGTGAACCATGTTCCATAAGAACCAAGTGGGGTACTTTCATTATTATAAGTACATTATAACCGTTCAAAAGATAATATGTAAGAGGGGGTAAGGGGACTTTGACTCGCACTGAATAACAAAACTTCCAATCGTGTTGTCTCAAATAATTTCCGTTAACAAATTATCTGACAATACCCTTTCAAAATTCATAAGTATATTCTTTCCAGGAGTCAAAATTTCAATACATTTTCTGAAAATAATGAATTGTTAGAACCTTTGTATCCATAGATTTTATTTAGTCTTGACAAAATTCTGTTTATTCAATGGTGTACGTTCGTCAATGTTATTATTCAGAAATGCTATCATTGCACATACTTCGGTGAAATGAATTGACAACAATACTCTTGTTTCAGCAAATTTTACCTGGCTGTCATGGAATCTAGGTCAAGTTCAAATCTACTATGAAATGAATATGGAGTGAGGTGATTGTTCCATTACACGTTCTAATAGATAACAAAATTAAAAGTGGCTCATTATGAAGAATGGATACCAACACTGAACCACGCCAGCCTCCACCAATTGTCTTGAATTAGGAAATTCATAAATAATCTTGTTATTTCATCTGAAGTTGTTGATACTAAGGATATCTACAACTTTTGTAAACAACAATTTTCCACATAACCTCAAATTTCCTAGGAAAATCGGAACAACCAATTTTTCAGTTATACAATTTTTTCTCGCGCAAATTTTTTTTTTCACGAAATTTGGTGAAAATGTTACTCATTATTTTTCAGGTTAGCTGTAATTTCTTTTCAGCGAAATAAAGATTTTTCCTTTTTTTGGACAAATTCCGAAAAAACGACCTTATTTTCAACTGAAAGGTTTCACCGGTAAAATTCGTCTTTTCAAGCTCGCACGCCACCACTTTTTTCGTCGAAGCGTCTACTTTCAGATTATGTAATGAAAGAGTAGCACTACAATGGATTTTTTTTCCAGAAAATACGAAAAAATTAAAAAACTCTTCAAAAATCAATTTTTTTTTTATTTTTGTTCTATTCTGTTATTCAATTATTAAAATTATTGGAACAGTTAAAACCTTTCGAAAACATTAATTTCATGTTACCCCAATAGGTACAAAGATAAACAAGGACATAAATGAGAACTTGATTGTGATAGAAAGGCGAGAGGAGGTGAACTTTTGGGGGTAAACATGGTTTCTCACGATTTGCAGCAAAAATTAACGTCTTACAAAAAAAAGTTACCTACTTAATAAACGTGATTTTAATGTAATGACAAGACTTCTTTAAATTGTAAAAAAACGACTAATTCCGAACATAAAAAGGAATATTTTCACTGAATTTTGCGACAAACACACTATTTTTACACAAGAAAAAAATTAAAACCAAATTTGTTTTTCCGACTTTTCCGAAAAATTTGAGGTTATGTAGAAAAATGTTTAACACAAAAGTTGTAGATCTGTTTATTTTCAACAACTTTTTCCATCAACTTTTTTTTTGTAGGAGGTTAATTTTCGCCGCGAATCGTGAGAAACCGTTTTTACCCCCAAAAGTTTACCTCCTTTCGCCCTCACCCACCGGTACGGATGTGTTCCCCCAAATTGAATCAAAAAATTATTTCAGATATGTTAGTTAAAGAGCACTGCAAAGTAGTTCTTGTCGAAAACTTTGCCAAGAATCATACAGATATAATTCAACGGCCTTAGGGGGCAGTGTTTTCTGTTAGAGACTTGCCGACGAATATACCTATTGTACAGGTTGAAGGAAGACTTGGATTATACAGGGTCGCTGATATGTATGGAAACGGCCGATTATTTCCTAAAGTAAGATAGCTAGCAAAAAATGTTGAGATACAAAAGTTCTAGGGTTTTTCAAAATCCATCATATTAAGTATACAGGGTCAGTCAAAAAGTAAGGACGAAACAAAGTTGCTCTTTCTCTAATGGGACACTCTGTATATTATTTCTCATTTCAATCTTTCTCAAAATTCTGAACAAAATTTATTCAACACATCATTTCCTAAATTCAACAGTTTTCGAGATATCGAATTTTGAAAATAAGTTTCTAATAAATTATCCAAAAATGTTTTAGTCCATTAAGTTCATAGTCCATCAAGTTACCTTCGAAAGTTTCCAGCTCCATAACAACGCCGCGTCGTTCTTTTGTCTAACAGTGATGATTTTGACAACACATGTCAAAAATACATTTAGTGTAAATAATTTTCGCGCAAAAATGGCACGTTTATCTGATACTGAGCGTATTGAAATGTTAATGATCATAGGATACGGTGATAGAAGACGAAGTTGTGACCAAGTAGTGGATATTTTTAATGAATTGCATCCAAATCGGGAACCCATTTCTAAATCAACCGTTTCAAAAACATTGCAGCGTTTTCATGAAACTGGAGGTGTCGAATATCGACCAAAAAGTGGAAGACCAGTAAGCGTTACAAATGAAGAAAATTCTTTGAATGTCATGTTAGATGTGGTGGAAAATCCAATAAATTCAGCGCATCAGAGGGCTTTGAATCATAACATGAGTCGATATTTCATTAAAAAAATTTGCAAACTGCAAAAATTCCATCCATATAAAATTCATTTGGTACAAGAATTTAGTAAAGACGATTTTGATCGTTGAATCGAGTTCTGTGAAGTTATTATGGATAAATTAAATGAAAATGTCAACTTTGTCAAGCAAATATTGTTCTCTGACGAATCTACATTTTGTTTAAACGGGCACGTAAATCGACACAACTGTAGGTATTGGTCAGACCAAAATCCACATTGGATTGAGGAAGTTCACACTCAACGGCCACAAAAAGTAAATGTCTGGTGTGGCATTATTGGTGGACACGTCATAGGACCTTATTTTATTAACGGCAATTTGACCTCTGAATGATATTTGTCACTTTTACAACAGCATATTATTCCAAAGCTTAGACGATTATTCCCGAATAATAACAATCCCAATTTGCTGGCAGAACCAATATGGTTTCAACAAGATGGGGCTCCTCCACATTATGGACGTGTGGTACTGGTATATCTAGATGAAACTTTTCCTGATAAATGGATTTGGCGCAGGGGAGCAATTGAATGCCAGCTAGGTCCCTCGATATGACCCCACTTGCCTTTTTTTATGGGGTCACATAAAAAATGTAGTCTATAAAAATAGGCCGCCAAATATCGAAGAGTTGCAAGAAAGAATAAGGTTTTAGATTCACTACAAAATTTTGTTCAGCGAGTTTATTACTGTCAGAAGGTAAATGGTTATCACCTTGAGCCCCTTATTGAATAGAAGTCCAAAGAAAAATTTGTTGTTTATTAAAACTTGTTTTCTCTCTTTTTCTCCTGGCATAACTATTGTTTCATAAAATTTCAAATATCCTAGACATTCAATAAAAAATACATTTTATCGTTTCATGCATTTTTTATCAACCCTGAACAAATATGCTTTTTTTATTTTCTGTAAAAAAATTATAATTAAATTGAAATCGTATCCACATACTCCATCTTGTGTGACTTTCATAATAAATATCCATTATTTCGTGCTCTTTCTTTAATAAATATGAGAGAGGTAACAAGTTATTTTCAAAATTCGATATCTCGAAAACGGTTGAGTTTAGGAAACGATGGGCTGTATCAATTTTGTTCAGAATTTCGAGCAAAATTGAAATATGGAATAATATACAGTGTGTCCCATTAGAGAAAAAGCAACTTTGTTTCGTCCTGACCTTTTGACTGACCCTGTATACTTAATATGATGGATTTTGAAAAACCCTAGAACTTTTGTATCGACCGTATCCATGCATATCAGCGACCCTGTATAATCCATTTTTCATTATTAGATGAAAATTAATCTTTTTCGTCAATTTCAACGTTTATTGCCAGTAGAAAAATGAGAAATTCTCATGATTAATACTGAAAAATGTATTAAGAAAAAATCTTTTGTTGTTCTTTTACATTTTAACAATATTTCCACACGAACAACGTATTTTCTTCATGCCACCTTAAAATCCAGGTTTCAACGAAGAGAATGAGCACTGATAAAGTTGAAAAAATGAAAATTTGTCACCAACGTTTTCGATTGAAAATTATGGTTTTTTATTTGAATTCATTCACAATAAAGAATTTAATATTCTGCTTTGAAAAATTTACTTACAGCTCATTTAAACACAGAGAAGATTTCCACCAAGTTCCATAAAAAAAAATATCTTTTTGAGGGAAATAAGAATTGAAAATGAAAAAAAAACGGTTTTTAGCATTTTTTCGGTAAGTTTTAGATGATTTTGAAAAATTAATGGAATAAATGTTTTAGAGTTCTCGATTATCTACAACTTTTGCACTAATTTTTTTTCCGATTTGATGCACTTTTCAGTCACAAATCGCATTGATCGCAAATTTCTTTTTTGGTGTCAAATAAGCACGATTCTTTCGCAATTCAGAAGACGGTTGGTTTCCGAGTTAGGTACATTTTTCGAAATAAAATACCCTTATCTTCCACGAACAATTGTTTGTTGTTGAGTTTTTTTGTATTTCGAAGGTTCATAAGTGATCATTTTGATTGCTGAAATGTCTACTTTCAAAATAATGATCTATGTAACTTGGTGGTTTATTAATCGTTGAACCGCTTAAAATTGAGAAAAACCGTCAACAAGTCTCTCTGAATTAAAATTTTCTCAATATTTTCAATAATTTTCAATAGTTGTAGAAAATAATAAAGATAGTATTGTTAAATTAGATTTGTAGTGTAATTATGTATTCAAATATTTTATTACAAACAACTTAATATAAACTACTTTTTGGTGTAAAAATGAATTACAAATTCTAAAATTATTGAGAAAATCATGATTCAGAGAAGCTTTTCAAATTTGTGAATTTGTTCGAAAAAACGCAAAAATGAGAACAAAAATCGACCGCCCGAGTGTTTCGCTAATTATACAAAAGGAGGTATTCCAATATTTTGTTATGTATAATTTAATGTAAACTACCTTTTGTTATAAAAATAATGAGGAAAGTCGAAAACAATTGAAAATATTAAGAAAATCATGATTCAGGGAATATTTATTTCCTCAATTTTAAGCGGTTAAACGATTACATAGACCATTTTAAAGTAGGCATTTCAACAATTAAAATGGTCATAGACCTACGAAATACAAAAAAATATCAAGACAATTATTCGTGTAAGAAAAGAGTATTTTTTTCAAAAAATTCAACTCGACACAAAAAAGACATCTACAAATTTTCATCTGAACTAAATCAGTAAGGTATACTGAAAAATCAGTTTTATGCCATTTTGACAGTTAATTTGAGGTTATGTCAAAAAGTGTTAATTGAAGAAGATTTAATTTTTTTCAATTATCTACCTATCTATTACTTTCTACCTGAACATATTTCGCTAGGAGATTACGTTTTGCCGAAAATCGCAAAAAAAAAATTTCAACCCCTAAACTGAATCCCCATTTCACCATTTTCGTATTTAAATATTTTTTTTTCCTGAAGTTGGAACCTCAACAACTTTCTCCACCTGGTCCTTGCCTGTTAGTATTTTTCTACAACTATTGAAAATCTTTGAAAATATTGAGAAAATCATGATTCAGAGAACTTTATGTCGGTTTTTCTCAATTTCAAGCGGTTTAGCATTCAATAAACCACCAAGTTACATAGGCCATTTGAAAGTGTACATTTAAACAATTGAAATGATAAGTTATAGACCTTCGATACACAAAAAACACCAGAACAATTGTTCGTGGAAGATAAGGGTATTTTTTTCGAAAATTATACATAATTCGAAATATAGTCGTCTTCTGAATTAAAAAAACATAATCATGATCACTTTACACCAAAAAAGACATATTTCTACAACTTTTCATGTAAATTAAATCATTCATTCAAGAGAAAAAAATTAAATACTGAAAAATCGTGGATTCACCATTTTGACGGATAATTTGAGGTTATGTCGGAAAGTGTTCGATACAAAACTTTTTGACTACTGTATTATCTGCAACTTTTTCGAGAACATTTTCCGATAAGAGGTCACGTTTCAACGCAAATCCCAAAAACCGCTTTCGACCCTTAAACTCCATCCCCATTTTACCATTTTGAGTGTTTTCGTGTTTAAATTCTTTTTTTCCTCAACATCATTCTCCATCTGGTCCCTTGCCTGTTCCTTTTTTTCCTATTTTAATCGCTTAGAATTCGTTTTAGCAACAAAGCCTATACGTATAATCATGATTTATAAGTATTTCGTAAGAAACCCAACCAAATCACTGCATTATATGAAAACCAGAAAGCAGTCTATGATTTCCTTGCACCACTACACAACAAACACAACACTGAAAACAACATAATCAGTCTGATCACAATTAAATTCAAATTTCCACTTAATTTTTTCCGATTTTCCTGAAATAATAAACAGGACGCCACTTCATGTCACCGAATAGTTTCGATACTTTTTTGGCAACAACGCTATACAGGTGATTGTAGATGAATCAGAGCCCACTTTGTTCCTAAATAATCGCGGAAATGATCGTAAATTAGAAAGCACCTGCGTTTTTCGTGAATTCTTAAGCTTTGTTATAGAACTGCAGAATGGTAGTTTGGTGTATGAGGTACGAATTTATCAAGCTTCCAAAAAGTCAAAGTCAAAATATGCCTTATTGTCGAAAGTTAATGATAAACTTATTGACAAAGCTTCATTGCATTAAAGATAATGTTGGAAAATTTATAAAAAATAAATGAATACTTAAAAAGTATAATGGTGATCGGCACATCATTCCTGTGGCCCTATTCTTGACGGCAGTAGAATAGAACAAGTGAGATAAAGTGGGCGTGGTTCTACTGAAATCACAAAAACCGTATTCTTGACTATCGTTCTATTGAATACTGATAGAACCTTGATCCCTCAATCGAATGAAATCGTTCTCTTGATATTTTACTAGGGAGTGGTTGGGGAATGTTATCATATTCGAATATTTAATCTATAAATTGGATAGTTTTGAATCAAAATATTGTCCTTGATGCTCGTCATCGTAGATTTGAATCAAATATTACTGTGGGGAACAGGTAATGCAATAGAAGTACACAAGAAATTGAAATGAAAATCTTAGAACTTTGTGCATGAAAGTTTGACGTTACTGGTTCTATCAATCTGTCAAGATTTCTTCCATTTTAATTGGACAAGATTATAGGCAACACTGTTGTTTGGTTAACTACGATTTCTCTTCCTCACTCGAGTTCAAGAATATCGGTTATAGTCAGCAGTAGAACCAAATCAGGGATCGCTCCCCAGCGTCGTCAAGAATAGAGGCGTAGGATGAGAGGGAACACCACCACTAAATGCGCTCCGGGGCGACTTAACAAATAAAAAAAGGAAAATGGGGTGCATTTGCTATATCAACTGCAGAGAAAAAACCTACAGTGCCTAAAGTTGACGATACTTATACAGTGACATTCAAAAAGTAAGCAACAAACGGAAAAAATCAGTATTCGTGATTTGTCGAAACCTACTTACTGAGTGATTTTCAGTTTCTTGAATTTTCAAAATTAGCAAAAATCTCCAAAGTGTAAATTATCGGAAAATAATAAAATTTGGATAGAATTTTTCAAGATCTTTGTTGGACCTAATTAAACAACGGGAAAGTAAGAAAAATTTAAATTTTTCGTGAAATTCAACAATAATTGATTTACATGGTTGTTCTTCGGGTTGTAAGGCCGACGTATGTTTATAGAAGATTTCGACGTTTCGCCAACACGAGTGGTTAGCATTTTCAAGAGATATTTTTAAGTTTCTGATTTCTTGATTCGCTGTCAAATGCTTGACATTTGTTATACGTTGTCTCAATAAATACCTGTGATTTGACTTTCTTACATCTGATTGGTCCATAGCGTTAGCTGACATCATGGAATCGTTCGCACCGTTATTTTGTGGGTAGGGAGCTAATTGAGAATTTCTGAGAACTGGAAGCCAAACCTTGTTCAATTGTAGTCCTTCTCCGGTTCTATTGAATTTGTTTTGGTGTTTCTGAATTTCAATTGCTTCCCGGAAGAGTCTTGGGTAATACGCAGATATTGAAGAGATGACTTGGGTTTCCTCAAACTTCACTCTATGGTTATCGTTGTTGAGAGTATGTTCTGCGACAGCGGATTTATGTGTGTGCCCTAACCGACAGCAAGCCTTGTGCTCTTTGATTCTTGTTTTAACGGAGTGTTTCGTGGTTTCGATATAAACTCTGCCACAGGAACATGGAATGCGATAAACCCCAGAAGAGCATAGTTAGTAGGCCTCGTTTGTCCTTCGCTAATCTAAATAGTTACAAAGGACCTCGCACCATTTCAATGGGATATTGGCTTTCGATAAAGGACTAGGCTCACATACAGTGTGTTCCACTTTGAGCAGCCACACTGTCATATTTCATTGAGAATGAAATAAATTGAATACATTTTTTTTTCAAATTATAGTACTCATGAATACTTACCTTTATGTTGATGAAACATCCGTATATCCATTTTCCACGGCTAACTACGACCAAATAAAAAGTGAAAAACTGGGGAAAACATTAGGGATTTTTTCATCACAAAACTGACATCAAATTATGTTTCAGAGTACCCTCAGATATCAATGCTTGAATCAATTGATTATACAAGGTGTCATTTGTTACTGGCAATATGATTAACTGTTTTTCATCAGTAATGTTTGCTTAATTTTCAAAATTTCTTCACTCCTTATAAAATTCACAAAAATACTCTACCGAATACTACTTTTCCATGTCAAACTGTGACTACTTGAATAGTGAAAAATCAGTCCGCTGAATTACTGTTTTTTATTTATTGCACAATTATTATAAAATCTGATATTCATGAATATAAGTGAAAAAATTAGTCTTTGCTCGTATTTTTAAGTATTAAAGAAATGTCTACACATGTATTAATTCTAATATTTACTACTAATGTTTACTTTACCCTACTTTTTTATGTACCAATGAGGATTAAGTTTGTGGTATATTTTATTTTATTGTATTATTGAGAATTATGTTACTTAGCAGGTTAAGTGGAAGAGTGCAACTCTTTCTGCTGGGAAACCGTCAAAAAGAAAGCGGACTTCACCTTTGGGTCTACAGGTTAGAGGTTTTTTTTGTTTATATTTATTTGTGCAATTTTGTTTGTCATATAACCTGTACCCAATAATTTCCTTTCCTCTTCCCTTAGACACCCTGAAGCTAAGAATTATTTCCGTCTTGTAGTATAATCTTTTCATCTTTTCTTTTCTTACATCGTAATTTTAGGCGCATTTTTCAGTTGGCTACTACAACAGGAAAATAATACCATGGACTAATTCTAATCCGCAGTTCCGCTGAAAGTTAAAAATGACTGAACTAGAGATTATCAATAAAATTCATAAGAATTTAATTCAAACTGACTTCTTTGGAATTCTATATCGATTCAACACCCAGATATTAGGGTGAATGGAGAAGACATTCGTGTTATGAATTTTGATTAAAGATATTTCAGCAAAGTATGACACGAGATAAAATTTATATGGCACTAGAGTACGACCTCTTGAAAATCTGCATAACGCCAAGATTAATTGTGACCCTTAATACTGGGTGACACATTTGCAAGATTACTTTACAATTATTTCCAAAAACACGCCGATTTAAATTTGGCATGAGATACGTTTTGAGCTGAAAATGGGAACTATGTAGTTATCTCCCTCGCTGTTATCGCCACTTATTTGAAAATTGATAAAGGCACATTAGACTAGTGCTGATGAACTTTTGAGATGAAAAAAGTTTTTAAAAGCATGAGGCCTACTGGAAGTGAAGCAAAATATTGTTCGAATGACGGGAAAAATAAACTAGAGCCGAAAAAATGGAAGAGGGGGAATGGGGTGAACTTTTAGGGGTTCAAAGCGATATTTCACAGTTTTTCGAGAATTGCAACAAAAGTTGACCTCCTATCAGAAAAAGTAAGCTTTCAGCTCCTGAAGACGCTAACTTTGTTGGCGAAATGGGCGTCGACTGTGATTGTGACGTAGTTTTGGTGTTTGGGTGGTTTATTTCTTTTTTCTTGAATTGTATCCGCACCAAAGGTTCCAAAATATTCATTTATTTGATACAAATGCTTCCTTAGAAAGCTTACAAATACCTTCTGTAATTTTTCTACTATTTTTTTTGCAATTTCAAGATTGACAAAATTGGTCTGTATTTTCATTATTTTTAAACTTTCTACTTTCGTTTAAAGTGGTTTCATAATTCCAGTTCAAAATATGTTTCAGAAACAACCTGTATGAAAACGTTAAGTTATCAAAGAGCTAGTGGTTTTTTATCTAATTATTAGATATAGTCCTCAGTTTTTTTAAACGAATTGAATTTAATGTATTTTATGTTTCAATTTCATGATTACTATATGAATTTAATTTTCATCAATTTTGTGAATAGTCTTGCAAACTATTTTTAATCAGATTCATTGGGTTGTATGAATAAGATCTAGCAAAAGCTTCCATCATGGGTTTATTCCTCTCATAACAACAAAATTAATATGTCTGTTTCAAGAAATAGAAATAAAAGCATTTGCTCAAAGTACCGATATTAGGGCCAATTTATGCAACATATTATTATCATTATCATGCATAGTCACAATCACTATCATAGTAAGTACTAGTCTTGAGAAATTTTTATATTTATACATCACTGTCATAAGCTTGAAAATAAAAAATTGACAGGTGACAACACTGCCATTACTTTTTTTATCCCAAAGAGATGTATTTCAATTATTTCAATAAGAGAATACCCTCTTTCTGGCTATTTTTTTCCGAAACACAATAAATTATACAATCAAATACAATTTATGTCATTTGTCAAATAGGTATCGACGTACATGCGCGTTGTGCACGTAGTCCTAATCATAACAGGCCGTCAGATAACAACAGATTTTGCTGACTCATTTTCTCGTTTCTGGGATTTCAACCACTGAAAATTATGTCAGTGCTGAGCTCAAAAAATGAAAATTTAGAGATCGAACGTGTGCTGGGCATATAGAAAATTCAATTTCCTTTTGCAGAAATTTTTAAATTTTTTTGCATTTTCTCGTTTATGGCATTCTAACACATGAATAGGTATAACAATCTAATGGAGAAAAACCAAAGCCGTAAGGTTTGCACGTACTTAAAGGGTTGAAATAAGGGCGCGATCTTGTAAAAAAATAGTTGGTTGCTTATGGCAATCGACAGAATGAAATTTAATATCGTTAGGATCCCGAAAAAAATTACTATAAGCCGGAAAATTTTGTGACATTATTTTCGTTTTCCGGCAAACTTTCTCGTTTATGGCATTTGAACCATATGATTCTGATGATGGATAAACATCATAATAAAATTCCCATAAGCTTTGCATGTACCCCAAGAAAAGCCATAAGTTTCTCGTTGATGGGAATTGGCATGTAAGAAAAAAATTGTTTTTCAAAACTACAAGAAAAAAAGCCGGAAACATGATATCGATGTTTTATACAGTGTGGCCCATTTAAAATAGAAGCACCCTTATACGACATATTGTTTTCAACCGATTGGAATGCTTTTTTTTATTAGGTAGATAATCAAAAAGTCCACTAGGAAACCAAATTTCATAAATAAATCTTCATTTTCGAGGTAAAAAACTGGAAAATGTATCAGCGATTTTTTGAAAGAAAATCTGACTACTACACTGGATTTGTGACATTTTCAAATGGTTCAGCTTTTGTCGAAAATTCGAACATCAATAAAAAAGTTATGGGAGAATTAAATTAAAAAAATGTGCCGTTCAATCAACCTACCATTTCAATTCCTACTCTTATCCAAAATTCAGAATACACCACTGGATTCAGAGAGTCTCAAAATATCACTGATCCGAATTTCATCGAAATCTATCGAAAAATAATTATTAAAGAAAACATTAAATAAGATGATATTTTCATGAACATATTTTTCAAATTTTGTTATCCTGTAATTTTCTTATTTATAAATAGATATTGATGCAATTCTGACCAGTAATATTTCAAGACTTCCTGGTGTATTCCAAATTTTGATAAGAGTTCTGAAATTGAATTGGTGGGCATATTTCAAAAATATAATTTTTGTATAACTTTCTTATTGATGGACTAGTTTCTACAAACTTTTGACAAGAACTATTTGAAAATGTCGCGAATCCAGTGTTGGTCAGATTTCTATAAAAATAACTTTAGATCTTTTGCCTTGAAAAATGAGAATAGTTGGCCCTAAAAATGAAGAATTACTCATTAAATTTGCTGTCCTGATGGACTTTTTGAATGTTTACCTATTAAAAAAAATCATTCCTATCAGTTGAAAAATTGAAGTTTGATATGAGTGCTTCCATTTTGAGTGGGTCACACTGCATAAATAAATACGATTATTTGAAAATGCTGCTGCGAGAAATTATTAAACATGAAATTGCTCATTTCTTCTTCTATGGGATTTGGCATATGGATTGCAAACTTCATTCTTAGGCCATATAAAAAAGTCTGATAGTAATATTCAAAACACATAATTTATTTATTTGATTAATTTTTTATAGAGTGAAAAAAATAGTTAGGTATGGGCATTATTGTGACAAACTGATAGGGGTTGTAAAGATAATTTAAGCAATTTTTCCCTAACCCCTAAACAGAAATGAGCCGTTAGGGCCCTATAAGCAATTGAAAATTGCACCGGTTGCAAAATGTTCATCTGACTCACTTTCTGCTGTCGCCTGGATAAGTTAAAAAACTTAACTGCGCAATTCCCCCGCGCCTACTGGCTTGCTGTGTCATAATCGGATGATCATTCGAATTCGAATACGGAAAATCCGATTAGTGAAATGCACATAATTTATACAGGGTGATCCATATTTATAGAAACTATTCTGAATGCAGTTCAAGTGGACACGAAAACCACCTTTTTTAAACATTTTTTTGACTTTAACTCCGTTGAGGTAGGAGTTTTCTTCTACCACTGTACTTGTTATGCAAACACCAATACGGCTGAGAGTTTTTATCCACTTTCTATGACCAGATATTTTTTTATGTAAATAAAAAATTTTAAATTCTGACTGAAATCATGTGAAAACACACTCTTGAATAATCCAAATCTACTAGTGAAAAACACAACAAGAATCCTAACTTGTACTTCGAAGTTGCCATGAAAATGTTTACTTGTTTAATAAACACCGTGCCAAGAAAGGATTGACTAGCAGTGTAGGCATTTTGAAATGATATTTCGGAGATCATTTCTTGGAGATGGGAAAAGTGGTGAAATATTCGTTATTTATTGATAATCTTCAAAATAACGTCAGGAATAAACGAAAGTGAACATCTTAAAAATATATTTCATTAATATATGTATAAAACAAAATTCGAATTTCAAATGAAGAAATTGTTTGTGAAAAAGAGAAACATTTACTGCAAAAAAAAATTATTCAATGATTAAATCCAGAAATTTTGTGTCATTATACATAATATTGAAATCATGACATTTCGTATCAAATACATTATATTGATGAGGTTTAACATTGTCACCAGCAGTAAGCAAAATCTAGGAGCACTTTAACTTTCTACAATGCGGGGTATTTTCTGTTCCTTGGGCTCAAAAGTATAACTTTGATGTCGGATTCTAGTAAAAAAAAATAACGACATTGGAGAAAATAATAAACAACAGTTCGTTTCCCCACCACCTTAGAGGCAGAGTTTCCGGCGCGTTATTTTCATAGTGACTCCCCTTCAGGCCTAGTTCACTCTTAAGAAGTGAAAGTTCCAGAATAATTAATTGCTTTTATGTCAAAATCAGAAATCAAACTCATTTCCAGATTCGAATCAGTTCTGGACCAATGTTGAAATCTACTTGCAATGTCTTCGGTACGATTCAAATGGTGAACAGAAGGAAATGTAATATTTTGTTGGTTCCTGCGTATCCAAGGAACCATATCATACAGGATATGTGTGCACAAGTCTCTCATGTCCTTGCACTGGACATACAAGTACCGTAGTGACCTAAGATAGGCTGATTTTCTAGATTATCATTCTCGGTTTCTCTAGAACCTACCCATTACATGAGTTTTTTGGAATTTCTGAAAATATTTGGAACCTCAGAAAATGCTATTTTTCAATCAATTGGTGAATCTCGTCTAGGATTTTCAACTGACCCCCTAATCCATTAAAAAAATTTGGTGAGTGGCTGTCACTTTGAGGGGTGTGAGGGTGGGGCGATTTTTTTATGTCACAGAGTGTCTTTTCAAAAACATAACTCGACGTGACTCAGGGTTTTTCTTAAAAAATGATAATGTGTAAAATGAATGTATCCATTACTTTAGGACCTCACTGTATAAAACGTCGTAATCATGTTTCCGACTTATGGCTTTTTTTTCTGGTCTTGAAATCAGTTTTTCTTCCTACATGCCAATTCCCAACAAAAATTCCTGTGATTTTCCTGCAAGTTTTCCATTTTCATATGGTATGATAAGCACGAACTAGACGTATGGCTTTTTTATAACAGACTTTTACATTACCAAATTTTTTTTGCACTGTTGAACTAAACTTAATTCAGTGAACCGTAGGTACACGATCCGCAGTTTCAAGATATCGAAAGTCAAGAGCCGTCAATCAACTTTGAAGTCATTGTCTGTATTCATGTAATTGGATTTATCGTTTTGTATCAATTATATTCGATTGTGAAGTCATTCAGTAAAGTGCCTGTTATACGTAGGTGATCTATTCTTCAATACCTCCCAGCAACTCTATAATCTCTAACATGCATATTATTTCGTTCACGAGAAAGTTTGCCTGGAATCGAAAAAAAATTTCACAAAATTTTACGTCCGGAAAATTGACCTTAACAGCTGCCCGGCTTATGTGAATTTTTTTTCGGGTTCTTAACAATATTAAATTTCATTCTGTCGATTATCTTAAGCGAGAAAATGCATCAGCAACCAACTATTTTTTTACAAGATCACGCCCCTATTTCAACCCTTTAAGTAGGTACGTGCAAACCTAATGGTTTTGGTTTTTCAATATTAGATTGTTATACCTATTCATGTGTTAAAATGCCATTAACGAGAAAATAAAAAAAAATATGTAAAAGGATAATACATTTTCTATATGCCTAGAACATTTCCGATCGCTAAATTTTCATCTTTTTGGCTCAACACTGACCTAATTTCTAGTGGTTAAAATCCCAGAAAAGAGAGAATGAGTCAGCAAAATCTGTCGTTATCTGACGGCCTATAAGCTTGAAAATTGAAAATTTCCAACTTTGAAGGTCAAATTGTCATGATTATGATTGAGACTAATACTTAAGAAATTGCACAAATGCTCCTACTGAAATGTACAGTTTTTATTCAATTTTATGATTAAGACAGTGACTGTGATTTGGGATATGATAATGACAATGTTTCATAAATTGGCTCACCAGTACATTTTTTTATTATGGTACTTTAAAGGTGATTGAGACCACCAGCGATTCGTTTATTGTTCTGCATGATTTTAACATTTTCTTATCGATTAACTGTGCAAAAATTATACAAATACCCATCATCCACATCCTCAAAGTGTAGGAATTGTGCTACCTGAGGAATACCATTTGAGGGCAGCATAAATGAGTTAACAATATAAGTTTATTCATTGCCGTTTAAAAATTATTTGATATTCAGAAATGACTTCAACTTCCTTTTTAAAATTGCCTAAACTTTTAACGATATTCTTTACTCACCGGATCTTCAACCGAGTTCTGAGTGTTCAACTGCAGAATCTCAACGTCAGATTTGGATTAATTTCCATTCGGGGGTTAACGCCCCGAAGTGTGAAGCTAAGTGGCAGGCATGGCTCGGAAGGATGTGGTAAGAGACAGGATGGAAATAAGCTCTGCGATGAGCCGGGGATTATGTAAAATAGGAGGAATCCGTGCCAAATACCTGATATGACACTTTAAACAGCCGAATTCGTTCTTAAACAAATTGACAATGGGGGAAAACTCCGCCTGACATTTATCGCTCTTCAAAGACTTCTACGGGAGAGCCTCCAAGGAATTATGTTACATTATATTATCAAGTTGCTCGGATAGATAACTCGATGGGATTCGTTCATCACCACTATTCATCAGTTTGGAGTCGGTATGTAGGTACCTACCTAGTAACTAGGCCAACTCTGAAAATAATCACTTTTTGTAATTTGCATAAGCAAATTGGCATAGCGAAATAGTAGATTACATATCAAAGGAGTGAAGTGCATTTTTTAATCCTGAGAGTGAAGTTTGTTGCCTGAGCGTCAGCGAGTACCACAATTACCCAAGAGATCAAACGATACTTCAGTCCTGTTGTATACCGGGTGACAATAGGACTAGAGCCACGCCTTCAGCTCCCTCACTTATCAACCGATTTGAATGAAATTTGGTACATATTGTTATGATATGATTTTTAGTGAGATGATTTTCATAAGATTTGGAAAACAGATTTAAAAAAAAAGTGTATAAAAACATGCCAAATACTTCACCTGAACTGGAATATCTATAACCATACAAATTTTCATCATTTATATCCATCACAGTCAAATAGGAAGGGACCAAACAGGTTTTCGTTCAATATTTCAACGTTCCGAGCAATCGAAGTCATACTTTACAGAACTACCTAGAAGAAATTGAAAAACAAATATAAGCAATCAACTAGGGCATTAGTTAAAACACTTCAGACATGAACATACAGAAATTATCAAAAAATTTCAATATTTTAATAAAGAAAAAATAATTAGTAAGAAATCATAGATTAGTAAATTTGAATATGTCAGGAAATATGACTGTTCGAACCCAACAAGACTAAGGGTGGATTCAGTCAACTTTAGCACAAGCATTATCATAAACATAACGGTAACATCAAAGGTTTTTATCATGAACTTAACATTGTTGATTAAACGGCGCCATTTGAAAGAACAGACTCAACTTTCAATCTTAATATATATTTAATCACAATTATTTAAATCATGTTGACTTAATGCACCTTACTAATGAATAGAAATGAATAAAATATGCATAAAATCAAGAAAGAAAAAACAAGACAAGTTTACTCTCAGTAAATAATAGTTATTTAAGATATCATTTGTAACACCCTGTAGAGCACTACATACGTAACGATACTCAGACGAGACAGCGCACATTTATTTCGCCAAGAGGCTGCCCTGATGTCAAAATAAATGGCCCGAAACGTCTCAGCTTCGAAACCAATACTCGTGCGGCTGAGTAATTTTAATTGTTTTTAAATTGTTGTTTTATAAAATTGTTATTTCCGTCAACAGATTGCACCCCTACGCGCAACCCTCGGAAGTCTTCGAAAGACTTGTGTGAGCTAGGGAAGACGCAGCCCGTACCTTTTAACGTGTGATGCCATAATGATTTAATTGATTGTAAGGTACTCACGGAACGTGTATATAATGCTTGGTAATTCAGGACAGTAAAAGAATCTCCGAAAATCTTTACTCAATGTTAATTTAATTTGATCTAAAAAATGGACATATACGATTGTTGACCATAGTCAGCCTCAATAAAATTCATCTAACACACTGCTTTAATTTATACGTTTACGAACATAATATGTGAAACTAAAAACATCATATGTATATATAATTGATGAACAATAATCAAGTAATTTTGTTATTGATTCTAAAAGTAAATCGACAACTTAAATGAAAATTCGTTTCGCACAACCCAGTACATTTGAGTGACATAAAAACATTGTGTGCTAAATTCTGTTCCCCTTCACTAATAGAAAATAATCTTCAGTTAGAGTTATTAAAAGTTTTCAAGAACGCATTCATAATTGATTCATAAAAACAATAAAACAGTGTGATAAAAAAAACTGTTTAACACAAGGATAATATAACTTTGAAGTTTCTACTGCAGACCAGAATGTCAACTGAATTGAGAGGATGATTTATGGGGGTATCACTTACGTATCTCGAGGGTACACTCTTTCAGCTGTTAATGCAAAGGTGAACCTTATACTTGTTGAGAAACGGAGAAACACATTGGTTTTCAATGACAGGAAGAGAAATTTATGGCTCAACCAAGGATTCGGGAACTTTCATCATGACTTTTGAAACGTGACTTTCGAGTTTTGATGAAAACGGAGTATTTACTGGCTCGAAAAACTAGTGGATTCGACTACAATTGCTGATTCGTCACAGACTAGCACACTGCTACTTTCAATCAGACACGCGAATATGGACATCAGGAACTGTCGATTCTGATTGTTGTTCTTGAACTCTAACTAAAAACTCTCTATCTCGAGGCTGAAAATCACGAACTATGGATAAGGGCCACAAACTATATGAACGGTTGCTTATTTTCTGCAACTATGAATTGAACATTGCGAACGGTTGTTTCTCCACTTGTTTAATCTGAACTGACCAAGAATACGCTACGGATCATTTTATATAATCGAAAAGCTGTATATCTCGTTTCAATGATCAATAAACTTGACAATAGCGGCTAATCAATGCCGCTATTGTCAAGTTTATTGATCTATCAATCAATAACACTTTAATAGTCGTAATAACATATATGTCATGATGTTAATCGATTCCACGTTGATTTGAATGAGCTTAAATCGAGTTTCATCACCGAGAAGTGTCAAGAAGCGCGTATTGTAATTATATTTATTCATTTTTTTTTGGTGTTCTGGCATCGACTGCTATGGTCATTAGCCACGTGTTCTGGATAGGCCTTGTTACTAACTCCATGCGCCACTTTAGGAGCAGCACTGTTAATTGGAACGCAACAGTGAATCGTGCAGGACTCACCCCAGTCCAGCCACGAGATTTGAATAATTTAATCGGTCAAAATAAATAAAAAAAAACCCGCCGCAACTGGGGCTCGAACTCCGGACCTTTCGACCCGAAGTCGGACGCTCTAACCACTGCGCCACACCCTGACATAATTATATTTATTACACCTATAAATATATCCTTATGACTTTTATAGTCTATAAATTCCTAAGACAATCGTAATTTCCATCTGGCCTGCCAGTTGCAATTTGGTGAATAATCAATCAAAAACTTTTGTGCATGTGGGATACATGTATTCACGTAAGATGTTCTCCTTCTGTAGTTTTTCCTACGATGGGCTTTTTATTGTTTTAATTATTTTCTCTACGTTTCGACGTTATCTTGCATCTAATTGAATGATTCTACATGGGGTTGGCTGGATATCTACCACACATTTGATAGGTGTGTTGTATAATATAATTTCAAGAAGTGTAAATATTACAATGAAAATGGATCAAGAAGTTGGCGAGTGCTTATAAAACTCTGATTGGTGAAAGGAAAAATAGCATGTAACTGGAAATTTGTTGAAAAAAATTAGGAGAGACGAAAAAACATTTGAATAAGAATGAATGAAAAAGAAGAATAATATTTTGAAATGAAAATTGAAGAAAAGCAAAGTAAAAATCCGAGCAGAAGTGTAAATCAGACAAATAAATGTAGCAGAAGAAAATTGAACAAAACCTGGAAACCAAACATTGAAAAACGTACCTTGAATAGCAGTAACTGGGAAAATCAGGAAAAGCCCAGCTGCAGAGACAATTCACCTAATGAACATCAAGTATTTGGTGATATTTTAAATCCAAGTGTATTATAAAACCCAAAACTATCGTCAAATACGTTTTCGAAAGTGATTCAAATCCATTTTCCCAACAAATAAACATTTACGTCTTAACCTACAAACTTTTTTAAAACGGCCCTTCTACCAGAGCTAGGCAATTTGCAAACATCGCCTCGTTCCAGAATAAACGTAATACACATTTGAAATGAAGTGTACTAGATTCTAATTTGAAAGACTCATAAATATTAATTTTAGGTCATTGCTATTACAAATATTGCATGTTAAAACTTACAATTCTCATTCTTCCTCGTAAATAAATTAGACGGAAAAGAAAACTGTAGGTCACAACGAGCTTATGACAAAAGGCATAAGATGTCCGGAGGACTGCTCACTGCTAATATCCTATACAATAGGAAAAGTTGGGTCGAAAATCCATCAGAAAACAACTACTTTCCTGGCTAATGCCACGACGAACATTGAATTACATCTGATGAAATTTCCGTGCAGAGTTCCTACAAGGTTATCTCTGCAATTGCTTGGTTGCATGGGAATGTTCATCGAAACATTCGGACCAACTTTATATCGATTTCGGAGTGTTGCTCCTCATCAGTATAGGGTAGGTCTAGCAGTCAATAACTAATGACTGCAACGAATGAATCGACCACCAAACCCATTTAAAGACCGAAACTGAGATCGCGCCCGCACAGTGGATTAACTCCAAACTGCGAGCGCCATCTCAGCGCCGGAAGCCCAACCAAGTAATACCCATGACCACGATCGTCAAGACCGTTGGATTTTCGACCCAACTTTTCCTATTGTATAGGATATTAGCAGTGAGCAGTCCTCCGGACATATTATGCCTTTTGTCATAAGCTCGTTGTGACCTACAGTTTTCTTTTCCGTTTTATATACGGTCTTGACGATCGTGGTCATGGGTATTACTTGGTTGGGCTTCTGGCGCTGAGATGGCGCTCGCAGTTTGGAGTTAATCCACTGTGCGGGCGCGATCTCAGTTTTGGTCTTTAAATGGGTTTGGTGGTCGATTCATTCGTTGCAGTCATTAGTTATTGACTGCTAGACCTACCCTATACTGATGAGGAGCAACACTCCGAAATCGATATATAGGTGGTCCGAATGTTTCTATGAACATTCCCATGCAACCAAGCAATTGCAGAGATAACCTTGTAGGAACTGTGCACGGAAATTTCATCAGATGTAATTCAATGTTCGTCGTGGCATTAGCCAGGAAAGTAGTTGTTTTCTGATGGATTTTTGACCCAACTTTTCCTATTGTATAGGATATTAGCAGTGAGCCTCCGGACATATTATGCCTTTTGAATAAATTAGAGCTAATTATAGATTAGATTATAGTTTCTTTTTAATTCTCTATGAATAGAAATACTGAAAGTTCTCTTGTTTTGGTTATATGTGAAAGACTTTGATTGACATTTTCCATTTTGAATACCTGAAATTAATTATTACCTAAAAATATAAAAAAAATTCAGATAAAAGAGTATATTTTATTTGCATTTATGAAAATTTAATTTTTACTGAAATTGACATCAAGAAGACGTTCAGAGAGCTGCAACCTTCCTGAGATAGAGACAATCATGTTTATAAGAATCGACTGAGCTGAAAAAAAAAGGTAAATAGAAAGAAGGTATCAGGTAACATTTCCTAACGCCAGGCATATTTTTATACAAGTTTCTATATTACAAATTTTACTCATATCGACAAATTTACATTACATTACATTTACGTCACAAAATATTATAATAATATACAGGGTGTCCCAAACTGAATGACTTATGAAAAATTTCTGGAGAATAGGATCTAAAATATTTTCAGACCTGCGGCGTTGCTTATATTGAAAATAGCAACAAATTTCATATTTAGAATAGGACACCCTGTATATTATTAAATTTTTTGCTCCGCAATTGCTTTCCAATTATTTTTGTGACATACTTTGTCATACCTATCTCCAGTAGGTTTCGAGAAATTTATTGGTTTACTGATTATTCTTTGTGTGAAACATAGCTTCAATTAAATGTTTATGACTGCAGTATTTGGATTCATAGAAAGCTGAAATTTTGGATGTAGTTTGACAATATTCTGTGTGGTACTTATGTTTTAGATAATCTGTTACTTATTATACAGAGTTGTTCAAAATTTGTGACTTTGCTAATAGATCCAGAAGTGGCGGAAAGTACATTTTTTCAAACAGAACACCCTGTATGTAATCGAATATCCTGAAAAACAATTGAATTTTCTGTCAAATGATGTATTATGTTCGTATACCTACATAGTCAGGTTCCCGAAATTATAGCAAGTTTTTATAAAAATTGGATTATTTTGCCATATTTACTTTGGAGAGTTATGAAATGCAACGGGACCTGTAATCACTTATGTAACGTTCACTCGTCCATTAGTGTGAGTTTTGCCTAACAGCTTCAATTCCGTATGCCGTGACCAGAAAAGAGCAAAACGAACTTTCAGTCTGACATACATTGATTTTCATGGTGTTTCTGTCAGAACACAGTATTGAAAATGGAAATAAAAAAAATGTTTGGTATTGCTTTGTTGTTGATGAGGTACATCCCGGTAGCCACAAAACCAGAAATAGCGTTGGCCATAGTTGCAACATATCGATTTGTTTCAATGAGATGAATGGCCATCAAGTATCAAGATGACGGGACCAAATGGTTTTCTAGCAGCAAACATTATTTGAAAAATAAATCTGAAAAAAGAAGGAAGAATACTAAGGCCATCATATTTTGTCTCCCTCCTTTGAGAATTCGTACTTATGGCAGAAAAGTTCCCTCAGCACAGGCACATACTATTGAGACTACGTTTCCGCCCCATTCTTTAGCAGTAAGAACGTGAATACACTTGCTTCCTTCCGCAGCTACTACTTTATCAGGTTAACTTATTTGTGTGTCACCCTCATCCCTATTGAAGATTGTTATTTCCGTCAACCTGTTGCACCCCCACGCGCAACCCTCAGAAGTCTTCGAGAGACTTGTGCAAGTTGGGGAAGACGAAGCTCCTACTTTTAAACGTGTGATGCCATGCACGATACCGATGATCATGCTGGGGAATCGAGCTCACGACCCTGCGCTTGAGAAGTGAATGCTCTACCAGCCTAATATTGCCCATGGTTTTCAATCTATGTCAATGTTTTATGCAAATCAATTTTACTGATATTAGATGAAACAGTATGTTCGAAAATAATTTTTATCGTACTTATATAATGAAGAAAGAAATAATTCATTGAATTACATGATTGATTAGGTACCACATGAGTACAGTAGGTTGCGAGTATTTGTTCGAATTCGACACCTGTCCACTCTGGCTATGTTAGACAGTTGGCCCTGACCAAGACAGTCTCCCAATTTAAAAATCTAAGAACATCCGAAACTTTCTGGAGGAATTCGAACCTGAAGAACTTTTTATCAGAACAGAAGTAGGAAGAGCCTCAATCGACTGGAATGAAAATGTATGAAAGAGTATGAAGGAAGTAGACCATCGTCAGAATGGTGTTTCAATGTAAAGAAACTAGGTCATTTGTTGTTATTTTTATCTGTTAACCTGCCACACCCCTACAAGCAACCCTCAGAAG
Organism: Chrysolina oricalcia; assembly: GCA_944452925.2. NCBI lineage: Eukaryota > Metazoa > Arthropoda > Insecta > Coleoptera > Chrysomelidae > Chrysolina > Chrysolina oricalcia. Next base: position 13,229,076 of record OX101821.2, on the reverse strand, counting down.
TCTACGATAGACTTGTGCGAGATTGGAAAGTCAAAATCGTCTCCACAATATGTACAGTCCCTGGACTTCTTTTTTTTTCCTATCAGAAATGTATAGATAAGGTCAAAATATTACCAGTACTTTATATAACATGTTTCCCTAAATTCCTTCTTTACCAAGTTACTGGCCCCCGAAGTTATAAAATGAACAATGTAATTTTTTGATAACTTTCGAAGTGAATATGCAACATAATCTAAATTTTGGTGAATGACTCAACAAATGAATTCCTTCGATGAACTTTCATGCAGGAGTCAGTTGTTTTGCTACAAAGTCAGGAACGGACTACCCCCGAAGGTCCACACTCCAAAACTTTGAAATAACAAATATTTTTCATCAAAATAAGGTTACATAGACAATTTTCTGAATAAAAGTACAGGTGTGGAAAGTCAATCGAAGAAACTATTCTTGATAAAAATACAGTTTTACTCGACGACATCAAACCCGATCGTCCAACATTATTTGAATTAAAAAATTTTCACAGTAGATATAATAATGCTAACGTTAGTTCAACAACATTTTATAACAGGGATGATACAAAATATGCTAAAATAAAGTCGTAAACAAAAAGTTTCATTAACAATGAAGATATTTTTTCAATAGAAATATCAAGTTCTGAAGATTCGTGGTGTTTTTGAACTACTCCACTATGAAATATCGAATTTAGTCCATATTTTGTATGTACAGGGTGTCCCAAATTCGAGCCTCATCATTGGGATCTCGGAAACCAGAAGAGATACGAGGTCGGTTAAATGGAGGCAAAGTTGCGCAAGTTGGTGCTCATTGAAACACCGCTTTCATATTTGGAAAATTCCGAATATTTCCGAAGATTTTTGGAAAAAACCGATTATTCGCGATTTCATTTTTATTTTTTTGTGACTCTTTTTGAATAGATATAACAAAACAAATTTCACATTCTCACTGCTACTTTTTCTGTTCTACAAGATGGTGTTATCAGATTTTCAAACAGACGTTTCGTATTTGAGCTGCCATCATCAACTTTGTTTTTTTAAATACGGCCCTGGATTTTTTATTATGGATTTTAAAATCTTCTAATGTCCCAAAACAAATGATGTATCGCACTTATTCGAAAAGTTTATATTAATAGCATTTTCCATAAGAACTCATGTGTTAGAGAGAAACAGAGAATAGATTTTTCGAAAAAGAACGATACATCATTGTTTTGAGGACCTCAAAAGCTCCTAAAAATTGATATAAAACAATGTGTGATGTTCAACAATAGGCATGATGTTTTAATTATTCCAAAAAAGTAAAACAAAAACTATAAAAATTTAATACCCAATGAAAGTTAAAGCAAATATTCAAATTGTAATCCACCTGCTTGAATGCATTTTCGTGTCAGTCTGTGAAGTTTATGGATGGCACGCTGAATGGTCCTTGCAGAGATAGCCCTGATCTCCCTTATTAGGTCTTGTCGTAGTCCCCAAAGGAAGTATTCCAGAGGGTTTAGGTCGGGGCTTCTAGCTGGCCAACGTACGGGACCTTGGTTTTCAATCCATTTATTAGGGAATAATTCAGTTAATGAATTTTTAACACATCTCCCATTATGAGGTGGTGCACACTCTTGTTGCCACCATAGTTGACGTAATACGCCCAAAGGTTCTTCTATTAAGGAATCCAATATATTGGTCCTTAGTAATTCTGCATATCTATCGGAATTTAATTTTCCTTGAATAAAAAACGGGCCGATAATTTTATTGTGCCACATATCGACCCATACGTTAAATGATTGTCGTCCCTGAGGTCTTACTTCTTGAATCTGCCTTGGATTTTCTATTGACCAATAGTGTTCGTTATGTCTGTTAAATAGTACATCTGTTGAAAAACTGCATTCATCTGTCCATATAGTTTTATTTAGGAAGTTATCATTTTCATCAATTTTATTTTGCAACCAGTTACAAAATTCTAATCGTCTCTCTGCATCGCCAGGTCTTAGTGTTTGACTAATATGGATTTTGTAAGGTTTATATCCACGCTTATTTAAAGTTCTCCAAACTCTCATTCGCGGTAATCCTACTACTTCTGAGAAAACTCTAATTGAAGCTTGAGGATTATTATTGACCTTAAAAAATAATTTAAAATTATTCATTTTACTTTCTACTTTGTAACAGTTTTCAAACTTACAGCGTTCAAGATAACTTGTTCCTCTTCTGGATCAATTCGTGTTCCATATTCAACCCTTGGCTTAACAAAACTTCCGTACTGAGCTAAATTATTAAGAATATTAGCAAAATAACTATAATGCCGCTGCCGTCTTTCTGGATATTCCAACAAATAGCGCTCACAAGCCGTTTTTGAATTTCGATTCGAAATATAATAAATCCTTATCATGTCTCGTTTTTCTTCGTTAGAAAAAGTCATTTTCGTTTAATAAGCGTTAAAGATTAGTAAACGAACAGTGAACTGTCAAAATATTGGATAATTTAAACATTAACAAATGAACTAAGATAGCCAGAATGCACGATGCACAGCCACTTTGATAAAATGCAATTATTTTTGTAAATATAGCCTAGGGCCTAGAGTTTGAGGGATGACACTTCAATTATATTATTTATTAACCACCCACTTTTATGTTAGTATTTGAGTTTTCTGCAGTGCGTTATTGCAAAAAAAGTTTGTTTTAACTCTATTAAACATCTAATTTCTCATGAGTTCTTATGAAAAATGCAATTAATATAAACTTTCAGAATAAGTGCGATACATCATTTGTTTTGGGACATTAGAATCTTTTAAAATCTATAATAAAAAATCCAGGGCCGTATTTAAAAAAACAAAGTTGATAATGGCAGCTCAAATACGAAACGTCTGTTTGAAAATCTGATAGCACCATATTGTAGAACAGAGAAAGTAGCAATGAGAATGTGAAAATTGTTTTGTTATATCTATTCAAATAGAGTCACAAAAAAATAAAAATGAAATCGCGAATAATCGGTTTTTTCCCAAAATCTTCAGAACTATTAGGAATTTTTCAAATATGAAAGCGGCGTTACAATAAGCACCAAATTGCGCAACTTTGCCTCCATTTAACCTACCTCGTATCTCTTCTGGTTTCCGAGATCCCAATGATGAGGCTCGAATTTGGGACACCCTGTACTTGTGAAATAGGCACTTATCGTGTTGTGTTATCTGAATCTCATGAAACTCAACATTTGAATGTTTCAAATTCGTATTCACAGCTTAAATGTTGAGGAGTTTCATGGGAGAAAATCTTAACCCAAATATAAATTGAGCTGAAAAACGCAATTCGGAAGAAATAACTAATAAAAAGCAAACGAACAAACTACAAAAACGGATGCATATGAATACGTGAAAAATTTCTGGTGAATGATTATGTTCCATTTCTTCCACAGATGTTGACAAAAACACCTTGTAGTTAGTAATACAATTAGTTTTGATAAAAATGACAAACTGGAATGCGATTTTGTTTTGTTGAGTGGTGCGTTGTCATTGTAGTGTCAATATTCAAACTTAGCAGAAGGTATGTTCAGCAACATATCTACCGAAATGTGGAACCAGCAAACGTCACAAACTGACTGGTTTCCAAACGCCCTCCCCCTCCTTGTCCACGACCTGGAGACATTCTAAAAATACATCCAGGCGACTTGGGGCAACACCAATAATGCTATTTCAGGGTCAACTTTCGTTTAGCTGAAATCAGTTATGGAAAAAAGGTAACCATGGTAACCGTTGTTACAAAAATGCTATTCCTGTTTTGCGGAAACGCAAGGTTGCCAAGTTGTGCCAGTTATAGTTTAGCTGAAATCAGTTATAGAAAAACGGTTGCCATAACAACCGTCTCTTTGAGAACAACTAAGCAGAACCTCAAATTCCATGGTGGGGAAACACGTGGTTGCCAAATTGTCTGCTTTAGTTTATCTGAAATCAGTTGAGGAAAAGTAGATGCCAAGACAACCGTTGCTGGGATGAGTGAGAAAATAAAACTCGATTTCTGTTGTGCCAAAATGCGTGGTTGCCAAATTATCAATTTGAAAATAAGTTAAATTCGAAAAGGGAAATAGAAAAAACATGACTCCTCTGGAAATGGAAAAAACCTACGATAAAAATTAGGCCAGTTTTTTGTAATATCTAACCGAAAACAACTATTTCCCCGGCTAAGGCCACGCTGGACATTGATCTTCATCTGATAGATATTGTGAAAAGCCCCTTACTCTAAAGAAAAAATCCGAAAGTGAAAATTCGCATTCTCATTCAGATGGACGAAATTAAATGAAGCTGTTTTTTGTAATATCTACCAGTAAAAAGCTACTTTTCACGCTAAACATTGAACTATATTGAACTAACCAAATTGAACCTTATTGCTACGGAAGAGGCGAATTCACTGTTTATACCAATTGTGGGTAGTTTATTCATTCACTGCAAAATCACAGAAAATTTTTAAAATATAAGATCCAGAACACAACAAACGCGAGCGAAGCGAGCGCGTCCGGCCGACATTTTGCAAATCCGCGCGTGCGGATTTGCGAAATGTCGCGTTCATGTTACTACTTTGTCAATTTCCTCCAGTAATATGAAATCATTTCAACGTGAAATGATGCACAACAAATATTCGAAAGGAAGATATAATGACCCAACTTCAACTGTCCCGAACTAACTAAACTCAATCTTGATGTTGAAATTGTTTCAGAAGAGACGAATTCTCGGTGGAGTACATATTTATATTTCGGTCATATATTGAATTCATTGTGAAACCATACGGATATTTGAAATATTAGAACTATATCACAAGACACGTGAGCGAAGCGAGCGGGTTCGGCTGACATTTCGCAAATCCGCACGCGCGGATTTGCTAAATGTCGGCCGGACCCGCTCGCCTTCATGATACTACTTTGCCCAAATTCTCAAAATTTATGGGAAAGTTTTTGATCATTCACAGTATGTGGCCTGTGGGGCAAGCGATTACTTTTCTCATTTGTGATGAAAGTAAGATTGACAGTAAATAATTACATAATTATTCTGAACGATGCACCTTCAGAGTTACAGTGGTGTCGAGTCTAACGAGCCAACTTAACCTTAATAAATTTTAGTAAAATTGAAATTATACTATAACTATAAATGATTAGGATGTATATTTATTTTGATTTTATTTACCAGACTTTCCATAACCAGTTTCTGCTAAACTATAACTTTCCCCACTTGACAATTTCGCATTTCCGCTAAACACTCTGTTCACTCTTCACCATAACGACTATCATGGTAACATTTTTTGCATAACAAATTTGAGCTGAAGTAAAGCAAATAATTTGGCAATCATGCACCATGGGAATTGGGTTTTTGTTTACTTCTGATCATAGCAACGGTTTCTATGGCAAAAGTTTTTCCATAACTTATTTTAGATGAAGTATAACTGGCCCAACTTGGCAACCATGTATTTCCGCAAAACGAGAATGGCATTTTAGTTTAGTTTTCACCCTAACAATGGCCACCATGGTAACCTTTTTTCCATAACTGATTTCAGCTAAACTAAAGTAGACAACTTGGCAACCCCGCATTTCCGCACCATGGGAATCGGTTTTTTGTATTCTCCTTCAATTAGCAATGGTTGCCATGGCAACAGTTTTTCTGTAACTGATTTCAGCTAAACGAAAGTTGAGCCCTATTTCATGCCCAGCAGACAGTTTTCTTACCTGTCAGTAAATCATATAGGCAGCTTTTTAACTGAGAGAAATGTTCGATTGCAGCTTGAGGGAGACAGGTATGTCTGATGGATAATTAATTGGACCATGTTGTTTTATTTCCATATTATTGTAGGTACAGTTTTGCCAAAACGAGGTGATGAGGGCGCTCCTAGGGCTGTGCATACCATTATATTGAAGGGTAATATTTTGGAAGCTGTCGCTGATGATCCTTCAATGAGCATCAGAAATCTGTCAGAACAGTTCCATACATCCAAGTCCACCATTCCTAGAATAATTAGGAACTGCTCCACCCTGTAGTGCGCTACCCCTTTTGTTTGAAATGTTTTGCGTTACCTATTTAGCGTTACGTACTTCTCGATGCGTTGACTAATGTAATCTAAGATGAACTATTTCGTGAGTGCATCAAGTGAGCCGAGCGCGACGAACAAGGAGAGACTATGCGGCGCGGCGATTGGGAAGTGGTCAGTTGAATAGGGGCAAGCGTCAAGAGACGTCAGAAAATAGTGCTGTCACAGATGTCGCATTGATTTTGAAACCAATAATTCTTGGCATTATTGTGGATAATCCCTGTTTAGGATATAAATATCAAATCTACACTGGATGCTATTGATGGATGTGTATTGGTATCAACTGAAAATCATTGCTTCGTTGTCGTTGGTTGCTGCTTGTGGCTACAATCATTCAGGTGATTTCTTTCCTATGTATTCCACTATACACCTAACTTTCGTTGCCCTGATAAGACTATGAACAGTTTCGTGCGTACCGACACCCAAATTTGAACTTTAGATAATAATTTCGGCGTGTATTTAGATGATTTAGGTTATTTTAAGTTAGAACCTGTGTTGTTTTCTAATAAATTATGTCTTTATTGAATAAATAATTCTTCGGGATCTGCTTATTTCCGTTTGTCTGGTAACCTTTTTCCCTGATTACTCGTGTTTATTTCAAGAGTCTCATTGGCTCATTACAACCCATGTCACATCCAGAATGTACACGCCACGACACCTGAAGATTTTCCAGCACGACTGGAATATGCCAATTGGTTCATGGATAAGCAAAGAGTTTCATTCACTGATGAAGCAGATTTCAGTAGAGATGGAGTAATCGACTCTCATAATCTCCACATATGGGCCGAAGCAAATCCCCATATGATATTGCAAAACTCAACACCAACGGAAATTCAACGTGAATGTTTGGGCTGGTATCATAGGAAACCATCTAATAGGACCATTCATTCCCTATGCAACATTATGCATTAAGAGAAATCGACCATTGTCACTGCCAATATAAAAGTATTGGAGCAATGTACGTTGGGTTGCATATAATAAAATCGTTGAATAATAGAAAATCATTCATTATTAAGGGTCAATAATCAACTATTGTGAGTGCGTTAAAATACATCATAAATGGATGGTAGACAGAAAAGGATATTTATTTTGATCCTATTCACTGTGGACGTATTTTTAGAGAACAGTCATCAGAACAAAAATTCCCTTTGGTTATGAGGGATATACAGGTGTATTAAAAAAATATCGTATCAATGGTGAACATCAATACTTCAACATCTAAGGACCGTGGCGGTGATAAGGATTCGCCACCCCCCCCTGCCAAATTTTGTTAGGATATTCGTACATGTGGCAATAAATTCTGGAAATAGCAAGGAGGTCGAAGGGGTCCCTTCTGGAGCTGCCCCCCCCACACGGCGGGCTCTGCGGGCCCCTTATCGCCGCCACTGTCTACGGATAGTTTGTGATCTTGAAGTGATATTATATAACAGTAAATACACGCAACGGTAGCTAACCCTCAATTGACCCCTTTGAATTAGAGTCACCTTATTTTTGTAATAAGATATGAATAAAGCGTCCAAATAACCAAGGGCTCCTGAATTAACGATTTTTCCTGGCAATTCGCGATGGAGGTGGTGAATTTGAGGACACATGTTTATTAGTCTTATTTTTACCCCAAGAATAAGCCCTTGAAATATTACATTCAATTTTGAAACACCCTGTATTCAGTTCATTAGGGGGCCAGGTAGCCGAGTGGTTAAAGCGACATTGTTTTAGTCACTGGCTGCCGGTCGGCGGTGGTTCAAACCATGGTGACTGCAGAATTTTTTCTGATGGCCCGAGAAAGTGCTAGGAATCGCACGTAAAAAGGTAAGATATCGTTAATCCTTTGCTCGCACAAGTTTCGACTTTTGAGGGCAGCCGTTCGTAAGGGGACGACAGCTGGTTAACGGAAAAAACAAAAAAAAATTGATACAAGCGAAGCAGTTCTATCAGATCTAAACTTCAACGAACACTACCTTGATTTATTTTTTGAGGTTAATGCAGTTTTGAAAGTTTTGTGAGCTTTTGTTGTTTGTGTTCTAAAATTTGTTATTAATTCCTGTATCTCCAGTACCTGTGTCCCTGCAATAACTGAACATGTCGAAAAGGTGCTTTGTACCCGGTTGTATGAACACCAGTGCAAACTCCAATAAACAATTTTTTTATGTGGTTCGAAACAGTGAATAAACCTTCTGTGAAAAGCGGAAATATATGTTTTTGTGAAGAAGATTTCCATGTGAATACTTTACGTTATGTTATTATTGTATTCAAAGCAGAGTTCAAGGAATGATTTTAAATTTTAGTCATTGCAAGAAAGACCGTGAACAATTACACAAATAAATTCACACCAAATCGTTTATGATAACACCTCACTACACTATTATCGAATTTATCAGTTGAATGTTGATTGTTGAATGTAAATAAAATAAACATTAACCTCACATCTCCATATAACTTTTGAGAATTGAGAACTGTCATTACGATTTGCTATGTTGTCAATGCTCGTTCTTCATCAAAAGGATGATCCGTTCAGAAAATTTGAAAGTTACAAATACAATAAAAAATAGCTAATATGTGGATTTTTATCTATGAGTTGATCAAGTGACAACGTATTGATTATTTCTTAACGGCTTATATCATGCTAGAAGTTATATTTTTAAGGAGAACTGTATTGCCTGTTTCGGAACGTGGATTATGGTGGGAGGTATTTCTGATGAACGTGACGTCAGCGGCACACTTTCAAATGTGATATTTTTTTTAAATTAAAGAAAAATAATGGAAATTTTTGGTAAATGCACTTTTCAGACTAACAACTGTGGGGAACTATTCCACATATATTCTGTATATTTTATATAATATTTTTTCTTGAAAATTTCTCATGTTATAATATTTACACATCCTGTACATAAGTAATATTTCGTATTCAAGTCTAGAGACGATTATTGTTGGAAAGCAAACTTTCCTTTATCTAGTGAATTCAGTTGTAAAGACATTTCATTTACAACCTATCTACTATCTCTAACCGATCTAATCCGTAACTTTTACTTCAGGTATGAGAACAAAATCAGATACCTCAACTAATTCTCTGTAAACTATTCAAACAGAATGAGAGGATAAAAAAACCTTATTTAATAGTCTCCACTAAAACTTCCTTCCGAGGACACAAAACAGGCAATTGCTTGGTTGTTCTTCTAAGAAAGTGGAGGGTCATCTGTGTGACCATTTTAATTTCACTTTTCGCCCTTCGAAAAGGACAGTTCGTTCGAAGACTTCACCCGTTCAACATCAGCTTACATTTTTTACTTTTTACTCGCGATCCAAAAACTCCATTAAGTTATATATACACATACTACAAGCTAATTAATGAAGTTATTTATCAAAGTTATCTTCAGTGTTCGCCTTTGCAATAGAAATAAGTCACCCACGAAAAATAACAAATAGCACAGTAAAAAGTGAATGGAATAATACATTCCAAAATGAAATATATACATACTCCTCCTAGTATTAAAACTTGATTGCACAAGTAATTTAAAATTTTAATGTAAAATTAGGTAAATGTCCTCCATTTCTCCCGTGTTTTACAGTGAGCATGTAATTCAATGCTTAATTACGAGTAATTTCCGCTGGTTTACATGATGACTGTAAATGAATGTAATAATTAGTAAGACGACGTATTGTTACAGCGGAATGACGCCAATTTACAAAATATTCCAGGTAATATGTGAATTATCTTTCGTTTAAATGTAATTTTCCGTGACGCTATCGCCATGCGCACCTACCGGCATTCGGCCCAATCCTCATTCACAGTTCATGTTGGTAGGATGAACATCGTTGGGCGTCAGGCGAAGATAGGTTTTAGAAACAAAGAAGCCATCTTCTGTATTTTGTGCGAGTATTTGTGTGCCAAATTGTCATCTGATTATATATCAGGTGAGTGAATAGGTATTATGAATAACACCAACTGTGAGATACTTTTGAGTTTGTACTTAGCATTCAAATCTCAAGTGGATAGATTTCATCTCAATTCGATTCCAGAACACGATATCGGAGAGTGGGCAATCTCATGAGGTCAGCTAAACTATTCAGTTAATTTCAAAGAGTTGAAGTAGAGAGTAAGATATTTTATAAATTATTGTTTGTGATGCCATATTTAAACGGTTTGAGAGTTTTAGTTATTTTTCTTCAATATATAACGCAACATGTTAAGATGAATAAAGCATTTTAACATCTGATTTTATGTTTTTTTGCAGATCCCCCTCCCCCCTCTGTACTATGATAGAATAGTGTATTTATCAAACTATGAAGAAGAATATAACAGTTCTCTGTAATCGTTCTATTTGTGGCAAAAAAGATCTGAATCTGCTGGCATAATCACGATCTAATCTAATCTATCAAATATTTAGCTTCAACTGTAACAGAAAATATAAATGAGATTTTTTTCAAGGTATACTATGTTTCAATTCACTCAGTTTGAAAAAATTAATAATTTTCTTACTATTTTTTTCTCTATAGTAGTTATTTCATTTATAATTTTTCATGGTTGACTTTAAATGTTCTTGTAATCAGTGTTCTCTCCTCCGGATAAAAAAAAACGACACTAGTTTTCACACAATGTAAAGTTAGTTGGCACTACTTGAAAACAATGGACAAAAGACACCTAAACTGACATGTAACAATTTTCGTTGAATCTGTAGTTAGGGGGAAAATCACATCAAAATACTAGTAATCATCGGGAAATATGTGGCAAATCACATTTGTGGTGTGTAATCCAAATTTAATTTACAACAAAAATTGCATTTTTCCCTACAAATACTTGAAGATATTTCCAATAATACATACTAAAACATGTATGTCAATTGGCATTACTTGAATATGATGGTGAAAACACTTGAACAAACATGTATAAATCGCCAATGAATCTGGAATAATGGGGAAAATTACTCAAGTATACAAGTGATAATACATGGAATATATTGGAAATTCACATTTAAAATGAAGTGATGACTTTACATAATATTGCAAGAGGTATGTAACTTTACATGTATATGCATGGCAACACATTACCCATATGGGATCATGTAATCTGTATTGTTTGTGATGCCATATTTAAACGGTTTGAGAGTTTTAGTTATTTTTCTTCAATATATAACGCAACATGTTAAGATGAATAAAGCATTTTAACATCTGATTTTATGTTTTTTTGCAGATCCCCCTCCCCCCTCTGTACTATGATAGAATAGTGTATTTATCAAACTATGAAGAAGAATATAACAGTTCTCTGTAATCGTTCTATTTGTGGCAAAAAAGATCTGAATCTGCTGGCATAATCACGATCTAATCTAATCTATCAAATATTTAGCTTCAACTGTAACAGAAAATATAAATGAGATTTTTTTCAAGGTATACTATTTTTCAATTCACTCAGTTTGAAAAAAATTAATAATTTTCTTACTATTTTTTTCTCTATTGTAGTTATTTCATTTATAATTTTTCATGGTTGACTTTAAATGTTCTTGTAATCAGTGTTCTCTCCTCCGGATAAAAAAAAACGACACTAGTTTTCACACAATGTAAAGTTAGTTGGCACTACTTGAAAACAATGGACAAAAGACACCTAAACTGACATGTAACAATTTTCGTTGAATCTGTAGTTAGGGGGAAAATCACATCAAAATACTAGTAATCATCGGGAAATATGTGACAAATCACATTTGTGGTGTGTAATCCAAATTTAATTTACAACAAAAATTGCATTTTTCCCTACAAATACTTGAAGATATTTCCAATAATACATACTAAAACATGTATGTCAATTGGCACTACTTGAATATGATGGTGAAAACACTTGAACAAACATGTATAAATCGCCAAAGAATCTGGAATAATGGGGAAAATTACTTAAGTATACAAGTGATAATACATGGAATATATTGGAAATTCACATTTAAAATGAAGTGATGACTTTACATAATATTGCAAGAGGTATGTAACTTTACATGTATATGCATGGCAACACATTACCCATATGGGATCATGTAATCTGATGGAAACAATATTTACAGTGAGGTGATACGGTTTCCACTAACCAATATTACCAAACAACTATCGATTTAAACGAGATCTGTAATTTATTTTCCGTAAATGTAAAGGTCCATTGTCTCGCATATACCATACTGAATAATCCGAATCGACCTTCAGTAATTGATCGACGACGACGTGATTATTGCTCCGGACTCATGAATAATCATATTTCGTTTCTAGCCGCACCTCGAAAATCGAACCGTCACAGCAGGGTGTCTCTCAGCCCTTTCATCGGCACACCCCTATTTACGAAATCCACAATACGACTCATGCTCTTCCGCTTCCTCTATGAGTTCTGTTTGCGAACTATTAATCAACGCTCTTTTTGTTAAACACAACCATAACAACTTCGCTACCGTGATGAACTCAGGGTACAGGATAATTATTACTGGTCAAATCATAGAAATCACCATGTGAGTTGGACAATGTAATAACCTTCCACAGTCTGAAAATTATTAAAATATAAATACCTACAGGGAAATTCTATACAAGTGTAGAAAGACAAATCAATCAATTTGCACTGGTAAAGTACTATGTTTACAATATGGTTAAAACAGATAAAGTCTCCGAAAAGTATTTTTTTATAAAATAGTATTTTTTGCTTGATTAGACAGAGCCGGTTGCATAAAAGCCAATCAAATATTTGATGTCCCTTTGAATATTCAACATGGCGTTATATGCAAAAATTCGGTTGCATAGAAACACTGATTATTGACTTAACGTCACATTAACTTAACCTTACCTAATGATGATGGCTATTGAACGTTAAATATCGGTTGCAAAAAAGCCAATCTAGTACTAATGTCACATCAACTCGAATTCATGGCTGGTTCATAAACCGAACTTTTACTTTTTTTTGCCTTTTCTTTAACTTTAAGCAGTGAAATCGACTGTTCATACACCGTTCTTGAAGAAAAAGTGAAAAATGTCTGTCAAGATCAAATAATGACTTTTGAAAGATGTTTCAATTTGATGAAATTGGCACAATATATATAATAATATCGGGCGTCTAGGCGATGGAAAACGTTGAGGAAATACGTCAATAAAATAATGTTATTGATTATCCTTCTCCAACATAATAGAAGAAAAAAAGTGTTTTGTCGCTACAAGGTTGAATAGAATTGGGAATAATGTTGGGCATTTCCATACTCATTTAGGTACATGAAGGAGAATGATTCAAACCAGTTTTTTCGATATATCCGAATGAGCGTCCCAAAATTTAAAGAACTATCAACAATAGTTCAACCTGCTTTACAAAAACAACGCAACAGACATCCTTGACCAATAATTTGTCTCTTCGTAACGTAAAAATCATTCTACTTTAACGCAAACTTTAAGGCAAAAGTTGAATCCTACGAACTATTGTTTCGGTAAAATTTGTAAAAAATTGTAAAATTTGTTTTTACGAAACTCCCAGGTTTTCGGAGAAAACCCCTCAAAATTAAAGATAGGACGGTATCACAGTCAACTTTCTTAAAGTAAAAGTAAAAGATAAGGAAAAAGTTGAAGTTTCGTCTATGAATCAGCCTTTAACCGCACCACTGATCAAAGTATCAATATGGAACCGACAGATGAGAATTCCGCCAAATGATTCGAATATTTCTGAATTTTCGCGAAAATTGTCGAGATTTTCAGTTGTTGCTGTTAAGTTTATATAAGGTGGGAAAGGTAAATGAGCTTTTGACGCAATTAAGCTAGGTTAATGTATATATTAGCAAAAATGTGTGATTTCCAACGGTGCAATCTGGTCTGTAATGACAGCAAGAACCTGTGCTGCTGCTTCATCTAATTCAGGAAACACTCGTTTTCCTTCAGTTCTTTTTAATCCTCTCTAAAAATTCAATGATCATATATTGTTTTTATTTTGAATTTTATTTTAACAAATAGTACATAAAAGTTGGACTGTTGGTAAACACTACAATCTGAAATTAAGCTCACTTTATCAATTGCTGCCTTTCTTTTGACATCCTCTAGGCCCTCTTCTATGGAGTCATCATTGGATATCGAAATATCGTTTTTCTTCTGAAAACAATATTATAATTGAATCATACTGTAATGAATAATAACTCAAATTTCTTCAAACTTAACTATTATCCAATATTCAATTCGTCGAAAAAGATTAAACGTCTGTTCTATTACAATTATTGTCATTAGGCCAAATTACCAAGTAAATGTTATTTATGAATGAATACAACTAAAAATTATCACGAAAGAAAACAAATAGCGTCAATAATATATACAATTTGATTTTATACCCAGCTACAAATAATTTTGAGTTTTATTTACATTTTTGAGATTCCTTAAATCAATTCATAGGGAACGTATGAGAATAAAATGTGGCCCTCACACTACCAAAAATTTTGCACAAAATTTTGAACAAGTCGGTTTTGTGCACAAATGTTGAGAGTGTGAGGACAAATATTGTGCAAAAAAGGGGAATTCAATATTTTATGGGGCGTTCAAAAGTTTTCAGAAGGTTCAGAAAATGTTTGCGTACCTGTCAATATTTTGTAGTATGAGAGCGCAGTGTGAAGAGGGCCGGGATATATTGCACAATATTTCATCAGTTTGTCTGGAGATGTCGCCGCGTGAACATCAAATACCCCCAACTTCAGGATATTTTGATAAAGTGTAGGTTCCATGCTCAATTCGCGAAGTAGGTTATGATGACCCCATCATTTACAAATGTAAAAGTACCTTTCAAATTGACACTACTACCAGATCTATTCGCAATATAAGGAGAAAAAAACATTTGGCTACTAAACGCAGATTGAGCATACCATACCTTCCTAACCTAAAATAATAAATGATGCATCGCCTTACCTTACATGAAGATACCTTAAATTTACTAGCATTATCCATTGTGCTGCTTCAACACTCATTGAACCCTTATTCAAAAAACAAAATTGCAGAAGAATATGTTGTTTACTTAGGTACCTAGGTTAGGAACGAAATCAACGCAAAGGCACGACAGCACGACACACAACAACAATACAATTTACAATAGCAAAATGGCGCAAGGCGCGTGCTCGTCTGGGACCTTGGTGACTGGGTGTCACCCCGTTAGGTGGCATCTCATCAAGACCGGGAAATTCAAAATTGGTTAGTTTCCTGATAAATAAAATATTATTTCAAGTTTCTTTATACTTACCATTTAAAATTGTCCTAGCCTTCATCATTTTATATATTTCTGCAATGATGCAATCGAAATCTGAAAATGTATTGTATTTTATAAATACAGTCAATATTGTGAAAGGCTTTCGCGGCCATCGTCACTTACATGTCAAGCATTTGACAGCGAATTAAGAAATCAGAAACTTGAAAATATCTCTTGAAAATGCTAAGCACTCGTGTTGGCGAAACGTCGAGATCTTTTATAAACATACGTCGGCCTTACAACCCAAAGAACCACCATGTAACTGTCAATATTGTTTGTAGTTAGCTCATCTATGGTTGTAAATATCATGGAATTTCAAACTCAGTACAACATTGCGATTTGAATTTGTTCGATATTTCCAAGTGTAACTTGCACTCGCATTGTTCATAGATAGTTTCTGTATTGTTGCATTTACAATGAACTTTCATTGATCATATAACATTGCGTTTGAAACTCAATCAATAGCTTGCTTTATAACTTAAAAAAACTTGTCTGTAGTTTCTTCTGTTATGTTAAAAGCTTAAATATAGCATTGAGCCTTATGCAATATTATATCATCATTTTACAATGCAAGCCATACATAATATTGTGGCAATATTCTGTAACATCACATGTTTAGTGGGAAAT
Source organism: Chrysolina oricalcia (assembly GCA_944452925.2). Classification (NCBI taxonomy): domain Eukaryota; kingdom Metazoa; phylum Arthropoda; class Insecta; order Coleoptera; family Chrysomelidae; genus Chrysolina; species Chrysolina oricalcia. Next base: position 13,213,168 of record OX101821.2, on the reverse strand, counting down.
TTTATGCAATCTTTGTGTAGTGTGATGGGCCCACGACCATTCAATATTTATTACAAAAATGAGCTCAAAATTTGTGCTCAAAATTTTGTGCGAAATTTTTGCCAGTCTGAGGGCCGCTTAAAAAATATATCGTATGAAAACAAATTCTAGTTATAATCTCACTAGTTATCTGTAACATTTTTCATCTACAACTGTTTCCTTTGTTCTCGCTTTTAAATTATTCTATAAAATTAGCAGTTGCTTCCACTCTCGTGGTACGTTTAGGAACTATTATGCACTTTGTATTCTTGTCAATATTTTCTCTTTTCTTCTTGTTGGATATGCTTTCCGATCTTTTGCATTCTATAGTGTTTTCTTAATTGAAAAAATAATAGCTTCCTTTACTTATGCATGGAAATAATTTTACTGATAACTGTACTTACTTTTTTACTGCTAGATTGGATTATAGTTTCCTCTACTCCTCTTTAATTGGCTCCCCTTTTGAATTCTCAGAACTAGAAGTCTCCTTGTCTCACTATTGGTACTAAAGGTCATCTTATGGTCACATGTAGTGTTTGTAAAGACAAGTACAAGCATTCCTGTGTAGATATCACGGCAAATGAAGTACGTACCTTAAATGCTAATAAAGGCCATGATTGGACCTGTATTGGCTGTAGAGGTATTAGACCGTCAGATAGTGACAGATTTAGGTGCCCCATTTTCACATACAAGCCTCGAATAGGGTTGAGAAGTACATCGATGTTGAGTAAAATGGAAGGAAATTTACAAGTGGCTCCTGGGGATAACATATGGAAAATTCGATTTTCCATATTTTAACGCGAGCCATGTTCACCTAATCATTAATTAACATAACCTGGCTTCAGAAGATCAAAGGCTTGAGTGTTGAAGGTGGCTAAAGGGTTAAAATGAGGCTGTAATCTTGTAAAGAAAAATCGAGATTTTAACAGGTTTTCCCACGCAAGCCCATCGAAACTATGAAAACCTACATCGTCACTAGACCGAAAAACATAATGGCTTGAGTGGCGTGAATGGAAAAGTAGATTTTGTCGTCGGAAAATTTAATGGAAATTCTTTTTGATTTTTCCCTATGTTTTCCCCACGAGCCACTCGTAAATTTCCCTTCATTTTACTCAACATCGACCTACTTTTCAACCCTATTCAAAGCTTGTATGTGAAAATGGGACTCCTAAATCTGTCACTATCTGACGGTCTATATTGGTAACGATCTGAAGGACTTGAAAGCTCTCATCATGAAACTGCAGCAGGATATCAAGGAATTAAAAGATGAGAACGCACGGGCTTCAAACACACCTGGAGTGGACTTTGAGGAAATAATTTCTGAAATATCTGAACGTCAGAAACGCAAGAATAATATAATGATATTTAATGTTTCGGAGCCTGATCAACATATATCATCAGCTCATCAAGTAGAAGCTGATAAAAACGATGTTTCTGGAATCTTAAATACAATTTCACCGAAATTAGCAAACATTAATATGAAAATGTTTAGAGTTGGTACTTTCTGTGATTCGAATATCCGCCCTATCAAAATAACTGTTCAAAATGAAGATACAGCTGGGAGAATTTTGAGAAATTCAAAGAAAATTAAAACAAAACCAGAGTTAAAAAATATTAATATCTCGGCTGACCGTACTAGGAGACAAATTGAATACTATAAAAAAGTGAAACAAGAATTAATAAATAAAATTGACTCCGGAGATACTAACTGTCGAATTAAATATTTTAATAACATACCAAGAGTTGTCTCTTTAAACTGAAAGCGCCCAACAGTTTGAAAATTGATGCGATCTATATATATATATATATTACCAGAATGTCAGAGGACTCAATAGCAAAATAGATGAATTTTATCCCAACGTGAGTGATCGTGAATATAATATTATTGCACTTAGTGAACTCTTTCCCGATAACTACGAAGTCTATCGGAGCGATCGAAAACTCGGTTGGAATTGACCTGTGGTGGGGGTGTTTTGCTCGCTATCGACATCAGTATCAAATCCGAAGTTATTGATACTTCCCAGTTTGAAGAATATTTTCCCAAAATAGACTTCTTGGTGTGCAAGTGTTTTGTATCATTCTGGTCTTTTTTTATAGCAATTGTTTACATTCCACCATCTTTGTCACTAGATGAATACGATAATTTTTTTGAAGCTTTAGAAGGTTGGGATGTAATCAATTCGGATAAAGTATTATTTTTGGGAGACTTTAATTGTACAAATTTCATTGATAATAATTTGGAAGATAGGAAAACTCGTGCAATCTCAAATTTGCTGGCCTTCTTTAATATGAAACAATATAAAAACATTTTAAACAACTATGATAAATTGCTAGATCTTGTAATGAGTAGTATCAATTGTGCAGTAACCCGTGACTTTTTACCATTAGTAAACGAAGATCTCTATCACCCATCTCTTTCCATTGAGCTCATTGGACTCACTTCAAAAAGGCGTAATTTCAGTACAAATATTAACAACAGAAAATACAATTTTAAAAGAGCAGACTATCGCTCTTTATACAATGATTTCTTATAAAGTAATTGGGACTTTTTAGAAAACTTTACTGAAATTAACGTTGCTGTGGAAAGTTTTTATAATAGGTTGTATGAAATCATGAATACACACATTCCACTTTCCAAAAATTTTAAACATAAATATCCAGTATGGTATCCAAGCGAGGTTATAAAGCTTATTGAAGAAAAGTCCAAGCTACATAGAAAGTTCAAAAACACAGGAAATTTTTATTTTCTTCAGGAATTCAGTAGGCTAAGGGCAGATATCAAACAAAAACTAAAAGAAGCATATGCATCGTATTTACAGAATGTAGAAATCAAGTTGAAAGAGGATCCGAACAATTTCTGGGCATTTGTCAATAATAAAAATAGAACTTCAAGAATTCCTGGTAAAATGGTTTGTGGAGGTGAATTGTATACTGGTCCGCAATCGATTGTGAATGCCTTCTGGAATTTCTTTGAAAGTGCCTATTCATTACCTGTAAACGTAGAGGAAAACTTATTATTCAATTTTGATCATAATACTCTAGTAGATATTAGCTGTGAAACAATCACCGAAACAGAAATCTTGGAAGCTGGAAAAAAATTAAAGAATAAATTCACTTCAGGGTCAGATAGAATACCATCATTTCTCTTGAAAGACTGCTTAAGAGTATTAGTTCACCCTCTACAAATCCTTTTCAATTTAATTTTGAAAACATCAGTTTTTCCAGAAATTTGGAAAATTGCCAAAGTTTGCCCAATCCATAAAAGTCAAGATCGTAATGCCATTAATAATTATAGACCGATATCAATCTTGAATAACTTTGCGAAGATTCTGGAGATCATCTTGTACAGTCGCATTTATCTGTCCACCAAACATATTATATCTGAATACTAACATGGTTTTATGAATTCTAGATCCACCGTTAGTAACCTGGCTGTTTTTAATCAATATTTGTGTGAAACTTTAGATCATAGGGGGCAGGTCGATGCGGTGTACACAGATTTCTCTAAGGCTTTCGATAAGATCAGTCATAATATACTTCTTCCCAAACTTTCAATAATGGGCATTAATGAAACTTACTTACAACTTTTAGAATCATACCTCCATCAACGCAAACAGTATGTTCATTACAATGGTTTTTATTCAAATATCTATTTTGCAACTAGCGGAGTACCTCAGGGGTCCAATCTTGGTCCATTATTATTTTTGATATTTATTAATGACTTGTGCAATCTATTGGAGTGCAATAAGTTGATGTTTGCAGATGATTTGAAGTTATACGCTACTATAACCAGTTTAGATGACTGTATGATATTGCAAAATCAAATTAATACTTTACACACATGGTGTCTTGAAAATTGCTTGCATTTGAACATATCTAAATGTAAAATCTTAACATTCAGCCGGAAACTCAATACATTACAATTTCCCTACAGCATAGATAATGTCACATTAGAAAAAACTGATACCATTAAGGATTTAGGTGTCTATTTTGATCAGCAACTCACATTCAATCAACACATAAATAGTATTGTTAGTTCAGCATATCGATCATATGGCTTCATTATAAGAAACTGTAAAAATTTCAATAACATTTTAGCATTGACCTCTCTATATTCCAGTTTAGTCAGATCGAAACTAGAATATGGGTCCATAATATGGAATCCTATATATTTTCAATACTCATCTGCTATCGGTAGAGTTCAAAAGAAATTCTTAAAATTCCTAAGCTTCAAAATCAACGGAATTTATCCTCCAAGAGGCTGTAATTATCTTGATTTGTTGAATAGATTTGACTTTGTATCATTAGAAAAACGTAGAAATCAGGCTTCTGTTTTATGCTTGTATAAATTATTCAATGGTAAAATTGACTGTCCCGCATTACTGTCGCGAATTGATATTTTTGTTCCAAAAATAACAACTGGACACAACACTACTTTCTTATGCAAAAGAGCTCAAACAAATTAAATGTTAAAGGCACCAATACATTTTATGTGCAGTAATGCAAACAAACTTTCTAGTGTTTGTGACTTCTTTTCTTGCAGTGTTTGTGAACTCAAGAATAAATCTCGTGCGCATCTTTGAATTTTTGTATTTTTTATTTTATTTTTATTTTTTTTATTTTTTTTTTTTTTGATTTTGTATTCAAATAGGACTTGTGATTGTCATTTATTCATATTTAGAAATAAGTGCTACTAATTATTCTTGTATTGTCATTTATAAAATTGCTCTGTAAATGGGAAACTGTTGGGCAATAAACGCTATTATTATTATTATTATTTTTTTCTCCTAGGAGTGTACCAGTCAGGCCCTGTCTCCGGTGCTCCGACCCATCCGGAGGGCGCGCTGGTGTCGTTAACCCCAATAACCACTCCCTACGTCCGTAGGGTGAGTGATTACTGGGTCCGAGAATCGTGTGCCCTGAGTAGACGGAGCGAACCAAATATAACGGCCTTCTGAATTCTTGCTGCTAAGATTTCTGCCATATTTCGGCAAGCTGGTATTATCTTCAAGTTAGAGAGCAGTGTGTCCATCATTCCACCAAGGACTCCTATAATCAGAACCACCATTTTGACAGAATGGTCCGGATATAACCTGCGGAGTTCAAAGAGAAGATCTCGATATTTAGTCCGTTTTTCCTCCTCTTTTCGAACGATATTCATTTCGCCTGGAGCGGAAAACTCCATGACGAATATCGTTCTACTTTGGTGGTCGAGGAGGACAACATCAGGCTTATTGGCTTGCATTTGCCTGAGGGTGGGGAATGAGTAGTTCCAATAGATTGGGCATCTCTCATTCTCCACCACGGACTCAATATCCCCCGGAGCATAAGGCAACACCGGTGTCTCGTCTATGCCGTACGAGTGTCGTAGGTGGTAGTACAACACTCGTAGCGCCGCGTTATGCCTGTGGATATAGGCTGAGACCGAATAAGATGGGCATGCTGATAGCAAATGCATTACGGTCTCAGGTGCCCCACGACATGCCCTGCATCGGGTGTCAGGGACGTCTATACCCATAACGCGACTACGGTAGACAAGGGTGTTGAAGACACCATCCTGACAGGCCATTATGAATCCCTTGGTCTCCGACTTTAGCTCACTTGACCTGAGGAAGGCAAAGGTCATGCTTTTGGATAAGCCAAGGTCTTCGATGTTGTGAAAGAAGACACCATGCATTGGCTTATCCATATGTAGCTGTAGCAGGACCTCTGTCTCCGCAGCTTTTATGTGAGCTTTTTGCTGAACGGGTCCCAACTCGGTGACAGAGTTTGGGTTAGCCCGTTCAGTGTCGAAAACGAGACCGAGTTCATCGGCCGCACGGGTAGCTGCCTTAAAAAGGAATGCTCCAATCCCTCCTTTCTCATGGTCGCGGACCATGCAGAGAAGGGGATCTGAACTCCTGATGACTTTACAGGCCCCATCCAGAAAGTATAACCGTGGAACGGACGATTTAGGATGCAAGCTCCTATTGAGATGCATCATTTTGCGAGTCTTAACGTCAAGTTGTCGCAGCTCTTCCTTAGTCCACTTCATCACTCCGAAAGAGTAAAGAAGGATCGGAACGGCAAGCATATTAGTTGCAGCAACTTTGTTCTTCCCCGACAGTTCTGATGACCAGATCTGTCGGAGTTTATGCTGATACTTGCCGCGGAGAGAGTTTTTAACTGCGAATACCTCTTGGGAGCGGCGTTGTTCCACCCCAAGGTAGGTATAAGTCTCTCCGGCATACAGATGATGTAGGATGCTTCCGACATCCTCTCCGTATTCCTCGCATCGTCCTCTTTTGAGATGAACCGTGGCACATTTGTCGATCCCAAATTCCATTCCGATAGCATGCGTATATTCTTCCACCACCCTAAGGGACTGATGTAGGTCCCTTTCTCCAGAGGCATACAATTTGAGGTCATCCATGTAAAATAGATGGGTGACATTATACCTCCGGTTGCTGGGGGTGCCGCAGTTGTACCCACAGGTATTCCTGAGTGCAACGGACAATGGCAATAGTGAGATGCAGAAGAGAAGAGGGCTAAGGGAGTCTCCCTGAAACACGCCTCTTCTAATGATGACCTGCTCTGTTTGGACTATGTCTCTACCAGATCTTATGGTGAAGCGAGTCCTCCAGAGTGGCATCAGTTGTCCAATGCATCCCACTATTTGACCGGGTACCTCAAGGCATCTGAGCAAATGCATGATTAACTCATGTGATGTTGTATCAAATGCCTTGCGGTAATCGATCCAGGCCATCGAAAGGTTACGCTTATACTGCACGGAGTCCTGCGTGATATATCTATCGATGAGCAGGTTCTCCTTGCACCCGGCGACCCCTTTCTTTGACCCTCTTTGCTCATTTATCCGTTCATACACCGGATCAACTGCGGAGAGAATGCGCGTGTATAAGATGCGCGTAAACACCTTATAACACGCATTCAAGCAAGTTATCGGCCTGTAATTCTTTGGATCAGACAAATCTCCATTTTTGGGGATGAGCACGGTTCGCCCCTCGACAAACCACTCCGGAATCTGCTGCTCCCCATCTAGCCATGAGTTGAAAACTCTGGCCAGATGGCGGTGGGTTGTTGGAAACTTTTTCCACCAATAGTTATTCAACCCATCAGGGCCTGGAGCAGCGAAATTCTTAGAGCCTTTTAGGGCCCCTCGTACTTCTTCCGTGGTTATCGGAATGCGCAGATCATTGAGCTCAGGCTGCCGAAGCCTCCTGCAAAATGCTTCGAACTGCGCTAGGGCTGGAGTATCAACGTTGAGTGGCTGCGGATACTCATAGATATTCTTCCAGAATGTTTCCACCCGATCTGCAGCCGGCGGGTTATCGACAACACGTGGAGGCTCTTGGAATAAGCGAGAAGGTTTATCGCGGAACTTTATGTTTTCCGCGATACTTCTCGCCCGCCTCACTAGTGACTTCTTTGCAGCCACTAGCATTCGTATCCTATCAAGGCAGTGCTGTTTGATGGTAAACAGCACACCTTGATTTAATGTGTGGTGAGCTCGTCTGAATTTTGCGGCAATTCGCCGCACTGCGGGCGTGAAAGGCCTATTGGCCGCCACGAAGTCCACCACACACTGGATACGAGACGCGTGTTGTCTCGCCGACTTGATCTTGGCTTCCATCTTGTGTACACGTCGCTCATGCCTCCCTACCAGAGCGGTGGTGTCCCTCCTCTCTGTTTGGGATAGAGCATGAGCGGCGTCGTACACGACAGAATTGAACTGCCAGATGTCAGCCTCTTCTGGAAGAACATCGCCAATCTCCGCATCTACCCGTGCCAGTTCTTGCGGCTTCAGGGGCTTCATTTTGTGAAGCGCCCTGCGGGTTCTGATATCCTCCATCAGTGGAACAATGCGATTCTCCTCCACAGCCAAACCGACACGTGGCATATCTGCCAATTCGATAACCGGCTGAGGAAAAGCTCTAACGTAGCCTCGAGCCCGAAGATGGGATACATAATCCCTGAGATTTTGTGCGGAAAACGCTGCATGCTCTGGGTGTCTCTCACACCACAGAGCATGCATTCTCGCCATGTATCCTCTCCGGGCGGGCTCACTGCTCTCGTAGCAATGCAGAAGTCCGTCTCTTAATTCGTCCGTCCACTCAAAGCGTCCATTGTTATCGCGGTCGTCATCATTTGGCAAATCATCGTTGGCCCCACCACCTTGCCTTTGACCCCTAATCCGAGGGGGTCGGTTGTGGGGGCCTCTTCCTCGATTGTTGGGAACCGAGTGGTAGAGTTTACTGGGGGGTTAACCCAGTAAACCCACGGCCGACACCGGAGGGAAAGTTGCTTTTTCCCTCCCGGATGCGCATGAGCTGCCGGTCCGATTTTGCATCCTTTGCTCGGGTAGGTGGTGTCGCTACTCACCAGGGCCTTAGGTGTTGTTTGACCCCCCTGCCTATTTATTATTTATTATTATTATTATTATTATTATTATTATTATTATTATTATTATTATTATTATTATTATTATTATTATTATTATTATTTTTTTCCCCGTTGGGAATGTACCAGTCAGGCCCTGTCTCCGGTGCTCCGATACATCCGGAGGGCGCGCTGGTGTCGTTAACCCCAATAACCACTCCCTACGTCCGTAGGGTGAGTGACTATTGGGTCCGAGAATCATGTGCCCTGAGTAGACGGAGCGAACCAAGGATGACGGCCTTCTGCATTCGCGCTGCTAAGATTTCTGCCATATTACGGCAAGCAGGTATTATCTTCAAGTTGGAGAGCAGTGTGTCCATCATTCCACCAAGGACTCCTATGATCAGAACCACCATTTTGACAGAATGGTCCGGATATAACCTGCGGAGTTCAAAGAGAAGATCTCGATATTTAGTCCGTTTTTCCTCCTCTTTTCGAACGATATTCATTTCGCCTGGAGCGGAAAACTCCATGACGAATATCGTTCTACTTTGGTGGTCGAGGAGGACAACATCAGGCTTATTGGCTTGTATTTGCCTGAGGGTGGGGAATGAGTAGTTCCAATAGATCCGGCACCTCTCATTCTCCACCACGGACTCAATATCCCCCGGAACATAAGGCAACACCGGTGTCTCGTCTATACCGTACGAGTGTCGTAGATGGTAGTATAACACTCGTAGCGCCGCGTTATGCCTGTGGATATAGGCTGAGACCGCATAAGATGGGCATGCTGATAGCAAATGCATTACGGTCTCAGGTGCCCTGCATCGGGTGTCAGGGACGTCTATACCCATCACGCGACTACGGTAGACGAGGGTGTTGAAGACACCATCCTGGCAGGCCATTATGAATCCCTCGGTCTCCGACTTTAGCTCACTCGACCTGAGGCAGGCAAAGGTCAAGCTATTGGATAAGCCAAGGTCTTCGATGTTGTGAAAGAAGACACCATGCATTGGCTTATCCATATGTAGCTGTAGCAGGACCTCTGTCTCCGCAGCTTTGATGTGAGCTTTTTGCTGAACGGGTCCCAACTCGGTGACAGAGTTTGGGTTAGCCCGTTCAGTGTCGAATACGAGACCGAGTTCATCGGCCGCACGGGTTGCTGCCTTAAAAAGAAATGCTCCAATACCTGCTTTTTCATGGTCGCGGACCATGCAGAGAAGGGGATCTGAACTCCTGATGACTTTACAGGCCCCATCCAGAACCATTCTGTTATGCATACACTCCAAACTCAAAAGTCCACGGCCTCCCCGTTGTCTGGGAAAGTATAACCGTGGAACGGACGATTTAGGATGCAAGCACCTATTGAGATGCATCACTTTGCGAGTTTTAACGTCGAGTTGTCGCAGCTCTTCCTTAGTCCACTTCATTACTCCGAAAGAGTAGAGAAGGATCGGAACAGCAAGCATATTGGTTGCAGCAACTTTGCTCTTCCCCGACAGTTCTGATGACCAGATCTGTCGGAGTTTATGCTGATACTTGCCGCGGAGAGAGTTCTTAACTGTGAATACCTCTTGGGAGTGGCGTTGCTCCACCCCTAGGTAAGTATACGTCTCTCCGGCATCCAGATGATGTAGGATGCTTCCGTCTACGAGCTGGACATCCTCTCCGTATTCCTTGCATCGTCCTCTTTTGAGATGAACCGTGGCACATTTGTCGATCCCAAATTCCATTCCGATAGCATGCGTGTACTCTTCCACCACCCTAAGGGACTGATGTAGGTCCCTTTCTCCAGAGGCATATAATTTGAGGTCATCCATGTAAAACAGATGGGTGACTTTATGCCTCCGGTTGCTGGGGGTGCCGCAGTTGTACCCACGGGTATTCCTGAGTACAACGGACAATGGCAATAGTGAGATGCAGAAGAGAAGAGGGCTGAGGGAGTCTCCCTGAAACACGCCTCTTCTAATGATGACCTGCTCTGTTTGGACTATGTCTCTACCAGATCTTATGGTGAAGCGAGTCCTCCAGAGTGGCATCAGTTGTCCAATGCATCCCACTATTTGATTGGGTACCTCAAGACATCTGAGCAAATGCATGATTAACTCATGCGATGTTGTATCAAATGCCTTGCGGTAATCAATCCAGGCCATCGAAAGGTTACGCTTATACTGCACGGAGTCCTGCGTGATACATCAATCGATGAGCAGGTTCTCCTTGCAGCCGGCGACCCCTTTCTTTGACCCTCTTTGCTCATATTTCCGTTCATACACCGGATCAACTGCGGAGAGAATGCGCGTGTATAAGATGCGCGTAAACAACTTATAGCACGCATTCAAGCATGTTATCGGCCTGTAATTCTTTGGATCAGACAAATCTCCGTTCTTGGGGATGATCACGGTTCGCCCCTCGACAAACCACTCCGGAATCTGCTGCTCCCCATCTAGCCATGAGTTAAAAACTCTTGCCAGATGGCGGTGGGTTGTTGGAAACTTTTTCCACCAATAATTATTCAACCCATCAGGGCCTGGAGCAGCAAAGTTCTTTGAGCCTTTGAGGGCCCCTCGAACTTCTTCCGTGGTTATCGGATTGCGCAGATCATTGTGCTCAGGCTGCCGAAGCGTCCTGCAGTAAGCTTCGAACTGCGCTAGGGCTGGAGTGTCTACATTGAGTGGTTGCGGAAACTCATAGATGTTCTTCCAGAAGGTTTCTACCCGATCAGCAGCCGGCGGGTTATCGACAACACGTGGAGGCTCTTGGAATAAGCGGGAAGGTTTATCGCGGAACTTTATGTTTTCCGCGATACTTCTCGCCCGCCTCACTAGTGACTTCATTGCAGCCACTATCCTATCAAGACAGTGCTGTTTTATGGTAAACAGCACGCCTTGATTCAATGTGTGGTGAGCTCGTCTTAGCCTTGCAGCAATTCGCCGCACTGCCGGCGTGAAAGGCCTATTGGCCGACATGTAGTCCACCACACACTGGATACGAGACGCGTGTTGTCTCGCCGACTTGATCTTAGCTTCCATCTTGTGAACGCGTCGCTCATGCCTCCCAACAAGAGCAGTGGTGTCCCTCCTCTCCGTCTGGGATATTGCACGAGCGGCGTCGTACACGACACAATTGATCTGCCAGATGTTGGCCTCTTCTGGAAGAACATCGCCAATCTCCGCATCCACCCGTGCCAGTTCTTGCGGCTTCAAGGGCTTCATATTGTGAAGCGCCCTGCGGGTTCTGATGTCCTCCATTGGTGGTATGATGCGAGCCTCCTCTGCAGCCAGACCGACACGTGGCATATCTGCCACTTCGTTAACCGGCTGAGGAGGAGCTCTAACATAGCCTCGAGCCCGGAGATAGGATACATAATCCCTGAGATTTTGGGCGGAAACGGCGGCATGCTCTGGGTGTCTCTCACAACAAAGAGCATGCATCCTTGCCATGTATCCTCTCCGGGCGGGCTCACTGCTCTCATAGCAATACAGAAGTCCATCCCTCAATCTATCCGTCCACTCAAAGCGTCCGTTGTCATTGCGGTTGTCGTCATTTGTCAAATCATCGTTGTTGGCCCCACCACCTTGCCTTTGACCCCTAATCCGAGGGGGTCGGTTGTGGGGGCCTCTTCCCCGATTATTTGGAACCGAGTAAAAGGGTTTACTGGGGGGTTAACCCAGTAAACCCACGGCCGACACCGGAGGGAAAGATGCCTTTTCCCTCCCGGATGCGCATGAGCTGCCGGTCCGATTTTGCATCCTTTGCTCGGGTAGGTATTATTATTATTATTATTATTATTATTATTATTATTATTATTATTATTATTATTATTATTATTATTATTATTATTATTATTATTATTATTATTATTATTATTATTATTATTATTATTATTATTATTATTATTATTATTATTATTATTATTATTATTATTATTATTATTATTATTATTATTATTATTATTATTATTATTATTATTATTATTATTATTATTATTATTATTATTATTATTATTATTATTATTATTATTATTATTATTATTATTATTATTATTATTATTATTATTATTATTATTATTATTATTATTATTATTATTATTATTATTATTATTATTATTATTATTATTATTATTATTATTATTATTATTATTATTATTATTATTATTTATCTCAGACCAATAATTTAATTGAATAAAACATTACAAATTATACA